>OY728155.1:1877364274-1882364274 GCA_963277665.1 Viscum album | reverse complement strand
TTTGATAAATAAATGATTTATTTGGATAAAAAAATTGGATAAGTACTAACTACCATGGAACTGATTAATTATTTGTCAAAAAATAGGTTTATGCTATCATTGATCGAGTTTACATCTTTTTTAGATTCAAGGAATATATCCAATAATCTATGTTCTATATAAGGAATAAGAAGCATGGATTTTTTAAATAAGTTTTTATGGTAATTCATGTTATTAACATATTCACATATTTTTTATGATATGATTAAAATACACATCATGTTATTTGATAAGTTTATTTAAGGAATTTGGTGACATTTATTTTAAAGTGATGGATCATAATCTTTAGGAAAAGTTATTTGTCACAACCCGTCCCACAGGGCCCGAATCTGACTACCCCAATCTTGCCTTTTACAGTCCAGGGGTTGGTGACTAGCACTTGAAGGATTTTCCCGAATAGGGATGGAATTGCCTTAGAGATATGTACACACACAAAAAGGGAAACTAAAGTAAATAACCAAAAAAGTAAGGTACAACCATGAGAGTAAAATACCACCACAAGTACAACTGTAAACTGAAAAAGTGGGCCAAAATACAAGACCTAGAAATTGAAGGAATGTAAAAAAGTATCGCGTCTACCTTAGAGCTCTACCTAGAGGGTAGTAGCTGTAAGTATGAAGTTGAATAGGAGGATCGTTACTACTCCTGTCACACCAAGCTCCACCAAGTCCCGAAACCTCCAAAGTCTGCCTTAGAGCATAAGTAGTATGCCCCAGACACACACTTGCAGGCGGAGCCTATGTAGGGGAGAGTATAAAAATACCCAATAGGGGACCCCGATACCCACCAAAGGTCACTTAATAATCCACAATGAAAAACATCACATGAAATACCACAAAGGTAATATCACAAGTATAATCTAAATCATGATGCACAAAGGTAAAGAGACAACTCACACTTACGGTATAACTTTAAGGTTACTAGGATTGGGATGACTAGTGGTAAAGCCAGATCATTTTATACATATTAACTATACTTCTAACCCGTATAGGTCACTGTATGCTGACCCGTATTGTTCGCTAGATGCTAACCCGTATTGGTCACTGGTGCTGACCCGTATTGGTCGCTGGTGCTAACCTGTATTGGTCGCCAATGCTGACCCGTATTGGTCACTGGTGCTGACCCATATTGGTCACTAATTCTGAACCGTATTGGTCACTAGTATCGAGGTAGGGATGATTAGTCATACATCTAGATCATCCCACTCTGGAGTTTCTGATGCTGACATGTATTGGTCTCTCTTCTTCTTGATGTCACAACCAGCCACTGGATTCCCGCATGAAGCATGCCTGATCTCCGGAAGACTCTACTCCACAAACCATCGGTCATATTTCAACCGGTACGAAGTCCCTAAAAAACTATACCCTAGGTACTGCCCTGTCATTTGGGTCCCAACATGACAGGCGACGCGTTGATCGGACACTCGGCCTATGAGAAATAGGCACTTTTTTAAAAAGAACCCTATTGAATTCAAATCTAATCCAACCCAATTCACACATCAAACTCTACAAAAAATTAATTCGAGTATCATCAAAGGACACCATTTTCAAAATGGATCTTATTCTATAAAGGGCACATCGATCGGATGCTCGGTCTGTTAGTTGCAAGCCTTTCCGTAAAACAGGGGTGATCACACCTTGGTCCAGCTCAACTCGGTCGTGCCTGCCGGATTATTTCAAAGGGACCGCTTCCCAAAATGGGTCCAAAATCCATTACAGTCATGTCAAACGGACACTTGGTTTGTCATTTATGGGTGTTTCTTTATTTGGGGACCGGTTTGGTCTAGCCCCGATCCGACTCGGTCAGGCCACCCCAACGCAAAGGGTCCCAGGGTCCACCTGACCGCACTCGGGTCCGGCCTGTTAACGGTCCGCCCAGTTGAGAAGGTCTATCCTGTCGATGTCAGTACAGGTAGTGCATTGGCTCGGGCTATGGTTGGTACGGCCCACCGGGTGCAGCTCGGTCCACCCGCGCTGGCCCGCAGGTCCGACCGGACCGCTGGGCTGTGGGTCCGGCCCGTGTCCGGCTCGGTCTGCCTAAAGGCAGATAGCTTCCTTGATGGCCCGGCAGATGCGGGGCCATTTCGTCTTTCCAGTGGATCGCTTCCCCACCGTTTCTCCAGCTGGCATGACGCGGCGCGGGGCCGTGTCGCCTATAGGCAGTGCCCCTTTCCCATGCAGCTAGCTTGGGTCGGCTTCCTCTATCCACAACAGCGCGCGATAGTGCACGACCTCTTCATCGCCCGCGGCTTGTTACCACAGGCCTCCTCTGGCCACCACCGACCACCGCCGGTATGGCCAGCCAGCGGTTTCTTCTGTGGGCCATCTTACGTGCTCCAGTGTTCCGTTATTGGTTTTGTCCTTGCCTATGGCTCTTCTGGGATGCCACCGTGACAGCGTGACCCGCTATTTCTCATTGTCATCATGTTGGAAATTATCCCTCGAAGTTCATATCAGGAACGAAGCGATGGAGGGTTCGAGCCTTGTGTGTTTGGCCCGCACTATCTGCGATACATGATAATAAGAGAGAGAGAATTTAATTCATCAAAGGAAACATCAAAATAAACCCTCTACCTTGAATATTTTTGGTGACCACTATGGACAATGGTATTTCCACATTTGAGGGTATGTAGTGGGAGGAGTGTCCTCATTTGATGGAGTCTTTGGCATTCGTCGTTCCCGGATCATTTCTATGGGAAATTTCATCCTCCATCGGTGGATGGGGTCGCGGTACTTTGCCCGAGTTTCCCCTCTTTGTGAAGCCTTATAAAAACACATCACTAAGCCTTATAAATATAGGAGGGCGAAAGAGTGAGTAACACAAGAAAAAGTTTAATGAGTTTCATTAATTGTGTAATTAATGAACCACATTTAATTCACAACAGCGCAGTTACACAATTGACGAGTCAAGCCACTTAATAGCTTAACATGTCATCAATCCTGCCAAAACCGCTCATCCATTGGAGAAAATAAAGGTAAAAAACAATAAAAAATTTATTTTATTATTCGTTAAAAATTCAAAAAACTATCGTTTTCTCCCAACCAACAACGGTCAAAGTAAAGCTTCCCTTTAGCGAATCCAAGTGATGTGGATTCAATTGTACTCTCAGGTTTCAATTCTGAGAACGGGTTCAAAAGATATAAAATTCCACCCTTATGTTTACTAAAAGTACCTTAAAAAGATTATAAATTCATTCTGGGCACACCGGGCCTCAGAATCACACACTTTCAATTTTCACAGACTCATAAAAACCCAAATAATTTTAAAAAATACATGTAATTTTCATGTCTTTACATTATCCATTTATGTAATGGTTTAAGTTGATCTATGGATGAGGTCCTAGAGGTTAATGTATTACTTCACCATATGATGCATCCTATGATAAAAATGAATTATAAATAGTTCAAAGAACAACCAAAGGATAATATTTTGTTTATGAAATAGAAACATATATTTATCTATATTCTTATAGAGTGATATAATTCCTTGACTATAGGAAAAATGGTCTTGAACAAAATATTTTTCCTATTATCATCATTTTTTATATCAATGAATATTAATCACACCTATAGTTTAGGGTTTTTGGTCAAGAACATTCTTCTAAACATGTTCTCTATCACTCTCTATCAGAACTTTATAGTTTTATTTCTCTTCCATATCCATGTTCGCATATTTGAAATACTAGCTTTATGAAGACCTTAAAATTATATTTTCACTCTCATTATGAAGATGTGTTATTAACCATATTCATGATGTGGGTTTTTTAGTAATAGTTTATTTTTAAATATAAATCCCTTGATTACCGAGGTTTATTTTAAATTACGAGTACCCAATTTATTTATGGTGGGGACAATGTAACACCCCAAGACTTTAAAATATTTTCATTTTAGAATATATTTAATTATTGTTCCTAGATTACTTTATATGAAACACAAAATTATAATTATGTTCCACACAACATAATGTTTATATTTCACAAAATAGAACACTGAGGTAATCTTTCCTTACATGCAAGACTGACTTTCCTCAAAGGCTTACATTACATGCAATACTGAGTTTTACCAAATAACAGTATATAAGTAAAAAATAATTATTCAATATAACAGGTTATAATATAGCCTTTAAATTAGTATTTATATATAGTTATAACTAAAATATAAAAATATATGGTTTATAAAAATAAAATAATAATTCATTAGTTTCTAATTATTTATAAATGAAAATATAAACCAATTAAATATAAAAAATATATTTTTACATTATGCTCACAAAGTTATTTTATACTAATAAATTTAATTAATTACATTTATTAAATGATATTATTGAAATTTCTATATTATTTATTAAATAAAATATTTTTGATATTGGTCCAATACATTTGATTGGCATAATACAAGAACATACCCAATTTTATGCATAAAACCCTATATTTTTATATAGGTTATTTTACCTCCTTTTAAGGGTGAACCAATATTTAATCCAATTTTTTTCACTTTTATATATTTAATATTTTTAAAATAAACTTTATATTTTAAATATAAACATTAAAATTATATGGGGTGATTTTTTTTTATTTTTATGGGAAGTTTCATTTTTTTAATGAATGTTGAAAAATACTAAATTTTAATTAAAAACCACTTTTTCGTCAAATTTATTTATAAAGATAAATTCTATTTTTAGAGATTTAAATGATTCATTAGATAAATTTTAAATCATTTAATATAATTTAGGTCATAGGAATCCTTTTTATATTGAAATTTGTTATAAAAACATAGAAAACGTTTGAACGTTTTTACTTTAAAAACCCGCACTGTCATCCCTTCTGTAGGATTAATTTAAAATTAATTTCAACCAATTATTAGATTTGAATTAAGAAATATGGATTAAATATTTTTAATAATAATAATTTATAATTTATAATAGGGTAAATTTATTTTTGATAGAAAATATTTGTGAAAGTAATTAAAATTAATTCGAGTGATTAAGGTAAAATTAAACTTAATAAGGGACTAAACCTTAATCTTAATGCCCCAAATGACCTAGAAAATTTTCCAAAAGTCATTTTATGAAAATATTTAGATCCTATCCTAAATTGTATCTAATTTGGACCAGTATTGGATCCACATTACATGAAAAATCATGGGTGAAATTCTCTTTCCAAAAATTTACAAGAGTGCCACTCCTCCCCCACTATAAAAAAGCCTAATCTCTTCTCACTTACTCACACATCTCAAGACACTTTTACTAGGCCAAGATATACCAAAAATAGATCCTTATAATCCATCTACTAATACTATAATCCTCACATTAGGATGAAATAAATCCAAGGAAGCCTTTTGGTATAAACCAGAAGGAGTTACCCAAAGAAGAGGCAACATTCTTCTTCAACCTCCATTATTTTATTTTCATTATCCACCCCAAAAAATATTATTATTTAATGATTATATAAGAACACCAGTATAATAAATTTACTGAGATTTTTCTATGTTAAGGATTCAACCTACCCTTACACACAGTTCCATCTAATGGGAAATGAACTTACCGTTTGTGTATGGAGAACTACCGCCTTGTGAAATGATGATTGTTTTTTTTACTTTACCACCTTTAATGGTTGATAATTATGATTTAAATACTGTTTATATATGTTATATATGATATTTATTATGTATTTAAACTTTTTAAATTATTTTATAACACATACCATTATTATTTCCATTTTTTGGAATACGATAACATCATTTGTGTAAGTGTAGACTACCGCGTCCTCAATGTGATGTGATTCATTCACTCTATACTTGGAATTTATAAAAGATGATTTTAATTAAAAATATTTGACATAAATGACATATATATTTTATTAATGGAATAATTACCCTTTTGTAATTAAAATATGTCATTTTCTTTATTATCCTTCTCACACACTAAAAAGGGATAACATCAGTTGTGGATGTGTGGACTACCACCACCTCAACATGATGTGACTCCTTTTACATAACAAGAATTTTATATATAAGTAAATATGATTAAATAAAAATGTATTTATGATATTATTATTATTTAAATATATAATTTTACTTACCTTCCTTCCATAATGATAATTTAAAAATGGGAATATGACTCATGCATATGTACGACCTACAGTCCTCATGATTGTAACATTGTTTCATTTTACATAACCATATTTCATGATTAGTTTTAAAAGTATAATTTATATATAAATATGATTTTTTATTTCATGATTATTATTTTGGATATTTCAATATAATGACACTTTTAAACACAGTTTACCTACCAAATTCATTTTTGACACTTAAACCAAATATGGTCAAAACACCCAACAGAAACTTAATTGTTTAATTAGTTGTTTACACCATTATAATAAGATAAATATAATTAATGATAAAAATAAAAATTGTTATGAAGAAATTAAATAATTAACATAATGAATTTATTTGTGAATACAAGACACACATGACAATATAGACTCAACATAAGGTATTTTCTTCCCACTTTTTACTTAAGTAAGATGAATGTCATATTCACTACTCACTTATTTTTCGTGGTGTATATATTGAAAAATTTGATATATTATATCATGAATCCATATAACTTCATGGTATTTTATGTTTTACTTTGAATCATATCATCCAAGGGTGTTGAATTGACAATTTCTAAGCATTAAAAGTTATGTTTTCAATCTCACTATCTTTTGTGATTATTAAGTTTCTATTGAAACAATCACTTAATTGTGATCATTTGTAAATTTAATTTATCTTAATTATAAATTTTATAATGAAATTAATATTATAATTTTGTAAACCATATACCTGTTTTACATATAGTATTAATTTCTAGAGTTATTAGATTGAATGGCGAATTATTCATAAATCTGCATCTTTCATTTAATATGGATATTTTCTAATACATGTTGTTAATTTATCAAATTGATTATTTGATATATGAGTAATTATGTTGACATGAAAGATATGAGTTAGGGACCTATTAATGTAATCCTTTTATGATGGAGACCATTTAATGTAATCCTCATGATGATCAGTAGTCTAATGAGACAAATCACTTAGACAAATCAGAATAGTTAAAAATTTCTTGGGAAGTGATCTTGATAGTAGAGGTTCTCATGTACCTCAAATATTATGACCTATAACTAAGAATTTCCTTCACTGTAAGTTATAATTATATCCATGAAATTTTCATATGATAATATCTATGGATGTATTTCATTCTCATATTATTGATAGAATGGAACATGTTTTCATTCATTTACCTTTCCATATTCATTATGATTTATATAGTTGTCTAAATGGAATGTGTTATAAGTTCCTTAAATCATCATACAGATTTAATATCATTGATCCATTATTTCTTTTTTTTTACTTATTCTTAAGAAGAATTAGATCTCACCCTTATTATGTTTCCTTTCCCAAGTTTATAAAGGGTAAATCTTTGAATATGCATTCAATGATAGAATTTATTTATTTTTATTACGTATAATATTTTATTTTATATTTCCCAATATAAGATAGGTATTATATATGTAATTTGGTTTTCAAAAACCACTAAACATTTTAGTCTTTTGGGATATGATTTACTTATATCTATCCCAATGTAATAAAGTAATTCACTGGATTTGGGCTTCTGGGGTTGGGGTGTTATGTCACGAACCAACCCTAGTCGACCAAGGACCGGTCACTCGGGCCACTCAACGACATGTATTGAAAGGAATTCTCTACCCTCCGGGGATGGAGACAAGCACTGAGGTCATCAATAGAGCATTCAAGGGAATTATTTCTCCCAAATATAAAAAATAATGCAAACAATGTAATGAATGGACAACCTAATACACCTTTATATAAAAATTTAACTAACATCATTTATATGACAAAATTGAAAGTAAAAAATGAATGATACAACTAAACTGACCAGACCTATTGACCAACTAACACCATGTGAACTCAATTCTCACTCTCCAACACATCGATCCCATTTTTTTCAAGGCAACCAAACTCAAGATAAAACCAACACATGGGCTAAAAACAGAAGAAAACTATAGGCATGAGTATTATAAATTAGTCTGTTTTCCCAATTTTCTATTCCTAATACACTTCCAATTAAAAAAAAAGAAACATGAATTTCATTTTTGAAATAAAATATATAAAATTATGTTTACCAAACAAGGTTCCATGCTATGGAAGCCATCAGACAAAACCTTTCCAGTTTTACACACAAGAATGCTTGAACTATTTCCAATGATATGAAAATTCAAAATGAATTTTTTTTTTCAAAAGGAATTATTTAAAGAAAGTAAAATTTTAAATAAAAAAATCATTTAATTTAATTTTCCAACCAAATATACCATATGAGAATGGTGAATACAATATATCCAATGAGCACTAGTCATGGGAACACCGCTAGGAACTTGTTCTTTGTGATCCCCACGTACCTTGTATCTCATTGTGAAAGTAACCATAACAATATCCATTATCTTGCACGAGCCACTAGTAGGGAACATACCCATAAACTAGTGTTCCCCAATCATCAAAATTATAATTTTGTTAGTGTTTTCAATGTCAAAATTTCTAAGTGAAATAGGGACAAGACCAATCAGGATCACTAGCATACTAGTACATGTCCTCCCACCAACATACTAAGGTTTCCCTCTTTGTTCTCAATCAAGTTACACATGTTATGAATACAAATTTCACATTAAAATACCATTCCCAAATAATATAGACACAAAACATCCTGAAAACTTGTTTCACATGTCGTTCACGGATTAATATACCAATTAATATTTTCATGAAGCAATTTCAAGAATTGTATTGATGATTTTCCCACAATAAAAAATGCACATTTTAGACCAAATATATAAGGCCCCGGCCTTAAACCTTACTTAATCTTGAGTTATTACAAGATTACACATTGAGGATCTTTTCAGGTTGAGAGTTTTAGAGAATTATATCATAAAACATGCATTACATTCCACATTTACACAAAGTGGTTACATAAAAGATAGTATTCATTTTTTCCCTCAATGGAAACATATTTAAAATAAAAAATGGATTTTTTCTTGACACTTCCTCGACACTATCATCATATCATGTCCCTTCCATTGAACTATGAAAAACATTTAAAAAACATGGGATGAGCATAAAAATCTCCGTAAGAGATATAAAAAAATATGTAAAGGAAACATGAGTTCATATGTACATAAGAATGAAATCATACTTTACCCATAAAACATAGGCACTTTAACATACCTCATTAAATCATAGAAATCATAAGACATAAAAGGTAACTTGAGGCATTCATAACATTCTTACGTAGGGAGTAACCCTCTTGGTTACGTTTGGAATACCCACCACAATATATTCCCTAAATCTCTTCGGAGAAACCTTAACGTTTCACTCCTTCACGTTACCCAATGCATTGGAGAGCTATATCGGGCTCACCCGCCCTTAGTTTATCACGGAACCAACCGTCTTCATAACAATGCCCAAGTACCATAACATAATCATAGAACATAACTTAAGCACAAAAGAAACATAACATTCCCACATTGTAATAACAATATAACATTTTAAGATATTGAAATAATGAACCCATTCTAAAAACTATTTTCAAAACCATTTAAAACATTCAATAAAGAGATTTTTAGAATCAAAGTGTCCCATACCACTTTGAAGATTTTAACATTTTAAACCATTAATATCCATATAAATAAATCCTTAAAACCATTTTGAAAACATGGATATTAATGGGAACCATTTATAAGAATAAATCATTAAAACATTTAAAACGATATTTTATTTAAAGTGTTTTTAACAAAATGAGAGACACTTGAATACAATAATTGAGGAATAAAATATAATCATAACATTATAATATCATGAGAATAAAGGAATTCATGATATTATATTCCAAAGGACAATATATACACCATATAAGAGTGAATTGGTGCATAACAACAATGAAGTCTCAATAGAAATGTAAAATGAGATGAAATCCCCTATAAAGAGGGTACCCTTAAATTAAGGATAAATCAATCTCATAATTATGTGTGACAAATATAAATAAATCCAATATAAGTGAATATTAAGTGTAAAACACTCAAAGTTAATTCAAACATATTCAAAGGAGGACATATTCAATAACTACATGTTGAACCCAAAGAAATCGAAATTGGGTTAAGAAGTTCCCTTGGTAAAATTCGACAGCCTAACGGCGTCACTTTAAATTTCATAAAATGAGTTGATGAGAGATAAAAATGGTATCCCATCACTTGGACATAAAATTTTAATCAATAAGGATATATAATAACATATCCCAACATAATAGTATGTGAATTAAAAGACATAACAAAAGAAGTCTTTTAAAAAGAGGAGGGTGAAAGGTTCCCTTACCGACATGGGTATCTTTCGAGACATGCACCCCATGAAAGAAGGACAATACAACATTGATGTAAATAATCATAAATGAAATTATATTACACAATGAGTAAAATAATGGGCAGTACATACACCACTCAAAGAAAATTGTGGCAAATGTAGCAAGAATCTCACGGGAATATAAGTGAGATGAAAAAATCCCTTACGAAAACTCAGCAACCTAACGACGCCACTTAAAACATACAAAAATGGATCGATGAGATCAAATAGGGTCTCTAATCATATTAAAATAATGTTTACAGAAGGAGGAATATAAAATAACATCCCCCATCATAACAAAGAGGAGCTTAAAAGAGGTAACATAAAAGAGAGTACTTAAAAAGAATGAGAGAGGTTAGATCTCTTACGAAAATTCGGCAGCCTAACGGCGCCACTCAAAACATCCAAAATGGATTGATGAGAGAAAATAGGGTCTCTCATCATATGAACAGAATAGGTACAGTAGGATTAATATAAAATAACATCCCAATCATAAGAAATACGAGATTAAAAGGAATGAGATAAAAGAGTGTACTTAAAAAGAAAGAGAGGAGTAGGATCCCTTACCTCAAGTCCAACTTGTCTTGTTCGTTTCTTTATATTCATGAATAATAAACTTTGGTCAATTTATAATTTCTTAAGGAACTCCTATAAAGATTATTATTCAGTTAATATTAGATATTTTAATGTTATAATAATTGGTTAATAATATTAGTTCATATCAGACGTTTTTGTTGATGTTTGGTACATGAGTCAAAAATTGAACTTGTTGGAAAATAATTTTCCATGTAGTTATAGGTATATAATATCCAGAATAGTATTGATGTTTTAAATATCATATATATCCAGTATATGTTCATTTTATACCATTTCATAGCATTTGGAGATAAATTAAAAGCATCGTTCATGGAGACGGTAGGTCGTACGTACGCATGAACGCTACTTTCATTTTTTTTGTCATATTAATGGAATTAAAACAAAATGAGAGATATATATATATGTTATAATTCCAGAATTATGTAAATAATTTAGATGTAATATATTACATATATATCCATTATATATATGTACTTATAATAGTAAATAACATTTTGAGATAAGAAATGAAATGTATCGTTCATGGAGACGGTAAGCCGTACGTACGCATGAACGCTACTTCCATTTCTATTTCATATTTAATGGAATTAAAACATAATGATAAATAATATTATTTTAATTCCAGTATGGTATCATATATAATATCATTAAATATATCCTTTATACGTACCACATATGGTATTAACGAATCAAATCACTTTGACGGGGCGGTAGTCTGCACTTCCTTAAATGAAGATATTGCGTTTACCCATAATGGAAACCATAAAGGTATGCCATAAATAAAAAACACATAAGCTTAAGTAAAACCTAAACATATTATATATCATATATAAATATAGTGACATCTTAATGGCCACCTTTGTAGGTGTTAAAAGAATGTTGAACAATCATCATTTCGGGAGGCAGAAATTCGCCATCCACGGAAACAGTATGTTCTTTAACCATTAGATGTAGGTGTGTGTAAGTGTAGCTCGAATAATTCTTATAAAAAAATCCTAGCATATTGAAGATACTGTATTTGTTACAAAATAAATGAATAAAAAGAGTTTAGGGGGTTGGAGAAGCAAAATAAAACAAAAGGACTCAAGTGAAGACATTACCTTAAATCGGGTAACTTCCTTTGATTTGAGCTCAAAGGCTTCCTTGGAAAGGATTATTCCCAAAGTGAGGCTTCAAGGAGTTATAGAGGGATGTTGAGAGACAAAATGGTCAGGGGTTGGCCTAACTAATGGCTTTGGAAGTGTGGGTAAAGAGGTAGAGGTGGGGGCCCTTTATAAGAGGAGAGGAGGGGCACTCTTGGAAAGTAAGAAAATGTTACTTTATTTGAAAATGAGTTTCGGATTTAAAAGGTCCCACATTGATTTAATTCGTGGATAAGGTGATAAGGGTTCGAAATACACCCATTCAATAGGTTTTGGACATGTTTAGATCTTAGATTTTACATTATCTTTCCTTTTTATTTAAATCGTTAAATAATGAGGTCATCGCTGCATCATCATGATGTCATAAATAATTTAATTTATTTAATGTCTAAAAATTATAAAATAAATACTATTATGTAGGAAATATTTTTATCTTTCTAAGGAATATTTATTGTCCAAAATATCATTTATGTAGACAAAATTAAAAATATCTTATTTAGGTGATACATTCTTTGTTACATTTAACATTCTTTAAAAATAAAAAGATAAAAAGTCACTTTCTCACAAAATTGATTCCATGGGGCCCCAAAGATTGGAACATGGCATCCCATGGTCGGCCATGAGACAACAAGTAGCCTTAGGACACATTTTGTGGTCATTTTTTATTATTATGATATTATCTTATTATCTTCAACTACCCGATTACTCATTAATCTAGATAATTAAAGATAATTACCGTCATTACTATTCATAATGTCCAAAAACAAAAGAGTCTTAATTACATAATTTGGACCTTCTGATTCCAAATATTTAATCCATTTTAACAAATTCCAAACACATAAATTTCAAAATTTAAGTTAAAAAAACTTCTCATTGTCAAAACAAATAGCGGGTTTTTTAGAAACAATATTTATGAAAAGTTTGGCACTTGTTTATGCCTAATTCCAAAATGAAATTAATACCAATGACCATAATTGAATTAGATGGTAAAAATATATTCTAATTACACTTTAAAACAAATTAAAAAGATAATATAACCATAAAATTAAATTATATGAAAAAGTATTTTTGATGTAAAATGCAGTATTTTTCACTATTCATTGAAAAATGAACATTGTTAGAAAAATACAAAAAATTAACCCAAGGTAAATTTCAATGTCCCAATCATAAATAATATGTTTATTTTGAAAAATAGATCTTATAAAATTTTCAAAAAGTGGATTTAAAAGAGGTTCTCCATTAAAAGGCGGTTAATCGACCTTTTAAAGAATATTGGAATGTTTATGCTTAAAATTGGATTCATTCGCATTTTTAATCCTCTAACATTTATTGTAAAGAGTAAAAATATTTGAAAAAAATATATAATCATTTTGTAGTTAGTTCTGTTCATTCCCGCCATTACAATGTCTAGGTGTTAACTACCATTTAAGATAATATTATTTTATTATTAGAGTGCAATGCAAGATTCCCTAGAAACTCATTGTTGCGTATTGGGTATGTCATCGCACATAGTGTACCCTTTAAAGTAATATTAATATTATATTCACAAATATGGATAAATGTGAAAATGTCAGACTCGTTATTTACCTGGGGTGTTACAAAATACCCTCCAATACCATATCAAACTAGACTTTTCATCCCCAACGCCATTTTTTAAATCAATTTCATTAATCATAAAATGACCCAAGATGATAAAGAATGAAATATATAGGCAAACCATATTTATAAGAAAAATGCCAAATGTGCCTTTAAGATTTATTCACAAAAAAACAACATTTATCATAAATAATAATTAATAAATTAATAAATAATTTAAAAAACACAATTAGAAGAAAAAAATATTTAAACCCCTTAAAAATTCATGTTACACATTCAAAACCCACCCATTTATATTAAGATGCCAAACATGTCTTCCATTGGTAACACATGCCAAACCACCTTAAAATCCCATACATGTTTCATTATGAATCCCAAAACCATATTTTAAACCACATAAATAACGAAAAAAACATTGATTCAAATGCTTATAATATTTTTCATAAGCAAAACCAATCATTTTATAACACTTTGAACACACAAGAGCCAACAGAGCACTTTCCCAAAAAACGAGGCATGCAACATTTTATAAAAAAAATCTATTAAAAATTAAAAACAGTATAAAGAAAAATTTTATTCCAAAAAATTATTAAAGTAGTTAAATAAAGCTATAAAAATCACAAATCATATGAAAAAACCATCATAACATTTATTTAAATGAGTGGTGTGCACGTTTGTACGAAAAAACTCCATTTTACACAAAACAAGGAATAAATAACCATTTTTCACACCAAATATATCATAAAAAGGTTGTACATAAATACTGAACATGTATAAAAGGTGATAAAAATATGAAAAATATGAAACTTTAATAAAGTCAATTTCATGGGTGAACCTACCTCAAACCAAGGCGGAATGGAAACACACACCGATAACACCTTCCGAGGGTTTATAAACCCTAAAAGTATGAATACCATCCCCAAAAGAGAAATACCCCAAAAATGCATTTTATAACATTACCCTAGGTCTTTCATGACTAGGTAATAAGATGGATCAATAAAATAATGTAAGGAGGAGGAGGAAAGAAGAGAATGGAGAAATATACTCACCTTAACAACAAGAGAACTCTTCATCTTCCCTTACATCCACACACATAGAGGATAGGGAATATATTTGAACTCAATGAATAGTCTTCATATGTATGAAATAACCAGGGAAAGAATATTTGGGGGGGGGAAAGAGTATAAAAATCATTTATGAAATAAACAAATTACCTCTTCAAATCTGGATGATTTGAGAAACCTAGAGTAGGTTCTCCCTAATACACGATGTAGATGATCTCCAAAGAGGTAAAATGGAACATGGGGGTGTTTCTAGGGTTTATGGTATATAGGTAGAGGTGAAATGACCTAAAAATATTAAAAAATGAATAATATATAATAGAATCAAACTATTTTTATAAAAATGGAAATAGGCTCATGGGTGGCCCAATACATAAATAAATAACCCAAATACACCATGATTATGGATTCCTGAGGGGTCCAAATGGATATGGTGTTTTGAATAGGTCATTGGAGGCCAATTAGGAAGTGTAATTTGTGAAAAATGTTGAAAAACAATTAGTTATAAAAGAAACAACTTTTGTTTTTAAATCTGAAAAGGGGATCATGATTTGGCCCAAATCTTTAAGTGACCACCCTTTTTAAAAAGACTCTTAAAAAGATATGGGTCACCCGTCATAGGATGAATAGAAATATATGGAACTTTAATACTCAATATTAATCTCACCCAAAACCCAACAAAAGTATTTTGATTTCCAATGAATCGGATCAAAACCAAGACATTAAAAAATGGGTGTGACAATTCTCTCCACTATTAAAGGTTTCCGCCCCCAAAAATCCACAACACTTTCCAACTGGAAGAAAAAAACCAAAGGATTACTTATCAAAGTGGTCAAGACTCTGGAGAAAAAGACATATCATCCCCCATCATCATAACATAAGCCTATTTCCAAAACAAAACACCAACTGACAACCACTTCATAGGAATCAACAGAAAGATAAAGACACCACCTCCACAACCAAGACAATAGCCAAATTATTGGGCCTTCTCCCAATGAACCCAATGATCACCAAAACCAAAGTTTACTCATGAAAGCCAATGTCTTTAGGGGAGATGAGAATGGTCTCCCAACCATTAAATCACAACCACAATCTGAAAAACCTTTAAAGGAATGATCTTTGAGACCTAAAGTGGGTCCCCCCACCATTAGAGACCAACTAGAATTGAACAAACAAGAATTAAACATTAACTAGAATCAGTCCTCACCCATATAGGAGCACCAAAACTCTCCCACAAAAACCTAAAAACCCATGTTAAGAGGGTTAAAAAATGAACATTTAAACCACCCACTCCCAAATGGATGGGGTAAAATTTAAGCCAACACTTTTAGCATAGATCAAAACCCCCACCACTCAGAGCATAAAGGAAAGGGGACCCAATCATTGGTCCATTTAAAACACAAATTAAATATATGAACCAACAAAAACCTTCCACATATGAAATGTTAAAACCAATACCGCAACTGATTCACATTGGGAGTCCACAGGGGGACATTGATTGGAAACCTACATCTGAGAAGGAATAACCATAGACACTACGTGAGGTGTAAGTACACCATGATCTTTGCGAAAAAAGGAAAATCATAGTGATGAAAAAAATAACCTTGAAATGAATTACCAAAAAGGTGTAGGTAAGAGCTTAGTACAGCTCCCTACACCTTTGGACATTTTCTTAGTGCATGAAAATCATTAATTTGAGGCCTATGGATGGATCCCTGATGTTCAAAGTATCTGATGTGCCACAACCAAGAGCTAAGGATCAAAAAACCCCATGAAACTCACTTTCGTAAAAACACACCATCATCTAAATAGGAACTCATAGATATCTGGAACAATTCTCTATGACTCTGAATGAGGAGCAGAATGGGAAAGGAATATGGCGAAACACATCAACATGCTTGAACACAACTACTATATCAAAAAGAATTATCACAATATGGAAACACTTTAAATCAATCCCAAACAGCTCTCTATTCCATCAAATGAGTTGAGTAATCTTTTGAAAAGTTGGAATTAATGTTTTAAATGAACCCTTAGGCTAATGAACTGGAAGTCTTTCCAATAAAGAACCATCTGTGGCCCCATCACATCATCCCAACATATCCCTAGAAACCCACTGAACATTGCTCCAAAATCGATACAACAACAAGATACCATCTCAGAAATCACCAAGAGTATCACTTCCAGATCTTGAGGAAGCATACCAAACAAACCACACTTCTAAAAAAAGAAAAAAAACTCACATAAACACTGATTTAAATAACAAAAAAAAAATTTCATCTTAAAACACTTTTGAGAAACAAACAAACTTAGTGTATTTTCACATTCAACAATGGTGTTTCATCAAGTCTCACTCATATTCACATTCCCAGGCTACCCTGGAAACCCAACCACTATTCCATATTAGTCATCCATAAACATATCTATACAAAACCATGCATGTGAGTAATCTTGAAAACCCCAAAGGCTAAAAAAACATCATCATTTTACAAGCCAGAAAAATCAACTCATTTCAAAAGTAATGTAACTTCCATATGCACACTAATCACAAAGTAAAAAACCATTTTCATATTTCCACACAACAAACCATTTTACCAATATTTAGAATGAAACCCCATAGGTCTCCATCAAAATACTCCCCCTTTATTCAAAACATTTTTCAACATCACAACAAACCAAACTATTTCAAGAAAAATTTGATTTAGAACCAATTTAATTTAGTTTAAAACAACTACCAAAACCAGAATTCCTTTTAAACATCTCTTTCCCATTTTCAAAAATTCAACAAGGTATGTTTTCTTAATCCGACTGCCACAAAGGCCAAAAACCTTTTTAGAAAATCAACAACTGCTCAAAACTAATTCCTAAAACCAATTTATCAGATTTAAACTCTCTTAAATAGCCCAAAACATCTAGTTTTAAACAACATTTTATAATATTCTTAAACTAATTCTTGAATTCCAACCATTTTATTTCAATAAACTATATGTTTAGATTAAGGAAATCTGATCCTGTTAAATCATTCCACTTTCTCCCCAAACTTTTATCACAAAAACCTAACATTATCAAAAACATTCCTATATCAAGCATTAAAGCCCCACTTACACAATTATCAGAAAAGTATTTTCAAAACAAAATTCATAATGAAAGAATGTTCTAAGAGACCCCCAAAGGGGAACTAGTGTTAGCGGGTGACTTGACCTTATAGTTAGCAGCCATATGTCAAACACACCACCAACACAAAGAGCCTTATTAAGACCATGACCTAGATTCACATGGATTTATAGGCCTTGCGAGATCACATAAGACATTAGTCCAACTCCCTTTGTGGTATCCCAATCACCAAACAATACCTAAGAACCAAAGAAACTAATAAAACCATACTTCCCATAGACACCTGAGGATCAGAAAGAGCAAGAGTTCACGATGCACTTCCCGAATCTACCCTTTATGTCCCAAAAATCCTACCCAATTTACCATAAAATCCCTCAAATAACAAGGGCACTCTAAAAATAATGGTCCGCTAAGAGTCTACCTCCTTTGATACCATTTTGTCACAAACCAGCCTGAGTCGACTCTGAACCGGTCACTTGAGCCACTCCGCGAAAAGTCCCAAAAAGCATTATCAATCTTCCTAGGATGGCGATACAAGGGAATGATTTATCCCAAATATAAAAAATAATAAAAATAGTGGAAATAATGTATATCTCAATACACATTTATATAAAAATTAAACCCACGTCATTTATACGAAAAAATTGAAAGTAAAAAATGAATGATACAACTAAATTGACCAGATCTGATAACCAAATAACACCATGTTTCCTATCTTGTAACTCTCCAAAATAACAATCCCATGTCTCTCAAGGCAACCAAACTCAGGCTAAAACCTACACAAGGTGTAAAAATAGAAGAAAACTATAGGCATGAGTATTAAAACTCAATAGGTTAGCTTGATATTCTATTCCTAATGAAATTCCACTTAAAATAAAAGAAACATTAATTTCATGTTTTAAATATAATATAAAAAATTATGTTTACAAAAAAATGTTCCATTCTAGGGAATCCATTAGAAACAAATCTTGAATGTTTTATACACAAGAATTGTAGAACAATTTCCAAAGATATGAAACTTCAAAATGAACACAATTGTAATGGGGGATAGTTTTAAGAAAGTAACATTTTAAATAAAATACACATGACACTAAATTTTCCATCCAAATAAATTGTATGCTGACAGTGAATATAATATATCCAATGAGCACTAGTCATTAGAACACCTATAGTCACTAGTTCGTTTTGAGCCCTATGTACCTCGTATCTCGGTGTGAAGGTAACCATAAATATATATGTTATCATACATGTGCCACTAGTAGGGAACATACTCCTAACCTATTAGTACCCAATCATCACCATTATAGTTTTTTGGTGTTGTCAATGTTAAACTTTCTATGTAAAATGGGGAAAACCCACTTCGAATCACTACCATAAAAGTATACGTCCTCCCACCAAGATACTTAGGTTTCCCTCTTTGTTATCAATCAAGTTTCACATGTTATGAATACTCATTTCAAATGAAAATACCATTCCCAAATTATTCACACATAGAACATACCAAAAACGTGATTCAAATTTCTTTCAATGATCAATAAACCACTTAATATTTTCATGAAGCAATTTCAGTAATTTTAATGAGGCTTTGCCCAAAAAATCCATTCGAAAGTGAAATTTTTAGACCAAAACCCCACAAATACAATATAAAACCATATTTTTATTCCCAATAACATTTATTTATAATTTCATGAATCATAAAATGACCCCAAATGATACAACATGAAATACATAGTAAATCCATCATTATAAGGAAAATGCCAAACGAGCCATTAAATATTCTTTACAAAAAAACATTTATCAAAAGGACAAAATTAAACCACTCATAAATAGGATTAAAACACCCATTGGAAGAAATAAAACATTTACTTAAACCCCTTAAAAATTCAGGTTACACGTTCAAAACCCTCCCATTTCTATTAAGATGCCAAACATGCCTTCCATTGGCAACACATTCCAAATCACCATAAAATATCAAACTAGTTTCATTATAAAACCCAAAAATATATTTTAACCCAAATAAGTAACCCATGAAAACATTAATTCACATGATTCCAAAATTTTTAATAAGTTAAACTAGTCATTTTATAACACCTTGAACACACAGGAGCCAACTAAGCACTTTCCCGAAAACAAGGCATGCAACATTTAATAAAACAAACTCTATTTAAAATTATAAAGGGTATAAAGCCAAATTTGGATGACAAAAACATATCAAAGTAGTTAAAATGGGTCATAAAAATGATAAAACATTTGTAAAAATGAGAGTAACATTTATTTAGATAAGTGGTGTGCACGTTTATATGAATCAACTCCATTTTACACAAATCAAGGAATAAATAACTATTTTACACACCAAATAGATCATCCAAAGGTTGTACAACAATACTAAACATGTATAAAAGGTGATAAAAATATGAAAAATACGAAACTTGACGAATAAAGGAATGTGATTCGGAGAACCTACCTCAAATCCAAGGCGGAATGGAAATGCATAACCAATAACACCTTTTCAGGGTTTATAAAACCTAATCCTATGAATAATATACCCAAACAACAAACAAAACCCATATAAAATCACTTTATAACATAACCCTATGTCATTCATGACTAGGGATGAAGAGAGAGCTAAAAAATAATGGAAGGAGGAGGAGAAATGAGGATAAAGGAGAAGGAAACTCACCTTGATAATTAGAGATATCTTCATCTTCCCTTATATACATAGCCTTAGAGGATATATAATGGATTGAAACTCAATGAATAGGCTCAGTAGGTATTGAAGAACCAAGGAAAAATATTTTGGGGAAAAAGTGTTAAAAAAATTATTTATGAAGAAACAAATTACCTCTTCAATTCTGGATGATTTGAGAAACCTTGAAGCAGTTTGACCTTATAACTGATGAATATGAATTCCAAAGAGGTAAAATGGAACATGGGGGTGTGAATAGTGTTTGTGGGTTTGAGTGAGAGGTTTAATGACTGAGAAATGTTAAAAAATGAATATGATATAAAGGAAGAAAAATATTTTTTTTAAACTAGAAATGGGCTCATGGGATGACCCAATACCTAAAACATAACCCAAATACACCATGATAATGAGTTCCAAAGGGTTCCAAATGGATATGGTGGTTTGAATAGGTTATGGGAGACCAATTTTGAAGTGTAATTAGTGAAATGTTTTGAAAAACTAAAGTGTTATAAAAGAAACAAATTTTGTTTCTAAATCTTGAAATGAGCTCACAGTTTGTCCAAAATCTTGAAGTAACCACACATTTCTCCAAAACCTCCCAAAAACTCTATGGGTAACCCATGGTAGGATCATTATAAATATATGGCACTTCAAAACTCAAAATTCATCTCACAAAAAACCCAAGTAAAGGATCGGTATTTCCAACAAATGGGATCAAAACAAGACATGAAAAATCGGGTGTGACACGTAACATAAATATATATATAAAATTAATCACTACTATAAGAATGGGAATAAAAAATAGTCCTATAGCATAATTTTTTAAGAATAATTGATAAACATTACTTGGGTGTACCCCCTTAAAATATCTTTCCTTGAGACTGATAAAAATACCCCAGTGTGCCTCTTTTATCGATTGTACAACCTTGTGTGTTTAAAGGTTCCCTTTATCAGTTTTTAATACTAACAAAAGTCACCCTTCACAATAAACTATATATATTTTAAAATTTTATATTTCAATATATGAATATATTTATATCACTATAAATATAATATATTTACTTAAATATGAATTATATAATAAAAGATATTTTTGTATATTAAATACATAACATATTTATCCTCCTAAAGAAATAATCATTATTGAATACATCTTTAGCAGTGGAGTGATGACACATTTTTTAAAACATTATTGGTCTATCATTATATCAACTCTCATAAGAGGCTCATACGGTTTTACTAAATGGTAATTTTTTGGAAAATAAGAAATAAAATATTTAAATACTCCTCACCACCCACCCCTACAAATAATTTGTTTATAAGCGATATAAAGATTGAAAATTTTATGTAGTTTTTTCTATAATACATAAAGAGAATAGGGATGATATAATCATATTCTCCAATGGATATCTCAGTGTCTTGGTTTTCTTTCTCCTAAATTTCATCTTCCATGCCTCTCACAACCCTCTTGCTCTCCTTCCCCATTCTGATCTGTCTCTGTGGTCAGTTTCTCCCTTGTACTCTTCTTTATCATCTATGGAACTCCTGCTTTCCCCTCCGTTTCATCTCTTGATGGTATAGGTTTCTTGATCTTGTTTTCCATTCTCATATGGGACTCTCTGTGAACTAGTGAAGGATTGAATATGATGCTATCTGGAGGGAAGGATGTCACTCGCTCGGTCATGACCTGATGTGGAGGTATTGTTCCCTATCTCACTACTCTAAATTCTAGGTATGTCGCTACCTCCCAGGTTGTCCGAGTGTGATGAATCCCAAAGATGTTTTTCTATGTGAATTCAGAAGTGATGGGGTGCTTCAGGAGGTGTAACCTATGGTGGAATTTTCCCATTCCGTGGATTCTTCACTTTTTTGATTTTGAAATTGGTATTTTTTTGGTTTGTTTTTTTTCAAAATTGGGGTCAGATGTTTTGGATCCAGTTCAAGAAACAGTGGTGTTTTGGTCTTGTGGTGGGATGCGGTGAAGGGCTCGCTGTGGAGGTTATGTCGCTCCCACTATAATAACCCTTCTCTTTATTACATACTTAATCACGATTTATTACACAAACATGCACGTAATATAACTCCAAGGATCGAGAGGTCTAGTGTCTTGGGAAATTTGGAACAATACATTACAAATGAAGATATAAAATACAAAATCTTTATTTAAAACTTATTTCAAATGACCCCAACATTCCATCATACTTATCATTTCATTGGATAACCTGAGGAAATACATAAGAAAAGGGTGATCCATAAAGCCCATTAAGGGAGTAAACAAGGCATAAAATGAAGAATAAAGTACATGTTAGGAAATAGGCATATTAATGGAGAATAAGATAAACATGAACATAAAATAATGATATAGAATTATTATCCTAACATGGAGATGTGGAAACAACATTTAACATGATATTAGCATGATCCAAGGCTCATTTCACATGGATCATGAGTAAACCCTCATTGAACTTGAATTAACATGATTAAACATTCATTGAACTTGAATTAGAATGAGTAAACTCTCATTTCACATGGATTATCATGATACTATTCCTTACCTAATGCATTGGGGCGCTATCAAGGCGCACCCTACTTAATCATTTCATTTCTTGCATAAGTGTGACACATAGATCATACAACATAGATTCATTAAACATCATAATTTATTCCATGAATAAGAGATGTGGAATACATAAATTTAATTCCTCAATCAACATGTACATATGCATAAAGGTGAATACCAATGATAGAGAAATGGGTATCTTATTCACGTACATGTTGATTTTGGCATTAAACTTTTGGTATAACTTCGGCAGCATAATGACGTCAAATAGAATTTATAAAATGTGTTGATGAGGGATAAAGGGGTATCCAATAATTTATACATTAAATAGACAATAAGTGGGTCATGGAAAATAATATTACAAAATATTTAATGGAAAGTATATGCATAATATAAAATAATTTCCTGAATGTAAATGAGGATAGAGAAATCCCTAATAGAATTTCCGCATGGTAACAGGTGTACATGGGAGGAATTAATGGGATATGAAGAAGTATCTCAATATTAAAACATAACGAGGGAAATATAGTGGAGGTTAGAAATCATAACCCAAAATTTCGAATTAAAATAAAAGGGCATAAAACATAAGGAAACTTGGACATAAATAAGAAAGGAAGAAAAGTGAGGATCCCTTACTTGAGTGTGTAACTTCAAGATCTTGAGGGGGGGATTATTTAGAGCCAGGGATGCCTTGGGAGAATTATAGTGATAGGAGTGTTGATTAGGGACATTACACAAGGGTTTTTAGTGAAGATAAGTGTGAGATTGGGTGGGTTTATATTGGAAAAGAGAGGGGAATTCTTTAATATTTCACAAACATAGGTTTTGAAATCTATATACTTAAATATTCAAAAACAAACACCAATACATGGTTTTTTCCAAAGGGTAGTGTAAAAAATTATTTTATAAGTCCAATGGAAAAAAATATTAAAATATTAGGCTTGCTTATGTGGAGGTGAGTCACACTCTCAAGGAAACCATTTTAAAAAGTTAAAATATTTTATAAGTCTTTGAGGGTCCACTAAGACACTGTGAAATTAATAAAACAAATATAAAATCACATTATTTTATAAATAAAACATATATTTTCCTAATATACCTTTTATAGTATTTTATTACAGCACTATTGGTTCATTATGATGCATAAAACATATTATATATTTAAACAATATTTAATTTTTACCCCAAAAATTCGACTATCTCTAAAAATTATGAAAACTTAACCGTTAGATAATTTCGAAGTTATGAATCCAAAAAAAATATTCAATTTATCTAAATATTTTTTCAAATACGTGAATGTTTACTTTTAAAATAAAAACCGACATTTATCGTAAATTAATGGATTTGGAAGAAAATAGCCTTCAAACCTTAATACAAATTACAATTGTATTCATAAAAATTATACAATAATTTATATTTAATAAAAATCATTTTTGTAATAATATTTTATTAAAATATTATTTAATTAAAAAATCCATTAATTCATCAAAATATATTTCTTAATTAAATTTAAATATTAACTCAAATACTATTTTTTCTTTTTAAAAGCATTTACAAAGTAACAATAATAAAATGAATGTATATTATTTATAAAAAAATAATACACATAATCATAGTGATAGGGTCTTCCTACATAACCCCTTATAACACCCGCATAAGACCTAAGGGTTAGGTGTTTGATGGGGTAGACTCTTGGGGCGTCTCAGATAACATCACTTGTGTGGTAATATCTATTTACTTACAATTATCATGTAGGTGGCTCTGTTCAAGATTAATGTTTTGAATCTCAGCTTGGGATTTTTCAAGAGTGAAGCCCAATGATTCTACCTTCTTTCTGATCTCCGAAAAATGAGCTTCGTATGGAGAAATTCTACTAGATGAGGCAATCACTTCCTTTATTATTAAATTGTATTTTTTAGATCTCTATATTTATACTAATCATGTGATCACTTTTCAATGACTATATTAGCCACGATAACAATTCTTAATAGTATTTTAAAATCCAAAAACATAAAACCAAGGAAGTTCAGATATTTTATATAACCATTTTACATAATAATACATTTAATTATATGAAGAGGAATTTTCATTAATAAAAGATTGGGTCATTACAATCTTCCCCCATTAAGATATTTCACCCATGAAATTTAATTTTCCCACACTAAAATAGAAGAGGGTAACTCTGCATCATAACTTCCTCTGATTCCCATGTTGCCTCTTCAAACATGTGGTTTCTCCACTACACCTAGATGAGGTATATTATATTATTTCATAGAATTTTTCCCCTACGATCTAAGATATTCACAGGATTATCCTCATAGAAGATTTCATTCTACAATGGTACCACCTCTGGATCGAGTACATGTGATGGGTCAGGTATGTACTTCCTCAGGAGTGATACATGTAATACATCATGTACATGAGATAGGTTCGGTGGGAGTACTAGTCGATAGGCCACTTCTCCAATGTGATCAAGGATCTCAAAAGGTATGATGTACCTTTGACTGTGATTTCCCTTCTTCCCAAATCTCATAACTCTCTTCCATGGTGATATGTGGAGGAATAAAATGTCTCCAACATCAAACTCTTGTTCTCATCAACAATTATAATCATATCTCTTTTGTCAACTCAGAGCAGCTTTAATGTGCTACTGGATGATCTTAACCTTATCCACTATTTCATTAACCATTTAGGAACCTAGGATTTTTCGCTCCCCAACATCATCTAAGCATGTTAGTTTCATACAACTCTTCCCATAAGGGGATTTATAAGGAGCCATTTGAATGCTTCAGTGGAAACTATTATGGTAAGAGAACTTAACCAGAGAATGATGTTGATCACATCCTCCTTGGAATTCCATTGATCTTGCTCTCAACATGTCCTCAAGTGTTTGGATAGTCCACTCAGATTGGATATCAGTTTGAGGATGATAAGTCGTACTGAAGTTCAGCTTAATATTCAGAGCGAGTTGGAGACTCTTCCAGAACATAGAGGTGAATCTTTGATCTCGATCAGATACAATCAATAGTGGTACTCCCAAAAGCCTTACAACTTCTTTGATGTATATCTATGTCAGTTTATCCAATGATAAATTCTCTCAAATTGAAATGAAGTGTGCATTCATTGTAAGATGATCCAAAAAAACCTAGATAGCATTGTTTCCTTTGGATGTGTTTGGAAGTCTAGTTACAAAGTCCATAATGATGTTCTCCCATTTCCATATTGGTATGAGTAATGGTTTCATAATCCCCTTAGAATTCTTCTTCTCAGCCTTCACTTGCAGACACACTAGACACTTTGATGTATTCTCAGTGATCTCCTTCTTCATGTTATCCCAACAATAATGGTCCCAGATATCTCGATACATCTTTGTATTTCCAAGGTCAATGGAAAAATTCAAACTATAAGTGTCATCCAAAAGTTCTTTCTTTAACTATAGACTTGATGGAACACATATTTTTGACCTAAATATCACAATTCCTTCTTCCTTAACATTGAACACTTAGGATTTCCCTTTTCTTATATTTTCTACTTTATTTTAAATTCCCACATCATCCTTTTGAGAATCCTTTAACCTTTCCAAAAAATATGGTTGGTAAATCATTTGTGAAATGATTGATGATGTTACATTCTTCATGATTCCCACGTCTATCTTTAACAAATCTAAGATTGGATACTTTTCAATAATCATCATTGAAAGAGTTGTTGGATCCTTTCTACTTGGAGCATCTACCAACTTGTTTTCCTTCCTTGGATGACATTCAATTGAGCAGTTATATCCTTTGATCAGATCTAACCATCTTATGTGTGAATATATAATTAAGGATTTTGTGATCCATATATATTTCACACTTCTCCCCAAAGAGGTAATTTTGAAAAAACAATTATACTAAATATTACTGCATCCAACTCTAGATCATGTGTTGGATAGTTTTGATCATGAACTTTCAATTGGCTTGAATCATAGGCAATGACTATCATTTTCTATCAACACACATCCCTGGCCCTTCTTCTAAGCATCATTGAATACCAAAAAACATTCTCCACTTTTGGGTAGTATGAGAATTGGAACAATGATAAGACTCTTTTTCAACTTCTTGAAGCTATCTTTTCATTAATCATTCCAAGGAAACTTGACTCCTTTCAGAGTTATATTACAATGATATATTGATAATTGTGAGAAATTTATCACAAATCGGCAATAATATCTATCTAACCCAAGGAAGCAACGGATATCTATCACTGATGTTGGACTTGATCATCCCTCAATTTCATTTATCTTGGAAGGATCCATAGATATCCTATTTCTTGTGATGATATGACCCAATAATGATACCTCATTCAACTAGAACTCACACTTGTTTTATTTTTAATGGAGCTTATCCTTTTTCAAGGTCTCTAGTACGGTGATTAGATGCTCCTCAGACTCCTCCTTTGTTTTAGAGTATATTGTAATATCATCAATAAATACTACCAAAATTTTTTTGATGTAATTTCTAAATACTTTATTCATCAAGTCTAGGAAGATTGCTGGAGAATTAGTGACTCTGAAAGGCATTACTATTAATTCATAGTACCCGTACCTTGTATGAATAATAGTCTTGGAGATATCGTCCTTCATCACCCTTACTTGGTAATATCCCAACTGCATATCCACCTTGGTGATGTATGGTGCTCCACATAGATGATTGAACAAGTCATCAATTCATGGTAGAAGATACTTGTTCTTTATCATGACTTTGTTTTGTTCATAATAATCAATGCAAAGGCACATTGACCCATCCTTTTTCTTGACGAAGAGGACTGGTGCACCCCATGGTTAAGCACTTGGGCATATAAACCCATCATCCAGATTCTCATATAGTTGTTTCTTTATCTCCTCAAGCTCCGCAGAAACAATTCTATATGAAGTCGTGGATATTGGAAAAGCCTCGGGAATAAGATCAATCAAGAATAGAACATCTCTTCTAATAGAAAGACCAGATAATTCCTTGGGAAACACTTCATAAAATTTTATTACAATAAAAATGTATTAAAGGATGGTTTCTTCCTTAGAATCAATCATCTAAGAAAGATACGCATGATCATAGGGTAGTAATATCAACTCTTGAGATGAGGGTGCTAAAGAAGACTCATCCTACTCCTTTCACTTGTACAAAATCGAGGGTCGATTCTTCATATGAAGAGTGAATTACAATTCTAGATCATTTTTGTTGGCTCTATATAGGGAAAGGCAATCCATACCAATAATTTTATTAAATTCCACTAGAGGAAGTATGAAAAGGTTCTCCAGGAAGTTCAATACACAAATTGTGATAGGGGAGGAGTTATATTCATGGGATGCAATGATTTACCCATTCTTTTCTCATTTACATCTCTACTTCTATGATTTGTGGTGGTGCTGAGATTTTCCCAATAAACTTTTGTGATATAAAAGAATACATAGAACCAAAATAAAAAAGTATGTTCTCTATTCTTGAAAGAGTAACAAGCGTACCTATCACCACTTCTTTGTTGGGGTTCTCTTTAGCAGTAGTGATGGCCAAAGCTTGCCCTTGCTCCCTTAGTGGTTGTTGGTTGCCACTGAAAACACTTGTCTTAGGGAATTGGTTTGCAAAGTGCCATAGTTGTTTATAGTTAAAGTAATGAACATTGTGTTGAAGGTCAAATGGAGCTTTCCTCTCCTCAGTCATAGTAGTGGGTTTTTCTATCAGTAATTAATGGCCAGGTGACCTTCTCATCCACACTTAAATAATTTCCTCATCCCCTTCAGGAAATTTCTAGGGGGTTTTTTTGAATCTTTGGTAAGTGGTCTAATAGAATTTATCAGCACCATTGGATTTATCAATCAGACTACAAGAATTAATTTCCTCTTTATTCTTATTATCCCCATGATACTCATGAGATTCTTCAATCTCCATTTAAACTTTGAGGACACATCAGAAAATTTCCTCATATCTATCAAAGTCACAGATCACTAGGGCTTTCTGTAGGATAGGTTTTATACCACCAAATAAGTGGTAAACCATGAATTAAGGGTTAATGACAAAGTCGGAGGCATACCCTGAAAGACGTTTTATGTTTTACTCATACGATCCGATGGATTTTTCATATTTTTTCTTGAGGACAAGAAAGTCCCTTTCCATATTAAGTTGGAGGGTGTGTAGAAAATATTTATCAAAAAACATTTTCCTGAAATCATTCCTTTATAACCCCTCAATCTCTTCCACAAGATTATTATTTTTGATCAATGTACACAATTGATCAGTTTCACCATATATACGATAAGCATCCATAATAACCTTCTCTTGTTCAGAACATTAATGTATTGAGAATATTTTCCCAATAGAGTTGATCCATTGTTCTACGATTGAGGGATCATATGATCCACTAAAAGTAGGAGGCCTTTGTCTCATGATGTTCTCGATTGTGTATTGTTCATTCTTGTGGGGGGGGGGGGGTGGATGATCCTTTGGACCCATGTTTATATTAAAAACCTGAGTTAACTGAGAGATTTTCCTGATAATGTTAGTGATTCCTACTCCCATCAGATTGGGCTTCTCACTAGAACAATCATCTCGATGATCTTCACAACGATTGTCAGCCTGAGTCCTCTTATTAGAAGCCCTTTACTAGAATAAATAGAAAGTTTAGGGTAAAAAATAAAGGGGAATTCAATGAAAAAAAGGTATAACTTAAAAATTACATTTATTTCCTTAACTTATGAATTTACATTCATTAATATATGTTATACATGATCTACATCCCAACATATATTCTTAGGGGAATTTTTGTATTCTATTAATAATAGTTCATACTAAGCCTATGAATTTACCAAAGAATATACCCCTGGTGTTTTGAACCAAGAGTGCAAAAAGTATCATTTTCATACACTAGTTCATGTTCGAGTCTAGAAAAAAGTGGTATTTTCGGGTTTTAACCCAAGATACATTTGTGTTGGAGCCTCTTCTACTTGTTCATATCTAGACAGAGATGTATTTTCTGTATAAACAACTTGATCTATACTCAGAAAAATTTAGGGATGTTTTTATTATACTTAGTCTTATACCTAAGGCTTTCACTAGTGTTTTCTAATCCTAATCACAAAAATAACTAAACCAATCCTCTAATACCAACTATAACAACCCTTCTCTTTATTACACATTTAAACATGATTTATTACACAAACATGCACTTAACACAACTCCAAGGATAGAGAGGTCTAGTTTATTGCGAAATTAGAAATATTAAATGACAAATTAAGACATAAAATAAAACATATTTATTGAAAACTTCTTTTACTTGACCACAACATGACTTTGTACTTAGCATTGCCTTGGATAACCTAAAGACATACATAAAAAAATGGTGAGCTATAAAGCCCAGTAAGGGAGTAAACAAGGAATAACATGAAGAATAAAGTACATGTTGGGAAATATTCATATCAACAGACAATAAGAGAAACATAAACATAAAGGCTACATATAGCGTGATTATCATAACATGGATATGTGGCAACATCTTTTAACATTATATTAGCTTGATCTAATGATCATTGAACATGGATAATGAGTAAACCCTCATGGATAATTAATTTGAATGAGTAAAACATAATTTAACTTGAATTATCACGAGAAAAGTATCATTCTACATGGTGTATCATGATACTATTATTTACCCAATGCATTGGAGAACAATCTTAGAACACCCCTCTTAATCATTTAATTTCATTCATAAGTGTGCCACATATGTCATACAATATGGATTCACTAAACGTAATAATTTATTCAATGAATAAGAGATATGGAATTCATAAATTTAAGTCATAAATAAAAAATTAAATGTTCATAATAGTGAATACACCTGATAGAGAAATGGGTATAGAATTTACTAACATGATGATTTTGGCATGGAAATGTTAGTGTAACTTTCGCATCATAACGATGTCAAATAGAAATCATAAAATGGGTTGATGAGAGAGAAAATGGTATCTTATCCTTTATAAATGAAATTTATAGTAAGGGGGTCATAGATCATAATATCCCATCATATTTAACGGTATTTATATGCATAATATAAAATAATTTCTTGAATGAAAATAAGGAGAGATAAATCCCTTACATAATTTCAGGATGGTAACAGGTGTACATGGGAGCCATTAATGAGAGATAAAGGGGTATACCATAATTATAACATAAGTAAGGAATTATATGGGAGTTTAGAAATTATACCTAAACATTTGTAACTTAAAATAAAATGGCATAACAATATATGGAAACTTGGACATAAATAATGGGGGAAGGTAGGTGAGGTTCCCTTACATGAGTGTGCTACTTCACATGCTTTAGGAGGGGATTATTTAGAGCTTGGTCTGACTTGGGAGGATTATAGAGAGGTATTTTAGTGTAGCGATGTGATAAAAAGGGTTTTTAGTGAAGAAAAGTGGGATCTTGGGTGGGTTTATATAGGAAAAGAGAGGGGGATTCTTTAATATTTCACAAACATAGGTTTTAGAATCTATATAATTAAATATTCAAAACCAAAAACCAATACATGATTTTTCCCATGGTTTTTTCCAAAGGGGAGCGGAAAAAATTATTTTATAAGGCCAATGGACAAACTTATTAAAATATTAGGCTTACTTATATGGATGTGAGTCACACACTCAAGGATATCATTTTCAAAAGTTAAAATATAATATATGTCTTGGAGGGTCCATTAAGGTATCATAAAATTGATCAAAAAAATGATAAAATCACATTATTTTAAATTTAAAACATATATTGGCCGAATATACCATTTATAGTATTTTATTACTTCACTATTGTGTCATTATGACAAAAATAGCTTTCAAACCTTAATAAAAATTAAAATTTTATTCATAAAAAATATATGATCATTTATATTTATGAAAAAATAATTTAGTAATAATATTTTATTAAAATATTATTTAATTCAAAAATCCATTAATTCATCAAAATTGATTTTTTAATGGAATTTATATATTAACCAAAAAAACTATTTGTGCTTTAAAACCCATTTACAAAGTTATAATAATAAAATGTATGCATATTGTTTATAAAAAAACAATGCACATAATCATAGCTCTAGGGTCTTGTTACATAAACCCTTTCAACACACTCATAATACCTAAGGGTATGTTGTGTTATGGTGATATACTTTTGGGGAGACTTAGATAACATCGCTCAGGTGGTAATCTCTAATAACTTCCAATTCTCTCGTAGAAAGTTCAATTCAAGCTTAACGTGTTAAAGCTCAGCTTTGGATTGGTCAAGAGTGGAACCCAGTGATGCTACCTCTTTTATGAGCTCTGAAAAATGGGATTTTTTTGGAGAAATTATAATAGATGAGGCCATCGCTTCCTTTGTATGAGTAAATTGGATTTTTGAAAGCCCTATAATTATACTAATCATGTGATCAATGTTCAAAAGATATATTAGCAATGGTAACAATTATTAATGGTATTTATAAAAACATAAAACTAATGAATAGAGTAAGTTTTATATAACCATTTTATATAATAAGACATTTAATTATATCAAGAGGAATTTTAATTAATAAAAGTTTGCTTTGTTATAGCCACTATTCTCTGGCTTCCAAATCCACTACCCCTTTACAGATCGGTTGGGTGCAGTGGTATCAGTGGAGGTTCATGGGTTTTTTCTGCAAGCGGTAGGGTTTTCTAGGAGAATCCTTGTCTTGTGGATATGATGGTCTAATGTGTTTCATTTTTGTGTTTACAGTGGTGCTGATGGACTCCGGTGGTGATGTGACTATGGCAGTCGGTTATCTCCGGTGACAGGTGTGATGATAGGATAGCGATGAAGTTAGTGGAGAAATGATGAAAGTGATGGTGGTGGTGAATCATGATGGTAGGTGATGTGATATTGTAGCAGTGATGGATTCAGAATGGAATTTGACATGCAGTAGGTGGCTGGCTCGAGAGTGTCATAGGCTCAGTGTGATGGTTCTTTGTTCGATGTCTATTGTCGAACATTTGAATTTTGAATTACTTTGTCTATTGTGAATCATTTTACGTTTTGAATCAGTGGTTTGGGTGAGAACTGTTTTGAATTTAAAAGCTTAAATTTTGGTTTTTGAATTATGAAATATGGGGTGTGCTGTTTCTATTTTTTAAATGTATGGTTACAAATAAGTATTAAATCAATTTTCTGAAAATATATAAAATGGATTTGGATAAGAAATATAAATATCTTTTATCATTCAAAAAATTGATGTTCTGAGTGATGATAAAATCCACTAACTTTTATAATTGCTACAAAAAATTGCTGGTGAAAGAACATTTTGTCATCATTTAAAAAAATTCATTGATAATGTGAGCCTTTATCATCACATTTTATATCACATATAAAATATTCCTTTATCATTCTTTTTTATCACTCATAATGGATGATTTTATCATTTCTTTTTTAGTAGTGATAAAAGATTATTTTATCAGTGATACACTTAGCATGGATAAAATTATTTTCTAAGTGAATAATAGTTCTATCAAGAAACTATATAAGAGAACTTAACAATAATCAATAAAAAAATATACAAAACAATTTAATGTGTAGTAATTTAATATTTCTATATAATAGAAAATATGTTAACATTGTATAACTATTTTAGTATAAGTTTTTAATTATTATATTTCAATAAAATACAATTAAATTGATATAAAATTATATTATAAACTAAAATAATTACCACTAATACAAAAAAAACTCTTACGATAGACCGTATTGTCTTATGACCAACCAAACCTCATAAAAATGTATGTGAAAATAATAAAAAAGTGCTTATTTTAGTAATAGTGTATAAAAATAAAAACAATTTATAATTATAATGTTATATAATATAAGATAAATTTAAATTGTATTTATATGTGGATACTTTATATAATTAAAAAATAAATATTTTTTTCATTACAGTATTATTAATTTAGTATATTCTAAAGGTTTGGAACTATTTTCATAGGTTCTAAAATCATTTTTTTAGCATGTAACAAAAGTTTGGTGTGTCATTGGGTAAAAACTATTGATATTGGGCTATAATAATTGTTTTAAATAACCATTAGTATAGCCATCTTTAAAATCATTTTGCAAAATTTTGGTATAGACTAATACTAACAGTTTTGGAAAACCATTGGTATTTTTATCATAAAAGAAATAAGTGGTGAGTTTTAAACCCATAACCCCTCCATTAATATTTAATATCTTAACAGGTAGACTATAAACTATTTTTTTTATAAAAGAATATATAAATATATATATATATATATATGTATATATATATATATGAATGTATAAAGTTAATTATTACTTTTTAAGTATTTTTCTTATTATGCATAAAAATATAGAAATGATTAAACCAATACCAATGGTTTTCCAAAACCATTGGGGTAGGTATCTAAAATTATGGTGTCCTGTTCCAATGGACTTAGAAAATAATTGATATATGTTACATATAAAAATTATTTTCCATATTTATTAGTGTATGTATCATTATTTATTAGGGCACATAATCATAGTATGGAAAACCATTGGTATTGATAACTTGTACTAATAGTTTATCCAAACAGTTTGTGTTGGTGACACCTATGACAATGTTTTCTTAAAACTGTTGGTAAATGCACCAGGTACCAATGGTTTTAAAATCGTTGTTATAAAATATATTTCTATTAGTGTTGTTCTATGGTATTATAAAAATAAGAGTTAGATTATATGACTTGAGTATAAATAAAAATGTAACTTTTAAATGACATCACACACTTTCAATCATAATAGGAACATGGTGATTTTGATTGATGTATGGATGATTCATACACATAATAAGTGAATAATAGATCATAATCCAAAATTACCACAAAACAATTAGTGCATGTTTTTAGTTTTTGGTATATAAAACATGGTTTTTATTAAAATTTAGCTTTTAAATGAAAACAAACACTTTCAGTCATAACAGAAACACCATGTTTCAGATTTATGTGTGGCATATTCCGTCACATAACAAATTCATCATGGATAATTTACCTAAAGTATTAAGATAACCTATGTTTTTTATAATGTGGCACATTTTTTGAACTCATATAGCATTTTAAAACAAAAAAATACACTTTTAGTCAATTGGGATACACTATGTGTTGGATTAACATGAGGTTAATTAAAATGCATAACAAATGAATTATTGATATTCTTCCTAAAGAATCAAAAAAATCAAACATTATTTTCTTGGTTTTTAGTATGTGAAGTGTGATTTAGACTAAAATGATACTTTTAATTGGGAATACATACTTTTTTTTCATAATAGCCACATTGTACATCATATTTATTGGTAGTTAGTGTTGTGAAAATTCTAAGAACTACAATGAAAAATTATTTTTTAGAATAAGAGTAAAAGGGAAAAAACAAAAGAATAAAATTTATCATAACTTAAAGCTTTATGTGGTTTTTAAATAATCCCTGCATCCATAGTGAGCAAGAACACTTCATTATTTTGGTATAAAATTACAAATAAATTCTATAATTATAGAAATGATAGATCAAGTAGCGTTCCGAAAGAAACATAGATCTATAGTAATCCATATTACTGAAGTGTTAATCTATAGTTCACTATAAAATATTTGTGGTCGAAGAAAGGTCCATAGAGCTACAGTACAGTTACCACTAATGTCTAAGCTACTATAACAAAATATCAATAAAGTTTTCACTACTAGTGTACCACTATCATTTTTCCTGGTTAACTCAGCTACAATTAGTCAGCATAGATACAACATCCAAAAACTTGGGATGGGGGGCTTTTATCCCTCTATCCCCTAGAAAAGGGAATGCTACCACCTGTAAACCCCAATGACCTCACTACATAGGTAAAGTTATGATAATCATGGTATTTTGTATAATATGGGCTACTTGCATTTTGTCCAAATTCATGAAATGTATAAAGTTACACCATTATAATAGTTAATTATTACATTTCAAATATGAATCAACAATATATTTTCTATATTATTAAGTCAGTCCTATCATGTTTAATTTTTTTTGAGTAGGTGATGTGTGTTCTGGACTAAAATGTCAATTTTAAATGATAACACACACATTGAGTCATACTGACCATGTTGAGTGTTGGATTTATACAAAATTGATTCGAACATATAGAAATTTAATCAATTTCTCCCTTAAAGTGTCAATACAATTTTTGTTTTTAATGGTTTTGATTATATTACACAAGTTTTGAACTAAAATTCCACTTTTAAACTAAAAACATTCACTTTCAATAAATTCATTATCCCCTTATGTTAGATTGATGTGAGGTTAATTCTTACACATTACAAATGATCTATTGATATTTTTAATAAGGTATCCAGAAAATATATTAATGTTTTCTCATTATTTATTATGGGATGGTTGTTTTGAACTAAAATGTCGCATTTAAATGAAAACCTACACTTTCAGTTATAACCACGTCATGTGTTGGATTGAAAGGTAATTAATTCCTACACATAAAAAATGAATTATGGATCATTTTTATAAAATCATAAAATAGATATGATCATTTTGTTTCAATTTTGAGTATATGACACATGATTTGGACTAAAAAATAACTTTTAATTGAGAACACACACATTGAGCCATATTTACCACACCATTTGTTAGATTAATGTTCCATGGATTATTGTAAATCACAAATGAATAATTATCTGTTTTTATAAATGGTCAATAAAAACAGAGTTCATTTTCTCAGTTTTGAGTATGTAACACATGTTTTGAACTAGGATATCCATTATAAAAAAAATCAGAACCTTCATTCAATTAGGAAAAACTGTGTGTCAAATTGATGTGAGTTTAATTATTACACAAAAAATAATAATTGTAAATCTATTTTCCTATGTATCAAGAAAAAAAATTCATTTTCTCAATTTTGAGTATGTGACGTGTGTTTTGAATGAAAATGTAATTTTTAAATGAAAACATGAAATTTTAGTCATAATGGTCACACCATGTGTCAAATTTAAGTTCGGTTAATTCATAAACATCAAAAATAAATTAATAATATTTTCCTATATTATTAAGAAAATATAAGGTTGTTTTATTTAATTTTACTATGTAACTCATGTTTTGAAAAAATTTCATTTTAATTAAAAACACAAACTTTCAATCATAACAGGAACCCTCAGTGTCAAATTGAGTGAGGTTATTTCTTACATATTTCAAATGAATCATGAATCATTTTATAAAAGTTTAAAGACAATTTGAGCATGTTTTATTGGTTTTGTGTTTGTGGGATGTTCTATGAACGAAAATGATTCTTTTATACTAAAAACACTCACTTTGATTCATATCATCCACACCATATATTGGAATGACATTTCATTGATTCATACACATCAAAAATGAATTGTAGAATATTTTTACATTGTATAAATCCTACCAGAGCACATTTTCGTTGCTTTGATTATATGGACTATTTTTGAACTAAAACATAACATTTCAACTGAAAACATGTATTTTCTATCAATCTAGCCACACTGTGTGTGTGATTAATGTGCATTTTAATCATATATGCCACTAACGAATCACATGTCAATTTCTTAATGTATCAATACAATATGAATGTTTTTTATTATTTTTGGGTATGTGACATGCATTTATAACTAAAATTCCACTTTTAAACTAATAATATAAACCTTCAGTAAATTCGGCCACATCGTGTGTCATATTGAAGTGAGATTAATTCCTACACATGAAAAATAAGTTTCAATATCCTCCCCCAAGTACTAAGATAATATGAGTGTTTTTTCTCTATTTTACGTATGTGGTGGGTGTTTTGAACTAAAATTCTCTATCAAATCTACCAAATTTTTTTTAACAACTAAATTTATCATTAATATTTCCCTATTAACAATTTCATTCACAATAATTATTTTAACATGACTAAACCATAATAATCTAGTTTAAAATTTATTATTTTTAATCAAATCAGCTCCAGGTTTCTCAAACGTGGTCCTTCCAATTCTTATCAATCTTAGAATGTACACTTATCCATCTTAACATTTTCATTTTTTCTTCCCTTATTTTTTATTTAAGGTTTCATGTAAAAGGACAATTCTCACTACCATATAAAATATTTGGTCTAATAATAGACCTATACATTCTTCCATACAATTTAAAAGGAATTTTACCATCACAAAGAACCCCAAAAGTCTTTGTGTTTTTTATTTATATTGAATTGTATGAGATAAATATGCACTAATATCTCTATCACATTATAAAAATGATACTAATTATAAAAAAAGAGCATATTTGGAAATAATGTGGGATATCAATATCACATTCATACAATTATTATAAAATCCTCTGATAAAATGATACTTCATATATTTTTTATTATTCTTACTATGTGGAAAACCCTTTGAACGTAATTTCTCTCTCCAATACAATAATTTAAAATGATAATAAAATTAACTAAACAACCAATAGATAAGCCGACTCTAAATGATATAAATGTGATGTTAAAACACCTCCTAATGATGTTTTTATATATTTTGACACTGTAAATGTTGTCCACTAATTCCTAAAAAAATATAGTTACTTTTCTTATTAGTTGGAATATCGAATTTTCTAGAAATATTGGAAAAATTTGAATAAACATTAATTAAAAAATATTTTAAATGAAATTAGAACTTAATTTTGAAATTCCACATTAGGGATGTTTGTTTATTGATGGAATATGATATATTTCATATGTTTACAAACATAATAAACACAATTTTTTAGAAACCATAGAAACATTGATAAAACATATATTCTTGTGGAAAATATTAAGAGTATACTATAATTTATAGAGAAGATCTATTATTATAGAAACATATTATAAAATTTCACCTCATTTATACACTCAAAATGGAGTCCCCAAGACATTAATTCTTGATAATTTCATTTCTATTATCAATACCAATCATGTTTGAAATTGGCTCTTCATACATTTGTTCTTAAAATTTATTGTAGACCATAATTTTATCTTGGAATGTTTTATCCAAATGAACCTATAAATTCAATAAATGATGTAGTTCAATTAAAGGTTTAAAGGTATTATGATATAATTCTTCTGATATGTTGGTTGATACTCTTGTTTATCTTGACTCAATCTTTTATTTCCCTTTATGTTTATCCATTAATAATAACATACATTAGTTCAGAAATAATTTCATTAATTGTTAATGTTTTTTCTTATAAAATATATTTTAAAGTACAAACCATGATAATATCATACATATTTATGATATATAATGTTAATTATATGAAATTTACAATAATAATCATGACTATGTTAACATCCATACCATTAATGGGATGGGTTTATATATTCTTAGCTAATGATAAATGTTAATTTATACTCTCACATGATCTTTTGGAAATTATTTACTATGTATAATATTTAATTAGATAATTACATCATACCCTTAAAACTAGGTGGTGGTTGGGTGCTTATAGATATAAATCATAGTAAATTTCACGCATTATAATTTTTGTACAAGAATGGTCTTAATAGTTTTTTGATTCATATTTAGCATAAATTGTTATGAAAAAATTGATTATCATTGGTAAGACAATAATTTAAGGGGAATTATAGCCTCAAATATGGGGAGTGTGGCTCATTGGGTTGTGGTTTCGTCTATGTTGATTCTTCCTATTCACCCCTTTAGAGAAATAGGACCATCACAACAACCTTCCAACTAGATTTTTCTTATGGTGCATCCATCTATGCCTACATGTTTTTCATTTTCTCATTAGTATCCCCATGTTTATTTTCTTTATCAAATTATGTTTTGGGTGACAATCCAAAACCATCATCTTTAACACATCCATACTTCTTTGGATGCTTCAAATCCACTAGAATTTGTTGTTCATCCTTTAAATTGGATGATGATTGTTGGGGTCAAAACTGGATAAAAAATATAGAAATATAAGTTATCATTGTTATGAAATACTATTTAAAAGAAGAAATATTTATATTATGTCATACTTACTCATGATTTTAATACTTTTTTATTTTCTAATTTACAATATTTAACTTTTGATTTAAATAAGCCTCCTTTCGTAACACATGATTTGGGATGGAAGTGGCATGATATTTTAATTTATCAATATATATATTAGAAAAGGAGAAAAATTAAATATTTGTTCTATATCACATAAAAGTGTGTATAGTATTAAATTAAATACCATTTTATCTTCAAGAAAAACAAATACAATACTTATATTATGGTAGAGTTAAGTTTGTTTTGATGCACATAATTTATTTTCTATACATATTTATGTTTTATATATTAAAAATTATAATTCCAAGTGAATAATAAAAGTAATTTAAAATTAAATTTTACCAAATAAAAAGTACATTTTATTATTCAACTCTCATTGATTAAAAAAACAATCCCATATTTATTTATTTATAATGTGTGTGTGTGTATATATCTGGTATGTGGAATATTAATTTCTACTAGATATCCCTGATATGGTGCTTTATAAGAAGTGTCTGAAGGGATCTATGAGCCTTTCCAGTAACCATTAATATGACTTTCATCTAACAATAATATAATATAAATGTACTCTATAATGGATAATTAAGAATAAACCAACAATTTATTATTTGTTATTTCAACAAAATAGAGACTGTATGTTATAGTTTTACCCTAATATATTTCCAAATTATTTATTTCGATTCAAGAACAACATTTCACATATGGAAATCAATAAACACATGTAGTTGAGTGGGGATGCCAATGTAACTAATGAAGATGGAATTTATGGGGTCAACATGTTGTCCATATGTATTCTATCCAACCATAAAATTTTGGCCTTTTCTTCTCAATTTAATAATTTTTGTTTAAACTATTATACTATGTCGGACTTGACTTTTTTTGACCATATGTTGTTCACCTTCTACAATTTCCTCTTTTTTAATACTACAAATATGTTGTTCCTCATGATTGGTAATAACAAATTTTGTAGAATCCATTATCTATATAAGTGGTTAAAATTTTAATATAGATTATGTAAATATGGAAGTGAACATATTATATTAAGAAGAAACACATTTTATTATAAAAATGTGACATATTAATTCAAATATATTTTTTATATTAAAGTTATAAAGTATTTGGAACCTATATCTAGTATAAAAATCCCCTCATTTTATTCCCTGATTACATAAAAGACATTATCTATATTAGAACCACTATAAAATTATTGTGATATACTAATTAAAGGGACATCCTCAAATGAATTTTCATTTGACCCCACTATTGTTTTACTCAGCAATAAAATTATTAAACAATTTTATTTTTTAGGAACCATAAAATAAAATACTTATACTATATATTATTCCAATATTAATAGTTCGTCCATATAACCTTCCTTATCAAAATTCATTTATATGAATCATAATTCATTTCTTTTAACTAAAACCCTTCAATCAAACCATTTCCATAAAAAAAATAAGCACTCAGAATGATATATAATTGAAATCCCATATTTTTTTTGATGATTAAAATGTATTAATTATTCACTTAAATTTGATTTATATCCCTGAAAGTATATATATACATCACTTCCACCATAAGAGTAAATCCACTATTTTGTATTGTACAACATTCATAATGTTTCATTGTACAAACCAAATAACCATTTGTTACATTACAATTGTAATATAATACATGTACACTTTATGATCTATCTATCAATCATTATTGTTTTCAAATTAGAATTTTGTTTTCATATAAATCATTAAAAATATGGTTTCAAAACCCTATTATATATTATTAATTATGGAACTTTTATTCCACCTTTCATTCCTTAATGCTTAAGAATTACTTTTTTGATTTCAACATATTAAAAACCACAATACTGCTATGTAAAATGTAAATGTGAGCCATCTCCCACTCTATAATAGTAATTATGAACAAAACTAATTCTAAAATTAATTCAAGAATAAGTCACCCATTGGGTTGATATTTTGTAATACAAAATCTCTCTACATTAGACGAGTAGTCATTACAGAATTCAATTTTTTTTAATAATGTATCTTTTTAAAATACATCCTTTTGGAAAACATCAATTTTTGATGTATCCTTTAAAAATCATTATATTATATTCAATGGGATACATAAATATGTAATGTATATGACCAAAAAGTCAGACCCCTCTTACCAAGTGAATCATTACATCAAATAATATTGGTTGGTAGAGAATATCCAATTCATATGGCACAGAAGAAATTTCATTTCCCATAGTTCTTAACTTTTTAGAGTCTATGGATTTTATGAATATAGATTTGAAAAAAATTAAATCCTATATAATGTGTGTCTATTTTTTTGGTAGAATGTAATGCCAAACCAAAAATATTAAATCTGTCATCAAAACATGAAAAATCATGTAATTATAGGCACTTTAACATCAAATCAATTATTGACAAGATATTCTTGATATTTGATGAATAACCATCCAGAATATTTATCCTATTAAGAATATTTAAAAGCTAAAATACATCTTGTTTGGAATGATTTTATGTTATTGTAGGAATAAAATTCCATCTTTCATCATTCATTGGAAAAAAATCTTCCCATATCCCTAAATCAGTATGGCCCAAACTAGTGTTAATTCCATATTTTTTTCCTAGTGTATTTAACAATGTACAAATCAAACTAGCACATACATTTATTTCTACGATCATGATATCAAGAAAATGTATTATGTATAAAAAATTCAAGTGTAGTAATTAAAAAAACTATCTCTTTCTTTAAACCATTTTGATAATGTTTTTTAAAAATTGTTTTTTAAGAATAGTGAAACCATCCTTCTATTTAATAAAATATTTATCACATGTTAATAGGTATGTTGGTGTACCTTCTTTTGAAATCATATTGTATGATATAATCCATGATTGGTACTTATTTCATTGTGGCAAAAATTTATGATTCCCTAGACACATAGTATTATAGGAATTTTTCAACCTAAATAAGTGTGAACCTTCTTCAAAAACAAAATACCCAAACATTATTTTACTGTTATATCCAGAAAAAATTAAATAAGTAGTAAATTCATTTATCATTCTGAGAAACATGTCTCTTAATGTGAACTCTTCACTTATATGAGAATCATGCATCATAGTACCCATTTACCACATTAATTTCAGTTCTTTGATCAATGGAAACAAATAAACAACAATACCATTATCAAGTTATTTTTGTCCTGATATAATAAGATAAATTATAATATATGCACACTTCATGCATAAAAAAAGTGTAAAGTTATAATTTACCAACATAACTGTACATGTACTATGAGTACTACATTTTACACAAAAGGATTCAATCCATATATATATAGTGTATGAAATTGGATTCTCAGTTCTTTTCCAAATTCATGATACTCAGGATTAATTTTCTTTCATTGAGAATAGTTTTCTGGATGATGATTTTTACCATCTTGAATTATTATATATTTGTACCATGTCAAATATTATATAGTCTCCCCACAAACATGTAACTACCTAAAACATGTAATTACTGGAAATTACCATAAAACATTCAATGTACTCAATTCATATTTCTTATATGGACTCTCACCACACTTGTGGTCATTTTTAAGTGATTCTTGGTCCTTAAAGAAAAATATATAATAATATAGAAAAGCTAATCTTCATTTAGATATCACACCAATTTAACATGGAATTAAATTATCATTATAAGTTTGAAAATGGAGATCATTGTCTTCTAGTAATACATTTTTTAAGAGAGAAAATAATTTTATAAATATGTGTCCACTCCATCCATTTTTAGAATTTGAATTATATAGTTATGGATAATGATGTTATATATTTAATATTTCTACTGTATAATGTAATCTATTGAAAACTCTTTAACTTCTCAAATAACTTTAGATAAATTCAAAGGTCATATTCAAACATAGTTTTCATTTCATAAATATGATCTCCATCATCATATATAGTTATAATCACATAAGATAGTCCATAAACAATAATGTTATTTTAGTCACTAGATATATTTGGTTATACATCGTGTTTAGTCTAATATTTATAACATTGATTTATTTCATGAAAAATATAGTGTTGAACCAACTCATCTGGAAATATAAATCTTGAACAAAAAACATAAAATCAATGAATTAAGTTGATAAGGTTCACTTACATGATATATTAAAAACTTTATGAACACATTAAACCTATTTGTGATGCCCAGATTCAGTGAGTTCACTGAGAGGGGGAGGGGTTGAAGCAATAATCCTTTTCTTTTTACAAATTTATTCACTTTTAATAATATATCAATGACTGGTTAAACTCAAATCCCATCCTTTTTTCACTCCCTTAATCAAATATAATCAAATAAAACATAGGCAAATGCCTAATATTTACAAGGTATGACCTCAATATGAGAGCCTACTCTAAACTATGATTAGTTATTAAACCCAATCACAAATTTTTAAATATAAACACAAGTGGTTATAATTGAAAATAATTACACTAGACTATACAATGAATTAAATTCCATGTTCAATATCATTCCATGGTTACATGATATCCCACCATGTGTTCTGACATCACAAAAAAAATATATTAATACTACCACACATAGTCATCAAACTCCCACTGTTTCTTAATATATTTCATATATTAGCTCTCATGACTAGAGTTTGTTAGCTTGCACAGTCCCATAATCAATCCTCTATAACCTTTCATTTGGACTTAAACCAATCATATATTAAATAATATCATGTATTCCTTTTTCTTCCTCCTAAATTTACTCTAGTATATTTATCCATGCTATATGAATATCATTTCCATAGTTATAGATCCCTTTTCTCTCCTTCTTATTAACCTCAACATAAAAGTGGCATTGTCAGATCTTCCTCAAACTACTCGAGTCATAGGTTATTTTGAATATATTTAGAATATGTCAAATTTGAAATACAATGTGTATTTAATAGAAGAAACAATATTAATTTCTCTCACATTGATATGGAAAATAATCTCTAGGTAACAGCATTGTCGATATCTTTAGTGTCTCTCACAATCTTTTTCTCATAGTCTACATCATATACATTCATAAAATATTATGAATATAAATTCCATAATAAGACATAAAAACTCCTTAATATTTAAAATATAAACTTTTTATTCAAACTTGTATATATTTCTAGTTTTATTTCAAATAAATATATTATTTTAATCGATCTGTCAAACATCCTCATCTAAATTCCCATGAGATTCAAGATATTTTCCTTCTTTAAATATCTATAAAATGGGAGGATTTAAATTATTTCTGAGATATCTTCATGCTTACATGGAGTATATATTTGTCACGACCCGTCCTCGGGGCCCGTGCCGTGACTACCCCAAGCCCGCCTTCCATAGGCCAGGGGCTGGCGACTAGCACCAAGGCGTAAAATCCCAGTAAACAGGGAAGGCATTGCCTTTATAAGTAACAACCACACAGAGTCAGCAAGCGGAAAGGTAAAGGGGCCGGAAATACAAGCCCAACTGTAAAGTACAACTGAAAAGTAAAGTACAGCAACTGAAGAAAAGACGGCGGCCTCGTGTCGTCCACTGGCAATCCCACCTGAAGGGTGGGTACAGATAGCCTCCAAGCTCCTCGGGCCCCACGTCCGCTCTGAGTACGTCCCGTCCAGTGGTCCACCTCCAGGTACCGTCCTGCTCCACGCCCCAACCGCGATCAGCGCTGTCCGTCGTCTGCAACCAACACCACGAAGTGCGGGCATAGCCCGTGCAGGGGTGAGTACAACTACTCAGTAAGGACCCCGAGACCCCCGAAGGTCTCCCGAAATCCACAAAGGATATAGCACAAAAGAAAGATGCAATCACGAAGTAACATCTGACTCGACTTAGGTATATGCCCATACATATACCTAAGTCCCCAATTCTAGCTCTGCTCACGAGCTCAAGAACAACTCAATCCACAAAGGAAAGCAAGACTCAAATCCACAAGGAGAGTAAACAGTAAATCCACAAAGGATAGTTCAACACAATCCACAAAGGAGAGTAAATAGTAAATCCACATAGGATAGTTCAACACAAACCACAAAGGAGAGTAAATAGTAAATCCACATAGGATAGTTCAACACAAACCACAAAGGAGAGTAACATAAGATTCAGCTCAACCAGGATTTTCATTATCGAAACCGTAAGTGTTGAAGAGCCCCATCTCTGAAGTGTACAGTGGTCCTGTCACGACTCCGAGGTACTGCTCACTAACCTAAGACTGCTGAAGTACTCCTCCTGTCGAGTACCGCGGGTCTGCTGCCAACTACCGGGCGCTCCGTCCGCTGAGGGTCTGCTGCCAAATACCGGGCGCTCACCCAGATAGCCTACTGAGGTACTCCTCCTGTCGAGTACCGCGGGTTTGCCGCCAACTACCAGGCGCTCTGTCCGCCGTGGGTCTGCTGCCAACTACTGGGCGCTCCGTCCACTGGGCTAGTCGACTCACTCCAAGTCGAGTCGGTCAAGCAGTCGTCAGGTCTCAGTCATCTACACGGTCTCCGTACTCCGCACGCACGTCTCCACCGTCGCGGGTCTGTCGCTACAACCAAGCGCACACACTCCGTAGAGTATCGCGGGTCCGCCGCTACAACCAAGCGCTCCACCGCCAAGGGTCTGCTGCTGCATCTAAGCGCACCACCACTGTCAAGTACCACGGGTCCGCCGCTACACCCAAGCGCTCCACCGCTCAAGGTAAAAAGAAGATTCAGCTCACACAGGTTCGGTAGCACTCTTCCACGTAGGATCGCTGAGTGCAGTAGTCGACGCAGTCCACTGAGGATCTCTGCACAGTCGTCGCCGCAGTCCACGAAGGATCTCTGCTCTGCCGTCGTCGCAGTCCACGGAGGATCTCTGCTCTGTCGTCGTCGCAGTCCACGGAGGATCTCTGCTCTGTCGTCGAAGCCACAACCAGCACTAGGGTTCCCGCACTTAGCGAGCTCGTTCAGGAGGGTCCGCTCCACGAGCCGAGGGGCTGATACATCAACTGACACGTAGTCCGAAGTTGATGTATCCAAAAGTTCCGTATCGACAACAGGATCTCAACGCGACAGACGGCGCGTCAATCGGACGCCCGGTCTGAGAGTTATTGGCATTTTCGTCCCAGGGGCCCGGTTGGTTTTTAGGGCAAAACCAACCCGACCGTACTCCGCCTGTATCCGATCCTCGGGCGGAGTATGCCAAAAGTTCCGTCTCACTTAGAGGAAACTACCACAGCTGACGGTACGTCGTTCGGACGTCCGTAGCTCAAGTTATGAGCGTTTCCGCTCCGAGGGCCCGGTTGGCTTCGTGTACGAACCAACCCGGCCGAACCCAAAGTCTTCCGAAACCTTGAGTATAATATACCGAAACGACCGTCTCGATCCAAGGATCGCGTAGCCGCTGACGGTTCGTCAATCGGAGGTCCCAGGCCCAAGATATGGGCGAAAGACCGAAGAGGGCCCGAAACGGGGGAACTGGGCCCGGGGCGACCCGGCCCGAACCCCCCCCTGGGGTCGGCCGAACCGGGTCGGCCCGAACCGGGTCGGCCCGACCCGGCCCGAACCGGCTCGGCCGGGTCCGGTCCGGCCTGGGCGCGGCCCGGCCGACCGGACCGGCTCGGCTTCGGCCGAGCGGCCGAAGCGCTGCCGCCGCGGGTCAAACCCGCGGCTTTGGAGAAAACGCGGCCCGCGCGGGCCGCGTGCTGGAAGGCCGGACCGCGGACGCGGTCCGGCGGCTCGCCGCCGCCGCGGCTCGGCCGCGGCGGACTCCTCCGGCGGCGCGCCGGGCGCCGCCGCCCCCGGTCGCCGGCGCCGCCGCGCCGGCGACCCGCGCCGCCGCCTCCTTCCGCGGGCCGCCGGAGATGCTCCGGTGGCCCGATTTGCCTCCCGTCTGCGCCGTTGTTCCTCCCGGGATGCGTCCTCCACTGCGGAATCAACATATGGCCCTTGCGTCGCGCTTTTGCCGTCGCTCGCCAAATCCGCACACAAAGGAAGATCGACGGAGGGTTGCCGGGTCTTGTTCGTTAGACCCGCACCCTCCGCGTTAGTCATAATCAACGGGAGAAACAGGAAAGAAACCAATCAACAATTTTAAATAAATTAAAATTGTTTCGTGATCGGGTTCTATATTTCAAAAGAATAAACACGGGATTTTAAAAAGAAGTCCAACATCCCTTACCTCGCAGCTGTCGTTGCCGAACGAGGGATCGTCGCGGAATTGCTCGTCGCGGAAGATGGAGATCGCCGCGTCGTCGCGGAATCGCTCGTCGCGTCGCCAATCTCCGGATCAAGATCAACGGATTTAATTAGTTTAAATCCGTTGATATTGAAATTAAAAAGGGAGAAGAAAAGATCCGATTCTCACCTTTGTTGCCGAACGAGGATCGGCCGCGGAAGAAAGACGTCGCCGAAGAACGTCGCGGGTAGATCTCGTCGACGTCGCAGATCTTGGTGTGCGTCGTCGAATTCCGGTCGCCGGCGTTCTTCGCGTTCTTCGCGTTCTTCGCGTTCTTCGCGTTCTTCGCGTTCTTCGCGTTCTTCGCGGAGAGGGTGGAGGAACGAAGATTCTCTCAAATCCTTTCCAAGGATTTTTATGTTGGTCTTATTTTATAAACATGCCAACACACGAAACCGGTTAAGAAACGATCCATCAATTCGAAAGAAACGACCCATTTAATTCACGAAAGAAACAGCCCATTTAATTCACAAAATAAACCGCCCAATTAAATGGTCTGTTAAGAATTAAAGAAAACGCGTCGGTTGACTTTTCAGTTACTTTGACGGGTTTTCGCGGGTGCGTTACTTAGCGAAAGAAACGGCGGGGCTCGTGCGGGTCCCACCGCACAAATATCCTACCAAGGGGTAGGATATTTCTGGATAGCATCCTATCCAGTTCAACTCAGTTCAAGCCGTCTTTAAGTGACTTCAAGTGGCTTCCAAGCAGCTTAAGTGAAATAAAATAAAGTTGTCGCACAAACTTTATTTTATTTCTGACTTAAAGCCGTAAAATTTAAAAACCACGTCTGAGCAAACGCAACTCCGGAAGAGGCGTTTCTAAGCAAATACCGGCGCTGCGATTTCATCGGTGCCCTCAGAATTCGATTCCGGGCACCGGTTCAAAAGATAGAAAAACCCGCTCGTCCGTTCACTGAACGTACCCGAGCCAAACTTCGGAAATTGATTCCGGGCACACCGGGCCTCGGAATCAGGTGCCGTCTGAAGCTGCGTTCTTGTAAAATTCCAAAGAAAATTAAGAAAAAAATTTCCTTGAAATTTGCGGGTCTTTACAATATTGTACTTATACTATATAAAAAATCTCTTGAAATTACCAGAACCATAATAACTAGGTATGTTCCAAAATTAATTTTTGGGGGAAGAATCATACTTCATGACATGGAAGGATCTTCACCCTTTTAGCATCATGGAATGATCTTGATCTCCATTGTGTGAATGTTTCCCAATTATCTCTGTTAGATTTAGTTCCCTTGAAATAACTTATATGTACTTTATAATTACCTATACCCATGGTTTTGAATAATAATAAAGTTCTTGTCACATCATTATTAGTCTTCAGTGAGGAATATTTTGTAATAATGTTCACAGGATATATGTTACCCCAAATGGCTATAGTAATTCCCCACTATGATGAAAATAAAGAAGTGTTATGATATTATTCTTAAATAATTGTTCTATGGATATATTATATCCTCTTATATAACATAGATGATATAGACAATCAGGGGTATTGATCTCATAAGACATTGAGAATTCATCGCATGATTTTCACCCTTGATAATCCTTAAGAGAAATATATTATTAGAACTTGACCCACTAGTAGAAATTAAAAATTTATGTGCCATTAGATGTTTCTATAAATGGACATGTGTAATGGTCTTTAGACATTGTTATTATTAGTAATTCATCTGGTGAGTTATGTACATTAAGGTATTGATGGAAAATATGATGACATATGCTCATGGTTAAGTAAGATACATTGGGTGTTTTACATGTGATATTTCATTAATGGATAATGTGGTAAAGGATTTATAACTTTTGGTATTTAGTATAAGTTATTATCTTAGGCCTTTAATGGGAATGGAACTACCTGATTAACTCTATAGAGATATAATTCTATTTGTATGTTTATTTCTTTATATTCAAAGAAAGTGGCATCGAGGGCATAGTTTGATGACACCAGTATTCAACCTATATGATTAGAGATATTGAGAAAAATAATGTTTATTGCATAGTGTATGTTTGTATTAGGTTTATGTCACTGTGGAAATAATGATATTCTTTATGAGTACCTTTGCGTGTTTCTAGATTCTAACCTTATACTTTAGGTGGTTCTTCCAAATTGAACAGAGAAAAGGTACAATAGGGTTACACACTAATTGTATCTAGAAACATAGTTAATTATATATAAATTTAACATATTGAATAAATATTTATACCATACATGTTTTAGTAATTATTCATTTTTTCTTAATCACAAACATCCAGCCACTGGTTATTCAAGAGAATATATGTGAGTTAAATATTTAATTAATATATATTCATTATTTTAATGACCATGGTATCTATTTATTTATCAAAAAAACATGAAGTGATATTTATTTATTTAAATAACTAGTCATTGTTTATGTTTCAATAAATATCAAGGAGAAATTATGGGTTGAGTAAATAGTCCATATAGAAATGATATAGTAAATATTATTTGAATAAAAGATAATATATTTATTTATGAAATAATATTTATTTATCTAGGAGTTTAGTGACCATTGAGTAAATATTAATATTATTATTATCTTGACATGTGGTTTAGTAGGGATTAAAATTATAATAAGGGATCATGTTCAATTATTTATTCTTTAACCCAAGCTCTATATAAACCTGATTATGTCATTATCAACCTAAATCATCGTTGAGAACAATGAATTATAATTAATATTGTCAAGTTATATAGATCACCTACTCTTGTAAACTCTTAAGATTGGAGATAAATTTTCTTCTTCTACCCTATCAATTCTAGAGATAATAAGTAGATTAATTCCACCTCAAATAGATTCATGTGGAGGTTAATGATGAACAACAAAAGCATTACAGTATTCCATAATGGCACACAATTATTTTTACTGTTTAATTCAAAGGTTCATGGTGAATTTTTAGATCAGCACTAGAGTTATTCTACCCTTGAATCCTCTGGAATAATATAGAATGACCTAAATCTATCATCTAATTAATTAATAAAGAAATAAATTTAGTGAGAGATAATTATTTATTTATGATAATTAATTATAAATTTTATATGATGATATTGTCCCATGGATTTAAGATTTTTATTCATATAGTTCTAAATCTAAATCTAAATATGTTGATGGATTTCCATTATTTGGAATGGTCTCGAAGGACTCCTTTATTCCCCATAACCATTATAAGTGTTATTATAGAAATCACATAATAATTTATATTTATTTATTATCTGTTGATTAATTATATGAATTCATCCTTATTTTTTATTTTTCGGTTGATTCACCATTTAATAAATAAAATTAAATAAAATTTTTTGAAAATAAAAAATGATTTTTTAGGTTCATAAGATCATAAATAGTTGATGAACATGTGAAGAATGATAGGAGATGACATCGGGATGTGTTGGATATTATGGCCCCTAGACATGGTTAAATGGTTTGTAACTATAAATTAAACCATGTATTGAGGTTAACTACACTTGAATGTTTCATGGGATACATGAAATGTCAAGAAATAAGTAATACATGGTGATCATTTAATACATTGGGGTTAACCAGTTCATGCTGGAAGATGGTTTTTCTGACAATAGAGTGTGTAAATATCATACAAATCATGTTGTCTACGTGTCTTCCAAATGAATTTCCCAACATCATCAAGTTCAAATGCGATTCATGTATTTATAAATGATTCATAGGACCAATATACAGTGATCATAGAGATTACTTTCTATATAGCTGACTCACATGGCGTGTAACTCATATGTGTCTACATCCAAAATGCATGATGAGTGCCTATGCCTATTTAATGGAAACACAATAAGTGATATACACAATATTTTTCAAATTAGTACGCATAATATGACCCTTCAAAGATACAATCTAAATCCTTAGGTGTATATAATAGATACATGGTAAGAAAAACAATACATGTATCTTGCTAGTTCACATAGTGTAGTCACCCAGTAACTAACAAAATTAAATTACATGAAAATAATTAATTAAAATATTAAATAAAATTACATGGTAATAAGGTGGTGATATAACTAAGAAATTATGTTTTCTGAATTATTAAATGATCAATTAATTCGATGTGATTATCTAAAAAAATTTGTGAATATGCTTACTTTCACTGTTTCTACAGATGATGGGAATATCCAAGACTGTTCAGATGGAAATTAGGATATCAAAATAAATTAATTAAACTTAATTCAAGGTATTTTATATTAAAAATAAAGAATTAATTTAATTGAATTATATATATCTTACATTTTTATATTCATAACATCTGTTGGTTGACATGATATTAGATCGACCTAGGTATGTGATTAGTTTCTTTTTATTTATTATTCTTAAATTAAAATAATGTCTTTCTTGGCATCACATCATCGATGCTAAGTAGTATTTAAATATCTAGAGTTTTTTATATAAAACCAATTAATCATTTCATTGTTTACCCTCAATAGTGTGTGAGTAAAATAATATGTAAATAACATAGATCTTAGGTTAGTGGGGGAGGTGAAAATATGGAGTTGAGGTGAAACCAATCCAAGACATACATAGGAGATATGTGGAATGATATATCTCAAACCCTCAGTAGTTCTAGGAGTTATTTTCATATGGTTAATGTTTAGATTATCATATGTTAAAGGCTCATGATCATTCAAATTTATTATTTTATTTCGGTTAGTTTCATGGTTAATCATTTGTTGATTCTCTATCTTGACCTCTACATTAATTAATTAAAATGCATGAAAGTTGGAAATAAAATACATAGGATTATGTGTAACTTTTTTCTATACATGGTTAATCACTTTAAGTAAAATTAACTTAACATAAAAAAGAATGTCATAAGATAAAATGGGTAATTTATATATAATAAAAAAATTACTCGAACCATATATTAAGTTAAAAAAGGATTCTATTACTCAACATCCGATGCAACCATTATTCAATGAACATTATGGACCAATTCATTGTGATTTAAATTACAGGTGAATTTTAACAAGAGATTTGGGTCCATTTAACCTAGTTTTAATCAATGGTTAACTTCTTAAGAATGAATTAGTGTATCTAGTAGTCTAATTTTGTGGAAATCTAAGTCCTAAATTTCAATATTAGAGAGTATACTCAACAATTCTAGAAGTTGTGTTTCAATGTTTTTAGAAATTTCTTGCCTACTTAAATGCCTTCAAATAACTTTTAAGACCCGTGTATGGGTTAGGTAAAGATATAAGTAGATACATTCCACTATAATATCCATGTGACATGATATTTCAAAAACAACATTGATCTTAAAAACCCCATCCCTTTTGTGGGTTTTGTTTTCCAAAGTGACTTTGAATTTTTGGAAAATTTGGAGTAGGGGTCATTTTCGAAGTGGAGATTCATATTATAATTCCATGAGTTTAATAATCCTATGATAATTTTTATTGATACTGTTTGTTTCTCTTGAGGTTCCTTGGGTTCTTGGGAGAGTCTTCTGATATTCAAAAAAAAATCAAATGTTTTGGTATGTTTTTTCCATGAAAATGGTTTTGGTCAAATAGTTTAGGTAAAACCATGAGAATTCCCATAATTAAAAAGATTTTACATTAATGTTATAAATGTTGTGTATATTCATTATGGATAGATAATAATAAAGCATAAAATATAAAGATTCTATAGTAAACTATGTTCAATGTCTTGGGCTCAAATCTTGGTGAATAGTTCGTACATGTTTTCAGAGTAACCATGAAAATCCATAAATTTTAGTTATAGAGGTTTTGAAATAGTTGTTTCATGGTTTGTTAAACCATTTAGCCTAATTATGTTAGAGTGATATCCTATGATAGTAAATGTCACACGATTTTCACAAAATTTGTCCATTCATGCAACTAAGCTATATGGCTCATTAAAAGTGGAAATTTTCAATTTTCCATTAATATTTATTAAGATGGTAGAACCATATTTTTTAGATCCTCCCTTACAATAAAAAATTTACCCCTCTCCTTTTTCATTATTTTCCCTTGTTTTAGGAAAAATTTAATTGATTTTTCTATAACTCTAAGTGAGTTCCCACCCCATCATTCTTCTTTGGTATTCCTCTTGAGGTTTATTCTGATTTTGGTTTTTATAGTTAGGGATTTGAGAGATTATTCCACTAAATTAGTCTTCAATTAAACTAATATAATGGGGATTTGTATTTCATTGCTAGGGAAAAACTTTAGATAAATTCTTCATGTCTCCACACATAATTCTGATTGAGGTATGACACTATTTGTTTTTTTTTTCTATTTTTTTGTTTTGAATAAACTTGTGTTGGATATTGAATAAATGTAATTAATATGTAGTTTTCATGAGATAGTGTCAGGAGTGTACCATGGTCCATCTCTAAGTGATTGGTTTTTTTCAGTCTGATAATGACACTCGGTGAGTTATTAGTCACTTGGGCCAAATTGAATTATATTAATTAATCAGTTTTAAATTGTTTAATTATTTATATTTTATTATAATAAATTAATGTGGGTGTTTTTTTCATGATTTAGGTCCTCATATGATTTAGATGATGGAAATTGGACTTATATTGGTTCATACAATAGTTTTCAGACTGGGATCCAAAGGTAACTACTCTGATTTTAGGTGGGCGGTACCTTTAGCATAACCCTATGATTATTGAATTTATTTATATATATTTTGATGGTGATTTTTGGTCTCTACACAAAGGTTTAATGACCCCTTTTATTTAATGTAAATTTATTAACGAAAATTAAATGTCTATGTAAGGAATCAACAAAGTGTCAAGTGCCATGATGGACCCTTAAGCATTGGATTGATTTCCTCAACTAATGATAGTTGAGGACTTGATGATAAATATGTTCTTTAGGATATATGGACCCTAAGGGTAAAAACATAATTGAACTTAAGGATTAAAATATATCCTGATAGTTCCATAGACACATTAAGTAGGTATGGGTGATGATTTGAGATTTATTACCCTATTTAGGCCATGTGAGAACCCTGATATTTATTAGAGACTTTGGGCTAGTCGAGATGAGCATGGGAGAGTTCCCCCCCATTAATATGTGAGTACCAGGGTCGGTATGCCTTGGGTAGGACATTTGTCAAGGTTGTGTGATTGGGTTGAACTAAGAAGAGTTGGAAAGTTAGATGGGCCTCATGCCATCTCTTAATACCAATGTGAGTATGAATTTTAATATGATTCTAATGATGACACATGTTGAGATTGAGATAGAGAGATAAGGGAGAGGTGTTCATGTTATGACATAACCCAAGGGACCCCATTGGGTTTCCTAGTAATATGTTGACTCAAGAATGGATTTGTATGAGAAATGGGTAGTGATGATTATGAGTTTCATCGTAGAAACTTCATTCAATGATCTGATCATGTAATGAATTTTTAGATAATTATAGGTTGTGTAATTGAGGGGATAACCTAAAATTTGTGGTATTTTTTTGAGAATAAGTTTTACCCCATCAAGATATCTTATTAGAAAATAATGGAATGGGATAAATTGCCTAATGAGATGTACTTAGATACATGGTATGCCTAGGTAATTCTCCTAGGATCTGGCCTTTGTTTATGATATCATTTTGGAAATCATAATATATTCTCCTTGGATCATTATGGTGGGATACATTTTCCACCAAGATATAGAATATATAATTTGTGATTCCTTGGATACACTCCTTGGATCCAGATGTGGTGATGTTCAATAGGGGATATCCACACCCATAGAGTCATGTGAGGTAATATCCAACAATAAAAACCGCACACCTAGACTCAAATGATGTGATATAAATCAAGGGAGAGCCACACCTATGGTCTCAGATGAGGCTGTAGGACTATAGAACACCCTGAGAGGGGTGGGGTGAATTAGGGTATCAAATTTTTATTTTATATTGATGGATGTTGTTCCCATGTTGGAAAGAACTTGTTAAAAATATCTTATAGAATCATGTAGTAATTCGAAATTCACATACAGATATAAAACACATAATTTTTTCTTAGTTCACCACTAAGGAATAGTACAAGTAACATGTGTTGATAGTGTGTTGGTCATACCTAAATTCACTAATCATTACTAGTTGTGGAATAAAGATGTTTAGACACAATCACTCTATGCCAGGGACACTACCTTTACAATATTATAGGGATAGTACACCACCTACATTAAAACACTTCCATCAACCCTCCTATATCACTGCTTTTGGATAAGTCCTACTTAGTTTAACGACTTGAAGGTTTCTTTAGTATTTTTGAATTTAAGTCTTTTTCCTTGACTAGAACGAGACTTTGTTTTCACCATAGTCATGAGTTGATGAACTTAAAAGCACTATTCACTAAAAACAGATGTTAAATACTAGCATTCATAAATCCCCTTTATGAAGATCAGTACCTTTACAAAGAAAAATTCCTTCACAGAACAAACTAACATCATGAATCTCACTGATCCATCGTAGAAAACCTGATTATTACAAAACTCATTTTTCCTAGATACCTTAGCATTGGTCTAGACTACAGAGGAGTTTTCATGATGCTTAAGATCACTTTGTATACTTGATTCTCAAATATATTTCCCTTCATGAATTTAGAGAGATTAATAATTTTACACAATTATATTCATGTATTATGAAGAGGGGGTATCCTCATATTTATAGGCTCAACCACTCATGATGCTCCCATGCCTCTAGATGATTTTTCATGAAACTACAAAACCCTATTCACAGAGCTCCTTCACTCATAATGATCCAATGAAATTAAACCTACCCATAAAGCTTCTCCTAGTCATAGTGATTACCATCAACCCTTCAGGCATTCATAATGTTCTACTTCTCGTTGTTTTGGTGATCACTGTCAACCCATTGCTCCATTCGCGATGACTATTCATGAGGATCCACATCTTCTTGAATCTCAAATATTATCAATCGTTTATTCTTGAAACTCGTTACTTTACCATATTTAATAATAGAAAATTCTAGAAAACTAACTTTCATAGTTATTTATCCTTAATCGTGATTTGAGCCAAAAAATTGGCAAACATAGGGAAATGACACAACCTCCAACATTATAGTCATCTTTAATATAAGATCAATTGACTTGATAACCCCCTAATAAAACTAGTGTGGATTGAAAAAAACCAAAAACTAACTACATTTTCATAAAATAACAACACTAGTTATAACAATCTCACCTTTGGGTTTGTTGGAAATCTGTAGAACAATTAAATAAAGCACCTGCTGCTTCAAGACATGACAAGCAAGAAAAAAATCATCCAAAACCCTAAATATATGTGAGAAAATCTCAGTGTATAAAATAATTTTGGAATCATGAATTGGGTTCTTGTGTTTTATAATACTTAAATATTTCCAAGATAATATCTAATTGTTTCTTCATAACACCAAATTCTCATCATGTCACAGAAACATTGAATGGTTTGTCAAAAAACACCAACCAGAAAACAATTAAAACAATTAAATGTATCCACAATCCCAATTTGTAAATAAACCCAAAGAACCTGTATTTGTACTTTTAGATATCAAAACACACTTCTCGTAGATTTGATATCCCTCATAAACTGGCATTATTTCCACAAATAGATTAAAATATTTAACAAAAATTGGGAGAGGGGATTATCCATAACCCCCTAATACACTAGGAGGTGGCTGAAAACCAAGGTACAACCAATGTTTGTTGAAAAAATGTTATTCTAATGGATTAATAATTATTTCATCCACTCGATCATCAGTTCCAACGTGATCTATTTTAATCACACCTTTTTCGACTTTCTCCATTATTAGGTGATATCTGATATTAAAATGTTTTGTAGAAGAATGCTAAACTATATTATTTATAAGATTGATCACACTTTTTTTTCATAGTGAACAACCATAAAATATTCTACCTCATCACCAATATCAGTTAGTTTTTGCTTCATCCATAAAAGATGATTACATGTCTTTTTAGTAGAGGTATACTCTACCTTTGTCATGTTGAGAGATGTGATTTCTTATTTACTACTTAACCAGCCAACATATTTGTTTCTAATAAAGAATGATCCAACACTTGTGTAATTTTTATCCACCACATATCCAAACCAATAAGCATTAGAAAATGTTGATAATTCATTATCTATTCCTATAGAAAAGTATAATCCAAAATTTAGTGTACCTTGAATATACCTCATTATTCATTTAATAAATTCAAAATGCCCTTCCATTGGATTACATAAAAGTGGGCCACTAAGAATGGTTCAAAGAAAATATTTTTTCTTGTTTAAATCAACTATAATAAGTTGCCAATGATTATACTATACATTGTGGGATCCATAGAATCCCATCCTCATGATTTCCTAGTTTTCTCCAAAACACGATTAGAGTTGACATTGGTTTGGAGTCATGTATATTGAATTTTTTTAGAAAATATATTGTATATTTTTTCTAAGAAATGAAAGTGAAATCCTTATTTTGAATCAACCTCTTCACCAAGAAGTATATGATTTCACCAATCACAGACATTTAAATTCTGATTTTATGTGATTATAAAATTTTTCCACTAATCTATACTTAGTTCTACCGAATATAATATCATTCATATACACATGAACCAAAAATTGATCTTTCTAATAATTTATCACATAAATATTATGGTTGAAACCTTCTATTTTAAATTCAACCTGCTTCAGATAGGCATATATTCAATAATACCATTCTTGTGTTACTTTTTTTAGTTCATATATGGACTTAATTAATTTAAAAACCATTGATTCATCATTTCCAATCAGAAATACCACTAGTAGTTCAATATACACTTCTTTAATAATTCCATTTAAGAATTATATTTTGAAATCCATGTGAAATAATTTGTATCCTCTTTAAAGATCCATAGAAAAGACAATCTTGATTGACTAGAGTTTCACTACTGATGAAAATGTATCTTTAACAACAATTCCTTTAAACCATGTATAGCCATTACACACTAATCATTCCTTAATTCTAATAACATTTCAATGCTCACCAAATTTATTTTTAAAGATCCAATTTGTTCCAATTACATTTCTATTTTCATATCTCTTAACAAGAAACCATGTAGGGTTATTTTCAATCAAATCCAGTTCTTCATTCATGGACTTAACCAATGTGTCATCCTTTTAAACTTCTTCAATTGAGGTTGGTTCCAAAATTGATAGGAAGACAGAACGCTCATCATTCCCCATTCTCCTTGTCTTGTGGGCGCGGTCCATTACCTAATGTTGTTGGATTAATCAATTTCTTCTATTCTATTTCCATTATGAGGTTAAGATGAAGTTTATTCATCCATGGTTTCATATTATGATTCTTCATCTGAATCATCATCATTTTATAACCCCTGAATATTTTACACACCTTCCTCTACTTCTAAATTTGAATCTGTTCCATGTCTACTTTCTTCTTCATCTTCTATCATATCATCATATGAACTCTTTAAGGTATTTGTGGTTTTATCTTCAGTTTTATTTACGATACTTATTTACAAAATTTGGATAAGATTATTATTGAATCATTTGTTGGATTTACTCTTCATTGAATATCCATGTAATATTCCCTCATCTGCAGCATCACCATATTTTCCTTGATTTCCATATTTGTTTCTAATAAAAAATTTAATTCTGAAAAATAAAAAAAACTCTAGAGAGGGATTACTTCAATAAAAAAACTAATATGGTGTATTATTTAATCCCATATAAATATCTCTTCAATTTTGAGTGTACATTGATTATTGAACATCCTCTTTCTAGTAATGATGAGAGATGCGACTCTCAATTAGCCTAGTTCTGACCATATTTTCCACCAGTTGATTTACAAAATCAACAACTCCATTTTTATACAAGATGATCAATTAAGACACCACATGATTTATTCCATGTTTTCTAGGTAATTTTCAAATTAAATGGATGTATATTTCCCTCCATCATCAGATCATAGAACTTTTATTATGTAGTCAGTATCATTCGCAACAATTTGAAGATAAATTTTCATGAAATCAAGCACCTCTTGTCTGCTGTGTATAATAATTACACAATAAATTCTAAAAAATCATAAATAAAAATAATGAAGTATTTATCTCTATATCTTCTATCCACATTTATCAAACTACCTACGTTTTTGTGGATGAGATCAAGATGATTTGATTCCCTGTTATTCTTTGGCCGATATGAACTGCATACCAAATTCCCTTACATGAAATCATCACAATTATTTTACCATTAATGATTCAAATTAGAGATATTCATGACTATATTTAGATTAGATATATTTTTAATTAATATTTCATTAATGTGACTCAATATCTGGCATAGAATGTTTTTTTCTTCTTCAACATTTAAGTAACAAATGTTCTATTTACTGTCACTCTGGTATAAATTTCCATCTATTATATATCATTTCATCATAGAATTACCTATATTTCCTTTCAAAGTGAATAATTTTTTATTGAATTTCACTAAAAGTCTTGGTTCATAGAGTTTACTCAAACATTGGATATTGTGATTCAAACTATCCAAATAATAGAACTTCAATTTTCCGAATCTCATCATTTTCTAGTTCCGCACTTCCACTACCATTCATATTTAAATCCCCATAATTTACAAACCATACTATTTTATAAACTATTTTCTTAACATTCTTTAATAAATCTTTATTTCTCATCTTATGGGATGATCATCACATATCTAGAATCTAAGTGCTACTATTCTTTGTAGCTTGGAGTGCTGTTTTGGAAACATTGGATATCTCGATTTTCTTTCCTTTCCTTCCATGAGATATTTTATTGAGTGAAGGATAAAGATAGAATCATCCATCTCTTTTAAATATTCATAGGTTAATCGTACCTATATTCTTCTTCTAGAGAATAATACCTATTTGAAAGAGAAACTTTTCTTGATCGTTGAGTAGTGTCTTGTATCTGGATCATGTAAGTATTATTCTTGTCAGTCGATTACCGATAATGAATAAATTTTTACTCATAGTTAGAATAATGAATAAAATATACATAGAAAATATTTCTTATAAATGATGAAGTTTATTGTAACATTCCCCATTGTCTACTTTTAAGCTCTTCCCCATATAGATAAATCCTTTCCTATTCACAGTATGACATGGTATGGCCTAGAGAGCCATAGAATTTACATTTTATAAGATTAAATGCATTCTAACTTACATTCCTCCTCATGTACCCTTCCATAGGAAATGTATTTTACTGAATATCATTTTTGGATACTTATAGAAAGATTTCAGTCCTCCTTTCAATTTTATTTGAGGCTTTCTTTATTAGGACTTCAGGTGCCTTTGTGATATGTCTAACTTTGTACTTCCCTTTATTTTGGATCATCTTGTTTCTAGCCTATTGTGTTTTAGTATCACAGCCAAATCCACTTTTTCTAATACATGTGATGCTTTGATCATTCAAATCCTTCTCAATACCCTCAGAACCTTGCTTAGATCTTTCTAGCAGCTCTATATATAAGAATATTTGAAACTGTATTTTCTTCTTTTTTTCCCCTTGAATTTGATTCAATTTATAGTTTAGTCCATAGAGTAGCAACTTATTATTTAAGACCCACAGCTTTCTTTTCTTTCTCCTCTAGTCTGTATGTATGGTCATTGATGACATTTTTATACTCTTCAATACTGAGCTTAAATTCCACAACATATTTTGAGCTTTCAATTTTCTTTGAATATTCATTTCCTCATTCATCTAGTCGATAAATTTATGCTTCAAGCTGATCAACTAATCTGATGACTCTTCTAGAATAACTATCATTTTTTTTATTTCCATTTCTTTGATTTTAAATCTTACCAAGAGAACCCTCATGTTCCAACTTGATATAAACATCACCAATCTAATGAATATAATTATATTTATATTTTTAAAGTTATAACTTTTCAACTATATCCATCAGGGATGATTAGCTTCCAAACATAAACTATGGTTATTAATCCTCAAAAAATTCATTATCATATTATTTTTATTTAGAGAAAAAACTCTTTCTATATAATTTCATTCCTAATTTTAAGTCTACATTTTGGGAAAAACTTTTCTATGGATTATTCATGTTTCTATATTCACTTTATTCATCATCAAAATTCATGGAGCATCGAGATGAAATGTTCCCAACCCTACCACATCAAAAATAGTTCATAAGAAGGTTTCCTCCAAATCTTCTATTTCCTCTATTGAATTTCTTAGGGAAAAAAAGAATTAATTTCATCTTCCTCGTTATCTTCATCAACAATGTCTCCGGAAATCTCATGTTTTCCATGGATTTGAAATAAATTTCCTTGATTAATCAATTTGTTACATCTTTTGGTTTCACCCTCATTCCATATTCTAATATATTTCTCAGTAGATCATACTGATAAATTTTACACAAATCCCTTTCTTCATGGGTTAACACTTTTGAATTGTAAAGAGGTAGAAGCCTTCTTAATATTTTATTAACAATTTCAATGTCATTTATTTCTTCATCACATCCTCATATTTATCTAGCAACTTCATTAAATCAATTAAAAAAGGTACATGTGTTTTCATTAAGAGTAATTTTTAAATCATCAAACCTATTGTGTAAAACTATGAGTTTTTCCTCCTACACTTTGTTGTCACCTTTATATAAATTCTAGTTTTTTATATATAGAATTCGATGAATTACAATTCATTATCATATAATATATTTGATCATATAGAAATACAATTAGGTAATTCTATGATTTGGAATTTATATCAAGAATTTTCTGGTCTATATATATCATAGAAAAATATGTTGCATCAGTGACATGTATCCCTTATATAGTGGAAAAAAAGAACTACCATTCCAAGGGATCATAGATGAGATATCTTTATGTTATTCCAAATATGGATATTACATCCCTCAAAGAGGCTTAATCCCTTGAAATTTATGGAATTCTTTATGAAAAATAGAAATGATTTATCACTAGCAACCTGTTCACTCTGATACGAATTGTAGGACCCCGGAACACTCTGGGAGGGGATGGTTGAATCAGGGTGTCAATTTTTTATTTTAAAGTGAAAAATCTTGTTCCCATGTTATTATTAACATGTGAAATATACCTTATGGAATCATTTAGTAATAAAAAATTCACATTCTGAGATAAAACATAAGAATTTTACTTGGTTCATCATTTAGGGCTAGTCCAAGAAGCATATGCTAATTGTGTGTCAATCATACCCAAATCAACAAATATTCACTATTTGTGGAATATAGAAGATCATACATAGTCACTCTATTGTTGTAACACTTCCTTTAGAAGATTTTAGGGAAAACACACCTCCTCTATTAGAACACTACCATTGAATCCCCCTACCTCACTACTTTGGGATAATTTTTACTCAGTTTAATGACTTGAGGTTCACTCCTATAGATTGGAATTTAAGTTGTTGTCCCTAAATAGAATGAGACTCTGCTTTCACCAAAGTCTTGAGTTGATGCACATAAAATCACTGTTCACTTAAACATGATGTTAAATACTATCTTTCATAAAGATCTTTCATGAAGATCACTACCTTCATGAAGAAAAATAAATTTATGGAAAAAAATGAATTTTCAAAGATTACTGTTTCATTAAAAAAACATCATCATCATGAAAGTCCTTTTTCCCAAAAACCATAGCATGGTCAAGACTAGAGATGTCTTTTTCCTGATGCTCAATCTCAATTTAAATACTTGATTTACAAAGATCGTTTAATTTTAAAATTTAAATCCTTTCAGCCTTTTCTCTAATTCTTTTGTTATATTACTAATATGGGTGGACTCATATTTATAATTTCAACCTATCAGGACGCTACCATTCCTCTGGGAGATTTTTCATGAAACTCAAAAACCGTTTTCCTGAAGCTCCTTCACTTGAAAATGTCTAGTGAAATTCAACTTTCTCACAAAGATTCTCATAGTACTAAAGATTACCATAAACCCTTTTGGAATTTTTGATATTCTACATCTTATAGACATGAAGATCATTATCAAATGATTTATCCATTCATGATGATTATTCTTGATGCTCTATATCTTCACGAGTGTCAGCCTTACCCTAGATTCAGGAAACCCATGTATTTTTCATATTTTATAAGGGACTATTCTATAAAACTAACTTTCATAATGCTTGTCCCTTACTCTAGATTTTTATCCAAAAAATTTGGAAAACATTAGGAAATTATTCCACCTTAAACACTATATTAATCTTGCACTATAAGATCACTTTTCTTGAAAACCCCCCCGATCAACCTAGTTTGCATTGATGGTAAACATATGTCGTACTCTGTTTCTAGAAATGAACAGATATGGTTCCAATAGAGGTAACATTAGAAAGCGGTATAAAAACCCTTAGACTCAAATGGGGTGATATCTCATAGAGTAACCACACCACTAGACTTAGATGACTTGGTTTATGGAAAGGTAGAGCCACACGAATGTAATTGGAAGATAAGTTTTCTTGACCAATTACATTATAGGTCTATGTTATGGGGTTTGGTAGCAATGGTTCCTTGATGTTCTCAAAGATATAATAAAACAATAAAAAGAAATTTTGGGTCAATCCAGGGTGTCACGTTAGAACTCAAGGATTAACAGTGATTATTTATTTACGTTTCAAAAATTATTTACTTGTTTATTATTCCGAGCACACTACATATACTGGTTATATATGGGATCACATTAGTGGTGCCATATTTTGTTATACTAACACCCTAATGGAGTATTCATGGAACAAGGATACTATATACTACTTCATCGATCATATGTTTTGGTTTAGAAAAGGCATAGAGTAGATTGATCGAGACAGATAGATGAAATGAAATTTTGAGATTGGGATGGGATGTGGCTTGAGGATGGTAGTATAGAATCCTATTTTTTTTATTTAATTTCATTTATTATGTATATATTTTGGGATCAATGGGTGGTTATTTGGATTCAGTATGACTCTATACTTCAAAATTCATATTATTATTGATTTGGAAGTTTTATTTATCCTATAAACTCTGATGATTATTGATTTGGATGATGTTTGGTTTTTTTGTTATTTCACACTCTGATATGGGGGAATATACTCCCTAGAGAACTACCCTAGAGACCCAAAAAAGTAGATAGCCTCTGGATTATGGGAAGGCACACCCTAGGTCCCAGTGGATACATCTTCGGTCCAAGGACTACTTAGTTGTCGTGTAATGGGGTGGATGTTACCAAGTGGTATTAGAGATTTCATGTGATTGAAGTCATGAATTTTATAATAAATTTGTTTCTTATTACAATTTTTGGTGATGTTATACATGTAATATTATAATTTGTTATAGTTTGTGATGGATATATAACTTTTGGGTTGAGAAAACCTGTTATTGTTAGATATCTATGTTTTTTGGTGGAGTTAGATTGTCTTTTTTATATTTCGATTTCTTGGTTTTATGGTTTACACCAATAATTATTTCCATGTGATTTGGATTTAATGATTTATGGGTTATTCTTGTTTTGGATCATAACTTATTAGAAACTGGTCAGTGTTCATACATGATATTTGGAATGAAGGATTCAAAAGACATACCCATGCTTTTATGTGATTGAAATCATTAGATATAGAGGGATAAGCTATTTAAAGTGTTAGTAGTAACTTATATGGTATTTTACCATATAACATGGTAATAGAATTATACTCATCTGGATCACAATATATTATTCTTCTAATGACATGTCATGTGAATCAATGATGGGATATGAAATGATGATGACTATACAATCCCTTGATAAAAAGGAGGTATAGTGACCCTAGTGGGTCACTATAGGCACTTGGTTTCTGGGTAATTATGGTATTGTTTCTAAAGTAAAATAGGTTTGGTCACAAAATGAGTCAACAACAATCTATATATTATTTCACTATATATATTCTTAGTGTAATTATACTTGGATGAAATGAATGACTATGGGGTACATGAAATGGATTTTGGTGGGTAAATACCATTATATATATATATATATGAATTTATAGAGAATAATGTGATCTTCAAGGGGTTGGCCCAATATATAGAGGCTTAATGAGGATCAGCCCGAGATATTAGATTTTTTAGGGGGTAGTCTGATGTGTGGATTCTCGGTGAGGATGGGTTACCTAGTAGGCAGATGAGATGGACAGTGATGCCAAATAATTTTCTAAATGATATCCCTAGAGTAGATATTTTGGAACATGTGTTTTTATGTGATATTTGAGATGGGAACAACAAGGTGTTTCCCATGATTTGTGACCTATAGGAGATGTGTTTTATGGGATAGGTGGGAGATATTACTGATCATATTTAGATGTTACAAGGGATAGGTGAGTAGATTACTATAGATGAGAAGAGCTTTGATGTATACAAGGGTATCCCAAGTGAGGGGTTATCCCATGATTCTGAATACCTTATTGATGGGAATCATTGGCTGATGATTCAGGTTAGGTGATTGGTGCATTTCAGTTCTACTAGGTGTGTGGTATAAGCATATGAATTCCATAAATTATCATAAACATGAATGAACAAGGTTGATTTTGGTATGAAACCAATAATTTGAGGGCGGGATCAGTAGGATACCAAGAACGATGTATTTTGAATGTGATTTTAGGAGTATAGTGAGAATATGTGTAAACACTTTTTGTTTTAAACAATCCTGGTTTTGTAGGTTGTAAATATATAGACCTTAACCTAGGGTAAATACCTGGTTTTAAAGAGATTCACTTAGGGTTCTTAAAGATATATTTGCAATGAACATAATGGGGAATGGTTAGTGTTTAGGAATGTGATCCGAGGTATACTAATGTGTTGGATCGGACTATACCAAATATACACAAGAGGGGGGTGAATTTTTTCTTTTATGAAATCTTCGCGAGATTGTGTTCTTCCCTTTTACTTAAATCATATTAAATAATGAAGTTGAAATATGAAGTGGCGAGACACACAATGTATAGTTGTTTGGGGAATTGAAATCCCCTAGTCCACTCCACCAATGCTCTACTTCACGAGCTTGGTGATTTTCACTATCTGATCCACGTTTCAACAGACCTTTCAACAACTGAGTACAGGAAGTTGAAACCTTTACAATCTAAGGAAAAACAAAGCCTTATAGTTCACTCACAGAACCAACACAGCTTAGTACGAGAAGCCAGTCATTCAAGAATAGAAAATAAATATTTTCTTATTCTGAAAATACATTCTAGATGTTCTTTACAATTGAAACAGCATGCAATTGACTATAGATAGATCGTTGCCTTCAGAAATAATGGTCTTCACAAAAGTGTCATTCTGATTTGATCTCGTTGTAGTAGATATAGAAATATAATTCACAACATCAGCAGTAGCAGATTCACAAATGATCTTCAATGTATAATGAATGAATCTTCTATCATGATTTTTATTCTTCAATAAATAGAGCTTTGTCGTTCTTCTTTGATCAGCAGATCTGCATGTTTTGGTAGTCTCTGTTTTTCTTCCTCTTTTCTCATAATGATCAAGAGATCACACTCCACTATTCGAAAAAGCTCATATATATATATAATAACGACATGAACTTCTTCTTCAAATTTAAATCCACAAAAGTCACCTTTTGACTCGCGATATTAAAATATTTGAATTTATAGAGTAGTCATAACTTCCCTAAAGACTCAGTATAAAAAGCTACTTTTAATTCGATCTATAAACCATTGATAAAATAGAATTGAATCAGTCAAAGTTGTGCATTAAAATTGGATTTAAATCCGGCTTTATATCAGCCTAATAATCACCTTTCTGATCGTTGCATAATAATATTGACTTTAAATTCTCTGACGCCAAACCTAAGTTTGAGTTGTATAGTATGCATCCCTTGAACGTAATGTAGATCATAAACGTAATGTTTGTGACATAGCCTTCAAATGTAGGGTTGACAACATATGGTTGATTACAAACGTAGGGTTGGTCATCCATACTTTTCTCTGCAACTTTCAAACGTATGAAAAAAGATCCATACTTTTACTTGATCCATACTTTTCCAAGAATGTATGATTGTTTACAAAAAGTAAGGCTGATGAACCATACTTTTGAGAATCAAACATAACGTTTAACACTTACATATGGTTCTCCTTTCATACGTTTCTAATATCCCAAAAGTAGGGTTCCATCTTAATATAGGGTTATTTTTCATACTTTGCTGATAAAGTATGGTTGATTAACCATTATTTTTTCTTATCTCATAAGGTATACACTGATTTTCACCCTTATGCTACGTTTCTCCATGTAGGGTATGAATAGTGTTTACAGAACGCGCTAAAGCAGATCCCGAATATGTAGAGAATGAATAGTGCTTCCAGAATGCGCTAAATGAGAATACCTTAGAAATTAATTCTCATTGATCAAGAATTTAAATATTTCATCCATAAATAAAATAAAATATAATGAATAATAAATTATTGCAATATTCTTAAAAAGAAAATCATTATAATATAAATAAGGGTATTTGTGAGCATCAAAATTGTCATAAAGAGATAGAGTATTGTTCTCAACAAAACTCCCTATTTTAATAAAAACATTATGTATTGTTAAAAACAACACTTGCTCAACAATCTTCCCCTTTTTGATGATCACAAAACCCATAAAATAATTAATGAAATTAACTTACAAAAATTAATATAGTTTTGAATTTTGAAAAGTTAAAATGAAACAAACAAAAAAATGTTGTGTTTATCCAAATTTCACACTCTTTTTGTGATATCAAAAAGAATGACAAAATATTGAATATAACACAGATTAATATAGAACTGAACATAAGTAAAAGATATAATTAACTATTTTTCAATAATTAAATCTATATTACTAGCATATCGAAACAAGGACAGTAAAACAAATAAATATAATGAATGATATTTTCATAAAAAGTACAAATATGATAAATACGGGAATCATGGTTTGGTTAGGGTTCAGGTAGGGTCAATCTCCTCTGAACTACATACTTGATTTCTGTCAACTGTTCCCTCAACCTTTTCATAATTCCATCACCAAGCCTAATAATAATATCCATGGTATGTTGAGTAAAACGAATGTCTTCGATGAGGTTTATTTAGAAAAACTGATGAATTTTTTCTTCCATTTCTATAAACAAATACAGTTTTTCTGTGTACGGATTCAGCACAAGTCTTATAGATGATTCACTAGATGTCAACTGATCGACCAAAAATTTATGATTGTCTAACAAGACTGATAAAGGATCACTGTTTCATTAAAGATCATGCAATCTATCACTCATATTTCTCATGGCAGCGGTGATAGCTTGAAACAATCTGAGTAAATCAGGTGAAGTACCTAACCCACTTGCAGCACTAGTTCCAACTTATGCAAATTGTGTCTCCATAAATAATTTGATATATAATAAATCTGACTTCATAACCATTTCAGACTTTAATTTTGTAACAAAATTCAGTATATCCTTCTTAAAAATTTCATCTTCTTTCCTTGAAACTGTACTATCCTTAAGTCTCTGAAATTTCAACTGTTCTGATTCTAAGGCTCATCTAAGAGTATCATCTTAAAATTACAATTGAGAAAACTTTCTGTATAGCTCTTCAACTTCTTTATTCCTTGAATCAAGGTCACTCTATGCTTGATTTTGATTCTCAGTTCCAATGTGATGTAGTAGTACTAAAGGTAGTGAATCTGGATCATATTTTTCTTTTTCCTACTCCTGAGATGGTTGATCCACATATTTTTCCTCAGAGTCTTTTGCAGACTGTTGTATAGAAAAATCATCATGATATACTTCTGTTTGAGCTTTAGAAACATGCTCATCATGAACATCATCAATTTTTTCTTCCATTGGAGTTTCTAAAAGAATATCTTCTGGATTTTCCTGAGGTCGGCCACTTCCTCACCAGGCTCTGTCTCTTGTTACTATTGAAGTGTAACTTCAACATCAGCTAAAACATGTTATTGAGTCTATCCTTTAGATTCTTCTTGAATTCCTGATTGAATCTGAGTTCCTTCCACTGGTTCTGACCTCTCAATAATAGCCTCTAATACTTTTTCAGTAGCATCTTATCTTACAAAACTATAAGAGAGTAAATCTCTTATTTTCAGTAAGGGGAAATAAGTTCCTCATTAACAGTTCTTTTTCTATGAGACTGAAGTTACTCATGACTTTATTCTTCCTCAGTATCTTCTATTTCAAATCTAATTCTTCTTGCAGCAATTCTGACTCTTGATTCAGCCTATCCCTCTTTAGACTTAGCATATTGAACTTGAGCACTCTCTATTTCTTCCTCATCTCCTACTGAAAAAAGTTTCCCCTTTAAGGTACTCCATAAATATCCAATTTTTCCTAAGGTTCTAGCATTGAAAACATTACTATGATGACATCTTACTCTTGAATCCACTAGTCTAACCATATCTTTTTTGAACAACAGTTTGGATATAAATCTACCAAAAGGGTAAAAGTTCATTCTGGCTTCACTATAATAGTAGTAACACAGGTACCTCACCATGTACATAGGAAAATTTAAATTTTTATCACTGAGCATAAGATACATTATGTACATGTCAGGATGCAATATCTTTTCCATCTCTGACATTGTTTGTGTTATCCCAGTTTGTACAAATTTCACAAGGATTTTCTTATCTGGATCTAGATCCTTTATGAACATCTTCTTTATAGAAGTAGAACCAAAAATAAAAGACATAATGTCCTCAGATTTATGCACAGAATCTCCTATATTTTTAAAATTAAAATGAAAGACTCCCTCATGAGGGAAATTCACAATCTGAACAATTTCAACTGAAGAGATCGAAAAATACCTATCTTCTATCTTAGCCAGCATAGTATCCTCATTTTCTCCCAAACTGAATTGCTTAGACTTAAAGAAATATTGTAGTTCTGCTTCATACAAAAACTCTGTATTCTCACTATTGAAATTCTGTTCGAGATTCTGAAACGGCAATGCTTGTTTTAACAAGTTTGTTTGAAATAGCGAGTCGAGATCAATTACCTTTCCCTGTAAGATTTTCCTTCCTTCTAAATGATGTTTCTTGGAATTTCTGGTCTTGGAGTCATCATCTCTTTTTGTCTTTTCCATTTCTGTGAGAATCCTTGAAGGTTTTAAGGCTAGGGTTTCAAGGGTTTGAAGATTAGGGTTTGACGAGCAGTGGTGTGGTTTTGCAGGTCTGAAAGGTTTTGGTAGAAATGAAACACTTTAGAGGTCAAAAGGTTTTGTGACATCATTTATTCCAGTGTTTTTATTAATCATTATATATATTTTAAAAATAAATAAAATCAATTACGTGGGGAAAAGAAAAAGAGAAAAAAACTTATTCTGTTTGAAAAAACAAATAACTAAATTATTTTAAACACTATTAAAATAGAGAAAAAACATAGTAAAAGAAAACATTATTTAAAAACAAATAAACCTATCTCACCCTTAATAAAATAAATCCTTGCAGTGGGAAGTGGTTTAGTAAAAATATCAGCTATTTGAATTTTAGTACTTACAAATTCCAAAGATATATACTTTTTAAGAACATGATCTCTAAGAAAATGATGTCTGATATCAATATGATCAGTTCTAGAATGATTAATAAGATTTTTTGAAATATTTATAGCACTAGTATTATCACATAAAACAGGTGTATTATTAAAATTTAGTCCAATGTCTATAAGAGTGTTTTTCATCTACAACACTTGTGCACAAAAACTGCCAGCAAAAACATATTCTACCTCAGCTATTGACAGGGAAACTAAATGTTGTTTCTTACTTGACCATGACACTAAGGATTTCCCTAAAAAGTGACAAGTTATTGAAGTGATTTTCCTATCTAATCTACAACTCCCAAATTCTTCATCTGAATATGAAATTAAATTAAAATAAAAAGTTTTGGGATAAAGAAGAGATTGAAAAACAGTTCCTTTTAAGTATCTAAAAATTAATTTAACAGATGTTAAATGAGATTCTTTAGGATTTGATTGAAATCTTACACAAAGACATACTGAATACATTATATTTTCCCTGCTAGCAGTAAGATATAATAAACTACCAATCATACCTCTGTATAACTTTTTGTAAACTGATTTTCCAGTTTCCTCCAAAACAAGTTTTATATTATTACACATAGGAGTTGTATGTGTCTTGTTATTTTCATGTACAAATTTCTTTAATAAATCAATAATGTATTTTCTTTGATTCAAAACATTTCAAAAATATTTTTGATAAATTTGAAGACCTAAAACAAAATTTAATTCTCCCATCATGCTAATTTCAAATTCTTTTTGCACTAACTTTGAAAACTCATGACAAATGGATTTATTAGTTGATCCAAAAATTACATCATCAACATAAATTTGAACCACTAAAATATTAGAATTTACAGTTTTCTTAAAAATTGTTGGATCTACCATTCCAACAGTAAAATAATTTTAAAATAGAAAAGAGATTAATCTTTCATACCAAGATCTAGGTTCTTGTTTAAGTCCATAAAGAGATTTAGTAAGTTTATAAATATAATCTAGTTTTTGAGAATTTTCAAAACCAGGAGGCTACCCAACATAAACTTCCTCCATTAAATAACCATTTAAAAAGGCAGACTTAACATCCATCTGAAATAATTTAAAGTTCATATGAGATGCCTAGGCTAAAAGGATTCTAATGGCTTCTAATCTAACTACAAGTTCAAATGTCTCATCATAATCTATACCTTCTTCTTGATTATATCCTTTAGCTATAAGTTTAGCTTTATTTCTAGTTACTATTCCTTGATCATCTTGCTTATTTCTAAAAACCGATTTGCTTCATATCACTGCATAATGCTGTGGTCTTTCAACTAATTCCCAGACTATATTTATTTTGAACGAGTTTAATTTTTCTTGCATTTCTATCATCCATATTTCATCATCTAAATATTCTTCTATAGACTTGGGTTCTAATTGGGATTGAATGGTAGAGAATTCTACAAGATCCCTATATTTCTTCTAGTTTTTATTCTTGTGTCTAAGTCACCTATAATAGTTTCTAAAGGGTGATTCTTTAGAGTTCTAGTTTTCTAGGCAGCTCAATCATAGGTTCTTTAGTATCATGTTCTTCTAAACTAGACTAAATTTATTTTGTATCTTTTTCAAAATATTTTTCCAAGTTCTCATATCTCATGTTATCATTAGAGTCATATTCATCAATTTTATCTATCCTTTTCTAAAAGGAATCAAATTCATCGAATTTCACATGAACTGATTCATCAACAATCCTAGACTTGTTATTATAGATTATATAAGATTTGGAGGTAGTTGAATATCCTAATAAAATGCCTTCATCAGATGTTAGATTGAACTTACCAAGATTTTACTTGGTGTTCAAGATGTAAACTTTTCATCCAAAAACTTTAAAGTAATTTACATTATGTTTTTTGTTATTCCAATGTTCATAGAGTGTCTTCTTCAAAAGAGGTCTATTTAAAACTCTATTCATTATATAATAGGTTGAGCTTACAACTTTTACCCAAATATAGGTTGGAAGACAGTATTCATTTAGCATAGTCCTAGCCATTTAATGAATAGTCCTATTTCTTCTTTCAACAATTCCAATTTGTTGAGGGGCTCTTGGTGCAGAGAAGGTGTGTTTAATATGCATATTTTAGAAGAACGAATTGAATTCCTAATTCTCAAATTCTCCACCATGATCACTTCATAATGAAATTATTTTAAAACCTTTTTCATTTTGAACAGTTTTACAAAAACATTCAAATAAAGTAAAAGCTTCATTTGTAAATTTTAAAATGAAAATCCATGTAAATTAAGAAAAGTTATCAACTAAAACATATACATAAAATTTACCAGACAAGATTGCTACTCTTAAAGGTCCAAAAAAATCTATATGGATAAGTTCTAGAAGTTTAGATGTAGCAATTTTGTTAAAGAGCTAAAGGATGATTTGTGTTGCTTGCCAAGTTGATATACATCACGGAATCTGTCACTTTCAAATCTGAGACTAGGCAGATTAGAAACTAATTATTTCTTAGATAATTTATGTCAAACGTATACATTAAAATGTCCAAGTCTCTTATGCCTGATCCAAGATTCATTTACTTTAGCAGTTAAGTAGTTTACTAGTTTTTTACACAAGGAATTTAAATCCAGGGTATACACATTGTCTGTTCTAGGTGCTCTAAATTTAAGAAGATTTTTTAAAACAGAACAACAGTTGTTAGAAAAATCAACAGCATAACTATCATCACGTAGTTGAGAGATACATATCAAATTGTGTTTCAAACCTTGTACATAAAGTACTTTATTGATTGAGATTGCTTCTGGATATCCAACTATTCCAATACCAATGATTTTCCCTTTGGCATTGTCACTAAAAGTGACAAGTCCACCATCTTTTTGAGTGAGTGTAGATAAATTTGATAAGTTTCCACTCATATGCCTTGATCATCCACTGTCCATATACCATATGTCGCTTTTTCTTTTGTGACCTGCTCCCTGCAAAGGAATTTATAGAATTTTCTTTGTTACCCATATTCTGTTGGGTCCAGGGGGTTAGCCAGTAGAGATCTGGGAATCCAGACTTGCTTTGTTTTTCTAATTTCACAAGAGTCAAATAAATAATTTGATACAAAATCCTTCTTAATAAAACTTATTTGGGGTTGTCTTAAGAAACAGTTTTTAGACATATGTCCCCTTATTCCACAGTAATTACAATGTAGTCTTTTGGCACTTGGAATAAAATAATTCTTGTATAGCTTGAGTTTTTTCACCTTTACTACCAATTCCAAATCTTTCCTTTTTAATGAAATTTTTTCCAATAATTTAATTTAAAATATTTTCTACTTTAGTAAAAACAGGGGCTGGATTTTTATAATTTTTCATTTCAGTTTGAAGTGATTTTATCCTTGCTTCATAATTTGTATTGTTAGTGTTAATTGATTCAAAATTTTCAGTTAAATCCTAATATTGTTTCAGCATTATATCTCTTGCATCAGAAACATACCTATGAATGTTCTTTAAATAATTATGCTTCTTAAATAGAGAATCATATCTTTCTTCAATAATATTGCAGTAGGCTGCAAGCTTTTCATTAGAGTAACTAGATTCAAAACTAGAGTAAGAAAAGTAATAAGATTGTTCCACATCTCTTTCTATTATAAAACACATGTTGGATTTCATATTTACCTCTTTCTTATCTGAGTCTGATTCAGAAGTGCTACTAGAATCTTCAGATACACTCTATGTAGCTTTCATGGCTTTCTTGTCCTTAGGATCATAATCATTTCTTTTGTAGAATTTATTTTTCTTGTCTTCTTTTAGCTGAGGACAGTCAGGTCTGATATGCCCCGATTTTCTTGCATTCATAACATCTGATTTCCTTGTCATCCTTTTTGAAGGATTTACCAAACCCCTACTTCTTTCTATAGAATTTAGTGAATCTTCTGGCTAGACGAGCCAGTTCGACATCAGAATTTGATATATCATAACTTTCTGATTTCTCTTTTACACTTTTCTTCATCATTCTGTTTTTTCCCTGTGATGACACATTCAAGGCAGTTTCATCTCTTTTGATAAAAACTTTATTTTCATTTTCTTCATCTTCCATCTCAGCTTCATACATCATTAGTGTTCCAATCATTTCTCTCATGGTTCAATCTTTGATAGGTGTCGAATTTGTAATTTTAGCAATGATTCCATTCCATTTTATATGCAGTACGCTCAATACTTTTAAAGCTTGATCAACCTGTTTAATGGGACCTCCCAAAGAGGTTATGTTATTGACAATCTCTGTCAATCTTCCATTAAATTGAGTAATACTTTAACCTTCAACCATTATGAAATTATCAAATTTAATCTTAGCAGTTGCATATCTAATTTCCCTAATATTGTTAGTTCCTTCATAAGCAACAACAATAGTTTTCTACATTTCATAAGCTATCAGGCATTGAGATACTCTGTTAAATTCATCAGGTCCTAGACCACATATAATTGCATTCATTTACTTTGATTTCATATCATATTCTATTTCAGTAGCTGGACTCCATGTTTCATGTTTTTCTGGTATTTCATATGGAGTATGAATCATAGAATATACTCTGTATCCAATGTTTTTTAGATAGATAATCATTCAAGACTTCCAGCATCCATAGTTTTCTCAATTGAAGTACGGTGATCTGACCATAGACATTCTCTCACTTGTATTAGTCATCTTTCTCTGTGTATAATCACTTTCTGCTTGTTAAGGATTTATCAGAAATATCAACCTTTGATACCAATTGTTGGATCGGATTATACCAAATATACACAAGAGGGGGTTAATTGTGTCTTTTCAAAAAAAATCATGAGATTTTGTTCTTCCCTTTTACTTAAATCAAATGAATTAATAAAGCAAAAATATGAAGTGCAGAGACACATGATGTATAGTGGTTCGGGGAACAAAAAGCCCCTAGTCAACTCCACTAATGCACTACTTCATGAGATTGGTGATTTTTACTATCTGGTCCTCGTTTCAATAGACCTTTCAACAACTGAGTATATGTAGTTGACACCTTTACCATCTAAGGGAAAACAAAGCCTTATGGTTCACCCACAGAACCTACACAGATTAGTATGAGAAGCTGGTCACTCATGTATAGAAAATAACGATTTTTTTTCATTCTGAAAATACATTCCAGATGTTATTTACAATTGCAATAGCATGCAATTGACTGTAGATAGATCGTTGACTTTATAAATAATGGTCTTCACAAAAGAGTCATTCTAAGTCGATCTCGTTGCAGTATATATAGAAATATAATTCACAACTTTAGCAGTAGAATATTCACAAATAATATTTGATGTAGAATGAATTAATTTCTATTGTGAATTTTATTCTTCAGTAAATAGAGCTTTATCATTCTTATTTAATCAGCAGATCTATATGTTTTGATAGTCTCTGTTTTTCTTCCTCTTTTCTCAGAATGATCGAGAGATCACACATCACTATTCATAAAATCTCATATATATATATATATATATTTAATAACGATAGGCACTTATTCTTCAAATTTAGATCCACAAAAGTCGCCTTTTGACTCGCAATATTCAGATATTTGAATTTACAGAGTAGTCGTAACTTCCCTAAAGACTCTACATTAAAATATTCTTTTAATTAGATCCGTAAACCATTGATAGAACATCTTTGAATCAGTCAAATTCTTGCTTTAAAATCGACTTTAAATCCATCTTGAAATCAACCTAATAATCATCTTGCTAATCGTTGCATAATAATATCGACTTTAAGTTCTCTAATGCCAAAAATAAGGTTGAGTTGTACAGTACGCATCCTATGAATGCAATTTAGATTATAAACATAAGTTTGGTGATGTAGCCTTTAAACGTATGGTTGACAACATATGGTTGATTACAAACCTAGGGTTGGTCATCCATACTTTTCTCTGCAACTTTCAAACATACGAAAAAAGATCCATACTTTTACTTGATCCTTTCTTTTTCTAGAACGTATGGTTTTTTACACAATGTAATGTTGATGAACCATATTTTTATAAAAAAACGTAATGTTTAACACTTACGTACAGTTCTCCTTCCATACTTTTATAATATCCCAAACTTAGGGTTCCTTCCTAACGTAGGGTTCCTTTTTATACTTTGCCGATAACATATGGTCGATTAACCATAATTTTCTCTTATCTCATTAAGTATACACTGCTTTTCACCCTTAAGCTATGTTTCTCAACGTAGGGTATGAACAGTGTTTCCAGAACGTGCTAAATCAGATCCCAAATATGTAGAGCATGAACAGTGTTTCTAGGATGCGCTAAATGCAAATACCTTAGAAATTAATTCTCATTGTTCAAGAATTTAAATATTTCTTCCAAAAATAAAATAAAATATAATGAATAATAAATTTATGCAATATTCTTAAAAAGAAAATAATTAGAAAATAATTAAGGGTATTTGTGAGCATCAAAATTTTCATAAAGAGATAGAGTATTGTTCTCAACAAAACTCCCTCTTTAAATCAAATTATTATGTATTTTTGAAAACAACACTTTCTCAACATAATGTATGACTTGGGGGATCATGAGTCGAGTTTTTCATTTGGATGGTACTAGAGTGTACACCCATTGCATTCATATGATATTTGGGAAGTTCATGATGGTTATATGCATCACTATTTGAATAATAAATCAGTGAGACTTTGAATGCAAGATGAGGGTAGATGGAATTGATAAAGAACCTAAGGGCATGAAGGCTTATGTATATAATCATAACAAGGAGTGTCTCCTCTCTGATGATAATGAAACTGTGAATGACATGGTTTCAAGATTTCCTAGTGATGAGCATGGGTTACAAGGAGTGACACACACATGATTATGGGACACATTTAGGTATTTTATGTGGATTAATATATAGATATTCATATGGTGTGGAGTTCACCATTGTCTAGATGGGTTTTTTACCCACATTTCGATTGTAATTATAGTAGATTTCATGGATGATTCTCTTGTGAGATGGTTACTAATGAAGGTTTATGTTTCATGTTAGCACTAAAATATTAGTGGTATGATTAAGTCAATTCATTACATGAGATCTTGAATAGTTAATGGTTCATGGAGATAAAACTCCATGTTTATAGGGTCATGGATTTGATAGGACCGATCATTGGATAGTCGATATGGAATTTCGAAACTAAGGATATGATGAATCTAATATTATCTAGTTCTATGATAAATACAAGATATTGATCAAGAAGAGGTGTTGGGTGGAGTCCAGGAATTTTCATCTGGGTCGAGATGAGTTTTTATATGATATGACCATGAGTTGGATCGATGGTGTTTCAGTGTTTGGGCGAGTGCATGGTGGCTATTTTTATTGGTTGGTAATCGAACAATGGGAATAGACTAGATGTTTATATTTAGATTTGGTGTGAGTAATGAGTGATCATGGGTTGCCTTCATGTGTTTAGGCATCATGCTGGGGTGATGAGGTGGCCTGTTAACATGTGAGACCATTCGTTTTCAATAATATTCATTCAGAGGAGTCTGAATCTGTGTTTTTACATATAATTGGGTTTTATGAGATGGAAAACACACTGAGTGAGTCAATAGACCATGAGAATTGTGTTTTAGTGGAAAATTATGATGGTAGGGAGCACCAAAGATTGAAACAGGACATTTGAGTAAATGCTTGTAGTGGGTGGATCCATGATCCAGAGGATGAATCAATCAATTAAATCATATTGTATTAGGATATACTGGAATCAGAAATCACTTTCTTGGTGTTTCAATGACATTAGAGAGTGAGTGGATCAAACGTTAATGGATAGTGTGATTCTGAGTTTGGGATTCTATAATTAAATCTCATTTGACATTTTAGGGTAGAACGTGGTAGATTGATCATTAATTGATGATCAAGGTAGGTTAGGGTTTTTGGGTAAAATTATTCCAAGATTTATTAAGGAAAATAAGTTCTATGGTGGGGAGGTTTTAAAATCCTAGTCCTTATGGGTTTTGTTCTCTATAGGGAATTTGAATTTTTGGAAATTTTGGAGTAAGGGTTGTTTGGGAAATGGAGATTCAAATCATAATTCCTGGAGTTGTCGCATTATGAGATGATTATTTTGGATACGATTTAGGACCAAGTGGTTTTTTGGGATCTTAGACAAGTATTTGGGGATTTGGGTAAAATTTCGAATGTTCTAGTAGGATTTTTCCCTAGAACAATATTTGGGTCACACAATTTAGGTAAAATCATCTGGTTACCCTTATACAAGAATATTTTTAGTTAACATTTAAAATAATATCTTAATTCATCATGGTTACAGAAATATTAAGAGAAAACAATTCAGAATCTAGAGTAAACCATGTGTGGTTACATAGAACTAGAGTTTGGTGCACAGTTTGCACATGGTTTTATAGAAAACTTGTGAATCCTACAATTTGAGCTACAAAGGATTTCACATCATGGATTAATAGTTTGGAAAACCATTTAGACCAACCTAGTGAGAGTGATGGCCTTGTATAGTTAAGGTTACATGGTTGGTTCATGGTTTGGCCAACTATGTGGCTCATTAAAAGTGTAAATTTCCCAATTGTCCCTCATAATTTCTTAAGAGGGTATCCTCTCTTTCTTTCCTCCTCCCCTGAACAAAATCCAAATGACACGTTCTCCTTTATCTTTGATTTCCCACTTTCTTTATAGAGATTATAGTGGGATTATTAAGTGATATCAAGTGTGTATCCTCCTCTTCCTTCCTCATTGAACATAATTGTTGTAACTAAGGTTGTTCATTGACAATAGTGGAGTTTGGTTTGTGTTTTTTTTTAAATCTACACACAGATGACTAGGGAGTTTTCAAGGAATGTGGTCATACGATTGGGGAAAAAAGCAGTATTGAAGGTGGAAACGGTACGTGGTGAAGGCACATGGTAAGCAATGAAGGTGCATGGTACATGGTTCAGGTGTGTGGTTTGTGGTGTCGGCAGTGCGAACGGTACACGGAGTGGTGCATTGAACAAAAAATATTTCACAACAACGGTACGTGGTGATGGAATTCGGTAAGTGGAATGGTTAAGGTTGAAATGAAAAATGGTTCACAGTGATGGTACGTGGTGAAGGAATGTGGTATGCGAACAATGAAGGTTGGTGGGATAGCTGCTGTTCGTGAAATATGATCGGTATACGGTGGAGGCTGACCATATGCAGATGGAGTGAAGATTGTCCCACAATGAAAATTTGGGTAAAACGGATTAGCGGTTTTTGCAGAGTTTTGTGACTATTTAAGGAATGATAATCCCCATTGTTAAATGAGTATATTGGGGGTTGGAATTTTTGGAAGAAATATGGAGAAGTTAGAAGTGGTTCGTGGAGGAGAAGACGGTGCGTGGAGAGACTCATCCACATAAAGAGAATAGTTTGCGGAAGAGTGTGTGGTTCGCACTGGAATCTCTTACAGTATGTGGAGGAGTAACGCAGAATGCATAGAAGGAAGATATGTAGGGTTGTGGAGTAGTACGTGGAGTAGGGATGAATTTGGAGAAACATAATTCATAGAAGAGCTAGATGGTATGCGGAGGGGATGTATGGTACGCAAAAAATAGTAGGGGTACGTGAAAACAGTAGCAGTATGAAGAACACCTATGGAAGCCTGAAAATTGGTCAAATGAGTTTGAGAAATTAATTTCCATAACATATCAGTATAAGGGTGAATAAATTTAATATGTGGGTGATTATGGGACTTCAAAATTGCATCCATTTACAGTTGAGGATGAAAAATTTAATTCTAAACAATTGAGGTGGCCTTCAAGTTGATAAACTGAGTGAAGATTCTTCTAGTTAAGTGAGTGTGGGGGAGTTAGAGGATGTGATCTGAGGGACGTAGTGTGTTATCCCTAAAACCTTTTAAAGGAAGTGTACCTGGAACAGAGTGATAGTGTTAAACACTTGTAATCAATAAATTTTAAATATTAGTGGTTTTGGTATGATTGACACACTATTGGCATATGCTCCTTGGATGTAGCCCTTAGTGGTGAACCAAGTAATATTGTTGTGTCATTGATTTTCATGTGATTATTTATTTTCTGTACATTCTCGTCAGATATGTTTAACAGGTTCCTACAAACATGGGAACATGATCCATCAGTATAAAATGAAAAGTTGACACCCTGATTCACCCCTCCTCTCTGAGGGTGTTCTGAGGTCCTTCAATAATTTTGTGGATTCCATTGATTTTAGTTCCTTTAGTTTTGTATTTGAGAGAAAATTTGATTAGAATATCTGAGAATTATCCTGATTTGATGAGGACTTAATATGGAATAGAATAATGAATACCTAGGACAATGTGTAATTTCCCATGATCTGGAACTCTCTCATGTGGCTAAAAAGGTTTGGTTATGAGACCTCACGCGTGCCTCCCCGCACACCATAGGTTGCTAACTTGCAGCAGGGGTGTAATAAATATATTGGGAAGACTATACCCACTAGATTAAGTGTTTATTACATTATGAAAAAATGTATAAATAAATGAATAAATATGAAAGTACAAAAATAATGGAAACAAAACGATACAACAGAAATCCAATAATTAAACCAATTGAACAATCCAACAAATAATAAAGGGGTAATATAATGACGTGATGGAATGTAACTAAATTTCATGATGGAGATAATAAAAAATAAAAGTCTATATTAGACTCAAAAAAAGACTCATAATTCCCTAGTCCCAAAACCCATGTTTGTCCCATGTCCAAACTCCATCCCATCAAGAAAAGAAAATCAAATGTAAGGTCCATTTCCCTTGTACAAACCTGCATCCATATAATCTTCTTGGGAACCAAATGGTAGACCGGATAGGGTGTGAGTATAACTCAGTAGGTTGATACCACCATGTCTAAATAAACCAGTTTGATAATAAGTGTATGGAATAATGCAGTAAACAAGTGTATAAATTAATTAAAAATTTTAATTAATACCACATCAACCTATTTTGGCACTATAGTGGGATGTTTATGAGCATGTCTCACAACCATGCCAACCATAACCATATTACCATGGTATAAATTACACAAATATATGTCAAACCTACTATATAAGAATTTTAACTTGTGTCACTTGACCAGTCCCACTTTATAAGAATTTCATCATATCAACTAGGTTGTGCCCACTATATTAAAATTTTAGCATGTCAACTAGGCCAAGCCCGCTATATCTGTATTTCAACATGTCAACTTAGTCAAGACTTTTATATCATATTTTTAGCATCTCAACTAGGAAAACACCCCATATAAGAATTACAACATGGAAATAATTGATCAATTCATAGTAATAGGGGTATGACAAAATCGCATCATATGGATCAATGGTTAAATATTATAATTACCATATATCTTTCAATTACACATTTCATATATCAATTTCTCATAACCAATAGAATTATAGTTATCTCAACAAACAATCCATGTCAAGGGGAATCTATATCATGCAATTAACCACAATTCATATCATGCTAAACACAATTAAATCTATTTGAAAATTTTATTTAATAATCAAGGGTTCATTCACCCAAATGGTAGCCACAATCTTGGCCAATATCCAATTGGATCTAAAAGGACTCAAAGGAATAATCCAATTCATTATTTTTAATTTATCTGGTGCATGATATAATGGTAAAATTTCTATACAACACATACTTGAAAATTATCAAACCATAGGGTTAAGGTTTATACTTCCTACCTTTAACACATTAATTATATAACACTTCCAATGGTGAATGACCATGACAATGAAGGTGTGGATTACAACACCCTAATATTTTGAGATTTTTTTTTTCAAATTAATTTATATTTTAAATATTTTATCCTTTCACATGAAACTGAAAATAATTCTTTACATATATATTTACATTAAAACATTACATTTTACATTCCTTTCACATGAAATAACAACTTCGCTTGCGCTATACGAAGTAACAACTTGTCTTGAACACCAAGAAACATAGACTTGGCATACGATTCACGCAACTCTGAATTTCTATGAAACATATTCACATATATATATATATAATTAACTAAATGATATAATTATAACCTAACCAATAAATGTTTTATAGGAATATTAATAACTACTTTCCAAATATTGGTTATAATTGTAAATAAAACATGTTGACAATGAAAGATAAGATTTTTTGTAAAGTCCTTTTTTGTTAAAAATATTGTTCTCTCGAATGAAAAACTTCTAATATTGAATGTAATTTTAGACATATTTAGAAATTTAGTTTGAAAAAATAGACTTTATTTTTGAATTCAAAACATCTATATTAAAATATGGTTAATTTTTGGGATTTTTCTGAGAAACATAATTTTTTGATGAATAGTTAAAATACTGTTTTTAGTTAAAAACTGCCTTTTTCAAATTAATTATTAATGATAAGTGATATTATAAAATATTTTTATGGTCAAATTTTATAAACATTACATATAATAATACAATTAAATTCACTAGAATCAATTTCACTTTGAAATTGAATATAAAACCAAAATAAAATTTTGAATGTTTTCCTACTTTAAAACCCCCTTATTTCGTCCCGTATGTGGGATTAACCCTAATCTTAATTTTTCCTATTCTGTGAAGTGAATTTCAAAAATCTTTCATACACAATTGTATTTAGTCTAATATTTAGAGTCTAATAATACCATGTTAATTTTTGACAAAAATTATTAGTAAAAGTGATTGTAATTAAACATAGTTGTTAAGGTCTAATTTAGCTTAATTAAGGATGAAACCATAAAATTAAGGTTCCAAATGACCTAGATATATAACACCCAAGATTCCACAATACACTTCTCTTTGAATAATACAGTAGCGTGTGTTGTATGAAACTTTGAGTTCTAACACACTACAACCAATCAAACTAGCCTTTATGAATAGTAATACCAACTTTTTGAAATATTATAAGTTTTATCATTCAAAATGGACTTCATTTTTGGATTCAGAATATCGAAATTAACTTAGGGTGAATTTTTCATATTTTTCTGAAAGCATTCAATTTTTGATGAATAGAAAAAACACTGAGTTATAGTTTAAAACCGAATTTTTATTTAAGTAATTATTTATTTTATTTAAATTTATTTTACATCAAAATCGATATATAATACCCATATATGTTTAATGTAATTAATTGGAGTCTGTTTATAATAATTTTGGATATATAAAAATTTTATTGAACTTTTCATCGTCTTTTACCCACCTCCTAGGAGAATTTGAAAATTCACATAAAACTTAAGTTTACTGCATCTATGAGTGCAATTTAAAAAACCAAAGAGACATGTTTGATATCAGTAATAAATATGTGGTTCAATAAGATGAAAATAGTTTTTGGTGAATAGTGACTTTTTACTTTTATTTACCACATTTAAAATAAAATTGGGTAATTAACTGTAGAAATGATAATATTATTACCCTAACACATGTCCTAATTCTATTGGATAAGTATAATTCGACCAAAAACAACCTTAGGAATAAAATATGAACCTTTTTGGCCCACTTGGTTTAGATTAGGACATTTATTATTATTTAATTCAAATAAAAGTTAAAAGAGTTAAAATCAAAGTTTAATAACTAAAACATTTTTAATATAGGGTTATACATAAGATAAATTCGACTATAAGTATTCATTAGAAAGATAAAAATATTTCATACATAATGGTATTTTATTTATATGATTTATAAATTAAATAATTTAATTTATTTATGACACAATGATGATGTAGTAATTACTTAATTAATGAAATTTTAAAATAATTGATATTATAAATATCCAAATAAATGTAATTTGAGACTTTTTATAAATTAACCTAATTTAATATGTTAATATGACATTTTAGTTTTGGTTAGATGAATTTTTTTTCAAAGTAATAATACTGTTATGAATTTAGGAAAAACAAAATACCAAATAGTATTAAAATTGACATAAAAGTGTTTTTAAAAAAAATATTATATTATTAATTGATATTATATTCCTAAAAATATAAGGATAGGCCAAAGGACTTATATAATTATAGGTGTATCATTAAAGAACCACTTTGGGTTTTCTTTAAAGTATATAGTAAGTTTATTAACCATATAATATAAAAATACAAAGAGACATGGTAAATGTCAAACTATTTAACTAAGAGTTAAATCTAAAAGATAAAGTGAATATAGTGACCCAAACCTGTCTAAAACCTATTGGATGAGTGGTTTTAGACCCATACCCACATTATTCTTTTAATAATTTATTTTGGGTCCATTATAAACTGAAAATTATTTTATCATAAAATAATATTTCTAGCTTTTCCTAAGGTGCCCCTCACCCCTCTTATAAAAGGGCACTCCCCTTCTCTCTAATTCCCACATTAAAAGCCATTTGGCTCATTCAACCTCTTCCCAAATACCCTATCAACTGTCCTATATTCATACTAAGGGCCTTCCTTTATTCATAAAGCCAACCTAAGGAGCTCTTTTTATCAAATCAAAAGGAAGAACCCAAAGAAGAGGTAAATATTTCATCACCTCTTTCAAGTTCCTTTCTTCTTCCACTTTATTTTTCTTTGTTTTTCCCATTATAAAATAATAAATCCAGTATCTTCTATATAATTATATGTTATTATAATTATGGTATAGATAAATTCATTAATATATCCGTCCTGTGAATGACATGTCACCATACGTGCGTATGTACGGCTTACCATCTCCACGTCATGGTGTAATTGTTATTCAATACATTATTATTTGGATGGGTATACTAATGATGTTTAATTGATATAAATAATAAATATAACATGATTATGATAATTTATATATGATATAACATCCAATTATATATTATTTCAATATCAAAAGAATGATATTGTCGCTCGTGCGTACGTACGGATTACCGTCTCCACGAATGCGATGAGATTCATTCCACATCATATCCATTCAAGAATAATTTTCATTACATGATTAAAAATAATGTTTAATGTCTTTATATCATTTAGGATATGAATAAGATACATCCCATTCATAACCAATATGACTCACATAAAAAGTATATAAGGGAAAACGAATATGTTAACAACCGAAACAGTGATAATACTAAGATATTATTAACAAAGAAATGTTAAAAAATAATATATGATATCATATTAATGTATATTATTCTTTTATAATGTAATAACAATTATTTAACCATTATAAAGGAGGTTAACCTACCTTCGACCATGGGAAAGTACAAGGTAGGGGTTAATTTCACAATCTCTTTATTATTCGATGTTGTTTTTATGTATGTATCTACTGGGACCTCTTTATCATCCACATCCATGTTTCTTAAAAATATACTTCAAAACATCCTTAATATTTTATAGACGATGGGTTAAAGTCATTTATACCATTTTTTTAATTTTTATAAGATGTTTATAAAGGAATCTATCCATCATTTTCCAAACAATGTCCTTTATAACATTTTCGACAAAATTAATGTAAGAATGTTTTTTAACTTATAAGGTGGGTGCGACTATTATCCGCCATTATAATATCATCAAAGCTTCCCTCACAAGCTTATAAGAATATTTCCCAAAAGAAATGTTTTCTTTTATAGTTATTTGTATTTTAAATTATTTCAAAATAGAATGATATTTTTCTCTAAAAAAGGTTTGGATTTCATCTATGTCAACATCCGTTGATGGATTTTATGTTTATTTGAAGTTGATTTATTATGATACAAAACTTCCATATTGTATTGAAGGTTTTGTGATACGTTTTATTGTGGATGTGTTATTTTTATACCATTCATGGTTTATGGATGAAATATTGGCATTTTGTATGATAGTTTTAATACGAATGTTTATGTTATGTTTAAAAATTTTCATATGAGGAATGCATTAGACTTAGTACGTGATAGGTGGAGCCTGCTATAGCTCCTCGATGCATCAGCAGGTCTCATGAGACAAACTAGTGTCTTGGAAAAAGGACTTGAAAAAATCTTATTTGTAGTCTTGGAATAAGGCCATGACTATGTGGTTATGAAAGTCTAGCATTATGTATTCCATCATAATGAAAGTGGCTATTGATATTGCATGTGATTATTCGAGTAGTAGAGTATCCATGTGAATAGGTAAATGGAATTATTTGATTTTATCTTTGCCATATTATGCTGAATTTCAAGTTTAAAAGGATTTTGTTTTATTATTATAAATTAACTTAAATTTTTATACTTATTTATGAAAGTTTCTACTATATTGTTATCCTTACTGATCATCTTAGCTCACACCTTTCTATGTTTTATTTTTCCCAGGATGCGAAGAAGTATATTATGACTGACCTGCAGGAATAGTCTATGGGATCTCAGTGTTGTTTATGGAAACAATTTTTTCATAGTTTTCCATTTTATGATATAATTTAAAACTTATTAACGTATCTAGTACTTATAAGGCTACTAAACTAATCTATCTTTCGAGACTTGATCTTTTGTGATCATGCCAATGATACGTAATAATGCACTGACTCTAGGATTATGGGGTTAGGGAGTTATAAGAAACTTTTCTAAAACATATTGGATGTCCATATTTTGTCCCTCAACCTTCCATGCTTGATTTGTTTTTGGTTTTTTATATTTTTTTTTCGAAAATAAGATGTGGACACCTAACTTGATTCTAAAAATTCCAAGTAAGTTCTTTTCCTTCCCTATAAAAGGCCACCACCTCTACCCATTCCTCACACATATAAAAACATTAAATTTCTTAATGTATCTACTCAATTATCCTACCAACAATCCTAACATAGAGCTTGAATCCTTCCTTTGGGAAGTAATCTTCTAAAGTAATCTTTTTGGCATAAAGCAAAAGGAGTTACCTGATTAAGAGGTAACGTCTTCTATCAAGATCATTTCATTTATTTTCCGTCTCTACACCATCCACTCTCTTTATTCCATTATTGTGTGACAAAAAAAGTATGATACATATACTATTATGTTTTTATTCAAAGTTTCTTACCTACACTTACACACAACTCCATCTAATGGATGTTGAACATATTGTTTCGGTGTACAGAGAAATGTTACCTCATGAAATGATGATTTTTCATTTCTCCATTACCACCAATCATGGTGGAAATTATGATAGAAACCCTATTTATATATGTCATATATTATATTTACTATTTATATAATCTTCTTTATTATTTTTACAACACACATCTCTTACTTTAAATTTGGTGTTAATACAAAAATATCGTTTGAGGTAGTGTGGACTACAGCCCCCTCAAAGCGATGTGATTCATTCACACACCACGTGGATTGTATTAAGGATGGGTTTAATGAAATTATATGATATATATGATATATTAATGCTACCTTAATAATTATATATATACATACATATATATACATATGTCATTTACATACTTTCTTTCAATATGACATTAAAAATGGAAACATCATTCACACTTAAGTACGACTTTCTGCCTCTATGAATGGTGTGTTCCATTTAATACTACTATACTACAGAGATTATTATAATAAAAATATAATATATATTCCCGAAATTTATATCATGTTTTACATTATGGAATCATGACATAAATATAAGTACCAAAGATGTAACAAATTAAGACACATGCAAAGAACAAAGTGAATATTACACGAAGTGAAACCTTAACATATGCTCATTAACAAGCGGGTAATATAAGGTTAAAATATAACAATATATGGTAATATATATAAGAATATTATTCTGTAAAATATTTATAATAAGCTTATATTTATTATAAATGAATCTTTTATGAGTATGGAGAGAGTCAGCACACAAGGTTAGGGGATTTCATCTCACTTTTAATTTCTATGAGATACAAGCTATGTTCACCACTATTTCCTTTTGTGTGGTGTATGTACTTACCATATGTTATTATATGTGTATTTTACTTAAATTTATTTTTATTAACATTTCCATTTTATGATCTATATTTCTTGGGGTTTAAGCTTCATGAGTTACTACATCAATAAAAATGTTTAGTCTCAATTTTCTTTCACTGAGACTCATGTTTTATTATGAACCTAAACTCTTTTTTGAGGATAATATAATTAAATTATAAATTCCATATCATGAATCTCAATATTTTTGTGATATTATTTGCTTCATGTAATTTCCTTTTTTTACATGGAGAGCATGATGTCAAGATACCCAGATATAAGAGTTTATTGAGACAATCTCATTACTTTTTGAGATTGTTTATGTTTAGCCTTTCCTTAATAAAATCATATGATCCATATCTCAAAAATATTCATGAGTTTACTTATACTATATTATTTTATGATATAGTCATGTATTGGTTCCATTTTCTAATATTTGGTACATAAGATAGTTAAGAATTTTTTTTAGGAAATCCTGACTTTACCCTCTCTTCAGTCGGAAATCTATGTTTTCTAGAAATGGTTTCCGAGAATATTATACCAATCCCCTATAATATCTAAAATATATTTTTAAACATTTTTTATTTTACCAATATCTTCAGGGGAATATTCTAGTTTCTTTTTGAACAAGGAACTTTTCTATCTTTTATACTGTGAAAAAGGAATAATCGTTTGACCTCATACGACATGCACGGATTTACCCGTCGTCATTTCTTCTAACCATCCTTTACATTGTTAAAAAGGTTAACCTTTAATAATTTTTTTTAAAAGTAATTTTAAAGAAAATTATTTCAAAAATGGTTTCAATATTCTTTTATATGTTTTCAAGGAATACTATTTTAAAAATGTCTTCAATTCTTATTTACTTATTTTTAATGTGCTTTAAAAAAATGTTTTCCAAAATGTTTTCAAGATTCATTTATAAGGTTTAAAAAATAATTATTTTCAAAAAAATAAATATTTATTTATAATTTTTCAATTTATTTTTAATGAAATGTTTTTGAAATGTTTTTTAATCCTTCTTTAAAAATTTTCATGTGTTTTCAAAGAAAATGGTTTTTAAAATGTTTTGAATCTTATGTTAAATTTTTTGAAGGGAAAATGTTTTCAAAATGATTTCATGTCATCATTATAATTTTTCAGGTCATTTTCTTAAAAAATTATTTTCTAATGGGTTTATTTATTAAAAATACTTTTTTAAACAAGAAATGATATGTTCCTGTAGAAACATTTTTAGAGGATGTTTCAAAACTATTTTCCGTCTAAGATGAAATATATTGGTGTTACTTATACCTTCTAAGAAATTATATAAAGGTTCCACTCATATCCTTTCAATGAATGAGTTATGATTAATGTCATGGTCTTTATGAAACCCATTTCTCCTTCATTGGTTATACGTATATAATATCCGTTTTGATTTTACGGGTTATTCTTTTTTTTGAAATAATTATGAAATCTGTAACTCTTTCCAAAAGTTATGATATGTTTATATGTTTGTGATACCCATTCTATTTTTTGGGTTATGAAATGTTTGGTGTAATATATATGTATGATTTCATTATGAGATGGATGGGACCTATATCTACCTCTAATGCATTGGGTAAAGATTTATATCTCATGAGATAAAATAGGAGTGAAATGAGGGTTACTCAGTTCAGTAATATAGGGATGGAATGAGGTTTACTTAGTTTAGTAATATAGGGCTGGAAATAGGGTTACTCATTTCAATAATACAGGGTTGGAATGAGGGTTACATAGTTCAGTAATATAAGGCTGGAATGAGGGTAACTCAGTTCATTAATATAGGGCTGGAATAAGGGTTACTCAATTTATTAATAGAGGTCTGGAACAAGGGTCACTATGTTTTGTAATACAGGTCTAGAATGGGGGTTACCTAATTCATTAAAGAAATTTTCTGCTAAGATGGTCTTGAAAGTGATGACTTGGATACTATGGAAGTCATTATATGCTTATTTATTTTCCACAATTCCTTGTTTTATTCCAATTTTATGCTTTCAGGGATTATGCCATCTATTTCATTATGATTCATATATTATGAACTTCTAATATTTATGCCATGATCTTTGATATGTAGGGTATGATCTTTTATTTTCATGATCACAATCTCATACCATTTTTCTCATGTTTATGCTTAATTGTCTCCATTTTTTACCCTTTCTATTCATTAGATATCACCCCTTTTCAGGTTTCCTTCTCTTAGTTGTGAAGATATGTATTATGTTTGAGGTGTCTAAGAAGGGTTCTAGTTAATAATAACCTAGTAGGAGATAATGTAGCTCACTTATGTATCAATGTTTATGTTTCTATGTTTCCAAAGGCACTAGACTACTATGGTCTTTTTTCATCTTTTTGTATAATGTTTACGTATTCCACCAAAGTTATGTAGTGTTAATTTTTGTAAAGTACGGGTTGCTACAATTGGTAATAGGGGAAAAGTTTAGTTGGCCTTTGGAAACGAGGATGAGAAAACCTTAGTGAGATCCCTAGGATTATTTATAAGGATATGTCTAAGTATGTATCTACATATAAGTACAGTGATGAGTAAACATTTAGGAAAATGTCCTGAGATTTTGGTGAAGGATATTGTGGGTAGTTTCCTAGAAATACATCCATATCTGGATACTATAAGTGGATGTTACTTTGGAAGAAATGTACCTAGAGGTAGAAACTCCGAAGAGGTGTTCTGGGATTGACATGGGGTAATCTGGTACATGACAATGGGCCTTCTTCACACATAGTTTGACACACATAGGGGATATTCTTTTGTAATTCACAAACTCTTAATGAACCAACATGATGGATTTATATATAAGTGATCTATGAATAGCCTAGTATAACCCCAAGGTGTCATAGATTATGGAAGGTGTCTTGATTTAGAAATAATATAAGTAATTATTTTCATGGCTATGTGGTTTTCTTCTATGATAAGTAATGATCACACTATGCTTCTAGTTTTAGTCAATGGAAGAAACCAAAAGGAAATGGATTAATGTTGAATGTGATGGAATATTTTCTGATGAGAAATCAAGTGGGATGATCATTGGAGTAAACTATTACATGATCATTCCTAATAAGTTTTCACAAAACATTATTAACAATGTTTACCTTAATCAACTCTCAGACTCACCAAGGAAGAGAAAGAAGAACTTCACTAAGAGTTCGGGTAATAGAGACCATGGAGGAAAGAAGATTTGGTTTCCTTTGTGTCAAGAATCTGTATATAATCACCTAAGTGAATGTATTATAGGAATAAGAAGGTCATTCAGAGGTGGAAAATAAGAACACAAATAAAGTGAATTCAAGGGAAAAGTGAAGAGTTTGGATAATGAAATGGATGTGAATTTTGGCCTCCCTAAGGCGTCATCGAAGGTTATTTTTTTTAAGTGTGTAGAAAATGGTCATTATACAACCCAATTTCCCAATAGGAAAGTTCATAAAGAGAATCAGTAAGGTGTAATTATTAATGGTTACATTGTGGATGATGACGATACTATGGATGAAATGTGAATGGAAAGAGGTAGTATTGTTAATAAATTAAGGATTAAAAAATCAATGTATTTTTGTATTTGGATTTAAAAGTTATGAATGGTGAAATATACATGGATTGTTCTACTTATGTTTTTCTCCACTCAGTATTTACAAGTTTAGTTTGGACTGGTGAAATGATTTAATGACAAGGTGATATTTTATCTAGGGGAAGGTAACCCTTAATATGGTCTTTATGATTAGATAATGTTGTATGGATGAAGATATGTGGGATATGAATGAGAAAATTAGATATTATTTATTACCTTGGAACTAAGTAAGAACTTTTTTATAGGTGTTTTATGCTATCACTAATGAATTTTATAACATTTTTTGGATTTAGGGAGTAAATCCAGTATACTTTTTAATGAGGAAGATTTCATGTTTTCCAAAAGGATTTATGGTAATTCAAGTTGTTACCATTTTTCAATAGAATATATGATGTGGGTATTCACCTTCTTGGAATTTGAAAACCAAGTGATACATTGTGTTATATAGTGGAATAAATGTTAAGATAATTTCATGAATCTATTTCTAATGTTTTTCATTTTCACCCTATAAAATGGTTATAAGGTTAACCATTCATGAAAAGTTTAAGTTAAGCTTCAGAGGAAGTATTTGTGCACAGAGTTTGTGTTGAAAACCATGGTTAGGAAGATAATTGGTGATTAATATTATCTCAATTATATCCATATTATATATTATTTTAGTGTGGTTTAAATAGAGGACATCATGTACATCGAGTGACAACCAATCACGATAGGAAAAGTCATGGGTCTTGAACCCATGACTGAAAGATGATAAGGGTTTCACTTATACCACTAGCCTATGTGATGTCCTGGTTAATGTATATTTACTTGTAATGAATTAATATTTTTGATGAACTGGTTGCGTTACTTTTTATTTTTATAAATTAATGCATGTTTATTTTTTAAGAGACAAATATTTATACTTTATATTCTTTTATGGGCCTTAAGATCTGTAAAAAGATTATTCTAGTGCTTTATTCATCAGAGTTAATTTATGGACATTCATTACATGAAGAAATGGATGTATTGGAATTTTTTCAAAGAAAAAACAAAGAATTATTTTTTAACAGATATTTATCAAGAATTACTAAACATTCTGAAAGTAATACAAAAAAAGTTGTCCTAATACATTAAATTCTGTTGAACCAATGGATTTTGGAATCATCACAGATTTATGACTTTGAGGCCGTTAAACTTCCTTTGATAATTTACTTATTTTTGATTGATGACTTCAATAACCCCTATAAATATTTACAATTTTCCTCCATGTTAAGTCTTTACTCCCAACCTATGATCTCCGATGTAGAAACTTAGTTATATGCTACTTTGAGTTACCATTATGGTTCCAAATTTTCCTTTTTAAGGGAAGTTTTAGTATCCCTTCTTATGATGTATGTTTATATGAATGAAAATTTTAAGTATTAAATCATTGATAACCCAAATTAATTTTGAGGGAAATTTTCGTTTTAAGGGGGGCATAATGTAACACCCTGAGATTTTGAGAAATATCATTTTCAGAAATAATTTATATTTTCAATATTTTTCATTTAACATGAAACTAGATATAGTTATTTATATATATATAAATATATTTTAAAACACTGATTCAAACATTCCTTTCATACTCAATACTAACTTGTATTTCACTACATGCAATACCAAATTGGCATGAACTCCAAGAAACACTGACTTGGCTTACAAAGCACACAACACTGAATTTCTATGAAACACACACACATATATATTTATAATTAAATTATATAATTAAAACCTAACCAATAAAAATTTTTATATGAATATTAATAAATAATTTCCAAATATTGGTTATAATTATAAATAAAACACATTGATACTAAAAGATAGTATTTTTGGTAAAGTCCTTTTATGGTAAAAATATCGTTCTCTCGAATAAACTACATCTAATGATGAAAGTAATTTTCAACACAATTAGAAAATTAATTTGATAAAATAGTATTAATTTTTTAATTCATAAAGTCTAAATTATCCTTGGGATAATTTTTGGGACTTTTTTCGAAGAAGCTTAAATTTTCTGAGAAATAGTGAAAATACTGCTTTTTAGTTAAAAACTGCATTTTTCTAAATACTTATCAATGATAAATGATATTATAAAATTTTTTAAGCTAAAATTAGATAAATATTATATATATTAATACAAATAAATTCATTAGAATAAATTTCACTTCAAAACTGAATATAAAATTTAACAAATGTTAGAATGTTTTCCTCCATTAAATCTCATTATTTCGTCATATCTACTGGATTATCACTAATATTAATTTATTTGATTCTGTGAAGTGAATTTTAAAAATAATAAATACACTGTTTTGTTTGATATAATATTTAGAGTCTAATAAGGCTATGTTTATTTTTTAAAAAAATGATTAGTAAAGCTGATTAAAATTAATCAGAGTAGTTAAGGCCAAATTAAGCTTAATTATGGACTAAACCCTTAAAATTAAGGGTCCAAATGACCAATACACTTGTCCAACACACATTTTATGCCCTTATTTCATCCATAAAACTTCCATTATTGAGTTTTTGGGCTTTTATTTCTTTTTTTTGGTATGAAAATGTGCACACCTAACTTGTTTCTAAAAATTCCAAGTGAGTCCTTTTCCTTCCTTATAAAAGGCTACCACCTCTACCAATTCCTCACACCTCTAAAAACATTTAATTTAGTCCATGATCTGCCAAATTATCCTCCCAAAAAACCTATATTTGACCGTTAATCCTTCCTTTTGAAATAAATATTCTCAAGGGAGCATTTTGGCATAAACCAAAAGGAGTTACCCGATTAAGAGGTAATGCCTTCTCTCAAGCTCCTTTCCATTATTTTCCTTATCAACGCCTTTAAATATATTTATTAAATTATTCTCTGACAAAACCGATATCCCATATATACATTTATGTTTTTATTAAAAGGTTTTTACCTACACTTACACACACCTCTATATAATGAATGTTAAAAATACTATTTCTAAGTACATAAAACTACTTCCTCACAGAATGATGATTATTCATTTCTCCTTTACCATAAATCATGGGGGATATTATTATGGAAAATATATTTATATATGTAATATATTATATTTACTATGAATTCAATCTTCTATAATCCTTTTAAAAAACACATCTCTTTACTTTCCATTTGTTGTTAATACGATAATCTCGTTTCAGGAAGTGTGGACTACCGCCCCCTCAAAGCGATGTGATTTGTTCAAAAACCACATTGAATGTATTAAATATGGGTTTAGTGACCTTATATTATATATATGATATAGTAATGATAATTTAATAGTGATATATATACATACATATATATACATATTTCATTTACATACTTTCTTTCAATACGACAATAAAAATGGAAACATTGTTCATGTGTATGTTCGGATTACCGTCTCCATGAACGATGTATTCCATTTAATAATCCTATATTATGTAGATTATTATAATAATAATGTACTTTATATAAATGATATTTATATCATGGTTTAAATTTTGTAATCATTATATAATTATAAGGACCAATGATATAAAAAATTAAGACACATACGAAGAAAAAAGTGAATATTACACGAAGTGAAACCTTAACATAAGATAATTAAAAGGTGGGTAATTTAAGATTATAATAAAAAAAATATGGTAATATATAAAATAATATTATTCTATAAAATATTTATAATAAAATTATATTTATTATATAGGAAAACTTAACCAGTATGGAGAGAGTGAATGCATAAGGTAAGTGGGTTTCATCTTAATTTTAATTTCTTTGAGATACAATCTATGTTCACCACTCCTTCCTTTTGTTTAGTGTATGTACTTACCATGATTGTATTCTATTTATCTTGTAATTAAATTTATTTTTATTTACATGCGCAATTTTTATCATTCTTTCATGGTTTTTATGTTTCAAAAGATACCAAATGAGTAAAAATGTTTTTTTCTCAATTTTCCTTCATTAAGACTCATGTTTTTTTATGAACCTAACCAATTTTTTGAGGTAAATATACTTCCATTTAACATGATATATCATGAATTTAAATCTTTTCATGATATTCTATGCTTCATGTAATATCCTTTTCTTACATACCGATCATGATCCCAATACAACAAGTTATAAGAGTTTATTGAGACAATCTCATTACTTTTCGAGATTGTTAATGTTTATTCTTCATTTGATGAAATGTTAGGATCAATCTCTCCTGAATATTCATTATTTTACTTCCCCTGTATTATTACATGATATATTCATGTGTTGGTACCATTTTATACTCTTTGGTACCTAAGATAATTAAAAATGTGTTTTTATGAAAGCCTGATTTTACCCTCTCTTCAGTATGAAATCTATGTTTTCTAAAAAGGGTTTCAAAGAATATTATTACATTATACTATAATATATAAATGGAATTTTTACCCTTTTTTTCTTTTACCAATATTTTCAAGGGAGTCTTCTTGTCTCTTTCCAAACAAGGTACTTTCGTATCCTTTTTACAATGTAAAACGAATGTTCGTTTGACCTCGTATGACATATATGGATTTATCGACTATAATTTCTTCAAATATCCCTTTTCATTGCTAAAAGGTTAATCTTTACAAAAATGTTTTTAAAAGTAAATTTCAAGGAAAATCATTTCCAAAATGGTTTCAACATTATTTTATATACTATCATGGAGAAATTTTTTCAAAATGTTTTCAATTATTATTTACATGTTTTCAGTGTACATTCAATGAAATGGTTTTCAAAAAAAATTCAAACTTATTTTATAAGGATTCAAGAAATATTATTTTTAAAAAAAAAAATAAAACTTTCTTTATAAGTTTTGAAATTATTTTCAAAGAAATGTTTTGAAATTTTTTTTCAAGATTTCATAAAGAGATTTCAAGTGCTTTCTAAGAAAAATGTTTATAAAATGTTTTCAAGCATATTTTAAATGTTTTCAATGAAAAAGGGTTTTAAAATGATTTCAGGTATTATTTATAATTTTTCATGGTATTTTATAAGAAAATTATTTTAAAATTGTGTTATGTATTAAAAATATTTTTTAAACAAGAAATCATATTTTCCTCAAGAAACAATTTTAGAGGATATTTTAAAATTATTTTCCATTGAAGAAGAAATCTATTGGTGTTACTCATACCATCTAGAAAATTATCTAAAGGTTCCATTCATATCCTCTATATTAATGAGTTATACTTAATACCATAGTATTTATAAAATCCATTTCTCTTTCGTGGGTTATACATATATGAAATCCAATTCTCTTTTATGTGTTTTTCTTATGATGAAATGATTATGAAACTTGTAATCTTTTCACAGGTTATGATATGTTTACAAGTTTGTGAAACCAATTTCATTTCATGGGTTATGATATGTTTTGTGACACCTATTTGTATAATTTCATTATGAGATGGGTAAGACATATATCTCCCTCTAATGAATTGGGTAAAGATTTATATATCATGAGATAAAACATGATTGGAATGAGGGTTACTCGGTTCAGTAATACGGAGCTGGAATGGGGGTTAATCAGTTCGGTAATACAAGAATAGAATGAGGGCTACTTGGTTCAATAATATTAGGTTGGAATGAGGGTTACTCCGTTCAGTAATATAGGGCTAGAATGAGGGTCACTCGGTTCAGTAATACAGGGCTAGAATGAGGGTTACTCAGTTTTGTAATATAGGGCAATAATGAGGGTCACTCGATTTAGTAATATAGGGATGGAATGGGTGTTACTCGGTTTAATAAAAAAAATTCCACTAATATGGTATTATTAGTGATTCCTTGGCTAGTATGAAAATCTGTATATTCTTATTTGTTTTCCATAATTCCATGTTTCATTCCTTTTTTGTTCTTTCCTGGATTATGCTCTCTATTTAATTATGATTCATGCCTTATAAACATCCAATATTTGTTTCATGATCTTTGATATGTAGGGTATGATCTTCTATTTTCATCATCACATTCTCACACCCTTATGTTCTTGTGTATGCTTACTTGTCTCCTTTTTTTACCCTTACAGAGAAATTTCGATCACCCCTTTTCATGTTTCCTTTCCTAGGTTGTGAAGATATGTATTATGTTTGACATGTATAAGAAGGGTTCAAGTAAATAATAACCTAGTGGGAGAAAATGTAGCTCACTTATGTATCAAAATTTATGTTTCCATGTTTCAAAAGGCACTAGACTAGTATGGTATTATTTCGTCTATTTGTATAATGTTTAAGTATTCCACAAAATTTATGTAATGTTAATGTTTGTAAAGTGAAGGTTTCTACACAGATGATCACAAAAAGGATCTTAGATCAAAACTGATCAAGATTAAAACAAAAAATTCACATGGTCCATATATTACACCAAAATAGTTGGGGATCAAAGATAGAGGATGCAAAACCTCTCTAGAACCACTTAACAATGATGAGATGCATGAATTGGATGCCTGAAATCAAGTAATGAATTAAAAAATCTCCTAGAAGGAGTCCTAGGATCAAGAGGAGAAAACTAAAGGTGAGTTATAAATAAAATTCAATGTAATTTCATATTTTATAACATAATGTTGGGGAATTACTTGATGTGTAATATAGTTACACGTTGTGTAATTAATTATAAGGGAATGCATAAAAAACCCTATTTCCTAATATGAATATTAAATTCACATGAACATTACATGACATGTGATCCATTTACTTGGAGTGTAAATGTTCTGTATGTTTTTTCCATCCCATTTTCCTTATAAAATAAAAAAAACCCCTTTAAGTCTTATTAACATATCATGAACCCATGATAACCCATGACCCATTAATACCTAGACTTCATTAATTCAAATAAACATACATTCCTGAACTTTAAGTCATTTTCTCCAACAAAGGCACTCTTTTTGGAAACAATAATTTTCCACTAAATCTCAAATAAAAAACCCCAAGAGGGAAAGACCTGAAAAAATGATGGGATCTTATAACCTTCCCACCATATAGTAGTTCATCCCCAAGATGATCCAAGAATCAGAGTGGGGTCTTGGTGTACATGTCTATCCACTGTTCTCGCATATCAGACTCCCTATTGTAGGTATCCTCATGAACTCATCCATGCTGCTACTACACCTAAACCAAATGAATCACCCTCCCCATAGATACTTCTCACTATGGTCTAAAATATGTATTGTATGTTCCTCAAATAAAATATCAGCAATAAGATCGATGTTTTCTTTGTTTATCAAGTGATAAGGTTCTAGAAAATATCAATAAAGTTGTGACATGTGGAAAAATTCATGAAAGGAACTGTAGCACTATGGAAGGGATTATTGGTATGCCACAGGACCGACCATGTCCACTATCTCAAACAACCCATCAAACTTGTGTGCTAGCTTTCCATGTTTCTAAATACATCATTTCCAAAATCTAGAAGACACCCAAATGAAAACATAATGACCAACCTCAAACCCAATATTTCCTCCCATATAGTAAGCATATTATTTATACCTACTCTGCGCAATATCCAACCACATTTTGATTAACTGAACCTACTCAGATGCCTCCAACATGAGACTATTCCCAATAAGTGTTGACTCAAATACCTCCATCAAACAAGGAACATAAATTTCTGACATAAAATTCCTAAAAAGGTTCCATATAGAGATATTAATAGAATATAATCTTATATATAGAGTCCATGAGTGCCCTGTGTGGCTCCCACAAACCCCCAAAATCTGGAACAATGGCTTATAACATATCCTCCAGAACCTGAATAGTCCAGTCAGATTGACCATCAGTCTAGGGATGATAGGTCACACTCAATATTACCCATGATCCCAGATCCTTATATAGACCCTTCTAAAACTACAATGTATAATGATGGTCTTTATCAGAAATGATAATCCTCATAACACCATACAGAAAAAACTATGGCGTGTGTGTAAACAAAGTCTATATCATTAACTATAAAGGTATCATTAATAGGAAAGAAGTGGGCTACCTTCTTCTGTCAATAAAAAATCACCAATATAACATATTTCTTATGGGTTTTCTTGGGTAATACTATCACAAAATATATTGTGACAACAACCCATTACCACTTAGGAATGGTAAAAGGCTGAAAAATCTTAGTTGGCTTATGGTGCTCGGATTTCAACTACTGACAAGTGAAACATATCACCAAAAATATTTTTTCCTCCTTCTTAATTATTGAAAACCAGTACAGTCTAATTAGACCATGATACATCTCTTTCCAACATTGGTGCGTCATAGTACATGGTATATGCTTTACCCATAATAGGTAAAGTGAGGATAGGTAATGAGTTCAAGATTCCTTTAAACTCTTGAAATTCTTTCTCATATGCATCAGACAAAAAAAAACTCACCCATTTATTGGTCATCCCTAGTATCAATGCTTCCAAATAGGATAATTCCTATGTAAATCACCAATAATAATTTGATAAACCCATAAATATATGAATCTTAAAAAAATTATTAGGTTGTATCCTTTATACCACTGGTGTAACCTTATCTAAGACCGCTGACACTCACTCCTTTGAGATTACGTATCCCAATAAGTGCACTTTATCAATCTTGAAAGTTCATTTAGTTAGCTTGGAATAAATATAATGCTCTCTTAATGTACTTAAGATGATGTAAAGATGTTTGGAATGATCTTATACTAAAGGGGAGTAGACTAAAATTCCATAAAAAACACCACAAACCGGTCCAGAAATGGTTGAAAGATACAATTAATCAAGGCCATGAATATGGTCAGTGTGTTGGTCAAACCAAACGACATCACTAAAAACTCTTACAATCCAAACATACTCCTAAAATAACGCTGAGGTATGTAAAATGGTATCACCCTAAACTACTAGTTTCCTAATCTAAAATATATCTTGGATAATATATTAGATCCTCTCAACTAATCGAAGAGATCATCAATGCATGGAAGAGGATACTGGATCCTGACTGTCATTTGGTTAAATATCTGATCAAACACACATAAGTGCAAAGTCCCATCATGATTCATGGAAAAGAGAATGGGTGAACCCTAAGGAGATGTAACATTCCATATGAAACATTTCACTTTAAGATCATCCAACGAAACCTTCAACTCTTGAAGCTTTGTAGTGCCAATATATAATGAGGAATAGAAACTAGCTCTGCTCCCAACAGAAACCTAATCATATACTCCACCTCTTTCTCCAGAGATAATCCACAGAACTCATCAGAAAATACATATGGAAAAAAATATAAAACTGAAGGAAAGTAATCCCTCTGAATTCCACCATAGTCTAGAGTAAGAATGGATATCCTACTTCTGAGACAATCCAATCTTCACTAAATTGGATCTTCACAACTAGCCTGAATATTCTACTCACCATGGTGATAATAACTGCTTCCTTATGAAGATTTAAAGGTATCTATCCTCTGATAATGAATGATATGAGTATTGTATAGAACTAAATAATACATTCCTAGAATCAAATTGAAACCTATAATTTCTAACCTGAACAATTCCCCAATGAAATGGTAACCACCAATATCTAGTAAAAATGCTTTTCAATGTTTGATATTATTTGGATACACTCACAATGGTGTGTCGATGGTTAAAACACCATCCTATATTTCCACAACCAATCCCAAACCATTTACCAAAAAGAGTGAAAAAAAGAATATGATTCTCTTGTATCAAATAAATCACAATCAAGAGTAGATTATAGAAGAATCATTCCTCTGACGGTAGATGGTCCTGTATCCAAAACACTTGAAGTAGTCTACATAACGTGTGGCTAACCAACCCCTTTACTCTAGGATCCAGCATGACTTCCCTAAGATACACCCTATACCTGGAAATATCATTCTTTTTCTAGGTTACCATGTCGCGTACATCGACCATAACTACTCATGGAACTCTAGATACTTTTCTGCTGAGGATTATCCCTGTCCTTCCCAAACTCAGGTACAAGTCATATTCCCCTGCAACTCTTTTGTTGTTCAATTCCCCTATAAAACCTATTTAGGTGGTCCAATATACTATAGTCATGACACTAAAAAGTGTGGTATAGAAACTAAGGTTGTTTTGGCCCATATTTCCACAAGGATAGCATTATAATGGAACATGATCCTAAAATTGATTCCCACTACCTTGATGGATCTGATCATTACTCCACTAGAAAAAAAATCATAGCAATTATTCTTTCCATAAGAAGTATAGTTCACAATTTTCCCTATTGAAATATTCTTGTCACTTCTTGTGGCCTCTCTTAGATTCCCTTATATGATGAGTTTCTGATTTATCGCATCTATGAAACTGCTCATACAAAACACGTTCACCTACGAACTAATCTCACATCACAGACCATTATGAAAACATCATTCCCTAAAGATCTCATCAGCTGAAAAAGATGGAGAAAATCATTGTAGTTTGGTGAAACTTTCTGCATAGTCCAGAACTAAAATGACCTCTTTTTTCAAGTGCATGAAATCATTGGCCTTCTCAACCCTCAAAATCTATATATATAAATGGATCAAGAAATTTTTCTTGAATTCCATCCATGTTAAATCACCTTGTTTACCTACATTCTTCAAAATGTCCCACCAATAATTGGATGTTCTAGGAAGAATATATGTAGCATGCTTCAAACTTCTATATGTGGGTGTTTAAATATGCTTAAAGATCATATGGACTGATTCGATCGAGAACTCATATTCTTAGGGGACTCCCTCGCTAGTTAACATCGGAAAATGTTGTAGCTTAAACCCTCTCATTGACCCAAACATTGAATACATGGTGTGTTTACTCTCTCTTTCCATGGATCTCCGGACCCTCGAGAAATTGTTTCAAAACTCAACATCCATTTGATCCTCAGGAAATAGTGGAAGCTCTAGTTCAACTATGTTAGGAGTGTATTAATTTCCACTATCCTAGTGCTCAACTCAAAGATGAAGAAGATTAATTTTCAATACCAGAAAAACACACTCCTTAGAACAATTGTAATAATAATAAGGTAAACCTAAATAGGATTAAAAATATATAACCACTAGCTTCTGGTCTCACTAAACACGTCTTACAACTATTTTATCATAACATATCAGTTCATTTATTCCAATTTATTTATTACGTATAAAATAAATATCTTATCATGATCTACATGGGTAATATATAACCTGCACATAAATGTTTCCCTATCATGAAAAATACACAATAGTATATATCCCTATATTCCTATTATGATGCATGCATAAAAATATCACACCATACTGAGCCATGAGTATAATCCCATGAATCAATAATATCATTACACAATTACAACACATAATATATGAAACACTCGAGGTGAAACAACTTCAACTATAATAATAAAGCAAAATGAACAGTTTTCCCATCCCTAGGCCATGGGATTTTTCCCTATACATGCGTAAGCTACTCCCATAAAGAAGATCACTACCAAGTCCGAATGAATCATAGTATACTTTATACATTTTCAAAATAGTAAAGAAATGGAAAGAAATCTTAAGTGATATGATACAACTTTATAATGTCCCCAAATCCGACACTCTCTCATGTGGATAGAATGAGTTGGTTATGAGACATCAAGCATACCTCCCTGTGTTCCAGAGGCTACTGAATAGTAGTGTGGCCTGATAAGTATAGTGGGAAGAATAAACCCCTTGGATTTAGAGTTTTTAACATAATGTAAAAAGTTGTATTAGTAAATGAATAAATATCAGAGTATAGAAATAATGAAGAAAAGTGATTCGTAAAAAATACAACAATAAATCCAACTGAACAATAAAATAAATAATTGATGGGTGATGTAATTACGCACTTTAATGTAACTAAATATCATGATAGAAGTAGTAAAAAAATAAACTACTAGTATAAAAAAAAACCCCTCAAAAGCCCCTAGTCCCAAACCCTATGTCGGCTCCATCTCCAAATTCTAGACCATCTAGCAAAGAAATTCTTTAGCAAGGTCCATTTTCCATTTCCGAACAAGAATCCATATAATCTACCCAGGTACCAAACAATAGATCGAATAGGGTGTGAGTATAATATATTATTTCAACACCACCATGTCTAAAAACCCATTCTGATCATAAGTGTATACAATAACGCAGTAACCAAGTGTAATAATTATTTAAAAATTTTAATTAATACCACATCAACCGACATTGACACCATATCGGGATATATCTGAGCATATCTGACAACCATTCCAATCACAACCATATAACCATGGATAAATTACAAAAATATGGGTAAAACGTTGTTTATAATCATTTCAGTATGTATCACTAGGCCAAGCCCACTATATATGCATTTCAACATATCAACTTGGCCAAGCATGCCATATTAGTATTTTCTCATGTCAACTGGTTCAAGACAACTATATCATCATTTCAACTTATCAACTAGGCCTATCCGGCTACATCATCATTTCAGTGTGTTAACTAGTCCAATGTCTCATATATGTATTACAACATAGAAAACACAACACAAGTCCTAGAAATAAGGGTATCACAATATCACATCATATGGATCAATGGTTAACTATGCTAATTACCATTTATCGTTCCATTACACATTCCATATATCAATTTTTCATAACCAATAACATTCCAGTTATCTTAATAAACAATCAATGTCAAGGTTAATATATATCAAGAAATCACCCACTATTTATGTCATGTTAAACACACCTTAATTCATTTAAACAAATCATATAATAATCAACGTTTTCCTCACCCGATTGGTCACCACATGCTAAGTAAAGAGCCAATTGGATCCAAAAGGAATCTGAGGAATAATATAATGTATTATTTTTAAATTATTTTACACATGAAATGTTGGAACAATTGTAGTACAACACATACTTGATAATTTTCAAACCATAGGGTTAAGTTTTAGACCCCTACCTTTAACGGGGTAAGAACCCAACACATCCAACTAGGAATTCCCATGAGGAAGAAGGTGTGAATGATCTCAAAAAAATCCTAGATAAAAACTAATCATGATCAAAACCAACAAAACACATGGTCAAGATGTTACCCCACAATGGTAAGAGGTCAAAGGGAGAGAAGGGAAAATATAACCTAAACCTCTTTCTAGGGATCTAATGCCTTATCAAGACATCTAGGATTAAGGAAGGTGCTCTAAAATTATTTTGAAGGTTCCCTAATTTCGAGAGGATAATGCTTCTAGTGAGTTGGAATAAAATTCAACCACATGAAATACTTTAAAATATTATTTATACTTGGACTCCATTTTACTTATAAAAGACCCAAACACACTCTAAGGATTCTAAAATTACCAAGAACACATGGTAACGCATGAAAAATTTAAAATTGGAATCTATTAATTAAAAAACAACCATGAAATTTAATTAATTTCCCTCAAAAATATCTCTATTTCTAAGAAAGACTTGGGAACCAAGGCTCAAGTAAAAAACTCAAAGAAGGATTTACCTAAAAAGGCAGGATCTGACACAACATCTTCATGCCTCCACAAATAGTTTTAGTAGAGGTACATAATTTTTTGGTTTTTTATATTTTTTTGGATAAAATTAAAATATGTTATGTACTGAATAAATACTGATTAATAGTTATTTTTCCCAAGATTGTATCAAGAGTGTTCCATGAGCCTTATACAGGTAGTTGGACATCATATCAATGTTATAAGAGATCCTATTGATTTATTAGGTGTTTATTCTTAATTGAATTTTATTAATTAATTAATTGTAAATTGTTTAATTAATTATAATTATTTTTAATTAATTAATGTGTGTGTTTTGACATGAATTAGGGCCTCAGATGATTTGTATGATGGTAATTTGATTTTTAAAGGCTCGAGTGAGTGTCTTCTGGCTATGATCAAAAGGGAATAACTCTGATTTGAGGTAGGTGTTCCCTTGAGCATAACCTTATAGTAATTACATTTATTTATATATATTTGGAATGTGGTCTCACCACCAATCATAATTGACCCTTTATGAACTGTCTTGATTTCCTCGGCCACCGATGGTCGAGTCATAGATAATAAATGTGTTCTTTATGATATACATACCATTTGGGGTGGAATATAATTGAACATAGGGATTATATTAGACCTAGATAGGTTCATAAGACCCCTTTTGAATGGATGGGTAATGATTTTAGACCTATTGGAATGATTAGGTCATTTAAAAACCTAGATATTCCTTAGAGCCTTTTATCTAGTTAATATGAGTGTGAGGTTAGTATCCCCCCCACCTTGAGATGTGAATAACTTGGTGTGTATACCCTGGGTAGTACATGGGGGTAGGTTGGGAGAGAGGACTAACCTGAGGTGACTTGGAAATAGATATGGGCCTTATGGAACCTCTTAAAAAATGTTAATATAGATTTTCATATAAATCCAATGAGGACACATGATCAGATTGATTTAGAGGAACACTTGAGGAGTGTTTTTGTTATGAAGTGACTCAGGGGGGCCTCCTTGGGTGCCCTAGTGAGATGTTAACCCAATCTAGGGACTGTATGGGAGATGGTAAATTATTATTAAGGGTGTAACCTAAGAACATGAATTGATTATGTGAGGCTTTTATGGCCGTTTTAATGATCAAAAGTCAAGAATTTGAGTTTTTGATCTTGGATTTGTTGGAAGGGTTCGAGCAGAAAGAAAATCCTACCGAGATATGTAATATGAGATGATTGGGGTTGGACACACTACCCAAAAATGTACTTAGATATATGGGATTCTTAGGAAATGCCTCTATGATATGGACTTTGTGCCTGATATCAGTTTATGATTCCTTGAACACACACCTTGGATCTTTATGGTGGGATGCATATTCCACTAAGATGATAACGCATGGTTTGGGATTCTTGGACACACACCTTGGATCTCTATAATGGAATTCACATTCCACTAAGATTTGAATTATATGGTTTTAGATTCCTTGGGTACACTCTCTTGATTCATATTACGTGATATATGAAAGGGGATATACACACCCTTATAATTAGAAGTGGTGATATCTGGAAGGGGGTACCATTACCTTAGGCTTGGATGATGTGATGGCTAAAAGGGGAGATCCACACCACTAAACTCAGATGAGGTGATAGCTGGTAGGGGACGCACACCCATGGACTCAAATGTAGTGATATTCAGTATATAGAACCACACCCTTGTACTCGGATGTAACACCCCATGATTTTATATTATGTTATCTATTTAAAGTATTTCAATAACTTGTGCTACACAAAACACTGAGTTCGAGCACACCACGACTTACCAAACTATCCATTCAAAAAAGAGGTTATGAATTGTATAAACTAAATTTTAAATGTTATATATCCTATATAATTTAAACATTCATAATTTTTTTTCTTAGACATAATATAAGAAAAATTTAATTTTTAACATAAAAGAGGCATTTTTCAAAAAATGCAGTTTTTCGACCTTTTAATGGAGATCCCTTTTGAAATACAATATGTGACACTATTATGTATTAAATTTAGTGAAATTAAATTATTCTTTAGAGTAGAGACATAAAAATTTAGTTTGGATAAATTTTTGGTACTTTTCTGATAACTTTCATATTTTGATGAATAATGAAAAATACTAAATTTTAATTAAAAACAACTTTTTTATTAAAAATAATTTAGAGTGTTAAGTTATAAATTTGAGTGGTTTTAAATTATCATTAGATTATATTTATTATATTTTAATTTAATTTAGGTCATTTTATTTAATATCACATTTAAACTGGACATAAACAAGTTTCAATCTTTTGATAGTTATTATATCTTAAAAAAAAGATTTTTGTTTTGACAATGGAAATTAATTTTAAATTAATTTCTTCAACTTATTCATTTTGAATTTATAAAAATGGATTCCATATTTAGAATCAGGAGGTCCAGATTCTTTAAGTAGATAACTTTTATTTTTAGACATTATGAATAATTACTTTGGTAAATATTTTATTTACCTTTGTAAAAAGATAGATCCAGTAAATAAGGGTAAAAAAATAAAATTATCCTAATATTAAATTACCCTAACATGTATCCAATTACTATTGGTTGATACATTTCTAACCATGGGAATCATTGGGTCAATTTTGGGACACCATGGAGCCACTTGAGAGTGATAATGACACTTTATATTAATTAATTTAAATTAAAAAAAATGACATAAACATATATCTTTTAGTAAAACAATTTTTACATGGGGTTATATAAGTTATAATTTGGACTATAAATACTCATTATAAATATAAAACTATTTCATACATTATTTTATTTTATTTATAATTTTTAGACATTAAATAATTAAATTTATTTTTGAAACAATAATGGTTCATTAATTACCTTATTAATGAAAGAATCAAATAAATGGTATTATCAATATTAAAATAAATATTATTTCTATGTTTTTATGACATCCACGAATTTTCTAGTTGAATATGACATTTTAGGGTTGATTCAATGTATCTGGTTCGAATTAATTAATTTTTGATGACTTTCAAAAAAACCAAATACTATATAGTCTCAAAATGAACATAAATGAGTTTTTTTTAAATATCATATTATTAAATTATATAATAAACTAAAAATATAAGGTTCTTAAAAAGAAATTATATAATGGTAGGTATATTAATAATGAACCAAATTTGGGTCTCTTGTCTTGTTATAGTATGTTTAATAACCATGTAATATAAAAATACAAAGAGACGTGGTAAATGTCAAACTATTTATCTAAGAGTTAAATCTAAAAGATAAGATTAATATGGTGGCCTTGACCTGTATAAAACCTATTGGTTGAGATTTTTTCGATCCATCCCTACCTTATCCTTTAAATAAATCATTTTTGATCCATTATAAACTGAGAATGATTTTATTATAAAATAATATTTCAAGATTTTCCTAAAGTGACCCTCACCTCTCTTATAAAATGGTATTTCACCTTCTCTTAATTTCACACCTCCAAATCCATTTAGTTCGGCCCACCCCTGAACCAATATCCTCTAAACTATCCTACCTTCAACCTATATGTCTTACTTACATCATAAAGACATCCTATGGAGCCTTTTTGATCAAATCAAAAGGAAACACATGAAGAAGAGGTAATAATTTCACCACCCTCTTTCAAGTTCTTTTCTTCTTTCACATCCTCTTTCTTTGTTTTTTCCATACCAAAATAATATATCCAGTAAATTATATATACTTTAATGTTATTATAAATATGGTATAACCATATTCATTATTCTATCCATCCAATAAATGACAAGGTCACCATACATGCATATGCACGACTTACCGCCTCCACGTTATGGTGCAGTTTGTTATTCAAACACTTCATTATTTGAATGGGTATAATAATGAGTATAAATAATGTAAATAATAAATATAACATGTTATTTGTTATTTATATACGATATACCATCCAATTACATATGATTTCACCATCAATATAATGATATTCTTGCTCGTGCGTACGTACGGATTACCATCTCCACGAACGCGATGAGATTCATTCCCCATCGTAATCATTCCAGAATAATTTTCATTTTATGAATAAAAATAATGGTTATGAACATAATATCATTCTGTATATGAATCAAATACATCATATCCATAACAAACATGGCTTACGTAACAAGTCATATAAAGGAAAACGAATCAGTTAACATCTGAAAAGATGATACTACTAAAATATTATTAACAAAGAAATAATAGAAGATCATTTATGATATCATATTTATGTATATGATTCTTGAATAATTAAATAACAATTATTTAACTATTATAAATGATGTTATAGTACCCTCGACTAAGTAAAATTACACGTTAAGGGTTAATTTCACATTCTCTTTATTATCCAAGGTTGTTTTTACATAAGTATCTATTGGGACCTCTTTATCATCCACATCCATGTTTCTTAAAAAGGTATTCCAAAACACTTTTACTATTTACTAGACTATGGGTTAAAGTCATTTATACACTTGTTTTAATTTTTATAAAATGGTTTGAAAGGAATCTTTCTTTCATTTTCAAAACAAGGTACTTTATGACCATTTCAACAAAATTAAGGTAAGAATTTGTTTTTTAACTTATACAGTGGGTGTAGCTATTTTCCGCAATTATATCATCGTTGAATCTTTCCATGCTATATTTTAAGAATATTTTCAAAATAAATGTTTTTTTATAATTAGGTTACTTTTAAATAATTTCAAAATATAAAGAGGTATTTATTTCCAATAGTTTTCATTTTATCTATGCCAACATCCTTTGATGGATTTTAAACATGTTTGAAGTTGATTTAATTATGATAAAAATATTCCATATTGTATTGAAGGTTTTGTGATATGCTTGAATTTGTATGTGTTATTTTTACCCCATTCATGTTTTATGGATAATGTATTGACATTTCGTATGCTATTTTTAATACGAATGTTAATGTTATGTTTAAACCTTTTCATATGAGGAATGCATTGGACTTAGTAAGTGACGGGTGGAGCCTGCTATAGTTCCTCTATAAATAGGTAGGTCTCATGAGACAAACTAAGGTCTAGTCACAAGGCCTTCACAAAATCTTATTTCTAGTCTTGGCACAAGGCCTTGACTATGTGGTTATGAAGTCTGGAATTTTGCATTCCATCATTTTCAAAGTGGATATTGATATTACATGTGATTATTCAACTAGTGAAATATCTATGTGAATAAGTAAATGTAATTATTTGGTTTTATATTTTCCATATTATGCTGAAGTTTAATTTTAAAAGGCTTTTGTTTTAGTCTTATACATTTCCTTAAATGTTTATTCTTTTTTATGAATGTTTCTGCTATATTGTTATCCTAACTGAGCATCTGATCTCACCCCTTTATATGTTTTATTTTTACCAGTATGTGAAGAAATATTTTATGGTTGAACTGTAGGGATAATCTAAGGGATATGATTGTGGTCAATGGAGACAATTTTGTTGTTTTTTTTCATTTTATAATGTAATGTAACATTCATGTATGTAATTTATTTTCCAAGACTGCTAAATTGATCAGTTCTTCAGGACTTGATTCCTTGTAATAATGCCAATGTATTATAAGAATTCATTGAATCTGGGTAACAGCGGTTGGGGTGTTAAATTGTATGATGTGATTTTTGATAGGGGATAGATAGACCCCTTGACTCAGATGATGTGTTTTCCTAGCAAGGTTTTCCCTAGGCCCATTTGATGAGGTTTTCGTGGCATGGTTTTGTGACATTCTTAGAGACACTCTGGTACATTCCTAAGTATGTTTAGGTCAATACTGGGTTTCATGTGAGAACTGAAGGATAAAAAGTATATTTTTATTTATACTTGTTTATTTATTTATTATGATCATGTCACATAAATGTACCCTATATATATTGGTTATGTACAATACCAAATTGATGGTTCCATATTGAGATATATTCACACCAGTCTCATGAGGCTATGGAACTTAGATACCCTAGAATAATTCACCGAAAAGAGGTTCAGGTTGGGAATAGAACCAAAGTAGATTAATTAAGATGGATAGATCAAAAAATATTTGGAGATCGGGATAATATGAGTCTTGATGATGGAAGTAGAGCCTCATGTTTTTATTTTCTTTTATTAATTGTTTATATGTGATCATCCTTGTGATATATTATTCTCATTTTGTGTGATTTTACGCTTCTTATTCATATTATTATTGATTTAGATATTTTATTTAACTTTTTTACTACAAATATTATTGATTTCGATGAAGTTTCATTAATTTTTTATATTATTTTAACTCTAATATGGGAGTATATACTCCACACGTAATTACACTAGACCATCAGTACTAGTCGGAATCCTCTAGTTTACGGGGAGATGTTCCTAAGGCCTCAGTGATGAATTCTTTTGTGCGGGTTCCACTCAGTGGGAATAGACTAGGGGAAAATGTTACATATGGATATTGTGTTTCAATAAAATAGTGGGTGATAAATTAATAAACTTCATTATATATTTTTAAAATCTATACAACGTGTTAAAATATACTCTTATTAAAGAAATGAAAATCTATAATCCATCACATTTATCGCCATAATCTATATTAGATAAGGATAATCTTCTCAAAAAATTGAATTTCTATGAGTGGTATAAGAGTTTATACATTATACTATGCCATGAGCTGAAATTATATATGCTAGAATCCCATGTTCCTAATGCACTTGGTAAATAGGTTAGTGGGGGGGAACTCTCTCTCTACATTAAATACATGGATGATACATTAAATGGTGAATGTTTTATGCTATCATCTATGTACAAGTATATTCTAAAGTAATATAGGGTAATGCATTCATATATAATGTTGTATCACCTTCATGATATTGATCCAGATAATGTGAAACAAGATATATAAGAGAACTCAAAATTACTATTCATGTTCATTATTAGATATTTGCTGCTAGGTGTTCCAGATGTAATAAAGATTATTATCCATATAGAGGGCTTGGTAATCATGATATTTTATCTTTGATTTTATTTTTACAAAGATCTCATCTTATCCTTACTACCTCATATCTTCAATAGTTTCATTATGAATTATAATATGATAAATAGTGTCAATTATCTCTCAGAACTCCTCACATTTATTTTCCAAGTTGATAAGGAAATGAGGCATAAAAACCTATAGTTCTTGTTGTGAATAAAATGAATAACATGACATGGGATCCAAAGACTCACTCCCAATCTAAGGCTACTGTGCACAGTCCTTTTAAGAATTGGAAGATCCAAAATTGGTGTAGGAAACATATGTTGTATGTTTTTCATGTAGAAAGTTGATCCACTATAAGAAGAATTTGACCCAATTGAAGAAGCAAGGGAAATATTTAGGTGCATTAATTTTCAAGTGAAATATTTCTATATCTACTAATATGGTATTAGATACATCTTGAGGTACTCACATATTTATCCAAATGAATAAACCATGTATATTTGGGTTATTTTTATAGGATAGGTAGATATTAATGTAACCAATGGAGAAAGACTTATTGCCTTGTCTATGGGAGACTACCACCTTCCATTGTAAACATGGATGATCTTGGTTTTGAATAATTATTATTATAGTCCCAATCTTACCAAAAACATAATATCTATATCTTTTCTATACATGAATGGTTTTATTTTCAAATGTGGAAATAAAATTTTATTCTTTTACAAATAAATCGTGTGTTATGTAATGATGCATTTAAATAATTTTCAATATATACTTGATTATGAAAACAAAGTATTTTAAATTGATAAGAAATCAGGTTCACATGAATCATATCACACCTATCTATGGAAACGCATAATTTTTCATGTAAAAGGGAAGAAGATGAGAAATATCTATCAAGATAGTTATTTTGTTTTTTATAAACAAAAACCACTTGATAGATGTATCGCTTGTTGAAACTAAAAAATGAACAAGACATCTTTTAGTGAGTAGGGTTAATGGGGAATAAACCTTCTAGAATTTTAAACAAAGATGTGTGAGGAACATTTCAAAGAGAAAATAGAGGCGTGTATACTTAAATAATTACATTTACTAACCACTTGATTAGATATGGATATTCCTAATTAATAAGGTATAAGTTCAAATCATTAGAGAAATTAAAATAATTAATTAATGAAGGATAGAATCATCTTGGTATAAATAAATGGAAGATTTGATATAATAGGGGTGGATACTACTTTAACCAAGAATATATTGACTGTCGATATGAGTTTGAAATTATATCGCAAATCACTCTTCCTTATAGACCACAATGGAATGGTGTTAGTGAAAAGAGAAAAAACACCTTATTTGGCATCAATATATTGATAATGATTGATGAAAATATTACATTGTACTTTTGAGGATATTTATTTTTGACTATTGTGTACACATTAAATTGTTTAATAAATAATGTAGAAAACATAATTATACTCATGTTCTAGAGTAGAAATAATCTAATATTTATGAAAAATTGTGTATGTGGTTTTGAGGCTTTTGTTACGGTCAGTTTTGGAAAAAACTATCACCATAGGGCATGAAATATATCTTTATAAGATATACTGAGGAATCAAGGACATATTTCCTTTAAACCCCTCATACAAAAAAATCACTATATAAATACAAGATATATTTCAAGGGAGTGCTATAATATCTAAAATATATGGTGGGACTATAAATGACTTTGATAAATTTGATACTCAGGATACACATGAGATGGTATAGGGATAGATTCCATAGGTCCCCATGAAAGTGGTTGTTTTTTAGACATAAAACTATATAGGAGAACCAAAGAGATTTGACAACTATAAATATATGGTTCTCTAGCCACCGAAGAAGGTGACTCATTATTGGGATACAATAATGACCCTATTTCCAACAAGGAGTTAGTAGAGAACTTAAAAGATTCAAGATGGCAAGAGTCTATGAATTTTGAGGTGCATTCTATGTATCATAACAAAGTATCGGATCTGATCGATCTGAAGTTGATGCAAATCTCATTGGGTGAAAATGGGTATTCCTGAAAAAACTATACATTGAAGGTAAAGTGGGTACCTATAATGGAAAACTCAAGTATAAATGGTTTAAAACTCATCAATTTGTAGATAATGATGAAACATTTTATAAATTTTCCATGTTTAAATCCATCAGAATTCTATATGTTATTGAATCTTTCCCGGACTATGAAATTTGAAAGATGGATTTCAAAACAACTTTTCTAAACAATAACCTTTAGGAAGATTTCTATATGGAACAACCCAATGGTTTTGTGACTCTAGGTTATTCTAATAAGTTATTAAGGTTATAGAGATCGATTTATTGATTGATTTAATAAATTAGGTCAAGTAATATTTGTTTTATAAATCCATAATAGAATTTATTTTAATAATGAAGTAATGTGAACCACGTGTTTACACGATTTTTTTATGAGTGTGTTAATTTTTTTACAATTATATTTTGATGAAATATTACTTATTGGAAACCACATACTAGTCATACATTAAATTAAGGAGTAGGTAAACATGTCCTTCTCCATGAAAGACTTACATGAAGCAACTTACATCCTTAGGATCAAGATCATTCATGATATATCCAATAGGTTGTTTTGGCTAGGTCAAGTTATATACATAGACCATATACTAAATATATTCATTATAGAACAATCCAAGAGGGTATAAGTTCTAATGTCACATGGTATACATCTTTCTAATAAAATGTGTTCTTATAAAAATATTATAGAGATGGAATGAGTAGGATCCTATATTCGTATGTGGTAGGATTCATCATGTATTCCATGTTATGTATACTCTTAATGTTTCTTGCTCCATGATCATGGAAGGAAGATATCAAGGTGATACATGTCAACAATACTAGATTGTTGTTATGGATATCCTTATGTATCTAAGGAGTACCAATGATATGTTCCTGCTATATGTAGGACATGAGGATATAGTCAATATGGGATATATAAATGTTAGTTTTCAAGTAGATCAAAATGATTTGAAATTGTATTCTAAATATTTATTCATCCCCCTGAAGGATTTACGAGTTGGAAGAGTTTAAAGCATATGATTTTCATCAATTCCATAGTGGAATCTGAGTATATTGGGGCTTCTAATATAGCTAGAAAGTTGTGGGGATACATATATTCATCTAAGAAATTGATTAGGATACTAATAGTAAATACCCCATTATATTATATTTCGATAATATTACAGTGGTATATATCACAATAGAACCAAGATCACATCAACAGAAGAATCAAATATTTCACAAGTATCACCTATTCACTGATTTGACTCAAAAGTGTGAGGTTACAATGAGAAAAGTTCCCTTGGAGAAGAAAACAGCAGAACCCTGAACTAATTCCATTTATTAGGAAAATTAGGAACATCTTGTGAGAACTAGAATACTAAGAGTTGATAGCAGTTTTAGCTAGTGGAAGTGTGAGTCTATAGGAGTTGGTGACCTAAAACTGAATTCTATATAATTTATGATTACCTGTATTCAAGGTTTTTAATATTAATAAATTAATTATAACCTCATGATTATTATTTTTCATGAAAATGTATTTGATAATTTTATAAGGATATATTTTACACTAAAAAGGTTATGGAAGTTCCCTAATATGATGAGAACCTAGGAATGATATGAAAACATTCTTAAATATTTATTCTATGGGTGGATGAATCGTCTAATAGAAGATAAATGATATAGTATATATGGGGAAAATGGATTATAATACATTGAGACTTCTTATCATGAAGTTAAACCTTGATAATATCAAAGAGAAGGAGGTTATGAGAATATGACTCATGAACACTATATCCATATTTATATGTTTCATTGGATTTTACTTTCTTCATATGTGTGGCATGGAATTCAGACATTAATATTATGACTAATTCATATCCCAAGTCATCTACATTGATGTATTAATAAAATACTTAATGTCATATCCTCATGATGAGGCATGACACATTTGGTGTGTCATGAGTGGTATTAAACTAATAATTAATGTAAGAAAGGATTTTTCCATTTCATTATTTAGTAGAAGTTTATATCTCAAGACTTATGATGAGAATGGAAATTCCTAATTAAATCCATGGCCATAGAGTTTTTTCAGAAAGTTCATTTCCAGAAAGGCATTGAAAGATACATCAGGTGAATAGGTTGATCACACTAGTAAACAACTTTTTTTATTATAGATATAAAAAAAGGAATTTATTACACTGTGTAGATTCTTATAGGGTTGTATGTAATTTTGACAATAAAAAATGACTTTATAAGTTTCTTATCATGTTTCTAGATGCTAACCTTGATCTTTATCTAGTTCGACGAAACTTCACTAAGAAAATATCCTCTAGGGTAACACATTATGTTTATCTAGAAGCTCATTTATATTATATTTAATTTTAACATGTTGATTAAATATTATTACCATACTTAGTTTAATAATTATTCAAGTTTGGTTGATTTCAAATATTTAGTCATTAGTTATTCAAGAGAATATATGTGAGTTGAATATTTAATAAATAGTTATTTTTTATTTTAGTGAATAGAATATTTATTTATTTATCAACAAATAATTTAGTGATATTTATTTATTTAAATAAATATTTATTATTTAAGGTTCAATAAATATCGATGAGGAATGATGGGATGAGTTAATAGTCTAGTGAGATATGATATATTAAATACTATTCAAATAAATTTTAATTTATTTATTCAAAAAATAATTATTATATATCCTTTTGTTTTTCACATGTCAAGTAAATAAAATTATTATTATTATTTGGTCATATAGTTCTCTAGTAATTAAAAATAATAATAAGGTTTCATGTGAAATTATTTATTCTCTAACCATATTTATATTTAAGCCTGGTTATTACATTCTTAACCTGAATTACTATTATTCATTAAAAAATATAGATAATCCTATCTACAAATAGAAAGATCTTTCTATAGAACTCTCTCAATAAATAAGATAAATTCTCATATTCCTCCCTCTCTATTCTATAAAGAATATGAAGAATGATTCTTCCTCAAAACAATTCCTATGTTGATCAACGATGACCGTTAAAAGCATTAGAATCATCATTGCCATAATCCTATGATTTCTACGGAAATTTTCAGATGCCATTGGTGCATGTGTGGATAACTCCATGAGGGATTCTACCCTTGAATCCTCTAAATCAATGATAGTATGAACTGAATCTATCATCAGATTCCTCAATGAAAAAATAATTTCAATATGATATGATTTTTTATTTATATAAATTAATTATAAATTATACATGATGAACATGTCTAGTGGTTTATTCAGTTTTTTTCATCAAGTTCCAAGTTAAAATCTAAATAAAATGATAAATTTACATTATTGGGAATGACCCGAATGCATTTTCTAAACCCTAAAACCATTATGATTAGTCAACGTGAATTATAGTTCATGTAAATCATTATTTTATTTTAATCTATAATGAGTACTATTGTAGTATCCTCTAAATTAACCTCCCATTAGAATATTTTATTCTATAAATATTATATTTTTGTCTTCATATGTTTCATGATTTTCTCTATGTATTGGAAGTCTCATCATAATGATAAAATGAAACCTATTGAATTTTCTTTACCAAATTCCTAAAAAATTAATGGTAGATTAACCTCATGGTTTTCAAGTTATCAATACATACTGAAGAGTTACCATGATGAAATTTAGTTTCCATTAATAGATTGCATTTTACCCTAATTAAATCCACTAGTTACCTTTATGAAATCTAGATTTACCTTTATGCAATTCATGATTACCATTATAAAATAATTTACCCTTATTAAATGGGTTACCCTTATAAAAACATCTGGTAACCAATATAAAATTTTGAGGCACCCTTAAAAAATAGGTTACTCTTTAGAAATCAACTGATTATCCTTACAAATTAGGACTAATCCATTTTCATAGGTCTACTATAAGATGTCAGAATTTATTCAAATCAATTAAGGAATTATTCAATATATTTCAGTTCCTTCTCAAACTCTTCTATTATCATGAAGAGATCTTCCAAAGGTACTACTTCACCTGATACAATAGTTGTTATTCTTGGTGCTTCATTGATGGATACTTCATTAATTTATTCATCTTATCTTTATTAAAGATAATTATTCAATATACCCATATTAATAGCTTCTTCAATTTTATTGCTTACATGTTTCCAATAGCATTTCATTTTATATTCAAATATATCATATATCCCTTTATGAATAGCTCTTCAGTCATCACATATAATGGGTTTTGTACTTAAATCTGGCCACCAATGGTCTCTAAGGTATCCATACATCTTCATCTTCTTTTCCCATTTATAATTGTTACACCTTTATCACTTTTTCAACTCCCTGAAATATTTTGAATGCTTTCACTCAAGATATAATCTTCACTTTCTGACAAAAAATAGAATCTCATAACTCCAAAGGGAACTTCAACTTCCCCATACTCTATTTTTCATATGATTGGTATCCATCTATTTTCTATTCAAATTAATCTTATTTAGTTCTACAATATTCATATTTAACAAAAATATAAATAAATACACCAAAGTTATTCATATAATGTATAATATTTACAAATATAAATTATATAAAGTATAAATTATTTAAAATATAATTATAAATTATATTACATTTATATATAAATTATTTTAAACAATAGTTATAAATATTATGTTTGATAATACATTGCAGAATATATGCATATAATAAGCTTGGTATATATAAATATAATTTTATAATATATATATATGTGTGCAAACCAATTAAATATTTGTGTGAAAATATATTACTGTGTGTGTGTAATAATTTTTTTTGTGTAAATATATAAAGCCTATGTTCTATATTACATTGAAAAATATTATTTTTTGATTTCATTGTAGCATATCATGGTATGTATAGCCATCAATCAATGATTAGTTTCTTCGTGATTGGCAGTGAATTTTCCAATAAATTTAATTATTTTGTGAATTTATTAATTTTTATGGGTAATATTATAATTCATAATGGAATTGGTGTTTTATTTTGATATGTGAAACATTCTTATAATTTAATGAAATAAACTAATTTTCTTGTTTTTTATGATATATTCAAATCAAATTTTCAAAGAGATAATCAAACCACCTTTATATATAGCTTATATTTTATTATTTTCATTATTATATATACCATAAATATTAAATATAATTATAACTATCTAGGGAAAGGGAAATACAATGACAAGGCCACACACATGTATAGGGGAGACTTTAACACTAGACCTCCTCCCACTACCATGGGTACAATAGGGGTGTAACTAGTGAACTACACCCCATAGGGCATCATAAATATTATATATAAGATAATGTACATATTTGAGTCATGTTTTTTTATATGTTTAACTATAATATAGGGTTGGAAATGGTTTGAGTACTAGTGAAAATACAGGTACTCAAACCCAAACCCATTTATGAAATACAATTCCCCAAATCAATTAATACATATTTAACAATACTCATACCCAAAGCCAACGCAAAATATAATATCCATTTAAAACGCAAACCTGTTTAATTTTTTTAGTTTATTTATATTTTTATGAAAATATCCATTACAAATTCATATAATGATAAAATTATTAAAATTTTAAAAAATTATTAAAATAATTGAAATTCCATATTAAGAATATGGATTTATGTTATCATTATAGCGGGGGTGGGGGTTTAAACACAACATTGAATAATAATTTAATATTTTAGAAGTTTTTTTCACACCATTTATTAAATAATAGCATGAAATAATTGGAAAATGATATTGGTGAGGGTTGTGAAGATAACAATGGGGGAGGAGGGATTTGAAAGTAACACCCACATAAAATATTTAATGCATGAGGATTTTTCTTAAAGACTTTATTGAAAAAATATATGGATTTTAATTTTGATTATTTTATAAAAATAATTGAGAATCCTGGTTTATTTTTAATTATAAAAAATATAATTAGTTATAGGTACCCTATAAAAGGTATCTAAACCCAACCAAATTAAACATTTGGTAGTTTATTTAATACCCAACCAGTTCCCAAACCAAGTTAATAAATTCCAAAACCTAATTAGATCGGGTTGAGTAGGACTAGGTACCTATTTATTAGGTACCCATTTTCATCCCTAATTTAGTCTATTATAAATATAATTAGAACTACTAATAAATAATATATATAATATAAACTAGTATTAATATAAAAATATATAAATTTCTACACCCACGTAGAGATATATACATATACAAACAAAAACAAAAACATATATAATATATATTTATGTATAAATAAACAAATAAAGCATATATATTTGTATATATGTATATATATATACAAAATATTATGATAAGAACAACCAAAATGAATAATAATTAATCCCATTTTAATGAAAAACATTGAAAAATTATGAAAATCTACACAAAATTGATTGAGAAATCCTTAAAAACTTGTAACGAAAAAAATATTTTTTTAGGGTTTAATTTTCCAAAAAAATATAGAGAAGGTAGAAATGTTAGGGTTTCATGAAATCTTGAACAATTATAAGGAGTTGCGCGACATCTGGGGTTCTATTAAAAAGAGTAAAGATGTTTTATTAGCCCTAGAAATAAAAGAACTGGTAAAAGTAACATTTATTAGTGCTAAAAATAAAAATAAGGGAAATTAATAGTTATTTGAGTATTGGTATTAGGTGAAGTAGGAAACTTCAAAATGGAGGTATTTGGGCAATTAAAGGAAAACCCAAGAATTCCCCCAACCCATATTTCAACCTCTATACCCCCTCTCAGCCCCTCCCACCCAAACCCCTTCTTCTGTCCCCCCATGAAGGGATATTTATTCTAATAGATATCCTATCCCCACAGAACTATCAATCAATAAATCATCTCCTCATTCATTCCCCATACAAGAAGTCCTCATATCGGCCCTCAAGCAATTTCCCCCTTTTCATGGCATGCCTCTCCTCCCTCGCATTCATTTATTTCTTTTTCCCTTCATCACCATTATCAAATTACAATACTTTCTAATAATTTTGTTGGAGTAATTTTTAAGGAATTTTAGGTATAAACATAAATTTTAGCACCTGAGTTTTAAAAAGTGAAAACTATGTTTGATAGAAAATGAGACATGTAACAATGAACCCAGATGAATAATGATTATCAAAATATGATCATTATAAACTAGACATTAAAATAGTGAGTATAAATTTGGGTAAATAGTTTTCTTTACAGATATAAATTTACTACTCAATTAATAAATTCTTAGGAAACATGTTCTCTATTTTAATAAGGACATTTATTGTTCAAAAAATTATGTTTTCTTCAAATATGATTTTTATTACTTTTAGTCATAAAATATTTTTATTATTGTTTTTTAAATATTAGAAATGTTAATTATATAAAATTAGCAAACAAATTTAAATTTTAATATCAATATTAACTAAGAGTGACATTATTGGATTTTATAGAAAATATTGATTTCTTAGTGAATTGTGAAAAATAATGATTTTTTGTAAATCTAACATTTATTTTTAATAAATTAAGTAATATGAAAGTCACATTAATATATTTAATATGATTTAAAAGTAACATAAGTATTATTTAGTTATATTTAATACAATTAATTATATTTTAATCATCTTTACACCATATTTTAATATATGATTATTTTAAGGCTTTAAAACACATTTGTTTTTTCTAAAAACCGTTCTAAAGTGGATAATATTTATACATTAAAATAATTAAAATAAAAAAAAATGATGAATTCTATAAATTACATTTATATATTATATTTCTATAAATATGCATTTAAAATAATTTAATTATTATTTTAATTCATACAGTTATTATAAGATCATCTTATGCTTGAAAAGTGCATTTCTTGAAAAACTGTTATTTTCAACACGGCTGCATGTTTAATTTTAAATTAAATTATGAATATTATGTGAATGAAATTTTAAAAAAAGGGTTAAATATTTTTAATAATAATAATTAATACTATATAATAAGGTTAATAAATTTTATTTTCATAATTAATAGGTAAAATAAAAATATTTGTTACTACGGTACATATTAAAGCTAGTTTACTGGGGGTTATACTAAAGATTTAAATAGAGTAAAATGTTTAAAAAATATTTATTTTAAATGTTAGAGGTTTCTATCTTACTTATATCTCATCTATTACTTTATTTATCAATTATCTAGTCACTTTTATTGAGAGTCACATCCCAATATTAAATATTTTTTGGGTATTTACCAGAATGGCACTTCACTTACCTTATAAAAGGTTACCCCTATAATCTCCTTTACAAACCTTTAAAAACCGATTATTTAATCCAATAAATACCCTAATACCATCCCCAATTCAATACCCACATCCTATAATTATTTTTTTATCAAAAATCAAATCTAGGAAGGATTTAGGTATATTCCTAAAGAGGTGGTCCAAAGAAGAGGTATCATTATTAACCGAGCATCTTAGTTATATTTATTTTTTGAGGTAATTAAAATCTTAAAAATTAATTATGATATAATAAAATCCATATCTTCCATATACTATGATTTTATTATGTCAATTTTATAACTCAAATCGGTTTCCACTTCCATCAAATGGGAAACAAAACCATTGTTCATGTGGACGGTGGACTACCACCTCATGGACCGATGTAATTTGTTCTCCATAGTCACCTCACACGACTATTCATAATAATGGATTAAATGTTTATATATCATATTAATGATGTATTAATCGTTATGTAAAAAAATATCATATACCTTCTTATCCTATAATCCATTAAAATAATGATAATGTCGTTCATGTGTATGATGAACTACCAGCTCGCGATGCGATGTGATTTGTTTTTTATTACCACAACACATGGATGGTATATGTATGTTTATTTAAAGAAATAATATTATATTAATGATATAATAAAATTTATATAAAAATAAAATAATACTTTTCATATTTCTACCATGATAATTGAAAAATGGAAACGTTACACATTCGTATGTACGGCTTACCATCTTCATGATTGTAACATTGTTCGTTTCTCATAACCACAATTCAATATTGGTTTCAAAATTATATTTTATGAATAAAAATTATAATTAAGTCATGATGATTATTTTGTGTATGATGTAATAATGAACCCTTTCACCACAGTCAACACACCGATTAAGTTATGTAATTATGAACAAAGAATCCTCAAACCACCCAATGTGGACATAACTTATTAAGTAATTAAATAAAACATTAAAATAAATGAATTATGTTTTTTAATTATAATGGATTAAAATTTTAAAAGGTTATTATTAAAAAAATAATTTAAATAATTTTATATACATGAGATAAAAGAGATACATGACAAAGTATGGACTTGATGAAAGGGTTTTCATCTTAAAACATCCTTCTTTGAGGTACATGTTCTTTTATAATCCAAATTTCATTTAAACAGGGTATATACTACCCACTTGAATATTATATCATATATTATTCATACATCATGATATTTTATGGTATAATTCATCAACTTTATTCATGGAATTTATGATTCAAATGTTACCAAAGCAGTAAGAGTTTATGTTTCAATCTCATTTCAATTGAGATTGTTTATGATTAAATTTATGCTATAGAGAATTATTTGATCATTGTCTAATGAAACCCTTTAATTTTTTAATCTTATATTTATTCAAGAAATTTTCAGTTAATAGGTCTATTTTCATCTCTTTGAAACATAAAATGACTGAGATATTTTTTTGTAGAAAAACTGAATTAATTTCTCTCATTGGTCAAAAATATCTTTTCTTCCATATCCATGTTTTCTAAAAATATTTTCAAGAATATTTTTAACATTACAAAAAATATTTATTAAATACGTTTTTACTTGTTTTTTAAAATTCACAAAATTATTTCAAAGTAATCTTCTTATCATTTTCCAAACAAGGTACATTTTAACCATTTTGAAACAATGTAAAAGTAATGTTTCTTTTAACTTATATGACATATAAGAAATCACCAACAACATGACCAACAAAATATATGAAGATTCATTTATAATTTTCCAGGATTCGTTTTAATGAAATTTTTTCTATAATATTTTATAAATTTTTAGATTTTGATGAAGTTATTTCAAAGTAGAAAGTGTATTTTCTCATAAAGTATTCAATGTAATATTTTAAATAAATTTTAATCAATATAGACCAAAATTTATGTGATTTATTTATTCTAAATTATATATATATATATATCATATATATAGATTGTTTACTCTACCTTAATTAGATGGGGTAATAAATTTTTATGTTCAACTCTCACATGACTTCATTAGAAAACTTCCTTTGATTATGATATGAGAAAATATTTTGCAAAACATTTTCTCTCCTTGGGTAACTATTATTTTATGCCTTATGATTGATTTAATTTTTTTGGAACACATAAATCACGAACATTTTATGATGGGTGAACCCAGATAGAATTGGGTGGTCCTGGTATAGATTATATGATGGGTGATCCTAAATAGAACTCCAATGCATTGGGTAATATTTTTAGTCTCATGATAAATAATGCATGGGAATAGGTAATTAAACTAATAAATTATAGGACTTTTCTGCCATGTGATATTGTCTAGGAAGTTATTCTTGACTTATGTTTATGTCATGTTTTTTGTTTCTTCTACATTTCCTATAACAACCCTTCACTTTATTACACACATAAACGTGATTTATTATATAAAATTCCACTGAAGAATACAATGAGGATCTAGAGGTCTAATATCGTGGTAAATTAAGAACATTACATAAATAATTATAACATAAAACAAAATATCATTATTGAAAATGTTTTTTACATGACCACAACATTCCTTCATACATATAATTGCATGGGATAACCCGAGGACATTCAAAAGAAAAGGGTGAGCTATAAAGCCCAATAAGGGAGTAAAAAAGGAATAACATGAAGAATATAGAACATGTTATGCAATATAATTATCAATGGAGCACAATAGAAACATGAACATAAAGATAGGATATAGCATGATTATATTAACATGGAAATGTGGCAACAACATTTAACATGATCCAAGGCTCATTGCACATAGAGCATTAGTAAACCCACATTGAAATTGAATTAGCATTAGTAAACACTAATTGAAATTAAATTAGAATGATTAAACCTTCATTTCACTTGATATATCATGATATTAGTCTTTACCCAATGCATTAGAGAGCTATTAGGGCTCACCCTTAATAAAAATTTCCTTTCATACATAAGTGGGCCACGTGGATCATAAAACATGAATTCATTAAATATCATTACTTATTCCATGAATAAGAGATATGGAATACATAAATGTAAGTCCTCAAAAAACAATCACATGTCCATAAAGGTGAATACCCTTGATATATAAATGGGTATGGTATTCACTTACACGATGATTTGGCATGAGAACTTTGGGTGGAACTTTGGCCGCATAACGATGTCCAATAGAAATCGTAAAATGGTTTGATGTGATAGAAAGTAGTCACTCATCACTTATCCATTAAATTTACAGTAAGGGTTCATTTAACACAATATCACAACATATGTAATAAAATTTATATTCATAACATAAAATAATTTCTTGAATGTAAATGAGAAGAGAGAAATTCCATTAGGAATTTCGGCATGGTAACGGGTGTTCATGGGACGAATTAATGATAACCATACATTTTATATCCATACATTACACTCTTATAAATGGAATAACCATAAAACTGACTTCCATACCCAATGCATTGGAGGGATATCATGGACCCACTCGTACTTGGTTTATCATAGAACAAATCATCATTCGTTTATTACTAAACCACCTATCAAATTTACAAGTAACATTAAAAAATCATAAAATATAAAACATTTCAATTTTCTACATTTTACTCACAAAATTTCATTTATATTCACACAAAACATTTTAAGATATTTAAATAATCAATCCATTTTCAAAACCCAATTTTCAATAAAAAAATACCACAAAAGGAAAAATAAATTTTCAAATTTAATAAAAAATGAAATATTTAAAATTAATTAGAAAATAAAATAATGCCCACAGGGGTGAAATATTCATTGTCACTACTTTGGTAAAGAATTGAGCATTCATTTTATCGTTTTTCAAAACATTCTATATAACGTACGTAGAAAGCATAATTTTTTTAAAATGTTTGAATGATATTAAAAATATATATAATTATTTTTATAACCCTTTTTTATCTATATAAATAAATATTTAAACAAATATCATTAATATTTCCATGGAGAAAAGATTTTGAAATTAAAAATTTAAATATTTAAAGTTTCAAATACTATGTTGAACCTATAAATCATAAGAACTGTGAAAGATTAAAATTTAAAAAAAACATTAAATGAAATGATAATAGATAAAATATGGAAATATAATTTAAAAGGGTCTGTATATACACTTTATAAAATAATAAAGGTGAATATAATCACGAAATGCCTCTATAAAAGAAGATTGAGACAAAATATCGTACCTCGAGTCTGACTTTTCACGTGTGTCTTTATCTTCCTGAATATTTAACTTATGTTAATTATTTACCTTATTAAAAAAAATTCAAGTTTTTCATTTCTTTTATTTTACTTATTATATTTTTCTACACCACTTTTTAAACAATTAAGTCTATGTTAGGAGTTTTGATCATATTCAGTTTGTGTGTCAAAACAACTAAGGTTTGTTTACTATGCTCAAGGAGTCTATTATATAAACATCCTCATAATAAAAATTATAAAATATTTATAATATTTATAATTCAATTATACATTTTAAACTAATCATTAAATATATTTTTTTAAAATGAAAAAATGTTACAATCATGAAGACGGCAGGTCGTACGTACGTCTAAGTAACATTCCCATTTATTCGATGATTGTTATGGAAAGATGGTAAGTAAAAATTATCTTTCAAGAATGATAATTATATAATATATAAAATATTATTTAATAATATATTATTATATATATAATTATTGTGATTTAAATTTATCACATCACGTTAAGGAGTCGGTAGTCCAAACATCAATGAAATTCTTTATCAAATTTTTAGTGTGTGAAAGGGTGATAAAGAAAATGATATATTATAATTACAAAGGTTAATTATGTAATTAATATAATATAGATTCTATTTATGTCATATATTTTTATTTAAATGTATCCTTAATACATTCCATTTAATGTTTGAACGTATCACATTGATGTGGGGACATAGTAGTCCACATATCCACAAACGATGTTAGCGTATTTACATAAAATAAAAATCCTGAAGGTATGTGTATATAACAATTAAGAAAGTAATAATACATCATAAATATCATATAAAAGTATTATTTCCACAATAATTCCCAACCATGAGAGTTGGTAAAGGAAAAACGAATGATATCCTTTCGTGAGGTAGTAGTTCACTATCCATGAATAGTAATTTTTTACCCATTTGATAGAAAAATATGTAGATATAGGTAGAACCCTTAAAATCACAAAATATCGGTATATTTCTTATACTTATTTTATTATATAATAATTTAATAAAAATAAATTAAGGGCATGGATAAGGAAACAAAGTAAAAAATGCATGTTGATTAAAGTTTCCTCTTTTTCAGGTAACTCCTTTTGGTTCGCACCAAAGGACTTTTTGGATGGATTTCCTACCATGTTGAGGATTATATGGAAAGGGTAGGAATTTATAGATATTATTTGAGATGATTTCGGATTACCCAAATGGATTTAGAGTTTTGAATAAGTGGTAAGGGTGAGTGCCTTTTATAGTGGAGGAGGATTGACATTCTTTTTTATTTTTGAAATGGTAATTTCAACCACTTTTTTCCGTGAAAATTGGATCCAATAATGAAAAAAACTAGATAAAAAGAAGTATATAGTCTAAATATTTCAATATAATTTATTTTTTACAATTTTCTATGTATTTTTTTCCCTTAAGTTTATGGTTTACTACATTTAAGCTAATTTTCCTCTTCACCGCTGTAATTAATTTTAATCAATTTCACTAATTTTTTTGTTAAATAACTATGTTGACCGTATTATAAATTTAAAATTATTATTATTAAAATTAAATAGATAATTTTTAAAAACTAAAATCAAATTAGTGGAAGAAATTAATTAAAATGTAATCCCGAAGATGGAATATGATAGCGGGATTTTAAAGTAAAAATGTTCAAACATATGCTATGTTTTTTCTACATAAATTCAATGTGAAATAGTTTAAAATGGCATAAATTGGTTTAAATGGTATAAATTTCTTATAATTATACTTCAAAACCAAGTAAAAACATTATTTAAATATATATAAAAATTGATTGAAAAAGTAGTTTCGAACTAAAATTCAGTATTATTCAATATACATGAAAATATGAATGTTGTTAGAAAAATATTAAAAATTCACAGAAAGTAGATTTTTATATTATTATTTTCAAAAATAAGTTTATTTTTTCATATAGAAATTATAAAATTATCAAAAATTATATTTATAATGTGTTCTCCATTTAAATATGATCAAACTACCTATTAAAAAAATATACAGCTTTGTATGCTTAAATTTGGATTTATTCTTATTTTAAGCCTATCAAATTTGTTGTATGAATGTAAAAAATTAATAAATAGGTATAAAAATAATATATTTAGTACTATTAATTCCCTCAAATACAACATTTAGGTGGTAAATACCACTTAAAATAATAATATTAACAATATATTATTTTTCGGTATAACTCAGTCGTGCATGAAATGAAAGATTTCCGAAAAAATAATTGTTGTGTGTACTGTAATCTATTGGAAATATCATCCCTTTTAAGGTAAAATTAAAATTTAATTAAAAAATATTAATAAATAATAAAAAGACTTATTCCATCATTACCTCGGATGCTACATCCTTCCCCACTTTTGGAAATCGCATCCCTGCAATTTTATTCACTTATAAAATAAGTGGGTTTATTTTTACCTAATTGCATTTTTAGTTTCCCATGTTGCCTCTTAAACCATATAGTTTTTCTATAAAACCATAACTAGATAATATACCTTATTCTACAACACTTTTTCTCAATAGTCAAGAACCTGAACAGTTTATTCCTCATAAGAAATATTCTCTTCCAGTTGAACGCCTTTTGTGCTCAAAACATGAGATGAATCTACTACTTACTTACTTAACATTGAGACATGAAATTGTTTTTGTACCTCAGATAAATTTTGGGTTAAATCCAATCATTATGAAACTGATCCAATGTTCATTAAGATTTTATATTGTCCAATGAATCATGCACTCCTCTTCTCATTTTTACCAAAATATATCACACTTTTACATGGTGAAACTTTTAGAAATACATGATCACTTAACTCAAAAGAAATTTATTCCCTCTAATTATAAGTATAAATTTTCATCCTACTTTGAGCTATCCACATGTGTCCCTGAATAAACAAACCATTATATTTTTTTTCCTCTTCCAAATCCTGTCCCATTAACTTCTTTTCTCCTACATCATCCCAAAAATATGGTGTTAGAAACTGCTTTCTATATAATACCTCAAAAGGTTCCATCTTTATATATTAGTGAAAACTATTATTATAGGAAAAATCAACCAAGGAAACATTTTTATACCAAATTCCATAGTAATCAATTGATCAAGAATAAATAAGATCCTATAAGGCCTGATTTATCCACCCAGACTGACCATCAGATTGAGGATGAAAAGTTGTACTAAAATTAAATTCAGTACCCAATGACTTCGGAAGTCTTTTCCAAAAAATGAAAGTAAACCTGAGATCATGGTCTAATATAATGGATAGTGGCACTCCATGTAACCTAAAAATATCTTTTTAATACAATTTAGAAAGTTGGACATTGATTATCAAATGGGAATAAAATTTATATATTTCATTAATTGACCAACAATAACCCAATTTGCATTATTTCCTCAAGAAGTATTTGGAAATACTATGATTAAAACAATTGATATATTCTCCCATTTGAAATCTAGAAATGGAAAATGTTGAAGCATCCCCTTTGGTAACTATCACTATGATTTGACCTTTTGAAAATATATACATTTAATGGTTAAGTCATCAAAAATCTCTTTTCATTTCATCCCACCAACTATACTCTAGAAAGTATCTATACATCATAGTGTTACCAATATGAATAGAAAATGAATAAAAATGATCTTTGGTCAACAATTCTTTTCTCAATTGTGAATCAAAAGGCCAACATAATATTTTTTCAAATTCTAAAACACCTTATTCATCAAAACTAAAATCAGGAAACATATCATTCTTAATGGATTCAGCCTTTTCTTTTGAAGATTGATCCACCTTTTGAGTCATATTAATTGTTTCTAATAAATTTGGTTGTAATGAAACCTTAAAAAATAGATTATGTATATACATCCAAAAATTCTAGGTCAAAATTCATCAAATAATTAACCAAAAGGTCACATTCTAAGCACAATATGGTTAATGTAGCATTAATTTTTCAATGTAAAGCAATATCCAAATTGTTTTCTTTTCTTGGATGATAATGAATCATGTAGTCATAATCCTTTATCAGTTCTATCCAAATTATTTTCCTCATGTTCAACTCCTTATGAGTGAATATATACTTCCAAATTTTATGATCAGTATATATTTTACACTTCACTCCATGTAAATGATGCCTCAAAATTTTAATACAAAAAAAATAGCTAATGACAAATCATGTGTAGGGAAATTTAACTCATAAGTGTTTAATTGACATGAGGCATAAGAAATTACCTTTTCATTCTGCATCAGGAAAAAACCAAGTCCTTTTAATAAAGAATCACTCAAAATGAAAAAATCACCATTTCTAGAAGGCAAGCCCAAAATTGGAGCATAGGGAAATATTTTTTAGTTCATGAAATAAAACATTACATTGTTCTATCCAGATAAACCTAACTCCCTTTCATTTTAACTTTATTAGTTGGCTATATAACTGGGAAATGTTTTCAAAAAACCGTCAGTAATAACTCACTAATCCAAGAAAACTAAAAATATTTGTGAAATTTTTAGTTCTTGGACACTCTTCAATAATATTTTTTATTAGGGTCAATAGTTATTTCATCTTTAGAAACAATGTTTCTATGTAATGAAATTTGTTGCAACAAAAATTCACTCTTACTATAAATTCTTTGTAGTTTAGTTTCTCTAAAGGTTTTCAAAACAATCCTTATGTTTCTTTCATATTCCTTATGGTTTTTAGAGTATACCAAAATATCATCTACAAACCCAACTAAAAACTGATCCAAAAACTGATGGAAGACTCTATTCATAAGATTCATAAATAAAATAGGTTTATTAGATAACAAAATGCGAATAAATACAAAATCTTAATGCCCATATCTGGTCTAAAATATTGGATTTAGAATGTCAACCTCCTGCACCTTCACCTGATGGTACCCAGACCTCTAATCAATATTCAAAAAACACTAATCTCCCTTGAGATGATCTAAAAAATTATTAATATGAGGAAAATGATATTTTTTATTAACAATGATTTCATCAAGTCTCTATAATCATTGAAAAGTCTCATAGTGTAGAGACCCAAACTTGACGGACATGGACATTACATTACTTTTGAGGAATTATTAATACATAACAAAAATAGACACCTAAGGACCATAATAGTTTAGTGTCTTTGGAAACTCGGAATATAATCTTCTAATCATGGTGAAATATTTTCAACATCTCCCATAAAGTTCATCCCCTTTTTTTTTCTTACCTAATACCGTTTTTATATCCTGGGTAAAAGAAAACATAAAAAGGGTGAGTTCAAATGCTCATTAATGGTAACCATAGAGAACATAATACAATCCATAAACATTTGAATGTAAGAACATGAACATAAAACATCAAAATCAGGGGTAATGACATAAATTTTGGCAGTGCAAAAGGAATAGATCATAAAGGAACAATAACCATCATAAAATAGCAAGGGAATAAAACGTGTAATTGTGGAAAAACATTAAGCATATGATATGATTTACATAGTAGCCAAGGCATTGCTGCCAAGACCATCATAGTGGACAAAGTCCCTTTCTGAATCGAGTTCACTCATCGTTCCAGTCCTATATCACTGAACCAGATTAACTTTCTATTCCATCCATGTGTATATCATGAGATATATATCTTTACCAAATGCATTGGAGGGAATATAGGTCCCACCCATCTCATAATGAAACCATTCTTACTTGTGCCCCAAAATAAACATAAATCCTTCATCATAACCCAAAGAATAAAATGGGTTTCATAAACATCATCCCATCATAACATAATCGATATAAAACAAATAGATATCATTTAATCATAATAAGAATCGAACCTTGTAAACAATAGAGATATTATACTTGAAACATAATCATACGAAATAATGTCATCTTAAATGGTAAATAGTTTTGACAAAACACTCGAAATGAATTCTTGAGGAAATTATCCTTTCTTTTTCAAAATAATTTTCAATTCAAAAAATTCCTCTCAATTTTAAAAGAAAAGGATTTTTTTGAAAATAATTCTGAAATCTTTTAGAGGAATCTTCATGAAAATTAGGCGTTATGAAACCGTAAAAAATTTTCTTGCCGTATAAGTTAAAAAAACATTCTCCTCGTAATTTTTTTCGAAAAAGTCAAAAAGTTACTCGTATGGTAAACAAAAGAAAGAATCCTTCCATACCTTGTGGTAAAAGTCAAAAAAGTATAAAGATGACTTTAAAGATACATGGAAAAATAGTAAACATTTTATGAAAACATTTTGAGAAAACATGGACAATGATGATAAACATAACCCCAGTAAATACTTAGGTATATGAAATCTCGGATAAAAATGAGATTGTAAAAATATCCCTTACCTTAGGTCCAATTTCTTATGTATGTATCTGAGACCCATGTATAGTGGGTTTAAACATATTATTAACTTGTAATAGAACCATAATAATATTTATGTTATCATATATGATTCACTTATGACTTTATATTACCCGTTCATTTGTCAATTCCATGTTAAAGTAGCATTTTTGGTAAAATTGTTTCATTTATCGTCCATGTTTTCACTTGTAATTATTCATATGATTACATAGATCATGATTACTTACTTCCATAATGTAAAAAATTATTTATATATAACATATATTCAGAATATACACATATATAATAGATCAATGAATGGAAAGAAATACACTTTTCATGGAGATGGTAGGTCATACGTACGCATGAACGCTATTTTTGTTTCCTTATTAATTTTAATGGAAGTAAGTAAATAACATATACATAAATCCAGTATCATTAATATGTCATATATTTCATGATTATTTAATATATATGCTTTATAATCATTCTTGAATGGTTTACTTGGAGAATGAATCTCATCGCGTCATGGAAACGGTAATCTATACGTACGCAAGGGCAATGATCACTACCACAAAAACAGTTTATCCTAGTGCCCCTCTTTATCAGTGCTAACGAAAAACCGCTGATAAAGGGGGGTACATTTATTTGCACTTTTTTTAGCATTGATAAAGGCCTCCCCCCTTTATCAACGCTTTTTTAGCGCTGATATATGGACCCCCTTTATCAGTGCTTATTAAGTAGCACTGATAAAGGGTCGAATTCAACAAAAATTTAAAAATATATATTAATATATTTATATATAAATATATTTATATTGATATAAATATAATAAATATTTTTTAAATATTTTTTAGATAAGTATAAATGTACCTTTACACTTAATATACTTAATATATATGATATTTAGGAAAAATGGCTTCTTAAAAAATAAAAAAAAATATTTTTAATTAATAATTTGTTAATTATTATGGAGTAATAGTCATTTAATAACAATTTGAAGACTAAAAAAATTATAAAAATTAAAAAAAAAAGATCCAAAATATTTTGAAACCGCAACTCAAACTTCAAACGGCCATAACTTTTGATCCAGGTGTTTGTTTGAGCTCTACCACATATCAAATCGAAGCCTGCGACGAGATCTACGTTTCTGTGACCGGTGGCACCTTGGTCAAGGGTTTTTAAAGGCCAAAAGTGGCCCAGAAGGCCTCCAAAACTGAATTTTTAGTCGGGGTACCCCTATTTTTTAACATTTTGTGGATTTTCAGCCTCGTTTAAGGGGGTATTATTGACTGTTTTTGTGGGGACTGAATTTATTTTAAGGTATTATATTCATATTGATGCTATGTCTTTGAAATTTTATCATTTTTTAAAATTAACTGCTATTTATAATCAAATACATAACAATATATACATATTTTTTCTATATTCCCACATAAAAATTATTTATAAATATAAATAATAAAATATATTTACATATAAAATATATTAGCTTTATCTAAATAATATCTAATATCCATTTTATTTATAATACAAATATATGAATATTTATATACATATATATTAATCTAACTATATATATATTAATCTAGCTATATATATATATATATTAATATAACTACATATATATTAATATTACTATATATATATATATTAATATCACTATAAATATATATATATATATTAATATCACTATAAATATATATATATATATATTAATATCACTATAAATATATATATTCATATAACTATATATATATATATATTACTATACGAATAAATATAACTAAATATATATATAAATGGAGATATATATTAATATAACTATATATATATATATTAATATAACTATATATATATATTAATATAAATATATTTTACTATACGAATAAATATAACTATATATATAAATAAATAGAGATATATATTAATATAGCTATATATATATTAATATAGCTATATATATATTAATATAACTATATATATATTAATATAACTATATATATATTAATATAACTATATATATACTAATATAACTATATATATTAATATAACCATATATATATTAATATAACCATATATATATTAATATAACTATATATATATTAATATAACTATATATATATTTATATAACTATATATATATATATATTAATATAACTATATATATATATAGATATCATGAAATAGTAAACAAATCAAAATAGAGTAGTGGTAAGGGCTTAGGTGCGCAGAGGGGAGGTCTCGAGTTCAAAACCTGCTAAAGGCAGAGGTGTGCGCCTGTGGGGTGGATGTGGGGGGCTGGTGCTGATAAAGGGTGGAGGGGGTGCACGCAGGGTGCTGGAGGGGGTGGAAAGTGCTATTAAAAGTGGGTCTCAAGCACTATCAAAGCCCCCCATAATTAGCATGATTTTTTTAAATTTTTGATTTTTTTAATTTTTTAAAATGTTTTGAAAAAACATTTTTTTTAACTTTTATCAGTGCTTTTTTAAAAGCGCTGATAAAAGGGTCATTTATCAGCGCTAAAACGAAAGCGCTGATAAAAGAAGTGTTTGTATAGGACCCCTTTATCAGCGCTAAAAAAAGCACTGATAAAGGGGTACTTTTATCAGTGCTTTTTTTAGCGCTGATAAAGGGGACCCCCCTTTATCTTCGCCAACTTTAACAGCGCTTTTCTAGCGCTGTTGAAGGCCATTTTCAGTGCTGATAAAGGGCGTATTTGTAGTAGTGGATATCGTTCCAATAATTATTGAATGGAATTCGAGTGGATGATATAATATCTCAGAATTAGTATCATGTTATAATAACCATATATATAGTTATTATTTAAACCATTATACTCATCCAAGTAAGGTGGTGGTGGAAAAACAGATTACACAACGGCATGGAGACGGTATTCCGTACATACGCACGCGCGGTGATTTTGTTTTTCGCATGATGGGTAGAAGGTGAAATAGGGTTGTTTCATATTTATAATAAGATATCAATATATTATTTATACTGATTTTATTACTTTATAATGAAAAAACTAATGAAGAGGAAGTATAAGAATAAAGAAACTTGAAAGAATCGGTAGAAGAGATTACCTCTTCTTTGGCGTGCCTCTTATTAACCTCCACTTAGGGCACTAAAGTAGGTCTTGGAAGAAGACCAGGACATTTAGTAAGTTTATAGTGAATTGGAGAAGATAAATTTGCAGGGGTTGGCCGAGATTTAAGGCTAAAAGTGGTGTGAGAGGAGAGGGAGGAGGTGCCCTTTTATAAGGGAAGAGAGGGGGACTTTTGGAAACCTCAAAAATATTAATTTATAAAAAACTCAAAGCCCACGTAAAAAATTCCAAATTGACTCAAATTCGGATATGAGGTAATATAGGGTTGTATTATCATCAATCAATCAAATTTAGAAATGTTGGGAAATTATTTTAAACCTTATCAATTTGATTTATCCTTATTTAATTTATTTAATCTTATTTGTGGTAAGAGTATTCTAAATTTTAAATTGTTATAAATAATTACATATGTGTTGTGAATTAGCCATAATTGTATATGTTATGAAATTTTAGACCATATAAATTTTAATTTATAATTTTTAAATATTTATGTGATGTTTAAACAATTTAATAATATGTTATTTTTATAAAATAACAATAGTGTCAATTTTGACACTATACATTTATTTAAATTTAAATAAAATTCACACAGAGGATATATTAAAAAAAATTAATAGATTACTAACATTACATATTCCTCTAGAAAATTTGTGGAGAACCTTAATTAGTTCATATAATGATTATTTTAATATTTATAATACCATTTATTCGAATTTCTCTTAATAAAACAATTACTACATCATTTTTGTATAACTCTTTAATATACTTATTAGTTGCATAAAACATAAAATACTATGATGAATATAAATATAATACCTTTCATATTATGATTTTTATGTAAATTTATCATCTTAAAATCACAACATTTAAATTGTTATATTTATTAAATTATGAAGGTGACATCTTTGACATCATTTAAAATAAAATAATACAAATGTCCTAATCAGTTTTATAAGTCTCCAAATGGTCCAAAAATAGACCCTTGAATTGTTAGAGTATATACATACTCGACCGAGAAATTTTGGTCAAGTTTAGGGTCCTTTTTATAGGTATTATTATTTTAATAAAAACTATATTATTGATTTTTCACTAAATAAATAATTTCTACATCATTAATGTATAAGATTTTAAGGTAATAAAATATTTATTAAAAATTAAAAATAAATTACCATGATAAATAAAAACATTTTATATTTAAAATGGGTATTTATAATATAATTTATATTCTGTATAACTATATATTAAAAATAATCTAATTATTAAAGTTTGAGTGAGACATTTAACTTTCCTTTAAATAAAATATATAAAAGGTCTTAATCAAATACAAGTGGGTTTCATTAGATTCCATTTCGACCCAAGTATGATTTAGGATAAAATAAAATTATCCAATTATATTAGTACAAGTGTTAGGGTAATTTTATAATATTATATTTACCCTTAATTACCCGATTTACCTTCAACTATGGTAAATAAAATTTACCATAGTTTCTATTCATAATGACTGAAAATAAAAAGTAGATTATTAACTTAATTTAGACCTACTAATTCCAAATATGGAATCCATTTTTCCAAATTCAAATCACAAAGTTGTATAAATTAATTTAAAATTAATCTTGTTGTTAAGAAAATGAGTTTTAAAAGTTAAAACATTGCGAAATATTGAAATGATTTTACCTATGAATTCAATGTAAAATCAATTCTAATCTCATAAATTATATTAAATGGTAAAAATATATTCTATTTATACTTTAAAACTATTCAATATTATATTTTAACCATATAAATTATTATGATGAAAAAAGTTGTTTTTAATTAAAATATAGCATGTTTTTACTATTCATTAAAATATGAAAGTTATCAGAATAATATGAAAAATTTATCCAAAGTAAATTTTTATATCATTATTCCAAATAAGAAATTTATTTGGTCAAATTGAACTTATAAAGATGTCAAAAAACTATATTTAAAGAGGGTGCGCCATCAAAAGGTGGCAAAACAACATTTTTGGAAAAATACATATTTTACCCGAAAAAATTTATTTTGTTCTCATACCATGTTCTAGAAAATGTGTAACATGAATACTAATGTTATAAAATTCAAATTTTAGTTAATACTATTGATAACGGCCAGTTCATAATAACATTATAACCATATATTGTTGTTCTGTGAAACTTGGTATTGCGTACAACACACGCTATCGAGGAAGGTTGAGATTGCGTGTAATGCAGGCCATGTTAGGGTTGTGTGTAGTGAAAGACTCATTTGTTGTTGCGTATAATAGAATCCTACTGTATTTCATTTATACACTGAATATATATATATATAGACACTCAATGTTGCGTAGAATAACTACTATCAAACGAACTTGAAATTGTGTGTAACACGATCCAAGAACAGTATTGCGTATACTACAAGCTAACACGGTGGTGCATATAGCACAAGATAATCATGGTGTGGCGTACAACATAAGATGTGAAAGAAATTAAAAATAATATATCTCATAAAATCTCTGGGTGTTACATTCTACCCCCCTTAAAATGAATTTCGCCATCGAAATTCATCGAGGTTATAAATGGTTTATTACTAAAGAGTTTCTTTCATAGAAACCCACATTGTAAAAAGCAATACCAAAACATATCTTTAAAAAATATGGTATGAAATGTAACGGTTACCCAAATTATCTAATCACTAGGTTTCCACATAGTAGAACATAGGTGAAAATATGGATATGGAAGAAAAATCTTACCATCATGTTCTGATGGAGAGTGGTAGAGAACATGGCTATGAAAAATACAAAAAATCACAAAGCCATAAATTTGTAATGAAATAAGGTACCATATAGGACAACATTTTTTGTTTTCAAGATAATTTCCCTAAAGTTGAAAAAAAAATTGGAATTAGAAGAAATACTTAATTGATTTTGGTACAATCTCACCATTGGTCGTTCCGTAAACAATTTCCACTTCATATCTTAAAGAAATGAAGTTGAATTGGAATTCGTGAAGTGTTAGCAGATCATGCGATAGAATGAAATGTCATTCCATCAGTTTCAAACAAAAGGTTAACAAAAGTTATTAAATATACATAAGTACATCTATGGTGAGATTAATCGTATATAGTTCCTAAAATGAACTTATACTTCATATATCATACCACTTAATAAATTAAAACTAATTTATACTAACCAGGGACTTTCTATGGGCCAGTGGTAGGAGATAATGGCCTATCACATTTCGGTTGTGGGTATGATTCATGCATCCTTGTCTGACACTACGGGTTGTCGCCCGTCCTGTAGGTTTTTCTTTTTTCTAAAACTACTCTATTATAACATTCCAAAAAAAATATCAAAAAATGGTTATATCCTTAAACAATATTATCTTATGTCCAACATAATCCATTTCAAATATTTAGACTTATCCAAAATACTTTTATCCATGATCATAGTATAAAGAAAACAATTACTATAAATGTCATCAACCAAGCATGTGAATACCATCATTTATCCCCCGTATATCATAAGATATATCTTTTTGATCACATTTGAAAAATGTGAATACCTTAATCATGTATTCTCTTGAAAAATGAATACCCATTGAACTTTAGTGAAAACATGAATACTGTCAAAGTTAACTATTTCCACATACCAAAATTCCAAAAAATTTATATACTCAAACCTTGATATCACTTTGTCCTTATATCTGTCATGAGCTCATTAATACTATCAAACATATTATTTTCTCTTTATCCCTTCATTATGTACATATCAACTTTTTTCCCAAAATATTTCAATCACTTTTCATATTTACTAGTACCATACAATTATTGAAAACCAATACATAGATATTCCAAAATTCCATGATACTATAAATGAGATTCTGTGATATTATTTTGAAATCCAATTATATAAACACTTAATCATTCCACAGTATCAATTTCATACTCAACATCACAAATACTGATCTAATGTGACTTCCCTTTGTCCTTTTCTTTAAGAGGTTTCTCATGTCGATCATCATTAACCCTTGTATTAGAGCATTGATTAGCATAATTCCCCATTTCCTTGAACATGAAGCATTAAAGTGTTGGTGGGGAGTTCTCTATATTCTTTTAACTATTCACATCATTAGAAACTTTTTCCCATTACTTCGGCACTTAGCTGTCCGATGACCTTCTTTCCCACACTTGAAACATTTTCTAGTTCATTTTAGACAATCTCCACCATGCTTCTTTACACACTTTGAGCATAAAGAGACATTCATCTTCTTTTCACCATTGTTTTGAGATTTCTCCTTTAACTCCATCTTTTATTTCTTTTCAAACCCATGAGATGGGTATGTAACACCAACTTCTAGTTATACCTTGATGTCACAATGCACAATTTCTTCACAGCTACTAAAGTCTCTTACAGCTAATTCCCTTCGAAGACTTGGTTTAAAGCCACCGAAGAATCGATCAACTTTACTTTCTGGTTGGATGATAAAGCCAGATGAATAACTGGCAAGCCGTGTGAAATTCACCTCATATATACCAATAGATTCATCATCATTTTTCTTAAGATCAAAGAACTCCTTTTACATATTTTTTTTAAGAATACGATGGAAATACTTATTGAAAAACAAGTTCTTGAACTCATCCCATTCCATGGATTCAATTTCATCTTGGGGCCTTGTATTCTTAATTAGAGTCCACCACTGGTCTGCTTTACCTTCTAAATGGTAAATAGCTAGAATGATTTTTTTAGTTTCCAAGCAGCAAAGTATGGAAAATATCTTTTCAATGGTACTGATCCATTATTCAGTTACAAGTGGATCAAAATACCCATTGAAAGAATGTGGACGTTTCCTCATGAAGGACTTAATAGAATATTGTTCCCTTCTCTGCTCATTTAGAAGTACATAATGATTCATAGCTTGTGTAAGCATAGAAATAAGATTTTTCACTCCATCGCCCATAACATTGGTTTGTTCAAGAGGAAAATCATTACATCATCCATTACAGTGATCAACATGGTTCCTTCGGTTCCAGCCATCGTCTAAAACCCTGAAATAATAGTATGAGAGGCAAAAATCATGCTAGGAAAACAACATAATAAAGGGGGAGTACCTCCAATATCTAACATCTTAGGTTTAATTCTAATATCGTTACCGTAATTCTAGGACTATAACATATACTTATAATTAAGCTTAGAGACATACCTTGGAAATATCTCTAGGGATTTCACTAATGTTTTCTCATCCTAGTTTCCAAAGGTTAACTAAACCTTACATATGATACCAACTGTAGAGACCCAAACTTGACGTACATGTACATTACATTACTTTTGTGTAATTCTTAATACATAACAAAAATAGAAACCCAAGGACCATAATAGTTTAGTGTATTTGGAAACTCAAAATATAATCTTCTAATCATGGTGAATGATTTTCAACATCTCCCATAAAGATCTTAAACATTTTCTTTTCTTACCTAAATCTTTTCTTTATATCCTCGGGAAAATAAAACATAAAAAGGGTGAGCTCAAATGCTTAGTAAGGGTAAACATAGAAAACATAAAACAATCCATAAACATTTTAATGTAAGAACATGAACACAAAACATCAAAATCACGAGTAATGACATAAATCTTGGCATTGCCTAAGGCATAGATCATAAAGAAACATTAACCATGATAAAATAGCATTGGAATAAAACATGTAATTGTGGAAAAACATTAAGAACATGATATGATTTCCATAGTAGCCAAGGCATTACTGCCAAGACCATCATAGTGGATAATGTCCCATTCTGAATCGAGTTCACTCCTCGTTCCAGTAATGTATCACTGAACAAGATTAACTTGTCATTCCAGCCATGTCTATATCATGAGATATAAATCTTTACCCAATATATTGGAGGGAGATATAGGTCTCACCCATCTCATAATGAAATCTTTCTTACTTGTTCCACAAAATAAACATAAATCATTCATCATAACCCCATGAATAAAATGGGTTTCATAAACGTCATCCCATCATAACTTAATCCATTTAAAAAAATGGATATCATTTCATCATAAGAAGAATAAAACCATGTAAATAATAGAGAAATTATACTTGAAACATAATCATACTAAATAATGTCATCTTAGATGGAAAATATTTTTGACAAAACACTAGAAATGAATTCTTGAGTAAAATATCCTTTATTTTTCAAAATCATTTTATTTTTACAAAATTTCATTCAATTTTAAAAGAAAATAATTTTTTTGAAAATAATAATGAAATCTTGTAGAGGAATCTTCATGAAAATTATGAATTATGAAACCGTAAAATTTTTTTCATGCCGTATAAGTTAAAAAATCATTCTCTTCGTACTTATGTCGGAAAAGTCAAAAAGTTCCTTGTATGGTAAACAAAAAAAATAATCCTTCCATACCTTGTGGAAAAAGTCAAAAAAGGGTAAAAATGAATTTAAAAATACCTGTAAGAATTGTAATCATTTTATGAAAACATTATTAGAAAAATGGACATGGATGATAAACATAACCCCAATAAATACTTACATATAAGAAATCTCATATAAAAATGAGATTGTAAAAACATCCCTTACATTAGGTCCAACTTCTTCTGTATGTGTCAGAGACCCCTGTATAATGGGTTTAAACATATTATTAACTTGTAACATAACCGTAATAATATTTATGTTATCATATATGATTCACATACGACTTTATATTACCCGTTCATTTGTCAATTCCATGTTAAAGTAGCATTTTGGGTAAAATCATTTCATTTATCGTCCGTGTTTGGGCTTGTAATTATTCATATGATTTATTAGATCATGATTACGTACTTCCATAATTTAAAACATGATTTATATATAACATATATTCAGAATATACATATATATAATAGATCGATAAATGGAAAGAAATACACTGTTCTTGGAGACGGTAGGCCGTACGTACGCATGAACATTGTTTTCATTTCCTTATTAAATTTAATGGAAGTAAGTAAATAACATATAAATAAATCTAGTATCATTAATTTTTCATATATTTCATGATTATTTAATATATATGCTTTATAATAATTCTTGAATAGTTTACTTGGAAAATGAATCTCATCGCATTGTGGAGATGGTAATCCATACATACGCAAGAGTGATGATATCATTAACATTATTATTGAATGGAATTAGAGAGGACGATATAATATCTCACAATTAGTATCATGTTATAATAACCATATATATAGTTATTCTTTATACTATTATACCCGTCCAAGTAAGGTAGTGGTGGAAAAATAGATTACACCACGACGTGCAGATGGTATTCGGTACATACACATGCGCGGTGATTTCATTTTTCGTAGGATGGGTAGAAGGTGAAATAGGGTTGTTTCATATTTATAATAACAAATCAGTATATTATTTATACAGATTATATTAATTTATAATGAAACAACTGAAGAAGAAGAAGTAGAAGAATAAAGAAACTTGAAATAATCGGTAGAAGAGATTACCTCTTCTTTGACGTGCCTCCTCTACTAATGGCACCAAAGTTGGTTTGCGAAGAATACCAAGTCCTCCAGTAGGTTTCTAGGGAAGTGGATAAGATAAATTGTCAGGGTTTGGCCAAGCTTTAAGGATCAAAGTGGTGTGAGGATGAGAGGGAGGAGGTGCCATTCTTTAAGGGAAGGGAGGGGCACTTTTGGGATCCTCAAAAATATTAATTTATAATAAACTCAAAATGCAATTAAAAACATCCAAAGTAACTCAAATTTAGATATGAGGTAAGATAGGGTTTTAATATTATCAACCAATAAAATTTATACATGTTGGGAAATTATTTTAAACCTTATCAATTTGATTTATCCTTATTTAATTTATTTAATCTTATTTCTGGTAACAATATTCTAAATTTTAAATTGTTACAAATAATTACTTATGTATTGTGAATTAAACATAATTGGGTAATTTATGAAATTATAGACCATATAAATTTTAATTTATAATTTTTAAAAATGTATGTGATTTTTAAACAATTTAATAATATGTTATTTTTATAAAATAACAATAGTGTTAATTTTGACATTATTGATTTATTTGAATTTAAATAAAATTCACACAGAGGATATATTCAAAACAAAATGTTTAATAGATTCCTAAAATGTCATATCCATATATAAAATTTGTTTATAACCTTAATTAGTTCATATAATGTTTATTTTAATATTTATAAAACCATTTATTTGAAGTTCTCTTAATAAAACAATTATTACATTACTTTCGTATAATCATTTAATATATCTATTAGTTTCATAAAAATTATAAATAAAATCCTATGATGAATATAAATATAATACCTTTCATAATAATATTTTTACTTGAATTTATCATCTTAAAATCACAGTATTTAAATTGTTATATTTATTAAATTATGAAGGTGACATATTTGACATGATTTAAAATAAAATAATATTAATGTCCTAATCGGTTTTATAAGGCTCAAAATGGTCCCAAAATCGACCCTTGGATGATTATGGTATAGCTATACTCGACCAATAAAGTTTTTTATGTTTTGGGTCTTTTTGATATGTATTATTATTTTAATAAAAACTATATTATTGATTTTTCACTAAATAAATAATTTCTACATCATTAATTTATAAGATTTGAAGGTAATAGAATATTTATTAAAAATTACAAATAAATTACCATGATAAATAAAAAAAATTCTCTTTATAATGAGTATTTATAATCTATTTATATTATCTATAACTATATATTAAAAATAATCTAATTATTAAAGTTTGAGTGAGACATTTCACTTTCCATTAAATTAAATAAATAAAATGTCCTAATCAAATAAAAGTGGGATCCATTAGATTCCATTTCGACCAAAGTATGATTTAGGGTAAAATATAATCATCCAATTATATTAGGAAAAGTGTTATGGTAATTTCAAAACATTATATTTACCCTTAATTACCCGATTTACCTTTAACTATGGTAAATAAAATTTACCATAGTTACTATTCATAATGAATAAAAATAAAAAGTAGCTTATTAAAATAATTTGGACCTGCTGATTCCAAATATGGAATCCATTTTTCCAAATTAGAATCATGGATGTTTCAGGAATTAATTTTAAATTAATCTCGTGGTTAAGAAAACGAGTTTTAAAAGTTAAAACATTGTAAAAGATTGAAATGATTTTACCTATGAATTCAATGTAAAATCATTGATAATAACATAAATTGTATTAAATGGTAAAAATATATTCTATTTATACTTTAAAAACATTCAGTATTATAATTTAACCATATAAATTATTACGATGAAAAAGTTGTTTTTAATTAAAATATAGCTTGTTTTTACTATTCATTAAAATATGAAAGTTATCAGAATAATATGAAAATTTTATCCAAAGAAAATTTTTATATCTTGATTCCAAAGAATAATTTTATTTTTTCAAATTTAACTTATAAACATGTCAAAAACTATATTTAAAGTGGTTGCACCATCAAAAGGCTGCAAAACTGCATTTTTTTGAAAAATACTTATTTTACATGAAAAAATTTATTTTGTTCTCATATCATGTTCTAAAAAATATGTAAGATGAATATTAATGTTATAAAATTCAAATTTTAGTTAATACTATTCATAACGGCTAGTTTATAACAATATTATAACCATATATCGTTGTTTAGTGAAACTCGGTATTGCGTACAACACATGCTATCGAGGAAGGTCGCGATTGCATGTAATGCAAGTCAGGTCAGGGTTGCGTGTAGTGCAAGAATCCATTGTTTTTGCATATAATAGAATCCAAACATATTTCATTTATACATTGAATATATATATATATATACACTCAATGTTGCGTAGAATAACTGCTATCAAACGAACTTGAAATTGTGTGTAACACGATCCAATAATTGTGTTGTATATACTGCAAGCTAATACAGTGTTGTGTATAGCGCAAGATAATCTTGGTCTAGAGTACAATAGAAGATATTAAATATATTAAAAATAATATATCTCATAAAATCTTGGGGTGTTACACATAGATCCACCTTTCTTTTTCACAAATAAAATAGAAGCACCCCATAGTGAAGTGCTGTGTTGAATGAAACCTTTATCAATCAAATATTATAACTGGTTCTTCAATTACAAAACTTCTACTTGAGACATTATATAAGTGGTTTAGAAATTATCTTATCATCAGGCACTAAATAAATAGTAAATTTAACTTCTTGTTCCTGAACAACACCAAGAAATTCATTAGAAAAAACACCCATAAATTCATTCACTACTGGGATGTCACTAATCATAATGGTTTCTTCCTTTTCAAAAACATGATAAAGATAAAATTCAATTCAACATTTCATAATATTTTTATCTTATTTTTATTTTATCAAAGTTATGAAATCATTGAATAAACCTTTCTTGGATTTTCAATATATTTTAACAAGATAAACTAAAATCCAATCCAAACCCAAAATGATATCGAACTACACTATGGTAAGATCAACAAGATCTTCAAGAAATACCATCCCACTAATTAAAATAGGAATATTATTAAAAATATTGGTTTCTATAATACTTTCACCCAAATTTTTTACCAAAATTTCTATCTTACTTTCATGAGGTGATATTCCCAATTATTTATAAAATTTCGTAGAAATGAAATAATTCCAAGATCCAAAATCAAACAGAGTAATGGATTAATTTTAATAAACCAGTGACATACCTATAACCACTTAATATGATTTCATAACATTAAATATAATAATAGAAAAATATTTTTCCACACCCTTTTACTTTTGATATTGATTAATGTATCCTGGGTAATCAAATTTTCACACACATTGGAATAATGACCTTACTCATTTCAACCAAAACATATTTCTGCTCTATTTTCATTGCTTGTATAATTATTTTCTTTGTAATCATGAACCATATAACCAATATTACCACATGATTATTACTTCCAATTATTTTAAATATATTATCCAGGATTATTTTTACAACACTTCTCACAATATGGGAATTTATTTTTCTTTCCTCAAAACTTCTTTGATGAACGATTTCCCATTTCCTTCCAATAAGAACTCTTCTTTTTTCCTATTAATATGGGATACAAGATCATTTTAAACCCCCATTTCTACCTTATCTGTGCATCAAACTATTTTTTTCATAGCTCTTGAACTCACAATAATCCAATTACCTTTAATATCTTGGCTTCAATAATGAGTAAAACTAATTTATCTTGATATCGATATCTCAGAAATTTTTTTGGACATACCTTTCCAATCAAGTGAAGTTTTCTTTGAATGCATCCACTGAATATTTCTCCTTTTGTATCAATTCCAAGAATTTTTTTCTAACATAAGTCGAACAGACTTAGGAAGATATTTATCTAAGAAAATATTCTTAAATAAATCTCATTCCAAGGAATCAATCACTTCACTTTCCCTCATAATCTAAACTATTGACAACCATTGGTCAGCTTCACCTTCAAAACGATAAATTGAAAGAGATACCTTTTGGTGATCTAAAAAACCCAAGACTTTGAATATATTTTCTATGTATTTAATCCATCCTTTAGCTATCATGGCGTCAAATGAACCTTTTAATTGTGGGGGATGTTGTTGCTAAAATTTTTCCACCATCATAACATTCCTTTGGGGGTAGATCTGGTTTATCTCTTTCCTGGACACCACCACCATTTATATCCAGATTCAACTGATCCATCATTGAAACAAACTACTCAAATATGATTCCATCCATTAGGGGATGCTAATTTGGATTGATATTTTCCTCTCCTAATCCTACGGGTCTTGTAATCTCTGAGTCTACGGGCCTTATAAGGGTTCCCCCTCATCCCTTGAAAGGGGGGTTATCAATAATCAATAAAAATGAAGGCCTTCGGGCCATTCGGGCTATGATTAATTTGATTAAACAATAAAATACAATGTGGAAAATTCTGAATAGTATCCATTTTTTCAATAATCCAAATATTTTAAAATAAAAATTATCTCTTTTATGAAAATTCTTTACAACTATCAACATGAATTCTTCCAATGCCTTACTCATAATTAAGTCCTTCAAAAAAATTAAAAAATGTGGGGTGAGAATAAAAATATCAGTACGGTTTTTGAAAATAATGAACCCATTAGTCCATTTATAAAAATTAAAATCCACTAAAATTTATAAAAATTTTTTAATAATTTTCACCTCTAAGAAATAGTAAATACTTTCCATTGAAAATAACCTTATTCCTCACCATTGTTTTAAAAATAAGGTTACCATAAAATCCATAGAAATAATAGAAAATACATAAAGGTATCTTGGGACATCATTATACTCATCAATCTAATAAATGGAATAACTAGATGATCTAATTCTATACATGTCACTCATACAAATGGAATAGTCATACGACTGACTTTTATAACCAATGCATTGGAGGGCTATCAAGGACCCACCCATGATTGGTTTATCAAGGAATAAATCGTAATTGGTTTATTACAGAACCATCCTTCATATTTCAAAATACCATTATATAATTGTAACATATAAAATACTTCAATTTTCAATATTTTACACGTAAAATTTCATTTTCAATCACAAGAAAACATTTCAAGATATAAAAATAATAATTCCATTTTTAAAACCCATTTTCAATAATGAAATAACCAAAAAGGAAGAATAATGTTTTTAATTTAAGAAAACTTTAAACCTTGTAAAGTAATCCAGAAATAAAATAATTTCCATGGCGGTGGAAAATCCATTGTCAACCTATGTGTTAATAATACAACATTCCTTTTTTCGTTTGTCCAAACATTCCATATAAAGAACATAAAAAATATTACTTTTTGAAATATTTGAATGAAATTTAAAATAGATATAAAAATTTTCTTTACAAACCTTATATATATATATATATGTAAAATAATATCATGAATATTTACCAAGAGAAAGTATTTTGAAATTAAATTTGTAAACATTAAAAGTGTCACATACCAATTTGGACATTTAAATCATAAGCCCCATGGAACATTAACATTTAAAAAAATACCATGATAATAGATAAAATATTGATATAGAATGTGAAAGGGGATATATATAAACCTTAAAAAATAATAAAGCTATATATAATCAAGAAATGCATCAATGAAAGGGTATTGAGACAAAATCCATTACCTTGAGTCTGACTTATCATGTGTGTCTTTATCTTACTGAATAATAAACATATGTCAATTATTTACTAACTTAAGTAGCTTTTTCAATTTCATCATTACTTTTATTTAAATTATTACAATTTTTCACACAACTACTTAACGAATTAAGTGTACTTTAGGTGTTTTGACCATATTCAGTTTAGGTGCCAAAACAGGAAATGTTTTTGGACTATGGTCAAACATGCCATTATATAAACCTATAAAAAAAAGTAATCAGGAAATATTTATCATATTTATTAACTATAAATTAAAAAACCATCATTAAATATGGTTATGAAAAATGAAACAACATTACAATCATGGAGATGGTTGGTCGTACTTACACATGAGTAACCTTTCCATTTTTGAATGATTATTGTGGAAATAATATAAGCAACATTTATCTTTACATAAACATAATTATTTTATAAATATATTATTATTTAATCATATAAATTTATATTTAGAATTATTGTGATGTAAAAGGAATCACATCGCCTCAAGGAGGCAGTAGTCCACATGTCCACGAACTACATTATCACTTTTTCAGTGAGTCTAAGGGTAATAAAAAATGATATATTATAATTAGAGAAAGGAAATTATTTAATTAATATCATATATGTGTTATTTATGTCTCATATTTTTATTTAAATTCATCCTTAATACATTCCAAGTAATGTTTGAATGTATCACGCCGCTTTAAGGGGGAAGTCCACACGTCCACAAATAATGTTACCGTATTTACACAAAAATGGAAAGCATAAAGGTATGTATATATAATAATTAAATAAGTATGGATAAATCCTAAATATATCACACATATATATATCACACTAAAATATTTTTTCTATCATAATTCCCAATAATAAGAGGTGGTAATGGAAAAAGGAACGATATCGTTATATAAGGTGGTACCGTACATGAACGGTAATTTTGTTACCAATTTGATGGAAGTGTGTATAGGTTTAGGTATAAAAAATAACATAAATACATATAAGTATATTCATTATACCAATTTAATTAAAAAATCATGGAATTATAATAAATTAAGGTATTGGAGAAGGAAACAAAATAAAAATACAGGTTGACGAAAGTTACCTCTTTTTAAGGTAACTCCTTTGGGATTGCACCAAAAGAATTTGAAGCTCAATTTATTCCCAAGATGATGATTCTGGGGTGAGGGGAGTGATGTTGGTAGATTATTTGGTCCGATTTTTTATGATTCAAATGGCTTTATATGTGTGAGTAAGTATGAGGGGTGAGTCTCTTTTTTTAGTGAAGGAGGAGTGACATTCTTATAAATTTTTGAAAATTGAATTCCACCCAACTTTTCCCCATGTATGGTGGGTCCAATATTATACCAAATTGTATAAAAAGGATTATAGGGTCTAAATATGTATATATAATTTTTTTGGAGAAGTTTTTAGGTCATTTTTGGCATAAGTTTTAGGTTTAGTCTATTGTTAAATGAATTTTCCTCTTAATCACAGTAATTAATTTTAGTCCCTTTCATTAATATTTTTTGTGAATAACAAAGTAGAAATTATTATACATCATAAATTATTTTGATATCAAAAATTGATTTTTTTTCCAAATTCCAATCACATAAGTGGGAAAATTAATTTAAATTTAATCTCATGAACAGAATGTGACAACGGGTTTTTGATGTAAAAATTATCAAAAGTTTGCTATGATTTTATATCTGAATTCAATGTGTAATTGTTTTAAATGACTTGAATTATTTTGATTGATATATATTTTATCTAATTATACTATAAAACCAATTTAAAAAATTATCTATTGTTATAAAAAATTGGATGAAAAAACAGTTTTGAATTAAAATTTAGTATTATTCATTATTCATCAAAATATGAAAGTTCTCAAAAAAATATTATAAATTCCCTCGAATTAAATTATTATGTTTATATTTCAAAAAATAACTTTATTTTTTCATATAAAAAATTATAAAATTGTCAAAAATTATATTTAAAATGATTTTTCCATTAAAAGGTTGTAAAACTACCTTTTAAAAAAATATACATCTTTTTATGTTTAAAAATGAATTTATTCATATTTTAAGCCTATAAAATTTACAGGATGAATGTAAGTACATTTAATCCAAAAATTTAAATGTAATATAGTCAGTTTTATTCATTATTTAAAATAAATGTCTAGGCGATAACTACCAATTAAAATTATAATATTAACGATATATTATTTTTTTTGTATAACTCAGCCTTTCAGGAAACACAAGATTTCAGATAAAATCATTATTGCTCGTTGTGTATGGTATTGGACATGTAACATCTCGACCTGAACCATCACGTCCAAACTAGATGCTACATGACCTCATGCTCACCTCCCTGTAAATAAAGAGGTTGTCAACTAGAATTGAGTGTCTTGAGTGTAACTATGGGGTGATTAAACCCTCTGTATCATGTTACGGTATCGATAAATACTAACATTATTATTTAAATAAAATAATTAATCAATTTAATACATGTGTAAACTGAATTATGGAATACATGATACAATAAATCAAACAATACAAGGATCTCGGGTAAAATTAAATCAAATAAGTAAAGGCAACATCCGATGTCTCATTTGAACTATCTCTAGAAATGACCACATCCCCCTGCTTCACCTGCTCAACCATCAACCACAGGGCCATTTCCCTTTGTCAGATTCATAAGTTTTCTATCTACAATCACATAAAAATTACCTAGTAGGTAGTGAGTACAAGACTCAGTAGGACACCACAAAGGACCCTTACCATCAGTGCATAAAATATATAAGTGTATACCATGAACATAAACCTGGTACATATATCAAAATTATATCACACAAGTACCAAGAACAAGTCAGTTCCTCATGGACCATCTCTACCTGCTTCGGCACCATTCCAGGATAAACATAGCTACTTTAATGCAATGGCTGATAGAGAATCGGTAACTAGCCTGAAACATAGCCTCCTCAACGTGAAATCCCCAAGGTTCCTCCTACATGGATAGTCCAGGTACATGCCGAGCCAAGTCTTGTAAATCCATATCAAGTGGATAGACCAAACATGCATCAAATTTCACATGTTGACCCAATTCTTGCTCACCCGTCTTGTATGGATATCCCCAAACATGTGACCCATCCTACCAACTAGAATCATCCAAATACACGTCGACCCATGTCTGACACATATATCTCAGAGGATAGTCTCATACATGTGTCACATCTGACATATCGTCCCTATAAGCCAAAACTGTATTCTCAACTACAAAAGATATAGAAAAAATATTTAAGATACAGATACACTTGATATAACAATATCACATCAATACAATAAATGAACATAATCATCACAATACATATGCAAGCAACATAAAAACAAGTCAAGGTCAACACCCACACACCACATGTGATCAAGAATCAAATAAAGTTTTCACAGGATATGTATGGATGCCAAAGAGTCATGCCAATTACCTGTAATAAAACATGCAACTAATTTAAGAACATTCTACGCATATTTTTCACACTGGGCTACACACACAGGCCAAAAAGCATGTCAATAACCTATATAAAGCATACAGTAATGTCAGAGAATTATTACCTTTTGTGCAAAGACTAATAATGATATGGTTTGATGTCTGAGTTTAACTTCACCAGTGAAACCACATTTCTTTCCTAAAAAAAAATATTTTTAAAATTGTTCTTTTTGAGATGAACTCAAAGACAATGAGGGCGCATCAATCCGATCAATATAGGAGAATTTATTTAGGAATAAAGTTTAGAGGAAATAATAAAAAAAATAGAAAGAAAAGAGGAGAAAGGGAGAGGAGAGTAGAAATGAGAGAAGAGTGGGGCGTGAGATCCCCTCTATGCTCCACATTCAACCCCGATATGTATTATTATAATTTTTTTAAACATTAATATTCATTATATTTTTTTCTTCCCTCTCTATATGCATTAAGCTTACCCTCTTTAAAAACCACCATATTCTCTTTATGACCTGCCCAATCCTCTTTTACTCCAATTATAATTTATTCATAATTCCATTAATATCATTTATTTTAATTTCTTATTAAAAAAAACATCGCCCATAAATTCATGGGAATTTTTGGTTTTAATATGTCTCTAAAATATATTTAATCACTCGTTAAATATATTTTATAGTAATAAATATATATATATATGTAAGTATGTATATATATATATATATTATATTTATATACACCTGCGCATATAAATATTCACATTTTCTTGCACAAAAGTATATATATTTAACATATAAATATTCACACAAAACAATATTATTTTCTCAAATTAATAATAATAATAAGAACCCAAATTTTTTATTGTTATTATTATTAAATATATATATCATAATTACCACCTTGAATTATTTAATAAATAAATTTCATTTAAACCAAGAATTTAATAAATTAACTCTACAATAGCATTTATGTGGGGAAATTAATAATATTTTATCCAACCCCAAAATAAATATCCCCCATGGATAAAAACTATTTATTGATTAAGTGAATTGAATTAAACATGAAGTTTCCAATTTTATTTCATGAATAATAATAATAATAATAATAATAAAAATTAAAAATATATTGTTATTATTGTTATTATTAGTATTTAACCTCCAAAAAACCAAATATTAAATAAATTATTCTCACATGCGATCTAACCAAACGTCTGACACTCTTAAATGTTACACCCCGCCTATGGTAAACCTCACATCTCGAACCAAACTAAGGTCTTAGATTTCTCATATGATGCACCATTTGAGAAATATTAATTATCTATTATAAAAAATGAAATATTCAATTAATTAAAAAAGGGTGATATTGTGTGTGATGTTTACAAACACATGATGTGCAAAAAGTTATATCTCGACTAGGGTAAAACCCACATTTTAGGCCTAATGGAGGTTTCTAATTTCTCATTCAAAAAACTAATTGGGATTTGTCTCTTTTTTTTGAAAAAACTCACATGAATATGAAAAAAATACATTTAATATTATTATTCTATCAACGGATAGGCTTTACCAGCCTCAAAATCCCTCACTGACTAAGTGTTTAACTCTAAAAATATTATATAAAATATTATGAAGTGTTAAACCTGACATTCATCATTTTGTAAAGACATAATAAACATAAGTATTGAAAAATTAAATTTTCACACCAAAATAATTATAATTTATTATCAAAAGTGGGGTTTTATTATCATTTTAAAAAATAATAATGTTTCAATTCTCCCTATCATAATTCCTCTCATCCTCGAGAAGCGTTTCAGATCATGAAACCACTACTCCCCATATTATCAGTTTCTATATTAAAATTAAAACATTTTTTAATTAAACTATTTAAAATTCCATTTGAGATCATTGAGGGAAACACAAAAACACTTACAGTCTATTCAATGACTATGTTCATATTACCATAATCAGAACATTATCCACAACCACATATATACACTCAATCAGAGAAAAAACGTGCTCAAATCAAACAATTCTATAAAAATAATACACTAAGGAAATATCTTAAGTTTAATAGATATTTAATTATTTTTTCTCTATTTAATGAAAGAAAAAGGTATATATTACATGTGAACCTACGTGCCTAACATGTTTCATAAAATCACACCAAAATCCATAAATCGCATATCAACATCATGTGCACCACTTAAGCTCAATTTAATCAATGGTAACAATAAAACATAATTGCCCCATTTTATTGTAACTCAGAGGTCCACTATTTAGTGCTGATCAGACACAGACATAGTTCCCATGATTGAGTCTCAACCATCCTAACTCTTGCCTATAAAGTCCCAAATCAAGGAAAACATAAAGAAAAAGTTACTGAATTCTGATCCTTTGATACCATTTTGTAACATTCTTACCCAAACCAATGGGTCTTATTTTAATGCTACATGGTTTGATATACACATCCTCATATGCATGAGGCTGTTAGCTAGCAGTGAGATTATTGAGTGAACCCATGGGAAGATTATACCCTCCATATCATGTTATGAAACTAAAAAATATAAAGATCATTTTTTGAAAAAAATAATTAATTAGAGCAATACATTTAGAAACTAAAATATGGAGTACATGATTCAATAACTAAAACAAAACAAGGATATCAAGTACACATAAATCTAATAAGTAATTGTAGAATAATATGTGTCATCTGAATTCCATCTAGAAAATAATGTGTCTTCTTGCTTCACCAAGTCAACAGTCCACCATAGGGACATTTCCTTTCACTATATCCCTAAGCATGCTATCTATAAGTACAAAGAAATTAAAGAGTAGGGTGAGAGTACAAGTGTAAAGACCCGTAAATGTCAAGGAAATTTTTGTTTTCTTAATTTTATTTGGAATTTTACAAGAACGCAGTTTCTGACGGCATGTGATTCTGAGGCCCGGTGTGCCCGGAACCATTTTCTGAAGTTTGGCTCGGGTACGTTCAGTGAACGAACGAGTGGGTTTTTCTACCTTTTGAACCGGTGCTCGGAATCGAATTCAGAGGGCACTGATGGAATCGCAACGCCGGTATTTTCTTAGAAACGCATCTTCCGGAGTTGCATTTGCTCGGGTGTGGTTTTTAATTTTTGGGGATAAGTGAAGAAAATAAAATAAAGTGGTGCGACAACTTTATTTTATTTCACTTAAAACCACTAAAAGCCACTTAAAGCCACTTAAGCTAAGTTGAAGCGGATAGGGTGCAACCCAAAATATCCTACCCTCTTGGTAGGATATTTGTGAGGTGGGGCCCGCACGAGCCCCACCGTTTCTTTTCCTCTAAGTAACGCACCCGCGAAAACTCCCCATTATTGAAAGTCAACTGGGGCGTTTTTTTAAAACTCTTAAACGCTCCTATCTAATGGACAGTTAATTCGTTACCATTAATTCACCAAATTAATGGTTCGTTTCTTAACATGTTTTCAAACTTTTGGCATAATAATAAAATAAGACCAACACCTTTTCTTTTGGATATATCAACTCTGGACTATGTGTCAGTTGATGTATCAGCCACTCAGCTAGTGGAGAGGACCCTCCCGAACGAGCATGCTTTGTGCGGGAACCCTAGAGCTGGCTGCGTCTGCGACGACAATGAAGATAGTATGGGAATCCTCGGTGGGTTCGGTAGTGACCACTACGGTACTTTTGGGATACATCAACTTCGGACTATGTGTCAGTTGATGCATCGACCTCTAGGCTCGTGGAGTGGACCCTCCCAGAAAGAGCATGCTGTGTGAGGAAACCCTAGAGCTAGTTGAGACTTGATGACTGCTGATCGAACGACTTGGTGTGTTACGGATAGCCCAGTGGAAAGCGCTTGGTTGTAGCAGCAGACCCACGGTGGAGGAACACTTGGTTGTAGCAGCAAACCTGCGGTACTCAACAGAAGGAGTACCTCTCGAGGCTAGGAGGGGGAGCGCTTGGTTGTAGCGGCAGACCCACGACGGAGGAGCGCTTGGTTGTAGCAGCATGGGGGAGCGCTTGGTTGTAGCGGCAGACCCACAACGAAGGAGCGCTTGGTTCACTACTAGAAAAACAGGTATTTGCGACGGGTCATTTGCGACGGGATCCCATCGCAAAGGGCCTTTTGCGACGGGGGCCTGTTGCAAATAGCTCGTTGTGGAAAATGTCGCCGCAACAACAATTATTTGCGACCGGCCCGTCGCTAAAGATATTATTTGCGATGAGGATCCTTCCCGTCGTAAATATTATTATGTATATTTGTATAAACCTTTAAAATAGTAATTACGACAGGGCCCGTCGCAAATACGTGTTGCGACGGGCCCCGTCGCAAATACTATTTAAAAAAAATTTAAAACAATTAATAAATTATTTTAATGAATATAATAATAATACTATTTGTGACGGGCATAGTATCCCATCGCAAATGCTATAAAAAAATAAAATAAATAAATTATTAATAAATTATTTTAATTAATATAATAATAATCCAATTATAATTCAAAAATAAAAAATAAAAAATATTAATAAATGATTTTAATTAATATAATAATAGAATTATAATTCACAAATAAAAATAATATATTATTAATAAATTATTTTGTTTAATATAATAATAATAGAATTATAATTCAAAAATAAAAAATAATAGAATTTTAATAAATGATTTAATTAATATAATAATATTATAATTATAATTCATAAATAAAAAAAAATTAAAAAGTTATTTTAATTAATATAAAAATAATAGAATTATTTTACATTCAAATATTAAAATAATTCAAATATTACAAAAAAAATATAATTAAATTATAATATTATAAAATTTTAATATATATATAAAATTTAATAATATAAAATATAAATAATATTATTGTTCATATTAATATTGTTATTTCAAAATATACTATTATTAATATTTTATAATGAGACAGAAACTACGAATAGAAAAAAATTCATATTTTGATTTAACAAACTTTATAACATAAAAACAAATTCAAATTTGAAGGAGGGGGGAAGGGGGGATCTGCAGATGCTGGTGGAGGAAACTCCATCCCTAAAGCATGAGTGAGTCGGTGCATGTACTCCATCTGCTCCTGTTGCTGCTCCTGCCAATGACTCATCTGCTCCTCGTACAGCTGCTGCTGGCGTCGACGCTCCTCCTCATGCTGCTGCTGCTGCTGACGCATCTGCTCCTGCTCTTGTCGGAGACTCTCTATCAGTGCAGTCTGAGACCACAACTGATCCTCATACTGTGTAGCAGAAGAAGATGCACGAGCTCCTCTCAAGCTGGACGCCGACATCGCAGCACTGCCATAATAATCTCCGTGAGTCAGTCGAGAGCTAATACCAACTACCCAGCCCTTCTCAAAGGCATACTGGGTGGCCTGCATCCATGTCGCCTCATCAAAATGATGTCTAGTGGTCTGATCTGATGACTCGGCCTGACTCTCAGGCCGGATCTGTGATGCTGCGGCCTCATATGACTCCTGTAGTTGCAATTTAAAATTAAAATTGTGAATATATTATATGCAGTTAATTTTTAAACTTGAAAACAAATAATACTGACCACGATTCGATGTTGACGATCACCTCTGAGCTCCCCAGTAGTAAGATTACTATACATCCTCTGATATACGTCGTACTCCGTAATATTGGGGTGCTCGACAGCCTATTAGAATAAAAAATAAACTGTTAATATTTATAGTTATATAAAATATTTATAAATAATGTACGTACCAGATGCTGTCTATGAGTACTGAAAGAATGACTCCCAGCTCGATGAGTCACCTCCTGTCTCCCCCAATTCTGCCTTCCCACCGATGATCTCCTCTGAAAGGCACCACTCAACTAGTGCGCACATAATCTATCCCATACATGGGATGAAATGTTCTCTGGTCGGTGTGCTCTACATGACTCATCAAAATCCGACACTCCTGCATTCTTCGTGGCAGTTTTTCTTTAATTGTGCAAAAACTGACGAAAGCGATCACGCATGGCCACCTCCCATGCCTTGTGGATGGCGTCACGCATGGTATCCTCGATCGAATACCATAAACCCTACAAATAAATCAAAATATCAAGTTAGAAATAAAATAATTTTCAAAATAAAAATTATTTATTTACGTACGTACCAACCAATGGCTGAACATGGCCTGCTGCACATCATTGGGAATCTGCTCCCATATGGTCCACGGCTGAGAGAAATAGTTGCGCAAAATAGCACTGCCCTATCCAACTGATATATGCGGAAAACTGTAAAAATAATAAACATTTATTATGTGAATAGATTAATGAAATCTTAGTCAAATCCACAGATTATCACATAGGTTATCACACCTCCGTGTGCATGGATCAAAACCAAGACGTGGACGTCGCTCGGGGACGGGGTCAGGAATCATCAATCGTGCAAGACCGCGCCCCCTCCGCGTACTCCCTGGAGTGCCTGCAGGCTGAGGGTCATCTAGCAGCAACTCATCTGCATCGAAAGGCAGGTCAGCATCCGCCAACTCACGAAATGTGTCGTCGTCCATCTGAAACAGAAAATGTTAATGTTGTTAGCAAATAATTGATAATTACTATTATATATACATATATATATATTATGATTGTATATAACTACCATGGAATTATATCAGTGTTCATCTTCATTATCATCTTCATATATGTCAATTTCATCTTCACATTCCTCCTCAACATCATCGATATCTATTCGAGTTCCAGGTGCTTCATCTCTTACCATTTCAAATTCATATGTGACATCATTAACATCATCGTCATCACCGACTCTTAAATGTGGGGTGTCGTCATCGATGCTCATGTCTCTTTTTAAAAAAGATTTATTTTGAGTAATCTCTTGAAAAACATAAATTCTTTGCACATCAGTGAAAGCACATTCACTTTGACTAAACTGATTATCTCGAATTTTGATTTTTATTAAACTCCACCAATCAGTCAAGTCTCTTGATGTAGCACAGTACTTTGCGTAATAAACTTGATGTGCCTATTGAGCCAATAAGAATGGTTCATTTACTGCGAGAACACTTTTACATTTAATATCTATGATTCCATGAGTCGAATGAACACGCACACCTCTCTCTGTATCCAACCACCGACATTTGAACATGGTTGTGTAATGTTGTCCAAGATAACAGAGTTCAATGATTTCATCAAGTATTCCATAAAAGTCAACTTCATTTTCTCGATGATGAGATCCTCTCAAGATAACTCCACTGTTCATTGTTTTTTTTTGATTCCCCATATGCATGTGTGTGAAATCGAAATCCATTCACCACATATGCATTATAAGTTTTAACAAGTTTGGAAGGTGGGTTACTCAATATACATAGCTGTTTGTCAATTTTATCAGCATGTCGAGACACCTGAAAATTTGTGAAATAATTATCAATATAGTAAACTATACATTGAATGAGTTGCTAAAAGATAAAGAATTTATGTTACCAGTTTTTGAAACCACTGAGAGAAATTTTTCTGTCGGCATTCTTCGACAGCAGCTGCTGTAATTTGTGGAATTTGTTTCTTGATATGATTATCATACAACCTATAAAAAACAAAGTTATTTAATGTAACATAAATTATAGAATAAGTGATATAAACACTTATAGTACAACTGATGTCATCTCTTCACAGTTGAGCAGAACATACGTATGAGCTCTGTGATGTTCATCATCCGAAAGCCAGCGTTCATAAACTCCACCAAAACCAAGCTCTGGCTGGTTGAAAACAGATAATTGATTGTCGATTTCATCAATATTCCTCTCGTTCCATCCTATTCTGTTGTGTTTTGAAGGATACTTAGATTAAAAATAATGGGAGCAGAAAAAAGATATTTCCTCTTGTAAATAAGCTTCTGCAATAGATCCTTCAACAGATGCTTTGTTACGTGCTTTTCTTTTCAATTTTTGCATGCATCTTTCAAATGGGTACATCCATCGAAAATGTAATGGACCTCCACATTTGGCTTCATATGGAAAATGTAACATCAAATGTTCCATTGAGTTGAAGAAAGACGGCGGAAATAGTTTTTCCAGTTTACAGATAATTACAACAACATCTTCTTCAAGTTTTCATAGAGCATCATAATCTGCTGTAGTCGCACAAATTTCCTGAAAAAAATTAGACATGTCTGTTATGGAATCCCAAATCACAGAATTCAACAGACCTCTTAATCCAATGGGTAGATGTCTTTCCATTATGACATGACAATCATGAATTTTTAATCTACTACTATGAATATTCTTTACACATCTACCCAAATTGGAAGCACAGCCATTTGGATGTCTCAAATCTGTAATCCACTAAAAAAATAATAAACGGTTTTCTTTAGACAGTGTATAAGCTGCTTTTGGTTTCAGTAACCTTTCTGTTCTCACATTCTCAAATAGTTCCAGTTCTGGACGCCTATAAATTTGGGCAATATCTAAGCGTGAATTTACATTTACTTTGCTCTTTCCTGGCGTATCCAAAACTGTATGAAACAAATTATCAAAACAGTTCTTCTCAATATGCATGAAATCCAACATGTGGTGGACCAACAAATGAGACCAATATGGAAAATCCCAAAATATGCTACGTTTAATCCAATTGTGTTATATCCCAAAACCAGAAATTTTCTGTTGGTCTATTATGGGACCAAAAGTGATGGGAGGTAATGAAAATACAACTGATTTTAACTCTGAACCTGATAGCATTTTTGGAGGTCCATCCCTTTCAATTGTTCCTTTTCTGAAATGAGATCTGTTTCTGCGAAAAGGATGATCAGCTGGAAGAAATCTGCGATGACAGTCAAAATAACAAGGTTTCATTCCATGAATGAGCATAAATGCTTTGTTCTATCCCATACAGTAAGGACATGATTTATGACCATGTGTACTCCAGCCAGATAACATCCCATAACCCAGGAAGTCACTAATTTTCCACATCAATGCTGCTCTCAGTATAAAATTCTGTTTCGTAGCAACATCATATGTACTGACACCAATACTCCACAATAAACTTAATTCATCAATCAATGGTTTCAAATAAACATCAATATTTTTCTTCGGATGTCCTGGAATTAGTAAAGCCAAAAATATATATGGCTCCTTCATCAATATCCATGGAGGTAAATTGTACGGAGTTAAAAAAACAGGCCAACATGAATATTGACTACCATAAGATCCGAATGGACAGAAACCATTAGCGGAAAGGCCCAGTCGAACATTTCTAGCTTCTAAATCAAAGGATGGATGCACTCTATCAAAATGTTTCCATGAATCACCATCGGCTGGATGATTCAAGCTTTTATCGGTTAAAATATTCGCGTTATGCCATGACAGTATTGTCTCTGTATTCTTAAACATGAATAAACGCTGAAGTCTGGATGTAAGCGGAAAATATCTCAATTGTTTTACAGGAATCAAACCAGACTTCCCATGTTTCCCTTCTTTATATCCCAATTGACCACATGTGGGACAACTATCCAATGACTCATTTTCCCCAGAATATAAAATGCAGTCATTTGAACATGCATGAATTTTCTGACAAGTAAGTCCTAAATTTCGAACCAGCCTCTTAATCTCATAGTAATTTGCAGGCAAAACATTTCCTTTGGGTAACAGTGTTTTAAGCAAAGAAAATATCTGGTCAAAACAGGTGTTTTCCATTCCGTTATCTGATTTGATAGCCATAAATTTTACAATTGCTTCTAATTTGCTTATCTTGCAGCCAGGATATAATGCATCCTCAACAGACCTCAACAACTCATAAAATTCAGACGGTGCCAACTCAGGATTTGAATCTATATCAGCCGGAGTGTCTGTATGTTGGACATATGAACCTGCAACATCATGTACTAAATCATGAAACCAGGATGGATCCGAAATCAAGTTGGTATCACCTACTCTGGAACTACATTCACCGTGTTGATACAAAAAAACATAATCTGGTTGAAAACCAAAACGCAAGAGATGTCCCCCCACTTTTTCAAACGTGTCAAACATTCTCAATGCACATTTTCTACAAGGGAATTTTAATTTTCCTTCTGAAACAAATTCTGGATTTGATGCCGCAAATGATAAAAAAAGTCTCCATACCCTCTATATATACGGGATTTAAACCAGAACCATTTGGATTTCTACGTTGATTTATACATATGCAGTCATCTAATAATGACTGTTGACGACCTCGTTGTTCCATATTTTTCTATAAAATATAAAATCATTTCTAGTTTTGAATAATTTGTTAGAAAAAAAACTCATGCAAGGATTGAATATGATGAGAATAAAGCAAAACTTGTTACAAATATTGATAATTTTAATATTATATTGATTTTTTATTTTTTAATAATACTAATATAATTTTTTCATAAATATTAATTATATAATAATAAAATTATTACATTATTAGAATATTTTATTATTAATATTAAAATAATATAATTTTCTATATTATATACAATTCTCCTTTCATCTGTGTGTTTAACATTCTGTCTCCACATGTAATATTTGCATTCACTTTCACCTCTCCATTGGTGAGTAGTTTGATAATTTTGAAAAAGAATGCAAATATTACATGTGGAGACAGAAAACACACAGATGAAAAGAGAATTGTATATAATATAGAAAATTATATTATTTTAATATTAATAATAAAATATACAAATAATGTAATAATGTTATTATTCCTAATTATTGGTAATTATTCCAAATTATTGGTAATTATTCCAAATTATTGGTAATTATTCCAAATTATTGGTAAATATTGGAAAATATTGGAAAATATTGGTAATTAGTACTAATTATTGGTAATTATTACTAATTATTGGTATTTATTGGTAATTATTGGTAATTATTGGTAATTATTGGTAATTATTGGTAATTATTGGTAATTATTGGTAATTATTGGTAATTATTGGTAATTATTGGTAATTGTTGGTAATTATTGGTAATTATTGGTAATTATTGGTAATTATTACTAATTATTGGTAATTATTACTAATTATTGGTAATTATTACTAATTATTGGTAATTATTACTAATTATTGGTAATTATTACTAATTATTGGTAATTATTACTAATTATTACTAATTATTACTAATTATTACTAATTATTACTAAATATGGGTAATTATTGGTAATTATTACTAATTATTGGTAATTATTACTAATTATTGGTAATTATTACTAATTATTGGTAATTATTACTAATATAGGTATTTATTACTAATTATTACTAATTATTGGTAATTATTGGTAATTTTTACTAATTATTACTAATTATTACTAATTATTGGTAATTGTTACTAATTATTGGTAATTGTTACTAATTATTACTAATTGTTACTAATTATTACTAATTATTACTAATTATTACTAATTATTACTAATTATTACTAATTATTGGTAATTATTACTAATTATTGGTAATTATTACTAATTATTGGTAATTATTGGTAATTATTGGTAATTATTGGTAATTATTACTAATTATTGGTAATTATTACTAATTATTGGTAATTATTACTAATTATTGGTAATTATTACTAATTATTGGTAATTATTACTAATTATTACTAATTATTACTAATTATTACTAATTATTACTAATTATTACTAATTATTACTAATTATTACTAATTGTTACTAATTATTACTAATTATTACTAATTATTACTAATTATTGGTAATTAATACCAATTATTGGTAATTATTACTAATTATTACTAATTATTGGTAATTATTACTAATTATTGGTAATTGTTACTAATTAATACTAATTGTTACTAATTATTACTAATTATTACTAATTGTTACTAATTATTACTAATTATTGGTAATTATTACTAATTATTGGTAATTATTACTAATTATTGGTAATTATTGGTAATTATTGGTAATTATTAGTAATTATTACTAATTATTGGTAATTATTAATAATTATTGGTAATTATTACTAATTATTGGTAATTATTACTAATTATTACTAATTATTACTAATTATTACTAATTATTGGTAATTATTACTAATTATTGGTAATTATTACTAATTATTACTAATTATTGGTAATTATTACTAATTATTGGTAATTATTACTAATTATTGGTAATTATTACTAATTATTGGTAATTATTACTAATTATTACTAATTATTACTAATTATTGGTAATTATTACTAATTATTACTAATTATTGCTAATTATTATTAATTATTACTAATTAGTGGTAATTATTGGTAATTATTTCTAATTATTACTAATTATTGGTAATTATTACTAATTATTACCAATTATTACTAATTATTGGTAATTATTGGTAATTATTGCTAATTATTACTAATTATGGATAATTATTCGTAATTATTACTAAGTATGGATAATTATTGGTAATTAGTTCTAAGTAATGGTAATTATTGGTAATTATTTCTAATTATTACTAATTATTGGTAATTATTACTAATTATTGGTAATTATTACTAATTATTACTAATTATTGGTAATTATTACTAATTGTGGATAATTATTGGTAATAAGTAAATTATGACTAATTGTGGGTAATTATCGGTAATTATTACTAATTATGGATAATTATTGGTAACTAGTAAATTATTACTAATTATTGGTAATTCTTGGTAATTATTGGTAATTATTACAAATTATTGATACTTATTGGTAATTAGTACTAATTATGGATAATTGTTGGTAATTATTACTAATAATGGATAATTATTGGTAATTATTAGTAATTATTGGTAATTATCTGTAATTATTACCAATTATTGGTAATTATTTGTAATTATTACTAATTATTGGTAATTATTACTAATTATTGCTAATTATTGGTAATTATTATTAATTATTTCTAATTATTGGTAATTATTGGTAATTATTAATAATTATTCCGTAATTATTGGGAATTATTACTAATTATTACTATTTAGTACTAAATATTGGTAATTATTGGTAATTATTGGTAATTATTACTAATTATAACTAATTATTAGTAATTATTACTAATTATTGGTAATTATTGGTAATTATTGGAAATTATTGGTAATTATTGGTAATTATTAGTAATTATTGGTAAATATTACTAATTATTGGTAATTATTAGTAATTATTACGAAAGTTTTCTAATTATTGGTAATTATTGGAAATTATTACTAATTATTGGTAATTATTACTAATTATTGGTAATTATTACTAATTATTGGTAATTATTACTAATTATTAGTAATTATTACTAATTATTACTAATTATTGGTAATTATTGGTAATTATTACTAATTATTCCTAATTATTGATATTTATTACGAATTATTAGCATTTATTCTTAATTATTGGAAACTATTACTAAGTATTCCTAATTACCATTAACTATGAACAATGAATACTAATAATTTAAATTTATTAAGTAATAAAACAATGTAAACATAATTAAATTACAACTAATTAAAAATAATTGAAACTAATAAAAAATTTAAAATAAATATTAAATTAAAATGAACATAAATACCTTTAAAATTGATCTGAGTTTGATCTCTGATCGTTGTTGAAAACTTCAATATCAACTCCGGAAAAAAAATTAAACTTAAGAAACGTTGAACTCTAAAAATAGAGTTTTGAGAGAAGTAGAAGATCGACTTTGAGAATGAATGAAAAAAACGAATGGGGGGTATTTATAGGTTAGATTATTTGCGACGGTACCCGTCGCAAATACCTTAGCCCTCATTTATTACGATCAACGGTTAAATAGTTATTTGTGACGGGTCCCGTCGCAAATAATAACCTACCGACATACTATTTGCGACGAGGGTATATTCTCGTCGCAAATAACTTTCCCGCGATTTGGCGCGCAAAGCGCGCCAGTCCTTTTGCGATGGGGAAAACTAACCCGTCGCAAATAACTACTTATTTGCGATGGGCAAATTCCCTCGTTGCAAATAAGTTTCTAACGGGACTATTTGCGACGGGATTTATCCCCATCGCAAATACCCATTTTTCCCATAGTGGTTGTAGCGGCTAACCCGTGGTACTCAACAGAAGGAGTACCACTAGAGGCTATGAGGGGGAGCGCTTGGTTGTAGCGGCAGACCCATGGTGGGAAGAGCTTAGTTGTAGCAGTAGACCCACAATACTCGATAGGTGGAGTACTATAGCAGTCCAAGGTAAGAGGGAAGCGCTTGGTTGTAGTGGCATAACCACTGTACTTGATGGAGAAGGAGTTTCCCAATAGCTATGGGTTCAACTTCATGATCGATCCTATGTGGGTCATTGCGAGGGTTAGTACCTACAGGTCCTTTGTGGGTCTGACGACTTATATGAATCAGTGGCTACATCTGATCATCTCTATCGTCTTACGAAGTAGTATTCCTGTGTGAGCTGAATCCCATTTTTCTTTCCTATGTGGATTGAGTTGTGTTATCCTGTGTGGATTCACGTTTTTCTTTTTTATGTGGATTGTGTGGTGCTATCCTGTGTGGATTCATGTTTTTCTTTCCTATGTGGATTGTGTTGTGCTATCCTGTGTAGATTCACGTTTTGCTTTCCTATGTGGATTGTGTTGTGCTTTCCTGTGTGGACTTACGTTTTGCTTTCCTATGTGGATTGAGCTGTGCTATCCTGTGTGGATTTACGTTTTGTTTTCCTGTGTGGACTGGGTTGTACTTGGGCTTGGATGTTGGAGCCGAACTTGGAATTGATGACTTAGGTATATGTATGGGTATATACCTAAGCAGTGTCGGATGTTACTACCTGATTGCATCTTTTCCTTTGTGGATTATCCTTTGTGGATTTTGGGAGACCTTTGGGGGTCTCGGGGTCCCTACTGAGTAGCTTATACTCACCCCTGCACGGGCTATGCCTGCACTACGTTGTGTTGGTTGCAGACGACGGACATCGCTGATCGTGGTTGAGGCTTGCGGAGCAGGACGGTACCTGGAGGTGGACCATTGGGCAGGACGTACTCAGAGCGGTCGGCTGGACCCGAGGAGCAGTGGAGGCCATCTGTACCCACCCTTCAGGTGTGATTTCCAGTGGACAACTCGACATTGCGGCTTTACTTTTCAGTTGTTGTATTCCCTTTCCAGTTGTACTTTACTTTCAGTTTGGGTTTGTATACTGCCCACTTACTTTTCCGCACTTACTGTTGTACCAGTTTTTACTTAGTGTTTACTTCTGTCTTCTTGCTCTGTGGTGTTTGAGGATTACATTACAAAGGCAATTCCTTCCCTTTTTACCAGGATTTACGCCTTGGTGCTAGTCGTCAACCCCTGGCCTATGGAAGGCGGGCTTGGGGTAGTCACGGCACGAGCCCTGAGGACGGGTCATGACAAATTGGTATCAAAGGAGTTCGGTTCTACTGTAGAATCTTGGGGCTCTGATCTTTTTTCTATGTGAAGCAATAGTGTTTAGAATATTGGGTGTGGTTATCAGTCCAGGGAGTCCAGTGTTGGTGCGGCGACCAACGTATCCGTACACCAGGACCCTGACTTCTGATTTCCGACTTAATGCACGAAAACATTGATTGCATGTGTGTTTCAAGTTTTCTTTGTGATTTCTTTGTGTCATCTCACCAGGTATATTGTTCTGACCGTGGTGCACCTATTTCCTTTTCAGGATGGCCCCACGACGGTAGCTAGCTAGGGTTCCGAGAGTTGAGCGTGACGACAGCCCGTCGAGCGATGAGGCCTCGGTACAGGGCCTTTTGACAGCTGAGGCACCAGCGGTACCTCTACCCGCCGAGCCACCGATGCTTCCAGCCCCAGCCGCTGATGATGCACGTCGCCTTAGTGCACTGCATGAGTTCCAGTGCCAGCGACCACCCAGGTTCCGCAGGGAGATGGACCCCAGGCAGCCAAGGACTGGCTGGAGGCAGTGGTGCGAGTTTTCCGGTTAGTGAGGACACAAGCAGACCTTATGGTGGTCCTTGCAGCGAGCCTCCTGCATGCGGCAGCAGGCAGATGGTGGAGCTTGATGCTCCAGGTGCACGATGAGGCATCACTCCTTTGGACAGACTTTGAGAGCCTTTTTCGCTCAGAGTTCATCCCAGCCACCCTCCGAGCGGTGCGCATCCAGGAGCTACTACAACTGCAGCAGGGCAGCATGACAGTAGCCCAGTACGCGGCGAGGTTTACCGATCTCTCGCGTTATTCCACGGACATGGTACGAGACCCATTCTTCAGGTCCCGAACCTTCGAGTAGGGGCTCAAGCGAGAGATCAGAGCTTAAGTTGTTTCTCACAGCATTCCGACACAGACAGGGGTGTTGGAGTGAGCCCTCTTAGTGGAGAGTTTCCTTGCTGAGCAGTCTCCAGCAGCAGGACCCACCACTAGCCGGCATGTGGCAGAGTCTTCTGCAGCGGGCAGTAGACAGATGACGCAGGGGTCCAAGAGGACTAGACCTACCGGTGGTCGACCGCGTGACATAGGATCGTTTGTGAGAGGCACCCGGGGTGGACAACGACTTACTATGAGCGGACAATGTTACTCATGCGGTTGGGTTGGTCACATGGCTCGTGACTGCCCGACCCTCCTTGCCGAGGAGCAGCAGACGGTTGAGGGGTCACACATGTAGAGGCAGAGGGTCGACCGTGGCGGTCCGCAGGGGGTAGGTGGGCGAGGCAGAGGAGCTGGTCGTGCAGCTGGAGGTGGACGACGCTTCGAGGTTTTGCCACCACCACCACCAGGAGGTCCACCCCGACCGCAGGGAGCTGGTAGACATGGGAGAGCTCAGCTTCAGGCAGCTGAGGCCTACGATCGTGGAACTCCGGGAGCAGATGGACAGGAGTGGGACTAGCTCCAGACCTGGAGACTTTTTTTTATGCTGCTTCTAGCGTTGTTGATGTTTGTTTGAAGATGTTTTGTGTCTTTGTACTTTGAGCTGCAGTAATAAAAGACACCTTTCTTTTTGTGTTTACCTTCCTGTCCTCTCTTTGTGTTGTTACTAAGAGGTTCGGGTTTAAAACCCATTGACTTTACCCTCACTTTGAGATACCTACTGGAGGAGACCTAGTGACCACACACTGATGCCGACAGTGTGACTCAACCCTTGGAGGCGAGAGTAACGGTTGGATATCTTGGTAGTAGAGTCGAGGCCTTAGGACGTCATCCTTGGTATGGGATTGTATCATCCATGACGGGATTGACTGTATTAGGCGAAGAACGTGGTTCATCCAAGGGATGAGACCGGATTTCTCTTCTTGGCAAAGAAGAAATCTCAGCAGCTCGAGTAGGACGAGAAAGGTCCAAGTCATCCAAGAGCGGATGAGGACAACTCAGAGCCGGCAAAAGTCTTGTGCTGACAGGAGGCGGAGACCACTAGATTTCGAGGATAGCGACCATGTTTCCTTACAGGTCACACCTTGACGTGAGTTACAGAGATTTGGCCGAGGCAGCATGTTGTGTCCACGCTTCATCAGACCATTCCAGGTCCTCAGCAGGATTGGCGAGGTGGCTTATCGCCTGTGTAACATCCCAAGTAAGTAATGAGTAATATATATTTTTATCTATGTCTAATAATGAATTATATAGTGTTTTAGAGGTTTAAAATGAAAATAAATCCAATCTTAAGCATGGAATACACTAATATTTTTAAAAGATTGTTTTACTTCCTTTTGATGGCAAACCATTTTTGAATCTATCTTTTGACAATTTTATAAGCTATGTTTGTCAAAATAAAATTATTATTTATGATTGGGACATCAAAATTTACTTTGTGTGAATTTTTGGTATTTTTCAGACAATGTTCATTTTTTAATGAATATTGAAAAATACTGTATTTTACATCAAAACTGCTATTTAATCTAATTTATTTATATGATTAGATTATATTTTGAATTGGTTTTGAAGTGAAATTATAATATATTTTTATCATTCAATCCAATGGTGGTTGTTGGAATCAATTTCACTTTGAAATTGGACTTAAACTGGTGTCAATCTTTTGATACTTATTGTTTCATAAAAACACGCTATTTGTCATAACAGCGGGAATTAATTATTAAATTAATTAATATGAATTATATGTTTTTAATTTTTCAAAATAGAATTCATTTTTGAATTCGGAATATCAAATATATCTTAGGGTGAATTTTTGGTAATTTTCTGAAAAACTTTAATTTTTGATGAATAGTGAAACCACTAAGTGGTACTTATAAAAACTGATTTTCCGTTTAAATGAAATTTTGCCATCATTGTGTTTTGAATTTCAAAAATATGACATACATGGTTGTCATTAAGAAGTAAAATGTGGTTCAATGAGATTAAAATATTTTTTTGGTGAATAGTAACTTATTATGTTTTTAATCGCGATTAGTGGTAATTAGTGTAGTTTAAGGTAAAAATAATGTTTTAATAGTATGAGATGAGTTTGAAACATGTCCTACCCTCATTGGATGTGTCATGGACGACCAATAAAAGCCATGGGTCAACTTGGGGACCCCATGGAGCCACTTTGGTTGGGAAATGACATAAATAACTTTTTATTAAATGTTAAAGTAAAAATGACACAAACATAATATGTTTTATGAAAACAATTTTTACATAGGGTTATAAAGATCCGATTTTTTATTATAAATAGTCATTGGAAATCTAAAAAGATTTCCTACATCATATTATTTTTTTTTATAATTTTTAGACATTAAATAAATTAATTTAATTATGACATCATGATGATGCAATGATGACCTAATTAATGAACAACTTAAATAAAATGAAACGATAATATAAAATATAAGACCTACACTTGTCCAAAAACTATTGGATGGAAATATTTCGAAGCCTTATCATCTTATATTCGAAATATATCAATGTGGGACCTTAGAAATTCGAAACACTTTTGAAAATAAAATAATAGTTTCACGATTTCCAAAAGTGACCTTCCTCTCCTCTTATAAAAGGCCCCCACCTCTACCTCATTTCACACACTCCTCAAGCCTTTGGCTCGGCCATCCCCTGAACATTTACTCTCTACACATCCCTATACTCATCCTAGAGGATTCCCTTTGGGAATAATCCTTTCAAAGGAAGCCTTTAGGCTCAAATCAAAAGGAGTTACACTTTTAAAGGTAATTCATTCTCTCATGTTCATTTGTTTTATTTTTCTTCTCCGACCCCTAAACTCTTTTTATTTACATCTTTTGTAACAACACCAGTATCTACAATATACTAGGATGTTGTTATAAGATTTATTCGAGCTACACTCTCACACAACTACATCAAATGGTTAAAGAACATACGGTTTCCGTGGATGGCGAAATTCTGCCTCCCAAAACGATGATTGTTCAATACTCATTTAACACCTTCAAAGGTGGCCATTATGATGTCACTATTTTTATATGATATATAATATGTTTATTCTTTCTTTAAGCTTCTGTATTTTTCATTTATGGCATACCATTATTGTTTCCATTATGGGTAAACACGATATCTTCATTTTAGGAAGTGCGGACTACCGCCCCCTGAAAGTGATTTGATTCATTAATACCATATGTGGGATGTGTAAAGGATAAAGTTAATGATATTAAATATGTTATTATACTGGAATTATAATATACTATTATATCATTATGATTCCATTCCAGAAAATACGAAATAGAAATGGAAGTAGCGTTCATGCGTACGTACGACTTACCGTCTCCATGAACGGTGCATTTCATTTCTTACCTCTAAATGTGATGTAATATTATAAATACATGTATATGATGAATATATATGATATATATGTTATCCAAATCATTAATATCATTCTGGATATAACGAACCTTTGACTAAATTAACAACATGTAAGTGTAAGAAGTCTATTTTTGACTTAAGAACCAAATACCGACAAAATGAACATTATTAACTTAAATGATTACATTATGTTCATAACATGGTATAAAAAGAATAATGAACTTGAAAAAGGTTCTTAAGCAAGTATAGATTAACTCAAGTTTATTATTCAGGAGATTAAATAACGGTCAGGTCAAGTCGGATACGAGGTATGGGACTTCGTCTCAATCTCCTTTCATTGAGGCATATTTTGTTTTATACACAACCTTCTTTTATATGGTGTATAAACCCCTTTGACTTTTAAGTTTATTCAAAAGGAATCTTTTTTTATATGAAGCGTTTTTTAAACGACAAAAGGGAATGTTTTTGTCGTACGTATGCGGCGACAACGACTTCTCCGCCGTCGTGATAGTTATTTGAGTTTCGGCTTCCTCTACAAGCCATACATTCTTTTTAAAAGAAAAATAAATACCATGTTTTACTTTTCTTTTATTTTGGTATCGAAAATGGTTTTCATAATATTTTTATATAAATGTGTTGTATTGATATCTTGTGATTGAAAGGTGGGAATGTTATGTTTTCTTTATGCATGTTTTATGTGATATGATTATGTTGAGGTTATTGGGCATTATTATGAAGAAGGGTGGTTCTGTGATAAACTAAGGGTGGGTGAGCCCGATATAGCTCTCAAATGCCTTGGGTAACGCGAAGGGGTGAAACGTTAAGGTTTCTCCGAAGAGATTTTAGGGAATATACTGTGATGGGTATTCCAAATGTAACCAAGAGGGTTACTCCCTACGTAAGAATGTTATGAATGCCTCATGTTACCTTTATGTCTTATGATTTCTATGATTCATTCATTATTTGATGAGGTATGTTAAAGTTCTTATGTTTTATGGGTAAAGTATGATCTCATCCTTATGTATATATGTACCCAGGTTTCCTTTCCATATTTTTATATCCCTTACTGAGCTTTTTATGATCATACCACATTTTTTTGAAATATTTTTCACAGGTCAAGGGAAAGGTACATGATATGATGATAGTGTCAAGGAAGTGTCAAGAAAGAATCCATGTTTATTTTAAATATGTTTCCATTGATGGGAATGAATAATACTATCTTTATGTAACCACGTTGTTTATATGTGGAATGTAATGCATGTTTTATGATCTAATTCTCTAAAACTCTAAACCCGAAAAGATCCTCAATGTGTAATCTTGTAATAACTCAAGATTAAGTATGGTTTAAGGATGGGGCCTTATAGTTGGTATCAGAGGTCGGTTTAGATAACTTTAGGAGTTAGAATTATATTAAATGATTATACAAAAATATTTTTTTTTGAAATGATATAGCATTTGAAGATTACCATGTTGCTTCATCTAAGACATGTTTGTTCAGAATGGTTTTTCGTAGAGGAAACAGGGAAGCAGTGATAGGAAGGCATACAGAAGGAAATAACCTTCTGAATCAGCATCCTGAGATGGTCGGAATTGGAACTGAACAGTTTGTTGCAGTAATGGCGCAGTTGACTCAGGGTATAAATGGTGGTGGTATCCATGCACGAGATCAGCCTGATCAACCGCAGAAGAACATGTCAGTGGTGGAACATTTCATGAGGAAACATCCCCCATTATTCAGAGGATCATCTGACCCTGTGTTAGCTGAATGGTGGATTAAAGCACTGGAGAAGATTTTCGATGTCATGGGGTGTTCAGACAATCCAATGGTTATTCTTGCTATTTACCGTTTGGAGGGTGAGGCAGATCAGTGGTGGTCTATGGTTAAAAATTTCAGGGATGCCGATGAGATTGATGCTCTCGACTGGGATGAATTCAAAGGTATGTTTCTTGAGAAGTATTTTCCTAAGGCTGTTCAACTTAGGATGGAAAATCAATTCTTGGAATTGAGGCAAGTGGAAGACTCAGTGGCTACCTATGAAGAAAGGTTCACTCGATTGGCAAGGTATGCTCCAAATTTTATCCGAGACCTTGATAGTAAAATCAATCGTTTTTACTCAGGATTAAAGCCAAAATATCGAAGGGCATTAGCTTCTCGTGAGTTTAAAAGTTATGAAAATCTTGTTCGATGTGCTGAGAAGGTGGAAATGAAGTTTGTCGATGATCAAGTGTTCTATAACAACCAACAGAATAAGTGACCGAGGTGGCAGGAGAAAGGTAAGAATTCATCAAAAAATTCTGATGGTAAGAAAACTAAGTTTCCAGTTTGTGATAAATGTGGAAAAGGCATGCTAGGGAATGTCTTTTGAATTCTGGAAAGTGCTACCGATGTGGTAAGATGGGACATAAGGCTCGTGATTGCACTGAAAAGGATCAAGGTGAAGGTAATACCAAATTTGATTTACAGTTAGTGAAATGTTATAAGTGCAATGAGATGGGTCACTATGCAAACGAGTGTCCGACAAAGAGATTGAGTGATGGGAAGCAGTTAGACTACAAGCAGAAAGGGGTGGTGAAATCCTTTGCAACTACTTCAGCAGATGTCGGGCCATCAAATGAAGTTGTATCAGGTACTTTGTTTGTTTTTTCAGATTATGCCAGTGTGTTGTTTGATTCGGGGTCTACACATTCTTTCATCTCTGAAACCTTTTCTAGTAAAATGAGAATACCATCTCAAGAAATGACTCCTAAACTTTTGGTAAAAACACCTAGGGGGAATGTTGTGGCAAAAAGAATTTATAAGAATATTCCTATCCTTATCTGTGGAAAGAACCTACCTGCAAACCTTATTGTTCTACCTCCAGTAGAGTTCGATGTTATCCTGGGTATGGATTGGCTCTCTATTTACCATTCTAAGTTTGAATATAGATCTAAAGAAGTTTCTTTTCAGAAATACTTTCAGTTTGTGTACAAGAATGAACCCTTACTGTTGATAACTTATCAAGAGGCCGAGAAACTTGTAAAACATGGAAATTAATGTTACCTTGCACACATTGTTGAAAACAAGGGAACTGTTCAGATTAATGATGTGCCAGTGTTAAATGAGTATCCTGATGTTTTTCCTGAGGAGTTGCCTGGAATAATACCAGATCGGGAAGTTGAGTTTACGGTTGACTTAGTTCCTGATGCTAAGCCAATTTCAAAACCCCCTTATCGAATGACTCAAATTGAACTTTTAGAGTTGAAGAAGAAATTGGAAGATTTATTAGAGAAAGGTTTCATTCGACCTAGCACATCACCATGGGGTGCTCCTGTTTTATTTGTTAAAAAGAAAGATGGTTCTATGAGACTTTACATTGATTATAGGGCCTTGAATAATATCACTTTTAAGAACAAATATCCTTTGCCTCATATCGATGATTTGTTTGATCAGCTCTAGGGAGCTCAGTATTTTTCAAAGATTGACCTGAGATCGGGGTACCATCAGCTGAAGGTAAAGGAAACAGATATTCCGAAGACTGCGTTTCTTACAAGATATGGCCATTATGAATTTTTAGTAATGCCTTTTGGGATAACCAATGCACCTGCTGTATTCATGGACTTAATGAATAGAATTTTCCATGAGTTCTTGGATAATTTTGTGGTGGTTTTCATTGATGATATTTTGGTGTTTTCTAAAAGTAAAGAGGAGCATGGAAGACATTTAAGGGTTATCTTTCAAACCTTAAAAGAAAATAAATTGTATGGGAAATTCAGAAAATATGAGTTTTGGTTGCAACAAATTTCCTTCCTTGGTCACATTGTTTCTAAAGATGGGATAACTGTTGATCCTGCAAAAACAAAAGTTGTGGAAGACTGGCCAAGACCCACAAATGTAACTGAGATTCGTAGCTTCCTTGGTTTGGCAGGCTATTACCGAAGGTTTGTTAGAAATTTCTCATGGTTATTTAGTCCTATGACTAAGCTAACTCGGAAGGGTGTTAAGTTTATCTAGACAAAAGAATGTGATGATTGTTTTCAGGAATTAAAAAGAAGATTGGTGAATGCTCTAGTTTTGGAACTACCTTCTAGGAATGGTGAGTTTGTTATCTACAATGATGCTTCATTGAAAGGACATGGTTGCGTCCTAATGCAGAATGATCAGGTAATTGCTTATGCTTCACGACAGTTGAAAACTCCTGAGGTAAATTACCCTACACATGATTTGGAATTAGCTTCTGTTGTTTTTGATTTAAAAATTTGGAGGCATCATTTTTATGGAGTAAAGTGTGAAATATATACCAATCACAGAAGTTTAAAGTATATATTCACTCAGAAAGAATTGAACATGAGACAAAGGATATGGCTAGAATTAATCAAGGATTATGATTGTACAATTCATTACCATTCGGGAAAAGAAAATAAAGTGGCTGATGCTTTGATTCCAAAAAGTAATGCTTCATTAGCAATGTTGCGTTTGGAACGTGATCCTTTGGTTAAGGATTTGATGAACATTGGCATAGAAGTTGTTGGTGCAGGAAGTTCTTCTGTTTTGTTTCAGGTATTAGTGAGATCATCTCTATCAGATAGAATCAAGCAAGCACAGAAGAAAGACAGTGAGTTGCAGAAAAAGGTAGAGCTGGTTCAGAAAGGTAAGTTTCCCGAATTCAACATTGATAATGATTTCGTTTTGAGATTTGGTAAGAGATTGTGTGTGCCTTGTGATTAACAGTTGAAGAGAGAATTGTTATGTGAAGCTCATAGTTCTCCGTTTTCAGTTCATCCTGGAAGTACTAAGATGTATAGAGATCTGCGGGAGTATTACTGGTGGGATGGAATGAAAAGAGATATTGCTGATTTTACTGTGAAATGTTTGACTTGTCAGCAGGTAAAAGCAGAGCAGCAGTTACCGAAAGGGATGCTTAAGCCTTTACCAGTTCCAGAGTGGAAATGGGAGAATATATCCATGGACTTTGTTGTAGGATTACCGAAGACATCTCGAGGTAATAATGCAATCTGGGTTATTGTTGATCGCTTGACTAAATCTGCTGATTTCCTTTCTATACGAGATACTTTTTCCCTAGATCAACTTTCCCGTTTGTATCTTAAAGAGATAGTTAGGTTACATGGAGTTCCTCTATCCATTGCATCTGACCGCGATCCCAGGTTCACTTCTAACTTTTGTAAAGGCCTTCAGAAGTCGTTGGGTACTGAATTAAATTTTAGTACAGCTTTTCATCCTCAATCAGATGGGCAGTCAGAATGAACAATTCAGACATTGGAGGATATGCTACGAGCTTGTTCTATGGATTATCAGGGAAGTTGGGACAAACATCTTTCTTTGGTTGAATTTTCATATAATAACAGTTTTTATTCCAGTATACAGATGGCAACATTTTAGTCATTATATGGGAAGTGGTGTCAAACTCCATCTTTCTGGGATGAAGTGGGTGAAAGGAAGTTGATGGGACCAGAATTGGTAGAAGAGATGGCAGAAAAAGTTCAGCTGATTCAGAAGCACATGAGAACAGCTCAGAACGGGCAGAAGAGTTATGCGGATAACCGGAGGAAGGATCTATCTTTCGAGGTAGGTGATCATGTTTTTCTCAAGGTTTCTTCTTGGAAAAGTGTGATGAGATTTGTTAAGAAAGGAAATATGAGTCCAAGGTTTATTGGACCATATGAAATTCTGGAGAGAGTTGGATCAGTTGCATACCGGGTGGCTTTACCTCCGAGTTTATCTCAGGTACACAATGTTTTACATGTTTCGATGTTGAGAAAGTATATGCCAGATCCATCTCATGTTTTGAGTCCAGAGGTAGTTCAGCTGGAAGAGAACCTATCTTATGAGGAACAACCGGTCCAGAATCTTGACCACAGGGAGAAAGTGTTACAGAATAAGGTGATTAAGCAGGTAAAGGTTTTGGGGAAAAACCACATGATGGAAGAGGCAACATGGAAATCTGAAAATGCAATGAGGGATAAGTACCCCCATTTATTCGATAAGTAAATAAATTGAGGGGACACAATTTTCTAAAGGGGGGAAGGATGTAATATCCCAAGTAAGTAATGAGTAATATATATTTTTATCTGTGTCTATTAATGAATTAGATATTGTTTTAGAGGCTTAAAATGAAAATAAATCCAATCTTAAGCCTGGAATACATTAATATTTTTAAAAGATTGTTTTACTGCCTTTTGAGGGAAAACCATTTTTGAATCTATCTTTTGACAATTTTATAAGCTATGTTTGTCAAAACAAACTTATTATTTATTATTGGGACATCAAAATTTACTTTGTGTGAAGTTTTGGTATTTTTCAGACAATGTTCATTTTTTAATGAATAGTGAAAATACTGTATTTTACATCAAAACTGCTTTTTAATCTAATTTATTTATATGCTTAGATTATATTTTGAATTGTTTTTGAAGTGAAATTAGAATATATTTTTATCATTTAATCCAATGGTGGTCGTTGGAATCAATTTCACTATGAAATTGGACTTAAACTGGTGTCAATCTTTTGATACTTATTTTTTCATAAAAACACGCTAATTGTCATAACAGCGGGAATTAATTATTAAATTAATTAATGTGACTTATATGTTTTGAATTTTTTCAAAATAGACTTCATTTTTGAATTCGGAATATCAAATATAGCTTAGGGTGAATTTTTGGTAATTTTCTGAAAAACTTCAATTTTTGATGAATAGCGAAACCACTAAGTGGTACTTATAAAAACTGATTTTCCGTTTAAATGAAAATTTGCCATCATTGTGTTTTGAATTTCAAAAATCTGACATACATGGTTGTCATTAAGAAGTAAAATGTGTTTCAATGATATTAAAATATTTTTTTGGTGAATAGTAACTTATTAAGTTTTTAATCGCGATTAGTGGTAATTAGTGTAGTTTAAGGTAAAAATAATGTTTTAATAGTATGAGATGAGCTTGACACATGTCCTACCCTCATTGGATGTGTCATGTCCGACCAAGACAAGCCATGGGTCAACTTGGGGACCCCATGAAGCCACTTTGGTTGGGAAATGACATAAATAACTTTTTATTAAATGTTAAAGTAAAAATGACAGAAACATAATATGTTTTACGAAAACAATTTTTACATGGGGTTATAAAGATCAGATTTTTGATTATAAATGGTCATTGGAAAGATAAAAGGATTTCCTAAATCATAGTAGTTTTTTTATAATTTTTAGACATTAAATAAATTAATTTAATTATGACATCATGATGATTCAATGATGACCTCATTAATGAACAGTTTAAATAAAATGAAACGATAATATAAAATCTAAGACCTAAACTTGTCCAAAAACTATCGGATGGGAATATTTCGAAGCCTTATCATCTTATATTCAAACTATATCAATGTGGGACCTTAGAAATTCGAAACACTTTTGAAAATAAAATAATAGTTTCATGATTTCCAAAAGTGCCCCTCCTCCCCTCTTATAAAAGGCCCCCACCTCTACCTCATTTCACACACTCCTCAAGCCTTTGGCTCGTCCATCCCCTACACATTTACTCTCTCCACATACCTCTCCTCATCCTAGAGGATTACCTTTGGGCATCATCCTTTCAAAGGAAGCCTTTAGGCTCAAATCAAAAGGAGTTACACTTTTAAAGGTAATTCATTCTCTCATGTTCATTTGTTTTATTTTGCTTCTCCAACCCCCTAAACTATTTTTATTTACTTCTTTTTTAACAAAACAGGTATTTTCAATATACTAGGATGTTTTTATAAGATTTATTCGAGCTAAACTCTCACAAAACTACATCAAATGGTTAAAGAACATACGGTTTCCGTGGATGGCGAAATTCTGCCTCCCGAAACGATGATTGTTCAATACTCATTTAACACCTTAAAAGGTGGCCATTATGATGTCACTATTTTTATATGATATATAATATGTTTATTATTTTATTAAGCTTCTGTATTTTTCATTTATGGAATACCATTATTGTTTCCATTATGGGTAAACACGATATCTTCATTTTAGGAAGTGCGGACTACCGCCCCCTAAAAGGGATTTGATTCATTAATACCATATGTGGGATGTGTAAAGGATAATGTTAATGATATTATATATGTTATTATACTGGAATTATAATATACTCTTATATCATTATGATTCCATTCCAGAAAATACGAAATAGAAATGGAAGTAGCGTTCATGCGTACGTACGACTTACCGTCTCCATGAACGGTGCATTTCATTTCTTACCTCTAAATGTGATGTAATATTATAAATACATTTATATGATGAATATATATGTTATATATGTTATACAAATCATTAATATCATTCTGGATATAACGAACCTTTGACCAAATTAACAACATGTAAGTGTAAGAAGTCTATTTTTGACTTAAGAACCCAATACCGACAAAATGAACATTATTAACTTAAATGATTACATTATGTTCATAACATGGTATAAAAGGAATAATGAACTTGAAAAAGGTTCTTAAGCAAGTAGAGATTAACTCAAGTTTATTTTTCATGAGATTAAAGAACGGTCGGGTCAAGTCGGATACGAGGTATGGGACTTCGTCTCAATCTCCTTTCATTGAGGCATATTTTGTTTTATACACAACCTTCTTTTATACGGTGTATAAAACCCTTTGACTTTTACATTTATTCAAAAGGAATCTTTTTTTATACGAAGCGTTTACTAAATGAAAAAAGGGAATGTTTTTGTCGTACGTATGCGGCGATAACGACTTCTCCTCCATCGTGATAGTTATTTGAGTTTCGGCTTCCTCTACAAGCCATACCTTCTTTTTAAAAGAAAAATGAATACCATGTTTTACTTTTCTTTTATTTTGGTATCGAAAATGGTTTTCATAATGTTTTTATATCAATGTGTTGTATTGATATCTTGTGATTGAAAGGTGGGAATGTTATGTTTCTTTTATGCATGTTTTATGTGATATGATTATGTTGAGGTTCTTGGGCATTATTATGAAGACGAGTGGTTACGTGATAAACTAAGGGCGGGTGAGCCCGATATAGCTCTCCAATGCATTGGGTAACGCGAAGGAGTGAAACGTTAAGGTTTCTACAAAGATATTTTAGGGAATATAATGTGATGGGTATTCCAAACGTAACCAAGAGGGTTACTCCCTACATAAGAATGTTATGGATGACTCAAGATACCTTTATGTCTTATGATTTCTATGATTCATTCATGATTTGATGAGGTATGTTAAAGTGCTTATGTTTTATGGGTAAAGTATGATCTCATCCTTATGTATATATGTACCCATGTTTCCATTCCATATTTTTATATCCCTTACTGAGCTTTTTATGCTCATCCCATGTTTTTTTGAAATGTTTTTCACAGGTCAAGGGAAATGAACATGATATGATGATAGTGTCAAGGAAGTGTCAAGAAAGAATCCATGTTTATTTTAAATATGTTTCCATTTATGGGAATGAAGAATACTATCTTTATGTAACCACTTTGTTTATATGTGGAATGTAATGCATGTTTTATGATCTAATTATCTAAAACTCTAAACCTAAAAAGATCCTCAATGTGTAATCTTCTAATAACTCAAGATTAAGTAAGGTATAAGGCTGGGGCCTTATAGCCTTGATCTACCACCTCAGTTGCACCAGGTGCACAACGTCTTCCACGTATCTCAGCTGAGGAGATACGTGCACGACCCGATGCATATCAATGACCATGGGGAGGTGGGCGTTGATGATGGGGCGACTTTTACGGAGGTCCCAGTGGAGATCGAGGATCGACGGGAGAGTGTCCTATGTGGGCGGTCGATTCCTCTTGTGCGCATCAGATGGCAGCACGGGAGCCTCCAGGAGAGACCTTGGGAGCAGGAGGCTCAGATGCATGCTTAGTACCCTCTTTTGTTTCCCTAGTTTATGATGCATCTTTACGGGGACGTAAATCCATGTGGTGGGAGTGATGTAAAGACCCGTAAATTTCAAGTAAATTTTTTTTTCTTAATTTTCTTTGGAATTTTACAAGAACGCAGTTTCTGATGGCACGTGATTCTGAGGCCCGGTGTGCCCGGAATCATTTTCTAAAGTTTGGCTCGGGTACGTTTAGTGAACGAATGAGCGGGTTTTTCTAACTTTTGAACCGGTGCTCGGAATCAAATTCTGAGGGCACCGATGGAATCGCAACACCAGTATTTGCTTAGAAACGCCTCATCCGGAGTTGCGTTTACTCGGGTGTGGTTTTTAATTTTTGGGGTTAAGTGAAGAAAATAAAATAAAGTGGCGTGACAACTTTATTTTATTTCACTTAAAACCACATAAAGCCACTTAAAGCCACTTAAGCTAAGTTGAAGCGGATAGGGTGCAACCCAAAATATCCTACCCTCTTGGTAGGATATTTGTGAGGTGGAGCCCACACGACCCCCACCGTTTCTTTTCCTCTAAGTAACGCACCCGCGAAAACTCCCCATTATTGAAATTCAACTGGGGTGTTTTTTTAAAACTCTTAAACGCTCCTATTAAATGGACAATTAAGTCGTTACCATTAATTCACTGAATTAATGGTTCGTTTGTCACCATGTTTTCAAACTGTTGGCATAATAATAAAATAAGACCAACACCTTTTCTTTTGGTTGACGGGTTGATTTTTGAGAGGATTTGGAGAATCTGTACCTTCATTCCCCTTCGCGAAGAATGAGAAGAACGTGAAGAACGCGAAGAACGCCGACCCCTCGGAGATCGACGACGCGACGCCGTGTTCCGCAACACCGATGATTCTCCTTCTACGACGCTTCTTCCGCGATGTTCTTCCCCGCAACAATCTCTGATCAACAAATGCTTGAGATCGTCGATGCGATGCCTTTCCGCGACGCGACGATCCTCTTCTTCCGCGACGGTCAATTATGCGAAGAACTCTCATCCGACGACAGCTACGAGGTAGGGGTTTTATTTGAGAATAATATTTATTCCAATGGTTGTCTCTTCTAAAACAAAGAACCCGGATCAAAGTTCAATTTTAATTCATTAAAATTGTACCTTGTTATGTTTTTCACGTGTTGATTGTTATTTCCAATTGTTATCAACTAACACGGAGGGTGCGGGCCAAACAAACATGGCCCGACAACGCTCCGCAGTTTTTCATTGATGCGCAGATTGGCGGGCGAAGACAAATGGGCCGTAAGTTAATTTTGAAGGCTTTGCAGTGAAGTTCGAGTCCCGGGATGAGCACTGGTGAAGACCGCGCGCAAATCGGACCACCGGAGCGCGTTCGGTGGTCCGTAGAACCCCCCGCCGGCGCGCCACACCGGCACGGTGGCCGACAGCACCCGACCGCCAGGACGTGGCGGCGCCCAGCGCGCCGCTGGGAAGACCCGCAGCGACTGAAGCCGCGGCAGCGCTGGCCGGTCCCGCGGCCGCGCGGGACCGCGGAGGAAGGGACGTAGCCTTGCGCCGCGTCCGGTGAAACAGAGCGGCCCCACGCGGGGCCGCGACTTTCCTTCACGCGGGGGCAGCGCACCCCCGCGCCGCTCGACCGTAGCTGGCCGAGCCGACCCCAGTGGCCGGGTCGTGCCCAGGCCGGGCCGGGCCACCCTAGCCGAGCTGGGTCGCGCCGGCCGGGTCGGACCCAGGTTGGGTCGACCCGGTTCGGGCCGACCCAGGGGGGTTGGGCCGGGTAAGTCCGGGCCCAGACCCCCCGTTTTCGGACGTTTTCGGTCTTTTGCCCATATCTTGAGCTACGTGCCTTCGATCGACACGCCGTCAGCGGAGATGCGATCCTTGGATCGAGGCGGTCGTTTCTGTATATCGAACTCAAGGTTTCAGAGTACTTTGGGTTCGGCAGGGTTTGTTCTTAAACGAAACCAACCGGGCCCTTGGAGAGGAAACACTTATAACATGAGCTTCGGACGTCCGATTGACGTGCCGTTGACTTTGTTGGATTCCTCTTAGTGAGAAGGATCTTTTGGCTTACTCCACCTGAGGATTGGATGCATGTGGAGTATGGTCGGGTTGGTTTTGCCTTAAAAACCAACCGGGCCCCTGGGACGAAAAAGCCATTATCTCTCAGACCGAGCCTCTGATTGACGCGTCGTCTGTGACGTTGGGGTCCTGTTGACGATACGAAACTTTTGGATATATCAACTCTGAACTATGTGTCATTTGACGTATCATCCACTCATCTCGTGGAGCGGACCCTCCCGAAAGAGCTTGCTATGTGCGGGAACCCTAGAGCTGGCTGCGTCTGCGACGACAATGAAGATAGTACGGGAATCCTCCGTGGGTTCGGTAGTGACCACTATGGTACTTTTGGGATACATCAACTCTAGACTATGTGTCAGTTGATGCATCTACCTCTTGGATCGTAGAGTGGACCCTCCCAGAACGAGCATGCTGTGTGCAGAAACCCTAGAGCTGGTTGAGAATTGACGACTACTGATCGAATGACTCAGTGTGTTACGGATAGCCCAGTGGGAAGCGCTTGGTTGTAGCAGCAGACCCACGGCAGAGGAGCGCTTGGTTGTAGCGGCAAACCCGTGGTACTCATTAGAATGAGTACCTCTCGAGGATATGAGGGGGAGCGCTTGGTTGTAGCGGCAGACCCACGATGAAGGAGCGCTTGGTTGTAGCGGCTAACCCGTGGTACTCAACAGAAGTAGTACCTCTAAAGGCTATGAGGGGGAGCGCTTGGTTGTAGCGGAAGACCCATGGTGGGAAGCGCTTAGTTGTAGCAGCAGACCCACAGTACTCGATAGGTGGCGTACTATAGCAGTCCAAGGTAAGAGAGAAGCGCTTGGTTGTTGCGGCATAACCACCGTACTTGATGGAGAAGGAGTTTCCCAATAGTTATGGGTTCAACTTCATGATCGATCCTGTGTGGGTCATTACGGGGGTTATTACCTACAGATCCTTTGTGGGTCCGACAGCTTAGATGAATCAGTGGCTACATCTGATCGTCTCTATCGTCTTACGAAGTAGTATTCCTGTATGAGCTGAATCCCGTTTTTCTTTCCTATGTGGATTGTGTTGTGCTATCCTGTGTGGATTCACATTTTTCTTTTTTATGTGGATTGTGTGGTTCTATCCTGTGTGGATTCACGTTTTTCTTTCCTATGTGGATTGTGTTGTGCTATCCTGTGTGGATTCACGTTTTTCTTTCCTATGTGGATTGTGTTGTGCTTTCCTGTGTGGACTTACGTTTTTCATTCCTTTGTGGATTGAGTTGTGCTATCCTGTGTGGATTTACGTTTTTCTTTCCTGTGTGGAATGGGTTGTACATGGGCTCGGATGTGGGGGCTGAACTTGGAATTGATGACTTAGGTATATGTATGGGTATATACCTAAGAAGTGTCGGATGTTACTTCGTGATTGCATCTTTTCCTTTTTGGATTATCCTTTTTGGATTCTGGGAGACCATTGGGGGTCTCGGGGTCCCTACTGAGTAGCTTATACTCACCGCTGCACGGGCTATGCCTGCCCTACATTGTGTTGGTTGCAGACGACAGACAACGCTGATCGTGGTTGAGGCTTGCGGAGCAGGACGGTACCTGGAGGTGGACCACAGGGCGGGACGTACTCGGAGCGGTCGGCCAGACCCGAGGAGCAGTGGAGGCTATCTGTACCCACCCTTCAGGTGGGATTTCCAGGGGACAGCTCGACGTTGCGGCTTTACTTTTCAGTTTTTGTTTTCCCTTTCCAGTTGTACTTTACTTTCAGTTTGGGTTTGTATACTGGCCCACTTACTTTTCTGCACTTACTGTTGTACCAGTTTTTACTTATTATTTACTTCTGTTAGCTTGCTCTGTGGTGTTTGTGGATTACTTTACAAAGGCAATTCCTTCCCTTTTTACCAGGATTTACGCCTTGGTGCTAGTCGCCAGCCCCTGGCCTATGGAAGGTGGGCTTGGGGTAGTCACAGCACAAGCCCCGAGGATGGTTTGTGACAACAAGACTCAGTAGAACACCACCAATAACCCAAAACATTAGTTCATAAAATATAAAAAGTGTTTGCCATTATTTTAAACATGAAAAAAATATCAACAATATATCATACAAGTACAAACCACATACAGATTTTATGTAGTCCAACTCTACCTTCTTCAACAATATGCAGGGAGAAACATATCTACTTTGGCATAATTCCAGATGAAAAATAGAGAACTACCCTAACACATATCCTCCTTGAGAGGATATCCTCAAGAAAGTGACACATTTCTCAAGTAGGGATAGTCCAAGTACATACCGACCTAAGTCATTCACACCCATCTCGAGTGGATAGACCAATCATGCATCAAATTTCACATGTCAAACCAAGGCTATCACATCCCCCCTGTTTGGATATCCCCAATCATGCGACATATCTCACTGACTAGAATAGTACAAATACATGCCGACCCATGTATTCCACATACATTTCAGAGGATATTCTCATTTATGTGTCACATCTCACATGTGGTACCTAGAAGAGAAAATTTCATGCTCAACTACAAAAGAAAGAATAAAAACATATAAAATAAAAGTATTGATGTTCCAAGGATCAAATAACAAATGATAAGGGGAAGGGGGTTGAATATGTTGATAAATTTTTATAAGTTTCAAAACTGTATGAAAATAAACCCCTGAAACCTGTTAAGATTTATTACCATATTTACTTTTAGAAAATACTCACGCAAGTAGGAAAATTATAGAATCAATTCACATAAGATTTAAAAGGTTTAGACTTAGTGTGAGAACATACATCCTTTCCATAGCCACTCCTGTAGTTCTATTGAAATACGCTAATATGAAGAAGTGAATACAACTTATGCCAACTCTTGTTAGACCCCTTCTAACTCACGATAGTAAAGATTAATCTGACCCAAATCAGTTTACAATGTTTATTTATAAAACAATTGATCCAGACAAAAGAATAAAAACATTGTTAATCTACTCCAAAAATTCTCAGTATAAATCCTTAGCCCTATTTGCCTGAGACTAATCATCTCATTACGATAAAGATGGTTCGGATTTTCCTATACTCAAGCACTCAAAGAAAAATCCTTTAATATAGTCATAAATTTTAACTTTTAATTATCTTGCACTCTATATTTTGAATGTGTGTAAAAGATTCAAATGAACAAATGATCTGAGAAAATATTTATAAGCATCTCAGAGAACAAAGGAGAGAAAATTGAAAAAAATTTCAAATTATTTAAAACTATGAAAATATCTCACATTAAAGCGTCAACTTTGACTTCATCAAACCTCCTTAAATTTCTCCGTGATTTATATAATATTTAACATCAAGTTGTACTTATTAAAATATTCAAATCTTTTTTAGTACAATAATGGCCAATCTTGGTTCTAGTTTTTATAGAAACATGCTTAGAAATATTTTTAAGATTTTATCAGAAGCATGATAAGAAATCATGTTCCAAATTGTTCAGAAATCATGTTCTAATTTTTTTAGAAACCAGGTTCCAAATTGTTCATAAATCAGGTTCTGAACTGTTCCCAAATCATGTTTCTAATTTCTCATAAGTCACTACTAGAAAAACAGCTATTTGCGATGGGCTATTTGCGACGGGGTCCCGTCGCAAATAGCCCGTTGCTGAAAATGCCGTCGCAACTACACTTATTTGCGACGGGCCCGTCGCTAAAGCCCTTTTTTGCGACGGACATTCTCCCCGTCGCAAATAGTATTCCGTATTTTTGTAAAAAACTTTTAAAATAGTTTTTGCGACGGTTCCGTCGCAAAAACTATATTTTTAAAAAATAAAAAAATTTAATAATACTAGTATTTGCGACGGGAGTAGTATCCCGTCGCAAATACTACAAATAGTATTTGCGACGGGCATAGTATCCCGTCGCAAATAATACAAAAAAAATAAAAAAATAAAATATTAATAAATTATTTTAATTAATATAATAATAGAATTATAATTTAGAAATGAAAATAATAAATTATTTTAATTACTATAATAATAGTAGAATTATAATTCAAAAATAAAAAATAATAGAATATTAATAAATGATTTAATTAATATAATAATATTACAATTATAATTTATAAATAAAAAAATATTAATAAGTTATTTTAATTAATATAAAAATAATAGAATTATTTTACATTCAAATATTAAAATAATTCAAGTATTACAAAAAAAAATAATTAAATTTTAATATTATAAAATTTTAATATATATATATATATATAATTTTAATATATATATAAAATTTAATATTATAAAATATAAATAATATTATTATTCATATTAATATTGTTATTTAAAAATATAATATTATTAATATTTTATAATGAGACAGAAACTACGAATAGAAAAAAAAAATATTTTGATTTCACAAATTTTATAACAGAAATACAAACTCTAATCTGAAGGAGGGGGGGGTGGGGGATCTGCAGATGGTGGTGGAGGAAACTCCATCCCTAAAGCATGAGTGAGTCGGCGCATGTACTCCATCTACTCCTGATGCTGCTGCTGCCACCGACTCGTCTGCTCCTCGTACAGCTGCTGCTGGCGTCGACGCTCCTCCTCATGCTGTTGACGCATCTGCTCCTGCTCCTGTCGGAGACTCTCTATCTGTGCAGTCTGAGATTGCAACTGATCCTCATATTGTGTAGAAGAAGATGCACAAGCTCCTCTCGAGCTGGACGCCGACATCACAGCACTGCCATAATAATCTCCGGGAGTCAGTCGAGAGCCGATACCAACTACTCGGCCCTTCTCGAAGGCATACTGGGTGGCCTGCATCCATGCCGCCTCATCAAATTGACGGGCAATGATCTGATCTGATGACTCGGCCTGAATCTCAGGCCGGGCCTGTGCCGCTGCGGCCTCATATGACTCCTATAGTTGCAATTTAATATTAAAATTGTGAATATATTATATGCAGTTAATTTTTAAACTTGAAAACAAATAATACTGACCACGATGTGATGCTGACGATCACCTCTGAGCTCCCCAGTAGCAGGATCACTATACATCCTCCGATATACGTCGTACTCTGTAATATCGGGGTGCTCGACAGCCTATAAGAATAAAAAATAAACTGTTAATATTTATAGTTATATAAAATATTTATAAATAATGTACGTACCAGATGCTGTCTATGAGTACTGAAAGAACGACTCCCAGCTCGATGAGTCACCTCCTGTATCCCCCGATTCTGCCTCCCCACCGATGATCTCCTCTGAAAGGCATCACTCAACCAGTGCGCACATAATCCATCCCATACATGGGATGAAATATACTCTGGTCGGTGTGCCCTACATGACTCTTCAAAATCTGACACTCCTGCTTTCTTCATCGCAGCTTTTCTTAAATTGTGCAAAAACTAACGAAGACGATCACGCATGGCCACCTCCCATGCCTCGTGGATGGCGTCACGCATGGTATCCTCGATCGGATACCATAAACCCTACAAATAAATCAAAATATCAAGTTAGAAATGAAATAATTTTCAAAATAAAAATTATTTATTTACGTACGTACCAACCAATGACCGAACATGGCCTGCTGCACATCAATGGGAATCTTCTCCCATGTGGTCCACGGCTGAGAGAAATAGTTGCGCAAAATAGCGCTGCCCTGTCCGACTGCTATATGCGGAAAACTGAAAAAATAATAAACATTTATTATGTGAATAGATTAATGAAATCTTAGTCAAATACACATGTTATCACACAGGTTATCACACCTCCGTGTGCGTGGATCAAACCCAAGACGTGGACGTCGCTCGGGGACGGGGTCAGGAATCATCAATCGTGCAAGACTGCGCCCCCTCCGCGTACTCCCTGGAGCGCCTGCAGGCTGAGGGTCATCTGTCAGCAACTCATCCGCATCAAAACTCAGGTCAGCATCCTCCAACGCACGAAATGTGGCGTCGTCCATCTGAAACAGAAAATGTTAATGTTAGCAAATAATTGATAATTACTATTATATATACATATATACATATTATGATTGTATATAAATACCATGAAATGCTATCAGTGTTCATCTTCATCATCATCTTCATATATGTCAATGTCATCTTCATATTCCTCCTCAACATCATCGATATCCATTCGAGTTACAGTTGCTTCATCTCTTACCATTTCAAATTCATATGTGACATCATTAACATCATCATCATCACCGACTCTTAAATGTGGGGTGTCGTCATCGATACTCATGTCTCTTTGTAAAAAAGATTGATTTTGAGTACTCTCTTGAAAAACTTCAATTCTTTGCATATCAGTGAAAGCACATTCACTTTGACTAAACTGATTGTCTCGAATTTTGATTTTTATTACACTCCACCAATCAGTCAAGTCTCTTGATGTTGCACAGTACTTTGCATAATAAACTTGATATGCCTGTTGAGACAATAAAAATGGTTCATTTACTGCGAGAACACTTTTACATTTAATATCGATGATTCCATGAGTCGGATGAACACGCACGCCTCTCTCTGTATCCAACCACCGACATTTGAACATGGTTATGTAATGTTGTCCAAGATAACAGAGTTCAATGATTTCATCAAGTATGCCATAAAAGTCAACTTCATTTTCTCGATGATGAGATCCTCTCAAGCTAACTCCACTGTTCATTGTTTTTTTCGATTCCCCATATGCATGTGTGTGGAATTGAAATCCATTCACCACATATGAATTATAAGTTTTAACAAGTTTGGAAGGTGGGTTACTCAATACACACAACTGTTTGTCAATTTTATCAGCATGTCGAGACACCTGAAAATTTGTGAAATAATTATCAATATAGTAAACTATACATTGAATGAGTTGCTAGAAGATAAAGAATTTATGTTACCAGTTTTTGAAACCACTGAGAGAAATTTTTCAGTCGACGTTCTTCGAGAGCAGCTGCTGTAATTTGTGGAATTTGTTTCTTGATATGATTATCATACAACCTATAAAAACCAAAGTTATTTACTGTAACATAAATGATAGAATAAGTTATATAAACACTTACAGTACAACTGATGTCATCTCTTCACAGTTGAGCAGAACATACGTATGAGCTCTATGATGTTCATCATCTGAAAGCCAGCGTTCAGAAACTCCACCAAAACCAAGCTCTGACTGGTTGAAAACAGATAATTGATTGTCAATTTCATCAATATTCCTCTCATTCCGTCCCATTCGGTTGTGTTTTGAAGGATACTCAGATTCAAAATAATGGGAGTAGAAAAAAGATATTTCCTCTTCCAAATAAGCTTCTGCAATAGATCCTTCAACAGATGCTTTGTTGTGTACTTTTCTTTTCAATTTTTGCATGCATCTTTCAAATGGGTACATCCATCGAAACTTTACCGGACCTCCACATTTGGCTTCATATGGCAAATGTAACATCAAATGTTCCATTGAGTCGAAGAAAGACGGCGGAAATATTTTTTCCAGTTTATATATAATTACAACAACATCTTTTTCAAGTTTGCCTAGAGCATCATAATCTACCGTAGCCGCACAAATTTCCCGAAAAAAATGAGACATGTCTGTTATGGAATCCCAAATCACAGAATTCAAGAGACCTCTTAATCCAATGGGTAGAAGTCTCTCCATTATAACATGACAATCATGACTTTTTAATCCAGTAATATGACCATTCTTTACACATCTACCCAAATTGGAAGCACAGCCATCTGGAAGTCTCAAATCTGGAATCCACTGACAAAATAATAAACGGTTTTCTTTAGACAGTGTATAAGCTGCTTTTGGTTTCAGTAACCTTTTTGTTCTGACATTCTCAAATAGTTCCAATTCTGGACGCCTGCAAATTTGGACAAGATCTAAACGTGCATTTACATTGTCTTTGCTCTTTCCTGGCTTATCCAAAACTGTATGAAACAAATTATAAAAACAGTTCTTCTCAATATGCATGACATCTAACATGTGTCGGACCAACAAATCATACCAACATGGCAAATCCCAAAATATGATACGTTTAATCCAATTGTGTTCTTTCCCAAAACCAGAAATTTTCTGTTGGTTTATTGTGGGACCAAAAGTGATGGGATGTAATGAAAATACAACCGATTTTAACTCCGAACCTGATAGCATTTTTGGAGGTCCATCCCTTTCAGTTGTTCCTTTTCTGAAATGAGATCTGTTTCTGAGAAAAGGATGATCAGCTTGAAGAAATCTGCGATGACAGTCAAAATAACAAGGTTTCTTTCCATGAATGAGAATAAATGCTTTGTTCTCTCCCATACAGTAAGGACATGATTTATGACCATGTGTACTCTAGCCAGATAACATCCCATAAGCCGGGAAGTCACTTATTGTCCACATCAATGCTGCTCTCAGTATGAAATTCTGTTTCGTTGCAACATCATATGTACTGACACCACTACTCCACAATAAATTTAATTCATCAATCAATGGCTTCAAATAAACATCAATATTTTTCTTCGGATGTCCTGGAATTAGTAAAGTCAAAAAGATATATGGCTCCTTCATCGACATCCATGGAGGTAAATTGTACGGAGTTAAAAAAACAGGCCAACATGAATATTGACTACCATAAGATCCAAACAGAAAGAAACCATCAGTAGAAAGGCCCAGTCGAACATTTCTAGCTTCTAAAGCAAAGGATGGATGCACTCTATCAAAATGTTTCCATGAATCACCATCGGCTGGATGATTCAAGCTTTTATCGGTTGAACTATTCTCTTTATGCCATGACATCATTGTCGCTGTATTCTTAGACATGAATAAACGCTGAAGTCTTGATGTAAGCGGAAAATATCTCAACTGTTTTACAGGAATCAAACCAGACTTCCCATGTTGTCCTTCTTTATATCTCTGTTTCCCACATGTGGTACAACTATCCAACGACTCATTTTCCCCAGAATATAAAATGCAGTCATTTGAACATGCATGAATCTTCTGACAAGTAAGTCCCAAATTTCGAACCAACCTCTTACTTTCATTGTAATTTGCAGGTAAAACATTTCCTTCGGGTAACAGTGTTTTCAGCAAAGAAAATATCTGGTCAAAACAGGTGATTGACATTCCGTTATCTGATTTGATAGCCATAAATTTTGCAACTGCTTCTAATTTGCTCATCTTGCAGCCAGGATATAATGCATCCTCAACAGACTTCAACAACTCATAAAATTCAGACGGTCCCAACTCAGGATTTGAAGCTATATCACCCGGAGTTTCTGTATGTTGAACAGATGAACCTGCAACATCATGTACTAAATCTTGAAACTGGGATGGATCCGGAATCAAGTTGGTATCACCTGCTCTGGAACTGCGTTCACCGTGTTGATACCAAAAAACATAATCTGCTTGAAAACCAAAACGCAAGAGTTGTTCCCCCACTTTGTCAAACGTGTCAAACGTTCTCAGTGCACATTTTCTACAAGGGCATTTTATCTTTCATTCTGAAACAAATTCTGGATTTGATGCCGCAAATGATAAAAAAATCTCCACACCCTCTATATATACTGGATTTAAACCAGAACCATTTGGATTTCTACGTTGATTTATCCATATGCGGTCATCTAATAATGACTGTTGACGACCTCGTTGTTCCATATTTTTCTATAAAATATAAAAGCATTACTGGTTTTGAATAATTTGTTAGAAAAAACACAAGCAAGGATTGAATATATTGAGAATAAAGCAAAACCTGTTACAAATATTGATAATTTTAATATTATATTGATTTTTTATTTTTTTTAATAATACTAATATAATTTTTTTCATAAATATTAATTATATAATAATAACATCATTACATTATTAGTATATTTTATTATTAATATTAAAATAGTATAATTTTCTATATTATATACAATTCTCCTTTCATCTGTGTGTTTCACATTCTGTCTCCACATGTAATATTGACATTCACTTTCACCTCTCCATTGGCGAGTAGGTTGATAATTTTGAAAAAGAATGCCAATATTACATGTGGAGACAGAAAAAACACAGAAGAAAAGAGAATTTTATATAATATAGAAAATTATATTATTTTAATATTAATAATAAAATATACAAAAAATGTAATAAGGTAATTATTCCAAATTATTGGTAATTATTTCAAATTATTGGTAGTTATTCCAAATTTTTGGTAGTTATTCCAAATTATTGGTAGTTATTCCAAATTATTGGTAGTTATTCATAATTTTTTGTAGTTATTCCTAATTATTGGTAAATATTCCTAATTATTGGTAAATATTGGTAATTATTGGTAAATATTGGTAATTATTGGTAAATATTGGTAATTATTGGTGAATATTGGTAATTATTGGTGATTATTGGAAATTATTGGTGATTATTGGTAATTATTGGTGATTATTGGTAATTATTGGTGATTATTGGTAATTATTGGTAATTATTGGTAATTAATACTAAATATTGGTAATTAATACTAAATATTGGTAATTAATACTAATTATTGGTAATTAATACTAAATATTGGTAATTAATACTAAATATTGGTAATTAATTCTAAATATTGGTAATTAATACTAAATATTGATAATTAATACTAATTATTGGTAATTAATACTAATTATTGGTAATTAATAATAATTATTACTAATTATTGGTAATTATTACTAATTATTGGTAATTATTACTAATTATTGGTAATTATTACTAATTATTGGTAATTAATACTAATTATTGGTAATTAATAATAATTATTGGTAATTAATAATAATTATTACTAATTATTGGTAATTATTACTAATTATTTCTAATTATTACTAATTATTAATAATTATTACTAATTATTACTAATTATTACTAATTACTACTAATTATTACTAATTATTACTAATTATTGCTAATTATTACTAATTATTGCTAATTATTACTAATTATTGCTAATTATTACTAATTATTGCTAATTATTGCTAATTATTGCTAATTATTGCTAATTATTAGTAATTATTACTAATTATTAGTAATTATTGATAATTATTAGTAATTATTGATAATTATGGGTAATTATTGATAATTATGGGTAATTATTGATAATTATGGGTAATTATTGATAATTATGGGTAATTATTGATAATTATGGGTAATTATTGATAATTACGGGTAATTATTGATAATTATGGGTAATTATTACTAATTATGGGTAATTATTTCTAATTATGGGTAATTATTACTAATTATTGGTAATTATTACTAATTATTCGTAATTATTACTAATTATTGGTAATTATTGGTAATTATTACTAATTATTGGTAATTATTGGCAATTATTGGTAATTATTGGCAATTATTTTTAATTATTACTAAATATTGGGAATTATTACTACTTATTGTTAATTATTGGTAATTATTACTACTTATTGTTAATTATTGGTAATTATTGGTAATTATTGTTAATTATTGGTAATTATTACTAATTATTGTTAATTATTCCTAATTAATACTAATTATTGGAAATTATTCCAAATTAATACTAATTATTGGTAATTAATACTAATTATTGGTAATTATTGGTAATTATTGGTAATTATTGGTAATTATTGGTAATTATTGGTAATTATTGGTAATTATTGGTAATTATTGGTAATTATTGCTAATTATTGCTAATTATTGCTAATTACTGGTAATTACTGGTAATTATTGCTAATTATTGCTAATTATTGCTAATTATTGCTAATTATTGGTAATTATTGGTAATTATTGGTAATTATTGGTAATTATTGGTAATTATTGTTAATTATTGGTAATTATTGGTAATTATTGGTAATTATTGGTAATTATTGGTAATTATTGGTAATTATTGGTAATTATTGGTAATTATTGGTAATTATTGGTAATTATTGGTAATTATTGGTAATTATTGGTAATTATTGGTAATTATTGGTAATTATTGGTAATTATTACTAATTATTCCTAATTATTCCTAATTATTCCTAATTATTACTAATTACTCCTAATTATTACTAATTATTCCTAATTATTCCTAATTATTCCTAATTATTCCTAATTATTCCTAATTATTCCTAATTATTCCTAATTATTCCTAATTATTCCTAATTATTGGTAATTATTGAAAATTATTACTAATTATTACAAATTATTCTTAATTATTGATAATTATTGATAATTGTTCCTAATTATTACTAATTATTCTTAATTATTGATAATTATTGATAATTGTTCCTAATTATTTCTAATTCTGACTAATTCTGACTAATTATTCCTAATTATTGATAATTATTGATAATTATTCCTAATTATTCCTAATTATTCTTAATTATTGATAATTATTGATAATTTTTCCTAATTATTCCTAATTATTACTAATTATTACTAATTATTGCTAAATATTGACAATTATTGACAATTATTGACAATTATTGACAATTATTGACAATTATTGACAATTATTCCTAATTATTCCTAATTATTTCTAATTATTGATAATTATTGATAATTATTCCTAATTATTCCTAATTATTCCTAATTATTCCTAATTATTCCTAATTATTCCTGATTAGTACTAATTATTACCAATTATTCCTAATTATTACTAATTATTGGTAATTATTGGTAATTATTGGTAATTATTGGTAATTATTAATAATTATTGTTAATTATTGGTAATTATTACTAATTATTGTTAATTATTGGTAATTATTACGAATTATTGTTAATTATTACTACTTATTGGTAATTATTACTAATTATTGGTAATTATTACTACTTATTGGTAATTATTACTACTTATTGTTAATTATTACTAATTATTGGTAATTATTACTTATTATTGATAATTATTACTACTTATTGTTAATTATTACTAATTATTGGTAATTATTACTTATTATTGATAATTATTACTAATTATTACTAATTATTCTTAATTATTGATAATTATTGATAATTGTTCCTAATTATTAGTAATTAAATGAATGATTATCAATAATTAGAAATAATTACCAATAATTACAAATAATAACATTATTAATATATTTTATTATTAATATTAAAATAATATAATTTTCTAATTTATATACAATTCTTCTTTCATCTGTGCGTTTTCTATCTTCACATACAAATAATACATGTGAAGACAGCAAACACACAGATGAAAAAAGAATTGTATATATATAAAAAATTATATTATTTTAATATTAATAATAAAATAAACTAATAATGTAATAATGTTATTATTCCTAATTAGTGGTATTTTTTACTAATTATTAATATTTATTCTTAATTATTAAAAATTATTACTAATTATTCCTAATTACTATTAACTATAAACAATACTAATAATTTAAATTTATTAAGTAATAAAATAATGTAAACATAATTAAATTACAACTAATTAATAATATTTGAAACTAATACAAAATTAAAAATAAATAAAAAATTAAAATGAACATAAATACCTTGAAAATTGATCTGCTCTGATCGTTCTTCAAATCTTTAATATCACCTCCGAAAAAAAAAATTAAACTGAAGAAAAAATGAACTTTAGAAATATAACTTCGAGAGAAGAAGAAGATGGAGTTTGATAATGATTTGAAAAAAACGGATGGGGGTATTTATAGGTTAGATTATTTGCGACGGGTCCATTTGTGACGGGAGTCCCGTCGCAAATAGTGTTATTTGCGACGGTGCCCGTCGCAAATACCTTAGCCAACATTTATTACGGTCAACCGGTAAATAGTTATTTGCGACGGGTCCCGTCGCAAATAACCACCTGCCGACATACTTTTTGCGACGGGGGAATATTCCCGTCGCAAATACCTTTTACCGCCGCCGGTTATTTGCGACGGGGGGATATTCCCGTCGCAAATAGTTTTCCCGCGATTTGGCGCGCACCGCGGGAAAACTATTTGAGAAGGGGAAAGAAATCCCGTCGCAAAAGCCTAATTATTTGCGACGGGTAAATACCCCCGTCGCAAATAAGATTTTAACGGGACTATTTGCGACGGGAATAAATCCCGTCGCAAATAACCCGTCGCAAATACCCATTTTTCCCGTAGTGAGTCATGTTTTTTATTTCTCATAAATTAGGTTCCAAATTACTTAGAAATAAGGTTCTGAATTTTTTTAGAAATTTGGTTATGAAATACTCTGAAATTAGGTTCCAAATTTCTGAGAAATTAGGTTCCAAATTGCTTGGAAATCAGGTTTTGAATTTCCTAGAAATTAAATTCCAAATTTCATAGAAAATTGGTTCCAATTTTCACATAATTATGGTTCCTTTTTTCAGAGTAATGATGCTAGATTAATTTTTCAACATCCTTTAAGTGATTAAAATTATTTCAAAATTCTCCACCATTTCTTCAAAAGTTTTTATCATGAATGTTTTCATGATTTGTGAGAACTTCTTGATCAGAAAAGCATCTTATCATTTTGTTTAGAATGTTTGAAAAACGTTTTATCCTATAACTTTTCACTTTTTAACAACATAATCTTTCAAAACTCTCTAGAAACAAAATGGATTATTCATTCAACATCATCTTTAAAACTCAGTAACTTCTTACAAACTCAGAAAATTCTTCCAAACTTAGAAACTTATTTCAAATTATGAAACTTCTTTCAAACTCGGAAACTTCATTCAAACTCAGCAACTTCTTTTAAACTCAACAACTTATTTCAAACTGAAAAACTTATTTCAAACTAAAAAACATCATTTGTTCTCTGATTAAAACAAATAAGAAATTCCTGCAACCAATAACTTCATCTTCTTGTATATCGAAATTATTCTTCAATAAAAAATTTAGTTATCAAGAAATAAAAAACATTGTTAAAACAAAAAACCAAAAATGTTATTCAATTTCGCCTTTTTATTTGTTTACAACCCTTATAAATAAATTTTCCAAATCTCTAATTTTTTTAACGACTCAACTTTTGTAAAAAAATCAATTTTTTTAACTTTTATCAAAATATAGACTTTCTCAAGAGAGTGTGTCCTGTCACTACACCACTGAATAAAGTAATGTTTTTGAATGAATTATATCCCATAGTGGTAAGAAAATTTTGCGCCCATGTAAAGATAATCCCCTTACTTTTATTTTCCCCTCAATCTTATCCTTTCATTTTTCACTTTTCTTTTTCTCTCCCCCATTAAATGATAAATATATCTTCAAATTAAAAAAATAAAGATAAGTAAAACTACTTACAATGTGAAAGTTTTTACTTTCTCTTCCTCTTTTTCAACATAATCCAAAGTATGGTTGGGGATCTTCATTACAAGGTTTAGGAGGAGATGGGATGAGGTTGAACATGAAGATGCAACCTCAATTCAATAAACCATTCCTTCAATATTTATTTTGATAAGATATTAGTAAGATGATACTTTGTTGAAATGTATTCCAACAAAACATCTCCAGTAGAAACATTATCATTTATAAAGTGAAAATTTATATCAATATGTTTTGATTTAGAATGTTGGACACGATTATTAGAAAGAAAAACTTCACTATGATTACCACAAAGTTTCTTTAATAGTTTAGAAACTTTTACTTTCAAAACATCCGACTAAACTTTCATCCACATAATTTGAGTACAATTATGAGTGGATGCAACCTATTTGAATTTAGTTGTTCTCAAAGTTACTGAACTTTTTTTCATACTATACCAACTCACACAACATTCACCTAGAAAAAATGTTATTCATGAGGATTACTTTCTAGCATTACTATATCCATCCCAATCAACATTAGTATAACCAACAAAATTCATCTCACTATTTATTTTTTATAACAACCCATGTGAATTTGTTCCTTTGATATATCTCAAAATCCTCTTTTCCACCATCAGTTGTGATTATTTAGATTACTTTGATTCTTGGAACATAAAGTCACAACATAAAAAATATCAGGCCTTGAAGTTGTAAGGTAAATAAAACTTCCTTTTAAGTTCTAAAAGTCTTTCTGATTCACAATTATTCCAAATTAATCTTTACTCAAAAAATTTCTCACTGAAATAATAGTTGAAACTTATTTGGATTCATCCATCCCAAACTTCTTTAAAAATTACCTGGTATATATTTCTTGAGATGAGAAAATATATTTTTCCTTTTGTCGAACTTGTAATACAAATAAGAATGTTAATTCTCCTAAAATTGACATTTCAAAATTCTTATTCATTTCTTCAGAAAACTCTTCACAAACATTTTCTTCATCCCTCAAAAAAATTATATCATCCATATAAACAATTTCAGTTAGAGTTCTAGAGTTAACATCTTTCACATAAAAGTTTCTATCCACTTTTCCTTTCAAAAATATCATCATTATCAAAACAAATTCACGCTTTGAATACCAAGAACATGAAGCTTGTTTCATCCCATATAAATATTTATTCAATTTTAAAAAAATCATCCTCAAGTAGTAGAAACCCACAAAGATTCTCAGTGTAAACTTCAGCCACAATCTCACTGTTTAAGAAAAATGACTTAACATCATTAAGATAAACTTTGTAATTCTGATGAGAAACTACTGCAAGAAACATTAGAATTATTTTTAGCCTTGCAATGGGGGGGGGATGGGGTCATCAAAATCCACACCTTCTACCAATGTATATCCTTTAAAAACTAGTATTTATTTGTTTCTTTAAACTTCTCCATACTCATTCAGTTTGTTTCTATAAAACCACTTTGTTCAGATAACATTTTTATTTTCTAGACTTGGAACAAGTTCCCATTTTTCATTCTTCTAAATCTGATCTAACTCTTCAATCACAGAATCCACCCATTCTATATATTGAATAGCCTTCGAAACTAATTCTCCTTAGACTTTTGAGATAACTGAAGTTTGATTTTCTAATCTCAAATTCTTTCTGGTTGGAAATAGAGCCTTTTGATTCCCAATAATATTTTCAAATTCAACATATTTTTGTAAGGTAGGATATTTTAAACTTTTTTTCCCATCTTGAATTTCCTCATCACATGATGCTTCTGAATCATGACAAAATTTTTTGAATTACTATCACTATTATTGGAAATCTAAAATTTTTCCTCCTCATCATTCTCAAAAAAAATTTAAAGAAATTATATTTTCAATTACCTTCACATAATATGATTCCACCAACTTTTCTGAACATTTGTTCCAACATTTATAACTTTTCCCATTTGGTGAATAGACCCTGAAATTTCCTTCCATAGATTTCTCATAAATCATTCACAAATCTAAATTTTTGACCCTGAGAAAACATGGACTTCTAAAAACATTGAAGTATTTCAATAAAAGTTTTTTATACCACATTTTATAAGAAGTCATGATGGTTTTTGGTTTCAACAAGCATATATTTTGACCATGTACAACAATACTAAATTCTTCCCCCCAAAATAATTTTTAAAGTTTTTATTTTGCTAACATAATTATTCGTATTTCCACTAATCTTTTATTCATAATTTTCGCTACTCTATTTTCTTATGGATTATAGGGCACACTATACTGATTTTTTATACCATTATTTCTCAGTTGATTTTCAAAAGAATTTCTTTTAATTCAGCACCATTATCTATTCTCAAATTCTTTATCGAAACCCCCAATTCTTTATCAACTTATTTTCTGATGAATTTGAACATTTTAATATAATCTGATTTTTACATCATGAATATGATGTTTTTCATCCAATTTAAATCATTAATAAAAGTGATAATGTAAAAAACCTCTTTTGTCGATTGATGTTTAATCATCCCACATATATTAGAATGAATAAGCTCAAGTGGTATAATATATTTAATTTCTACTCTTTTATGTCTTTTGTTAGTCATATTTTCCTTTTTACAAGTAATGAAAACATATCCATCTCTTCTCTTCAGCTCTAGAAAATTACGAATGACATCAAATTTATAAAGTTTTTCTTACTTTTTTTAACCAAGGTTCCCAAGTCTATGGTTCCACAGTCTGTTTTCATCTTCCATACTCAAGTAATAAGAGTTGTTAAGATCTCCAATTTGGAAGATATTCCCACTAGTTATTTCTCCATTTTTTATAAATTTTCCATCTTTGAAACATTTATTGATACAATAATTCTTTTTAAAGATTACTTCTTTTCCATCACCACAGAGTTGACTAACACGAATTACATTATGTTTTTACCCATAAACAAGAAGAACTTCCTTGGATTATAATTTTTCAGCTTCAATATTTGCCTATCTGATTCTTCCAATTTTTAAGGGACCATATTTTCCAAAAGTAAATACTCCCCCATCATGATATTTTATATACTTCAAAAAATTTATATCGCATGTCACTAGTGAAGAGAAAACACAATCAAATATCGATGGTTTTTTCCTTTTTCTTACTTTTAAAGTTGTCTTAACAACAAAAGATATTTCAGTAACTTTCATCTTTTTAGTTCCCTTTTCCATTATATAATAAAGAATTGGTTCTAGAATTAGTGTCATAAAACTTTCAGTATGATGAAAATATGATCGAACCTCGATTCACTGTGTCATTTTCACCCTCACCCCATTGTATTAAACTGAATTTGTATTGTAAATTAAAAAAATAATAACAAATTTAATTACATGTTTCAATCATTTATTTTTTGTTTATTGATATTAAAACGGTCATTGTTACTTGTATTGAAAATTTCATTAATGGTGAAGGTGATTTGGAGGGCCCATGATTATGTCCAAGAAAAATGGGCCAAACTGCGCAGGATCCAAGCACACCAGTGGGTTAATCTGCACACTGGTACTAGACCGTGCATCCAATTGAGGGGAAATTTTTGGGCTGGTCTGAAACCCATTTGGAAACATTTCATATTTAGAAACCCAAGACTCATTTGGCCATCTGGGGCTATAACTTTGTTATTTTCTCCAAATCAAGATAATTCTTTCTGGAGGTCGAAACACCTGTGACAAGTGGTTTTAATAATTCTATGTGCTCAAAACAACCTTCCCATTTTTCTATAAAATGGAACCTTGGGATCTTCATTTGAAAGTTCGACCGGGAGGCAAATCTCTGGTATTTTGGAGACCCAAACGAGTTCTATGCTCATACTTGAAGTTTTGGAGGCCCTTATCATCATAGGGGGGTCATCAATGAAGAAGTAGTTCCACCCAAGCCTTCTCCTCCTCTCGATGGTGAGCTAAACGGTGGACGATCATTTCAAGGGAGCTACATATACTTGGGAGGGAGTTAATGCACTTGATACTCTATAGGTTTTGGGTAATTTGTGTGTGGATTATTTCACTTATGTTTTATCTAATCAAGCTTCTCTTCTGAGTTCATTTCTTGGGTTTAATTTAGTGAACCACTTTTCATTTCCACGCTAATTGGGTTGAAATTTCAAGTGGGAAACATGAGTTGTTCCGATTGGGCAACACAAGTATCCTCTTTCTCTCACACATACAAAAGATATTAGTATTCTTTGGTATCCTTTAATCTATTTTTGAAGTCCAAACCATGAAAACACGATTGTTGTGTTAAGGTTTGGTACTTTGTGCAACGTTTAGAGAGGCAAGAGGGGAATCAAGATCTTGAAAACCCTCAACCAAAGAATTAAACAAAACCATGTGAAATTTTCAGAACAACGAACTATCCAATATGTGTAGTGAACTTGAAGTGATCTCCTTATCTCATAATTCTTAATCCTCCACCTTATTCTATCATCTATTAAAGTCTTTTGGTTAAGTTATTTTCTTAAAACTGTTTTCAAAATCACCCCCATCTTTAAGTAATATTTATTAAGAATACACACTATAATCCACCAACACTCATTGAGAGATGACCTAGGGTCTTCCATAAACTATAAATCAACCTTTAAAACATAATCAATTTGACGTGTCACGACATCGCGATCACAAGACTAATCACATCTTCCACAAACTTCTTCTAGGCATTCAAATTTATTCTTTGTTGGAAGGTTTATAACATCTTGAGAATTCTCCTTTCCTAATATATGTGGGTTAGGAGTGTTTCTCATTAATTTTCACAATTTATCTAACTTTTCTCAAACCTTTTTCTAGGTAGAGATAGGTAATGATGGTAATTATAAGTTATGTTCCCATAGATTTCGCAGCACCAACAATAGTCTTAAAATCATGATTTTATATTCAAGAAAGATATTCCTATATAGAAACTTTTTTGAGGTTGGTAAATTCTTTTAGATTAAACATACTCATGATGTGGACCATATTTTATTCATAGTTAGTTTTCAAATATGGTAGAGTTGATAGGTTTTTCAAATTCTTTATCCACCAAATAATCCCCAATACTCTTTCTAGAACCTTAAATGTTCGAAGAATGAGATGAATCATTATATTTGGTAAGAGAATATTTCACCTGATTCTCATAATAAGCACTCTCGGTAATTTTAAAAGTCTAATATTATAGTTATGTGGCTTTATTGAAGTTTTAATTCATCTTCCTTAGGGTATTTTCTGACCCAATAAGTTTTTATTATAACTTGTAAACCTTTTATTCCCAAGTTTTAATCTTATTTCTATGATCTTAAGTCAACTTTACATGTAAATAATTTCTATTTTTTAGTTTAAAATCTTCTAAATGTATTCATCCTTCTACTTAATGAAATATTTTCTTCCATAAGAAACTTTTTCACTTTTTTTCATCATTCCAATTTATTTTTTAAGATATTTTTTTCTCAAGACATGAAAGAAGACCATTTATGAGATGATTATCTCTATAAGATTCTTCATCATCTTCTTCAATCTATGGGGAGTCTTTTTTTCATAACCTTTATAATGAATGTTCGGAAATTTTTTGAACATTCATATTTAGAAGAGTGGCTGTCAGTTGAGTCTAATTCAACCTTCTTACTCAAGATACTTATTTTCTTTTTGGAAAATTTCTTCTTGAACTTGTTTCAAGAATTATCTTCTTTATCCTTTTTGTTCCACTACTTCCATCAAGGTTTTCACTAGAATCATCTCAATATTCTCCAATTTTCATCTTGGGGTAATTCATAGCAAAGTGTCCAATTCCACCACACTTATATCTTTTGAGAGGATGTTTTTATCCATACATACCTCTTCCTCTTCGATAGTTCGTGGATATAAGTGGCATGATTTTATCATTAAACTCTCAATATTCCTTATCATCATACCCTCAAGGATCAACTTCATCAACTTCATGGATTTTAATCTCTCTCGTGTATTAAAAATCCATTTAATCATTCATTTTATTTCTAAATATCATAGCTTTCATCATTTCATATGAAATTATAAAGTTATTTAATTCATCAATAGATAAATCATCCTCATCATCTAAAGAATAAATTTTATAATCGAACCTGTTTAGAAAGTTTCTCATAAATGTTTACACAATTATGGAATCTTCCAAGATATCTCTGAATCCTCAAATGTTGAAAACAATTTCATTTAATCTAGTGAAGTATTTATAAATTGTTTCTTCATCCCCCATTCAGATTTCATTATACTCACTACACCAAATTTGTATCTTTTCTTCCTTCACATTTTTATTCCCTTCAAAAATACTTTCCATATTATCTCACATACTTTTTAAACTTTTTAGTCCCATCACCATTTGATAAAAATTCTCTGATAAGGACATAAGGATTTCATTTATTTCCATTCCATCAACTTCTATGTTTCTTTTATCATCAAACAAAATAAGATCATATTGATAAATATGTATAAAACCAATAGTATAAGCATCAATAACTTCTAGGCCAATAGATTAGAGATAAAGAATCATCTTATTTTTTCATCCATAATAATTCATTCCATAGAATATAGGAATTACTCTATTGTTGATAGAATTGATAATATCCATTATAAGGATTCAACAAGAGTAACCACCCTTTGATACCAATTTATGTACTGAGGATCGAATAACAATAATGAAGGTGGCTGTTTTGAATCAATTGTTCACTTTTTATAAGTTTGAAAACATTAAGAGTCTTAACCTCTACAACCAGTTATGATTTATTTGTTTATCTACTTTTCTCAAATACTCATGAAAATAAGAAAATTATATAATGTAAAACAAAAAATATTTACAAGGTTCAGCCTAAGTGTGAGAAGCTTCATCCTTGTCATAGCTACTCCCTTGGGTCGATGAAAACCCACAAATATAAATAAGTGAATACAACTTGTGACAAATCCAATTACAAACCTTATATCTATATATATGAATAGTTATGTTGACTACCGTTATTTTATAATGTTTTCTTATATAAAAATGAGCAAAAAATAAGAATAAAAACTTTTTTGAATATTATCTACAAATGCTTAGTCTGAATCCTCAATCTGACTTGGCTGAGTCTGATCATCTCAATGTGATAAATATGGTGCCAATTTTCCTCTACTCAAACACTCAAAGAAAAATTCTTCAATCTCGTGGGAACTTTTCTGTTTGAATTATCTAGTTCATAGACTATTGAGCATGTGTAAAAGTTGTGAATGAAAAAATGATCTAAGAAAATTTTTATAGGGAGCTCAGAAATCAATGGCGGGAAACATGAAAAACTTTCTCTCTTCCTTAAAAATCAAAACTTCAAAAATATCTCACATTAAAACTTCAACTTTAACTTCATTAAACCTCCTTAAATATCTCTGATATTTACACACTATTTAACTTCAAGTTGGACTTCTTAAACTCTTAAAATATTTCTTAGTACGATAAAAATGAATCTTGGTTCTGATTTATTCAAAAACATGATCATAAATGTTGTTCATATTTTCTCAGAAACATTATTAGAAATTAGGTTCCGAATTGTTCAGAAATAAGGTTCTGAATTGCTCAGAAATCAGGATCCTAATTGCTCAAAAATCAAGCTCTGAATTTCTTAGAAATTAGGTATCAAATTGTTCAGAAATCAAGTTCTGAATTTTTTAAAAGTGAGGTTCTAAAATTTTCCTAAATAATGTTTTGAATTGTTTGTAAGTTGGGTTCTGAATATCTCAGAAGTTGGATTCCAAATTTCTCATACACCAGGTTCTAAATTTCTCAGAAATCAGGTTTTTTATTGCTCAAAAATATGGTTCCAAAATTCTCAGAAATCAGGTTTCGAATTGCTTAGAAATCAGGTTCTGAATTTCTCAGAAATCGGGTTATGAATTTCTCAAAACTTAGGTTCTGAATTTCTCTAAAAGTGGGTTGTATTTTCAATGAATTGTGGTTCTGTTTTTCAGAAAAATGATGATGGATACATTTCTTAGCTTCCTTTAAGTAATTTTGATTCAATCAAAATTCTCCACTCTTACTTAAAAATCTTTTATCATGAATGTTTTCAATATTTTATAGAACTTCTGAATCAAGAAATCATTGTCTAATTTTGCTTATAAATTTTGAAAAAAAAATTATCTAATAAATTTTTACTTTTCAACAAAATCCTCTTTCAAATCCATTCAGCAACAAAAGGGTTTCTTCATTAAGAAACAACTTTCAAAATAAACATCTTCTTTCAAACTAAGAAAGTTCTTCCAAACATAGAAACTTCTTTCTTTTTCTGATTATGACAAATAAAAACTTCCCGAAACCAATAACTTAATCTTCCTATATATCAAAATCATTCTTCCAACAATAGGTTAGATATCAACTAATAAAAAATTTTTAATACAAAACACTATAAAGGTTCTTCAAATTATCTTGAAAAAACAATATGATATCAATATAAGCAATGAAAATAATCATCACAATCCATATGCAAGAAACACAAGCACAGATCAAGGGATACACACACACACACAAACCACATCTGATCAAGAATCAAATAAAATTTTCATGGGCTACGAATGCAAGAAGAATAGTCTTTCCAATTTCCCGTAATAAAACATGTAACTATGTTAAGAAACTCTAACACATAGGTCTAACACTAGGCTATACACACATGATAAAAACCCTACTAATAACCAATAAAAATCATGTTTTAATGTCAAGGAATTCCCAACTTTGTTGAAATGACCACTCAAAATGAGAGTTGTCATCAAAGAGTAACTACACCACTAAAACCTCATTGATTTTGTAAAAGAAACATGTTTAAAATTCTGCTCATCGAGACAAACTTAATGACAGTGGCGATGGGCCCATCTAATCAATATCTGAGAAGTTATTTAGGATTAAAGATGGGGGGAAATGATATAAAAGATTAAAAAAATTGTATTAGAGGATGGAGGGAGAGGGGGGAGGTTATGAGAGAAGATTTGGGTGCGAGACCCCATGTACGCTCTATATTCCACCCCCAAAATCATTTTTATAATTTTATTATCACTCATTTTCATTATTTGTTTCGTCTCCCTTCACATGTTGTAAGTATTACCTCTTTAAGAACCAGCCAATTATCATTATGAAACAACCAAGCCTATTTTACTCCCATTATAATTTATTAAAAATTCAATTTATCTCATTTATTTCAATTTACTATTAAAAATAAGCACCACTCATAAATTCAGCGGTTTTTCTAATCATCTCTAAAATATATTTAATCACTAATTAAAAATATTTTAAATTCATATATATATATATATATATCTGTGTGTGTGTGTGTCTAAAAATATATATACCTCATATATATATATACACCTATGCATATAAATATTCAAGTGTGTGTGAACTCAAATATATATAGTTAGCACATATATATATATACACAAAACAATATTATTATCTCAAATTAATTAGAATAATAATAAAACCAGTATTTTTTATTATTATTAAATATATTTCATAATTATCATCTTGAATTGTTCAATCAATAACTTTCCTTACAACCATTAAGTTAATAAATTAACCCTATAAAATCATTTATGTGGGACAACTAATAATTTTGTGTCTAACCCAATAATAAATATACACCTATGGAAAAACATCATTCATTAATTAAGAGAATTGAATTACACATGAAATTTAAAATTTAATTTTTTGAACACAAATAAAAAAATAATATATTAAAAATATGTTGTTGTTATTATTATAATTATTATTATTATATAACTACCAAAAAAAATCAATTATCAAATAATTTATCCTCATGTGTGATCTGGCCAAACGACTGACACTCACAAATGTTATACCCCGCCTAAGGTAAAACCCACATCTCTGACCAAACGGTATTATCAAATTTATCATATGATGCACTATTTAAGATATATTAATTATGTATTATAAGAAATGGAATACTAAATTAACAAAAAAAAATTAAAAGGGAATTATTGTGGGTGATATTTCCAAACACCTGACACACATAAAAGTTATAACCTTACTTGGATAAAAACCATGTTTCAGACCTAATAGTGGTCTTAGAATTCTAATAAGATTCACTGATTAGGAGTTGTTTTACTTTTTTATAAAAATATCACATGTGTATGAATAAATTATATATATAATTTTTATTCAATCAACGACGAGGCTTTATGGGCCTCAGAATACCCCGCTAACTGAGCACCTAACTCTGAAAATATTCTATAGAATATTCTGAAGTATTCAACCTGAATTCTATCCTTTTTTAAATCTATAATAAACACAAATTCTGAAAAATTAAATTTTAACACCAAATACTTATAATTTATTAACAGAAGTGGGATTTTATTATAATTTGAAAAAATAAGGATGTTACAAGACATAACATCACTTTTAATGTAAAATTATTATTTAATTAGTAAATATTAATAAATAAGAAAAATATTTATTCTATCATTTCCTGGGATGTTACATACTATGATGATATAATGTTTACGTAATAACTTAAATCCAGATCCATTTCCATCAAATGGGAAACGAATCCATTGTTCGTGTGTATGAAGAACTACCACCTCGGAGACTAATGTAATTCATTTTCCATCACCACCTCAGACAACTATTTATGATGATGGATTTACTGTTTATATCTTATATTCATGAAATATTAATCAATCTTGAAAATTAATATTTCATATACCTTATAACCTTACCATCCATTAAATTAATGATAATGTCATTTATGTGTATGGTAGATTACCGCCTCGCAAAGCGATGCAATTCGTTTGTTATTACCAAAGAACATGGATGGTATATATAAATTTATTTAAAGAAATAATATTATATTTATGATATAATTGTCACTTTTTAAAGATAAAATGACACTTACATTATTTCCATCACGATCAGTTGAAAATGGAAACATTACCCATGTGAATGTATGACTTACAGTCTCCATGATTGTAATATTGTTCATTTTTCATAAATATCGTTAAATATTGGTTTTCAAAGTATATTTGATGCATAATAATGATAATTAATACATTATTATTATTTTGGATATGATGGAACATTGACCCCTTTGACTATAGTCCATACACTAATATCATTTTTAAATTATGAACTGAGCATCCTCAAAACATTTAACATGGAGATAACTAATTAAGAAATTAAATATGTAATTAAAATAAACGAATTAAATGGTTTAAGTTTAAGTTATTAAACCTATAAAATTTTCATAATAATACAAATAATTTAAATAATTTAACTATACTAGAGATAAAATATTTACATGATAAATTCTAGAATCATGGTAAGGGTTTTAATCTCAAAACTTCCTTCTTTGAGACACATGTTCTTTTTTGAAACTAATTTCTTTTAAATGGTATATATACTACCATTTTATATGTTTTATCAGGAATTATTATCACTTAATTATATTTTATGTTACAATTCATCTACTTCATTCATAGGATTTATGATTCAAAAGTTACCAAAGCGGTAAGAGTTTATGTTTCAATCTTAATTCATTCAAAAATGTTTATTCTTATATTTATATTATAATAAATTATTTTATTATTATCTGATGAAAAAATTTAATTTTAATATCCTCCGGTTGTTAATTAAATTTTCAATTAATAATACAATTTCTCTCTCGTTGGTACTTAAAATGAAATAGATAATGTTTTTAAGAAAAAATCGCTTCATTTATCTCTTCGGTAAAAATTAATTTTTATTTCATATCTATGTTTTCTAAAAATATTTTCAAGAATATTTTTAAAATTACCCAAAAGAATTATTAATGAATCTTTAACCCATTTTTTAATTTTTATAAAATAATTTGAAAGGAATCTTCATGTCCATTTCTAAACACGACACTTTTTAACTTTTTTAGAATAATGTGAAATAAATATTTCCTTTAAATTATAAGTAATGTATGGAATTACCCACCTTAATGACCACTTAAATATTTTAACCTTTCATTATAGGTCATCAAGGTTGTTTTTGAATGAAATTATTTTTATAATATTTTGTAAATTTTTATATTTTGAAGAAGTGATTTCAAAGTTAAAGGAGTATTTTCTCAAGAAGTATTTAGTGTAATATATCAATGAAATTTTCATCAATGATGGAAACATTTGATTTTATGTATTATTTATAAATTATGTAAATATTTCTCTCACATGTATACATATCTTATTCTCTCTTACTTTGACATGGTAATACATGGTTTATGATCATCTCCCAAATGCCTTCATTATGAAATTTATTTTGATAGTTATATGAAACAAGATTATGAAACCCATTTTCTTTCAATGTGTAAATATTATGTTATTCCTTATGGTTGATTTCCTTTTAGGTGGAACATGTAAATCATGAACATTTTATAATGGGTGATCCTATATAGCATTGGGTGAGCTAGATATATCTTATGTGATGGGTGCACCCAGATTGTGTTCCAATGTAATGGGTAATAATTTTAGTCTCTTGATACATCATGTATGATATTAGAGATAAAACCAAATACTTCATGATAATTTTTCTTCCTGGGGATATTATCTAGTCAATTATATGTAACTCATGTTTATGTCATGTTTTATGTTTCGATGACATTACCTATGCTACCATGATCTTATGATTCCAAGTTCCTTATGTTATGATTCCATATAATTACTCATGAACCTTATATTTTATGATATCATGTTATACCAATGAATCACATGTCATGTTTCCAAATCATGGTTATTTTTTTCTGAGATTTTTAGCTCACTCGTCTCTTTTATGTATGTCTCATGTTACCATATGCAGTTTTAGGAGCTCAAATAGATTTAGGATCTCATTTTAGAGAATGAAATAAGGATTTCATGTTTAGGTTTTCTTTTTATAATCCTTGAATTCTAAATACATTATGCCTCACAATATTTAAATTATAATTCAATAGATATTTCGGTTTAAAATTCATGTAATAATATGTGTATAAGGTTTGGGTAACTATATAAATCCATTCTTGAATCTTTATTTCATCTATTAAATGATTAATTTTAATAAATATGGTTATTTTTGTAATTATAGATTTGGGGTGTTTAAACTATTTAAATTTATTCATTGTAGATCACCTCCTTAGATTCTATCTCATGCTTTGATAATTTTGTATATTAATTTTGTTTTGAATGTCTATGAGACATATTTGAAACTAGATTTGAATTGTCTACACTGATAGGAATGATTATTTTCACTTGGGTAAGTGTGATATTTCCATTTGGTGGTCACAATTAAAATTAACTCAAATTTTCTTATTTCATTTCATTATAGACTATTTTAAAATAATTTATTTATTTATTCATTCAATAAAATAGTATGAATTTCTACCAATTTTATTTTATTTCAAGGGATTTGAAAATAATGAATTAGATATGTTTGTCTTTGATTTATAATCTTGAAATAGATTTGAATTTTGTAATAATTTTGACTATATTTGTTATTTTATAGGTCTTCTACATGTTTATTTTCTCGATAAATCACCTCCACTCTATTTCATAATAGGATGGAGTTCATCCATTTTCCCATATTCTATTAGGTATCTATATGTACCACATGGGACAATGATTTCAAGGGTTTTCATTAAAAAATGGATTGATTATTACTTCAATTGATCCGTCTAAGATAAATCTTAAACAAGTGGTTTAAGTTCTTCCTATATCAAAAGTGTAGATGATTTGTGTTAAAAATAAAAATTTTGAGAAAAAATTACATTACACAAGTATATTGATCATGATTTTATTTCTTAATTGAATAATTTTTAATTGAAACTAAAAATTCTATTTGATCATATTATGGGAGTTTCTATTCTGGTTATATTTTAATTTTAATTTTAATTTTTATAGTTTATTCATAATCAAATATTAAATTAATTTTTTTATTTTTTAATATGAAAACAAGATGTCCATGTGAATCCCATGCAGCTTCATAAAATTTAAGTTGATTTTTTTGTTATTGAAATTCTATTATAATCCTAGTTTTCTCTTTTTAATGAATTCAATATAATGTTTCTCAATATATTTTTTCCTTATTTTCATGGAATGGAAGATTTTTTTCATCCTTTTATACAATGTTAATTTATGAAATTAAATGCAGTATTTATATCCATTGAGATAACCATTAATATATTTAATATAATTTATTTTAAATAAAATTTATCTTACTAAATTTAATTCTAAAATCTTGGGATTCAATTTTTATATCACATTACATGCTTAAAAAATTTTATGATATTATTGTTTATATTTTTTTTCAAAATTTATTACCAATAATATTTTTCAATTTTAATTTAATTTTACCAATCCATTCAAATTTAAATGTAATATATATTTTTTTACACACACACACACACATATATATATTTAAAATTTCTTAAAAAATATTATATTTTACTTGTTATTATGCCTATCAAGAGTGTGATTTATGTCAAATACTAAATTCTAATTAATTGAAGAAGGATTTCATTAGTGATTATTATCTTAATTAAAATTTTAGGTTATAGTTGCAACCAAGATTTAAATTTCTTAGGCAGGGTCAATGGGGATGCATGTTTGGTTAACTATTATTTTACCTTACATTCACTTTATTCATTTGATGCATATAGAAAGTTTTACATTCTTTTTATCCTTGAATCATGGAAAATAAATTCTTATTTTGTTTTTAAAATCAACTTATTTATTCAGGGTTGGTTATTTGTATATTCTTTTATTAATATTATATAAATGTTTCCCTGTGCTTTTATCAAATTAATTTTATCTTATTATGAAATCTCAAGAAAATAACTTTTATTTTTCAGATATAATGAATCTATGAATATTAGATTTTAGATTACAACTATTATTGTTAATTATTTACTTTATTATTTTGAAAAAGGTTAAAATTATTTTATAGGGAACCTAATTTTTTTAAGTGTGATGTATATTCATTATTGTAGATTTAACCTATATTATCCATTTATACTTTAATGAATTTTAAAATACTGTGTTAACTTATTTAAATTTAAACTATATGTATGCTTATATATATAACTAATATAAGAATAACTTAATTTATAATAAATTGTTGCTTTTTTATGTTTTCCTTTCCTTCTTATTCTTTGTATAAAATATATATATTCTAATAACAAGTGCATATCTGAATGTTGGAAAAAATGATTTTATTCTCCATTTACCAAAAAAATATAAAAAATATTTAATTTCGCAAGTTATTATTTTTTTATTCAATAAATTTTGATAAATATTTATGTAGTGAAATATTAAAAGAATGAATGAAAATACATGTTAATAAATATTAAGATAAAATTATATTATTTTATGGAGAAAAAATACCAAAATAGAGGATCTTTAAGTATGATGAATGAAATTAAAGAATAACCACAAGACCCATGATAAATTTCTATAACAATATTAAAATTTAAAAATGAATTACTCTTTTGGTTATAAATTTTACTGAAATATTTTACCAATTTCATGATGATATAAATAAATTGTCATATAATGAGATGAACATACAATTTTCAGACCATATTTCATTAATATAATTGTGATTATATGGATTGTCTTACATGATCTATTTTGTCTTATATATTCACTATACATTTTAAATGTTTCAATACACTCAAAAAAACTATTCGATGTTTCCAAAAAACCCTTACCCACTTACTTTTTACCAAAAAAAGTGGTGTATTTCATTATTAGGTGTTTTAAAATTCATGTTTTCTTACTATTAGGGTTTTACAAAACAGTAAAATCTTGTTATATGAACTAAAATTATGTATACTAAGTCATTATTCTGATCCATATCTTCATCCCATCTCTCCATAATTAAGTTTCCAATAGATTTTATTTTTTCTCACCACATGAATCAATTTCCTGGTTAATAGGTAATTTATTTTCATCATTCATTAAGATTTATGGATTCATCTAATTTGGGTTTGATGTGTTTAACAATATGGTATTTCAATTACACTCATTCCAATGTTTTTTGATTTAGTAATTTTATAATTTTGTAATTTTCTTATAAAATAGTTTACAATATATTTTGTTTTTCTTGTCCTTACATACTACTCAATCACTACAGGAATTTAAAATTTTTATGTCTTTCCATAATTTGGATTTCAATATCTTTTTCTATTTAGATAGTTTAAAGTACATAATATTTTTTATTTTCGTATCACATAAAATTAAGCTATGATAATGTTATATTATAGTTGAAATTCATATTAGGATGACTAAAAATATTCATATAAATGAAAATATTCTATCAAAGATAATTTGTATTCAGTATCTATAATTGGTATATTTTATTTTACATAAACTTGTTCTATAATGAGACACATGATAAAAAATGTTACTATTTTTTAAAATCATAAGATAATAACAGTAGATTAGATTTTTAGATTTAGGATCTACATTCCCATAAATGCGATTTTTATTTTACATAGGATAGTCAAAAATGACTTTCTAGTGTTTTAAAACACTAAAAAATAATTATAATGGTAAAAAACCAACAATATAGAATTAATTTTAAATAAAAGGAAAATTATCTTTAAATTTTTTGTGATGTGTATAATAATATGGAATATAAATCTTTAGTGTGTTGTGCTCAGTATAACTAAATAAGTTTTTTTAAAGATATGTTAGTCTTTGAAAACATTCAACAGGGGGTCAAAACCAATCAAATGACCTTCTATTTCCATAAAATAATATGCAAACAAATATAGATTAATTTTTAAATTTTATGAATTGACAATAGTAAAATCCAAGTTATTTTTTCTTACGATGATTCAAAATGAATTTCTAGAGTTTTAAAATACTAAAATGTGTGTGAAATTAAAAATCATAGAAAATGAACTCAGATTTATGTAAAATCATAATAAAACTATATTCTAATTATTATTCACATGTACAATCCGAATACATGTTAATATGAATGGTGGTATGCTTATACTAACTGGATAATTAGTTTTTAATTATTTTGTTGTCATTAAAACCATACACTAGGGTATCAAAACCAATAAAATTATCACTCAAAATATTGAGATCTTAGGAAAATAACCTTAAATTTATTTTCAAATTATAGAAACTGGAGTCATGTTCATTTGAGATGTAATTTAAATATGATGATTTAAAACTCCCTTTTCATGCTATAAACTTCTAAAACATGTCTCTGATGATAAAAATGAATTCAAATGACCTCAAATTAATTCAAATCATAGGAAAATTATTTTTGAATTATTTTTTATGTTTAAAAGTAGATAGAACATCAATTTGATGTGTGTTGTGCCCAAATTGAATAAATAAGAAGTTTTTAATGATTTGGAATTATTTAAAAATGTGTTTCAGGGGATTCAAACCAAGAAAATGTAATTGGAATTCCATAAAATTATAATACAAAACCCATAGATTTATTTTGTATATCCAAGTACTAAAAACATGTCAATTGGATTTTTCATTATCTTAGAATGGATGAAACAACTTTTAGTGTTTTAAAACGCTAAAATGTGCACGTGATGGTCATAACCATGCAAAATTACATCATATTTGTTTGAAATTATGAGAAAAGTTTCTTCTAATTATTTTTGATATGTAGTATTAAATGAAAAGCCAATATGACTTGCAGTGCGATCCAAATAACTGAATAACTAGTTTCTAATGATTTGAAGGTCTTTAACAACATGTGTCTTAGGGTCAAAACAAAGAAAACAACCTATAGTTACCATGAAATCATATCACAATAATGATTGATTTATTTTTCAAATGTAGGAATTGAAGACATTTCAATCTAGGTTTTCATTTACATGTGATGGCTAAAAATAAATTTTTTGTGTTTTAAAACATTAAATGAGTGTGTTGAAATCAAAACTGTATAAAATGAACTTTGATTCAAAAAATCATAGAAAAACTATCTTTGAATTATTTTTTTATGTGTATGAGTTGAAATAACATCAATTTGATGTGGGTTCCAGTCAGAATGACTAAATAATCTACTTTTAAAGATTTAAACCCTTTAAAAAAATGTGTCTAGGTGTCAAAAAACAACCTCTTATTGGCATTAAATCAATGAATGAAATATTAGATTGATTTTTAAAATATAATAACTGATGGTAGATCAATTTGAAATGTCACTTTATCCTGATGACTGAAAATTGTATTTTTGAATTTTAAAACATTAAAACATGTGTGTAACAGTAAAAACCAGAGAAAATGAACTTTTATTAACATGAAACCTTTTAAATACTATTTTAAATTTTTTTATGTGTATAAGTATATTAAATGTCAATCTAATGAGAATTTTTCTTGGGCTAACTAAATATACATTTTTAAAAAATTTAATAGTCTTTAAAAATGTGTATTAAGTGGTAAAAACCATGAAAACAAAATTTGATTAGTGTAAAATTTTAGAATCATAAGAATATATTGGTTTATGAAATGTAGGAACTAATGGTGTGTCGATATGAGTAGTCATTTTAAAAGGATGAACTAAAACACCTCTTTAGTGTTCTAAAACTCTAAAATGTTTTATGTTGCTAAAAACCAAAACAAATAACCTCGAATTGACATAAAATAATAGGGAAAATATCTTTGAATTATTTTCCATGTGTACCTGTAAAACTCGTTTCAATCCAATATGAGTTATGCTCAAACTGTTTGAGTAATCAGTTTTTAATGATTTGGAAGTCTTTAAAAACTTCCACCAGGTGGTCAAAACAAAGAAAACAACCTTGAATTCCCATGAGATTATAATAAATTATAGTATATTTATTTTTCAAATGTATGAAACAATGACATGTCAATTTAAGTTTTTGTTTTCATAGGATGACTAAAAATTCCTTTTAGTGTTTTAGAACACTAAAACATGCATGTAACAATCAAAACCTTAAAAACGACCTCATATTGATGCGAAATCATAGGAAAACAATATTTGAAATATTTTTGACATTTAATTGGAAATAACAAATCCATATTACATACAATGTGCTCAAAATAACTGAATAGTTAGTTCTTAAGGAGGTAATAATATTTAAAAATATAAGAAAGGGGTTTAAGACCTAAAAAATAACTTTTAATTAATATGAAATCATAAAAAAAATAACCATATCATTATTTTTAAATATAAAAATTGACAGGGAATTGATTGGTGTTATTTTTTTCTTAATATTATTGAAAATTATTTTTTTAGTGTTTTAAAACACTAAAATATGTGTGTAATGATCAAATACATAACTAATGACCTTTAATTGACATGAAATTATAGGAAAATATTATTTTAATTATTATTTATGTGTATGAGTATACATCACATAAATCCAACAAATGGTGTGGTCTAGATAATAGAATAAGTAGTTTTTTGAATAGTTGACAGCCTTTAAAAACAGTTGAAATGGATTAAAACCAATGAAAACAATCTAATATTTCTTTGAAATAATAGGGAAATATACATATAATTATTTTTAAAATGTAGTAACTAAGAGTATATTAATATAAAATTTCATTTTATTAGGATGAAAAAAAGTCATTTAGTGTTTTAAACACTAAAGAACGTATGTAAAATTCATAAATAATAAAAAACCCTCAGATTTCCATGAAATTATTGGATAAAAACGTAGATTAATTTTGGAAATTTTTGAACTATTTGTGCATAAATATAAATTTCTTTTTTCTGAGGATGACATAAAATGCCTTTTCGTGTTTTAAAACACTAAATCATGTGTGTGATAGTGGAAACTAAATAAAAAACCTAATGTTCATGTAAAATCATTGGAAATATTCCATAGAATTATTTTAGATTTGTACGAATAAATAGAACTTCAACCCGACACGTGGCATATTCTACCTGACTAAATAAAAAGTTTTTAAGATTTAACACTCTTGGAAAATGTGTTTCAAAGGGTCAAAACCAAGAAAAAAATCTCTAATTACTATTAAATCATGAAAAAACCCATATATTTATTTGTGAAATATAGAAACTTCGGGATCATAAATCTGTGGTGTTTTACTAAGATGATTGAACATGAATTTTTAGTGTTTGAAAAGACTGAAACATGTATGTGATGGTAAAAACCATAATTAGTTATCTCAAATTGACATGAAATCATAGGACATCCATCTTAGAATTATTTTTTATTTTTATTAAGAAACATCACATCAATCCAACATGTGGTGAGCTTGAACTGGCCAAATAAGAAATTTTGAAATATTTAGAATTAGTTAAAAGCATTCAACATGAGGTAAAAATAGGAAAATAACATCCAAATACCATTAAATCATATGAAAACAACAATATATTGATTTTTGAAATGTAGGAATTGACAGTGTAACAATCAAAGTTTTCATTTTCTCGGGATGATAAAAAAACTAGTGATTTAAAACACTAAAACATTTTTCAAATAGTCAAAGACAAATAAAATGAGTATAGGTTGACCTAAAATAATAATAATAAATAATTGACTTATTTTTTATGTTTATGGGAATATAATAAATCATTCCAATATGTGGTGTTCTCAGATTGGGTAAATTAAAAGTTTTTAAAAAATTTAAAGGCTTTAAAACTTGCACAAGAGAGCCAAACCTAAGAAAATGACACCATATTATTGTAAAATCATTTGAAACCATATTTTTTTTAAATTTAGAAATAGAGAACACATCAATCTATGTTATCATTTTCTCAAAATGATCAAAAATGAATTTTTAATGTTTTAAAACACTAAAATGTGTGGGTAATTGTAAAAACCATAGGAAAAAACCTAAAATTAAAGTAAAATAATAATATATTAGTCTTCGAATTATTTTCGACATGTATGAATTGAAGAAATTCCAATTTGAAATTTAGTGTTCTTAGACAGACTGAATAGACAGTTTTTAATATTTGATTGTCTTTAAAAACATGTGATTGGTGGGTCAAAACTAAGAAAAAAACCCTCTAATTTTCTAGTAATCATAAGGAAATAACAATAGATTTATTTTTTATATATATGAACCCATAGTGCGTCAATCCAATTTCCCATTTTCTCAAGATGATAAAAAATTATTTTCTAGTGTTTTCAAACACTAAAACATGTGAATAATGGTCAAAACAATATAAAATGACCTTAAATTGATTTCAAATCATAGTAAACCAGTCATTGAAATATTTATAAATTGTATTAGTAGTTGAAACATCAATTTGATGTGTGGTGTGGAGGTAATGATTGAATAATCATCTTTTAAGGATAATCAGTCTTTAAAATATTTTCCTAGGGTTGAAAAATAAGAGAACATCCTCCAAATTCTAGGAAATCATAAGACAATGATCATAGATTAATTTTTGTTATGAATGAACTAAATCCATGTTTTCATTTTCTCCAGATGACTAAAAACACATTTTTTTAAACACAAAAACATGTGTGTGATAGTCAAAACTATAACAAACTATCTTAGAATAAAATTATATGTGGTGTATACATATATTGATTTATAAAATTAGGATTTATTTTATTTTTTGGTTTTTTTAAATATAAGGTTTAGAGTGTATTAATTGTATATTTTTTTAAAAACAATTTACTATAGTGACTTCCATTTGATGGTCACGAGAGGCATCATCTATAGGGCATGTAGCGACATACATTTAGCAATCTTTATAGGCCATGGTGGAATCACCTGGTGGTCATTTTATCCCTTGTCTCATGGAGAAAAGAAACTACCATATAGTAGTCATTGGGAAGCCACTACAAGCCATTAGCAACCACTTTTAGTGGTTGCTAGTTCCCGTTTCTCAAGTAGTGTGTTAAAAATGTATTTTATCAGCACTAAAGTTAGCGATGATAAATATTAAGATGTATCAATCTTAAAAATGTGATGAATTTTTTTCCTATATCAACACTAACTGATAATCAGCAATAAAGATGTTTTATGGGTGATAAAGTTAGCGCTGATAAAGGAAGGGGTTACTAGTGATAACATTTGTTCTCACAAATAAAAGTGAATGCTAAAAACTAAAAAACACTATTAGAAATATAATAAATTACTAATTGTAAAATAAAATATTAAAAGAAACCAAATAACTTTATAATAAAAATGAATCTAATGAAAAAATAGTAAAAATTAATAAATAATACTAAATATATTATTAATGTATTAATATTATGATAAATTTATTAACATTATAATTAATTTACCAGTATTTTTATAAATGTATCATTAATATTATAATAAATCTATTAATAAATGTATTTGTATTATGTTATTATACTAAATGTATAATTAATACAATAAATTTATTAATATTTTAATAAATATTTTATTAATAAATACTTCAATATTATAATAAATATTATGATGAAATGTATTATTATTATTATAGTAAATTAGAATTTACAATATTAATTTATAATAAAAAAAATAAATTAAACAAAATATTTTAAATGAATAAATAATATTAAATGTATTAATATTAAGGTAAATATATCAAAATTATGATAAATTTATTAATAAATATATTACTGTTATAATAAATGTATTATGATAAATGTTTTATTAATTGGATCGATACCCTAGGACTCGAAACCAAGAAACAAGGGTACAACTTAACATCATCAGCCACAATGAATTGTTTGTGGAATACCAAATATCAGAGAAGGTGCTTCAGCCGGATACAAAATGTAACTCATCTGATGATATGAAAATTTCTTTTTTAAAGGATGTTTCTTTACAAAAGACCACCAAGAAGGGGATCAAAATGCATTTTATGGTGAATCCAGAAGATATTTCTCAATGAATTGAGTCCTTCCAGTATTTTTTGATTCACTGATACCAAAGAGATAATAATGGAGGAAGAAAATGGAAAGAAAATGGGATTTATTTCATCATGAAAAAATCTTACAAAGCATCCTCTTTAAACCTCTCTATTTACAAATGGGGATTTCTAAGGTTCTCTTCAAGATACAATGGCTCTCTGGATCGAATATGATGAATTATGGAAGGCTCCCCATTCTATCCTTTTATATCCATGTTGGGAGGTGTCAAGTTGGACACAAATCCCCCACCAACCCCCACCCAACCATGGACTTATCCCTTGGCTACTAAAGGAATAGGGTCAGCACATGTAGAATGTGTAAAAACCATGTTACAGGTCATGGGTTGGTGAGGTATGTGCATTACCCACCTACAAAGTAGATGAAAAAACTCCATCAATTATCCCCCTACAGCTGAAATCTGCTGGAGCATCCACAAAGGTGTAGCTTCTCCTGAGAAACCACCCTTTCCAATATATCCATCGGGTTATTTCTTATATGGATCTTCAAAAGTCGCATCAGTTGTCAATCCATCACTTTATGTGTCTAATTATATTAAATGTCAGTTTGTTTCATCTAGGAATAAAACATGCAATTCTTGCTAAATTCCAAATCACATTTACGATCATAATGAACCATATGATACTTTTGCTTCAATCTGAGCTCCAATAGAAAATGATTTATCCACAAAATCTCTTTTCTTGATTCCTAAGTAGCAATATACGTTTCTTCTATCGTGATTGAGAGACTCACTTTTTAAACCTAGACTACCATGATACATATCATATGGTAAAGGAATTGATGTATCCTAATATAGATTTCCTTATATAAGAATATCTCACTATATATGCCTCTGTATAGACCTCCAACAGAGGTTCAGCTCTCCAATAGAAAAAACATAGTTTTGAAGTACCTTTAAGATACCGTAGAATCCATTTGACTGCATCCTAGTAATGTTTCTCGATATTGGAGAGAAACTGCCTCATGATCCCCACTGCATCAGGAATGTATGGTATCTTACTGACCATAGAGTATATCAATATTCCAAATACTGAAGAGTATGATATCATATCCATCACCTTGATTTCTTCCTTGGATTATAGACATAAACTCTTTCTCAACATCAAATAGTTGGGAAGAGGAATGATCACTTGGTTGGATTTGTCCATATTTAAATGTTTCATAACACATTCAACATACATATCTTGAGATATACATAGAAACCTCCTATTTATTTCATGAAAGATACACATTACCAAAATATTTGGAGAAACTTCCAAGTCCTTCATTTGAAAAGACTTGGATAAATAATTCTTTAATTGCTTGATCTTCACTACATCAGTCCCAATGATCAACATGTCATCGGAAAAAGGTATAAGAACAAAACATTTACCATCTTGAAATATCTAGAACTAAACACACTAGTCCACCTATGTCTTCTTTTAGCAATTACTCATAATGAATGAGTCAAACTTCTTATACCACTATCTAGGAGCATGTTTCAATCCATAGAATATCTTCTTCAATCTATAGATAAGGATTTCTTGTCAATAAACCTCAAAAGCTTTTGGATTCTTCATATAGATCTCCGAAGAGAGGTTTCCATTAATAAAATCTATCCTGAAATCCATCTATTTAATATCAAAGTCCAAGCTATCCGCCAATCCAAAAATTAACCAGATCAAATCCATATTCATGATGGGTGAAAATATCTCATCAAAGATAACTTCTTTCTTCTGAAGGAATACCTTGACTACTAACCCGGATTTGTGCTTAACCTCATTTTTTCTACCATCCTTCTTCATCTAGAGAACCCAATTTTTCATTAGTTTATTCTTACCTTTAGGAAGTTCCACTAAATCATAGGTAAGATTCTTTATCAAGGAATCAATCTCATCCTTCATTGCATGCAGCCACATGAGTTTTTTCATATAATATACTACTTCCTGGTATCCTTTTGGATCCTCCTCATCACTCACCAATAGGTACTCTAGCTATGAATATTTTTATGATGAAATACTTCCTTTTAAAAATATTCAAACATATTAAATGTTAGGTTCTGGTGGCACAACATCACCAAACTTTTTTGATGGTTATGAAACTTCTGTAGGAGAGTATTGAGTCTCCCCTATTCAATATCCTATAAGACAGCTTCCTGGTCTGCTGCCATTGATTCTTTTTGTAACTCTTCATCTTCATTGATAGGTGGTGATGGTAGAGGTATTGTATCATGAATATATTTCTTGACACTTTCTATTCAACACATTCTAGGATTTTGAATTTCCTTAATCATTTCGTTATCATGGAACACAGCATCTCTTCTTTTAATCACTTTATTTTCCTTAAGTTCCCAAAAATTGTATCCAAACTACTCATCTCCATAGCTGATGAAGATTCAGGGAGTATATATCCCACCAAGATTATACCTAATATCCTTGGATACATGTGGAGATTACAAACATCAAAATACTTGTAAATGAGATTAAGTGGGATGGTTACCAAAATGTCTTTCTATAGAATCTCTAAATTCATTGGGACTGATGGTGATATGTTGATGTTGTAGCATGAAACCTAAACAACATCACCCCAAATTTTCTTAGGCATCTTATCCATACTCATAATGCTTCTAACCTTCTCCATCACTGTTTTATTTGTCCTTTCCACAACTCCATTGTGTTGTGCGGTGTTTGCGACCATACTATCATATTGGATTACCTAAATCCTATAATAGGCATCCAATTCTCTAGATGTGTACTCTACTCCATTTGATAAACAAATAGACTTCATATTCCTTCTATTTTGACACTCCACTGTGGTGTGGAACATCATGAAGTAGTACAGTACTTGATCTTTATTATACAATAAGAACACACACACCCTTTAATATGCATCATCAATGAAGGATATGAAATATTTTATACCTCTAAGTTAATCCACCTACTTGGGTCCATATACATCAGAGTACATCAGGTCTAGTATATCTGAACTTCTTAACGAATCATTATTAAATGAGACTCTATGCTTCTTCCCATAAAATAAATATTTGTAAGGATCAAGTGATACATCCTTATCAATAATAATGTACTTCTTGTTCACTAGGGTAGACAACCCTCTTTCAATCATGCGTCTAAGTGTACTTTTCCACATATTGGATAACATCAATATTTTTACCATGCTGAGGCTATCTACGCTTATATTCACATGATTTTTGTACAACATAATGAATATTTTTCCTTGGTAAATGAAGATGGATCCTTTTTCATCTTCCATTCTCAATTGTTCAAGATTTTTTCATAGCCTTGTCGATCAAAAACTATACCTAATAACATGTTGAGATAAAGGCTTTTAGTATATAGCACATCCTTTAGGGTAATTGTGTATCCAATTTTCATCTTGACTTGGATATCACCCATTCCAACAATCTCCACTAAACTGGTATTCCCCATTTTGATTTCACCAAAGTCACGAGCTTCATAATTCAAGGAATTCTCATTATGTAGAGTGATGTGGTATGATTTTTCAGTATCAACCGCCAATTTTATATCTTGTCTTGATGTATGGAAGCATGTATCTTCTTCATATTTGGAGTAAATCACAACTTCTATAGTAAATATTACATGTGATTCTCTATTTCTTGTTTTTTGGTTGCTACTTCGGCCCTTTTCTTTTAGCAACCTTCAGATTTTATTCCTCATGTGTCCCTCCATCAAAAAATGGTAGAATTTATATGGTGGTCCCCTACCATATGTGGACCTTCCCCTACTCTTTCTTTGGTCTCTACTTTCTTACACTCAATCTCCTCCTTTTTATCTCCCCTACTTCTCTAGGATTTGAGCTTGCATTTGGTTGTAACATACGTCCTTCCTATCGTCATCCTCATTGAAAAGTGAAACCACTACCATTACCATGGTAAGTTTTCCTCTAGGCATTGAGTTGATGAGTGGGATGATAAGCATATCCCAACTATCGATATGTTTTTATAGTATGTTTTTTAACTTATCTTCATTAGTTAGATTATCACCTATATCCACCAATTGATTCACCACTCTTTGGTACATACTGGTTTGTTCAGTTATAGTGCTTCCACCCTGTAGTCAAATATTTTTCAACCTCTTTACCAATAGAATCTTTTTCTGAGTGGTCTTTGAATGGTATATATTATCCAACTTCATCTAAAGTAAATACACACCAATCTCTTGAGGAAAATGGTGGTAGATTCTATGATCTATCCGTAGGAGGATTTTACTGACCGTCTTCATGTTCATCCTTCTTTACTTCACTTCCTTTATGGAATAATGGTTGAATCCCTTGTTTCCAATGGGTTCAAAAAGATCATTTGCAATAGTAAAATCTTCCATTAAATAATTCCAAATGAAATAGTTTGAACAAATCGACATGATCATCACTATGTTGGATGGTCCCTCCATTGAATTTCAATTTTGTATTAAACGGTGAAAATTTTTAAATAATAGAGTTCGCCATTGAGTCCATAATAATTGAAAATGGTGAAATTGACTCTTGGATCATCAAAATCAGACTATGATATATCAAGATATGACCAAATCAATGTCAACAATTGAGATCAGTTGATGTCATAGTGATGATGTTGTGCTGATGTGGTGTGCTGAAGCAGTAACTAGAATCTAGTGGGAAATGTCAACGGTTCTAGAAAATTATCACCTTCTCTTGAAAGGGGTTATTGTTGCACCTAAACATTGACCAAAACATGAATGATCTTTGATAGCTTGTCTTAGCTCCATTTTCAACGTCGTTTGTTCCATTTAAATCACTTATACATGAACTTTCAAAATATAACGTCAAAGCATGATTCTTGGAAAATTTAATTTTCTAGTATTGGAAAATCACCACTTCTCATTGTTGTTTCACCACAAATGGATCTTATACAACTTTTTGTGATTATATTATAAAAAAGATAATAGAATGGAGAAATAATATTGAAAGTAAATGGGATTTATTTCATCTTGGAAAAATCTTACAAAACATTCTCTCTAAACATATCTCTCTCAATAAATAGAGCTCTCCAAGTCTCTCTCCCAGATACAATGGATCTCTGGCTCAAATTTGATGAATGCTAGAAGCCTCCCAAGACCCTCCTTTTATAGACAAGGTGGGTGGTGTGAAATTTGATACAACTCCCCAACCACCCCCAAAAAAACCATGTAATTATACCTTTGATGCCCAAGGAATTGGAGATCCACATTTATAATGTGCATCATTCATGATAAAAGTCTTGGTTTGGTGAGGTAGGGGAACCATACACCTACAAGGCTCTCTGAAAAACTCTCTAAAGTATTTTAATATTAAATTAGTTTTTCTATCATGGGGTGTGATGTAATAGAACATTATGGACTTATCTTGGAATATTTTTGTGCCTTGGGGATTTGAAGCTTAGAATATAACCTCAATGGGTCGTGTATTTTTTTACATCATCTTCCAAAATGATGAAATAAAGTGCCATGCCCGGTTCTTTGGTTCAATTCTATATAAAACATGTACACTAATAATTCAAAAATAGGACTTTTCTTTTAACACTTTTGAGTCTCAAAGTTATTTTCCTTATGTTTAGATTAAATATTATTGACTGAGTCTGATTTACTATCACTCTACTATTCTAAGGGATGTTACTTTATCCATTAGAGACACAGTTAAAATGGAGGGAAACTAAAATTCTAAATTTTTTATATTTCTCAAATTTTAGTTTAAGAGGATCTATCAACATCTATGATCAATCAAGATATTATTTCTACTACTTATGATAATTTTAATTTGAAATATGAATATGAAAAGATCCCTACATTTTATGTTGAATGTATAACTATTGGTCATATTATAAATTCAAGTAGAAAGAAAATATTATGTTATTTTTGTAAGCCTTATGGGAATGGGGAATCTAATAGAAAGAAGAAATTAAGGTACAAAAGATAAACGATAAGGAGATCATTCACTATGGTGAAACAACTAGTTATTTACAAGTGAAATGTGATAATAATAATATGAATGAACTTATAGATGTTGAACCCTCCAATGGTATTCCTAATTTATAGGTTCTTCCTGTGGGTTCTGTGCTATAACAAAGTCATAAAGTGTAGGTTGATCCCTAAATTTCTCAATATGATGGTATAAAATCTTCTATGGATCCATAAAAAGAGTCAGGGGAGCCTAAGTTACATATTCTAAATCTGAAATAAGAGGATTAATTTAGAGATCAAATGGAATTTCTTTATGGTTCAAATTATGGTCAAAACCAACTTGGACAAAGTGAGTACTCTATCTCTTTAATGTAAGGAAATCCTGAGAAGGATAAAATTAACCATTAGTTTTAATGTAAAGAGTATAATCCCACTAATAGTGATGTTATGGCTCTAGTTTGTTCAAGAAATGTGTCTCCCCTTGGTGAAAGTGTTCGGTACAAGGATTTCATTGATGAGATAGGTGATTATGTGGATTTTTCAAAGGAGTATACGGTGTGAAGTCCCGGACCCGGCAGCCCCTCAACCTGAGACCCAAGTCTGGTTGGCCAAATGACCCATGGCTCGCCTCCCCATATGCCAGGGGCTACCGACTAGTAGCGGGGGGTTAATGGTATGTCGGTGGGGAGACTTTACCCCCTTTTCAGAGTATACAGTGGGAAGCAGTGAAGTTATTTAATAGCGGAAGTAGAAACAATGGATAATCAGGATAATAGGAAAAACATACAACCATACTACAAAAGTAAATTAAACCCTGTATCACATACAAAAGCCTCATAGGTTGTGTCTAATACAAAATTAATGCATGGCATACTGATACAAAAGTAAACAACAGACTATCATGCTATAAGCAGTATAAAAGGAACAAAAGAACAAAAAGTAAGTCCACGAGCATCTCTAGCCAAGCTCAGTCCTCTGCTCTGGAACTCTAGCTAGAACATATATATATATACATCAGCAACCTGAAACAGGGCCCTTTCTCTTACTAGTACCTGAAGTAGAAAAGTCTACACGGGTGCCCGGGGCGCTGCCCGGGTAGGGTGTGAGACAAGTCTCAGTAGGCCACCACCAATGGTGTCTACGTGTAATCCAAAAAGGGTGTTCACAAGTAAACAGTATATAATAGACTACAAGAAAGAAAAGAAAATTAAATAGAAACCTTCCCAGTCATGTTCCGAAAGGACACCTGGTGGGTCTACCTAGTTCAGCTCATAGATGGTATGTCTGAATGAGTCACCTACTTATTTATAGATAGATAGATATATATACATATATATAATACGTTGGGTAGGATCGGGACAGAACTCATGGACGTCCTTAACACAGGGTCAGCACTCTTGATCCTACCCCTAGCCCAACCTTGGGGAAGCTCTCATGGCCTATCTCTATCCCGAAGGCTTAATAATTATTCAGGGGAGCTCTCACAGTCTACCCTTATCCCGAAGCCGTAACATAGGGGAGATATCATGGTCCACCCCTGGCTCGAAGCTGTATCATTGAATTAGGAGAGTCTCACGGTCTGCCCCTAGCCCGAAGTCGTATCATAGGGGAGCTCTCACATTCTACCCCTTGCCCAAAGATTACTCATTTAATTAGGGGAGCTCTCATGGTATGCCCCTAGCCCGAAGCCGTATCATAGGGGAGCTCTCACAGTCTACCCCTGGCCCGAAGCTTAATCATTTAATTACTATAGGTTATGAGGCATACACTTCTTATAACATTCATATTAATAAAACATGGCATTTCCATCTCACAATATCACAAAATAACATTTCAAGAAAACATGCATTTAAAATAATAAAATGGATTTAGGCTAACCCATCCTAGCCAAGCCCTAACCAAACCATCCCATTTTTCTCACATGGAAAATGTCTTTCAAGACATATCTATAAGGTCCAAAGGTGAAAAAGGGCTAAAACTCAAGGTATAACACCTATGGGTGTCTATACCGGAGTCATATGGTACCCAAACACCCAAATGAGGGTAGTTCCCATAACCTTCTTTCACAAGGGTCATTTAGATAGTAAGCGGTCAATAATAACAAGAGCTTTGGAGAAAAGAAAACCTCAGCACGACGGTATAAACTCGAAAAGTCAAAAACCCAAAATGAAAACCACATGACTACCTACCTTAGGGCTGTAGACGTAGGCTCACTTGATACCGACCTCATATTTGTAACAGGTTAGGAGAGATCTGAGTTCTAGTCCAATGCCCTGAAAATAGGGCATATGAGCATGTATCAAAATAGTGCGAAGGAAGGCAAGATTTTCTGAGAAAGAAGGGGTGCATGAGGTAATCCTTACCTTCTCCTTTCCAATGCTTCTGTTGGATCAAGGAACGGACACCGAAGGAAAAAAGCACAAGAGATTGAGTGAGAAGAGGGTTTGGGAGCTCAAGGAGGAGTTCTTTCTCTATTCTGTCCACTGGAAGAAGAAGGAAATAGATTTAGGCTTAAATAGAACTTAAGGAAAAATGGTAATTTTACCCAGAACTTAGTCACACGGTTTAGGCGCACAGTTTTCCAAACTGTGCGCAAACTGTGTGCACTTCCCTGCCTCCAGAAAAAGGGTCGCATGGGTTAGGCACATGGTATACCCAAACAGTGCGCACCTCCCTACTTCCAGACCAAAGGCCGCACGGTATACCAAAACCATGCGCAATCCATGCACAGGCCGTGCACCCCTCTCTACGAGACCATTTCTCAAAATCCCAGGCTCCGAACAAGCCCCAGACACTCCCTGAAACCTCCTTAGAATGTTACACACATTAAGCAAGATTAAAGGAAAGATTTGAAATCAAAACTAACGATCTGTACCTTTTCCAAAGAGTCGGGTTGTTACAACCTCCACTCCTTAAAGAAACCCGTCCCCGAGTTGGCCTTCCGAGGGTAAAGAGGTGTCACCAGAACAATGCTCCGACCATTGAGATCGTATATCAGCCTCTCTCTCCCAGGTCTCATCCTGTACCTGGCCGTGCTTCCATAGCACCCGTACAAGAGGAATAGACCTGCCTCAGAGTGTCTTCATGCTCCGGTCGACAATTCGCTTCGGATACTCCTCAAAGGAAGCATCCATATCCTGTTCAACCTCACCAGGATGAAACACATGAGTTGGATATGAAAAGTACCGGAAAAGTTGAGATACATTAAAAACATTGTGCATGGCATGATATCTCTCTGAAAGTGAAAGTTGGTAAGCTATTGGTCTGATCCACTTCACCACCTTAAAGGGTCCTATGAACCTCGCCGAAAGCATACCCTGCTTCCGAATACGTCTCTGCCCTATCCTGGGCGAGACCTTCACGAAAACCTGGTTCCCGACCTCAAACTCAAGAGGTCGTCGGTACTTGTTTGCATAAGACTGTTGTCTAGACTGAGCTATCTGCATACAATTCCTGATAAGCCGAATCTGCTCAGTAGTCTCTAGCAAAAGATGTGGTCCTAGAATAGCTACGTCCCCTGCTTCAAGTCAACACAAAGGCGAGCGACAAGTCCTACCATATAAGGCTTTATAGGGATCCATCTCAATGGTATCCTGGAAGCTATTGTTATAACTGAACTTGACAAGAGGAATGTGTTTCTCCCATGAACCTCCAAAATCAAGAACACGTGCATGTAACATATATTCTAGCACTTTTATAGTCTGCTCGGTCTGTCCGTCAGTCTGCGGGTGATAGGCCATGCTCAAAAGTACCTGCGTACCCAAATACGTCTGCAACCCTACTAGAACTGAGATGTAAAACAAGGATCTCTGTCCAAAACAACTGAACAAGGTGCTCCATGAAGGCGCACTATTTCCTTGACATACAGTCTTCCCAAGCTTTCAACCATGAAGGTCTCCCGTACAGGTAATAAATGTGCGACCTTCATCATACGGTCGACGATAACCCATACTGCATCGTTGCCACGAGGTGACCTAGGTAATGCAGTTACAAAGTCCACAGAAACATCATCCCATTTCCACTCTGGAATGGAAAATGGCTGTAAAAGCCCAGCCGGACGTTGATGTTCTGCCTTCACCTGCTGACAAGTGGAACAACACGTGATGAAACCAGCTATCTCCTACTTCATTCTAGGCCACCAATAATGTCGTCGCAAATCACGATACATTTTGGTGATTCCAGGGTGAACTACCCAAGATGAGGCATTGAAATCCCTCATCAGCTCCTCTCTGATGTTTTATAGGACCTATAGAAGCCCACATAACAACAAAGTATCACCCTCATCTATGGTCCAATCAGTAGGGGCATCATCAGTGACACTTTTCCGTAGTAAAAGGCCTTCCAGATCCGATTATGGTCTTGCCCTGACCCGTTCCAGTAGAGTAGATGTTACCGCTAACGCTGAGAGAATGGTCTGACCCTGACCCTTCTGAGCCTTAACGTGCATCTATGAAAATTGGTCCATCCGCATCCACTCCACATTAGATTCCCGAACCACTTGTGACTGAGTTTTCCAACTCAGAGCGTCGGCTACTGAATTTCTTTTCCCAGGAGTGTAGGCCAATTAGAAATCAAAAGATTACAGGTACTCGACCCACCTACGCTTCCTAAGATTCAGATCCCACTGAGTGGAGATATACTTGAGGCTTTTGTGATCAGTGAATACCACAAAATGCTCTCCCAACAAATAGTGTCTCAAACAGTGTAAGGCATGAACAACTGTTGCGAGCTCGAGGTCATGTGTCAGATAATTCTGTTTCAGAGGCTTTAACTGAAGAGAACCATACGCAATGACTCGCTCGTCCTGCATCAAGACAGCTCCAAGACCGATACCTAACACATCACAATAGACTATATAAGCCATGCCCGGCTCCATAAAGATCAGTATTGGTGCCGAAGTTAGTCTGCCCTTCAGTTCCTAAAAGGTTGTTTCACAAGGTTCTGACCACTCGAATCTCACCCCCTTTTTGGTCAAAGCAGTAAGCGGTGATGCTAGGAATGGAAAGTCCTAAATGAGCCGCCTATAATATCTATCAGGCCCTAAGAAACTCTTGATATCAAAGACGTTCTTGGGATGCTCCCATGAGACAACAGCACTCACCTTCTCAGGGTCAACTGAAACTCCAGACTCAGAAATAATGTGACCCAGTAAGTGAAACTTATTTATCCAAAAGTGGCATTTACTGAGCTTAGCATAAGGTTGATGCTCTCTTAGTGTATTCAACATGATCTCAAGATGGGTTTCATGGTCGTGTCTCGTGTGTGAATAGACTAAGATATCATCCACAAATACCACCACAAAATAATCAAGGTAAGGGTGAAAAATCCGATGCATAAGAGCCATAAACACTGTAGGTGCATTCGTAAGCCCAAACAGCATGACTAGGTACTCATAGAGACCATACCTACTCCTAAATGTCATACGAGTTATGTCTGAAGTTCTGACACGCACCTGGTGATAGCCCGACCTCAAATATATCTTGAAAAAGACCTTCGTTCCTCAGAGCTGGTCGAAGAGGTCATCATTTCTTGGAAAAGGATACCGATTCTTAATCATTGGCTGATTTAATTTACGGTAATACATGCAAAGATGAAGGGTACCATTTTACTTCTTAGCAAAGAGAACTGGTGATCCCCAAGGAGAAGTGATGGGACATATAAATCCTTTTGCTTCCAGGTCCTTCTACTTACTCATGAGCTCCAGATGCTCCTTAGGTTCCATCTGATATAGAGGAATGGTCACTGGTGCTGCTCCTAGTACAAGCTCAAAGGTAAACACCACCTCTTGCACTGGAGGTAGACCAGAGAAGTCATCCGGAAAGACATATCTAAATCACTCCAGTACAGGAGGATAAGTAGTGGGTTGTAACCCTTGGTCATCGAGATAAAGACTGGAAACCTGTGTCATGACACCACCCAATTTCTGTTATTCAGGTCCTGCTCGTGTCGCACTAATAACACATTCTACCTTATGCACCTGTGTGTCGCCCTCTGGTGATGTAAACGCCACCCTCCGATGATAGCAGTCAATACATGCACTATAGGGAACTAACCAGTCCATCCCAACTATTACATCAAAACTTGTCATCTCTAGAACATACAAGTTCCAAATGAAAAGGTAACGGCCCACCTCAAGGGGGAAATTCTGACAACGGCGAACGCCCTCTGAACGGAAACCTTAAGGGGTATCTAGCATAATCACACCGTGATACGACTCAACTTCGAGGCCCAAACTCTACACTCGGGAGGGGTCTCGAGATGTTCAAAGACGGTCCGGATTGCCTCCAGCAAAAACTTAGCAGTAAGAGGTCCGCCATCTCCCGAAAAAGTAGGAGGATGCTGCGACTGAAACTCACGGGTCAACTCTTCCATTCTCGGGGCAGGTCTCACTCTGCCTTGCACACTCTTCATCAAGCGTAAGAAGCTCTCATGAAACTGGGAATCACTGCCCATCTCAGGAATAGAAAAAGGAGCCACATGTGGCTCGACCGGAAGATCAACTGGCAGCTCAGGACCCGCCACCTTAGGAATGTGGTCATCATCGCTTTCAGCGCACATGACTCGATGAATTTGTGGAGGCATAATTCTACAATGCCAAATGAACGTCTCAGAAAAGGAAGCCAAAAAATTAAAGGCTAAACTCTAGAAGCTAGGACATGTACTATGCCTTCCTACCTCTAAGATCACCTACCCAAACCTACAAGGGTTCTTAGAAAAACAAAAAAACATTTAAAATTTTCAAATCCAGTGATATGGAATTTCCCAGCCCATAAGGGCCCATAATCCTCACGAACTGAAAGATGAAAGACACTTGGATGCTATTTCTCATTTACTTACACTAATCAAGCATTAAAAATTCCTTTAAAGAAAAAGATTGGTTTAGTTGGAATGTCATTTTCCGATCTATAAGGGCCCATACACCTTATGAACCAAAAAGTGACACCCACTAAAAGCACATAATTTCTCAATACACAACAATCATGAAGGGTTAGCACAAAGGCACACATATAAACAAGGAATGGAAATAAACAACAGACAATGCTCGCTGAAAATTTAAACGTGGCATGGAAATATTCATGGCCTGATAATATTGTTCCTATCATGATGCATGTTCTAATGCATAACCCTCATTTCATCGGGTCGAACCATGAAATCAAAATCCAAACATTGAAAATCTCAATAACATCGCAAAACAGGTGAATCACCCAACAGTGAAATGATATCAATAGTAAATAGAAAAATCAATAACAACATAAAATAGGAAACACGGCCCATACCCCATACATGGGTTCGTGACGCCCAAGCACGACTCATGGATAAGTCCCTAAGCATTCCCATTCTCCAATTATATCGTCGAAAAATAGTAAAGCAAGAATAAATAAAACCTTCTGATACCACTTTTTGATGTCCCAGACCCGGTGGCCCCTCAACCCAAGCCCTAAGCCCAGTTGGCCACATGACCCCTGGCTCACCTCCCCATATGCCAGGGGCTACCGAGTAGCAACGGGGGTTTAATGGTAAGTCGGTGGGGAGACTTTAATCCCTTTTCAGGGTACACAGCGGGAAGTATTAAAGTGATAGAATAGCGGAAGCACAAACAATGGATAAGCAGGAGAACATGAAAAACATACAACCAAACTAAAAAAGTAATGTAAACCCTGTATAATATAAAAAATCTTTATTGGTTTCGTCTAATACAAAATTAATGCATGACATGCTGATACAAAAGTAAACAAAAGACTAGTATGCTACAAGCAGTACAACAAGAACAAAAGAACAAAAAGTAATTCCACGAGCATCTCTAGCCAAGCTTGGTACTCTGCTCTGGAACTCCAGTTTAAACATATATATATAGACATCAGCAACCAGAAAAAGGGCCCTTTCCCCTACTAGTACCTGCAGTAGAAAAGTATACACGGGTTCCCAGGGGGCTGCCCGGGTAGGGTGTGAGACATGTCTCAGTAGGCCACCACCAACGGTGTCTACGTGTAATCCAAAAAGGGGTTTCGCAAGTAAACAGTGTGTAATAGACTGCAAGCAAGTAAAGAAAAGTAAATAGAAAACTTCCCACTCAGGATTCAGAAGGACACCTGGTGGGTCTACCTGCTTCATCTCATAGATGGTATGTATGAATGATTCACCTTCTTATTTAGAGAGAGATATATATATAGATATATATAATACGTTGGGTAGCACTGGGATAGAACTCACAGACTTCCTTAACCCAGGGGCAACGCCCTTGATCCTACCCCTGGCCCAACCTTGGGGAAGCTCTCATGGTCTATCCCCAGCCCAAAGGCTTAATAATTATTCAATGGAGCTCTCACAGTCTACCCTTAGCCCGAAGACGTAACATAGGGGAGCTCTCATGGTCTACCCCTGGCCCGAAGCTGTATCATTTAATTAGGGTAGCTCTCACGGTCTGCCCCTAGCCCGAAACCATATCATAGGGGAGCTCTCACAGTCTACCCCTGGCCCGAAGCTTGATCATTTAATTAGGGGAGCTCTCATGGTCTTCCCCTTGCCCGAAGCCGTATCATAGTGGAGATCTCACAGTCTACCCCTGGCCCGAAGCTTAATCATTTAATTAGCATATGTTATAAGGCATACAATTCTTATAACCTTCATATCAATAAAACATGGAATTTTCATCTCAAAATATCACAAAATCACATTTCAAGCAAACATGCATTTAAAATAATAATAGGGGTTTAGGCTAACCCATCCTAGCCAAGCCCTAACCAAACCATCCCATTTGCCTCACATGGCAAATGGCTTTCAAGACATATCCATAAGGTACAAAGGTGAAAAAGGGCTAAAACTCAAGGTATAACACCTATGGGTGTCCATACTATAGTCATATGGTACCCAAACACCCAAATGAGGGTAGTTCCCATAACCTCCTATCACAAGGGTCATTTAGACAGTAAGTAGTCAATAATAATAAGAGCTTTGGAAAAAGGCAAACCTCGACACGATGGTATAAACCCGAAAAGACGAAAAACCAAAATGAAAACCACATGACTACCTACCTTAGGGCTGTAGACGTAGGCTCACTTGATATCGACCTCAGATTTGAAACAGGTTAGGATAGATCTGAGTTCTAGTCCAATTCCCTGAAAATAGGGCATATGAGCCTGCATCAAAATAGTGCGACAGAAGGCAATATTCGCCGAGGAAGAAGGGGTGTGTGAGTTAACCACTACATTGGCCTTTCTAATGCTTCCATCGGATCACGGAATGGACACCAGGGGAAGAAACCAGAAGAGATTGAGTGAGAAGAGGGTTTGGGAGCTCAAGGAGGATTTCTTCCTCTGTTCTGTCTGCTGGAAGAATAAGCAAATAGATTTAGGCTTAAATAGAACTTAAGCACAAAATGGTAATTTTACCCAGAACTCGGTCGCATGGTTTAACAAACCATGCGCAAACTATGCGCACTTACCTGCCTCCAGAAAAAGGGTCTCATGGGTTAGGCGCACGGTTTACCCAAACCGTGCGCAAACTGTGTGCACCTCCCTACATCCAAACCAAAGGCCGCACAGTTTACCCAAACCGTATGCAAGCCGTGCGCAGGCCATGCGCCCTTATCTGCAGGTCCATTTCTCAAACTCCCGAGCTCCGAATACTCCCCGAATCTTCCTTAGGATGTTACACACATTAAGAAAGCTTAAAGGAAGGATTTGAAAGCAAAACTAACGATCCGTACCTTTTCCAAAGAGTCGGGTTGTTACATACATAGCTTGAAACAAATGATAAAGGATCACATAAGGGAACCTATTTGGGTTATAATGATAGAGAGGAGTAGTACTACCACTCAAGTTACACTAAAGTTAAATTTAAATTGAGATGTATATGGATCTTACCCTTTACAACATAAGAAAACAAGTCCTCATAAGGATTAATCAAACCTATAATGGACTATGTTTACCAGGTCCTAAATGGGGTATCAAGTGAATAATAATGTGGAGGTAGATTATAAAATAAATAATGATATTCAATTTCAAGGAAAACCAGCTTTCTATACTGCATGATCGAGATTATTCCCAAAGATCCCAATTAAGGAGATGAATAAAATGTTGGAACAAGCTCTTCATGTTCATAATAAACTTAGTGATGACTTACATGAATAGATTGAATAACAAGAAAATGATACTTAAAACAAATTTTAATTTTATAAGGAACATTATTAATGATAATATTGATATTAAGAATCATATGATTTCAATAATTAATAATGATGTTAAGAGTAATCCTAATCTGAATAACATGGATCTTATCTAGGAATAATAAATATATAATTTTTCTGGTGAGGATTTTTTTCATTGATGTTAAATTTTTATGAATGTATTTATGATGATTTTATTTACATTAGGTTCTAATCTATATTATATTTTGAATAAGGATTTAAATTCAATAGAGATCATGGATGTCATGCTACTAGTTTTCCACTACAACAATAATTCATACAATTCCATATAAAAATGGTTGTTATGCTAAATATCATTGGTATTGGGGATTATATTTTCTCTTATGAGGAATTTTTTTTGTATTCAATTTCTACTCTATAATATATTCTATATATGGATTTCAAGGAGATATTGAGCGCTATATACAAATATCAGTGATTTAAAGGATGGTCTATATTATATTATTGGTGATGCATTTAATTGAATCTTGGTGAAATTTTTGGTTTGAATGGTTATTAAACAACTATATTATGATGTTTTTTACATGCTTGATATATTTTATTGAATTTGTTTTATGTTTTTTTGTAGGGATTTATTTTTTGTTATCCTCAAACATGTATTGTGTGCATGTATTTTCTTAATAAATTTTCACACGGCCTTGGGGTTGGCATTCCAAACTCATGGCTTGGGCCATTTATAATTATAATAAATTTATTAATATTACGATAAATTTATAATTAATATTATAATAAATTTATTAATAAATGTGTTAATAAATGTGTTAACATTATGATATTATAATAAAGGTATTGATATTATGATATAATAATAAATGAATTAATATTAGAATAAATGTTTAATTAATATATTTTCTACTATTATAATTAATATTATGAATAAATTTATTACTATTATAGTAAATCAAATATTACAAGATTAATTTATAATAAAATTGAATAAATGTTAAAAATGAATAAATTTTTAAAAAAATATATAAATGAATAAATAATATTAGTAATATTAAATTTATTAATAAATTTATTAATATTATAGTAAATGCATTACTATATTTGGTAGAGGGGATTACAAATCACAAATAAACGCACTCCAGAACCCCAATGGCACAAGGATCATCCCTCCCTATAGATATTGGTAGGCACCCAAATAAACTATTTTATTATATATAAGAGGCCTTAAGACCTAAGATCTGGATGGAAAAAATCCAAACTAAAATGGATCAAAGTCCCCATAAGAATATGACCTAGAGTCCCAATTTAGCATCCATGTGTCATTTCATGATCCTAGTATTCTCATTGTGCTTTCCCCTTTCTAGAACCTATTGAATCATGATTCTTGCCACTAGGATGTCATATCCCAGATTCATCATGGGTCAGACCTCTAGGATGTCGTACCCTGTCTATGCCTTTGGTTAGGCCCTCAAGACATTATTCCCTTAATATCACTCCCTCATATCAAGTGGACAGGCTCTCATGCCCCTACCCTATGCTAAGTTCTATGATCTCCATCATCTCAAGTTGTGCGTACTCCCCCAATAATGGGTAACCATCTCACAATGGTCCTCTTATTCTGAGTACCAAGAAAAAGACCTCCAAATTCACGAAAATACACATAACTTGGTAGATCATACAAGGAAACTCGTAGCATGGAATCATGAGAATCAGTGGAAGGGTACATAAAAATACGATCTATATCTAATAAAGAAAAATGATATATAATCGCATTCATTGAATCAATAAGCATAAACGTGTCTCAAGGGATACACACAAATAATATAAAGTGATCATTATCAATAAATTTCATAAAAGATATTCCAAAAAATATCACACTAGGTAAAAAACAGTATACAAGAGCACCAAATAGCAAGGAACATATTACCTTAAGTTTTTCAAAACCAACACCAATTTTTATCAACGGCTTCATCTATCAAACCATGTTCTCACACCAACATAAAAAATATCACTTTCCAAGAACTCCTATAATTGGTTTATTGTAAAAGAATATGGTTCTAGAGAAATGCAAAAATAATAAAAATGAAACAGGTTGAAGAACACTTACCCAATGACAAGAACCATCAACAGTATAATATAAGTCTAGTTGAAGAGAAATGTCAATGGTAGGATGTGAGAGACTTACCAAGGAAGGATTCTCTAAGAGGTTCATCACCAATAAATAAAAAATTCCAATACTCCTTAAGAAAATATATTTTCTATTAAAATTTATTAAACCCCCATAATGTCACAGGATAAAACATATACCTAAGAATAATAGTCTTATTTTAAGATCATTCAAATAAATATAATAAGAGTTTATTTTGAATGAGAATAAATCATTTTCTTCTCCACTGAATCACCCAAAAATAGATGAACCAAAAGTGGTGAAAAAACCGAGCCCTTATATTGATCATAGGAAAAATAATATTGATCTAAATAAGAAAGAAAACAAGGACTAGATGAAGATCATAGAACCAAATCGACCCTATCAACAAGAACTTCAAAAAAATTCCAATTTCCAAATGGGAAGAAAAATAGAGCGATTTAATTAGGGTAAAATAAGTGAAATGGGTATTTGTTGAACCCTCATTATGTTAAAACACATTTTAAAGATAAAATATGGCTTATTGATGGAGACCTAAGGAAAGAGGAGGCATTTCAACCATTACAAATAAATTGAAATGCTGAAATGGCTTCCATAAGGGCATGGTTTCCATGCACATGGCGTTTTTTCTACTCTATTGTAACAAAAATGGCTTAAAAATCCTTTTCCCCTCATCCATTTTTAATAGGATAAAACCAAGGCCAAAATGTCTTGCACCATGGCATGGTGTTGGAAATTTTGGAAAGTGAGATCTCCAAAAATCAATTTTAATATTTTTAAAGTTACTCAATGCCCACTAGGCTTAAAAAATGGATCCACCTAAAACTCATAGGAAAAGGATAAAAACAAGGTCTTCACATATAAGAAACAAAAAAAATACAAGGTCCATAAAATCAGCCCCTATAAAGACTTATCAACACCAAGAAGCATCTCTAGGAATATTTCTTGAAAAACTTAGGCCATTGAGCCTAAAAATATACCTCTCATTCCAAAGTCTCTTCTTAGATTAATCCATGATCCCACCAGATATAGATAAGTGGTGTTTTCTCCACACTTAGTACTTTCTTTCTCGAGTATGAAATCTACACTGGGAATTCCATGTACAATGCATCAGGATCCATCTCAACATCCGCATAATCAATGACATGTATGGGATATGCCATAGACCTTTGTAGATGAGATTCATGAAACACATACTGAATAAATCACTAATGAGAAGAAATATATAGAAGGCACAACATTATTCTAATACACACATTGATCCAGAATGGTCCAACATAACATGGGGCAAGATTTCCTTTCTCTCTCAAATATTGGTGGCATAATCGAAGAGTCTCTCTTGGAAAAACATACTCTCATACAAAAAAATACAATTATTTCCTCCAATGGTTGGAATAATATCTCTACCCACTATGAGATATGATCAACCTATTCTCAATCATTTTTAATCTCTCAGATATCTCTTGTGCCATACTAGGACCCACAAATTCTACCTTGTTATCCGCATACCAATAATATGGAGAAAAACATGGCCTACCATAGAGATATTCTAAAGGGGTCATCTAAATAAAACCCTGGTGAAATTTTTTATGAAAACTCAACCAAGTATAGGTGATCTTCCCATGCTCCACCAAATTCTAGGACCCAATATAGAATAATATCCTCTGAAATATGGATCATCCACTTTGATTGTCCATCTATCTAGCAATGGTATGTTGTTCTTAATCTCATTTGAGTCTATAAGTCCTTCAACAATCCCTACTAGAACTACGATGTATAATGTGCATCACCATCATATATTATTATAAATGGGAATCCGTGAAATAATATAATCTTGTAGATATATAGCTTTACTGATCATTTACTAATCAAGTCTCGTGGATCAGTATGAAATGGGAAACTTTTTCTAGTCAATAAATAATCACCCAAACAGTGTCATGCTTCCTCAGGGTCCTGGTTAACCTCATCAAAAAGTAGATCATGATGTACTCCTACTTATAAATAAAAATTATAAGTGGTTGGATAAGAAAAATTTGATGATGGTGCTAAAAAATTATCCTCTGGAAGGTAATACATAAATAATTGAATCCAGTAATGTCCCTCTTCATCCCTAACCACCAAAACTATCACCTAAGTTCATGGAACTTATTTTTATATCTAGTATTAACCTCACACCTAGATTTATTGAAGTCTTTCAACATCTCATATCTAATGGAAGTGGGGACTAAAACTATTCCATGTACTAGAATTACATTTTTTATGTCCAATGACCACCCAGGAATCAGGTCACCACCTGCTAAATATCCTCATAGAAAAACAAACTCAACATCAAATTTCTAAGAATCCTTTACCCAGTTTACTAGATAATATTTTATCACTAATGGGGAACATTTCATTATTCACTAGAAATTAAAATAATCCATCCACCAATCATATTGTAAAATCATCAAGTGTCGGTGTTCCATCAAATCGTGTTCAACTCTGTCCTATTCTACCTAGATTTTATGGATATGTTCATATGTAATGAAATTTTCATTACCAAGTGCATTTCCCATATCAAATCCAAACATATTAATGTTCCCTACCCAGCACCTCTTCCTAAAATTGAGGTCTAGGTGTTTGAAAATATAGTGGAGGCTCTTTTATTCTTTGTAGACAAAAAACCTCTCAACAAAGAGATAATATCACCAATTATTCAAATCATGGGCCATAGATGCCAGACCTAAGTCATGGGTAGGATAGTTATGATCATGGGGTCATAGATGATGTGACCAATAAGCTACAACCATATAACTTTGCACCAAAACTACACTCAAAATGACTCCCAATGCATCATAGTATATATAATATCCAATACCAAGCTGATGTGAATCGACACCAAAGTTGTATACAAACTATAATTCAGTGAAATAAATGCTACTTCAGTCTAATCCAACCACTAAAACTTCACCCCCTTCATCTTTAGTACAACCATGGGTGTTGATTAACAAGATAGTTCATTGATAAAATGATAATAATATCCCACTAAACCCAAAACTCATCGGATTGGAAACAAATTCCAATGATGTTTCTATGATATCATGACCTATACTTTATCTAGGTCTAATGATATACTAGTATCATAAACCAAATGTCCTAAAACATTTACCTCATAAATCCAAAAGTGAAATTTCAAAGGCTGGGCATAAATTTGATATACTCAAAGTGTACATAGGATTATATCGAGGTCTCTGGCATGATGTTTTAGGGTTGGTGGGTAAATGAATATATCATCAACAAATTCCATGATGGAAGAGATTATATATCAGAGAAATATATTGATCATGAGATCCATGAACATTGTCGAAACATTCATCTATTCAAATAGAATGACCAAGTACTCATACAAGCCATACCTACTCCAAAATTCCATCTTCATGATATCCTACGCTCTAACCCACAAATGGTGATAATATGATCAGAGATCAATCTTATAAAACCATTCCTCTCCCTGTAACTAATCAAAGATATCATCAATCATAGTCAATGGATACCAATTTCCCACCATCACTTGGCTTATATTTTGTTAATCTACAAAGATTAGAAGACTATCATCCTCCTTCTGGGTGAAAAAAATAAGTGAACCCCACATTCATTCACTCATCCTGGTAAATCCCTTATATTAAAAGTAATTTAGATTTACTTTGAGCTCCTTCAACTCAATCAGTTCCATATGATAAGAGGGTATTGAAATAGGTTTTTCACTAGGCATGAGTTCTATCTCAAACTCAACACCTCTATAAGAGGGAATTCATATAAATTCATATATAAATACATACACATAAATATCCATAACAAAGAAAAATATGATTGGGGAACCACTAATCCTTCCAAAAAATCAAATCCCACATTCCTTTTTATAATAATCTCAAACCGGATCAAGTCTTGACTCACTCTACCTACTACAAACTCCCATTTTCTGATCATCATAAAATTATATCCCTTGGGAAATGTAAATGATACCCATCCCTGATAGTAATATATGTTAGATTAGACACTATTCAACTAATCCATGTCAATAATCACATCATATCTCATTATATATAGAATCATGAAGTTTCACATATATAAAAAACATAAATTCCTATAGGACCATATTATAATAATTGAAGATTTTCCACTTTTATGACCAACTATGTATCATGGTAAAGAAACTCATAAAACAACTTGATTGGTATGCCAAATATAACATATCCTTGTGACGATATAAAGGAATGAGAAACACTAGTATAAAACAACGTAGTAGAAAATATAAAATTGATCAAGTCCATAACTCAAACCGTATATGGTCCCTTAACACCATCTAATAATGTCTTATCCATTTCCAATGCTCGTTTTGCCTCATCTCCACAACTCTTTCCCTTAGGTATGTGACTCACCTGAGTCATCATTGTTTAAGCCTACTTCTAAGGAACCTGTCCAAATCCCTGGTTCCTTCTCCATATCTACCTTAATCCCTTACAAAATCCTATTTTCAAAGATATGGGGAATATTTTCATAAGATTCCCCATCTTCCCATATTACCAACACTTTATCAATGGTGTTGTGAAGACCCTATGGTAATTTCGGAACATTCTTTAATTTGATGACTATGGATAAACTCCTAAGGGAACTAAAGAAATCCAAACTCTACTCTACCTGCATACAACTACACTACTATTCATCCTCAATCTTCCTCTTCCTGTTACTTGAAGAGACACTCATTAAAGCAGTAAAAGATCCATCCACTAGAGTGTTGAAAGGTATAAGAAGACCAAATTATCTCCTCCAAGACATTCTCAATAACAAAATCATTTCATAGAACATCTATGTATATTAGTTGGTTAAAAATACTAAACAATTTCCTAATGTCGGGATGGAGACCAATCTCAAACTTCCAATCCTTCTATACAACATTTTTTGCAACGAGATGATAAAATGAAGTATCTTAGTGAATAGAGAGGATAATGAGGATAACTTCATAAACCCATACCATATATCCATGAACTCAGATGATCATACTAATAATAATATCTGGATTGAATTCCTTAAAAATATGTTCTTGAAGGCCTCCTAGGTGAGACCCTCAAATCTGTTAGCTTGTCCCATCATGTCCAACCACCTTCTGGTGGGTCCCAATTGAATGAATGTTTCCAACTTCACATTCCTTTTTTTTGGTATCTCAAAGAGATCAATGTAACCCTTTATTATCTCTATCTATCCCTCTGTGTCTAATAAATCTCCAGTACACTAAAATGCTGGTGGGTGCTGGATCTGGAAGTACATGGTTTAATAGACCATGGAACTTGATTCCCCTCCACCCTTGGAAGGTAAAAGTCGATGAACTCTTGGATTAGGTGTCCTTACTACCTATGATACCAGATTAAGTGCAAGAGCATTATCAACTACATCATCCCTCGTAATAGGTGGTAGAATAGGGGAATCCTCCCTTGTGGGACTCTCCCATTCGATGTCATTCGGTGGACCATAAGTCTCCTTGGGACGGATTTTATGACATGTGAAGGATATATTTAGAAAAATTGATTTTTTTGGACATGTAATAATCATTTTATTAAAACACACAATATTACCATAGGTTTCTACACAATACCCAAGTTATATCCCTCTTATAACTAACCATGGTATCTAACCCTACACTTTTGTCATGGTCATATTTATATAGAAAACTTAAAATAATTATAATGTTCAAATAATTTATTCCAATAGATATATCACAATAGAATGGGAAACAAATATATCAATCAATCAAATAATCAAATTATATCCTGAATAGATATTACAATTCAAGGCATTAAATTAAGAACTAGTATGTAGCCCAGAATAGGAAAATATTTTTCATGTGATACAATGTTTCTAGTCTTGATGCATAAATGTACCAAAATCACCTAAAATGGTAAATTTAATCCCATTAAAATTAAATCTAAGTTTCATTACACATGATCTTTCTTGGAACATGGAAACTCAGCTAATTGAGTCCTATATAGACTATCTTTTTTATACCATGACCCAGGTTATTCAATAAAAATAAGAAAAAATTTCTATGATACTATTTTGTAATTTCCCAAGATGAACCTATGGGTCTGTGGTAAAGAGCCACATGACCTCATTCATGAATCCCCATACATAAGAGTATGATGACTAGTAGAGAGGGTTCAAACACCACCAAGGGGGAGACTATAGCCTCAGTATCATAGTCATACACTAATAACATTAATTAAAAATCAATATAATAATTATAATAAAATGAGGAATACTAAATAAAAAAATTTAATAATATATGGAATGCTCATGATACAAATAAATAAACATAATTCTAAAGTGTAAAGTCAAACTAGTGGATATAAAGTCCAAGTAAATAAATTACATGATAGAATATTTAAAATTACATCTTGATAACACTACCAACTCTATGCTCCTTAGGTCAAACATCTATTGTGTGTCACTTCCCTTACTTGGATCCCTATACATTAAGTTTGTACACACATTGAGATTCCCATTCAGGGTGTGGGTAATTAACCTTGTATGAAACCATAAATTCATCCTTAAAAAGTGTTAATAGGTATTATGGGTGTATTCCATGATAAAAATAGATACAAAATCAATCATAAACAATCATATCTTGAGAACCCATGGGCTAACCAAGCCACTATGAGCCTAGGTTTTCCCTGGTTCATCTTTGTTTCATAAGAAAAATCCTAGGATTTCAAATGTGATAAATAACTAGCCACAAGGCTAGTAATCATGCATATTAGTATTCTTAAGGCATTGAGTCAGATTAGGACTCTAGTACATTATATCCCTTCTTAATTACTAGTCTTTCCCCTAGTAAATCATACCCCATCTATGCCTCGACTTAGGCCCCCCAATCCCTCATGCCCCTAATGCCATTTCCTCGGGTTAGGAATTCATGCCCCCATTACCCTAACCTATGTTCATGTCCATCATTACTATCTTCAAAAGCGATTCACACTCCCCCTCTAAGGGATAAACATATAACGATGGTCCACATATTCCAAGTACCATGAAAAAAACCTCAATAGGCATGGTAACACACATAATGTGGTATAACATACAAGTAAAAGTATAATTAACATGGAACCATGAAATTTAATAACAATATACATAAACATGTGTTCAATATAAAACCTAGAAACAAGATATATAATCATACACATAGAATCAAGAAATATATATGGGTATCTCAGGCTACAAACACACAAGCAAGATATCTCTATCAAGAAAGGTTATAAAATATATGCCCTAAAAAATATCACACTGAGTCTAAAAGAGTATAAAAATTCCCCAAATGGTAATGAACTTCCAACCTCATAGTTTTCAATGTCAATGTCAAGTTTTTTCAGGGGTGTCATCTCATTAACCATGTTTAAACAACAAAAGAAATATACTCACATTCCAATAAATCCTAGAACTATTTTCACATAAAATAATATGATTTCTAGAGTAAGACACAAAGAATAATTATCTAAGGTGTAGATGTTTCCAATGCTTTTAGCCAGGGCTTGCGCGTCATTGGGCTATGAGATTTCTGATAGGTGCATTTTTCCCACATTCTCACTTTCCAAAGGCGAGTTACATTCATCACTTCATTAGATAATTATGCTCCTTGATCGAAATGGGGTTATGGGACGTCATTTCCTCATTATATAGATTCCTCCTCAGATTTCTGTTAATTATAATGCTTATTTCTAGTCATTCCAAGGCTTCAAGTTAGGGAAGAAACCTTCGGTCAGGGAAGTAGTCACATTGGGCATCACTGATCATGTGTGGATGCTAGAACATTAGAGAACCTAAATTATTCCTCATAATTGGGATTATCATGGGCATGTAAACATGAGTAATCCCAAATATATTGAGGGATATATTATTCTAGATTCATGTCCTCTATGGTTTTATTTATGCATCTCATGTTTTACACGAGTCGTGCCAGGAGTTTAACATCTACCAGAGATATTTACACTGAAGGTGTGCCTATTGATGTTTTCATAAGGAATATCATGTTTAAAATGAGTTAGTCCATTAGTTTAACTTCTCTATGAGAAAAAGTGATAGATAAAGACACTTTATAAGGTGTATTAGAGAGGTGGACCCCAAGGCCGGAGCACTTGGAAGGTTTACTAGGGGGATGGATCAGAACACCCTATGAAGATGGTCCTGAGAATGGTGTTTCCAATAAAGGAGAAGATTTAAAACAATGAAGGGATACAACCCTTGGAGGGAGGCACCAAGGTTTATCATTGTATGGGTGGGAATACCTATGATGACGAACTCGGGTGATATGTCCCTTAAAGGGAAGATGTCACACCATGAAGGTGGATCTGGACACCATTGAGAGCTGATTAAGGAAGTGGACCCCAATGAGGGGGACACCAAGGTTTACTGTTGGTTGGTATTGAACCTCAGGGATGATTCCTACATACCCTGTGTAGAAGACATGGATCAAAACCCATGTATTTTGAAGGGCTGGTTTGGGGTATACACATGGATAGCTTCCCTTCTCAAAAATAAGTACTCTTTGTTGGATGAATATGGATTATGTAGGGATTGTGCATGGTTAGATTCATGGGTGATTCCAGGAGTATTGATGACTTGGATTGAATGATATCACTGATATGTGGAATCTTTGGTAAGAATCAATATGGAAATGGAGGAAGTGATGGAGTGGGGTGGATGAAATATAAAGGGTGATGGGTTATTGAGCTTGAACATATGAGAGGTTTCCTACACATCCCAGTGGATTGGAATCAAAGTCCACATATTCTGGAATGGGGTGATGATACACCAAAGAAGGAGAATTATGAGAATAAAATTCTTGGATAGGGACCAAAAGGATGTGTGATCTCTAGGCTGGGGAATGATCTGACTGATACATAATGACCCGAGGAAAGGACCAATATGAGAGTTGATGATGTGATTAAACCTCGAGGAGGCTTCCTATATACCCTATATAGAATATAGGGATCAAATTACACATAGTTCTAGATGGTATCAGGGCTTAGACAAGGCTAGCTTCCCATGTGGATGGATCAGAACGCCTCAGAATGGTGGATTTGGGGGATGTGTCCCAAAAAGGGAATATGTCACATCACGAGGGTGCATCCCTAGGAGGGAACATTAGATTTTACCAATGGATGGGATTGAACCTCAAGGAGGCTCCCTATGTACCATATATAAAAGATAAAGATCGAAACCCACTTAGTTCATCCTGATTTAGGCATGGGGCTTATGCACTAAGGCAGCCTGTATGGAGTCACAGTCACTGTTAATCTCTAATACCACATGATTCTTGCACAATGGGATAAATAGGAGGTAGAAGTAGACCCAATGATCTTTTTAAAAAAGGTGTTTCCTTGAGATGTTATGTGGGTCTTACACATTGAGGCGGACTAGGGAGTTAAATATTGGGGCTTAATCTAAGAGAAATTCCTGAAGAGGATCTCGTTCCACATGAAGAGGATATCATTCCCTGCTAGGAGGTTGAAGGAGATATCACTCCTATGGAGATGATTGGGTGTAGAGAATGTTGGAGGTGTGGTACCCCATGTGTATTTCTCATGTAGAGACAACATTTTTACAATATGTGCTATGGATGATGGATCTTGATAGTTTAACAACATGTGTCTCAAATAGGGAGGACTCATTCCTCACCCCGTGGACTTACATAACTGATTCCAACCCACACCTAGGGAAGGGAATGAATCAGTAATGTCAAGACACAATGGTGTGGATGAGTGGTCACTTGAGGGGTCTACATTATCCTAGCTATGCAAAGAAATAATAGTTATTATCATACCTATGTGGAGAGGCCTTAGGTAGAGCAACACAACTTGAGACACCTAATGAGGATCCATGAAATCACTATGCAAATGCATAGAGGGTCGTGCGGGAGAGGATCTAGTGAATCCAGGAGATTCGTCAAGAGGCACGTCATGAAAAAAGGATGCTTTGCGAGGGGAAGGTGAATCATAATGAAAATACACTCACATAGCATGGGTCCCTTTCTATAGCATAATGATTACTAGAGGAGTGCTCCACAAAATATTAATGCCTTATAGATCCTTGAGAATCCAAAAGGGTATAACTCTTTCACCAAGGGAGGATTCCATTATGAAGGGAATACCTACCATAAGTAGGGGCTATTAAAACAAAGAAGGCATAGATCGTGACACAAAAGTACCTTCCTAGATTCATTTTTGGGATTATTTCATGGTGCTTAGGAGCTTCGAAAAATGTGAAATCTGAAGTTAAAAGGTTTGGGTAAAAATCTATTTGAGGTGGCAGGGCTATGTATTTATCGACAATGCGTATCACGATTCTTAAGGGGTGAGACATGAAGAAAAAATATGCCACAAAGATGCAGGGATCCATCAGACTCATGGTGGTACCATCAAAGATTATCACATGGTTTTGGTGCTCATCAAACTCATGAAGGTACCATTAAATATTCTCAAGAGGTTGTGGTGCTCGTTGGATTCATAGAGGTACCATAATCCGCATTCTCTTGCATGATGGGGAGGGGTATACCTAAATAATATTCATGAAAAAGACTCATTTGGTAAATTTTGGGGTTGTTTGATTCTACATTAGCTTTGAACTGACAATTACATTATCTGTGTCTTCAGTAGGATAGTTTTTGGCGCCAAAAAATCCCCTCCAGTATAATGGGATACAATTGAAAAAGAGGGTCGGATAATGAGGTTACATCACCAAAAAACACATTTGGTCACCAAACTATTTTGTGAGGAATATGGGACATGACACGCCGCAACGATCAGGAAAGAGAAGGTATCCATGAAGCTCAGGTAGTTAAAATTTTCTACGAATCTTATACATAAATTTCCTATAAATAAAGTTCAAGGGGCCTATTTTCTATAATAGATCTATTTGAATGATTTCATCGAAGCACTATTTTTTTAAAGAGGTCTACCCAATGAATGCATCTCTCTGAACAGGGTTCCACGGTCCGTTGCTCGATGAACACTCTCTAGTGAACCAGGAATCACAATCTGCTACACTTTTGTGAGGCACGCCAAGTATAGGGATGCTCCACAAACTGCTGATTCATGATCAATATTTGTGACCAACCTTCACGAACATACTTAGAAAAATTCTTAAGTCCCAGATCGACGACTGCTCAGGAATCTGCTCAAGGGGTTCTTGAGGATGTTTCCCAAATGGAAGCAATAGAGAACAATATCATGATAATGGGTACATTCAGAGACATTCTGATCATGATTCAATGCTAGAGCTACTTTTGGAGGCCTAGAAAGATTACATGTTCTGCAAAAGGTTGTCTTTGTATGGATTTTGCCTGCAGGATGAAGTCTTCATCCGAGAGGAAAGCGAATATGATCCGACCTACTGGTTTAGAGGCATATCTGGGCAGCATAGGTGGTATAGAGACACCAACGGCCATATCGGGATGGAACATACACCTATCACAGTTGATTTCATTTACAATCATCTCAACAACATTGATGAAAAGTCATTAGTTAAAGATGTGTACTCACTGTAGTATAAAAAAATCATTAAGGTAGGGATTTGGAACCTAGAGAAGAGGTGGATAGATGGTTGAGATCTTCATCATGGTGGAAATTTCACAAAGGAGTACACCTAGGATTACTAGGTGTCCGCATCTTGCACAGAGTTTGGGATGGTGTTAAGGTGATTTGGTTTGTATAAAGCGGCATGGGCTTCCCAATTATACATCTATCAACCACGGGATATCATACATGGTCTATTGATCTAGTTTCCAATGGACCCCAATACGCTTCACCTACATCATGGAGAAGTTGGTATAAACCTTTGGGATCTCCATCATATTTATGGAATATCAATCCTAGGGGGAATGTATGATGAGTTATTACCTATTGAGAAAGTTTTGGAGGAGGAAGAGAATATGCCACCTCTAGTGAAGGGATACCTGAACCTGGTGATGGGTTAGAATAATGATATGTAGATAACAATGTATGTCCACTTCATGAAATGGTTTAGTTATTTTTAAAACATTACAATGAAGAAGCCGACTGAGGGGTATTAAAAACCATTAATATTTCAAACTATGCCCCACACCTATCAATGGGGAGCCCAGTGAGGTAAAGAAAACTCTTATTAGAAGATCCTGGAGGATATCCAGTTGTAGCTGTGAGGATACAATATCAATAACTTACTACAAATGATAGTCTGGCTGGCTGGATTCATTTTGACACTCATCTGTGTAATAATACTGACAGTGAGATATGCACATATAGGAGCATTTCTATTCACGTTCATCAAGGTGGTGATGTGGTCCATTGGACAACACATCTATCTAGGGATCCCACTGTTAGTGAATTTATATATGGTACATAGGAATTTTAGTGAGGGGAGAATCCACTAAACATGTTCAAGCCATTTCTTTTTTTATACAGCTGGGTTATATATCATATGGGAGGTTATGAATACCTCAATCCCATTTATCCCCCAAAACAATATCTCAACCAACAATCCTAAACATCATGGGGAGTTTTCCACTCATCCTAAGTCCAATGGCCATGCTAAAAAAGATGGGGCAAGTAGACATGTTCTTCTTTTACCCATTTCCTCTACCAATTAAGGAATTTAATGGTGATGTTACATAAAAAATAGAAAAAGAGATCATATATATTGGCCTTTCAATGCTGAGTGCTGGTGATGTGGGTGGACTATGAGCTGATATGTAAATAGTATACCCCGCATAGATTTGAAAGGAAGTTTAGGTGTGTGTGAAGAGGCTGGCCCTAAAGGTGTACCTAGGAGTATTTCATGAATACCACCTGTATGTGATGAGGTATATTTGGATCATGTTTACATAGGAAGAAGGGAAGATTCAGAATGAGATTCCACCATCCACTCATGAATTCATGCTAGTCCATAATTATTCATAGTGCTGGGAAGCTTCTTATCAAGGAAAAATGCTAAAGCATGTGATGATCTGCTCTAGTAGAGGAGAGGGAAGTCAACCTCAAGGACGAGGTTGAGTGGAAGCACGAGAGAATCATGATGGTGGTGTTGTCACACATCATGCTGATGAGGATGTAATATAAAAGGTAGTGGACCATGGACCAGTGCTGACCAAAGGTGAAGAGAGAGGGGCATCAACACAAGATCTATTTGTCCCAGCCAAGAGGACCCAGGAGGAAGGCGATCCATCGATGGGGTTCTACAGGATGTCTCCATAGTGTTGAGTCAATAAGGTTTACTTATGACTTTTCCATTCCTTTATGTTTTGAAAATCAAAAACACTCTATCTTAAGGAAAATTTTATTTTCCTCAATAAGGAAAATTTTCCTTCCCTAAGGAGAATTTATCCTTACTATTTTTTCATTGTTCATGTTTTAGTTTCTCTAAATATAACTATTTTTATTTCTAGGTGTAAAATTTGATTTCACATCTAAAACCTCGGAATTCTATAAATACTTAGATATAGAGTATTCTCTTTTCATGTTCCAAATTCAGACTCCAAATTCTCTGAAATTCATACTCGGAATTCTCTGAAATTCAGACTTTGAATTCTCTGAAATTCAGACTCCCAATTCTCTGAAATTCTGACGCTGAATTCTCTGAAATTCAGATTCCAAATTCTGTGAAATTCAGACGCCAAATTCTCTGTTATTCAGACTATGAATTCCTTATAATTTAGACTCAGAATTACTTAGAATTTAGGTTTTAAATTACTTAGAATTTAGACTCTGAATTCCTTATAATTCAGACTCTGAATTCCTCAAAATTCAGGTTCTGAATTCTTTAGAATTCAGGTACCGAATTCCTTATAATTCTGGTTTTGAAATCCTAAGAATTCAGGCTGCAAAATCTATAGAATTCTGATTCGGAATTCCTTGAAAAACAGAATCTGAATATTCATGAAATATATAATCCAAATGTTCTTATACTCCAAACTTTATTTTCCTTAGACTCCGGAAAATTAAATTTGGTTGAGAAACCATATTTTCCTTACCTTTGTTATAGTTATTAAATGATGTCGTGTATTCTGTTTCTACTTAACCATTCTTTGAGTGACACGTATACATGTCTCTCCGAGATTCAAGTAATAATATGACTGTTGTAGGAGGGAGCTAACCATTGGAGATGTGCCTATAAATAGGATCTCATTTGAACGATCTCACAACTTTAACGACAACTGAAGAATCTACAAATCTAGAGATTACATTTTGTTGAAGTTATTTTTAGATAGATATACTCTCATGCTTTGTGTGTACTGAACATATTGTTCAGATTGATTTGTGTGACTCTGAATATTGTTGAGTACATTCGTGGGCTTCCGGGGAAAGGAATATAGAGGTGAAAACTACCTTATAGTTCGAGGACTTCCTTGATAAGGAAGACAGAGGTGCTGACTACCTTGAAGTTCATGGTCTTGCTGGGATAGCAAGACAGATTCTAATATTCTTATTGAGGGCTTACCCTAGTGTGGGTAAGACAAACTTTCTTGAAAGTATAAATCATGGGACCATTAACCAAGGTTGTTGGATACCCTACTCTTTGGGTTAAAATATTTCATACTTGCCGCTTGTTTTGTTTCATGTTTGTTTTCTGATTCATTGTGATTAATAAGGAAAGTATAAATATCTTATACTTTCTTGTACTTGTACTATGATTAGTTACATTCTATACGCTTTAAGGTAGAATCTTTTCCATGTAAACTTTTCTTAAGTTTCATTTCCAGAACCATATTTCTGGAATCTATCAAGTTTGTAAAACTAAGAGGTTTTGTGAATTTACATTATTTAACTTTGTTAAACAACAGAAAGGTTTATATCAACGTTAAAAGTTCCAAATGGATTTTAAAAGGATACAATTCACCCCCCACTCTTGTATATTGAGCATCTATATCATATTCTGATCCTATAACCGGTATTAGTGATCCTATAATTGGTATCAAAGGAGGTCTCTGAAATACTTATATTTATATATAAGTTTTCTTGATCAATATTTCATTGTTTTGAATTTTACTTGCTTAGTATTTCTATCCTTGTTTACAAACATTTATTACTCACAAGTTTTTGTGGAAAGATATTTTCTTTTAGATGGTACGAATTAATTTTTGCTCGATTGACAATCTTAATCCTACTAGACCACCAATACTTAATGGGAATGATTATAAATATTAGAGATATCATATGAAGACCTTTGTGATAAACATAGGTGTAGACAACTACATTATGTTAACTAGAGATTATAAGATTTCGAATAAGGAACTCAGAACCTTTACTAATCCATAAAAGGTAGAATACCAACTAAACATTAAGGTACGAAATTCTTTGCATTGTTCCATGACTATAAATATATATAGCCAAATTTCATATTGTGAAGTAGAAAATATTATTTATAAGAATATTAAAGTAACACACTTTGGAACTTCCAAAGTCATTGAAACTAGAAAATCTATGCTCAAAGATGAGTATCATGGTTTCTGCTTTCCTTATTGAGAACCCATATGTAAGGTACAACAAAGAATCATGACCATTGTAAATAGTTTACAATCTATGGTTGAGAAATGTTTAGATGATGAAGCTCTTGTATATAAGATTTTAGATATCATGCCCAATGAGTGGGAATCTAAGAGGATAGTTATAGATGAAAATAGAAAAGTTACTCAGATTTCTCTTGATGGGCTATTTGGAACCTATCTTCAACGTGAAACCAGAATGAAGAGATATGATAACAATATTAAGAAGAAGAACGTAAATGGAAGTGTTACTTTTACAACTAATTCAAATCATAAGAAAGCTAAGACTCCTGAGAGAGTTACAAGATCTAAATCTAATAAGGTTGTTATTCAATCCGAATCTAGTGGAAGTGAATATTTAGAAAACGATTTAGACAATCTTTCTAGAAGGATGAAAACTATTTTTGGACATAAGAACTTTCAATCTAGATAAAAAAATGAATGAAAGAAGGGATAAGAAAGAATTTGAAGTCACTTGTTATGAATGGAAAAGAGCAGGGCATATAAGGCCAGATTCCCCATGCATAAGAGAAAATATATAAAGGAAAAGAATTATGAGAGGAATATAAAGAAGTACTACAATGATAATTCTATGAACGTTTTGAAATCCAATGACACCTGGAGTGCCATTGGTGGTGACTCTTCAGAAGAATCCTCATAGTATGAATCTTCTGGTCCAAAGAATCTTGGTTTACTTTCCAAGTTACCTATTGAAAATCATTATTTAATGGAAAAGGTACGCAATTCTCAATCTATAACCAATGTATCCTTGAATTATAATTATAGTGATAGTAAATACTCTGAATTTTTAGATGAAAAATCTTCTTCTGATGAAGATAATACTTTACCTACTTATGATGAAGTCTCAATGTTTTCTAAGCTCCTTGAGAATGAAAAATCTAAAGTCAAGAAAAATCTTGATAAGGAAAATTCTAGAATTAATATTCTTACTAAGGAAATATTATATCTTTCTAAAGATCATGATAAGAAAAATTATGATTTTGAAAATGTTTTAAAAACCCTTGAGGAAGGTAATTCTGAGAAGGATAAACTTTATATGGATCTAGAAAAAGTAATTTCTAAGAAAAATGTTTTAGAGCCTAACTATAGTGCTAAAACTAATGTTTTTGAGGATAAGAACTTAGTTATTAGACTAAAGTCTGAAATATTTTCCTCGGGGAAGTGTTTGTCAAATTTTACCCGGGTAAAGGAAAATATTGATAAGATGTATTCCGTAATTCGACCTCTAAGGAATAATTCAGGATTTGGTTATACCAGTTCAAAACCAATTTTTAGTAACAATTGATTTGTTCCCCAAAGTATTCCATTCTACACCAAGTGTCAATATGGTGGGAATTGGGAAAAAATTGTTCCTTAAACAAAACTCGGTCTTTAGGTTTTCATAAATCTTGTTTTTTAAATAAAATGTGGATTCCTAAAATTTTTCTTCCTGAAGTTTCCAGATCCCTGAAAGTTTGGGTTCCAAAATTCTAAGACTTTTGTTTCCAGGAATATAAAGATAGTACCAATAGAAATACATGGTACATGGATTGTGGATGTTCCCGGCACATGACTAGTAACAAAAACTTCTTTGAAATATTATCAATACGAAGGGTGGAAAAGTTACTTTCGGAGATAATGCTCAAGGAGAAATTATTATTATAGATAACATTGTTCTTCTTGAAAAAACATTGATTTCAAATGTTTTTTTTGTCAAGGGTCTTAAGCACAATCTCATTAGCATAAGTCAATTATGTGATGAAGGTTACCTTGTGAATTTTATGAATGACAAGTGTTTAGTACAAAATTCCAAAGAAGAGTTTATTCTTTCTGCCAATAGGAAAGAAAATGTTCACACACTAAACATATAAGACCTTAGAATCCAAGATATACCATGCCTTATTGTAACAGAAGATAATTCTTGGTTATGGCATAGAAGTTTAGGACATTTTAATCTTAGTAACCTATGAAAACTCTCTAAGAAAAGAATAGTTAAAGATATACTGGAGCTTAGATTTTATTCTTCAAAAGTTTTGGATTTTTTTTTCAATATTGTAAGAAACATAAATCATGTTTTAAATCAATTGGTGAAGTCTCAACCACTAATTCATTATAGTTAGTTCACATGGATCTATTTTGTCCAAAAAAAACTAGAAGAATTGGAGGAAAATATTATGTATTTTTCCTAGGCGATGATTACACTACATTTATGTGGGTCTATTTTCTAGAAAATAAATCTAAAGCTTTTTATTATTTCAAAAGTTTTAGAGCTCAAGTTAAAAATGAGAAAACCTTCCTTTGAAAACTATTGACATTGATCATGGAAGATAATTTCAATATTCTGATTTTCAAACTTTTTGTAGTAGAAAAGGAATTTCTCATAACTTCTCAACACCAAGAACTCCTCAACAAAATGGTGTTGTTGAAATAAGAAATATAATTCTTCAAGAGATAACAAGAACCATGTTGATTGAATATTTTATAGCGAAAAACATTTGGGCTGAAGCTGTAAGTACTTATTTTTATACTATAAATCGAGTTTTGATTAGACCTTTTCTTAATAAAACCCCTTATGTGTTATGGAATGGTAGAAAACATAAACTTTCCTACTTCAAGGTTTTTGGTTGCAAATTATTCATTTCGAATACTAAAGATAATATTCACAAATTCACACCAAAATCTGATGAAGGAATTTTCTTAGGCTACTCCATAACCTATAAGTCTTATAGAGTTTTTAATAAAAATACTTGTACTATTGTTGAAATAGTAAATGTTAAATTTGATGAAATCAATCCCTTTATTTTTAAACAACCTCAACCAAAATCATCAGATTTATTTTAAAAAACAGATTATCAACCCTTGATAGATGATCCTTCTGAAAAGAAAAATGTCCAAGAAAATGTTTCTAAAGCATTTACCCTAGAAGATTTCCTACCATATGTTGATGAACAGGTTTTACAAAACCCAAATCAGTTATTTCTTAAGAATAATCCTAGTGATAGTTTCATTGGTGATGTAAATCAACCAGTAAAGACTAGAATTTCCTCGAGAAATGAAGTATAACATCTAGCATTCCTTTCCCAAGTAGAACTAAAAAGCATTGATGAAGCTTTAGGTGATGATGATTGGTTAAAAGCAATGCAAGATGAGCTAAATGAATTCGAAAGGAATAAATTCTAGACCTTGGATAAAAGACCTAAAGAAAATTCTGTTATTGGAGTAAAATGGGTCTTCAGAAACAAGTGTGATGAAAATGGAATCATAATAATAAATAAATCTAGATTGGTTTCCAAAGGATATAATCAATAATAAGAAATAGAATATGAAGAACCCTATGCTCCAGTAGCTAGACTTGAATCTATTCATATTCTACTTATCTTTGCGGCATTCTTCAACTTCAAACTTTTTCATATGGATGTTAAATGGGCTTTACTTAATGGTTATGTTCAATAGGAGGTTTTTTTGAACAACCTCCTATTTTTGAAGATAAAAAACATCCTGAACAAGTTTTCAAACTTACTGAAGCTTTTAATAGACTTTGGCAAGATCCTAGAGCTTGGTATGACAGACTTACATGGTTTTTTCTTCAAAATAATTATTTTAAGATAAATTTTTATCCTACACTTTTTATAAATAAAGATAAGAAAAATGTTTTGATTTTTCAAATTTATGTTGATTACATTATATTTGGTTCAAATCAGCAATCTTTAACTGATTCCTTTGTGGATCTAATGAAATCTGAGTTCGAAATGAGTATGATGGGTGAGTTAACATTTTTCTTAGGTTTTCAAATTTCTCAAAAACCCGAAGGAATCTATATATCTCAACATAAGTATATTAAAAATGTACTTAAAAACTATGGATATGACAACACTAATAGTATACGTACTCCCATTGGTACCTCAAATTCACTTGATCATGATGAAGCTGGGAAACCAGTGGATTAAACATCATTCCTAGGTATGATAGGAAGTTTACTATACTTGACAGATAGTCATCAAAACATAATTTTTTTAGTATTCTTATGTTCAAGATATCAATCCAATCCTAATGAATCTCATTTAATGGCAGCTAAAAGGATTTTTCGCTACTTAAAGGGAATCAGTGATTTAGAACTCTTTTATACTTTTGGAAATGATTTTGTTTTATAAAGATTTTTGGATGCTCAATTTGGTGGATATAGAATAGATTGGAAAATTACATCCGAAACTTTTCATTTCTTAGGAGATTAATTACTTTATTGGTCATGAAAAAAGAAACACTCAGTAGCACTTTCCACTACCGATGCTGAATATGTAGTAGCTGGAAGTTGTTGTTCTCAAGTATGCAACACACACTCACAGTCTATGGTATGAGTTTTACCAAAACACAAATATTTTCTGATAATACTCGTTCCATTTCCTTAAGTAAAATCCCTGCACATCACTCTCGTGTAAAACACATAGATCTTAGGAATCACTTTATTAGGGATCACACACAAAAAGGATATATAATTCTTCAATTTATCAGAACGCAAGAAGAACTTGCTGATATTTTTACAGAATATTTACCATCCGATAGATTTGAATACATTAAACAGAAGTTAGGAATGATAACCGTAAGGTAATCTTCCTTACTAACTTCTTGTTGAAACATATCTCCTTACAGTAAAAAACTTCTTTTCATAAGGGGAGTACTCTTGCTTGTTAGTTTAAAAAAAATTCGTAGTTAAATTTTTTAGTAGTCAAGTTTTTTTGTAATCAAATTTTCATAATCAAATTTTCAAAATATAATTTTTTTTGTAATCTAAAATTTTAGTAGTCAAATTTTTTTGGTAGTTAAAATTTTCGTAATGAAGATTTTTTTAGTTAAAATTTTCATAATAAAAGTATTTGTAATAAAAAAAATTAAAAATCTAAAGTTCTTCAAGAAATTTTTTTTACATTATGAATAATCATCCTGGAAATCTGAAAGTTGTGTTTCCCTTCCTAAGTCTTAGTAATTATTATTTTCTTGTTTGTATTTACATTTTTTTTAAACTCTTCAGATTCACTTTTCCTTAAATTCGAATGTTTTTTTAAAAAACATCAAAAGATTGGAACCTACTAAAATCCTTCTTCAGCTATCATCTCAACTATTAGATATTCTCAAGAATGTTTTCAACTATTGGACCAATTAGGGAAGATGAACCGCCGCTTAAATTTTTTATATAATGGACCCCCAATATTCATCCCACATTGAATTCCAATCTGTTGTGTGATGAATCTTTGTCCTTTCTACACAATCTCATTCAGAATATCTCAGGTCTTCCTTACTTCTGAATGTCTGTTGAATCCTCTTCTCAGAAAGAAATGTCAACAGTTAAGGAAATATCCGAGTGGAAGATATACTGAGAAAGGTTAGTCAATTCAATGTTTTATGCCAAGTTTGATTCCATTGTTTCTAAGAATATTATGCTGAATAGTTGGGAGAGTGTATATATATCAAAACTAAGATCGCAGGATCTGGTGTATCCGAAATTGATGGTTGAATTCTATGATACAGTTAGTTTTTTCAATGAAGGGGGAAGAGAAAAATTTTATTTCAAGAGCTATGGAAAAACATACTCTCTTTCTTATAACATGGCAGAAAACCTCATAGGAATTCCTTATGAGGGAGAAGTAGAGTTTTGCTCACACATTATTCTTGGTGTAATAGGATCTTTTGACAAGGAAAAGGCTATAGACTGACTTGGCTTGAAGGAAGTGAAGATTCCGTAAATTATTCATCTCTCTACAAATCGTTAGATTCTTCAGCTATGGGTCCAAGGTTTTCTCATTTTGAGAAAGGGGGACAAGGATACCCTGAAGAAGAGTGATATTTATATTCTAGATTTCTTAGTGCACCTAAGAAAGATAAACCTGGTTAAGCATATCTTGGTTACGATTGAGAATATAAAGAATGGAAATCTAAAGTCTCGTATTATCATGTATTCAACCATTATTTCAAAGATAATTGTTCTTTTTATTCAGTCTTTCAGGATTCCTTATTTTTCAATGCCATGAAATTATAAGGTGATGCTTTTTAGCGATGATAATCTAAGGATGATGAAGATTGGATTTAATAGTCAATCCCGAGAATTTCATGATTTGTCGGAAGAAGAAGTTGAATCCCTTTCAAAGAAATAAAAGGTGGATGAATCCTCTAAAAAGGGTGGAAGGAAGAGTAAGTTGAAGGAATCAGAAGGAAAAGAAAAAACACCTCTGTAAACGGAAACTCATTCAAAAACTCCGAAGCCAAAGAATAAATCGTCGCATCCTGATGAAGTTATGGCTAAATGGATAGAGGACAAGAAGAACAAGAAAGAAGGGGAGCCTAGTTTTGGTTTGGATCATACAGAGGAAAATCATCAAAGAAAAAGACTGCAAAGAATCTAGAAAAAGAAGAAAAAGAAAAGAAGCAAAGGAATAAATCATCGGAAGCTGAAGACCTCCAATCTCTTATCAATGCCACTAAAAAACCTCTGAACAAATTCTGGTACCAGAATATTTTCTAGTAGAACCATTACCAGAGACTCCAGGAAAGAAGTTAGTGATTCCATAATGACATCAAGAATAATAAATAGTGCAAGAAGAAGAGGTGGAAGAAGATGAGGAAGAAGGGAGTAGTGATATCGATGATATAATAAAGCAAGTAGACTATTTCCATGAGAATGAAAGTCCTTCTAAGAAGTTATCAATCCAAACTTTTGAAGCCGAGTCCTCAATACTTTCCACCCCAAGAAAATATGAGAAGGGTGAGGAAGAACTGAATAAGTTGTCTGAAAATGAAATTAGCAATCATGATTTCATTCACCGAAAGGATGTTGAGGGAGAAGCCAAGAATGAAGAGGTTGACGAAGATAAAATTGTTCAGCTATCAAATAGAAAACATGAATCTCCTAATCAAGAAGAAATAATTCCAAAGGATGATAAGGGAAAAAATTGGTTGTGGATACACACAGAAAAACTGTGATAAAGAATAAATAAGTTGGTGCTTCATTGAATAGGAAGGCTTTTGAAATAGAAAAAGAATCCTCACCAACCAAAGTCTTATATTCATAATCATCCTCACTCAGGAATGACTTTGTTGTTTAGTTTTTGAAAAGGCTTATTTGAACTATTCCCTTATTTCCAAGTATAGACTCAAGATACTAAATGCTTCAGTATTCATTAAATCAAAAATCGGATTCGGTTTCCTTGGTGATGAATAAATGTGTTAGTCTTGAGGCAGATTTCAAATATTTTCTCATTAGCTATGAGGCTCATAAAAGATCTATCAAGAAGATGAAAATTTGGTCAAGGAAGACTATAGAAGATATGAGAATATTTGATGAATTTCAAGATAGTGTCAAGTATTCTTTTGACACTGAAGATGTAAAGATCCTAGATCTCACTAATAGTTTTGAGGAAAAGCTAAGTCTTGAATAGACTTCTCAGAAGCAAGAAATTAAGGATCTGAATGGGAAACTAAATTCTGTGGCCATGAATTGGAAGAGATAAAGGTATCTTAGAATTGAGATAGAAGAGAAACTTGTTAATCAAGAAGAAGTCTTGAAAGCCCGGGTAGAAAATCATATGGCTCGGGAAGAAAATATAAAATCCTTAGAGAAGAAAAGTGAAGAACAAGATTAGCTTCTCAAACGTACAGAGGAGGATCACAAAGAGCTAAAGAAGTTGAAAACCATTTTGAAGAAGCTAATTCTGAAAATGAAATAAGTATAACCTTTTCCAAATCTGGTCTTTTGTTGAATTTTTCCTGTTGTACAAATTCTTCCAATATTAATGAAATTCTTGTTTCACTTCATATTTTTGGTTGTTTAGTACTAATCTTTCAGGTACCAAATTTCTTTTCGATTACCTTTATTCCTTTTAAAAATCACAAAGGGGGAGAAAGAAATGTTAAAATTAATACTTAGTAAAGAATAAATTTCCCTATGTACAGTGGAGTTCATCTAAGAGGGAGTTCATCTAAGGGAGAGTTTTTATCATGAAGATTCTCATATGATAGAAAATAAAAAACCCCATTAAAGAAATTAAAAATATTATTATTTGGGTTCCCAAAGCCTAACGGGCTATTAGTCGTATTCACTTTGATCCATAAGTAAAGGGAGATAAGAATTTATTTACAAGACCATAAAATTTCTATTTCCTTATATTCTTTTTCATAAGGATATTTGTGCCTTCCAAAAAGGGTGAGATTGTTGAGTCAATAAGGTTTCATTATGAATTTTCCATTCCTTTGTGTTTTGAAAATCACAAACACTCTATCTAAAAGAAAATTTTATGTTCATTAATAAGGAAAATTTTCCTTCACTAAGGAAAATTTATCCTTACCATGTTTTCATTGTTCATGTTTTAGTTTCTCTAAATCTAAATCATTTTATTCCAAAGTGTAAAATTCAGTTTCACATCTAAAACCTTGGAATTATATAAATACTTAGATATTGATAATTTAGTTTTCAAATTCCAAATTCATACTCTGAATTCTCTAAAATTCAGACTCTGAATTCTCTAAAATTCAGACTTCGAATTTTTTGAAATTCAAACTCCAAATTCTTCGAAATTCAGACTCAAAATTCTCTGAAATTCAGATACCAAATTCTCTGAAATTGAACTCTGAATTCTCTAAAATTCAGATTCTGAATTCTCTGAAATTCAGACTCTGAATTCTTTGAAATTCAGACTCTGAATTTCATAGAATTTGGACTCCGAATTATTTAGAATTCAGGTTACAAATTCCTTAGAATTTAGTTTCTGAATTATTTAGAATTTATACTCAAAATTACATAGAATTAGGACTCTGAATTCCTCAGAATTCAGGTTCTGAATTCCTTAGAATTTAGTTTCTGAATTCTTTATAATTCAGTTTCTGAATTCCTTAGAATCCAGGTTCTAAATTCATTAGAATTCAGACTCTGAAATCTATAGAATTCGGATTCTGAATTCCTTGAAAAATAGAATCCGAATATTCATGCCATATAGAATCTGAATGTTTTTATACTCCGAACATTATTTTCCTTAGACACTGAAAAATTATATTTGGTTGAGAAACCATATTTTTCATATCTTTGTTATAGTTATGAAACAATGTTGTGTATTTTGTTTCTAACTAACCATTGTTTGAGTGAACATATACAGGTCCCTCTGAGATTCAAGGAAAAATATAATCGTTGGAGGAGGGACCCGACCATTGGAGATATGCCTATTAATAGGAGCTCATCTGAATGAGCATGCAAATTTAATGACAACTGACTGGTCTACAACTCTAGAGATTAAATTTTGTTGAAGTGATTTCTATAGATAGATATTCTCATGCTTTGTGCATAATGAACATCTTGTTCAGATTGATTCGTGCGACTCTGAATATTGTTGAGTACATTCCAAGGATTTTGGGGATAAGAAGATTGATGTGTCGACTACCTTAATGTTCTAGGACTTCCTTGATAAGGGAGGCAGAGGTTCCTACTACCTTGATGTTTGAGGGTTTGAGGGGATAGCAAGACAGGCGCTGATATTATTATCAAGGTCTTACCCTGGTGTGGGTAAGACATACTTTTTTGAAAATATAAATCTAGGGACCTTTATCCAAGGCTGTTGGATACCCTAATCTTTGGGTTAAAATATTTCATACTTGTTTCTTGTTTTGTTTCAAGTTTGTTTTTCACTAAATTTTTATTAAAAAGGAAAGTATAACTATCTTATAATTTCTTGTACTTGTACTCTGATTATTAATATTCTATACACTTTAATGTAGAATCTTTTCACTTGTAAACTTTTCATAAGATTCATTTATGGAACCATATTTCTAGAATGTAACAAGTTTGTAGAACCAAGAGGTTTTTTGAATTTAACTTGTTTAACATTGTTAAACAACCGAAAGGTTTATATCAACTTTAAAAGTTACAAAGGAATTTTTAAAGGATACAATTCACCCCCATATTTTATATTGAGAATCTACATCATATTCTGATCCTACAATCGGTATCAGCGATCCTACACTTAGGCTCATGGGAAGCAATTGTTTCATTTGGTGCTTCCTTTTGGTGTTGTCTATACCAAGTCCTAGAAGACTTGGGATACCTATAGATAGTACCTCAATAATGATGATGTGTTGGATCAGCTGAATAGGTATGGGTTTTAGCTGGAAGGGATCATATTATCTAATGGCAGCTTCAATGAACACTAGGTGTAGGGGAGATAATTCTAGGGGGACTTATAATACTTAGTGCACTCCTCAGGTTCCACATGTCCCATGAAAAATCGAGTGTATGTGCTATGTAACATGAATTCCCCCCATCTCCATCAGTGACTCAGTTGGCAGAATGCTTCCCCTTTTTTAAAAAACATGGATATATTTTTGGGGGAAGAGGTCAATGAAGAAACCCCCTAAGAGGATACCAACGCAGTATACTCAAAGGAAACCACTTTGGGGTTAGGCAAGATAGTTTCTTCAAAGGAAACTTCCTTAGAAAGGTCCACTAAAACCCTTGAAGTAAGTGTTGAATCACCTCCCTGTGATGTCATATCTCTTCTTCTTTATCTGGATTATCAACTAAAATTTGTTTCACATAGGTTAATCTTATACCAGTGAGACCCTTTAATGGGGGATGAGGATGCAACCAATATAGCGGGGGAAATCACATGGTTTTTTCCCAATGTTGGAGGAGCTGTTTGGCCAGCTAGATCCAAGGTGGAAGGAACATCCACCCTAGAGTCCTTAGAGCCATTTTTTATTTACAGGGGACCATGCCATGGAATCCAAGTAATAAAAACTCAAGGGAAAAAGTAACCATCACATGAAAACTATATGTTACCTACCTCACAGAGTTATATTTTTTATTTACTCAATAAAATTGACTGATATGTTACCCATCTGAATAGTTCTTAGAGTAGGAGGTGTTTTTATGGTGAGAGTGTTCAGAGGATTCATGGCCTCTTTCATAATAAGAGCTTTGGTCTATGTGGTTCCATGTATCCAAGTCAACCAAGCCATGGTTTCTAAAGAGGAATCAATTGTGTTCGCGGGTGATTCCATTGGTGGGGTGGAACCTAGAGTTGGTTGGGACAACCTTATTGAGATAGAATCAAGTGATGAGGTTCTACCTGATGATATAGATCCCAACCCACTGGACATGATGCTAGGGCAAGATCCTGCTACTTAACTCCTTGACACATTTCTAGAATATGAACCTGATGATCCAGTAGATCTAGATAAATCTGATACTAATATGGTCAACGATCACTGGGATACCCAATGAAGGGCATGGAAATTAGTCAAACACTTCCTCAAAAAAAATATAGAATCATAATAGATAAGACAAATGGGGTTACTTCTCCATTGGCTATGTGATCTATGTACTGGAGGGGTGGATGTGTGAGGTCTACACACGTTTATCTAAGATTTTATAGCAGATAAACTGTGGGAAAGAATCCAGGATTTGGGCATTGATTGGTGCCATAAGAAGTTTAAAAATAAGTGAAATCTCTGGGTGGCTAAATATGTCATCCAATGCCAAGAAACATAGGTGAATTAGCATTCAAAAATCATCACCAATCAGTCATAACTCATTGAATGATTGAAGATCTAACTTGTGGAATCCCCAGAGAAGATAGAACATGTGAGCCATCAAGTGGATAAGCTACGAACTGAACAAAACAGAATGTAAATCAGGACTACTGACCTTTTCTCTATAGCTATCAATGTGGAGAAGGATATCTAGAAGCAGCAAGAGACTCTTGAATCCATACTCAAGAAAGTGGTGATGTTGAAGAATTCCATTGAAGGTGTAGATCCACAAGGGTGGGGTTTTGGACAAACTTATGAAATGTACATTCTTGATTATATCTTTCCAAACTACATGCATGATCATATTTCTTACTTTAATTTCTAAAACTAAATCATATTTTTGAAGAATCTAATTATCAGTCCCTAAGCTTATGTGGGTCATGACCGGTGTGTGAAACAAGGGATGAATACATAATCATTCACTCTATATGAGAGTGAAAGCTACTCATTGAATACTCGAGGTATGTTATTAGTTAATTACTTTCTCGATTGTTTAGTGTGAGAGTGGCTATGACTAGAGAATAGGGATCTTGGAATAGCCAACATGACTTTCCCAATATGCTCTAGTGCATGGTCGGGATAACAATATGTGAGTTGAAATCAATCCAGACAAAGGGGAAATGGGATGTCTGAATCACGACGCCCAAAATTTGGAATCACGGAGAGGATAAAATGATACTATGATATAAATGTAGACCATATTCGAGACACAGTATTTTTAACATCAGCCTAAAATATGGACAACCAAACAAGGGATGACCATTGGATATATTTGAAACACATGACCAAACTCAAAATGTCCCTTGATATCTTCTAGGGTATTGGCCCAAAGTAGTAGCTGATCCAAAAAAACAATAGACAACCCATTATGGGGTCTCTTCAAACATGGAAGAGGATGAGGATCCAAATTAGGGGCACTAAAAGCAAGGAGTTGAGGGACAAGATGTTTGAAATAATTCCAAAACTCTTGAAATAAAAAAAACGGTGACTGAGAATACACTGGTGTAGGGGTATTAGCCTGAAAAAAGATCAAACCTATCTTCCATAGGAGCATTATCTCGAATACCAAGTGATAGATGAATATTAGAATAATGAAGTAAATGACATACACTATGGGAGAGAAACTCTCAGGTGAGGGAGTATGATGCTTTTCAGTTTCACATCATGCATGTGAGGATGATGGGCACAAATTTTAACATCGTATATTGATGGTGACATAAGTTACATTTTAACATTGTGTGATCAGGATGTTTCTCATAGTTTTACTTCATTTTATTGGTACATTGCACATAGTCTAAGGTTATATTTCTTGGACCTTGTCCAACAATTTAAAGTCATGTTGAAAGGACTGAAATGTATATCCCTAGAATGCATTCATGGAATAAAGTAGATGAACCCAATGTGAATGATACAAATGAGTCTTGTTCACCATACATGTATCTGTGAACAAAGAGAAAGGGGTCACATGTGATTGGTTGAGAGGAAAATATCATAGTTAGGATTTTATTTTAAGGTCATAAATCTTAGACCACGAATAGGGTTAAGGGACCAAAAAATCAAATGAACCTATGGATAGGCTCAGGATAAAATGTCTAGAAACCACTACATATCCCATAAGGATGAGAATCAAGCAACATATAGATCTTAAACCACAACATAGTTGGATACCAATACTTTCGGGGGCAGTCCTCTATGGTGAGGAAGATGAAACTTGTAGAAATCTTCATGGGGCATCCTGAAGTTGTTCATGGTATGGTCATAGATTAACTCATGCATTGAGGATGATGGGTTCTTAGTTTAAGTTCATAGAGATCCGACCATGATTGAAGATATACTAAATGTGTATGTGCAGTGTGGTGATATAAAAAACCTAACATAAATGAGGCCAAGGAGGCCTATACCACACAACACACTCCAAAAGAGAATAAAGTCCACCAAATCTTAGTTTAAGGTCATAGATTTTGGACCATAAAGAGGAATGCTCATCTCAATAGTATGATTGTGACATAAAAGAGGTAAAAACTTGACATGGATGGGGACCAAAGAGGGCCCATGTTCCACATGGATGTCTCAATATAAACTGCATATACTTTAAGGTCATTGAACTTGGACCATGGGTGAGGCCAAAACGTGGAAGGTTTTGAAGGAGATTCTAGCTGGTACTACGAACCAAAGAAAAACTGTTTGGGTTTCACTACTTATCCCATAAGGATTGGAATCAAGACACACATAGTTCTAAGATCCCATGTAGTTTAACATCAATCCCTAAGGACAAGAAATGATTCGATGTGAAAATGGTAAACAACATTACTGTTGGAATAGAAATCAATGACATGGGTCTCACTATGTATCCCATAAGAATGTGAATCAAACCATGCATATTTAAATAAGGTAAATTTTCTTATGTGTGTTTGACACGTACATGGAGAGAGGAGTCCTTAAAAATTTCTTATTTTTTCTTTTGTTCTCTCTGTTTTTTTAGCGACTGAATCAGGATAGAAAGTCTATGTGTTTCCACATAAATCTAACCATGTGTAGGTCTTGACAAGTGGCTTAGTGGATGACTTGTGCCAAGGGTGATGCCTCCTCAAATAAGAACACCACAATTCTATGACATTTTTCATGATGCGACAAAGACAATAATGTCGTGGTTTTAAGGTCATATGACAGGACTGGCCTGTGCATTTTAATTTCATGTAGTAAGGATGTTGGAGAATGTGTTTTATAAGGGATGTGTTTTGCAAGGATACTAAAAACCCGATGTGAATGGGGACCAAAGATGTCCACACCATTCCATACACTTTTGAGAAAATAATGAAGAAGCTCTTAGTTTGAGGTTGTAGATTTATAACCCTAGGGCTCCTATTTTAATGTCATAGATTTTGTACCATAGGGTCATGCAGTCATTCTATGTGGGTAAAAACCCAACCAAGACTCCTAATACCCCATGATCCATGTTCAGTGTGGGAAATAAGGAGTAAATTTAGCATTTCTCCATCATATGGGAGCACAAAAAATATTGAAAGTAAATGTTGGTAGGGAAATTACCAACTATACTAACATTCCCACTTAATGTGCATGGCTGCACGAAGGGACAAAACTAGGGGTGTTGGGGATCCATCGGAACATAGGAAGGCGGAAAATGTAAAACACTTAATCTCATACCTGGAACATAGTGGGGGTGGTGTGATAATGGAGGAAAAATGTTGACCATATTCGAGACACAAAACCTATATCGTGTTACCAGGAATGGGGATAGACATATGAGGGTTGACTATTGACCATTTTTGAGATGTAGAACCTAACTCCCAATGTCATCCAATTTATTTTCAGGCATTGGCCCAAAATGGTAGGTGAGCTGATACATCATAGCCAGACCATTAGTGGGGTCCCATTGTATGTATAAGGGGTTGGGGAACTAGATAAAGTGACACGTTAAGCATAGAAATGGATTGGTGGAATGTCCCTATGGAATTTGATACTCATGGTCTCATACCACCACACATACAAGCATATCAGTGTGGAACATCCATAGGTAGGATCAGATATTCCTTCAAGTATTGAGTTATTAGCATGGGTATTTCCAATAGTTTAAGGGTCATTTTTCTCACACCAGAAGTTTATAGTTTAATTCTATAGATTTTTAAACATGGGTTCCCAGTTTAACATCAGGTACATGGGATGAATTGGGGTGGTTTAACATAATGTGACATGGACAAAAATGTCATGAATTATATCATCGTGTTACTAGTAAATAAGAATCCCAAGGGAGTGGTTCAGGGTGTGGCACATTAACCAATGTGAATGAGGATTAAAGAGATCCACACCACACATTTTTGAGGAGGGAACCTATGTTAAGAAAGGGTGCAAGGGTTCATTATTCTACGACTAGGAATAGGGATAAGATGTCCAGGTGTAGCTATATATCTCATAAGGATGGGAATAAATCCACATGTAGTTTTGGAATATGGAATGGAAGATTTCAAGTCCCACTAAAATGGTAAATGATCTTCTCTCAAATAAGAATATCATGGTTGTTACACAATTTATTTTCTTGCGACTAAGACACTGAAAATATTAGTTTAAGGTCAGAGAGTTTGGACCGATTAGAGGGGAGATGTGTGGTTTGGTTCCTTTAGGTAACCCGATGTGAATGAGGATCAAATAGATCTACACCACACCACACATTCCCAGATGACATCCATGCCAAGGAACCAATGGGGTGAGTTTGTAATTCTGTAGATGGGCCTGAAAAAATGTTTGGGCATTTATATGTATCCCAGGATGATAAAAATCAATATGTATGTCATTTTTGAGTGGATGCATGGAAGATGATCAGTGCCAAGGGGATTTTATGTAGTTTATCATCATGCAACAATGACACTAGGGATCTCATTTTAAGGTCATAGATTTCGAACCATAGGATGAGGCTTCTAAAGAGGAAATGTGTAGTGTGGTTCCATGAAGCAACCCGACATGAATGAGGACAAAAGGGGTCTTCACCACACCCTACATTCTAAGGAATAACTCACACATAGTTTATAATCATGGGGGATGAAGAAAAGGTTTGGGAGAGTTCTTGAAAGGTCCCCAAGATGAAGTGCTCTGGCATTTTTACTTATCCATGAAGGATGGGAATGAATCCCTACATAGTTCTTGAGTTCCATGAAGTTTAATGTCATATGTTAATGACATTAGTGTAACACAATTTATTGCCATGCAACATTATGTGGGGAAGATAGGTATCCCAATGGTATGTGTATGGTATATTAGAATAACATGACCTGAATGAGGACCATAAAATCCCACACCACACCACACAATCCAAAGAGAGGACTCATGCCAAGGGGATGAAAGGATGAAATTATGGCTGGTCCCAAAGAATAATTTACGGGTCATTATCATATGTCCCATAAAGATGGGAATCAATCCATACATAGTTCTTGATTGGTATGTGCAATTTAACGTCATACGTTAAGGATGAAAGATGGGAAAACATCTCAACCCATAAAGATATGTGGACAAAGAAGGTATAACTAGACGTGAATGATTCAAAGGAGGTCTACTCTGTATCACCTGATATTTAGGGAGAAGACTTAAATCCAAGGTACATATTTAAGAAAAAACCTACACAAAGTTTAAGGGCATAGGTATTGGACTAGGAATTCTTGTGCAGTTTAACGTCATACAGTAGGGATAAGGGGAACAATTTAATGTCATGTATGATGATGCAGTTTAGTGTCATGCAGGACAAAGGGAACTTTCCTTTTAATGTCATACAAAAAATGAACAACTATGTTGTGCAGTTTAACATCTTGTATCTAGGATGCAATAGTTTAATTTTTTATATCAAAATAGAGATCTCAGTTTATGTTCATAGAGCTCGGACCAATGGGTTATTGTGTAATTTATCATCATGAAAATAGGGAACTGATTTGTTACACTGTTTAATGTCATTAAACAAATAAAAAATAGATGTTTAACATCAGGTAGGACTTGGTAGCATGGTTCAGTGTAGTGTTTATTAGATGAAATAGATCTTAGATTAAGTTTATAGGGCTCGGACCATGGGAAAAACTATGCATTTTATCATCAAGTAGGATGATAAGGAAGTTTCCTGTAGTTTAACACTATTCAGGATAGAATAGTTTAATGTTTTGTAGGACAATAGAGACTTTTCTCATAAAAAGTAATGTTTAAGGAATTTATAATTGGTGGGAGGAGTAATTTTTTTACCATGCATGGTGACCAAATACTATGTACTGTTGGGATAGAATTTGTGAATGATGTAAGGTCCTCCCTATTAAGGCTCCAACTCCAGCGATTTCCTACTGAGAATAATCATTGCTCGAAGAGCCAAAGCCGTGTCACCTTGAAGGAAGAAGCAGAGGTGAACTCTCTTATTGAAATCTATGTCTATCTTATTCGGAGGCCTATCTAGATTATGCAAGGCCCAAAACCTATTCTCATTAATAGATTCTGGTTCATCTCGATAGACTTATGATACTCTGTCTGACATTTTCTAATCATAGATAGATTTATGAAGTGATCGAAACTAAATCTGGATAGGAAAGAACTTCCTATATTCTATATACTAGGGAATATGGAGTCACATGGGTGAATTATGATTCGTCTTCTAATAATCCCGTAGATAATTAGGGATCTTATTAAGAAAAATTCTCTTGTTCTGGCCCACATTCTTTTGCAAAATGTTGGAGTGTGTCTTGTGGAATTCTTTGATCTACCCATTTTCTTGTTCATGGTATTTAGAGGTGTGGCCAGACTGGATACTGTACTTAACATAAAATTTCTTCAATTCATCAACTCAGATGTTAGTTCCATTATCAGTGAGAAAAGTGGGAGGGACTCTGAATTGAAGGATGATTTTTGATCTCACTAATTCACCAATATATCGGGCTATGACTTCCTTGAGGGGAATATATTCTACCCACTTGGAAAAGAAATCTATCTTGTTCTGAAAAAACCAGCACTGTTGAGTTGTTTGTGGTGGGTATGGTTCCACAACATTGATTACCTAGACCGTAAAGGGCCAAGAGTACTTGGTTTTGTGTAGGGGTTTCAGTGGCCGATGCAAAAATTTGGTATGGATATAACATGTGTGGAACCTTCTAGAAAACTCAATACAGTCATGGACCATGGTGGGAAAAAAATGACCCAACCTTCAAATCTGGTGGGAGAGCTTCATTCCTTCCTGGTGAGTATCATAAGACCCAACATGGACTTCCAAAATAAACTGGGAAATCTCATCTCCTTGAATGCAGTGGGAGAGGATTCCATCAAACCCACATCTATAAAGTGTCTGCTTCATGGTAGAACTTCTCTGAAGAGTGAATTGAACTACCTGGTGACAGATTCACTCATGTTTGGCTCATTATGATGGGAGATTATCATGATAGAGATACTCAATGAAATTAATTGTCCAATCATAGGTTTCATTGGCTATAGGGGGATCCAGAGGACCAAATGTGGAAGCATTGGTGGTAAGGTGGTTTACCTACTAGTTGTTGTCATCATCTGAAATGAGGGGGTGATGTCCCTTTGATGAACCACATGAATTAATAGATCTTCTTGGTTAGTATATACATTGACCAGGGCATCAGATCAGTCATTATGTGATTGGGAAACATGAGTCACCTATTTGAGATAAGGTAATTGGGCCATTAGATAGAGATAATTCTGAAAAAATGGCACGAGCTTGTGCATCCTGAAGACGTAATCACTATTAATCTTCTTTATAACTATCTTAGAGTGTCCTTTCACATCCAGGTGGGGAATATCAATATAAAGAGATAACTCAAGACTAGTAATGAGAGATTGATAGTTTTTCTTGTTTTTGGTGTACCCTTTGGATTGTAATAATGGGTAGGTAAAGATAACATGTGTAGGCGTGATGTAGACAATCCCCAGGCCTACTTTTTTGCATTAGGGATAATTAATCCTTCTTCCATTGGGACACCAGGAGGCGCCGTAAAATTGAATATTCAAATAGGTAATATCCTAATCCCCTAACAGAATGGATTCATTGGGAAAATCAAGATCCAAAGACTGATATGAGGGGGTCAGCTGGGTGGCCAGAAATTCTGCTAGTGCCTGACACTTGATGTCCTTCTATGGAATAAACCTGATCTCAAACTAATAAAGAATTACCACTCACTAATCTAGATGAACTTTCAATAAAGGGAGGCTCATAATATACATTAGTGGATCCACATGGGACACCAGTTGTATCTCATGATTCTATAGATAATGCCAAAACTTCTGCACATACAAAACCAGAACGACGCATCTATTTTCGATAGAAAAATATATAGTCTATGTGTCAAGGAGCCTGTGAATGGGATAGTAAAAACTATTCAATGTACTTTATTTGTTATTTTGGTAGAGAAGGGAAATTATGAATCATTCCAAGGTGGTCACATAAAATACTACTAGCTTTCTAGAGATGGGGTTCATTAGAATAGGGGGTTGTAGTAGATACTACCTGATCTCCTCAAAAGAGGTTTGGAACTCCCAATCCCATTGATAGACAACACCTTTATTTATGCGTCTAGAAAAGGGATTACACTTACTATATAGATTTGAAATGAATCAGTGTATATAGCATAAGTGACCTTGAAAGCCCTATAGATTCCATAGGTTTCTTAGAGGAGGCATATAACTGATAGCCTTGATCTTATCTGGGTTGATCTTGATTCCTCTATATCTGACAATGAAACCAAGAACTGAAAGAACATTTCAAGGGTTTCTTCTTTATATGGTGGGATTTGAGGACACTAAACACTATATCAATATCTCTGAGATGGTCCTAACGTTGGTAGGATTTAACTACCAAATAATTAACATAGAATTCCACTAGCTTCCCAAGGATTGATTAGAGTATGAGGTGCATATCATGCTATTAAGTGGCTCTAACATTCTTAAGACTTGAAAGCATCACCTGCTAACATAAATTTCCTTGAGACAGCACGAAGGTGTTGGGATCCTCTTCTTTGAGATCCATCTAGATATGATTTACCAAGAATCCCCATCCATGAAGGAGAGATTAGAATCTAGTGGTAGCATCAATCAATATCTCCATCACTGGAAGGGGGAAATCATCCTTTGGGTAGTGGTTGTTGAGATCTCATAAATCGATACATACTTTGATCTGTCTGTTCTTATTCCAAAGGGGAATGATGTTTTCTAACCATCTGGGGTACTGTGATTCCTTGAAGATGTTTTATTTAATAATATTATCAACCTCAGCCTCAACCACGACACCATTGGAAGGGTACATCTTCCGGGGAGACTATTTTGACCCATGATTACTCAACGGGAGACCAAGATGGTGGGTGAAGAACTGAGGTTATAACCCTGTAATATTTTCATAACTCCAAGAAAACACATCATGATGTTGTTTTAAGTATTCCACATAATTCAGTTGTTCATCTATAGGAATAGTTTCACTGGTAATTTCCAGCTTCAAATCTATCTCAATGCCAAGATACACTAATACCAACTCATAGAGGATAATGGAGACACCCTCGTTGAATTCTGGAGGAGCACATTTCAAATCCTCTTCATCATTTGAGGTTAGGGAATCATCGGGAGGTGGTAATTATTCTAAGTTAACTGAACATGGAAGAATGTTGGTGCTGGCATGAGTGGTGGTGAAATCTGTGTTAGGAGACTTCTTCACTATTGAAACCATGGAAACAAAATCTGTTGATATGATTCCATTAGGACTTCAAATGAGGGGACCATGCTTGATAAATTTAAAGCAGTGGGGGCGGGTCGGTCTATGTCGACTTAGCCCAGCCCAAAGAAACAATTAGGTTTGGTGTATCTCTGTGTCCATAAGGTGAACATACTGATATCTTTTAGTGGTATGAGGCTCTGGTATAACCCTATCATGTCATGTATAAGAGTACAATGTAATATTCTGATTTTCCTTATACTTTAGAATGTTTCATCCCCTCATGTTGAAGATAATGACAATATGTCCCATGTCTGGCGTTGTGGCCTCTAACTAGTGAATTCAGAGGATAAAAGCATAATCGAAGTCCATCCAGGGATCGGCCAGAGTAGTAGTGTGCTCAGCCTCATTGGTATGAACCTGTTTTTCCTTTCTCTTATAATATTCAGCATCCAAATAGAAGTTTTCACAAGAGGAAAAAGGATATGCGTAACCTTAGATCACGCCCACTCGACCATTGAGGGAGTACATGAGGCATTGATGATATCGAGAGGGAACTACCACATGAAGATAGATCTAGGGTCTACCCATCAGTGCATTTTAGGTGGTATCATATGAGACCAAAATTAATTTAGTGCATGCAACTAGGCCACCAAAGTGGGTCTTTAGGTGGACTCATAAACATGGCCTCTACTCGGTTCTATCATAACCCTAAATCTTCATGTTAGAGGGACTCAAATCTCATTAGATCATTCGTACCTTGTGAAGCATCTGGGTCAGGATAAGATTGATCCTAGAACTAGTGTTAATAAGAGAGTAACAGGATTGCACACCATTAAGATAGCCTATGATGTACAGTGGGTGAATTTTACCCTGTATGGTAGAGCCTTTATCTTCTCCTGAGAATGAAATGATGGATTGACACTCTGTTTGCTCAATTTCCTCAGCATGGAAGGCCTCTATCTCTACTACCTCTTTCTTAAACAAGAGGGGGATTCTCAAAGACTCTATGAGGGATTCACACATCTCTTCTGATAGGTTTAGGGCCTCGAGAATTGAAATCTATGCGGTAATTTTCCAAAGGTTCTTTAGCACATCATACTTCCACACTAGGCGCTAATTTCTACCAGCAATATGTTTTTCTTTTTCAAGTGGTATGACGGGCGTCACTAGTTGAATCAATGGATTCATGATGTTTCTAGTAATATCACATTTCTCATTGGATGAACCATGAAAAATTACTACTGGCTGACTATCGGATGATTGAAGTTGGGACATAGCTGGACGTTGTTGATCCTAATGTGGTCATAGTGGCTCTTCCTGATCGAGTAGCATGAATAGTGCTGATGGTGAATCCAAAGAGAAGGGATGATAAGACTACACATGCTAATCTTTTCATTGATCCTGATTTTTTGTATCGATAATGTTCATGGCTTGACTGGAAGGGTTGTCCTAAGAATTCGAATGATTCACATATCCATGGCCTCGTCAACAATGGCATTGACCGTGAACATTAGGATGATAGACTTGATACTCCATGTAATTAAGAACCATGTAAGGGTCCACCAGCTCGATGGTAATCACTATGTCATACTCATTCACATCATCTATGTAATATTTAAATAATTTTCAGATTTAGGGACTGATCCCCACTTCTAGGGGCATGAAATCACCGAGTGTGCGATATGTGTTCGACATAAATGAGGAGCTTTTCTTTCCGTTGTGGAATCGACACCTACTATTTTGAGAAGGGTAAGGGTGAGATGTGGATGTGGAAGTTGTGGAAGGACAAGTCTAGGGTACCTCAAGAGGCTTAGGCTGATTCAGATGGCCCCAAATAACACCATGGGGGGTGAGCAACTGCTCTATCAGCAAGCCAATCATCATACTTATTAGACATATAGCTGGAGAACTACTACCACTCATCTTTCATGTCACCATCAGGTTTTACATAAATACATGCTACTTGTTCCATGGTAGGGACCAACCTCATAATTTTGTAATCAACCTAGTCCTAGAGCTAACCCTTGAATATATAGAACTTCTTGAAGGTTTGTCCAAGGAACTGGTGATAGGGGAAGTAGTTGAGGAGATTAATAAGATCTGCCTCTTCAAGTCCTCTGCATTCTGAAAATATTAGAATTCCATTATCCAAGGAACATCATAAATAACTGGGGACCTCAAACTCATCAAATGATTTAGTTCAGTCTCTCCTGTCATGGAAAGGAACTCTGGAAGATGGGCCCTAACAATGGGTTGGAGCCTAACGGGGGGCTAGAGCCTGATTGTCTCATCTAGGCAGTGGTTCTTAATGGGGTGGTACCTGAAAATTCAATAGTGGGTGATGTAGAGCCTATGGTTGGGCCTAATGCTATTTTCCTCAATGAAGCTATGGAGGGGGCTCTATCGATAATATTTCCTGTAACATGGGGGCCTCTACATGTGCGACGACAATAGTCTTTTCCTTGGTATCTCTTTTTGAAGGAGTTGCAGGAGGAAATGGATGTGCCTTATTATCCTACTGAAAGGATTCCTCTAGGTTCAGATCCTTATCCAAGAAATCCTAAAATCCACCTAGGAAATTTTGAGTTGTGGGGAAGGGAACCAATTCATTAATTACATTCCCCATACACATTTTAAATAATTTTTCTGATGTCAACAATATATCATGTGAATACGTGAGGTCCTTCCACTGGGTGAAAAAGTCTTTGACTCACTCATCTGGATGTTTTTAGCACTTAAATAGTTCGCAAATACTCATTTTCCTTGTAGTGGAGTAGAACTGATAAAGAAAATGCTTGTGAATGTCTTACCAACCAGAAATGGACATGATGGGTAACTGGTTGTACCATATGAATGCAGGCCCTTCCAATGTCTATAAAAAACACCAGATCTTGGCGACATATTTCTATGATGGATTTCTCATCATGGGTCCACACCTTGAAATAAAGCCAGAAAGATATTGCAATGAGTTTCCCATTCTATTACAGGGAGATAAATTAGGATTCGCAAAATCCATGGGTGCCGAAATGTCACACACCCATGTCAAATTTAGCATTCCACCAGGTGGGATCACTACCTATTGTGTCTCAAGATCCTTGAGGTGGGTGATGAGAGTGGTAATCAAATCCTCCTGATGGGTTTTTAATCTTAATAAAGATTCTTGTTTTGGTGAAGATTCTTTAATAGGAGTGCATTGGTAGTCTCTTCAACATGATAGGTGGACTCAACAACTTGTGGAGCGGCTGGTGGAGCGGGTGGTAGAACATATTTTGGATCCATTAGAGGAAAGATTTGATATGGGTCTCTATGAGGATTTTCATGCATATCAGGAAAATTTGAAGATAAGTATTGATGTCTCTTTCCATAGGTTCTAATCTCTAATCTATCGGGATGCACGGGATTGTCGAGATCAATAGAAGAAAACTCACTTAGAAGGACTTATGGTTTCTCCTACTACCCCAGTGGAGGAGGGTACCCCAATGGAGGAGGGATATGATCTTATCAAGGATCACAATGGCCCAGACACCATTATTTCATATGCTCAACAAGAAGATCATCAGGGAGTTTTTCTATTCAGAAAGATTCTTGAGAAAATAGGTTATAGTATGGTCAACCTCCATATTCTATGTTAAACAGAATGGGTTTGAGGGTTCAAAGGTCTCAGTTGATCCTTTACCCTTGTTGGTTTTCTGATTGACAAGAAATTTTATAGAAGGGTCTCTAAGGCCAAGCAAAAGTCTCTGCTAATGAGTATGGAACCCCATAGGGTCCTACAAGTGTTTTACTTCCCTAGATATCAGGTCATCCACATCAGATCCCACATCAGCACCTCCTTCTATGTATATCTCAGGAAAGACCATATTTACCATGACGGTGCCTGGAGTCATATCCTTAATATTTCTGGTTAGGCCTAGATGTCACAGGATAGAACTAAAATAGAGATCATCATGATGCAACCAACCCTAGATCTACAAGTTTAGAGACACCTCTTTTATAATTTTGTGGAGCACGAAAAATCTCTGAACACATCTGAATTGAAGAGTCAGGCGATAGCTGGGTGATGTGGGGTTCTAATCCATGGGAAGCACTACTAGGTCAACCATGAAACACTACTAGAAAATGTCATCATAATGTTCATGGAATTTAGGATAATCCAACTGTCAACCCCGAAGGGGAAAATGCATCACCCATAGGGTTTAGCAGAAGCACATGACTTCATTCTGGGTAAGGAACTTCAGAATATTGAAGTCCTTTGTTGTGATCAGCTATAAAAACATAGATAACTGGTTTTCTAGGAGAGTGTCCCACAAACTTCTTCATTCAAAAGAAGGATCCAGGATTGGGTTTCACCATTCTTTGATCGAGGCGACTGAGGAATTAGCAACAATACCGATATATACTATTTTGGTGACAGACTTGCCAATAGAGAAAATGTTGTGTAGGATTACTAGCCTCCACTCACTAGGTCATGTCTTGGGGGAGGTTCCAACCGCATCGTCACATCCCTATAATATAGAGTACTTACCACTCCTTCATGCATGAAGACAATAGTTTTCAATGGTGAGTCTTAAAACACCCCAGCCCTAGTTACCCAAATCGATGAATTATTTTAATACAATGGAATGATTACAAGGAATAAATTCTCAGAGGACCAATTAGTTTAGCAGTCTTGGAAAATAGATTACATACATTAAATTTACATTACAATTTATAACATAAAATACAGTATAGAAAATCCTTTGAGAACATTGTTATTTCCCTATCTTAACCCTGCATGTCAATCAAAAATCACTTATTGTAATCCTATGAAAATAAATCATAAGATAGGGGTGAGATCAGATTTTCAGTATGGATGAAGAATATAGAATAAGCTATCATAAATAAACAAAAACATTATGGAAAGGTACAAAACTAAAACACAACCTTTTTAAAAAAATAACTTTTAACATAATATAAAAATATTAAATAAAATAATTGCATTTAAACATTCAAATGGATATTCTACTAGTTGAATAGTCACATGTAAAATCAATAACTAGTCTCATAATGAGGGAATGCATAATTCCATACATATTACCCACTAAGTCAAGGCCTTGTTCCTAGACCATACACAAATATTTTGTCTAGGCTTTGTGCCAAGATTCTAGTTTGTCTCATGAGACCTACTGATGCATCGAGGGGCTATAGTGGGCCCTACCCATCACTTACTAAGTCCAATGTATTCCTTATATGACTTAATGGACCAAAGGCCAATATTTTTATTGATATGGGATAAGACCCCTTTAAGGGTTAAGATTGGGGAAAACCAAGACATCAAGGACACCAAGACATTAACAAAATTTGAAAAACAAGAGGGGTTTAACCCCGAACAAGATTTTAAATAAGTGCCTCTACCCATTATAAATATTATGAGGGCACACCTCCCCTAGAGCATGGCAGTTCAGCATGTTGTCCCGGGAAAAAATTCACGAGCCCGAACCTAATAGTTATTCCATACCCTCACAATCTTCCAAATATGAAATGTCATGCACAGTGAAGATGAGCACCTCTATCCTCATCTTCATAAATTCCTTGTATACTATCTAGGTTCCTCAATAGGGGTAAAACATAACATAAACATTCGTATTAAAATTAGCATATGAAATGACAATACTTTAACCATAAACCATGAATGGTATAAAAATAGAACATCCACAGTCAAACATATCATAACTCATTCAATAAAATTTGTATGATTGTATTGTAATAAATCAACATCGGTCAAGAATAAAATCCAATAAAGTATATTGACATAGATGAAAATAATCAGCAAATCTCTTTGAGAGAAATATCCCTTTTTATTGAAATCATTAAAAGTCACATAATTTATAAAAGATATCATTTAAAATAGATATTGGAATCAAAGTGTCCCATACTAATTTAAAACTTTTTAAAGCAATTAACATTTAAAAACAATCATTTCCAAAAAAATAAATGCTTAAAACAATTTTGAAAACATGGGCATTAATTAAATAGATTTAGAAAAATATATCATTAAAACATTTAAAATTGTGATCTAGTTAAAGATTCTCTTACATAAAACTATAAAATATTACATTTAAAAACATTTTTTTTGAAATATTGACTTGGGTGATAAATATATCCCAATAAACACTTACCCATAAACAATATTCGATAATAATGAGATTAGGGAATTAACCCTTACTGAGGTCTGATACTCTCTATACATGTCTAAAACTCCTTTATAATGTTTTTAAACATATTATTAACTTATATTATAATCATGATAATATTTATTATATCATATATAATTATTTTATGACTTTATATTACTTTTTTATTAGCAATTCCATGTTAATGCAACATTTTGGGTAATAATAACTTTGTTTATCGTATGTGTTTTTACTTGTTATTCTTGATCGAATTAAATATATAATTATTTACTTACTTAAATAATGTAAAATATGATTTATATATCATATATATTCTATATATAAATATATGTGATAGATAAATAAAATAAAAGACACTGCTTATGGAGACGGTAGGTCGTATGTACGCATGAACTTTGTTTCTATTTTCTTATCATATTGAATGGAAGTGAATGACATGTGTGTATGTGTGTGTCATCCTATTATAATTATTATGTAATATATTTTATATTTATTAATAATATTTATTCTTATAATCACTCATGGATATTGAACATGGAAGATGAGTCTCATCGCATCATGGAGATGGTAAGTCGTACGTACGCACGAGCGATAGTATCATTTCCTTAATGGGTAAATGGTAAAGAATTGGATGCAATATGAATTTTATATAACCAATATAATTTTATTTTTATTATTTACATCCATTATATTTATCGTTATAACCATATAAATAAAGTGTAAATTAGAAACAATTTACACCACAACGTGGAGACGGTAAGCCTTATGTACGCATGCATGGTGGTATTATTTTCTGTAGGATGGGTAAAAAGCGGAATAAGGTTTTACCATAACTATAATAACATATAAAAATATTTAAGGTACTGGATTTATTATTTTATATTAGAAAAAATAGATATATAGGAAGTATAAGAAGAAAAGAACTCTGAAAGAGGTGATAAAACAATTACCTCCTTTCGAGCATCTCCTTTTGATTTGCACAAAAGGACTTGTTAGGAAACAATTTCCCAATATGTTGCCTGTAGAATTATACAAAGGATGTTGGGAGAGAAAATTGGTAGTTTTTCTGAGCCAAATGATTTTTGAGGGGATAATTAAAGAGAAGGATAAGTTCTCTTTTATAAGAGAGGTGAGGGGTACTTTCGGAAAAGCTTGAAATATTAATTTATTATAAATTTATTTTTGGTTTAAAATAGCTAAAAAGTAATTTATTTCAATTTTGAGACTATTATGGGTCTAAATCCTCTCATAAAATAATTTTTATACATGTTTAGTTCATGAAATTAACCTTATCTTTTGGGATTAACCCTTAGTTAATTTTTTTAACACTTACCGTGTCTTCTTGTGTTTTTTTACAATAGGGTTAAATAAGTTACTATAAAATTCCAATAGAAAATAATGTATATAATTAATAAAAGGATAAAATTATCTAATTATGTTGGTAAAATCTTATATTTTTAGGTTTTATATCATTTAATAAAATAGTATTTCTTTTAAAAACTCATTTATGTCAACTTTTGACACTATTTAGTAATTTATTTTTGATAAAGTCATAAAAGATTGAATCCTTTGAACCAAAGGAATTATATCATCCCTAATATGTCCATTTAAAAAGTAAATTTCTTTTATAGCATCAAAATGTTCAAATTATATGTATTTTAATATTTATAAATTCATTTATTTGAATCATTCATTAATAAGGTAATCATTGCATCATCATTGTTTCGTAAATAAATATATTCATCTAATGTCTAATTTTTTTAAATAAAATACCATGATATAGGAAATATTTCCATATTTATAATGAATATTTATAGTCAAATATATCTATCATATAACCCTATATTAAATTTTTTTTAGTTAAAGATAAATGTTTATGTTATATTTATCTTTACTTTAAATTAATTCTTATAACACGTCAGTATCACACCCAAGTGGTCCCATGTGGTTCTAAAATCATCCTAATGATTCCCATAGTCAAAAATATTACATTAAATAGTATTAGGACATGTGTTAGTGTATTTTAATATTATTATAATATTATTTTTACCCTTATTTACCATATTTACCCTTTAACCGTGGTAAATAAAAATAATCACTGAAGTTACTTTTCATAATGTCCAAAAATAAAAGGTAGCTATTTACATAATTTAGAACTTATTATTCTCAATATGGGATCCATTTTTCTAAAATTAAAAACATAAAGTTGTAATAAATAAATTTTAAATTAATTCCTATTGTCAAAACAAGAGAACGAGTTTTTAAGAAATAAAAAATATCAAAAGATTGACATGTGTTTATATATAATTTAAATGTGAAATTACTTAAAATGACCTAAATTAAAATAAATGATAAAAAATATAATTATAATTTAAAACCACTCAAATAAACAATTTAACACTATAAATTATTTTTATTAAAAAAATTTTTTCAATTAAAATTTAGTATTTTTCACTATTGATAAAAATATGAAAGTTATCAGAAAAGTACAAAAAATTTATCCAAACAAAATTTTTATGCCAAAATGCTAAATAAAAATTTAATTTCATCAAATTTAATATATAAAAGTGTCAAATATTCTATTTAAAAATGATTCTCCATTAAAAGGTAGAAAAATTACATTTTTTGAAAAATACTTCTTTTATCTAAAAAATTGAATTAGTCCTTTTATTATGGATAAGAAAAAAATATGAATGTCAAAATTATATGGGATATATAAAATTAAAAATTTGTTTAATACTATTCATAACTGCTTTTTAAATGGCTAGTTTTAAAGGTCATAGTGTGCTTGAACTCAGTGTTACGTACATCACACACTATTGAATTATTTTAAAAAAGGAAGAGTATCATGAAAGTTTGGGTTGTTATAAGTCTGGTGGTTGATCTCCACCTATAATTCCCCAAAATAACTTATCGTGATCTTATGTCAAGGTAGAGAATGAAACAGGTGATGATAAAGAGGGCTACATGATAAGACTCTGGAAGAGAGCCAAATCTTCCTCCTCCAACATGTACCTGTAGAGGGATTCAGGGATCTGGTACATTTTTCCTGCAGGATAAGAAGAATCACATGTCAAGTTCTTGTCCAAGACTCTTATGTAGAGGATCTTGGTGAAGGATCCGTCATTGAGTCACACTCTACTTCAGAATCAGACAAATGGAATGGATTTAAAACAATATGTCACTTAAAAGAGTTCTTCCTTTGACGGTGATGGTTCGCCCTTTTTCCCTAGGATGGTTCTTCAGGGTAGGGTAGATATTTAGAATTGGGAGGACCTATGTGTGGATTATTTAAAGTGTGGGGAGGATCTCCACCTGATCTACATGGGATACGGGGGGCCTCTTTATCTTTTGTTGTTCGAGTTGGTAGGACCTCTGCATTAGTGTTCTTTGGTGCGATGAGAAACTAAGAATATATCAAATGAAACACAAGGAGGACATCTATGTTAGTCACTATATGTGTGGGGGGGGGGGACCTTCATTAATGGGTATGTTGGGGCGTTGAGGACCTCCTTTGAAGCTAGTGGTAACATGGGGAGGGCCTCCATGTCGATTGGTAGTGGTAGCATTAGGAGGTCCTTTGTACTTATCGAACTAGACACAAGGATGACCTCTATGTTGATTGTTGATGAAGTGAGGATGGCCTAAACTTGGATGACTAATGTAGTTAGGAGGACATCCTCTTGATATGATTAGAACATGGGGAGGACCTCCATGCTGATAGGTGATGGAGCATGGAAGAAATTTTCTCGGGTCGATGCTACTGCAGGGTTGACCTGCGCCTAAGCTGGAAATGGAATGAGGAAGAAAATTGTTTTGATGACCTAAGACACAAGTAGGACCTCTCTATATAGAATCATAGGAAAAAGGAGTAATATCATACTAGATTTCAACAAGATTAGGAGGAACTCTATACTGGATCTCATCCTCACAGGTCCACTCATGATAGCTAAGGATCATGTCGTCGGACAAAAGAGTCAACCATGTCTTCCTATAAGGTGGATGATGTCTCAATTCTGATCAGTAATAGTTGAATCCCTAGTTTTTAGTCATAGGGACTTGTTATAATTAATTTGTGGTGTAATAGGCCACTGATGTTTTAGAAGATGATTCCCTATGACAGGAATCAACCTGAGCATGCACCTGAAGTTGGTGTCAGGTCATCCGGACCAGGACCAATGGAGGAGGGGTATAGACCACATGTTATTAGACCAAGGTAACTGGTAGTTGGTTACATTCATGTTTCCTAGTGGGATCCATCCTTGGAATTTCCCACACATCCTTCATGGTTGAGATGACTTGGATGTCCATTATCTCATTGTCATAGAAGAGTAATTCCCAAACTTTTATGCGGAGAGGATCCAGAAGTGGTTTAAGGTAGGAGTGTGGGTGAGGTGTATTGGCTCCCTATGTGTCCCTTGTAGGTTGTGGTGATGGTGAGACACAGAATCTTCCAGGTACTGATGGGCCATTTCCCATGCTCTAATGACCTCATGTTCATATCAAGGAACTACGGTGTATATCACCCTTATTTTAATGATTTCAAAGGGTGAGATGTGGCATGGGTGCCCAGTAGTCGTGGTTGTGGAAGATGTCATGGAAGAGGAAGAGTAGTGTGGGGCATCCACATTATTGTTCCTCTTTACCCTATATCTGCAGGTGGGTTTTATTGATTTCATATGGATTGGGTCCTACAAAGAAGGAATATTTAGCCATCAATATAGATAATAGGAAATAAATTCCCAATTCCCCATCACCATTCAGTCTTCAAAGGTGGAGAGAGAGACATACACTGACAATGCCACATGCCAGAATTCACAATGATTAACTGTCCCAAATTCTGGTGAGTTTCATGCTAGTTATAATATTTTCTTGGTGGCACCAAGCACCATATAACTAGATTTGGTGACATGCTTATCTGTTGATGTCTCAAACGCTACTAATTCCAAGATTAGGAGAAGAGGTCATTTTGTGTACACCATTTTTGTTTTCGATGCATTCTGTCAGGGCACATGAATTTTTGGTCTCTTCATCATGTAATGCATTAATTTTTCCCCCCTTATTCCCAAATTAGGAAAGAAGGATGAATTCACCACTTCTTCATATATTTATGCTGATTGATCGAAAAAGGATGATGGGATGTCAGTTCCTCCTTCTGTGGATTCCTCCTTGGAATTCATCACCTAGTCTAGGACTCCCTTATAGATTAAGACATTGATCATGAACCTCATTCCTACTACCATATATTCATGGATATAGGTTAATTATGATACTTCTGTCTAGAAATTCTATGGGGTCAAGTCATGGAAAAAACCTTTGGTAATGGATGTAGTCCCATTGGGCATCGCTACACATGTCTGAACACTGAAACATTTGAGCACCAACATTATTCCTTGTAAGAGGGCTTCTCAAGGCACTAAAACCAGAGGAATCCCATGTCTATTGTGGAGTATATTATTCCATAATCATGTCCTCTAAGTTTTTCCTCATGAATCTCATGTTTTACATGAGGAATTCCAAGAGTTTAACATCTAGGAGAGATGGTTATACTGAAAGCATTTCTTCCAAAGTTTTTATCAGGCATCTCATGTTTTACACAAGGGAGGCCTTGAGTTTAACGTCTTGTAGAGATAAAGGGACTAATTATGAAACTTTATAAGGTAGATAATAGAAGTAGATCCCTAGGAGGGAGCACCTAAAGGGTTTACGAGATGGACGGATCAAAAGGCCCTATAAGGAAGGACCTAAGAGTGTTGTGTCCCATAAAGAGGAATATTTCGCATCCCTAGGAGGGAGGCATAGGGGTTTACCATTGGATGAGTGGGAACACCTATAACGATGAACCATAGTGATGTGTCCCATAATGGGAATATGTCACATCATTATAACTAATATGGAAAACACTAAGGGAGGATATTAGAGGTGGACCCCAATGATGGAGACACCAATGTTTACCACTGATTGGGATCGAAACTCTAGGAGGCTTCCAACTTACCCTGTGTAGAATACAAGGATGAAAACCCATGTAGTTTAAAGGGGTGGTTTGGGGATTACACATTGATAGCTTCCCTTCACTAGAGGAACACTCTCGGTTGGATGAATATAGATTATGTGGGACTTATTCATGGCTATCTTCTCGAGTGCTGTTAGTAGTAGCAATGATGTAGATGGAATGATCTCACCAAGATGTGGTGGCTCGGGTAAGAATTGGGATGGAAATGGAGGAAGTGATAAATTAGAGTGGATGGAATATTGAGGGTTATGAGTTTTTAGGATCAAACCTTAGGGGGGTCTTCCTACATATCCCATTGGTTGGGAATCAAATTCCATGTAGTTCAGAATGGGGTGACGAGAAACTTAAGAAGGTGACCTATAAGAATGAAACACATGGATAGGGACTTGACGAAAGTGAGACCTACGAGTTGGGTTATGATCCTCCCGATACATAATGACTCAAGGGAAAGGCATAGATAGTATTGGATGATGGGATTGAACCTCAAGGATGATTCTTACATACCCTATTTAGAATATAGGGATCAAAGTCCATGTAGTTATGGATGGAATCAGCTCTTACACATGGATAGATTTATGGGGGGTTGTATCCTAAAAGGTAAGATGTCAAATCATATGGGTACGTCCCTTAGGGGAGCACCAAAGTTTACCATTGTTTGGGATTGAATCTCAAGAAGTCTTCCTACATACCCTTTTTAGAAGACATGGATCAAAACCTGCATAGTTTAGAATGATTTGAGAATAGGGATTACGTGATGAGGTAGCCCATACAGAGTTTTGGTCTCTGTTAATCTCTAAGACCACATGAGTAATGCTCAATGTGAGAAACAAGAGGTAGCATTATACCTAATGATCATGTCACAGAAGGTGTGTACATGATAAGTAATGTGGTGCTTACGCACTTAGGTGGCCCTGAGAGATGAATATTGGGGCTTAATACAAGAGGGTTGCTCGAAGAGGGTCTCATTCCACAAGAGGAGGATATCATTCCTTTCTAGGAGGGTAAAGGATATCTCACTCACGTGGAGATCATTGGGTGTAGTGAATTCCAGACATGTGGTACCCCATGTGCATTGCACGAGGTGAGAATATAGTTTAACATCTTGTGTTGAGGATGATGGTTCTTGGTAGTTTAACATTTTGTAGCTCAAATGAGGAGGAATTATTCCTCATCCCTTAGACTTACAAAACTAATTCCCACACAAACTTATATATGGGAAGACATCAGTAATTCTAGGATACAATGGGGTGGAGGAGTGGTCACTTAATGGGTTTGCATTAGTATAGCTATGCGAAGACACTACTACAAATATGTCTTATAATAGTACTAAAAACGGCTTTTAACAGCGCTAAAAAAGCACTGTTAATCTCGGAGAAGATAAAGGGGTGGGTCCCCATTATCAATGCTAAGAAAGTGCTGATAAAGGTAGTATTTATCAGCACTATTTTCAGAGCTGATAAATGGATAATATATCAGTGCTATTTTGAGCGCTGATAAAAACTACCTTTATCAGCGCTCGAAATAGCGCTGATATATTATCCATTTATCAGTGCTTAACTACTTCTAATAAAGTCCAAAGATCCTATGAAAAACCAGAACCTACACAGAACTTTCCCATCACCGGCACACATTACAGCACCTACACAGAGCACAAACAACACCTGCACACAGCACAAACAACACCCACACACAAAGCACAGAAGAACAAAAATGATACATAAATTTACATGAAATCATGAATACAAAAAAACACACTTCTATATACATTTAAAACAATGTTTTATTTAGTTACAATTACATTTATCCAACAAACAGTTAAAAAACAATGATGTTCCATCATTTTTGCATCCATCCGCTCTAAAAAATTGTCATCCATGGCGCCGGTTTCCGAACAAAGCATTCGAACTATTGAAAAAGATTTCACCTACATAATAAAACAAATATTATGTTAGTAATAAAATAATGAAATAAAGAATGGGTTTGATAAATGGAATTATACCAGTGAGGAACAAAACATAAAATAACCAATTAACAAAATTGGTGCATGGTTAGGGATAATAATCTATAATAATCATATGGCCCAATGTTTAGTAGAAAATGGGATATTTAATGATTCGAGGGGGAATAGATAAACCTACAGTTTGGTTCTAAGCTTATGATGGTCTCTCATTGATGATTAATTATTTTTCAAATAATGTGATGAACTTGTGTAAGGTATGAGTTTTTGGGTAAGTATCTATATATGGTTGAATAATGGATTGTAAGCCACTCAATGAAACTTTACGGATTAGAAGTGTGTGTGTATTGACTCCCACATTGTTGGAAAATGATTTATTTTACCCTTAGGCCTAATAATTCACCTAATTAATGAGTGGAATTAATAAAATTTCACTATCAACCATTAAAGCGGGTTACCCTTGTATATTCCTCAGTCCACTCAACAAAATCCTTTACACGCACTCTCCTCGTTCTCCCTTCTCCCATGGGATATCTCCCTTACTTTTGAGATAAATCAAATATTATCAGTTACATTAAAAGAGTGGTGGAATATCTTCAACCCTATTATCCTCCACTATATTTTTCTCCTTCTTCCCCTAACTTTGGTTTCTACTATTAGGGATTTTGGTCTCCATTCCACAGCATTATGATGCTATTGGATACCAATGATGGGCCTTTTGCAATGAAATTACACCTTGGCTATATACCTATAGCCACGGTTTAATACCATGGCTATATGTCCCCCCATTCCATAAAAAAGAAGCACCCCTGCCCCCTTCCCCAGTACACCCCCTACACACTGCCCACCCCCAAGCACCCCCCTACCCCTGCACACTCCCTGCCCGCTGAACACCCCCTGCCCCCTTTCCCAGCATACCCCGCCCACTGCACTTGCCCCCTGCCCATTGCACACCCCCCTGCCCACCCCCTACATATTTCAAAAGAACCCAGTACACCCCCTAACCCTTCCCCTGCCACTTTTCCCCCTTCCCCCTCCCCTAGAAAACCACCCCTGCCCTCTCACCCTGTCCCCTGCACATCATAAAGAAAATACCTTGTATGGAAATTGCGCTCAATTTACATTATAAACATCATATATATCAACAAATTCTCAAGTACATTAATTCAATGTAAATAAACATATATAGACTCTCTACATCTCATAAGAAAATCCACTTTAAAATTCACAAACACATTAAATCCATTTGAAAACACCCATCACACAACTTTCTCATTTCATCAAACACATTTAAAGGACTTAAGCAAGAAAATCCATAAGAAATACAACTGCATTCATTTTAAAAATAGTTTTCAAGTCTATACACACCCCAAATTCCTTTGATAACACATTTTTAACCACACAAATATTGTATATAGTACACTTAGCAAGAAAATACAGCATAATAAAATCATCATATAATGTAAAAGCATGGAATCACCTACATAAAGCATGGAATCTTCTGAAATCTACTGAAAAACATAAAACCTCACATCCACAATACCTTAATAAGGACTGATTAAACATTAAAATTTAATATATTAATGGAAACCCTTGTTTAACTTGTGGTATTACATGGGTTTAACATCCCACAATGATAGAGGGTCATGATTTAATGTCTTACACAGATGTAAGACCTGGGTGGATTAAAACACATATAAATTTGGATCAGGTAGGTACATCTCTAGTAGGGAGCACCTGGAATGTTTACCTGATAGATGGCTCAAAACTCCCAATGACGTCTGGCCCAAGTGTGGTGCATCCCATAAAGGTAAGGTTTCTCATTTTGAAGACTTATTCGGACTCCACTAAGGGAAATACAAGAGGGAAAATAAGCGAAGGTGTACCCCAGTGAGGGGGTCACCATGGGTTACCATTGGTTGGGATTTAACCTCATAGAGGCTTCCTACGTACCCTATTTATAATACAAGGATCAAAACCCATATATTTAAAAGAGGTATGTTGTGGGTATTACCCATGGTTAGCTTCCCTTCACACTAGGAATACTCTTGGTTGGATGAGTATGGGTTTTGTGGGGCTTATGCATTGTCAAATTCTCAGGTTCTTCCAAGAGTAGCAATGGGATTAATGGGACATACGTGCTAAGATGGACCATGTGAATGGAATGATCCTTGTAAAGAGGAAAGAGTCACAAAAAACATGTGGAGCTATCTGTAAACATTATTTATGGTGGCCATGGGGCTCATCAGACTCCCCATACATTCCATAAACACCTCAAAACATCATGAGGACTAGATTCTACATGATGGTGCATCACAGGGTTGATTCTTTTGATGATGTACTGGTCGTTTGAGCATGGATTTCATCTCAACCAGCCTCTCCCTTACTTGAATTATCCTGGGACACATATTTTGGTTCCAAAAAATCCCTCAACGATACCGATTATCTCATGCATCTACCTAGAAATAATTGATCAAGTCAAACAACAACACATGTGCTCAAATACAATTTCAAACAAACGAGATATAGAAAATGGATTTTGTTGATCCTTGGTGGTTTCTTCGTTCATCCCATACGCACTACACACCATCATGCCTTACTTCAATATTGATTTGTTCAAAGATCAATAATATGAATCCGGGGGTAGAAAACATTGAGTAATAAATTAAGATTTCAATACATCGGAGCATTATCAATTCACCAAATAAGGTTGGAGGATAATAAATGATCATATATAGAAAACATAAGTAGTAGGAATTCACCTTCGTCCTATTTGTGTACAATCTTCCATCAGGTATGTTTCCCATTCGTTTCTAAACACATGTATATCATCTTCTGAATATGAGTTTTTGTGACAGTCATGGTAGTACTGAAAAAATATAAATACACAAAGGATTAATAAATATTTTAAATTAACTTGTATTTATTTTCTAAAATACCTCATCAGGGATGCTAGTTTGTTGATGAAATACGATCTCTTTCATAAATTTACAAACATAATAACAAAATTCCTTTCTGTTTGTTTGTTTTGGACACTGCAAGAACATCAACAACAATAAGTAATTTGTTTTGATATGTGTTTGGATAGTTCAATGTTATTATATATACTCGGATAGTTTTCAAGTTGTAGATCTTGTAGGCGTGCTCATCCTTATTCCCTGGATTCATTCCATGCATTAGACGATATTGATGCACCACCCTATCATAACAGAATCCTCATTAAAAGATAAAATAAATTATATAAATAGATGTTTAGTTTTAAAATGTTGGATCTAGTGCATTAAAAATTAACAAACTCCATCATTTGTGGTCGGTTTGTTGGATATCCATGCATTGAATCTAGAAAATAAATCTTTGGAGTATCCAAATTGACTGCAATCAGCATCCAATGCTCCCTAAAAATAAAAAAAAGGAATAAGTAAAGAAAGAAATGAAAATATAGTTTATATGATTAAATTGTAGAGTTTTACCCCTGCATCATTGGTATTAAAAAGATTCTGTCATCCGTAATTTTGTTTTCAAAATATTTGAGTAGGGATGATATTATTGCAGCCTCTTTATCAGAATCTATTTCGTCTTTTGAAGAGGTGGTGTGAGGACTAACGAGTCCAAATTTTTGTTCATGGGGAAATCCCTTCTATTGTTTTTCATATATACATTTGTGAAAAATATAAAATATATTTAGTCAAAATTATTAGAGTATATCAGGTTTTGTAAAATCAAATCATGAAAACTTACCTCATGTATAAATTTACAAATGAGGAACCTATCCATTCATACTTGAGGAGTTCATTTACATTTCTAGCACTAATGAAATATGATGTTTCCTCTCCATACATATCTTTTTCGAAATCAACTATGTGAGTACTACCATCTTTCAACTTCGTATCCACATGAGCCTACAATGATATTAACTGTGGATATAGAACGAGCGGGGATAAGGTGCTCTCAGTAGACCGTTTCAATCGGTTGGTTGATCCTTGAGATAGTTTTGAGCTGATATTTCATTTCACCCAACAGTCTTTGTCATTCTGTAATAACATTCATCAGTTCAGACCTTTTTTTATTAAATGTTAAAGGTCCAGCTTGAAAAATAAATTGGAAAGGAATATCTTTTTGTCGACATGTTTTTTTACAAGAATGGTCGGACATGCGATGAATGTTCCAACATCTTGTTCATCTATATGAATGTCGTCATCTTCATTTGGAATAGGTATCTCTGCACTCGGCTCATTATCTACATTAATTGACACTCTAAGATGAACTTTTGGATGCTTTTTGTTGTGTAGCATGTCATTTTGCGTATTGAACATCGTAGCCCTCGCTACAAGGCGATAGGTGGGAGTTGATAAATATAAATCACAGTCATTTTCACCCTGTGGAATATTAGTACAGGAAAGGTATCAGTGTCTATGTAAATCACATTTCACATAAACAATTATTAAAACATTGATTACCTCATCTAAGTCAGGTTTTTTAGGGGAATGGCTCACCTCAAAGTTGGTGGGGGGTGGGGTGAGATCGTCATGCATGGGATGTTGTTGAGTTTTTTCTTCTCTTTGCCTCTCCCCCATCAATTTTTCTATCATCTCTCTCTAGTATTATAATTCTTCTAGAAAAAATATATAATTGTTCTTGCATATTTTCCATTTTTTCATTTTGATCCCCCGCTTTTTTTTTGTTTGTGAAAATATGTTCGGGGTGTCACCCCAAAACCCGCAACTCTGACGCGACCATACTTTTCTAGATGCTTCAAGGCTACTGAAATTATGTCTGTATCTAGTGTGGTTGTTGTTGATTCTTGTGACTATTTAAGATAGAAAATATAGAAAAATAAGTATTTATTGTAATGTAATAGTGATTTAATGAAAATAAAATTTATATTATGTCATACTTACACATGTTTCCCACACTTTTTGTGTGTTTTCATCTATCAATATCCCCTATTTATTTACACGAGCCTCCTTCAATAACACATGGAGTGGGATGGATATGGCTTTCAATTTCGATTCATCAAACTGCATATAAATAGAGAAACATCGTTATGGTGTTGTTTTATGTCACATACTACTAGTAGGGTAGATTTAAAAGACGTACCAATTTTTTCTCAAGTTCAGCGTACCCCATCCATGCTTTACGGTAAGGGTATGCTGGTTCTGTTGCACCTTTTTTATTTTCAGCACTCAGTAGCTGTTTCATAAATAAAAAACTGTCAATAAGAGTGATGAATACAAGAAAATGTCAAACAACGTATTACCCCACACAATATACCTGGAAAGTATGCTCCCCATGAAGGTTTCTAAACGCATCCCACGCTCCGTGGGATATCAAGTGTGCGTAAAGAGGAGGTGGGTACGGCTTGATTTTCCCTTCTGCATCATTAAGATGATATTTCGTTAAAATTGTACAGAAACCTCTATGAATCCTTCATGAAACTCATAATAAATATTCCTTGTGCGAGGCATCTACTATAAATGCACTCTCCAATGGATGATGAAGAGTAAGTCAATGTTTTGGTATTTTATTTTATTTTTATAAATTAAAAAAAATGATATCATAATGTTACCGTAATCTCATCCCACATTAGTGTCTTCATCCCGGTGACAACATGGTGCCACCACTGTACATCAATTGGCACACGTTGTTGAGTGAAGTTTCCAATGTAGCTACTAAAGATGGTTCTATTGGGGTTAACATATTGGCCTCTCTTATTCCATCTCACCTCAAATTTGATGCCTTTTGCTTTTGCCTTAAGGATTTTGGATAACACTGTCAAACGACGACGCTGTTGTTTTTTTTTCACTTTCAGGGTTTCATTTCCTACCATTTCATCAGAAGTAGCATCATTTTCTTCCCACGGAGCGCTAGCATCGGCAATGGGACTAGCAACAATAAGTTGAGAAACATGTTATACCTCAGCACTGGGACCAGCAACAACGGGTTGAGAAACCTGTTGTTGCTCTGCACTAGGACCACCAGCATCTGGTTGAGAAACCTGTTGTTGCTCTGCAGTGGGACCACTAGCTGCTGGTTGAGAGACCTTTTGTGCCTCGGGATTGGGCACATCAGCAGGTGCATAAGTCATTATCTATAGAAGTGGTTTAATATTTAAGTTAGATTACATAAAAACAGTAGCGAACAGATAATAAAATAATGTAACACAATGTATGTTACAATAAACAAATAACCTGATTATTGTACTCTCTTTTTTTTCTTTAATGGTAGAAGAGATTTGACTCCTCTATCGACTATGTAAATCCCTTCATTGTGGTCTCCTCTGACATACAAAACGCCGTCTATATTGGGACCGCTGCAAAATGATTTTGAAGTCCCTATAAAAGGTTCAACCTCCGTTGAACTTTCATCTGACCCTTCAGTTGTTTTGGTCGATAATAGAACAATTGACCAATTTTGGTTTGTGGGGTCTAGAACATAAAATATTTGTACTTCCTGTGATGCCATTATAAATGGTTCATCTTTTTCCCCTTCCTTACTGAAATAAAATTTCACAAATCCTAATTCATCTATTTTAACATCACTCCTATTATCAACCCACTTGCATTGAAAAATTGGCACTTTGAATTTCCTATAATCCAACTCCCATATTCGTTTGATGATGCCAAAGTAAGACATATTTCAATAAATTGGATTTTTTTCCTTAGCACCGGAAACATGCATCGCCTTAGCCACAAGGGTAACCCCACTATTCGGCATGGTACTTTCTTCATCATGTTCATTAGTATAGAATGTATAAATGTTAACTGCATAAGAATTGTAAAATAATATGTACACACTTGCTCCTCCGGTCATCCATCGAAGTCGTTCTGAAATTGAGTCTGGATTTTCATCTAACTGCTTAAAAATATGGTCTCGAAACCATCCTATAAACTGTCGATTATGTGTATCTGATATCCATTTTTCATCCCTAGAAGGATTCAAACGCCTAAGAATTTATTTGTGGGTTTGAACATATGGGTCAACGTCCAAACTGTTATGCAAAATGCAAAGGTGGGCCTGCTCCTGATCTGTAATATTGATTGTGACAACCTCTCTCCCAGAAATTCCTTCACCCTCAAGCCGCTCAGTGTGATGAGATTCCGGTAGGCCAATTATTTCCACACCCGACAGGTATTTGGTACAAAATTCAACAGCTTCCTCAACAATATATTGCTCCGCAACACTCTCCTTCCTGGAAAGAGTGTAAGCAGTAGGAGGAAGAAATGTTCTTTTTTCACCCTTCACTGATGCCAACTCTTCTTGTATTCCCATCTCAACCATGTCCAATCTAGCCTTAATTCCATCCTTTGTTTTGCCGGGTGCATTTAACAACGTGCCGATGACACTATCACATACATTGTTTTCACCATGCAGCACATCTAGAAAACATCTGACATACAGACAATTACAGTATGGTAATTCAAAAAAAAACTGATCTCTTTTTCCAACCAGTTTTCGTAAGGTTTTTCAAAAATGGATTACCAAAATTAGTATCCAAATCTTTTACTTTCTCAAACAATTGATCACCTGTTAGTGGAGACAGTTCTGTATGTTCCTCTGAAATTCCTTCGAATGATGTCATCCAAGATCAGTACTTATGTCGTCGGAGTAGAAATCTGCGATGTCCTAGAAGCACAGTTTTTGATGAATGTTTCAAACTAATTGACTGTGTGACTTTTTTTGCAAACGAGACACCCTTGAGTTCCTTTAATGCTATATCCTGAATAATTTCCATAAGCAGGAAAGTCATTTATCATCCCGTACAACATGGATTACAAAGTGAACTGTTCATTTTTGTAAGCATCATACAACATAACACCTGAATCCCACAATATTTTCAAATACTCGATGAATGGGGCCAAATAAACATCAATATCATTACCTGGTTGTTTTGGTCCTGATATAAGCATAGATAACATGATGTATTTTCATTTCATGCACAACCACAGTGGTAAGTTATAATTTACCAACATAACCGGCCATGTACTGTGACTGCTGCTTTGAAAACCAAAAGGGTTCACCCCATCTGTAGATAACACCAGACAAAGTTTTCTCGGCTCGTTCCCAAATTCAGGATACTCGTTATCAATTCTCTTCCACTAAGGACAGTCTGTCAGGTGATGTAGTTTCCTATCTTTAATTCTTGTATCTGCGTGCCAGGTCAATTTTCCGGCAGTCTCCTCACTTCCATATAGGCGTCTAAACCTAGGAATTATTGGAAAGTAACATACAACTTTTGTAGGACTAGAATCATCTTTCTTTTATCGGGAAGCACCACACTTTGGGAATTCATTAAGTGATTTTTGGTCCTTGCGAAACAATATATAGTCATTCGAGAAAGCATGTATTATTTCAGAGATCATACCCATCGATCGTAGCAATCGTTTGGCATCTTATGTTCGGCTTGGGAGTTCATTATCTTCTGGGAGCATGTCATTCAGGAGATAAAATAGTTTTGTAAAACTGGCATCACTCCACCTGTTGCTTGATTTCAAATTATACAGCTTCAATATGGCTGACAATGCTGTATATTTAGTGCAACCAGCATACAATGGCGTTTTTGCACAACTCTTTAACTTCTCAAACAATTTTGTGCAATCACGAAGTTCATCTTCAACTGTCCTTGTCATTTACTCAATACGATCTTCATCATCATTCACATCTGTAATCACACCCTCCATACGATCATCTTCACTATTCACACTTCTAATCATATCAAATGATCTATAAAATGTCATGTTCTCTGAGTCACAACCTATATTGGTTTTTTCCCCACGTTTATTCCAACATGTATAACATCAATCTATTCCGTGACAGATCAGGTGTTCTTCTAAATCCTCTGGACTAATTTGTCTTGAATAACAACAGCGTAAACACAGACAAAGGATTTGAGAAGGATCACATGCATGAACTTCTACAAACATTATAAACTCTTTCATGCCATCTTCATACTATTTTGTCAACCGATTGGCATTCATCCATTCTTTATTCATATTCATCGTCTTTATGTATTCGATCTCAAGAACTTGCCTAATATTATGTTTTAATTAATCAGGTAGCATTGTTTGGGTTTTATAAAACCAAATTATGGTACAAATTCATTTAAACACATGTGAAATCCATATACATGGTGTGTCCAGTAGGGTGAACATCGTGTATGTATAAGATACCTGATTTAATATAACATATATCAAATTTATTCCAAGTTAGTCTTACAAAGAATGAATGATGCCTTTGAAAATACATGACATTTAGAACAACTTGAGCTAAAGGATTGTACTTTAGATACATATTGAGTCACCTCGCCATCTATTCATCACATTTTTGTGGAATACACGGTGTGTAGTCCTTACATGACCACTAGGGGTGTATAGTCTATACACATTAAGTCTCTATGGTATCTATACATGGTGTGAGTGAAGTAAAACACATGTCATCCTGGGGTGTTCATTCATAAGTCAAGTATACATAAATTGCCAATTTATATATTCCAATGTTCAACAAGAACGAACCAACATTCAATTAATTTAGTGCGCAAACAAGGACCACCAACAGCCATGATTTTCAGTGGGGCGTTTAGCCCGTACATTTCACATTATGACCATAAATATCAAATAGTAATAACATGCGAACAAGAGGAAACCAATGAGTAATAGGAGAAAATAGTAATAAAAATGACGCTATCTTAATGTACTCAAGGTGATGATAATATGTTGGTCAAGATCAACTCTGGGTTGGGAGTACACAAATATTTAATTGAAAAAAACTACTAAAAACTGATCCAGAAAAGGATGAAATATCCTATTCATCAAGTCCATTAATACAACCAATGCATTAGTTAAACCAAATATCATTGATAAAAATTGATACAGGCCATAACTACTCCTAAAAGCAGTCCATGGTAGGTCCATCGATGTCCAACTCATCTAATGGTATCCTAATGTAAAATCTATCTTGGAGAAGATCATAGAACCTCATAGATGATCAATGTGACTATCAATGCGTGGATGAGGATATAGATTCATGACTCTCATCAGGTTCAATCTCCAATAGTCCAACAATATAATAAATACCAATCAACCTTCTATTTTAGAGAACTATAAAACCCCATTGTAAAGTACTTTGCCACATGAAACCATTATATTCTATATCATCAAATTGTAATTCAAACAACTGATGCTCTTTTGGTGTTATTTTAGAAATTGTGATAGAAACTAAATTTTCTCCCAAAACTAACTAGATTATAAAGTTTATCTCTTTTTTATGAAGTAAATTTTATACCTCATCAGTGAAAACATCCTAAAAATGTACTACCATTGAGGAAAAAGAATCCTACAACATTCTAGAAACATCTACAATATGCCTGACTATTTGATCCATGAGAAAATACAATATAGATTGAATTGGTTCTACATGACCAGATAGAAGATTCCTCTCATCCAAGTGAAAATAACTCTGTCTATTTTGGAGATAAAAAGGTAACTCTCATCTAGGAACAAATGATTTTGGATTTTTATAAAACAAACTAATCCATAACAAAACTAAAATAAAATATTATCATATAAAGCATGGGTGGTTCAAAAAATAAATGATAACCACAAATATCTAGAGATCATTCCTTACAACATGTTATATTATTGGACTATAATACCAATAGTTTTTCAATGGTGATAACACTATCCAAGATTTACACCTCCAAGACTAAAACATTTACAAAAAGAGTGGAAAAAAGGAATGTGATTCTCTTTTATAAAAAATAAAATAAAGGGTAGATGATATAGGAATTGTAGCATTGACAGTAGATGATCAAGAATCCACAATACCCATAGTAGACTACATAACATGCATATGACCAGCCCCTAAACCCTAGGCTGGAGCCAGACTCCCTATGTTATATACTCTTCCTTATACTGTCATTCCTGCATGGTGGTACAACATCCTCTCCCTTGACCAAAACATCCAATGGGACTCTAGCTACCTATTATTAGAGGAGTGTTCGAGTCCTTCCCAATCTCTGGTTCCATTCATCTTCCCCTATAAAGGCTTTATTGCTGCATGCCCCTAGAAAACCACATTAGTTGGATGAATCTTTTATAAGCATGACACCTCAATCGCAACACCATACAAACCAAACAATCAAAATTTTAGATTTTACAAAGCATCCCTTATTCAATTTGGTTTGTTAATTCAGGGGTTATCACAGAAGTTTTATCATACTGGGGTGTTCATTCATAAGTCAAGTATACGTATATTACTAATTTATATATTCCAATGTTCAACAAGAACTAACCAACATTCAATTCATTTAGTGCGCAAACAAGGACCACCAACGGTCACGATTTTCAACGGGGCGTTTAGCCCGTACATTTCACATTATAATCATCAATATAAAATAGTAATAACATGAGAACTAGAGGAAACCAATGAGTAATAGGAGAAAAATCACTGTGAAGGTGTCGTTAAACACATGACAGAGGTGCGTATGTGGCAGAGGAGAGGCGCAGAGCAGAGGAGATTTCCAACTGAAAAGAAAACATTAAATAGGGGAAACCCGTGAGAATAAAATAATCTAAAACAGATTCCACCATTTACCACATCCCACAAACCCCAAAAGACAATGCAAGCAAATAAATTTACATTTATTGAAAGAAATCACTATCAGATCACTAATTTTTATCCAAACCATAGGTGCAAACAAATCCAAATAGGAATCAGAAGGATCAGATACCTCGAGAAAATAAATCCAACCATAATAGTGATAAAGCATAGAATAGTGTGAACTAGATGGAACTTAGGATGGGGAGTAAGCCATCATGTAATAACTCTAAGAAATTGGTGTGGTGAAAAAAGCCCAACATCCTATTAGTATTTGTGGTGCGATATGTTATACACAACACCCGATGTAAGGGAGTGTGATTTTCCTATATTCTCAAAAATTACCTTACCATCTAATGTTATCCTCTATAAAGGTGTATTTTAATTTTAACTAGAATGGGGAATTACCTCCCATCCATCAATTTAATTAGGACCATTTGTATAAGTAAGGCATTATTCACATTCATATTTATATTACAAAACATGAAGAAAAATATCTCATATGTCCCATTATCCATGTACAATTTACTACAGGAAAACTGAATATTTGCGACGGGCTATTTGTGACGGGATCCCGTCACAAAAGGTCTATTGCGACGGATTCCCGTTGCAAATCGCCCGTTGCTGAAAACGGCGTTGAAAATAGGTGTTTTTACGGTGGTCCCGTCGCAAAAAGTTTATTTGCGACGGTATTTTCCCCCCATCGCAAATGAGTTTTTGATTATATATAAAAAAAGTATTTGCGACGGGCCTTCACAGATCTATTAGTTGCGACGGGTCAGAATATCATCGCAAATGTGAAATTTTAAAAAATACTTACGATGAAGGTATTTGCGACGGACCGTCGCAGAAAGTTTTTCCTGACGGGTATTCGTCCCGTCACAAATGGTACAGTAAAAAAAACATTTACGATGGGAATACCTGTCGTAAATGTTCTCATCACAAATATTTAAAAAAATAAAAAATAATTAAATAATTATTATAAATTGTATAATATTATATAAAAATAATAATAATATTAATAATATAAAAAAATTATATTATTATAATATAAATAAAAAATATATAAAATATAATAATGAAATATTAATATAAAATAATAATAATAATATGAATATAAATAATATAATATAATATAATAATACTAATATTAATAATATAAAAAATTAATATAATATTATTATTATAAAAATATCTATATAATAATAATAATAATAATAATAATATAAATAAATTATATTATTATAATATTAATAATAAAAAAAATATATAATATATTTATGAAATATTAATATCAAATAATAATAATAATATGAATATAAATAATAAAATATTATATATTATGAAATATTAATATAAAAAAATAATAATAATATTACTAATATTATTAATATAAAAAATTAATATAATAATATTATTATTAAAATAAACATACATATTTATGAAAAAATAATATTAATATTATTAAAATTAATAAAATTATAAAATTATAAACTTCCCAATATTAACAATAAATATAAAATATTAAAATAAATATTACTAAAATAAGCAGACATTAAAAATAATACAAATAAGTAATAATATATTAAAAAAATAAAAATAAATTAAATCACGTACTATTCGTACCAATATGAAAGAGGAATTGTAAATAGTTAATATGACAATAAACTACGAACTCAAATGTTTATTACATCTAAAAAAATCATTGGGGGTGGATAATCTGGAGGACCTGGAGGACCTGGAGGACCTGGAGGACCTGGAGGAGGTGGTGGAGGAAACTCGATCCCTAAACTATGAGTCAGACGACGCATATACTCCATATACTCTTGATGTTGTTCCTTATATCGACGTCTCTCCTTATCCTGCTGTTGACGCATCTGCTCCTGCCATCGACGCATCTCCTCATCATGCTGCTGACGCATCTGCTCCTGCCCCTGACGCAAATCCTCTAAAGTTGACTCTGAGCACGCAGTTGCTCCAGATACTGTGAGGCAGAAGATGATGTCTCTCCACGAGCTCCTCTCGAGATGGACGCCGACATCGCAGCAGTACCATAATAAGCCGCAGGAGTCAAATGAGAGTCGATACCAACTACTCGGCCCTTTTCGAAGCCATATTGGGTCGCCTGAATCCATGTCGTCTCATCTAAATGGTGGGCACTAGTCTGATCACCCGTCTCGTCTTGACTCTCAGCCTGTGTCTGAGAGGTCGTGGCCTCATATGACTCCTTAAATTTCAATTAGAAATTAAAATAATGAAAATATTATATGCATTTAATTTTCAAACTGAAATGAAAATAATACTGACCACAATCTGACGATGGCGGTCACCTCTAATCTCTCCAGTAGCCGGGTCAGTGTATATCCTCTGATAAACGTCGTACGCCAAAATACCGGGCTTCTCGGCTTCCTATATGAATATAAAATAAACGGTTTATATTTAAAGTTGTATAAAATATTAAAAACAAGTACTTACCAGATGCTCTCTATGCGCACTGAATGTACGACTACCGGCTCGATGCATCACCTCTTGCCTCCCCCGATTCGGTCGACCCAATGTAGATCTCCTCTGAAACCCACCACCCAACCAGTGTGTACATAATCCATCCCAAATGTGAGATGAAATGTACTCTGGTCGGTGGACTCTACAGGACTCATCAAATTCTGTCACTTTGGCTTTCTTCACAGCCGTCTTTCTCAAATTATGAAAAAACTAACGGAAACGGTCATGCATAGACACCACCCATGCCGCGTGGATAGTGGCACGCATGCTCTCGTCGATGGGATAACATAAACCCTAATATAAAGTTATTAATGAATTAAATTTCAAAATAAATATTATTTAATTACATACCAGCCAATGATCGAACATGGCGGCCTGCACATTAGCAGGAATCTGATCCCATGTGAGCCAGGGCTGAGAAAAATAATTGCACAAGATAGAGCTCCCCTGTCCAATATCTATATGCGTAAAACTGTGGAAAAAGAACAAATAATCAAACAATTAGAATATTAAAAAATTATAATGAAAGATAACTAAAATACACAGGTTACCATACCACCGCGTGTGCGCATCGAATCCAAGAGGTGGACATCGCTCCAAGATAGGATCTGGAATCATCAGTCTGGCAAGACCACGCCCCCTCCGAGTGTTCCCTATAGTACCAACTGCCTGAGGGTCAGATGACTCAAGAACTTCATCATCCATAGGTATATCAGCCTCCAACAACTGACGAAATGTTTCCGAGTCCATCTGATACATGAAATGATTATTATTAGAAAACAGTTGAAAATAACTATTATGTTAGATATATATTTGTTATGATTCAAACCAGCATTTTATTGTGTCAATGTTCATCTTCATCATCATCTTCAAAGTTTTCAACATAAATGTCTTCATCTTCCTCATTAACATCATTAATTTCCATATTAGTTTCACTGTCATCATCTCTTGTCATTTCAAATTCAGTTGTAACATCATTGACAACATCGACAACATCGACCCTTATCTGTGGGGTGTCATCCTCAATATTCATGTCTCTTTGTAAAAAAGATTTTTTTTGAGAAGTGTCCTGAAAAATTTCATTTCCTTGCACTTTTGTGGAACCACATTTAGTTTGAGTAAACTGATTTTCTCGAGATTTAACTTTTATTATACTCCACCAATCATCCAACTCTTTTGTAGTAGCACAATATTTTGCATAATAAATTTGATGTGCCTGATGAGCCAATAAAAACGGTTCATTTACTGCAAGAAGACTTTTATGTTTAATATCAACAATTCCATGAGTCGGATGAATATGCAAGCCTCTCTCAGTATCCAGCCATCGACATTTAAACATTGATACATAATTCTGTCCCAAATAACACAGTTCAATAATTTCTTCAAGCATGCCGTAAAAGTCAACTTCAATATCTCTATGATGTGATCCCTTCAAACAAACACCACTATTCATTGTTTTCTTTGATTCCCCATATGCAGGTGTATGAAAGCGATAACCATTCACCACATATGCATTATAAGATTTAACCATTTTGGATGGTGGGCTACTCAAAATACGCAATCGACTATCAATCTTATCAGCATGTACATATACCTGAAAATTTGTAAAACATTTATCACTATTACAAGTAATAAATTGATTTTATATTTAAAACCAAAAAAGAATGTATGTTACCAGTTTTTGAAACCAGTAGGCAAATTTTTTTTGTCGATGTTCTTCTAAGTCAGCTGCTGTAATTTGTGGAAATTGTTTCTTGATATGATCATCATATAACCTACAAATACAATATGATTAATTTAATTTAATAGACTCTATAGAATAAGGGATAAGAGCACTCACTGTACAATTGGTGACATTTCTTCAGAGTTGAATAGAACATATGTATGAGCTCTATGATGTTCATCATCTGAAAGCCATCTATCATGAACTCCACCAAAGCCATGTTCGGGATGATTGAAAACTAATAATTGATTGTTCATATCATCATCAACATTCCCCTCATTCCGGCCCATGTGGTTAAATTTTGAGGGATATTCAGATTCAAAATAATGAGAGCAGAATAAAGAAATTTCTTCTTGGAAATAAGCTTCTGAAATTGAGCCTTCAACTGATGCTTTGTTACAGACTTTTTTCTTTAATTTCTACATGCATCTCTCAAATGGGTACATCCATCGAAACTGAACTGGACCTACACATTTTTCTTCATGTGGAAAATGTAATATCAAATGTTATATTGAGTCAAAGAAAGTCGGTGGAAATATTTTTTCCAATTTGCATATAATTACAACAACAGCTTCTTCCAGTTTGCATAGTGTATCGTAGTCTGTTGTCGCCGCACACATATCTCTGATAAAATATGTTATATCTGTTATCGAATCCCAAATCATAGAATTCAACAAACCTCTTAATCCAATAGGCATAAGTCTTTCCATTATAACATGACAGTCATGACTTTTTAATCCAGTAATATGACTATTTTTAACACATCTGCCCAAGTTGGAAGCATAGCCATCTAGAAGTCTCAAATCTGCAATCCACTAACAAAACAATAAGTGACTCACTTTAGTCAGTGTATAAGCTACTTTTGGCTTCATTAATCTCTGTTATCTGACAATTTCAAACAATTCAAGTTCTGGTCACCTGCAAATTTGGGCAAGATCTAATCGTGCCTTTACATTATCTTTGGTTTTACCTGGTGTATCCAAAACTGTATGAAATAAATTATCAAAACAGTTCTTCTCAATATGCATGACATCTGACATGTGTCGGACCAAAAAATCAGACCAATATGACAGATTCCAAAAAATGCTCCGTTTTTCCAATTGTGTTCTTTCCCAAACCCATGAATTTTTTGTTGGTTTATTGTCGGTCCAAAAGTGATGGAAAGTAATGAAAATACAACTGATTGTAACTCTGTACCTGAGATCATTTTGGGAGGTTCATCTCTTTCAATTCTTCCATTTCTGAAATGAGATTTATTCCTTCGAAAAGGATGATCGATTGGAAGAAATCTTCGATGACAGTCAAAATAGGAAGGTTTTTTTCCATTCACGAGCATAAATGCTTTGTTGTCTCGCATACAGTAAGGACATGATTTTGGGCCATGTGTACTCTAGCCAGATAACATACCATATGCCAGGAAGTCACTAATTGTCCACATCAAATAATCTTTCATTAAAAAATTCAGTTTCACAGCAGCATCATATGTTCTAATACCATGAATCCACAATAAATTTAACTCATAAATCAGTGGTTTCAAATAAACATAAATATTCTTTTTCGGATGTCCTGGGATTAATAATGTCAAAAAGATATAAGGCTCTTTCATCAACATCCATGGAGGCAAATTGTACAGAGTTATAAAGACATGCCAATAGGAATACTGACTACCAAAAGATCCAAATGGACAAAAACTGTCAGTAGAAAGACCCAATTGCATGTTCCGGGATTCTAAAGCAATCGATGGATGCACTTGATCAAAATGTTTCCATGAATCGCCATCGGATGGATGAATCAAGCTTTTACCATTTGAAATATTGGTTTTGTTCCATGACATCATTGTCTCTATGTTCTGAGACATAAATAAATGCTGCAACCTAGGTGTAAGTGGGAAATATCTCAACTGTTTTACAGGAATCAATCCAGACTTCCCTGATTGAGCATCTTTATACCTAGATTTTCCACATGTGGGACAACTATCCAACGACTCATTTTCAACAGAATATAAGATGCAATCATTTGAACATGCATGGATCTTCTGATAACTAAGGCCTAGATTACGAACACATCTTTTTCTCTCATAATAATTACCAGGAATCAAATTTCCTTTAGGCAACAGTGCTTTAACCAAAGAAAATATCTGATCAAAACAGTTATTTGACATTCCATTATCTGATTTAATAGCCATAAATTTTGCAACTGCTTCTAATTTTCTTATCTTGCAACCAGGATATAATGCATCCTCAGCAGACCTGAACAACTCAGCAAATTCAGATGGTGCTAACTCGGGAGGTAAATCAACATCATTCTCAATTTCTGTTTGTTGAACAGATGACCCTACAACATCATGTACTAAATTCTGAAACCGTGATGGATCCGAAGTCAAATTATTTGTAACTTCTCTGGAACTACGTTCACCGTCTTGATACCAAAAAATATAATCTGATTGAAAACCATAACGCAAGAGATGTTTCCCAATGATGTCAAATGTCTCAAACGTTCTCAGAGCACATTTTTTACAAGGACACTTAATTTTCCATTCTGAAACAAATTCTAGGTTTGATGAAGCAAATGATAAAAAACATCAACACCATCAACATATACAAGATTTAAACTAGAACCATTTGGATTTCTGCGCTGATTTATCCAAACACGATCATCTAATAATAATTGATGTCGATTTCCTTATTCCATATTCATATATATGTTTCTAGAAAATTTTAAACCATTACTCTTGTTAAATAATTTGATATAAGAAACAATATCCTAAAAAAAGAAGATAAATAATTATTGTTATTTATTAGTAATTACCAATAATTATAGGCGACAGAGTTAGTTTGTAATCATCCCCACTAATTATTATTAATTTATCAATACTTAGCAATACTTGGAAAAATGAAATATGCTTGAATAATGAAATTAAATTCTGTAATCATCATTTTGAAGATTATATTACTAATTATTATGATTTGTCTGATGGCTCATCTCTTTTTAACTTTTTCCCGACTGAAATCAGTATAAAAAACTTGCTCTGACATACTTTAGAGCACATTTTTCATACTGATTTCACTAGGAGAAAGTAGCAAAGATATGAGACGTTGAACAAAAGGTGGTCGTCAATCCGCTGGAAATTGTGCCAATTTATAACCATGTACTTGAATTTATTTGATTTTTGATTAATTTTATTAGTAATTATTACTAACTATTACAAATGTCAATATTTACAACAGATTTTGCTTTATTATTAACATGTTCAAATCTTAAAGGGTCGTCAATTTTCAGGTCATGCCCAATAAAAATTTGGGGTCAACCTTGACCAATTTAAACTCTATAATTGTCCTTACATGGTTGATCATCTCACAAGTAGTGTTGCAATAGGACGACACAAGTAATGAGAAAGACTTGACTTGGGTTTTCCTATTGCAACGCTACTTGCAAGGTGATCAACCAATCTAGAACAATTATAGAGTTTACATTGGACACGGTAGACACAAACTTTTTATTGGTCATGACCTGAAAATTGGTGACCCTTTAAGATTTGAACTATTAATAATAAAGCAGAACTTGTTGAAAATATTGATAGTTGTAATATTTTATAAATTTTTTATAAATTTAATAATATTAATATTTTTTTATAAATATTAAAAATATAATAATAAAATAGTTATATTTTTATTATTATTTAACTATTAATATTAGAGTAATATAATATTTTATATTATGTTACCATTTATGTTACTATTTATGTTACTATTTATGTTACTAATTATGTGACTAATTATGTTACTAATTATGTTATTAATTAGAAATGCGAAGATATGCATATACGTCGGGCGGTTAATCAATCAATGAATAGAAAAACAAACGTAATTGACTTCTCATCTACCTCAATTTTCTTTTCATTTGTGTGTTGAGGTTGACAGGAAACTTCTTCCTCCACATATAATATGTGCTTTTACTGTCAAAATTATAGACCTCCTCACCTCTATATTGGCAGGGAGGTTGATAATTTGGACAGTAAAAGCAGATATTACATGTGGAGGCAGAAGTTTCCTGTCAAGCCTCAACACACAAAAGAAAAGAAAATTGAGGTAGATGAGCGGTCAATCACATTTCCTAATTATACTAATTGCTTCCAAATTATACTAATTGCTTCCAAATTATACGAATTTCTTCCAAATTATACTAATTGCTTCCAAATTATAATAATCGCTTCCAAATTATACTAATTGTTTCCTAATTATACTAATTGTTTCCTAATTATACTAATTGTTTCCTAATTATACTAATTGTTTCTTAATTATTTCTAATCAATTAAATCTAATTATTTCCTAATTATTTGATAATTATTTTAATTAAATCTAATTATTTCTTATTAATTGTTTCCTAATTATTTTAATTGTTTCATAATTAATTTAATTGTTTTCTAATTATTTTAATTGTTTCCTAATTATTTTAACTGTTTCCTAATTATTTTAATTATTTCCTAATTTTTTTTGTTTCCTAATTATTTTAATTGTTTCCTAATTATTTTAATTGTAACCTAATTATTTTAATTGTTTACTAATTATTTTAATTTTTTCCTAATTATTTTAATTGTTTCCTAATTATTTCTAATCAATTAAATCTAATTATTTTCTAATTATTTGATAATTAATTTAATTAAATCTAATTATTTATTAATTATTTTATAATTATATATTTATTTCTAATTATTACCAAAACATCCCCCAGGAGTGTCGAACCAAGAGTGCAGCAAGGCTCGTTGTTGTGTACCAGGTTACCCCGAGTCAAGCTCGAAACACCTTGTCAGAGTTTTCACTCTTAGGTACATCTGTGCCAGAGATGCCTCTACATGTTCGTACCCAGACAAGGATTATTTGGTACAAGCACATAAACTAATTATACTATATAGCTAAACATTATATTAAAAAAATAAAATTAACAATTAAAAATAAAATTAACAATTAAAAATAATTTAAAAATTAATAAAATATAAATACCTTTACTAATATGAACCTTCTAATTCCTTCCTTCCTCTTCTCGAAAGAAAAAATTAAAACAAAAACAAATTTATCCTCAGAACTGAAAATGAGAGAAATAAAAGAATGAAGATCTGAATGTTATGGAAAAAACGGATGGGTGTTTGTATAGATTAGATTATTTGCGACAGTCGTATTTGTGATGGGAGACCGTTGCAAATACTAGGTATTGCGACAGGATACTGTCGCAAATGACTTCACCCGCATTAAATACAGGTGGTGGGTAAAAGGACTTTTGCGACGGGCCCGTCGCAAATATCCACCATTAGCGACAGGCGGCTATCCCCGTCGCAAATTTCTATTTACCGCCGCCGGTTTTTGCGACGGGGCCCGTCGCAAATACCTTTGCCCGCATTAATTACGGGTGGCGGGTAAAAGGGTTGTTGCGACAGGCCTATCGCAAATGCCACAACATTAGCGATGGGAAAATATCCCCGTCACAAATTACTAGTTACCGCCGCCGGTATTTGCAACGGGTGGATATCCCCGTCGCAACTTCCTAATTATCGCCGCCGGTATTTGCGACGGTTCCCGTCGCAAATAGGCTTTACAGTGGCCGGTAATGGCGACGGGCCCCGTCGCCAATAATACCGAGTGAATATTTGTTTGCGACAGGGAAATTTCCCCGTCGCAAATACTATTTACCACCGCCGGGTATTTGCGACGGGTGTCCTTCTAGCCGTCGCAAATAGCCTTCCCGTGTTTTGGAGCGCAAACCACGCCCTTGCAATTGCGACATGCCCTGTATTTCTGTCGCAAATAACTGACCATTTGCGACGGGAATATATTCCCATTGCAAAAAACCTTTTAATTGGATTTTTTTCGATGAGAATAAGACTCGTTGCAAATACCCCGTCGCAATAATCATTTTTCCCATAGTGATTTCATTCAACGAAATAAAATACATAATTATCATTCAATATAACATGCAGTAGATGGTGTTCCCTTTCATCCCATTATAGATCATTTCAATTCATTTAATTAATTCATTAAATTAAAATAAATCCATCATGTAAAATTCATTCCTCATTATTATTACAAATTCAATTTTACCACGAATGGAAAATTCACTAATAAGGCTCAATGGGTCTTCAAAATGGGCTATAACCCACATGGAAATTTCCTACAAGGTAAATTCCATTAAGAATCTAGGCCAAACACCTATAATGTGTCTTCAATTCAATTTATATACCCTTATATCAAGAGAAACCCCATTTAAAAGCTTTGACATATGCTAAATAGTTGTTCATGGCAGTTAATAATTTGACATTAAAGGGATAATTTTACTTGGCACACTCAAGGGGTGTCTATAAAAGAGTTCAAGAACATATAACCCATGAAACAAGATTCAATAGGTGTTTATTAAGGTGCAAGGATTAAATAAAGAACTCAATAATATCAATAATCCTTTTGACTCTTGCAATAACACCTTAAATCAGGATTTCACACATTCAATTCAAGCGGTAGAAAAAAAATTACCTGAAAATGAATATCAATAATGGTAGCGGTGGCAGCGGAGGCAGCGCTGGAGGCGGAGACGGCGGCGGCGGCAAGGTGGCGGCAGCGGCAGAGTCGGAGTCGGCGGTGGCGGCAGAGGTGGCGGCAGTCGCGGCAGTGGGGCTGGAGACGGCAAAGGTAGCGGCGGTCGCGGTAGCGGGGGCAGGGGCGGAGGCGGCGGTCGTGGAAGAGAAGGAGGAGGATGAGGAGGAGAAAGGAGGATGAGGAAGGAGAACGAGGAGGATGAGGTTGCAGCAACGAGGGGCATGGTTTAGCTTCCGCGAGAGCTTGACTGCGTGCAAGCGAGGATGGCATGTTAGGGTTATTAAATAAAAACCGACGAGACCTTTATCAGCACTCATTAAAAGCACTGATATAGGTATGTTTTATCAGCGCTAAAATAAAAGTGCTGATAAAACATTCATTTATCAGCTCTTTTTTAGCACTGATAAAGAGATACCTTTATCATCACTAAAAAAGCGCTCATAAATGTTCCCTTTTATTAGTGCTAAAAAAGTGCTGATAAAGGGGTACCCTTTATCAGCTATTTTAGATAGTGCTGATAAAGTCATACCCCTTTATCATCGCTTTCTGTTTAGTGCTGATAAAGGGCAACGCATCCCTTTCCTTGTTTTGTGGTAGTGAGAAGCAACATATATTAGAGTAAAAATGTGAATAACAATTAGGTAGAGCATCAAAACATGAGACATGACAAGAGGAATAATGAAATCACTATGCACAAGGCTCAAGAGCCTCATGAGAGTGGATCTTTCGAAGCTAGGGGATTCTCTAAGAGGAGATTTGTGAAGAAACAGTGCTTCATGAAGGGTTGCTGCTTTGCAAAGAAATGAACCTTATGAAACATTAGTCCCTAGATCAAGAAACCCATATTGTATCCCTCCTTCATGAAGGGTGGAGGCATTCGTGAAGGTAATCCTTACCATAAGTATGGGCTATAAGACACAAAAGAAGGCACAATTTGTGATGCTCAAGTACCTTGGGTGATCCATTTTTGGGTTGAGTTCACGGTGCTTAAGAGCTTCATAAAATGTGATATTGGAAGTTGAAAGGTAGGGGTAACGATCTATTTGACGTGGGGGAGCCGAGTATTTATAAGCAATACTGTGTGTGATGCTCTCTGGGTGCACCTTGAAGAAAAAGATGTTTCTAAGCAAACGGTATTCATTAGACTCATGGTGGTACCATCAAAGATGCTCGCGTGGTCACAGTGCTCATCAAACTCATAGAGGTACTATAAAAAATGCTCATGTGATCACGGTGCTCATTGGAAATATGGAGGTGTGGTCATCCACCTTCGCAAGTATGGTGGTGAGGGGTCTTCATGAAATAGTCTCCTTTGATAAATGTCAGGTCTGTTTTAGTTCAAATTAGATTCGAACTGGCCATTACTTTTTATGTGTCATCAATAGCATGAATTTTTGTACCCATAGTAGAACAAAAATTACCCAATGAAAACCACCATCAATGGTAGAATCTTACTATGGTTAAATAGAAACATAAATCCTAGAATTCATGAGACTCACCAAGGAAGGATTCACCAAGAGCTACACCATCAAGACATTGAAGAATGATAATGGTCCTCAAGAAGAGATATTTTCCATTAATATTTGTAGAAACCCTAAATGATCACTCAAAAAACATGGGAATAACGATAATAGTCCTATTTTAGGATCATCCAAATAAATAGAATAAGAGTTTGGATAGAATAAGAAGAACTCACCTAGTTCTCTATCAAATCACCCCAAAATAGAAGCACTATTAAAGGATGTATAAATAAGGACTTATATAAATCAAAATAAAAACATGATCGATCTAAATAAGGAAGAAAAAATTAATCATATAATTATTGTAGCACTAAATCATCCCTCTAATGAAGAATGTAAAAAACAACAATATCTAAATAAGAATGAAAATCGGGAAATTTAATCAACGGAAATGAGTGAAAACGGTAATAAGAAACCCCTCATTATGTTAGAACATATTTCGAAGACCAAAAATGTCTTATTGATGGAGATTTGAGGAATAAATAATGGTTTAAGTTATTATATGGAAATCTTGAAACTGAAATGGATTCCACTAGGGTGCAGTGCCCATGTTAAGGAAATTTTTTCCTCACTACAACCTCCAAAATGACATTAAACGCTATTTTACCTGGCCCATTTTAAAGAGATACAAACCAGGTCCATAACACCTTCCACCAAGGTGTTTTGTTGGTCATTTTTTATTATGATATCTCCAAATCCCAATTTTAAGGTTCTTCAAGTTACCCAAATCCCACTAGGAATATCCCAAGCATGGATCCACTAAAAACTAGTATTAAAAGGATATAAACAAGGTATTCACATATAAGAAACATGAAATACTTTTGGTCATTGCAGGTGTAGTCCCACGATCATGATAAAACAATATAGGACACAAGAAGAGAGTTTATGGACAAGGATGATGGATTCTTCATGCCATATAATGGATTTCAAGGAAGAGGGTTTTTAGAACATAAAAGTGCTTTGGGTTTGCAATGGAGTGGATAAACCCTTGGAGGGGGTGTGGCCTATCCTTGTTGGCCTACGTGGGTGTATATTATTTCCTTTTCTTGTAACATCTCAAACTATGATAAATAATAAAGGTATTAATATTATGGATAATAAATGAATTGAAATTTTTAGTAATAAATATTTTTAATAATAAATAATAAATTTATGAACATTATTTTTAACCAGGTATAGGGGATCCCAAATCACAAACAACCCACACACCTAGGTGCCCAAACGGGTCAAGCCCCATCCCTCCCCACAAGGAATGACAAGCACCCACTATACCTATTTTTTTATATTTTCAAATGTATTGTAGTCCCTATGCCTTTAAGATACTACATTCTTAGACCTAAGTCCCTGAAGATAGTTTCCTAAATTCCTAGTCCTTTTTTCTAGAGCTTTCCATAATCATGCCATTTATCCCTTCCTTGCGCCTTCCTAAGCGCATATACTGTCTCTGTTGTCATACGATATTCAGTTCAGTGGTCGACCCTTGCCTTTACCTACCAATATCATTGAGTGGGGGTCCCTATCCCTACTATTATAACTCATCCGACTTCACCTTCTAGAACCTTATATCACCAAACCCCACTATCGATCATGGGTCCTTGTATGTAGTGATCCACCGCCACGCACACCATTAGGGCCACCATCCCCTATCGAGCATCGTCCCACCTTCCATCGACCCAACTAAAGACCCCCCATGAATTCCATCATCATCCCACTAGATACCCACTTCTCTGCATCCCATCGTCAAGCAAAGTGTCATTTATTCATCACTCATGACCAACATTGTGTGGCTATTATATCATATGTCAATGTCATCAAGATAATACTGAAAAAACCATTCTGGCCCAAAATTTAATTAGGGGAGCTATAGACAATCAATGGATCGAACCATTAATGGGATGCCCAAAAATCAGCACCTATTCCACTCTAATATATATATTCATAAATATTATAGATTATAAATATGTTAATAAATATATAATTATAATGAATAATAAATGTATAAATTTATAAATACTTTTAACAAATGTATTAATATTATTAATACTATGAATAATAAATGAATCAATAATATGTGTAAAAACATGTAATATTATGAATAATAAATGTATTGATGTTGTAGATAAAAATACACATACATATATATACACATATATGCATTCACATACACACACAAACATACATACACATATATACATATACATACATACACAAACACATACATGCACATACACATGCAAAAACATGTACACATACACACATGTAGATATACATACATAAATACACAAACATACACAAACATATATACAAACTTATATATACACATACATACAAATACACACACACATACATGGTCATGCATACACCCACACCCACACATATTCATATGTATATAAATATAAACACACACACATAGAGATATATTTATATATATATGTATATATTAATACATATATACATACTTATTTTATATACATACATATACTGAACCCTCCCCCATTATTTTCCACTCTTTTTTCATCTATCACACTGTGAGCTCTTCAGGACATATTAAGGTTTCATATCCCAACACAAATGATTATATTAAGACACACACACACACACTTAAATTAATATATCATCATTTATATATTTATATAATTATTTAATTAAACACATAATATATTATATTTTCATATATAATTTTAAATCATTTAAATAAGTTATTAAACATTTTTATTAATTAATATAAATTAGATATTTATTTATATATAAACTATGAAAATAATAATTATAATTTTTCATATGAATAATATTTTAAAATTTGAATTTTATATGTATATTTATATTTTAATACAATTATATTTATATTTATATATTTTATTAAATATATATATGAAAACACACATATATAATTATAAATATAAGTATATTATAAACATATACGTAAGTTATAAATTATCTAATATGAATATAGATATATAACAAATTTAATCATGAACTATATTTAATGTATTTATATAGTTTATATCGCAAAATTTTATAATATATATATATAATGAGGGGTTTTATTTCATTGTCATATGATCATATGTAGTAGAATTGAACCCAAATACAGAAAGATCTATCTCCATGGAATGGAAATGAAATATAGAGCATACCTAAAATGCCTTAACAAAAACCATATCAATCTTCTTTCTTCGATGGAGTACATTGATTTACTATGACCAAATTAGTAAACAATGTTTTTCTTCCTCCGAAGGGATAAAAAAGCCTTTGGATACCAGTTCATAACTTGAGGATCCATATTCTTGAAGAGATATATCGGAGCCTTCCCATAGAAGATTGATGATGAATCAAGGAGGAATAGTGTATCAACTATCTTTTCATGTGATCGAGTACACATCAATCACCCACCAATGAAGGGATGTCTTCTCTTTTATAAGCATTCCCCAATGCTCTTCATTTAATGAAGTGTGGTGTATAGTGAGTTCCAACTCTTAGCATAGTACATTACTACCAGTTGAAGTGTTCTTCATTGAACTAGTAAATGAATAATGTGAATTCTATGAATGTATCAAATGATTTTATTCATAACTAGGAAACCATGTGGGAGTGATGTGGTTGTGAATGAATCCTAATCATGCACAAAAACCCTCACAAAATTCTTTGTTGCAATCAAACATAGATCCTATATACACCACGATTGAGAGAAAAATAGAGAGATGTTATGCATCCAATTTTTTTGAAAATCTAAAAAACTAAAAATTTCACTAAGATCCCATAAGTAAATTAGGAAAAATGTCACAACTCTTTTTGACTCCATCCAACCTATTTTGTATATAGTTTCAACAAATACTTTTCATTTTGGTCCAAAACTTTTATCCAAAAATTAATACATATCCAAAGGCCTAACTATTTGACCCTGTGAGCCTTGGTAATTATAAAAATAGGTATGAAATACATATTTCATCGATATATGCAAAGAGTTTTATATAGACAAAAAATTAATGCTAACCAAGCTACTAAGGGATCCAGTGTGATCTCCAAAGAACATACTCATATCTCTATATAAAAATTTTCACCACAAGATGTATCATATGCATCATATATATAACAATATAATACCTTTTATCATGACATTTAGTGACCACTATACCTGTAACATGAAAAATATATTATAATATAACTCATATTTTATTGATTCTATTAAAAATACTGGACAAATTAATGAATACATCACATTTCATTTATCTCGTGGATGAGTACATCAAATGTATCTAATCTAATTAGTTGAACACATCAAATGTGATTAACTAAGAATGGAAATTCATTTACTTGGTCTAATTAAACCAAAGTATAGATGGATTTAACTCATAATAAAAGTGTATTAATTTTATCTTGGTTATGGACCAACCGGCGACATGATCCGCAACATACCCAACCACATCCGTATTAGATAAGTACACCTTTTGACTATTTTCAGTTGGTAATAAAAGTATATAGGTACTCATGATAGATATCATTCTAGTATCGGGTAAGAACTATTGATAATAATCATACACCCCTAAGTATAACGATGATTGTATGACATTCCATAAGATATATATTGTTAGGTTAGTCCAAGTAATAAGTCAATATTTATTACCTTGAGAATCAATTATTAATATATCATAAACAAAACTTTGTAACATGTACACTAATATATTAGATATAAACTTATCATATCATTACAACCCATAATAATCCTTGATGATCGAAATTTAAGGACTACTCAAAGTCATACTTTGAGGGGATATTATCATTCCACCATTCATGTAAAATAAATTGTAGCACACATGAATTTATGATAAAAAGAGATTGACTTTATTATAGTAACATGATTCATTTAAATAATTGCAACAAATCTCTCATGTGTTTAACACCTAAAAATTCCAAAGGACTTTCATGTTGTTGTGGTACTGGATTAATCAACAAATTTTATGAAATCTCAAATGTAGCCACCTAATTTATATTAATATCACCCCTATCAATAATCTCAAATATGATATAGTATTTTTATAGGATTTATTTGGTCCTTTGGTGAGACCATAATTCCTTATACTAATAAATAGCCCAATTTTGGTTATAATATAGCTCAATTTCTCCATCTATGAAAGGAACCACACTATGTTTGGTAAAAAATTTATTGATCCAAAAAATTTCCTTTACAACATCAGATACAATAATATACTCTACCACTATTCTTGTGTCTTCTATGGTGGATTTATTGGAAATATTCCAACTGATAGCTCCACCATTTATAGAAAACGTGAATCTAGATTAAGATTTTATATATTATTTGTCAGATTAAAAACTCACATCTATATATGTAAAATCCCAGGTAAATAAAGAATATGAAATTTTTATATTTATCCATATTTGTGAGTAAAATTTTAATATTAATTTCAAGGTAACTCTATGCTTGATGGCGTACCCAATATGCAACAACGAGTTTCTTAGAAATCTTACGTTGCACTCTAATAATAAAATAATATTATTTTAAATGGTAGTTAACATCTAGCTGTTGTAATGGTGGGAATGAACAGAACTAACTAAAAAATGATTATATATGTTTGTCAAATATTTTTACTTTTTTCCAATAAAAGATAATGGCTTAAAATAAGAAAATAATTCAATTTTAGCCATAGATACTCAATTATTCACTAAAATGTCGACTTATCGCCTTTCGATGGAGAAACCTATTTAAATATAGTTTTGGTAACTCTTATATATTATTTGGACCAAATAAAATTCTTCTTTATAATTTGGACATCAAAATTTACTTTGTGTAATTTTTTGGTATTTTTCCGATAAAGTTCATTTTTTAATAAATAGTGAAAAATGTTGTATTTTAATCCAAAACCTCTTCTTAATTTAATTTATTCATATGATTAGATTATCATTTGAATTGGTTTTAAAGTGAAATTAGAATATATTTGTATCATTTAGTCCAATGGTGGTCATTGGAATTAATTTTACTTTGAAATTGGACTTAAACTAGTGTCAATCTTTTGATATATATTGTTTCATAAAAACACGCTATTTGTTTTGACAACGGGAATTAATTATGAAATTAATTAATGAAACTTATATGTTTTTGATTTTTTAAAATAGACATCATTTTTGAATTCGGAATATAAAATATAGCTTAGGGTGAATTTTTGGGATTTTTCTAAAAAACATCAATTTTTGATGAATAGTGAAACCACTAAGTGGTAGTTAAAAACTGATTTTTCATTTAAATTAAACTTTACCACTTTTGTGAATTTAATTTCAAAAATCCAACATACATGGTTGTCATTAGGGTGTAAAATGTGATTCAATGGGATTAAAATAATTTTTGGTGAATAGTAACTTTTAAGTTTTATTAATCACGATTAGAGGTAATCATTGTAATTTAAGGTAAAAATAATGTTTTAATAATATGAAATTACCTTGAAACATTTACTACCATTATTTTATGTTTCATGGCCGACCGAGACAATCCATGGGTCAACTTGGGGACCCCATGGATCCACTTGGTTAAGAAAATGACATTAATAACTTTTTATTTAAAGTTAAAATAAAAATGTCACAAACATGTATTATCTCACTAAAACAATTTTTACATGGGGTTATTCAAGTCATATTTTTGACTATAAATATTAATTAGAAATCCAAAAATATTTCCTACATCATGATATTTTTAAATAATTTTTAGACATTAAATAAATTAAATTATTTATGACACCATGATGATGAGCAATTACCTCTTTATTTAACAATTTAAATAAAATGAAAGGATAATGTAAAATATAAGACCTACACTGGTCAAAAACCTATTTTATGGGTGGATTTATAACCCTTATCACCTTATCCTTGAAATATATAATTTTGGGACCTTTTTTATCCCAAAATAATTTTATAATAAAGTAAATTTTCAAGTCTTTCCAAGAGTGCCCCTCCTCCCTCTTATAAAGGGCCCCCACCTCTACCCCCTAACCCACACCTCTCAAGCCTTTGGCTCGACCAAACTCTGCTCATTTTATCTCTCCACATCCCTGTCCTCATCCTAGAAGCCTTCCCTTTGGAAAAAAGCTCTTCAAGAAACCCCTTTGGTTCAAACCAAGTGGAGTTACCCGCTTTAAAGGTAATGTCTTCACTTGTGTTATTTTGTTTTATTTTGCTTCTCCAACCCCCTAAACTATTTTTATTCCTTTATTTTGTAACAGAACCAGTATCTTCAATATACTAGTATGTATTTATGAGATGGATTCAAGCTACACTTGCACACACCTCCGTCTAATGGATAATGAACATACTGTTTCTGTGGATGGCGAATTTCTGCCTCACGAAACAGTGATTTTTCAATCTTCTCTTAACACCTTTCATAGTGGCCATTATGATGTCACTGTATTTTATATATTATATATATGGTATTTATGTTTTCTATATGATTATTTATTTTATATTTAAAAAATACCTTTATGCTTTTCATTTTTTTTGCAAATATGATAATTTCATACAAGCAAGAGTGGACTACCGCCCCCTCAAGTGATGTGACTCGTTCATGCAATACATGGAATTTATAAAGAATGAAATTAATGAAAATATTTTACCTATAGAAAATATATGTTATACTGGAATTATAATATATATATATCTCTCATTTATTTTTAATTCCATTAATATGACAAAGAGATGAAAGTAGCGTTCATGCGTACGTACGACCTACGATCTCCATGAACGGTGCATTTCATTTATTTTTATCTCCAAATGTTATGGAATAGTATAAAATTAATAAGTACCAGATATAAATTATATTTAAATCATTAATACTATTCTGGATATGATTTACTTATAACTACATGGACAATGATTTTCAAACAAGTTCATTTTTTACTAATGTACCAAACATCGACAAAAACGTCTGATATGAACTCACATGATTAACCAATTATTATAACATTATAATATGTGATATGAACTGAATAATAATCTTTAAAGTATGTCCTTAAGAAATAATAAATTTACCAAAGATTATTATTCAGGAATATAAAGAAACGAACAAGACAAGTCGGACTTGACGTAAGGGATCCAACCTTTCTCTTTCTTTTTAAGTACTCTCTTTTATGTCATTTCTTTTAAGCTCGTATTTATTATGTTTGGGGATGTTCTTTTATATTCCTTATTATGTACATTTTATTTTCATATTATTAGAGACCCTATTTGATCTCATAAATCCATTTTTTGAAGTTTTAAGTGGCGCAGTTAGGCTGCCGAGTTTTCGTAAGGGGTTTTTCATCTCACTTTTATTCCCATGAGATTTATGATACATATGCCACAATTTCCTTTGAGTGGTATATGTACTTCACATTATTCTACTATTTGTGTAATATATTTTTGTTTATGAGTATTTACATCAAGTTTGTATTGTCCTTCGTTCATGGGGTGTACGTTTCGAAAGATACCCATGTCGGTAAGGGAACTTTTCATCCTCCTCTTTTTAAAAGACTTCTTTTGTTATGTCTTTTAATTTACATCTTATTATGTTGTGATATGTTATTCTATATCCTTATTGATGTAAAATTTATTTCCAAGTGATGAGATACATTTTTTGTCTCATAAACTCATTTTTTTGAATTTTAAAGTGATGTCGTTAGGCTGTTAAAGTTTTACAAGGGAACTTCTAAACCCAATTTCGATTTCTTTGGGTTCAACTTGTAGTTATTGAATATGTCATCCTATGAATATGTGTGAATGACCTATGATTTTTTTACACTTAATATCCACTTATATTGGGTGTATTTATATTTTTCACACATATTTATGAGATTGATTTATCCTTAATTTAAGGATACCATCTTTATAATGGATTTCATCTCAATTTACATTTCTATTGAGTCTTCATTGTTGTCATTCAGAAATTCACTATTATATGGTGTATTTACTGTCCTTTGACATATTATATCATGAATCCCTTTATTCTCATGATATTATAATTTTCTGATTAAATGTTATTCTGCAATTATTTGTATTCAAGAGTCTCTCATTTTGTTAAAAACTCTTTAACAAAAATATCATTTTTAAATGTTTTAAATATTTATTATTATAAATCTTTATCATTAACGTCCATGATTTAAAAATGTTTTTTAGTATTTATTTATATGGAAATTAATGTTTTAAAATTATAATTCTATTAAATGATTCAAATTGGTATGGGACACTTTGATTCTAAAATCTCTTTTAAATGTCTTCTTTTCATATTTTCAAAGTATAAAGGGATTTTTCTCTTATAGAGTTTTAATGATTTTATTAGATGTTTTTATTTATGATAGTATCATGATGTGATCTCTTGTGATTGAAATGTGTAAATGTTTTCTTTCCTTTATAATTGATTTATGTATTATGATTTTGTAATGGTACATGGAAATTTGATGGGTGGTTACGTGATAAACCATATGACGGGTGGTGTCGTGAATACCAGGATGGGTGGTTATGTTATAACCTCTAATGAATTGGGTATGGAAATCGGCCGTATGGCTATTCCATGTAGTGATAAGTGTGGAAGTCGACCGTATGGTTATTCTATTTAAGTATGTTGATGTCCCAAGTTACCTTTATATGTTATGTGTTCTTTATATGGGTTTATGGTAATCTTTTGGTTATAAAGGATAAGTGGTGATCTTTTATTTAGTTAAGAGTATTTACTACATCGTAAAGGTGAAAAGTATTAATTTGATAAAGTATTCATGGTTTACTTGTTGTTTTGAAAAACTAACAGTTTTCCTTCATTGTGTATCCTTTACTGGGCTTTTTATGCTCATCCCAAGTTTTTGAAATGTTTTCCACAGGACTTTAAGATGAATAGGGTCAAAGATGGGATCAAGGGAAAACATGATATCTAAAACATGGAACTAGACATGTTTGTTTTTAAGAGTTTTTATTTTATAGAAACTTAGTAGAAGTGTCTACTTTGTAATCTTTTGAGATGTAATAGTTATGTCCTAATTCTCTAAAACTCTAAAACTGAAAAGATCCTCAATGTGAATTATTCATTTCATTCAAGATTAAGTAATTTTTTAAGACTGGGTCCTTATAGTTGGTATCGGAGGTCGGTTTTGATAACTTTAGAGGTTAGAGTGTTGTTTAAGCATAAGTGACAAGTTGTGTATGACCACAATGGGTAGTTTATTAGATGGAGTCATTGTTTTTTTTGAAAGTTAGAATGAGTGTGAGATAACTTGGATAACTATATCTTAGTGTTCATCTTCCTCATTATTATATAATGATTTTACTAATATGCTCACACAGAACTTTTTGGTTTTAGTAAATGGCTGGAACTAGTAGGCACCAAAGTAAAAGTGGATGTGAAGAAAACTGTGACAGTTTTCTGAGTGAGCAACTGAATGATATGGGAGCTACAATGAGAACTCTTGTGTGTATCCTGAACAAACTATCTGGATTCATGATTAACCACCTAAACCTAGGTGATTTTTATAAGGAATCATATATACGAGAAACAAATCCCTACGGAAGTTTAGGTAATAATCAAAAAGGTAAGTGTGTTCAGAAACCTATGTGTCAAAGATGTGGAAAGAAAAACCTAGGAAAATGTTTCAAAGGGACAGAAATATGCTATAGATGTGGAAATGAAGGTCATAAAGCGAGAACCTGCCATGGAAAAAAATGAAGCATCCAGTCGACTCGAGGAAAGGGAAAGATGTTCTTTCTGAGGGATAAATTGAATGTTTTAAATGTGGTGTGCATGGTCATTATGCAAACACATGCCCTATGAAGAAGTTTCGAGAATGGGATCCTAAAGATCGTACAAATATTCATTTACCAATACCTAATGCCATTCTGATTGAGGATGAAGAAACTGACAATGACCAATCAAAGGTATGGATTATTTCTTAACTTATGTTTTCCTATTTTGGAATCTTAGGATATTATTCATGATTTTGTTTGTAAGAAAGAAGTATTTCAGAATAAGTTGGAATGGAATGGTTAATGGATCATGAAGAATGTTGAATGAGTAAGAAGCCAACATATAAGGGATTCAAGAGTTATGGTAGATTTTAGGATTGTGAAATTCTTAAAATTATTATGTCTCTTTTGATGATGGGGTTACATTAGAAGACTTTTTATAGTATGTGTAACCCTGAAGTTTGATATATGAAACTTTTATTCAAGGAATAGTTATCTGTTCTTTTGTGGACATAGTTATAAAGAACCATTTGGGTTTATATGATCCTTACTTCTGAGGTAATTATGGGTTACTATATGTTTTGATGGAAAATGAAAGGCATGAGATAAAATTGAGGTTAAATTATGTTATGGTTATTTTTCATGATTTTATCTCTTTTTGGGTAATGTTTTGAGAATTATGTAGTTTTGGAAAAAGGACAACATGCAGACCGTGTGACAACTCGTCGCGTCGGACAAAGCTGTGGGAATCGAACCCACAACCAAAGTGCGACTGGTATTTATCGTCTACCACTGGACTACGTGAAGTCCTTGGTTAGTTTTACTAATTCCTTTTAGTTAGATGATCTTATGAATCTAGAATAAGTTGATTTTGGGTTATCTATGGAAATTATTAACCTATCATGGAGGATATGTGATTAGGTAAATTACTTTTCAGTATGAGACGTTAAGAGTAACTGATGTTATTTAAAGATAAATGTTAAGGTTTATCTTGGAATACTATGTGATTAAATCCTTAAATGATTTGGGTTTCAATATTAGGTTGGTTTACTTGGAAGAATTTTATGGACAACTGTTTATTGAATGGTCTTTGTTGAACTTTGGGTTTTGTTGGAAAAATTTTGGAGATTAAGAATATATTTCCTTTTCCTAAAGGATTATCCTTTTGTGGATTATCTGATCTTGTTCTAACAATTTTGGTTTTGGTTAAGGTAGAAAGACATGAAAAATATATAGTTCTCTTTTATGGAATAGGTGATTCTCTAGAATCTGATTATAGTGCTCTTAATATGAACAGGTCTTCCTAAATACTCATCTTTTGGAGAAAATATGAGTTTGTGTAAGAAGTCTAGTAAAAGTTGAAAGTCAACATGACAAGTAAGTATGTTTATTTATGTTTCAGTTAAACTCATAAATAAATTCCTCAATTAAAAGGAACATAAAACAAAAATGTTGTCTGTTAATTTTTCCTACTGGGGAATCAAATACCGTTTAACCCATCTCAAGTTTGTGATTTTCTAGTGGCTAACTTTCTCCTAAACATGTTTTCTATCACCCTCCATCAGAGCATGACCGTTTGATTTTTCTTCCATATCCATGTATTCCTACATGGAATCCTAGTATGGGTTAACTCAGGTGACCATTGTACTCCTCTTTCATTCTTTTAAAGTGATAGTTTAATTTACTCCTTTTCTTATGTGGGGATTTCAATGAAGTTTCCAAGCCCAATTTTAAAATTGTGAGGATGCAATTCCCAAAAGGGGGGAAGGATGTAACATCCTAGGTAAATAAATAATATGAAATTTTTATATTTATCCATATTTGTGAGTAAAATGTAATATTAATTTAAAGGTAATGCTATGCTCGATGGCGTACCCAATATGCAACAACGAGTTTCTTGGAAATCTTACGTTGCACTCTAATAATAAAATAATATCATTTTAAATGGTAGTTAATGTCTAGACTTTGTAATGGAGGGAATGAACATAACTAACTACAAAATTATTATATATGGTTATCAAATATTTATACTTTTATCCAATAAAAGATAAAGTAATAAAATAAGAAAAGAATTCAATTTTAGGCATAGATACTCTAATATTCACTAAAAGGTCGACTTATCACCTTTTGATGGATAACCCTCTTCAAATATATTTTTGGTCACTCTTATACATTCTTTGGACCAAATAAATTTTTTATTTATAATAGGGACATAAAAATTTACTTTGTGTAATTTTTTGGTATTTTTCCCATAAAGTTCATTTTTTAATGAATAGTGAAAAATGTTGTATTTTAATCCAAAACCTCTATTTAATATAATTTATTTATATGATTAGATTATCATTTGAATTGGTTTTAAAGTGAAATTAGAATATATTTTTACCATTTAGTCCAATGGTGGTCATTGGAATTAATTTCACTTTAAAATTGGACTTAAACTAGTGTCAATCTTTTGATATATATTGTTTCATAAAAACACGCTATTTGTTTTGACAACAGGAATTAATTATAAAATTAATAAATGCAACTTATATGTTTTGAATTTTGTAAAATAGACATAATTTTTGAATTCTGAAGATCAAATATAGCTTAGGGTGAATTTTTTGGTATTTTTCTGAAAAACTTTAATTTTTGATGAATAGTGAAACCAATAAGTGGTAGCTATAAAATGATTTTTCATTTAAATTAAACATTACCACTTTTGTGGATTGAATTTAAAAAATAATACATACATGGTTGTCATTAGGGTGTAAAATGTGGTTCAATGGTATTAAAATAATTTTTGGTGAATACTGACTTTTAAGTTTTATTAATCGCGATTAGAGGTAATTAGTGTAATTTAAGGTAAAAATAATGTTTTAATCATATGAAATGACCTTGAAACATGTCATACCATTATTTTATGTGTCATGTCTGACCAAGACAATCCATGTGTCAACTTGGGGACCCCATGGATCCACTTGGGTAAGAAAATGACATTAATAACTTTTTATTTAAAGTTAAAATAAAAATGTAGCAAACATGTATTGTTTTACTAAAAAAAATTAAATGGGGTTATACAAGTCATATTTTTGACTATAAATATTCATTAGAAAGATAAAACGATTTCCTACATCATGATATTTGTTTTATAATTTTTATACATTAAATAAATTAAATTATTAATGACACCATGATGATGCGGTGATTGCCTCTTTATTTAACGATTTAAATAAAATGAAAGGATAATGTAAAATCTAAGACCTAAAATTGTAAAAAACCTATTGGATGGGTGGATTTCGAACCCTTATCACTTTATACTATAAATATATAATTTTGGGGCCTTTTATATCTGAAAATAATTTTATAATAAAGTAAATTTTCAAGTCTTTCCAAGAGGGCCCCTCCTCCCTCTTATAAAAGGCCCCCACCTCTACCCACTTACCCACACCACTCAAGCCTTTGGATCGACCAAAATCTGCTCATTTTATCACTCCACATACCTCTCCTCATCCTAGAAGAATTCCATTTGGCATAAATCTCTTCAAAAAACCCTTTTGGTTCAAACCAAGAGGAGTTACCCGATTTAAATGTAATGTCTTCACTTGTGTTCTTTTGTTTTATTTTGCTTCTCCAACCCCCTAAACTCTTTTTATTAATTTATTTTGTAACAAAACCAGTATATTCAATATACTAGGATGTTTTTATTGGATGGATTCTAGCTACACTTACACACACCTCCGTCTAATGGTTAAAGAACATATTGTTTCAGTGGATGGTGAATTACTACCTCACGAAACGATGATTGTTCGATCTTCTCTTAACACATTTCATGGTGGCCATTATGATGTCACTATATTTTATATATGATATGTATGGTATTTATGTTTTCTATATGCTTATTTATTTTATATTTAAAATAAACCTTTATTCTTTTCATTTTTTTGTAAATATGATAATTTCATACGAGGAAGTGTGGACTACCGCCCCCTCAAGTGATGTAACTCGTTCATGCAATACATGGGATGTATAAAGAATGAAATTAATGAACATATGTGACCTATAGAACATATATATTATACTGGAATTATAATATATATATCTCATTTATTTTTAATTCCATTAATATGACAAAGAAATGAAAGTAGCGTTCATGCGTACGTACGACATACCGTCTCCATGAACTGTACATTTCATTTCTTTTTATCTCCTAATGTTATGTAGTATTATAGAATTAATATTTAATGGATATAAATGATATTTAAATCATTAATACTATTCTGGAGATGATTTACTTATAACTACATGGACAATCATTTTCAAACAAGATCAATTTTGACTCATGTACCAAACATCGATAAAAACGTCTGATATGAACTCACATTATTAACCAATTATTATAACATTATAATATGTGATATGAACTGAATAATAATCTTTAAATTAATTCCTTAATCAATTATAAATTTACCAAAGTTTATTATTCAGGAATATAATGAAACGAACAAGACAAGTCGTACTTGAGGTAAGGGATCTAACCTCTCTCTTTCTTTGTAAGTACTCTCTTTTATGTCATTTCTTTTAAGATCATATTTCTATTGTTTGGGGATTTTATTTTATATTCCTAATTTTGTAAATTTTAATTTCATATTATGAGAGACCCTATTTGATCTCATAAATCCATTTTTGGAAGTTTTATGTGGAGGAGTAAGGCTGCCGAGTTTTCGTAAGGGGTTTTTCATCTCACTTTTATTCCTGTGAGATTTATACTACATTTTCCACCATTTTATTTGAGTGGTATATGTACTGACCATTATTCTAATCATTGTGTAATATACCTTTGTTTACAAGTATTTACATCAATTTTGTATTGTCCTTCATTCATGGGGTGTACGTTTTGAAAGATACCCAAGTCGGTAAGGGGACCTTTCACCCTCCTCTTTTTAAAAGACTTCTTTTGTTATGTCTTTTAATTTACATATTATTATGTTGGGATATGTTATTCTATAACCTTATTCATTTAAAATTTATTTCTATGTGATGAGATACCTTTTTTGTCTCATCAACTCATTTTCTGAATTTTAAAGTGATGCTGTTAGGCTGTCAAATTTTTACAAGGGAACTTCTTAACCCGATTTCGATTTCTTTGGGTTCAACTTGTAGTTATTGAATATGTCATCCTATGAATATGTGTGAATGTCCTCTGATTTTTTTACACTTAATTTAAACTTATATTTGGTGTATTTATATTTGTCTCACATATTTATGAGATTGATTTATCCTTAATTTAAGGATACCATCTTTATAATGGATTTCATATCAATTCACATTTCAATTGAGTCTTCATTGTTGTTATTCACCAATTCACTCATATATGGTTTATTTACTATCCTTTGACATATTATATCATTAATCCCTTTATTCTCATGATATTATAAATTTTTGATTAAATGTTATTCCGCAATTATTTTTATTCAAGAGTCTCTCATTTTTTTAAAAACTCTTTAACAAAAATATCATTTTTAAATGTTTTAAATATTTATTATTATAAATCTTTATATTTAATTTACATGTTTTAAAAATGTTTTCGAGTATTTATTTATATGGAAATTAATGTTTTAAAATTATAATTCCATTAAAATCTTCAATGTGGTATGGGACACTTTGATTCTAAAATCTCTTTTAAATGTCTTCTTTTAATATTTTCAAATTATAAAGGGATTTTTCTCTCATTGAGTTTTAATGATTTTATTAGATGTTTTTATTTATGATAGTATCATGATGTGATCTCTTGTGATTGAAATGTGGAAATGTTTTCATTCCTTTATAATTGATTTATGTATTATGATTTTGTAATGGTACTTAGACATTTGATAGGTGGTGACGTGATAAACCATATGACAGGTGATGTCATGAATACCAGGATGGGTGGTTACATTATAACCTCCAATGAATTGGGTATGTAAGTCGTCCGTATGGCTATTCCATGTAGTGATATGTGTGGAAGTCGACCGTATGGTTATTCAATTTAAGTATGTTTATGTCCCAAGGTACCTTTATATGTTATGTGTTCTTTATATGGGTTTATGGTAATATTTTGGTTAAAAATGATAAGTGGTGATCTTTTATTCAGTGAAGAGTATTTACTTATTCGTAAAGGTGAAAAGTATTAATTTGATAATGTATTCATGGTTTACTTGTTGTTTTGAAAAACAAATAGTTTTCTTTCTTTGTGTATCCTTTACTGGGATTTTTATTCTCATCCCATGATTTTGAAATGTTTTCCACAAGACTTTAAGATGAATAGGGTCAAGGATGGGATCAAGGAAAGACAGGGTATCTAAAACATGGAAATAGACATGTTTGTTTTTAAGAGTTTTTATTTTATGGAAACATTGTAGAAGTGTCTACTTTGTAATCTTTTGAGATGTAATAGTTATGTCCTAATTCTCTAAAACTCTAAACTTGAAAAGATCCTCAATGTGAATTATTCATTTAATTCAAGATTAAGTAATGTTTTAAGGTTGGTTCCTTATAATAAAACCCTTTACATATATCTCATCTTCTCCAAAAAAGAATAAGAACATATACTTAATCATTCTCAAGTACTTAAGAATATTAGTCATTTTAATCTAGTGACTCTCATTATGATTATATTGGTATTTACTGGTTATTATAAAAGAATAGAAGGAATCATGTGGAGTAAACAACATATAATAAATGATAGATATTATGGTGGAAACATAAGAAATTATCTTTATAATTTATTAGTCATTACAAATATATTCAATATTCCTAATATTTGTGTCAATGAATACTAGTATAGACCCCTTCTTGGAGTTCTCCATGATAAACCACTTATCACTCTACCAATGTATGTATTTTTAATTAGTGCAAGAAAACTATTAGATTTGTCTCTATAAATATTCATACCTAGTATGTAAGCAGAATCACCCATGTATTTTATTGAAAATTAATTACATATCCATTTCTTCACATAATAAAGTGTCAAGAATCCATTTCTGATATGCAGTGTATTATCTACAAACAAAAGTTAAGAAACACTATTATACTCCCACTAATATTAATACATACACACGAATGATCCATGATTTTTATGAAACTAAACTCTTTAAATTCATCATCAAATAAGATATTCCAACTCTCAGAATCTGTCTTAGCCAATAATGGAGTATTTCAACTTTGATGTCGTAGAAGACTCATTAGGAACTTCAAAACTGCCAGGTTGTATCATATACAAATCTTTATTTAAATTCCCATTAAGGAAATTGGTTTTAACATAAATTTAATATATATCATAATTATAATGAGTTATTAAGGATTGACAAATTTGAATGGACTTTTTCATCACTACAGGTGAAAATGCTTCATCATAATCAATAACATGAATTTGTTTGTAACCCTTTTCAACCAGGCATGATCTATAGCTAGATACTCTACCATCCATGATTATTTATTTTGTAAAACCCACTGACACCAAATGGTTTTGGACACTTCATGTGCATCCAACAAGCTCCAAAATTAGTCAGTGTACACAATGACCATTTTTAATTCCATACATTTAAACCATTTCTTGGAATCAAAATATTAATGTTTTTATGTCACGTATTAGGTTTATCCCATATTAATAGTAATTAATTATCATTATCCATGATAAATCCATATTTATTGGGTTCTTAATGAACTCTACCAGACCTTTGAGGTTCCTATGTAACTTGAAATTGTTATTCTCTCAAAACTCTTTGTGCAATCGATGCAACCTCTGTCACTGGAACACTTCCCGTTTTTTAGTCTTGAAATTATCTAAGATCAAATCCCCCCCACTAACTACTAAATAGATGCATTGTATCTTTTTGAAAACACAATCTTTATCCACAAACACTTTATTTTTAGTTGGGTTATAAAAATTATATCCCTATAATTTCCATGGGATAACCAATAATTTAAAATCTTTCTAACTTAGGCCCAAGCTTATCAAAATCCAATCAACGTGTGAGTTATTCACAACCCCAAATTGGTTTTATGATTAATATTGTTCCAAATTATCCAATTTATTTTATTTTTTCATGATCTCAAAGGCCCTTTATATGTTATGGATGATTTTTTAAGTTTCTTCATCAAGTTTTATCATTATTTAATCTATTTTTCTATTAGTTATATAAATTCTGGTAAACACGAAGAAAATTTCCAAAGAATATAAAATAAACTATGTGATGAAATAATATACATGAAGAGTCAGATACATCTAGTAATAAGATACGTTAATCAACTATGTGAAGGAAACACCTATATGAATTGTCTATATCATGAAATCAGTTTTGTAGAAATCACCTACATCCATGAACAACCTATGTGAGAAAATGACTACATAAATATAATGTTTTTGTAAATCACCTATATAGAGTAACCAAATATGTGAATTGGGTACAAAGTGAATTTGGATACATGGTTCTAAATGGCTACGTGATTCTTTTGGAAATTTAAATTTGACTACATGATCGTAAAGCATACATGAATAAATTAGACATGTAAAGAACGCATATGTAATTAAACTACATTAATTAATTAGTTATATGAAATATGGATATGTATATTAAATAATCTATGTAAATTAAAATCACTTTAATTCTATTACATGTTGATCCAGATTATGGTACATCGTTTTGAATCCTACTCATTTATCATTATTTGTGTACGTTTAGTGGAATTTAATTCTATTTTCAATGCATTAAATATAGGATTACCTCCTTATGGTGAAATAAATTATAATAATATTTCATGTATTTAGATAAGAAAATAATATCATGATAAATTAATACTCAGTCTTTTTCCAGAGATATTTTTAGAGAAAATAATATTCTGATATTAATTCCAAGACTAGATTTTATGAATATAATGTCATGAAATTAAAAGAGTATCTTTCATGTTTTTTTAGTATGGTGAAGAATAAAAATACATAGATCACATAATATAAAAAAATCAATCTTTTTCACTATCAACTATTTTGAAGCCATCATGTTGCTACTCTATTTTTTAGACAAAGAAAATGAAGATTCAAGTGATCTACAACAGCATTATCAAGATCATTATTGATTCATTTTATAAGACTCTTGTCTAGTTTCCCTTCATTATTATATTTGCTCCAAGAGAACTCTTTTTTCTACCAGTTTTACCATTCTACTATGATTTTCATTTATAATTTCTCTTTTAACGATTATCTATCTCTATGTGAAGATTTTTGTAAAATAACTTTGAAGGATGGTGTTTTTAAAAGCCTTTTTTGAGCATTGTAAAAGCTCCTACCATTGTAAAAAGTATATAATACTTTCACTCAGTCATAAAATCACTGGAAAAATGATTGTCGATCCGAGGTAAAAGTATTGGTCTATTTAAAATCACCAACCTCTAGGAATTGATCATTTATGGAATAGATTAGGTAAATAATATTACCATAACCACTATAAATATCTGGTGTCTGATCTATTGTCTTAGTGAATTTATTTTTTATTTTTTCACAAGTTACAAAACAATTAGAGGTTATCATTCCTTAAAGAGGATGGTTTTCTAAGTAATTAAGATTTTAAGAACTCAATTCAACCCCTCTTGAGTCTTAGTGCAGCTAGTCTCCAACAAAAATTTGGTATCAGAAGAGTAAAATTTTGTTTCTCAACTTTAAAAGGTTAATGTATTATGATCAACTTCAAAATGGATGTTATGGATAATAATAGGGAAGGTGGGTCTATGGTAAGAACCCTATACTTTAATGGAGAAAATATTGATTTTTAAAGGCATGGATTATCATTTACCAAGGAAATATTGGTCACAAGTTTAATTTAAAATCCATAAAACCTTATGAAATTCCCAATATAGAACTTGAAACATGGGATGCTGATACTAAATCCATATCTGATTTAAACTCCAAATCTATGAAGGTTATTGTTTGTGTACTTGGTCTTGAGAAGTTCAATCAAGTTGCACATTGTGAAACAACTAATGAAATGTGGAATACAATATTAGTGGAATAAAAAGGTATTGAAAATATAAAATATCCCATGTAAAATACTTCGAAACTAAAATTTTACATTTTCTGGATGATTTCTAGAGAACCCATAACTCAAATAAATGGATGGTTGATAGAGATTTTAAACAACATTGTTTCTATTGGAGCATCAATTACTCAACCTAATCATGCTCTTAAATTTCCTAGAGTACCTTCATCTAAATAGAGTAAAATCTATATCACCATTAAGAAATATATAGATGTCAAAAATTTCAAAATAAAAGATCATATTGGAACTCTTATGATGTATGAGGCTAAGATGAAATCTAGATCTAGAGAACATAGATTGATTAATAAGGACAATGTTTCTCTTAAAGTATCATCATAAAAAGATGATAAGAAATGTAAATAAATAGAAATGGTTGCATAATTTGAGGGAAATACCTCAAATTGTTATTCTTTAGATATTTGGATTTCTCATTTTGAAATAAATTTCAAAAAAAATAAAAAAAATAAAAAAATAAAAGTGGTTTTAAGAAACTCTTAAATAGGTACAAGAATCATGAGGTAAATTAGAAATAAGTTATATGATATAAGTGTCAAAGGATTGTACACATCAATCCATATTTCCCTTAGTTGAAAAAAAAGAAATATAAGAAAAATTATTTAAAGAATGTTAGATATAAGAATAAATCAAATAAACATATGAAATAAACACATATCACTTATAAATATCCTATTGTAAATAAATCTAAAATTATAAAAATAAAATATCCTATAAAAAGGTTAATATGTTATTTATAAAAAAAATCAAATTATGTATATTATTTCTATTCATATAAAAATGAATCTAAATTAGAAAATGAAGAATTGTCTTTTGAAGAATTAAATGAATATTGTGTCATGACTAAAACCAAATATGAAATCCTAAAAAATAAATTTAAAACACTAAAAAATTCTTACAATGATATTTTAATTAAAAAAAATTCTTAAACAAAATAATTATAAAGTTCAAAATCATGATATAAAATTATGTTTTATCCTATATAAAACATGGTACCAATATTTATATATTATAAAAATAATTTCAAGACATTAAATATGATATAGTGATTTCATAAATGGTGAAAATTATTTAAATCAAATCCTCAGAAATAATAAAGGTAGAAAAATAAATTTAGGATAGGAATTCAAGGTGAAAACCCTAAGTTTTATAAAAACTATTTTTTACCAAGTTCCAAGAATAAAAACATTTCAAAAATTACTTGTTTTAACTATGGAGATATATAGAAATATGATAGTAATTTTAGTTTAATCAACCAAAAATTTTGTAGAGTTAAACATGATTTTCTTTTAAAAAGTTTTTTAAACTTTTTTTGTTGGATTTTATAGATAGAACAATCATATTTGGGTTCCCAAGTATTTAGTTTCTAACATTACTGGACCCAAGAGAATATGATACAAAAAACAATTCTTGTTTGACTTTTTTATAGGGAAAGTTCTTAGAGAATCAATTATAAATGGTATAAGGATAATAGATGCTCAAGAAATTTGAGGAGAGATTTATATGATTTCAAATCCTTATCAAAATATTGATGGTGGATATGTCACATTTGGTAAAAAATAAAAATGAAATATTATTCACATTCGATTAGTAAGAAATCCATGTTCATTCCTCAAAAAAATCTCTTTATATGGAAGGACTAAAACATAACTTGATAAGTATTTATCATCTTTTTGGTAAAGGTTATTTTGATGATTTTTTAAATAATACATGTTTTGTTTTCAAAGATAAATTTATTAAGTTTGAGGAACCTAGAACTAAAAATGTGTGAAACTAAGATCACATTTTTTTTGTGTTGATAAAAAATAAACTGTTTAAATGATAAGAAAAATGAATATTAGGTTTTTAATATAAGACCTGGACAATATATTCTCTTCTCTTTGTGAAAAAAATTCAAAGGGAATTTAGTTTTAGATCTTCCTCAACTTAAATTAAACAAAAAGAAACAATGTGATGCATGAAATTTTTTTAAGAAACACAATTCATATTCTGAACCCATTAAATAAGTTTCTACATATAAGCCTCTCTAACTTATTCAGATGGATTTTTTTGGGTCATCTAGAATAGCATACCTGAGAGGGAAATATTTTGTTTATGTGTTGGTTGATGATTTCTCTAGATTATCATGAGTTTTATTTTTAACTGATAAAAGTAAATTTTTTTTTTGTTTTTATATGTTTTTTAAACTATTTAAAAATGAGAAAGATGCCTAAATAATTACTTTGGGAAGTGACCATGGAGGAGAATTTTAAAACCCTGATTTAAATTATTATTACTCAAAACATGGAATCAAACATACTTTTTCTACCCTCAGGACACCTAAGCATATTTTTTTTTTGAAAGGATGAATAGTAAACTACATGAAATTGAAAATAAAATTTTATGTGAATATAACTTACCAACTCATTTTTTGGTTGAAGCTATAAATATAACATTTTGTGACATAAATAGAGTCATAATTAGGCATATGTTAAAGAAGAAACCCTATGATCTATAGAATAATAGTAAGAAAAAAATTTATACTTTAAAGTATTTGGTTGAAAAGATTACAGTACAAACACCAAGTATAGTCTTGGCAAATTTGATCAAAAGTATTATGAGGGAATCTTTACTGGATATTTTACTACTACAAAATCTGATAGAGTTTTCCAAAAAAAGGTCAAATATTGTTTAATAATAAACTCACATGAAATTTAATGAATTTGAACCTTTTGATCACAAAATGGCTCAATTTTATGAGCCAACCATTTATTTTTAAATCATGAGACATGAAGACCTCTTTGAAAATAAAATGGATAATGATTTGGGACTTGATTTTGGTGAATCAAACCCTAATAGGTTGGAACTAGTGAACCTGGAGATGTACTACCTAGATATACTAGAACCCTAAAAAACATATAAACAACGATATAAATATTATATGAATGGTTTATGAATATAATAAGTATAGGAAACCTTGTATAATTTTATTCATTTTTATCTCAAATAGATAATAAAACTCTAGAAGGATCCTTAGTTGATGAGAGTTAGGTCCTATCAATGCAAGAGGAGTTAAACTAGTTTATGTGGAATAAGGAAAGTGATTTAGTTAATAGACCAACTGATTACCCTATCATAAGAACCAAATGATTTTTAAGAAATAAATAGGATTATCATGGTGTGATCACTAGGATTAAGGTTATACTAGTTGTCAAATTATATAACCAAGAAAATGGTATACATTATAAATAGATTGTCGAACCTTTAGATAGACTATAATCCATTAGGATTCTCCTAGACTATTAATCACTTATGAATTTCAAATTATATCATTTGGATATAAAATGTATACTTTTAAATGGTTTTTTATGAAGGATTTCTATATTGAGAAACCTTTTAGCTTTGAAAATCCTCATATTCCAAATTTAGTTTTCAAACATACCAAAGCTATTTTTGGCCTTAAATAAGATCCATGAGCTTGGTACGAATGTTTCAGTTTTCTCTTATGAAATGGAATTTCAGTAGGAAAAGTAGATCATAATCTTTTCAAGAAAACTTCATATTTATAATTATTTTAGTTCTGATATATGTTTATGATGTGATTTTTTGATCTAAAAATAAAAAATATAGTAATGAACTTTCACAAATTATAAAAAAAAGAATTTAAAATGAGCATGATGGGTCAGTTAAATTATTATATTTAGTTTCAGATATATAAAAAATAATATGGGAATGATTTTAATCGAAGTAAATACACACATAACATACATAAGATATTTGGACTTGAAAATGGTCATTTACATACTACTCCTATGATTTCTAATGAAAATCTTGATTTTGGTGAAACTAGAAAACTAGTTAACAATAAAATATATAGAGGAATAATTGGGAGTCTATTTTATTTTACATCTAGTAGACTAGAAATTATGATTTTGGTATTATTTGTGCTATATTCCAAGATACTCTTAAGTAATCTCATTTTAAAGTATCCAAAATAATTTTAATGTATTTAAAAGTAACAATTTATCTTTCATTATTTTTTCCAAAAAATTATGATTTAAGTATGACTTCATTTTAATATTATGAATTTGGTGGTTGTATACTAGATATGAAACATACCATAGGATCCATCCACTTTATATGAAAATACCAAGTATCTTATTGTAGTAAGAAACAACTCTTTTTTGTCTTATTTAATACTAAAGTAGAATACATTGTTGTAGGTAGTCATTGTGTGAGGACCCGACCTTAAAAGTTACAGATTATAGTGTTTTGGAACTAGAATTTAAATTTTAGGATATTTTTAGTATAGAGTTTTAGATAATTATTACATACTCTTATATAGTAATCAAATACATTACATGTGGACACTTATACATAGTATCTATTTTTTCACCAAAGGAAACCCTTTAAAAGAAACATGAATTTTATTCAATACCCATTTTAAATTCTTTCATCATGACTTCTTATTTTCCCTAACCAGTATTAACACCCATGAAAAACATTTTAAAACATGGGATTCAAAAAAAAAATATTAGTAAGGGACGTAATGAAATAAAACCATTAGTCCAGTAAAATCCCATTAAACATGTCCTCAAAATAAAAAATACCTGTTTTACCCCAAAATAGATCATTATTTCAAAAATATAATTATTTTACACTTTTAAAATAAAAAAATTTCATGAAAAATCGTGATCAAATGTATAATATATAATTAGGTAACTTGGGACATAATTATTCAAAAATGGAATAACCATACGGTCAACTTCCATACATGTCACTCTTACAAATGGAATAGCCATGCGATCAACTTCTATACTTGTCACTCATACAAATGGAATATCCATATGGAAAACGTTTATACACACTTCATTGATGGTTATAATGTGACCACCCATCCTTGTTTTATAACATAACCACCCATAAAATGTCCAAGTACCATTATATAATCATAACACATAAAAGATTTCAATTTTCAGCATTTCAATTTTAAAAATTTATTTACAATCATAAGAAATCATTTTAAGATATTGAAATTATTAACAAATTTTAAAAACCATATTCAATACCAAAAAAACCCAAAAAAGGGAATAGTATATGTATTTTTATTTTAAAAACATTAAGGCATGTAAAGGAATCCAAATATCAAATAATGGTCATGGTGGTAGAGAATCCATTGTCACTATATACATAAAAAAACATTCCTGGTATCATTTGAAAAGAAAGTAAAACACAACATATAGAAGGAATAAAAATATTCCTTTTTGAAAACATTTTAATATAATTAAAAATTCAAATGGGTTATTTATTAACCTCGTAAAAGAATGTGGTGTATAACATCAAAATATGCCTCAATAAAAGGAGATTGTGACGAAGTCTCTTACCTCAAGTTTGATTCGTCACATATGTTTTTTATATTCCTCAATAAAAAAAATGGTTAATTATTCACATAATTTATATCCATTTAAAGCTTTATTATTCATTTCGTATCACATATTAACTTGTTATAAAAATTACATAATAGTTTATGTTCACATCAGATGTTTTGATGATATTCGGTACATGAGTCCAAAATAAAATTAGTATGATTTCAATAGTCAAATTAGTCAAATGTACATAATCTATAGAATAATATTCATGAAATAATAATCACTATTAAATATTAATTATACTTTTAAATAAAACCATTTATTTATAGTTATTAAAAATGAACAACGTTATAATCATGGAGACGGTTGGTCTTATGTACGCGTTGGTAAAGTTCTCATTTTTCATTGATCATAATAGAAAGAAGGTAAGTGTTATTTTATCTTTACAGAATTATCATAACATCAATAATATAATATTATTAATTAAAATATACTTTTATATATCATCCAAGTGATGTGGTGATTGAAAACAAATCACATCGCTTCATGGAGGTGATAGTTTACACGTATGCACGAACAATGTTATCATTTTTATTTGCATGGAAAGTTATAAAATAATTGATATATTATTATATTATAATGATAAATATGAAATAAATATTATATATAAACATTAATTCAATCATTATAACCATTCTTGATATATGTTTATAGAAAACAAAATATATCAGTTCGTGGAGGTGATAGTTCACACGTTTGCACAAATGATTAATTCTTTTCCTATTTGATGGAAGTGGAGATGGATATAGGTAGTTTTTTTTAGAATAATAATATCTCAGTTTATTGAGGATACTGGAGTTATTATTTCATCATGGTTGAATAATATTTTATTGATGTTGAAGAATAAATAAAACAGAAATACTTGATTAAAAATAATACCATTCCTTTGGACGATCACCTTTGAAGTGTGTTATACCTCAACTAAGGCCTCAATAATATGGGTAAGGATTATAAAAAGTTATTTTAGCATATATATTCTAAACCAAAATGGTAATGAAGTGTGAATAAATGATAGAAAGTAGTTCACTTTTATAAGAGAAGGGAAGGGAACTATTGGAATTGTTAAAAATATTAAATTAATATAAATTCATTCTCTATCTCAAATGGGTTAAAAATGAATTATTTCTATGTTAGGATGAGTATGGGTCGAAATAAAATTATTTACTGAAAATTATATATATTTTGAATATTTTTTAATCCTTATCTTTTTTTAATCCTTTTAACTCTTACTATTTTATTAAGAAATTTAAAATATGAGGGTCAATATAATTACCATAAAATTTCAGACGACCAATAAAAAAGTCATTTGTGAAATTTAATGACTTACTAAAATAATTTTTCTAAATCTTGTATTTTTCTAAATTTAGTAACATTTAATAAATTATTTTATATTTTAAAACACCATTAGTATCTATTATGAAACTATTCATTTAATAATATTTAAAAAATATCATAACTTCAAGATATAGTAAATCCAACTCTTTTAACACGTGAATAACATGTCAAAATAATCCATAAAATTTATTGAAGATATAAATTATATCAAATTATATTTATTATAATATATTTAATATCATTTATTTGATTCTTCCATTAATGAAGTAATTATTGCATCATCATTATGTCATAATTTAATTTAATTATTTTTTTATAAACATTATAAATAAATTACCAAGATGTAGGTTATAGTTTTATATTTATAAATAATATTTATATTTGAAGATATAAATTATATAACCCCATATTAAAAAATTGATAGTTATGAGAGACATGATTATAACAACTTCATCTTTACCTTAAATAAAATATTATAAATGTAAAAAACACACAAAAGTGGATTATTAGGGCAATAATTTAGGTCCAAATATTTTACTGGTAGAAAATAATTTATTCAATAAAATTATGAAAACTATTAGGGTGGTTTTTTAATATTTATAATATTATTTTTACCTTTAATTACCTGATTTACCCTTAACTGTGGTGATAAAATTTACTACTAAACTTACTATTCTTAATTTCCAAAAATAAAAGAGACATAAATAAATAATTTAGACCTTATGATTTCAAATATTTAATCCGTTTTTTTTTCAAGTTCAAAACACATAATTGGAATAAATTTATTAAAAATTATGATCGTTGATGAAATCAGAAAATGCGTTTTTAAAGTAAAACATTTAAAAGTTCAAATGGTTTCTGTATCCAATTTCAATGTGAAATTGATTCCAATAAAAAATATTGAATTAAATAATAATAACTAGATCTGATTATACTTTAAAATAATTCAAAAATATTATTTATCACTATAAATAAATTTTAATAAAAAGTAGTTTTCAATTAAAATACATTATTTTTTTATTATTCATGAAAAATGAATCTTATCATAAAAATACCAAAAAAATAACCAAAGTAAATTTTTATATCCATATTCCAAAAAATAAGTTTATTTTGTTAAATAGAACTTATAAATTCAACAAAAAAATATTTAAAATATGTGAACCATTAAAAGGTGACAAAACTATCATTTTTGAGAAACACTTCTTTTATGTGTAAAATTGGATTTTTTTATATAATGTACAGAAAATAAATAAAATGAATGTTAATAATCAGAATGAATATATTTTATATATTTCATTTATAATCCAAAAAGGGTGATTTTTTATTTATTGGTATAAAATACACTTTTTTCACATTACATAGTTTTTAAGAAAAACATTTTCATTTATTTGAAAATAGGTTTTATATTCATTTATAATTAATTTTTAATAGAATAATTAATTATATAGGCACGTTTAAACTATATTTTCATAATTTAGTTAACATTGATCATTCCAATCATCTAACGGTTATATTTTAATGGTAACATTTAAATATTATTTAGTTGTTCGCTTAAACTCGATCTGACGTATAATGTAAGCTATTGAAAATAGTGTTTCATTTTAAAAACTCGATATGTTTCATTATCTACCCACTTATAAATTTCATCCTCATAATTTTATCTCAGGATCAAAAACTAAGGTTTTAGTTTTCAAAATACCTATATAGAAATCTCACTTCAGATGAAGGTTTAATAAAACATCCACATAAAAATAAAAGGAGGGAAGTATGATGGTCACTTGAGATAAAAAATACTAGTTTTCCATTTAGGAAAATATGTACATTAAAGATAAAACTAACCATCATGTTCTGAGGGAGAGTGATATAAAACATGGTTAGGAGAAAGTTAACAATCACAAAACCATAAATCTTTGATTGGTTAAAAGGTCATTGATTCCTTAGTAATAAAAGTAAAGGGATAATGTTTTTATTTTAAGATCCTTTTAATGGAGTTGTAGAAATAATTTAATTTATAAACTACAAACAAAATTAAACATACTTACTTGAATATTAGAGCTGCATCCTTTAGTCAATTTCTATCATAAACTCATGTTTTTCTCTAAATGATGAGTTTTTAAGATAAATTTCCACACCTAAAGAACTGAAATAAACTTCTATATAATCATACAATCAATAAAATATTAACTATCTATTTATATTGTATTTAGAAATTAACCAAAACCCAAAATTGAAGGTTAATATAAGATAATCTCCCAAAAAGAATAAACCTTTATATGATGAAAAAATACTTTAATATCCAAAATTCAAAAGTGTTACCCAATGTTCAACATAATATATTCAAAAAATAACTACTTTAAAATTTCAAAAAAATATTATAACTAAGATTAAAACTAAAAAATCAGAAGTATTTACTCACATAATCTTCCTAGATATGTTCTAACATTTAACTCCAAATAACATCAGTTTATCTTGAAGTCTTATACAAAAAATATATTTTCATAATCATATATTCTCTAATATTAGTTAATAATTTCTATAAATAACCTAAATCACAACAATTACTAAATATTAACATATATTTTTCCAAAATATATCTCAAACTTTATTAATCAGATAAAATATTGTAGTATTTTATTTACCTTGATCATATTTGGTTCCCAAAATTGCAACCATCATTCAAAATAGAATTAGTCACTTAGTCACTAAATCATATCCTAATTCAAATAAAATATATTTGAAAAAATATATGTTACTAAGATTATCTTATTCTTCATCCATAAAATAATTTAACTAAAAGTAAAAATTCATACTAACCGGGACTTCGCATAGTCTATTGGTAGGTGATGCACCCTTTTCACCTTTTGGTTGTGGGTTTTATTCCTACATCCTTTCCAAACATAATGGTTTTCCATATATCTTGTGGTTTTTCCTTTTTATAAAACTATAAAATTATTATAACATTCTCAAAACATTACATATTCTAGTGTTTTTTAACTTGAATTTACATTCAAGGATATTCATATTTTTTTTGTTTTATATAATTAGGAAAAACTCTAACATAGTAGACCCAAACATTATATCTATATACAAATACTCAGTATCCATTTTTTCCACCAAAGGAATCCCATTAAAAGAAACATGACTTCTTTTCAAGACATATCTTCAATTATTTCATCACGACTTCTTAATTTACCTTAACAATCTTAATACCTGAGAAAATAATTTTAAAAATTTTTATGAGTACACAAATATAAGTAAGGTACATAAAGAAATAAAATGATTAGTCCAATGAAAGCCCATAAAACATTTCCTTAAAATAAAACATATCTTTTTACCCAAAAAAGAGATCATCATTTCAAAAAAATCAGTATCTTACCTTATAAAAATAAAAATAAACCATGAAAACTCATAAGAAAACATATAATTTATAATTAGGTAACTTGGTTCATAATAATACTAAAATTTAATAACCATACAGTTGACTTCCATACATGTCATCTTACAAATGAAATAGTCATATGACTGACTTCTATACATGTCACTCTTACTAATAGAATATTCATGTGGCCAACTTCCATACCCTATGTATTGGATGTTAGAACTTAACCACCTATTCTTGGTATATCATGTAACCACCCTTAAAATTTCCAAGTACCATTATATCGTCATAACACATAAAAGATTTCAATTTTCAGTATTTCACCATTAAATTTTCATTTCCATTCACAAGAAACAATTTCAATATATGGAAATAATTAACCAATTTTAAAAAACATTTTCAAAGCCAAAATAACAAGAATGGGGATAAGATATTTAATTTTCTTTTAAAAACATTATGTCTTTTATAGAAATCCAAATATCAAATAATGTTCATGGAGGTGAAGAATTCATTGTTGTTGTATACGTTAAAAAACATTCCTTCTGTCATTTGTAAAGAAAGTCAAATGCTTCGTATATAAGGAATAAAAATATTAATTTTTCAAACATATTAATAGAATTAAAAATTCGAGGGGTTTTTTATACACCTCATAAAATAAAGTGGTGTATAACATCAAAATATGCCTCAATTAAAGGAGATTGTGTCGAAGTCCCATACCTAGAGTTAGATATGTCACGTATACTATTTCTCTTCCTAAATAATAAAATTAGGTTAATTATTTTCATAATGTAAGACCATTTTAATTTTTATTACTCCTTTTATATCACTTATTAACATGTTATAACAAGTACATAATTATTTATATTCACATCGAATGTTTTGACGATATTCGGTAAATGAGTCCAAAATGAAATTGGTATGATGTCAATAGTCAAAGTGGTCATAATTAAATCATATCTAGACTAATATTAATGAAATAATAATCACTATTAAATATTAATTATACTTTTAAATAAAACCATTTATGTATGGTTATGAAAAATGAACAATGCTATAATCATAGAGACGGTAGATCGTACGTATGCATGAGTAATGTTCCCATTTTTCATTGATCGTCATGGAAAGAAGGTAAGAATTATTTTATATTTACCAAATTACAATAACATCGTTTTTATAATATTTATAATTTAAATATAATTATATACATATTATCCAAGTGATATGGGGATTAAAATAAATCACATCTTTTCGTGGCGGAGATAGTTCACATGTACACATGAATGATGTTATCATTTTTATGTGCAAGGAAAGTAAGAACGTTATCGATATATTATTCTCTTATAATGTTAAATATTTTATGAATATCACACATAAACATTAATTCTATCATTATAATCAGTCTCAAGATATTGTTATGGAAAGTGAGTTATATCGGTTCGTAGAGGTGATATTTCACATGTGTGCATGAATGGTTAGTTCATTTCCCATTTGATGGAAGTGGAGATGGATATAAGTGATGGTATTAACATAATAATATATTAGTATATTTATGATATTGGATTTATTATATCACCATGTTTGAATAATATTTTAAGGATGTGAATGAAGAAATAAAACTTAAATACTTGATTAAAAACAATACCGTTCCGTTGGACGATCACCTTTGATTAACACCTAGACAACTCTAAAGATAGTGTTATACCTCAACTAAGTCCTAAAAAATTTGGGAATAGATTATATTAAGGAATTTCATCTTATATTTTTTAAACCAATTTTTTTTAAGTGTAAGGAAAAGATAGAATTGTCACGACCCGTCCTCGGGGCCCGTGCCGTGACTACCCCAAGCCCACCTTCCATAGGCCAGGGGCTGGCGACTAGCACCAAGGCGTAAATCCCGGTAAAAAGGGAAGGTATTTCCTTTGTAAAGTAAACAAGCACCACAGAGTAAGCAAGCGGAAAAAGTAAACACTAAGTAAAAACTGAGTACAACTGTAAGTGCGGAAAGTAAGTGGGCCAGTATACAAACCCAAACTGAAAGTAAAGTACAACTCGAAAGGGAAAACAGAAACTGAAAAGAAAAAGCCGCTATGCCGAGCTGTCCACTAGAAATCCCACCTGAAGGGTGGGTACAGATAGCTCCACTGCTCCACGGGTCCCACCGTCCGCTCCGAGTATGTCCCGCTCAATGATCCACATCCAGGTATCGTCCTGCTCTGCAAGCCTCAACCACAATCAGCGCTGTCCGTCGTCTGCAACCAACACAACGTAGTGCGGGCATAGCCCGTGCAGGGGTGAGTATAAGCTACTCAGTAGGGACCCTGAGACCCCTGAAGGTTTCCCAAAATCCCCAAAGGATAATCCACAAAGGAAAGATACAATCACGAAGTAACAACCGACACTGCTTAGGTATATCCCCATACATATAACTAAGTCATAAATTCCAATATGCTCCAACCTCCGAGCCCACGAATAACCCAGTCCAAACAGGAAAGTATACGTATTCCACATAGGTAAACAAACGTAATCCACATAGGATAGCACTACACAATCCACAAAGGAAACAAAACAAGATTCAGCTCACCCAGGTATACTTTTTCGAAGACGATAGAGATGATCACTGATCCATTTAAGTCGTCGGACCCACAATGGATCGATAGGTACTAACCCCCGCAAAGACCCACACAGGATCGGACCCACACAGGATCTGTAGGTGCTGGCTCACACAGAACCGCTGAGCGCTGACCCACACAGGATTGGACCCATACAGGATCGGTAGCATTGATCCACATAGAATCGCTGAGTGCTGTAGTCGTCGCCATCGAATCCACTGAGGATCTTTGTACAGTCGTCGTCGTCACAGTAGCAGTCGCAGCTAGCACTAGGGTTCCCGCACATAGCAAGCTCGTTCGGGAGGGTCCGCTCCACGAGCCGAGAGGCTGATACATCAACTGACACATAGTCCAGAGTTGATGTATCCAAATGTTCCGTATCATCAACAGGAACTCAACGTCGCATACGGCGCGTTAATCGGACGCCCGGTCTGAGAGTTATTGGCTTTTCCGTCCCAGGGTCCCGGTTGGTTTTTAAGGCAAAACCAACCCGATCGTACACCACCTGCGTCCAAACCTCGGGCGGAGTATGCCAAAAGATCCGTCTCACTAACAGGAATTCAACAAAGTTGATGGCACGTCAATCGGACGTCCGTAGCTCAAGATATGAGCATTTCCGCTCCAAGGGCCCGGTTGGTTTCGTGTACGAACCAACCCGGCCGAACACAAAGTATTCCGAAACCTTGAGTGTGATATGTCGAAACGACCGTCTCGTTCCAAGGATAGTGTCACCGCTGATGGCGTGTCGATCGGAGGTTCGTAGCCCAAGTTATGGGCAATTGAACCCTAACGGTCCGAAAACGGGGGTTTCGGGCCCGGACCGACCCGGCCCGAGACCCCCCGGTCGGCCCGAACTGGGTCGTCCTGCCCCGAGTCCGGGTCGGCCCGGCTCGGCCTGGCAGACCGGTTAGGCGGCCGATCCGGCTGGGCACAGCACGCCCAGCGCGGTGTCCGGCTCGGACGAAGGCCGAGCCTTTTCGGCAAAGGGGGGGGGGGGGGGGCGCCTGCCCCCATGTGTAACCGCGGCCCCCCGCATTTAAGGGGGGCCTTTTTGGCCAGCCGGCCGGGGGTTTGAACCCCCAGTTGCACACCGGTCTGGCCGGCCCACCCTGGCCGGCCGGTTCCGGTCTCCATGGGACCGGCGACGGCCGGTCCCCTTCTTCGCCGACACCGGCGGCCCGGTCCGGCCGCCGGTCACCTTGCTCTGCTGCAGCCCGAAACCGCCCGCGGCCCTTGTCGTCCGACGCGGAGCGACGACACCGCACCCCTCCACTGCGGCCCCGCTCTGGCTGCGGCGTCTTCGGTTTTCTTCGACGCGGTGCGACGACGTCGCATTCTTAAACTTCTTTCCACAGCGTGGCGCGACGGCGCCACGCATTTCCTTCCGCAAGAATCCGCGTGGTGCGACGGCACCACGCTCTCCGTACCAACCACAAAGGAACCAACACGAAAATTAAGGAGGAGGGTCGGTTGTGTTTGTGCGGTCCGACCCCCTCACGTTATTCGATAACAAACGGTTTAAATCCACAAAGATCGTCAAGTTGGTATTCACGAACAAATATATAAATAAAACCCCTACCTCGGTTCAGGAACGGTGTTCGTCAACGAGCCGCGGAAGACGAGTGTCGTAGAGGTCGGGCATCATGGGAAAAGAACTTCGACATCGCGAAGCGAGGATTCGAAGTCATTGACGGAGATTTCGTCATGGAAAACCGTCGCAGAAGAGACGACACAGAAGAAGAACGCCGCGTCGCGGATATGGTATCGCAGAAGAACCGTGTTCTTCGGCGGAGAAGTTCTTCATTGAAGAACGATGTTCTTCGTGTTCTTCATCGAGATTGAAGAAGAAGAAGACTTCACGCTTCCCAATCCTATCAAGGTGGCAAAACTCTAACAATAATAAAATAATACCAAGTCTTATTTTATTAACACAACCTAACCATTTGAATTTCATGAGTTTGAAATTAAGTAACTCACTTTATTAATTATAACAAGTTGTCAAAAAATTAATGAAAGTGAGTTAACGGGGAGTTAGGAAAGTGAGGGGTTTTGAGAGTTAAGGGATTTGAAAAGGTGGGGGGTTTGTGTGGGCCCCACCCTTTCTATTATCCACACATGGGAAGTTGGGTGGATGTGGGCCCCACCATCAACTTCCCATGGGAGAAAATAACCACTTCGATAAGAAATAAAATTGATTCAACAATTTTATTTTCTTTTTAATTAAACCCCATTAATTAACTTCTTCACCCGCACAAACGCAACTATGGTAAAGGTTCCCTTATGAGATTACCGGCGTTACGAGTTCATCGGTGCCCTCAGAATTCGATTCTGAGCACCGGTTCAAAAGTTATAAATTTCGGCTCATTCGTTTACTGAACATACCCGAGCCAAACTTTGGAAATTGATTCCGGGCACACCGGGCCTCGGAATCAGGTTCCGTCAGAAACCGAGCTCTGGTAAAATTCCAAAAAAAATTAAGAAAAAATCTCCCTTGAATTTTACGGGTCTTTACATTACTCCCACCTCAGGGCTTTACGTCCCCGTAAAGATACATCATAACTAGGGAAACAAATATGGGTACTGAGCACGCATCTGAGCCTCCCGCTCCCAAGTGCTCTCCTGGAGGTTCTCGTGCTGCCATCTGCTGCGCACTAGAGGAATCGACCGTCCACATAGGACCTGCTCCTGTCGATCCTCGATCTCCACCAGGACCTCCGTAAAAGTCACCCCAGCATCAACTTCAAGCTCCCCATGGTCAATGATATGCATCGGGTCGTTCACCTATCTCCTCAGCTGAGACACGTGGAAGACTTCGTGCACTCAATGAAGCTGAGGTGGTAGAGCCAGGAGATAATCCACCTCGCCAATCCTACTGAGGACCTGGAAGGGTCCGATGAAGCGTGGAGATAACTTGCCACCTCGGCCAAATCTCCGTAATCCACGTCGAGGTGAGACACGCAAGAAGACGTGGTTTCCATCCTCAAACTCTAGTGGCCTCCGCCTCCTATCAGCGTATGACTTCTTCCGGCTCTGAGCTATTTGCATCCACTCTTGGATGACCTGGACCTTCTCCGTCGTGGCCTGGACCATCTCTGGTCCCACAAGTGCTGACTCCCCAGGGTCTGTCCAGCACAAAGGAGATCTGCAAGGTCGGCCGTACAACGCCTCGTACGGTGCCATCCCGATGGTGGAGTGGTAGCTGTTGTTGTACGCAATCTCCACCAAGGGTAGGTGGTCCTCCCAGCTATGTCCAAAGTCGAGGACACATGCGCGGATCATGTCCTCGAGAGTTTGAATGGTTCTCTCCGTCTGACCATCCGTCTGAGGGTGAAAGCCGGTGCTCAAACGTAGCTGCGTCCCAAACGCCTCCTGTAACCCCTTCCAATGCCGGGAAGTAAAGCGAGCATCTCGATCGGAGACGATAGATGATGGTACACCGTGAAGCCGAACAATCTCCTGAACGTAAAGTCGTCCCAAGCTCTCCACTGAGCCCTACTCTTTGATGGGTAAGAAGTGAGCCGACTTGGTGAGTTGGTCGACAATCACCCTGATGGAGTCGTGACCTCTAGAAGTGCATGGAAGTCCAGTCACGAAGTCTATAGATATCCCGTCACACTTCCACTCTAGGACCTCATGGGCTGTACCAAGCCTGCTGGTACCTGATGCTCTGCATTCACCTGCTGGCAGGTGAGGAATCGAGAAACGAACTCTGCCATAGCCTTCTTGATGCCTGGCCACCAGTGCTGTCATCTGAGATCCTGGTACATCATCGCCACTCCAGGATGTACCGCTAATGGAGAAGTGTGAAACTCTCTCAGCACCTCCTCTCGTAAAGCGACTGGTACCAAGGTACGTCCTCTGAAAAGGATGTCATGCTCTGCTCCAAAGGAGAAACCATCAGGTGCCTGTCCTGAGGATATCTGTGCACGCCGCGTCTCACAGTCAGCGTCCCCACACATTGCCTCTCTGACCCGCTGTAGTAATGGAGGAGTGACTACGAGATACTGAAGGAAGGCTGCTCCATCTCTATCCACGAAGGATATCTGCAAAGAGGCTACCTGCTCTATCGCCTCCTCAAGTAGCTAAATGCCCATCCTCCTGCTGAGAGCATCGGCTACCACGTTCCCCTTCCCAGGAGTATATACTATCTCAATGTCATAGTCCTAGAGGAAATCGAGCCATCGCCGTTGTCTCAGGTTCAGGTCCTTCTGCGAGAAGATGTATCTGAGACTCTGATGGTTAGAAAAGACTGTAAAGTGCTCGCCCATCAGATAGTGTCACCATGTCTTTAGAGCGAAGACCACTACTGCTAACTCCAGGTCATGGGTAGCGTAGTTTTGCTCATGCGGCCTCAACTGACGTGATCCATAGGCGATCACTTCCTGCTCCTGCATCAGGACACAACCGAGTCCGGTCCCTGATGCATCGCAGTAGACTACGTACCCTACTCCCTCCTCAGGAAACCACAAGATATGTGTGCTGGTCAATCTCTGTCTCAGCTCTTGGAAGCTCTACTGACATCTGTCTAACCACACGAAGGGTTTCCCCTTCTTCTTCAAAGCTTAGAGTGGTGCCGCAACTCTTGAGAAGTCTGGCACAAATCTCCGGTAGTATCCAGCTAGTCCCAAGAAACTCCGCACCTCTGTCACGCTCCTAGGTGGCTCCCAAGCTAGTACTACCTCGATCTTTGCGGGATCCACTACAACTCCCACCTTAGAGATGACATTTCCCATGAAGTGGACCTCACGTATCCAGAACTGGCACCTCAAGAGATTACCATAAAGCTGGTGCTCTCGGAATGTGTCTTGTACAACCCGTAAGTGGTAGGCGTGCTCCTCCACAGTCGTCGAGTAAATCAAAATGTCGTCGATGAAGACCACGACAAATCGATCGAGGTATGGCTGAAATATCCTATTCATGAGGGCCATGAACACTTCTAGAGCATTGGTTATGCCGAATGTCATAACCAAGAACTCATAGTGGCCATACTGACATCTGAAGTCCATCTTCTGCATGTCCTCGTCTCGAACTCTGAGCTGATGACAGCCTGACCTGAGGTCTATCTTCGAGAACCACCGTGCTCCCTTGAGATGATCAAAGAGGTCATCAATCCTCGGTAGCGGATACTTGTTCCTCACTATCACCTGGTTCAGGCGGCGATAGTCAACCCAAAGTCGCAAGCTCCCGTCGGCCTTCTTGGCGAACAATTTCGGGGAAGCCCAGGGTGAAACACTGGGTCGGATGAAACCCTTGCCCTGCAAGTCCTCCAACTGTACCCATAGCTCTCGAAGCTCGGTGAGGGCCATCCGATATGCTGGAGTTGATATTGGGGCTGTCCCGGGGTACAGGTCAATATAAAAGTCTACCTCTATGTGAGGAGGTAACCCTGGAACGTCGTCGGGTAAAACGTCCGCAAACTGATTCACCACTGCAGGAAAACCAGGACTCCGCACGTCAACTTCTCCTAGGATGAGGCTAGCTAACTGATGAGTGATGGGTTGTCCTCTCCTCTGCGGAAGTCCATCCTGTGCTGCAAAGGCTCCCTTCTCACCGGTGAAGGTGAACCTGCTCCCGTCGGTGCGTACACATCGCACCTTGTGCCTAAAACAGTCAATCTGTGCATGGACCATAGATAACCAATCCATGACCAAGATGACTTCGTAAGGCCTCGACGCTGCTACAAGAAGATCCCAGCCGAAGCTCTCGCCTCCTAGAGTAAGATCACATTGCCGGAACCAGTGCGTAATCGTCGAGTCTGCTCCCGTAGGAGTCTCTAGCTGTAAGGATCGAGCCAACGGCTCTGTCGGAATATCTGAGCTCCGAACAAGGGCAGCGGCTATGAAAGAGTGACTCGCTCCTGTGTCTATAAGTACTACAGAAAGGGTGGAATAGACACAGATAGTACCTTGAATCATCTCAGGCGCGCCGTGGTCGTAGGCCTCCGCTGCCTGGAGATGTGCCTGTCTCTACCTGCCAGCTCCCTGTGGTCGGGGTGGACCTCCTGGTGGTGGTGGTGGTAGAGACTCAAAGCGTCGCCCACCACATGCTGCTCAGCCAGCTCTTCTTCCTCGTCCGCCTCCTCCCTGCAGACCGCCACGGTCGACCCTCTGCCTCTGCCTCGGTGGTCCCTCAACCGTCTGCTGCTCCTCGGCATGGCGGGTCGGGAAGTCAAGAGCGATGTGGCCCTGCCCGCCGCACGAGTAGCACTGTCTACCTCTCGAAAGACTGACTCCGCGCTGTGTGCCCCGCACTGCTGAGCCAGTTTCCTGAGGTCGTCTGCCTGAGGGTCTGGTCTGCCTGGACCAAAGAGTCATCCGTCGACTGCCTGCTGCAGAGGAATCTGCTACGTGCCACCCTACAGTGGGTCTCGGTGCTGGTGTAGACTCAGCAACAAAGCTGTCGATCAAAAGGGCCCGCTCCAGTACTCCTGTCTGAGTCGGAATGCTGAGGGAGATCAGCGATGCCCTGATCTCGTGTCTCAATCCCTGCTCAAAGTTCCGGGCCCAGAAGAATGGGTCTCGTACCATGTCGGTCGAGTAGAGCGAGAGATCAGTAAATATCGCCGAGCACTGAGCGACCGTCATGTTGCCCTGCTGCAGCTGAAGAAGCTCCTGAATGCGCACCGCACGGAAGGTGGCTGGGAAAAACTCTGAGAGAAAGAGGCTCTCAAAGTCTATCCAGAGTAGAGATTCCTCATCGTGCACTTGGAGCATCAAGCTCCACCATCGGCCCACTGCTACGTGCAGTAGGCTCGCAGCGAGGATCACCATGAGGTCTGCTGGTGTCCTCACTAGCCTGAAAACTCGAACGACTGCCTCCAACTAGTCCTCGGCTTCCTGGGGGCCCGTCCCCCGTGGATCCTGGGCGGTCGCTGGTGCTGGAACTCATTTAGTGCACTAAGGCGACGTGCATCATCAGCGGCTGGTGTTGGAAGCATCGGTGGCTCAGCGGGTAGAGCTACCGCCGGTGCCACTACTGACAAAGGGCCCTGCACCAAGGCCTCGTCGCTCGGTGGGCTGTCTTCACGCTCGAATCTTGGAACCCTAGCTGGCTGCCGTCGTGGGGTCATCCTGAAAAGGAAACAGGTGCGCCACGGTCAGAACAGTATACCTGGTGAGCAGATACAAAGTAATCACAAAGAAAACTTGAAACACACATGCAATCAATGTTTTCGTGCATTAAGTTGGAAATTAGAAGTCAGGGTCTGGGTGTACGGATATGTCGGCCGCCGCACCAACACTGGACTCCCTGGACTGATAACCACACTCAATACGCTAAACACTATTGCTTCACATAGAAAAGATCAGAGTTTGCGGAAGAACCGAACTCCTCTGATACCAATTTGTCAGGAACCGTCCTCGGGGCCCGTGCCATGACTACCCCAAGCCCGCCTTCCATAGGCCAAGGGCTGGCGACTAGCACCAAGGCGTAAATCCTGGTAAAAAGGGAAGGAACTGCCTTTGTAAAGTAAAAAATCACTATAGAGTAAGCAAACGGAAAAATTAAACACTAAGTAAAAACAGAGTACAACTGTAATTGCGGAAAGTAAGTGGACCAGTATACAGACCCAAACTGAATGTAAAGTACAACTCGAAAGGGAAAACAGCAACTGAAAAGGAAAAGCCGCTACACCGAGCTGTCCACTGGAAATCCCACCTGAAGGGTGGGTACAGATAGCTCCACTGCTCCACGGGTCCCACCGTCCGCTCCGAGTACGTCCTGCTCAGTGATCCACCTCCAGGTACCGTCTTTCTCTACAAGCCTCAACCACAATCAGCGTTGTCCGTCGTCTGCAACCAACACAACGTAGTGCGGGCATAGCCCATGTAGGGGTGAGTATAAGCTACTCAGTAGGGACCCCGACACCCTTGAAGGTCTCCCAAAATCCACAAAGGATAACACACAAAGGAAAGATACAATCATGAAGTAACAACCGACACTGCTTAGGTATATGCCCATACATATACCTAAGTCATCAATTCCAATATGCTCCAACCTCCGAGCCCAAGAATAACCCAGTCCACACAGGAAAGTATACGTATTCCACACAGGTAAACAAACGTAATCCACACAGGATAGCACTACACAACCCACACAGGAAAGCAAATAGGGTTCAACTCACAAAGGTATACTTCTTCGAAGATGATAGAGATGATCACTGATCCATCTAAGTCGTCGGACCCACATAAGATCGATAGGTACTAACCCCCGCAAAGACCCACACAGGATCGGACCCACACAGGATCTGTAGGCGCTGGCTCACACAGAACCGCTGAGCGCTGACCCACACCGGATCGGACCCACACAGGATCGGTAGCACTGATCCACATAGGATCGCTGAGTGTTGTAGTTGTCGGCGTCGAATCCACTGAGGATCTCTGTACAATCGTCGTCATCACAGTAGCAATCGCAGCCAGCACTAGGGTTCCCGCACACAGCAAGCTCGTTCGGGAGGGTCCGCTCCACGAGCCGAGTGGCTGATACATCAACTGACACATAGTCCAGAGTTGATGTATCCAAATGTTCCGTATCTTCAACAGGAACTCAACGTCGCAGACGGCGCGTCAATCGGACGCCCGGTCTGAGAGTTATTGGCTTTTCCGTCCCAGGGGCCCGGTTGGTTTTTATGGCAAAACCAACCCGACCGTACTCCACCTGCGTCCAAACCTTGGTCAGAGTATGCCAAACGATCCGTCTCACTAAGAGGAACTCAACAAAGTTGGCGGCACATCAATCGGACGTCCGTAGCTCAAGATATGAGTGTTTCCGCTCCGAGGGCCCGGTTGGTTTCATGTACGAACCAACCCGGCCGAACTCAAAGTATTTCGAAACCTTGAGTGCGATATTTCAAAACGACCGTCTCGTTCCAAGGATCGTGTCGCCGCTGACGGCACGTCGATCAGAGGTCCGTAGCCCGAGTTATGGGCAATTGAACCCAAACGGTCCGAAAATGGGGGTTTCGGGCCCGGACCGACCCGGCCCGAGACCCCCCGGTCGGCCCGGCCTGGCAGACCGGCCAGGCGGCCGGTCCGGCTGGGCACATCGCACCCATCGCGTTGTCTGGCTCGGCCGAAGGCAGAGCCGTTTCGGCAAAGGGGGGGGCACCTGCCCCCCTGTGTAACCGCGGCCCCCCCGCAATTAAGGGGGGGCGTTTTGGCCAGCCGGCCGGGGGTCTGAACCCCCTGTTGCACACCGGCCCGGCTGGCCCATCCTGTCCGGCCGGTTCTGGTCTCCACGGGACCGGTGATGGCTGGTCCCCTTCTTCACCGACAGCGGCGGCCCGGTCCGGCCGCCGATCACCTTGCTCCGCCGCGGCCCGGAACCTGCCGCGGCCCTTGTCGTCCGGCACGGTGCGATGGCACCGCGCCCCTCCGCCGCGGCCCCACTCTGGCCGCGGCATCTTCGGTTTTCTTCGACGCGGTGAGATGACGTCGCGTTCTTAAACTTCTTTCCACGGCGCGGCGCGACGGGGTCGCGCATTTCCTTCCGCAAGAATCCGCGTGGTGCGACGACACCACGCTCTCCCGTACCAACCACAAAGGACCCAACACAAAAATTAAGGAGGAGGGTCGGCCGTGTTTGTGCGGTCTGACCCCCTCATGTTATTCAATAACAAATGGTTTAAATCCACGAAGATCGTCAAGTTGGTATTCACGAACAAATAAATAAATAAAACCCCTACCTTGGTTCCGGAACGGTGTTTGTCAACGAGCCGCGGAAGACGAGCGTCGCGGAGGTCGGGCGTCGCGGGAAAAGAACGTCGACATCGCAAAGCGAGGATTCGAAGTCGTTGACGGAGATTTCGTTGCGGAAAACCGTCGCGGAAGAGACAACACGGAAGAAGAACGTCGCATCGCGGATACAGCATCGCGGAAGAACCATGTTCTTCGGCGGTAAAGTTCTACGTTGAAGAACGGTGTTCTTCGAGTTCTTCGTCGAGGATGAAGAAGAAGAAGAATTCATGCTTCCCAATCCTCTAAAGGTGGCAAAACTATAACAATAATAAAAATAAGACCAAGTGTTATTTTATTAACACAACCTAACCATTTGAATTTCAAGAGTTTGAAATTAAGTAACTCACTTTATTAATTATAACAAGTTGTCAAAAAATTAATGAAAGTGAGTTAATGGGGAGTTATGAAAGTGAGGGGTTAAGAGAGTTAAGGGATTTTAAAAGGTGGGGGGTTCGTGTGGGCCCCACCCTTTCAATTATCCACACATGGGAAGTTGGGTGGATGTGGGCCCCACCACGAACTTCCCATGGGAGAAAATAACCACTTTGATAAGAAATAAAATTGATTCAACAATTTTATTTTCTTTTTAATTAAACCCCATTAATTAACTTCTTCTCCCGCACAAACGCAACTACGGTAAAGGTTCTCTTAAGCGATTACCGGCGTTGCGAGTTCATCGGTGCCCTCGGAATTCGATTCCGAGCACCGATTCAAAAGTTAGAAATTTCCGCTCGTTCGTTCACTGAACGTACCCGAGAAAAACTTCAGAAATTGATTCCCGCCACACCGGGCCTCAGAATCAGGTGCCGTCAGAAACCGCTATCTTGTAAAATTCCAAAGAAAATTAAGAAAAAATTTCCCTTGAATTTTACGGGTCTTTACAAGAATGCATTTCCCTTTTATAAGAGAGGGGAGGGGCACTATTTGAATTCTTCAAAATATTAAATTAATATAAATTACTTTTCTATTAAAAATGGTTACAAAGTCATTTATATAGAATATAGGATAATTATGGGTCAATATATTAGGATAAAATTAAAATTATACAGGTTTATAATATTTTTTGTAATCTTTATCTTTTTGTAACCCTTTTAACTCTTAACATTTTTTTATGTAATTTACAATTTGACAGTCAATATAATTACCATAACATTCCAAACGATTGATAAAAGAGTCATTTATAAAATTTTAGGACTTATTAAAACTATTTTTATGAATCTTGAATTTTTATAAATTTTATAAAATTAACTAAAATATTTTATATTTTAAAATACCACTAGTGTCAATTTTGACACTATTCATTTCTTGACTTTTAAAAAATATAATAAATTCCAGATATCATAGAAAAATATCTTTGAGAATGTGACTAACATGTCAAATTCATCCATAAAATCCATGTATGATATAAATTACATCAAATTATATTTATTATAATAGTTTAAATACCACTTATTTTATTCTTCCATTAATGAAGCAACTATTCCATCATCATTATGTCACTATTTAATTTAATTATTTATTTCTTAAAAATTATAAATAAATTTTCATAATATAGTTAATACTTTTATATTTATAAAAACTATTTTTAGTCTAAAATATCACTTATATAACCCCATATTAAAATTTGTATAATTATGATAGACATGATTATGACAACTTTTTCTTTACTATAAATATAATATTATAATTATAAAAAACAACCCCAAGTGGCTTCGAAATGCCATAAATTTGAAAAAAGGATTTTCTTGGTCAAAAATAACTTATCCAATAAAATTATTACTAGTTTTAGGTTAGTTTTTTAATATATTTATATATAATATTATTTTTACCTTTAATTATTTAATTTACCCTTAACCGTGGTAAAACATTTATTAACAAAGTTATTATTCATAATGTACAAAAATATAAGGGCCCTATTTACATAATTTTAAAATTATTAATAAAAATATGGAATAAATTTTCTCAAATTAAAAACCTATAATTGTTAGAAATTTATTAAAAATTAATCACTTTCACGGAATAAAAAATAGGTTTTAAAGTAAAACAATTTCAAAAGTTAACATGGTTTTTATGTCTAATTTCGATGAAAAATTGATTCCAATGACCAATATTGGATTAAATGATAAAAAAATATCAAATTATAATTTAAAATAGTTGAAAAATATTATTTAACATAATAAATAAATTTGATGAAAAAGTAGTTTTCAATTAAAATGGATTATTTTTTCACTATTCATCAAAAAATGAATCTCATTATAAAAATACCAAAAAAAATATCCAAACTAAATATTGATGTAAAAATTAAAAATAAGAAGTTTATTTTTTTCAAATATAACTTATAAAATTGAAAAAAAACTAGATTTAAAATAGGTGTGCCATCAAAAGGTAGAAAAACTACCATTTTTTAGAAATACTTCTTATGTGTGTAAAATCTGATTTGTTCTTATATAATGTTTATAAAACACCTAAAATAAATTTTAAACATTATAATTAATATTATATATATATATATCTTAATAATAATCCAAAAATAATGATTTCTTTATTTATTGGTATAAAACACACTTACGTACATTTAAATAGTTTTTCTGAAAAATATTTCATTTTATTTTAAAAATGGTTTTACATTAATTTATAATTAATTATTCACCAAATAATTAAACATATATATATATATATATTTTAACCATATTTTTATAATTCAGTTAATATTGTTCATTTTGGTAATCTAATGGCTAGGTTTTAATGGTAACATTTAAATATTATTTAGTTGTTCACTTAAACTCGATGTGGTGCATAATGTATGCTATTGGTAATAGTGTTTAATTTTAAAAATCAATATGTCACATGTTGTGAACATGTGTTGTTGATAAAAAAACCTTAATGGATTCTAGATTCAATTACAATCAAGTCTTGATCAAATGTGATAACACTATTGCTATCATCATTTGAAAGAGTCTCATAAACCATTCTAGAAAAATACATATACACCTGAGGAATAATATATTGAGAGTTCATGATAAAAAGGGATATATATATCTTGAATTTATATCTACTAAGAATAATTTATTGGATATTTTTACTAAAACCATTTTGAGTGAACTCTTTGATTTTATTAAAAGAAAATTGGGGTTATTTTACTTTAAATGGTTTTTAGTGTAGTTCGATTTATTTTATCTTATTTTTTTTATTTTTATTTTCAATAAAATTATAAATTTTTTATATTATTTCTATAATTTATTCCTTATTTAAAGTTTTTTTTAGTTTTTTTTATTTATTTTAATTCATCATATACCATAAATCCTAAATTGGGTATGTATCCATTTCGAGAATCAGGTATGTGACCTAAAATATTAAATATACCCCTGAATCTTTCACCCTTCACCTATGTTTATTCCTATAGAATCAAAACCATCACAATTTTCCTCCATATCTCTATATTCCCGATCAAACTTCTACCAACCTTCTGTGATGAGAAAGTGGAAACAAGGAGACGATGGTAGTAATGGTTCTTTTGAGAAAGTGAAGTCTAGAAATCCACCATATGGAGTGTTAGCTGGAAAAGCCCGGGATAAGGTTTGGTTGAAAAGTAAAAAGATTCTATAAAAGGATTTATTTCAATTTCAATGATGGGATTTTGTTTTTTGTGAGAATAAATATGGTTTCCTATTTTAGGAGGAAGTAAACAAGTTCAACTGAAATAAATAGATTCAGTTTAGTGAAGTAGAGGATGTGTTTTCATCAAATATGAATGGAATTCATTTCTCCTTTATTTAGTGGAAATGGATTAATTAATTCAATTCCCCATGAGGGTAATTTTATATTTATCTAGACTCTAGTTATAACAAGTGTAGTGGGACCAATTGAGGTTTTCATGTTATTTTTTGGAACTTCTTATTTTTAGAAAGGGCTACGAAATATCTGTAAGATGAATGGAAGTTACTTTATAAGTTTATTGAGACTAGGTTTTCCCAAATTTATGGAGATATGGCAAAGGTTTTTTGGACATGTATCTCTTATATGTATTTATTAACAATGGTAACCTAAATGTGGGTTCATATATTAATCAGTTTATTCATCACTATTGTCATGGGAAAGGGGATTTAAATTACTATCCTTATAGAAGGCTCCTATCCCTTATTCTAAAGAAGAATGAATTGGAATTGAATTAGGGATAAGGTATTAAATTTTATAATAGTAACAACCTTTATTAACTCCTCTTTAATACTTTTTGTTATAACTAGGATGCATCCTTAGGGTCTCTAAGACCCGTTGGAAAAGGTTTTGTAGCCCAATTGGTCATACATCCTGAAGAATTTTCTTATGGGTATCCATCCACTACCTCACCACCTAGGGATGTATAACCTATTGATATGGTGCCTACCAGGGAGTTAAATGATTCACTGGCTTCTAAATGAGATCCTCATGTTCCATAGGTCAATTCTATTTTAGAATAGATGATATAAAGCAAAGAAATTATAGTTATTAGAGCTACTAAATCAGTTCAACATATTGAGACAGAAAATGTAGATCACATGGAGAGGCTAGTTGAGGTCGTTCCTAGTGTGAAAACTATTTAAGAAATATTCGAATATGAGTATGAACATCACTTTGCTAAACTAATCCTTACTATATCACCAACTCAAATAGATGAAGCTATGGATACAATCCTGGATGATACTAGTATTCTTTCCAATACTATAGAGGTTTATCCATCACCTCATCATGTTTAAGTGGATCCACCATCTCTTAGTAAATGTTCTGAAAGTTATATTATGAAAACCTTTTCCTATAAAATTATGACTGAATTTTATAATATTAGAGTGGATTAATCATGGGTTGAAAAAGGTGATGAAATCATATAAGGATGAGATTAGGTAGCTTAACAAAAATTCATATTCTATAGTAGATATTGGAAAGTTGTTTAGGATCCTTGACACTCAAAGATACTTGATCAAATAAATCATCATATTAATCCTCCAAAACATGTGTCATCTAGTGTGAGTACTCAAGAAGTTGAAGTAATGAAATCTCAAGTATATTTTCTTAGATCTATGCTTCCAAGATTTAGGTGAATGAGCTTGGTGTTCTTATGGAATCTTAATGGTAAATGATTCAAATATTATAATGTTTTAATATGATATATCTCAATATTTTATTATAGGATTAATTCTTTAATGATAGATTTGAATCAGAGATTATATACATTAATAAGTGTAGTTGTAAGTTAGTTTGAGTTTTTGAAAAAAAATTTAGCATAGTGCCACACCATCACCCCTTCACCTTATGTGGCTTCTTATTTCAAGAATTAGTTTGATTAGGTGTTTTCATATATAAATTATTTATCCTTTTAAATCCAACCATTATACTGTAACATGTTCAAACCTGTTCTAATGAAAGAGTTCAAAATATATTTTTAGGTGAATTCCTGGAAACATGGTGTTGGGAATGATATGTATTTGAATGAAATTGTTTGATATCTTGAATAATGCATGTTTGGTATGCTAAATTAAATATTAGGGGTATCTTAGTATGTTTGAGGTATGATTTCCCATTAAATTGGTCCAATAACTTGAAATAATCAAAACTTTTTAGATATTCTAGTCAAGATATATGAGGATGTTGAAGGTTTATACACCAACTCTTTAGAAGAGGATTCCAGGCCCTTAGACACTGAGGAAACTCCATCTATTCCAGTTTCTACTACAAGAAGAGATATTTTTGTCTAAAAACCTCTCAAGATCATCCCTTTATTAAAACCAGTTGCAACTTCCCTTTCTATACCTACTCTTATTGAACTCGTTTCTACAATTAACTCAGTTAAACAAGCTCATTTCAATGATGTTCAGGAGGTATCTCAAGTTATATTTAATTATATAGAAAATGTGGATAATATGATGAAATTTTTATAAGGAAGACTGGTCAATTTGAATGTTTCGACATACTGTATTCAAAAGTTGCTCTATTAAGTTCCATTAGTTGTTTCATCTAGTTCTTAGCATACTTCCATGATCAATCCTCCTCAAAGTATTTAAACTGGGATGATTGAGTCATTAAAAGTAATGTTGAGGAATGGTTTTTCAATATTTTTCCAAATTTGTAATCAAACCTCCAATGAAATTATATATTTATATAATTTATTTTTCATTAAGAGGATTGATATATGTCCATATTCTCTATTTTACCTCATAGGCAGAATAAATCTCAGAATACCACCTTCAAATACCTTTAAAGGTATCTAGAAGAGAGTGGATATAGTTTTTGACACTATCAAGATATATCAGAAAAACACCAAGGTTTATTTTTCCCTTTTAATTTAATTTTATATACAAGAAGCTTCACCTTCATAAAATCTAAAGAAGCTAGACTTTGAATATATAGATTCGTCTGATTTCAGTGCGGATTCTTGAAATCTTAACAAAGTGTTGGGTCAACTTTCTCATAATCCAATAGACTGATAAGAAGTTACATTTGTAGATGGTTCTATTTTTGAATTTTGGAATGTTCTTCTTCCTTAAATGATGTGGCCTCTAATTTCCACATATCACTATCCTACCTTCAAGAATCCTCTATCCAAACCTCCTTCTATTTTTATTCTAATCAATAAACTAGGGTCTTCTAACTGATGTTTTTTTATATTTTTTATATCTTTCTAATATTTTTACTAAAGTTTATGATCATTAATGAAATTAATTTTTCTGAATAAGACATTGTTATCATTTAATATATTTTATCTAGTATTTTGGTTCTTAAGTGATTATTTTTATTTAATGTGTTTAAAAGAAGTTTTTTTCATTTAATGTGTTTCAAATTGAATGTTTTCATTTATTGTTTTTCAAAGTTATGATTTTCATTTAATGTAATTCCTATTGATTTTTTTCATTTAATTTATTTATTAATGACTATTTTTATGTAATTTTTACATCTTTGTGATTATTTTTATATTTCTACACATTCTAAAATTCAGACTTTCCACAATTATCATTCGGTTTATGAACTATACTTATAAAGTTCATCACTCTAATTTATAAATTAAATTTGTTTTTCATCTCTTTATCCTTCCATTTTAATGACATAATAAGGAGGAATTTTACTCAAGGAGGGGGAGTTACCTTGTGAAGAGAAGTGTTTGATTAAGGGGTAGAAGAAAGGATAAAAAACATTCTAAAAAAGAAACATATAATTTAAATAGATTTTCTGAAAAATATTTCAAATCTTTTAAAATTTCATGTTTTCTATTTAATTGGTTTTGTGATCATCAAAATGGGGTAGATTGTTGGACTATTGATGTTGTTTTACTATATCCCATATATTTTATATTTTAATGATCTAAGAAACCCGTTATATGTTACAAATGACTTTTTATGTGTTTCCATTAGGTTTTATCATTATTTAATCCATTGTACTATTAAAATTATAAAATTTTCAAGTTTTATGAAAATTTTCATTGGGAAATTGGCTACACGAGAAAATCGACAATGTGAATATTCGGTTGTGTCACGAAATCATCTATGTAAATCAGGTACATGAATGAATTTCCTATATGATTTGGATATGTCATGAAATTGACTATGTGTAAATTGCATGTGTCAATGAACCACCTACATGAGAAATGGATATGTTGATCAACACGCAACATGATTATCTTATAATGAATAATCATATATATTAATTGGGTATATGGTGAATTTGTATATGTGGTTCAAAATGTATTTTTGAATCTATCGTCTATATTAAATTTAGATACATGAGGGAGAAGGATATGTGAAGAAATTTCCTATGTAAAGAAAACCAATGTAATTCAGGTTGGTGAATAAATTGGAAATGTGAAAAATGATAGTGTGGATTAAATCACCTATGTAAATTCAAATCAGTGGGTATTCAGGTATGTGGTGATCCAGAGTCAGCTACATCATTATTCAACCTGCCAATTTATTTCTATTCATATACATTAAGTGGGATTTTATATTATTATTCATGCATTAAAAAATGGATTCCTTCCTTATGGTAAAATAAAATATAAAAAGATTACAAGTACTGAGATAAGAAAACAATAAAATGATGATTTAATAGTCAAACCTTTTTTGAGGTATTTTTTGAGAAAAATACATGTGAAATTTAATTCCATGTCTAGATATTATAGATATAATGTTATTAAATTTAAAGACAATCATACATATATTTTATAATTTGGTGACGAAGATAAATACATAGAACATAAAAAATAACATATGTATGAACTTTCATTGTCATCTCTTTGAAATCTTTCATGTCGCTAATCTATTTACGAGTTAAAAAATAAATTCAAGTGATTTATAATTGTGCTATCATGATCATTATTGTTGTTTTTTGGAAGAATCACATCAATATATTCTTGATTATTATATTATCTCCTGTAAAACTATTCTCTTCTATCAGTTGTATCCTACAACAATGAACTGTATTTGTAATCTCACTTTTATCCTCTATATATATTTGTAAAGGTTCTTGGTAAAGGAACCATGAATTATAGGGTTTGTAAATACTTTTTAGATCCTAGTACAAGAACCTATTATTATAAAAAGTGTCATATTCTTTCTCTTAGTCATGAAAACCTTAGTAAAAAACTTTAAATCTTCAGTAAAAGGACAGTTCTAGTGAAAATCACCATGTTCTAAAAGTTGAGTGTGAGTGGAGTGGACTGTGGGATTTATTTTTTGAGAGCCACTATAAATATATAGTGTCTAATAAATTTTAATTTTTCATTTATTTATTCTACTTCATGAATTAAGAAAATAACATAGGTTATTATTCCTTAAATAAGTTGGTTTTGTATATTAAGAAAATTTCAAGAACTCAATTTAACCCCTCCTGATACTTAGTGTAGATGGTCTCTAACCAATAAAATACTCATAAAAGAAATTATGGGATATTTCCCAGTCCATATATCATATGGTTTATTTATTAATTCTTCATATTTAAGGTGGATATATAGATACTCAAGCCACTTACACATACTATTTCATGATTTTTAATATAAATATACAATAAACCAAACTCCAGAATCCATATGCCTAGTGTGTTTGGAAGACTAGGTTTATGAAACATAAATATGAAACTAAAAATAAAACATCTTCTTTTAATATCCATAATGTTATCCTAGATCCCTTTGATCTTATAAAACTAAATAAGATAACCAGATGAATACATAAACAAAAGGGGTGATTTGTAAAGCCTAGTAAGGGGATAATCATGATAACAAAGCATAACATATTAGTTATATGACATAACATGATAAATTAAAAGGAAAGGATTATGAATAATCATATATAATCACGACATAAAGAATGTGGAATCATAAGATAATGGCATCGTATGATTGTGGAAGCAACATAAAACAATACATAAGCATAAGTCAAGGCTAACTTCTAAGGAAGCATAATATTGTTGATAAAGACCCATCATGGATTGGGTTTACTCCCAAATATCATAAATATCATATCATGATAAATAGACATTTATCTATTCATTGAAGTCATATTAGGGTAAATTATTCTTAATATGTATATATTTATGTGTTCCACATGAAGAAATCATACATAAGTCATAAGAGTAAGGAAAACCATGGATAGAAATGGGTTCAATAATTTTGGCACAAATCATAGTTAGAAGATATACCTTAAGGATTCAAAATATAGGAAGGAATTAAATATTTTGATTATTAATATTTTAATAAATATACATAGGTATCAAATATACAGTTCCTTTGAAGAATATTACATGAGAAAGACAGAGATGTAATTTTGTAGTTGAACTTCTTTAGCACGGTTTTTAAAAAGGTAATTAATATTTAAAGATGATAACTATTTCAGGTTTTACATAAAACCATAAGTAAAAAAAGAGGGATATCAATAAAATAATGATTATTTAATTAAGGAAAAATATTATTAAATTTTTTTTATAGAACTGTGAATAATATGGAATAAGGAATAGGAAGCATTGTTTTTGAAATGGGATTTCGTAAAACGAATGATTGATATGTCAACCATAAAGCTTATATTTCTCTAAAACTAAAAAAATAATAATCGAGGAATATATTTAAGGTTTATATATATAGTATATAAGAAGTTCTAATCAAAAAACATAAATATATAAAGTGATTTATATAGAGAAAATTTTTAATGAAAGAAAAGGTGTTGGTTCGGCGAGTTCCCTTACCTCAGGTCACGATCTGCTCGATATGTTTGTCAAAATTCCTGAATAATTTAATTAAATTTATAAAATCATTTATTAAGAATAATTTTCAGTTATATTTCACTTATTATTATTATTTTAACTCTTTTTATGATAATATTATTATAATATTATGATTCTGTTCATTTTCTGGTGTACATACATTGCTTGATTCGAAGGTCACATTAGTTTGTAGGTATTTATAAGAGTTATTATGGTATGGTTACATAACTCTAGAACTGTGATTACATGTTTTTAATTTCATTACAAGAGATTTAAATGGTTTTAAATGTCAAATATTATAAAAATATCTGTTGTTCATAGAGTATAAATATTACAATTTTATGGTTAATTCACATAAACGATTTTTTTACCATGATGAACATACTTGGTTTTATTCAACCATATGACCGTTTCTCTATCCCAAAATATGAAATGTTATAAAATATGATGATTTATATAATTTTTCATAATAATAAATATATTAAAAATATTCGTGAAGGTGACGGTGAGAATGAAGTACATTGTTCATGGAGGCGGTGAAATGATCATAATGTCAATAATAATTATTTTAGAAAGAAATGAGAATAGGTGAGATAATTGAAATTACATTAAAATGATGAAATTTAAGAATATTTCAATATTGGAGCCATTATTTTATGTGGTATGGAATATATGTAGAGGAGGTGTAAGAGGGAAAATTTGAAAGAGATAAGTTTATAATATTACCCCCTTGGATGTCCTCTCTAAGTAAACACCTTAAAGAACCTTATGGTGGTATTTTGGTGATACCATCACTATGATGACTTTCTGGATGGTTTTAGTAAGACAATTTGATAGATATTTTTCAATTACTAAGGCTTGTAATGTGTGAAGATAAGGGGTGGTGAGAGACAAATTTTAACATAATATTAAATAAGTTTATTATTTTTTTCTCAAGACTACCAATAATGATTAATATTTTGACTATATATATTAATTTATTATTTTTATTTCAAGATAATTTTTTTATATCTTTCATGACTCAGTTATTCAAGTATTTGACTTATAATATTAAATACTGTATTTTTCTCAATTTCACGATTCACTAAAAAACTATTTTAGAAAAATCCAAAAAACTCACCATTACCATTTTTAGACATGTATATTCAAAAAATGAAATCCATTTTATGAAAAACATTTTCTAAAAATTGAAATTTTTTTATTTAAATAAAATACACATTTATTGAAAAATAGTTTTTATAAAATGATCAAGTTTATAATAATTATTAAAACTATATATTCTTTCATAAAAACATATTATCATATTTTTACCAATATATATTTCCTCATGAAACCATTTTATTAAAGGGAAATTTTATTTAAATAATATAAAAAATTTAGACAATTTTATTTCAATGATGATAAACCATATATATGTTTTCAGTAATATAATTATAATTTCATTATGTCAAAAATTTATTTTATAATATTTTACACTTTTATTTGATTATTTTATGATAAAACACATTTTTTTATTACTAAATATTTTTTTATTATTTCATTGGTCAATTTAGTTTTCCTAATGGCTATATTACTATTCCAATGTTATTATAATAATCACATTACAATAGTCAACTAATGGTCAAATCCTAACATTCATATTTTCATTTCTACCATATATATACTCAATCATTCTCATAACTCATTAATAACTACTTTTCTTATAATGTTTTATACTTCCCTTAACAATTTCTACATATTCATCATGCTTCTCTTTCCTTTTATGGTCTTTATGGCTAGAGTGATCTTTATGGGAAAATCCAGGCTTGTGGAGTTTACCTTAGTGTGTATTATATTTTTCATTTATCATATTGTATTATTCCAAGTTATTATATTCAATATTATTTCATAATTTTTAATGTTCTTATGAAATGTAAATGTCATTATCTATGCCTATAATATAAAACATAATAAAATTTTCACAATTAATCATAAATTATTTTACTAATAGGGGGAATTTTTAAGTAGTTACATTATTCCCCCTTAATATGTTCCTATCTTGAAATTTCATTTCATACATTAAGGTGAAAAAAATGAACATAGTTTTTCATCGTTTATTATTTAACTTCCTAGGTTGAATATTTATATTTACGATTTTTATAAACTAGTTGCCTTATTGTGTATAACATTATCTCTATGATCCAATATCTTCACTGGTTTTTCCTCATAAGATAGGTCATGATCCAACTATACAACCTACATATTCCGTAAATGTAAGGAACCTATTATGTACTACCATAAGAGAGATACATGAAACATGTAATATAATTATGAAAGGGTTGTTGGGAGTGTTAGTTGATAGGCCATTTTCCTGGTGTAATCAAGAATCTCAAATTATTTTATGTATATTGAACTTATCTCTCCCTTTTTCTAAAATTTCATGAATTTATTCCATGGTGATATGTGGAAGAACACTTTATATCTAACCTAAAACTCTTTTAATCTTCAATTATTATTATCATAGTTGTTTTGTTGACTCTGAGTTATCCTGATGTGTTGTTGAATAGTCTTGACATATTTTGTCATTTCTTAAAAAAATTAGGTCTTGAATTCATGTGTTCACTAACTTCATTACAATATTTTGGTGTTCAATATCCCATCCCATAGAGGTATTTATATGTATCTATTTCAATTCTTAAGTAAAAGCTATTATTGTATGAGAACTTGGCCAAAGGAAGACATTGATCCCAACCTCCTTTGAATCATATCAAGAAATATCATAACAAAACCTCATGTGAATGGATTTTCACATTGTCCATTAGTTTGAGGGTGATAATCCATACTAAATTTAAACTATTTATTTGGAGCATGGAAAATACTTTTCCTGAATTTTTTGGTAAATCTTGGATCTTAGTCATATACAATTAAGAGTGGTGTCCTATAATTCCTCCCCACTTATATAATATATATCCTTACATGTTAATCATGTGAGAAGTCCCCCTAAAATTGAATTAAGTGACAAGTCATTGTAAGATAATACATGAAAAACCATATTGAATTATTTTCTCTCAATGTATTCAAAATACTTATAAAAAATCCATGGTGATTTTTTCCTATTTATATGTAGGTATGTGTAATGGTTGTATCATCCCTTTATAATTTTTTGGTTCTGCCTTTACATTGTGACATTATAGAAACTTTCATGTATATTATATTATCTTTTACATTATAGTATCACACAATTAGTCTTTCCAGAGATCTAGATACATTTTCATACTCCCTAGGTGGATGTATAATGTCAAGTTATGTTCATTATTAATCAAATCGTTATTTTTCTCAATCATTGATGGTACACAGAGTCATGACCCCAATATAAAAAATCTTTCTTTATTAATACTAAATTATGATGATTTTTATTTTATTATAGTATCTAACTTCTTTATTATTTCTACATCATTCATTTTGGAATCCTTTATATTCACTAGAATGGATGTTTGAGAAATCATTCGAGTTACATAGGATTTCGTTCCTTCCATTATAATTTCCATTTCCATCATATCCATGTATAAGAAAATTGGATCATTCTCAACTCTCATTATTGATAGGGAAGAAAGATCCTTTATACTTAGAGAGTTTTTCACTTTATTTACCTTCCCAAGATGGAAATGGATATATTTTTCATAGTCATTGATCATATCTAACCATCTATGTTGGACAATATTAATCTAATTCAGTGTGAATATATAATTGGGGATCTTTTAAACTATATATATTTCATACTTCTCTCGATAGTGATAATGTTTCAAAATTTTCAATGAAAATATCATTTTCAAAAATTCCAAATCAAGTGTTGGATAGTTCTACTAATTATATTTTAGTTACCTTAAGGCAAAGGCTATCACTTAATAATTTCGAATAAGTACACAACCCAATCCCTTATTTTATGTATCATTGTATACCATGAAAATTTCCTCAATTGAGAGTATTGTGAGAACTGGTGTAGATATAAGACTATTTTTAAATTCCATTAATATATCTTTACATTCATTAGTCTAGAAAAAATTTACTCCATTCTGTGTTATTTTTTTCAATAGTTTTAAAAATCATGAGAAGATCCACACAGATCATCGATAGTAACCATCTAGTCTAATGAAATTAGGGATATTTATTACAGATGTTAGTTTGGGGCACTCCCCAATCACCATTTCTTTAATTTATCCACATATATCCCTTTTATGGTGATAACATTCCCTGAGAATGTTACTTTCTCCATAAAGAGTCATGTTTAATATATTTTTCATATTGTTTATCCTTTATCAAAGTCTTCAGAAAAATGAAAAAATGTTCCCCATGCTCTTCATTATTTTAAAAGTATATCATAATATCATCTATAATGACTACTATAAATCATTCATGGTAATATTTAAAGACTCAACTCATTAAGTTAATGAATATTTATAGAGTATTATTGAGTCTGAAGGGTATCACTATGAACTCATAATGTTCATGCCTTATTCTAAATGCACTGATTGGAATATCCGCCTTCCTTGCCAATAATTAGTGATATGTTTATTGAAGATCCAATTTTGAGAAGTAATTTTTCTCACATTGATCATCGAAAAAGGCATCAATTTATGGAAGTAGATATTTTTTCTTTATAATGATTTTATTGTGTTTTTGAAAATTAATATAGAGGTTCATTGACCTTTATTTTTTCTTGATAAAGAGGATCAATGTTCCTAATAGTGAAGTGATAAAAAATATAAAACCCTTTACTAGATTATCTTATAATTTTTTCTTTATTTCTTCCAATTCAATGGTGTCCATATTATATGTTGTCTTGGATATCATTAGAAGTTTTATTGATAACTCAACCTGTCTGTTGGGAAGTATACTATGGGACCCTTCTTGGAATACATTAGTATAGTCCCTCATAATGATAATTTCTTCAAGCATGATTCTCTCATTTTTCATAATAATTTAAGATAGATAATATTTATCATAAGGGGAAAATATCCATAATTTAGAATAATATTCCAAAAGAGATTAATCTTAATCCTTACACCTATATAGAATATGAGGATAATTCATAATATTGAGAGTGATTTTACTTTCCAAATAGTTGATGTTGGATTTATATATGGATAACCAATCAATTCCCAATATGGAATCAAATTTTACTAAAGTATGTATGAAAATATTTTATGGGAGATGCAATCCAAAAACATTAACTAGGGTGTAGTTATATATTTGGGATGCAATAAATGTCCCATTTTTTTCTCATAGATAACTCAACCTCTATGTTTTGGGGTGGTGTTTAAATAGTTATACTAAACTTTTATGATGTGAAGTAATGTGTAGAATTATATCAAAATAATATATTTTCCATTCTGGAATGAATAAATTTCATACCTAAAAACAATTCATTATCAGGTTCTATGTCAATAGTAGTGATAGCATAATCCCTTTATTTATATATTGGAATTAAAGGTTGTTATCTCTGATTATCACTAATAATAATTGGATTATGTCATTTTATTTCATAATTTCTGTATTTATTGTAGTTGAAACACTAGACTATAGGATTATGGTTAAATGGAACCCTTTTTTTATATCACATTAGTGGGATTCTTCATCTTTTTTGAAATTTATTATCTTTATTTTTCCGTTTTCTACACTTGATGCATATATATGTTATCTTAAGATAGTTTTTATGATTCTTATTCCCATAATTTTAACACATGTGATGTAGGGTTTTATTTCATCGATGGTATTTATTCATTGATCCTCCTAAATTAAACTTCATTTTATAATTTTTTTCTCCATATCGTTAGACCATTGAGAATCATAATACTCCATCTCAGCCATAAGGGAATAATGAGAAATATCTTTATAAAATTGAAAGTATTTAATTTATAAATCTTATAATTGAATCATATTTAATACATTAAGTAAACGTCTCTCCATACTTTTAATTTTGATGAAAAATCCAAAGTTGTATCGTACAATCCTAGTGAAGTTTTCCTCATAATACACCATAGACTCATATTCCTTTTTCTGAGGTCCAAGTAACTCCTTAGATATTTCAATATAAAAAATTTAAAGAAAAAATTTATTGAAAAATATATTCTTGAATCCTTCCCATTCTTTGTATTTTATTTCTTATTTGGGATTCATGCTCTTTATTTGTGTTCACAATTGATCAGTTTATCCCTCAAAGAGATAGGAAACCAGTTTAAATTTATCTTGTTCAAAACATTGGAGGGGATAATATCTTCTTAGTGAAGTTAATACATTTTCTATAATTAAATGATAATAAGATACACTAAAAGTAGGAGGCATTTATCACATAAATTACTCAACCATGACTTTCTATTTCTAGGGATAAGGAGGGTGTTATACATGATTCAAGTTATTATTCCTAACATTAGTCAATTAATCCAGTATAACCATGAAGTTCTAGGATCCTAATATAATTAAATTGGGCATTTCATTAGATAAGTCATCACATTTCCAACCACAATGGTTGTTGGCACCATTCCTCTTATTTCAAAGCATTAAAAAAATAAAGGAAAATTAGGTTTAAGAAAACTAAAACTAAAAAACTTATAAGAGGGAAAATATGAACATATAAGGAATAACTAATCAATGAAATATATATCCAATTTTATGAGCCTTTAGTTTTTAATCTAGGTTATCCATGGTAATTTTCCTATAAGGTTTTCTAACCAAAACAATCAATTCAAATCCTTTATAATGGTTCATAAAAAATTGTGAATTTATCAAAGTATATCCTCTAAGAGTGTCAAACCATGTATATAGTAAGGCCTATTTTTTAGGCACTGGGTATACTTCTAGTTTACAAAAAATAATTCATTTTAGTGTTATTACCACTAGGTACATATATTTTTGATCAAAATTCATGTGTAGTATCCAGAAAGGGATTAAATTTCATACAAACCATTTGGTATATACTTTAACAAAAGTTCAAGATGTTTTCCAATACTTAAATTTATCCCTATCATTCTTCCTAATATATACTTTTCGTAATCACCAAAAAAAATTACCTTTATTTTATACCAACTATAGGAACTCAAGCCTCATACACATATTATTACATAATTTTTAACATAAATATATAATAAACACATCCCAATAATCTATAGACCTAGTTTCATTAGAAGACTAGACTAATAATAAATTAGTATGAAACTAAAAGTACAAAAAATTTACTTTAATTTCCAAAATATTCTCCTAGATTCGATTAATCTTTTAAAACTACATAGGATAACCTGGGTAATAAATAAAAAAGGGGTGAGTTATAAATACCATTAAGGAAATAAGAATGATAAATTAGAAAATTTATAATTCCCTTTAACTTAAACAACACATAATTACATAATTTATAATAAAGGTTTAAATTTCTTACAAATCAATGATACTTTTGGTTTAGAGTTTTATAGAATCAGAAAATTCTCTTACAATACATAGTGGACAATTCCACTCGATGTCCATTTTGTATTCCAAAAATAATAGGATTCTAAAATTTAAACTTATGATTCATTCAAAACATGTTTTCTTCTTCTAATATGGATCCCCATAGTTGAAAGATATACCTTTCTATGGTTTTTACTCATCCTTAATCCCAGTGAAAATTATTTGAAAACATGGGATGAGGAAATCAAATCACACCAACTGATATAAAAACAACGGAAACCATTAGTTCTTGAAAAAACATAAAGAAACATATGAATGTTTTCTTTTCTCTTAATCTTGTTTGAGGTCAAAATAATCACTTAATTACTATTAAAATAAACTTCTTTACCTAATTTTTTTCATAAAACATTTTATAATCAAGCATAAAGGTAAAATCATAATTCATGATAGATTTACCATGAAAACAAACCTTTAACATTTAGAAGATCATAAACATTGCCTAAAATAATAAACTCATTGCATACATTTTTAAATAATAAAATTGTCATCAAGACCCATTTACAAGCACAGATAACTCCTATAGGATGTTAGGGGAATAAAAATTCATCATGAAATTTCATAGCAGCATAATTCCAACATTCTCTTAAGAGTAATATACATTAGTTAACTTCAACAATTTATAGTAGTAATCAAATATTCCCACATTTTATTATCATTATCTTTTATAAATTAACTTCATCACTTTTCTCAATACATTTGAGTGGTTTAACGTACCCTCCCATCAAATAATGGACATAGTCTCTTAAGGGTTTGGGTTCACTCATTCATATATTCAACAATAATTTCCAATTATAATGTTTTTTTAAAAAATTAATAACTTTAAACTTTCCACATAAAAACCACAAAAATGTAATTTTATCCCATATAAAATAAATTTTATTAATATTATTAAAATAAGAATAGATGTCCTTTTCATTTGAAAACATCTAAAAACTATAAATCCAAAAATATTGGGAGAATTTACTTATTTAAAAAACTGTTCATCAATATTATACTTGAATTTTTTATAAAAACATTTTTATTCTTAAAAATCATTTTTATGAAAAGTTGTTTTTCATATAATTTTATGGGTTTAATTTTAAATTAAATTCCTTAAATTAAATTAATTTAATTTGGTAAAATATATTCCATATTTTTAATCAAAATAATTAATATTTTTTAATAAGTTCAACTTAATTTTGTTCATAATGAATGGAAAAAAAATATAAAAAAAATGTTACCACGGTTAATGTGAAAACTAGTTTGTCAGGGGTTAAACTAAATAGATAAGGGTTAAAATAAACTAAAAACTTTCCTAAATTATATTTTTTATGAATATTAAGACCTTGTATAATATATTATTCATAAATGCTTCATTTTCATCCTTTTTTCTTGAGTAATAAATTAATATATTTTCATCTTTTAAAAAATTTAAAGTGTGCCTTCTCCCCCACTTATAAAATGACACCCCCTCTCTTCTCATATAAACACTTTATGAGCCTTTTTTTCATAAAATATCCACTCAAATCCATTACTAAAATCTATCCATATTTACTAGAGTCCCTACTTTAATCGTAAAAATAACATAGAAAGTATTATGGTATAAACATAAATTGGTTGTTTGAAGAAGAGGTATAGTTCTTAACTGGGACTTTTCATTTTATTTATTCTTCTATATCCTACAAATTTTATTAATAAAATGATTAAATAATATTATTATTATCTTAATTATAATTTTATTGTTTTATGTTAATGTAATAAGCTATATCCATCTCTTATTTCATAAAATGGAAAAAAACTACCATCCGTGTGTACAGTGGACTACCGCCTTGTGAACTAAAGTAATTCATTTTCTATAACTATATATCAATGCTGATTATAATAATTTATTTAATGTATATATGTGATATTAATGACATAATTAATATTCTATAAAGATGATATATCATCTATTATCTCACCAATCATTCCATTGAAAAATGATAATGTCATTGGTGTGCATGTGTTGATTACCACCTCCACGAAGTGATTTGATTTGTTTTTCATCACCCCATTACATTTATGGTATATATAACTATATTTAAATATATAAAAGTTTATTTTTAATATAATTATAATTCTTTAAATTTAAAATTAAACTTATCTTCTCCCCGCCTCTCTTTAAAAAATGAAAACATTACTCATGGGTACGTACGACCTACCATCTCCATGAATGTAACATAATTCATTTTACATAAAAATATTTATTGGTTGATTTAAAAGGTATAATTGATGGATTGAAAATATAATTACAATGTGATTATTATTTTATATGATGTCATAATTACCTTTTTGACCATATCCAACCTACCGAAGTCATTTTGGAGATATATGTCGAATATCATCAAAACATCCAACATGGACATAAATGATTACGTAATTGAATATAAAATGGACATAAATAAAATAAAACGAATAATAAACTTGAAATTTTTTCTTAATAAATTAAATAAGTAACATAATTTCATTATTTATGAATATAAATAATGTACATGATGATTGAGACACGTGGTAAGGCATACTTTAACTTAAAACCTCATTTTAAATGTTTTAAAGATTTATTTTCTAAGTATTTTCCTTCCATTCCCATAATTTTAAAATTAATTTATGGATGTATTTATATGTGAATAAAATTATTATAAAGGTAATTTTATATAAATTTTTATTTCATACATATTTTTTCCAAATTGATCTTTTTACATATTTTATACAAAACATCTTGTCATTCTTTACAAAATCTAAAAAATATATATTTTAACATATATATAGAATAAAAAAAATTTCCTAATACCCCAAACATTATTTTATTTTTTTATTCCATTAAAATATTCCATGTTTTATTTAAATAAAAACTCTTATTCCTTTAATTCTTAGTATTTTAATTTTGAAAATGTGTTTTTAAAAGGAAAGGGTGTTTCAATATTTGAAATTTTTTTTTGCACATCCCATATTCTGAAAAGTTTTTCACTAGATTTAAGGATGAGTAATAAAAAAGAAGTCCAGATGAAATTCATGACTATTTTTCATGAAAATAAAATATATTTCAATTTAAAACTTTTTTATTGTAGGAAAATGGATACTGAATGGGTGTGTCCAATTTTTAATGTATGATTTTATTATGTAAAAGTTACTACCTAATTCTCTAAAACGCTAAACATAAATGATCATTAGGAATGAATTAAATTTTATTCTACTCAAAAGACACTAGATTGTGTAAATTTTACAAATGTTTTCTTATAGTTTCTATCAAAAAAAGGTTTAGATAAATTTAGAGGTTATGAAAATGTCAATATAATACCCATGAAAGATTATACTTTATGGTTATCTTGATATATCATTTGAATATTACCATGTCTATTTATCTAATATATGTTTTTTAGAATGGTTTTTTGTAAATGAATTAGAAATATAAATTAGAAAGGTATAAAGAGGATAATTACTTTACAAATATACATTTTGGAATACTTATAATTGGAACAAAGAAATAAGTTTCAGTGATGAATCAGTAGATATAGGATATAAATTATTGTGGAATTCATGTTAGAGAGAACAAGGAATTACAAAAGAGGAACATGTTAATAGTTGATAATTTTATAAAATAGATCTTTCCACCAATAAGTGGATATTTAGATATAGTGGTAGTTAAACTATGGATCAATTATTTGGAAAATACATTAAAATTCATGGGACGTTCATAATGTTAAAAGGTAACCCTTAACATTTATCAATTTGAAGGTGAAGCAGAAAGATGGGGATCCATGGTTAAGAATACCAAAGAGAGAATAACACGATGTTATGGAATGGAAAAAATTTAATAATCACTTCCAAGAAAAGTATTTTTCTATGAAAGTTCAACTCATGATTGAGAAAAAATTCTTGGAGTTGAGGAAAAGTGAATATTCCGCAGACACATATGAAAAACAATTACACTATTGGATAAGTAAGAATTGAATTTTATTTAGGACCTTGATATTAAAATTGATATATTTTACCTGAGATTGAAATGAAGTTTATTAAGATAATTGATCTCATGATAGTTGAAAATTTATGATAATGTTTTTAATTTTGTTGAGAATGTTGAGATGGATTTTGAAGACTCTTATATTCCTTGAGATTAAAAGAGTAAGAATAAGTCACGGTGGAAAGAAATAGAGAATTAGTAAACTAAGAAATCTACAGGAAAGCCTATAATATGATCTATGTGTGGTAACAAAAAATATTTTAGGGATTTTGTAAAAGGTTCTAGAATGTGTTATTGATGTTATAAGTTTGTTCATAGGGATCATGACTATAAATAAAAGAGTCCTAAATAATCCAATAATGGGGTAACATATAGCCAGCTAATGGTGAGATGTTTTAATTACAATGATTTGTGACTCTTTACTAATGTGTGTTTGAAGTTATTTACTTAGGGAGGAAATAATCAGGATCGAATGTAAAAATGTGTGTAAAAATAATTTTCTACTACTACTTTTTTTGTTGGTCCATCTAATAAAGTGGTGACAGGTATGTAACTTGTTTTTTTTGAAATTATACCAATTCCCTATTTGAAACTAAATATTCACATTCCTTAATTTTTGAGAAATATTCAAGTAAAATGGAAATATCACCTCATGAAAAGAATATACAACTTTTGGTAAAAACTATGGGTGGAAAAATTAATGAATACAAAATTTATATGAATCTTCCTATTGTTATCAGTGGGGTGGTATTGCCTTCAAATCTTGTTGAACTACCCATAGTGGAGTTTTATGTTACCCTTATGATGGATGGGATTTAGGTTAATCAGGTTAAGTTATATTCAATAGCTAACAAAGTTATATTCAATGATTTCATACCTTTGATAACATTTTAAGATCTTGAGAAATTGATTATATATGGTAGTGAAAGTTACCAAACTCATATTGTTGAAGAGAAAGAATTTTTTTATGTTAGTTATGTTCCCATAGTGAATGAATATATGGATTTATTTCCAAATGATTTGTCTAGTTATATTTCGTACTGGAATGTTGAGATTACTATTAACTTAAAACCCGATGAGAAAACAATTTCAAAACCCCCTTATCGAATGGTTGATGTATAAATTTTGGAAAAGAAAAAGTAGTTGAAAGAGTTACTGGATAAGTGTTTCATTAATATGATCACTTCATCTTGGGGTGATCCTATTTATTTATTAAAAATAAATATAGATAAATGATACACTGCGTTGATGATAGATCCTTGAATAACATCACTATTATTAAAAAGATTCATTTTCCTCATATTGATGATTTATTTTATTAGATCGAGGGATCACATTAGTTTAATAAGATTGATATCTAGTCAGGATACCACCAATTGAAGGCGAGAGAGGAAGATATTCCAAAGATGATGTTTTAGTATAGATATGGAAATTATGATTTTTTTAGTTATATCCTTTGGGTTAACTAATGAACTAGAAATATTTATGGATCTTAGGAACAATAGTTTCCAATACAATTTATAAAAAAATTTCTTTTTTATTGATGTTATACTAATATATTCTAAATGTCATGAGGACCATGAGAGACACCTAAGGATTGTTTTGAAAACTTTTAAAGAAAATGATCTTTATGTAAAATTTATCAAGTGTGATTTTTGGTGGTAACAAATTTAATTAACCTAAGAATATTGTTTCTAAAGATGGAATAAATATTGACATCGGTAAAACTAAAGTTTTTGAGAAATGGATAAGAGAAAAAAATCTCACAGAGATTCATATTTTTCTTGGATTAGTGGGTTAATATGATCAGTTTTCTGAAAACTTTGCTCAATTATCTAGTCGAATGACTATGTTTACATGAAATGGAGTTAAATTCATCTAGATGAAATTGTGTGATGATTTTTTATAGGTTCTAGAATGAAAATTTTTTAAAGCTTCATTTTTCATCTTGTACTATAGAAATGGTGAATTTTTTATCTACAATGATTCTTCATTCAAGGTAATTTGTTGTTTCCAAATGTATAATGATTATGTAATTGTTTATGCTTCATGTCAATTGAAAACACCTGAGTTAGATTATCTTATACATGATCTGGAATTCTATGTTGTGGTTTTGGATTTAAAAATTTTTAGGAATCATTTATATGAAGTAAGTATTAAATATATATTGATCATAAAAGTTTGAAGTATGTATTCACTCAAAAAGAGTTGAATATGAGTCAGAGAAGATGGCTAGAACTGATTAAGGATTATAACTGCATGATTCATTACCATATTGGAAAAGAAAAGAAATTGGTTAATTATTTGAGTTAAAAAGATAATTCTACATTAACTATTTTACATTTGGAACATAAACCATTGGTTAACGATATGATTAAATTTTCACCAGAAATTATGCATGTAGTAACTTTCTCTATTTTGTTTCAGGTTTCAATAAAATCATCACTTATATGAATAATTAAACAAGGTTATAAGTATGATCATATTTTAAAAGAAAATGTAGAACTTATTAATAAGAGATAGTTTCTTAATTTTATTATTGATGAATAATGTGTTGTTACATTTGGAAAGAGATTTTTTGCACCTTATGATTCCCAGATGAAGAGAGAATTGTTGAGTAATGATCATAGTTTGTAATGACCCAAAAGTTTTTCATTGGAAATTCCCTTATTATATTTGTGTCATAAAATAACATGAAATCACAACATAATGAACTAATAAGTGATAAGTGACCTTTAAACATAAGTTTTTCACTTCTGTGTTTGGAATTTCGAAAATCCGACATACATGGTTGTGTTCAAGATGATTTTTAGAGTCTAATGAAATAAAAATAATTTTTGGTGAATAGTTACCTACCCTTATAAATAGTAACATACCCTTATAAATAGTAATATGAGCCTTATTAATAGTAAATCATCCAACATAAGAGTAACATTACCTATTAATAATTAAATAAAATTTAGACATCTTAGAAAGTGACAATTTGACCTTAGTAAACGTTTTGGTATTTTATAAGTCATAAAAAATTAATTATAGTTAATTAATTAATTTATAAGAATATTTATTTCTCTAAAATTTATTGAATCAATGTCTTATGGTTTTTAGAGAATTTTATAAGACCCTACATAATTTTTGGAAGAACTATAAAAGCAGTTTTAATCTTAAAATCAGTTTTCTAAGTAAATTATGATTTTAATTAAATGTTAAATTACTAATATTTAGAAAATTATTTTTGAAAAATGGACTTCATTTTTTGATTCTACACGTCAAAAAATGGTTGGGGTAAATTTTTGGGACTTTTCTGATATAGTTGAATTTTTTGATGAATAGTGAAATACCATATTTTACAAAATAAGGTAAATAAGCTAATTATAGGGTCATGTGTGGTGTTCTGCTGATGTAAGACCACTTGGTTCGGGATTAAATTATAAAATTACTATTATTGGTCATTCAAGACTCACTATTACTTGTCTTGGGGGGAAATAATAAACTGATGAATTTTATATTAAGGAAACCCCTCTCCCCTCCACTATAAATACCAACCTTCACTCCCTCATTTCCTCACACCTCTCAAGCTCCATTCCTTCCCTAAACTCTTCCCAAACATCTTCCCTATCCCCTCCCCCATGTCCCAAAGCTACTGGTCTCATCAAAAAACCATGACTAGCTTCCTTAAAGAGGATCTCAAGAGGAAGATTTAAGAGGTAATTTCTCTCCCTCGTCTCCTTTAATTTCCTTCCAAGTTCAAGTTCATTTCTTGACCTCTCCCCACCTATCTTCATCCAAATGATATTTTAACTCCATTATTATACAAATAATTTATTTTTATGATTCTAATGGTATATTATATCATCCAACCACCTTTCTCTATTCCTTTTATTTTACTAAAGAGAACGTTGTTCGTGATGTGTTAATTTATCACCTTTAAGAACGACATGCTTTCTTCTTCCATTTCTACCTTTAGATCTGGTAATGAAACCATTTTTATGTTTTAAAAAGAATATGTTTTATGTATTATTTTATATTTAAAGTTCTGGAAATAACCTATTTCCATATTACTATGTGATAAGTTAAAAAAAGTTCATTGTGATCAAAAAACCGCCCAAATTGACCCAAATAGCCATCATTTAATTCTTATCTAATGATTCATCCAAATGGATATAATATAATTGATTATAAGATCACTAAAAATCCTTTAATATAATTAATGACTTCTAATATTATTTCTGTATGTTTACCCATGTTCTACCCGAACATCAATTTATGAATACAAGTGAACAACCCAAGAAAAACCATAAAAATGAACATCATCGAACAATGTTTTTAAACTCTATAAGTCATACAAAGGAAAATAATATGACATAATGAAACCATAATTAACCCTATTAATGTAAACATGGTTCTGTATTTCTAATTAATGAATATAATGTCATTATATAGGACATTAAAGAGAAGGAAGCATTCGGGTACAAGGTAAGGGGAAATTTTCGAACTCAACTTTCATCCTTTAGGTTCTACCTCTTTCAATCCATTTTTTGATATGGTCACTCATTAAAGATCATTTGTTCATCATTGTATTTTCTTTTCTGAGATATAAATGTTTTCTAATGAAGTTTATGTCAATCCAAATGTTTTCTGAAATAACTCTTCTCTTAAGAACTCAACTTTTACCTCTCATTCATGGTTGATGGTTCTTGTATCAAGTTTGTTTTTCCCTCTTTATTTTGGGAACCCAAAGCTTATGAATGTATTCTTATGAGATTAAACCCATTCCTTAACGTGGTTTAGTTATGTTCACCTTTGATGTATATTCCATGTGGAAATCATGATAATGATAATGTTATGATGTGACGGGTGAGCCCGGAATTATATAGCGCAATTATGAATGTTTCAAACTGACGGGTGCGCCCGGAATTATACAATGCTCCAATGCATTGGTTAAAGTGATTAATCAAATGAGTAAATGTGAAATGATTTGTGAAAAACATTCTAGCTTGGTTCACAAGAATGTGTGGTAGTTAACCACTGATAATGATGTTTCATTTTTATGTTTTGCCACATTTCAAGTCTTTTATTTATGCTCATCTCATGTTCCTGATCTTTTGCCTATGTTATGATTATGCTCACACCATGATATATTGTTCTTATCTATCCTCTTAATGGGCTTCTAGATCACCCATGTTTATGTATATCCTCATGTGGCTACATGTACTAAGGAGAGAACAAGTGCCAATAAAAATCTAGAGAAGAAGAAATTAAATAAACGTTTATGCTACATGTTGTATTTGTTATGTGTGGTCATATTTTTCCCAAGACACTAAGCCTTTGGATAATCTTTGTGTAATACTATTATGTTTTTTATCTTTGAAATTATGTAATATTAATGTAAGAAAAGGCATGGTCACTATAGTTAGTATCAGAGGCAAGGTTTAGGTTATTTGGGAATTAGGATTAGTGAACCCTAGAGAAAACCTCTAGTATAAGACTAACTAAAAATATGCCCACAAGAATATTTACCTAGGGATACCATATGTTATGTTTTTGGTATAAATTTTTTAAATGAATAAGTTATTTATGACTTGTTTAGTTATGTCTTGTTCTATCCTATTCTATTTTAGAAAATGGTGGGAACCAGTAGAAATCAGGCCAACAACTCATGTGAGGGCCAATGCAACAATTGCCCGAATGACATCCCTAATGATTTGGGAGGTGGAGTTCAAATATTCATGGCTATGCTTACCCAATTATCTTAGGTAATGAATAATAACAATAATAATGTGGAATTACCTCCTTCACCAAAGAGGGAGAAAGTTGCTATTGAATGTTTTATGTGGCAACAACCACTGACGTTTTGTGGATCTTCTAATCCACTAGTTGCGGAACAGTGGGTCAAATACATGGATAAGATCTTGTTTTTTCTTCACTATTATGAGACAGAGAAGGTGACCCTAGCCGTTTATCGTCTAGATGGAGAAGCTGATCAATGGTGGTCTTTGATTAAGAACACCAAGCCAAGGGAGGAAATTGAAGAGATGGAATGGGAAGACTTTAAGATAATTTTTCTTAATAAGTACTTCCCATGAACACTTCGCATGAAGATGGAGAGAGAATTTATAGAGCTCAAGCAAAAAGAAAGAGAATCTATCACAACATATGAAGCGAATTTCACAAGGCTTTCAAGGTACGCTTCAGGTTTTCTTGTCAACAATGATAGCAAAATTGATAGATTCTTTAGTGGATTAAAACCACGCCTTCGAAAGGCTATTGCAATTAGAGGCTTTGGGAGATATGAAGAAGTTGTTCGGTGTGCTCTCAAAGTAGAGATGGAGTTTGGAGAATGGTCTCATGGATATGGTGATAAGAAAAGAAAGATGGATTTTCAAGCTAGTGGATATAATGTCAAAGGTGGGAAGAAAAATCAACGACCCACATGCCAAAAATGTGGGAAGTTTCACCATGGGAACTGCCTCAAAGGGATGGGGAAATGCTTAAAGTGTGGGAAAGAAGGAAACCATGATCAAGAGTGCCAAAAAGACATGAAAAGGAAGGAGAATGTAGCCGATGAAAGGAGAGAACCACTCATGGTTCAATGCTAAAACTGTAAGGAGCTAGGGAACTATGAAAACTAGTGCACTAAACCTAGTTTTCTTGAGGGTAATCAGCATCAGCAGCCACCAAAGCCAAATGAACAAGGTAAGGCTTCTGCCATCACTATTGTGGAGGTGGAACATGATAATGAAGTCATACAAGGTACACTTCTTATTCACTCAAGAATGGAAAAAGTCGTATTTGATTCTGGTTCTACACATTCGTTTATATCTTTCAAGTTTTCTAGAACTACAGAATCGAAGCCCCGAAACCTTGAAGTAGATATATCTATAAAAACACCAAGTGGTGGAATCACTGCAACCCAAGTGTTTGACTCTTCTACTATTGGCGTATGTGGGAAGATTCTTCCGGAAAATCTCGTAATACTTCCCTTGGTGGAATTAGACTCTATAATGGGAATGGACTGGCTCTCGTTATATATAGCACATATCAACTGTCAGGAAAAGGAAATATATTTTCATAATTTGAACCATCCCATGCTCCTCTACAAATGAATGGAAGATCATGAATCTCCTTTGAAAAATCCATCAATGGTGTGGGTGTTGATTCCCTATGAGGAAGCATACCTTTCCCAAATGGTTGAGTCGAAGGAAATTTCCAACCTTGAGGAAATACCCATCATGAGGGAATACGGTGATGTGTTTCCCAAAGAGTTACCCGGAATTCCCCCGGATCATGAGGTAGAGTTCTCAATTGAACTCATACCTGGAGCTACTCTTATCTTGAAGTTCCCCTATAGGATGGCTCCTATATAGCTGGAGGAGTTAAAGAAGAAGCTACAAGAGCATCTGGACAAAGGGTTCATACACCCTAGTGCATCGCCTTGGGGTGCGCTAGTGCTCTTTGTGAAGAAGATGGATGGAAGAATGCGGTTGTGTATCGATTATCAGTAACTCAACAAGATCACCATAAAGAACAAGTATCCTCTCCCAAGGATTGATGACTTGTTTGACCAGTTAAGGGGAGCTCAATACTTCTCAAAGGTGGATCTTCGTTCTGGATATCATCAGGTAAAGGTGAAGAAGGAAGATATTCAGAAGACTGCCTTCTGTACAAGGTATGGGCACTATGAGTTTTTGGTGATGCCCTTTGGACTTACTAATGCCCCTTCAATCATCATGGATTTGATTAATAGAGTCTTTAGACATTACCTCGACAAATTTTTGGTAGTGTTTATCGATAGTATTCTCATCTACTCCAAGAGAAAGGAGAAACATGAAGAACATCTAAGTCTTGTGTTGGAGACATTGAGAAAGGTGAAGTTGTACACCAAGTTTAGAAATTGTGAATTTTGGATGAATCAAGTCACGTTCTTGGGACATTTGATCACAATTGAGGGAATTTCTGTGGATCCTTCAAAGACAAAGGCGATTAAGGAATGTCCCAGGCCCTCTAGGGTCACAGAAATCTGTAGTTTTCTTGGATTAGCTGGGTACTACAAACGTTTTGTGAGAAACTTCTCACGATTGTCAAGCCCGATAACTAAGTTAACAAGGAAAGGGGTAAAGTATGTCTTGACAGAAGAATGTTAGGGAAGCTTCAAGGAGCTAAAGAGAAGGATATTTATTGCACATGTGCTCAAACTATCGAAAAGTGGAGAAAGTTTTGTGATATACAGTGATGCTTCAAAGAAAGGCTTGGCTTTTGTACTCATGAAAAATGATAATGTGATAGCCTACGCCATACAATAGTTGAAGATCCATGATCAAAACTACTCGACGCATGATCTAGAGTTGGCAGCCATGATTTTTGCCTTGAAAATATGGCAGCACTACCTTTATGGCGAGAAGTGTGACATATTCACCGACCACAAGATCCTAAAGTATATATTCACACAAAAGGATCTCAACATGCGTCAAAGGAGATGGTTAGAGCTAATCAAGGATTACAATTTCTCTATTCACTATCATCCTAGAAATTCAAACAAGGTAGTTGATGCTCTAAGCAGAAAAGAACCTATTACTCTATCCATGCTGTAGATTGAGAAAGACCATATCTTCATGGATGTGAAAATAATGGATTTGGAAATCATAACTAAAGGGGATACATCCTACCTTGACCAAATGATTGCACAACCATCCGTCCAATAGAAGATTAAGTAAGCACAAAGGGATGATTTGGAGATACAAAAGAGGTTGAATGCAGTAAAGGAAGGGAAGATGCAAGAGTTCCATATCGACAATGATGGTGTGATTCAGTTTGGAACGTGGCTTTGTGTGCCTTCATCACCTGAGATAAAGAAGGAGATATTGGACAATGCACATAGCTCAACATTCTCTATCCATCTTGGGAGTATCAAGATGTATCGTGATCTCGGAGAACACTTCTGGTGAGATAACATGAAGAAAGAGATTGTGGAATATATGTCAAGGATCTTGGTATGTCAGCATGTTAAATTTGAGCGACAAAATCCCAAGTGTATGATGCAGCCATTGCCTATACCCATGTGGAAACGGGAAAACGTTACTATGGACTTTGTCATAGGTCTCCCGAAGACATCAAAGGGAAATAATGTGATATGGGTTGTGGTTGACCGACTCACCAAGACTGCTCATTTTATCGCTATTAGGGAAGACCTCTCGCTTGATCAACTTGCTATGATATATGTGAAGGAAGTGGTGATACTTCACGGTGTTCCACTCTCAATTGTCTCTGACCGTGATCCATGGATCACATCTAAATTGTGGAGGAGATTTCAACATGCTTTGAGTACTAAATTAAATTTCATCACGCCCTATCACCCCCAAACCGATGGCCAGTCTGAAAGGACTATTCAGACACTTGAAGATATTGTAAGAGCCGGCTCTCTTGAATTCAAAGGTGGTTGGGATCAGAATCTCCCATTGGTTGAGTTCCCATACAACAGTAGCTTCCACTCGAGTATTTAGATGGCTACATATGAAGCTCTGTATGGAAAGTGATGTAGAACTCCGACCTATTGGGATGAAGTTGGAGAAAGAAAGCACATTAGACCCGATCTTGTTCAAGAGATGACAGAGAAGGTTCAAGTCATCCAAAAACACATCAAAGCTGCCCAAATTCGGTAAAAGAGTTATGCTGACAACCATCAAAGGGACTTGGAGTTCGACGTTGGAGATAAATTCTTCCTTCGAATATCTCTATGGAAGAGAGTCATGCGATTCGGGAAGAAAGGGAAGCTAAGCCCAAGGTATATTGGCCCCTTTGAGATCCTTGACCGCATAGGAGATTTGGCCTATCGTCTTTCACTTCCACCGAATATGGCTCAAGTTCATGATGTGTTTCATCTATCACTACTGAGGAAGTACATACCAGACCCCTCACATGTACTAAACTTATGGGTGGTGTAGCTGGAATATGATCTCTCCTATCAGGAGTAGCCAGTAAAGATTCTGGATCAGAGAGATACGGTTTTACGCAACAATACAACCCATCTTATCAAAGTGTTTTGGAGGAACCATAAGTTTGAGGCAGCAACTTGGGAACTAGGAGAGGCAATGAAGGAGAAGTACCCTCACCTGTTTGTGTAAAGTGAAATTTCGGGGGTGAAATTTCATAAGGGGGGAGAATGTAATGACCCAAAAAAAATTCAATGGAAATTCCCTTCTTATATTTATTTCATAAAATAACATGAAATCACAACACAATGAACTACTAATTGATAAGTGGACTTTTAACATAAGTTCGTCACTTCTGTGTTTGGAATTTCGAAAATCCAAAATACACGGTTGTGTTGAAGATTATTTTTGAAGTCTAATGAAACAAAAATAATTTTTGGTGAATAGTGACCTAAACTTATGAATAGTAACATACCCTTATGAATAGTAACTCATCCAACATAAGAGTAACATTACCTATGAATAATTAAATAAAATTTAGACATCTTAGAAAGTGACAATTTAACCTTAGTAAATGTTTTGGTATTTCGTAAGTCATAAATAATTAATTATAATTAATTAAATAATTTAAAAGAATAATTATTTCCCTAAAATATATTGAATCAATGTCTTATAGTTTTTAGATAATTATATAAGACCCTACGTAATTTTTGGAAGCACTATAAAATCAGTTTTAATCTTAAAAACTGTTTTTTTAAGTAAATTATGATTTTAATTAAATATTAAATTAATAATATATAGAAAATTATTTTTAAAAAATGGACTTCATTTTTGGATTCTACACATCAAAAAATGATTGGGGTAAATTTTTGATATTTTTCTGAGAAACTTGAATTTTTTATGAATAGTTAAATACCGTAATTTACAAAATAAGCTAAATAAGCTAATTATAGGGTCATGTGTGATGTTCTACTGATGTAGGCCCACTTGTTTCGGGATTATAGTATAAAATTACTATTATTGGTCATTCAAGACTCACTATTTCTTCTCTTGTGGGGAAATAATAAACTGATGAATTTTATATTAAGGAAACCCCTCTCCCCTCCACTATAAATACCACCCTTCACTCCCTCGTTTCCTCACACCTCTCAAGCTCCAAGCCTTCTCTAAAATCTGGAAAAACATCTTTCCTAGCCCATCCTCCATGTCCAGAATCTTTTTTTCTCATCAAATGACCAATACTAGCTTCCTTAAGGAGGATCTCAAGAGGAATATTTAAGAGGTAATTTCTCTCCCTCTTCACCTTTAATTTCCTTCCATGTTCAAGTTAATTTCTTGATCTCTCCCCACCTAACTTAATCCAAATGATATTTTAACTCCATTATTATACACATACTATAATTTTATGATTCTAATGGGATATTATATCATCCAACCCCCTTTCCCTCTTCCTTTTATTTTATTAAAGAGAACATTGTTCAGGAGGTGTTAATTTATCACCTTCAAGAACGACATGCTTTCTTCTTCCATTTATACCTTCAGATCTGGTAATGAAACCATTTTTATGGATGAACCAGAATATGTTTTTTTGTGTTATGTTCTATTTAAAGTTCTGAAAATAACCTATGGCCATATTACTATGTGATAGGTTAAAACAAGTTTGTTGTGATCCAAAAACCACCCAAATTGACCCAAATAACCATCATTTAATTCTTATCTAATGATTCATCCACATGGATATAATATAATTAATTATAAGATAATTAAAACTCCTTTAATATCATTAATGATATTATGTTTACCCATGTTCTACCTGAACTTCAATTTGTGAATACAAGTGAACAACCCAAGAAAAACCATAAAAACGAACATCCCCGAACAATGTTTTTAAACTCTATAATCATACAAAGGAAAATAATATGACATAATGAAACCAGAATGAACCATATTAATGTAAACATGGTTATGGATTTCTAATTAATTAATATAATGTCATTATAGAGGACATTAAAGAGAAGGAAGCATTCGGGTACAAGGTAAGGGGAAATTCTCGAACCTAACTTTCATCCTTCGGGTTCTGCCTCTTTCACTCCATTTTTGATACGGTCACTCCTTAAAGATCATTTTTTCATCATTATCTTTACTTTTCTGGGATATAAATTTTTTATAATGAAGTTTATGTCAATATAAATGTTTTCCAAAAGAACTCTTCTCTTAAGAACTCAACTTTTACCTCTCATTCATGGTTGATGGTTCTTGTATCAAGTATGTTGTTCCCTCTTTCTTTTGGGAACCCAAAGCTTATGAATGTATTATTATGAGATGAAACCCATTACTTACCATTATTTAGTTTTGTTCACCTTTGATGTATGTTCCATGTGTCAATCATGATAATGATAATGTTATGATGTGACGGGTGCGCCCAGAATTATATAGCGCAAGTATGAATGTTTCAAAGTTACGGGTGCGCCTAGAATTATACAGCGTTCCAATGCATTGGGTAAAGTGATAAATCTCATGAGTAATTGTGAAATGATGTGTGAAAAAGATGCTATCTTGGTTCTCAATTATGTGTGTTAGTTAACCACTAAGACATGATGTTTCATTTTTATGCTTTTCCATATTTCAAGTCTTTTATTTATGCTCCTATCATGTTCATGATCTTTTGCCTATGTTATGATTATGATCACCCCATGATATATTGTTCTTATCTATCCTCTTACTGGGATTCTATCTCACCCATTTTTATGTATATCCTCAGGTGGCTATATGTACTAAGGAGAGTACAAGTACCAATAAGAAGCTAGAGGATAATAAATTAAATAAATTTTTATGCTAGATATTGTATTTGTTATATATGGTCCTAGTTTTCCCAAGACACTAAGCCTTTAGATCCTCTTTGTGTAATATTATTATGTTTTTTATCTTTTAAATGATGTAATTGTAATGTAAGAAATGGCCGGGTCACTATATAGTTATCCATTTTCTTCTCATCCAAGAATAACTAAGATATACATAGACTTATGAGAGTATTACTGATGGGATGTAAAGAAGAGATATATATTTTAATTTACCATGAAATGTTTGATTTTTCATTAGGTTAAAGTGTAACTGCAGTTACTTAGGGTATGAACATTATTCTCCAGTGATAGATTGGAAATGGTAAAATATATGTATGTATTTAATGGTGGTATTTTCAAAGACATCTCATGGTAATGATGTAATTTGGTTAATTGTTAATCGAATAACTAAATCTGCACATTTCCTTCTCAATTGAGATATTAATTTTTTTGATCATCTTTCTCAACTGTATAAAAAGAATATAAATAGGTTACATTTATTTTCTCTCTCTATTGTATTTGATTTTCATCTCAATGTCAATTCTAATTTATTGGAAAGACCTTTATAAGTCCTTAAGTATGAGATTGAATTTTAATATAGCTTATCACCCTCAATATGATGGACAGTCCAAGTGAATGATTCAGAACATGGAAGACAATATTTTGTTCTTGTTCAATGGATTAATAGGGAATTTGGGATCAAAATAATTAATTAGTTAATTTTTCTAATAATTATAGTTTTTATTCTAGTTTATATACGGTACCTTTTGAGGCATTACATAGAAAGCAGTGTGAGTCTCCATTTTGTTGGGATGAAGTAGAAAAACAAAGTTTTTAGGGATATATTTAGCATAATAAATGGTTTATAAGGTTAATATGATTCATCAATATATGAGTACAACTCCAAGAATGAAAAAAATGGGAATAATCAGAGTAAATATCTTTCTTTTCATGTAAGTGATAATTTTTTACTTAAAGTATGTCCATGGAAAAGTTTTATGTGCTTTGGTAAAAATGGGAAGTCAAGTCCACGGTTAATTAGACCATATGAAATCTTGGATAAAGTTGGATCTATTACTTATCTATTGTCCTTTCCTTAAATTTTATCTTAAGTACATGACATATTTTAGGTTTGATTGTTATGAAAATATGTGTCATATGCATCTTATGTTTTGAGATCTGAAGTAGTTTAGTTGGAAGAAAACCTTTCTTATGAGGAATGCCTAATATAGATTCTTGAACACATAGAGTAAGTGTTGTATAACATGGTATTTCATAAAATTAAGGTTTTTTTGGAAAAACCCATATTGTTTAATAAGTAAAATGGGAATCAGAAAATGTTATAAAATAAGAATATCCCCAATTTTTTAAGTAATGAATAAAATTACTAGGATAGGATTTTGAAAAGGGAAAAGAATGTAATAGAATAGGTAATATTAAGATAAATAATTTTAACATCTTATTTATATTTTTTAATTGGATTTTATAAATTCATAATCATTATAATAATATTAGGTTATTTTCAAGTCAAAAGAAAAAATGAATTATTTCTAACCTAATTAGGTTTTCATACAATATATGGTTTTATTCAATTTTTTTTCCCAATTATAGAATATTAATTTGAAAAACTTTTCTTCATTTTTTAATAAATCATTTCAAATTTATCTTTTGATTAATGTTTAAAAATATTCAGAAATTATTAATTTTTCAATGAATAGTGAAAAATACTAATTTTTATAAAAAACTAGATTTTTTTTCAAGAATTTAAAAAGTTAAATTTTATTTAAATGTTTTTTAAAAAGTAAAATTAATTCATTTATATTATTAATAATCTAATTAAGTTCATTTTTATCAATATTATACTTTAATTTGGTATAAAAAATTATACTTAAAAATTCATTCTTCTAAATAACATTTTTTCATCACTTTTATTGTGATTAATTTTAAATTAAATTATGTCACTTATATAAATTTAATTTTATAAAATGTATTTAAAATTTTTAATCATAATAATTGATATTAGGTAATTATTTCAACTTTATTATTACTCAAAATTAATTGTAAAAAGAGTAAAAATATATTACCATAGTTAAGGTTAAAACACATCTTCTGGGGGTTAAACTAAAGAGATAAGGGATTAGATGACCTAATAAAATTTATAAATTATCTTATATTGACATAGTACATACTTATATCATTTATTATTTTAAAATTTCCCATTTTGTATTCATTTATCTTGATTCAAACATTAATATATTTTAATATTTTTGAAAATTCCAAGTTTGACATCTCCCCCACTTATAAAAATACATCCCATCTCCTCTCCTATCCACACATAAAGAGATTTTTTTAGAAAATAACTATCCAAATACCATCATAAAATCCATAACCTTTTCATATATTTCCTTCTTTGATCATAAAACTAACCTATTAATTCTTTAGGAATAAACCTAAAGAGGTTCTCCGAAGAAGAGGTATAGTTCTTATTAAATATTTTTCATTTTATTTATTATTATACCTCCATAAAATAATCTTGAAACATTATAAAATGATAAAACCAGTATCTTCTATATATTAAGATGTTTTTATTCAAATTTTATGCACCATATCCATATCCTATTATTTCATATGTGAAATGAATCCATCGTTCGTCTGCATAGCAGACTACCACTTTGTGAACTGATATAATTCATTTTCCATCACCACCACTCAGATATGGTTATAATTATGGTATTAATGTATATATATAAATATTTATTATATTAATTTAATAATTAAAATTTTAGAAATATTATATATCGTCTATTTTCTTACATTTCCATCCATTGAAAAATGATAACTACGTTCATGTGTATGTGAAGATTATCTCCTCCAAGAAGCGATGTGATTCATTTTTCATCACTGAATCACATGGATATAATAAATAAGATTATATAAATATATACTATGACATTAATGATATAATTATGATTCTTTAAATATAAAATTATACTTACCTACTTTCTCTCAGACTCTTTGAAAAGTGAATATTTTAACCAAGAGTACATTTGACCTACCATATCCATGATTGTAACATAATTCATTTTTCAAAACCAAAATTCATGGATGGTTTTAAAAGTATAATTTATGAATAAAAATGATAAATATTTCAATATTATTATTCTATATATGATTGAATAATGACTTAGTTTTCCATATTCAACCTCTCGAATTCATTTTTGAAATATAAGCTAAATATCAATAAAACGTCCAATGTTAACTTAAATGATTAAGTAATTATATATGAAATGGAAATAAATAAAAAATAAATAAAAAAAACATGAAAATTTTTCTTAGTATAGTGATTAATTAACATAAGTTTATTATTTAGTAAGATAAATATTGTATGTGATTATTCAAATTCGAGGTATGAGATACTTGAACTTAAAACCTTATTTTAATGTTTTAATTCTTTATTTTATAAATCTTTTTAAAACAAGTTTGTAATATTAAAATTATATTATAGATGTGTTTATATAGAAATAAATTAATGATAAAGTACATTTGATGGATCTTTTCTATTTTCTATAAATGTTTTCAAAAGGAATCTTTTATATATTTTATATGGAAAATTTTGACTTTCTTTTAAGAAAGAAAAAAACAATATTATATTTTATGTATAAGGCATCAAAAAAATTCCCATAATTGAAACCATTAATTGATTTTTTTATTACTTTAAAAGATTCCATTTTTTCATCCAAGAAAAACCCTTCTTCTCTTTGTTTTAGGTATTTTATTTTAAAAATTATTTTTTAAAAGGAATTAGAATTTCGATATCCAAAATTGTCTTTCATATGGTTTCAAAACAATTTTCAGGGGTTTATGATGAAAAGGTAATAGTATAATATGTTTTATTCATTATATGGTACTTTATAATTATATATTATTATAATTTATCCCGTTATAACTTATATTATAGGTAGTCCTGATAAATCATATACGATTGGTGAGCCCGATATAGCTTATATAACAAGTGATCCCAATATAACACTTTAATGTGTTGTGTAATGTTCCTTGTATTAAAAGGAAATAAAGATGGAGTTAATCGTGGAGTTTTATAATATTTATTTAACTTGAAACTAGTTATTTCTGACATTGTTTATGAATATAATGTTCTATGTTTCTTAAAATGTTTTATATTTTCTTGCTCTGGGTTTTAAAGGACTAGTTTGAGAAAAAAGTGTGTGTTTCTCATGTGGTTATAATTTATTTCACATGCTCAAAGAATATTTTTATTATCATAAAAAAAGTATGGTCTTTAATTTTTTTCATTGTATTAATAGATCTCTTAATTTTATGTCCATTACTCATATTTTTATTCTTAGCCTGCATTTTCAAATATTTTTCACAAGGTTTAAGGATTAGTAAGAACAAAGTTGTCAAGTTGAAGCTCATGAATATTTTTCATGAAAATAATATTTGTTTAATTTTGAAAAAATTATATCATTTGAAAAATGGACACTGATTCGATATGCCCAATTTTTATTGTATGGGTTTTCTGTGTAAGAGATATGACGTAATTATTTAAAAATGTAATCCTAAAATATCTTTTGGAATATAAGAAAGTTAATTCTAGTATAAAGACACTAGATTAAGAAATTTTTAATGTTGGGTCCTTATATTAATAATAATTTAAGTATAAATAACAACAATATTTAAAACATTTAAAAAAGTCAAGATAAGGAGTAAAAATATATTATGGGAATACTTTAAAACACGTTTTTATAGAAAAAACATTACCACTTTGGTAATTTTTTAATCAAACGATAATTGATGGTGAGAACATGAAATGGATTTTTAAAGAACTTTAATGTAAGTAAATTATTGATAAAATAAATCCATATGGTATTATTTAATCCACATAAAATAAAACAAGTGTTGAACATGGAATGAGACTAAATGAAAGAAAATTGAGATGAGAAATACCTTACCATGAGTCCAACTCGCCACACAAATTATTTAACTGATATATAATAAACTTAAATTAGTTTTTTACTTTCTTAGAAACATTTTCCAAGTATATTCACTTATAAATATACCTTTATTTCATTTATTATCATTTCTTATATAGTTAATAAATTGATTTAGTTCATGTCTAATGTTTTGAGGGCATTTAGTTCATAATCCCAAAATACTTTGGTAGGTTGACCACGGTACAACAGGTCATTTTTCCATCATATACCAAATAGTAATCATTCAATAATTATCATATTTATTTAATAAATAAAATTTTAGAACCAATAATGAAGGGGAGACATGAAACATGTATTAGATCTCTTTATGTATGTGGTAGTACACACGTATGCCCAAGTGACATTATCATTTTCCAAAGGTTGGAGGGTAAGAACGTAAGTAATATGATATCTTTCTAGAAACATAATTATTCCATGAGTATCATATATATTCATTAAATCCATTATAATAACCATTATTTTGAGGTAGTAATTTATAACACCCTACCCTGAATCACTCTATATAGTAGTTGGACCAAACTACCACATGACCTCAGGCATGCCGCCCATACACTAGAGGCAGCCGACTAGTAGAGGGGGTTTATAGGATTACCATGGGGAGAATATAACCCCATATAAGAGTGTTAAATAATAATATAAATAACCAAGAAATATAACTTTAAAGTATGTACAAAGAATAAATAAACAAAACATGTTTTAATTAAATGAATGAGAATGTACAAGGCATACATACTTATCAACAGTTCGATGATCCTATATACATACATGATTAATAAAAAACCAAATATATATGTGTCTCCTTCATTATCCCCAAGACTGGACTCCAAACTCCTTGTCCCACTCTAGTTTCACCTACTCGACCACACCAAACCAGATCTCAGACCTCAACTCAACCAATTCCATTATCTAAGTGAAGGTATTCTTGGGTACACTAGTATAATAGAAATCTGAAGAGGGTTTTAGTAATTAACTATTTAGGGAACAACCAACATGGTGTGGTATCATACCAATAATTGAATGATATGCCCATGTTATATGATCATAATAAATAAGTGAACTACTACAAATAAATAAACAAATACCCTAAAAACTTACTCCAACCCAATTCCAGGATATCTCTGAGAACAACACAACAAACATTAAAACTAGTAACCTAACAACCCCAAGGTCATGTATATATAAACTAGGTCAAGACCAATAACCATAATGGATCCTTTGTTCCATGACCCGGATCAACCATACCTACCCCATCCAATGTTAGAGTGTCTCTAAGCATGAGAATCACCTCAAGGTAACCTCTTCCCACTCACTAGGGATCTTATACTCATTCCTCCATAACAATGAGTTGTGGACCATGGGAAATCACATTAAATCCCTAATACTAAATTCCTTTGGCTGAACACGACAGTAGTACCTGGGAATTCTCAGTATCAAGCTGATGTATGAAACTTAGGATGGAAAAGACCCCATAAAATCCTATACATCTTGGTGTAATATATTTCTGGAATACCCAATAAATCAAGGGGAATACCCTCCCAAGACCACATGGTCAATATCCCAAGCATCCAATAACTCACGACACATTAGTCGACTCATGATTAGTGTGTCCACCAAATATTAGTGGGGGTATCCCAGAAAATAAAATAGTGGACCCAATAGTCACCCTCAGGATGTTCAAAATCTTTTACTTGGGGATATATGCCCGCCTGGAACCTCATAATTCCATTCAAATCATGGATATCATGTTCATTAAAAATGGTTTACTCGTATCCCCATTTGAATCCTAACACTTGGGCATTCTCAATGGTATCATAATATCGGAGGAACCCATGTCATCCTAGTCATTCCTATACATGTGGAAACAAACTCTATAATTTAGAATCCTTGGTACCACCTATAAAAATCCACTCTTTCATCATCTAAATCAATATATATGAGTATTTCTAGGAATTTTCCTCCAATATACCAAGATCCTGGATCTCAAACATACCAGGAATCATAGGGCCTCATCTATCTCATCAGTTAATTCATCGAAATTCAGGGAAATCAAGACAGTGCTAGACCAAATTTCTGAATCCTAGAGTCATAACCAATCACATATCATGACAAAATAATTAAATAAAAAACAAACCATGGTATGGGTGAATGGACACTCCCCTTAAACTATCCATAGCCCCACGGGCTGACAGGTTTGGTATGGGTTCTAGGTTACACCTACAAGCATCACTACCCATAGATATATCCACCTACTTAGGGTCATCACTCAAAGGGGAAACCATAGGGGTCCCCTATTTCATCACTACAGTAGAGTAATCTTATATTGAATAGTCATTCATAACTATTTTTCAGGCCCACACTCGATTCTCATAGGATATCTCATAACTTAGAATCATCCAAGTCATATCATGTCCTCATAAGCCACAGGGGTATGCCAGACAAGTAATGGTATCGAGAGATAGTTCAAGTCCAATCTATATGTCTTGGTTTATTCCTGACTAGTCAACTCATCCTAACCCAATTAAATTATGTGTATGGTTAATCCACCTAGTCTAACACATCTCAAGTGTCCTTACAGGTCTACTAGGGTTGTCTATGTCAAGTATCATCACACCCCCTCTGGGATGTTTCTAGGTGTCATAGAATTTTCTTAGAGGATATCAGTAGTCAAAGAGACAAGCCAGTGCCCAAGGCCCTTAGTGACCTTGGTACTTTGTCTCTTTGCTAATATGTTTACACTTGAGTCTAAAAATATAATTTAAATTTGTTTATTTAAATTAAATAAAACAATTTAATAATAATTGGGTCATTTCCTTCTAGAATAGTTATCCTACAACCACATTAATATATATAACATGCATTAAGCTATAGGTCTTTTATTGGGAACACCTACCTCATACTAAATCTTTTCCCTTTTTATTTTGTTTCCCATAAACTCCCATAAATTCTCAACCAAGCTCATATAGCGTCTTCTTTATATCATTATACACTAACTATGTCCCTGGGCACCTAACTCACACCAAAATGGCCAAAAAAATTATAACAAATCTTTTATAATTAAACAATCAATTTATTCAAAAATAAAATAAATTCTAAAAACTCACCAAGAATCCTATGATCATTGTTTCATCAAAAAAAAGTTTTACCCATCCTTAGGACAACCAAAAACCCATTCTGGGTCAAAATATTAACCTACATCACCAATTACAACATTAAATAAATTCTAAATCTAATTAAAAAAAGGAAATACATGGTGTAGTGTACCTTTGACAAAAAAATGAATACAGATAGACAGACATCATCTCAGAAAATCCACTATCTAGGTTTTATGAAAGACATTTCAAAATCAAGTGATTTCAACATTCTCCCATGAAATCTCCATTTCTAACATAAATCATAATAATTCTGAATCATCAAGAAGTAGAAGAAGAAATAATGGAATGATATACAGGATATTGTACACCTATTCATCACTTCGATTTTCCAAAAACATATCTATAATCAAATGGAGAAGAATAGGGATAGGGTAGAACCCCCCCATCATGTATGCTAACATGGGGAAATAAAGGGGGGGGGGGTTCCCCCTTTAAAACCTGCGAGTGGAAGTGGGTATTATTTTCCATTAATAGTCACTATATAGATTATATTAGTTCACTGGATAGCTATTGAGCTCAATAGGCTAGCTAGTAGCTAGTTAGTGGTTGTAGGTTCCAACCACCCTAGGTTATCTTTGGAATTACTCAAAGCCTCCTATAACAAGTTGACCCTCACACCACATCAAAAATGAACCTCTCATAGTTTTAAAACTCTCAAAATTTCCCTCAAAAAATTGATTTGAAATCTAAACAATCTACTAAATTGAAAACTAAAACTCCTTTTATATTTTCCAACCCATCCATACACAGAATGTTTTACAATCTCCTCATCCTAGGAATTCTCATCCTCAATAAGCCACATCAAGCATTCAATCATCGATCCTGGCCTAAATAGGTTTCCAATTATAATCCAAAATGGTTTGGTTCCATCCTTGTATGGTCAATATTCCTTCCAAAGTGCCACCCCAAATCATGGTTCTCGAACCACTAGAAAATGATCCATCTGTCAAATTCATTTCCAAAGCACTAAGGCAGTGACCACCCATGCCTATCCATATCATGACACACTAGGTGTCATTATTTTAGCGGTCACTTAATCCATAGTTCTCCCCACAATAAAATTTAGCATGTAACAACCATTTCTAATACCTTAGTACCACTCTCTATTCGAATTTCAAATCAAAACAAGATCTTAGTAGTCCACTGACTTACATAGAAAATTTCTCAACTTACTGCACCCAATAATACATAAGAACATCATTAATCAATTGAAACTCATTCTTGTTTCTAAATTACAAGTCAAAACATGTGTGAATCTTCCATTCATGTATAAAATGATCATAGTGTATTTTCCTTGAAAATCATCATCCAATAGTGAAAACAAAAACATTTTATTGAATATTAATTTCCTGACATTTTTCCAATATATTTCCCACAATTCATGAATAAACAACACTTAGATCACTTATGTTCAACCATTCTCAAAAACACTTGGTTTCCCCCACCAATACATTTCCAAAACACCAAATCATGATTCCTTAAATTCTCAAATGAATCCCTTGATCATTTAAAAATTCTTACCAAAATAAATTACATGACTTTTGGTGTAATCCCATTACTGAATCCTAAATCGACCAATTCATCCATTGTGCTCCAAACATGAGCGCTGACATGTTTCATGTTCTGAATCATACTAAGACAATCTAGACAATATCAATCCTAACACCAATGCTCAAACTCCATCCAATATCTTATCTAAACCCCAAATCTGGTATTTATGTGGGAAATATATGTTAGATTCATGCAGTTACATCCAAATGCCACCATAATTGTCTAATGATTATTTTTACCCATCAATAACCCTACTAACAAGGGGTTTTATTACCATGACTTAAATCATTCTCCCCATTATAGAGAAGACACGTTCTTCACACCATTGGATCGAAAATATGACCACCACATCCAACATCCTATCCATCATTGAACATGATGGTCAGACCTGTCCAATCTTGCTCATATCCAAGAACTAACATGAGTATCTATTCATCCATGATGAGGTTCACCTCCCCCAACCAACCACTAGTGCACTCCTCGCTATATGTCCTTACTCATCCCACTTCTATAGTGCTACCTAAATTTTCACATCATGAAAGCATGTGATTCACTCCTTCTAAGTCACACTCATCGAATTCTAAAACTACTAGTCCCACAAGAAAACCACTAAACCTCATTGACCTTCGAACCTCTCATGATCATTACTAATTTCTTAAATAAATATAACTACATATAAAAAAATGTGTATTACATTGATCTCATTTGAAAACAAATGGGAATACACCCCAATACCTCATAACCATAGAAAATCCATCTCAAGATCCCATGATTCACATTGCCAAACTCGGTTTACCATTCCAAATAGACCATCAACTTTTCAAGCTAACTGTATGTTTATCATCCACTTGACACCATTCCAAAACATTAAAACATTCCCACACTCCTATTTCATGTAAATTGTATAATTATTTAATAGGGTTAGGCAGTCGAATAGTCTTTCCCTTCGAAACCATCCTTGATACCACTACACTCTAAGTAACTCACTTCCCAAGGCATAACAATTCCTTTTTCTATAACATCAATTTTATCTCCCATGCATTGATCTCATAGGCTATAATCTTATAATGCTTATTGCCTCAAAGGTACCCATGAACTTGGGAAAACCCCTCCAACATATTTCTCTCAATAATCACAAAATCATTAAATCACTAAACATTGAGTCACATATCAAGGTCTCTAGGTTTCCCACCTATCCCAAAGGTCAAGTCTTGTATATAGTCACAATTTAAAGGACATAATCCAAACTCCCATACTTACATATATCATAGAATATATGTTGAAAGAATACCCAATCTAAGGTTCCATATGTACAATAGGCATCACATGAAAACCAAATAACCTATCAAGGCACTGATTCTCATCAAGAATCCACCTAAAAGACTACTCCCTTGAGAATCTCAACTCATTCTGGATCATAAATTTATAACGGAATCATCCCTGATGATCTATTCCCACGAAAACCATAACCACCAGATCTCTAAGTATAATTTCATTACAATATATATGGTAAAACACCATAAAATATGACACTAAAACATTAAATAATCTAGAATATAGTCATGTCACATAGTTATACTCTCTCAATTTTAATCTCTCTACGATGATCCATACCAAGGAACCATAACCACCAGGTTCGCCTAGATATAATTTCATTACAATCTATAATGGAAAAATATATATATAATGATACTAGATTTCTAAATAACCAAACCTACATAGTACACTCAACTGGCATCGATCTGTAGAAATTTATATCTAGAAAAACACCATTACATTATTTGGTTAATAAGTCTTTAATTTTAAGCAATTTGGGAAAATGATATATAAATGGTTATAGGAACTTTAAATTACCAAACCCAAGTAATAGTAACCCACTATGGGTTTCCCACCATGGAACCATGTGCATCACTGGACTGCTAGGGTATCCTCACATCTTCTGTAGTGATGGACCATGTTGTTTTCATTGACAAGAATCTCATCATATATCCACATGACCTTCCATTAGAAGAAAATTTATATATAAATGGTGGTCCACATAGAGTCCCTGATTTAACATATAAATACATTATATCATTTTTTCATAATATTCATTACATTACACAAATACATTCCCAAAGATCATATTAGTTTAGTGCATTTAGAAACATGAAAACATAAACACTAGTCCATAAGTGAACTAAATCATCTCCCACTACATTTTTCATAACTTACACCCTTCATAGAGACATAATAAAAAATACATATCCTCATAATATGGGGAAAGGAAACATAAGATAGTGTGAGATAAAATTAACAGTAAGGGTAAACAAAGTAGATATGTAAGAATAATCATGAGTATAAGGGTATGATAATTTGAGTATAACATTTGAAAATTATACGCTACAAATCAAATATCATAATTAGGATTCATAGCCTTAAGATTGGAATTTTATAATACATTAATCAAAATTTAATAAAATAACATGATCCATGAGATCATAACATTGGTATAAGACATGAATTTGTGGAATACACATAAATATATAAAATCTTATGTTAAGGACACCCACCAAGACATTCATTATATAGTAGGCTTGGGCAGACCACCCATGTACCTGGTTCAGTCTAGGGATGACCACCCATGTTCCCTCCTTTATAATCTTTGGCTAACCACATGTGTACCCTCCTTTGTGGGAGTGGGATGACCACTTGTTTATCCTCTGAGCACACATCACATTTATCATTATACAATGCATTTGGGGGAGATATAGGTCCTACCCTTCACATAATTGAAACCATATTCATGTGTGCCAAAATATAATAAAATCCATACTATATTAACCCATGAAATGAAATGGTTATTCTAATATTTCATCATATCATAACCTCTATAAAAGAGATAACTTTTATATTCATTTCATCACAAAATAACCCCTAAAAGTATGTGGGTTTCATAAGTGTTTTATCATGGTATAACTTGTGGAAGAGATTTGGGTTTTATAAAAAAATGTCATATTAAACATAAAAAAATTAAAATAAAGAATAATAATGGTTTATTTGGATCATATACCCAATAAATAAATAAAAACTATATCAAAGTATTTCATCTTAGGTGGAGAATAATTTTTAATGATCGCTTGGATAATGTCTTAAGAAAATTAAACTTTCTTTGAAAATCATTTTTTAAGACAATAAAACATTTTAAAAATGATTTTATTTTTAAAATAAATTTGAATATTTAAGAATTAATATTTAAAAAACATTTAATAAATTTCTTTAGGAAAATATCCTTTCTGATTTTAATAGAATTTTAAAATCATAAAACATTTTGAAATCCTTTTTGTTTAAAAATAGACATAAAAACTCATAAATAAATCTTTGAAAACCATTTTAAATAGTTTTGAAAACATAAAAAAATTATAATAACTTTCCCTGAAAATGATATTAAAATATAATTTAAAAATATTTTTGAAATTATTTTACGAAAACATGGTTTTTGAATAAAATATATTTTTGACCAAAGAGAGAAATAAGACCATATTTTCATAAAAACACATTATTAACTATTTTAAGTACCAAAGAGTGTAAAAATGGTACCATTACTTCAGGGTATCATGAATAACTATAAGATAATAAATTTATTGGAAATTACTAAGATATAGATCATAATATTTCATCAATGGAAGCATAATCATAAACAATCCTGATAAATGATGAGATTGTAGCAATAAACCATTACCACATTGGTAATTTTGAATCATAAACCAAATTAAGGAATAACATAAAATGAATCTTATAATATCATGAGGTTTAAAATAATAATGATATTATATTCAAAATGGTTGTTTAAAGACCTTGTGAAATAATATAGGTACATAACATAATGAACATCTCAATGAAGGAAAATTGCAACACAAATCCTCTAACCGCTTTAGTAACATTTTAACTATAAACTCTTTGAACGATAGATCATAAAATATATATGTAAATCCCAATAATAATAATAATAATAATCATAAAATAAATATGTGAGAATTATACACACCACATACAATAAATATGTGTTGAATATAGCATGTGCCTCATAAAGGTAAAAAGTGATACATAAATCACTTACCTTGGGTTTTGACTCTGGTCGTACTCATTAAAAAATCCTATATAATAAATATAAGTTTATAATAAATATATAAAATAACCATATTCAAATATATAATACCATATATTATTTACTTATGACTTTATATTATTCATTTATTAACAATTTCATGTTAAAGTTACGTTTCTGGTGATAACTACTTTGTTATTCAAACATGTTTTGACTCCCTATTCTTAGTCATATTACATAGATGATTATTTAATAATATAAATAATTTAAAACATGATATTAATATAATATATATATTCATTATATATTTATTTATAATAACATATAAAATATAGATATGTGAAATGAGACACACTGTTCATGGAAACGGTATGTCGTACATACGCAAGAACATTGTTTTTATTTTTTTTAGATTAAAATAAACAAAAGTTTATGATATATTATAATTAAATAATAATTTTTTGTCATATATATTAAAAAAAATTATTAAAACAATCCCTAATACATTCCATTTAAAGAGTGATGGAATCACATCACTTCGTAAGGTTTTAGTCTGTCCTAGGCAAGAATGACATAATCGTAATCCCAAAAAATGGATATCATGAAGGTATGTGTGATATTACAATTAAAAAATAGAAATAAAATCATAAATATAATATATAAACTATAATTCCATCAATATTTTCAAATTTTAATGGTGGTAGGGGAGTAACGAACAACATTGTTTTGCGGGGCAGTAGTCTGCCATACACATGATTGATGATTGTGTATCCCATTTGATGGATGTGTATGATTTTTTAGGTCGTAAAATTAAAATAAAAAAATGTATAAATATATTTAATATACTTATATTGTTATATAATCATTATATATAAATAATTTAATGGGTTTTAGAATGAAATAAAAAAAAATTTCATTGATGAACATTGCCTTTTCATCAGGTATCACCTTTTTCTTTCCACAAAAGGACTACCTAAATTAAATTTATTAAAAAAGGAAGGATTATAGAATAATTTATGCAAGTGAATAATTTATTTTATTATTTATTGGCCAAACCAATTGTTCTTCAAGGTGTGGAGAGAGGGGAAGAGGTGGTGGCCTTTTATAAGTTGGGGAGAGGACACAATTGGAATTTTTGAAAAGCGAATTAGGTGTACCCACATTATTAAAAAATAAAATGATTAAATAATTAAATAAATTAATTATATTAAGGGTTAAGGTATAAAATGTTCCATAAAAATAGTTTTTATAGGTTTATAGTTCATTTTTATACTTAATTTTATAGTTCGGTCCCATGGTAAACTTGTTTTTCTATTAATCACTATGATTAATTTTAACTGTTTTCACTAATAATTTTGTAAAAAAATAGGTCTAAATTGTTATAAATTATAAATTATGATGATTAAAAATATTTAACAAATTTTTAAAAATTAAAATTACATAATTTGAGGAAATTAATTTAAAATTTAATCTTGTATATGAGATGAAACAACAGGTTTTTAAAGTGAAAATGTTATAAAGTTTGAATTATTTTTATATACATTTTCAATGTGGAATTGATTCCAATAAAAAAATTGGATTAATATATGTATAATTAATTTAATTATACTTTAAAACCAATTTAAAATATAATTGAACTATATAAATAATACAAAAAAAGCTAGTTTTTAATTAAAATTCGGGATTTTTAATTATTCATAAAAAAATGAAATTTTGCAAAAAATCCCAAAAATCCACCCTAATATAATTTTAATGTTACTATTTAAATAATAAAGTTTATTTTTTCATATATAATTTATTAAATTTTTTAAATAAATCTATTTAATATAACTTCTCTATTAGATGGTGGTAAAAATAATTTTAGAAAAATATGTCTTTTTATATGTAAAATTGGATTTATTTTGATATGTTTTTTAAAAACCACATATTATGAATGTTAAATAGTTTATTGAATATATATATATATATCATTAAAATAATTCATCAAAATGGTTTGTTAAATTTATAAACATAAAACATGTTTTAGCATAGAAAATAGTTTTTTTAGAAAAAAAATATCATTATTCTCAAATTGTTCTTACTTTCATTTATAATTAATAGGATAGAAAAGAATTAATTTTCTAAAAATTAATTAACAATATTTTTATAGTTTAGTTAATCCTATTCATACCCACCATTTAGATTCATAGTTGATAATTATATAAATTATAATATTAATAGTATATTGTCATTCAGTAAGACTTGATATTGAATTTATCGAAGGAACTCGGTATTGTGTGTGAAACAATATGAACTAATTGTTGTTGTACCACAATATAATAAATGTTTTATGTTTAATTAAAGATAATATCTATGTTTCATGTAATGAAATCTAATCTTTATGTTTCATGTAACGTAATCTAAACGTTCTATTTCATGTGACACAAGCTAAAATTAGTGTTTCTTATAAAGAAAGTTTAATTTGGTGTAGAATTCAATGAAAAACATCTAATAATTTTAATTTATACAAAAAATAATTCATAAAAACTTGTCTAATAGAGTATAATTCCACCAAGTAGTTATATGTGAAAACATCATATGAGAAGTTGTTGACACTTTAAATAGATGAACCTCATTTAGTGTAGAAATTCATATTATAATGTCCCGACATGTTAGGTGAATCCTACATGACAACTCATTATGCATGAGACACCTCTTTCCTCAATAGGGTAAGATCAAAATACATAACTAGTCTCTTACTAATGGTATAAAATCCATAAATCTAATAAATCATTAATGCAAACATCATACGCATTACACAAGATAAAAATAACATCAACTATAACATTTCATAACAAGACCATCAATCTTAAACCCTTGAAAATGTGGAATTCCTATCATAAAATATGTTCATGATGAACTATTATGGTATCCATCACAAGATCTAAAATATCCTAAAATCTCTTAGCTATCATACACTAAATACCAGGAAAAAATAAAAATAGTTCTGATACCACTCTATAACACCCTGCTTTAGATCACTCCATACAATAGCCAGACCAGACTACCATGTGACCATTTAAATGCATCCCCATATTCCAGAAGTTTCTGACTAGTAGCATAGGTCTATAGTAATACCATAGGGAGATTATACCCCCTCAATGAGAGTGTTAAATAAAAATATAAATAACAAAGAAACATAATTTCCATGTATATAGAAGGAATAAATAAATATAACATGTTACAATAAAATAAAATGTGGGCATATAAGTCAAAAAAATGATCTCCCATTGATTTATCATACACACATAACTGATTAATAAGGGAAAAACACATATATTTAAGGCTCTGTCATCGCCCTCAGACTCGCCTCTAATCTCCTGAGCCTGCTTTAGTTGCACTAGATCAACTATGAAAAACCAAATATTGGGTCTCATCCAAACCTATTAATGTATCCATTTGAAGGTCAACTTGGGCACCCCACTTAAATGGTGGAACAAGAGGGTGTGAATACATAACTTAGTAGGGAACCACTAAAGAGGTCCCATACTATACCAAAAATGTAGTGACATGTGCATATGACATGCTCAGAATGAATAAGAAAATTTTTGTAAATAAATAAATAAATACACCAATATTACTAACATATGACTAATGGAAGAATATATATGAGCATTTCTGGATAACAATACCCACAATTAACAAAACTATCCCATGGTAAAGTACATATAAATTAGGCCAATCCCAACAACCATTGTTAATATTCAAGTTTATGACCCTTATCAATCAACCTACCTCAACTAGTGTCAAATTTTCTCCAAGCATGAGAATCACATAAGGGTAACCTCTTCCCACTCATTGGGAATCCCACACTCATTCCTCTGTCAAAATTAGTAGAGAACCTTTGGAATCACCAGGTATCCATCACCCTCATGACCTCTGGTTAAACCCCATGCTAGTACCTAGGCATTATAAGTGTCAAGTCAATATTTGATTCTTGGTATGGGGAAGGACCTAGGAAATTCAAAACATCAAAGGGTGAATGATTCTTGGTTTCCCAATGAAATCAAATGGAATACCCTCCCAGGATCCCACAATAAATATCTTGGGCATCAAATAACTCACTAATCCTCTATCAAAGCATAACTAATAATTACACCTAATCATAGCAGGTTTTCTAAGTAATCAAACAAGGGAATTCAATAGTAACAATTAGGATTCTCGACATCCCATGCTCAGGGATATAGTCCCACCTGATACCTCATATCACTATTAGAATCTAAGGTATCATGGAAATTTTTAATGGTCTACTGGTATCCCCATTCTAATCCAAGAACCTAGGAATTCGTAATGGTTCACAATATGAAAGGAACCCCTACCATCATATGAATTCTTGTATATGTGGCCATAAATTTTTTTATTCTTGATCCTACATACCACCTCTAGGAATCCAGCCTCACATCAACTAGATTTTTGGATGCTATCCTGGGAAAGAATCCATCCTGAATATACCATGATACCGAATCATGAAAATATCGAGTATCTTAGGGCCACAACCGTATCATTAGGTTATTCCTGATCATCCTAGAAAATCATTATAGTAATAGTACCAAAACAATATTTCCAACCATTATTGAAATCACATATCATGCAAAAATAAATAATTAAAGACATACCAAGGTCTTGTTGAACAACCACTCCCATCACACTGTCTATAGCCCATCAGGATCACAAGTTTGGTATGGAATCTAGGTGAAACCCACTACAGTCAATACCCATAGGCATATACACACACTTAAAGTCATCTCTTAAATGGTAAACCAATGGGATCCCCTTGTTCATCATTATAGTAGTGGCATCCCACATGGTATCCTTGGTCACAACTGTTCTATCAAGCACATTCCTAATTCCTGAAGGGGATTTCATCCCTCAACATCATATAAGTCATATTATGGACTGGCAATCCTAAATTGTACTCCACACTAGAATAATTCATAATATATATCTCATGTACCATCTCTATATCATATGTCACTCTTGAATGGTAAACTAATCCCATCTAAATTCCATTATTCCTAAGGTTGATCTACTTAGGTTAAACACATCTCAAGGGTCTTAATGGACCCACTAGGGTCAACTGTCACAAGTCACATCACACCCCCTATAAGAGGGTATATGTGTCATGGTATCTTATTGGTCTAGGTCTCATCCATCACTGTCTGAGGCATTAATCAAGTTCCCAATGTTCTCAGTGGATTTAACACTTTGTCTATTTTCTCATGGGTGTACAATCGTGTCTAAACATTTAATTAAAATTTGAATATTTTAATTAATTTAAATAATTAAATAATAATATGTAAATATTATTATGGGTGAGTCCACATAAACCGACATGCATATATACAACAATCAATAATCTATCCAGCTAGTATTAGGATAACTTTCATCTTCCTAAATCTTTTCACATTTTTATTTCAGAGCTTGAAAACTCCCATTGACGCTCATCCAAGCTCGCACAAGGCCATATCAGAACCACCATCCATTGATCGCATCCTAGGGAACCTAAATCATGAAAAATAGGACAATAAAAATCATAAGAAATATTATAAAATTAATAAATAATTTTATTTAATGGATAAAACACCAAAACCTCACCTTGAATCCAATGATCCCTGGTTCTTTGAGAAATATGGTATCAACCATTCTCACCACACCCTCAAACCCATTATGGATCAAATACACAAACTATGATACCAATTAATTCTCTAAATAAATTCTGTTTTTAATGATAAATTAAATAAAAAACCATGGTGTGGTGTACCTTTCGTGAAATGATGAATGGAGATATGTGGATGTAGTCTTAAGAAATCCTCTATATAGGCTGCAAAAAATCCCCATCAACATTCTTCAGTAGATTCTCCATTTCTATCCTAAATTTAAATAATATCCAATTATAAAGAAGAAGAAGGAGAAATTATGGGATTAGGGTGAGGATCTTGTACCTTATGCCATCACCTAAAATGATCAAAAATGTTACACTAAACCAAGGGAGAAAAGGGGGGATAGGGGAGTTGGTCCCCATGTGGTGTGTTCTAATAGGGGGAAAGAAAAGGGGGTATTCCACTTTAAAACCTAATGGGGGATGGGGATTTAAATCCTTTAATATCAACTATCAAGCTATTGGATGAAATCTATAGCCACCTTATAGCCCAACCACCCTGGGCTACCTCTAATGCGCCTCAAAACCCTTGGACACTAATTCTCCCTCATTCCCTATCCAATACGTGCCTCTCATGGTGCTCAAAATCTCATAATTTTCCTCTTAATACCAGTTAAAAATTAAGATCATCTAATAACTTGAAAAATTAAACTTCTTTTTGAATTTATAACCCATTAGTTAACATGGGGTTTTATATAATGAAAAATGAAACACATCACTTCATGGAGGAGGTAGTCCACACATATGGATGAGAAATATTTTTATTTCCCATTGGATAAAAAATAGATGGAAAAATGTTTTTTTCAATGAACATAATAAAATTTCAGTATACGAATGATAATGTTGTTATCATATAATCACAGTCATATAGTATTTTAAGGAGGTGGAATAAGAAATGAATTTGAAAACACTCGGTTAAGAGTTACACATATTCTATGAAAAACCTCAATTTTCTTACACATTAATCCTTATAGATTGATATTTTGGTGAGACTGGAAACTATAAGATATGGTTAGGAAGGTAGGTAAGGTATTTTTTAGGTACTAGTTGAGATATAATGCATAAATGGTCTGAGTAAGATAAAACACGACATTCCCTTCTATAAGTGGGATGGGTGGAAAACTTGTATATACTTGAAATGTTAATTTATAATATATGTTTAACTCGTGAAAATGGACACAAACTTCTATATATTATAATATAAGGATGATAAGGTAGAAATTTAACCATAAAATTAAATTTATATAAGTTTAGGTGTCATTTTAAACCATATATTACAAAAATCCCACCTTGTGTATGAGTTATATTTGTTGGAAACGAGTGTATTTGGTCATCAATGGTGATCAATGAAATAGATATATTTAATTGATTGTAATGTGATAAAAAAGTTAAAAGGTTAATGGAACTTTAATAAAGTGATAAATTTTTCATATTTCAGGAAATTTATTTTGAAGACTTTGAGTTTATAACTCTAGTGATTGGTGAGCTTATCTTCATATCAAATGAATGTGTCAATATGTGAATCTCTTTTTTCTCTACCCTTTAATTTTCCAAAAAAATAATTCCACTTTTTATCCACCTTATTGAAAATAAATAATAATTTCATGGGAAAAGGGTATTAGTCCATACTTAAGAAATGTTTCATCCATATTTTCACTTTAAGTCTACTTGATCTAGGATTGGTTTAGATAATAAGATGATTTTATTTAGAAAACAAAGATATCCATTAACAACAAATCATAATACATAATGAAATGTTAATTCATATACTTATCTTCAAGGATTTTTCCATTTCATTCAGGGACGAAGATACTTAAATAATATATGAAACTTTTTTATGAAAGATCATCCTAAAACTCCTGCACTGACTTCAACAAACATATCAAAAACATTCATGTTCAACAAGCAGGATATGTATCCTTGGTTAACATACATACTTCCACATTTTCTTATTTCATTGATTAATGCAATTAATCCTCCTTTGAAAAATTTTATTTATCTTTAGTAACCAATGATGATATATTAATAGAGACATATATTTTCCATTGGCATTATCTTCAAGAACCTTCTAGAATAATTAAATTTGATTCCAATTAAAATAATGATTTTGGAAGCTTCTTTATCTTTCTTAATTTGTATACCCCTCAAGGGAAACACATATAACCATCTTCATAATGATGTGTCTCTTAAATAATGGAATTTATGATGTCACAATTTAGAGAATATACTAAAATGGATCTTCAACTTATGACTTTCTATATTTGAAAAAATCCAAAACTTTACCAAGGATGAAATTATTCAAAACATGTTCGTTAGTATACCAAATATAAGATCAAACTAGGATGATATCTTATTTATCCTTGTTATATAGAATATTATAGCACATTCCTCATATTCATAAAATATGTTTCTCTATTATATTTGTATTTTAATATCAATTGAGTAATTATTTAAGCACTGTAACTTGTTCATAATTCCTATTAAGAAATGATAACATTGGATATTTCTCAAGATCTCCCCTTGAGAAATTTCTTCACCTTAAATTACTTATGTTATAATCACAAATAAAATTAATAAAGATTATGATAATAAGGTATATTATTCCTTTATTATTAATTTTAACAAAAAGGATAAGATAGTTTTCTTAACCAAGTCTATCAAATTCGTCATATCTATGTGTTTGCACATTTAAACCTCTTTTCAGAATTATGTAAAGGTGGCATAGATATCTTCACATCATCTTCTATTTTTTGTGAAGAAAGTTTCTTCTTAATATCCTTTATATATGATACATTCTTACTCCTCTTAATGACTACTACTTGTTTTAGTAGAAAGGTTAAACAACCTTTTATAATATGACCATATTTCTTATATCTCTCATAGAGAACCTCTTTAAATTCTATCATAAACTTTTTCTTCAACTTGTGGAATATTTTATTTTCCTTTTTCATGAGCCTTATCTTGTGCATCTTACAATTTCCTCATTCCTTAAAAATATTCTAGTCATATAAATAACATGTGATTACGAACTATGGAATTAATTATGAATTTTTCACATTGATTCTTCTATGTTTCATCCTTCCTATCAGTTCTTTTGGATGACCATGTTTTCAAATTCATGGATTTGGAATCCAAGGTCTTATTATCTTTCCTTCTTGGAATCCACTTCACAGAATTTTTTTACAATATTTTTATTTTTTCTTCCCAAGGTTGCTTATTATCTCTTCGTCAGATTTTTTGGTCTTATTTTCTCATCACCTTTAAATACATGATGGTATAAACATTTACTAACATTATGAAAATTTCCATTTCATACATCACATATGTTATCAAGATTTATAAATCTATTTGTATTATAAATATTCTTCTAGAAATATGGATGTTTTTTTCATCTATGGGTTTCTCCCACTAGAGACAGGCTTCCTTTATACTTTTACATTCATAGGATTATACTAATATTCTAATGCAGAATGCTCAAATCTATTAAAGAACCATCATTGACACACAAATCTTGATTTATTGATATATTATATATACATTTTTCGGGACTTATTAATGATTTTTTGTTCTCTTTGTGGGGAACTAATTTCCACTTTCATTTTTCTATCCACCATAGATATAGTGGTTGTATTCTTATCTATTTTATTCATCCATACACGTCCAGAATTTGGTTTGAAACCTACATAATTCATGAAACCATATTTAAAAAAAATAAATGATGGTATGGAGAGTAACATTTTATTCTTGGATTATTTTGATAGATCATTGAATGAAGTCATGATATTATTATCACATGTTGGAGTTCTTTTAACATTATAATCCTATAGTGATATTTGAGTAGTAGTAGTAACTATTTTTCTATTTTGTGAAGTCTCAATATGTTTCTTCTCAAGATTGGAAAAATGAACTTCCAATTCAACACATTTCATATTGAGGATTATTTTAGGATCTTCAATAAAAATCAACTACTATTGAAAATATTTATTCATTCATTCAAATTCATCTTTATGAAGCATTACTTTGTTCTGAATCAAAGAGTCAAGTTCCTTGATATTCTTGGAATTTTCTTCCAATTGTAATCCCTTGGAATGAATTATATTATTAAAATTAACTTGAATTGTATGGATATTTTCATCCAGATCCCATTTATCAATAACTTCATTTATCCATTTTGAGGCACTTACTTCATGTTCCCCATTTAATTTTTCAAAGGCTTCAACATGTTTGGAGAGATTTTAACATTCCATAATTTTTCCGTTCAACCCCTTCTTCATAATATTAGCTTCTCCTTCTAGATAGGTGATCTATTCCTCTTGAATACTTGATTATAAGATATTATCCATATCCTTGGTAGAAACTTGAGCCACCTGCTCTCTTTTTTTCAAGATTGATATATCTTTATTGTTTTCAAGGAATGGAGATACATGTAATTCCTCTTCATTAGATAAGAGTGATATCTTATTTATATTTCTTTTCACTTTCTTTCACCTATTCATCATAGTCTTTGAAGAAATAAAATTCTACTCATAGATAATTGAATCTTTACTAAAATTTAAATTCAATGTAAACATATAAAGAAAATAAAATCCTTAAAATAGAATAAATGAAATGTATAGAATCCAATAGAGGTGAACCAACCCTCCGATACCACTTGAAAGGAATAGTTTGAGATATGATTAACATTAAAGGGGGTGAATTAGTGTTTGAGACTTTTTAATCCAATTTCAAATTTTTATTCCTTTTTCTTCTTGAGTTGTTAGGATCTATATTCTCTTATTATATTTTCCTTGTCACAAGCTAGTATATTAAAGAAAGTAAATATAGAACACAATGTTTTTGCAATGTACACTACTCAATCAGAGTAGTTAGTTCTTATCATGGTATAGAAATAATTCTGACCACATAACCACTAGAAAATAATCCTTTAAACATGATTACATTATGTATGACATACCTTTACACTTTAGATACACTGTGATAAAATACTATTGAATATTTTATAGCTTCAGTATGGATATTTATACTGCCTTTGAAGATATTATTCTCCTTATTAAAAGGTTCTTTCTAAAATAAATAAAGTATTTAACCTTAAGACTACTATTTGATGTCCTAGTGCTTCTCCAATCATCCATAAACTTCTTCTTGTTCACTTGGGTACTTACATAGAAGCAATAAACAAACCTTTATCATCTTCAAAAAATAAACAGAAAGATTCAATTTCTTTTACCTATGTTTGTCATAATGATATAAATAGATTATAGGATGATAAATAAAATTTTCCATAATTAAAATGATAATAAACTGATATAGATTGGCCAGAAAACTTCTACTTTTTCCACTGATCTTTGACACATAATGATATGCACTAGAGTAGTAGTGTCTTGATCTCTTTATTCCTTAATGAAAAACCAATTGCAGTGAAACTTCTTATTATTCTTGGCTAGAATCACAAACCCTTTATGATAATTGAAACACTAAATTTCATCTCAATATAACATCATCACAATTATTATACCCTAAATTATAATCAATAAATAGCTTGAAAATCATTATCTTATTTAATATTAATGACATTATTATTAATATGGACTAGTACCTTTGACTTCCTCAATAAACAATATCAACAGAAGTTATTGTATTGGTTCTTCTCTTTTCATATTGATGAAGAAGATAATTATTCACCTAAAGCATATTTCACTTTTAATATTATTCTATGTAAGAGTGACCTTGAAAAATATCTAATGAATCTTAGAACAAATAAAATATAAATATTATTACTTTCTATACTATTTAAATTATCTTTAAATTAATTATTCACTCCCTAAATACGTCAATATCTAATTCACATGTAGATTTCTTGTTATCTTACATGTAAACATGCATGTGCATGTGCATGCAAGATCATGTATGAATACTATATTCATTGTAAAAACTTTAATGGGTATATTGAGAATTATTTCAATTTCAATCCGTACAAAGAGGTATATGCACATATTACACTATTATATTCATTTATCACGTGAACTCCTCCTTCTATAAACTTCAAGTGAATTGGGTGTATTCACACTCTATAAAGAAATATTACACCTTCACAAGACCCTGAGTTGCATAATTTTTTGTAATAATTCATATAAAATTAAAACTAGTATTTAGTATAGTTATCTCTACTATCATTCAGTACAATAGTGGACCATTGTTTCATCCTTTGGCGAAGCCAGATGGCCTTCATATAGAACATATATAAAATTGGATTCGTGTGTGTATACTCAGAATCAGTATTGTTTATTTTTTATAGAACATAGTGGGAGTATGATACTCAACACTATATCACATAACCGATGGTTTTATCAAAGCATTATTATGGTGTATAAATACTAGTCACATGTCTATAGTTATTCTTGGTGTAATATGTGCAAGATACTTCTACCTTCAAGAAATAGATTCATAGAATACCCCACTTTATAATACCATTGACGATTTGTGGAACTGTGCATCCTCTTTGTGTAATTTGAAGTTGGAGATTTTTTTATGAAAATTGGATCTCTTGAAGGAATACATGAGTGGCATATCTTCTCCTCATCCAAGGGTCCTTAACTTTTGGAAAGAACTTTGTAGGTATTTCTAATAAATACAAAGGGGAGATTGAATATCTCACTTTGTGTGTGAGTTGTAATTTTTTCGACTAGTGTCTTTGTTTTTCAATGGTGATCAATAAAATAGGTATATTTCATTGATTTCAATATGATGAAGAGGTTCCAAAATTAATGAAGCTTGGATGAATCCCTCAAGTCTTAATATTTCATGAAATGTACATTGGATACTTTGATTTTATAACTCTCATGATTTGTGAACTGATATTCATAAAAAAAATACATGTGTTAATTGTGACACATTGTTTATAATAATGTAGAATATCAGATAAAATTTGTTTTGATGGTTAAATATGTTCTTTGGAATTTATATTCCAAAAGGAATAGTGGAATAGTAATTAAAGTAATTTCATCCAAAATGCATCTTAAATTCATGTGATATAATTTGTTTCATGATGTTTATATTTGGAGATTGGTTTGGAATATTATACTTTTTTATTCGAAGTGTTGGAAAAAATAGTCCACCCATATCCATCTAACCAAGGAGATATTCTACCATATTAGTGGTACCTGAGGGGTCAAACACATTGGAAGACCTCAACTTGGTCAGCCATCCATGACGGCATAGGATGGTTTTTATAGTGTCCAAAATAAGTGGGTGGGGCCATTTATAATGATCAGATAGTACATTCCCATATGAATTCATATATTGATACAAAATCCTACAAAAGTGGTCATGGACAACATAGTGTGGCACGATCTATGTGGACATGAGGTGCAATGTATCTGAGTGCTGACATCAATGTTGGCTTGAAGGTGTAGCAAGAACATGATCATCAATATAGAACAACTAATCAAGGGGTAGAATTTATGTGGAATGGGAGATTATGTGTTACTATTCATCTACTTTAAAAAGACACAAATAGATCGCAGTCATCCAATGAAATCTATCAACACCATATGATATCTCATGCTTGTGAGTTTAAATGAGTGACATCATCTTCCTCCTCACAACTATCAACTGCACTACTGTACACTATATTTGGATGCAACACCTTCCATCATCAATCACAAGATTTCCATGATTGATCTATGACCAAGATAATGTGTCAAAGAGGCCACAAATCACCGTGCATTCAACTGCATATTTCAGTCAGGAGGATAAATTTAAGAAATAACATTGGTTTTAATAAAAATTTCAATGGCATAAACCCCTTCATATAAGTTAATTTTTTAATGATTATATAGATGAGGAGCATGAAATAATGTCATGCAGGTGAGGATTTCACAGAAAGGGATATTGAGGACTCGTGTAAGATAAATGCCATAAAATGTGGCATGTGTTTGAGAATACCCAAATGACTCAGGTGAGATTATATAATTTGTGATCCTCTATTATTCTCATAGAATTTAAGGGGTCCTTTAAATGACAAAAAAATAGGGGTGAAGTGATGCAAGGAAGGATGGTCCTCTTCCATAAATAGAGAAGTCCCATGATTGAGAATAAGTGTTTTCGCTCACATATTCCTTCGAGATATCCTATGTTTAGAAAATTTGAGCATATCCAACTTAAACTTATGTGAATATGGAGCAGAGTTCTATGAGAATCCTTGGAATTTTTAAGTGAGCTGTTTCATGCATCTGTTATGAGAAGGATGAAGTGCCGCACATATCATTTGAGAAGAAGAGTAATGAACATGTGACTAGTGTTTATACAACCTCATCTTTCTTTGTGAAGACTACCGGTTCTAAGATCTAGTGTGGAGTGTCATGCCCCCTCTGGGATACAAGAAGAAGGAAAAATAATACTTCTACATATTCACATAAATATATTATTATATGCATTTCCAGTGAAGGCCTTATGTTTTTTAGGAAGGAATAAATAAAATCACACTATTGTGTTGTATAAAGGAAGAGTCAGCCACAATAAATACTAGAATAAAGGTCTTGTGAATGAGAAATAAATGTTATGAGACTTAGGGTCTTGAAAAGGTGCAATATTTTTGGACAGTGTGTGCATACAACTATTTTTCTCAAAGTGTATGGAAGGATGATTTCCCATGAGTCAGTGAATATAACAATACAGTGTGTGTGAATATACCTCTATGTTCCATGAAATGGTGAACTGATGCTCAATATACTTGTTCGATTTTTCATAAGGAATATAGTATGTATACACGATATTTCATACACATTCACATGCATGTGTATTTAGAAGATAACAAGGCATTTACATGTGAAGTAGAGACTGAAGTATGAATATATTGAAGAATTAAGACAATTTAAATAGCACAGAAAACAATTAAAGTGATGTTTTATTTTTGTTAATCCTTATTTGATATTATGGAAGGTCTCACTTGCATAAAATAATGTTGAAAGTGTAGTGTGCATTAAGTGAAAAAATATTTACTACATCAAAAAGATTAGAGAATAATTGATATTATAAAATTCATGATATTGTGTATCAAGGAAGCTGTAGATCTCAATCCATAGTAATATTCATATAATTAACACTGAAGAAGAGAAAGATTCTTCTCAAATATTAATCTATTATTATTCTGGGTAGAATAATTATGATGATGATATGATGAGATAATCTTTAGAGTTAAAATAATCACAAAGGGTTTGTGATTCTATCCAGGAATAAGAATATGTTTTAGCGTAGATGGTCTTTCATTTAATAACAAAGATTTCAAGACACTACTACTCTATTTCATATAATTTTGTTTCAATGATTATAGGTAGAAGAATAGTTTTACTAGAAAATCTATATGATATGATTGTCATTTAGTCTAGGGAAACTTATTTTTATCAGTCTATAACCAATTCATATCATTATGAATAACATAAGACAAAGAAATTGTATCGTTTAGTTTTTTTATGAAGAAGATAAAGGTATCTTTCATGTTGTTATGGAAGTAACAAAGTAAACAAGGAGAAGTTTTTTGAAGATCAAAAAAGAACTTTTATATCCAACAATAGTCTCTAGGTGGAAGACTGTATTAATTTTACAATAAACCTTTTAATAAGAAGAATAATATATTCAAAGGTAGTATATAGATCTATCCTAGAGTTATAAAACTCACACTGGTATTATATCATAGTGGATCACAAGTGTAATAGTATTTCATACTTGTTTTAACCACATTTAATGGTTTTTTTCTAGTGTTTTTTTTGGTTAGGATTATTTCTAGACCATACCAAAGACTAGCTACTCTAATTGAGTTATGAACTGTTTAAAAGAATTTTGTTCCATCTTTACTTGAATTCATATACATGAATGTAATTGATATCCTAAAAGGTCTTGAGGAAATGGGATAAAAAAATTAATTGGATTAAAAATTCTCTAACACTGATTCACCACCCCCCCTTAGTGTTAGACATATCCCAAACTGGTCCTTTAATGTTTTGGATTAACCCCCTCATTTACCCTATTTAAACTCTAATGTTGTAGCAAATTTTTTCTCTTTAGGGTTCATGAATGTTATCTTAAAATTTATAAGTGGCACACAAATTAACCATGCATGATATTCTCAAAAACATCTAATCCACTTGAGTTAACATAGGATTTTTTTTATAATTTTTTAATGATTTAAAAGTAAGTTTTAAACATTAAATACCATTAAATTTCATTTTAGAGGCTATTCATATATATTGACTTTAAAGGCATCAAGATAATGATGTAATTAAAGTATTAAATATTTTACCATAACATATATATTATAATTATCAAATAAATTTGTGGGATTTCATAATTCATCCAAAATATATTACTTTTAAATTTTTTAAAATCATTAATTAAATTTTTCTATTGCTTTCATAGGTGTTGTGTCAGCATTGCATAAGCATTCAAATAAATTATATTATCATTAAAATTTAAAATAGATTATAATCATAAAAAAAATAATCATATTCAAAATAACCATATATAATTATCCATATATCCTTTTTATCCTAATGAAAGCATAATATATATATTAAAAGAGAAAGTAATTTTTTTTTTATTTTTTAAAATTAAAATATTATAAAGATCATGATCAAATTCAAGTATCACAAAAATGAAATATTTTAGAAGGTATAATTTTTATGACATAATTAAACCCATATACTGAAATAAAATAATTTTTTGGGTGTGTAGAATCTCGTGTATGGGGTGGGTTGATATTTATGAAGGAATTTGAATTTTTATTACCAAAAAAGTCAAATCTAGAATCAATAGTTGGAATGCAAATCCTAGATTTGGAATGTATTAATGTGTTCTTATGAGATGAAGAATCAATAACTAGATTTATCTCGGGTGTAAAGATGTGTAGCGGAGGCTTTTGGTTATGTTTTGGGAGTTTTGGAGTTTTCTGGTAGGGGTACATGGATTGGTGTGCACGATTTAGGATAAATCATGTGACACCTTGATGCTCTAGACATTTATAGATCATTTTGAAATTCACGTTATTAATTTTCTTTCTTAGATCATTGTTTTGGGTAAACTGTGTAAGGAAAAAGGGAAAACCATGCGAGGTTGATAATGGCCTAAGGCATGGTTCACTGATACTCTTGGTTTCAAACATACTGTGGGCCTTGTTCTAGAAGCTAGAAAATTATGGTAGCATGGTTGGAACATAGTTTTTCAAATAGTGTAGCTTAAACATGTGGGTTATGGGTATTGGACAGTGGGGGGTTCACGATGGTTGTATGATTTGGGCAACTGTGTGGCCAAACTATGCAGGTGGGATGGCCTTCAATAAAGCAAACCACACGGTTGGCACATGGTTTGGAAAATAATATATCCAAACAATGTAACTACCCATATTTCATTAAAAAATGGGTAATGACCAAAATTACCCATTTTTTATCCAATCCACCCTCTTTATCATCCTTTTTCATGTGTACATACCAGGGTTTCCCAAAACCCTTCATCCTCCTCCCTCTATTTTTGGGGGTGTTTTCATGTCGTTTCTCTAGTATTTTAACGTAAGATCAAATCTATAGTGACTTTCCATGCTTCTTCCTCTTCCTCCTCTCTAATTTTGGGGATATCCAGTTTAGGTATTTTTGATAATCCCACTAAAGCATGGAGGAATCATCTATTTCTCATGGATATTTTGGTAATATTGAGTAGAAGAGACCCAAAGATGGTTTCTACACATAGTTTCATGGATTTTAATTAATGTATGTGTTTTAAGTGATTTTTCTTAGGTTTTTACAAATGGATTAATTTAATTAAGTTTGGAAAAGGTATTTCCTATTAGTATTTTTCCCTGGAAGGGTTTCAGGAGTCTATTTTGGACCTTCTATGGCAGTTTCTTAGAGTTTTGAGAAGAGTTCGTCGACTTTGTGAGTTTTCAAGCATTATTCAAAGTTTGGGTTTAATGAATTAATTAATTATAATTATTATAATTAAGTATATTTTGATTATTGGTGTGAGTTTAAGGCTTGGGTGATCTAGATAAGATCAATTGGGTTCGGAGGATTTGAGGTGAGGCTTATATGGGCCTTGACAAGGCTTCCATTATTTGGAAATATTTTGGAAATCTTTGTTAATGAGGTAGATAGTCTAAGCATATTACCCTAATTTTTAATAATTGTTTTAAATAATAATTTTGGTACATTACATGAATCTTTTCTGTTGTATGTTGGGCACATAGTTAAAGTTAATGGATTTAGGATTTCCTTGTTGCTTTAGACCTTCCAAAAAACCTGTTGGATCTATAGTGTTGTAAGACTGGACCTAGAGCCACCCATGGGGTGTGCTTGACTTTGAAAAATGGAATGTTTTGGCGATAAGTTCTGTTAAAAGCTTATGAGGCCTTTCTTAAATGGTTAAATGGTCTGTTTTCAACATTGATTCAGTTGTGCTTTCCAATGTGAGAAAATTTTGATATAAAATGGATATTGTTTCAAAATGGGGTGATGAACTCAAGATGATTTAAAAAAGGGTTTTCAAATGGGTTTCTAATCTTAGTTTGAAATGAGTGTGTGGTGACCTCTTCGATGAAAATTTCATGATGAATCCTTTAATGGTTTTCATGTAACATGAAGGCCTCAGGAATTTTCTGGATTTTCAATGAATAATATCTATGTTTCAAGAGATGGACTCTACAATTTTGAAAATGATTATTGTTCCTATGTTTTATGACATGTGAAAAGGGGTTAGATCTTAGTTGAAATATTTGTTGATTTAAAGTTCCATTGGAACTATGATAAATGTTTTAATTAATAAATTAAATTGAAATGTTGAAAAAAGGGTAATTATTAATAATAATATGATTGGAGATGGTCGGACCTATCATGCGAAATCTAGGTTTCATACCTAGACTGACACTCCTTGTTTTCTAACCTGTGACAAAAGGTTTTTGGAAGATAGACTAACACTCTGATCCTTGGTTTTGGGGTGGCCAAACTAATTCTCTAGGTACCCTAGTGCACTATAGTTTTTAGAGGATGTACTAATGATCCTAGATCCAAGGGTATGTACATTGAATTCGATATCATGGATTGGATGGTCAGACATGATGTTTCTAGTCCTGGTTGGATAGTTAGAACGATGCTCCTGGATTTTTGTTTTATGGACCCTTAATAAATGGATGGGATGGTCAGACATGGAATTATTAGTCCCAGTTAGATACTTGGACTGATACTTCTAATTTTTTATCTTGTGACCTAGATGTTGGGATGCCCATACATGGCATACTAAATCCCAGTTATATTCTTAGACTAAGGATTCTTGTTTTCCAATCTATGACCCTAGTGATATATGTTTTAGACAACTATATTTGGTTTAGGCTGATCTTATGGAATTTATTTTACCTGGAACCCAAAGTAAAAGTGGTTAATTTAAATATTGTTAAATAATGAAAAAAATATTTACCTTCTTTTCTACTGTTATTCCTTCTCCTAAATTCATTATTGTACTAACTTCTATTTTATTTAGATGCTATTTGTGGTGGACTAATTATTTTTATGCACACTCTTCTCAATCCCCCATTGCAAAAGGGTACCAAAGAATCTCCCACATATTTATTATAGGGACAGTTGGGTTGGGTCCCGTGGTTAGTATTATTTGGTTAAGTGGAATTTCATGAGTGGTATCAGATGACTAGATTTGTTTGGATCTGTGATTATATAGTGCATTTTTTTACTTTTCTTTTAATTTTTTATGTTATGTAACTAAACCATTAGAAGATTGGTTTTATGTGTGACATTGTCATTTGGGCTGTCATTTCATTTCACTTTAACACGGAATATTTCATTTTTGGTTTATAGAATCCTTTCATGCACTCTAATGTGTTTGGTTTTTTGTTATTTTATTTTCATTGTGCACAATGATAAGGGGGGATGGTAATCTCAAAGTTCCAACTTAGACCCTTGATTCTTTTTTTTTGCATCCTCTAGTGTATGAGGAGGAATTCTTGAGCTCATGTAGTGAATCGAATCAAGGCACCAATTTTGTGGCATCCAGACCATGACTTTATAAAGTGGTAGCATGGGTGTTTACTTTCCTATTATTTTACTCATTAGGGTTCAGTATACTAGAGATATAGGAATGTGTTAGATCTTGAGATGTATACTGGGTCTATGCATCACAAACACCTATTTTGGAAGGAATTGTAGTTTACTAAGGTATGGGATTGATGTTATGGATTTATAATTTTATGGTTCTTTGTGATTTTTTCTTCGAGCAATGCACATGTTGTTTGGATTTTATGACTTATGATGGATTTATGGATCTTGGTCATTGTAAGAGGGCCTATGATTTAGTTTTTAATCATTCTTATAAAGTCAAGATTTATCTCCTGCATCATGTTAGGCACATAGAATTCACATATTATAGGCCTTCAAGACTATGATTTTGTGGATTTCATTTGAATGGTAGTTTATTTGGATCTATGGTTAGATACTCAACATTGATAACACTAGTGTGGTCCTTGTTTATAGATGGTGAAGTAACACTTTGGGTCATCATGGTATAATTATAGGATCATTATATCCCTTTTTTATTATTTTTTAGATCAATTTCATTTTTGGGTACTCTAGGTAGCGGTCTAATATAATTATGCTCGAAGAGTACGGTCACCCAAGTTGTGGGTAGTTTTTTGTTATATGACATATTTATGGTATGAGACCCTAGAGGACGGTGTTTTTTTCGAATGTTAAGGAGTGATAAAATAAGTTCTAGTTTTATGCTCGTTATTTGTGTTCTTCTGTGATATGGTATAAACCTTTGGTGACCGGACTTAGTGACCATCTTGATGCAACTAAGGTCTACAGAGTTAGTGTTGTATGGATTTTGTTCATGAATTATGAGATGGTTTGGTTGAGTTGTAAGTTCCTTTGGGTGGATGATCCATGAGTGGATGTTTAATACTTTTGATATTAGTTCACGAGGGGTGAAACCTAGTATGAGTTATAAGAACATGGAATGACTTTAATTTTTATAAATACCAATAGAGTTTTAGTGTTTTAGACTTGTGGTTTTTGAGAGAAGGACTAGATATGTGCCTGACCGGATTAGCTTTGGACGCATTTACAAGATCATTGTGAGAGTGTGGATAATGATAGTTAAACATTGAATGAAACAAAGTTTTTGAGTGGTCAATTAAGTGTTTTTTGATCATGAGTTTCTCTTTGGTTTTGTAAAGTACCGAGGGTGATCTATATTGGTTGATACAGTAATCCAGGGTTAGAATGGCTAGTGGATAGGGATTGTGGGCCAAGGGTGGTAAATCTTGACTCGTTAGATTTGGGATCAGGTTTAATGGTGAGGTCACAAAAGAGTGTGTGTCATGGTTATATGTTAATGGGATATTGGAGGCATAAGTGTAATGTGATGTGTGTATTTGTTTGTTCATGGATCAGATGTTATGGGATCACACATTCGATGTGGTAGAGTTATGTGTATATATGTGAGTATGATAGGAACCAGTGTGAGTGTGATGAGATTCTTGTGGGAAGGGAGGCTCGATGGTTTTAAATGATTTTGACATGTCCCTATAGTTCTAGGTGAAATCAGGAATTGATTGGTTTTAGTGGATTTCATTGATGACATATTAGGGTGGTCTTACTCAAGGGATGATCAGGCCCAATATCTCAATATATTCTTAGGTGCACTAAGAGAGATCATGATATACACCTAGCTACCCTAATGTATTTTGGTTTGATGTGGGTTCTCTAGTAGGTTATTCTCATACAGTGGTGTATGTGATGTTTTATGGTGGGAAATTCACCATCGACTGTTTATGGGTGATGTTCATGGGAGGGACCAAATGTTGATGAATACCATGGTTGCCATTCTCATGGGGTAGGAATGGGTAGAATTTGATGTTTTTTTTGTTCATGTGAAATCTAGAAGACTACATTGATGATTTTGGGTTCATCTTGTGATTCAAGTATGGTTCATGGTGTTTGAGGTTTCTTGAGTGTGGTGATGGAAACAATTCTTTGGTGTGGAGTGACATGTAAGTCATATAGATACAAACCTCATGTTGGAAGAGTTGCAGGTGAATAGAACTAGTATTTTATCATTTGTGATGGATTTTCGATACCAATGAATAACCATTGAAGTGCATGCTTAAAATCCATAGGGAATGAAAATGGGAAAACAAATTTGTTGGATGATCAAGTAAATCATTGGATTTAGGCTCGAAGAAATACTGAGAAGTAATTTGATGAGCTTGTGTTAGAGGTAATGATGTGTGTAGTAGAACATAACTGTGGTATTGAGTTGGTAGGGGATCTGGCTATGGAATCTCATTAGGGGTCAGGTATGGACTATAGTGGGCATGTTTGGGTGGTTATGGAATACATTTGGAATAAAATTAATTATGATAAGGTGAGATGAAATTGGGTGTGTAGTTTGATTCAGTCACTTTGGGGAAGAGTCATTAAGAAAACTGTATGAATCGGGTTACTGCACAATGTGGGTGAATAAGGCTTCAATATACTCCTAGTGTGTCATTTGGGAGAAATAGGTGTGTTTTGAGTTTGAATTCCTATTTTGACGAGAATCTAGCTTGTTCTCTTCTTGTGAATGGGTGGAATATGTGTGTCCACTCAATATGGTTTGGATTATGATGATGGGTTCTAATGATAATTTGTTTTCTCATGTGTGTTGGGTCTTAGTAGGTTTAGAACCATGTCAATCGCTTGGTGGAAGTGTGAGTCCAGGTTTTTTGGGATTTCCTAAAAGAAATAGTGATAATTATCGAAAGTTGGTGGTTATAATTTAGATATTATGGTGGGGAGCACCATAGCTTGATGACTTCATAGGTGATGTTGTCATCAATTTTCCCATTATATGGGATTGGGTAAGAACCATGATGGTGTTTCAGTTTTGGATATGGGTGTCAGATTAGGGTTTTGGTTGGTTGAGGGCCTTGATTAGGATATTTTTCCTTGATTTTGTTCCATGAGTTTGGAAACTGGATGTGGTCGTTGGATATGACTGGTGACCGAAATAGGTCTAGTGGTGTGGTTAGATGGCCACAAGGACTCTAAAGGATGATAAGTATTATGGTGGGGAGGTTGTAAGATCCCACATTCGGGGTGGGTTTAAATTTTTGAAGGAATTTAAATTTTTGTTACAGGACATGTCAAATATTGAATCAAGACTCAGAATATAAATATGATAGTTGGGATGAATCAAATTGTTTTTTTGATGTGAGGAATGAGGCTCAAAATTTTTCTTGGGTGTTCAGATGAGTATCAAAGGCTTTGGGATATGTTTCAGAAGTTTTCAAGTTTCTAGATGAGGTGCACAGTTTGATGTGCATGGTTTAAGAGAAAGCGTGCAATACCTTGAAGATCTAGAAATTTTATGTTCATTTTGAAATACCCATGTTTGATTTTTATAGTTAAATAATGGTTTGGGGTAAACTATGTGAGGAAAAATTGGAAACCTTGTGAGTTCAAGGAGAGTATAAGGCATGGTGCACAGGTTATGCACGATTTCAGACAAATTTTGTGGCTTGAAATGGAAGGGAGCCAGTACTGACAACATGGTTCATACATGTTCTTTCAAACTGTGGGGCCTAACCATGTAGGTTATGGGTGTTGGATAGGTGGGATTCATGGTGGTTTCATGTTTTGGCCAACCATGCATCCAAACTTTGTGGGTGGAATGGCCTTGGACATAGTTGATAGCACGTTTGGCATACAGTTTGGTAAAAAGTGATGTCAAACCATGCGACACCCATATTTCATTAAAAAGGGGGAAATTACCAAAATTAATCCTTGTTTTTTTATCCACTCTACCCCATTTCTTCTCCTCTTATATGTGTGTGGACTAGGAGTTTCCCAACCCCTTTCCTCCTTCTCCTTCATTCATTTTTTGGGGTGTTTTCATAGTGTTTGTCTAGAATTTTGAGGTAAGATCCAACCTATAGTGTATTTACTTGATTATTCCTCTCCCTCCTCTCTAACTTTGGGGATATATATATCTTAGTTATTTTTCATGACCCCCCAGATCATGGTAGAATCATCCTTGTCTCATTGGTATTTTGGTCGGCTTGCTTGGAAGAGATCCTGAGATGGTTTTCAAATTTTGCTGCGAAGTTTTTCATTAAGTTCTTTCAACGGTGAATTTTATTGGTTTTTTCGAAATGGATTAATTTAATTAATTATTTTAACAGTATTTACATTTAGTTATTTTCTCAAGAATTGTGTTGGGATACCCTTTTGGGCCTTTCATGGAAGTATCTTAGAGTTTTGATAAGAGTTGATTGACTCAGTGAGTTTTCTGTCATTATACTAAGTTATAATATAATGCATTAATTAATGATAATTGTTATAATTAATTTTTTTTGAGTCTAAGTCTTAGTGGATCTACATAATCTTGGTTGGGTTTTAAATAGTTTGGGTGAGTCTTGGACAGGCCTTTATAAGGCCTCCATGCTTTGGAAATGTTTTGGAAAGCTTCTTTAATGATTTGGGAGGTCTAAGAGTGTTACCCATAGTCTTAATAATTTTTTTATGCGTGAATTTAGGTACGTTAATTAAATACCTTTTGTTTTGTGCTTGAACCTTGTCTTATGTTAATGTATTTTGGATTTTCCAGTTTATTTAGACCTTCCATAGATCCTATTGGATATGTAGTGTTGTTATACTGGACCTTTGGCCACCCATGGGGTGTGACCACCATTGAAAAATGAAATTTTTTGGTGTTTAATTTTGGTAAAATCTTATGATACCTTTCTGAAATGGTCAAATGGTTTGAATTATACTTTTATCTTTTTATTTCCAATATGGGGAAACTATATTTTAAAATAGATGTGCGTTTGAAATGGGGTGTTTAAATCAAGAGGATTTGAAAAGAGTTTTTCAAATGGGTTTCTAGTGTTGGATTGAAAGGGTTGTATGGTGACCAATTAAATGTAAATTTATTGATGAATTATTAAATTATTTTCATGGAACATGATTGTCTTGGGCCATGTTTTTATTTTCAAATAGGAAGACCCATTTTTTAAGGGGTGGATTCTAAGTGTTTGAAAAGGATTATTGTGCTTGTGTTTTAAGACATGTGAAAATGAGATATGTTTTATTTGATCCATGTGTTGATTTAAAGGTCCATTAGGACCATTATAAATGTTTTGATTAATAATTTAAATGGAAATGTTAAACAAAATGGTAATTATTAGTAATTACATGATTGGGGATGGTCGTATATGTCATGTAGAATCCAGTTTGGATACTTGGATGAATGATCATCATTTTTTGACTTGTATCTAATGATTTTGGGATGATGGACTAATGCTCCACTCCCCAGTTTTTTGTCGGAAGAACTGATGATTTATATTCCCCAATGCATCATAGTTTTCTAAGGATAGACTAATTATCCTGACACCAAGGGTATGGATATGGCATTCCATATCGTGGTTTGGATGGTCATACATAGTTTTCTGATTCCAAATTGGACACATGGACTGATGCTCCATGTTTTTTAAATTTTATCCCCTATAATAAATTGCTGATATGGTTGGTCATGGAGTTATAAGTCCTGGATTGATAATTGGACTGATGTTCCTCATTTTTGAACTTGTGACCTTGTGATTGGGATGGTCATACATGGCCTATGTAACACCCCAAGCTTCCATGGTACGTTTCCCTTCGAATAATGCGATAGCGTGTGTTGTACGCAACCTCGAGTTCTAACACACACCACAACTAATTAAACTAGCCGTTGTGAATACTAATACCTACTTTTTGAAATTATATATATTTTATATTTGAAAATGGACTTCATTTTTGGATTCGGAATATCAAAATTAGCCTAGGGTGAAATTTTGGTACATTTCGGATAACTTTCATATTTTGATGAATAGTGAAAATTACTAAATTTTAATTAAAAACAACTTTTTTAATCAAAATAATTAATAGTGATAAATTGTGAATTTTAGTGGTTTTAAAGTATATTTAGAATATATTTTTACCATTTAATATAATGTTGGTCATTGGACATAATTTTACAATTAAACCGAACATAAACAAGTGTCAATCTTTTGATAGTTATTACCTCTTAAAAACACGCTTTTTGTTTTGACAGCGGGAATTAATTTTAAATTAATTTCTGCCACTTCTTTGTTTTGAATTTAGGAAAATGGATTCCATATTTGGAATCAGGATGTCCAAATTATGTAAATAGGTAACTTTTTTTTTTACACATTTTGAATAATTACTGCGGTAAATATTTTATTTACCATGGTTAAAGGGTAAATCCGGTAAATAAGGGTTAAAACAATAATATTATAATAATACTAAATTACCCTAAAACGTGTCTTAACCCTATTGGTTGATACATGGTCGACCATGGGCATCTTTGGGTCTGTTTTGGGACCCCATGGATCCACTTGTAAGTGATAATGACACATTATATTAATAAAGTTAAAATAAAAATAAAAATGGCATAAGCTTACATCTTTTAGAAGAACAATTTTTACATAGGGTTATACATGTTGGATTTTCGATTATAAATATTCATTAGAAATATAAAGATATTTCCTACATAATTATATTTTATTTAGAATTTTTAGACATCAAATAATTTAAATTATTAATGACACAATAATGATGCAATGTTTACCTCATTAATAAATCATTTAAATAAATAAGATTATAATGATTAAAATATTATCTAAAACCTGTCCAATTCTTATTGGTTGATGTTATTTAGAATATGAGTCATATTATCTTCGACCTCAATGATTTTTGGACCATTATAAACCGAATACAAATATATTATAAAGTAATACTTTCACACTTTCCTAAAGAGCCCCTCCTCTCCCTTATAAAAGGAGACCACTTCTACTCATTCCTCACTCCTCTCAAGCCACTTGGCTCGTCCAAACTCTTCCCAACTAAGCTCCCCACATCCCTCTACTCCTCCTTGAAGCTTCCCCTTAGGCAGAAAGCATTTCAAGAAGTCCTTTGGTTCCAACCAAAGTGAGTTACCTAAATTAAAGGTAACGATTTCTCTTAAATTATTTTCATTTATTTTGCTTCTTCAACCCCCAAACTCTTTTTATTTCCTTTCTTTTGTAACAACACCAGTATCCTCAATATACTAGGATATTGTTATAAGAAGGATTAAAACTACACATACACACAACTCCATCTAATGGATGATGAACATAATGTTTCTGTGGATGGCAAACTAACGCCTCACGAAACGATGATTGTTCAAATACATCTTACCGCCTCTCATGGTGGCCATTATGATGGAACTGTAATTAAATATGATATTAATGATATATATTTTATATATAAGCTTCTGTAATTCCATTTTATTTCATACCATTATTCGTTTCATGTTGTATATTCATACGATAATTTCATTTGAGGAAGTGCGGACTACCGCCCCCTTAAAATGATATGACTCGTTCATACCACACATGGAACGTATAAAGGATGGTGTTAATGAACTTAAGTAACATATATAAAATATTATATTATACTGGAATAGTAATATACCTATGTATCATTTGGATTCGATTCTTTTAAAATAAAAATTAAATGGAAGTAGCGTTCGTGCGTACGTACGGACTACCGTCTCCACGAACGCGATGAGATTCATTCTCCATCGTATCCATTCAAGTATAATTATCATTTAATGATTTAAAAATTCTGTTTAAGGACTTGATATCATTCTGGATATGAATAAGATACAACAAACATGACTTATGTAACAAAACATATAAAAGAAAATGAGTAAGTTAACACACGAAACGACGATAATACTAAGATATTATCAAATCAATATTAAAAGATCATATATGATATCATATTAATGTATATGATTCTTTTATAATTTAATAACAATTATTTCACCATTATACAGGAGGTTAACCTACCCCAACCAAGGAAAAGTACAAGGTAAGGGTTTATTTCCCAATCTCTTCATTATCCGAGGTTGTTTATACGTAATAATCTACTGGGATATCTTTATCATCCACATCCATGTTTCTTAAAAATGTATTTCAAAACATTTTTACTATTTACAAGAATATGGGTTAAAGTCATTTATACCCTTGTTTGACTTTTTATAAGAGGTTTATAAAGGAATCTTTCCGTCGTTTTCAAAACAAGGTCCTTTTTACCCTTTTCGACAGAATTGAGGTAAGAATGTTTTTTTAACTTATACGGCGGGTGCGGTTATTTTACGCCGTTATAAAATCTTCAATTCTTTACTTAGAAGCTTATAAGAATATTTTCAAAGAAAATGTTTTACTTTATATGGATCTTAAATGATTTCAAAATAAAAGGAGATATTTCTTTAAAAAGAATTTTGATTTCATCTATGACAACATCCTTTGACGGATTTTAAGATTATTTGAAGTTGATTTATTATGATACAAAACTTCTATATTGTATTGAAGGTTTTGTGATATGTTTGACTATGGATGTGCTATTTTTATACCATTCATAGTTTATGGTGAAATTATTGACATTTCGTATGCTAGTTTTAATACGAATGTTTATTTTATGTTTAAACCTTTTCATATGGGAATGCATTGGACTTAATAAGTGACGGGTGGAGCCCGCTATAGCTCCTCGATGCATCGGTAGGTCTCATGAGACAAACTAGTGTCTTGGAACAAGGCCTTGACAAAATCTTATTTGTAGTCTTGGCACGAGGCCTTGGCTATGTGGTTATGATAGTCTGGCATTATGCATTCCAACATTATGAAAGTGGTTATTGATTTTTGCATGTGATTATTCGATTAGTAGAATATCCATGTGAATAAGTAAATGGAATTATTTCATTTTACTTTTGCCATACTATGTTGAAGTTCATGTTTAAAAGGCTTTTGTTTTAGTAATTCATTGCCTTAAATGTTTATGGTTATTTTGAATGTTCTGTTATATTGTTATCCTTACTGGGCATTTGAGCTCACCCCTTTTCTATGTTTTATTTTTCCCAGGTAGTGAAGAAGTAAATTATAATTGACTTGCAGGGATATTATGAGGGGTTAATAGTGTGGATATGAAGACTTTGTTGTTGTAGTAGTTTTTCACTTTGAAATGTAATGTAAAACTTTATGAATATATCTAGTGTTTCCAAGGCTACTAAACCAATCGGTCTTTCGAGATTTGATCTTTCTTGTGATCATGCCAATGTTACGAAGTAATGCACCGACTCTGGGTATCTGGGGTCGGGGCGTTACAGTTGGTATCAGAGGAAGTTTAGTACAAACCTTGGAAGCTAGATTTAGATAAACTCTGATTAGAGCACGTAGACCTAAGATGAACTTTGAGGATTCGTATAGAAGAACTTCCTAGAATTTTGGTATTGCAGAGATTTTGTGAGTTTTCCGAGCAATACATCCCTCTCTGGATACGAGCAGGTAGAGGCGGCTCTGGCACAGATGTACCTAGGGGTAAAACCCGAAAACACCGCTTTGAGCTAGACTCGAACGGGAACTGGTGCACGACAACGGGCCTTGCTGCACTCTTGGTTACGACACTCTTGGGGGATATGCTTAGGATAACTCTCATTTTCTTTACAAATCATTATGAAGGGTTTATGAGTATATACTTCCTCAAAGAAAACATTTTTATGATTATGGATTATATCCATAAATAGTTCAATTTATGTTAAGTGTTTTATAATTATGGGATTATGTATTTTGATTCATAAACTGATCTAGTTTATGCCATTGTTTAGAAATGGCGCCAAGTGGGAGAAATGGAAATCGTATCAATGCACGCACTCCATGTAGGGATGGCCCTCCTGCTCAAGATAATTATAGTGGGGCTGGTGATGCAACTGGTGCCGATCAGCTAATCACCATACTGGGACAACTTACTCAGGTTATGAATAATAACCTTACCCGTATGGAGCACCCTGATCCGCAGCGTGGAGGATCAATGTTAGATCGATTCATGAGGCAACAACCACCAACTTTCAACGGGAATACAAATCCATTAGTAGCTGAGCAATGGATATTTTCCCTAGAGAAAATATTTCAGGCTTTGGGGAGGAAGAGAATGAAATAACTGTCGGTGAGGAAAGTAATGTTCAAATAGAGGATGTACCTATTGTGAAAGAATTTGTAGATGTATTTCCGGAAGATTTACCTGGACATCCTCCAGAACGAGAAGTTGAGTTTTCCATTGATTTGATTCCTGGATCAAGGCCTATATCGAAGACCCCTTATAGAATGGCCACTGTAGAGTTAGTCGAACTAAAGAAAAAACTAGAGGAATTGAGTAATAAGGGATTTATTCGCCCTAGTGTTTCTCCATGGGGAGCCCCTGTTCTTTTTGTTAAAAAGAAAGATGGATCTATGAGGTTATGTATCGACTACAGGGAGATCAATGCTATAACGATAAAGAACAAGTATCCCCTACCTCGTATTGATGATTTATTTGACCAACTGCATGGAGCTCAATACTTTTCAAAGATTGAACTTCGATCTGGATACCATCAGTTGTGTGTAAAGAAGGAAGACATTCCGAAGACAGCATTTCGAACAAGGTACGGGCATTACGAGTTTACTGTAATGCCGTTTGGATTGACTAATGAACCCTCTGTATTCATGGATCTGATGAATAGAGCTTTCAAGGAGTATCTCGATGAATTTGTGGTGGTATTTATTGATGATATCTTGGTATACTCCAAAACCTACGAAGATCATGAAAATCACTTGCGCATTATCTTGAAGACTCTGAGGAGGCATGAATTATATGAAAAGTTTAGCAAGTGTGAATTCTGGCTTCAGGAGATTTCTTTTCTTGGCCATATTGTCTCTAAAGATGGAATCTCTTTTGATCCTTCTAAGACCAAAGAAATCCAAGAATGGCCAGCACCTACGAGTATAACTGAGGTACGTAGTTTTATTGGCTTGGCAGGTTATTATCGACGTTTCGTCCAGAATTTTGCCCGATTGACTAACCCATTAACGAAGCTCACACGTAAAGGGGTTAAATTTGTTTGGACAAAAGAGTGTGAAGAATGTTTCGAAGAACTGAAGAGAAGATTAGTCAATGCTCCTATATTGACTCTACCATCGGGGAATGATGGGTTCGTTATTTATAGTGATGCATCAAAGAAAGGGCTTGGTTGTGTCCTTATGCAGAATGATAGAGTTATTGCCTATGCATCACGACAGTTGAAAATTCATGAACAAAACTATCCTACTCATGATCTTGAGTTAGCAGCTGTGATCTTTGCTTTGAAGATATGGAGGCACTACCTCTATGGTGAAAAATGTGAGATTTATACTGATCACAAGAGTCTGAAGTATATTTTCTCACAAAAAGAACTCAACATGAGGCAAAGGAGATGGCTTGAATTACTCAAGGATTATGATTGCACGATACACTACCACCCGGGGAAAGCAAACAAAGTAGCAGATGCTTTGAGCAGAAAAGACCATGGAGTTCTGAACATGATGAGAATTGAAAGGGATCCAATTTTCATGGATCTAGAGAAGATGGACATGGGAATAACCAGAGAAGGTGAAACATCAATGCTTTTTCAAATGGTTGCCAAACCATCTTTACTAGAAAGGATTAAGAGTTCCCAGACCGATGATGAAGAATTTCAGAAGAAGATTAAAGCTGTGAATGATGGGAGATTGAGAGACTTTGTGTATGAAGATGGAATTTTGAAATTCGGGAAGAGACTTTTTGTTCCCAATATACCTGATCTAAAACGGGAATTTCTAGATGACGCTCATAGTTCCAATTTCTCAATACACCCTGGGAGAACCAAAATGTATAGAGATTTGAAGGAACATTTTTGGTGGGACAACATGAAGAGGGAGATTGCTGATTTTGTGTCAAGATGTATGGTTTGTCAACAAGTGAAAGCTGGAAGGCAACAGCCTGGAGGAGTCATGCAACCTCTTCCCATACCGGAGTGGAAATGGGACAATATTACGATGGACTTTGTCATGGGGCTACCAAAGACTCCTAAAAGGAACGATGCAATATGGGTTATTGTTGATCGTCTTACCAAGTCAGCACATTTTCTTGCTATAAGAGAAGATCTACCCCTGGAACATCTAGCAAGACTATACATTAATGAAGTTGTGAGACATCATGGAGTTCCCCTATCGATTGTTTCTGATCGTGATCCCCGTTTTACTTCAAGATTTTGGAAAAGTCTTCAGAAATCCCTGGATACTGAACTTCATTTGAGCACTGCTTACCACCCTCAGACAGACGGACAATCAGAACGGACTATTCAGACCTTAGAAGACATGTTGAGATCTTGCTCACTTGATTTTCAGGGTATGTGGGATCAATATTTACCACTAGTAGAATTTTCCTATAACAATAGCTTCCATTCGAGTATTCAGATGGCACCATATGAAGCGTTATATGGAAAGAGATGTCGTACACCAACCTGTTGGGATGACGTTGGTGAAAGAAAACTTGTAGGCCCAGAACTGGTGGAGGAAACGGTGGAAAAGGTGAAGGTAATCCAAAATCACATCAAAGCAGCTCAAAGTAGGCAGAAGAGCTATGCCGATAATCGAAGGAAGGATTTGGAATTTCAGGTCGGTGATCATGTTTTCCTAAAGGTATCTCCATGGAAGGGAGTCATACGTTTTGGTAAGAAAGGTAAATTGAGTCCCAGGTACATCGGACCTTTCGAAATTCTAGAACGAATTGGGGCTGTAGCTTACCGATTGGCAATGCCGCCAAGTCTCTCCAAAGTTCACGATGTGTTCCACGTATCTCTGTTGAGAAAATACATGCCTGAACCAACGCATGTACTCACCTATGAGAAATTAGAACTGGAACCTGATCTTTCCTATTGTGAAGAGCCCGTCAGGATTCTTGATACAAGAGAACAAGTACTGAGAAACCGGACGACGCGTCTGGTAAAAGTTTTGTGGAGAAACCATAAGATGGAAGAGGCAACGTGGGAACCCGAGGAACTTATGATGAAGAACCACCCGAGTCTTTTCATGTAATAAGTATTCTAGAAATTGCGAGGATGAAATTATTTGAAGGAGGGGAGAATGTAACACCCCAAGCTTCCACGGTACGTTTCCCTTCGAATAATGCGATAGCGTGTGTTGTACGCAACCTCGAGTTCTAACACACACCACAACTAATTAAACTAGCCGTTGTGAATACTAATACCTACTTTTTGAAATTATATATATTTTATATTTGAAAATGGACTTCATTTTTGGATTCGGAATATCAAAATTAGCCTAGGGTGAAATTTTGGTACATTTCGGATAACTTTCATATTTTGATGAATAGTGAAAATTACTAAATTTTAATTAAAAACAAATTTTTTAATCAAAATAATTAATAGTGATAAATTGTGAATTTGAGTGGTTTTAAAGTATATTTAGAATATAGTTTTACCATTTAATATAATGTTGGTCATTGGACATAATTTTACAATTAAACCGAACATAAACAAGTGTCAATCTTTTGATAGTTATTACCTCTTAAAAACACGCTTTTTGTTTTGACAGCGGGAATTAATTTTAAATTAATTTCTGCCACTTATGTGTTTTGAATTTAGGAAAATGGATTTCATATTTGGAATCAGGATGTCCAAATTATGTAAATAGGTAACTTTTATTTTTACACATTTTGAATAATTACTGCGGTAAATATTTTATTTACCATGGTTAAAGGGTAAATCCGGTAAATAAGGGTTAAAAAATAATATTATAATAATACTAAATTACCCTAAAACGTGTCTTAACCCTATTGGTTGATACATGGTCAACCATGGGCATCTTTGGGTCTGTTTTGGGACCCCATGGATCCACTTGTAAGTGATAATGACACATTATATTAATAATGTTAAAATAAAAATAAAAATGGCATAAGCTTACATCTTTTAGAAGAACAATTTTTACATAGGGTTATACATGTTGGATTTTTGATTATAAATATTCCTTAGAACGATAAAAAGATTTCCGATATAATGATATTTTATTTATAATTTTTAGACATCAAATAATTTAAATTATTAATGACACAATAATGATGCAATGTTTACCTCATTAATAAATCATTTAAATAAATAAGATTATAATGATTAAAATATTATCTAAAACCTGTCCAATTCTTATTGGTTGATGTTATTTAGAATATGAGTCATCTTATATTTGACCTCAATGATTTTTGGACCATTATAAATCGAATACAAATATATTATAAAGTAATACTTTCGCAGTTTCTTAAAGAGCCCCTCCTCTCCCTTATAAAAGGAGACCACTTCTACTCATTCCTCACACCTCTCAAGCTACTTGTCTCGTCCAAACTCTGCCCAACTAAGCTCCCCACATCCCTCTCCTCCTCCTTGAAGCTTCCCCTTAGGCAGAAAGCATTTCAAGAAGTCCTTTGGTTCCAACCAAAGTGAGTTACCTAAATTAAAGGTAACGATTTCTCTTAAATTATTTTCATTTATTTTGCTTCTTCAACCCCCAAAATCTTTTTATTTCCTTTCTTTTGTAACAACACCAGTATCCTCAATATACTAGGATGTTGTTATAAGAAGGATTAAAACTACACATACACACAACTCCATCTAATGGATGATGAACATAATGTTTGTGTGGATGGAAAACTAACGCCTCACGAAACGATGATTGTTCAAATACATCTTACCGCCTCTCATGGTGGCCATTATGATGGAACTGTAATTAAATATGATATTAATGATATATATTTTATATATAAGCTTCTGTAATTCCATTTTATTTCATACCATTATTCGTTTCATGTTGTATATACATACGATAATTTCATTTGAGGAAGTGCGGACTACCGCCCCCTTAAAATGATATGACTCGTTCATACCACACATGGAACGTATAAAGGATGGTGTTAATGAACTTAAGTAACATATATTAAATATTATATTATACTGGAATAGTAATATACCTATGTATCATTTGGATTCGATTCTTTTAAAATAAAAATTAAATGGATGTAGCGTTCGTGCGTACGTACGGACTACCGTCTCCACGAACGCGATGAGATTCATTCTCCATCGTATCCATTCAAGTATAATTATCATTTAATGATTTAAAAATTATGTTTAAGGACTTGATATCATTCTGGATATGAATAAGATACAACAAACATGACTTATGTAACAAAACATATAAAAGAAAATGAGTAAGTTAACACACGAAACGACGATAATACTAAGATATTATCAAATCAATATTAAAAGATCATATATGATATCATATTAATGTATATGATTATTTTATAATTTAATAACAATAATTTCACCATTATACAGGAGGTTAACCTACCCCAACCAAGGAAAAGTACAAGGTAAGGGTTTATTTCCCAATCTCTTCATTATCCGACGTTGTTTATACGTAATAATCTACTGGGATATCTTTATCATCCACATCCATGTTTCTTAAAAATGTATTTCAAAACATTTTTACTATTTACAAGAATATGGGTTAAAGTCATTTATACCCTTGTTTGACTTTTTATAAGAGGTTTATAAAGGAATCTTTCCGTCGTTTTCAAAAGAAGGTCCTTTTTAACCTTTTCGACAGAATTGAGGTAAGAATGTTTTTTTAACTTATACGGCGGGTGCGGTTATTTTACGCCGTTATAAAATCTTCAAAGCTTTACTTAGAAGCTTATAAGAATATTTTCAAAGAAAATGTTTTACATTATATGGATCTTAAATGATTTCAAAATAAAAGGTGATATTTCTTTAAAAAGAATTTTGATTTCATCTATGTCAACATCCTTTGACGGATTTTAAGATTATTTGAAGTTGATTTATTATGATACAAAACTTCTATATTGTATTGAAGGTTTTGTGATATGTTTGACTATGGATGTGCTATTTTTATACCATTCATAGTTTATGGTGAAATTATTGACATTTAGTATGCTAGTTTTAATACGAATGTTTATGTTATGTTTAAACCTTTTCTTATGGGAATGCATTGGACATAATAAGTGACGGGTGGAGCCCTCTATAGCTCCTCGATGCATCGGTAGGTCTCATGAGACAAACTAGTGTCTTGGCACAAGGCCTTGACAAAATATTATTTGTAGTCTTGGCACGAGGCCTTGGCTATGTGGTTATGATAGTCTGGCATTATGCATTCCAACATTATGAAAGTGGTTATTGATTTTTGCATGTGATTATTCTATTAGTAGAATATCCATGTGAATAAGTAAATGGCATTATTTCATTTTACTTTTGCCATACTATGTTGAAGTTCATGTTTAAAAGGCTTTTGTTTTAGTAATTCATTGCCTTAAATGTTTATGCTTATTTTGAATGTTCCGCTATATTGTTATCCTTACTGGGAATTTGAGCTCACCCCTTTTCTATGTTTTATTTTTCCCAGGTAGTGAAGAAGTAAATTATGATTGACTTGCAGGGATATTATGAGGGGTTAATAGTGTGGATATGAAGACTTTGTTGTTGTAGTAGTTTTTCACTTTGAAATGTAATGTAAAACTTTATGAATATATCTAGTGTTTCCAAGGCTACTAAACCAATCGGTCTTTCGAGATTTGATCTTTCTTGTGATCATGTCAATGTTACGAAGTAATGCACCGACTCTGGGTAGCTGGGGTCGGGGCGTTACAGCCTATCGGATCTCTGTTGGACACTTGGACCGAGGATCCTAGTTTCCCAACCTATGACCCTTGTTATATATGGTTTATATGACCATATATGGCTAATGTAGGAATTATAGAATTGGTTTATAATTGGAACCCACGGTGAAAGTGGTTAATTTAAATATTATTAAATATATAAAACATATTTTATTTACCTTATTTTATATATTTATTCCTTCTCTTGCATGAACTATTTTATTAACTTCTATTTTATTTATATGTTTTCGGTTGTGGCCTACTGATTTTTACTCACACCCTTCTTCGTCCTCCATTTCACTTGGGTACCCGATCATCTCTCCAATGTTTATTGTTGGAAAAATTTGGGCAAAGGCCCTTATTGAGTATTATTTGGTCGAGTAGTATTTCTCAAGTTGTATTAGATAAATGGATGGGTTTGGATATGTGATGTTATGGAGACCTTTTTTAGTTTTCTATTATTTTTGTTTTTATGTAATTGACCTAGTGGGGGTTGGTTATATTTATGACTTGGTTGTTCAACCCTTTATTACATTTAATTTTTATTATAGCATGTTTCAGTTTAATTTTATTTATTCCTTCTGAATACTTTGATGTTTATGATATTTGGTTATTGGATTTTGGTTGTGCACTCTAATATGGGGGTATATTCTCCTCACAGTTTCTCCTTATACCTCATCATACTCTGGTGTATGAGGAGGCATGATTGAGTTAATGTAAAAAACGGACTCAGGGAACCAGTTTAGTGGAATATTGGCTAGGAAATTACAAAGATGTATCATATGTGTTAACATTCCTATAATTTTACTATTTGGGGTTTGGTAGACTGTAGATATAGTAATGTGTCAGAGATCGAGATGGTTATTGAGCTGGTGCATCATGAACACCTGTTTTGGTAGGAATTACAGGTTACCAGGGGCTAGGATTGATGTTATGGGTTTTCAATGATAGAGTTGTATACAATTTTTTCTTTGATTGACACACATGTTGTTTTGATTTTATTACTTATGATGGATTTATAGATCTTGTTAGTTGGTGGAAGGATTTTGATTTAGTTTTAACTCATATCCTATAGAATCAAGAGGCATCTCATGCATCATGTTAGATGTGTTTGAACCATATATTATAGGCCTTCTAGTGTTTTGTTTTGAGGATTTACTTTTGATGGAAGGTTATGTGGATCTATGGTGATATACTTGACATTGAGGATACTAGTGTGGTCCTCATGTGTGGTTAGTGTAGTGACCCTAGTGGGTTATAATGGTATAATTATATGATCATTGTAACCATTTAGGGTGATTTTTTTGGGATTAGTTGCATGTCATGATCCTCTAGGGAACGGTCTGATGTAAATATGCTTAGAGAGGACAGGCACCCTAGTTGTGGTAATTTGGTAGGTATATGACATATTTATGGTTTGAGACCCTAGAGGTGGTTTATTTGTGATTTTGTGTAATTATGAGACATTTTCATGTTTGATTCCCATGAGTTGTGGCCTTCTATGAGATGTCATAGACCATGGGTGATTAGACCTAGCGACCTTGTTAACAAGAATCCAGTTTAGGGAGTTGGTGTCATGTGGATTTTATGGATGAACCATGAAAGCAGTTGGATGAATTTTATATTTATTTAGATTAATCAGGAATTATTGGATGTTTTGGTAATTTTAACATTGGTTCATGAGGGGTGAAACCTATTATGTGGTTTATGCACTTTGGATGTCTCAGGTTTTGAGAAAGAGAACATGAGTGCTTGTTTTTTCCTTGTGGTTGTTTTCTAGATTAGAAGGTTTATTTGGGTGCCTCAGTTGGGTGAAGATTGTGTGGGGAGGATGTTCTTAGTGGATTTGAGCTAGACCACAATTTTATGATCACATAGGGTGATGATCGTACAGGTGATATAGACCGGGAAGGTTTACAGTGTGAGATACATGAAGGTGTTTGGTTTTGTGGGAAATTAAATCACTATGAGTATTGATTATTCAAAGGTTCTTGTGGTTTATGAGGTAGGAATGGTTTGGTTCCTATCCCAATTAACTCTAGATTAACTTATAGGAATTTTATTGGAGTGTAGATGATATTGGTGGAACTTTTTAACAGTTCTCGAGTTTTTGAGCGGTCAAGTACGTTTTTTTAGATCATGAATTTCATTCTATTTTTGGTATGTACCAAGGGTTATCTATGTTGGATGATATGAGAATGACTGGTAGGTATGGCCCGTGGATAGGCCTTGTGAGCTGAGTTTATAAATCTTGACTTGTTAGAGTTGGAATCAAGTTCTTTGGTGGGGTCACACAAGAATATGTGTGATGGTAATGTGTTAATGGGTCCTTGGAGGAATAAGCACGAGGTGACACACTGAGTTTGTTTGGAAATGGATCAAATGTTATAGGATCATACTTCTGAGGTGGTAGAGTTATGTAGGTAGCTGCGAGTAGGCTAAGAACCCATATGTGTATGATGAGATGCTTGTAGTTAGGGAGGCCCAAGGATTTTAAATGAGTTTGACATGTCCTTTTAGTTTGATGCGAAATCAAAAATGAATGGGTTGTAGTGGTTTTCATCGATGACATATTAACATGTTCTCAGTCTATATACAATCATGCCCAATATCTTGACATTGTCCAAGGCAAGCTAAGTGTGATCAGGATATACGCCTAGCTAAAATAATGTTTTTCGGTTGGATATGTGGCCTCTTGGAGGTTACACTCAGGGATCAGTGTACATGGATCCATGTGGTGGGAAGTACACCATCAACCGTTTATATGTGATGTCCTTGGGATGGAACGAATATTGATAAATTCAATGGGTTCCATTCTCTAAGGCCAGGAATGGGTATTGTTTGATGTTTTTTCTATTTTAGTGAAATCTATACAAACATTTATATTTTTTTGGGTTCATATTATGATTGAATAATGTGTTATGGTGGTTGAGATTTCATGAGTGAGGTGATGAAACAATCCTATGGGGGGAGTGATGTGTCAGGCATAGAGATATGACACCTGTGATGGAAGAGTCACAAGTGTGTGGAATCATTTGTGTATTGGTCATGGTGTCTTTGTGATTCTAGTGAAGAACCATTCAGTTGTATAATTAAATTACATAGGGAATGATAAAGGGAAATTAGTGTGGTGGATGACCGATATGATCATTGTATTTTGGTTCAAAGAAATATTGAAAAGTAATTTGAGGATATTTTGTTGGAGTCAATGATGTGTGTGGTAGGTAATGACTGTAGTTTTGAGTCAGGAAGGGATCTAACTATGTAATCTCACTGGGGTCAGGTATGGACTTCATTGTGCAAGTTTGGGTGGATTTAGAATGCATTCGGGAGTGAACTCATTGTGATTTTGTGAGATGGAAATGGTTCAACAGTAGGAGTCAGTCACTTTCCGGATGGGTCAGCTGAGGATAGTCTGACTAAATTTATCACACAGTGTTTTCTTTTGGGAACTATGGGTGCATTTTAGGTCTGAATTGGGCTTCATGTAAAAACCATTTTTTACTAAATTTTTTTATGGGCGGTATATGAAAATCCACTCTATATGGTTTTGATAAAGAGGATAGGTTTGGATGATAATTGGATTTCCTCTGTTTTTTTGGTTGTGTTTGGTATAGAATCATTTTGGGTGCTTCGTTTGAGAAAAGTTCATGTTCTTTTGGAATTTCATGACGGAAAGAGTGTTACGTATTGGAATTCAGTGGATATAAGTTGGATCTTATGGTGGGGAGAACCATAATGGATACTCAGGTTATGTTGTTATGAATGTTTCCATCATATGGGCTTAGGTAAGCACCATCACGGTGTTTCAATTTTTTATCCATGTGTTAGCTCGGGGTTTTTTTTGGTTAAAGGACCTGATTTGGACATTGTGACATGATTGTGTTCTAGAAATTTGGAAACTGGGCGAGTTCGTTGAATATGATTAGTGACTGATATTGCTCAGGTGTTTTAGTAATATAGCCACCATGGTTTCTCAAGGAAAAGAAGTATTATGATGGTCAGGTTGTAAGATCCCATGATATGGGTGGGTTGAAATTTTTGAAGGAATTTAAAATTTTGTTACCGGATGAGTTGAATCTTGAATCAAGTCTTGTAATGGAAATATGAGAGTTGTAATGCATAAAAGTGTTATTTTTGGATGAATAATTAGGATTGAGAGGTATCTCAGATGTTTAGATGAGTATCAGAGGCTTTGGGTTAATTTTTGGAAGTTCTGGAATTTTTAGGAAGGAGTTAACAGTTTGTTGTGCATGGTTTATAAGAAATCATGTGAAACATTGACGTTCTAGAAGTTTCTAATTCATTTTGATCTGCCCAAAGATAAGTATCATGTTTATATAATAGTTTGTGGTAAATTGTGTGACTAAAAGGGTAAAATGTGTTAGTTTGAGGAGGGTATAAGGCGTGGTGCATGAGCTTTACAAAATTTCAGAAAAATCTTGCGCCTTCCTGTAGAAGAGAGGTGGTGTTGGATTCACAGATGGCACATAGTTTTTCAAACCTTATAGCCTAACAATGTGGTGAGTGGGTGTTGGTTAGTGGGGGATTCATATTTATTTCAGATTTTGTACAACCATTCTGCCAAAAAGTGGGTGTGGGATGGCCTTGGATAGAGAAAACTACATGTTTGGTTCACAGTTTTGAAAATCATGTGGCTAAACTGAGTGGCTACCCATATTTCATTAAATATGGGGAAATTACAAAAATTCCCATCATTTTTTTATCCACTCCACCCATTTCTCCTCCTATTTTATGCATACATACCAAGGGGTTCCCAAGACACTTCCTTCATCTCCCATAATTTTTTGAGGGAATTTTCATGGTATTTTTTTATTATTTTGAAGAAAGATCCAACCCCTTATAGATATCCATGATTATTCTTATCCATCCTATCTAATTTGTGGGATCTCTAGTTTAGGTATTATTGAAAACCCCACCAAATCATGGCAAAGTCATGCTTTTCTCAATGGTATTTTTATTTCCATTGGTAGACGAGATCTCGAGATGGTTTTCACACATCATTATTTAGAATTTCGTAAAGTTAAGTTTTCACAGTGAATTTCCAAAGGATTTTACAAATGGATTTATTTAATTAAGTGTTAAAATGGTATCTTCTCTTAGGGATTTTCCAAGGAATGTTGTGGAGAGTTTTTTTGGACCATCCATGATGTTTTCTTAAAGTTTTGACAAGACTTGATCAACTCTGTGAGTTTTCTGGCATTATACCAAGTTGGGGTTTAATGCATTAATTAATTATAATTGTTATAATTAACTAATTTCTGTTGTTCAGTGTGAGGTTAAGGCTTTAGTGATTGAGATAGGCTCATTTGGGAGCTGATGATTTTGGGTGGGTCTTAGACAGGCCTTGACAAGGCTTTCATTCTTTGGAAATGTTTTGGAAAGCATCATTAATGAGGTAGGTGGTCTAAGAGCATTACTCATAGTCTTAATAATTTTTTATAGGTGCATTATGGTATGTTCCTTAAATACAGTGTGTTGTGTGTTTTGAATTTGGTTTAAGTTAATGGATCTAGGATTTACATGTTGTTTTAGACCTTCTATGGATCCCATTGGATTTGTGGTGTTGCAAGACTAGACCTACATCCACCCATGGGGTGTGTCTGAATTTGAAAAATGAAATGTTTTGGTGTTGAGTTTTGGTAAAATATTATGAGGCCTTTTTTAAATGGTTAGATGGAATTTTTTGGACTTTGATTTGGTTTTTCTTCCCAATGTGGGAAAATTATGTTTTAAAATTGATGTGGTTTTTAATTGGGGTATTGACCTCGGGATGATTTAACAAGAGGTGTTCAAATGGGTTTCTTACATTGGTTTGAAATGGGTGTGTGGTGACATCATTTTTTAAAATGTCATGATGAATCCTTAAATGGTTTTTGCGGAACATAAATTTATTGGACCTTGTTTGGGTTTTCAAAGATGAAAAATCATGTTTTATGGGGTGGTGCCCAAGCCTTTGATAAGTATGGTTGTTATTGTGTTTTATGACATGTAAAAAAGGGTTAGGTTTTATAATATCAATGTGATGATTTAAAGGTCTTTTGGGACTGTGATAAATGTCATGATTAAGAAAGGAAATGTAAATGTTGAAAAAAATTGTAATGAATAATAATTATAATATTGGGGATGGTCAGACATGTCGTACTGAATCCCTATTGGATACTAGGATTGACATTCCTTGTTTGATGACATGTAACTAATGGTTTTGGTACAATGGATTGATACCTCACTCCCCAGTGTTGAGTGGGACATACTAATGCTCTAGGAACCCCGATGCACCATAGTTTTTAAAGTATGGACTGATTCTATTAACTCCATCGGTACGGACATGACGTTCCATATTGTGGTTAGGATGGTCAGCAATGGCATTCCTAGTCTGAGTTGGATACTTGGACTGATTATCCATATTTTATGACCTATGGACCCTATTAGAAATGGTTGGGATGATTAAGAATGGAATTATAAGTTCCAATTGGATACTTGAACTAATACTCCTCATTTATTGACTTGTGACCTAGTGTTTGGGATGGTCATACATGACATACCGAATCATGGTTGGATACTTAGACTAAGGCTCCTTGTTTTCCGACCAGTGACAGCTATGATATATGGTTTTGATGACCAGATTTGGAGGAGGTGAATCTTAGGAATTGGAATGATTTTAAACCAAAGAAAAAGTGGTTAATTTAAACATTTTCAAATAATAAAACATATTTTATTTACCTTCTGATCTATAGTTATTCCTTAATCTATATGCATAGTTATACTGGATGGTATTTTCTTTAAAAACCATTGGTGGTGGCCTACAGAGTTTTACTCACACCCTTCTCAGGCCCCCATTGAACTTGGATAACTGAGTAGGTCTTGCATATTTATTTCAAGCATAAATTGGTTTAAGTCCCATGTTAATTATTGTATGGTCGAGTGGGATTACTCGAGTGGTGTTAGATGATTATATGGGCTTGTCTCGGTAATGTTGTGGAGAATTTTTGTAGTTTTATTTTATTTGGGTATATTATTTAACCAGCCTAGTGGGAAATTATTTGAATGTATAAAATGGAAATTTGGGCCTTTATTACTTTTAATTTAATTGAATCATGTTTAGTTTCATTTTATTTATTCATTTCATGTAATTTGATGTGTATGATGTTTAGTAATTGGATTTTTGTTGTTTACTCTGAAACAAGGGTATAGTATCTTCATAGTTCAACCTTAGACCCCCACTAATAGTTGGTAGCCTCTACCATATGAGGAGGTGTGTTTTAGGTGATATTGAAAATCGGCTTCATGAACTAGTTTAGTGGAACCTGGGATGGGATGTTACACGGTGTATTTTGGGACCTTATCCCATAGTTTTAACATTAATTATCCCATTTTACCCATTACCTTGGTGACAAACTTTTACCATCTTTACTATTCATTATGAAGAAAAATGAAATTGATGAATTTACCAAATTTAAAACACTTGACTCAAAATATGAAATCCAATTTTAAAGGTTCAATTTTTAGAAGCTGGATCAATCAATTTTAATAAAAGTTCATAAAATAAAATGAAAAACAATTTTTAGAAAAATGGGTTTCTAAGAATAAATATGGTTTTATGCCTAATAAACTCTAATACTGATTCCTATAGAATTAATTAGATTTTTTAATCAAAGGGAGAAAAATTTACTTTAAAACTAAATCTATAACATAATGGTACTTTTAAATTACTCAATTTAACGAAAATAAATCAAATATTATGTTTAAATAAACATTTTAACTATTTAATCTAAAATCAATACATTCAAAACAATCCTAAAAATTCATCCTATTACTATTATAGATTGATGATTTTAAAAATTATATCAATTTTTTAATATAAAATATATTTAAATGTTAAGAATTATTTATAATATTCTCACAGAAAATGAAATAAATTGAATTTTTGAAGAAAATGTATTTTGGAAGCATGCAATTACTTTCTTCACATTAGTGGTATAATAAAAATAATTAAATTAATGTTAATTAATTAAATTAGATATATAATCTACTTATTTTATTATAATTATTTATCAAAATGTGATTAATTTAATCTATTAGGATCAAAATACATTGCACCCATAAAAATATTTTTATGAAAAATAACTCTTTTATCGTAAAAAGTTGTTACTTAGTATCCTACTAATTAATGATCAATGTATGATTTATTATTCATTTTATTAATAAGAAAAATTCTTTTAGAATATGGTTATCTATATTCATACTCTTCAAACCAACTTCTTGGTCATAATTTTTCATATATAAATGATAGTATAATGTGTTTTGTTTAAGCTCAGTGTTGTGTATGCCACATGTAATTGAATAAAATAATTAACGAAAATTAATTCTATAATCTTGGGGTGTTACATTTTACCCATTTAAAGAGATTTGAACCTCTCAATTGCATCTCATGTCCAATAAAAAGGGTTTATAAATTTTTTTAAAATCAATTCAGGGGAATTGATGATAAAACATATGATCATGAATGAAAACCATTTTTAATATTTAAAAACGAATTCTTAAAAACCCACACAATAAAAAGGAACAATAAAAAAACTTTTAAAAAGAGGATAATAAAAATATGAAGGTCACAGAGAATAAAACATATTCATCTTCATACATAAGTTAAGCATTAATAAGAAGTGAAAATATGGACATGGTGAAAAAAAATATCACATAAGGAATAATATTGAATTATAGAGAACAATATCATGATAAGTTTAATGACAAAAAATCATAAATAATTAAGGGATAAAGAGTATCATAAATTCATCAAAAATAAAGGAAAAAGGTTAACATTTTTATTTTTACATTTGTTTACTAGAGTTGAGGGATTCTTTTATTATCAACAAAGAGAACATAAAAAAATAAATTTTATTTATTCTAATTTAATAAGAAAAAATTAGTCTCTTGGTTGGGTTTTGATAAATTTTTACTTCAATGTCATCTCTTACTCTAATAAATGAATATTTAAGCTGATTTTTTTCTTTCTTGGAGCACTAAAATTAACTTTTAATGGATCACAATATCCATAAAAGGATGAAATTTCTCATGTTTCTATACATAAATCAAAACGTAAAATGGTCTGAATATGTTAATATAATATCCAATATTAATAATGTTTCATATGAAGTAAAAATATTAATCTCTAAACTCTCAAAAATAACACCCAAATCTAAACTTAAATCATTCCATGAATAATTAACTTTAAAAATCTTGAAAATATGTCTAACCAAATTTGAAAACTATAAATTAGAAATATTCGATCACATTTTCTTATAATATAAACATAAAATTAATCTATAAATAAAATTTATCACTCATAAAGTCATATACCAAAACTTTACATGATATAATCGTACAATCAACAAAATATGCTAGTTTTTCTACATAAAAAATAATATATACTTCCATAAATAAACCCAATATTTATTCCTCAAATTATGTTTACCATAATAATTTAATATTATTAAAGTAATTAACTTCTCAAAAAAATAAACACAGAGTCACCCAATCACTTTTTAATCTCTTGGCTGTCCATATGAAAAAATATATGTACCAAAAAAAGTAATAACCATTTTATCTCAATTAAGCATAATTACCTTAATATCAAAGAGCATATTAACCCTAAAGTTTATCAATAACTTTAAACTTATGTCCACAATATATAAAATAATGCTTCCTTAAATAAAATTTTTACAAGTAAAACTTAATGGTTAAATATACCATTAATATATATTAAAACTCAATATATTTCTCTAAGGTACTCCCATGACATAAAACTTCAAAGGAGTATTAATTCCTTTAAAATTTTGATGAACTTGTACATATTAACCCATAATGGAACCTAAAACTTTGAAAATATCCTCATTTGAATTTTATGAACCTCTAAATTTATCAAAACCTTGCATATGATACCAGCTATATTTCTATATAACTTTGAAAACTCATAATTACATGATTTTGAATAATGGTTTCACTTTCTTACATTTCAAGGATCTTTTGGGTCTAGAGTTCTAGAGAATTAGTAAAAACTATTACATTCCATGATGGAAACATCCACTAATTATCCATTTTTTATTCTATAAATTACAAGATTCATAAATTTAAACACTTTTTTCATTAAAAAAATTTTCTCTTCTTTCAAGAAACATTATCAAAGTGTAAATAGATACTTTTCTATAGTTATTACTCATCCTTAATCCTTATGAAAAACATCTAAAAGCTTGGTATGAGAAAAAGAAATCTTTGTAAGGGACAAAAAAATAATGAAAACCCACTAGTCATTAAAAAATATGAAAAACCATATGAAATTTTTCCTTCTCTCAAAATAATATTTGAACTCAAAATAATCACTTACTCTTGAAATAGACATCTTCATCAGAATTTTTTCTTATAAAAATTATAAGAAAACATAACCTTAAAATAATAATTTATAAAATCTTTACCATGAAAACAAACATTCTGACTTTATAAGATCATAAAATTTAATTTAAATCATAAACCAATTTTTTACCTTTTGAAATCAGAATATTTTTATGAAAACCCATTTCCAAACAAAAAGAAACCATGTTGGAAACTTGGGGCATCATACCTTTATCATAGAATCACCTAATAGGATAATTCCAATATTCTCTTAAGAGTACCTTGCATCAGTTGACTCTATCACTTTGTAGGATTAATCAAATCCACCCACATTCTCTAAATACTAACATACACTATTAAACTATGTCGCTTAAACCAATGCATTAGAGGACTTTAAAAAAAATCACCCATCACATAATTGATATAGTCCAGTATGGGTTTAAGTTCACTCATGATTCCCATATTCATAAATAATTTCTAGGTATCATATTTTGAAGTAAAAACACCTAGAAAATTGAACATTTCATCATAAAAAACATATAATTGGAATTTTATCCCATAAAAACCCATTTTTAGTTATCCCATCAAATTGAGTAGAAATATACTTTTCTTATGAAAACATTTAAAAACTAAATTTTACCAAAGCAACGAGAGAATAATTTTATTTGAAAAAACCATGAAAACATATATATAAACATTCATAATGAATAAAATAAATTATGTAAGGAAAATCCATTTATTATGTGTATGATAAATAAAATATTTTTTCACACTTTGGTAAAAGAGTCAAAAGTGACCCATATGCAAAATGTCAAAAATATTCTTTTTTACCTTTATAAAGAGAGTAAAAAGTATTTTAAAGTGACCTTTAAAAATATTTTAATAATAAAAAAAATAATTCTTGAAATAATTTATAAGAACGTAGACATGAAAGAAAATTATTTTAAATGGGTCTTTAAAAAATTATTTTATAGGAAAATCCACTACCACTTTGGTATCTTTTGAATCAAAAGATCATTGAATGGGAGAAATTGAAAAGGATTTTAAACAACTTTAATTTATTTTAATTAATGATTAAATACATCCATATGAAAATATATACACCACAAAAAGGTGATATGTGGTGAACATGGCATGAGTCTCAGTGAAAGGAAATTGAAACAATTAATCCTTTACCATGAGTTTGACTCACCACGTACTTTGTTTAAATCCCATATAATACACTTATTTTAATTATTTACTTTCGCAATAAATTCTTTTACGTTAATTACTTAATAATTATCCATTTTATTTTATTTATTACCATTTATTATATTGACACTAAATTGATTAAGTACATGTCGGATGTTTTGAGGATGTTCGGTTTATGATCAAATAAAAAATTTGGTAGGTTAGCCAAGGTCAAATGGGACATTATTCAATCATCTATAGAATATTAATCCCGAAATAATTATCATTTTTATACAAAAAAATAACATTTTATAACCATTTAAGTGTCTCATACATGAAAAACCAATCACATTTCTTCATATAGGTGGTAGTCCACAAGTACACATGAGCAATGTTATCATTTTCCATCAGAAGGAAGGGTAATAAGGTAAGTAATATATTATAATTACATAATAATAATTATTTCATAAATATAATATATATTCATTAAATTCATCATCATAACTAACCTCATTAGGCACTAATGAAAAATCAAACACATCGCTTTTGGGAGGTGGGGTAACATCCTGGACCCGGGTGCCACCCCAAAGTGCCCTGAACCCGGTTGGTCATATGACCTCAAGTGAATTTTCCAAATTCTAGAGGCTTCCGACTAGAAGTGAGGTACAAGGTATGATAATGGGAAAATTATGCCCTCATTGGCAAAGTACACACAATAGAAAGAAAGTAGTAAAAATTATCGGAAGCAATAATACCATACAACAGAAGTAAACAGTGGAAGACAGATAGAAATAAAAAAATTGGATTATATATATAAATGATTCATGTCACATAGGTCTAGGAAAACATCTAAACAAGTCATAATTTTGGAAATAGAATACTAAAACAAAGTACATAAAAGTAGTAAACTTCAACAACATCACAAGCCTCAGCTTGGTCCCATGCTCTCCAACTCTAACATCAATCAAGTACCTCCTGAAGAAGAGCACTTTCCTTTATCTATACCTGCAAGATTATAATCTATTTGGATCCAAAAGCATTACCCAAACAGGTTATGAGAAGAATCCTAGAATGAAACCACTAAAATATTTGTACCTAACTGTCAGTGAATATATATACCAGGTAATATGTAGAAATGAAGTAATTAACTACAAAGTACTCAAAATTAAACAATCCTATAGTTTTCAATTACATTAATTTTCATTTATTAATTATTCTAATCGTGGAATAATTAATCCTGGGATCTAGACTAAGATTTTTGTCCCTCCATTTAATAGTAACAACACACATCTCAAAAAACCATCTAAAAACACATAAGACTTAGTCCAATCTTGTACATTGGATTGGCGACTCGCCCCAATCATTCACAAAAACCTTTTGGAAAAGATCTCATGGTATAACCCCTTTGGTTTAACATAGAACCAATAAAATATGAATGAACACATGTGAAGCTCTCATGGTCAATTCCCCTGGGTCAACATGGAATCAATAAAACAAAAAAGACCTCTAGGTAGCTCCCACGGTCAATAACCCCTGGGTCAACATAGGACAAATAATTATAAAAAATTTCATATGTATCTCTCATAGTCAATACCCCAAGGTCAAAGTCTACACCAAGGCTCTCATTGTCCTATGCGAATAAACATGGAAACCCCCATAGTTTTCCTAGTCTAAGTCTCTCACGGTCCATTGGGAAAATAGTGTGCATATCATAACAAGGAAACACATGTAATATATATATAATACATGGATAACATTATCAACCATAACACATGAAACTCATATAATCAATCAACTCCATCCTAAAACATTCAAGGCATGGAAACAAGGTATGCCTCATAGAAAACCTAGGCCAAATAGCCATAGACAATAAATCATGGGAACGCACCCATGGGGTGTCCCATAACATGGTATAAAACCTTATTCATAGGAAATCACACTTTATCAAACAAAAAACCATAGCAGGTATTAAACGGGGTAAAATTCCAAAATACGCAATACCACAGACATGGGTATTCAGCACTTTAAGAATATATAATCCAAATACAATCGACAAAAGGCACAAACCACTTCCCTAGATGTTGTACAATGAACACTCTTGAACACCAGCCCTTGAATCTTCCTAGAAAGATGTAGATCTATAAAAAAACAAAAAAAATCAACTCTCGATAACTTGCAAGATAGGGTGAATCAGTAAGAAAGGCTCTAGAGAAATAAAGAACTCACTGGTGGGAATCCAACTCATAGAGGCATCTCAATCCGAGATCGAATGCAGAACCTATAGGAGCTTGAAGTTATTTGGTGTTATGTTGCTCTCCTATATGAGACACGGGAAAAACAAGTGTTTTTTGGAGATGAGAGGCGACCTTTCTCTGACTCATCAAATAAAAAGTAAAGTACAGGGCATGTTCATTTAATGTACATATCATATACAAGCCTCAACTAGCCCTCACTTTGGGTAGTCTTCTAGGTCACCTACACAGCCATTTAATCAACTGTTGCATGGTCAATACACAGTTACATGTGGAAACCGGATACATGGTGTGTACTCAAAAGTGCAAAGGTTGTACATAGAAAATTTCCCATTTCATCATTTTTTCTCAAAAACAATAAAAAATAATGATCCATACCTGAAATGAAGATCTGGGTTCTTACAAACATCTCCATTAAAGTAATTCGTCCCTAAATTTCCCTTCCAAGGATGGAGTAGAAGAAAAATCAAACAACTCTAGCCACTGTGATCACACATCATCCTCCCTCTCCCAAGTCTCGTCCTGTACTCACCCATACTACCTTAGAATCTGTACCGGAAGAATAGACCGGCCATGGAGAACCTCCGTGCTACAATCCACAATCTGAATAGGGTGCTCCTCGAAGGATGAATCCACCTCAAACTCAACCTCCTCGGGTTGGAAAACATGAGATGGGTCTGAAATATAATGTCATAGCTGATAAATGTGAAAGACATCATGCATAGCCTAGTACCTCTAAGGTAACTACAACTGATTGGTAACCAGCCCGAATCTCTCCAAAACCTCAAACAGGCTGACGTATCTTGGTGAAACCTTCCCCTATCTCTTAATACTCCTATGTCCCAACCTCGGTGTGACACATAAGAAAAATTGATCTCCAACCTTGTACTCCATAGGTCATCTTTGTCCATCATCATAAGATTTCTGGTGAGATTGTGTAGTATCTATCCTCTTCGGAATCAAATCCACCTGCTCCGTGGTCTCTTAGACAAGATGAGGTCCCAGCATAGCTGCCTCTCCTGCCTCCAGCCAATATAGGTGTGATCAGAATGGACTACAATACAAATACTCATAAGGTCCCATCTAAATTGTCACCTGAAAACTATTGTTATAGTAAAAATCCACTAGGGTTATGTGTCTCTCCCAAGAGCACCCAAAATCCAGGACGCATGCTCGTAGCATGTCTTCTAAAAGCTATACCCTATGCTCGTACTGGACATCAGTCTGGGGGTGGTAATTTTCACATAGAAGTACTTGTATACCCAAAGACATTTGTAGTCCCTTCCAGAAACAAGAAGTAAACCAGTCATCCCTATCTAAAATGATAGAGTGTAGAACCCCATGAAAGCATACAATTTATCGTATATACAACCTTCCAAGATCATCAACACTCTAGGTTTTACTTAATCCAAAAGAAATGTGCAACCTTTGAAAGTCTGTCAACAACAACCCAAACAACATCATTCCCTCGAGGTGATCCCAGTAAACCCATTATGAAATCCATCACAACACCATTCCATTTCTACTCAGGAATGGCTAACTATTGTAAAATCCGTATTGGTCACTGATGCTCCACCTTCACCTATTGATAGGTGTAACATCTCATAACCAAACCAGCTACATCCTTCTTCATACCCATTTTCCAATACTAACGGTGTAGATCTCTATATATCTTGCTGACACCAGGATGAACTGCCCAAACTGAGGAATGGAAATCGCATATCAAAACCTCATGTATGTCTACTGACACACATATGCATCCATTAAAACGCAAGTAGTCATCTAACTACCACAAATACTTGCAAGGGAAGCACTTGGGTTTTATCAGTTCTAATCAAAAATCACTGATAAAAGGGGGGACTTTTATCAGTGCTAGAAAAAAGAGCTGATAAATCTACCCTTTATTAGCCCTGATAAAGTCCCCCATTTATCAGTGATAAAAAAGCGATGATAAAAAAGGTAAATTTATTAGTGCTAAAAATATAGCTATTAAAATTTTTAATAGAAAATATTATTAATTCATATAAAAATATTTTAATTATATTCAAAAATAATGTTTATATGTATATATTAAATAAAAACGCATGTTTATTATTTTTATTATGTTTATGTTTTATTTATGTATATTATGTTAATAAGTTTTTGTTATATCTTTATTATATATTTATTATACTATATGTTTATAATATTATATATAAATACTTATTAATATATATATATATATACTTATTATATATATATTTAAATAAATTTATTTTTCCAAACAATTTTTTCAATTGATGTGTGCGTTCTTCTCATGAATATATGTTCATTGTTTACCCTAATGTCGGTCATATATACTATAGTACTATATATACTTGGTGTATTCATTCATATTCTATATATATGAAGCTTTATCTTCACATAAATACTTAAAATCATGATAAATATATTTAAATGAACAATAAATGTATTTATTATATTTAGAAATATAAATATTTAGTTATATATAATTATTTACTTTTTAAATATATTATATATAGTTATAATTATATATAACTAATTAAATATAAATATGTTTGAATAATTATAAAATTAAAAATTATTCTTTTAAATGATAATTATATATTTTTGAATACCTTTTGAATATATATTTATTTATAAATACATGTCTTTAATGAATATATACGTATACACAGACATATATATATATTTAAATACTTATAAAATTAAAATTAAAAATAATATATCAATTTATATTTATATATATTTAATTATAATTTATACACAAACACCACAAATATATATATATATATAATTTAAATTAATAAATTATAAAAAATATATTAATTATATATATTTATAAAATTATAAATGTAAAAAATATATTGGTTATAATTTTATAATTTTGAATTAATGGTACGTTTTATCATCTCTAATTAAAAAGCGTAGATAAAACATCCATTTATAAGTGATTTTCTAGTGCTGATAAATATTTCCCTTTATCAGTGCTAAAAAGCGCTGATAAACACATGTTTTATCAGCCTTTTCAATTGTAGTACTAATAAATATGGGCCTTTATCAGCGCTAAAAAAAACACTGATAAAGGCATGTTTTATCAACACTTTCAATTTTTGGGCGGATAAAACATAATTTTATCATCACATTATATCTAGTGCTGGTAAAATTGACGCCGAGTTTTATAAATTAACCCTAACTTTCTCCTCCTTCCTCGAACCCTCAAGCTCTCAGAGAAGTTGATCCCTACTGCTGCCATTGTCGTTGTTGTCTCTATTGTCTTCACTGCCACCGCTGATACCACTTCCTCCTCCTCTCCTCCCTCCTCTCCTACTCTCCTCCATCGTCTCCTCCTCACCTCCCTCCTATCTTACCACTTCCTCCTCATCGGCCATCGAATCCTTCACAGCCGCGAACAGAGCTTCGTTGTGCAGCTCTCGTCCACCACGAACCAAGCTTCATCACCGACTCCTTCACTAGTGGCTCTCCTCCCTCGTGCCTCTCCAGTAAAAGGTATATTAATCTTGTAGTTTATTGGTTTTGGATTTTATTTTTGGATGTTATATATTAGCCTTGTCGACCAATATTTCTCTTTTAATTCTTATTTTATATGTGGGATTGGTTATTGATTTATATTCAAATGGTATATTTATGTTATTTTTTGAGTTATTTCATATGTTTTTTTATTTATAGGATCATTTTAAATTTTTATGGAGTTCCATCCTGCAACATAGAAAAATGGAGTTTTTATTACAATGCATGGTTTTTATGAACAAGTTAGAAGAAACTATGGGGCTTTCCCTTCTCAACTGGTTTCATATTTCATTTTGTTCTATACATGACTATTCAGTATGGGTTATTCATGGTTTAGTTTAAACCATGTGGATACTAGGAGAAACCATGTATAACTTTTAGTGAGTCTGGCCTATAGCGCATGACTTTCACATGGTTAGGTAAACCATGTGACAAGTGTTTGAATTTCCTCTGTAAAATTTTATCGCTATTTGGATCAATTGAAGAATTGTTTTTCCAACCATTCGCAGTCCCAATCCAACCAGTACGAGTGTATTTTGGATATGTAGTGTCAAGAAAATGGGTTTTTAAGATCTTGTGCCCTGACCATGAAGCCAACCTATATTCTTTAAAAAGTATAATTTAAAAATTTCCATTATAAAATTAAATAATCCACCCCTCATTTCTCTCCCCTCTTGTTCAAATGAAGTAGCCCCCCTAAGGGGGGATATCTCCCTTCGTCTTTTTACTTTTTGTGTTCTTTTACATTAGATTCAAGTGGTTTTCTTCTTGGTATGTCCCTTTAAACCTATTTATCTTCATTATTCATTCTATTTCCCATGATTTCTCTCTTTCCTAAGAACCATAATCACTATGAGGGATGATTTTTGGGTTGGGGCTAGTCTAAATCATGGGGATTTATTTTTGTAGTTGCTGTATAGGGAAATTATTGGCTTGTTTAAGTGTTCAAATTCATAGGAGAAAACATATTACCTGAATGTATTTGAGTCAAGGTATGTTTTTTTATTTTCAATTTATATTACATGCCTTTAAATGGATACTGGTTTAAAATGGGTTTTCATATAAATTATTATTATAGGTGTGGCCCCTAAGGGGTTGAGGTGATCTAATATGATTTTATCCATTATTATGGAATGAGATTCTATTCTATGTATTTTTGAAAATTTATAAATAGACTTTAAAGAATTATTTTGGTTTTAAATGTGACGGAGATAACTAGTTTGAGGTTTGTAAAGTATTATTGTATTAAGTTAAATTTAATCCAAGTGTTTGGGTGTTTTCATGATGTTCATAATATTTTTCTTGGGTTTTTTTGATTTTTAAAAGGGTATGATAATCCTTTTTTGTGGTATTTAAAATCTTTTTACAATATCTGTTGATTTATGAATCCAATGTATTGGTTGTATTAAGATTTTATGATAATAAAGATGAGTTTTTTGGGATTAATAGGGGTTTTATACCATGTGGATTTTATTTCGAAACTCAATAGGTTCATTGAATGTTTTCCAATATGATTTTAAGGAAAGAGTGAGTTCCCATTTGAGTTTTAAAAAGTGGTTTCCTAAAAAATATTCTAAAGGGTAGATTGATATGATTTTTATTAATTGTAAATTTACATGTCATTCCATGTTTGTTTTAAAAAGAGAAGGACTAGTTGACTCCTTATGAGATTCTCTTTATTTGGATATTTTTTACAACCTATTTTATCCCTTTATCACCCATAATTTATTCTTAAGAGTATATTCATGTGTACATGAATTATAATTCATATTTATATGTTTGGGTTAGGGATTATTATTGGAGGGGTGTATTAGAGGTTGGTTGTTTATTTTATTGTAATGTTTCATTCCTTAGGGTGGTGTTCTTGTCACATGATGGAATTATCTTAATGGTAACAACCTATGGTTAGCTGTGACATGAGGAAACTAGGATACATAGTGGATGTCGGAGGATGTTTCCTTTTTAGTTTAGTGTAAAAACATAAATAGTAACTCCTAGTTGTATGTAACACCTAGATATGATATTTTTATCAAATTAGGCTATGAAAGAGTGATTGAATAGATTATTTATGTTATTAATAACTAATTGATAATATGTCCCACCTTTTCATGTCAAAAAGAAACATACACCATTAGTTCCCTATGAGTTACCTCAAGGTTTTTAAATTATGTTATGATTATTTATAATTTTTGAAATTTGAGTTTTAACTTTATTTTGGGTGCTTACTTTGATGTTTGACGAGTGAGCATCATGGTGGTGAGACATGTTTTTTGTGGTTATTAAATTTTTTATGAATATTTATGGATTTTAATTTTATTATTATTTCTCTTATTATTTAAACATGTTTGGATGTGTGATTTAATGTTTTATAAAGGGAAAAGATTAGTTTTTTAAATGAAATCCTTGAAAATTGTTTCCTTAGGAAATGTGTTTTAAAACCATCACCTCAATAATAATAAAATCATGACCTGTACCATCAGCATGGGGTGAACCACTTTATGACTTAGGGATATCTACCTCTTTACATGTCCAAGCACCATTGATAATTCATTCCATATCCCAACACTCATCATCATGCCATCTCAGATTCGTCATTTTATAGCCTTGCGTCCATTATCCCCCTCTAAAGAGTCAACCATACATCCATGAGAAACATAATATCTTGATACCAATGACAATATTTTATAGCCCTACACCCATTATCATGGTTTAAAGGTAAACATTTGTTTTATAATTTTTTTTTGTGTAATGAAGAAGGAATTTTATGAAATTTTTTTATATAAAAGAGTATTTTCAAGAAATTTTCTCATTCAAAATCCAGGTATTGTGGGTCTTTTAGAAAATGATATTAACTTCATATTTTCGTTCCAAAATAAAATGGTTTTAATATGATAATTATGGAGTATTTTGATAAACAAATCGGGGATTTTAATGAATTTAAGTGGGATCCTTGTTTTCATGAAGAGTCCAATATTTTCAAAACAAGATGAAATGGTTTAAAGTTGTGGATTATTTTAAAAATGTGTAAGCTATTGAAAAAAGGGTTCTATATGTATTTTTCTTGTTTGAGTTGTATTTTGTACTTCATTTAGTTTATAGAGAGGTTTTATGGTTTAGTTTTTGAAATGTAAATTGACCAAGTTTATGTTTCATATTATTTAGAGTGTACCTCCCATAGAGTCTTTAAAGAAGAGTGGAAGGTTCATTTATTGGGAAGATATTCTGGGAAATTTTTAAAATTTCTTATAAATTATTTCCCTAATTTTTTACTCCACCCAAACTCAAGATAAAGGGTTGGCTCTATAATAATCCATGCATTTAGACCCCATACAAGTATTTTTGAATCATTTACAACCTTCTTTCTATAATGATTGAGATTATCTTGAAGAAATGGAGTGGATGTAGAGAATTGAGGGAGATATAAATTCAATGGAAACTCATGTGGATTAAAGATTAAAGGTCATTAGTTATTTATTTGAAGGACCTAATTGAGTGTGGTGGGAGTCTATAGTTCATTCTCAACTCTATGAGTCTACGTTTTAGGAATTGTTCTCATCAACATTTATTCAACAATACTATCACAAGGAACTGATAGTGGATAAGGCCATTGAGATCATGATCCTTCGTTAGGGTGAGCAGTCGATGAAGGATTATAAATATTATTTCTAATACTTGGTATTATTTTCCCATGATCTAGTCAGTAATTACACTTTAAAGGATCTTTTATTAAAAATGGTTCTTTGTTTAAGCCTTGTAGTGGTTGTATTTAAATCTGGACTGACTTATTTTGAGGAAGTAAATATAAGCACCTTGTTAGTGGATGTAAATCCAAAAAAGAAACATGTAGAAATATATTTGTTGACTTTGATTGATATGAGTGAAGATATTATTTCTAATGAAAAGAAGAGGTTAGAAGAGTCTGCTTTGGAAGGGTAGGTTAGTGAGGGTAAGACTCCCCAATGGGTGGTTTCTCAATAAATAAGAAGATATCTCTCATATGGGTTCTTTATATGGGTTCTTTATGAGATAATGAATTTTTTATTTTCAAGTAGAAAACAAATTTATGTATTACGAGATGGGTAGTACCTATATTTCCCACCAATTTATTGGGTAAAATATTGTATATCATGATATACAAAGATAATGTGAATAGGTTAGTAAGTCTATAGGTTCAAAAGGGTGTCTGTAATTGTGTTAAGCTCTATTAAAAATAATACATGTGAATAAGTTAGAAATTTTATATGTTCACAAGTGAGTATGATGGTGTTAATATCTAATCATAAATTTAAATGTGAATATGGTTTTCAGTAGCCAGTGGGGGGTTAGAACACTGGAAAAGGGGTTCACCCACTAGTGATGGGTTGGACAGTCCATAAGGTTGATGGGAGGAACACTGAAAACTAGCTATCAGAGCTTGATATGGGGTGTCATGAGACAAATAATTCATGTGGCCATTAATGATTTACAGTAGCTAAACATAGGGAAGTGAAAATTCTATTTATTGATTTTGTTAGGGTTTTACTTAAAAAATTATTCAAGTGTTTTGAAATGTTTCTTAAAAAATTATATATGTTCAACATATCCTTTTTTCGTTTTAAATTTCTTTAAATTGTTTAAAAAAGAATTGGGGTTTTGGGAAATGATATTTGGAACTAATTGGTTTAATTTAAAAAGAGTTTGGTATTTTAAAGAGGCGTTTGTGTAAATGGTTGGGTTTTTAATGGGATTTCAACTATTATTTAATAAATATTTTTCAAAGGAGATTTAAAGTATATAAATTTTTTATCCTTGGTTAATTTTTATATCAATTTTTAGTGAGTTTATTTTGTTAAATATTAATATCACCAAATAAAATAGGATGGATATTCATAAAGAAAGTATGGATTCCAATCATCTCAAAAAAGAGTATGAAGATGGAGTTAAATATTTCATCAAGTTTTCAAAATATCATGCATATGATCCTTAAAAAATCATTTTCCATGTTTACATTGTTTTTATTCAAGCCAAGCTAGTCAAAAGAGTTGGAATAACACTTGATTTGTCACGGAATAGATCAGAGTTATAAATGTTGGAGTAAACATGGGGAAAAAGTGATTGTAGCTAGTGATTGGGATAATACTATGTTTTATAGATAATTTTAAATGATTAAAAGTGTGGAAAATGAAGAAGACAATGTCTAGGATGTGATTACATATGTGCATGATGATGAAGATCATATTAAGAAAATGATAAGGACAGTTGAAGATGAACTTCGTGATTCCCCAAAATTGTTTGAGCAGTTAAAGAGGTGTGAAAAGACGCCATTGTATGATGGTTCCAATAAATATAAAGGATTTTCATCCGTACTAAATATGTATAATTTTAAAGTTGACAACGGATGAAGTGATGACAGTTTTACAGAATTACTTGCTCTCTTGAATGACATCCTCCCAAAAGACAATGATCTCTCAGGCCAAACATATGATGCCAAACGAATGCTACACTCGATGGGTATGATCTTTGAAAGAATACACACTTGCCCGAATTATTTTATACTATTTCTCAAGGACCACAAATCACATGGATAATTCCCAAAGTGTGGTGATTCTCGATACAAGAAACATGAATCTGGTCCTATGAAAGTTGCATGGTACTTTCTAATCATTACAAGGTTTAAGCGCCTATATGGAAGTGAGGAGACTACAGAGAAATTTATGTGGCATGCAGACAAAAGAAATAAATATAGAAAACTACAACATCTAATAGACTCTTCTTAGTGGAAGAGAATTGATCATGAGTATCTTGACATTGGAAACGATCCAAGAAACCTTTGTCTTGTATTATTTACAGATGAAGTGAATCCTTTTGGTTTTCAAATCAGCACTCACAGTACATGGCTATTTATGTTGGTAAATTATAACTTTCCCATATATTTATTCATGAAACAAAATTACATCATGTAATATATGATTATATTAGGACCAAAATAACTGGTTAATAATGTTGATGTTTATTTGGCTTTATTGATCGAGGATTTAAAATTATTGTGGGATTCAGGTGTTACGATGTGTGATTCTTATAGAAATTAAGATTTCACATTGAGAGAAATTTTGTACAAGATGATAACTGAATTTACTTCTTATAGAAATTTTTCAGGATATAACTTTTAATGAACTCTTGGGTGTGCCGTCTACGAACATGGTATACAATCAATTAGGTTGAAACATTCATCGAAACTGTGTTTCTAGGACATCATGGATTTCTACCCTGATTACATAAGTACTTATCTTGGATGACATCATTTGATAGATGTTCAGAAGAACATACACTACTTTATCCACTAACAGGTGATCAAATTTTTAATAAAGGTAAATATGTGGACACTGCTTTTGGTAAACTATTTTTAAAAAACCATACAAAAATTGGTTCGAAAAAGAAATCTGTTTTTTTTAATTACCATACTAGAACTATCTATACGTTAGACATTTTCTTGATGTTATGCATGTTTAAAAAAATGTATGTGATCATTTCATCATCACATTTCCAAATGAAACTGGTAAAACAAAGGATGGAATTAAGGCTAGGTTAGACATGGTTGACATCAGAATATGAGAAGAGTTCACACTATTGAAGGGTGAAAAATGAACACTTATTCCTCTTTCTTCTTACACTCTTTCTAGGAAGGAGAGATATCAGTTATTCAACTTCTTGAATGACGTAAAGGTTCCACAGGGGTATTTGTTGAATATTATGAACATCATTTCAATACATGATTTAAAGTTAAAAGGCCTAAAATCACATGACTGTCATGTATTGATGCAAGATCTAATTCTTATATGATTAAGTTACATTTTTCCCATGAATGTCCATAATACATTAATGAATTTCTATTTCTTATTCAAAGATATATGTAGCAAAGTTATAGACCAAGCAAAATTTCCAATTGTGGGAATAGAAATTGTCCTCATATTATGTGAATTGGAAAGGTTTTTCCTACCGACAATCTTTGATATGATGGTTAATTTGATGGTTAGATTGGTGAGAGAGATTCATCTATGTGTTCTTATTCCCTATATATGGATGTACCCCATTGAATGGTATATAAATATTTTGAAAGGGTGTGTCAAAAATCTAATTTGGACAGAGGGTGTTTTGCAGAGAGAAATATTGTTAAGGAAGCAGTTGAATTCTGTACCGAATACCTATCTGGTGTGTAAAGAATTGATTTAATGAAATATCATCACACTGGGTGACATTTGGGTGAAGGAATTTCTAGAATGGAGGTCATCATAATAAATATTATAGATCATTAGCAAGACCACCTTTACTTTTTGTATGACATTTTGGACATTGACCCATATGTTGAACCCCAAAAATAAATTCTAAGGCATTTGAATACATCAAGGGATTAAAATGGTTATAAAATAAACATAATAAAGAGTTTATAGAATTGTTTTAGGACCATATTCTTAAGGAGTCAAATGAAAATCCATACTCAATTTCAGAACGACTTTGATAACTCACTGGAGGACCAAGTGTGTATGTATTATCTTACAATGCTTATGTAATTAATGGTTATACATTCTATACTAATGAACATGATGAAGATAGTACCAGAAAGACTAGTATAGTTAAACTTATTTCTAAACTGATGCATGTTTCTGGTTCTAAGGGTAGAAATTCAATTTACACGAATATGTCATATTTTGGCATCATCAGAAAATATGGGATTTAGATTATATGACATTTTGAGTGTTGATTTTTCAATAAAAGTGGGTTGATAATATAAGTAATATTAAAATAAATGATTTGGGATTTGTTAAAGTTGATTTCAGTAAGGAAAGGTACAAATATGAACCATTTATAATGGAATCACAGGAAGTACATATATTTTATGCTCCAGATCATGCAAAACAAAACAGGTCAATTATTCTATTATTGACCAAAACCACTAAATAGTCAGATGAAAATTCAATAGAGTATGACCCTTTCATTGGGAAATCACAATAATTTCATAGTGTTCCCATTGTAGATGGTTTTTTTATGCCATATGAGACCACAATTAAGGGATTTGGATAGTCGATAGAGGGTTCAAATCCATTTAACCTAAAAAAATTGAGTTCAATAATTAGGTTATATTTTTTTCTAATATACATTGTGTTACATTATGTTAATATTTGATCACTTCAGATTTTATGTTATCTAAATTAAATGTTAAACCACTTTTGTAGATAATGACCTCTTCATGTGATGATGCTCTCAATCCACAGGCATAATAGGTTTCTCAACCTATTTCTGCTCACAATGCAGAAGAACAAAAGGTTTCTCAACCTGTTTCCTTATGTTAATATATGTTTTTTTCTACTTTTATGTTATCTAAAATAAATGTTTAACCAATTTTTAAGGTAATGAATTCTTCACATGATGATACTCCAAATCCCCAAGCATAACAGGTTTCTCAACCTGCTGCACCTCGTAGTGAAAATGAACAAGAGGTTTCTCAACCCGTTTCCTTATGTTAATAACTCTTCATTTATACTTTTATGTTATCCAAGTTAAATTTTAAACATATTTTGAAGATAATGAAGCCGACATGTGATGATGTATCCAATCCCCAAGAACATCAGGTTTCTCAACCTACTACTGCTCATAGTGCAGACGAACCACATGTTTCCCAACTTTTTGTTGCTCCTAGTGCAGAGTTACAACCACCATATGTACATGCCACTGCTATCCCACTAGAGTCAGAGGAACATATTGATGATGGTGGATCCAAGAAAAGTAATGGTGAAAAACATTGGATATGCAGAAAAAAAAACAGGAGCGCAAGTTTGACTGTATTAGAAAAAATCATAAAGGATAAAGGGAAAGGCAACAAATACAAGATTGGATGGAATAAGAGAGGAAAACATGTTAACCCAAAAAGTCCATGTTTATAATATTCATTGGAATTGTCACTCAGAAATACATAGCAATTGATGTACCTTCATGGCACCATGTTATGGCTGAAATTAAGACACTGATGTGGGGATATATTATGGTAACATCATGATATCATTTTTTTAATTTACTAATAATTAAATAATGAAACATTAACTTACACTTCATCACCTCTTGAAAAGTTCATTTATAGTAGATGAATCGCAAAAAGACTATGTCTTAAGGGTTACTGGAAGGATTCAGAGGGGTTTTTGCACACTTTTATCAAAATATCATCTTAAATATGCTGATGGTAAAATAAAACTATACCTACCACTTATTTATTTACACTCGACACCCCAAGCATCATGGGATGCGTTTACTGGTCATCGTGAGAAGTAGTATTTTCAGGTACATTGTGTTTGGTAATACGTTTTTTGATGTTATGTGTATTCATCACTTTGATTGATAGTGTTTTATTTATGAAATACAAACTGAGTTCTAAAAATAAAAAATGGGCATCAAAACCAGTGTACCCCTACCGTAAAGCAATGATGGGGTACGCATCACTTGAAAGAAATTTGGTGCATATTTTTAATCTACCATAATACTTTTATGTGACATAAATAACATACTAACTATGTTATTTTTTTATATTCATCTTGAAGAGTAAAAATGTACATCCACTTCCATCCCATGCCATGTGATATGGAAGGAGGTGTGTGTAACTAAAGATGGAAAACTAATAGATGAAAACACACAAAAAGTATGGGAAACATGTGTAAGTATGACATAATAAAAAATTTCTTTAAATCACTATTAAATAATAATTATTACTTATTTTCCTATATTTTATATCTAACATAGTCACAAGAATCAAAAACCCCCACACCGAATGCAGACATACTTTTAGTGGACTTGAAGCAGCCAGAAAATTATGGTCGCGTCAGAGGTACGAGTTTTGGGGTGGCAGTCAAACATATTTTGAGAAAAAAGAAGTGGAGGATAAAATTGAGGAAATTAAAAAGATGATAGAAACATTATCTATGATTATAGAATAATTATAATACTACAGAGATCTGATAGAATGTTTTATGGGGGGAATAGAAGAAACAACTCAAGAAAAACCCATGAGTGAAGCTCCCACCCCACCCCGACTAGTTTTGAGGCAATCCATTCCCCTAAAAAAATTCTTAACTGAGGTATTCAATTATCTAAAATTTTTTTCTATAAAATGTGAATCAAATAAACACTAGAAACTGATAGCCTTCCTATATTGATATTCTACTTGTTGAAAATGACCGTTATTTATATCTATCAACACCCACCCATCGTCTTGTAGCAAGGGATACAGTGTTAAATATCCAGAACGACATGCTGAACAACATACCACTTCTAAAAAATCATGTGAGAGTGTCAATTATTGTATCCCTAGAGCTGGGCACTGAGAAACCTGTTCCAATTGATGATACAGATATTCATATGGTCAAACAAGCTCTAGGAACATTCATCGCAAGGTCGTCACATCTTGTAAAAAAACATTTCAAAATTGAGGTATTCATTTCCAGTTTAATTTTGAAGCGAAACCATAAATATTTAATGAAAAATTTCCAAACTGATGCATTTTATTATAAAAGTAAAAAGGGACGGGAGTGAAATGAAATACTGATTCAAAACCATCTCAAGGATCAACCAACCAATCAAAATGATATACCCAAAGTACCTTAACCCCACTCGTTCTATATCGACATTTATTATCATTGAAGGGTCATGTGAATAAAAATTTGAATGATAATTGTAATCACATAATTGATTTTGTATCAAATATGTATAGAGGGGGAGATCCAAACTTCATTAGTGTTGAGAGTGAAACTGAAATCCTCGACTATGATTGGCTAGGTGGCTCAGTTGTAAATGTTTACAGGAGGTATGTTTTCATGATTTGATTTTCCAAAAGATGATACACTATGATAATTATGACTAAATACATTTCCTATTTTTCACAGGCATATATATGAAAAACAATTGAAGGGATTTCCCCATGAACAAAAAAAATTGGACTCTTTAGTCATCATGTCACTTGTACAGGATAAGAAGAAATAACTTCCACAAAACATGGTGAAATAGTGGCAGGACTACTCAAATAATTTAACAAAAAAATTAGGGATGACATACTTTTCTTAATACCAATGATGCAGAGGTAAAATTCTATAAATAAATCATATCATATATATTTTAATTTCATACATTACTTATTCTTTTTTCTGTTCTTAGGAAGCATTTGATGCTCATTACGGTCAATTTGGATACTCCAAAAATTATTTTCTGGATTCAATGCATGGATATCCCAAAAACTGACCATAAATGATGGAATTTTTCTACTTGTAATACACTACATACAACATTTTAGAACTAAATATCTAGTTATATAATTTATATTATTTTTTAATGAGGATTCTATAATGATATGGTGGTGCATGAATATCGTCTACATAATGGAATGAGGCCAGGGGAAAAGGACAAGAAACCTGAAAAGTAATATGATTGGATACAAAATAGGTTATATATAATAAGATTTCACTATCTAACACATATAAAAAATTACTTATTTTTATCAATGTTTCTACAGTGCCCAAAACAAACAAATTTTAAAGATTGTGGTTATTATGTTTATAAATTTATGAAAGAGATCATATTACATGATCAAACCAGCATCCCTGAAGAGTTATTTTATAAGATAACTTCTATTTCATTTGAAATACTTATTAATATTTTGGGTATTTATATTTTTGTAGTAATACCATAACTACCGAAAATAGTCATATTCATCAGACGATATAGATATGATTAGAAACAAATGGGAAGCATACATGATGAAATAATGTACAAATAAACAATGAAGATGGTAAACTTCTCATATAATTTGGACTTTAATAATATTTTCTGACTTATCTTTCTCTTTTTTTGATGGTAATGTTGTTATTTTTATGGGCTAAACGCCCCATTGAAAATCATATTCATCGGTGGTCCTTGTTTTCCCACTAAATGACTTTCAAGTTGATTGTTTTTTTAAAAGAAATTGGTGGTCCTCATTTATAGGGTCTATTTTTTGTTGATAGACCACAAAAGATAATGAGTATCCATAAAGGGTTTTCCCATCCTTTGAGTTTGTTGTGACATCTTGAAACATAATGGGAACAATATATTACTCCACACTTTATTCGACTCGGTGAAGTACCAATTATCATATATTCATTCAGAGGTCCTGAATATATGATATTTGGTTCTTCACTAGGCTAGCGAAAGCTATGCTGCAGAAGGAGGATGTTATTCTGTGCCAACCGTACATGGGTCAAATATGTCAAAAAAACTCAAGGGATAGGGAAACCCCTTCTGGATACTTGTTATCTTTGGTGGTCTATAAACAACATGCATACCGTGTAAATGAGGACCACCAATTTCTTTTAAAAAACAAATCAACATGAAATTCATTTACTGAAAAAAAAACAAAACTGACGTATAGAAAATGGAGAAAATTTCTTTTGATTGTTTTTATACTTTAGAAAAATGATCTATCAGTCATTTGTGACGTGTTGGAAACAACTGAACCTCAATCTGATGCACGGTGTCACCAGTATGACTCCAAATGTGTCTTGTTATTTTAAATTGACGTTAATTCAAGTATAAAAACACAACTGACATACTAAAAATAGATCAAAAACATTCAAATTGTTTTGATACTATAGGAAAATGATCCATGAGTCAGTTGTGACATGTAGAAATCAACCCCACCTCAATCTAATGAATAGTGTGACTAGTGTGACTAAAAGTGTTTGTTATTAGTTTAAAATTAACATTTTAGTTTAAAATATGTCACTGACTCAAAAAAATCAAACACGCTCTGATTGTCATCTAAATTATGGACAGTGATTTTTATTTCCTTTGTGATGTGTATGAATTAGTCTCACATCAAACTGAAGCATCATATGACCGGTATGACTCAAATTGCACGTTTTCGGTTTGATATGACATTTTAGTAAAAAAAACACAACTGATATATTGAAAACCGAGAAAATACATTTGGATTGTTTTGATACTTTAGGAAAATGATCCATGAGTCAGTTGTGACATGTAGGAATCAACCCCACCTCAATCTGATGAACGGTGTGACCAGTATGACTAAAAGTGTCCACTATCAGTTTAAAATCAATATTTTAACTCAAAACATGTCACTCACTAAAAATAAGAAATATGATCTGATTGTATTCCAAATTAAGGACAGTGATTCATAAGTCCTTTTTTATGTTTATGAAGCAGTCTCGCATCAAACTGAGGCACGATGAGATCGATATGACTCAACTTTCATGTTCTTGGTTTGAAATGACATTTTAGTAAAAAAAACACAACTACCACATTGAAAACTGAGGAAATTCATTCTGATTTATTTGATACATTAGTACAGTGATCCATCAGTCATTTTTGATGTGTAGGATTCAAACCCACCTCATTCTGATGCACGGTGTCACCAGTATGACTGAAAATGTGTCTTGTTATTTAAAATTGATATTATTTCAAGTAAAAAAACAAAAACTGAGATACTAAAAACTGATCAAATACTTTTGGATTATTTTGATACTTTATGAAAAGGATCTATGAGTTAGTTTTGATGTGTAGGAATCAACCCCACTTCAATATGACGAACGATGGGACCGGTATGACTAAAAGTTTCTGTTATCAGTTTAAAATTGACATTTTAACTCAAAATGTGTCACTCACTGAAAACCAATAAAACACACTCTAATTATCTTTTAAATTAAGGAAAATGATTCATAAGTATAGTTTGATGTGTATGAAGCAGTCTCACATCAAACCGACGCATGATGCGACTAGTATGACTCAAATTTCATGTTTTTAGTTTGAAATGACATTTTAGTTAAAAAACACAACTGACATACTGAAAACTAGGGAAAAGAATTCTGATTGTTTTGATACTTTATAAAAATAAAACATAAGTTATTTGTGATGTGTATGAATCAACTCCACTTTAATCTGATGCACAGTGCCACTGGTATGACTCCAAATGTGTCTTGTTATTTAAAATTGACATTAATTCATGTAAAAAAGACAACTAACATACTGAAAAAGAGGAAAAAATATTTGAATTGTTTTAATACATTATTAAAATGATCTATTAGTCAGTCGTGATGAGTAGGAATCAACCCCACCTCAATCCGATGAATTGTGTGACCGAAATGACTAAAAGTGGCCACTATCCATTTAAAATTGACATTTTAACTCAAAACATGTCATTCACTAAAAACCAAGAAAACACACTCCTATTTCCTTCTAAATTAAGTACATAGATTCTTAAGTCATTTGTGACTTGTTTGAAGCAGTTTCACATCAAACTAAAACACGATGCAACAAGTATGAGTCCAATTTCATTTTTTCTATTTCAAATGACATTTTAGGAAAAAAACACAACTAACATACTGAAAATCAAGGAAATGCATTCTGATTTTTTTGATAATTTATTACAACAATACATCAGTTATTTTTTATGTGTAGGAATCAACCCCACCTCAATAAGATTCACGGTGTCAATGGTATGGCTCCAAATGTGTCTTGTTATTTAAAATTGACATTAACTCAAGTAAAAAAACACAACTGACATACTAAAAACTGATCAAACGCATTCATATTGTTCTGATATTTTAGTAAAACTATATAGGAGTCAGTTTTAATGTGTAGGAATCAACCCCACTTCAATCTGACAAACGGTGTGATCGGTATGACTAAAAGTGTCTGCTATCTATTTAAAATTGACATTTTAACTCAAAATGTTTCACTCACTAAAAATCGATCAAATGTACTCCAATAGTTTTCCAAATTATGTGAAATTATTTGTAAGTCCTTAATGATATGTATGAAGTAGTATGACATTAAACTGATGCATGATGTGATCATTATAAATCAAATAGCATGTTTTCAGTTTGAAATAACATTTTAGTAAAAAAAACACAACTGACATACTAAAAACCAAGGAAAAACATTCAGATTGTTTTGATAATTTAGGACAACAATCCATAAGCCATTTTTGATGAGTAAGAATCAACCCCACCTCAATCTGATGCAAAATGTAATCGGTATGACTCCAGATGTGTCATTTTTATTAAAAAATGGCATTTTTTATGTATTCTGTATGTTAATGTTTAGTTCATTTATTTATAGTATTACTAACATAATATTTTTCTTCTTATATAGGTAGAACATTTTTCTCAAGTTGGGATGATTTGTTCGGCGACTATTAGCATCCATCGGAGGATATCTTTTTTGAGGGGACCACATACGTCAAAATAGAAAACATTAATGTTTTTAATTGTTTGTTGGATATTTTTATATGTAATTTTATAAAACATTGTTCAAAATGTATATAGAAGTGTTTTTTCAGTATATACCATGAGTATATATTTTTTTATTCATGTTTTCAATTAAATGTATATAGAATTTTTTTCCAAACTTTTGCGTGTGTTGCATGTTTTTTCATCATTTTCATCGTGTATGTGGTTCTTTTGTATATATATATACTATGAGTGGTTATTTTTAGTAGTTGTTTTATGGTTTTTGTAGGTTATTTTTGTTTGTTTGCATATTTTGGTCAGCTATTTTTTTTTTCAGGTTTCCAGGTGTACTGTCATATAAAAAACAATCCCAAAAAGGGAAGCCTTTATCAACATTAGATGAAGTGCTCATAAATGGTGACTTTATCAGCACTTTTCTGAGTGCTGATAAAGGGTACCCCCACCCCCTAATAGAGCCTCGATTAAAAGCAATTTTTTAGCACTATTAAAGGCCTTTTTAGCATTGATAAAAGCATGTTTTGTGGTAGAGTCATCACCTATGGTCCACCTAGGAGTAGGGTCCTCACCTTAAACACTCTCTCGTATGACTAGGACTTCAGAATATAATAGCTGCCTCATTCTCATTCAATCTAGTAGAGTATAGGTAATATCTATAGAATAAATAAATGTCATCCCCTTTCTTTTATGCACCTCCAAATGCATCTAAAAGAATATATCCATAAGCTTCCACTCACTACTGACCTCCTTAATTTCCTGTATCTGAGTCCTCATGCTCAACGCATCAGCCACTATGTTTTTCCTTTCCCATGCATATAGTCAAGCTCAATGTCAAAAGACTGAAGGTACTCAACCCACCTTCACTGTCTCAAATTTAGATCTCGCTGAGTAAAGATATACTTGAGACATTTTTGGTCATTGTATACCACAAAATACTCTTCCAAAAGATAATGTCACCAACAACGTAAATCATGAACAATTGTATGGTGATATTCATGATGGTGTATGGGATGGAATCAGGATTCATGTAATGAGTTGAAGCTAGGATTTCCCATTATTATGCTTAAATATAGGACGCTTTCTTGCTAATGTTTTTCTTAAGGGTTGGATTTTTGGGCTACTTCTTTATCTGCAATCTTTTCCCCACTTCTTGAGGTAGCTATTTATGATCGGTTATGCATCATTATGGTAGCCTAGGATGTTTTTTAGTGTACATGGAGTTCTGGAATAATTATAATAGTGTTTAATAAATAATTTAACCCTTAGGATTAGTGTTTTATGGAATTTTATGAGGATGTTAATCTTGAGAAGTTGCAGACTTGGTTAGATAGTTCTTAGAGGTCATGAACATAACTTTTAGGTTTTTTTTGAAAAATTCCCTTTACCAAAGGCCGATTCATTTATTCATAAAATAAAATAAAATTTACAAGAGACATAATCATGGAAGCTTCTTACAATCAACCTCATAAAGAGGAAATCAAACCACCGGGAGAGTATTAGACCCGAAAAGAGGCACAAAAACTCCCATGTTCTCAATCCCATATGCAAAATTGTACACCACCTGATAAACATGCGTGAGGATGAATTTGAGGCTCATCAGAGTATTCATGCATTCCATCCACTTTGTTGCAAGCCTCCTAGAAATATGAAAATCACCATTTTTGATGGCCACTACAAGGGAAGTAGTATCACTTTCCAACTAGATATTATTCCAACCTTTAATTTTAGCAAAAAATACAGTGTGAACAATCCCAATAATCTCTGCCTCAAGGGAACTAGTCACACCACAAGTGCCATAGAAACATACCTTAATAGAATCATCGTGGGCCTTAAAAATCGCCCCACACCCCAAGGGACCAGGGTTACCTTTAGAAGGATCATCATTATTCACCTGGATCCAGTGAGGGAAAGGATACATCCAAAACACTTAAATAGTATGTAAAACAAAACTAAAATTACCCTTAACACCCATATTTTTTAGAACCATAAAGTCTTGTACACTATTGACACACACACCCTACTAGTAATGCAAAAGTCCCTTATAGAATAAAAAATATTCTATATGGCCAGATTCAAATAACAACACCTCTTTTAGTGAATAACATCATTACGGAACCATCATATTGCATGAAATACCTCAACTACAACCAAAAAAAATAAAGTACACCAGAGGGGACCTCTGAATGACTGAGCAGCAGCGAAGTAAGTCCTGCAACCCCGAAAAATGTAGACCAACCATCCCAAAAAAATCCAAGATATCAAGTGAAATTTTAAAAAGGAAAGGATTAATTAAATAAATCTTTTTAATTTTTTGGGTTCTTATAGGATGTCTATTTCTTAGCAGTTGTAGTTGGGTTTCCAGGAGATGATAGATGCAATTGATTTTGAGAATAGATTCCTATAGGGTAGTTTTTGAGCTATATTATATCCTCTATGTTTTGTGTTTTCATATGCTAACCCACCAATATCAGTAGGGATACTGAAACCCAGTGGAATCTAGGTGGGTTTTTTCCCCAACCTCCAAGTTGGAAAGGGACAGATGACCGACTCCCCCCTCTGGACCTGCTCTATTCTTCTGGTAGTATTATGTATTGGTATGAATAGTGGTTATCTTTCCAATATATGTGTGTAGGGGAATTTAATGGATTATGGTTATTTTACAAACATGTATTTCCATATATATTATCTTAACAATTATTATATGTATGGAGTGTATGGGTTGTGATGGCTTGAGAAATATTACTCAGCGTATGGGATATGATGGATTGAGGTATAATACTCGAAATATAATACATGATATATGGGCTATGGTGGATCCCCTAAAATACATAGTTACTATCATTATATGTGGCAATGGATGATGAGATAAGGTTATGCATGAGATGCATGTTATGATACTTTATCCTAGGTGTCTTTAAGTTAGCTTCTTTTAGAGAGATATGGATCAAGATGTGCGATGTTGGGGAAGAGCAGAAAATCAATGGGGAAGCAGTAGCAGGGTACCCTTGTTTTTGTTAATATAATATATTATATCTTGTATGTGTTACTTGGTAATAGATATCCACGGTGATGCTAGGAATTTAGTACACCTATTTAGGTGACAGGTTAGTTCCACTTGTTGTTCATTAGGATTTAGCATGCTTTATTTATCTTTTTCATAAGAGACTTCGGGGAGGATCTAACTAAGTATACCTAATATACTCACCTTGTGTATATATAAATAATTTTTCAGTTCATCGTGATCAAGTTAGAGGCCGTGATAGATATTACTATCATGTGGTTGTCGTGATCTATTTGGGATTAGTGGTCACTACCAAGTTTATTTTTTGGTACTTTTAGTTCTTTTTTTCAGTAGTACTAATTTTGTATGACATTACATGCATGTACTTGGGTTTTCTATTACTATATTTGAGTAATATATTATTGGTGTACTTTTCATATCTCTCAATCCATATATTCTTTTAGATGGTAATGTATCGAATTTTCATGTAGGATATACCCTCGATGCTTGTCGGCAACCAGTGGCTTATTGGAGGTGGGATTTGGGAATCATCATTGACCTTCTCTCATTTCCTGTAACAACCCGAAATTTTGAATAAATCTTGTTTCCTAATTTTATGTGTTATTTTATTTTTATACTCAACAAAAATGTTTCATTTGATAACATGAGTATAATTAAAATGATACTGTTGGTTTTTGACTATTATATGACCATTGGTCAATATGACAACTGGAAACTAAACGTTTTGATTATTGTCTCTAAATACAAGTAATCTTGGTTAATTAATATAGAAAGGAGATTTGATGGCCTCACCCAGTAGTCTTGGACCAATCGAAGCCCATCTAATAGAACATGGGAAGGAGGTAGCACCACTGGGCTTTGCTCTGGACCAAACCCAAGCCGAACTTCATCGTATAAAGCTAGAACGGGATCGCCTTCGCGAGAAGTTCAAACTGATAGAAATTACTACTCGTGCGATGTTGGCCGAGCCTCCCTCAGATTCTCTCACCTTAGCACACCTTACAATTAGGTCCTATGCTGGTGTGATAAGGGGCTATGTAAGGAGACCGTAACTGCCTTGTGTAATCCTTTGTTTTAAATAAAAATTGGGATTTCTTCTTATGACGAAGTTTATGAATTTTCAAATGACCGGATAAATATAGTATGCATATTTTTGATGAATTTTAGAAAAAGGATATTTTAAATATGGTTGTGTAAACCTTAAATAATTAAAAATGTGTAATGATTTTCGAAAAATGTTATTCCACAATTATGTTCAGTACGAAATTTAGAGTCTAATAAGATCAACTTAATTTTTGATGAATAGTAAATTATGAATAGTGATTTTATGATTAGGATTAGTAATGTGTCCAAATGGATTAGTAATCTCACTTAAAGAAAGTATTAATATAATCTAGGCACCTTGATTAAGTAATGTGATTCACTAAAATGGTTAAATAACGGTTTCATAAATTATTATTCAAGTATTAGTTTTTTCAGGTGAATAGTATTTTTTAATTAAAAATTTATTTAAAAATATTTAGATAATTATTTTTATAAAACGGATTTCATTTTTGAACTCAGAGCACCGATATTATGCTATGGTAATTTTTGGGGTTTTTCCTGAAAAAAAATGAATTTTCGGTGAATAGTGTTTTTATTTAAAAATTAAATTAAAAATATTTAGAAAATTATTTTTATAAAATGGAGTTCATATTTGTAATCAGAGCATTGATATTTGGTTAAGGTGAAATTTTGGGATTATTCTGAGAAAGTTGAATTATCGATGAATAGTGAAAATACAGTTTTTAAGTTACGGGTGTTTAATGACATCATTAAATGATGTATTAAGTTTGTAATCAATATGTTCGAATTATTAATAGTTAGATAAGGTATGAGGTGTCTCAGGTGGCCAATACCATGGGAAAATACCATGGGCAAGCCCATGGTTTTGCCAAAACCACTAATGAGGTGTCCCTTTGCCATTAATGACGTGTCCCCTCACTTTCCCTATAAATACCAAGCCATCCTCTCATTCATTCAACTCCCCACTCTCCCCCAACGATGTTCCGGTCTCATTACCTCCCATGGAGTCCTCCCATGGTTCCCCCAATCCCTCAAGGTCCCAACCTTTGAGTTTTAAGAGTTATGTTTTAAGGTAAGGGATCTGACCCCTCTCTTTCTTTTCAAGTGATCTCTTTTATGTCATTCCTTTTATGCTCCATGTTCTTTTGTTGGAGGATGTTCTTTTATACTCCTCTTACTTCCCTTTTTATGTTAATATAATGAGAGATCCCATCTTACTCTCACTATTTCGTTTTATGATGTTTTATGTGGCGTCGTTAGGATGCCGAAATTTTTGTAACGGATTCTTTCTCCCCTCTCTTTTTTCAAGATCTATTTTCATGTAAAGTATTTCAAGTTCCTTTTTATTATGTTGGGGTATGATCTCTAAATTTAACATAATTATCTTTTATGATCATATGATGATTGACCCTATTTGATCTCTTCAATTCAGTATTTTGAAGTTTTAAGTGGCGCCGTTAGGCTGCCGAATTTTTAAGTGGTTCTTCACCCTTCTCGTTTTGAAGTTCTACTTTCATGTCAATTATTTCAATTTACTTTTTGTTATGTTGGGGTATGATCTCTATATCTATCATACTGGACTCTAATGTTCATATGACGAGAGACCCCATTTGATCTCTTCAATTCATTATTTTGACGTTTTATGTGGCGTCGTTAGGCTGCCGAATTTTTAAGTGGTTCTTCACCCTTCTCGTTTTGAAGTTCTACTTTCATGTCAATTATTTCAAGTTCCTTTTTGTTATGTTGGGGTATGATCTCTATATCTATCATACTGGACTCTTATGTTCATATGATGAGAGACCCCATTTGATCTCTTCAATTCAGTATTTTGATGTTTTAAGTGGCGCCGTTAGGCTGCAGAATTTTTAAGTGGTTCTTCACCCTTCTCGTTTTGAAGTTCTACATTCATGTCAATTATTTCAAGTTACTTTTTGTTATGTTGGGGTATGATATATATATCTATCATACTGGAATCTTATGTTCATAGGATGAGAGATCCCATTTGATCTCTTCAATTCAGTATTTTGAATTTTTAAGTGGCGCTGTTAGGCTGCCGAATTTTTAGGGGATTCTTTCACCCTTCCCATTTTTTCAAAGTTCTAATTTCATGTCAAGTCTTTCAAGTTCCTTTTTAATTATGTTGGGGCATTATCTCTATATCTATCATACTGAACTCTTATGTTCACATGATGAGAGACCTTATTTTATCTTTTCAAATCATTTTTGTTGAAGTTTAAGTAACGCCGTTAGGCTGCCGAACTTTCTTAAGAGAAATCTAATTTTTGTCTTCCTTCCATGTTTTTCATTTAAAATGGTATGTCCTTGAAATTTCATTACCATGATCATGTATCCTTCTTATTCTGTCAATATACTATTTTATGGGTCAGTTATGAATGTTTGACCCATTTTACCTCTCTTTCTAATGTCTTCTAAAACCTCGTAACATAGCCGTTATGCTGCAGAATTTCCGTCTCAAAATGTATCTCTCTTTTTCTAAAGTTCTTTTATATTATTAAGTGAATACTCAAAGCTCTTTCTTCTAAAGGGGTATTCACATATATACCAAAGTGTTCTATTTTAAATTCTGGGATTTACATACATGAGACCCACCTTCCTTTTCTGTGGGTTTTAAAGTGATGTAAAGATCATGTCTTTAAAGCAGTTTTTAAAACGTTATGATTATGAAATGAAACCCATTTATTTTATGCTATATGGGTTATTTATGAAATGTTTGATGATGATATATGTGGCTCACATGATAATAAAGGCATATTTAAGGGTGATCCCTGATACCTCTCCAATTCATTGGGTAATGATGTAACCACTAGAGATTACAATTTTCACGATACCTTGGTGAATAACCTTGGTAATTTTCAAATGACACCTTGGGGATGGACCTTAGTGATATGTTCATGATTGTCTATGTTAAATGATGTAGCCACATTTTCAAGTTATGAAAAATGTTATTTTTATTATGATATGCCTCCTTATTTCATTCTCATGCCTTAAAGTTCTTTTTCAAGACCTTATTGAAGTATCTCAAGTTCACATGTAAAATATTTCTCTTGTTTTCCTTACTGGGATTTTTTCTCACCCTTTCTTTTGATGTATGCTCCCTGGTTATGTGATGCAGTAATGAACTTAGGATGAAGATGAGTAGAATCCTTTCAAGTGTTTTAGAAGAATGTTTTATGTTTTCATGTTTAAAGTTCTTGGTTTCCAAGACACTAAACCTTAAAGATCCTCGGTCTTGTAAAATGTAATGAAAGTTTATGTGATAAAGAGGAGAGATGCTATAGTTGGCATCAAAGGATGGTTTAGTTATTTGTAGAAATTAGGATATGAAAAATCTAGGAAGAACGCTATAGATGAGTTTAAATATAGGAAATATTCCTGCTATTTTGGTGAGTATTGAGTAAGGGGTTTCCAAGCAAATACATCTCTGTCTGGATACGAGCAGGTAGAGGTGGCTCTGGCACAGATGTACATAGGGGTAAAACATAAAAACATCGCTTTGAACTAGACTCGAACGAGAACTGGTACACGACAACGGGCCTTGCTGCACTCTTGGTTACGACACTCCCGGGGGATATGCTTTGGTAAATTCATAAGCTTAGTATGAACCATTATTAAAGGAACACGGATAAAACAAAATAAAGATTCACATAAGAATATATGATCATGGATAACCTAGATTGGAACCTAGGGATCACAAGTTAGGATATACTTTTATTATACATGTTTATCCTTTTATACTTAAAGTTTCATTTTCATGATTATTAGCTAAGTAAATAAGCCCCTAATTATAGTTCTTTTCTTAGTTAATGGTGGGAAATGGAAGAACATGTCCCAAAAACCAATGTGATAGGAAATGAGACGATTGTTGTATTAATATGACAGAGGTGATTAGGGGATTAAAAGATGATGATTGTTTTGGAATACGTTCACTATTTTAGGGACCCTATATGATCGAGATAAATAGATTACTAAGGTATTTTCATTGAGGAGTAAGGTTGACTTATATTTTGAAGAATCAATGAATTTATGGAGGACTTATAGTAATTTAGGTTACTTATGGGAATGATTAACCTATCTTGGGTAAAATATGTTTAGTTTAGATAATTTTGTTATAAGATGTTAGGAGTGGTTGGTGTTGTTTGGAGATGAACAATGAAGTTTATTTTGGAAGACTATGTTATCAAATCCTTCTTGTATTTGGGTTTCAATCTTAGTTTGGTTTATTTTGAGGAATTTTAAGGACCGTTATTTATGGGATGGTCTATGATGAACTTTGGGTATTACCATGGAACATTGAATATTTAAAATTAGTTTCCATTCCTATGGGATTCTTCCTTTTTGAAGAGTAGTTTAACCTTACCCTTTCTGTTTTTGGGATAATGTTTAAAGATAGAAGAAATAGATAGTTAATCTTTTTTGGATTATGTGATTCTCTAGAAGATGATTCTTGTGTTTTGATGAGACCAAGTAGTTTTGAATGCTCATCATTTGGGAGAAAAGATTAGTTTTGGTAGAAACTTATTAAAGGGTGAAACTCTACATAAAGGTAGATATATTTGCTTATGTTTTTGTTCTATGTTGTAAATGAATTCCTCAAAATAATGAAAAGGAACGTAAAACAAAAACGTTGTTGGTTTACGTTTCCTACTAGGTAATCAAAGATCGTTTACACACATCATAACTTTGGTATTTTCTTATGGTTAACTTTCTCCTAATCATGTTCTCTGTCACTCTCCCTCAGAACTTGACCCTTGGTTTTCTCCTCCATGTCCATGTTTTCCTACATGGAATCCTAGTGAGGGCTAACTCGAGTAACCTTCGTACTTCCCTTTCATTCTTTTAAAGTAATAGTTTTACTGACTCCTTTTCCGATGTGGGACTTTCAATGAAATTTCAAAACCTAATTTTAAAAAAATTGTGAGGACGCAATTTCTTATGGGGGGAAGATTGTAACAACCCGAAATTTTGAATAAATCTTGTTTCCTAATTTTATGTGTTATTTTATTTTTATACTCAACAAAAACGTTTCATTTGAAAACATGAGTATAATTAAAATGATACTGTTGGTTTTTGACTGTTATATGACCATTGGTCAATATGACCACTGGAAACTAAACGTTTTGATTATTGTCTCTAAATACAAGTAATCTTGGTTAATTAATATAGAAAGAAGATTCGATGGCCTCACCCAGTAGTCTTGGACCAATCGAAGCCCATCTAACAGAACTTGGGAAGGAGGTAGCACCACTGGGCTTTGCTCTGGACCAAACCCAAGCTGAACTTCATCGTATAAAGCTAGAACGGGATCGCCTTCACGAGAAGTTCGAACTGATAGAAATTACTACTTGTGCGATGTTGGCCGAGCCTCCCTCAGATTCTCTCACCTTAGCACACCTTACAATTAGGTCCTATGCTGGTGTGATAAGGGGCTATGTAAGGAGACCGTAATTACCTTGTGTAATCCTTTGTTTTAAATAAAAATTGGGATTTCTTCTTATGATGAAGTTTATGAATTTTTAAATGACCGAATAAATATAGTATGCATATTTTTGATGAATTTTAGAAAAAGGATATTTTAAAAATGGTTGTGTAAACCTTAAATAATTAAAAATGTGTAATGATTTTTGAAAAATGGTCTTCTACAATTATGTTCAGTATGAAATTTAGAGTCTAATAATATCAACTTAACTTTTGAGGAATAGTAAATTATGAATAGTGATTTTATGATTAGGATTAGTAATGTGTCCAAATGGATTAGTAATCTCACATAAAGAAAGTATTAATATAATCTAGGCACCTCGATTAAGTAATGTGATTCAATAAAATGGTTAAATAACAGTTTCATAAATTATTATTCAAGTATTAGTTTTTTTTCAGGTGAATAGTGTTTTTTAATTAAAAATTTAATTAAAAATATTTAGATAATTATTTTTATAAAACGGATTTCATTTTTGAACTCAGAGCACCGATATTATACTATGGTAATTTTTGGGGTTTTTTCTTAAAAAAATGAATTTTCGGTGAATAGTGTTTTTATTTGAAAATTAAATTAAAAATATTTAGAAAATTATTTTTATAAAATGGAGTTCATATTTTTAATTCGAGCGTTGATATTTGGTTGAGGTGAAATTTTGGGATTATTCTGAGAAAGTTGAATTTTCGATGAATAGTGAAAATATAGTTTTTAAGTTACGGGTGTTTAATGACATCATTAAATGATGTATTAAGTTTGTAATCAATATGTTCGAATTATGAATAGTGATATAAGGTATGAGGTGTCCCAAGTGACCAATACCATGGGCAAATACCATGGGCAAGCCCATGGTTTTTTCAAAACCACTAATGAGATGTCCCTTTGCCATTAATGGCTTGTCCCCTCACTTTCCCTATAAATACCAAGCCATACTCTCATCCATTCGACTCCCCACTCTCCCCCAACGAAGTTATGGTCTCATTACCTTTCAAGAAGTCCTCCCATGGTGCACCCAAGCCATCAAGGTCCCAACCTTTGAGTTTTAAGAGTTATGTTTTAAGGTAAGGGATCTGACCCCTCTCTTTCTTTTCAAGTGATCTCTTTTATGTCATTCCTTTTATGCTCCATGTTCTTATGTTGGAGGATGTTCTTTTATACTCCTATCACTACCCTTTTTATGTTAATATAATAATAGATCCCCTCTTACTCTCATTATTTCGTTTTATGAAGTTTTATGTGGCGCCGTTAGGCTGCCGAATTTTTTGTAACAGATTCTTTCTCCCCTCTCATTTTTCAGGATCTATTTTCATGTAAAGTATTTCAAGTTCCTTTTTATTATGTTGGGGTATGATCTCTAAATTTATCATACTGATATTTTATGATCATATGATGAGATACCCCATTTTAACTCTTCAATTCAGTATTTTGAAGTTTTAAGTGGCGTCGTTAGGCTGCCGAATTTTTAAGTGGGTCTTCACCTTTCTCGTTTTGAAGTTCTACTTTCATGTCAATTATTTCAAGTTCCTTTTTGTTATGTTGGGGTATGATCTCTATATCTATCATACTGGACTCTTATTTTCATATGATGAGAGAACCCATTTTATCTCTTCAATTCAGTATTTTGAAGTTTTAACTGGCGCCGTTAGGCTGCCGAATTTTTAAGTGGTTTTTCACCCTTCTCGTTTTGAAGTTCTACTTTCATGTCAATTATTTCAAGTTCCTTTTTATTATGTTGGGGTATGATCTCTATATCTATCATACTAGACTCTTATGTTCATATGATGAGATACCCCATTTTATCTCTTCAATTTGGAATTTTGATGTTTTAAGTGGCGTCGTTAGGCTGCTGAATTTTTAAGTGGTTCTTCACCCTTCTCGTTTTGAAGTTCTACTTTCATGTAAATTATTTCAAGTTCCTTTTTGTTATGTTGGGGTATGATCTCTATATCTATCATACTGGACTCTAATGTTCATATGATGAGAGACCCCATTTAATCTCTTCAATTCAGTATTTTGAAGTTTTAAGTGGCGCCGTTAGGCTGCCGAATTTTTAGGGGATTCTTTCACCCTTCTCATTCTTTTCAATGTTCTAATTTCATGTCAAGTCTTTCAAGTTCCTTTTTAATTATGTTGGGGAATTATCTCTATATCTATCATACTGAACTCTTATTTTCACATGATGAGAGACCCTATTTGATCTTTTCAAATCATTTTTGTTGAAGTTTATGTAACGCCGTTAGGCTGTCGAACTTTCATAAGAGAAATCTAATTTTTGTCTTCCTTCCATGTTTTTCATTTCAAATGGTATGTCATTGAAATTTCATTACCATGATCATGTATCCTTCTTATTCTTCCCATATACTATTTTATGGGTCATTTATGAATGTTTGACCCATTTTACATCTCTTTTTAATGTCTTCTAAAACCTCGTAACATAGCCGTTATGCTGCAGAATTTCCGTCTCAAAATGTATCTCCCTTTTTCTAAAGTTCGTTTATATTATTAAGTGAATACTCAAAGCTCTTTCTTCTAAAGGGGTATTCAAATATATACCAAAATGTTCTATTTTAAATTCTGTGATTTACATACATGAGACCCACCTTCCTTTTCTGTGGGTTTTAAAGTGATGTAAAGATCATGTCTTTAAAGCAGTTTTTAAAACGTAATGATTATGAAATGAAACCCATTTATTTTATGCTATATGGGTTATTTATGAAATTTTTGATGATGATATATGTTGATCACATGATAATAAAGGCAAATTTAAGGGTGCGCCCTGATAGCGCTCCAATGCATTGGGTAATGATGTAACCACTAGAGATTACAATTTTCACGATACCTTGGTGAATAACCTTTGTAATTTTCAAATGACACCTTGGGGATGGACCTTGGTGATATGTTCATGATTGTCTATGTTAAATGATGTAGCCACATTTTCTAGTAATAAAAAATGTTATTTTTATTATGAAATGCCTCCTTATTTCATTCTCAATCCTTAACGTTCTTTTTCATGACCTTATTGAAGTATCTCAAGTTCACATGTAAAATGTTTCTCTTGTTTTCCTTTCTGGGATTTTTGCTCACCCTTTCTTTTGATGTATGCTCCCAGGTTATGTGATGCAGTAATGAACCTAGGATGAACATGAGGAGAAGCCTTTAAAGAGTTTTAGAATAATGTTTTATGTTTTCATGTTTAAAGTTCCTGGTTTCCAAGACACTAAAGCTTAAAGATCCTCGGTCTTGTAAAATGTAATGAAAGTTTATGTGATAAGGAGGAGGGATGCTATAGTTGGTATCAAAGGATGGCTTATTTATTTGTGGAAATTAGGATATGAAAAATCTAGGAAGAACTCTATAGAAAAGTTTAAATTTAGGAAATCTTCCTGGTATTTTGGTGAGTATTGAGTAAGGGGTTTCCAAGCAAATACATCCCTGTCTGGATACGAGCAGGTAGAGGCGACTCTGGCACAGATGTACATAGGGGTAAAACCTAAAAACATCGCTTTGAACTAGACTCGAACGAGAACTGGTACACGACAACGGGCCTTGCTACACTCTTGGTTACGACACTCCCGGGGGATATGCTTTGGTAAATTCATAAGCTTAGTATGAACCAATATTAAAGGAACAAGGATAAAACAAAATAAAGATTCACATAAGAATATATGATCATTGATAACCTAGATTGGAACCTAGGGATCACAAGTTAGGATATACTTTTATTCTACATGTTTATCCTTTTATGCTTAAAGTTTCCTTTTCATGATTATTAGCTAAGTAAATAATCCCCTAATTATAGTTCTTTTCTTAGTTAATGGCGGGAAATGGAAGAACATGTCCCAAAAACCAATGTGATAGGAAACGAGACGATTGTCGTATTAATATGATAGAGGTGATTAGGGGATTAAAAGATGATTATTGTTTTGGAATACGTTCACTATTTTAGGGACCCTATATGATCGAGGTAAATAGATTACGACGATATTTTCATTGAGGAGTAAGGTTGACTTATATTTTGAAGAATCAATGAATTTATGGTGGACTTATAGTAATTTAGGTTACTTATGGGAATGATTAACCTATCTTGGGTAAAATATGTTTAGTTTAGATAATTTTGTTATAAGATGTTAGGAGTGGTTGATGTTGTTTGGAGATGAACAATGAAGTTTATTTTGGAAGACTATGTTATCAAATCCTTCTTGTATTTGGGTTTCAATCTTAGTTTGGTTTATTTTGACGAATTTTAAGGACCGTTATTTATGGGATGGTCTATGATGAACTTTGGGTATTACCATGGAACATTGAATATTTAAAATTAGTTTCCATTCCTATGGGATTCTTCCTTTTTGAAGAGTTGTTTAACCTTACCCTTTCTGTTTTTGGGATAATGATTAAAGATAGAAGAAATAGATAGTTAATCTTTTGTGGATTATGTGATTATCTAAAAGATGATTCTTGTGTTTTGATGAGACCAAGTAGTTTTGAATGCTCATCGTTTGGGAGAAAAGATTAGTTTTGGTAGAAACTTATTAAAGGGTGAAACTCTACATGAAGGTAGATATATTTCCTTATGTTTTTGTTCTATGTTGTAAATGAATTCCTCAAAATTATGAAAAGGAACGTAAAACAAAAACGTTGTTGGTTTACGTTTCCTACTAGGTAATCAAAGATCGTTTACACAAATCATAAGTTTGGGATTTTCTAATGGTTAACTTTCTCCTAATCATGTTCTCTGTCACTCTCCCTCAGAACTTGACCCTTTGTTTTCTCCTCCATGTCCTTGTTTTCCTACATGGAATCCTAGTGTGGGCTAACTCGGGTGACCTTCGTACTTCCCTTTCTTTCTTTTAAAGTGATAGTTTTACTGACTCCTTTTTCGATGTGCGACTTTCAATGAAATTTCAAAACCTAATTTTAAAAAAATTGTGAGGACGTAATTTCTTAAGGGGGGAAGATTATAACAACCCAAAATTTTGAATAAATCTTGTTTCCTAATTTTATGTGTTATTTTATTTTTATACTCAACAAAAATGTTTCATTTGATAACATGAGTATAATTAAAATGATACTGTTGGTTTTTGACTGTTATATGACCATTGGTCAATATGACCATTGGAAACTAAACGTTTTGATTATTGTCTCTAAATACAAGTAATCTTGGTTAATTAATATAGAAAGAAGATTCGATGGCCTCACCCAGTAGTCTTGGACCAATCGAAGCCCATCTAACAGAACTTGGGAAGGAGGTAGCACCACTGGGCTTTGCTCTGGACGAAACCCAAGCTGAACTTCATCGTATAAAGCTAGAACGGGATCGCCTTCGCAAGAAGTTCAAACTGATAGAAATTACTACTCGTGCGATGTTGGTCGAGCCTCCCTCGTATTCTCTCACCTTAGCACACCTTACAATTAGGTCCTATGCTGGTGTGATAAGGGGCTATGTAAGGAGACCGTAACTGCCTTGTGTAATCCTTTGTTTTAAATAAATATTGGGATTTCTTCTTATGATGAAGTTTATGAATTTTCAAATGACCGGATAATATATAGTATGCATATTTTTGATGAATTTTAGAAAAAGGATATTTTAAAAATGGTTGTGTAAACCTTAAATAATTAAAAATGTGTAATGATTTTCAAAAAATGGTCTTCTACAATTATGTTCAGTACGCAATTTAGAGTTTAATAAGATCAATTTAATTTTTGATGAATAGTAAATTATGAATAGTGATTTTATGATTAGGATTATTAATGTGTCCAAATGGATTAGTAATCTCACTTAAAGAAAGTATTAATATAATCTAGGCACCTTGATTAAGTAATGTGATTCAATAAAATGGTTAAATAACGGTTTCATAAATTATTATTCAAGTATTAGTTTTTTTCAGGTGAATAGTGTTTTTAATTAAAAATATTTAGATAATTATTCTTATAAAACGGATTTCATTTTTGAACTCAGAGCACCGATATTATGCTATGGTAATTTTTGGGGTTTTTTCTGAAAAAAATGAATTTTCAGTGAATAGTGTTTTTATTTAAAAATTAAATTAAAAATATTTAGAAAAATATTTTTATAAAATGGAGTTCATATTTTTAATCAGAGCGTTGATATTTGGTTAAGGTGAAATTTTGGGATTATTCTGAGAAAGTTGAATTTTCAATGAATAGTGAAAATACAGTTTTTAAGTTACGGGTGTTTAATGACATCATTAAATGATGTATTAAGTATGTAATCAATATGTTCGAATTATGAATAGTGAGATAAGATATGAGGTGTCCCAAGTGACCAATACCATGGGAAAATACCATGGGAAAGCCCATGGTTTTGCCAAAACCACTAATAAGGTGTCCCTTTACCATTAATGCCTTGTCCCCTCACTTTCCCTATAAATGCCAAGCCATCCTCTCATCCATTCGACTCCCCACTCTCCCCCAACAATGTTCTGGTCTCATTACCTCCCAAGGAGTCCTCCCATGGTGCCCTCAAGCCCTCAAGGTCCCAACCTTTGAGTTTTAAGAGTTGTGTTTTAAGGTAAGGGATCCGACCCCTCTCTTTCTTTTCAAGTGATCTCTTTTATGTCATTCCTTTTATGCTCCATGTTCTTATGTTGTAGGATGTTCTTTTATACTCCTCTTACTGCCCATTTTATGTTCATATAATGATAGAACCCCTCTTACTCTAATTATTTCGTTTTATGAAGTTTTATGTGGCGTCGTTAGGCTGCCGAAATATTTGTAACAGATTCTTTCTCCCCTCTCATTTTTCAAGATCTATTTTCATGTAAAGTATTTCAAGTTCCTTTTTATTATGTAGGGGTATGATCTCTAAATTTATCATACTGATAATTTATGATCATATTATTAGAGACCCCATTTTATCTCTTCAATTCAGTATTTTGACGTTTTAAGTGGCGCCGTTAGGCTGCCGAATTTTTAAGTGGTTCTTCACCCTTCTCGTTTTAAAGTTCTACATTCATTTCAATTATTTCAAGTTCATTTTTGTTATGTTGGGGTATGAACTCTATATCTATCATACTGGAATCATATTTTCAAATGATGAGAGAACCCATTTGATCTCTTCAATTCAGTATTTTGAAGTTTTAAGTGGCGCCGTTAGGCTGCCGAATTTTTAAGTGGTTCTTCACCCTTCTCGTTTTAAAGTTCTACTTTCATGTCAATTATTTCAAGTTCCTTTTTGTTATGTTGGGGTATGATCTCTATATCTATCATACTGGACTCTTATGTTCATATTATGAGAGACACCATTTGATCTCTTCAATTCAGTATTTTGAAGTTTTAAGTGGCGCCGTTAGGCTGCCAAATTTGTAAGTGGTTCTTCACCCTTCTCGTTTTGAAGTTCTACATTCATGTCAATTATTTCAAGTTCCTTTTTGTTATGTTGGGGTATGATCTCTATATCTATCATACTGGACTCTTATGTTAATATGATGAGATACCCCATTTGATCTTTTCAATTCAGTATTTTGATGTTTTAAGTGGCGCCGTTAGGCTGCCAGATTTTTAGGGGATTCTTTCACCCTTCTCATTCTTTTCAATGTTCTAATTTCATGTCAAGTATTTCAAGTTACTTTTTAATTATGTTGGGGCATTATCTCTATATATATCATACTGAACTCTTATGTTCACATGATGGGAGACCCTATTTGATCTTTTCAAATCATTTTTGTTGAAGTTTAAGTAACGCCGTTAGGCTGCCGAACTTTCATAAGAGAAATCTAATTTTTGTCTCCCTTCCATGTTTTTCATTTAAAATGGTATGTCCTTGAAATTTCATTACCATGATAATGTATCCTTCTTATTCTGTCCATATACTATTTTATGGGTCATTTATGAATGTTTGACCCATTTTACCTCTCTTTTTAATGTCTTCTAAAACCTCGTAACACAGCCGTTATGCTGTAGAATTCCCGTCTCAAAATGTATCTCTCTTTTTATAAAGTTCTTTTATATTATTAAGTGAATACTCAAAGCTCTTTATTCTAAAGGGGAATTCACATATATACCAAAATTTTCTATTTTAAATTCTAGTATTTACATACATGAGACCCACCTTCCTTTTCTGGTGGTTTTAAAGTGATGTAAAGATCATGTCTTTAAAGCAGTTTTTAAAACGTTATGATTATGAAATGAAACCCATTTATTTTATGCTATATGGGTTATTTATGAAATGTTTGATGATGATATATGTGGATCACATGATAATAAAGGCAAATATAAGGGTGCTCCCTGATAGCGCTCCAATGCATTGGGTAATGATGTAACCACTAGAGATTGCAATTTTCACGATACCTTGGTGAATAACCTTGACAATTTTCAAATGACACCTTGGGGATAGACCTTGGTGATATGTTCATGATTGTCTATGTTAAATGATGTAGCCACATTTTCATGTTATGAAAAATGTTATTTTTATTATGATATGCTTCCTTATTTCATTCTCATGCCTTAAAGTTCTTTTTCATGACCTTATTGAAGTATCTCAAGTTCACATGTAAAATGTTTCTCTTGTTTTCCTTACTGGGCTTTTTGCTCACCCTTTCTTTTGATATATGCTCCCAGGTTATGTGATGCAGTAATGAACCTAGGATGAACATGAGGAGAAGCCTTTCAAGTGTTTTAGAAGAATGTTTTATGTTTTCATGTTTAATGTTCCTGGTTTCCAAGACACTAAACCTTAAAGATCCTCAGTCTTGTAAAATGTAATGAAAGTTTATGTGATAAAGAGGCGGGATGCTATATTTCCATCCTGGGAGGGGTACCTTTGGGGGGGATTTTGTGAGATTTAATAGAAAAATTATGATATAAAAATTCTATAAATTAATGAATGATATAAAATAATTTTAAAACATGACATGAGAATCAAATGATCTTAACTTTTTATCAGAGTGTCTGTTTGATCTCTACCATAAATCGAATTGAATATTTCAAAAATATACATGACATGATGATATGGGGGAACCCAATAATTGTTTTTATGTTAAAAAATGACTTGAAAGCCTCCAAAACTAAGTTTTTTTGGGTGAATTTTATTTTCTAATTGTCGATGGAATTTCATCCTTGTTTAAGGGTGTCATATTGCCTTTTGTTGTGGTGACTGAATCTATTACCAGAACTTACTTTCATGTGGTTGTTATGGCATTAAATTTTTATTTTTTCCATATTGTATTTTTATTTATAATTAAATCTATATATATATTCATATATGTACATATAATAAATTTATTATGTAAATAAATATTTAAACGTATTTACAAAAAATGATTTTTTACTTATATAAACCATATTGAAATAAATATTTATTATTAATTTTAATTAAAATAAAATTTATATTTTTTTACCTTATAAATCACATTAATATATATATACACACACCTATATAGGTGTATATATAATATTATTTATATATATAAATATATGTGGTTCAATAAATAAATATATAATTATTTTTATATTCTAATACATGTAAATAAATATACACACATAAAGGGTACCCTATATATATATATTTTATAAATACATATTTATGTATTATTAAATATGATTTATATGACAATGAATATATATTTATTTTTAATATTATTTTATAATTATTTATAATTATTTATATAATTATAATTACATCAATATATTTTAAAATATAGTGATATGAACCATATAGATAAAAATATAAATATATATATCTGTGTGTAGTATATAAATACATATATAAATATAAATATGTGTGTATCTATGTGCCTTTGTGTGAAATATAAATATAAATATAAATGTGTGTGCATGTATATGTGGGAAATATGAATTTGTGTATTTATGTGTATGTATACATGCATTTGTGTGTGCCAATATTGTGTATATACATCATGTAAATGTATTTTTATAAATATATCATTATCATAAAATATATAATAAAATGTATATAAATGAATATAAGATAAATATATTTAAAGATAATTTATAAATATATTATATAAACATATTTATAATAAATATTAATAAATAAATTATAAAAAATTATATGTAAATTTACCATTATATGTAAATATATATTAAAAGTTTTAAAATTTTATTTAAAATAATTATATAAATGTATATAATTATATGAATAAATTTATAAATAAATAATAATTATGTGTATATATAAATAAATAGATAAATCGTAAAATATAACAGAAATCTAGATGGAGAAGTGATAAAGGTGTTGGGAAATGAAGGCAGAGGCCATAGGTTTGAATCCTGGTGCGGGAAGGTCTAAATATGGCATAAAAGCACTAATAAATGGTGGGGGTGGTGGGTGAGCACTGATAAAGAGGGAGTGCGTAGGGGGTACAAACTTCTCATAATGTTTGTATGGGAGTATAAAAAATGGTGTGGGAGCGCTAAGAGAAGGGGATTTTAAGGACCCTTGATAAATGAAGAATTTAAAAAAATAATTTTTTTGTAATTTATCATTACTCAAAAAAGCACGGATAAAAGCACCCTTTATCAGTGCTAAAACCCGATAAATACACCATTGATCAGTGTGAAAAAAAATCATTGATAAAGGTGGCCTTTATCAATGATTTTGTTAGTGCTAATGATGGTCGAAGGCTTTTTTGTGAACTATTCTTGTCAACAATTTTGAGCATTGACAATGGTTATTTTGAGCAATGACTATGGCCAAATCTACTCTATCTCCTTTTGATATCATATTCAAAATGAAACTTATCTCATTATTGCTCTTCACAAATTAGATCCTCAAAGTGGGAAGCCATATTGTCCCATATTTTGAGATATTTTTCTATATTGATTTTAAATTCATTAAAGTATCATAAAAAAATTAGATTTTGATAGTTTATCCAAACTAACTGTTGGTCATTAGCATTAACCAATAGATATCTTGTAGAGGTTTTATCAAATCCATCATCTATGACTTGAATAATAAATTCACCTTTCACCTTCTACTTAGACGGAAGAATCAAGTTCGTTAAGGTTCCTTTAATAATTAATTATTTTCCTTCCTTATCATCATCACCCTTAATACCAAACTGACCTTGATCTTCAATGACCTCCAAGGGTCATCCCGAACATAGAGACTCACTACAACTTTCTTATGAATTTTAATGCATACTTATTATAATTTGGAGTCAGTTTTAGGCTTAGAATCTACCACTAATATAGAATAATATTTTATCATCTTATAAACCTCTATTATCAACAATAAAAATTCATTTTGTTGTAAGTATCTTTAAAATATAGGTACTTTTCTCAGTACTAAAAAAACTAAAAAAATGATACTTCATCGGTGTTATAAAAAGCACTAACGAAGTATATCTTTTATCAGGGTTTATTTTAGCACCAATAAAGTTTAATTTTATCATCACTGTTTATAGCTATGATAAAAGTAAATTTTATCAATCCTATATTTAGAATGTATTGATACATTTAGAGCACACTGCAACCAAATTATAATTAAAAACAATTCAAATAATTTTACTATATTTATAGAACAATTCAAAATTATAATTTCAAATAAATTTATATTATAACCATGTCAATACAATACAATTACATTAGTATATACAATTTATTACAAACATTACATTTTCCAACAATTAAAAAATAACATAGTGGCCCTCTATTTAGCTATTAGAGGGACCCCCTTTTAAAAGAGCACAATCATGACACCAATTTCCAAACACACCACCCCAGATTGAACAAAAAAATAGTTCACATGTAATAAAAAACAATGATTACTATAAATAAATGAATTAATTATAAATATGACACAATAATACATTAATAAAATGTCACATTTAAATTTAAAACAATAAATTATGTCGTATTAATGTTTGGTTTATTACTACACATCAAAAATGATTTATAAATTGGTATTCATAACTATCAAGCTAATATGAGCATTTTTTCTTAGTTTTTAGTGTGATATGTATGTGTTGAACTAGAATGTTGATTTTAAATAAAAAAATTTACTTTCAATCATACCAAGAACACTGTGTGTTGGACAGATGTGAAGTTAATTCTGACACATCAAAAATGACTTATGAATCACTATCCTAAATTATAAATTCAACCCATGTAATGTTCCTCAGTTTCAGTGAGTGACATAAGTTTTCAACTAAAATATCACTTTAAAACTAAAACTGCACACTTTGAGTCATACTAGGAAGACATTGTGTTTGATTGATATGTGGTAAACTCTTAAACGTCACAAATGAATTGTGAATTATTTTCATAAAGTATCATGATAATCTAAGTTTTTTTTCTCAGTTTTCAATGAGTGATTCATGTTTTAAACTAAAATGTCACTTTTGAACTAAAAACATGTACATTGAGTAAAATTGAGAACTCCATGTGTTGAATTGATATACATTTAATTTCTGAAAATCTCAAATGACATGTGGATTTTTTTCTAAAAGTATCAATACAATTCAAGTTTTTTTCTCTGTTTTTAGTGAGTGGTGCACATTGAACAAAAATTTCTCTTTTAAACTGAAATAAAACACTTTGAGTCATACTAGGCACACCATGTATCATATTGACATGTGGTTGATTCCTACACATCATAAATTATTTATGTATCATTTCATTAGTATCAGGACAATCTGAGTGCATTTTCTTAGTTTTGAGAATGTGATGTGTGTTTTTAACAAAAATGATCATTTTAAAACAAAACACACACTTTGAATCATAACAGACACACTATGTGTTAGATTGATATGTGGTTAAAACTTACACATCACAAATGAATTATAAGTTTTTTTCTAATTTATTAAGAAAATTTGAGTTTTTTACTAAGTTTTCAGGGAGTAGTTCATCTTTTTAACTATAATGTAAATTTTAGATATTAAAGAAGCATTTGATTCATACCTGGCACACCGTGTGTCAGATTAAACTGTTATTGATTCCAATGTTTTCTCAGTATTGAGTATGTTACATTTTGTTAACTAAAATGTTCATTTTAGATAAAAACATTCACTTTGACTCATACTGAGGCATGTCGTGTGATGTATTGATATGTGGTTGATTCCTATATATCAAAAATGAGATACGTATCATTATCTTAAAAGTATCAATAAAAACGAGTGTGTTTTATTGGTTGTTAGGGAGTGATGAAATTTCTAACTAAAATATAAATTTTAAACAAAAAACACACACTTTGAGTCATATTGGGCATACCATGTGTGAGATTAACATATGTTTGATTTGTAAATGTCACAAATGATTTGTAGATCATATTCCTAAAGTATAAAGACAATCAAAGCACGTTTATAATCAATTACTCTTTAATTGTGTTTTGTTTTATTTTATTTTTATTTTTTTGAATTTAAATGTTAATATTTAGTAGTTTTAAAATTAAAAAGTTTTATAAAACTTAATTATATCATATTTGTAAAAAAAAAGTATTTGATTTTTTTTAAATATGTATCTTTTTGAAATTATTGTTTGTTTTAAATTAGGATTTTTTTGGACTAATAAATGAGTAGAACAGAGAATGTATCTTTGTAAATATTCATCATGTAGGTCCTGGTAAATTAGAATAATTACTGGATTTATTAATAGATTTTTTTATTCTAAATACGATGGAATCATTATATATCACAAAAATTTTATATCTCGTATAATATTAAGTGATAAAATTGATCTATAGAATATATTGTGTTGTTTCATTCTCATTAATTTATTTATTTCAGTGTATTTATAAATAAGTACAATGTGATATCTTTTACAATGAAAAAAATGGATTTTTTATTTTAAAAAATATCAGGGATGGATAAGCCTCATTTGGTTATAGAATTTTTAATGACTTTATAATCAGTAAAATTTATTCATCATGGGACTCATTTGTTATGGAACCCTCTTAGACTATTCCCATAAGAACAAATAAATATCTACATTTTTTAAGACGTATATCTGCTTAAGGTCCCATGTACTTTCCTAAACCATAGTGTGTCTAATCAATTCTCCACCTTAATATAAGGTATACAGTAAATAAGCTGATGGGATTATGTTCATAAATACTTGAAACATATACATCTATGTAGTATGTGGAATCTAAGCATTTTATTGTACTTTCAAAATCCAAACTCATTTTGAGTCCCTTTATTCTATAAAAAAACAATCATATAATATTATATTTTGAAATATCTATTTAACAACCCCAAATCATTTAAATACCTAATTATACTTTTTTAATTTTTAATTTTTTTATAAATTCTATAGAAAGAAAATTTTGATTAAATAAATTCATACATAATTTTATTATCATTTAAAAATATAAATTTATTAAAAATAAATTTTTTTATTTGAGTCTATCATAAGCCAAAAAGGACTCTTTAAATCTGATCATAATATGAATAAATTATTTATTTTACCACATTATCCACACTGAAATATAATTAATTATTACATTAACATGACTTAATTATAATATAATAGTATAATATGACTGTTATTCGGTAATTTCATGAAACTTATATTTTTTATTATTTTCAAGGAAGACACTTTTAAAGGTTGAGTGTGAACTTTCACAAAAAATATAAGCACAACTACCCTTGAATAATTTATAAAAAAATTACACCAAAAGGGGATAGTCCACACCATTGAAAATAAGACTTAGATTGTTAAATTTTTAGTCCCTTTTGATATCCCTATAAAAATGAAATGCATCTCATTTCAGCTCTTTTTGAATGATATCTTAAAATATAGAATCTTTATTTCTCTAAATTTTAAGATATTAATCTAGATTGATTTTACCTTCATTGAATCCTCAGAGAATAATTTTATTTTGAGGGTCGATCTAAGCTAATTTTTTGTGATTGGTGTCAATATGGAGATATCTTGCAATGATCCTATCAACTTATTCATTTTAGGCTTGAATAAAAAATCCACCTTCGAACGTTTCCTTATAATGTAGAATCAATTTTGTAGCGGTTTCATAAAAATTATTTATTTTTCTCCATTATTATTACAACCCCCATTCCCAAGCTGGCATTTATCTTCTAAGGGTTCCCCTGAATGCGAAGATTCACTACCACCTTCTTAGGATATTCAATACATACTTCCTATACCTTAGAATGAGGATTGGGATTAAAAACTACCACTACTATAGAAAAGTATTTTATCAGCACTAGAAACCACTTTTATCAACACTAAAAAAGTGATGATGTATTAAGAACCTTTAAAATTCAGGAACATTTCTCAGTGTTAAAAACACTAATGAAAACACACTTCATCAGCGCTATAAAAAATGAAAATAAATAGTGTCCTTTATCAGCTCGTCTTTTGAGACTGATAAAGTTGAATTTAATCATCTTTGTTTCTAGAACTGATGAAATTAAATTTTATCTTCTCTATATTCAGTTCTGATAAAAACACCATTTTCAGCGGTGTGTTGCTGAATTTTCATCACATTGAAAAAACATTATAATTAAAAACAATTTCAAATATTTTAAAACATGTACAACACAATTATCAATTTGAATTCAAATTAATTTATATTACAAACATATTAATACAATACAATTTCATTGGTATTTAGAATTTATTACAAACATTATATTTTCCAACAAATTAAAAAATATCTCGGTGGACATGTATTCCACTATCATTGGGACCCCATTTTAAAAAAGCACAATTATGCTACCATTTTCCAATAAAAACACCCATATCAGATAAAATAATAGTGTACATGTAATAAAAACAATTATCATTGTAAATAAATAAATGAAACATAAATATGATACAATAATGCATTAATAAAATTTCAATTTTAAATAAAAAATGCACACTTGTATAAGATTAATGTGTGGTTGATTTCTGCACATCACAAAATATTTACGAATATTTATCCTAAAGTATCAAGAAAATATGATAACATTTTCATAGTTTTGAGTTTTTGATGCATGTGTTGAACAAAATTTTTGATTTCAAATAAAAACACTCACTTTGATTCATATCGGGCACATTGTGTATTGGATTTATGTATGATTAATTCTTACACATCAGAAATGACATATGGATCATTTTCCTGAAGTATCGATACAATCTAAGTAATTTTTCTCATTTTTCAGTGATTGATGCATGTTTTAAACCAAAATGTCACTTTTAAATAGAAAACACATACATTGAGTCGTAATGGAACAGATTGAGTCAGATTGATGTGTGATTGATTCCAACAAGTCAAAAAGGAATTATGAATTATTCTCATAATGTATCAAGATAATCTGAATATTGTTTTCTTGGTTTTCACTAAGTGATGCTTGTTTTAAACTAAAATGTAACTTTTAAACTAAACACACACACTTTGAGTCATATTGGGCACACTATTCATCATATTTACATGTATTTAATTTATACACAGTCTAAATTTCATATGGATTGTTTTCCTTAAGTACCAGGACAATTTTTTTGCATGGTGTTTAGTGATTAATACATGTTTTGATTATAAATGTAACTTTTAAACAAAAAAACACACTTTTAGTCATACAAGACACACCCCATGTCATATTTATTTGTGGTTGATTCCAACACATAAAAATTATTTATGTATTAATTTTTTAAGTATTGAGAAATTTTGAATTTTTTTTCCTGGTTTTGAGTATGTGATGCATGGTTTGAACTAAAATGTCCATTTTAAATCAAAATGCACACTTTTAATCATATCAGGTACACTATGTGTTTGATTGGAATATGGTTAATTACTACACAACAAAAATTACTTATGGATTTTTTTTCTAATGTATCAACATAATATAAGTGTTTTTTTATGTTTTTAGTGAGTGATGTGTGTTTTGAACTAAAAAGTAAACTTTAAAGAGAAAACATATACTTTGTGTCATAGCGGGCACACTATGGGTCTGCTTAATGTGTGGTTTATTCTTACACATCAAAAATTATGTATAGAAAATTTTCCTAAAGTATTAATATAATATAAGTGCATTTGATCAGTTTTGATTTTGTGACATGTGTTTTAAACTAAAATATCCATTTTAAATAAAAAAATGATCCTTCAATCATATCGAGTACACCAGGTGCCAGATTTATGTTTTTATGATTTATACACATCAAAAATGACATATGTATAATTATCCTCAAGTAGTACCACAATATGAGTGATTTTGATCATTTTTCAGCGATTGGTGCATGTTTTGAACTAAAATGTCACTTTTAAATTGAAAAAATGTAATTTGAGTCATATCGGGCACTCTGCATGATTGATTAATATGTAGTTACTTTTTTGTATCTCACAAATTATTTATGTATTATTTTCCTAATGTATCAAGACAATCCAAACACATTCTCTCATTTTTTTAGCATGTTACATGTGTTTTGAACTAAAATATCCATTTAGAATATAAACATGCACTTTAAGTCATGTCAACCACACCATGTCCAAGATTTATTTTTGGCTAATTCATACAAATAAAAAATTACATGAGGATCATTTTCCTAAAATAAAGTGGAAATATGAGTGTGATTTCTCAATTTTTAGGGAGTAACATGTAGTTTCAACTATAATGTCACTTTAAAACTCAAAACACATACTTTGAGTAACATTAACCATACAATGTGTTGAATTAATGTGGAGTTAATTCCTATACATCAAAAATAATTTTTGGATCATTTTCATGTAGTATAAAGAAAATATAAATGAATTTTCTTGGTTTTTGAGAATGTGACATGTGTTTTGTACTAAAATGTCGATTTTTTAATAAAAATGCACACTTTTAGTCTTACGGACCACACTATGTGATGGATTGATATGAAACTAATTCCTACTCATCAAATTGACTCATATATAATTTTAATGAATTAAAAATCCAATCTGAGTGTGTTTTCTCAGTTTTTAGTGAGTAATGTATGTTTTGAACTAAAATTTCACTTTTAAACAAAAAACCTACAGTTTGATTCATACCGGGAACACCATGTGTCAGATTAATGTGTGGTTGATTCTTACATTTAAAAAATTATATATAAATAATTTTACTAAAGTATCAAGACAATCCACGTATGATTTATTAGTTTTTATTATGTGATATGTGTTTAAACTAAAATGTTCGTTTTAAATAAAAAACACACATTTTCAAACACACTGGCCACACTGTATTTCAGATTGACTTTTCACAGATCCATACACATCAAAAATTACTTATATATTTTCATAATGTATCTAGAAAATCTAAGTATGTTTCCTCATTTTTCAGTGAGTGATGCATGTTTTGAACTAAAATGTCACTTTTAAACCAAAACCATGTAATTTTGAGTCATACTGACCGCACCATGTGTTGTATTGATATAAGGTTGATTATTACACATTAAATATGACTTGAGGATTTTTTTTCATGATTTAAAAAAGACAATACATGAATTTTTTATTGTCTTTGAGTATGTGACATGTGTACTAAACTAAAATGTCAAATTTAAATGAAAACATGTATTCTCAATCATACTGACTACATTGTGTATCATATTAACATGTGGATGATTATGTCACATAAAAAATGACTTATGGATTATTTTCATAAAATAATAGTACAATATGAGTGTTTTTTATTAGTTTCTAGTGATTGACCTGTGTTTTGAACAAAAACATACCTTTTAGATTGAAAACACACACTTTGAGTTATACTGGGCACATCATGTGTCATATTGACATGAAGCAAACTCCTACACATCAAAAATGACTTCTGGATTGGTTTACTAAAGTAATAATACAATAATAGCGAGTTTTTTTGGTTTCATTTTACAAATGCATGTTTTAATCTAAAATTCCTCTTTTAAACAGAAAAAACATACTTTGAGTCATATTGGGCACACCTTGTGTCAGATTGAAATGTAGATGATTTCTACACATCATAATTGAACTATGGATCATATTTTTAAATTATGAAGATAATATATGTGTTTTTATTAGTTTTTAGGTAGTAAAATATGTTTTTAACTAAAATTCCACTTTTAAACTAAAAAACACACACTTTTAGCCATACTGGGCACACTATGTGTCGAATTGAAAAGTGGTTAATTCTTAAACATCACAAATGTATTTAAGATAGTTTCTTTAAATTATCAAGATATTATGGATTGGTTTACTTAGTTTTTAGTGAGTGATGCACACTATATACTACAATGAAACGTCTAGGCTTAAAATATGCACTTGGAGTTTTATCAGTAATTCTGTGAATTAGATTGACATATGGTTAATTTTTATACATAAAAAATACTCATGGATAATTTTACTAAAGTATAAAGACAATCATAATGTTTTTTCTTGGTTTTCAGTGAGTTACCCGCATTTTAAACTAAAACATCACTTTAAATAGAAACATTCACTTTGATTCATACCAAGCACACCGTGTATTGGATTGATATATGATTGATTACTACACATAAAAATTTATTTATGGATTATTGTCCTAATGTATCAAGACATTACGATATCCTTTTATCATTTTTTAGTATGCGATGAATGTTTTGAACTAATATGTCAATTTTAAATTTAAACACGCGATTTCAATCATATCAGCCACACCGCGTGTTGAATTGATGTTAAACTTCTTATTACATATAAATAAGGACTTATAAATCATTTTCCTAATGTATCTCAACAATATGAGTGTTTTTCTTTGTTTTTAGTGAGTGAAAAAAATAAATTAAAATATCACTTTTAAATTGAAAACACATACTTTGAGTCATTCCATCCATGTCATGCATTAGATTGATGTTTGGTTAATTCCAAAACATCACAAATGACTTATAGATTTTTTTTCATAACGTTTGGAGAAAATCTGAGCGAATTTAATTATTTTGAGTATGTGATGATTATTTTTCAACTAAAATATCAATTTTAAATAAAAAAACACTTTAATTCATACCAACCACACTATGTGTCGGATTAAGATGTGGAAACTTCCTACACATCAAAAATGAGTTTTGGTTTTTTTTCATGAAGTATGAATAAAATTCAAGTGTTTTTTTTGTTAAAACGAAAATTTTTCTCACCAATATGTAATTAAAAGGTTTTGATTCCAAAATATAATGCATTTAATCACTACTATACATAAATAAAAAAAATAAAATAAAAAATAAAATTCTTTATAGAGAGAAAAAATAGTACCTGAGTGCATCATTCTTGTTGAATAATTCAACAAAAATTGACTTCTCTCTAAGGATTTTGTATATATAAAGAGTATAAAATGACTCAATAATGATTTCAAGGTCCTTATTATAGACTAAAATAATCTCCCCTTCATAATATCACATCATGAGAAATATATTATTTTGGAATTCATTAGTTTTAGGTTTTACTACTAATGAATTCCAAACTAATGGAGTTAACATGAAGTGGGATTCTGAAAAGGAAATGATTTTAACATTCAAGAAGGACCTTGATAATTTTTATTCATACCTTTTAAGCTATTCATGGGCATAAAATCATTGAATAAGTAACCTAAAATCTATATGGATTTTGTTCTTACATTTCAAATAATAATCAATGGATTTAATCCTAAATAAGTATTGGATAAACAAAATATTCTTGATATTTTTGAAATAAAAATAAAAATATTATAGGAAATCACACTTTCATGATGTATGAAAACATTATAACACTATGTATTTTTCTCACTCATTTCTAAACAACTCTAATTCCACTTTTAAATACATGGGTAGGTAAAAATCCAGGTATTACAGTAATAATATATATAAAAAATGATTAATAAATATTTTAAATGAAATTGTAATTATCATCATAAATACATTTTAGTGTATTCTAATTTGTTGATGGATTGATATTATTCATAAATTTACAAAATACAATAATGAAAATCATCATCATTACTTTGTTTCAAACATTATATAAAAATTAATCAAATTAAGTAATTTATTTTGATATACATTTTTATAGTGAAATCTTATTATATATACCCCAATACTTATCCATTTTTAGAAATCCATAGGCTTATTTTTCTCATAGGTCATATTCATACCATTATTTTGATGATCATTAAACACTAGCCTATCATAATAAAATTTTCATTAAAACATAATATAAAATGTATAATTTTAAGTTTATTTGTAAAATGTTGAATATAGTGTATTTAAAATTGATAAAGGACATCATATGTGATTGATTTTTTGGATATCCACAAATTGGATCTAAAAAATAAATATTTTGAGTATCCAAATTGATTTCAATGAGAATACAATGATTCCTAAAAAATAAAAATCTAATAAGTAATCAAATAAATGAAAATATTTTTCTAAATGATTAGATTGTAGAGTTTTACCTCTAAATTGTGGGTATTAAGAAGATTATTTTTTTAATCAAATATTGTGGTTAGTTGGTCCAATGTTATTAAAATTTAAAATTTATCTAATAAATCTATTTTTTATATGTGATTTGAGGACTAATTTTTCCAAATTTTTGTTCACAAGGTTTTCTATTTACATATTATTCATATATACACCTGTAAAAAAATGAATAATAGTTAACAATAATTAACATAGTAGATAAATTATTGGATAAAAATTAGGAAAATGTACCTTTTTATACATTCAAAATTAAGTATCCCAACCATTCATTATTGATAATTTTATTCAAGTTGTCATTGTAAATCCAGTCTATAATGAAAATTGTGTACATTTTCACTTTGAGTATAATGTAGGTTATATTATTATCTTTGAACATTGCATCTACATGAAATTTTAATTTTAGTAAATGTGGAAATTGAATTGGTTTGGTAAAGCTACTCTTGGAAGTAATTTTTTACTTATTGGTGGATCCTTTATATTTTTTTAATTTAACCATCCATTTTTACTTCATTTTAACCATTTTAAATAACAATCCATGGTTAAGAACTTTTTTCATTAATTGTTAATGTTTTTTCATAAAAATAGATTAAAATGGATATATGTCATTATCTTCATGTATGTTTCCATGATTAAACAACCATTATATGAAATTTATAATAACATGTTTAATTGTGTGAACAGTTAGATAATCATAGGAAATATGTAGCTCAGAATTTAGCTCATGAGCTATATGAATCCTGACCGTAAAGTGATATTTTGGAAGTTTCATATTGTGTAGAGAATTTACTTGGATATTGTATATTTTACTCATCATAAAAAGGTTATGGGTGGGTGCTAAGAGATATAAATCACAATCAATTTTACCCTACAAAAAATTTAGTGCATGAAAGGTATTAGTATCCTTGTGAATAAAATTTCATAGTTACCATTATGAAAAAATTAATTAACTCTTGAAAGTAAATCCTTTGAGCTGAATGACTACCCTAATGATGGGGGCGGGGGTTTTCACTTCTTATAGTGGTTATTTATATGTTTTTTATTCTACTTGATTCCTTCTCATAAACTTGTTTAAAAATTCATGAATCCAATTAACATTTATTTTAGAGTATATATCGATGACTGCATTCCGTCTATTTTCTTATCTCTATCCCCCTAAGTCTTTTATTTCTTAAAATATATTGTACACAACACTCCAAAACCTATACCTATAACATGATAATTATATTCTATCCACTTCAAGTCCACTAAAATTAGTCATTCATCATGTATAATGAATATTGATTCTTAAGTCTAAACTAGGTAAAAATATCAAAAAATAAGTAGTCATTATTCTATAATATGGATTTGAAGCATAAAAGTTTTTTATTATTTCATAATTACACTTCATTCCCATACTTTTTGTGTGTTTTTATCTACTAGTTTTCCCTCTTTATTTACATGGGGCTCCATTTATAGCACATGAAACCAGATGGAAGTAGATTTTGATTATGATTCGTCAATCATTATATAAACAAAAAAAACATAATTATTTTTTTGTTTCATATCACATAAAGGTATTAATATAAATTTAAAATCCATAACATTTTCTCATGTGAAGCATACCCCATAGTTTATTTATAGTATGGGTTAATTGGTGTTGATGCACGATACTTATTTTCAGCACTTAGTTGTTGTTTCATAAATTAACAGCTCTTAATCAAAGTGATCCATACAATTAATGTCAAGTAAAATATTCCCAACTATGTTATAACTAGAATTATGCATCCCCAAAATGACTAATCAATTAATTCAATGATTCTTAGTTTATCATGTGCACATATATATGTGGTGTGTGGGGCCTTACTTTCTCTCTAGCATATCAGAGATGATGCTTCATAACAATTCTCTGAAAGGATCTACGAGCATTTTAAATAAACATTAATATCAATTTCATCTGGAAATAATCTAATATAAATATAGTCTACAAGGAATATTAAATAGTAGATCAATGTTTCCTTTTTTTTAATAAAATTGATAAAGTATATGATAATGTTACCCTAATCTCCTCCCAAATTAGTGTCTTGATCAAAAGAACAATATTGTGCCATAAAACTATATCAGTCGACACATGTGTTCAAGTGGTAACCCCAATGTAACTAATGAAAATGGACTTCTTGGGGTCAATAGGTTGGATGTGTTCATCCATTGCAAACTTGAATTTTATGACCCTACTTCTCGGCATAATAAGTTTAGTTATGACTATCGTACCATGACACTCCTGTCTTTTTTACCCATAAGATTATCACCCCTTATAATTTCATTAGTTTCAATGTTTTTTGATATGTTTTTCCTTGATATTGGTAGTGTTATAATGTAGGGATACCATTATCAAAATAAAACATAAAACATTTTATTTAGATCACATAAATGAAGTAGTCAATATATATTATTATGTCGAAACACATTGTATATTAATAAAATATAAACCTATTCATTGAACTCTGTTTTTTTAAAATATTGAAGGAGTTTTTCTCCTATATTGAGTATCCAAATACCACTCTTATGGTCTCGTCTAACATAAAATACCTTTTATACATTGGGAGAATTATGAAATTATTTCAACAAACAAATGAAAGGGTCATCCTTAGTTGAATTGACATTTTACCCTACACTGGTTTTGGATGATAATATAATAATTGATTGCATTATATTTATAGGATATGAGAAGTAAAATATATGTAATTACTATAATTATATTATGAATGGTTTTTCCTTATACCCTTCCTTAGTGAAATCCGCTTTCACCAATCCTAATTCATCGATTTTAACTGCACTATTGTTATCAACCCTTTTTCATTTAAAACATTTCACATAGATTGTTGCATAATACAACTCCCATGTTTTTGTGATGATGAAACGTATAACATATTTCTATAAATTTGATTTATGTTCTTGGTACCATAAACATGAATTCCTTCCACCAAAATAGTAACTATGCTATTTTTCATGGTATTTTGTACATATTTTCCCTTGGAGTAGAATATATAACAATTAATTACATATCCATTATAAGATAATATGTGCACAATTAATCCTCTGTTTATCAATAAATATCATTATAAATTTAAATTAGGATTTGAATATGAAACCATAAAAATATGGTCTTGAAACCATCCTATAATCTATTTATTATGTGTATTTTATATCTAAATTTCATCCCATGATGGATTAAAAAGCCTAAGAATTAATTTATGGGTTTCAGCATATGGTAAAACCTATAAATTATTATATAAAATGTAAATGTACACCTAATCCTACTCTATATTTATAATTGTGACAATATCTGTTCTATAAATTCCTTTACCCATAAGGAAATCGATGTGATGAGATTTTGAGAGACTAATTATATATACATCAAACAAGTATTAAGTACATAATTTAGTGACTTCCTCAATTATATATCACACTATAATACAAAATTCTAGATAAATTTTATTTTTTTATGCAAACTTTAAAAATCTTCATATATTTTTTAATGGGGTACATTCATCTATAATGTACAAGACAACATATTCAGATTTCTCTAACCAAGTTAACTATCAATTGAACCATTATATCTTACAATTATGGTAGGTAGAACATCTACAAATCACTTAATATGATAGTAAATTTCATTTATATTATTTTAAACATATAAGATTATATAAATTTACTATATATATATATATATATATAAATGAAGAAAAACTTGGTTAATGTGTATCATACATTTTTTGGAAGAATGAAATGTAATGATACTGACATTAAATCTAGCATCAAAAAATAAATTCATGTGATTTTAGGCCATTTATCTTAAAATTATCAATGGAAACATTATTCTTGATAGTTAATTAATACATATATATAACCTTTACATCATTTCAAAAATTATAAAATTGATATCCTTTTTTCCAAGAAAGTGGGTAAGATGCTAGAGGAAGAAAATATCACCTTTCACCCTTCACTAATGCTAACTCTTAACTTTTCCCCATGTTAATCATATATAACTAATCCTTAATGTCATACTTTATTTTACTGAGGGAATTTAGTAATGTTATAATGAAACTATAACATACATTTTTCTCTATGTGCATGACATCAATAAAATGTATGATGTGCACATAATTCTAGTATGGTCATTCAAAAAATATCATTTCGAACATGTTATTGTTTTGGTTTTCAAGAAATTTATTAAGAAATACTGACCATGTCCTTTACTTTCTCAAACTATTGATCACATGTTATTAGATACGGTGTTGTGTCTTCTTTTTTTCCATCAAAATATGACATCCAGGATTAGTATTTATGTCATCAGGGTAAAATGATTAATCTCTTAAGAATATAGTCTTTGAATAAAAATTCAACTTAACTAAGTGTGTACCTTATTCACAAATGGGATTCCATATAATTCCTTTAATTTTATATCTTGAAAATTCTCTAAATGAAAGTGTTAATGTAGAATCCCAAACCTGATAAAAAAAATCTTGCAATGGATTTATGAGAAAATCGATAAAATATTGGAAGTGAAAAAACAATAAAATAAGATTCATATTATTTAACATGGAAAACCCCTCCAATTAAGAGGATTAAAAACTATGGGTAAAATTAAAAATTACACTAATAATGAAAGAGTAAAAAATTCAAGTAAATTTTCAGACCTGAGTTATAATGATAGTAGAAAGACCTTTGTGAAAACCACACCATGATACACCTCTATCATATCCCTCTAAAAAAATCCTTGTGATAAATTCCACCCATGTTACCACAAACATAGTTTCCCACCACATAAAATATCCACCATTGATTCTATGTTCACTATCTATAATGATCGTAACATACTATCACAAATTCGGTATCCCACCTCATCAAAGATTCACCATTGACGTTACATATTCTATTACTGATGATCCACACATGCTAAAAAACACAGTGTCCCCCTTCATCCTCTTTATGGACTAAATATTGAGTAATTATACACACATAATATTTCACTACATCCTTTATATATATTGCAAGTCCATATCTTCTAATAATGTGGTCAATGTTCCTTTTCTCCATCCATTATTGATGAGAATAAATCTTATTAACGTTAATAGAAACAACCTTATAAATGAAGAGAATAAGTCTACCCATTAAATTAATTTATCTCTCTCTAATTAATGGGATGATAACCATTAATAAAAATTTCTTATTGAAACTAATCTGGGATTTCAGTTTTCACCCAACAATCCTCCCCTCAAACCAAAGACTTCACATCTAGTCCTCTACTTTGATGTTAATATACATAATACAAACATATCATGACACTTATTTTTATCATCCCTGGGACACACCACTTGGCCACTGATATAAAAAATCACCTCTAGAATATGTCATTTATTGGTAAAGTATCTAGTATCTTGGTGCGGTCAATTTAGTTTGGGGACACCCACATCAAACATGGACTACACTTTCTATGGATTCAAAACCATATTTCACCTCAAACATGTTCTATAATTCCTTTTGAAATATTTCATAATTACCCCCATCAAATTTTAAGATCAACCCATTAACTCTTCATGCCACCTCAATAATGGAACATGCCTATAGAAAAAATTCATGGGGGGTTTTATATCACAGAAAACCCTTCGATTTTGTTCTATATTTCAAGTGACAGAACTTTAATTCCATGAAAAATTGTCCCATCGTATTCTAAAGACCTAGTGCATTGATACCACTTTTTGGGGGAGAATCATAGTCATGATCACACAAATTCATGCAATGGAATTATGAGAAACCAGATGAAATAATGGAAGTCAAAAAACAACAGAATATGATGTATATTTTTTAATGTGAAAAACCCCTCCAATGATAAGGATTAAAAAACCATGAGGCAACTCTGAGATTACACAAATAATTAGAAATTAAAATAAATCAACTAAATTTTCAGTCCTGAATTACAATGATAGTGTATAAATACTTGTGTGAAAACCACACCATGATACCCCTCCATCGTCTCTCTTTGAATCTCATCCTGGTGAAAAACTCCACCCATGTTACCACAAACATCATAGCCCACCACTTTATAGATCCTCTATTGATGTTGTGTTTTCCATTGCTAAGGATCCTAACATGCTACCACAAATGTAGTATCCCACCACATCATAGATCCATCATCGATGTTTCATTTTTCATTATTGATGATCCTCACATGATACCACAAATGAAAAAACCTTCTTCCTCATCTTGGTGGACCACAAATTGAGGATCATTATACATATAATATATTACCTCATCCTTTATATAGAGTTAAAGTTAATATCTCCAAAAAATGTGGTCAATCTTCCTTTTATCCATCCATTATTGATGAGAATAAATATTATTACTTTTGGGAGAAACTCCCTTATAAATTTAGAGAAAAAGACTCTCTATTAAATTTTTATCTTTCTCTCCAACAAATGGGTTGAACCACATTAACAAAAATTCCCTTTCAAAACCGGTGTGGGATTTGAGTTTGTATCTAATAGTAAGAATACAAATTACAATCATATTAACTGAGTAAAGAAAATTTAATTGATAGATCATAAATTTTGATAGAACGTATGTGTAATGACTTGGTTTTTGACCTGTAATACTTTTGAATATTTTTAAGAATATTCATGAATCTAAGTGCAAAGTCAGTGTGGGTTTTCAGGGCTCAGACAGCCTCGATGTGTTGATATTAAATATATTTTTCCAGTGTGCTTAGTTTCTTTGAAACATGGAATAACTCTTGAGAAGTGTCTTATATCAAAATTTTGAGACCATGGTTGAGTTTTGAATGTTTTTTTTACCCTAGGTGTGACATGAAATATGTTGGTACTAGGTGTTTAGTCATAGGAGTATATTGGTAGGGAATTAAGAGGAGGGTTATTGATTTAATGAAATAAATCAATAACCCCCTCCCCCTTGTGTGTGAATGGTGTAAGATAGAAGCTGAAACCCTCCCCCTATGTACAGATGGATGAACCGAGGCCAAATCAAGGAGATGGTGTCACCGATCTCTGATCATGATGGTGATCGCTGCTGAATCATGTTGTAGAAGTTCCCAAGCACAAATCTAACCCCAATGATTTGGTGCTTTTCCACATGGTAAGAGGATTTGAGTTTTAAGTCTTGATGTCTTTTTTTATTCATCATTTTAAAGTTTTAGATCCCTTATATTCTAGTTAGTGACCCCATGAGGGTTGATCTGGAGGTTTTGAGGGGAACCTGGGTGAATCAGGCTACTCATAAGAAATTCCCATTTGAAATTCCCGATCACATGGCATATGGTGTAGGGCCTCACACTGTGTGTTCTTCCTATTTAGAAAACATGAGTTTTGGGGACTATAATCCATGTACTGGGGTTACACATCATATAGTGGACCCATGTCATGTGGCCATGATACATGACTAAGGAATTCATGTGAAAATACATAGCCATATGAACATACATGGAAACAAGACACGGACATAGAGTACTAGAAATGGGCACATGAAAGAGACATATTCAATGGTCTCATTCTCTAAAACATTCCATGTACTAGGGGGTACACATTGTGTGTGAGACAAGGCTGGCTGATCCATGTGAGGAAATACACATTCGGGGGCCCATGTGAGGCAATAAACATTGTGTAAAGCCTATACATGATCTGTAATCACACATTGAAAACCAAACCATGTATAATAATACATGTTTGGGTGTTCTGGTAGGGTTTCATTCCATGTGGTCCCCCTTACATGCTATGTATTCATTCTTGGAGGACCTTCCTCCCTTCATATCTTCTTCTTAGGGTCTCGAATACAGGCTTGTGAGTAGCCTATCTTGATCATTTTTTTTGTGTATAATGAAATGGTGGCCATGGTATGGTCCATGGAGATATAGTGAGAGGAAATTTTATGGGTCTCTTGGGAAAGTGATAGTTGGACCAACAATGGTTGAGTGGGTCCTTTGGTCTGTCCCTATGAGGGTATAGTGTGGCATTATGTCCTAAGAATAGGATTATGATCCCCTCAATAAGATGTGCTTGGAAAGAGTTGTAGAATCCATTCGGGGAGGCTCAAGAAGGATCTTCTATTGTATGGTCTACCCTAGATTAGTTTCATGGTATCATTGTGACCAGCACTACATGGTTGTCAATCCCATATCTATAAGGATAGCCCCATAGGGTTTGTGGAGTCATCAGTTATATTATCCTCTACATAGTGGACACTATCTATAGGGTTGTGTAATCCTCATATATATGATACCCTACACAGTATATATTTTATATAGGGTTATGCCATCATCGATATACAATCCCCTACATTGTGAGTTTTACAAGGTGGGGTTTTTGGAATCATAATGACCAACACTATACAAGAGATGATCCTCTATATGAGTGATATGATCTCAGGGATGTCATATTGGGTTATGGTGTCCCCTAGCAGTCATGGGGGTGACCCCATTTCTAAGAGATATTTGAGTTACCAGATCTGGATCATAGTATCCCACAACGGTTCTAGGAGTGATCCCCTCTCCGAGGAGGTATGGTCTTCCATATTCTAGATTGGGTTCATAGTGTCTCCAAGAGGATCCTGTGAGTGATACCTGGTTTCGGTAGGGTTAGTAGTATCCCCCACCTAGGATGGGTGTGATCTCCTATCTGAGTATCATGATCTATTGGGTTCCAGTATGACTTTTTTCATGCGGAGATCTGATGACTGTGTTCTATTTGATGTATGAAACCTAGGATAGAAGGTTTGTGCCAATAGATTTTTGATTCCTAGTGGATTTTATCTCACAGACATTCCATAATGGATGGTAATGTTTTTTTGAAGCAGTTTATCTCTTGGAAGAGTGCCTTCTGGTAAGGTTGAGCTCGTCTAGTGTGTTCTCATGGGCATGTGTTACCTTCGATCCTTAAGTATAATCTTTCCATTGGATATATGAGGTCATAACCTCATGATACTAGGATTCTGATATGAATATATCTGGGTGATTCTAGGTTTCCTTGATTTTTTTTCTTTTACTTAGTTTACACACCAAGTGGTAAGAGATGACTTGTCATTTATAGTAAAGGATGTTTGATATGGAGTTTCTCTCTCATTAGGTTCCCTCTATCTTGGTCAAGTGGGTTGTTTCCTTTCAGTTGGTCCACCTAATGGGTATTTTTATACTCACCACTACACTGTATTTTCCCACACATTTTGTGTCTTTTCAGGACCAAAGGCCTTTCAAAGGAGGCCTAGGAGGACCTGAGGTAGGTGGAGCTTAGAGGTCTAGAACGACTGACATTTTTATTGGAGATTGGCTAAGGATCTTTTCTATAGTTTCATTTGGAATTGATCCCCTCCATCTAAGTAGGTTGGACTCTTTTATAGTGTTCTTTTTGTGTTCGTATATTTTTCTCTTCTATACTTCTGTTATACTCTGATTAAGGATATATTTATGAATTAAATTTAGTTTCATGGTTGTATATCTATACACTGATGAGTGGAGGCGTATAAGGGTGTGTGTGTAAAGGTATCATAGGCGAAGGCCTCCCATGTGTGTAATATTCTTATTCGGTGTTGGATCCCATTCCCTGGCCTATGAAGTTGTGCTTGGGGAGTCACATCTCGAACCCCATTGGGTTGGGTCATGATAGAGTGGTATTAAAGGAGTTCATTACCCAGGACCAGGGAGTTAGGTTTGTCTAGTTGTGAGTTTGGTTTGGGTTTCATAGGGAAGGTGTTAAGGTGCTTCAAGCTTGGATTCCTTGCTAGGGACTCTATTGTTGGTGCAGTGGTTTAAGAATCCATTCCTCATGACTCTCATAACCTACTTTTTGACACATTAAATTAGGACATTGATCATAGGTAAATCTTGGTACATGCATCATATAGGGATGGATTTTGTTTTTTCATGTCCTTCTTGGGTTAGCTTACCAGATACACTCTTTGATCATGGTGTGTCTTGATCCTTTTTTATCATGCCTCCACGATGATAGTTATATAGGGTTTCATGCATGATTGTGACAATTATCCACCTAATGATGAGGCTTCATTGCAAAGCACTAGTCTCGAGGCTAGAACTTCTGGTGGTCCACCAGTAGATCCACCACCCATTGAGTAGCAGGTTGTGCTGGTAGTGCAGGCCAAGGATGTGCATAGGCTGAGTGTGCTAAATGAATTTTAGAGGTGGATTCCTCTAAGGTATCAAGGTGATCCAGATCCACAGGTAGCTGATGAATAGATTGAGGAAGTCACGCATACTTTACATCTTGTGAGGACATCTCCTGATTAGGTGGTGGTCCTATAGGCAAGCCTTATATAGGGTTTGGCTGGAAAATGGTGGAGTTTGATGACATGGACCCATGACAAGGTGACAATCACTTGGGGAAGTTTGATCAGCTCTTTAGGGAATATTTATATCTATCCATGTTGATATTGGTGCATATCCAGGAGCTTCTACAGATTTGGAAGGATAGAATTTCTATGGAAGATTACTTAGAGATGTTCACAAGAACTTTCATGATACTCTCTAGATATGGGTCAAGATCTATTTTTCATACCACAGACCTTTGATCATGGCTTCCATTAGGATATTAGGGATTCATTGGAGTCATTGTTCATTCCCACCTATGTGGGTGTGCTTGAGAGGGCCATGGTGGGGAGATATTTTTGGCTAATTAGACTTTGACTGTTAGTGTAGGGTGCACATGAGCTGAGACCCTAGCAGCTGGTAGTCGACAGTGGGCTCGGGGACCTTGGCATAAGAGTTGCTTAAAGAGGTGATCCCAAGATAGAGGGTCTGAGGATCAGGGATTTTAGGTCGTATTCTTTCAGCCATAGGATAGGTAGAGTTTTGTCTAAGATTGATGGAGACATATTTCTAGATATTTTCTAACCCACAGAGCCACTGAGAAGGAGGTGGTTATGGGACCTCCATGGCAGAGGAAACATTTGGAGCATGGATTTCCCCATGATAGTGGATGGGGCAAGGTAGAAAGTATAGAAGAATGAGTTGGAAGATGGTACAAGTTTACACCACCACCCCTAGGTGGTCCACTCTTGGCTTATGGATCTGGAGGATGAGGGTAAGAACATCAACAAGCTATAAAGACGTTTAACCCAAATATTTTGAGGATGATTAGAGGTAAGCTCTATGTACTTTCTATATTCTTCAGTATTATTGTTAGACACTATTGTGGGGTAATATTTTACTTCTGCCAGATTCTCGAGGTTTGTTCAGGGTGAAGTAGGGATTCAGTATATCCCTTTGTTTTCATTGTTTGATGTAGCTTTCAATCAATGAGGAAGAGGGATGCTTCCCCCACCAAGTTGCATTTTTTTGATGTGATTAAAATCATGCGAGTGAGTTGGTTCCACCCAAATAGGATAGTGTCGATGTGTGGTGGATGAGTCTCTCTAACTTATGTGTTTGGGATGGGGTTTTAAGTTGTTAGTTTGCACAGATAGCATAGTAAAACTCAGTGGTCACACTTGGGAAGCCCTTTTTTATTCACTGGTACCCTCATTTTCTTGGTATTAGCTTTTCACGCAAGATGATTGAGGAGGTCATGGTGCAGTTTCTCATGGATTCAAACACAAAAGAAATAGGGATGCTTCCTATACTAAGATGAATTATTGAGATGAAATGAAAAAAAAGTGTATCCAAGTCAGTTCCACCCAAAGAGGGTGGTGTCAATGTGTAGTGGATGAGTTCCTATAACTTGTATGTTCATAGTAGGTTTTTATTGGTATTTATGTCAGGTGATTGATGTAGTGTTCCACTATACCCTATGATCATAGATGGACCATGGAGCTTGGTTTTTTCCACCAGTATTAGTTGAGGAGACAAATTCCCACCTTGTTTCATGATATTGACCTGGTTTGAGCTGGACTTGGGTGTGGTTTGGCCTTTTTGGTTCCCCTTAGTGTGTTATTGTAGGTAGCACAAGAACCATTGGGTGAGCACGCTGGCATGGGATTCCCAGTTGAGAGATCTGTATTGTTCCTTCTTTCTAGGAATTTTATTTTAGAGGATTAAAATTCTTAATTTTGTGGGGATTTAGTTACTTTTTTACCTGTAAGGATTTAGAATATTTAATATAAAAATTATGAAGCCATTTTCTAAGTCGGTGTAATTTTTCGGTGGCTGAAGAGCCTCGAGGAGGTGATATTAAAAATATCTTTTCATGCCTACACAATTTCGTTGAAATGTGAAATAACTCCTGAGTAGAGTTTCGGATTGTAATTTAGATATCATGGTTGAGTTTGTAAAATCATATTTACCCTAGGCATGATATAAAATATATTAGCACTAGGTTTTTGTCGGGTCCACATATTGGTAGGGTGTTAAGTAGAGGTTATTTATTTAATAAAATAAATTAATACCCCACTATGTGTGCATGGAGGAATAAAGGAGAAAAAAACCTACCCACTATACTGATAGATGAAATGATTCTAAATCAAGGTGAGGAGGTTCTGTCGATCTCCAATATTGATGGTGATCACTCCCAAATCACGCTGTAGCAACTCCCGAGTGAAAATCTTACCTCAAAGCATCATCGCTTCATCGTGAAGTATAATTATTTGTTTTTTAAGTCTTGATACCTATTTTATGCATCATTTTAAGGTTTTATAACCCTTATACGCTTTCTATTAACCTTGTGAGGGTTGATTTGGAGGTTTCGGGGGAAATTGGGGTGAATCGCGCTGCTCGCAACAAATTCCCATTCAGAATTACCATTCACACGATATGTAGTGTAGGATCACATTTTGTGTGTTCTTATTGTTTAGGGAAGATGATTTTTCGGTACTACACACCATTTATCAGGGTTATGCATCTTGTAGTAACCCCATTTCGTCTGGCCATTGGACATGACCAGGAAGTAATGTGAATGTACACAACCATGTGAACATACACAGCCACAGTACATGGACATGGGGTGATGTACATGGACATGGTCAAGATACATGTCCAAGGATCCATTTCTCTAGTACACACAGTGTACAAGGGGGAACATGTCATGTGTGAGATAAGGCTGGTTGAGCCGTATGGGGAAAGACATGTTTGTGGTCTTAGGTGAGGCAAGAAACATCATGTAAATCCAATACACACCATGTAAGCCCACATGGACAAGAAAATCTATAGACAAAAGGGAACGGTTTGGTGTTTAGGAAGGGTCACATGTGTGTGGACCCCCTTACACATTGTATATTATTTCTTAGAGGACCTTCTTCCCTTTTAATATCCATCTTCAAGGCTCAGATGCAGGTCTGTGTGTAGCCTAACCTTAGTAGATTTTCAAGTAGAACTCAACGGATTCCAGGGTATAGGCCATGTAGATACGATAAAAGGAAATTTTAGGGTTCTATTTCATTAGAAAAGTTTAGACCATCAGTGGTTGAGTGGGTCCCTTGGTCTATCCCTATGAGTGTCCAGTGTGGCATTACATCCTCAACACATGATTGTGATCCCATCGATATGATGAGTTTGGATAGATATATAGAATCCATCTTGGGAGAATAAGGTAGGATCCTCTATTATATCATCTACCTAAGATTGGGTTCTTGTTATCATCATGACCAATAATACAGAGGTGGTCACCCCATATCTAGCATGATAGCTCTGTGGGTTTTGTGGTATCATCAGTTATATGATCCCCTGCATTGTGGGTGGTAACTATAGGGTTGTGTAATTGTTAGATATATGATTCCCTACCCAGTATATAGTTTATGTAGTGTTTTTTCATTGTCGATATATGGTCCCCTACATCAAGAGTTTTACTGGGTGGGGTTTTTGGAATCATAATGACCAACACTACACGGACGATGATCCCCTATCTGAGTGATATGAGTTCAGAGATGTTAGATTGGGTTACGGTGTCCCCCAACAATCCTAGGTGTTATCCCCTTTCTAAGAGATGTTTGAGTTACAAAATTGGGTTCATAATTTCCCCCATGGGTTCTGGGTATGATCCACTATCTGAGGAGGTGTGGTCTTCAAAATTCCAAATTGGGTTCATAGTATCCCCCAGTGGTTCCTGAGAGTGATCCCCTTTCTGAGAGATGATACATTTTCATGGTTCTAGAAAGGTTAGTATCATCCCCAATATAGAATGTGTGATATCCCCTATATGAGTATCGAGATCTGATTGGTTCTAATGTGACTTTATTTATGGTGATATTGGATGAGTGTGTTCTCTCATATTTAGTCCACCTAGGGTGGTGGGGTTTTTTCATCAACATTGTGATTCCTTATGGATTGTATCTCTCTAATATACTCTCAGAAATGGTAGATTTGTTTCTGATGGAGTGTATATCTCAGATGAGTGACTTACGGGAAGTTTAAGCTCATCTAGTATGTTATTATGATCATATGTTACCTTTGAGCCTCAAGTAGAATATGTCCACTAACTATGAGGTCAGAAAATAATGACAATTTGAGTTTGAGACAAGTATATATGGGTGATTCTGGGTTTCTTTTCAGTTTTTTCACATTCCTTTGTTGAAAATCCATTTTTTATAGAATACTAGTTGTGTATATCCAATGATGTTTGAGATTTAATATCTCTCTCATTGGGTTCCCCCTATATTGGATGATTATACAGTTTCCTCTCCGTTGATCATTTTTATTTTGGGTATTTGGGGTGCCTACTAGGTATTATTATTCTCAACCATGCATGGGATTTTTTCACACATATTGTGTCTTATATAGACCATTGGTCTTTTTATAGAGTCCTAGGAGGACCTGAGGTTGGTAGAGCGTTGTAGACTAGACTGACCAAGGTGTTTACTAAAGCTTGTCGGAGGAGCTTTCTAGCTGTTTCATTTGATAGGGATCCACTCCGTCTGAGAAGGTTGTATGCTTTGGTAGTTTTCTTTTGGTGGGAATTTATTTTCCCATTCTGTACTTATGTTGTAATTTGGTTTGGGATACATGAATTCATGCAATTTAGTTTCTAGTTTTTTTATCTCTCCACTGTTGCATGGAGGTGTATGTGGGTACGTGAGTATAGGTACCATAGTCTATGTCCTCCCATGTGCGTTCTTTGCCTACTCAGTGTCGGACACTAGACACTATATTATACAACCAGCCTTAGGGAGTTGCATCTTGAGCCCTATTGGGTTGGTCCATGAAATTGTGACTTTTATAAGGATAGTTTTAAAATTATATACAAATCAAATACATTTCATAAGAGGGTATCTTAAATAAATTCAATGATAAAATATAAAGAAATAAGTATAATAGAAATTAGATATATTAAATCATTAATAATTCATGTTTGATATAATTCAACCTCTCTCAATTCATGGGATTAGTGAAAATGTCTACAAGATGATGTTTAGTGCCAATGAATTCAATATTTATATCCCCTTTTTAAAAATTATCTCTCAAAAATTGTTGTCTTATATCAATATTCTTTTTCCTTGAATGAGACATAGGTTTTTTAGAAATTTTAATAGCACTTGTTTTGTCATAATTTATAGGGACATGTTTGAATTGATATCCATATTCTAGAAAAGTGTGATTCATCCACAAAATTTGTGCACAGTAATTACCAGCACCTATGTACTCAACTTCAGTGGTGGATAATGAAAGCAAATTTTTCTTTTTACTACACCAATATATGAGATACTTTTCCAATAAAGGACATATTTTGAAGGTTTTATTATCTAACTTATAGACATCAAATTCAACATCAAAATATATAATTATATGAAAATCATGTCTTCTAGGGTAGAACAATCCTAAATTGGTTACACTTTTTGAGGAATTTGGAAATTAATTTAACAATTGTAAAATGATATTACCTAGGATTTTTTTAAAAATATCACACATACACACACTAAACATACTATAAAGGTGAATAAATGTTAAGTAAAATCCTAATCATACTGATGTAAAAGGTTTTGTCAAATTGTTTTCTAGTTTCATCAAGATCCAATTTACAGGTGGTTCTCATTGAAGTATTACTCTATTTTGATCTATCCATACAAAAATGATTTAAAATATATTTACCATACTTACTCTAGTATAAAATAATTCATTATTTATTTTAATAGATTTAAAAACCAAGAAAGAATTTTAGTCCACCCATTAAACTAATTTCAATTTTATTTTTCATTAGTTTAGAAAAATCAGTACACAAATAATTTCTTGAAGAACTAACTATAATATCATCAACATAAATTTGTGCAACCAAAATATATTTTGAATCTATTTTGATAAATAATGCAGGATCAATAACACCTTTTGTAAAACCATTTAAAATAACAAAATTTTTAATCGTGTCATACCGAACTCTGGGAGATTGTTTTAAATAACAAAGTGCTTTAGTCAATTTAAAAACATGATTTGGAAAATGAGGATTTGAAAAGAAGGGTGTTTTTTAAAAAGAACATACTCAATAATATAACCATTATGAAAAGTACTCTGGACAACCAACTGATATAATTTTTAAGTTTAGATGTGCTTCATAAGAAAGTACTATCTTAATGGCTTCAAGTCCAACTACATGATCAAAGGTTTTCTCATAGTCAATTCCATCTTCTTGTCTATAACCATGTGCTACCAATATAGATTTATTTCTAATAATATTTCTGTATTCATCAACCATGTCTCTATATACCCATTTAGTGCCAATGGTCAAAAAGTATTTAGGTCTCTCAACTAGTTCACATACTCTATTCCTTTAAAACTGATTCAATTCCTCTTGCATATCCATCATCTAATGTTCATCACTAATTCACTTATTATTATTCTTGGGTTCAATTTGTTATAAAAATGATTGATTTTTAAATTGGTTCTAAGTTATCCTTAAGTTTGAGTTCCTATATTTAGATCTCCAACAACAACATCTAAGGACAGCCTCTATAGATTCTAATAGTTCTAGGAATAATAGATTCTTATATTTTTTACTCAGGGTATGATTCCTCTAAATAGTATTTACTACGATATTTATATAAATCATCAACAAGGAAATTGTTCTTGGAGGTGTTATTGATATTTAAATTGAACATATCATCATAGAGGGTTTCTAAGGAAATTGTTGCTTCAGTTGGATCTATTTAATCAAATGTGATCTAGGAAGATTATTCAATAAGATTTTTTCTTTTGTTAAATACTCTATAGGAATTACTAGATATAGAAAAAGTAAGGAAATTATTGTATCTCTATTAGATGCAAATCTATCCATATTATCCTTTAAATTAATAATATAAACTTTGTAGCCAAAAACTTTGAAATAATTTACCTTAGGATTTCTCTGATTCCATAATTCATATGAAGACATCTTTAAAAGAGTTCTTCCTAAGATTATATAAATTACATGACATGATATATTTACAACCTCATCCCAAAAATATATTGGTAGATAATATTCACTAGGCATGATTCAAGCTATTTCTTGAAGGGCCTTATTCCTTCTTTCAACCACCCATTTTCTTCAAGTGTTAGAGGAGTAAAGAAATTATGATTGTTGCCATGTTGTGAGTATAAGGATTAAAAAACATGATTCAAAAAATTGAAACCATGATCACTTCTCACACTCCTAATGGAAAGTCAAATAAGGTTATCTATAGATTTTAAATACTATTTAAAATGACTACAAAATTAAATCTTGTGTGTCAGGAAATATAACCATGTAAACCTTCAATAATCTGCAACAATTACATAGTAATATTGTTTTCCATATAAAATTGAAAATCTAGATGTTCCAAATAAGTCCATGTGAACAAATTCTAGTGGTTGATAGGTAGAAACATTTTCTTGTGCAGCATAGAAATTCTATTAGTATAGATACAAGACTCAAATCACAATGTACTAACCACTTTAGTAGTTTTGGAAGCCATATTACAAACATGAACATTACATTACAACTTTAAAGGAAATTAAATATAGAAATTCTATTACAAACATCCATAACCACCTAGATTATCCCTCCAAATCATTCATAATACACATATTCGCATCCTAGGGAAAAATAAAACATAAGAAAGGGGTGAACATAGAATCTTAGTAAGGGTATGAAAAAAAGTAAAAGCTATAAATAAACATAAAAAATAAGGCATGGTGAATAACTAAAAAAGATTGCCTTTAAATATAAACTAGAGCATGATATGGAAGGCATAAAAGCTAATTAAATAAATCCATATAAATAATCATAGGAGAATGAAACATAAACATGGATATTCTACTAGTTGAATAATCACATGAATTATCAATTACTAATATCATAATGAGGGAATGCATAATGTCAGAAATCATAAACATACCATCAAGGCTTCAGCCAATACACTATACATAATGGGTAAAAACCCGGTCTAGATTTTCTCATGAGACCTATCAGTGCATCAAGGGGCTATATCAGGCCCTACCCATAACTTACTTGGTCTAATGAATTACGCATACGAAAGGGGTGAAACATAATCAACATATACATTTGTATTGAATCCACCATATGAAATGTAAATAGCTTTCCTCAAATAATAAACATAATCATAAACCATCTAGAGTAATATGGAGAATGGTATCAAGATACTACATCCCTGGTGTAACAGACCAAGGTTTTAAAAATAAATTGAAATGCATGAAACTTTTTTTGAATTAGATAGTTACAAACTATCTGTTAAACATAAATTTTTTCACTTCTATGATTTGAATTTCGAAAAATGGACATATGTGGTTGTGATCAATAAGTAATTTGGAGTCTGATAGAACCAACTTGTTTTTTTGGTGAATATTAGCATAGTATTATGAATAGTAATATGACCCTTATGAATAGTAAGTTTCATTATTATTTTATTTTCTTGTGGTTATAAGAGAATTAGATCTTGATTAATTTTTCAAGGTGATATAAAATGAGTTATAGTTTTAAAATTTTTATTTTTCAAATATATTATGATTTTATTTAAAAATTAAATTAAACGTATTTAGAAAATTATTTTTAAAAAATTGAGTTCATTTTAGAATTCTAAACATAAAAAAGGTTATGGTGTATTTTTTGTATATTTCTAAAATTCTTGAATTTTTTATGAATAGTAAAATATGATAAATTACGATAAATGCTAAATACTTGTTTTACTAGATCATAGGTGATGAAAGGATGATGTAAGAACACATGGTTTGAACTCACGTGAACTTATTACTATTTGGTGTCACATGAATTAGTACTATGTTGGAACCAAGGTTGTTCGTTTCTAATAATGGAGTTTTGTTTGTGTTTATTGTCAATCTGCACATGGATGACTAGGGAGATTGCATGGAATGAGGTCATAGTTTGAGGATAAAATCATTATTGAAGGTGGCGCAATTTTCCAGTGTTTTCCAAATTTTTGGGCTTCAAAATCTAGAGTTTGGTGTTAGAAAACGAATTTTTATCATATAGGAGTGAGTGGTTTACGAAATGACAATGAAAATAGAAAAAATAAGGGAACCGCATACCTCGGAACATGGACCATGTACCATGTTCTATGAATGGTTCGCGGCCACATTCCAGGTATCGGGAACGGTACACAGAGTGGTGTGCAGAACTGAAAACACTTCGCAGCAACGGTACATGGTGAAGGCATACAGTACGCAGAATGCTGAAGGCTGAAACGAAAAATGGTTCACAGCGATGGTACGCATTGAAGGCATGTGGTACATAGAATGATAAAGGTTGGTGAGATTTTTATAGACTAAAAAATTGAAGCGGTACACAGTGGAGGCTAACCGTATGTCGAGGGAGTTCATTATGTTGTGAATATTATGCCATATTAAAAATTGGGTTAAATTGGTTTAGCAAAAATTATAGAGTTACGTGCCTATTTAAGGACCAGTAATACCCTTTTTTAAATGATGAGATTGGATATTAAAATTTCAGCAAGAAATCCAGTGAATTATGAAGTGGTTTGTGGAGGATAAGATGGTACGTGAAGAGAATCATCTGCTTAAGGAAAATAGTTTGTGGAAGAGTGTGTAGTTCGCACTGGAAGCTCTCGCAGTACGTGGTGGAGTAAGGTAGTACGTGGAGCCGGATGGTATGCAGAGGTGTGGAGTAGTATGCGGAGTAGGGAAGAACACAAATTAGTGCAATTTTCAGAAGAGTTGGATGGTACATGGAAATAGTGGCAGTATGTGAAAACAGCAGCAGTACGTGGAACACCCAAGGAAGCTTGAAAATTGACCAAATCAGTTTGCTAAAATAATTTCCATAACATATCTGAGTACGGGAAAAATAAATTAAATTTGTGGGTGATTATGGGACTTAAAAAGAGAAACCACTTATAGTTGAGGATGTGTGATCTAATTCTAATCCATTGCAGCAACCTTCAAGTTAATAAATTGAGTGAATATTCTTCCAAAGCAGTGAGCAAGGGGAGTCAGCAGAAATGATATGAGGGATGCAGTATGATATCCTTAAAAACTTGTAAAGGTAGTGCGCTTGGCACATAGTGACTGTGTTAAACTCTTTTAATAAAAAATTCATGAATATTAGTGGTTTTGGTATGACCAACATACTATCAGCATATGTTCCTTGGAAGTATCCATTAGTGGTGAACCAAGTAAAATTGGTGTGTCATTGCATTGCATGTGATTTTTTATTTTCTACACTTCCTCTTCGGACAGTTTTAACAGGTTTCTACCTAAGTGGGAATAAGATCCATCAGTTTAAAAGAAAAATTTGACACCATTATTCACCCCTCTCCTCTCAGGGTGTTTTGGGGTCCTTCATACTATTCATAGTCTTGATCGGAAATATTAAAATGATGATTAAAATAATGCAAAATCCCTACTCTCCTCCACTATAAACACCACCTTCATTCCCCTCTTCCTCTCACACCTATCATGATTTGATCATTGTCTAAGATCTTCCCAATATAATTCCCAAGCCTATTCCCCAATTCCAAGACCAGATGGTCTCACAAAAAGTCCAAAACCAAAGACCTAAATGAAGATCTCAAGGATAAGATATCAAGAGTGAAAAAACTTTTTTTTATTTTTGGGTTTTATTTTCAATTCCTTTTCATTTATTATACTCTCTTATCTTCCCCTTACGCAAGATTCATTAAAGATCTAGAATCATATATATTCTGGATGTAATCATGTTTATGGAAAACACTCCTCAACTTACTTCATCTCCTTCCCCTCTTATAAAGACACTGTTCTTGATTTGTAGTTTACCAAAATCGTGGACGATGTGTTTTCAATTTCCATTACATCCATCAAAACTATTTGTAAAACCATTTTAAGGGTTGAAACAGAATGTAAATTTTATTATGTAACCTATTTTATGTTATTTAATGAACATATATGCATAAAATTAATTTATACAATGAAACAAGTTCATGATTATCAAGGAACTTCCAAAAATGATCTAAACAAATATCATTAATGTTTTATCTAATGGATCATCATCATATATGATAACAAAATAATTTATGGTATCATTAAATATGATGGAAACGTATGAATACCATTTTTTACACTTATTTAATTTCATTTTCATATGACAAGAAAATAAAATACAAACCGTCCATGGAAATCATGTAAAGATCGCACCCGAAACAATGGAAAAAACAAAATACTAATAATTAAAGGGTAAAATGATGTTATGAAATGATCATATAAGGTTTTATAAACATGAATATATTTATATAAGATATTAATAACACTATTTTAATCATTATACCGATGGTTTCAACATTTTTTGAAGTAATACAAACTGGAGGTAAGGGAATTCTTAACCCAATTTCCCACCTTTGGGATAACCTTATACTTTATTCATTATGTGGTATTAAGATTATTTGTGTGGAGAATTTTTTTATATTATAATGTATTATGTGTATTTACAGTGCATAAACACATCCATTACATTCCATTAATTATCACTCCAATTATATATGTAAGGGAATTTCCTTTTAAAACCCTTTTAAAACCCGCTTTAATGAAATTCAAAAGGATTGTTTATATATATATATATATGGAATGAGTGGTTTATCCTAATTTCATGATACTTTATTACCATGATATGTTACATGGACATATTTATATTTTTTTATCCCATTTTAACTCAAGATATTGTGGGTTCATCTCATTATAGCTCATGATATGATGAGTGATCTCCATTATGGCTCTCCAATGCATTGGGTACTCCATAGATGGAATTTGACCAAATGGTTATTCCATGTGTAAGCCTAATTGTAAGGGTGATATGGAAAATATATACCAAGGAAACTACATGATGTTTCCATGCATGTTAATGGGATTTTATGAAATTTGTTTTATTGTTTTTTATGTTATCACTTGACTAATGATTTCTTTCCTTCTATTCCTTACAGTGCTTTATTGTGCTCATCCCAAGTTTCTAAATGTTTTTCATAGGTTATGTCATGTGTAAGAGAAATAAAGAATACAATTTAAATTTTATGAATATTTTTCAATGAAATTATGGTTTTATTTATGTTTTATATTTTGGAAAAGGTGGATATTGTATTAGTAGAATCTTCGTGTATGGTTATGGGATGTTATGTATGTTTTATGTCCTAATTTCTCTAAAACTCTAAATCTGAAAAGATCCTCAATATGTAAGAATGTATTTCTTGTATAAAAATAAAGATTATGTAATGTTCTAAGGTTGGGTACATATATTTGGTATCAAAGGATGATTTAGATAACTTTAGGGGTTATTATGATATTAAAATAATACCATATATGATTTTTACTCAATGGTTAATTTGAAATGTTAAAGAATTTAAAGATGACCATGTTGCCTCATCTAAAATATTTCTGTTAAAATGGTTTTCTATAGAATAAATAGGGATGCTGGAGTAGAAAGGCACCAAGAGGCTGATTTCTATCCTAATCTATTTCCTGGAATGGTGGGAATTAGAACCAAGTAGTTTTTAATAGCAATGGATCAGTTGAATCAAGAAATAAAAAGTGGTGGTATCCATTATATATAGGAACTTGATCTACCATGAACAAACATGTCTTTTATGGATCATTTTATGAGGAAACATCTTCTAGCATTTAGTGTAACCACAGATCTAGTGATAGCTTAAGAATGGATCAATGCTCTAGAAAAGATATTTGATGTCATGGAATGTTCAGAACATCAAAAGGTAATACTATCCATTTATCATTTGGAAGTTGAATCTAATCAATGGTGGTCTCTGGTTAAGAATATGAGAGAAGTATATGATCTTTCCGGGTTGGAATGGGATGATTTTAAGAGCCTTTTTCTGGAAAAATATTTCCTGAAATCTATTAGACTCAGAATAGAGAAACATTTATTAGAGGTGAAGCAGAAAGATAATGATTATGTGGAACCATATGAATCCAATTTTACAAGACTGGCTAGGTATATACCATATTTTACTCAAGATTTTGATATTAAAATTAATAGATTTTACTCTGGTTTGAAACCATTTTTAGGAAGAGATTTGGTTTCACAAGAGTTAAAAAAATTATGAGAAACTTTGTCATTATGCTGAAAAAGTTGAGATGGAGTTTTATGACACATATTTGCTTCATGATGACAAGAATAAGAAGCATTTAGGTTGGTAGGCATTGGGGAAGAATTTTTCAAATAAATATAGATGTAAGAAAATAAATTTTCCTTCTTGTGAGAAGTGTGGTAAAAATCATCCTAGTGAATGTCTTTTAAATTATAAGAAATGATACCAATGTGGAAGGTTTGGACACATGTCTCATGAGTTCAAGGAAAAAGATCCTAAAATTATTTAGAATTGGATGGTGATATTCTTTAAGTGTTAGAAATTGGGTCATTTTGATAATATTTGTTCGAAGCTAGTGATTCGGGTCGGAAATCAGCAATATTAGAAGTAGAAGGGTGTGGTAAAATCTTTTGCAATGACTTCAGTAGATGTTGAGCCATATAATGAGGTGGTATCATGTAAATTACTTATTTTTACAGATTTCACAAATGTTTTATGTGATTTAGGGTCTACACATTCCTTCATTTCTTAGAAATTTTTAGAAAAATTGAGAATTCCACCTCATTAAATGAAACCATAACTCATGGTAAAAACATCTAGAGGAAATATCTTGGCAATAATAAATTATAAGAATCTACATATCCTTGACTTTGGAATGAATTTACCTGCAAACCCCATTGTATTTCCTCTAGTATATTTTTATGTTATTTTGGGTATGGACTTAATTTATTTTTATCATGATAAGATAAATTGTAGATCAAAAGATGATTTTCTTCAGAAAGAATATCTTTTTGTGTACAAGAATGAACCCATACCATTGTAACATATCAGGAAGCTAAGAAACTGATAAAAGATAGAAATTAAAGTTATCTTGCTCATATTTTTGAAGATAAAATAACTATCCAGATTAATGATGTACTGGTGGTAAATGAATACCTAGATGTTATTTATAATTTTCCTAGTGTTATTCATGATTGAGAGGTTGATTTGACTATTCACTTAGTTCTTGATGATAAGACAATTTATAAACCCCCTTATCGATTGGATAAAATGAATCTTCTGGAATTAAAAAATTAGTTACAGGTTTTATTAGATAAAGTCTTCATCCATCCTAGCACATCAGAATGGGGTGCTCTTATTTTGTGTGTTAAAATGAAAGATGGTTCCACATGACTTTGCATTGATTATAGATCCTTGAATAACATAAATATTAAAAACAAGTATCCTTTTCCTCATATTAGTGATTTTTTTATCAGCTCCAGGGATAATATTATTTTTCAAATTTTGACCTGAGGTCGGGGTACCATCAGTTGAAAGTAAAGGATATATACATCCTAAAGACTACATTCCATACTAGATATAGTCATTATTAATTTGTAGTTATTCCATTTGGGATAACTAATTCACCTGGTATGTTCATGGATATTATGAATAGAATATTTCATTATTTATTGGACAAGTTTGTGGTTGTTTTTATTGATGAAATTATGGTATATTGTAGATGTAAATAAAAGCATGAAAAACATCTAAGGGTTATTTTTCAAACCTTAAAAGAAAATAAACTGTATGGAAAATTAATAAAATTTTATTTTTGGTTGAAAAATATTTCTTTTTTTAGTCACATTGTAAATAAGAATGGAATAACATTTTATCCTTTCTGAACAAAATTGGTTCATGAATAGGAAAGACCTACAAATATTATAGAAATTTGTAGTTTACTTGGATTGGAAGGTTTTTACTGACACTTTGTTAAAAACTTTGCATGGTTATCTAGCTCACTAACTAAGTTAACACTAAAAGGGGTTAAATTTGTTTGGATATAAGAAGATGATGTTTGTTTTTAGGAACTGAAGAAGATATTGGTGAATGCTCTAGTTTTTTCCTTGCCTTCCTGAAATGGTGATTTTTTAATCTTCAGTTATGCTTCATTGAAGGGACTTGGTTGTGTTATGATGCAGAATGATTAGTTAATTGATTATTCTTCAAGAAAACTAAATCCTCATGAGTTAAATTATCCCACACATGATTAGGAATTAGAAGCTGTAGTTTTTTCTTTGAAAATTTAGAGGCATAATTTATACAGATCCAAATGTCAAATATATACTGACCATAAAAGTTTGAAGTATATATTCACTCAGAAGGAATTAGACATGAGGAAAAGAAGAAGTCTTGAATTGATAAAATATTATTTTTTCATGATCAATTACCATCCAGTAAAATCAAACAAAGTGGAATATTACTTTAGTCAAAAACATCATGCATTATTAACTATGTTAAGATTAGAACCGGAACCCTTGATTAATTATTTGATGAATTTTGGATTGGAAGTTGTTGGTGTAGAAAATTAATATCTTTTGTTTTAGATTTTAGTGCAGTCACCTTTGTTAGAGAGAATTAATCAGGTGCATAAGGAAGTCCCTGAGCTATAGAAAAAGTTCGAATTAGTTAAAATGAGTAAGTTTCAAGAATTTAACCTTGATAAAGATTGTTTTTTTTAAGATTTGGAAAAAAAATTGTGTGTGCATTGTGATTCCCATTTAAAGAAATATTTATTATGGGAAGATCATAATTCTCCAATTCCAGTTCATCCTAACAGAACTAAGATATATAGAGACCTTCAATAGTATTACTGGTGGGATCAAATGAAAAGATATATTGCATATTTTACCATGAAATTTTTGACATGTAAACAGGTTAAAGAAGAGAGGGAGTTGCCGAAGGGGATGCTTAAGCCTTTGTTAGTGCCTTAGTAAAAATGGGAAAATGTATCCATGTACATCATGGTGGGACTACCAAATACTTCTAGAGGTAACAATTTGATTTGGGTGATTGTTGATCGACTAACTAAATCGTCACATTTTCTTCCTATTCAAGATACTATGTCTATGTATCATATTTCTATATTGTACCTTCAAGTGATTGTCAGGTTACATGTAATTACTCTTTCCATTGTATCTGATCAGGATCCTAGGTTCGCTTCTAACTTTTGGAAAGACCTTCAGAAGTCATTGGGAATAGAATTAAATTTTAGTACATATTTTTATCCTCAATCAGAAGGACAGTAAGAGCGGATGATTCATACTTTGGAGGATACTCTTCGAGCATGTTCAATGGACTACTAGGGAAGTTGGGATCAACATCTGTCATTAGTGGAGTTTTATTATAATAATAGTTTTTATTCTTTTATAAAGATGGTACCTTTTGAGGCGTTATATGGGAAGTAGTTTCGAACTCCATATTTTTGGGATGAAGTCAAGGAAAGAATTTTTATGGGACCAAAATTAGTAGAGGAAGTGGCTTAGAAATTTAAGATGATCCAGCAAAACATGAGGATAGCTCAGAGCAGACAGAGAATTCATGCAGATAAGAGGAGGAAAGACGTTTCTTTCGAGGTAGGTAATCGTGTTTTTCTTAGAATATCACCATGGAAAAGTGTTATTCATTTTTTTAAGAAAGGGAAACTGAGTCCACGATTCATTAGAAATTATGAAATCTTGGAGAAATTTGGACCGGTTGCCTACCGAGTAGCATTGCCTCCGAGTTTATCATAGGTACACAATGTTTTTCATATTTTTGATGTTGATAAAATATGTTCCTGATTCATCTCATGTTCTAAGCCTAGAAGCAGTTCATCTAGAAAAGAACCTTACTTATGAAGAGATACTAGTAAAGATTCTTGATCGAAGAGAGAAATTATTGCATAATAAGGTAATCCACTGGGTAAAGGTTTTTTTATAGAAACCACATGGTATAAGAATCAGCATGGGAATCTGAAAATTCTAGGAGTGAAAATTACCCTCACTTTTTCAATAAGTAAATAAATTGTGAGGATGCAATTTCCATAAGGTGGAGAGAATGAAACACCCCAAGTTTTTAAAAATAAATTGAAATTCATAAAGCATTATTTTAAGTAGATAGTTAAAAACTAGGCGTTAAACATAAATTTTTTTTCTTCTATGATTTGAATTTCGAAAAATAGACATATGTGGTTGTGATCAATAAGTAATTTGGAGTCTGATAGAACCAACTTGTTTTTTTTGGTGAATAGTAACATACCCTTATGAATGGTATTATGAATAGTAATATGAATCTTGCAAATTGTAAATTTCGTTATTATTTTATTTTCTTATGGTTATAAGATAATGAGATCTTTATTAATTTTTCAAGGTGATATAAAACGAGTTGTAGTTTTAGAATTGTTATTTTTGAATATATTATGGTTTAATTTAAAAATTAAATTAATCATATTTAGAAAATTATTTTCAAAAAATGGATTTTGTTTTTGAATTCTACATGTAAAAAATGGTTAGTGTGATTTTTTGGGATTTTTCTAAAATTCTTGAATTTTTGATGAATAATAAAATGTGATAAATTACGATAAATGCTAAATACTCATTTTACTGCATCATTTGAGATAAAAGGGTGACTTAATAACAATTGGCTCAAACTCACATGCACTTATTACTATTTTTGGTCACATTAATCAAAAAAATTCATAGTCTTGAGAAAAAATATTAAAGTAATGATTAAAATAATGTAAAATCCCTCCTCTCCTCCACTAAAAATACCACCCTCATTCCCCTCTTCCTCTCACACCTCTCAAGATTTTATCATTGTTTAATTTATTCCCAATATCCTTCATAATTATCTTCCCCACATCCATGACCTACTAGTATCACCAAAAGGCCAAAACCAAAGGCCTTAAGGAGGATCTCAAGGACAAGAGATCAAGAGGTAAAAAACACTTTTTTTATTCTTGTGTTTTCCTTTCAATTCCTTTTCTTTTATTATACTTTCGTATCTTACCCTTATATAAGATTCATGAACTTTACATAACATATATATTCTTGATTTTATCATGTTTATGGAAAAAAATCCTCAACTTAGTTCATCCCCTCCTCCTCTTATAAAGGCATTGTTTGTGACGTTCCATTTACCAAAATTGTGGATGATGTGTTTTCAATTTCCATTAATTCTTTCAAAATTGTTTGTAGAACTATTTTGAGGGTTGAAATAGAATTTAAAGTGTATTTTCTAACCTCTTTTATGTTCGGGAATTAACTTATATGCATACCATTAATTTATATAATGAAATAAGTTCATGATTATCGAGGAACCACCAAAAATGATCTAAACAAATATCATTAATGTTTTATCTAATGACTCATCATCATATATGATAAAAAATGATTTATGGTAACATTAAATATTATGGAAACATATTAATACCATTTCATTCCAATTTTATAATTTTTTTTGTATATGATAAGAAAATCAAATACAAACCACCATGGAAATCATGTAAATAACACACCCGAAACAATGGAAGGAACAAAATACTCATAATTATAGGACAAAATGATGTTATTAAATGATCATATAAGGTATTATAAACCTGGATATGTTTTTTTAAGATATTAATAACACTCTTTTAACCATTATACAGTAGGTTTAAACATGTTTCAAGTAATACTAACCTGAGGTAAGGGAATTCTTAACCCAATTTCCAACCTTTGGGTTAACCTTCTACTTTATTCATTCTGTGGTATTACGATTATTTTTGTGATGAATATTTATTTATATTATGTTGTATTATCAGTATTTTTATTTCATACACAAATACATTTCATTCCATTAATTCTCACTCTAATTATATTTGTAAGGGACTTTCATTTTAAAATACTTTTAAAAGTCTCTTTAATGAAATTTAGAAAGATAGTTATATATATATATATTGAATGAGTGGTTTCTCTTGATTTAATGATACTTTATTACCATGATATGTTACTTAGACATAGTTATGTTGGTTTGATCCCATTATATCTCAAGATATGTTAGGTTTATCCCATTATAGATCAAGATATGACGGATCATCCCCAATATAGCTCTCCAATGCATTGGGTACTATGGATATGGAATCTGAAAAAATGGTTTTTCCATGTGTAAGGGTGATTGTACGTGTAATGTGGTAAATATATCCCAAATAAACTACATTATGTTTTGATTCATGTTAACAAGTTTTTATGAAATGGGTTTTTTTTTATGTTATCACTTGACTAATTATTTCATTCCTTTTATCCCTTACTAATCTTTTTTGTGCTCATCCCAAGTTTTTAAATGTTTTTCACAGGTTATAAGAATATGTAATAGAGATAAGGAATTCAATTTAAATAGTATGAAGATTTTTCAAAGAAATTATGTTTTTATTTAAGATTTTTATTTTGTAAAAGTGTATATTGTTTTAGTAGTATCCTCATGTATGATTATGGGATGTTATATAAGTTTTATGTCCTGATTTCTATAAACCTCTAAACCTAAAAAGATCCTCAATGTGTTAGAATGTATTTTCTTGTATAAAACTCAAGATTATGTAATATTTTAATTCATGTTCCTTATACCTAGTCAAAATAGTCATAAAGCATTTAATAAAATATATTATATGATTTCATAAAATATTAATCCCAATTAATCATAATATTCGACAAAGGGTGTTAAAATTGATGGAAATACTCTAAAAATCATCGAGGAATTCTTGAGAAAAATACACTTTTTACTTTGCAAAGAAGCGTTCATTTGGAAAATTTTAGCAAAAAAACCAGAAATGAACTAAAATATTTTTTCATGATAAAAAGTTTTATATTTATAAAAAAGTTTTTTTCTTAAAATATATTATTTAGTGTATTTGAAAATAGGAAAGAAAATGAGAATTTCCCTTTAATCATGCTTGTTTATCAGGAATAATTGAAAAATTGTCCTTATAAAACATGTAACTCCCCATAAAAAAAGAATGATTCTACTAGATACATATCTATGGAAAATTAAAACATATTTTAGGAGGATTAAATTATAATAATAAATAATTAAATTGGGATAAAGAGAGAGACACTGTAACCCGAATGAAAAATGGGGGTTCGAGGAGAATCTCTTACCTTATGTACAAACGATCTCTTCACTTGTACTTAACATCCAGGATAATGAAATTGGATTCATTAGTAAATTAATTAATAGCATATTAAACATTTTTTTAATTACTATAATTTTATTAAGTTAATTAATGGTCTTTTGATGAGTTATAAGAATCGGTTTTTTCATTCCGGAGCATTTGTTTCCATAGTTTTCATGATCGGTTTACTTGCATACGTATACAAAAGAACATGTAAAATGGGAATAGTTATAAAGAATAAAAATTATATGTTATTAATGAAAATATAGAATATTAAATTGTTATATAAGTCATTTGTTTATTAGGGGTGAGTATGAATCATTATATAAGACGTTATTGATAATCATTTAGATAATTTTGGCGGTTTTTCAATCATCGCAAACTAGTTTTGATTTATTAATTAACATAACATATATATATATATAATGATTAAAAAACATTAATTACTCTATAATAAATATATTATAATTTGGTATAACCATGAAATACTATTATTACTAGCCTTGAAATAGTTAATGGAAATTGAAAACTCTTCATCCCTGAAGGCGATAAATCAACACATCACAGACGATGTTTTCATTTTTAGAAAAAAAGGAGACGGAAGAGAATTGATGATGGATTATTTCCTCAAAAAATTAAATTACACTCTATAAATGATACTATAGATAAAATTTTACTTTGTTAAATGGAGGTGAGGAGAATATAAGAAAAGAAAAGAACTTGAAAAGAAATTAAAATAAAAAGAAATAGGTTTCTACCTCTTGATTTTCTCCTCCTTGAGAACCTCCTTATGGAAAAGGGATTGGTATTTTGATAATACCAAGGGATCCTAGGTGTGAGGTATGGGATTAGAAATACTATTGGGTTTAAATTTTACAAAGATAAATTTTTTTAAGTTGTGATAATAATAGGTGGTGAGGAGTAGTGTATATAGGGGAGGAGAGGGGTGATTTGTCATTATTTTATTCATTAGTTTATTGTTTTGGTTCAAGACTATGAATATATTGAGAATTATCACTAAATATATAAAAATAATTAAGTAGATTTCAATATTATGGTCTTACATTATCCATAAATGACTTATGACTCAATAATTCATGTATTTAGAATTTATCTTAAATTGTCGTATTTTACTATTCACAAAAAATTCATGTAATTTAGAAAAATATCAAAAATTTACCATAATAATTTTCCAACATATAGAATTAAAAAATGGGCTCTATTTTATGAAAATAATTTTGTAAATATTATAAATTTAAATTTTTAATTAAAATCATCATTTATTCAAAAAATACAAATTTTAATATTATAACTAATTTTATGACACTTTCAAAAATTAACTAAGGTATCATAAAATTATATTATAATCATAAGATAACAAACCATTAATTTATAAAATTATTTTATAAAATTAAATTTTCATTTAAGTCGTTATATTAATTAAAAATAAATAAATAAACATTTATGCTTTATAAAATTTACCAACACTTAATTTATCATTTTCATGTCATTTATTTACTTAAACTATGATATAATTATATCATATTTCCATTTATTGGATGGATAAATTTTATTTATACATTCATTGGTGAGGTTACTATTCTATTAGTTGGTTTACTATTTATAGGGGTCATATTACTATTCCAAAGGTCAAGTTCCTATTCCATTAGTATAGGTTCCTTAACTTCTAGAAATACCTCTTATTTCATTCATTATTCATTTATAAAAATTTTATTGTGTTTTATAAGTGATTTTATGTGATTCATAAAATATAAAATAATAATAAGAAGGAAAATTTCATTGATAGAATTTTGGGTCATTGAATTCTCCCTTCCTATAAAAATTCCATCCATGAAATGTCTAGAATGTCACCTCATAAAAATATTTGGATAGTTCTTCCTCGTAATTTCCTCTGGTTCCCACATAACCTATTTAATTTTATGATTTATCTAATGTAAATTTACCATCCAAGTCATTGGATTCCTCATCACCTGCTCTTTAGTGTTCAGAATCCAGATTGGCTCTTTACAGTAAGATAAATTAGGTTTTAATTATACTCATTCCGAAGTGAGGATGATCTTAACATGTCTTTTAATGTTTGAATAAACCTTTCAGACTTCCAGTCAGTTTGAGGGTGATAAGAAGTACTCAAATGAATATCAGTATCCAAATCATTTTTAAGACTTTTCTATAATTTCGATGTAAATAATGGATCACGATCAGACATATATTCTCCATGAAGTCTTAGAACTTCGTTAATATAGAGCCTTACAAGGTGCTCTAGTGGAAAATCCTCCCTTATAGTGAGTAAATGTGTAGATTTGGTAAGTCGATCAACAATTACCCATATTACATCATTCTTTCATGGAGTTTTTTGTATTCTGGTTATAAAATACATGGTGATGTCATCCCATTTCCATGTAGTAAAAGGTATAGGTTGTCATGACCAGTCCCCTAGGGCCCGTGCCGTGACTACCCCAAGCCAGCCTTCCATAGGCCAGGGGCTGGAAACTAGCACCGAAAGTCATTTTCCCTAAAAATGGTAAGGCATTGCCTTTATAACCTATAAAATCATGAAACCAAGCACACAGTAAGATATGAACACAAGAAAACTGTATAACCAAAAGAGTGCTGAAAGTAAAAAGGGGGCCAGAATACAAGCCCAACAATAAAGGTACAAGTACAACTGAAATAAAAAACCAACTGAAGAAAGAGAAAATACTGTTATTGGTTCATCCTCTGAGGTTCCTACTTGAAGGGTATGCATAGATTGCCTCCTCATCACTCCTCGTCCACCCGTCTCCTCTGTATACCGACACGTTGTATGGTCTACCTTTGGGAACCGTCCAGTCCTGGTAATCTCAGCCTCAGTTAGCATTGTCCGTCATCTGCATCCAACACAATAAGGTGTGGGCATATCCTTTCTAGGTGTGAGTACAATGATACTCAGTAGGGGCCCCGAGACCCTCAAGGTCTCACAAAATCCACCAAGGATAAACCAAAAAGTATAAAAATCAACAGATAACCCTACCTAGGTATATGCCCTTACATATACCTAAGTTATCAAGTAATCCATTTTAATCATGAAGGAACACAAAGGTTCTGACTCAGCTCATACCAGTATTTATTCTATGGGTAGTAACAAGTAACATCTCCAGTCACAGCATCGAACACCTCGGCTGCTAGAGAACCCCTCCTCTATCGAGTTTAGAGGGCATGTCACGTCACACAGAGGTGCTTCCCACTAATCCTGGAATGCTGAGGTACTCCTTCTATTAAGTACCATGGGTCTTCCATGTCACAAAGAGGTGCTCCCCACCATGGTTTGGCCGCGTCACACAGATGCACTCCCCCTCGTGACATGATGAGGTACTCCTCCTGTCGAGTATTGTGGGTCTGCTGCGTCACACAGAGGCGCTCTCCACCATGGCCTGCTGAGGTACTCCTCCTATCATGTACTGTAGGTTTGTCGCATCACACAGAGGCGCTCCCTTCCATGGGTCTACCGCATCACATAGAGGTGCTCCCCACTGGGCCTAACAAGTCACTCAAAGTCAAAAAGGTCAGCAGTCGTCAAGTCTTAGCCAGCTACTGGGTTCCCTCACTATGATCACTCGTCTCTAGGGTATCCTCTTCACGAGCTCCTGGTCAATAATCCAACTACCATGAAGTCCCATAAGGAAGTATCTCAATGGTCCTCCACGTCATAGGGTTCTCAACGCAACAGACAACGTGTAAATCCAACACCCGGTCAGTGAGTTATTAGTCTTTTAGTCCCGAGGGCCCTATTGGATTCGTGCTCGATCCAACCTGTATGTTCCCCATCTTAATCCAAAACTCCAGTGGGGTATACTCAAAGGGACCGTCTCACTCAAAGATTTCTAGTGTTTTTGACGGTTCGTTAAACAGACATCTGTTACCAAAGTTATGGAAAAAAATGGGTCATAGTGGGCCCGAGTCCGGTCTGACCTAGCCTGGGCCGACCCGATTCGGGTCGACCCGGACCGAGCCATTGGGTCTGGCCTGGCCCATAGTGTTTCCCGGACCATTGGGTTCGGCCCGGCCCGCTTGTTCTGGCTCGGCAGGCCGCGAGGGGCCGCGGAGAGTGTCGCGAGGGCGCGAGGCCGCGGGGCGGCTCGGCCAGGGATAGTGGTTCGGCCACAGGGTGGTGGTTCGGTCGCGGGGCGGCGGTCTAGCTGTGGGGTGGCGGTCCAGCCGTGGGGCGGCGGTTCGGCCTTAGGGTAGCGGTTTGGTCGCGGGGCGGCGCCTCAACTGCGGGGCAGCGGCGGTGGCCGCGGGGCGGCACCTTTGCATCGTCGCCTTTGTCGCGGCCGACGGTGGTGTCGGTCACTGTTCTTGTGCCCCAACCATGGATGGTTACCATCCTACTCCATCATGAAGAACACCAAAATATTTGGGGAATGGTCAGGCCCTGTTGGTTTGTCTCGTACCCTCCGCATTACGGTGGTAGCATATGGCTCAACAAGAACATGAAAGAAGAACGTCAAGCTTTACAACCTACCACAACGTTTCATTCCCAACTACAAAAGAAACCAAGGTAAGAATATGGAAAAAAAATATTCACACGCAAATAAACCCCTACCTCAATCACTTAATGACGTTGACGAGGTCTCAATGAAGAAGACGAATCGTCGGGAAAATATGGATGTCGGTGTCATCGGCGTTTTCCTCAATTATCGGTTCGTGCATTGTTGGAGATCTTTCAATAGATTTTGGAGAAGAAATTGTCGAAGGAGAGGTGTTCTTCAATAGAGATATTTTCTCCCAAAGCTCCTCCTCTCCTAATTCCACCAAAATGAAATGGTATCCCCAAAATAATGGATTATGTGAACTGTTATGTTTGTTAGTAAATAATTCAAATTAGGTTAATTAATGTCATGGGTTGGCACAATTAAAGTGGTGAGTTGGATTAATTATTGTGGAGGAGGGTTGAAATAATTAATATTAGAGGAGTTGAAGAGGCTCTCCCATATTTAATGAGGGAGTTGAGATGTTTAGGCCTCGGGTGGTCCTCACTACCATAACCTCTCATTGGAGGTTAGGCTCGAGTGGTCCCCACCACCATAACCTCTCATGGGAGGTTAAGGTATGGTGGTACCCACTTCTCAACTTCCACATTGAGGTTTTAACAAATAAAAAATAAATAAAAAATACACAACTTTATTTTTATTTTATTCGTTCATGAAAAATCCAAAAACTAACTTCCACCCTCGACCAACTTCTGTCGAGGTGAAAGAATCTTTAATTGAATACTAGTGCTACGAGTTCAACGGTGCCCTCATATTTCAATTCCGAGCAACGGTTCAAAAGTTAGAAAAACCTGCTCGCATGTTTACTAAATGTACCCGAACAAAAGTTTATAAATTCATTACAGACACTCTGGGCCTCGGAATCATGTGACGTTAATTTTCGCGGACTCATAAAATTCCTATATATTTTTAAAAAAATTACATGGAAATTCCAGGTATTTACATATGGTGCATTAATCCTTTAGGATGTTGTCTTTAAGACTTCACATGTTGATAGACTAAACATCTTGAAACATAATAAGCAATTTCCCACTTCATATTATCCCATAAAAAATGTTCCTTAAAATCTATATACATATTAATACTACAAAGATGTATAGAGAAATTAAAGCTATAGTAATCACACTACTAGAAAATTAGGCTATAGCCATAGTTTGGAACCGTGGCTATAAGCCCAAAAACCTTGGATATAGGTTATATCCATGGTTCATTGAATCGTGGCTGGTATTGGCTTGGCTATAGGGCCAAACCTATATCCATAGTTTGAAACCATGGCTATAGCCCTATATCCACATTTTGAACTGTGGCTATAGGTTTGGCCCTATAGACATGCCAATACCAGCCACGGGTCAATGAACCTTGGCTATAGGGTTTTAGCCACAATTTGAAACTGTGGCTAAAACCCTTCCCATTTCAACCCCTCCCCCCCGCACACACCCCCTTGTTCCCCCCTTACAAACCCCTTTTCCCCCCTACTAGACACCCTTAGATAGTAGCCCCCCACCCACACCCTCTATTGGACCCCCTTGGACATCAGCCCCAGCCCCCCTGCTAGACCCCCCTGGACAGCAGCCCCTTCCTTACAGGACCGCCTGGATAGCAGCCCCCTGTCGGACCCCCCTGGATAGCAACCCCTCCTGTTGGACCCCCCTAAACACTATCCCCCCCCCCCCCCCGCTGGACTCCCCTGGACAGCAACCCCCCCTGTTGGACTCTCTGGATAGCAGCCACCCCCCCTGCTGGACCCCCCTGGACAGAACCCCCCCTGCTGGACCCCCCTGAATAGCAGCCCCCTGCTACACCCCCTGGATAGTAGCCCCCCCCATCCCTTGCAAACCCCTCCCACCTTCCACCCCCTTGGACATCCCCCCCCCCCCCCACACACATCCCTTTCAACCCTTATACACACCCCCTTGCACCCCCCTTACACACCCCCATTGCACACCCCTTGCCCCCCTGCTGAACTACATGGACAGTAGCCCCCCACCCCCTACTGGACCCCCTGGACAGCAGCCACAGCCCCCCTAGACACCCCTCCCCCACTGGACCCCCTAGACAGCAACCCCCCTGCTGGACCCCCTGGACAGCAGCCCGCCCTGGACAGAAGCCCCACCCCCCCTACTAGACACCCTAAACAGCATTCCTCCCCTACTGGACCCCCTGGACAACACCCCCCCACACACACACATCCCTTGAACACCCCTTTACCCCCTGCTAGACCCCCCTTGCACCACCCCTTCTGGACACCCCCCCCCTGTTGGACCCCACTTGCACCCCTTGCCCCCCCCTTTCCCTCCATCCCCCCTGCAGACCACCCTACGAACACCCCCGTTGCAACCCCCCCCCCCCCACCCCCCTCACTTCTGGATAGACCCCCCTTCCTGAATAGACCCCCCCCCCACACACACACCCTAGACAGACCCCCCCTCCCCCCAACCTGCAGACCCACCTTACACCCCCCTCCTAGAAACCCCCCCACCCCACCCTACTAGATACCCCCCCCCACTCATTCCTAGACGGACCCCCACCCCCTAGACAGACCCCCCTACTTCCAGGACATATTGTCAATGTTATGAGGAGGTTTGTTTTTAGGGAATGGTCTTGTCAATTGTCAGTTGTATGCTACTATATGGTATTATAATATTTTCATTATCGATAAGGTTGCTTCAAGGATAGAGAGTTGAGACATTCATGTATGAATGATCCAAACTGTTATCCTTGTCTAGAACAAAAAGATTTGGTTGATACATTGACAACCATATAGTACAATAGATACATAAATCTGAAAATAAATTAAAGTCATTGTATAACCAAAGAAATTAGGAATATTTAATGTTTCATGATACCGTAATATGTGACGCGCCTTTCTTAATCAATATGCTCTCTTGGAAGTTGTTCCTACATTTAAAACATGACATCATGTTATTTTTAGTGAAATAAGAATCACAAAAGTGGTTGTTTATTGTTCAGAGTTTACCTAAATGTAGAAGAAAGAAATATTTATTTACAGAGTCTTGATGAAATGTGTTGTATTTGGATATATCTAATGTAATTTAAAATATCATATTGAATATAGCTATGTAATGGTTATTCAACCATACCTAAGATTAAAGAAACCTATAGAGAATAACTACACCCCCTACCCCACCCCTAACCCCTTGCCCCACTGCCCCCCTGCCCCACCCACTTTCACCCCACCCCCCCTGCCATGCAGACCCCCCTACAGACCACCCTCTTCCCCCTTACCTATAGACCTCCCCACTCTACCCTGCCCCCTCCACCCACCCCCCTTTCCCTCCCCCGGCCCTACAGACCTCTCCCCTACCCCCTGCTTTGCAGACCTCTCCCCTGCCCCCTGCTCTACAGACCTCTCCCCTGCCCCGTGCTCTGCAGACCTCCCCCCTCCCACCTCCCCCCTGCCCAGTAGACATCCCCCCTGCCCCCTTCCCCCTACACCCTGCCCCCTGTCCCCCACCTCCCTTCCCCCCTGCCCCCCTCCACACACCCCCTGCCCCCTCCCCCCTCCCCCCTGCCCTGCAGACCTCACCCCTGCCCCCTGCCCCCCTCCACCCTCCCCCTACCCCCCTGCCCTACAGACCTCCCCCCATACCCCTGCCCCCTGCCCTATACCCCTGCCCCCCGCCCCTAACCCCTACCACCTACCCCCTTCCCTCCTCCACCCTCCCCCTGCCCCCTGCCCCCAACCCCCCCCCCCACCCTGCCCCCTGCCCCCCACCCCCCCCCCCTCCACCCTACCCCTGCCCCCTTCCCCCCTGCACCCACCCCCTCCCCCCGCCCCCTCCCCCCTGCCCCCCCTGCCCCCTCAACCCTCCCCCTTCCCCATACCCTCTTCCCCCCTTCCCCTACCACCCTCCACCCTCCCCTCTGCACCCTGCCCTGCAGACAATGTGGAAGATCCTAGATTACCAAAATTTTCAAATCCAATGGCATGAAAAATCCATGCAACAACTATTTTTGACTTAAGCTAACTGTAGATTATGATTTCATTGGATGGAGAATGAAATGGTATGAAATCTCATTATATGCCTACTTTATGACTCCCCTAATCATGATTTATGATTGTGATGGAAGTGGTATGAAAATCACATTTTCTTACCCCTTTTAATATCCTATAATCATTTGATATGATATATACATTTATCATATACATGATATGATTTATATGCCTTTATGATTCCATCAATAATTAAATATGATCACCCATTTTTATCGTATAAAAATTATATTTAGGTTATAAATATCTTTTAGAAATACATTATGGGCCAAGGGGTCACACCGTGATGTCTTTAGAAGGAGAGTAATGTCATTATCCAAGGGTCACACCCTGATGTTCTTATGACCAGTTTTTTTTTAAAATTAACTGAATCATTAAATTAAATATAAAATTCAATTTTTGGCTTGTGCGGTTAACATGCATCTATCCCAACTTCTACCTCATTGTATTTTAGATGAACAACATGGGTTTGTGAATGGCAGGACAATCCAGGGTGCACACCCCCCCTCCCCACTGCACACCCCCCCCCCCTCACCCTGCACACCCCCCAAAACCAGCCCCCCAGCCTGCACCCCCCTACACCACCCACAACCCCCAGCCCCCTAGCCTGCACTAGCACCCCCAGAACCCCCCCCCCCCAAACCAGTCCCCTCCCTCACAACCATCCCCTAACACCCACACCCCCACCCCCACACCACCCCCTAGCCTGCACCAGCACCCCCTCCCCCCAAACCAGCCCCCTAGCCTGCACCACCCTCCCCCCCCCCCACACCACCCCTCTAGCCTACACCACCCCCCCCCCCAAACCAGCCTCCTATCCTGCACCACCCCCTACCCCCCCAACCTGCACCTACACCCCCTGCCCCACCCCCCTTGCCCCACTTCCCACCCCTACCCTATAGACCCCCCTGTAGACCAACCCCTACCCCCCTCCACCCTACCCCCTGCCCCCCTCCACCCACCCCCTACCCCTTCCCCCTACCCCATACCCTACAGACCTCCCCCCTGCCCCCTTCCCCCCTCCCCCCTCCCCCCTCCCCCCCTGCCCTGCATACCTCCCCCCTGCCCCCTTCCCTACAGACCTCCCCCATGGCCCCTACCCCCTGCCCTCTGCCCTGCTATGTTTTGTTGCGGGTTCTCTGAATAGAATGCCTCCCTATCCACATACACAGCCTATCATGCGAAAGCATACACACAAGAAATCCAGTTCTTGTGAAGACATTGAGACAAATAAAACCCCATCATGATATATTTGGGATGAGTTATACTAATAAAAGGGATGAGAAGAATGCCAAGGGAGGAATTTGTTTCAAAAGGACCATAACTGTTTGACAAATAATATTGGAAAAACGAGGTCCAATGGAAATGTACTCCGAAAGCATGTACTAAAAAGAACTACACAGTGGTTATCGAACGAAAGGAACAAAAGTAGTATTGCGTTGAAATTGATTGTAATTACCTCTCAATGTCACCAAGGATTATGATGCTTAATTGTGACTTATAGGCATCCTCAAATACCTAAAAATAGCAGGCGAAAAAAGTGACTAAAAGTATTCATACAAGTTGAAAATTCAATAAGGATAAATAAATAGAAACCTATTTGATTTTAAACATTGAAATTTTTTTTCCAATTTACTGGCCTCGCTCCCCCTAATCATTAATTCAGCTGAAACCTGGCCATATAGAACCCAACAAAAGTTGAAAACACAAATATATGCAAGTGAATACATACGATAATGATGTCTGATGGAAGGGAAGGAAACAATGAGAATTATTAAAATTCACTTACAATATTAACATATGTGAAATCACTTTCAATGCCAATGGTGCCTGCACAGCCCATGCCCCCTTGCACACCCCCAGCCCTCACTGCCCCTTGCACACCCCCCTCCCCCCACCCTGCACAGCCCCTGCCCCCTTCCACACCCCCATGCCCCCTGCACACCCCACCCCTACCTCCCCCCCACAGCCCCTACCCCCTTGCACACCCCACCTTCCCCCAATTCCCCCTTGCACACCCCCTGCCCCCTACCCCTTTGTAATGGAATTGAGTATTTAGAACCCAAAAAAAACAATTTATCACAGGATTTCCATGAAACACCAATAAAAACACAACAAATGGTTACTAATGTCTTAAAAATAATGGTATAAAATAACCATTACCTCATGAATTTTATATTCACGTCAATCCTGGTTGTAAGTCATGGGAGAAAATAAATTTCATCGGCTATGTTTTCTTTTTGTTTCTCTGCATAGCATGCATCCCTATACTGCACACCAATACAAGTCATCAAACTCACAATATGATCAGTGAAACTAATAGATGGGTCACCTTAAGAAAAAAATGGAAAATTGGACTACATACCATCGAAGGTGTGTTCGAGGAGATAGAGGGGCTACCTCAAAGCAGTATCATAGAGGAGGTATGATGGTCACGTCGGAGGAGGATACAATTAAATATAATAATAATAAAACTTAACTACTATATAAACAAACATATCTCATAATAGTTAATTCAATATATGTAGAAAAAGTTAGAAACAACCAATACAATTCAGTATTGCAATAATCAAACCTCACTGTATAATAAAATTACAGATATTAACAATTCAAAAATACAATTCACATCAATAGTGAGTCTCAATATCAGTATCGTTAGATTCATGATAACCCTCATCCATGCCTCCTACAGAAACACCATCACCACCTCTCACGCCGCCAACATCATAATCGAGAGCTTTGAAGTTTGTGAAAGCTCTGTCAAGTTTACTTGCTAAAATTCTATTGTGTTTCCTTCTATACCAGGTATACTTATCCCCACTAGATTAATCTCAACTAGGTTATTATTATCAATACAATGATAAAAATATTTAATGGAAGTGTTTGAGTGAAAGGTCCCTAGCTTTTCAGTAGTTCCAAGGATAGCATTGAAATCACCGATAATGACCTATGGCACTTGAATAGTGTTGTTAAGGGAGGATATATTGTGCCACAAGGTTCTTCTTTCTTGATATTTATTGCAGACATACACAAAAGTACAGCAGAAATTATTATCATGCAAGTTTATTTCACATGTCAAAGATTGAGAATCAGCATTAACAATATGAATTTTATCTATAAATATATGTGCAAATACCCACAAAGAATATCAATTATTATTATTGTAAGTTTATCCTATAAAAGTATAACTATATTTTTCAAGACTACTTAAATCCAAAAGTAAAAGTGACTTTAGGTTCAGAGATATCAAAAATCATCGGTTTATGAGTAAAACAATAATTTTTTAAAGTTGTGATAGTGTTAGGGTTAGCAATACCCTGGATGTACCAATCTAAAATATTCATTTATACTTACGTTTGGGGATAGGCCCCTTGTTTTTTGTTACCTTTCAGAATTATTTCCATGCTTCATCAAATATAAACTCCTCATCAAATCTGTATCTATACAGTTTCATCATAAAGGAAACCACCAATTATCCAATTTAAAAATTTTCCAAAAACCTTATTTGAAAAGACAAGTTTCTACATTATAAATAACAGCCCCTAAAACAAATCACAAACGTCCTCAAAATACCTCCAAAAAACTAGAATCTTCAATAGAGGAAGAAGCAACAACAAGTATAGAGAAACACATGATCAATAGGAAATCACAATAATCTTTTAAAAAAACCAATAGAACACAAAATTCAGATTCTGGGAAAAGCATTAGAGAGTGAAACCACTAACTACCACCGTAGGAATAGTTCACACACCAACTAGACAATCATCAAAAAAACAAAAAATCCAAACATCATTTTCATTTGAAGAACCAAGAGAATCATTATAATAATTAGACCAAGGAACTAAAAAGACAATAAGTACTCACCAAAGAGAAACAGATCTACAACCTCATGCGTCACACCAAGGAGTCCATAAGACATCTTAAGGAGAAAAAAATTCCTTTCCATGGAATTTCCTTGAAAATAAAATATTGATGTCACTTAAATTATTCCACCATCTTCATGAACATAATATTTCTAATTTTTAGGTAAGTATCTTTAGAGATTTAACCAACTATGTATCTTTACAAAACTATTTCATCTTTATCTTCCTTCCGATATTCTAATTCATCACTCACATCATTGTTATATTGATATACATCCTAAATTGTGGGGTCTTCCTCTTCAATATTTGTAGTATCATCTATGTTTCCTTCATCAGGGGATGTTGTTGGATGCTTAGTAACCATTGTCTGTGGTGGAATCACTATTTTTCTTTCTGAGAGGCCCCTAAGGATCTAGTGACAATTTTTCTTTGGAAGTTAGAGTAATCTTTATGTCTCTGAGTCTTTTTGTAGCTCGGAGTAATGTATCCATCCGAATCAATCATTGGTTTTTTCCTTTACTTGCACTCGACTTTAAATAATCTTCCTCAATCATACAAGCATGCTTATAATCATCATGCATGGGTTCACTAGAATCAGAGTGGGCGTTCCTATCCTCCTCATGCAAGGATTCTAAGACATATATGACAATAGCTTTCCCAAGCTTGTTGGGGAACACCTTATCCTTTTCAAGAGGATGAGCGCTCTGAGCATTTTCCACCACTTTAGATAATTCATTAGTATGGGGTGAGAGTTAAAAGTTTTAGTCATGATCTTATCAACATCCTTTTTAAAAACCCTAATCTTAATATATATCCATTACTCTAGTACAAATCATGAGTAGAATTATGGTATCACCTTTACACACATATAATTTTATTCAACAACAATATTAATAACTATGTCAACTTTAATATTATAGATTGAATAAATCTATAATAATACTATAAGAATCAATAAAAAATCCAATTTTTACATTGAAAAAAAAAATCCAATTATCACATATTGTCAACCATTCCAGTCAAAACTCTCAGGGGCTCATCTATCTCCCCATTGGATTTAGAAGAAAATATCCCCTAGAATTCAACTCTGTTTTCCCTCTCACCCTAATTCGAAATGAATTTCATTGTATTATTCCATGCGCATCTACTCCACCTTGACTTCTAAATTCCATATGAAAATATCTACTTTTACTTGAAATCCCCCCCCCCCATGTCAGAATATATTTTGCATCATTTCATTATACCAATTATACCAATTATATCAATTATAAATATTTTCATGTTGATTTTTCAAACACAAAATTATTTACCAATAAAAATATTAAAATAAATTTTTAAAAATATCTTCATCAATATATTAAGAAATATACTAGGTAGAATAAATAATTAAAATATGAGTTGTCAACAAATTCACTATTCCTACTAAGGAAGAGCTTAGTGTAGGAAACAAGAGTCTTAGCTAACACATACATGGTTTTCTATGTAATACACTATGTCCAATAAATTAATAGCATCATTTATATTTCAATTTATAGACTCATATTATTATCGAAATTCACATCAAGCTTATTGGAACAAAAAAATTAAATCAAAAAGTGTGCATGATATATCTTTTTAGACATTAGTTATTCCACTTGTTAAATAAAACAAGATAATTTTATTTATATTCAATGTAATTTGGGATCTCATAGACTTGTTTAATTATAAATAATACTTAAACAACCTTTTTAACTTCAAATCCAATTCCCTCTTGATTACAACATAGTTTATTTTAAATGTTTTCCAATTTTGGGGACACTATTTATTGAGTATCTCCTTTTTTAATATCATTTAATAACCAAAAATATGAAATAAATGACACAATATATTAGAATATAAATATGTATAATCAAGATCTATCCCTAATATATCCTCATTAGATTCTCTTCATTTAGGGGATTCATTCCACATTCTATATAGCATAAAACAACTTTTTATATGTATAAATCATCGTGATAAAACATATTAAATCATATTTGTCACCTACCATTGGATTTCACCAAAACTAGTAATTTCATTATCAATTATAGTAATACAACATATACCATTCATACAGCTTCAATACTAATACTAAAATATACCTAAAATACCTTAAATATCACTTTCTACATGAAATTTTTAGCTTAATGTTTAATCTGATTCCATCTTTATTTTATGTTATTTTGAGCATAATTACCCCAAGGATTATGTATCCCCTTGAGTCCTACACCTCTTTAGACTTGTTAGTATCATTTAATGTGTAAGGGGTGGGGATACCTTCTATATTTTTCATTTTTATGAGGATGGTTATTCATCAAGTAACACTAATTTTACTTCACCATTCATATTAGAGTCTACCTTTAGGTCTTAAATAGTTTAAATGGAATCAAATTCCTTTTCAACTATTTTAGGATTATTCTCTCATACTCAACGCAATTCACAACCTTATCTACCATGGGATCTTTTACCAAAATGTATTTCTCCTTTTTAAATAGGAAGGACGTTCTCTCTCCAAACATTCTACCTAAATTAATTTTCCTTATACAAATTATTATATTCCTTGACACTAACCATTCCTTAACAGGCCTCTTCCACATGGGAATTACCTATTTTTTTAATATATGAATTATTCCCATTCTTCCAAGAAATTTTTTTGTCTCTCTAAGAGGTCTGGCATTTAGATCCAGTTTTGGAGCTTGTCTTCTTACCAATTTCAATATATAAGTGTTCCATGTGATGGTTCTGAAATATTTTATATAATGGAAATGATTTATCATTGTCTTCATACTAATATACTCTTTAAATTACAGTAGAAATATCACTAAATTTCAACTTGCGGAATGTGTGGTATTGTATGAAAAAATGGAATGATGGCCATACCTTTTATGTTGTGGTTAACATCCTTATTTTAATTCATCCCAAGAGGAATCCAAACCTTGAGTGGGTAGATCTAAATCCTTCATAGATGGATTTTACGAACCCAAAATTACCTATATTCAAGAGGAAGGGATATCTAAATAACCATTACATGAAATTAAAATCACAGTACAACCTTAAAATCAGATCATTGATGAAACAATATGCTTTAAAATACCATGGAGGGCTACACTGCATTGATTGGAAGCGTCAGGGAGTAGGGTATCGTGGTGACAGTGGTCATCAGGGAGGAGGGAGCCATGGTGAGAGAGGTCTCCGGGGATGAGGGTGCCGATGTGAGAGAGTTCATCGGGGAGGATGGCACTGTGGTGAGAGAGTTTTCAGGGAGGAGGGTGACGCGATGAGAGAGTTCGTAGAGGAGGAGGGCATAATGGTAAGGATAGGTCAGGGAGGAGAGGTCATGGAGGAGAAGTCTTCGGGGAGGAGGGTACCACAGTGAGGAGTGGTCGGTGGGGGAGAATTCATCAGGGAGGAGAAGTCATTGGGGAAGAGCAGTGTGAGGTGAGTAGCGGATCAGGGGAGTACGAGCCCGATACAGAATAGGGGAAAAATTTGATGGAAGTGGTATAGCCATGATGGATTAATTAAACTGTGGCAATTAGAAAGATATAGCCACAGACCAATAAAATAGTGGCTATAGGTTCGTGGCTATAGCTTTAATTTCTAGTAGTGATCATCCAATAACTCCCTTTTTTCTCGAGTATAGAGTAAATTCATATCCTCCTACCAAATTATAGAATTTCATCTTCATACGTGGAGTCTACCAACTTCCCATCATTCAGATCATTAATTTTCTTTTGAATATTCTCATCACTATACTAAGAAATTTTAATCTTTTATAATAAATATGGTTGGGAAACCAATTGAAAAAGTAATGATGTTTCCCCAGCCTTCATAATTCCCATATCAACCTTTGCTAGATCCATATACACAAGATCCTTATCAATCCTCATTTTTTTCATAACTCCATGATCCTTCATGTTCAATGCATCTTCTACCTTATTCACCTTCCCTATGTGTTAGTGTATTGAACAATCATAATCCTTGAGTAGAAGAGTTATCACCTTTTCCTCACGTCGAGTTATTTCAATGAGAAGATATATTTCAAGCTCTTGTAATATTTATATATCTCACTTATTTCACTATAGAGATGGTTTATCTATATTTTTAGATAAAAGATTATGGTTGTTAACTCAAGATAATGATTTGTATAGTTTTTTTTCATGAATTTTTAACTACCTTGATGCATAATTAATAACTCTATCATTCTATATAAGGACACAACCAAGTCCTTTTCTTTGATGCATCACTATAAATCATAAATCCACTATTTCTTGATAGTAGATTCAAGATTAGAGAATTCACTAATCTCCTATTCAATTCTCTAATTCATTCTTTTCATTATTTTATCCGTACAAACTTAACCCCTTTATGATTAATCTTGGTTAATGGATTAGATAATTGGGAAAATTTCTAAACAAAACGCTGATAGTAACTTACTAAACCAATAAAACTACATACCATAGTTATATTCGTTGTTGTATTCCATTCTAGTACTGCCTTTTTCTTCATGGGATCAACTAATATTCTATCATTGAAGACAATATGGCCAAGGAAATAAACTATTTGAATCCAAAATTCACACTTTCTAAACTTCCCATATAACTCTTTTCTTCTAAGAGTCTCTAGAACAACCCAAAATGGGTTCTCATGGTTCTCATATCTTTTAGAAGATATCAAGATATCATCAATAAATTCCATAAAAAAATCATGATATTTCGTGAACACTCTTTTCATTAGATACATAAAAACAAAGGGTTCATTAGTCAGTCCAAATGGAATTATTGTAAACTCATAATGTCCATACCAGGTTTAAAATGTTGTCTTTGGAATATCTTCCTTCCTCATATGCAAGTGATGATATCTAGACTGACGGTCAATCTGTGAAAAATATTGATCTCCATGAAGTTGATCAAATAAATCATCAAAGCAAGGCAGGAGATACTTGTTCTTTATTGTAATAGCATTGATTTCTCTGTAGTAAATGCAAAGCCTCATGGATCCATCTTTCTTCTTGATAAACAGAACATGGGATACCTATGGAGAAAAACTAGGGAAAATAAATCATTTATCACTCAATTTATCTAGTTGTTTCTTCAGCTACACTAATTCCATAGTGGCCATTTTATATTGAGTCTTGGATATAGGTCTTATACAATGAATTAAATAAATAGAGAAGAAAACTTCCAAGTCATGAGGATTTCCAATTAAATCCTCTAAAAATACATCAATATATTCTTGCACAATAGGTATATCCTCAATTTGAATATTTCTTCCCTCATCCATATATGATATTTACTCTTCCTCCCTAAGAATTTCATTTAGAAGAGTTACAATAGGTGGATCCATATATGACTCATATGATGAGGTATCTTCCCTAAAGATAAGGTATTTTACATTTTCCTGACCAATCATAATTTAATTATTTTTGTAATAGATTTTCACATCATATTTTTAAAGTCAGTCCATACCGAGGATTATATCAAAGTAAATCATGGGTATGATGACAAGGTCAGTAACTAAAGCATTTTTATGTGTTGCAAAGGGGATTGGATGAAAAATATTTGTTGCAATGAGACTTACCTTAAGAGTTTTGACTAAAAATTACTTTATTAGATCAAAAGGGAAATTAATAATTTTCTTGGAAAACTGGGATGATATAAAAGAATGTGATGGTACATAATCAAATAAATCATTTGATATATTTGAAAAAAATATTAAATACCTACCACCACATCATTAGGAACATCAACCTCAGCACTTGTGTTCACATAAGCTCATCCTTCCTCCCTTGACCTCTTCTAGGGAAATTTTCCTTGATGTTTAGGTTAATAATTTGCATAATTTCATATCTATTTGAAATTGTAGCATTGAACATTGGTATCTTATTTATTTCCCTTTAAATCACTATCTTAGTGGTCTTTTTCTCCACACTTGTATCAAACCCCCATTCCCTTCAGGAAAGTACCGTGGTGTTTCTTCCCACAATTATCACAGGATGTAAATTCAACTCTTCCCTTCTTCCCCTATTCCTTAATTCCTTTTCCAGAGTGTTAAGTGAACCACTTATTCACTTTATTTCATTTAAAGTCATAAGACTTAGAGAATTATTTTTCTATCTTGATAGCATATAAGACTATATCTTTATATGATGAGAAATTTTTGGAGACGATTACCCTTTATAGGAATGGTTTTAAACCATAAAAGAATCAATCAATATTTCTCTTTGGATTGCATATATAATTTTTAGTATGCCTTGATAACCATATAAAGTTTTCTTTATATTTAGCAACATTATCATCTTCATTTTGCCTCATATTCAAGAATTGTCTCTTCATATCAGATCATTGTTTGTGAGTGGAATATTTTTATAAGAAAACTGCCTCAAAATCCTTCAATTCTATATTTTTGATTTCTTCCTCCTCCTTGATGTTTTGAATCAAGGGCCACCATTGATACTCATCTCTAAAGAAATGATAAATTTCCATGACAACATTTTCCCTTTAGTTACTTCCTAGAGTGAGAAATATCTTATCTATGGAACTTATCCACTGCTTAGATACAAATAGGTCTGTAGCCCCATTGAATTATCGAGGTTGTTGTCACATAAAGTGGTCTAACATTGTTACTCCACATTATGGATTAGGATTCTCCATACAAGTAAGGTTATTATTTATAACCTGAGTCAGTTGTCCTGGTATAGTTATAAGTTACTCGGATCTAGTTACAACTCCTTACCCAACAACATTATCATGCATAGGAGGGAAATAACTTCATGGAATACGTGTTTTGATATTACTTCCATTCCTTCCACTATGTGCCATTTCTAAAAAATGGAATACACTAAATTATATTATTAATCATAATACATAATTTTGAACTAGTAACACTTAACATAAATTGAATATTTTATGCATAGATAATCTCTTAAATATGGTTTTTTTGTGAAATATTTACTTCTAAATCCTTCATAATGATTTGTAATAAAAATTTGAATTATCCTAAGAATATACCATAGGATTTTCAAACCATGTGCATAGTAAATCCCATTTTTGTGTACCAGGTTACCCTGAGTCAAGCCTGGGACACCTTGTCAAAGTTATTATCCCTACGTACTTTTGTTCAAAAACCACATCCACATATAGAGTCCAGACAAGGATGTATTTATAAGAAGACCCACATAATCTCTACCTTACCAAAATTCTTGGATTTACTTCTATTATTATATTAAAAGTCTATCTTAGGTTTATGTTCCCTAATCTATGTTTTCTAAATCTAGATTCCAAGGTTTCTATTAAACTTTATCTAACACCAACTTTAAAAAACTCAACCCCAGTACCATGAAGTCGGTGCCTTATATTAATACATTGTCATAGATACAGGACTAGAATCCTAAAGGACTGATCATTTTAGTTATTTTGGAACCCATATTACATACATGAACTTTATATTACAACTTGAATGGAAACGCAACATAAAAAATCCATTGGAAATACCCACAAACTCTTAGATTATCCATGCAAGTCATTCATAATATACATCATCAAATCCTGGAGAAAAATAAAATTTAATAAAGGGGTGAAATTAGATTATTAATAAGGGTAAGAAATGAAGAATAATATATAAAAAACATAAACAATAAGGCATATTGAATAATGAAAAACACGTGCCTTGAGCATAGTATGGTAGGAATAAAAGCTGATTAAATAAAGCCATATAAATAATCATATGAGAATGAAACTTAACCATGGAAATTATACTAGTAGAATAATCACATGGATAACCAATTACTAATAGACTAATAAGGGAATTCACAATTTCAGACATCATAAACATACCATCAAGGATTTGGCCAAGACACCATATATAATGGGTAAAAACCCTGTCTAGTTAGTCTCTTGAGACCTACCAATACATCAGGGGATATACATGCCTCTCTTGTCACTTACTAAGTCCAATAAATTTCTCATATGAAATGGTTGACACATAATCAACATATAAATTCATATTGAATCTATCATATGAAATTTAAATAACTTTCCCCTAATAATAAACATAATCATAAACCATCTAGAGTAATATGGTGAATGGTATCAAGATAGTACATCTCCAATAAAAATAATCATAAACTAATCAATAAAATGTGGTAGATGATATCATGAAATATTATTTATAATTAAACATAATATTAAACAAAGAGTGTTGAAATAGATGAAAATACTCTGATAAAATCATCGAGGAATTCTTGAGATAAATAACCTTTTGTTTTTTTAAAGTAGAGTTATTTTGGAAAAATATTTTCCTAAAACCCAGAAATAAACTAAAATATTTCTTAATCACAAAATTTTTTATTTTTAGAAAAATATTTTTTCTTAAATAATATTTTCGAGTGTACTTAAAAATGGGTATGAAATAGGAAAGTTCCCTTTAATCAGGCTTGTTTATTGGGAATAATTGAGAAAGGATCCTCATAAAACATGTGAATCACCAACAAATAAAGATAGATTCTACTAGATCAATATTTATGGAACATTCACACAAAATTTAGAAGGATTTCATAAGAAGAATTAATAATTACATTGGGGTAAATATAGAGAAAGTGTAACCAGAATGAAAAATGGAGGTTCAGGGAAAATCCCTAACCTTATCTCTGAATGCTTTTTCCACTTGTACTTAACATCCAAGATAATTAAATTATATTATTTAATAGTTTAATTCATATATTATTCAAAATGTATTTTATTTATTATAATTTTATTAATTTAATATATGGTCTTTTTAAAATGTTATAATATTTAATTTCGTCGTTCTAGGAGAGATCATTTCCTTAGTTTTAATGATCGGTTTACTTATATACATGTAAAATGGGAATAGTTATCCAGAATTAAAATTATATGCTATTAATTAACATATATAATATTAAATTGTAATATAATTCATTTGGTTATTTGGGGTGAGGATGAATCGTTAGATAAGACATTAGTGATAATCATTTAGATTATTTTGGCGATTTTCAATCATCATAAACTAGTTTTGTTTTTTTAATTAACATAATGTATATATAATGATTCCAGAAAATTACATAGGATATAATTAATATATTATAATATATTTTAACCATGAAATTTTTTTTATGATCATCCTTAAGGAGTTAATTGAAATTGAAAACTCTTGATCCCTTAATGTGATAAATCAACACATCACGGGCGATGTTTTCATTTTTAGAACAAAAGGAGATGGAAGAGAATTGATGATGGATTATTCCATAAAAATATAAAATTATATTATAAACAATATAATGGATATATCATGTCACTTTTGGATAGGTAGGTGAGGATAATAAAAGAAAATAAAATAACATGAAAAGAAATTAAAAGAAAAAGAGGTTTTTACTTATTGATTTTCTCCTCCTTGAGAACCTCCTTAGGGAAAAGGGTTTGATATTTTGATGATACCAAGGGATATTGGATGTGAGGGAGGGTATTAGAAAGATTATTGGGTAGAAATTGGACAAGGATCAAATCTTGGAAGTTGTGAGCAGAAGAGGTGGTGAGGGGTGGTATTTATAGGGGAGGAGAGGGGTGATTTCTCATTATTATATTTATTAATTTATTTTTTTGGCTTAATACTATGAATAATTTGAGAATTATAACTAAATATATTAAACTAATGAAGTATATTTTAATATTATGGTCTTACTTTGGAGATACATCATATATGACTCAATAATTCATGTATTTAGCATTTATCGTAAATTATCATATTTTACTATTCACCAAAAATTCAACTATATTAGAAAAATCCAAAAAATTCACTCTAACAAATTTTCAATATATAGAATTCCAAAATATACTCAATTTTATAAAAAAATCAAAATATGATAAATTTAATTTTTAATTAAAATCATCATTTATTCAAAAAATACCATTTTTAATATTATAACTAATTTTATGACACTTTCAAAAATAAACTATGGTCTCATAAAATTATCTTATAATCATAAGATAAAAAAATTAACTTATGAATTTATTTTATGAAAATAAATTTTCTTTTTAATTAATTATATTAATAACAAAATTATAAATAAACATTTATGTTTTATAAAAAATACCAACACTTAATTTAGCATTTTCACATCATTTATTTACTTAAACTATGATATAATTATATCATAGTTTCATTTATAGGATGGATAAATTTTATTTATAATTTCATTAATGAGGTTACTATTCTATTGGCTCGTTTATTATTCATAAGGTTTACAATACTATTCAAAAGGTGAAGTTATTATTCCATTGGTATAGGTTCTTTAACTTCTATAAATACCTCTTATTTCATTCATTTTTCATTTATAAAATATTTTTTGTGTTCTATAAGTGATTTTATATGATTTATACTATATGAAATAATTATAATAATTTAAATTCCACTGATAGAATTATGGGTATTTACAATCAAAACCCATTATATTGTAGTTTAGATAATATTCAAATAAGGCCCCTCCAGTTTGTACACTTCAAATCACATATTATGAAAATTGCATAATTTAAAATATAAATAATTTTATATTTAGACCTTATTTTTTAATTTATAAACCCTTTATAAATTACTCCTTATGATTTATAAATAAACCATTTTATTTCTAGATCACAAGGTATCGCTAGTACAGAAAATAGCTTTTACATCAGAGTTTTAACATCGGGTTTTACATAAACGATGATAAAATGTTTTAAACATTAGTTATTTAACTAATAGATGTTAAAAATAATAATTTTGGTTTTTTGACATCGGTTTAATGATAACCAACTTGAAAAACTGGTTTTATACATCTTTTATCATAAAACCGATGTGAATGACTAAAATTTTAACTTCATTTTTAAGCTAACTGATGTTAAAAATGTTTTTTTCATGTCAGTTTTATGATTATCGATTTGAAAAACTATTTTTTCACATCATTTTTAGGATAAATGAATTAAAAATTTTAGTTTTCGTTGTTGATTATTTTAAAATCGATATGAAAGTTAAAATTTAAAATCCCTCCAATGAGAAATTCCAATTTTTTTACAACACACTTTCAAAATTTTCAATTACTGCCTAAAATTTATAATACCGAATTTTATTTTGTAGTGTAATTTATATGTTTTCATGGAAAACATATATTCATTTCATTATTAAGTCTTTTAATTGTCATTGTTCCACCAATTCCACTCTTTTGATCTTCATCATCATTCCACTCATTCTTCTTTCAGAAATTTGATCACGGTATTTATAATTATTTTTACATGATTTTATTTTTTATGATTAGTTTTATCAATTGATATAATGTTAAATTATTCATTTTTTCTTATAATAAAGAATACTTCTTTGAATCACATTAAAACTACAAAGCTTCTTTTATAGTCTAAAATTCCTTCTAAGCCACAGCTTTGGTTTCCTCGTGAGCTATTTCCTTGGAAGAAAATTATATCTACAAAGACTTTGAAAATCTTGAAAATTAAGTAAAATATTTATGTTTCGTTATATATTTTGTTCGATTTATTTGATATTTTTTTCGATCTTTTATTTTCCTCGGATGGAGAAATCGACAATGTAATAAATATTTGTTGATTATTATCATTATATCATTGAATGATCATTATTTTTTTAACTTTGTAATTGTAAAATATTTACTTTATTATGTGAAGAAATATCTATTCTCGTTGATTATGAAAAACAACTATATGATTTTTTAGGATATCGAATAATATTTTTTGAAAAACATCTTTTTCTAGTCAGTTTTTAAAAAACCAATGTGAAAACTGCTTTTTTAAGTCAGTTTTTTTTAAAGAAACTGACATTAATGATCATTTTTCATATCGGTTTTTTAAAAAATTATGTGAAAAATATTTAAAAAATAAATTTATAAGGTTATTTTTAATAATAAATGTTAAAAAATACATTTACAACGTTTCCTTCAAAGACGTCTCTTGAATAACCGATGTAAAAAATATATAAAACCGATGTGAAAACCCTATTTTGTACTAGTTCATGATATATAAATTGGTAATAGTTTTTAAAATATTAACATGTAATATTATGAAATATTTAGATGTTTCATAAACATGTATTCAATTAATTATAGGCACTATATAATTAATAAATGTCCCATTTTTATAAAAGCTATCACTTATCTTTTATAAACACTTTATAAATCATAATAAAATTTATCAAAAAATAATTTATTTTAGACTTCTCACTTTACCCTTACACAAAAGGGGTATTCCTGTGTGAGGGTAAAATTAACTACCCTTATATAGGTGTCTAACATAAGTGTACAATATTTATAGAGACCCTATTTTTTCCTTGTAATACTTTAAAATATATGAAGGAATATTTCTGGATCCAGGTGCTGAGACAGTGTGCGATTCCAAGGTTTGGTGTTCCTGGAATTAATTTTATAAAAATATTAATATATTTTATATAAAAAATGATAAGTTTTTCATAAATAAGGGAATATATCCCAAATCGAGTATCAAAACAGAAATATGACACCACTGATGAATCTAGAATGTGAGGTTTACCCTAGGAATGACCTAAAGTTGGTCGGCATGGGGAATTATGATAAAGTGGCCATTGGCGGATGCATTAATTGGATTAATTAAATATTTAATTCATTAATTCATTAAATTAACCAAAAAAATAATTCCCTATATAAATATTAAATTACATAAAATATTCTGGGTTAATCACATAACCATGGGATCTTTGAGAGGATAATTCTATGTTCTTCATTGGTGGATTGAGATTAGACAACGATGAGCCTCCAGATCTAGGAGAATTGAGGTGAAGTGAACGCATCAACTTCTCTCCATAATTAGAAATTGCGTTATTCATCATAAAATGATCTAATCTTGATGTAGGACTCATCATTTTTGAATTCCACCCCTTATGATTAAAATATTGATCATGATCAATTCATTCTCTTTGATCTATGTTAAATTGAGACTTTTCATGCATATGTGTATCAGTTTTCAATTAATTATTAAATTAATCCTTATTGTGCTATTTTTTCTCACTAGGACTATCCTCAATCTATTTTGATTATCAAGAACATTTTTCCAACAATTTTTTCACCCCGTTTCTTGTGATTTTCTCCCAATAATTCTTTGCGCTTTTCGTTATTGGCCTATGAGGTCATGGTTCAACATTTTTGGGAGTTACAAGCATGATTGAACCCTCATATTCATAGTGGATTAATGTGAAATGAATGTATTGATAAATCAACTAAGGACTCAGATAGATTGTAGGATTCGGGTGATCCCACCATGGATCAGGAATCTGGTGTGGTGATGAGTGATAGTCAAAGATGTAGTAGCGCACGGTGAGATTGTATGGGTGAGACGAATTCAATTTTCTAGCCAACGGATGGATAAAATTAATGGATGGAGGTAACTATCATGGATTAAAGGTTGTAAAATTGAGGGATTCATTGTGGTATGTTTAGATATGAAATGCATGGATTATGTCTAATTTTATTTGAAAAACCTAGCAATACAGCATGTGTTGGGATAAACATGCACCATGTAGTACCCCTATGGTTGTGGAACTAGGGTTTTGAAAAATATAAGGATTAAATGAAGTGTGGTGGGGCCATGCTCCATGTGACCCTTTATAGGTAGACAGGTCGTGTGATAGAAGTAGATGGTAGGACCCTTATTAAAAGGACACGTCGTGTATCTGAGTACACAGACATGGCCTGAGGGACATGGGAATGGTCAGGAGAATATGACTCGACCCTGGGTGGTTGATACATGTCATAAAGTCCCCATACACACCATATAAGGATACATGGATAGTGATCCATGTACTGGAAAAGTACATGGCCAGGCAGTGGAGCGAGACCACATGTCATGTGGGTTCCTTTACACATCATGTACCCTCCTTTTTGAGGAAATTTCTACCTATCTTATCTCATTCATTTGGACTCGGATTTTGGCCTGTGAGTAGCCTATCCTTAGTGTTTTTCTACATAGAACATGATGGAGGAATTTATAGTGTCTTTTGGGATATAATATGAGATTATCTAAGTTTGAATCTTCTTCAGGAGACACTCAAAGATGGTTGTGATTAGATAGGATCATTAGATTTTAACCTTCGAGGTGGAACAGGGCATGGGTCCTATACCCATAGAGTGGATCCCTCCTGTGGTGTCTGAAAAGGGTCCTCTATATATCTACCATTTGATTGGAACTCACCTATGATGTCAGGGCATGGTTACTCTATTTATTTACCATTAGAGAGGAACAATCATATGGTGTCAAGTAATGGTTCTCTACCTATATTCCATTAGAGTGGAACCCTCCTATGAAGTTAGGGAATGGTTCCTCTACCATTAAAGTGGAACCCTCCTATGGAGTCAGGGTATGGTTCATCTACAATTAGAGTGGAAACCTCCTATGTATTTAGGGAATTGGTCATCTAACATTATATTTGAACCCTCTTATAGATATAGGGAAAGAGTCATCTATCCATATTCAGAGTGGAACCCTCAGGGCCTGGGTCATCTATCCATCTTCAGAGTGGAACCCTCCTGCTAGGATAGGTCATGGTTACTCTACCTCTAGAGTGGATCTCCCCTGAAGGACTAGGGAATGGTTCTTCTATCTATCTTTATAGTGGAACCCTCCTATCGGGATAGGGCATGGTTCCTTTATCTATCTATTATTAGAGTGGAACCCTCCTGGTAGGACATAGCATGGTTCAACTACTTATAGAGTATAACCCCCTAACAGACTAGGGTATGGTTCCTCCATCTATCTACTGAGTGGAACCCTCCTATCATATCAAGACATTAGTCATATACATAGAGATTGTGTCCCCTTGACTGTATGGAATAGTGGTGTGGTGTGGCCCCATATAGAGGCTTCTTCGAAAAGACACATGAGATATAGGGAATCATTGATGGGGCCTTTGGAACTAATGGTAGACTCTTTTCTTTGTTTAGGTTGTAATATTGAGATCTATTCTCAATATATTATGGTTTTTTTATAAGAATATATCCTTATTTATTGTTATCGTTGTTATGGGTTGATTTTTCTACTTATGCCATATCTCTTACAGTTCTCTCATCATCTTTCGGGGTGTCCTACTAGGTATGTATATACTCATCCTATATGATATTTTCTTGCATGTGTTGTGTCTTATATAGACGATGGATATTTCTATGGTGATTATCAAAGATAATAGGGACACCCAAGTGCACTTGACTGCACATAGTGGTCAGATCTTGTAGATCTAGAGTCGATCTCTCTTAGCACTTTACTTTTTAGGTTTTTTCAGGTTGGTACATCTTTCTGGTTTCGCATGTATTTTTTATTTTTTCTTTTTAGGTTACATTTCCATAATCATATATTCCCTATAGATTTTAAAATCATGGTTTATTCAATAGATGTTTTATTTTTTATTATTATTTTTGTACACTTCTTCATGGAGATGGTTGGGTGTGTGCATATAGGTACACTAGGAAAAGAACACCCATACTAGTTATACCTTTCCATGCTTGCCACCAACCCCTATCCTATGGAGGTGGGATTTGGGTAGTTTCATCTCGATCCCCATTGTTTTGGGTTATGAAATATTAGTATCATAGGTGGCTCATTCCTTGGGACGGTGTTTTCATTTGTCCCCTTGTGAGGATTTGGTTGGGAATTAGGGAAACAGTGTCAAAGCATATCAAGTGCAGCTATCAAGATAGGGAACCCAATGTTGGTATAGTGGATAGAATATCTATACATCAAGAATCTTTCTACATATTTATCGACTCAATATATTGAGACATTTGTTGTAGTTAACATTGGTACATGCATCATATAGGATTGAGTCTATTAAATTCCCTTCATAGGTTATCTCCCCATATATATATTCTCATATGATTGTGGTATGTCTTGATTAATTTTTGAAGATTCATCCTCAAAGACAGTCATCCTGGTAACTGAATCCTAATCATGAAATCAATCCAATGAGTGATGAGGCATCGGTTTAGGGTCCATCACACAAAATCTTTCCTCTAGGTGGATAGGTAGCATCACCTCCACCAATCAAGAAGTAGACTGTACCAATAGAGTAGGTTGGGGATACACATGGGTTTAACGCACTCTGTAAGTTCCATCACCAGAGACCAATATGGTCCCGCAGTGATCCAAATCCCCAGGTAGTGGGGGATTGGATGTTGTTGGTGATCCATGTTTTCAAGATTATACAGTCACTGACTGGTTGGGTGTTTGTATTGGTATCCAGACTTTTCCATGGATTAGCTAGGCACTGATAGATCCTAGTTACACAAATACATGATGAGTTGACAATCTCATGGTCTGACTTCAAGAAGTTGTTTTGTGAGTAGTAATACCCTCTTTCTTGTACTCAGTTCATATTTAGGAGATTATGGAGCTACAACAGGGAGGGATGATATTTTATGAGTATTCCATGAGGTTTATAGACCTTACATGATACTCTCTAAACATAATTCAAGATAGATAGTTTCAGTTGAGTAAGTTTGAGGAGGGTCTTCATAGATACATTTGAGCCAGTGTGGTTCCCCTATGCATTCCCACTTATTCTAGAGTGTTAGAGAATGTGTTGGTGATGGTTAGATTCCTATTAGAGGGATTCCATGCAGCTAGAGCTAGCAGTGGGTATCATGTGGTTGAGTCTTATATAGCATCTAGTAGATGCTAGTTGGTAGTATCTCAGCATAGGAGATCAATTAATGACCAAAATCATACATGTGTTCATGTTTCATATAGACTGCATATGGTATTAAAGAATCCTAGAGTGTGGTGTTGTTATGCATGTGATGGGAAATTTTGCATGTCATAATATTTCTTGACCCGACATACTAAGGAGGGTAGTAAGATAGTGGATGGACCGCCATAGAAAAAATAACACTATGATCATGGATCCCCCATGAGATGGTAGGGTGGTCCCCAGGTAGGTGAAGCTAGTATAGGATTAGGTGGAGCTCCCAGTTGAGACATCCAGTAACTTTATCTTGAGTATCCTATGGGGAACGCTTCTTTTATCTCATTTATCTACCAATAGTGATATCTATAACTTGGTGGATAGAGTTTCTCATAGGAAATTTTGGTCATCACGATGATACCTTATGATGTCATCTTGGGTATGGACTGGTTTTCCACAGTCTGATCCCATATTGAATTCCACCACAGACAAGTCATATGCCTTTCCACTAATGGGATGAGAATATCCTTTGCGGGTGAGAGATATCTCATAGTGAAGTGAATGGGGTTTTTAAGTAGGATTCTACAACCCATCACCCATCAGTTGGAAAGTATATCCCTTGGTGAATTAGTCTCTTCATGCCTCTAGATTTATTCAATGTTGGAGGATTTTATAGAAGTCTTTCCGAAGGATGTTTTGGGACTACCATATATGTGGGACATATATTTTTGCATCGACTTTCACACCAGGACCACTCTGATATCTTTTGCATCATATTGGATGGCCCCTACCGAGATCTAAGAGATACGGTTATAGTTGGAGGACCTTCGAGAGAGGGTTTTATCTGAACCGGTGTGTCCCCTAAGGTGGCTATAGTTTTTAATGAAAAAGTTGGATAGAAGATTGTGGATTTGTGTAAATTATAGGCACCTGAACCAGACCACAATAAAGAATAAGTACCCATTTCTGAGGATTGATGGCCTCTTTGATTAGTTGTTAGGCATGAGATAGTTCTTGAAGATCGATCTCAGGTTCGTCTTCCACCGGTTGAAAGTTTGTGAGGCTGATATTCCAAAGCTCGCATTTTGATGTTTCTATGGACATTATGAGTTCCTTTTTATGCCATTAAGTGTGACAAATTTCCCCTAAGTGTTAATGTATTTGATGAATCGGAACATACATCTTTACTTGGACCGATTTGTTATTGTATTCATTGAGGACATACTCATATACTCTACATCAGAGGAGGATCATGCAGAGCACTTCAGGAAGGTCCTAGATTTTTTTTGAGAGCACCAAATTTTTGGTAATCTCTCATAGTTCTTGTTCTAGATCCAAGAGGTTCACTTTCTAGGTCATGTCATTTATGATCATGGATTAGCTGAGGACCCAATGATGATCTATGTAGTGATTTCTTGGGATCCACCCAATATAGTGTTAGAGGTGCATATTTTTCTTATATTATAAGGTTAATACCATAGGTTTGAGGTAGAATTATCTAGGATTATAGCCCCTTTGATCTACCTGAAATGGAAAGGGCATTTTTTACCTGGACTGAGCAGTTATAGTGATCCTGTAAGGATTTGAGGTTGAGTTTGATGAGTGATCCTATTTTGAGAGCACTGGAGGAGGTCATGGAGTATATAATGTAGTGTGATTCCATATGATATGGTCTTAGTTGCGTGTTGATGTAGAGGTGGGAAATTATTGCATGTGGGTCGAGGCAGTTGAGACCCTAGGAGTAGAACTACGTGACTCGTGACCTTGAGCAGGAAGCAGTAGTCTTAACTTTGAAGATGTGTACACGCTATATTCTAAGAGATATCGTTGTTGTTTACTTGCACTATTATAGTTGCACGCACATATTCATGCAGATAGACTTGAACCTAAGGTAGAGGAACTATTTGGAGTTCCTATAGAACTATGACTTTGAGATAGTCTATACTCATCGAAAAGGAGAAATGGTTTAAAATTCCCTTAGTAGGATGTTTGAGGCTCTTTTGGTGTAGGAGGAATCAATTCAATTGTATTCCTTGTAGATAATCATGGTTGAGGAGGAGGGTTCATATTTTCTTCAATCTATGGGGTTGAATCCACTGATTTTCCTGTGTGTGAGAGAGTTCCAGTTGGGAGACATTGATTATGAGATCTTACACAACCAGATATCCTAGAGAGATTTCCATAAGGATTTTATGAATGAGGGAATCACTTCATCCATTTCTAGGGAAGAAGGGTGGTCCCATTCAAGATTTATAAGGATGTTATGAAATATTTTCACACATCTCCTTTGGTTCTACATCCCAGTTTATGGAATATGTACAAATACCTTCAGTGGTAGTTTTGGTAGGCTTACATAAGGTAGAGTGTGGATGAATTCATCTCTCATTGTCTTACATGTTAGTAGGTAAAATCTAAGAACTGTGTTTTGGATTGTTTATTGAATCCTCTTGAGATCCAAGAGTGGAAATGGGATGACATATCCATGGACATTGTAATAGGGCTTCCATAGATAGTGATAGGTCATGATGCTATCTGGGTGATAGTTGACCAACTTAAAAATTCAATTCACATCATTTCTATCAGGGATCATAGATTGGTGGTGATTTTGGGGTAGTTATATATTCCTAAGATTGTCCACCTTCATGCGGTTTCTTTAATGATTATTTCTAATTGTGATGTATAGTTTACATCGTGTTTGTGGAGAGGCCTACAAGAGGTATTCGAGGCCCAAATGAGGATGATTATAGCCTTTTACCCCTATAAGGATGGGTAGACTCAATATACTATCTAGGTACTAGAGGAAATATTGAGGGATTTCATTGTAGACTTTGTCTAGTGCTAGGATAATCTCTTTCTGTTGACATATTTTATGTATAATAGTAGATACCACTCTATTACTAGCATGGCACCATTTGAGGCCCAGTACAGAAGACACCATAGGTCACTCTTATTCTAGACTGGGATTAGTGAGCCATATCTTGTTAGGATAGAGATGGTGTTGGCAATGATGGAGAAGGTCTAGGTGATCTGTGATTAGATGAGAACATAATAGAGCAGGCAGAAATCATATACAAACTGATATTGTTGGCCCTTAATGTTTGATTAGAGAGACCATGTTTTCCTAAGATTCTCCCCATGATAAGGATTATGGAGATTTGTTGGAGGAGAAAATCTATCCTCGAGGTTCATTGGTCCATTTGATATCTTATAAAGGGTTGGTGTGGTTTCCTAATACCTCTCAACACCTCTAAATTTAGAGTGGTTTCATGGCATCTTTCATGTGTCATGGCTAAGGATATAAGTTCATGACCTTACACACATTATTGGTGAGCTGGACATTGAGGATGGAGCCACTTTCTTAGATCACCAGGTGTAGATCAAGTATCGGTAGGAGATAATCCTGTGTGGACGGACCATTCCATTGGTTCGTGTGTTGTGGCAGTATAAGAGCATGTAAGAGAGCTCATCAGAGTGGGAGAGATAAATGAGAGATCAGTAACCCCACCTTTTTGTTTAGTTTTTCTTTCCAAGGATGAAATTTTTTAAAGAGGGAATAATTTAGCGACCTTTTTTTTCCTTGTAAAACATTTAAATATATCAATGAATATTTTCAGAGCCAAGTGTTGAGACAATGCATGATTATGAGGCTCAGTGTGCCAGGAATTAATTTTACATAAATATTAAATATATTTTTTATCATGCATGCATGGTCTATCATTAATAATGGAATATCACATAGACAGAGTCTCAAAATGAAAATATGAGACCATTATTAAATCTTCAACATAATTTTTCCCTAGGCACAACCTAATGTTGGTCGGCATGGGGAGTTTGGATAAAGCACTTGTTGGCAAGTACGTTCAATGGATTAACTAATTAATTATTTAATTTTTTCATTAAATGAACCAAAAACTAATTCCATCTATAAATATTTTATTATAGTAAATATTTATTCTTATCTACATAAAACTAGGATCTTTGAGAGTATAATTCCACATTCTTCGTTGTTGGATTGAGATCAGATTATGACAAGCCTCCAAATCTAGGAAAATCAAGGCGCATCAAATGAAAAAACTCCTCTCCATCATTGGCAGTTTCATTCTTCCTCATAAAACAATCCAATATTGAGTTATGACTTTCCAACTGTGGACCCCACCCCTTATGATTAAAATATTGAGAATTATCAATTCCTTCTCTTTGATCTGTGTTAAATTGAGCCTTTTCATGAGCCCATGTATCAGTTTTCAATTAATTTTTAAATTAATCCCCACTATGTCTTATTTTCTCACGACGGATATCCCCAATATAGTTTATTAGAAAATAAATATTGGCCAAATATTGATTCACCCTTGTTCTTATGATTTTCTCCCAATCATTCTTCATGTTCTTTGATGTTGGCCTACGAGGCCATGTTTCAACATTGTCGGGTGGGTGCGAGTGTGATCAGGCCCCCAGATTCATGGAAACTTTACATGTGATGAATGGATTGATGAATCAGGTATGGATTTATATAGATTGTGATTTTAGGGTGATTCCACTATGGATCGAGAATCTAGTCATGTGACGAGTGATATTCTGAGATGCGGTAATTCTCAGTGAGTTCATACGGGTGAGTCAGATTCCATTTTTCGGCCAACAAACAACCGAAAATAATGGCCAAAGGTGATTATCACTAATTATGAGGGGTAAAATGGTAGGATTAGTGGTGGTGGTATTGGATCTATAATGTGTAGAAAAATATAAGTTTATCTAAAAAATCTATACTACACGGCATGTACTTGGATGAACACACATCATGTAGTACCTCTATGGTTGTAGTGATAGGGATTTGGAAAAGATAAGGATGACATTCTATGTGTCTAGTCCACACATCATGTGACCCTCACCAAGTAGAGAGGCCATGTGATATAATCACATAGGCATGACCCCATCAGAGTGGGACCACATTCCATGTGGGTCTCTTTACACTTCATTTACCCTCCTTTTTTAGGAAACTTATATCTCTCGTGTCTTCTTTATTTGAACTCATATTTTTCCCTATGAGTATTATATCCTGAGTTTTTTCCATGTAGAACATGGTGGTGGAATTCATAGTAGCTTTTTGGAAAAGATGTAATATGTTCTGAGTGTGATGCTTCTTGAGGCAACACTTGATGATGGAAGTGATCATAAGGGATCATCAGAGTGGAACCCTCCTACTAAGACAAGTCATGGGTCCTCTAACCATTGATTAGAACCCTACTATGGTTTAATTGTATGGGTTCTCTATCTATCCACAATTAGTGTGGAACCCTCATATGGTGTCAATGCATGGGCCCTATATCTATCTACCATTAGAGTGGAACCATCTTATGGTGTCAAGGCATGGGCCCTCTATCTATCTACCATTAGAGTGGAACCCTCATATTGAGTAAAAACATGGGTCTTCAACCATTAGAGTGGAACCCTCCTGTAGAGTCAGGGTATGGGTCCTCTACCATTAGAGTGGAACCCTCCTGCAGACTCAGGTCATGGGTCCTCTACCATTAGAGTATAACCCTCCTATGGATATAGGGCATGGGTCCTCTATCCATCTTCAGTGTAACATCCCAGGTAAATAAAGAATAAAGAATTTTCATAATTATTAATATTTACGAATTAAATATTAATTTAATTTTAAAGGGGTTGCTATGTTCGATAGCGTACCCGATACGCAACGATGAGTTTCTTTGAAACTTACGTAGCACACCAGTAATAAAATAATATTATTTTAAATGTTAGTTAACAAGTAGCCGTTGTACTGGAGGGAATGGATAGAAATAACTAAAATATGATTAGATATGTTTTTAAATGTTTATAAATTTACCCAATAAAAGATAAAGGCTTAAAATACGGAAAGAGTTCAATTTTAGGGCATATATACTCTAATTTTCACTAAAGGTTCACTTATCACCTTTTAATGGTGAACCGTCATTAAATATAGTTTTGATAACTCTTATAATTTATTTTGGACCAAATATAACTCTTCTTTAGAATCGGGACATCAAAATTTACTTTGTGTAAATTTTTGGTACCTTTCTGATAAAGTTCATTTTTTTTATGAATAGTGTAAAATGTTGTATTTTAATTCAAAACCTCTTTTTAATCTAAATTATTTATATGATTAGATTATTATTTTAATTGGTTTTAAAATGAAATTAGAAAATATTTTTACCAGTTAATCCAATGGTGGTCATTGGAATCAATTTCACTTTGAAATTGGACTTAAACTGGTGTCAATCTTTTGATACTTATTGTTTCACAAAAACACGCTATTTGTCATGACAGCGGGAATTAATTATTAAATTAATTAATTTGACTTATATGTTTTGAATTTTGTAAAATGGACTTCATTTTTGAATTCGGAATATCAAATATAGCTTAGGGTGAATTTTTGGTAATTTTCTGAAAAACTTCAATTTTTGATGAATATTGAAACCACTAAGTGGTAATCAAGAAAACTGATTTTTCAGTTAAATGAATGTTTACCACTAATGTGTATTGAATTTTGAAAATCCGACATACATGGTTGTCATTAAGAAGTAAAATGTGGTTCAATGAGATTAAAATAATTTTTTGGTGAATAGTAACTTTTTTTCATTAATCGCGATTAGTGGTAATTAGTGTAGTTTAAGGTATAAATATTGCTTTAATAATATGAAATGACCTAGAAACATGTCATATCCTCATTGGTTGTGTCATGGCCGACCAAGACAAGCCATGGGTCAACTTGGGGACCCCATGGAGACAATTTGGTTGGGAAATGACATAAATAACTTTTTATTTAATGTAAAAGTAAAAATGACACAAACATGATATGTTTTACTAAAACAATTTTTACATGGGGTTATAAAGATCAGATTTTTGATTATAAATAGTCATTGGAAAGATACAAAGATTTCATACATCATAGTAGTTTTTTCATAATTTTTAGACATTAAATAAATTAAATTATATATGACATAATAATGATGCAGCGATGACATCATTATTTGACGATTAAAATAAAATGGAAAGATAATGAAAAATATAAAACCTACACATGGCGAAAACCAATTGTATGAGGGGATTTCGATCCCTTATCACCTTATCCACGAATTATATCAATGTGGGACCTTTTAAAACCGAAACAAATTTTCAAATAATGTAATATTTCTTTACTTTCCAAAAGTGCCCCTCCTCTCCTCTTATAAAAGGCCCCCACCTCTACCTCATTTCACACACTTATCAAGCCTTTGGCTCGGCCAAAACCTTCCCAATTACTCTCTCCACATCCCCCTCCTCATCCTAGAGGATTCCCTTTGGGCAGAATCCATTCAAAGGAAGCCTTTAAGCTCAAATCAAAAGGAGTTACACTTTTAAAGGTAATTCATTCTCTTTTGTTCATTTGTTTTATTTTGCTTCTCCAACCCTCTAAACTATTTTTATATACTTCTTTTGTAACAAATCCAGTATCTTCAATATACTAGGATGTTGTTATAATATTTATTTGAGCTAAACTCTCAGAAAACTACATCAAATGGTTAAAGAACATACGGTTTCCGTGGATGGCGAAATTCTGCCTCCCGAAACGATGATTGTTCAATACTCATTTAACACCTTCAAGGGTGGCCATTATGATGTCACTATTTTTATATATGATATATAATATGTTTATGTTTTCTTTAAGCTTCTGTATTTTTCATTTTTGGCATACCTTTATGGTTTCCATTATGGGTAAACCTGATATCTTCATTTAAGGAAGTGCGGACTACCGCCCCCTAAAAGTGATGTGATTCGTTAATGCCATATGTGGGACGTGTAAAGGATGGATTTAAAGTTATTATATATGATGTTATACTGGAATTATAATATACCTCTATATCATTATTATATCTTTCCATTAAAGTATGAGATAGAAATGAAAGTAGCGTTCATGCGTACGTACGGCTTACCGTCTCTATGAACGGTGCATTTCATTTCTTATCCCCAAATGTAATGTACTATTAAAATTACATGTATATAATGTATATATATAATTAATGATATATATAAATGATGAATATAATTCTGGAATTAAAATACACATACCTCTCATTTAGTTTTAATTCCATTAATATGACAAAGAAATGAAAGTAGCGTTCATGCGTACGTACGACTTACCGTCTCCATGAACGGTGCATTTCATTTATTACCTCTAAATGATTATGTAATATTATAAATACATGTATATGATGGATATATATGATATATATGATATCCAAATCAGGAATTTCATTCTGGATATAAAGAACTTTTGACCACACGAACAACATGTAATTGTAAGAAGTCAACTTTCGACTTAAGAACCAAATATTGACAAAACAAACATTATTAACTTAAATGGTTACATAATGATTATAACATGGCAATAAGTGATATAAAAAGAATAATTAACTTTAAAAAGGTTCCTAATCAAGTATAAATTAACTCAAGTTTATTATTCAGGACGTTAAAGAACGATCGAGTCAAGTCGGACCCAAGGTAAGGGACTTCGTCTCAATCTCCTTTCATTGAGGCATATTTCGTTTTATACACAACTTTATTTTATACGGTGTATAAACTCCATTGACTTTTAATTTTATACAAAAGGAATCTTTTTCTACGAAGCGTTTTACTAAACGACAAAAAGGAATGTTTTTTTAACGTACGCGGTGACAACGACCTTTTCCGCCGCTACGAGTATTATTTTGTCTTTGGCTTTCTCAACAAGCCGTAATGTTTTTAAAATAAAATAAATACCATATACTCTTTTATATATTTTGGTATTGAAAATGGTTTTGATAAATGATTCTATTATGTCAATATATTTATGATATATTGTGATTGAAATGTGGAAATGTTATCATTCCTTTATATTGGTTTTATGTTTTATGATTTTATATTGGTACTTGGACATTTTAACGGGTGGTTACGTTATAAACCATATGACGGGTGGTGTCGTGAATACCAGGACGGGTGGTTACGTTATAACCTCCAATGCATTGGGTATGGAAGTCGGCCGTATGGCTATTCCATTAAGTATGTATGGAAATTGGCCGTATGGCTATTCCATTAAGTGATATGTGTGGAAGTCAACCATATGGTTATTCCACTTAAGTATGTTTATGTCCCAAGTTACCTTTATATATTCTATGTGTTCTTTATATGGGTTTTATGGTAATTCCTTTGGTTACAAAAAGGTAAGTAATGATACTTTATTCAGTGAAGAGTTTTTACTACTTCATGAAGGTGAAGGTATTACTCTGATAGAGTATACATGGTTTACTTGATTTTGAAAAACTAACAGTTTTCATTCTTTGTGTATCCCTTACTGAGCTTTTTATGCTCACCCCAAGTTTTTCGAAATGTTTTTCACAGGACTTAAAGTGGAATAAGGTCAAGGATGGGATCAAGGGAATTTCATTCTATCTAAAACATGGAATCTAGACATCTTTCTTTTTAAGAGTTTTAATTTTATGGAGACTTATTAGAAGTGTCTACTTTTTAATCTTTTAAGATGTAATAGTTATGTTCTAATTCTCTAAAACTCTAAACCTGAAAAGATCCTCAATGTGAATTATTCCTTTAATTCAATATTAAGTAAGGTTTAAGGCTGGGGCCTTATAGTTGGTATCAGATGTCGGTTTAGACAACTTTATGAGTTAGAAAAGTGTTAAATTATAATATGATTGAAATAATATAGCATTTATGGATTACCATGTTGCTTCGCCTAAGATATTTCTGTGTTCAGAATGGTTTTCCGCAGAGGAAACAAAGCAGCTATGTTGGGACGACATCAGGAGGAAGATAACCTTCCAAATCAGCAACCTGAGATGGTCGGAATCGAAACTGAACAGTTTGTTGCAGTGATGGAACAGTTGACTCAGGCTATAAATGGTGGTGGTATCCATGCACGAGATCAGCCAGATCAACCGCAGAGGAACATGTCAGTGGTGGAACATTTCATGAGGCAACATCCCCCACCATTCAGAGGATCATCTGTCCCTGTGCAAGCTGAAGGGTGGATTAAAGCACTGGAGAAGATTTTTGATGTCATGGGGTGTTCAGAACATCAAAACGTTAGTCTTGTTGTTTACCGTTTTGAAGGTGAAGCTGATCAGTGGTGGTCGATGGTGAAAAATATAAGGGATAGTGATGAGATTGAGGATCTTCACTGGGACGAATTCAAAGGTATGTTTCTTGAGAAATATTTTCCTATGGTGGTTCTTCTTAGGATGGAAAAATAGTTCCTAGAATTGAGGCAGGAGGATGATTCAGTGGTTGCTTATGAAGAAAAGTTCACTCGATTGGCAAGGTATGCTCCAAACTTCATACAAGATATTGATAGTAAAATAAACCGTTTTTACTCAGGGTTAAAGCCAAAGTATCGAAGGGCTTTAGCTTCTCGTGAGTTCAAAAGTTATGAAAGACTTTTTCGATGTGCAGAGAAGGTAGAAATGGAGTTTGCCGATGATCAGGTGTTCTATGACAAACAACAGAATAAGAGATCTAGTTGGCAGGAAAAGGGGAAGAATTCATCAAAGAAGCAAGGAGGTAAGAAAACCAAATATCCATCCTGTGAGAAGTGTGGTAAAATGCATCCTGGAGAATGTTTATCCAAGTCTGGTAAGTGCTTTCGGTGTGGTAAGTCTGGTCATATTGCTCATAACTGTAAGGAAGATGATCAAGCAGGAAATGAAAAGCCAATGGTAAGATGTTTTAAGTGTAATGAAATGGGTCATTATGCAGACGAGTGTCCGATAAGGAGCTTGAGTGATGGGAAGCAGTTAGACTACAAGCATAAAGGGGTGGTAAAATCATTTGCAACAACTTCAGCAGATGTTGGGCCATCGAATGAAGTGGTATCAGCTACAGGGAGCTCAGTATTTTTCGATGATTGACTTGAGGTCGGGGTACCATCAGTTGAAAGTAAAATAAGCAGACGTTCCGAAGACTGCGTTCCGTACTAGATATGGCCATTATGAATTTGTAGTTATGCCTTTTGGGTTAACCAATGCACCTGCTGTATTCATGGACCTTATGAATAAAATTTTCCATGAGTTCTTGGATAAGTTTGTGTTTTGAGGTTTGGGAAGAGGTTATGTGTGCCTTGTGATTCACAGTTGAAGAGAGAGTTGTTATGTGAAGCTCATAGTTCTCCGTTTTCAGTTCATCCGGGCAGTACTAAGATGTATAGAGATCTGCGGGAGTATTACTGGTGGGATGGAATGAAAAGAGACATTGCTGATTTTACTGTGAAGTGTTTGACATGTCAATAGGTTAAAGCAGAGCAGCAGGGATGCTTCAGCCTTTACCAGTGACAGAGTGGAAATGGGAAAACATATCCATGGACTTTGTTGTGGGATTACCGAGGACATCTTGAGGTAATAATGCAATCTGGGTTATTGTTGATCGCTTGACCAAATCTGCTCATTTCTTTTCTATACGAGATAATTTCTCTCTTGATCAACTTTCTCGTCTGTATCTTAAAGAGATAGTCAGGTTACATGGAGTTCCTCTCTCCATTATATCTGATCGTGATCCCAGGTTCACATCTAACTTTTGGAAAGGCATTCAGAAGTCGTTGGGTACTGAATTAAATTTTAGTACAGTTTTTCATCCTCAATCAGAAGGGCAGTCAGAATGAAAAATTCAGAAATTGGAGGATATGCTACGAGCTTGTTCGATGGATTATCAGGGAAGTTGGGACCAACATCTTTCTTTGGTTGAGTTTTCTTATAATAACAGTTTTCATTCCAGTATACAGATGGCACCATTTTAGGCATTATATGGAAAGCGGTGTCGAACTCCAGCTTTCTGGGATGAAGTTGGTGAAAGGAAGTTGATGGGACCAGAATTGGTAGAAGAGATGGCAGAAAAAGTTCAGTTGATTCAGAAAACACATGAGAATAGCTCATAGCAGGCAGAGGAGTTATGCGGATAACCGGAGGAAGGATCTATCTTTCGAGGTAGGTGGTCATGTTTTTCTCAAGGTTTCTCATTGGAAAAGTGTGATGAGATTTGGTAAGAAAGGAAAGCTGTGTCCAAGGTTTATTGGACCATATGAAATTCTGGAGAGAGTTGGATCAGTTGCATACCGGGTGGCTTTACCTCCGAGTTTATCTCAGGTACACAATGTTTTTCATGTTTCGATGTTGAGAAAGTATATGCCAGATCCATCTCAAGTTTTGAGTCCAGAGGTAGTTTAGTTGGAAGAGAACCTATATTATGAGGAACAACCGGTCTAGATTCTTGACCACAGGGAGCAAGTGTTACGGAATAAGGTGATTCATCAGGTAAAGGTTTTGTGAAAAAACCATGTGATTGAAGAGGCAACGTGGGAATCTGAAAATGCTATGAGGGATAAATACCCCCACTTATTTTGATAAGTGAATAAAATTGTGAGGACGAAATTCCCAAAAGGGGGGAAGGATGTAACATCCCAGGTAAATAAAGAATAAAGGATTTTCATAATTATTAATAATTACGAATTAAATATTAATTTAATTTTAAAGGGGTTGCTATGTTCGATAGCGTACCCGATACGCAACACTGATTTTCTTTGAAACTTACGTAGCACACTAGTAATAAAATAATATTATTTTAAATGTTAGTTAACAAGTAGCCGTTGTACTGGAGGGAATGGATAGAAATAACTAAAATATGATTAGATATGTTTTTAAATGTTTATACATTTACCCAATAAAAGATAAAGGCTTAAAATACGGAAAGAGTTCAATTTTAGGGCATATATACTCTAATTTTCACTAAAGGTTCACTTATCACATTTTAATGGTGAACCGTCATTAAATATAGTTTTGATAACTCTTATACTTTATTTTGGACCAAATATAACTCTTCTGTAGAATCGGGACATCAAAATTTACTTTGTGTAAATTTTTGGTACCTTTCTGATAAAGTTCATTTTTTTATGAATAGTGTAAAATGTTGTATTTTAATTCAAAACCTCTTTTTAATCTAAATTATTTATATGATTAGATTATTATTTTAATTTGTTTTAAAGTGAAATTAGAAAATATTTTTACCAGTTAATCCAATGGTGTTCATTGGAATCAATTTCACTTTGAAATTGGACTTAAACTGGTGTCAATCTTTTGATACTTATTGTTTCCCAAAAACACGCTATTTGTCATGACAGCAGGAATTAATTATTAAATTAATTAATTTGACTTATATGTTTTTGAATTTTGTAAAATGGACTTCATTTTTGAATTCGGAATATCAAATATAGCTTAGGGTGAATTTTTGGTAATTTTCTGAAAAACTTCAATTTTGATGAATAGTGAAACCACTAAGTGGTAATCAAGCAAACTGATTTTTCAGTTAAATGAAAGTTTACCACTAATGTGTATTGAATTTTGAAAATCCGACATACATGGTTGTAATTAAGAAGTAAAATGTGGTTCAATGAGATTAAAATAATTTTTTGGTGAATAGTAACTTTTTTTCATTAATCGCGATTAGTGGTAATTAGTGTAGTTTAAGGTATAAATATTGCTTTAATAATATGAAATGCCCTAGAAACATGTCATATCCTCATTGGTTGTGTCATGGCCGACCAAGACAAGCCATGAGTAAACTTGGGGACCCCATGGAGACAATTTGGTTGGGAAATGACATAAATAACTTTTTATTTAATGTAAAAGTAAAAATGACACAAACATGATATGTTTTACTAAAACAATTTTTACATGGGGTTATAAAGATCATATTTTTGATTATAAATATTCATTGGAAAGATAAAAAGATTTCCTACATCATAGTATTTGTTTTATAATTTTTAGACATTAAAAAAATTAAATTATATATGACATAATAATGATGCAGTGATGCCATCATTATTTGACGATTTAAATAAAATGGAAAGATAATGAAAAATCTAAAACCTACACATGGCCAAAACCAATTGGATGAGTGGATTTCGAACCCTTATCACCTTATCCACGAATTATATCAATGTGGGACCTTTTAAAACCGAAACATATTTTCAAATAATGTAATATTTCTTTACTTTCCAAAAGTGCCCCTCCTCTCCTCTTATAAAAGGCCCCTACCTCTACCTCATTTCACACACTTCTCAAGACTTTGGCTCGGCCAAAACCAGCCCAATTAATCTCTACACATCACTCTCCTCATCCTAGAGGATTCCCTTTTGGCAGAATCCTTTCAAAGGAATCCTTTAAGCTCAAATCAAAAGGAGTTACACTTTTAAAGGTAATTCATTCTCCCTTGTTCATTTGTTTTATTTTGCTTCTCCAACCCTCTAAACTCTTTTTATTTACTTCTTTTGTAACAACAACAGTATCTTCAATATACTAGGATGTTGTTATAATATTTATTTGAGCTACACTCTCACACAACTACATCAAATGGTTAAAGAACATACGGTGTCCGTGGATGGCGAAATTCTGCCTCCCGAAATGATGATTGTTCAATACTCATTTAACACCTTCAAAGGTGGACATTATGATGTCACTATTTTTATATATGATATATAATATGTTTATTTTTTCTTTAAGCTTCTGTATTTTTCATTTTTTTCATACCTTTATGGTTTCCATTATGGGTAAACACGATATTTTCATTTAAGGAAGTGCGGACTACCGCCCCCTAAAAGTGATGTGATTCGTTAATGCCATATGTGGGACGTGTAAAGGATGGATTTAAAGTTATTATATATGATGTTATACTGGAATTATAATATACCTCTATATCATTAATATTTCTTTCCATTAAAGTATGAGATAGAAATTAAAGTAGCGTTCATGCGTACGTACGGCTTACCGTCTCCATGAACGGTGCATTTCATTTCTTAGCCCCAAATGTAATGTACTATTAAAATTACATGTATATAATGTATATATATAATTAATGATATATCTAAATGATTAATATAATTCTGGAATTAAAATATACATACCTCTCATTTAGTTTTAATTCCATTAATATGACAAAGAAATGAAAGTAGCGTTCATGCGTACGTACGGCTTACCGTCTCCATGAACGGTGCATTTCATTTCTTACCTCTAAATTATTATGTAATATTATAAATACATTTATATGCTGGATATATATGATATATATGATATCCAAATCAGGAATTTCATTCTGGATATAAAGAACTTTTGACCACATGAACAACATGTAATTGTAAGAAGTCAACTTTCGACTTAAGAACCAAATATTGAAAAAACAAACATTATTAACTTAAATGGTTACATAATGTTTATAACATGGCAATAAGTGATATAAAAAGAATAATGAACTTTAAAATGGTTATTAATCAAGTATAAATTAACTCAAGTTTATTATTCAGGACGTTAAAGAACGATCGAGTCAAGTCGGACCCAAGGTAAGGGACTTCGTCTCAATCTACTTTCATTGAGGCATATTTCGTTTTATACACAACTTTCTTTTATACGGTGTATAAACTCCATTGACTTTTACTTTTATACAAAAGGAATCTTTTTCTACGAAGCGTTTTTCTAAACGACAAAAAGGAATGTTTTTTTAACGTAAGGGGTGACAACGACCTTTTCCGCCGCCGCGAATATTATTTGGTCTTTGGATTTCTTAACAAGCCGTAATGTTTTTAAAATAAAATAAATACCATATACTCTTTTATATATTTTGGTATTGAAAATGGTTTTGATAAATGATTCTATTATGTTAATATATTTATGATATATTGTGATTGAAATGTGGAAATGTTATCATTCCTTTATATTGGTTTTATGTTTTATGATTTTATATTGGTACTTGGACATTTTAACGAGTGGTTACATTATAAACCATATGACGGGTGGTGCCGTGAATACCAGGACGGGTGGTTACGTTATAACCTCCAATGCATTGGGTATGGAAGTCGGCCGTATGGCTATTCCATTATTTATGTATGGAAATTGGCCGTATGGCTATTCCATTAAGTGATATGTCTGGAAGTCAACCGTATGGTTATTCCACTTAAGTATGTTTATGTCCCAAGTTACCTTAATATATTCTATGTGTTCTTTATATGGGTTTTATGGTAATTCCTTTGGTTACAAAAAGGTAAGTAATGATACTTTATTCAGTGAAGAGTTTTTACTACTTCATGGAGGTGAAGGTATTACTCTGATATAGTATACATGGTTTACTTGATTTTGAAAAACTAACAGTTTTCATTCTTTGTGTATCCCTTACTGAGCTTTTTATGCTCACCCAAAGTTTTTCGAAATTTTTTTCACAGGGCTTAAAGTGGAATAAGGTCAAGGATGGGATCAAGGGAATTTCATTCTATCTAAAACATGGAATATAGACATCTTTATTTTTAAGAGTTTTTATTTTATGGAGACTTAGTAGAAGTGTCTACTTTGTAATTTTTTAAGATGTAATAGTTATGTTCTAATTCTCTAAAACTCTAAACCTGAAAAGATCCTCAATGTGAATTATTCCTTTAATTCAATATTAATTAAGGTTTAAGGCTGGGGCCTTATATTCAGAGTAGAACCCTCTTACTAAGACATGGCATGGGTACTTTATCCATCATCAGAGTAGAACCATTCTACTAAGAAAGGTCATGGTTCTTCTACGTATAGATTGGAACCCCCTGAAAGACTAGGTTATAGGTCCTCTATCTCTATTCAAAGAGGAACCCTCCTATTAGGACAGGGGATGGGTTTTTTATCTATCTATCAGCAGAGTAGAACCCTCCTGCTGGGAGAAGGCATGGGTCCTCTATCTGTATAGTGGAACCCCCTGACGAACCTGGGAATGGGTCCTCTATCTATCTACTCAGTCGAAACCTACTATTATATCAAGGAATGGGTCCTATACATAGAGATTGTGTCCCCTTGACTGTTCAACATAGTGGAGATATAGGGATCCATATGGATGCTTCTTCGTACAAACACGCAAGATGTTGAACATCATTGACGCAACCTTTGGAACTGATGGATTAATCTTTTTATAGGAAAGGATATGATATAGATATCCCCTTTCTCTCTCATTTGTGTTTTTTATGAGAATATATCCCTGTTAATTGTTATCATTATTATGGTCTGATCTATCTACTTCTATCATGTCTCTTATTTCTCCCCCTTCATCTTTTAGGGTGTCCTGTTCGGTATGTATATACTCAAACCTAAATGGGATTTTCTTGGACATTTTGTGTCTTATGAAGATGATGGATAGGTCAACGGAGATTAACAAGGATCATGGAGATACTGGGGTGAACTTGACCATGTACGATGGTTGGAGCTTGGAGGTCTCAATTTGGGCGCTCTCGGAACTTTACTTTTCTATTTTTTTAAAGTTGGTACATCTTTCTGGTTGGGCCTATATTTTTTCCTTTTTCTTTTTAGATCACGCTATCATACTCTTGTACTCCCTATAGGTTGTACATGCATGGTTTATTCTATAGATGTTTAATCTTTTATTATTAATCCTCTTCACTTCTGCATCGAGATGGTTAGGTGTGTGGATACAAGTACACTAGGAAAAGACCTTTAATATTAGTTATGCCTTTTAGAATTTTTTTTCATCCCCTAACATATGGAGGTAGGCTTGGGGTAGTTGTGGCTTGAGCCCCAATGGGGCAGGTCATGAAATTTATATACCCTTATATTGGATCCCCTTATGTAAAGGTAACTCGATGATTTCCTTTACACAACTCATCTTCTTAAAGGTAACACAAAGATTATATTTATGCAACCAATATACATAAAATTAACTTGTTGTGTCCTTTACATAGACCCCTATATTTAAACATATTTTTTTAGTGAAAGTGAAACACTATGCCTTTCACAGTGGTGTGGTGGTGTAAATCTAGGTGTTTTGAGTCACCATAGTGACACCATGGGGACCTCCATGTCATGGTGATGGTAATTTTTTTAAAAGGTTGGGGCTGAAGCCTCATTTATTATTAAATAAAATAAAAGACCTCATTAACTTGGTAGGGGAAGACCCATTATATAGCCTAAAGGCCCAGTGGGCATTTAGCCCATTACATGGCCCGTAGGCCGAATTGTTTGGCCTAAAGCCCATTCTGTGAATAGTACTGCTACAGTACCCACCTGCTATAGTACCACATAGTACCCGCCTACTATAGTATCACTGATGGGTTTCATTTGATCATCATATGATCATAGGTAGTGAGAGATAACCCAAATAGAAAAGGATTTATCTCTAAGGAATAAAACATGTAATGGAAATGAAAAACAGAGTGTACCTAAAATTACCAAAATGAGGTTATATCCATGTTTTATCTCTGATAAAGTACTGTTGGTGACAATCACCAAAGTATAAAATAGTGTCTTTCTCTAGCTCTAATAGAAGTGACATTTATCAATGTTTTTGTTTACCATTGAGAAAGGTTTTCCATTTATCAGCACTAAAAAAGATCACTGCTTTATATCATGGAATCTATAGTAAAGACGTGGTATTGAAAAAAAATCAAACATAATTCATAAATTAAAAATATGTTTACCCCATATATAATTTATTTAATAATTTTTGTAATCTAAAAAGTAACATCGTCAAATTTTTCCATGAATTTCACACTCATCATCTAATAAGTGAAATTCAAATAAATTTAAAATAAAATTTATTATGGTAAAAAACTATGAAAAATAATAATGAGAATCATTTAGAACATTTAATGTAATATTTATTATAATAAAAAAAATAATTTATAGTCATTTTTTATACATATTAATTATTTTTATTCATTTTTTTACAAAAAAATATTTTTTTACTCATTCTGAGGACACCGCATGTAAAATTAATTTTTTTTACTCCTCTTACACATCAAAAATAATTCAAAAATTATTATCTAATGATATCACATCAATTCATGGTCATTTTCTAGGTTTTGATCATTATAAGAAAGTTTTCAAGTTTTAAAAATTAAAAATGTTTTTTCAATCATTTTTAGCAGACCACAACTTAGATTGATGTGAGATAAATTCCTAAATTTCAAAAACAAATCATTGAACACTGTCTAAAAATTTTACACCAATATGAGGTTTATATCTCAATTTAGACCCTTGGTCGCATGTTTTTTTTGAGAAAGTTTAATATCATTAGAGACTATTTTTTGATTCATTCTAAGTACATCACACGTTAAATTTAATTACCCTCTAAAAAATAATTTTTCAATGATTTCATATAAATTCATGGTTTTCATATAGTTTTTTATTGTTACATTCTTGTTTTATAGTTTTAAAACACTAAAAATGTGTTCTAATGAATTCTGGGAAAAATCCAAATCAAATTGATATGGTAGTAATTCCAATATTTAAAATTTTAATTTTCATTCATTATCCTATGATTTTATACCAATCTGATATCACTTTCTTGGTTTTAACCCTCAAATTCATGTTTTTAAAGACTTTAATATATTTAAAAATTACTTTTTTCATTGATTCTGAATGCATCATAGGATGGATTGATGTGTATTCATCTTGTGTACATCACAAAGGTTCTAACATTCCATGGGGAAGAGATAACCCTCCCTAAGAATTAGGTGATTCATAAATTTTTTTAAAATTTCATAACCAGGTCTGATATAGCCAAAATCATGATTACCCCAAGCCCACCTCCAATAGGCTAAGGGAAGGAGAGTAGCATCTAATAGGAATATCACCCAAATGGAAGGAATTATCCTAATTTACTTGTACACACATACATCTATAATCCTATACAATGATGAAATGTAAAAAAACTGAAACTAATGAATGTATACATCTATAGTCCCAAAATCAAAGTATAGAAGTAAATTATTGAAAGTGATAAATGTTCCAAATACAAGCCCAACCAAAATTATAGAGAGTCCAACCTGATTTGGAGGTATGAACTACTATCAAATGAAACCACCCAAAAAACACCTTGACCATTATAGATTGGGCTAAGGTCCACTGTCTCCTTATCCTCCCAAGACACCATCAAATTTTCCATCATCATTATAAGTTATGACACATGCGGGTAGAGCCCATGAAAGGGTGAGTATAATAATACCCAGTAAGACACCTCAAAAACACTAAACACAAATAATCAAGAGTGGTAATATCATAAAAATTATATATCAATCAAATTAATAACAAAAAAACCTACATATAATCAACAATGGCATTGCACCTCCATGATTTCTCGGCCAAATTACCAGCCATAGGATTCTGCTTGAAGCTTGTATGCAATTCTCATTCTCAGAGAAACCATCTCATGTGCCATGATATCTTCGGAGACACTCATACAAGATTTCATGGTTGTTGGGAACTACCCAAGAAAACCCACTAGTCTGTAAAGACCACAATACTCAGATAGGGGGTCACACCCAGGATTCTTGGGGGACACCACAAACCCAATATAGATCAACCTTCTATGTAGAAGATCGTATACCAACAATACCATAAACCCTACTAAAAGACCATCTAGATGGAGGATAAACACCCCACATATGGATTTCATTCTGATTCCATGAATCCCACCGATGGTATAATAAGAAATGGTAGAGGATCACACTCTGGTCACACAGTGGGACACCACAAACTCTATCTAAGAACCATCCTCTGGATGGGATCACAATCTAGAGATATAGATGTACTATTTCTCCATACCCTTGAAGGGGTTGACCAAGGGAACACAATCAACTGGTAATGGTCCAAACTAAAGAAATAAAGGGATCCAAACACCCTCAAAGGGGTACATGGCATGTACTGGGGGTACACAACATGTCTATCTAACCCATGGTATGACCATGTGGTGTTTCCCCATGTGGAATGTAAACCTCAAGTACATAGAGTGTAAGTATGTATACATGGCATGTAGAGGTATTCTTGTATTCCAACTATGTCGTATGGCCATGTATGAGTACATTACTCTATCCATGTAATCTGGTTGTGTCCATGTATCCTGGCCTACCCATTCCTGTGTACCCTCTACGATATACACCAATCTGCTAGAATGATTCACATGGCTTGTGATAGGTGCAACACGGCATGTGATATTTTTATCTTCATGGAAACCATAGAACCTCACAAAAGAGTCCCACATGACGTGTAATTCTAGATTACACTTCATGTAACCCGAGTTTTTCTAGGACCCATGGGTTCTTCTCTATGTCTCCAGCTACATTTTCACTACCACAAGTCTTGAAAAAAAAACAAGGATCCATAGTTTACCAACGCTCACCATCATATATTTCCTAGATATGGCTTTCGAAACATTTTATAAATCATCCACAAATGTCGTTTGTAGTCTCTCCATTAATCCAAGATAAATGGAAATCATAAATAAATTCTTATCCACCTCTGATCATACTCTATTTTCATCATACCTCAATTTCATCCATGATCATGATCCTTAACCATGGTATCAATCCATTTCACTGAAGAGCAGTCATGAAATGGTTGAATACTGGGTATTTAATCGAACCACTGGATAAAGGAATTACTTATGATGAATGTGAAAAGAAATGGGGGATAAATCCATAACCCATAAAATTTGAAGAATGAACCTTGGAATTTTTTTATTTTATACTAAATCCATTGTCCAAGAATTAGACAAATGAAGAGGAAAATATACAATGAACAAATAAATCCACCGCCAACAAGTGTGCCTTTGATGTGTGAATCAAATCTTATTCCTGGAATTGATCTGAATTCAATTGGGATAAAAAAATAGGATATAATTACACAAATAAAACATCTTACCTAGAGTTTGAATTGATCAATAATGAAGAATAATCTTGTGTTTCCTTTATTTGTGAGATCCATTAACTCTATTTGTGCATGATCCTCGATGTGATCTTGATTTGATGTTGTATACCAACAATCCTATAACAGATCCTCTCAATCACTAGGTTATGAAGATAACCATAGTGATTGAGGTATAACCATGTATTTATACAGGAAATGGGACGTTTCATCATTATAATAATATAAATAAATAAATTATTTATTTATTTTATTAATTCCTCCCAAGACTGCGCTTTACCAAAACACTCAACGCCGACAAGGATTATGTCATGCCTAGGTTAAATCCCACCCAATAAACTCAATAAAAACCTCCTATTTTTTATTTGAGCCTCCATTTAAGAGTTATTATACCTTTTAGGAAAACTTTTCATGCATGATATTAAATATATTTAATATATTTCAAAAATTAATTCCCGACACACCGGTCCACATAATCTCATATCATCTCATTTCATAGATCCCAAAATAATCTATATAATATTCTAAAGTAATACATGGAAAACTCAAATTTGGTATATTCTCCCCACATTAGGGATTTTCATCCAAAAAATTGAAAAACCCACTTAGAAAGATGAGGGTATTGGGATCTCATATGGGTCTCCCACTCTCTTGGTTCTCTTGATGATTCTTGTACTATCACCAAACATGCACTAGAGGAATCGATTACCCAATAATAATTCTCTCCGACTGATCCTAGATCTTCAATGGGTACTTAGAAAAGATAAATACATCCTTGATGTCCAGCTCTTCCAATTGACAACATGTGATGGGTCTTGCACATACATCCTTAGTTGTGACACATGGAAGAAGCCGTATACCTGGTCCAACTATGGTGGTAGATATAAGTGGTATTCCACCTCACCAACTCTATGTAGTATCTGTAAAGGATCAATAAATCTCAGAGATAGCTTTTCACCCTAGTCAAATATCTATAATGCACGTTGAGGTGAGACCCTCAGTTAACATGGTTTCCATACTCAAACTCCAGATGCCTCCATTATTAATCCTCATAGGAATTATGATGGGTTTGTGTAGTCCTCATCCTCTCCTAGATGATTAGAACCTTATCTGATGTAGCTTGCACCAACCCTAGTCCTAGAATTGCTGACTCACCTAGATCGGTCCAACAAAGTAGTGACCTATAGGGTCACCCATACAAGGCCTATAATTGTTCCATACTCATGGTGGAATGGTATATTTTTTTGTATTCAAACTCTACCAAGGGTAGGTGATCCACCCAACTACAAAAAGTTCAACATGCAATCCCACAGCATGTCCTATAAGATCGGAATGGTCCTCTCAGTTTGGTCGTCAGTCTGGGGGTGAAGCAACTTGCTCAAACACAATTGTATCCAAAAGGACTCCAAAAATTCCATCCATAATCATGATTTGAAGCGATCATAACATTCTAAAATGATCTTCAAGGGAATTATATGGAGCGGGACTATCTCTTGAACATATAAGTGTCTCAAGCTCTTTACTAAAATCTCCTCTCGAATAACTAGGAAGTGGGATGACTTTGTGAGTTGGTCTATGATCAACCAAATGAAATCATTTCCTTTGTACATACATGGTAACCTCAGCATGAATTCCATGGATATACCATCCACTAGTGTAAAAAATGCCTTTTAATGTTGGTTTTTTTCTTTTTAATGTCAATTATTATGCAACATTATCGCATGAGAGGTTGTAAATAATTTTTTTAACATCGGTTAAGAAAAATAAATGTTGTAAATATTTTTTTTATAATCTATCATTCCATTTATTTAATATATAATGTGAAAAAACATTTTTCCACATCAATTTTTTTAGAAAAACGATGTGGAAGAGGGTTTTCACATCGATTGTTTCATAACTAATGTGAAACCCTACTAATGATTGATTTTTCACATTAGTTATGAAATAAGTAATGTGAAAAATAATTTTTATTTTAATTATATTTTTTTTGATTCTTCCCCTCCTAAGTAGAAATAATCAAAAAACAAAAAAATATTATAACCAGCATAAAAATAGAAAGACACTTAAAATTTAAACTTTCAAGTTTACAATATATAGAAAAAATAAAATAAAATCCTATAAAACCTATAAAATGATTTTTTCCATTCAATTTTTAATTGTATTAGATCCTGTAAACTATAATTTTTAGGGTCATTAAAAAACTATAATTTAAATTAAAGAATTTATCATGTATTCTAAATAAAGTAAATGAAATATTAATGAAATTTTTATAAGTAAATCTAACCTATTGGAACTTTGTAACTATCCCAGTTGAAATTGTTTCATATATAAATCCTAAAACATAGTATTCACATTTATTTACACCTTACTGTTTATGAAAATTCTATTTAAAATAATTTTTCAATTCAAAATAACATTATTAATGTAATATATCCAAGAGTTTGAAATTATAAATGAAAATTCACCTTTTATTTTACATATTTGACCATGGAACTCTTTTTTATTATGGTCTCTCTAAATAAATTCAATGAACTATTTGAAAATAATATGAATGAAATAAATTTTAAATTAATCATAATATTAATAATATTAGAAAAATTAAACTTACATGTCCAATGAATTCTTAAAAGTTTCTATCACTTCACCATGGTTAGAGAATAGCCAGTAAAGTGTCTATTCCCTCAGAAAAAATACACCCAACATACAATGGCCACTGACATAAAAGAAAATGTAATGTTGGTGGTTATTATGTAAAGATATATATAACACGTTGTGAGATATATGTTTCATAATCTTGAATATAAGAAAACAACCATCACTGAATAATTGCATTATTTTTTAAATCATTAAGTAATATAAAATGCTTTTTTTCTTCGGTCATTGTCATCGTTATGGTGAAATAAATTATGGGTCCATAAATCCTTATAATTATATATTTTAATATTACTTACAAATTTTATAAAGATACATAATACAAAACAAACATAAGTATAAATTTTCAATAAATTAAACTCATGGAGAAAATTTGTTAATCGACTTACATGAAAAAACCTTGCATCATGTTGATGCCCAACTGGTCTCCAGTTACAAGCTCTATGATAACTTTTTTCAAAATTGCTATTTTCATTGAATTACCAAAAACACCAAATTAAAATGGAATCTCATAAACATCCAACAAAAAATTTGAATATGTTTAAAATCTATTGAGACTAGTAAAATTTATATCTAAAGTCATAGAACATTGTATTTTTTATTGTTTATACATTATTTATTTACCTTTAAAGTATTCCTGTAAATAAAGATAAATTTATAAGCTTCATAATGTTAAAAAAATTAATATAAAAATGAAATAAAAGATGAAGTATACACATACCTCTCTGGTAATATTTCGAACAAGTCTAGATGGCCAAAATAAAAAGTGATTGATACTTTGTCCAATTATACTCACCTCATCTATAGGTAATGGTATTCTTGATGATCTATCTATAATATCTTGTATAGTGGCCCTATGATGCTCTATATATATATATATTAAATATGAATGGTATTTCTAATATCAAATATCATACCATATTGAACAATATGATGTTGGGGATCATCAACATATAACCCACAATAACTGTGAAGCTGTAGAGGAGGGGTGTAGGAGTGGGATAGGGAGTGGGGTCTGCAAGAGGAGGTGGGGGTAGGATAATTAGGAGGAGTTGGATATTTTGGTGTAGGAGGAGGGGTCGAATTAGTAGTCTGAAACTATCTTTGTATATCTGCAAACATCAATTATACCAAATCTTTGATCATGTCCTCCACTGTCACATAGATATCCTAAAATTCAGCTTCCAAATATTCAATTTTTTATAAACATCCTCCATTAAAGGAGATTTAGAACTTTAAAACTCTATTTTACTGATACACCTTCCAGGTATCCTCATACATGATCTGGGTTTTCGGGATTTCCCAATGTTGTAGCTAAAATATTCTTCCTAACCTCAGCAATAAAGACCCCAACTGTTCTTTGATCCTCATGAGAATATTATATGGGATATTTTAAAAAAATCATAATAAATCACGATATATAAATAATTTATTTAACTTAGATAAATAAATAAAGTAAAAATATTAAAATCCTCTTATACATAACTCTAAACTCTTCTGTAATATATTATACTTTTTTTCTAATTCAAGCCCTCTTCCATTTTTCATGTCTAGTGGGGGGGTCAACCTTTGTGGAGCTTTAATACTCAACTCTCAGTTTTTGAAATTTTTATACTGTCATTTGTTCTTCCAAAAATTTACTCTCCCTATGATAAATTATGCGGTTATATGTTTCTATATTTTATCTCCTGATGAGATCTCCTCGATTATTGTAAATTAAGAATTAATAATTAAGAAATCATTAATATGGTTATTAATATAAAAAACATATTAAAGGTAATATTGTACTTTCAAATAATTATTCTCATAATCTACTTTCAAAAAAAATTATCCATGTATATTCATCTATAAATGGATAAATATCACATGGATTATACTGTTTTCTATGACCAAAATGAAATTTGATGTGAGGGTTGATTTAAAATCTCTCCATCTCCTAGCAGCCAAGGATAAACATTTACTCTTGAATCCTCCAGAATCAGGTATATCATATGTCATCTGTTAAGAAGGGGGAAAATATATTACTATAAAAAATTCAAGATATGTAAATTAATAACAAACGATCTTACCAAAAAGGTCTCCCACAAGTGAGATATTTTCAATTTTTCAACACTTTTCCAATCATCAAACAAAATAATAGCTTTTCTTTTATCCTGCACTACTATAAAAGTCTTGGATTTTTTTTTTAAATTTGGACTTGTTGGAATATCATTATCATCAAAATCTACCGTTGTCCTCTGGTCCTGGCTATGGGAAATTACTAATTGAGGTAATCATGTGCTACCCCATTTACCAACTCTCCAACTTTTTTTACCCCATGGAAGTAGATATATCATTTAAAGAATTATGAGGAGGCTCAACAATTGTAGAATGAGGTATGACTACAATCATCTCCAAAATTATGTGGTGGATTAGAATATTGATTTGTCATTATCCCAAAAATTAAATAAATAAATAATTAGTACACAAATATATAAATCCAATTATTATATAAAAATTTAAATAAAAATGAACAATTATAAAAAAAAAGTAAACTAAACTAAACTTAACACATTTGTATTCGTATTTTTTATAGTTAACTAAAATGATAACAATATTAATGTGATATGAAAATACATAAAAAAATAAAAACAAATCAAAAATGGTGTTTGAATAGTAAAAATTCTCAAACCTTATAAATAATTTCTAAACAAGAAATAATATTAATTGAATATACTCTTATACAATATTTTTGTTTTTATTTAACACATTAAATTTAAAATAATTTTTTTCAGAAAAATATTAATAGATAAGTTACGTAAAGGTAAAAATGGTAAACTAAACAAAACTAATCTAATATAAACAAAAAATTTAACTTATAAGTTTTAATATGTGTTTTAATAAATAAAATTAAATTAAAATATCTAACATTTTAAGAAATTTAAAAAAGTAAGCGAGAAATAAACATATGTTACCTACAATATTAGGAATGTACTAAATGATTTTTTTTCCAAATTCCTTTAGCATGCTTGTTCTATATGGCACAAACCATGACTACAACGTTCTCATTAATATTATCTATTAATCTTTCCACGGAAGTATGGATCTTACATAAATCATCATCTTCATCATGTTTATCATCACCAATATACTATTTTTTTCCTTGTAAATTAATAGGCCAAGGCATGTCATATTGATTAAGAAAATAGAAAATTTATTTTTCATGTGTATCCATGATAAAAATATCATCTATACATTCTAATTTATTCATATTAACTAGTGTCATCCCAAATTCATCATGTCTAAAATTTTTGTTACTGATAAATAATTTTCAGTTAAACATTGAAACTTGAATTTTAATTTAATCAGACTCCCATATTTATTAAATGAATCCATAATATTCATTTTATATGGATATTGGATTTTTTTCATTTCCACATGAAAAATGCATTGCTACTACAAACACCAATACACTACTATTCTGAACTACACTTTTGTTCTCCTGATCTTTCATATGAAATGTATTTCCATTAATTTCATACCCAAACCATGTTATCCAATTTTAATTTAGACCTATTACTAACCATCTAAATTTTTCTAATACATCTGATCTTCCAAATATGGTCTCTTTAAACCATGGAAAAAATTATTATGCTCATTCAAAATCCACATATCTTTCTTCTTTGGATAATATTGTTTCAACACATTAATATGAAATGTTATATATGGTTGAGCATCATCTATGTTATTCAAGATGTATAAATGTACCTTCTTTATCTTTTCACCTATCAATGATTTATCTTTCAATTCATGCATCCCCTTTCCCCTATAATTAACTCATTCTTAAAAAGATATTGGTAAAACGATGAGATCCACCATAGATAAGTGTCTTGTAAGAAACTTCACAACCTCCTTAGAAATATAATTCTCAATAATGGAGGCTTCAGGTTGATATAGATTCTTAACACACCCCTTCAATATATGCATATACCTTTCAAAACGAAACCTCCAATTTAGATATATATAAGTCCACAAATCATTATTTATTGCACCAAATGAACCATTAAATTCACAATGATATCAAAAAAATATGTATGAAAATAAATTTCCAATTGAAAAAGTGTAGAAACCACTTCAACCTCCAAATTGTTCAGAGCATTTAGATCAATAACCTTATTACAAATTGAAATGAAAAAATAACACACCTTCATGATTGTCATTCTAACACATATGAGAAATAGTCCATGTAATGAAACCTGTAGGAGCGATTGCATCATGATGTCACAATCATGAGATTTCTTACCTTTCAACTTCAAATCCTTTAAAGACACAAAAATTAAATTTGAAGAATAACCTTGTGGCAATTTGATATCATGAAGACATTGAAAAAAGATAATTTTCTCCCCCTTGGATAATGTATAACAATATAGGGGAATGACTGTTCACCTTCCATCAGGAGTGGGAGATGACTCCAAATGTATTCCCGTTGAGAGTAAGTATAATTATTAATTCAACACATATTTAGTATGTCCTTTAATATCTAATAATTTTCTAATCAATCTATCATATATATTATTCTCCACATGAATGAAATCAATGTTATGTTTACCTCGTGATATCTCCAATATGGCAGATCGAAAAATATTGACTTCTCAAAATACTGATCAGTGGATAAAGGTTTTGGAGCAATATCAAATTCTTGTGACTTGTTTAATGCCTTTTTCATTCTTCTATAAGAGTGGTCCATAGACAAAAACATTTGATGAATCGTGTATACTATTTTTCGACAATGATGTAGTTGATAATATAAAGTCTTTTGTTCATAAATTGGACAAGCTTTATTCCCCTTAACACTATATCCAGAAAAATTTCTATATGTTGGGAAGTTATTTATAGTGAACATAATCATTTTATGTAGTTGAAAATATTTCATTTTATAATAATCATACACCCTAATACCATCCTTCCATAAAAGATTCAAATCATCAATTAATGGTGATGAGAAAACATAAATATCAATTTCATGTTGTTTTGGTCCAGAGATTATTAAGCTCAACATGATATATTTTTACTTCATAAAAAAATCAGGAGATAATATTAAAATTACCAATAAAACAATACATGAACTATGTGTGCTACTAAGGTTTCGATATGGATTCATTCCATCCATGTTCAGTCCAATTCTAAGATTTTTAACTTCATTTCTAAATGTAGGAAACTAGTGATCAATTTTATTCCACTATGGAGAATCAGTTGGATGTTGTTATTTTCCATAACATATTCGCTCATTTTTATTCTTCCTTAACCTTTTTGGATCATATGAATTTGAAAATAAACATTTGAAACGAGGAATTACAGGAATATACCAAAATTATTTGGGAGGGGTTTCTATAAATTCTAAAGAATCTTGTTATTTTTATTTCAACTTATATCATGATGTCCCATATTTAGGACACCCAAAAAGAAATTTGTATTTCTTACTATATATAACACATTCATTTGCATTGGCATGTATTTTTTTGTAACCAAATCCCATTGGGAATAGTATTTTCTTTACTTTATAACATGAATCTTGAAGATCATTGTCTTTAGGAAGAATATCTTTCAACAATTATAGAAAATCTTTAAAACTCTAATCACTACATCCATGTTTTTCCTTCAACTTAATCAATCTTAACACCATCAATAAAACAATAAATTTTATACAACCTGAATACAATGGATTTTCATCATCACCATATAAACACTCAATTATCAGTTCTTTCTCAATTACCACTACTTCAATATCACAAATCATTTATTCAATTTGATCTGACTTATAATCTTGTAAAGAATCATCATCAATAGATCTAAAATTATTCCAAGTTTCACCATGCCAAATATAAGGACTGCATCTTAGATTCAAACCATGAAAAATTAAATGACCTTTGAACTCTATTCTTTTCAACTTATTCATATTTAAACATTTCAGGCATGGAAAAAAATAATGTCATTGTTTGGAACATTTCATTTAGAAAATTTCAAAAAAGCATCAAAACACTCCTCATATTCATCACTTATTTGAAGTGTCATGACCCTATTTTGACACATTGTTATCTATAAAAAATATATAAAATAAATATCAAGTCAAAATAATATTGTGGTGATAAAAGTGAGTAAGAGGGGGAAATAGTATATTATTTCAATGATAATTAAGAAGAAACACTTGTGGTATAATTCATCAGTAAAATGTTTCTATGATTTTAAACAATATTGAATATAATGATTAAAAAGTTAATAACATTGGAGATGAATTCTCTTTATATATCTCATTAGGTATTTCTTGAAAACAATTAAATTTTATTTTTCTTTTGGAACACATGCCTCCATATTCAGGTTATAAATTATATCCAATCCTTTTATTATCCAAGAATTTTTTTCCCTTATATCTAGTTTTCACTACATTCTTCAGATGTATGCATAGCATTTTTAAAATATCATCATTTAATTCAGTCTTTAAGACATAAACTTGTACCCAACTTGGTCGTTCATTTTCACGGAAAAATAATTTAATTAAAAAATTACATACACTCAAATTTAAAGTTATTAAAACCTTTAGAAAGATGAAATAAAGAAAGATAATAAATTATTAAAGTTAAATCATGTTTAAATTTATATTAAATATTCCATAATTTGAATGAAACAAAATTTTTAAATTTTAAAAAATATTTGTGTATTTGAAAATTATAATTATAAATTCTATAAAATAATAGAATATAAGTTTAAATATAACTGGTAAATCATAAAAATAAATTCATGGAAGTAATTTAAAAAATAAAATAAATTTATTCCATTATATTATTTTTCATTTTATTTTAAATGAAATTAGATGAATGTTGAATTTGAATATTATTAACCATAATCCAAATCAAAGATCGCATTTTCCATTTTAATTTGAAACTTTATCATCAAATTTTTTAATAGATTTTTTTCATGAAAAACCCAAATATTATTAGATAAAACATTAATTTATACTATAATATAATCATATAGAAGTTTTTAAAAAACATAATAATGAATTTTTAAGGTAGTTTATATATATATATATATACAGAATTCATATTATATATTATTTATGCCTGGTGTATTATAAAAAAAATAAAAACATATTACGTATATTATATTATATGAAAACATGTTTTATTTTAATGTAACACACTAATAACCCACATTTCAAATGTTTCAATCTAATTCATTTAATGTAATAAAAATCTAAATTTATGGGGATAAAAATGCTTTCAGTGTGAATACCATGTGATGCATGTGTAATTTCATGAAAATATAACATAGAAAAACTCTACCAATGTAGTAGGATAATCCTCTAAATTAAAAAATTAATGTAACCAAAAGTATTACTAGGGATAGGCAGCTCATCAATATCTATTATCATATATACCAAATGGGTTAATTAGTCCAAATAGATTCAAAACAAAACATATATCTATCAGAATATAACAAAGATGTGAAAAGTAACCAATTGATAGTTCCTATTGTGTATTAACCAATAATGTCAACATTATATTGATAGTAACTAATAATATGAAAAATTAATATTTAATATATGAATCTTCAAGATAATAATATGCTTACATCATAAGAAAAGTTTTGATATGCATATACACTACTTATATGATATTGTATATTGAACTCTATGAAAATTGAAATGTATGTATATATTACATTTTAATATTAGTAAGTCACTAATAAGTTCATTAAAATAATTGAAATTTATCCATTTACCTTGCAGTGTATACATAAAAAATGAATGATTCAGAAACATCATCCAAATAAGAAACATTTAGAGTTTCAACGCATAAATTTAAGATGTTACGCTGTATAAACATATGTAAAAAAATTCAGTGAAAACACCTTTATATAACCAAAAAATTAATATATAATTCTAAAATTAATAATATAACATAAAACATTAATAGATACTTCAATCCACACACCTTTTCACTTAAATCAACCCATACCTAAGGTATATGAACATGGTAATGTGATATCTAATATGAGAATATCTATATTCGAATGTGTAGCGATGACATAGATGAAACCTGAGGGTTAATGAATATGGTAATGTGATATTTGAGTCTATAGAATTGAAAGAAAGTGAGAGTTAGGTCTTACGTTCTGTTGAATAACTGAAAGATATGATTGGTGTGTGAGGCTTACTTGAGAGACGAGTGGATTGAATGCGCAACAATGAGGCCAATGAAAACTAGGGATGTATAAAGATGGAAATCTGATATTGGAGTCCACCATACCAATGAAATGAAGGTTATGAATACTGTGTGAGAGAAACAAGTCTACTTTCTTGAGATTTAATAACATATAAATCATTGAAACTGATGATTCATAAAAATTTAAATGATATATAACATCGGTTATTATATAACCGATGATAAAAAGTGGATTTTTTACATCATTTATATGATAACTGATGTTATAAATAAGTTTTCATTGATTTATCACATCATTTATTATAAAAATGATGTGGAAATCCTCTTTATCATTTCAATTATATAATAATGGATGTGATAAAGCAATATAAATGGATTTTTCATGTCGGTTATAAATAACTGATGTGAAAATACAACGCGATAAATATTTTTTGTAGTAGTGATCCCAATTTCACTCTGTAACCACAATTGGTTGATCTAAACCCACTGGAATCTAGTTCTCAGCCTTAACCTATTGAAAATTTAGGCATTGAGAGGCAAACTATTCAAAACATCCCTTCATCCCTGACCACGAGTACTACCGCCAAAGGTCCCTGGTACATCTTTGTCGCACATAGAAGTACCACTAAGGGAGAAGTATGAAACTCCCTCATCACCTCCTCTCTTAGAATAAATGGTACCATCATTATTCCTCTAAAAATAATGAAATGATCCTCACCTTCATAAAATTCATTAGGAGCATGTCCAGTGGATATCATATTATGTAGGGTTGTACTGTCAGTATCCTCAAGTTGTGCCTCCATAACATACTATATATGAAAATGGGTAACAACCATTGACTGGATGTAATATGGTCTATCCCCATACATCAAGGATAAATAAAAATATACTAACTATTCTGGAACCTCACTCAACAACTATGAATAATATATCCTACTAAGGGTGTCTACCACCACATTCCCCTTCCCATGAGTATATACAATCTTGAAGTCATAGTCATAGAGGAACTCTATCCATCCCCTCTATCTCAAGTTAATATCCTTCTAAGATAATATATACTTCATATTCTTGTGGTTATAGTAGAAGATAAATCGTTCTCCCATCAGATAGTGTCTCCACATCTTTAGGGTGAAGACTGCTGCTGCTAGCTCATGATCGTGGGTAGAATATTTCGACTCATGTGGTCTCAACTGACTGGACCCATAGGAAATCACTGGCTACCTCTGTAACAGGACACACAAAATTCTTGTCCCTAAGGTATCATATAATACTATATACTTGACACCCTCATCCAGAAATGTTAATATGGGGTACTCGTCAATGTTACACTCAACTCTTAAAATCACTAATGACACCATTCCATCTACATGAAAGGATAGCCATTTTCGGTCAAAGATGTCAATGGTGTTGAAAATATACATAAATCATGCATAAACCTCCAATAGTATCCTTTTATCCCAAGTAAACTTCACGCCTTGGTAACACTCTAAGGTGGATCCCAATCTAGAATTGCCTCAACTTTCACTGGGTCCACTACCACTCATGCCTCTAAGATGATGTTTCCTAGGAAGTGGACCTCTCAAATCCAAAACTGATATTTCTGGCACTTCCCATGAAGTTTTTTCTCTCAGTGTGTGTTTAGGACCATCCTCAAGTGTCTTCCATGCTCCTCCTCAAATGTCGAGTACACTAGTATATTGTTGATGAAGCCCACCACAAATCAGTCTAAGAAAGATTGCAATATCGGGTTCACAAGTCTTATGAACACTGTGGGGTGTTTATCATGCTAAAGGATGTCACCAGGTACTCATAGTGATCATAGTGACATCTTAATTTCATCATCTATATATCCTCATCTCGTACTAACAGCTGGTGATAGCTTGATCTGAGGTCAATCTATGAGAACCATCGCACCCCTTTCAACTGATCAAAGTGTTTATCAATCCTCAGTAGTGGATAATTATTCTTAACAATCACCTAGTTTAAGCATCAGTAATCCACACATAACCTCATGCTCTCATCCTTCTTCTTGTCAAACAACACTAGGGATACCCGAGGAGAAACATTGGGTCTCAAAAATCCCTTCTCCTATAAGTTCTTCAATTACACCCTCATCTCACGAAGCTCTGTGGGAGACATCCGATATACTAGTGAAAATATCAAGTTTTTCTCAGGTTGTAGGTCAATGAAGAATTTCAGCTCTTAGTAGTGAGGTAAGTTAAGCATTTCCTAAGGAAGTACATCCTTATACTCCTCCACCACCATAGAAAACTGGTATCTATATCATCTATTTCTCCAAGATTCATGCTAGATAACTGGAATGTGATCAACTATACTCTCCAATTCCTAAGATTTTCCTACTCTTTCAAGGTTTATGCTCCACCCACAAAGGAAAACCTCATCCCATCACTATGAAAACATTTCATACTCTGCTTAAAAAAGTCAATTTGGGCATGAACTGTGGATAGATAGTCCATACCAAAGATAAAATCATAAGGAATCATCACTACTATAAATATATCCCATATGAAGATCTCACTTCCAAGCATCAGATCGCACTATTGGATAAAATGAACAATCACTGAGTCACCTCCTATCATAGTATCCAAGTGCAATGGTCAATCCAAAGGCTCAACTAGAATCTATATGTCTCGAACTAGTGATGTGGAAATAAAGGAATGACTCACACCTATGTCTATCAGTACTTCACCTAAGGTAGAAAAGACATAGATTGTACCTTGAATCATCCCTAAAGCCTTGGGGACATAGGCCTTCATAGCCTACAATTGGACTCGTCCCTGAACACCAGCTCCCCAAGCCTGGCATTGACCACCTGAGGGTGATGGTGGTAATACGTCAAACCTCTGACCACCAACTACTATTCTACAACCCCTATTCCACTCCTACCACCCTGCAGACCTCCCTAATTCTACCTCTATATTAGTTTATTCCATAGAGTTCCCTCAACCATCTCTCAATCAACTATATGATGGGTTGGATAATCCCATAAAAATTTCACCGACCATCATAGAAGAAACACCACCCCTTCCCCAGCTAACTCGATCTATCTTGAGATCCCTTCATCACAGATCCTCTATCCTGATATCATATCCTAAAGCATCTAACATGGATGGATCCCTATGACTATCATCGTCTACCTATTTCTATGTTATTGACTCTTAGGTACCCACTACGAAAACCCAATGTTTTCAACTTATCTTCCAAGAATCTCTCCACCACTAAGGCCCAATCCAAAACTCCAGCATAAGTGGGAATGAAAAGAGATATCACTAATTACCTGATTTATTGGTATAATACCTACTCAAAGGTATGGGATACGAAGAATAGATCTTTTACCATATCCATGAAGTATTTTGAGAGATTATTAAACCTATTTTAATACCCCACTATGGTCATAATACCTTTCTAAAGATGAAGAAGATCTTGGATTCATAATGATCACAATGTGGCTGAATAAAATTCCTCCCTGTAGAGGAGCTCGCAGTTTGGTCATGATATATTTGTCTTGTCATTTGATTGAGTCACTAGACTCCACCATTGCTTAGCATATCCGGTAAGAAGACTCACTTCAAGGACCTCCATATGATCTATAGGTTTCCTCATAAAGAGTAAAACTCAATTAACTACCTCTATCCAATCCTAAGCTACCTGGAGGAATTGCTCACCCAAAAACCTGAGAGTTCATTGCCTTTGGAACTCATATAGCACACTCAGCCAATGTGTATCCTTAGTTGGCGCGGCCAATGATAAATGTTTCTCAATGAGTGGTGGTATAGCTGTTAAACCACTCTAAGGTAATATCTCTAGTATGTGCCCATGTACTAAAGCCTCATCACTTGGTGGATCATCCTTAATATCATATAGTTAAATATTGGTTGGCTATCTTCATATAGGCATAATGAAATAAACAAGATGTACCACTGTAAAAAAGTATATCCGGGGAGCTAACTCAAGAATGACATAGAAACTATAACATATTCCTATATGATGCATGTACTAATGTTTTCCCTACAACCAATTTTTATATGTAACAAGTCAAAAGGCAGGTCATTAGAGACCTGGTGTATAGAAACATTGGTTTCCGCACTAGCACTAGAATCCTTATCCTGAAATATGAACTCAAAAAACTTAAAACTATTTCCAAAAAAACAAAAACCAATATCATAGACTCCAATCCTAAGGTAGAAATGACTCTACTAATACCACTATATCATGACCCGGCCCAACAAGACCCAAATCGTGACTACCCCAAGCCTACCACTGATAGGACATGGGCTAGAAACTAGCACTGGGTAGGCATACACACACATGGAAGGCATTGACCTAATGTACATATACAAATGATCACATATACAAGCCCATAAAATTCTAAAATGTAAAATAACTGAGACCAATAAATACATACATCTATAATCCCACAATTAGAGTATGACAGTAAAGTATTGAAAGCAATAAAGGTTCTGAATACAAGCCTAATCAAAACTATAGAGAGTCCAACCTAATTAGGAGGTGAGGAATAATATCAAATGAAACCACATAAAAATAACTCTATATTTATATCTCAATATAAGTTCCCCCATCTCTCTATCATCCCAATACATTGTCAAATGGGTTGTCATATACATAAGACACAACATGTATGGGTAGAGCCCATGCAGGGGTGAGTATAACAATACCCAGTAGAAAATTATAAAAACACTAAAAATGAAACATAAAGAGTATTCATCTCATAATAATTATATATAAATAAATAAAATAACAAAAAATCTCAAATATACTCAGGAAGGACACAACACAACCATGTGGTCTCAACTAAATTGTCTGGCACAAGATTCTGGTAAATGCTTTTATGAAATTATTATTTTAGGAGAAACCAATCCATAATCCATGATATAATCAGAGAAACCCATCCAAGAGGTCATGATCATTATGAACCACCTAATTAAACTCACTGGTCTCTGAAGAAATCAATACTCAGATAGGGGATCACACCCAAGACTGATGGTGGAAGCCACAAACCCAGTCTAGACCAACCTGCTATATAGAAGATCGTATACCAATGATACCATGAACATTACTAAAATGACCTACTAGATGGAGGATCAATTCCTCGCACATAAAGGTCATGATAAGTCCATAAACCCTACATAGGTCATAATAAGAAATTATAGAGGCTCACACACTACTCTCATGGAGGGGCACCACAAACTCTATATGGGACTCATACTCTATGGGGGATCACAATCCAGATATGTAGATGTAATATCGCACCATACCCTTGAGGGGATAGACCAAGGTAACACACTCAACCAATACTAGTAAAAATTGAAGAAATCAAGGTCCCCAAACACCCTCAAAGGGGAAACAAATCTGTACTAGGGGTACATGGCGTGTCTATCCAACCCATGTTCTACTCATGTAGTTCTGCCTCACATAACATGTAAAACTAAAGTAAACTATGTGTAAATATGTATAAATATTTTCTAGAGGTATTTTGATATCCTTCCCACACTATATATCCATGTCTGAGTACATGGCTCTACACGTGTATTTTGGCCATGTCCATGTATCCCGAGATACCCATTGTAGTGTACCATCTATAGTATACACTAAGTTTATAGCATATCGTGAACACCGTGTATCATGTTTAGCTGAAACTAATTCCTATACATCAAAAATTCCTTATGGATAATTTTTATAATGTATAATAACAATCCAAACTTGTTTTCTCAATTTTGAGTATGTCACTTTTCTTTTTTACTAAAATGTCAATTTTAAATAAAATGACAACTTTGATTCATACCGGTCACACCGTGTATCGGATTGAGGTGTGGCTAATTCTTACACATCATAAATTAATTATGGATAATTTCCCTAAATCATTAAAACAATACAAATGTGTTTTCTTGGATTTTAGTATGCCACTTGTCTTTTTACTAAAATATCATTTTAAATTGAAAACACACACTTTGAGTCATACTGGTCACATCGTATGTCAGTTTGACATGAGACTATTTCTACATGTCATAAAAGGCTTAATAATAGTTTTTATAAAGTATCACGACAATACGATCATTTTTTCTTAATTTTTAGTGAGTGATGCAAGTTTTGAACTAAAATGACAATTTAATAATGATAACAGATACTTGGAGTCATACCGAGCACACCGTGTATCATATTAAGGTGCATATGATTCATAAACATCACAAATGACTTATGTATAGTTTTATGAAATTATTGAAACAATATAAATTCTTTTTATTGGTTTTTATTATCTGATGTATGTTTTTAATGAAAATGTCAATTTTAAACTAAAAATATAAATGTAAATTCATACAGGGTATAAAATGATGATAAAATCAACTAAATAAGTAGTAGAAAGTCACATATTCATTATTTATGTATACAATATGACACCATGTATACTTCCCAATTGTTTCTAAACAAATATATTTCCTCTTGTAAATATTAGGACTATTTATAGTACTGGTAGTAATAGAAAAATATAAATAAATAAAGGATTAATAAATATTTTAAATGGAATTGTAATTATTTTATAAATTACATCTTTTAAGATGCTAGTTTGTTGATGGTATATGATATCTTTAATAAAGTTTCAAACATAATAACCATAATATTTTCCATTAGTTTTGTAACACCCCGACCCCAGGTACCCAGAGTCGGTGCATTACTTCGTAACATTGGCATGATCACAAAAGATCAAGTCTCTAAAGACCGATTAGTTTAGTAGCCTTGGAAACACTAGATACATTCATAAACGTTACATTACATCATAAAGTGAAAAACTACAATAACAAAGTCTCCATAGTCCACACTCATATCCTCTTCTGACTATCCCTGCAGGTCATTCATAAAATACTTCTTCATATCCTGGAAAATATTAAAACATTGAAAAGGGTGAGCTCAGATGCTCAGTAAGGATAACAATATTGCGGAAGCTTTCATAAATAAACATAAAAATTTAAGGCAATGTATAACTAAAACAAAAGCCTTTTAAACTTGAACATCAACATAATATGGCAAAATTAAAATGAGATAAAGCCATTCACTTCTTGACATGGATATTCAACTGGTCGAATAATCACATGAAATATCAATAACCACTTTCATAATGAGGGAATGTATAATGCCGGACATTCTGAAACATTTTGTCAAGGCCTCGTCCAATACGTCTAAAATGATTAAGGCCTCGTCCAAAACCACAAATCAAATTGGGAAAGGGCCTCGGCCAATTCCAAGTCTAGTTGTCTCATGAGACCTACCGATGCATCGAGGAGCTATAGCGGGCTCCACTCGTCACTTATTAAGTCCAATACATTCCTCATATGAACAGGTTTAAACATCTCATAAACCATAACATAATCGTATCACATAAAACATGCAAAAAGGAAACATAACATTTCCACATTTCAATCACAAGATATCAATACAACACATTGATATAATAAAAACGCCTTCAAAACCATTTTCAATACCAAAATAAAAGAAAAGTATAACATGGTATTTATTCTTCATTTAAAAAAAGGGTATGGCTTGTAGAGGAAGCCGAAACTCAAATAGTGGTCACGGCGGCGGAGAAGTCATTTTCGCCACATACGTACGACAAAAACATTCCCTTTTTTCTTTTAGTAAACGCTTTGTATAAAAAAGATTCCTTTTGAATAAACGTAAAAGTCAATGTGGTTTATACACCGTATAAAAGAAATTTGTGTATAAAACCAAATATGCCTCAATGAAAGGAGATTGAGACGAAGTACTTACAAAGATCATTTTTAAAATAAAATAGATATATTATGTGTATTAACTATAGGTACACATAAAGAATACAAAATAAGACATAATAATATCATGACCTAATTTGAAAGTAGGAGATTAACCCAATGAATGGAAGTTGGGTTAAGAAGTTCCCTTACCTCGTGTCTGACTTGACTCAACCGTTCTTTAACCTCCTGAATAATAAACTAGAGTTAATATATACCTTATTAAGAACCATTTTCAATTTCATTATCCTTTTTATATCACTTATTACAATGTTATGAACATTATATAATTATTTAAGTTAATAACGGTCGTTTTGTCGATCTTTGGTACTAGAGTCAACAATAAACTTCTTATAATTACAAGTTGTTTATGTGGTAGAATATCCATTATATCCAGAATTATATTCATGATTTAGATGCCATATATATCTTATATATCCAGTATATACATTCATTTATAATATTACGTAACATTTAGAGGTAAGAAATGAAATGCACCGTTCATGGAGACGGTAAGCCGTACGTACGCATGAACGCTACTTTCATTTCAATTTCATATTTAATGGAATGAAATCATAATGATATAAATTTATAATATAATTAAAGTATAATATAGTGTATAATACCATTTAATCCATCCTTTATACATCCCACATATGGCATTAACGATTCAAATCACTTTGAGGGGGCGGTAGTCCGCACTTCCTAAAATGAAATTATCGCGTTTTACCCATAATCGAAATCCTATAGTATGCCATAAATGAGAAATACAGAAGAATAAGTAAAACATAAATATATTATATATCATATATAAAAATAGTGACATCTTAATGGCCACCTTTTAAGGTGTTATATGAGTGTTGAACAATCATCGTTTCGTGAGGCAGAAATTCGCCATCCACAGAAACCGTATGTTCTTTAACCATTAGATGTAGGTGTGTGTATGTGTAGCTCTAATAATTCTTATAAAAACATCCTAGTATATTTAGGATACTGGTTTTGTTTCAAAATAAATGAATAAAAAGAGTTTAGGGGGTTGGAGAAGAAAAATAAAACAAAACGACATTAGAGAAGACATTACCACAAAATCGGGTAACTCTTTTTGATTTGAGCCAAAGGATTCCTTGAGAAGATTTATCCCCAAAGTGAGGCTTCTAGGAGTAATAGGGGGAAGTTGGGAGAGTATTTGGGTAGAGGTTGTCCGAGAAAAATGGCTTTAAGGTGTGAATAAGGTGGGAGAGGTGGGGGCCTTTTATAAGTGGAGAGGAGGGGCTCTTTTGGAAAGATTGAAATGTTACATTATTATACAACGTTTTTAGGATTCTAAAGGTCCCACACTTATATAATTCGTGGATAAGGTGATAAGGGTTCTAAATCCCTTCATCCAATAGGCTTTGGACAAGTCTAAGCCTTGGATTTTGCATTATCTTCTCATTTTATTTAAATCGTTAAATAAAGAGGTCATCGCCGCATCATAATGATGTCATAAATAATTTAATTTATTTAATGTCTAAAAATAATTAAAAAAATACTATGATGTATTAAATCGTTTTATCTTTCTAATGAATATTTATAATCAAAATTTGGACTTGTGTAACCCCACTTAAAAACTGTTTTAGTAAAACAACTCATGTTTGTGTCAATTTAATTTTAACATTAAATAAATATATATTAATGTAATTTTCCAACTAAAGTGGCTCCATGGGGTCCCCAAGTTGAGCCATGGGTTTTCTTGGTCGGCCATGACTCATCCAATAGGATTATGACAAGTTTCAAGCCCATCTCATATTATTAAAACATTATTTTTACCTTAAACTACACTAATTACCTCTAATCGTGATTAAGAACTTAAAAGTTACTATTCACAAAAAATTATTGTAATCTCATTGAACCACATTTTACTTCTTAATGACAACCATGTATGTCGGATTTTTGAAAATCAAATCACAGAAGTGGTAATATTTCATTTAAATGAAAAATCAGTTATTTAACTACCACTTAGTGGTTTCACTATTCATAAAAAATTGATGTTTTTCAGAACAAAGCCAAAATTTCACCCTAAGCTATAATTGATATTCCGAATTCAAAAATGATGTCTATTTTACAAAATTCCAAACATATAAGTTTCATTAATTAATTTTATAATTAATTCCTGCTGTTACAACAAATAGCGTGTTTTTAAGAAACAATTTATATGAAAAGATTGGCAATTGTTTATGTCCATATTCAATGTTAAATTAATTCTAATTACCACCATTGGATAAAATGGTAAAAATATATTCTAATTATACTTTAAAAACACTAAATAGTATAATTTATCACTATAAAGTATTTTGATTAAAAAATTTGTTTTTAAGTAATTTTCACTATTCATAAAAAATTAGAAGTTCTCATAAAAATACCAAAAATTCAACATAGGAAAATTTCGATATTACGAATACAAAAATGAAGTCCATTTTGAAATATAAAATTTCTATAATTTTAAAAAGTGGTTATTACTATTCATAACGGCTACTTTGATTAGTCGCGGTGTTTTAGAACTCGAACATGCGTACAATGCAAGCTGTTGCATTATTGAAAGAGAGGCGTATCGTGGAAGCTCAGGGTGTTACATTCTCCCCTCCTTCAATAAATTGCGTCCTCGCAATTTGATATTTTTCTTTGAAAATAAGAGGTTGAAAATAGAAAATACCTTTTTGGAAAACCCACATCGGAAATAAGGTTAATTAAATTTAGCCTTAATAAGAGGGAAAGGGAAATGAAAAAGTCACCACCCAATTATGATATCGATTAGGAGAACATTGGTTGCAATTAGAGACATATAATTGGAGGAAAAACATAAATATTCGTAGGGAGTGATTGAGGTCATCAATCACAATCAACTGTCAATTTGAGGGCCTCAAAGCCTTCAATCTATGTTGATTTAAAATATCATCAGTTCAACAAGACATAAGGTATTAGGATAACGCATTTTTTTGTTTTAATATCCCTTTACTAAAGTTTAAGAATTAATTTATTCATTGAATAACAGATAGGTATATATATATTTATGCCTGACAATTAGAGTTTCAACCTTCAACTCACCTTTCACTCAAAAAGATAATAGAACCCAAAAATATTATACTTTTCCTAATTGTATAAGGTTCCAAAATCAATTGTAACCTCAGATTCCCCAAACAAAGTAAAGTTTCTCTTATTGTCACATACTAAAAATATGATTACCTTCATCATATTAAATCCTTAATGAAAACAACATGTACTTCAGTACAATCCTTATATATATCACATTATTCTTATAACCATAATCTAGTTCTTGAGTCCAAAAACACAAATACAATAATTATTCCACTTCAACTGTAGTCACAACATAAGATTGGCCTTGATCCCTTGGCCTTTTCTGATGTAAGTTTCCTTGACGCTTAGGACATTCATTTGCATAATGACCCATTTCTCTACAATTTTAGCATTCAATATTGATAGCCTCTTTCTTTCCCTTGCAATCACGCGCCTGGTGACCTTTTTCTCCACATTTATAACAAACTCCCATTCCTTTTAGGAAAGCACCGGGGAGATTCTTCCCACAACTATCGCATAATGGAAAATCCTTCTTTCCCTTTTTCCCTTTATCCGTTTCTTGTTCCACCATTATCTTCTTCTCTTGCTTTACTTTGTTGTCATAAGACTTAGAGAATTCCTTTTCTGTCTTGATAGCACACGAGACAATATCTTCGTATGATGAGAAGGATTGTGATACTAAAGCTCGATGGAGAAATGGTTTTAACCCATCAAAGAAACGATCAATCTTACTCCTTGGGTTACGTATATAATCAGCAGCATGCCTCACTAACCTTGTAAAGTTATCCTCATACTTTGCGACATTCTCATCCTCCTTCTGCCTCAGACTCAGAAATTGCCTTTCCATATCCGCTCGATGGTCTCGAGGAAAGTATTTTTCTAAGAATAGCTCTTTGAACTCCTGCCATTCCATGTTTGTTAATTCATCATCTTCTTTGTGTTTTGAATTAGCGACCACCACTGATCGGCATCTTCAGTGAGGCGGTAAACTACCATGACAACCTTCTCCCTTTCACTACTCCCCAAGGCACGGAATATTTTCTCTAAGGAATTTATCCATTTCTCAGCTACTATAGGATTTTTACTCCCATTGAAGGTTGGTGGTTGTTGCCTCATGAAGCGGTCTAACATTGATCCTCCACGTTGCGGATCAGGGTGCTCCATACGAGTAAGGTTATTATTCATAACCTGTGTGAGTTGTCCCAGTATGGTAATAAGTTGATCAGCACCAGTTGTATCTCCATATCCACAATAATTATCTTGAGCAGGAGGGAAATCCCTACACGGAGTGCGTGCATTGATACGGTTTCCATTCCTTCCACTAGGCGCCATTTCTAAACAATGCCATAAACTAGATTAGTTTATGAATTAAAATACATAATTCCATACTTGTAAAACACTTTACATAAATTGAACTATTTATGGATACAATCCATAATCATAAAAATAAATGTTTTCTTTGAGGAAGTATATACTCAAAACCCTTCATAGTGGTTTGTAAATAAAATGAGAATTATCCCAAGCATATCCCCCGGGAGTGTCATAACCAAGAGTGCAGCAAGGCCCGTTGTCGTGCACCAGTTCCCGTTCGAGTCTAGCTCAAAGCGGTGTTTTCGTGTTTTACCCCTAGGTACATCTGTGCCAGAGCCGCCTCTACTTGCTCGTATCCAGACAGGGATGTATTGCTCGGAAAACTCACAAAATCTCTACAATAACAAAATTCTAGGAAGTTCTTCTATACTAATCCTCAATGTCTATCTTTGGGCTATGTGCTCTAATCAGAGTTTATCTAAATCTAGATTCCAAGGTTAGTACTAAACTGCCTCTGATACCAACTGTAACGCCCCGACCCCAGCTACCCAGAGTCGGTGCATTACATCGTAACATTGGCATGATCACAAAAGATCAAGTCTCGAAAGACCGATTAGTTTAATAGCCTTGGAAACACTAGATACATTCATAAACGTTACATTACATCATAATGTGAAAAACTACAATAACAAAGTCTCCATAGTCCACACTCATATCCTCTTTTGACTATCCCCGCAGGTCATTCATAAAATACTTCTTCACATCCTGGAAAATATTCAAAACATTGAAAGGGGTGAGCTCAGATGCTCAGTAAGGATAACAATATTGCAGAAGCTTTCATAAATAAACATAAATATTTAAGGCAATGTATAACTAAAACAAAAGCATTTTAAACTTGAACATCAACATAATATAGAAAAAGTAAAATGAGATAATGCCATTCACTTCTTCACATGGATATTCTACTGGTCGAATAATCACATGAAATACCAATAACCACTTTCATAATGAGGGAATTTATAATGCCGGACATTCTGAAACATTTTGTCAAGGCCTCGGCCAAGACGTCTAAAATGATTAAGGCCTCGGCCAAAACCATAAATCAAATTGGGAAAGGGCCTCGGCCAATTACAAGTCTAGTTGTCTCATGAGACCTACCGATGCATCGAGGAGCTATAGCGGGCTCCACTCGTCACTTATTAAGTCCAATACATTCCTCATATGAACAGGTTTAAACATCTCATAAACCATAACATAATCGTATCACATAAAACATGCATAAAGGAAACATAAAATTTCCACATTTCAATCACAAGATATCAATACAACACATTGATATAATAAAAATGCCTTCAAAACCATTTTCAATACCAAAATAAAAGAAAAGTATAACATGGTATTTATTCTTCATTTAAAAAAAAGGGTATGGCTTGTAGAGGAAGCCGAAACTCAAATAGTGGTCACGGCGGCGGAGAAGTCATTGTCGCCGCATACGTACGACAAAAACATTCCCTTTTGTCGTTTAGTAAACGCTTCGTATAAAAAAGATTCCTTTTGAATAAATGTAAAAGTCAATGTGGTTTATACACCGTATAAAAGAAATTTGTGTATAAAACCAAATATGCCTCAATGAAAGGAGATTGAGACGAAGTCCATACAAAGATCATTTTTAAAATAAAATAGATATATTATGTGTATTCACTATTGGTACACATAAATAATACCAAATAAGACATAATAATATCATGACCTAATTTGAAAGTAGGAGATTAACCCAAAGAATGGAAGTTGGGTTAAGAAGTTCCCTTACCTCGTGTCTGACTTGACTCAACCGTTCATTAACCTCCTGAATAATAAACTAGAGTTAATATATACCTTATTAAGAACCATTTTCAATTTCATTATCCTTTTTATATCACTTATTACAATGTTATGAACATTATGTAATTATTTAAGTTAATAACGGTCGTTTTGTCGATCTTTGGTATTAGAGTCAACAATAAACTTCTTATAATTACAAGTTGTTTATGTGGTAGAATATCCATTATCTCCAGAATTATATTCATGATTTAGATGTCATATATATCTTATATATCCAGTATATAAATTCATTTATAATATTACGTAACATTTAGAGGTAAGAAATGAAATGCACCGTTCATGGAGACGGTAAGCCGTACGTACGCATGAACGCTAATTTCATTTAAATTTCATATTTAATGGAATTAAATCATAATGATATAAATTTATAATATAATTACAGTATAATATATTGTATAATACCATTTAATCCATCCTTTATACATACCACATATGGCATTAACGATTCAAATCACTTTGAGGGGGCTGTAGTCCGCACTTCCTAAAATGAAATTATCGCGTTTTACCCATAATGGAAATCATAAAGTATGCCATAAATGAGAAATACAGAAGCATAAGTAAAACATAAAAATATTATATATCATATATAAAAATAGTGACATCTTAATGGCCACCTTTGAAGGTGTTATATGAGTGTTGAACAATCATCGTTTCGTGAGGCAGAAATTCGCCATCCACAGAAACCGTATGTTCTTTAACAATTAGATGTAGGTGTGTGTTAGTGTAGCTCCAATCCTTCTTATAACAACATCCTAGTATATTGAGGATACTGGTGTTGTTACAAAAGAAATGAATAAAAAGAGTTTAGGGGGTTGGAGAAGAAAAATAAAACAAAACAACATTAGAGAAGACATTACCTCAAAATCGGGTAACTCTTTTTGATTTGAGCCAAAGGCTTCCTTGAGAAGAGTTCTGCCAAACATGAGGCTTCTAGGAGTAATAGGGGGAAGTTGGGAGAGTATTTGAGCAGAGGTTGGCCGAGCCAAATGGCTTGAATGTGTGAATAAGGTGGGAGAGGTGGGGGCCTTTTATAAGTGGAGAGGATGGGCTCTTTTGGAAAGATTGAAATGTTACATTATTATACAATGCTTTTCGGATTCTAAAGGTCCCACACTTATATAATTCGTGTATAAGGTGATAAGGGTTCGAAATCTCTTCATCTAATAGGCTTTGTACAAGTGTAAGCCTTGGATTTTGCATTATCTTCTCATTTTATTTAAATCGTTAAATAATGAGGTCATCGCCGCATCATAATGATGTCATAAATAATTTAATTTATTTAATGTCTAAAAATTATAAAAAAAATACTATGATGTAGGAAATATTTTTAGATTTCTAATAAATATTTATAATCAAAATTTGGACTTGTGTAACCCCACTTAAAAACTGTTTTAGTAAAACAACTCATGTTTGTGTCAATTTATTTTTAACATTAAATAAATATATATTAATGTCATTTTCCAACTAAAGTGGCTCCATGGGGTCCCCAAGTTGAACCATGGGTTGTCTTGGTCGGCCATGACTCATCCAATAGGAGTAGGACAAGTTTCAAACCCATCTCATATTATTAAAACATTATTTTTACCTTAAACTACACTAATTACCTCTAATCGCGATTAAGAACTTAAAAGATACTATTCACCAAAAATTATTTTAATCTCATTGAACCACATTTTACTTCTTAATGACAACCATGTATGTCGGATTTTTGAAAATCAAATCACAGAAGAGGTAATATTTCATTTAAATGAAAAATCAGTTATTTAACTACCACTTAGTGGTTTCACTATTCATCAAAAATTGAAGTTTTTCAGAACAAAGCAAAAATTTCACCCTAAGCTATAATTCATATTCCGAATTCAAAAATGATGTCTATTTTACAAAATTCCAAAAATATAAGTTGCATTAATTAATTTTATAATTAATTCCCGCTGTTACAACAAATAGCGTGTTTTTAAGAAACAATTTATATCAAAAGATTGGCAATTGTTTATGTCCATTTTCAATGTTAAATTAATTCTAATGACCACCATTGGATAAAATGGTAAAAATATATTCTAATTATACTTTAAAACCACTAAATAGCATAATTTATCACTATAAATTATTTTTATTAAAAAAGTTGTTTTTAAGTAATTTTCACTATTCATAAAAAATTAGAAGTTCTCAGAAAAATACCAAAAACTCAACATAGGCTAATTTCGATATTACGAATACAAAAATTAAGTCCATTTTGAAATATAAAATTTATATAATTTTAAAAAGTGGTTATTACTATTCATAACAGCTACTTTGATTAGTCGCGGTGTTTTAGAACTCGAACTTGCGTACAATACAAGCTATTGCATTATTGAAAGAGAGGCGTATCGTGGAATCTCGGGGTGTTATAAGTTTGTTTCAGACACTATAAAAACATTTAAAAATAATAAATTTATTTTGATGTATGTTTTGATGGTGAAATCTCATTATATATACCCTAATAATTATCCAATTGTAGAATTTGATAGGCTACTTATGCTCATAGACTATCCTCATGCCATGATTTTGATGATATTTAAACATCACCTTATCATAATATAATTTTCATTAAAACATAATATAAAATTTATAACTTGAATTTTAGTTGTAAAACATTGCATGTAGTGTATTACAAATTGATAAAAGTCATCACATGTGATCAGTTTTTTGGGTATCCATGCATTGAATCAAGAAAATAAATATTTGGAGTATCCAAATTGACTGTAATGAGTAACAAATGATACCAAAAAATAAAAAGAAATATTTAACGAAATGAATAAAAATATATTTGATATTATTAAATTGTAGAGTTTTACCCCTGTATCATTGGTATTAAAAATATTTTATCCTTTGTACGTTTTCTTTCAAACATTATGGCCAGTTTTTTCACTATTATGTCAATTTTCTTTAATACCAATAAGAATAGTTGTGTATAAGTTATTTGAGGACTATGGAGTCCAAATTTCTATTCACAGGGTTTACCCTTCAAATAGTATTGATATATATGCCAGAAAAAATTATGAGTAGTATTCATTCATAATTAAAATAGTAGATCATCTATTGGAAAAACAAATAATAAAAACACACCTCATGTATACATTTACAATTGAGACTCCTATCCATTCATGGATGAGGATTTAATTTACGTTCTAAAGACTAATGTAGTCTGTAATGGCCACTTCGTATGTCTATTATTCAAAAATAGTTGTGGTCATAGCACCACTTGCTAATGTTTTATCTACATGAACCTTTAATGTTAGTAAATGTGGAAGTTGAATGGGTGGGGTAAAGGTAATTTGTGAAGATATTTTTGATTGGTTTGTTGATCCTTTAGGTCATTTTAATTCAACATTTCATTTCTCCTCCTTACCGTTGTCCTTATGTATTAAAATTCATCGGTTCAGACCTTTTTTCATTAATTGTTATAGTTTTTTCATGAAAAATGAATTGGAAATGAATATATACTTATCGAAATATTTTTTACAAGATCAAGTATCCATGATATGAATGTTCCAATAGCTTGTTAGAATGTATGAATATATACATCATCATGTTGAACAGGAAGTTGTTTAGTGCTCGACTCATGAGCTATGTTAATCCCCACCCTCACATTAATTATTGTAAGTTGTTTTCTGTGTATATTATCTCCTTGTATATTGAACATGGTATCCCTCACAACAATAAAATGGGTTGGTGTTCATAGATATAAATCACAATAATTTTCACCCTCTAAAATATCAATATAGGGTAGGTATCAATGTCTTCCTGATTCACATTTCATAGAAACAATTATGAGAATATTTATTGCCTCTTCTAATACTACTATTTGAGGGGAATGGATCACATCAAAGTTGGTGGGGGATCTTCATGTAGTTATTGTTATTGGGTTATTTATTCTATTTTTATCCTTCCTAAAACATTTTCTAACAACTATAATTGACAATAAAGTTTTTATTCTAGAGTAGATAATTGTTCTTGCAACTCTTTAATTTTCTTATCTTCACCCCCTATTCATTTTTTTCTCAAAATATTTTTTGGGTGACACCCCAAAACCCACAACTCTGACATGACTATACTATTCTAGCCACTTCAAGACTAATTATAGTAGTTATTCATAGAGTTAAGGTGATGATAATTCTTGTATCTATGTTGAATAAAAAAATTACTAAAATAAGAAATAATTATTATGTAATACCAATTCAAAGATAAAAAAATTATTGTGTCATAATTACACATGCTTCCCACACTTTTTGTTTGTTTTCATATATTAATATCCCTTCATTATTTACATGTGCCTCATTATATAGAACATCAAATGATAAGGAAGTGGATTTGGATTTTAATTAATCAATATTAATATATAAAAATGAACATAATTATGTTGTTTTTTCATTTCACAAAAAATTATTATGGTGGATTTAAAATAGATACCATTTTTTGCAAGTGAAGCATACCCCATAATTTCTTTATAGTAGGGGTACATTGGTTTTTCTACTCATTGCTTATTTTCATCACTCGTTTTTTGTTTCATAAATTAACAATTCTTAATCAGAGTGATTTACACATGTATTGTTAAGCATTGTATTACCTGTCATAATGTACATGGAAACATACCTCCTCAAAATGACCAATAAACTCATCCCACACTTGTTGGTTTATTAGGTGTACATACATCTATGGTGTATGTGGGTTTATTTTCCCTTCGGTTTCTTTTTGATTAATCTTCATAAGAATTTTGTGGAAGCCTATATAAGCCTTTCTAGTGAGAATTAATACAAATTTCATTTGTGAGTCCTCTAATGTAAATGCACTCTCCAAGGGATAATGGAGATTAATTAAATGTTTCATTGTTATTTTTAATAAAATAGAGAAATTATGTAATAATGTTACCCAAATATCTTCCCAAATTAGTGTCTTAAGAGTGGGAATAACATTGTTCCACGAATCTACATCAATCATAATGTGCATGTGAGTGGTGATCCCAATATAACTACTTTTTTTTCAAAAAAACTTTAGAGGAAAAGTGAGAAACCATAAAGGCCAACAACACCCATAGGCAACCAAAACAGAAACCCAAAACAAACTATAGGATCATATCATCTATATAAATTACAACATGATGAAAAGATTCATCCAAGAATAACCTTTCAGTGGGCAGTCCTGTGCAGAAATGGACAGGCCTGGAGCCGATGGAAAATCCATACCCTCTCATCATCCAGATCCAAAAGGCATGGTCTAGTGAAGACTTGATTCTCTAATCCTCGTCTGGAGTAGATCGAAGTAGCATGCTAAGGAAGAAACACCAGACTTCTCAAAGAAACCATACAGAGAGTTGAAATCAACCCAGACACATCTCGAACATCAATCCAGTCAAACCAACCAAGTAACTTCCAATTTAAAAAAAAGTCATAAAAGAGAAACTTAAGGTTACCATAATCTGCTTCCCTAAATGACTTCTAGGATAAATCCAAAACCTGAGTGTTGGATTCCTCCATCATCATCTTTTCAACCTCATAAAAGAGTTGGTCCCATGGTTGTATGTGCTCCTTCATGCTTATCTCCCCTTTATTGAATCCCCATACTATAATGAGATTCTGTTTTTTTAATCCATGTGTATTTATCCTCATTGAGAGACACTCTAATGGTCCTCCCCATCATCTTATCAGACTTATTTTTGGTTTCATTGAGCACCAATACCAGCTCAGTCACTTCCTTATCCAAACTCAATATAAAATCCAAGGAATGTTCATCCTGGTTCCCTGACCTCAAGTGTCTCAATGTCTAAATGGTTTTTTTCTTATCTTTTAACTTTTTTGAAGAGAAATTAACAAGGGGAGGAGGTAATGAGGATTAATCCTTTCTACCATTCCTCCTCCTAATGCTTCTATTTCTCCTCAGGCTTGAAGCTTCATCCGTCGAATGCCTGAGTTCACTCCCATTGGATTCCTTCCCGCAGACCCCATTGTAAACTTTCTCCCTTAGAACAGCAGAATACGAACCCAACTTAACCTATTATATGTAACGCCCCGACCCCAGTTACCCAGAGTCGGTGCATTACTTCGTAACATTGGCATGATCACAAGAAAGATCAAATCTCGAAAGACCGATTGGTTTAGTAGCCTTGGAAACACTAGATATATTCATAAGTTTTACATTATATCATAAAATGAAAAACTACTACAACAACATAATGTTTCCACAGTCCACACTATAATCCCCTCATAATATCCCTGCAAGTCATTTATAACTTACATCTTCACATCCTGGGAAAAATAAAACATAGAAAAGGGGTGAGCTCAAATGCCCAGTAAGGATAACAATATAGCGGAACATTCAAAAATAAGCATAAACATTTAAGGCAATGAATTACTAAAACAAAAGCCTTTTAAACTTGAACTTCAACATAGTATGGCAAAAGTAAAATGAAATAATGCCATTTACTTGTTCACATGGATATTCTACTAATCGAATAATCACATGCAAAATCAATAACCACTTTCATAATGTTGGAATGCATAATTCTAAACTTTAATTACTTTTCAAGGCCTCGTCCCAAGACCTTGGGGATAACTGTAACCGGAACCCAACCCGGAGTGCCTCTAATAACCGGACACCAACCCGGAGTGCCTCTAATAACCGGACACCAACCCGGAGTGCCTCTAATAACCGGACACCAACCCGGAGGGATTACTTTTACCAGTCCCTAACCTGGAGGGCTTACTTTTACCAGTCCCCAACCTGGAGGGCTTACTTTTACCAGTCCCCAACCTGGAGGGCTTACTTTAACCAGTCCCCAACCTGGAACATACTTGTCCAACACATTCATATGAAGTAAAGATTGAAATATAACATAAACATTATTATTGGAACTAGCACACGAAATGTCAATACTTTCACCATAAACTATGAATGGTATAAAAAAAGCACATCCACAGTCAAAAATATCACAAAACCTTCAAAACAATATAGAAGTTTTGTATCATAATAAATCAATTTCAAATAATCTTAAAACCCATCAAAGGATGTTGACATAGATGAAATCAAAATTCTTTTTAAAGAAATATCTCTTTTTATTTTGAAATCATTTAAGATCCATATAAAATCAAACATTTTCTTTGAAAATAATCTTATAAGATTTTAAGGGAAGCTTTGACGATTTTATAACGGCGGAAAATAACTGCACCCGCCGTATAAATTAAAAAAAACATTCTTATCTTAATTCTGTCGAAAAGGTTAAGAAGCACCTTGTTTGGAAAACGACGGAAAGATTCCCTTATAAACCTCTTATAAAAAGTCAAACAAGGGTATAAATGACTTTAACCCATATTCTTTTAAATATTAAAAATGTTTTGAAATACATTTTGAAGAAACATGGATGTGGATGATAACGAGATCCCAGTAGATTATTACGTATAAACAACCTCAGATAATGAAGAGATTGTGAAATAACCCTTACCAGTTTGGTAACTTATGAAACATACAACCCATGAAAGAGGTATCATACAATGAATATGTAAGTACACATAAATTAGAGTGTATTACACAAAGAATATAATTATGGTCAGTACATACACCACACAAAAGGTAATGGTGGCAATATGGCATGAATCTCACGGGAATAAGGAGTGAGATGAAAACCCCTTACCACGTTAATCAAATGAGTCGTATGGCCAAAAGTTAATAACCACAAAATTATTTACAGAATAACATGAATATAAAGATAATCATGATAATATATATCAAATGCCAGTACACAAAACACCACTTTCAATAATTTAGTGGCGAATAATGGAAATCTCACGGAATTGAATGTGAGATAAGAAAATCCCTTACCTTGTAATTTTCCTTGGTTGGGGTAGGTTAACCTCCTTTAATTTAGGTAACTCACTTTGGTTGGAACCAAAGGACTTCTTGAAATGCTTTCTGCCTAAGGGGAAGCTTCAAGGAGGAGGAGAGGGATGTGGGGAGATTAGTTGGGCAGAGTTTGGACGATCCAAGTGGCATGAGAGGTGTCTGGAATGAGTAGAAGTGGTCTCCTTTTATAAGGGAGAGGAGGGGCTCTTTAGGAAAGAGTGAAAGTATTACTTTATAATATAATTATATTCGGTTTATAATGGTCCAAAAATCATTGAGGTCGAAGATAAGATGACTCATATTCTAAATAACATCAACCAATAAGAATTGGACAGGTTTTAGATAACATTTTAATCATTATAATCTTATTTATTTAAATGATTTATTAATGAGGTAAACATTTCATCACTATTGTGTCATTAATAACTTAACTTATATGATGTCTAAAAATTATAAATAAAATATCATTATGTAGGAAATATTTTTAGCTTTATAATGAATATTTATAATCGAAAATCCAACATGTATAACCCTATGTAAAAATTGTTCTTCTAAAAGATGTAAGCTTATGCCATTTTTATTTTTATTTTAACTTTATTAATATAAAGTGTCCCTACCACATACAAGTGGCTCCAAGGGGTCCCCAAATTGACCCAAGGATGCTCATGGTCGGGTATGTGTCCACCAATAAGGTTAGGACACGTTTTAGGGTAATTTTGTATTATTATAATATTATTTTTTAACCCTTATTTACCGGATTTACCCTTAACCATGGTAAATAAAATATTTACCACAGTAATTATTCAAAATGTCTAAAAATAAAAGTTACCTATTTACACAATTTGGACATCCTGATTCCAAATATGGAATCCATTTTTCTAAATTCAAAACACAGAATTGGTAGAAATTAATTTAAAATTAATTCCCGCTGTCAAAACAAAAAGCGTGTTTTTAAGAGATAATAACTATCAAAAGATTGACACTTGTTTATGTTCGGTTTAATTGTAAAATTATGTCCAATGACCAACATTATATTAAATGGTAAAAATATATTCTAAATATACTTTAAAACTACTAAAATTCATAATTTATCACTATTAATTATTTTGATTAAAAAAGTTGTTTTTAATTAAAATTTAGTAATTTTCACTATTCATCAAAATATGAAAGTTATCCGAAAAGTACCAAAATTTCACCTTAGGCTAAATTCGATATTCCGAATCCAAAAATGAAGTCCATTTTAAAATATAAAATATATATAATTTTAAAATGTAGGTATTACTATTCATAACGGCTAGTTTGATTGGTTGTGGTGTGTGTTAAAACTCAAGGTTGCGTACAACACACACTACTGTATTATTCAAAGAAAGTGTACCGTGGAAGCTTGGAATGTTTCATTTTAAATTTTTGATGTCCCCATTTAGTCAAAAAGTTTAAAATATTGTATTTAAAAAGGGTTCACTATTAAAAGTTGATAAAAGTGCAATACTGAAAATGAATTTGTTCTTGCATTATATCTAAGAAACTCATAATATGGATTCTAAAATTATAAGGATTATATAAAGTTTAAAATTTAGATAATACTATTCATAACCTCTTTTGAATGGATTTTTTTTGTAAGTCATGGTGTGATTGAACTCAGTGTTGCGTGTAGTGCAAGTTATTGAATTATTTTGAATAAATAACACACTATGAAATCTTGGGGTGTTACATTCTCCCCTCCTTCAATAAATTGCGTCCTCGCAATTTGAAATTGTTCTTTGAAAATAAAAGGTTGAAAATAGAAAATATATTTGTGGGAAAACCCACATCGGAAATTGGTTTACTAAAATTTAGTCTTAATATGAGGAAAAGAGAAATGAAAGGGTCACCACCAAATTATGATCTCGATTAGGAGAACATTGGTGGCAATTAGAGACATATAATTGGAGGAAAAACGTAAATATTTATAGGTAGTGGTTGAGGTCATCAATCACAAACAAGTATAAAATTGAGGTCCTTAAACTCATCAATCTATGATGATTTCAAGTACCAACGGTTCAACAAAATATAGGGTATTGGGATCACACATTTTTGACATTTTAAAATATCTTAGTTGAAATCCCACATCGAAAAATGAATTAATGAGGCCTCTATTTAAAATAAAGAGTGGAAAGTATGAAGATTACCGAAAATAACACATACTAGGGTTCCATGTAGGAAAATATGGATATGGAGGAGAAATCTAACCATCAATTATCTGATGGAGAGTGGTAGAGAACATGGCTATGAAAAGGACAACAATCCCAAAGCCATAAATTAGTGATGATTTAAGGTACCATCTAGGGAAACATTTTTGTTCTAAGTTCCTTTTATTAATGTTGAGGAATTTATTTATGAGATTGGATAAGATCATAAGGAGATATACTTACTTTATAATCAGAGTTTTATCCATTAATAAGTTTCTACCACAAACTCATCTTTCACTCTAAAAGATAATAGAATGTAATTTTTAATTTATTTATACTATTCGTACAGGGTTCCAAAATAAATGAATTTATAATTCATCTACCAGATCTTTAAAAAAAACAACATTATTTAATCCAGGACATCTCATGGGCCAGTGGTAGGTGATACACCCTTGTCGCCCTTCAGTTGCGGGTTCAAGTCTCGCAGCCTTGCCGGACGCGACGGGTTGCCGCCCAACCTCCGGGTTTTCCTTTTATGGTAATCCAAAATAATCCAAACTAGAACTATCCAAAATACTTCTTTCCAAACTCACAGTCCAACATTTATAAGGAAGGTAAACATAATATAGATCCTTTTTACCCCGCAATAGCATATGAATACCTTCATCTTGTATTCTTTTAATAAACTGAAACATCTTGAATTACCATATTCCTTATTGATTACATTCATGCTCCCCTATTCCATATAGAATGCTGGATATACTTCATTAATCCAAAAATGTTTTAAACCCCAACAATGATGGAATATACAAATCATTAATTAGTTCCAAGGTAGTCAAGAATATCGAATATAATTTATCCAAAACAATCACATATTATTCCAAAATCACTACCTCAGTATCAGAACTATATTATGATTTATCATTCTCTCAACCATATATTTTCCAAAAATTTATCCTGCTATTGAGTCACTTTTCTTTGTTCCACATAATCTCAAGTCCTTAATGAAATAGTACTGCAGTACAATCCTTATATACTCCATAATTATTATAACAAGTACATTGTTGATACAACACTCAATTGACATAATCAACATAAGAACTCTAATCATTCCTCTTCATCTGTGGTAGTATCATAACTTGATTATTATCCAATAGCATCATTTGCGGCATAGTCTGATGACTGGGGAATAGGTTCGCGTAGTGTCCAAACTCCTTGCAAATGAAGCATTGTACATTTGAAACCATTTTCTTACCCTTGCAGTCATGTACTTTGTGCCCTTTTCCTCCACACTTATAACAAACTCCCATTCCTTTCAGGCAAGTTCCAGGGTGTTTCTTTCCACAGTTACCACATATGGGAAAATTCTTCTTTTCCCTCTTCCCTTTATCCATCTTTCTCTCTTCTATCCTTTTCTTCTCTTGCTTCCCTTCAAAGCCATAGGACTTAGTAATCTCTTTACTTATCTTATCAATACATGATATTATTTCTTCATATGATGATAATACATGGGAGACTATTTCTCTTATAAATTCTAGCTTAAGACCATGAAAGATATGATCCTTCCTTCTCTTTGGATCATGTGCATTTCCGGAGTTCTCATTCCTTCTACTGGGCGCCATTTCTAAACAATGGCATAAACTAGATCAGTTTATGAATCAAAATACATAATCCCATACTTATAAAACACTTAACATAAATTGAACTATTTATGGATATAATCCATAATCAAAAAAATGTTTTCTTTGAGGAAGTATATACTCATAAACCCTTCATAATGATTTGTAAAGAAAATGAGAGTTATCCTAAGCATATCCCCCGGGAGTGTCGTAACCAAGAGTGCAGCAAGGCCCGTTGTCGTGCACCAGTTCCCGTTCGAGTCTAGCTCAAAGCGGTGTTTTCGGGTTTTACCCCTAGGTACATCTGTGCCAGAGCCGCCTCTACCTGCTCGTATCCAGACAGGGATGTATTTCTCGGAAAACTCACAAAATCTCTACAATACCAAAATTCTAGGAAGTTCTTCTATACTAATCCTCAAAGTTCATCTTAGGTATACGTGCTCTAATCAGAGTTTATCTAAATCTAGCTTCCAAGGTTTGTACTAAACTTCCTCTGATACCAACTGTAACGCCCCGACCCCAGTTACCCAGAGTCGGTGCATTACTTCGTAACATTGGCATGATCACAAGAAAGATCAAATCTCGAAAGACCGATTGGTTTAGTAGCCTTGGAAACACTAGATATATTAATAAGTTTTACATTATATCATAAAATGAAAAACTACTACAAAAAAATAATGTTTCCACAGTCCACACTATAATCCCCTCATAATATCCCTGCAAGTCATTTATAACTTACATCTTCACATCCTGGGAAAAATAAAACATAGAAAAGGGGTGAGCTCAAATGCCCAGTAAGGATAACAATATAGCGGAACATTCAAAAATAAGCATAAACATTTAAGGCAATGAATTACTAAAACAAAATCCTTTTAAACTTGAACTTCAACATAGTATGGCAAAAGTAAAATGAAATAATGCCATTTACTTGTTCACATGGATATTCTACTAATCGAATAATCACATGCAAAATCAATAACCACTTTCATAATGTTGGAATGCATAATTCTAAACTTTAATTACTTTTCAAGGCCTCGTCCCAAGACCTTGGGGCTAACTGTAACCGGAACCCAACCCGGAGTGCCTCCAATAACCGGACACCAACCCGGAGTGCCTCTAATAACCGGACACCAACCCGGAGTGCCTCTAATAACCGGACACCAACCCGGAGGGCTTACTTTTACCAGTCCCTAACCTGGAGGGCTTACTTTTACCAGTCCCCAACCTGGAGGGCTTACTTTTACCAGTCCCCAACCTAGAGGGCTTACTTTAACCAGTCCCCAACCTGGAACATACTTGTCCAACACATTCATATGAAGTAAAGATTGAAATATAACATAAACATTCTTATTGGAACTAGCACACGAAATGTCAATACTTTCACCATAAACAATGAATGGTATAAAAATAGCACATCCACAGTCAAAAATATCACAAAACCTTCAAAACAATATAGAAGTTTTGTATCATAATAAATCAACTTCAAATAATCTTAAAACCCATCAAAGGATGTTGACATAGATGAAATCAAAATTCTTTTTAAAGAAATATCTCCTTTTATTTTGAAATCATTTAAGATCCATATAAAATCAAACATTTTCTTTGAAAATAATCTTATAAGATTTTAAGGGAAGCTTTGACGATTTTATAACGGCGGAAAATAACCGCACCCGCCGTATAAATTAAAAAAAACATTCTTATCTTAATTCTGTCGGAAAGGTTAAAAAGCACCTTGTTTGGAAAACGACGGAAAGATTCCCTTATAAACCTCTTATAAAAAGTCAAACAAGGGTATAAATGACTTTAACCCATATTCTTTTAAATATTAAAAATGTTTTGAAATACATTTTGAAGAAACATGGATGTGGATGATAACGAGATCCCAGTAGATTATTACGTATAAACAACCTCAGATAATGAAGAGATTGTGAAATCACCCTTACCAGTTTGGTAACTTATGAAACATACAACCCATGAAAGAGGTATCATACAATGAATATGTAAGTACACATAAATTAGAGTGTATTACACAAAGAATATAATTATGGTCAGTACATACACCACACAAAAGGTAATGGTGGCAATATGGCATGAATCTCACGGGAATAAGGAGTGAGATGAAAACCCCTTACCACGTTAATCAACTGAGTCGTATGGCCAAAAGTTAATAACCACCAAATTATTTACAGAATAACATGAATATAAAGATAATCATGATAATATATATCAAATGCCAGTACACAATACACCACTTTCAATAATTTAGTGGCGAATAATGGAAATCTCACGGAATTGAATGTGAGATAAGAAAATCCCTTACCTTGTAATTTTCCTTGGTTGGGGTAGGTTAACCTCCTTTAATTTAGGTAACTCACTTTGGTTGGAACCAAAGGACTTCTTGAAATGCTTTCTGCCTAAGGGGAAGCTTCAAGGAGGAGGAGAGGGATGTGGGGAGATTAGTTGGGCAGAGTTTGGACGAGACAAGTGGCATGAGAGGTGTGTGGAATGAGTAGAAGTGGTCTCCTTTTATAAGGGAGAGGAGGGGCTCTTTAGGAAAGAGTGAAAGTATTACTTTATAATATAATTATATTAGGTTTATAATGGTCCAAAAATCATTGAGGTCGAAGATAAGATGACTCATATTCTAAATAACATCAACCAATAAGAATTGGACAGGTTTTAGATAATATTTTAATCATTATAATCTTATTTATTTAAATGATTTATTAATGAGGTAAACATTTCATCACTATTGTGTCATTAATAATTTAACATATATGATGTCTAAAAATTATAAATAAAATATCATTATGTAGGAAATCTTTTTAGCTTTCTAATGAATATTTATAATCGAAAATCCAACATGTATAACCCTATGTAAAAATTGTTCTTCTAAAAGATGTAAGCTTATGCCATTTTTATTTTTATTTTAACTTTATTAATATAAAGTGTCCCTACCACATACAAGTGGCTCCAAGGGGTCCCCAAATTGACCCAAGGATGCTCATGGTCGGGTATGTGTCCACCAATAAGGTTAGGACACGTTTTAGGGTAATTTTGTATTATTATAATATTATTTTTTAACCCTTATTTACCGGATTTACCCTTAACCATGGTAAATAAAATATTTACCACAGTAATTATTCAAAATGTCTAAAAATAAAAGTTACCTATTTACACAATTTGGACATCCTGATTCCAAATATGGAATCCATTTTTCTAAATTCAAAACACATAATTGGTAGAAATTAATTTAAAATTAATTCCCGCTGTCAAAACAAAAAGCGTGTTTTTAAGAGATAATAACTATCAAAAGATTGACACTTGTTTATGTTCGGTTTAATTGTAAAATTATGTCCAATGACCAACATTATATTAAATGGTAAAAATATATTCTAAATATACTTTAAAACTACTAAAATTCATAATTTATCACTATTAATTATTTTGATTAAAAAAGTTGTTTTTAATTAAAATTTAGTAATTTTCACTATTCATCAAAATATGAAAGTTACCCGAAAAGTACCAAAATTTCACCTTAGGCTAAATTCGATATTCCGAATCCAAAAATGAAGTCCATTTTAAAATATAAAATATATATAATTTTAAAATGTAGGTATTACTATTCATAACGGCTAGTTTGATTGGTTGTGGTGTGTGTTAAAACTCAAGGTTGCGTACAACACACACTACTGTATTATTCAAAGAAAGTGTATCGTGGAAGCTTGGAATGTTTCATTTTAAATTTTTGATGTCCCCATTTAGTCAAAAAGTTTAAAATATTGTATTTAAAAAGGGTTCACTATTAAAAGTTGATAAAAGTGCAATACTGAAAATGAATTTGTTCTTGCATTATATCTAAGAAACTCATAATATGGATTCTAAAATTATAAGGATTATATAAAGTTTAAAATTTAGATAATACTATTCATAACCACTTTTGAATGGCTTTTTTTTTTGTAAGTCATGGTGTGATTGAACTCAGTGTTGCGTGTAGTGCAAGTTATTGAATTATTTTGAATAAATAACACACTATGAAATCTTGGGGTGTTACATTATAGGCATTTGAACCTATTTCTCAGATAAACAGGAGTCTAATTCAAAAAATATGAACCCCCTGCAAAAATTACCCTGTCTCTATCTAGAACAACCACATTTGTAGCAGGTCCCTACTTCCCCTTACACACATCCACATTGCCCGGTCCTGATTCCTCAGCAAAATAGCCATACAAATCCACCTTCTCACCTCTCTTTGTCTGTTTCAAGACCCTATTACTCTCATTCCTTTGAATTTCATCTCGGGTGTGCCCATGATGAGCCCTTCCCTCGTCCTTCGGTAGTTTGGAAGGACTCGCAAAATCCTGTCTCAGTCAATTGAACACATCAGATACCTTCAGATTGGGCTGATGTGCCATGGCTTTCTTCCCCACACCAAAACCCAATGTAACTACTAAAATGGCCTTATTGGGGTTAATAGGATGGTTGTGTTCTTTCCATCCAACCTTGAATTTCATGCCTTTTTTTCTCACTTTAATAATTTTTTCTAACACCTTCTCACTATGACAATCCTATTTTTTCTGGGACCCCAGTTGTTTAACTTCTACCATTTCCTCAAATTCAACATTGTCAATATGTTTTGCCTCTAGATTGGTAGAATTGACATGTGTAAAAGGTTGTTGTTCCTCTATATTGGGAACACTAGTATGTTAAGAAACCTGTTTTTTCTTAGTATTGGGAGCATCACCATGTGAAGAAGTCATTATCTGTAGAAGAGGTTAAACATTTAATTTAGATTACATAAATATAGTAGTGAATAAATAATAAAATGAGGTAATACAATGTATATTACAAAAAATATATAACTTGGTTATGGAACTCTATTTTTTTTAAAGGTTGAAGGGATTTGACCCCTATGTTTAGTATCCAAATCCCTTCATTATGGTCTCCTCTAATATATAAGAACTCATCTACATTGGGTATAATTTGAAATGACTATAATTTCCCCATGAAAGGGTCATTCTTAGTTAAATTTAAATATAACCATTTAGTGTATTTGGCCGATAAAAGAACAATTAACCACTTTCAGTTTGGAGGATCTGGAACATAAAATAGTTATACTAACTATGATTCCCTTATAAATGGTTTGTATGTATACCTTTCCTTACTAAAATCCATTTTCATGAATCATAATTCATTTATTTTAATAGAAGTCCTATTATCAATCCAATTTCATTGAAAATAGGCACTTAAAATGTTGCATAATCCAACTCTAATATTTGTTTCATGATTCAAAAGTATGACATATTCACATAAATTGGGTTTATTTCTTTAGTATCAGATACATGCATCACTTCAATCACAAGTATAACTCCACTATTTTGTATGGTACTATATTCATCATGTTAAATTATATATAATGTATAACCATTAATTAAATAACCATTATAAGATAATATATGCACACTTGGTCCTATGGATATCCATTGAATTTGTTTGGAAATTGAATCCATATTTTCAGTTGAATCCCTAAAAATATGGTCTCAAAACCATCCTATAAACTGTTGATTATATACATTTGATATCTATCCTTTAGTACTAAGTGGATTCAAATGCCTAATTATTTCTTTATAGGTTTCAACATATTTTTAAAACTCTATACTGTTATGAAAAATGTAAATGTGGGACTACTATCGATTTTTAATAGTAATTGTGAATGCATCTCTTCCAAAAATTTATTCACCTACAAGCCTCCCTATGTGATGAAATTTTGGTAGACCAATGATTTCCACACCAAAAAATTAGTCGGTATATAATTCAATGGCTTCATTAAAAACATATTACTCTACAATACAATCTTCTGGATGAATTTTATTTTAGAAATACCCTTTAAAAATATTTGTATACCATTGAATGGGGTACATCCATCTATAATGTATAGGACCACATAATTGAATCTATCTTACCCAGTGAACCATCATATCAAAGAATTTTTGTGGGAAGACCATCTCCAATTAAAATAACATGATAAAAAAATTTCATTTTCCATAGTTGGCAGTTTCATAGGGTCTATAACTTTTTTGCATATATCTTTGAAAAAGAAACATAGATTGGTTAATGGATGATGGAAATTCTTAATAAAAATGAAATGTAAGGCTACAGGACTTAAATGTTTCATCAAAACAAGACATTCATGTGATTTTAATCCCTTTAAATTTAAAATTAGTCTTTGACATGATATTCATGATATTCGATGAATACCCCTCTAAAACCTATACATCATTCAAGAAGTTACAATACTGATATCTTTCTTGACTAGAATGAGTGTAAGTAGCTGGAGGAAGATTATTATATTTTTCAACATTCACTAGAGCCAACTATTCATGTATTCCCATTTCATTAATGTCCAACCTATCCTTAATTACATAATTCATTTTTATGAGTTCTTTTAGTAACATTCTAATGGCATTGTCATGTACATTTTTTTCAATATGCATGACATCAATAAAATTCCTAACATACATAAAATTCCAGTATAGTAATTCAAAAAAACTAATATCTTTTTGAAATTGGTTTTTGTAAGGTTTTTTTCAAAACGGTTTACCAAAATCAGTACCCATATATTTTAATTTCTCAAATATTTGATCACCTGTTAGTGGAGACAATGTTGTAAATTATTCTAAACTCCCATAAATTGATGCTTTCCAAGATTGATATTTATGTTTCCAGGGAAGAAATTTAGGATTTCTTAGAAACACAGTCTTCAATGAATGTTTCAACCTAATTCACTGTGATCCTTGTTCATAAATGGGAAAACCTTTGGTTCCTTTAATTCTATATCTTGACAAATTTCCATAAGCAGGAAAGTTATTTATCATCCCATACAATATGGATCTGAACGTAAAATATTCATTTTCATAAGCATTATACAATGTAACACATAAATCCTATAATAATTTCAAATATTATATCATCGGATCCAAAAAAACATCAATATCATTACCCGGTTTTTTTGGTCTTAATATAATCATATATGACATAATGTATTTTCATTTCATGAAAAACCAAGGTGGAAATTTATAATTTACCAACAAAACAATCCATGTCTATGAGTACTTCTTTGAAAACCAAAAGGATTCACTCCATATGTATATAGCTCAAGATGAATATTTATAGGCTCATTTCCAAATTTAGGATAATCATGATCAATTCTATTCCAATATGGAGAGTTTTACAGGTGATGAAGTTACTATATTTATATAAGGACACATCCTTAAAACATTACATAATATTGAATTAAAAGAACAATTCACATTGATGATATTTTCAGGTTTAGAGTTTTATAGAATTAGTCCATAAATATTACATAACAACTTAAATATTACATGTAGACACTACTACTCAGTATCCATTTTTTTAAAAACAATAAAAAATCTTAAAAAGAAACATGTCTAGTTCCATGTTTTAGACAGAATGAATTTTTCTTGATCCAATCCTTGACCCTATTCATCTTTAAGTCCTGTGGAAAACATTTCAAAAACTTGGGATGAGCATAAAAAGCTCAGTAAGGTTTATAAAATACAGAAGGAAAACATTATCCCATCAATAAATACAAATCAATGAAACCATACTTTTCAATCATAACATACCTTACGAAATCAAAAGATTTATGAATAACACACACAAATCCTAAATCATAAAGGTTACTTACGACATCCATATCAAACTTACATTTTAGCTATCACATATACATAGGGAGTTACACTTGGAATACCCATCACAGTATATTCCCTAAATCTCTTAGTAGAAACATCATGTTTACCTCTGTAATGTTACCCAATGCATTGGCGGGCTATCTCGGGCTCACCCGCCCATGGTTTATCATGGAACCACCTTTATACGTAAAAAATTCCAAACAACCATAGCATAATAATAACATATAACACATTTATAAAGGAAAGATAACATTTCAACATTCCAATATATTCAATCAAGATATTGAAATAAACAATGTTTTATCAAATCATTTTCAAAACCATTTAAAAAGAGATTTTTGAATCAAAGTGTCCCATACCGCATTGAATATTTAAAATGAATTATCATTTGAAAACATTAATGTCCAAATAAATAAATCCCAAAACACATTTTGAAAACATTTACATTAATGAGAAATATTTATAAGAATGTATCTTTAAAACATTTAAAACGATATTTTAGTTAAAGTGTTTTTTAACAAAAAGAGAGACACTTGAATAAAAATAATTGAAGAATAACTTTTAATCAGAACATTATAATATCATGATAATAAAGGTATTCATGATATAATATGTAAAATGTCAGTATATACACCATATAAGAGTTAATTGGTGAATAATAACAATGAAGTCTCAGTTGAAATTTAAATTGGGATGAAATACCTTATAAAGATGGTATCCTTAAATTAAGGATAAATCAATCACATAATTATGTGTGAGAAATATAAATACACCCAATATAAGGGGATATTAAGTGTAAAAAAATCAGAGGTCATTCACACATATTCATAGGATGACATATTCAAGAAGTACAAGTTGAACCCAAAGAATTGAAATTGGGTTAAGAAGTTCCCTTGTAAATATTCGACAGCCTAACGGTGCAACTTTAAAATTCAGAAAATGATTTGATGAGATAAAAAGGGTATCTCATCACTTGGACATAAATTTTATATAAATTTGGATATATAATAACATATCCCAACATAATAACATGTAGATTAAAATATATAACAAAAAGAAGTTTTTTAAATAGAGGAGGGTGAAACGTTCCCTTACCGATTTGGTAACATTCGAAACATACAACCCATGAAAGAAGGATCATAAAATGAAGATGTAAATAACCATAAATTTAATTATATTACACAATTAATAAAATCTTGGTCAGTACATACACCACACAAAAGGAAACAGTGTAAAATATAGCATGAATCTCATGGGAATAAAAAGTGAGATGAAATTCCCTTACCACGTTGTAATCAATCGAGTCGTATGACCAAAAGTTAATAACCAATAAAAAATCATAGAATAACATTAATTTAAATAGAATCATGATAATATATATCAAATTAAAGTATACAATATTCCACATTCAATGAATAAGTGGCAAACAATGGAAATTTCACGGAATTAAAAGTGAGATAAGAAATCCCTTACCTTGTGTCCGACTTGACTCGGTCGTTATTTAATCTCCGGAATAATAAACTAAAGTAAATTTATACTTGATTAATAACCTTTTTCAAGTTTATTATTCCTTTTATATCACTTATTACCATGTTATAAACATTATGAAATCATTTAAGTTAATAACGTTCAATTTGTCGATATTTGGTACTTGAGTAAAAAATGAACACCTTATATTTACAAGTTGTCCATGTGGTAAATAGTACATTATATCCAGAATGAAATTCATTATTTAGATATCATATATATCATATATATCCTGTATATATATATATATATTTGTAACATTACATATCATTTGGAGGTAAGAAATGAAATTCATCGTTCATGGAGATGGTAAGTCGTACGTACGCATGAACGCTGCTTTCATTTCTATTTATTATTTTAATGGAATTAAAAAATAATTATACATAGGTATATTATAATTCCAGTATAATATAATATATAATATCATTAACTCCATCCTTTATATGTCCCATATATGGTATTAACAATTCATATCACTTTGAGGGGGCAGTAGTCCGCACTTCCTCAAATGAAATTATCGCATTTACCCATAATGGAAACCATAAAGGTATGATATAAAAGAAAAATAAATAAGTATAAAGAAAACATAAACATAATATATATCATATATAAATATAGTTTCATCTTAATTTCTACCATGAGAGGCGGTAGAAGATAATCGAACAATCATTGTTTCGTGAGGCGTTAGTTCGTCATCCATAGAAACAGTATGTTCTTCACCCATTAGATGGAGGTGTGAGTAAGTGTAGTTCTAATTTTTATCATAAGAACATCCTACTATATCGAGGATACTAGTGTTTTTATAAAATAAAGGAAAAAAATAGTTTAGGGGTTGGAGAAGTAAAATAAAAGAAAAGAAGTTAAGAGAAAATGTTACCTTTAATTTGGGTAACTTCCTTTGGTTTGAACCAAAAGGACTTCTTGAAGTGCCTTATTCCTATAGTAAGGATTATAGGAGGAGGATAGGGATGTAGGGAGATTAACTGTGTAGATTTTTTATGATCCAAAAGGCTTGAGAGGTGTGAGTAATTGGTTAGAAGTGGTGTCCTTTTATAAGGGGGAGGAGGGGCTCTTTAGGAAAGTGTGAAAATATTATTTTATTATATAATGATATTCGGTTTCTAAAGGTCAAAAACTAATTAAAGTCGAATATAAGATGTCTCATGGTCAAAATAAAATCATCCAATAAGAATTGGACAGGTTTTAGATTTTATTTTAATATTTATAATCTTATTTATTTAAATCATTTATTAATGAGGTATAAACTGCATCATTATTGTGTCATAAATAATTTAATTTATTTATTGTCTAAAAATTATTAAAAAAAATACCATGATATAGGAATTTTTTTTATATTTTCAATGAATATTTATAGTTGAAAAGATAATTTATATAACCCCTTTTAAAAATTAATTTACTAAAAGATATTTGTTTTTGTCATTTTTGCCTTTACTTTAAGTTAATTAATCTAAAGTGTCATTATCACTCCCAAGTGGCTCAATGGAGGCCCAAAATCGACCCAAAGATGACCATGGTCGTAAATAACTCAACCAATAAGGTTTGGACAAGTGTTAAGGTAATTTTTAATTATTATAATATTATTTTTACCTTGAATTACTTTATTTACCTTTAACCGCGGTAAATAAAAGTCAAAAGTTACTATTCACCCAAAATTATTTTCATCTTATTGAACCACATTTTACTAACTAATAACAACCATGTATGTCAGATTTTTGAAAGTCAATTCACAGAAGTGGTAAAATTTTATTTAAATGAAAAATTCAGTTTTTTTAACTACTACTAAGTGGTTTCACTATTCATCAAAAATTGAAGTTATTCAGAAAAATACCAAAAAAATCAGCCTATGATATATTTGATATTCCAAATTCAAAAACTATGTATATTTTACCAAAATCTAAACATTGAAGTTACATTAATTATGTAATGACTCGCGTTTGGAACTGGGTTAAAAAGTGGGGGAAATTGAACTTTTTCAATTACTGAACCGGTCGTTTTTAGAATTGGACTTCGAAATGAGGTTATGAAGATTTGAACCCCTCTTGTTAATGTTTTTGGGGTTGGGCGAAGGACTGAGAAGGTCCCCGAGTGTCTCGAGGTGTTTCGGGAACGTCTTACCTGAAGGAGGCTGGTTTTTAAAAGAATAGCAGAAGGCGCATAGTTGGTGCATGGTTTCCCAAACCATGAGGCTTAAATCAGGGAGACAGGGGAGTTCGCATGGCCTGCACACGGTTTCCCCAAACCGTGCGGCTAGCCCGTGTGTGGTGCCCTGGGTGTCTAGTGGGGTGTCGCACGGTTTGCGCACGGTTGGGAAAACCGTGCGGGATAAACCGTGCGCTGTGCCCAGTTTAGGGTTTTTAAAATATTTAAAATGAAATTAAAAAGTAATAAAAAAATAAAAACCTAAAATCTATTAAACTCTCCCTCCCCTTTCACTCAGCCAGACCCGCACCCCGGGAGGACTCTCCCTCAAGCCGCGCACAATCCTCCTCTATGGCCTCCCTCTCTTCCTCTGGTTCCTCCCTATTTCTGAAGGTTTCTTCATTGAATCTTAAAGGTAGGCTCTCTTCCCTAGTCTCCTCCCCTTCTTGGCCAAATTTAGGGCTTCCCTTTTCCCTAATCTCATTCGTCCGTACACCCTAGTTTTAGGGTTGTTGTTGATTTCCAGTTTTCCTTTGTTTCTTTTGTTGTAAGGGGATGCGGAAGGTCCCTCCGGGCCTCTTTGGTGTGCGCATGACATCCACCACCGAAGGCGAGGTTTATTGCGGTTGTTTCGAATCGCCAGGTTGTTTCTGAGGTAAGGGTTTTCTACCGTTGGTTGTTTCACAGCTTCCATGTAATTCCTTTAGTGGTTTTAGAGGTTCCTGGTTTGTATTCCGAGTGCGTTGGACCTTTGGAGTTGGTTTCTATTTTCAAGAGCTTAGGAATCTCGTCTACATATGCATAGGTATGTATTTATATGTAAGTGGGTTCCCCCGATATGTGTATATTCGTGCATGGCAGCGAATATACACGTACGTGGCTAGTTGTCCCCATTGCATATATAAAAGTGTCTGTGCAGGTGAGTAGAGATAGGATTATGTGGGTAAGAATATGTGTAAGGATCCTCTTGCGCATGCTCATGGCCATGCGGAGCATGTGCATAGAGGCTATGTGTCCTTATACGTACATGAAATCACATATGCCTCGTGGGGGACTTGCAGCGGCTCTTAGTTAGAAAGCGTCAAGATCCAGAGTGGACAGATAGATCCACCTTGAGGTAGGGTCCCTCTCCTTCCTTTTTATTTAAAGTGAAGTTTAAATGAGTTAATTTATGCACCGCCTTAGTACTTTAATTCTGAAAGTTAGTCTTGAGTAAATGCTTCTGTGAAAACCATGTGAATTGTAGGAACAAGATTTAAAGGGTTGTCTGCTAACTAAAATAATGATTTAAAAACAAAACCCCTCGATCAGAGGTGTGCTGTCTTCAAGATAAAAAGTAGGAACTAGAAATTTATTCTTTCCTTCTTTGCCTTTCCTTTGTGATAATTACTGAATGGTATGTTTGGCTTCTTGTTTCTTCTTTTTTGAATTTTCCCAAGTGGGAAAATGCTATGTTTCCATAATGCCTCACTTTTCACTTGAACCCTTGGACTATAATTGTAACATCCCAGGTAAATAAAGAATAAAGAATTTTCATATTTATTAATATTTACGAATTAAATATTAATTTTATTTTAAAGGGGTTGCTATGTTCGATAGCGTACCCGATACGCAACGATGAGTTTCTTTGAAACATACGTAGCACACTAGTAATAAAATAATATTATTTTAAATGTTAGTTAACAAGTAGTCGTTGTACTGGCGGGAATGGATAGAAATAACTAAAATATGATTAGATATGTTTTTAAATGTTTATACATTTACCCAATAAATGATAAAGGCTTAAAATACGGAAAGAGTTCAATTTTAGGGCATATATACTCTAATTTTCACTAAAGGTTCACTTATCACCTTTTAATGGTGAACCGTCATTAAATATAGTTTTGATCACTCTTATACTTTATTTTGGACCAAATATAACCCTTCTTTAGAATCGGTACATCAAAATTTACTTTGTGTAAATTTTTGGTACCTTTCTGATAAAGTTCATTTTTTTATGAATAGTGTAAAATGTTGTATTTTAATTCAAAACCTCTTTTTAATCTAAATTATTTATATGATTAGATTATTATTTTAATTGGTTTTAAAGTGAAATTAGAAAATATTTTTACCAGTTAATCCAATGGTGGTCATTGGAATCAATTTCACTTTGAAATTGGACTTAAACTGGTGTCAATCTTTTGATACTTATTGTTTCACAAAAACACGCTATTTGTCATGACAGCGGGAATTAATTATTAAATTAATTAATTTGACTTATATGTTTTGAATTTTGTAAAATGGACTTCATTTTTGAATTCGGAATATCAAATATATCTTAGGGTGAATTTTTGGTAATTTTCTGAAAAACTTCAATTTTTGATGAATAGTGAAACCACTAAGTGGTAATCAAGCAAACTGATTTTTCAGTTAAATGAAAGTTTACCACTAATATGTATTGAATTTTGAAAATCCGACATACATGGTTGTCATTAAGAAGTAAAATGTAGTTCAATGAGATTAAAATAATTTTTTGGTGAATAGTAACTTTTTTTCATTAATCGCGATTAGAGGTAATTAGTGTAATTTAAGGTAAAAATGATATTATAAGAATGTGAAAACACCATGACACTTGTCCTACACCTATTGGGTGAGTCATGGCCGACCAAGACAAGCCATGGGAAAACTTGGGGACCCCATGGAGCCACTTTAGTTGGAAAATGACATTAATATATTTTTATTTAATGTTAAAGTGAAAATGACACTAACATAAATTGTTTTACTAAAATAATTTTTGAGTGGGGTTATACAAGTCGATATTTTGATTATAAATAGTAATTGGAAAGCGTAAAATATTTCCTACATCATAGTATTTTTTTATAATTTTTAGACTTTATATAAATTAATTTATTTATGACATCATGATGATGCAGCGATGACCTCATTATTTAACAATTTAAATAAAATGGAAAGATAATGAAAAATCTAAAACCTACACATGGCCAAAACCAATTGGATGAGTGGATTCCGAACCCTTATCACCTTATCCACGAATTATATCAATGTGGGACCTTTTAAAACTGAAACACATTTTCAAATAAAGTAATATTCCTTTACTTTCCAAAAGTGCCCCTCCTCTCCTCTTATAAAAGGCCCCCACCTCTACCCCATTTCACACACTTCTCAAGCCTTTGGCTCGGCTAAACCCTGCCCAATTACTCTCTCCACATCCCTATCATCATCCTAGAGGATTCCTGTTGGGCAGAATCCTTTCAAAGGAATCCTTTAGGCTCAAATCAAAAGCAGTTACACTTTTAAAGGCAATTCATTCTCTCTTGTTCATTTGTTTTATTTTGCTTCTCCAACCCTCTAAACTCTTTTTATTTACTTCTTTTGTAACAACACCAGTATCTTCAATATACTAGGATGTTGTTATAATATTTATTTGAGCTACACTCTCACACAACTACATCAAATGCTTAAAGAACATACGGTTTCCGTGGATGGTGAAATTCTGCCTCCCGAAACGATGATTGTTCAATACTCATTTAACACCATCAAAGGTGGCCATTATGATGTCACTATTTTTATATATGATATATAATATGTTTATATTTTCATTAAGCTTATGTATTTTTCATTTTTGGCATACCTTTATGGTTTCCATTATGGGTAAACACGATATCTTCATTTAAGGAAGTGCGGACTACAGCCCCCTAAAAGAGATGTGATTCGTTAATGACATATGTGGGACGTGTAAAGGATGGATTTAAAGTTATTATATATGATGTTATACTGGAATTATAATATACCTCTATATCATTATTATTTCTTTCCATTAAAGTATGAGATAGAAATGAAAGTAGCGTTCATGCGTACGTACGGCTTACCGTCTCCATGAACGGTGCATTTCATTTCTTATCCCCAAATGTAATGTACTATTAAAAGTACATGTATATAATGGATATATATAATTAATGATATATCTAAATGATGAATATAATTCTGGAATTAAAATATACATACCTCTCATTTAGTTTTAATTCCACTAATATGACAAAGAAATGAAAGTAGCGTTCATGCGTACGTACGGCTTACCGTCTCCATGAACGGTGCATTTCATTTCTTACCTTTAAATGATTATGTAATATTATAAATACATGTATATGCTGGATATATATGATACATATTATATCCAAATTGGGAATTTCATTCTGGATATAAAGAACTTTTGACCACATGAACAACATGTAATTGTAAGAAGTCAACTTTCGACTTAAGAACCAAATATTGAAAAAACAAAAATTATTAACTTAAATGGTTACATAATGTTTATAACATGGCAATAAGTGATATAAAAAGAATAATTAACTTTTAAAAGGTTCTTAATCAAGTATAAATTATCTCAAGTTTATTATTCAGGACGTTAAAGAACGATCGAGTCAAGTCGGACCCAAGGTAAGGGACTTCGTCTCAATCTCCTTTCATTGAGGCATATTTCGTTTTATACACAACTTTCTTTTATACGGTGTATAAAATCCTTTTACTTTTACTTTTATACTAAATGAATCTTTTTCTACGAAGCGTTTTACTAAATGACAGAAAGGAATGTTTTTTTAACGTACGCGGTGACAACGACCTTTTCCGCCGCCACGAGTATTATTTGATCTTTGGCTTTCTCAACAAGCCGTAATGTTTTTAGAATAAAATAAATACCATATACTCTTTTATGTATTTTGGTATTGAAAATGGTTTTGAAAAAGGATTCTATTATGTCAATATATTTATGATATATTGTGATTGAAATGTGGAAATGTTATCATTCCTTTGTATTGGTTTTATGTTTTATGATTTTATACTGGTACTTGGACATTTTAACGGGTGGTTACGTTATAAACCATATGACGGGTGGTGCCATGAATACCAGGATGGGTGGTTACGTTATAACCTCCAATGCATTGGGTATGGAAGTCGGCCGTATGGCTATTCCATTAAGTATGTATGGAAATTGGCTGTATGGCTATTCCATTAAGTGATATGTGTGGAAGTAAACCGTATGGTTATTCCACTTAAGAATGTTTATGTCCCATGTTACCTTTATATATTCTATGTGTTCTTTATATGGGTTTTATGGTAATCCTTTGGTTACAAAAAGGTAAGTAATGATACTTTATTCAGTGAAGATTTTTTTTACTACTTCATGAAGGTGAAGGTATTACTTTGATATAGTATACATGGTTTACTTGATGTTTGAGAAACTAACAGTTTTCATTCTTTTTGTATCCCTTACTGAGCTTTTTATGCTCACCCCAAGTTTTTCGAAATGTTTTTCATAGGACTTAATGTGGAATAAGGTCAAGGATGGGATCAAGGGAATTTCATGCTATCTAAAACATGTAATCTAGACATCTTTCTTTTTAAGAGTTTTTATTTTATGGAGACTTAGTAGAAGTGTCTACTTTGTAATCTTTTAAGATGTAATAGTTATGTTCTAATTCTCTAAAACTCTAAACCTAAAAAGATCCTCAATGTGAATTATTCATTTAATTCAATATTAAGTAAGGTTTAAGGCTGGGTCCTTATAATAATTGCCCTTAAGGTAAGGGGGTTAAGTGATTTTGATTAGAACGGATTAAATGAGATGGGGTAAACTAGGTGCAATGACTATGACGCTTGGATTATTAATCATCCTGCCAGGTTTAGGCAACTAGATGGAATGACCCTCATATGGAACCCTTGCCGAATTTTCCATGTTTAGGCAAATTGGATTAAATGACTTTGAATAGGGAACAGGCGCTTGAATGTGTTGGGTCGTGAATTTGGTAGGGTTTGTTGGAGTGCATAAGTGGTAATGCCTTATGTGTTGTTTGATAAGTACGAATGATGGTTTAACTGAATAGCAAACTACAGAGGGTAAGAGAATGACCCTAGTGTTTATTTTTATGATTGTGAATGAGTACCATAATTTATTATGGGTGTGTGTGAATGTGGAATGTCTATTTGAAATGCATAAGAGGTACTGCCTTATGCATTGTAATATAATGCTGATAACGAATGTGTGTGGTTATGGATGGGAGGCATTCATACCCCACGCCATCTACTTTGAACGGTTATGGATGGGAGGCATGCATACCTTATGCCAGCTTACTTGAGTATGGGTGCGAGTCATGTCTACCCCACGACAGATGTGATCTATATAAGTGAATGGAAGGGAGGCATTCATACCCCTTGCCAGTTGACTTATAGGGATGAGAGGCATTCTTACCTCGTGTCCGCTATTCTCTATAAGTTTATAGAAGGGATTCATTCATACACTTTTCCAGTTGTCCGATAGGGACAATAGGCATTCTTACCTCATGCCCACTAATCATGAATGATGGAAGGGAGGCATTCATACCCCTTGCCAATTGACATATAGGGACGAGAGGCATTCTTACCTCGTGCCCGCTAATCTCGATTTATGGGTGGGAGGCATTCTTACCCCACACCATCTATGGCCTAAATGATTATATATATATATATATATATATATGGTGACATGATCAAGTTACATTACCGGAAACGAGCCGAAGCTGGTATAGCTGTCGTGTGTCCCTAGGGAACTTGGACGGGTGTTGTTTATCTATGTTGTCCAACTTATTGAACCTTATTATATATACTTAGTGTTTAATTAAATACACACTGTCTGGATTGGGATAGACACCGGTGGTTCCAGCCTACTAAGATTTATATCTCACACCCTACTCAGGCCACTATTGCACTAGGGTACCCGAGTAGACCTTCTTTCTTATAGGACCTAGGTTGGTTGTTGTGTTTCTTGTACTGGGGGATAGGAGCAAAGGATCGAGCGGGAGCTCGGGATGTTCAAGAGAATGCCCGTTAGTTCGTGCTATCTTTTCTTTATTTTCTTTACATTGTATTGTAAGCAATGTGTATTGTTTCCTATTTTCACATTGTATCATTCATCATCCCTATATCGTGTAAACTGTCTTTGGCCACGTTTAATAAAAATGATCACTATTTGTATTTCGCTGCTATTTGTTCATTGTTTATCTATCACAGCTTCGGCTACTTTTTTGTTTCACTCTGATAATACCACTGTTCAAATCTGATAAGAGGTTATAGTCTCCCCACTATCACCTCCCGAGACCCTGGCTGCTAGTCGGTAGCCTTTGGAGTACGGGGAGATGCGCTTGAGTCCATGTGGCGACCGGTCCGGCCACCAGTTCAATAGTGAGCCGGGCTGGGAAATTACAAAGTGGTATCAGAGGAGTTTTCTCTTCTAATTTGTTTTACAGTTTGGTGACATTAGACAGGGATAGAAAGGAATTGGAATTTGGTAATGATCTGTGTCTGGGATTGGACACCCCGTGCACATGGAAAAGCCAAATTGCCTTGAATGAAATTATTATTTTAATAATTTTGATTATTACGGTTGATTTGATTTCACCTTTGGGTGACACACATGTTTTCTATTGATATTGTTGATGCAATTTTGGGTTCTATTTCTGTTTCAACCCGATGATACGAAGGTATGCCACCTCATGCATCATATAGTCACATTGTTAGAAATTGCATTCCATGCCATCTAGGATGCATTAGTAATTCCTCCTGTTGTGATAGGTATTGTGGTAGTTATTCTATGCTTCTATGATATAGCAAGTTCGGTGTTACTGCTTACGATAACATGATGTTTTTTATCAAAAATGAAATTGGTTGCTTTTTCTAAATTAAGTGATTGCGGTTACGATAGGATCCAATTTCAGTTTCAAGGTTTATGGGCACCTTATAGTGGGGAAATTGTAACCTGTGTAATCGGATTTCCGAAAGAGGGATGCAAAAGTTTAAATTGTAAAATGAGTTTGGTTTTGGTTAAAGGGAGCCAAATGCCAAACTTTAAGGTGTATGGGCACTTTACAGATTGGTAGGTGGCCACCCTTATGTTTGGATCATTGTATTTGAGCATGTTAAATTCTGAAATGTGTTTTTTGTCTAATGGGAGCCAAATTTCAAACCATGGAGTGTATGGGCGCTTTATGAGTTGGAAAATGAAAACCCACAATGAATGTGATATTTCTTGGGAGAAGGCATCGTTGTTCATCTTACAAAGCGTCAGCCATCTAAGTCGGGCATCTTCTTGAATAGACAGCCAGAGTGGCTTGACTCTTTTCGAATTGGGTTTAGAGGTTGATGGGGAAATCGGCCATTTGATCATTTCAAAATCATGCTAGGTGCGTCATTGGAACGCTTAGAGCATGATTTTGAAAGACAGTTCAAAAGGTGGTGGAGTTGTGGTTTGAGTCTTGGTCGTTTAACATGAAAAATCTAAGGTGGGAAGTACCTTTTTTTGGTTACTTGATGAGACAACGATGTGATCATGTCTCTTGTGGAATGGGCTCAGGTAAGATCTTTCATGTTGGTTCAGTGGGAAAACGAGTGTTGGCTTGGGTGTTGATGACTTAAGTGTCATGTGCTTAAGTGGATTATTATGGAGCGTTAAACGTTTGCAAACGTAATGCGATCTTTGAATGAAGCTTCATGACCCTTGTAGGTCGAATGAAGTGTGCTTTATTCCCGAGGACTTCTCGAGGATGAGAAGTTCTATGTTGGTAAGGTTTTAATGATCCGTGTTTCGATCCAGGTTAAAAAGTGGGGGAAATTGAACTTTTTCAATTACTGAACCATTCGTTTTTTGAATCATAATTCAGAATGAGGTTCCGAAGATTTGAACCCCTCTTGATAATATTATTGGGGTTAGGCGAAGGCCCGAGAAGGTCCCCGAGTGTCTCGAGGTGTTTTGGGTACGTCGTACCTGAAGGAAGATGGTTTTTAAAAGAATAGTAGAAGGCACATGGTTGGCGCACGGTTTCCCAAACCATGCGGCCCAAACCGTGCGTCTTAAATCAGGGAGACAGGGGAGTCTGCACGTCCTGCACACGGTTTCCCCAAACCGTGCGGCCAGCCCGTGCGTGGTACCCTGGGTGTCCAGTGGGGTGCCGCACGGTTTGCGCACAGTTTGGAAAACAGTGTGGGATAAACCGTGCTTCGTGCCCAGTTTAGGGTTTTTAAAATATTTAAAATGAAATTAAAAAGTAATAAAAAAAATTAAAACATAAAATCTATTAAACTCTCCCTCTCCTTTCACTCATCCAGACCCGCACCCCGGGAGGACTCCCCCTCAAGCCACGTGCAAGCCTCCTCTACTGCCTCCCTCTCTTCCTCTAGTTCCTCCTGATTTCTGAAGGTTTCTCCATTGAATCTTCAAGGTAGGATCTCTTCCCTAGTCTCCTCTCCTTCTTGGTCAAATTTAGGGCTTCCCTTTGCCCTAATCTCATTCGTCCATACACCCTAGTTTTACGGTTGTTGTTGATTTCAGGTTTTCCTTTGTTTATTTTGTTGTAAGGGGATGTGGAAGGTCCCTCCGGACCTCGTTGGTGTGGGAATGACATCCACCGCCGAAGGCGAGGTGGATTGCGGTTGTTTCGAACCACCGGATTGTTTCCGAAGTAAGGATTTTCTACCGTTGGTTGTTTTGCGGCTTCCATGTAATGTCTTTAGTGGTTTATAGGTTCCTGGTTTGTTTTCTGAGTGCGTTGGACCTTTGGAGTTGGTTTCGCTTTGCCAGAGCTTAGGTGGCTTGCCTGCGTAGGCATAGGTACATATTTATATATTCGTGGGTTCCCCCGATATGCGTATATTTGTGCATGGCAGTTAATATACACGAATGGGGCTAGTTTTCCCCATTGCATATATAAAAGTGTCTGCACAGGTGAGCGGATATAGGATTATGTGTATAATAATATGTGTAAGGATCCTCTTGTGCATGCTCATGGCCATGCAGAGCGTGTGCATAGAGGCTAGGTGTCCTTATATATATGTGAAATCATATATGCCTCGTGGGGGAGCTGCAACAACTCTTGGTTAGAAAGAGTCAAGAGCCAGAGTGGACGGATGGATCCCCCTTGAGGTAGGGTCCCTCTCCTGCCTTTTTATTTAAAATGAAGTTTAAGTGAGTTAATTTATGCACTGCCTTAGTACATTAATTCTACAAGTTAGTCTTGAGTAAATGCTTCTGTGAAAACCGTGTGAATTGCAGGAACAAGATAAAAAGGGTTGCCTGCCAACTAAACTAACGATTTAATAATAAAACCCCTAGATCAGAGGTATGCTGTCTTCAAGATAAAAAGTAGGAAATAGATATTTATGTTTGTCTTCTTTGCCTTGCCTTTGTGATAATTACTGAATGGTATGTTTGGCTGCTTGTTTCTTCTTTGTTGAATCTGCCCAAGTGGGAAAATTCTATGTTGCCATAACGCCTCACTTTGCAATTGAACACTTGGACTGTAATTGCCCTTAAGGTAAGGGGGTTATGTGAATTTGATTATAATGGATTAAATGAGATGGGGGAAACTAGGTTCAATGGCTACGACACTTGAATTATTAATCGTCCCACCAGGTTTAGGCAACTAGATAGAATGACCCTCATGTGGAACCCTTGCCCAATTTTCCATGTTTAGGAAAATTGGATAAAATGACTTTTAATAGGGAACGTGCGCTGAATGACATAGTTGAATGGGTTGGGTCATGAATTTGGTAGGTTTAGTTGGAGCGCATAAGAGGTAATGCCTTATGTGTTGTCTGATAAGTATGAATGATGGTTTAACTGAATATCTCACTAGAGAGGGTTAGATCATGACCCTAGTGTTTATGTTATGATTGTGAATGAGTACCATAATTGATTATGGGTGTGTCTGAATGTGGAATGTCTGTTTGAAATTCATAAGACGTATTTCCTTATGCATTGTAATATAACAATGATAACGAATGTGTGTGGTTATGGATGGGAAGCATTCATACCCCATGCCATCTACTTTGAACGGTTATGGATGGGAGTCATGCATACCCCATGCCAGCTTACTTGAGTATGGGTGGGAGGCATGTCTACCCCACACCAGATGTGATCTCTATACGTGTATGGAAGGGAGGAATTTATACCCCTTTCCAGTTGACTTATAGGGATGAGAGGCATTCTTACCTCGTGCCCGCTATTCTCTATACGTTTATAGAAGGGAGGCATTCATACCCCTTTCCAGTTGACCGATAAGGATGAGAGACATTCTTACCTTGTGCCCACTAATCACAAATGATGGAAGGGAGGCATTCATACCCCTTGCTAATTGACATATAGGGATGAGAGGCATTCTTACCTCATGCTCGCTAGTCTCGATTTATGGGTGGGAGGCATTCTTACCCCACTCCATCTATGACCCAAATGATTATATATATATATATATATATATATATATATATATATATGGGGACATGATCAGGTTACATTACTGGCAACGAGCTGAAGCTGGTATAGCTGTCGGGTGTCCATAGGGAACCTGGAAGAGTGTTGTTTATCTATGTTGTCCTGCTTATTGAACCTTGTTATATCGTTTTATTGTTTAATTAAATACACACTGTCTGGATTGGGTTAGACACCGGTGGTGCCGGCCTACTGAGATTTATATTTCAAACCCTACTCAGGTCACCATTGCACCGGGGTACCTGAGTAGACCTTCTTGATTGCAGGACCTAGGTTGGTTGTTGTGTTGCTTGTACCGGGGGATAGGAGCAAAGAACCAAGCAGGAGCTCGGGATGCTCAGGAGAACGCCTGTCGGGCCTTTGTATCTTTTCTTTTTTATTTTACATTGTATTGTAAGCATGCTGTATTGTTTCCTGTTTTCACATTGTATCATTCATCATCCATGTATCATGTAAACTGGATTTGGCCACCTTTAATAAAAATGATCACTATTTGTCTTCCGCTGCTGTTTGTTCATTTTTTATCTATCATGGATTCCACTACTTTTGTGTTTCACTCTGATAATACCGTTGTGCAACTCTGATAAGAGGATATAGTCTCCCCACTATCACCTCCTGAGACCCTCGCTACTAGTCGGCAGCCTCTGGCATACGGGGAGACGTGCTTGAGGCCATGTGGAGACCGGTCCGGCCACCGGTTAGATGGTGAGCTGGTCCGGGATGTTACAAATTAATTTAAAATTAATTCCCGTTGTTATAACAAATAGCGTGTTTTTAAGAAACAATAACTATCAACAGATTTACACTTGTTTATGTCCAATTTCAAAGTGAAATTAATTTCAATGACCAACATTTGATTAAATTGTAAAAATATATTCTAATTACACTTTAAAACCAATTAAAAAGATAATCTAACCATATAAAGAAATTATATTAAAATGTAGTTTTGAATTAAAATGCAATATTTTCACTATTCATTAAAAAATGAACTTTATCAGAAAAATTCCAAAAATTTACACAGAGCAAATTTTGATGTCCCCGTTCTAAAGAAAGATTTTATTTGGTCAAATGGAATGTATTAAAGTGACCAAAACTATATTTAAAGAGGTTTCTCCCTTAAAAGGCAGTAAATCGGCCTTTTAATGTAAATTATGCTTAAAATTAGATTCATTCACATTTTAAGCCTTTAATTTTTATTGGATAAATGTAAATACATTTAGCAAACATGTATAATTATTTTTTAGTTAGTTATGTTCATTTCCACCATTAAAACAGCTAGACGTTAAATACCTTTTAAAATAATAATAATATATGTTAGTGTGCAACGTAAGATTTCAAAGAAACCCATTGTTGCGTATCGAGTACGTTGTCGAACATAGCAACCCCTTTAAAGTAAAATTTATATTTAATTAACAAATATTAATAAATATGAAAATGTCATATTCTTCATTTATCTGGGATGTTACATCCTTCCCCCCTTTTGGGAATTGCGTCCTCACAATTTTAAAATTGGGCTCAGAAACTTCATTGAAAGCCCCACATCGAAAAAAGAGTCAATAAAACTATCACTTTAAAAGAAAAAAATATAAGTACAAAGGTCACTCGAGATAATACCATACTAGTATTCCATGTAGTAAAACATGGATATGGAAGAGAAAACAAACCATCAAGTTCTGATGGAGTGTGATAGAAAACATGGTTAGGAAAAAGTAAACCACCATAAAATCACAAACTTGTGATGGATTAAACATTCTTTGATTCCACAGTAGGATAGGTTAATGGTTAATGTTTTTGTTTTAAATTAATTTTCATAATGTTGAGTAATTTATTTATGAGATTAACTAAAAACATACGGAAACATACATACTTGTCATGTAGACTTTCATCCTTTACTAGCTTTCTAACACAAACTCATATTTTCTCCAAACGATGAGTATTCAGGATGACTTTTTCACATTAATGGTGCTATAATCAACTTCAAGAGAATCACATAATCCTAAAAAGATGAAATATATATTTACCATGTATTTAGACCTTAACCAAAACCAAAAAGGTTAGTACAAGATCAGATAATCCCCAAAAAGGATAATTCTTTATAAAAAGGAATTTTATTCCTAATCTCCAAAATTCAACAAACAGTACCCTAAGTTCAACAAAGACCATTAAATAAACAAAATTCCTTAAAATTATTCAATATAATCCAAAATAACATTGAAAAACAAAACTAGAAGAATTTAATTCCATAGAATTCCACAGTAAATCTTAACATTTATCTCCAAATAACATCGACTACTTTTAAAGTCTCATAATGAAGTGTAATTAACCTAATCACATATTCTCTATGGTAGGTTAATAATTTCCATAAATAACCCAAAATTAACTTATTCATAAAATCATCTAACTAAAAAAATTACTCATACTAACCAGGGACTTCACGTAGTCCAGTGGTAGGCGATAAATCATAGTTGCACTTTGGTTGTGGGTTCGATTCCCACAGCTTTGTCCGACGCGACGGGTTGTCACGCGGTCTGCGTGTTGTCCTTTTTCAAAAACTATATAATTTTATAACATTCCCAAAAGGAGATAAATTCATCAAAAATAACCATAACATATTTTAACCACAAAGGTTATCTTATAACTTTCATTTTTCATCCCAAAATGTATTAACCTGTAATTACCTCAAATTCAAGGATCATATAAACCCAAATTGTTATTTATAACTATATCCACAAAAGAAAAGATAATTATTCCTTGAATAAAATTTTCATATATCAAACTTCTGGGATACACATACTATAAAAATTCTTCTAATGTAATTCTCATCATCAAAAGAGCCTTAATACTTTTAAGCATTTCACCATCCTAAAATCTACCAAAACTCTTTAATACCTTATATGTTGACTTCTTACTCATTCAAAATCCTTCATGATCCGTTAACCATTATTTTTAAACTTATTATGTAATACTTCTTTCCTATGAATAGAATCGTGAATCATATCCTAAGATTCAATAATATCAAAACATATGTTAAGAAATAATCCATACATTTCATTGGTCATTGTCAGTATCTTCATCCTCAATCGGAATGGAATTAGGTATTGGTAAACAAATATTTTTATGATCCTGGTGATCCAATTCCCAAAACTTATTTGTAGGACATGTGTTTGTATAATGACCATTCACATCACATTTAAAACATTAAATTGATCCCTCAGAAATAAATTCTTTCCCTTTCCAAGAGTCAACTGGATGCTTCCTTTTTCCATGGTAGGTTCTTGTTTTATGACCTTCATTTCCACATCTATTGCATCTTCCTGTCCCTTTGAAACATTTTCCTAGGTATTTCTTTCCACATCCTTGACACATAGTTTTTTGAACATACATACCTTTATGATTATTAGTTTAACTTCCGTAGGGATTTGTTTCTCGCATATATGTTTCCTTATAAGAATCACTAAGTTTCAGGTGGTCAATCATGGCTCCAGATAGCTGGTTGAGAGTAACCACAAGAGTTCTCATTGCAGCTCCCATATCATTCAGTTGCTCATTTAGAAAAATGCCACTGTTTTCTTCACATCCACTGTTACTTTGGTGCCTGTTAGATCCAACCATTTACTAAAACCAAAAAGGTCAGTGTGAGTATATCAGTAAAATCATCATATAATATTTTATGAGGTGGGTAAATGCTAAGATATAATTATTCATGTTATCTTAAACTCATTGAATTTATCTAAAAACTATTACTCTTTCTGAAATCCTAACCATTATGGTAATGAAACTTATTCTTAAAGAATAACGTAACCTCTAAAGTTATCTAAACCGACCTCTGATACACAATATAAGGACCTGGCCTTAAAACATTGCATAATATTTAATTAAATGAATAATTCATATTGAGGATATTTTCAGGTTTATAGTTTTAGAGAATTAGGACATAACTATTATATAACAACTTGAATATTATATGTAGACACTACTACTCAGTATCCATTTAAAAAAATAAATAAAAACTCTTAAAAATAAACATGTCTAGTTCCATGTTTTAGATATCATGACTTGTCCTTGATCAAATCCTTGACCCTATTCATATTTAAGTCTTGTGGAAAACATTTCAAAAACTTGGGATGAGCATAAAAATATTAGTAAGGTTTATAAAATACGGAAGGAAAACATTATCCCATCACAAAATACAATTCAATGAAACCATACTTTTCAATCATAACAAACCTTACGAAATCATAATATTTATGAATAACACGCACAAATCCTAAATCCTAAAGGTTACATACGGCATCCATATCAAACTTGAATTGTAGTTATCATAGCTACATAGGGAGTTACACTTGGAATACCCATCACAATATATTCCCTAAATCTCTTAGGAGAAACATCACGTTTACCTCTGTCACGTTACCCAATGCATTGGAGAGCTATCTCGGGCTCACCCGCCCTAGGTTTATCACGGAACCACCCGTATACGTAAACAATTCCCAATAACCATAACATAATCATAACATATAACACATGTATAAAGGAAAGATAACATTTCAACATTCCAATATATCAAACCAAGTTATTGAAATAAACAATGTTTTATCAAATAATTTTCAAAACCATTTAAAAAGATATTTTTGAATCAAAGTGTCCCATACCACTTTGATGATTTTAAATGAATTATCATTTGAAAACATTAATGTCTATATAAATAAATCATAAAACCCATTTTGAAAACATGTACATTAATGAGAAATATTTAGAAGAATAAATCTTTAAAACATTTAAAATGATATTTTAGTTAAAGAGTTTTTAACAAAAAGAGAGACGTTTGAATACAAATAATTGAAGAATAACTTTTAATCAGAACTTTTTAATATCATGAGAATAAAGGGATTCATGATATAATATGTCTAAGGATAGTATATACACCATATAAGAGTTAATTTGTGCATAACAACAATAAAGTCTCAGTGGAAATGTAAATTGGGATAAAATCCCTTATAAAGATGGTATCCTTAAATTAAGGATAAATCAATCAAATAATTATGTGTGATAAATATAAATACACCAAATATAAGTGTATATTATGTTTAAAACAATAATATGTCATTCACACATATTAATAGGATGACATATTCAAAAAGTACAAGTTGAACCCAATTAATTGAAATTGGGTTAAGAAGTTCCCTTGTAAAAATTCGATAGCCTAACGACATCACTTTAAAATTCAGAAAATGAGTTGATGAGATAAAAAGGGTATATCATCACTTGGAAATAAATTTTAAATCAATTTGGATATATAAGATCATATCCCAACATAATGATATGTAAATTAAAAGACATAACAAAAAGAAGTCTTTTAAATAGAGGAGGGTGAAAGGTTCCCTTACCGATTTGGTAACTTTCGAAACATAAAACCCATGAAAGAAGGATCATAAAATGAAGATGTAAATATCCCTAAATGGAAGTATATTACAGAATGAATACAATATTGGGAAATAAATACACCACACAAAAGTAAATAGTGGCAAATATAGCATGAATCTAAAGGGAATAAAAAGTGAGATGAAATCCCCTTACCACGTTGTAATCAATCAAGTCGTATGACCAAAAGTTAATAACCACCAAAATCATCACAAAATACCATTAATATAAAGATAATAATGATAATATATATCAAATTTCATTACACAATATGCCACATGCAATGAATAAATGGAGAACAATGGAAATTTCACGGAATTAAAAGTGAGATAAGAAATCCCTTACCTCGTGTCTGACTTGACTCGATCATTCTTTAATCTCCTGAATAATAAACTAAAATTAATTTCTACTTTCTTAAGAACCTTTTTAAATTTATCATTCCTTTTATATCACTTATTACCATGTTATAAACATTATGTAATCATTTACGTTAATAACGTTCATTTTGTCGATATTTGGTAATTGATTAAAAATAAACACCTTATATTTACAAGATGTCAATGTGGTCAATAGTCCATTATATACAGAATTAAATTCATTATTTATATATCATATATATAATATATATCCAGTATATATATATATTTATAATAGTACATATCATTTTCTGGTAAGAAATGAAATGCACCGTTCATGGAGACAGTAAGTCGTACGTACGCATGAACACTACTTTCATTTCTATTTCTTATTTTAATAGAATTAAAACATAATGATACATAGGTATATTATAATTACTGTATAATATAATATATAATATCATTAACTTCATCCTTTATACTTCCCACATATGGTATTAACAAGTCATATCGCTTTGAGAGGGCGGTAGTCCGCACTTCCTCAAATGATATTATCGCGTATACCAATAATGGAAACCATAAAGGTATTCTATTTCCATTTTATGGTTTCTCAACATAAATTTTACTAGTTCAGTTGTCTAATTTCTCAATAATTAGTCTCTAGTTTCTAGAATATAGACGATATCTTCATAATAACACATATCATGTTCTAGTTCTATTTCATCATAGGTGAGTACATGTGTTGGGTCTTCCATGTAATTATTTAAAAATTATATGTGGAACATATCAGGAACTTTATAAAGACTTGATGGAATTAATAATTGGTAAGATACAAATCCAATTATTTACAAACTTTCAAAATGATCTGATGTACCTCAGGCTTATTTTCCATTTCATATCAAACCATAGTACACCCATTTATCATGACACTTTCAGAAATACCTGATCTGCCACATTAAATTCTTAATCATTTCTCTAATTGTCAGTATATCTCTTTTGTTTACTTTGAGCTACATTAATATTATCCAAAATAGTATTTATATGTTTTGGGCCTATATGTTTCCTCTCACCAATTTCATGCCAATAAATTTTATTATGGCTTCTCTTTCCATATAATGATTCATATGGTTCCCTTTGAATACTATAATAGAAACTAGTATTGTAGGAAAACTCTACCATAGGTAAATAATGATCCCACATACCATGAATTTCACGTGAGAATGACCTCAACATGTATTCTAATGTTTGAGTAGTCCTTTCAGACTATCAATCACTTTGAGGGTGATAAGGAGTACTCAAATGAAGATCAGTGTCCAAATCCTTCTAGACACTCATCCATGATTTTTATGTAAAATGGGAATCTTGATAAAAAATAATCGATAGAGGTGCACCATGAAGTTTTATAAATTCATTAATAGAGATTCTATATAGGTGTTTAAGAGGTAAATCATGTCTTATAGAAAGAAAATGTATCAATTATGTAAGGTGGGTAACAATAATCTATATCATATCATTCATTATATGGGTATTTTTAATTCCAATGATGAATTCCATAGTAATTTAATCCCACTTCCACAAAATAATGTGTAGTGGTTGAATGACTAATCTAGGACAATTTCTCTCTACCTTCACTTGCTAAAAAATTAGACATATCGACACATATTCATCAATTTCATTCATCATATTATCCCTCAAAAAATTCTCCTTCATATCACTACACATCATGAAACTATAATGGTGTATAGTGAAATTTGAGCAATGAGAATCATCTTATAGTTATATTTTTTAGCTCAGGCATTGATATAACACATAACCTCTTTCAATATTTAATAATTTCATCCTCATACTCAAACACTTCTAATATTCTATCCTTAACATCTTTAATTTTCTTTTGAAAATTCTTATCATCTGGTTGAGAGCATATCATCATTTCTAAAAAATATGAATTCCCAATAATTTGAAAATTTTGTGATGTTTCTTCTTCCTTTACTATTCCCATATCCATATTTACTAAATCGATTAACTTTGGATCTCACTAAATCCTCATTTGGGTCATAATTCCATGATATTTCATGCTTAAAGAATCTACTACCTTATTTTATTTTTCTCACAGGTAGTGTATTGAACAATCATAGTTCTTGAGTAAATCGAGCAATCTTTTTTTCGTAATGTTGAGTTATTTATGTGTAAAAATATATTTCAACCTCTTGTGACCCTTAAATATCTTACATCATTCACCATATAGATTGTGTATCTATATCATCAGAGAATGAATTATCACTGCTAACTTAAGATCTTGAGTACGATGATTTTGTACATTAATCTTCAACTACCTTGATGCATGTAAAACAACGTTGTCATTTTTCATACAGACACAACCCAGTCCTTTCTTTGACGAATCACTATATATCACAACCCCATAATTTCATGATGGTAAATTCAAAATTGGAGCATTGAAAAATCATATATTTAATTCTTCAAAACATTATGTACATTCCTTTTTCCATGTGAACAAAACCCCTTTATGTGTGAGCTTAGTTAATGAGTTATCCAATCAATAAAAATTAAAAATGAAATTCCAATAGTAACCTTATAAACAAATGAGACTATGTACCTTGGTTACATTCAGTAGAATAGGAAAATCTCTCAATTACTTTTTTTCCTTATAGTATTAATTGAGATTCCATCCTTAGAGATAATATGTACAACATATGATATTTCTTAACACAAGAATTCATACTTTCAAAATTTACCTTATAATTATTTCCTCTTGAGAGACCCAATAATGATCTGTAAGTGATTATCATGGTCTTAATGCGTTTTAGAATATAATAGAATATAATCAATGAATATTAAAAAAATCATTAAGATATTACATAAATTCCTTATTCACAAAATCCATGAAAATCGAGGGTGGATTTGACAATCCACAATGTAATACTATAAACTAATAATATCCATACCTCATTTGAAATGTTTGCTTCAAAATATAATCCTTATTTACTCACAAATGATTATACCTAGAATGAATTTCAATCATAAAAAAATAGTTCATAAATTTGATCAAATAAATCATCAATGAAAGGAGTATTTTAGTTTTTATTTATTATAATAACATTGATTTATCTATAGTAAATGCATATCCTTATGGATCCATCACTCTTCTTATCAAAAAGAATAGTGTATTCCCTATGAAGAAACACAAGGGTGAATAAATCCATTATTACTCAAATCCTTTAGTTGTTTCTTTAGATACACTAATTCATAGTGGCCATTATAAATGGATTCTTTGATATTGATCTGAAATTAGGGATTAAATCAATTGTAAAACCAATTTCATGCTCTGGTGGTGTCTAGGTAATTACTCATGAAATACATTAATGTATTCTTAGACAATTAGTACATAATCAATTTAAATATTATTTACGCATCCCTATATGTTATATTTAATTCAACCCTAATTGTTTCATTCAATATAGATACTTGTAATGGATCTATATATGTATTAGGTGATGAAGATTCTTTTCAAAAGATAAGAAATTCTGTATCTTCCTTACAAATCATAATTTACTTCTTCTTGTAATAAATATTTTCATCTTATTTTAAATTCTAGTATATAATGAGGATTATATAAATGTAAAAAAAGTTATGATGCTAAGTTATATAAATAAAGCTTGTTTTTGTGTCATAAAGGGGACTTACTGACACATTTTTGTTGCAATATGACTTACCTTAAGAGTTTTAACTGGAAACTCTATTATTAAATGAAAAGGTAAATGCCTAATTTTCTTGGGAAAATGGATAGATAAAAAAGAGTACAATGATCCAAAATTAAATAAATCCTTTTATAAATTTGAATATATGATTAATGTACCTACCCCCACATTATTGGGTACATCTGTATCAGCTATGGTGATTATATAAGCTTGTCCATCTCCCCTTGGACTCCTCTATTGTAGAATTCCAAGATTCTTGGTACATTGGTTTGAATTATTCTCCATTATATTATAGTGAATTATTTTAACATCGTTGATTTGTTTCTTCATATTTCATTAATTATCTCAATTACCCTCTTCTATGTAATTATAACAAACTCTCATGCCTTTCAAGTAATTCCCTAGATGGTTATTTTCAGAATTTTCCCATAATGGGATTTTTTATTCCAATATTCTTATTCTATGATTTAACTTTTTCATGGTTATCAAAAGACCTATTATTCAATTTATTTTATTTAAAAATTTAGGATTAAGAAAATTCCTCCTCCACATTGATGGCAACTAATACCAATTCATCAAATGATGAAAATGTTTGAGAATCCAGTTCCTTTATGATATTTGGATTAATACCTTCAAATAAATTATAAATATTTTTCCCAAATCACTTATGTAATATGTAGCATAACTGGATAGTTTTTTGAAGGTTTTACCATACTATAAACCACTCTCTTTTTACTTTTTCTTTACACATGATAATTTTCCCTTCATTTAATTTTTTTAGAATGAGGGAAATATTTATTAAAGAATGATTCTTTAAATTATTTTCATTCCATGTGTTATATTTCATATTCCCCTTTTATTCTTGATAAATTAATACCATTTATTATAATCACACCTGAGACAACATATTTCTAGTAGTACATTTTTAGTTTCATTTTATCCCAATTATAAAAACAACGTTTCAAGGGACATACTCTGTTGCATAACTACCATTAGATTAGTAGTCCAACTTAAAGAGGGGTTATTTTTTAGAATTAAAAGATCAAACGTAGGTGTAGTATTATTATTCATCATAACCTATGTATGACTTCCTAATATGGTCATGATCTTCTCATCTCCCATGCCAATTTTTTTTGACTTGCTCAGTGGGGATATCCCTAAATTGTATATATGTATTGATTATATTTATTTTATTAGGATCTGTCATGAAATAATTGTAATCAATGAGTTATCACATATCATAATGATTATTAATAGAAATAATCACTATAAATAATTATTATAATTCTAATTTTTATTTAACATGTAGTTCTTATGGTCTCTATTAAACATGCTCTGATATAAAATGTAACAACCTCGATCCAAATGGCATATAGTTGATGTTTATTTTATTATAATGGAATAGATACAAGATATCACATAACCAAGGATATATTGTATATATAGTATTAAAGAACATGATAAAGAAATTCTTCCTTTATTATACTGTCAATTTAACAAATAACATAACAATTAAGAATATATTTCTTTCATGACACTTATTCAATGATTTTATTTTCTTAAATCGTGGAAGGGAAAAAATAAAACAATGAGATCAACTTCTTAGTAAAAGTTACGTACAAAAAAACATGAATCAATAATAATTTTCTTATAATCAATAAGGAATAATTAATATGGTTACGTAAATAGGTGGAAAACATATTCTATTTAATTGATAAATTGAGGATGAAAATTCTTCCATAGATTTCATCATAGTGAAAATATATTGGATAGTAATATGTCACGACCTGACCCAACTGGGCTTGAGCCGCGACACCCCAAGCCCGCCTCCAATAGGCCAGGGGCTGGCGTATAGCACTGAGTAGGCTATCACACACATGGGAGATATTAGCCCAAGGTACCTATACACACACACACCCAAATACACCACCATGAAATAGTGTAGAGAAATATAAACTGAAAATAAAATGCATGCACACAATCTATCCCAAAACTAGAGTGCAACAGCAAAATTACAAAAAGGGCAAACCAAGGCCCACCAAAAGAAAACCGAAAAGTTTCCCACCTACTCAGAAGGCGGGTAAACATTTCCAAAACACCTGTCGGTAAGCTCCTCAGCACATATCTGATAAACTCCCTGGTCAAACACACTCACTAAGATCCACTTACTCCAGGTCCTCCTAGGACTTCGTCGAAAGGACTGAGCTTTGCACAAAACACAAACATGTGCAGGGAAAGCCTGTGGAGAGGTGAGTATAAACATACTCAACAGGCACCCCAAATACCCAAAACAAAAGAGACCAACTGAAAGGAAATAGTCCACTCATCCCAGCCAGAGGGAACCCAGATGGGAGAGAAACTCCATCTCGTGACAATTATCGGCTAAACACAACTAGTCAGGTCAGCTCAGGTGTATGCCCATACATACACCTTAAACAATGTAGGTATACTCATCACACACAACAAGCCACCTGAGGTACCGACCTCGTCATCAGCAATGGTTCACAACCAGGAGAGTACACTCCGTGATCACTATCATCTCAGATGACACTCGTTTGAGAGATACACTCCATCGGGTCCCAAGAAAACATCTCATACGCTCACTCGAGAGACCACGCTCGACGGATACCATCACTGAGGAACCCTCGAAGAAACACCATAAACACAAAACTCCTCGGATAGGGGATTGCTCCTAGGGTCCGCTAGGGGATACTAGCACCCACACCGGTATACAAAAATCTCACAGATAAGGGATCACTGATAGGATCCATTAGGGGATACCACAACCTGATCCGGCACTCGTAGATCTCACAGATAGAGGATCACACCCAGGATCTGCTGGGGGATACCACAACCCGATCTGGCGCCCGACAGAAGCACTTCACTCAGATAGAGGATCTTCACCCATATAAAGGTGTCCATGACGATACCCGAACCCTATCTTGTATAACTCACGATGTAGGGGATCGAAATGACGATGTCGCAACCCTATAGAAACCACGTGTTGAGTAGGGGATCACATAACCAACGATACCGCAACCCTACTATAATCCACATTCTGAGTAGGGGATCGTATACCTGACGATTCCACAACCCTACTGAGGATGGCCCACCGCGTAGGGGATCATACTCTCAATGATTCCACAACCCTACGGGGTTAACCAGCTAGATAGGGGATCTTCGTCCGTGAATAAGCGGTCACAACGATACCAAGAACCCGATCTAGGGAAAAGACGCTATAGGATCTCGCTCTGGGCCCACCTAAGGGATGACACAACTCTAACAAATTAAACATCTCATCGAGTGGATCAGAAACCTATAAGAAGGTTGTGATGTCGTGCGAACCCTCGTAGGAATGAACCAAGGGTGTACCCTCAACCACTGTTGGTCCAAACATCGCTAACCCGAGCGACCCACCACAATGCCACACTGTGCACCTTCTAAGGCGATACAGAGGACACCATCATGATCCACTTGAAAAAACACGCAGGATAGGCTGTTTACTCATACAAAAAGGACACACGGTGTAAAAGGGACTATTAACCATAGCTAGCCCTTGCAGGGCCCACACAACGATCCCAAAACTCCTCAAGCGGTTCATACCACGACGATCCCCTTAAAAAACACACAGAATCGACTACTCGTTCGTCCGAAACGGACACCCGTTGAAAAAGGTACTATTCCACGAAGCCAACTCAGGGGGAGCCCACACCTCGATCCCGAAACTCATCGAATGGATCGCACAATTGCAATCCTCTTAGAAAAGCACACAGGATCGACTATTCATCAGCCAAAACCGGACTCATGGTGCGAAAGATGAGTTTCTCCACAAACACCAAAACTCGGCCTCATGGGTCCCACACCCGAAACTCGGCCCCCAACATCCGGAAACCAACATGAAAATTCATCCATACCACCAGGGCCTCAATGCCACTGACGACACGTCAATCGGGCACTCCGGGTAGAAGAGGCAACGACCCGAAGTCGAATAATAATAAAATATTATTATTATTTCAACATTTCATAGCCCTGGGAAACAAAACCAACTCACAAAATTACCAAAGTGAGTTCAAAAGGTCTGTCTCGACGTAAGGAACGTGTCACCGCAAATGGCTCACAAATCGGACCTCCGGTTTGCAAGTTACAGGGGTTTAAAGAACCCCCAGAAAAACCCGGCTGGACCACCGCCTGCCTCGCCAGAAAACACTACACCGCCGCCAGAAAACACCATGCTGCCGCCCCGCCGCCACCAAATTCCACCATGGCCGCCGCCCCTCTCCGCCGGAAAACCAGGATTTCACCGGAAAACTTCCCAGAGCCACTGAGAGCACCCCGATGCTCCAAATTCAGATCCAAGAAAGGTTTCAAAAAACTCTGGACCTGAACTACATAACCCTTAAGAAAACTTGAGGAAAACTACACAAAAACAGGATCCGGAATTGTAAAACTCAAACTGCCTACCTCGCTGGCGAAACACCGACGATCAGCGCTCCAAAACGTCCGCTGCATGATCCTGAAGCGTCCGCCGTCGAAATCTGAGCTCGATGGGACCTTGATCGCGCGATTTGGTCACCGATTCATCGTCGGAATAGGAGGAGAAGGAGGAGGAAGGGGGAATAACTCCTCCTATACTGTGCACGATCCGTCCAAGTTGGGGATACATGATATTTATTATTATTATTTTTAAATATCTCTGTCTCCCGACGTGCCTCCGCTCGATGCCCGATGCAGACAAAAGTAAGGTCTCCCTTAGGGTAAACACGAAGTTCTGAACGAAACAACAGACTCAGATTTGTGATCCGAGACTCCGTTCAGAATTTATTCGAGCCGATGCTCGTAAATAAACATTTCTACTTATTTACGAAAATCGCCCCTGGTGGCGCTTTCCACCGCAATCCCGCACCCGCAAAGTTTACACCTCGCCTAGGGTAAACGACATTTTCCGGACGCAACTGTGCCCTCAGATCCCCGTTATGAGCTACCATTTAGGAGATATCAAACCCCCACCACGTGCATAGTATAAAAATACTTAATATGTTTATAAAATTAAATCCAGGCACACTGGGCCTCGGAATTTCACGTTGTCTTCGCAGCTACACTACTACAAATACGGCTTTTATTAGCGCTAAAAATGGCCTTTATCAGTGCTAGAAAAGCACGGATAAATCCGGAAAAGATAATGGGGGGGGACCCTTTTATCAGTGCTTCAAAAAGTGATGATAAAGACCCCTTTTATCAGCGATTTTTTTAGCGCTGATAAAAATAAAAAAAATAAAAAATAAAAAAATAAAAAAAATACTGCATATCTCGGGGGGGTTTTTTACATCACTTCAGCCCCCCTTTATCAGCACTTTCCCACACCTCCAGTGCCTACCCGCATCGCCTACACCCTTTATCAGCTCTAGCCCTTTAAATCAACCTTGTGCGCTCACCCGTGCCTCCACCCGGATTTGATCTCGAGACCTCCCCCCTGCCCACCTAAAGCCTTTGCCACTACCCTATATTGATTTGTTCTCTTATTCATGATATATCTATTTATATATATATAGTTATATTTATTCGTAGAGTAATATATATTTATGTTAATATATATAGTTATATTAATATATATATATAGTTATATTAATATATACATATAGTTATATTAATATATAGTAGTTATATAAATATTCATATATTGGTATTTTAAATAAAATGGATATTAGTTATTATTTAGATAACGATAATATATTTTATATGTAATTATGTTAAATTATTTATTTAAGAAAATTAATTTTTAGGTGTTAATATATAAAAAATATGTACAAATAGTTATATATTTGATTATAAATAACAGTTCATTATAAAAAAGGATGAAATTTCAAAGACATAATATCAGTATGAATGTAATACCTTGGAATAAATTCAGTCCCCAGAAAAAAAAGCCAATAATACCCCCTTAAACGAGGCTGAAAATCCACAAAATGTTAAAAAAATCTGGGTACCCCGACAAAAAACTCAGTTTTGGAGGACTTCTGGACCTTTTTTGGCCTTTAAAAGCACTTGACCAGGATTTTCCCGGTCACATAAATGTAGATATTGTCACAGGCTTTGATTTGATATGTGGTAGAGCTCAAACGGACACCCGGATCAAAAGTTATGGTCGTTTGAAGTTCGAGTTGCGTTTTCAACATGTTATGGATATTTTTTTAATTTTTTTTAATTTTTTTAATCTTCAAATTGTTATTAAATGATTATTACTCCATAATAATTAGAAAATTATTAATTAAAAATATTTTTTAAAATTTTTAAGAATCCATTTTCACTAAATATCTTATATATTAAGTATAATAAGTGTAAATTTACATTTATACTTATCTAAAATATATTTAAAAATTATATATTATATTTATATCAATATAACTATATAACTATATTTATATATTAATTTTTTTTAAATTTTTTTTGAAGTGGACCCTTTATCAGTGCTTTTTTTTAAAAGTGCTGATAAAGGCCTCCCCGTTATCAGCGCTACTAAACAAGCGCTGATAAAGGGGTACTTTTATCAGTGCTTTTTTTAGCACTGATAATGCCCCCCCCCCCTTTATCAGGGCTTTTTCGTTAGTGCTGATAAAGGGGTGGTGATGGCATTGCCCAATTTTGTGGTAGTGCTAGCTCTAGAATTATTCATAGAATTATTCCAAAGTTTGACCGGGCCAATAACCCGAGTCGGTATATCCTCCACCCCTTAGAACTTTTTGTCCCTGAAAATCCATAAGCACACGGAAAGTGACTGGACTGTCAACTGGGTCTCCCACGCCATCATGTTCACCGAAAAACACCCATGCCCGAACTCATAAGTTAGATGAACTCATCCACCACACCTCAATACTATCTGCTTTGGGACGCACTGATTCGCCTGCATGGTTTTAATCACGTCAAAGAAAACACATCTTGGTGGAGGAAGGATCCTTCTTCCTCATGAATTCGTAGCACGCTGAACAAAACTCACACAGAGTCTTACAAATTCCCAGAACAAAACTCGAGCAAGCAACAGAAAGGAAAGATTACTGCTAAATAGTGTCTATCAAACTACTACAGAAAGTAGAAAGGACACAAGGAGTACCTATATCCATCCGCAGAGCCTCTAGGTCAACAGCCTCCAGGGCATGCGGCTTTCCTCGTCCTCGGCCACCAGCTCCCAGAGTTTGGCATGGACCACCTCGGGGTGGGGGTGGTGGCAACTGATACTGCCTACCACCTCCTTCTACTACACCAGCTATGTCGCCATGTTTGCCGCCCTGTGGGCCTCCTTGCCCGAGACGCTGCCTCTGCAAAGGAATTCCATCGACTATCTCCCTCTCAGCATCATGTTGGGTCAGACAGTTCCTAGAAAGATGATCCCGACCGTCACAAGCATAACACCGCCTCTCCTGCGGCTGACCCCAACTGGCCTGCGAGCCCTGATCCTCAGATCCTCCAACCTGGGGTCACCTCCTGAAATGTCGGACACATCCAGTGTGAAATCCCAAGTAAGAAAAGAATTATTTATTTTCATATATATGTCTATTTATGAATTAGATAGTGTTTTAAGAGGTTTAAATTGAGAATAAATCCAATCTTAAGCATGGAATACTCGAATATTTTTTCAAAGATTGTTTTATCACCTTTTGATGAAAAACCATTTTTAAATTTATCATTTGACAATTTTATAAGCTCTATTTGTCAAAATAAACTTATTATTTATGATTGGGACATTGTAATTTACATTGGATAATTTTTTGGTATTTTTCTGACAATGTTCATTTTTTAAATGAATAGTGAAAAATATTGCATTTTACTTCAAAACTGCTTTTTCATCTAATATAATTATATGGATATATTTTCCTTTTCATTCGTTTAAAAGTGTAATTAGAATATATTTTTACCATTTAATCCAATGTTGGTCATTAGAATTAATTTCACTTTGAAATTGGACATAAACAATTGTCAAACTTTTGATAGAAATTGTTTTTTTAAAACCCGCTATTTATTTTGACAACGACAATCATTTTTTAATTAATTACTGTAATTTTTGTGTTTGGAATTTGGTAAAATGGATTCCATATTTGGAATCAGAGGGTCCAAATTATGTAATTAAAACTCTTTTGTTTTTGGACATTATGAATAGTAACGACGGTAATTATCTTTAATTATCGTGATTAATTAGTAATCGGGTAGTTAGGGAAAATAAAATAATATCATAATAATAACAAATTCCCCCAAAATGTGTCCTAATGATACTGGGTGTCTCATGATAGACCATGGTATGACTTGTGCCAAACTTAGGGACCCCATGGAATCACTTTTGGGTGATAGTGACACTTTGTCATTTTATTTTTAAAGAAAGGAGAATATAACAATAGTATGTAACACCTAAGTAAAACAATTTTAATTTTGTATAAGTAAATTATCCCTTAGACTATAAATACTAATTGGAAATATAAAAAGATTTCTTACATCATATTATTTTTTTAATAATTTTTAGACATTAAATAAATTAAATTTTTTATGACACCATGATGATGCAGCGATTACCTCATTAATAAAGGATTTAAATAAAAGGAAAGATAATGTAAAATATAAGACTTACACTTGTCAAAGACCTATTTTATGAGTATATTTCGAACCCTTATCAACTTATCCTCGAAATATATAAATCTGGGACCTTTAAATTCCGAAACACATTTTAATAAAAAGTAACATTTCTTGACTTTCCAAGAGTTCCCCTCCTCCTTATAAAATGCCCCCACATCTACCTCCTTACCCACACCTCTCAAGCCATTGTATCGGCCAATATCTACTCATTTTATCTCTCCACATCCCTCTATTCATCCAAGAAGCCTTACCTTAGGTAGAAATCTCTTCATGAAACCCTTTTGGATCAAACCAGGAGGAGTTACCCGATTTAATGGTAATGTCTTCACTTGTGTTCTTTTATTTTATTTTGCTTCTCCAACCCCCTAAAATATTTTTATTCCTTTCTTTTGTAACAATTACAGTATCATAAATACACTAGGATGTTGTTATGTGAAGTATTCTAGCTACACTTACACACACCTTCATTTAATGGTTAAAGAACATACAGTTTCTGTGGATGGAAAATTTCTGCCTCACGAAACGATGATTGTTCAATCTTCTTTTAACACCTTTCATGTTGGCCATTAAGATGTCACTATATCTATATATGATATATATTATGTTTATGTTTTCCTTATTCTTCTGTATTTTTCATTTATTTCATACCTTTATGGTTTCCATTATGGGTAAATGCGATATCTTCATTTTAGGAAGTGCGGACTACCTCCCTCTCAAAGTGATTTTATTCGTTAATGCCATATGTGGGATGTATAAAGGATGGAGTTATGATGTTATATATTATATTATACTGGAATTATAATATACCTCAATATCATTGTGATTTCATTCCATTAAATATGAAATATAAATGAAAGTAGCATTCACGTGTACGTACGGCTTACCGTCTCCATGAATGGTGCATTTCATTTCTTACCTCTAAATGTTATGTAATATTATAAATTTATGTATATATTGGATTTATATGATATATATGATATCCAAATAATGAATATAATTCTGGATATAATGGATATTTTACCACATGAACAACTTGTAATTATAAGGAGTGTATTTTGGACTCAAATACCAATGATCGACAAAACGACCGTTATTAACTTAAATAATCAAATAGTGTTCATAACATTGTAATAAGTGATATAAAGGGAATAATGAACTTGAAAAAGGCTCTTAAGGAAGTATACATTAACTAAATTTTATTATTCAGGAGATTAAAGAACGATGGAGTCATGTCGGACACGAGGTAAGGGACTTATTCTCAATATCCTTTCATTGAGGCATATTTTTGTTTTATACACAACTTTATTTTATACAGTGTATAATCCCATTTGACTTTTATGTTTATTCAAAAGGAATATTTTTATATGAAGCGTTTTACTAAACAACAAACGGGAATGTTTTTGTCGTACGTATGCGGTGACAATGACTTCTCCAACGTTGTGACCATTATTTGAGTTTCGGCTTCCTCTACAAGCCATAATTTTTTTTAAATGAAAAATAAATACCATTTTTTACTTTTCTTTTATTTTGGTATTGAAAATGGTTTTGATAATGTTTTTATTATATCAATGTGTTGTATTGATATCTTATGATTGAAATATGGAAATGTTATGTTTTATTTATGCATGTTTTATGTGATACAATTATGTTATGGTTCTTGGGCATTGTTTATGAAGATGGGTGGTTCCGTGATAAACTAAGGGTGGGTGAGCCCGATATAGCTCTCCAATGCATTGGGTAATTCAAAGGGGTTAAAAACTAAGGTTTCTCCAAAGAGATTTAGGGAATATACTGTGATGGGTATTCCAAACGTAACCGTGAGGGTTACTCCGTACGTAAGAATGTCATGAATTCTTGAAGTTACCTTTATGTCTTATGTTTTCTATGAGTTATTCATAAATCTAATGATTTAATGAGGTATGATAAAGTGCTTATGTGTTATGAATAAAGTATGATTTCATTTATTTTTATGTGTACATGGACTAATGTTTTCCTTTCGTAATTTTATATACCTTACTGGGCTTTTTATGCTCATCCCAAGTTTTTGAAATGTTTTTCACAGGTCAAGGGAAAGGTACATGATGTGATGATAGTGTCAAGGAAGTGTCATTAAATAATCCATGTTTTGTTTTAAATATGTTTCTTTTTATTGGAAAAGTTAATATTGTCTTTAATGTAACAACCATGTCTAAATGTGGAATTTAATGCAGGATTTATGATCTAATTCTCTAAAACTCTAAACCTAAAAATATCCTCAATGTGTAATCTTGTAATAACTCAAGATTAAGTAAGGTTTAAGGCTGGGGCCAAATAGTTGGTATCAGAGGTTGGTTTAGATAACTTTAGGAGTTAAAATTCTATTAAATGATTATCCAAAAAAAATTTATGGTCAAATTGAAATGATATAGCATTTGAAGATTAATATGTTGCTTCATCTAAGACATGTTTGTTCAGAATGGTTTTTCGAAGAGGAAACAGGGAAGCAGTGCTAGGAAGGAATACAGAAGGAAATGACCTTCTAAATCAGCATCCTAAGATGGTCGGAATTGGAACTGAACAGTTTGTTGCAGTAATGACGTAGTTGAATCAAGCAATAAATGGTTGTGGTATCCATGCATTAGATTAGCCAGATCAACCGCAGAGGAACATGTTAGTTGTGGAACATTTCATGAGGCAATATCCCACATTATTCAGAGGATCATCTGACCCTATTCAAGCTAAAGGGTGGATTAAATCACTGGAAAATATTTTCGATGTCATGGGGTGTTCAGATAATCAATAGGTTAGTCATTCTATTTACCATTTGGAGGGTGAATCAGATCAGTGGTGGTCGATGTTTAAAAATATCAGGGACGATGATGAGATTGATGCTCTTGACTGGGATGAATTCAAAGGTATGTTTCTTGATAAGTATTTTAATAAGGATGTTCGACTTAGGATGGAAAAACAATTCTTAGAATTGAGGCAAGAGGACGACTCATTGGCTGCTTATAAAGAAAGGTTCACTCGATTGTCAAGGTATGCTCCAAATTTTATCCGATACCTTAATAGTAAAATCAATCGTTTTTACTCAGGATTAAAGACAAAATATCGAAGGGCTTTAGCTTCTCGCGAGTTCAAGAGTTATGAAAAACTTTTTTGATGTGCTAATAAGGTGGAAATGGAGTTTGTCGATGATCAAGTGTTCTATAACAACCAACAGAAGAAGAGACCGAGGTGGTGGGAGAAAGGGAATAATTCTTCAAAAAGGTCTGATGGTAAGAATACTAAGTTTCTAGTTTGTGATAAATGTAGTAAAAGGAATGCTGTGGAATGTCTTCTGAATTATGGAAAGTGCTACCGATGTGGTAAGATGGCACATAAGGCTCGTGATTGCACTGAAAAAGATCATGGTGATGGTAAGAACAAATTTGGTTTACAGTTAGTGAAATGTTTCAAGCACAATGAGATGGGTCATTATGAAAATGAGTGTTCGACAAAGAGCTCGAATGATGGGAAGCAGTCAGACTACAAGTAGAAAGGTGTGGTGAAGTCCTTTTCTACTACTTCTGTAGATGTTGGGCCATCAAATGAAGTGGTATCAGGTGCTTTGTTTGTTTTTTCAGATTATGCCAGTGTATTGTTTGATTCAGGGTCTACACATTCTTTAATCTCTGAAAATGTTTCTAGTAAATTGGGAACTCCATCTCAAGAAATGAATCCCGAACTTGTGGTAAAAACACCTGGGGGAAATGTTGAGGAAAAAAGAGTTTATAAAAATATTCCTATCCTTATCCGTGGAAAGAAACTACTTGCAAACCTTATTGTTTTAACTCTAGTAGAGTTTGATGTTATCATGGGTATGGATTGGATCTCTATTTACCATGCTAATATTGATTGTAGAGATAAAGAAGTTTATTTTCAGAAATACTTTCATTTTTTGTACAAGAATGAACCCTTACTATTGATAACATATCAAGAAGCTGAGAAACTTGTAAAAGATGGAAATGAATGTTACCTTTGACATATTTTTGAAAACAAAAGAACCATTCAGATTAATGATGTGACAGTGTTAAATGAGTATCCTGATGTTTTTCCTGATGAGTTGCCTGGAATAATACTAGATTGGGAAGTTGAATTTATTGATGACCTAGTTCCTGATCCTAATCCAATTTCAAAACCCCCTTATCGAATGGATGAAATTGAACTTTTAGAGTTGAAGGAGAAATTTCAAGATTTATTGAAGATAGATTTATTTCTACCTAGCACAACACCCTGGTTTGCTCCTATATTATTTGTTAAAAAGAAATATTGTTCTATGAGACTTTGCATTGATTATAGAGCCTTCAATAATATCATTGTTAAGAAAAAATATCATTTTCCTCATATCAATGATTTGTTTGATTGGATTCAGGGAGCTCAGTATTTTTCAAAGATTGACCTGAGATCGGGGTACCATCAGTTGAAGGTAAAGGAAGAAGATGTTCCGAAGACCGTGTTTCGTATAATATATGCCCATTATGAATTTTTAGTAATGCCTTTTGGGTTGACCAATGCACCTTCTGTATTCATGGACCTTATGAATAGAATTTTCCATGAGTTATTGGATAAGTTTGCGGTTGTTTTCATTGATGATATTTTGGTGTTTTCTAAAAGTAAAGAAAAGCATGAAAGTCATTTAATGGTTATTTTTCAAACCTTAAAAGAAAATAAATTGTATGGTAAATTCAGCAAGTGTGAGTTTTGGTTGCAACAAATTTCTTTCCTTGGTCACATTTTTTCTAAAGATGGAATAACTGTTGATCCTGCAAAAACAAAGGTTGTTGAAGAATTGACAAGACCCACAAATGTAACTGAGATTCTTAGCTTCCTTAGATTGGCAGGATATTACCGAAGGTTTTTTAGAAATTATTCCCGGTTATCTCGTCCATTGACTAAGCTAACTTGGAAGGGTGTTAAGTTTATCTGGACAAAATAATGTGATGATTGTTATCAAGAGTTGAAAAGAAGATTCGTGAATGCTCCAGTTTTGGCACTACCTTCCAAGAATGGTGATTTTGTTATCTACAGTGATGCTTCATTAAAAGGACATGGTTGCGTCCTAATGAAGAATGATTAGGTAATTGCTTATGATTCATGTCAGTTGAAAACTCATGAGGTAAATTACCCTACACATGATTTGGAATTATCTGCTGTTTTTTCACTTTAAAAATTTGGAGGCATCATTTGTATGGAGTAAAGTGTGAAATATATACTGATCACAAAAGATTAAAGTATATTTTCACTCAGAAATAATTGAACATGATACAGAGAAGATGTCTATAATTAATCAAGGATTATGATTGTACAATTCATTACCATCCGGGAAAATCAAATAAAGTGACTGATGCTTTGAGTCGAAAAAGTAATGCTTCATTAACAATGTTGCATTTGTAACGTGATCCTTTGGTTATGGATTTGATGAACTTTGGCATAGAAGGTGTTGGTGCAGGATGTTCTTTTGTTTTGTTTCAGGTATCAGTGAAATCTTCTGTATCAGACAGAATTAAGCAAGCACAGAAGCAAGACAGTGAGTTGCAGAAAATGGTAGAGCTGGTTCAGAAGGGTAAGTTACCTGAATTCAACATTGATAATGATTATGTTTTGAGATTTGGGAAGATATTGTCTGTGGCTTGTGATTCACATTTGAAGAGAGAGTTTTTATGTGAAGCTCATAGTTCTTTTTTTTCAGTTCATCCTGGCAGTACTAATATGTATAGAGATCGTCGGGAGTATTACTGGTGGGACGGAATAAAAAGAGATATTACTAATTTTACTGTAAAGTGTTTGAATTGTCAACATGTTAAAGTAGAGTGGAAGTTACCGAAAGGGATGCTTCAACCTTTACTAGTACCAGAGTGGAAATGGGAGAATATATCCATGGACTTCATTGTGGGATTTTCAAAGACACCTCGAGGTAATAATGCAATCTGGGTTATTGTTGATCGCTTGACTAAATCTGCTCATTTCCTTGCTATATGAGATACTTTTTCCCTAGATCAAATGTTTCGTTTTTATCTTAAAGAGATAGTCATGTTACATGGAGTTCCCCTCTCCATTGTATCTGATCGTGATCCCAGGTTTACCTCTAACTTTTGGAAAGGCCTTTAGAAGTCATTGGGTATTGAATTAAATTTTAGTACATCTTTTCATCCTCAATCAGATGGGCAGTCAGAATGAACAATTCAGACATTGGAGGATATTCTACATGCTTGTTCGATGTGTTATCAGGGAAGTTGGGACCAACATATTTCTTTGGTTGAGTTTTCTTATAATAATATTTTTCATCCCAGTATACATATGGAACCATTTGAGGCATTATATGGGAAGCGTTGTCGAACTCCAGCTTTTTGGGATGAAGTGGGTGAAAGGAAATTGACGGGACCAGAATTGGTAGAAGAGTTGGTAGAAAAAGTTCAACTGATATAGAAACACCTGATAACAGCTCAGAGCAGGAACAAAAGTTTTGCGGACAACAGGAGGAAGGATCTCTCTTTTGAGGTAGGTGATCTTGTCTTTCTCAAAGTTTCACCATGGAAAAGTGTGATGTGATTTGGTAAGAAAAGAAAGTTGATTCCAAGGTTCATTGGACCATATGAAATTCTTAAGAGAGTTAGATCAGTTTCATACCGAGTGGATTTACCTCCGATTTTATCTCAGGTACACAATGTTTTTAATGTTTCAATGTTAAGGAAGTACATGCCAGATCCATCTCATGTTTTGAGTCCAGAGGTAGTTCAGTTGGAAGAGAACCTATATTATGAGGAACAACCTGTCCAGATTCTTGACCACAGGGAGCAAGTGTTAAGGAATAAGGTGATTCATCATGTAAATGTTTTGTGAAGAAACCACATGATTTAAGAGGCGACATGGGAATCTGAAACTACAATGAGGGATAAATACTCCCACTTATTCGATAAGTAAATAAATTACGGGGACACAATTATCTAAAGGGGGAAGGATGTAACATCCCAAGTAAGTAAATAATTATGTATTTTCATATATATTTCTATTTATAAATTAGATAGTGTTTTAAGATGTTTAAAATGAGAATAAATCCAATCTTAAGCATGGAATAATCTAATATTTTTTAAGGATTGTTTTACCACCTTTTGATGGAAAACCATTTTTAAATCTATCTTTTGACAATTTTATAAGCTATATATTTCAAAATATACTTATTCTTTAGGATTGGTACATTAGAATTTACATTGTATAATTTTTTGGTTTTTTTCTGACAATGTTCATTTTTTTAATGAATAGTGAAAAATATTGCATTTTACTTCAAAACTGCTTTTTCATCTAATTTAATTATATAGTTAGATTATACTTTTAATTGTTTTTAAAGTGTAATTAGAATATATTTTTACCATTTAATCCAATGGAGGTCATTATAATTAATTTCACTTTGAAATTGGACATAAACAATTGTCAAACATTTGATAGAAATTGTTTCTAAAAACCCCGTTATTTGTTTTGACAACGAGAATCATTTTTTAATTAATTACTGTAATTTTTGTGTTTGAAATTTGGTAAAATGGATTCCATATTTGGAATAAGAAGGTACAAATTATGTAATTAAGACTCTTGTTTTTGGACATTATGAATAGTAACGATGATAATTATCTTTAATTATCATGATTAATAAGTAATCAGGTTGTTAAGGGTAATAAAATAATATTATAATAATGATAAATGACCCCAAAATGTATCTTAATGATATGGGTTGTCTCCTGGCAGACCATGGGATTCCTTGTGCCAAACTTATGGACCCCATGGAATCACTTTTGGGTGATAGTGACACTTTATCATTTTATTTTTAAAGAAAGGTGAATATCACAAAAGTATATAACACCTAAGTAAAAAAAATTTAATTTTGTCTAAATAAATGATTTATTAGACTATAAATAGTCATTGGAAAGATAAAAATATTTCACATATCATAGTATTTTGTTATAATTTTTAGACATTATGTAAATTAAATTTTTTATGACACCATGATGATGCAACGATTAACTCATTAATAAATGATTTAAATAAAATGAAATGATAATGTAAAATTTAAGATTATACTTGTCAAAAACCTATTGGATGAGTATATTTTGAAACATTATCACCTTATACTCAAAATATATCAATTAAGGACCTTGAAAATCTAAAACACATTTTAATAAAAAGTACCATTTTTTGACTTTCCAAGAGTGCCCCTCCTCCCTCTTATAAAAGGCCCCCACCTCAACCTCCTTACCCACACCTCTAAAGCCATTGTATCGGCCAAGGTCTACTCATTTTATCTCTCCAAATACCTCTATTCAATCTAGAAGCCTTACCTTAGGCATAAAGCTCTTCAAAAAACCCTTTTCGTTCAAACCAAGAGGAGTTACCCGATTTAAAGGTAATGTCTTCACTTGTGTTCTTTTGTATTATTTTGCTTCTCCAAACCCCGAAACTATTTTTATTATTTTATTTTGTAAAAACACCAGTATATTAAATATACTAGGACGTTTTTATTTGAAGGATTCTAGCTACACTTACACGCACCTTTATCTAATGGTTAATGAAAATACTGTTTCTGTGGATGGCGAATTTATGCCTCACGAAACGATGATTGTTCAATCTTCTTTTAGCACCTTTCATGGTGACAATTAAGATTTCACTATATCTATATATGATATATATTATGTTTAGGTTTTCTTTATGATTCATTATTTTTCATTTATGGAATACCTTTATGGTTTCCATTATGGGTAAACGCGATATCTTTATTTTAGGAAGTGCGGACTACCGCCCCCTCAAAGTGATTTGATTCGTGAATGCCATATGTGGGATGTATAAAGAATTAATTTATGATGTTTTATATTATATTATACTGGAATTATAATATACCTATATATCATTATGATTCCATTCCATTAAATATGAAATAGAAATGAAAGTAGCGTTCATGCGTGCGTACGACTTACCGTCTCCATGAACGGTGAATTTCATTTCTTACATATAAATGTTATGTAATATTATAAATTCATGTATATATTGGATATATATGATATATATGATATCAAAATCATGAATATAATAATGGATATAATGGATATTTTACCACATGAACAACTTGTAATTATAAGGAGTTTATTTTTGACTCAAATACAAATGATCGACAAAACGACCATTATTAACTTAAATAATTACATAGTGTTCATAACATGGAAATAAGTGATATAAAATGAATAATGAACTTAAAAAAGGTTCTTAAGCAAGTATAAATTAACTCAAGTTTATTATTCAAGAGATTAAAGAACGACTGAGTCAAGTCAGACACGAGGTAAGAGATTTTGTCTCAATCTCCTTTCATTGAGGCATATTTTTTTTATACACAACTTTCTTTTATACAGTGTATAAACCCCTTTTACTTTTAAGTTTATTCAAAAGGAACCTTTTTACATGAACCAGTTTACTAAATGACAAAAGGGAATGTTTTTGTCATACGTATGCGGCGACACCGACTTCTCCGCCGCTGTGACCATTAATTGAGTTTCGGCTTCCTCTACAATCCATAATTTTTTTAAATGAAAAATAAATACCATGTTTTAATTTTCATTTATTTTGGTATTGAAAATGGTTTTGATAATTTTTTTATTATATAAATGTGTTGTATTGATATCATGTGATTGAAATGTGGAAATGTTATGTTTCCTTTATACATGTTTTATGTGATACGATTATGTAATGGTTCCTGGGAATTGTTTATGAAGATGGTTGGTTTCATGATAAACTAAGGGTGGGTGAGCCTGATATAGATCTCCAATGAATTTGGTAATGTGAAAGGGTTAGACGCTAAGGTTTTCCGAAGAGATTTAGGGAATATACTGTGATGGGTATTCCAAACGTAACCATGAGGGTTACTCCTTACATAAGAATGTCATGAATTCCTCAAGTTACCTTTCTGTCTTATGTTTTCTATGAGTTATTAATAAATCATATTATTTAATGAGGTATGATAAAGTGCTTATGTTTTATGAGTAAAGTATGATTTCATTGATTCTAATTTTTACATGGACCAATGTTTTCATCCCGTATTTTTATATACCTTACTGATCTTTTTATGCTCATCCCATGTTTTTGAAATGTTTTTTACAGGTCTAGGGAAAGGTACATGATGTGATGATAGTGTCAAAAAAGGGTCATGAATTAATCCATGTTTTATTTTAAATATGATTCCTTTGATGGTAAAATTGAATATTTTCTTTAATGTAACCACCTTATTTAAATGTGGAATGTAATGCATGATTTATGATCGAATTCTCTAAAAATCTAAATCTAAAAAGATCCTCAATGTGTAATCTTGTAATAAATCAAGATTAAGTAAGGTTTAATGCTGGGGCCTTATATTCAGACCCCTGATTATGTCTTCGGCTAACAGATGCTGATCCGACTAACAAAGTCTCAGCTCCCACGTGCCCCGCACTACCAGGGGGAATCTGCTCGGCCAGAAAGATCTCTGCCACCAAAGATCACTCCAAAAATCCAACATATGTGGGTAGGAACAAGGTAACCACACCTGCTCGGATATCTCTGCATATGCCCTTCTCGAAGGTCTGAGCCCAAAAGAACGGGTCTCGAACCATATCCAGGGTGTAGCGCGACAGGTCCTTAAACCTCACTGAGTACTCCGACACAGTCAGGCCCTCCTGCCAAAGCTACAGAAGCACTTGAATCCGCACTGACCTCAGCGTCACCGGATAGAACTTTTCCCTGAATATCCTCTTAAAATCTACCAACGTGAGCGTCTCCTCATCATGGGACTGTGTCACCAAACTCCACCATCACCTGATCAAACCATGCAGAAGGATCGCCGCTAGGACCACTATATGATCTGGAGGTGTCCTCACTAGGCGGAAAACTCGGGTGACTGTTTCGAGACAGTCATCAGCTGCCTGAGGGTCTGGATCACCATGGAACCTCAGAGGTTGCTGCCTCTGGAACTCATGCAGCGCACTCAGCCAACGCGCAACCTCGTACTGCACTACCGACACAACCAGCTGCTCGACAGTTGGTGGCTCAACTGGTGGACCACCTAGAGGTCCATCCTTAGAACCTGCGCCCTGGTCCACAACCTCTACACGGGGTGGATCGTCACCACAATCCTACTCCAAAACCCTCGCTGGCTGTCGTCGGGGAGGAATCCTGAAATACATTCAAGACGCACCACAATCAAAGAGTATATCTAGAGAGCTGACTCAAGAAGGACAAGGAAAACCCAGAAACCTGGTCCTATATGATGCATGTACCATTATGTCCCTGTGACCAGTGTATGAATGTCCCGAGTCGAATGATAGGTTATCAGAGTCATAGTTTATGGATACGTCGTCCACTACACCAACACTAGAGTCCATGGCCTGACAGCTGAACTCGAAACATCATAACACAACTGAGATGCAACCCAAACCAAACTCACAGCTAGACCAGCTACGCTCTGAGATCCCAAAGGTGGAACCTACTCTGATACCACTCTGTCACGATCCGAACTAACGGGGCTCGAGCCGCGACACCCCAAGCCTACCTCCAATAGGCCAGGGGCTGGCGTCTAGCCCCGAGTAGGCTATCACACACATGGGAGGCATTAGCCCAAGGTACATGTACACACGCACCCACATATACCTCAATGAAACAGTGCAGAGATATATAAACTGAAATGAAAATGCATGCACACAATCTATCCCAAACCAGAGTACAATAGAAAAATTGCAAAAAGGGAAAACCAAGGCCCACCAAAAGAAAACTGCAAAGTGTCTAACCTGCTCAAAAGGAGGGTAAGAATTTCCAAAACACCTGCAGGTAAGCTCCTCGAAACAGCTCTGGTAAACTCCCCGGTCAAACCTGGTCACTAAGATCCACCTTCTCCGGGTCCTCCTGGGACTCCATCGAAAGGCCTGAGGTCTGCACAAGATACAAACATGTGTGGGGAAAACCTGTGCAAAGGTGAGTATAAAAATACTAAGTAGGCACCCCAAAAACCCAAAACAAAAGAGAGTAACTGAAAGGCAGCAGCCTGCTCATTCATACCAGATGAAACCCAGACAAGAGAGAAACTCCATCTCGTGACAATTCTCGGCTAAACACAACTAGTCAGTTCAGCTCAGGTGTATGCCCATACATACACCTTAAACAATCCAGATATACTCAGAACACACAACAAGACACCTGAGGTACCGACCTCGTCACTAGAAACGGTTCACAACCAGGAGAGAGCACTCCACGATCACTATCATCCCAGATGACACTCGTCTGAGAGATACACTCCATCGGGTCCTAAGAAAACATCTCAAACACTCACCTGAGAGACCACGCTCGTCGAATACCGTCACTAAGGAAACATCGCCGAAACACCATAAACACCAAACAACTCAGAAAGGGGATCGCTCTTAGGGTCCGCTAGGGGATACCAGAACCCACACCGGTATAAGAAGATCTCACAGATAAGGGATCACTTCCAGGATCCACTGTGGGATACCAGAACCCAATCTGGCACTCATAGATCTCACAAATAGGGGATCACACCCCGGATCCGCTGGGGGATACCACAACCCGATCTGGCACCCGAAAGAAGCACGTCACTCAGATAGATTATTATTTCCCATATAAAGGTGGTCACTATGATACCAAAACCCTATATGGTATAACTCACAATGTAGGGGATCAAACTGACGATGCCACAACCCTATAGAAACCACGCGTTGAGTATGGGATCACATAACCAAGGGTACCACAACCCTACTATAATCCTCATGCTGAGTAGGGGATCGTATACCTGGTGATACCAAAACCCCTTGAGTGTGGCCCACTGTGTAGGGGATCATACTCCCGATGATTCCACAACCCTATTGGGTTAACCAGCTAGATAGGGGATCGACGTCCGTGAATACACGATCACAATGATACTAAGAACCGGATCCAAAGAAAAGACACTAGTGGATCTCGATCCAGGCCCACCAGAGGGATGACACAACTCTAACAAATTAAACATCCCATTGAGAGGATCACAAACCTATACGAAGGTTGTGATGTCGTGCGAACCCTCGTAGTAACGAACCAAGGGAGTACCCTCAACCACTGCTAGTCCAAATGTCGCTAACCTGAGCGACCCGCCACAACGCCACACTGCGCCCCTCCTAAGCCGATACTGAGGCCACCATCGCGATCCATGCAGAGAAACATGCAGGATAGACTGTTTACTCACCCAAAAATTGTCACACTATGAAAAATATACTCTTCACCATAGCTAGCCCGTGTAGGGCCCACACAATGATCCCGAAACACCTCAAGCGGATCATACCACGATGATCCCCTCGAAAAAACACACAGAATCGACTACTCGTTATTCCGAAACGGAGACCCGATGAAAAAGGTACTATTCCCCGAAGCCAGCTCGGGCGGAGCCCATAAATCAACCCCGAAACACATTGAACGAATCACACCATTGCAATCCTCTCGAAAAAACACACAAGATCGACTATTCACCTGCCAAAATCGGACTCCTGGTGCGAAAGCTGCGTTTCTCCGCAAATGCCAAAACCCAGCCTCATGGGGCCCGCACCCCAAAGTCGACCCCCAACACCACGAAACCAACTAGAAATGTTTTCCATACCACCAGGGGCTCAACGCCACTAACGGCACGTCAATCGGACACTCTGGGTAGAAGATACAATGACCCAAAGTCGACTAATAATAAAATATTATTATTATTTCAACGTTTTGTATCCTTGGGCCACAAACCCGACTCAAAAAATTCCCAAAGTGAGTTCAATATGTCTGTCTTGATGTAAGGAACGCGTCGCTGCAAACCGCTCGCAAATCGGACTTCCGGTTTGCGAGTTACAGGGGTTTAAAGAACTCCCAGAAAAACCCGGCCGGACCACCGCCTGCCTCGCTGGAAAACACTACGCCACTACCGAAAAACACCATGTCACTGCCATGCCACTGACGAATTCCGCCATGGCCACCGCCCCTCGCCGTAGGAAAACCAGGATTTCGCCGGAAAACTTCCGGGAGCCAGCAGGAGCACCACGGTGCTCCAAATTCAGATCCGAAAAAGGTTTTAGAAACATCTGGACCCGAACTACACAACCCTTAAAAAAATTTGAGGAAACAAAACACAAAAACAGGATCCAGAATTGTAAAACTCAAACCGCCTACCTCGCGGGAAAAACAACGATGATCCGCGCTCCAAAACATCCACTGCACGATCCTTAAGCGTCCGCTGTCGAAATCCAAGCTTGACGGCACCTTGATCGCACGATTTGGTCACCGATTCATCGTCAGAAGAGGAGGAGAAGGAGGAGGAAGGAGGAAAAAATCCTCCTTTACTACGCACGATCCGTCTAAGGGGGGGATACAGGATATTTATTATTATTTTTTTTAAATATCTCCGGCTCCCGACGCGCCTCCACCCGATTCCCGGTGCAGACAAAATTAAGGTCTCCCTTAGGGTAAACATGACGTTCTGAACACAACAACAGACTCAGATTTGAAATCTGAGACTCCGTTCAGAAGTTATTCGAGCCAAAACTCATAAATAAACTTTTCCATTTATTTATGAAAAACGCCCCTGGTGGCGCTTTCCCCCACAGGCCCGCGCCCGCAAACTTTACACCTCGCCTAGGGTAAACGACATGTTTTGGACGCAACTGTGCCCTCGGATTCCCATCACGAGCTACCGTTTTGGAGATATCACACCCCCACCATGTGAATATTATAAAAATACTTAATATTTTTATCAAATTAATTCCAGGCACCCCGGGCCTCGAAATCGCACGTCGTCTTCATGCCTAGCTCTGGAATTATTCATAGAAATATTCCAAAGTCTGATAGGGCCAAAAACCCGAGTCACTATATAATAATTGAATACTGAATGAGGGAAATGATAAATTATTAGACTTCATGTATCTAGAACTTGAGCCACTACCGTTAAGACGATTTACAGGATGGTTTATGACTGTGGGTAGAAACCCATATTATTCTTCTTAGAAACAAACGTGAAGGTTTTGTCACAAAATATTTTGTATCATGAAAAATTTAGATGAGTTAAGGGGATATATAATTCTAGAACCCACCCCAACATAAAATTACAAAGAATTATTCATAAATATATTTAATTATGTAATAATATTATTTATCAAAAAAAATCCATATTATGCAGAGGATAGATATTTATCAATATGTCCCCAGTTAAAATAACATACAAACTAAACACCATAAGTAAAAATGCTATAAGATTTAGAAAATAATCATATACATAATAAAAGAAAAATTATTATTTAATTAAATATTCAATGATTTATGGTCAAAAAATAAAATGGGTAGTAAATAATGTAAATAAGTGATGAATATGGAATATGTGCCATGAAAATTCAAGTGAGATAAAAAACCTTACATTATATTTGAATGTTTTCCATACATGTACTTAATGTACTAATGAATCAAATTTTATTAATTAATTACATAATTTAGAACTTTTTTAATATACATTCAATATATTATAATTTTATTCAGTTCATTTTTTTCCATTTTTATGAGTTATAATGTTTAATTTTGTTGTTTTGGGATGTTCGTTTCATGGTATTAGGGTCATCTCCCTTGTGTATAATTATTAAAGTTCTTGTAAAATGGGAATAAATTCTACATAAGTGAAATTGTTTAGTTTTAATGAAAATATAGAATTTTATATGATCATATATATATATATATATATTGGTTATATAGTATTAGGTTGAGTAATTTGATAAAATGTTGGTGAACATATCTTAATTTATTTTTGATGTTTTTACAACCACCATGAACTTGTTCATTTTATTTAACATTAGGATTATAATATAGTTCCATAACTATATATAACCTATAAAAATTATATTATAATCACATTTAATTATATTAATTGTTTTATGAGCATCCTTGAAGGTGGTAATGGAAAATGAAAACTCATCATCCATGAAGACGGTGAATCGACACATCATGGACGATGTTTTAATTTTTAGAATAAAAAGTGGAGATAAGAGATTTGATGATTCATATTCCATTAACATAATAAAATTCAAGTATATATATGACCATATAATTATCATTCAACTTTTTATAATGGGGTGTAGGGAGAATAATAAAATAAATGAAAATAAAGAGAAAGGATGATTTTACCTTTTGAATGCCGTCTCCTTGGGAACATTCCTAAGACACATGGATTTAGTCATTTAGTAATACCACTATGTTATGGACATGGTGAGGAATATTGATAATGAAATTGGGTATAATTTAGTCAATATTCATGGCTTATAAGTGTGAAGAGAAATGGTGTTGAAGGGTGGTCGTTATAAGGGAGGAGATGGGTGTTTTTTTGATTATTTTATTCATTACTTTTTTATTTTGGATCAAGACTATCAATAGTGTTGGTTCTTGTGACTAAGTATAGTGTCTAGTGCATGTGAGTTTGAAATAATGGGTTATTAAATCATAAATATCTCAAAATTTTTTGTATTTATCTTATAATGTTAAATACCGTAAATTACAATATTTAACTATTCACAAAAAATTCAACATTTTCAGAAAAATCCCAATAAATCACATTAACAATTTTTTTAAGTGTATATTATGAAATTGAAAAAAATTTATGAATTTTTTTTCTATATATGAGAAATTTAATTTCTAATTAAAATCACTATTTATTCATAAAATGATGATTTTAATATTAGAACTGATTTTATGTCACTTTGATAAATTAGTTATGGTCTCATAATATTATATTATAATTATAAAAAAAGAATTTAATTTTTGAATCTATTTTATGAGAAATATTTATTAAATAATTTTATTAATAATAAAATTATAAATAAACATTTACGTTTCCCAAAAATAACACCACTTAATTAATCATTTAAAAAGAAAATATTTTCATATTCTATGATATAAATATATCATATTTAAATTTATGAGATAACCAAAACATTATTTCAACCTTCATAGATGAGGTAATTATTCTAATGGACACATTAATATTCTTGATGAACACATTACTATTCAAACAGTAATGTTAATATTTAATCGTATATCATGGTTCGTTTAAGATTGATGTTCTGTTCAACGTAAGATATATGATAAATTGAATTTTTTTAATAAGATACATATCATAAAATTTTGGGGTGTTATATAACTATTTTCCCTAAAAATTTTATAAATATTAGTAGACACCTCTAGATGAATTTTTTTCTTTATTCTTATTATTTTAGGATATAAAATAATACACATATATTTTATGTTAGGTTTAGTAATTAATACCATCGATTTTGACCATCAATGTGTGGTTATTTTAAAATTCATGTTGGGTTATCTATATCACCCATTCACTAAGAAACAATAGAGGTAATCTCAGATATCTTATCATGGGTAAAACATAGATCTTTCTTTATTTCCTAAAATTAAACACGAATAAAAATTTCCCTTAGCCATGGTGAGTTTTCCTCCATTAACACTTTTTTTTGTAATATATTCCACGATTCCATTTTTAATGTTTCTAAATCTAAAAAATTTGTCAATTATTGATTAGGAAAAAGAAAATGCCTAAGTTTGATTATTTCTTTTGGAAACCAAAATACATTATAGAAGACTAGTCATGTGATGTTATTTCGGATGAGGTGGCCCCTATGAAGAAATGAAAACCTTAATATGATTTGTGAATAGTTGAGGGAGAAGGTAAATGATTCAGGATGTTGTTTTAGATGATACAAAGTGATTATCTAGAAATGGTCGAGTATGGATTAATCAGAGTGAAATGATGGGACATGATAATTGTGGGTAGCCAGTATGGTTTTCTCATACGATCAATGAATATTTAATTATTTTTTTTTGTTTTATGTAGGATATTAGTTATTTCTTAATTTTCTAGGGAGGGCCAAGGGAGATAATGTAGCCCAATGGGACATGAAAAATGTCTCAATCATGATGGGTGGGGCGCCAGGGAAATAGTGAAACTACAAAACATTGTAAGTGAGGTATGTAGTTGGTGGATATGAAAGAGTTATATGTGTATATGTTTTTAGCTACCTTAGGGACATATCATTAAAGTCTAGGTCGATGGATATTGATAATTAATGTCCTTAGATAATGAAAATAGTTATCACTAAGATTACACAAACCATTGGGTAGGCTCACAAGATGGGCTTATGGAGATGTCATGAGTTTGGATCCTATGTATGGGTGTTCGATTGATAATAGAATTTTGAAGGGTTCATGACTATGTAGTGGAGAGAGGAAAAATATTATGAAAGAAAGAATTTCATAATTGATCAGAGTGTGTAAAACTCTTTAATAGAGAATCCTTGTAACCAGTGTGGATGATGTGTGAATATACCCACCCAAAGTGTTGTTTTGTTTATATAATGGATCTTAAATGAAAATAATTGAGTAATGATATATATAAATTGAAAAAAAAATATATGGGTTTTGATTGACGATTCTTGGTCAAATTATTAAATCACTTTAACTTATGATAAATATATATAGGTTATAATCAAATTAATATTCTAGTTAGGATTTTTTATAAATAGATAGGTAGTGTGAATGGGTCCCAAGAGCATTGGTAATCATTAGGGAGTACATTTATTCCCATAATGGAGTTATGTATTTTTATGCGTATGGTATCATGGGTGAGACTATGGGTTTCAAAGAGAATGCTGGACATATGAACATGTTTGGAATTTAACATGAAAATGTAGGATATAGGTCAGCTATTGCAACTCCTAGTGTATGAAATCAAAAAATTTGGAAATCAATTAATTCTTCTAAAACAAGGTCATTTTCAAGGAGTTTATGGTATAGGTTGGGACTATGAAATATGGGTGACCAGATCCTAAAGTTTGTTGGTTTGTTGTTTGTGGTGTGATTGTGTAAATTCTCTTTGGGATAAATGATGATACTTCAACCATGGAATGATAAGAAAATGAAATTTTTGATTGGATTGATTAGGATATGTTGTGGTAGTGTAATAGAATGGGTTATTGTGGACTATTCAATAATGGTTTCCCATTTTATACACATCTTCTCTATCAATGGGATGGTGAATATATATATATCCCAATAATATTGAATCAGCATGGGGAACCTAGGAGAATCTTAGGAGACCGATATTACTATTTCAAACCACGCATCTGGGGAGGGGTATATAATGAATTTTATTTATAGGTTCACAATAGAACTTTCTTACCTCGTTATATCAATGTTTATCATGATGATACTATTTGGTAATTAGAGGAAATTCAATTTGAATGTCTCTTTAATTTCAGGGGTTCATGGGAGAGTCAACTAAAGTTTTTTGAGACTTCCCAAAACAATTATTATAAAAATATATTTAGATGGATCAATTTGAGGGATTCAATGATAGGTTGTGTTGATTGTCTCTCTATATGTTAGAACTGTAGGAATATACATCATACTATCTAACATACATGAGAAATTAGAGCCTATGTAGTTTACCTGATAGATATTATTGACTAAACATAGAATGTAGACAGTGTGTACAGAATAAGTATTTTATCCTCCATTGTTTGTGGTGTGTGAAAAACTATTACTGTGTCTGTCTCTATGATTTATACATATACAGATTATGATAATGGAGAAGATAGACCCTATGTTCAGGGGTTCTTTTGAGATCATGGAGACGATTGGTGTAGTGGAATACTATCAAGAACAAACATATAAATTAACTAGTATGAAAAATTTATTTGATGTAAATTCTCTCAAGATATACCATCTCGCTCTATCTCATGTGATATAAATAGAGAATTTTTAGTTTGGGATTGATGAATCATTCATGGAACAATCATTGTATATAGTGTATCAAATTTATAAGAATCTTCATGTGAAGATGATTCATATAATTTTAGTTTATTTTTAGTTTGGACCTTTTTTTAAGGGAAGTGGGGGGGTAGAGAGTTTGATATATGGGAATAGTGTTCTGTGATTGTTATTGAAAAAGCTCAGCAATTCTTGGAGACACAACCATGGGAAGAGAAACTATATAGAAGTTATGATTTCACAACATAAATATTATTGATGCATGAACCAATTTTTTTCTAAACCTCATGTTTTTTGTTAATATTGAGTGTTATAAGTGTTTGAGGGATCTTAAGAGGCCTTATTCATGATGTTGGGTAATCTAATATGAATGTTTCCTAGACGAAAAATTCCACTAGGTACCTTGTTGTGTATTACTAGGTTCACTATAGGCCAAATCCACAATCTAGTAGGAGGACTAAGGCCAGGTACATGATAGTCAATAGGTATATAGAGGTGGCTATCTGGGAACCATATGGCCTCATTATATTTTTTTAAAAAACTTTATTTAATTAAACATTTAATAAACACTATTAATGACATCAACTATATCATTTATAACACATAGAATTTCATTGAACATATGGTGTCATATTAATCCAACCTCATAAATGGGAATATCCTTAATGAAGACTTTTCTAATGGAATCATTCCGTTCCAGGTCAAAAATTAATTTAAAACCTTTATTAATATAACTACCATTGAATTTGATATTAATAAATTTATCTTTTTCTTGAACCACAATAATTCTATTAGTTTTTATGGACTTAACTAAATTATTCATTCAGAATTATTGAGATTTGATACATCTTTATGTTTGTTAGATGTTCAATTAATTCTTCAGAAATAGAATCCTCCCTCATGGACTAAATTTATATTTTTCCACCATTATTACTATGACCAATAATCATTGCGAAATTTATCTCTTTATTCCCATTTCCATTTTCAATATTAGAAGCAAAATTTTTAGAAAGATATTTGCTGATAGGCATACCACTATCTTTAATAAAATCATATCTGTAAATAAGATTATATTATTCAAGGTAAAGAAAAATTATGATTTCTATAGAAAAACATTAGAAATCATTAACCTTTATAAAAGTTCGAATGGATGTGGTAAATTTATCTTTATATTTTCATTAAGAAGTCATTTGAATCAATATAATATAAATCTATTATAGGGAATATATAGTGTTGGTTTTAATATAACCTTCCGGAGTGTAGTAGGATATATCTTGGGTTCTTCCCTTATTTTGGTGCTCATAATTGGACCACTAAATAGATACATTAAAATCTATAAGGGGGATAGTTAAGGTGACATTCTATCAGTTATTTTATTTTCCCATGTCGAGAACTATCTCAGTAGGATCCTTACTCACATCATGAACCACTGAACGTTCATACCAATATAAGAATTCATATGCCACCACCCTTATTATTTATTTTTATGATATAATAATTTATTTTAAGTATGAACATGTAACATTATTAACCATGAAGAATCAATATTTAATAATGGGATAATTTTTCTGTAAAATTTAGGTTGGGATAAGTATTCTACCTATTTTTGGAATATAATATCCCCTATTTTAAAAGATATTATTCTAATGGAGGTTGGTATCATATATGGGGTCATTAATTTCACTTATATTAGTCTTCCATTTTCCGGATGAATAATAAGGTAATATAAATATCTGGAATTGACGATCATGTCAAAAATAAGCATTCATTTGGAACGTAAATGATCTCTTAATAGAATGTTTTATTTTCCTTTTTATGTACACTATTTCTAAAAAATCGGTTTACCACTTCATGATATAAAAATAGCCCATAGATCTAATTAAAAAATTCATTTTTTTAATTAATGTTTTTTAGCATGGGTAGAATTATGGAATTATAATTTTTCACTATTAATTGGATAAAATGGTACAAGACACTCAAAGTGAGGTATAGCCATCGAGAACATAAAGTGAATCAATGAATCTCATCATCCATATATCACTTGGTCAATATTAAAAGAAATTGACTATTAGATACCTTTTTATTAGATTATTTATAGAGGTGAAATTATATAGAACTCATTTTCTAGATTGATCCATATAGATAAACATTAAACCCTCATACTACAACAATTGTACCACTAATTATATATTTCAATTAATGAGTATTCTCTTAAATTATATCCCAATAAATTTACTATTTCACCTATTTTTTATCCTTACCTTATGTGGACTCTCCTATGCATCATTACGTATCTATTAAATAATTCATTATAGTTCCTCACCTATACTTGTATAATGAAATTAGAAGTATTTTAAAAAACTACACATTTTTTGTATACGAGGATAGAATTTTTTGGGAACACAATAGGAAATTAATTCTTCATAGCACACTGTGTTACCAATTTATTGGTATTTATTCAAACCATGACTATTATTTGACCAAATTATTTGAAAATATAATTGTTTTTCTTTTGTGATTGACTCTAATATAGAGGCTTACACATGATTCAATTTTGACTGATAATTTCTTATAAATTTTTTTTTTGTTTCCCTATATCACTCTTTATACATCTAGAATCAATATAGCGAGGATTACAATAACATATTCCATAAATTTATCACTATTTCATACAAGTGGAAGACTGTCCATGATCCTTTTGAAATATCAGCAATGGATGGAAAAATCCGAGATCTTCTTCCCTATTTTTGTACAGAATTTTTCTATCCCCTTAATTGTGGCACTTGTTTCAAATGGAGATAGTGTAATTTATATAAAAAAGTTGTTTGTTCGTAAATATCTATTTCAAATCCAAGTCCCACTAAATAATTATTATTATCTTAAAATGATTGTTATGTATATCTTGGAGTCTAATTAAATCCAAATTTATTACTGTCATAAAAACATTTAAGAGTTCACTGTGCTGAGGAAACACAAAATTAATGGAAAATTAAATCCTCTACTGGGAAATAAAGAAGACCTTTTAAAGCATTCTCTTAAAAATTAGATCAGAGTCAATTAATATTTTTCTTCAAAAGGGAACCTAGGCCTTCTTTGATGTGGTACTATTTTTCAATATCATAAGGTGAAAGTACATTTATTTTGTTATATTTCATGTGGTTTGATATCATCACTTGAATATGGTATTCTTGGATTTATCAATGAGGTATCATTTTCTAATATTATGGATTTTACCCATTTATGGACTCAATGTTATTTTCCTACCATTGTTCATGCCATTATATATAGCACGATTAACCTCTGGTGGATCCTCATAGATGAATCATAGGAGTTATTGGGATTTCAATCCAACATCAACTACATTATCACCATTTTATACCTTGAGGTAAATTATGTGGCATATGGTATTTAAGAAAAAAGGAATCCCCAAGTTCATAATTTTGCCATATGGTCTCCCTTTTAAATTGGTTCAACCTAATGAAACAGAGTTTTTTCAAGTCCCTTTCGATGGACTCTAATAAACCCTTATTTTTTAAATAAATGAACCTTATCCAATTTTATTATGCTTCATCACCACAAAAAACATAATGAGTGGGGTTCATTTCCCCAACTCATTCTTACATAGTCTATTCAATCTCTCCCATTATCCTTTCCTCACCTAGTGAGGGATCTCCTTTAATACTTTTATATTTATTGATCTACCAATTACAAGGTATTTCATTTATAATGCTATTTATTCCCTTGAGGTATTATATTTCTTTTCTCTTTATTTCATATCCATACATTGGTTCACATCATGTATAAATTACATCCTCCCATTTCATTAATATATATATATATATATATATATATATATTCATCATTTGTTAGATCATTATGGTGGGTGATATTCAGAAGGAAGGATTATATAATCTGATGGCATGTGTTCCCTAACCTATCTCTAATATAAATGATGTTTCAATGATCGTATGATGTGATGTTTTTCTCAACTTTTGATCTTGAACTGAGAATTAAATACAAATGGTTTCTTCTTTTAATTCATAAATGGAAAACATTTTTTGGTCCTTATGTGATCAATTGTGAATTATTATGTCTTAAAACTGAATTATAAGGAATGTAGTCTTATTAAAATTTTGATTATTTTTGTCTATGATTACTTTTAGGGGTATCTATGGTGGAATTGTGTAATAATGGGATTAATATAGGCTCTATACGGTTTACCATTAGTAAATGGGTTAGGGTACAAAGAGGTTATAGTGGTGGTATAGTTATGTAATTAGTTGAATAATAATGAGATTGTGTGAATGTATGGTAAACCTAGTACAAGTTATGTTTTTTGGGTTCATTGCTAAAAACATATGAATTTTATTGGTTTTATGTGAAAATTAATGTGAATTTTCTTACCATTTATAATTTTTTAATTATAAATTTTCTGTTAAACATATATGATTCCTTATTTTTGTTTTTATTGTCTTATATATAGTTTTTTGGTATGGGTTTGGTGAACATAAAAAATACTCTTAGATACCTGATGGAGTGGTGGGTATGAGATCAATTCCAACCACACACATAAGTAATGTGATATAAACAGGTTATGGGATATTTGTTGGGTGAGAATGCTAAATCTGTATGTGTGGGTGTTATTTAATGGTTATGCGGTTTGGTTAATGAAATCATTCTAACCATGTTAAAATATGGTATATAAATGATGATTGTGTATTTATCCCACCTGTAAGTGAATAATTCCATGGAATCAGTTTTTGTTTGATGTGTTGGGTGAGCAGTCTAAAAAAGAATTTTTTACCTGAGGTGGAATTATTTATGTAAAATTAGTTGGGTGATCATGACCACCTTCGTGGTTCATGATAAAATGTAATGGTATTCATGGAATGGGTTTAGTGAATATTTACTCTATGGACTTGTATGATAAGATGGATTGGTGGGATGGGTGTGGTGTATTCCAACCATTTTTTCTTGTTCTATGGGTTTGGAAACCATCTTTACCAGGATTGTGCTTTAATGTATAGTTGGATAATTATGAGAGTAGACATATTATTTCACATAGTGTGTACTAGACGATACCCCAATTGGCAGAGGTGGGTATAACGAACGTGTAGAGGCTATATGGGTGGCATGTCAGCCATAGTGTCCACAATATTTTTGGAAGGAGATGGATGAATAACTCATGTTGGGATTAGTAACTGTTATAAAATTAATTCATTTAGTGGCGTAGAGAGCTTATCCATCCATGTAATAATTTAAATGAGAGTTGAATTCATAGATTTCTCTGTTATTCAATGTAGATAGTGTACCATAGGAAGTGGTGTTATATATAGAGTCAATATGTATTATTTTTTATCAGGTTGAAATAAATTATAATTAGATATTCAATTATTCTATATATATTCTCTCGGTACCAGTGAAATGTTAGTGGGTGTATAGGTGAATGAATATTATCATAACGGGTTTACATGAGTGTACATCAAAGAAATGATTTATGAGAACTTCTCTCATAATATATTTATTGTAATTTGGGAATGTAATTTTTATATTTTGTTTATGAAGAGACATTACACATGGATTAATCTTTGAGGTTGATCATATTACTATGGTTTTCACATACCTTAGAAGGAGATCATATTGATAAGGTGTAGTGATTTTCATATAGTTTAAAACATTATTTCATGATTTATGTAAATATATTCAGGTTTTTTTCATTACTAGTGGTTGTGAATAAAAATGTTATTGTAGAGAAAATCCTAGAATATGGGTGATTAATGAGCTAGACAGAGGATTCAGAAGAGACTGGTAGTTTAGCTCTTATTTGTTAGAAGTTAAAAAATAAGGATACTTAGTAGGGTAAAAATGGTATATGATTGGTGAATCGACTATAAAATTTTTAATTGGTTTCATGATTCCCGTGCTAGAAGACTTGGCATGTCAAATAAAAATGCGATAAAACCATGTAGGAGTTCGAGACTTGTATCAAAAAGGTTTATTTAGAGCAGTTTTTTAGAGGATCTCATAGTCAACTTGTGTTCCTAGTTAAGAAAACCCATATTGGTCTGAGGTATGATCATGAGTGGTATTAGTATTTTTAGATGATATACTATAACACATTCAAGATGTTTTCATATAAGAGATAAATAGTAGAAGATGATGTGGTAGATAGTGATTAAAACTCCTCTAATGGGATAAATAGTCGGAATTTGGGCTTCAGGTTAGTATCATATGATTGTTCTTACATATTAAAAGTAGTTCAAGGTTTTTTATTCTGTTAGTGGTATATTTTATTACATCAATATGGTTTGGTGCAATGGGTACTGATGCATGAGGGGAATAAATAATAAAGGAACTAACTAAGTCTCTATTAATTTGTGATAATTGAACATATTTTTTTATGAATGTGGGATGCATTGAAATTTGGTATAAAGTTGGAATCTTGTATGATTTAGGGTAATAAATTCTATCCGGGTTCCTATAAGGTGAAATGGGAGTCTATAATATTCATGATGGTAATAGCTGTCGATTGGTGGCAATGTGTAAATAGATTATGTGTATATAATAGAAAAATTTGATGTCATTTTTATGTGTAACAAGACAAGGTGATGTTAGGTAGGAGATTAAAATGGCGGGGAATTCCCAAAAAAAGGAACATGTAGTAAAAATGGGGAAATTTGATAAATTAGGTAAAGATAGAAAAATTCAACATAATCTCTATGTTTTTAAAATAGATGAGTTAGTTGCCAGAGTATGTGGAAAATTTGATAGTGTGTGTGGAATTGATAGGTATAGACTGAGATAATTTATTATTGTTAGGTTTTAATGTATTGAGTTTTTTTGAATAGTTACTTGAGTCAGGTCTTGTGGCAAAGTAGTGAATTTGGACCCTTTTGAGGAGTTATGGGTGTTGGTATAGGAAGTAGAACATGCCTCGAGGGATGACTCAAGGTTGGGGGATGAATTTTTTGGAGTTATAGTATAATTAGTTTTTAATTATATCAATAGGTTTAATTTATGTTTTGGAACAAAAAATAAATACTTATGAGTCTGGGAATATTTGGATAGATTATTGGGGTTTTAAATGTTTCTATTATTTTAAAAAATGTATAGGGAATGAAATTCATAATATATTTGATTACCCTAAAAATGTTGTAATAAAATATGTGTTTAATCCATTATATAGGTATTCTATTTTCTGTAAGCATATGGTTTTTATCAAGGGTTTTTTGAAATGTAGCTACATCAAACAATCATATTTATGGGGGAATATATAACATGTGGGAAATATATTTACGTATGTGTTTTTAGTCTAAGTGAAATACCACAAGTAAGATAATATATTACACATGATGAAAGGGATAAATCTTAAATTTTATGGTTTACATGGGATAATGAAATATATAATATGTATGGGATTTCATATTAAGTCAGAAACTATACATTTATATGAAAATATATTACATTTAGTTTATTATATATTATATTGCAGTTTTCATCTAAGTGAAAATCCTTAATTAAAAAAAATATATTTTATATGGGATGATAAATATTAAAAAATGGAGTTTCACTAAAGAAAATCATATAACATACGAAATAAAATATACTATGTATTATATAGGGAAATTACTTATGAAATTTTTGACAAAATGAAATAACATACATATTGAAAACATATGATGTACAAATAATTTTATGGGAGAATAACTTTTACATGGGAGAAATATGTTACATATAGATTTGATTCAAGGAAAAACCATACGTATATTGGGATGATATTATATTGGAGATTCATAAGATATTTTAAAACTGTAAATTTTCTAAAGTATTGATCCATACTATGAAATATATTATTCATAATTATATATTATATATGGGGTTATAAGGGAGGGAAATACATAATTTATTCATTATTGTTAAAAAAACATTGATATAACTATTTTTATATGTTTTTTCTAAAATTATAAAAAATAATTATTAAATGAAAAATGTGACTATAAAATGGGAGAAAAGAATGTTTCTTATTGAATATAGTCATGATATATAACTCTCACATCTACATCAATTTTTTTTGAGATATTATCTGATCATATTTAGTACGTTATATTCTATGAGGTAAGATCTACCTCATGTACAACTAGAAGTCCATGTGAAACTGTTATAAAAATTTCTTATCATTATCTTTTCCTTTGATAAAACACCACAATTTATTGTATTTTGTTATATTATTTGATTTTTTTGAAGAAATATATACTATAGGTCATTGTCCCATGGAGTCATTCACATTAAATGTAGTAAATCCCTATTTATTTTCTATTTATAAATGTTTTACATGTTATTTAATTTATAGATGTGGGATAGGTCATATTTGTAACAGCCCGAGATTTTATGAAAAATATTATTTTTTATTTCACTAATGTCTTGTGTTGTACGCTACACCAAAAGGAGCTTGCACAACATGCATCCTTGACTTGCCTTACACGCAAGCACAACCTTCCTCGATAGCGTGTGTGGTACGTAATACTGAGTTTCACGAAACAATGATATGCTATTAAAATATTATTGAAACTAGCCGTTATGAATAGTAATAACTACTTTTTAAATTTTAGAAATTTTAACTCTCAAAATGGACTTCATTTTTGGATTCGGAGTATCGAATTTAGCCTAAGGTGAAATTTTGGTACTTTTCGGATAACTTTCATATTCTGATGAATAGTGAAAATTACTAAATTATAATTAAAAACAACTTTTTTAATCGAAATAATTAATAGGGATAAATCATTAATTTGAGTGGTTTTAAAGTATATTTAGAATATATTTTTACAATTTAATACAATGTTGGTCATTGGATGTAGTTTCACATTTAAACTAGACATAAACAAGTGTCAATCTTTTGATAGATATTGTTTCTTAAAAACACGCTATTTGTTTTAACAGCGGGATTTAATTATAAAATTAATTAATGCAACTTTTATGTTATGAATTTGGTAAAATAGACTTCATTTTTGAATTCGGAATATGAAATATAGCATGGGATGAAATTTTGGCATTGTTCTGAAAAACATCAATTTTTGATGAATAGTGAAACTACTAAGTGGTAGGTTAAAAACTGAATTTTGCATAAAACTTAATTTTACCGCTTCTGTGAATGGAATTTCGAAAATCCGAGAGACACGGTTAATATCAAGGACTAAAATGTGGTTCAATGAGATGAAAATAATTTTTGGTGAATAGTAACTTTTTACTTTTTTTTACCGCGGTTAATAGTAAATAGGGTAACTAAGGGTAAATATGATATTAATATTACCCTAACACATGTCCTAATTCTATTGGACAAGTGTAATTCGACCAAAAAAAAACTTAGGAATAAAATATGACCATTTAGGCCCATTTGGATTAGATTAGGACATTTATTATTAATTTATTTAAAGAAGGGTTAAAATAGCAAAAATCAAAGTTTAATAAGTAAATCATTTTTAATATGGGGTTATGCATAAGATAAATTCGATTGTAAATATTCATTAGAAAGATAAAAAGATTTCCTACATGATCGTATTTTATTTGTAATTTTTAGACATCAAATAATTTAATTTATTTATGACACAACGATGATGCAGTAATTATCTTATTAATGAAATATTGACATAATTGATGTTATAAACACCAAAATAAATATAATTTGAAAATTTTTATGAATTCCACTAATTTTATAGGTTACTATGATATATTAATGTTGATTTAATCAACTTGTTTCGAACATTTAATTCTGTTATGACTTTCACAAAAATCATATATCAAATAGTGTCAAAATTGACACAAAATAGTTTTTAAATCAAATATTATATTATTAATTGTTATTTTATTCCTAAAAATCTAAGGTTCGGCCAAATGACTTAGATAAGGATATATATATTAATAATAAACAATTTGGGGTTCTTTTGGCATGTTATAGTAAGTTTATTAACCATATAGTGAAAGAAAACAAAAAGACATGGTAAAAGTTAAATTATTTAACTTAGAGTTAAATTTAATTGATAAGGTTAAAATAATATCCTAAACTTGTCTAAATTCTATTTTTTGATAGGATTTCGACCCCTCCCCACTTTAGCTTCGAAATAAGACCCTTTGGAACCATTATAAACCGATTTTGACTTTAATATAAAATAATATTTTGAGATATTCCTAAGGTGCCCCTCTCCTCCCCTATAAAAGGACACCTCCTCCCCCTCCTCCTCACACCAATTTGAGCACTCAAGCTCGGCCAACCCCTGCCAAAATCTCTTCTCCACTTCCCTAGCAACATCCTAGAGGTTCTGGTCTTCCTCAAAGACCAATTCTAGTTCCCTAAGAAGAGGTCTCAAAGAGGCACTTCAAAGAAGAGGTAATTACCGTTACCAATTCTTTCATCTTTATTTCTTCTTCCACTTCTTCTTCTTAGGTTGTTTCATTATGAAGTAATAACATCAGTATCACTCATATACTGATATGTTATTATAAGTATGAAACAACCCTATTTCACCATCTATCCATCCTACGGAAAAAGAAATCACCGCGCGTGCGTACGTACGGAATACCGTCTCCACGCCGTGGTGTAATCTATTTTCCACCACCACCTTACACGGATGGGTATAATGGTGTAAAGAATAACTATACATAGTTATTATAACATCATATTGATTCTGATATATTGTATAATCCACTCCAATTCAATTCAATATTTATAGAAATGATATCATCGCTCGTGCGTACGTACGGAATACCGTCTCCACGACGCGATGAGATTCATTCTCCATGTTAACCATTTAAGAATGATTATAATGTATATATAAGAAATAATAATGAAATATATGACATTATAAAGCTACTGGATTTATGTATATATATACATATGTAAGTCATCTACTTGCTTCCATTTCAAGACAATAAGGAAAGGAAAACAGCGTTCATGCGTACGTACGGACTACCGTCTCCATGAACGGTGTTTTTCATTTTATTTATCTACCTATTATATATATATATATACTGAATATATATGATATATAAATCATATTTTATATTCTGGAAGTAAGTAAATCATGATATAAGTAATAATGATGTCAAGAACAACAAGTCAAAACACCTACGATAAATGAAACGATTTTACCCAAAACGCTTCTTTAACATGGAATTTACAAAAGAACGGGTAATATAATGTCATAAGTGAACCATATATGATATCATAACAATGAATATGATTCTGTAATAATTCAATAACATGATTTAAATCATTATACAGGAGGTTCGGACACTTACAAAGCAAGTCGGACCTAAGGTAAGGGAAATATCACAATCTCATTTTTATCCGAGATTGTTTATTCGTGAGTATTTACTGGGGTGTATTTTATCATGTAATATTGTTTCCATCCACTTGAAAAAGTTTAAATCCAATTTTACCCTTAGGTGAGTTTTTAGTAAAGAATATGAAAGGAATCTTTTCCCGTTTTTCGTACGAGGTATTTTTTGACTTTTCCGACAAAAGTACAAGAAGAATGTTTTTTTTAACTTATACGGCACGAACGGATTTTTACGGTTTTATAAAGCATTATTTTCATGAAGCTTCCTTCAAAAGATTTCATGACTATTTTCAATAAAATCTCTTTCTTTTAAAATTTCATGACGTTTCGTGAAAAGAAATTGATTTTGAAGAAGAAAGGATATTTTCCTCAAGAATGGAGTTCAAGTGTTTTATCAAAATAATTTTCCATCTAAGATAATAAAGGGTTCTGTTTTTATCCCTATTATTACATTGATTTGATCATGTTGTGATGGAATTATTTTTATGAATTCCTTTATCTTGTATGAATTGTTTTATGATGTCATGATGTTTAAGATTCCCATTTGTATTACATGGGTTATGCAATGATTTATGGTTTATGATTTTGTGGCACACATAAGAATGGTATCATTAAGAGATGGGTGGGACCTATATCTCCCTCCAATGCATTGGGTAAAGATTTAATATCTCATGAGATAGACATGGCTGGAATGGTAGGTTATACCGGTTCAGTGAAACAGGACTGAAACGAGGATTACTCGATTCAGAAAGGGACTTTGTCCACTAAGATAGTCTTGGCAATGAGTCTTGACTAACAAGAAATGATTCTATATGATTATGTGTGTATGCCACAATGAGTAATGTTTTAAGTTATGATTTCATTTCACTACTATGATTTATCCCATGTTATGAAATTATGCTCTCTTTTGCAGGTTAAGATTTCCAAAAATGTTATGTTCTTATGAAAATTATGTGATTGATATTTCCTTTGTTTACCCTTACTGAGCATTTGAGCTCACCCTTTTATGTTTTCTTTTCCCCAGGATATAAAGAAAGGTTTTAGGTATAAAAAGGAAGATCTTTATGGGAGATGTTGAAGATCTTCCACCACAATTAGAAGTTTACGTTCCTAGTTTCCAAAGACACTAAACTATTACGATCCTTGTGTGTGTGTTTTTGTTATGTACTAAGTATTCCGCAAAAGTAATGTAATGTCTATGTACGATAAGCTTCGGGTCTCTACAGTTGGTATCAGAGGAAAGGTTTAGTCAACCTTTGGAAACTAGGACGCGAAAACATTAGTGAGATCCCTAGAGATATTTCTAAGGTATGTCTAGGGATGCCCCTAAGGATAAGTATACGTATAGGATATAGTCCTAGAACTATGGTAACGATATTAGATTAAACCAAAGATGTTAGATATTTAAGTTACTCCCCCTTTATTATGATTTTTGCCTCTCACACTATTCTTTTTTGGGTTTTAGAATATGGCTGGAAACAAGATGATTCACGATAATGGAGGATATGATGGACAATGGAATGATATTCTTCATGAGCAACCAAATGAAATGGGATTTGGATGCCCAAACATCATTATTATGCCAAATCAGCAATCTCACAACATGGTCAATAAAGTAAAATTTGGTAAGTTTCCTGACTCGACTAATAAGAGAACGATGGAGTTCCATGATGATCATAGAGGAAAGAAAGTTCAATTTCCCCTATGTAAATCATGTGGGAAGAGGAATCAAGGAGAATGTTTCAAGGGAACTGGAAGATGCTTTGGGTGTGGAAAAGAAGGACACAAAGCAAGTAAGTGCAAAGGAAAAGGGTCGGTTAACACAATGGATGAGGATAATGGTATTGCTACGACATCAAAAATGGTTAAGTGTTTTAAATGTGGAATGTATGGGCATTATGCAACCAAATGCCCTAAGGGGAAGACTCATGAAGAGAATCAGTATGGTCATATGGGTAGTATTTATGTGGATGATGATGAAGAGACTACAAATGATATGTGAGATGAAAGAATTTTTGAAGCTCGGTCAATGGTTTGAGAATGTAGTGGAATGATTACATGTTTATCATGTGTAATTTTGGAATAAAGAGACATCTATGGATTGTTACACTGTTGTCTTCCCTTGTGTTTTGAAAGTGTATGATTAATGTTACCAGTATCCATGAAAGGTTATTCAGATATTTTTGGAATGTAGATGATATGCTCATAATGAAGGGATAAGGAGAAAATTAAATGTTTGATAGTATTCATGAGATCATGATTGATATAAGGACTAAGTGATATCATGGTTTGAGTATATAGAATTTTGAGGATTTTGGTATGTGGAAAGTGTTAACTTTTAACTGCACTCATGTTTTCACTAAGGTATTCAATAGAATACACGATTAAGGACTTTGAATGTTTGGAATGTGACCAACAAGACATATCTTATGATATGTGGGGATCAACGACAGTATTAAATCTCTGGTAATCGTTGTCACTATATTATGAGAGTGGACTGCAGTATTATAAGCCTAAAGATTAGACTGGATTATGTTGGACATAAGTTAGTATTGTTTAAGGATAGAAGATTTTCGATATTATTGAAGGGATGTTATAGTAACGTAGTTTTAGAAAAAGGGACAACCTGCAGGACGGGCGACAGCCCATCGCTTCGGACAAGGCTGTAGGAATCGAACCCACAACCGAAGTGCGACTGGCCTTTATCACCTACCACTGACCTACAGGAAGTCCCTGTTTAGTAGAAACCAGTTTTATTATATTAAGAAGTATGATATATGAAGTATAAGTCCATTTTAGGAACCATATATGATTAATCTCACTATAGAATGACTTATGTATATTTAATAACTTTTGCTAACCTTTTGTTTGAGACAGACGGAATGAACAGTCATTCTATCACATGATCTGCTAACACTTCACGAATAACAAATTCAACTTCATTTATTTAAGAAATGAAGTGGAAATTGTTCAAGGCACGAACAACAGTGAGATTGTACCAAAATAAAGTAAGTATTTATTCTAATTCAAATTTTCAACTTTAGGGAGATGATATTGAAAACCAAAAATGTTGTCCTAGTTCTCTTATACCTGATGAATCAGATGGTACCTTAGATCGTCACAAATTTATGGATTTGTGATTACTGGCTCTTCCATATCCATGTTCTCTACCACTCTCCATCAGAACATGATGGTTAGATTTCTCTTCCATATCCATATTTTCACCTATGTGGAAACCCAGTGATTAGTTTATTTGGGTAATCGTTACATTTCATACTTTAGTTTTTAAAGCCAAGTTTTGGTATTCCCTTTTAAGATGTGGGTTTCTATTAAAGAAACTTTCGAATAGTAAACCATTTATAACCCCGATGAATTTCGAGGGCGAAATTCATTTTAAGGGGGGTAGAATGTAACAGCCCGAGATTTTATGAAAAATATTCTTTTTTATTTCACTAATGTCTTGTGTTGTACGCTACACCAAAAGGAGCTTGCACAACACGCATCCTTGACTTGCCTTACACGCAATCACAACCTTCCTCGATAGCGTGTGTGGTACGTAATACTGAGTTTCACGAAACAATGATATGCTATTAAAATATTATTGAAACTAGCCGTTATGAATAGTAATAACTACTTTTTAAATTTTAGAAATTTTAACTCTCAAAATGGACTTCATTTTTGGATTCGGAGTATCGAATTTAGCCTAAGGTGAAATTTTGGTACTTTTCGGATAACTTTCATATTCTGATGAATAGTGAAAATTACTAAATTATAATTAAAAACAACTTTTTTAATCGAAATAATTAATAGGGATAAATCATTAATTTGAGTGGTTTTAAAGTATATTTAGAATATATTTTTACAATTTAATACAATGTTGGTCATTGGATGTAGTTTCACATTTAAACTAGACATAAACAAGTGTCAATCTTTTGATAGATATTGTTTCTTAAAAACACTCTATTTGTTTTAACAGCGGGATTTAATTATAAAATTAATTAATGCAACTTTTATGTTATGAATTTGGTAAAATAGACTTCATTTTTGAATTCGGAATATGAAATATAGCTTGGGATGAAATTTTGGCATTGTTCTGAAAAACATCAATTTTTGATGAATAGTGAAACTACTAAGTGGTAGGTTAAAAACTGAATTTTGCATAAAACTTAATTTTACCGCTTCTGTGAATGGAATTTCGAAAATCCGAGAGACACGGTTAATATCAAGGACTAAAATGTGGTTCAATGAGATGAAAATAATTTTTGGTGAATAGTAACTTTTTACTTTTTTTTACCGCGGTTAATAGTAAATAGGGTAACTAAGGGTAAATATGATATTAATATTACCCTAACACATGTCCTAATTTTATTGGACAAGTGTAATTCGACCAAAAACAAACTTAGGAATAAAATATGACCATTTAGGCCCATTTGGATTAGATTAGGACATTTATTATTAATTTATTTAAAGAAGGGTTAAAATAGCAAAAATCAAAGTTTAATAAGTAAATCATTTTTAATATGGGGTTATGCATAAGATAAATTCGATTGTAAATATTCATTAGAAAGCTAAAAAGATTTCCTACATGATGGTAGTTTATTTGTAATTTTTAGACATCAAATAATTTAATTTATTTATGACACAACGATGATGCAGTAATTATCTTATTAATGAAATATTGACATAATTGATGTTATAAACACAAAAATAAATATAATTTGAAAATTTTTATGAATTCCACTAATTTTATAGGTTACTATGATATATTAATGTTGATTTAATAAACTTGGTTCGAACATTTAATTCTGTTATGACTTTCACAAAAATCATATATCAAATAGTGTCAAAATTGACACAAAATAGTTTTTAAATCAAATATTATATTATTAATTGTTATTTTATTCCTAAAAATCTAAGGTTCGGCCAAATGACTTAGATAAGGATATATATATTAATAATAAACAATTTGGGGTTCTTTTGGCATGTTATAGTAAGTTTATTAACCATATAGTGAAAGAAAACAAAAAGACATGGTAAAAGTTAAATTATTTAACTTAGAGTTAAATTTAATTGATAAGGTTAAAATAATATCCTAAACTTGTCTAAATTCTATTGGTTGATAGGATTTCGACCCCTCCCCACTTTAGCTTCGAAATAAGACCCTTTGGAACCATTATAAACCGATTTTGACTTTAATATAAAATAATATTTTGAGATATTCCTAAGGTGCCCCTCTCCTCCCCTATAAAAGGACACCTCCTCCCCCTCCTCCTCACACCAATTTGAGCACTCAAGCTCGGCCAACCCCTGCCAAAATCTCTTCTCCACTTCCCTAGAAACATCCTAGAGGTTCTGGTCTTCCTCAAAGACCAATTCTAGTGCCCTAAGAAGAGGTCTCAAAGAGGCACTTCAAAGAAGAGGTAATTACCGTTACCAATTCTTTCATCTTTATTTCTTCTTCCACTTCTTCTTCTTATGTTGTTTCATTATGAAGTAATAACATCAGTATCACTCATATACTGATATGTTATTATAAGTATGAAACAACCCTATTTCACCATCTATCCATCCTACGGAAAAAGAAATCACCGCGCGTGCGTACGTACGGAATACCGTCTCCACGCCGTGGTGTAATCTATTTTCCACCACCACCTTACACGGATGGGTATAATGGTGTAAAGAATAACTATACATAGTTATTATAACATCATATTGATTCTGATATATTGTATAATCCACTCCAATTCAATTCAATATTTATAGAAATGATATCATCGCTCGTGCGTACGTACGGAATACCGTCTCCACGACGCAATGAGATTCATTCTCCATGTTAACCATTTAAGAATGATTATAATGTATATATAAGAAATAATAATGAAATATATGACATTATAAAGCTACTGGATTTATGTATATATATACATATGTAAGTCATCTACTTACTTCCATTTCAAGACAATAAGGAAAGTAAAACAGCGTTCATGCGTACGTACGGACTACCGTCTCCATGAACGGTGTTTTTCATTTTATTTATCTACCTATTATATATATATATATATACTGAATATATATGATATATAAATCATATTTTATATTCTGGAAGTAAGTAAATCATGATATAAGTAATAATGATGTCAAGAACAACAAGTCAAAACACCTACGATAAATGAAACGATTTTACCCAAAACGCTTCTTTAACATTGAATTTACAAAAGAACGGGTAATATAATGTCATAAGTGAACCATATATGATATCATAACAATGAATATGATTCTGTAATAAGTCAATAACATGATTTAAATCATTATACAGGAGGATCGGACACTTACAAAGCAAGTCGGACCTAAGGTAAGGGAAATATCACAATCTCATTTTTATCCGAGATTGTTTATTCGTAAGTATTTACTGGGGTGTATTTTATCATGTAATATTGTTTCCATCCACTTGCAAAATTTTAAATCCAATTTTACCCTTAGGTGAGTTTTTAGTAAAGAATATGAAAGGAATCATTTGCCGTTTTTCGTACGAGGTACTTTTTGACTTTTCCGACAAAAGTACAAGAAGAATGTTTTTTTTAACTTATACGGCACGAACGGATTTTTACGGTTTTATAAAGCCTTATTTTCATGAAGCTTCCTTCAAAAGATTTCATGACTATTTTCAATAAAATCTCTTTCTTTTAAAATTTCATGACGTTTCGTGAAAAGAAATTGATTTTGAAGAAGAAAGGATATTTTCCTCAAGAATGGAGTTCAAGTGTTTTATCAAAATAATTTTCCATCTAAGATAATAAAGGGTTCTGTTTTTATCCCTATTATTACATTGATTTGATCATGTTGTGATGGAATTATTTTTATGAATTCCTTTATCTTGTATGAATTGTTTTATGATGTCATGATGTTTAAGATTCCCATTTGTATTACATGGGTTATGCAATGATTTATGGTTTATGATTTTGTGGCACACATAAGAATGGTATCATTAAGAGATGGGTGGGACCTATATCTCCCTCCAATGCATTGGGTAAAGATTTAATATCTCATGAGATAGACATGGCTGGAATGGTAGGTTATACCGGTTCAGTGAAACAGGACTGAAACGAGGATTACTCGATTCAGAAAGGGACTTTGTCCACTAAGATAGTCTTGGCAATGAGTCTTGACTAACAAGAAATGATTCTCTATGATTATGTGTGTATGCCACAATGAGTAATGTTTTAAGTTATGATTTCATTTCACTACTATGATTTATCCCATGTTATGAAATTATGCTCTCTTTTGCAGGTTAAGATTTCCAAAAATGTTATGTTCTTATGAAAATTATGTGATTGATATTTCCTTTGTTTACCCTTACTGAGCATTTGAGCTCACCCTTTTATGTTTTCTTTTCCCCAGGATATAAAGAAAGGTTTTAGTTATAAAAAGGAAGATCTTTATGGGAGATGTTGAAGATCTTCCACCACAATTAGAAGTTTACGTTCCGAGTTTCCAAAGACACTAAACTATTACGATCCTTGTGTGTGTGTTTTTGTTATGTACTAAGTATTCCGCAAAAGTAATGTAATGTCTATGTACGATAAGCTTCGGGTCTCTACAATATTTGTTTGAAAAAAATAGAGCTATAATCTATTCAAATTATTCATAAATGCTACCCTTGGTTTGTCTCAATGGTGAAATAGTGGATGTGACATATTATAGATTTATTTACCATTATTGTTTGTTTAAGATATGATGAGAAAGATGTTGTATGATAAAATGTGAGTATTCTCAGTTTCTATGGTTGATGTAGTTCCTTAGGGACACGTGATGTGCTAGGCATATGATTGTGGGTGATTTGGATAACAAGAAATGATGAATCATGGTTTCTAGTGTGGAAAAGATGGTTTTGACCATTTACAGGGTTGATGATGAAGGTTTATCAAGTTATGGTTATAAGAAGTTGTTTATTCGACTCACCAAGGGTGATAAATCTGTTGGGTTTATGTTCAAATAAAGAAGGTCCTATGAGGTTGTTTTTTCAATCATTGTTTTTGAAATATTTACATATTATATGAAATTTAGTGATAGTATTGACTATATATAGAAGTGGATACAACATAGTTGGATACAATTGGTTATATATGAGATCACCATCTAAGAGTGGTATAAACATCATATAATTTTTAACTATGGAGACATAATTCTGTAGGATATAGGTGTAATAATGCCATGTATTTTGTCATGCTACAGAGATGGAAGTTTTTAAGAGATATGGAGGTTCATGAGACTTATGATATGACTTTTTTATCAATCGTGAAAGAATCAAACATGATTTTGGAAGGTGATACCATGTTATAATGAATTGGTTGGAAACCCATGAGAACAACAAGTATAATATAAGTTTACTATGTCATACCCCTTCTACACTGCTTATGGTTTACCAAGTAATACTCAGGACCGATTTATCAAGAGTATAGTAGGCTTTATTATATTTTTTTTTCCATTTACTATGTTTTGTAGGAACTAGTACATATAATTATTCTGTTTATGGATACAGTACGTTGTGGCATATCAAGTTCTAATTTACACTATGCTAGTTCCCTCAAATATTTATAATGAATTTATGTCTCATTTTATAAGAATGTGTGTGGGTTAGTTGTATAGATCCTTGTGAAGATTATATTTTATGTGGTTCATGAGATGGTAGGAATGTTTTTTCAGATGTTCTAGGTGGTTTCTATGTGATTCCATTGTATTTATTTTGATTTTTATGCACACACAAACACACACATAGATATAAATATATATATATGTGTGTGTGTGTGTGTGTGTGTGTGTGACTATACTATGGAAAATTAGACAATTATTTATAGTTATAATGAAATTAGAATCTTTTATTTAATAAAATATATGAGTATATTGTCTTATGATTTCATCTTATTTAAATTTCATACAAAGTATTATGTTGGAATTATTATTTTTACCTTCATAGGGTATTATATCTCTAATATCACCTCATTGACCCTAATTAAAGGTCCAAAACCGTTGGCATTTGTGGAGTTAAACCTAAGGTTAGGAGACGAAATATTCCAATAACAATGGAGTGATATTTTTTAAGGCATTATAGAACATAGATAACCTACATATTAACCCGTTATAGTTTCTGATTTGGAATAGTTATGTAAATTACATAACATGATTCTTTCTTATAAATTATGATGCCTAATGGACTGTCCATGTAATTATGGAGTCTAAATGGTTTGAATAAAAAATGTGTGGGAATTATTGTAATAACCTGAAGTCCATAACACTCTTCATACAATGTGTGGTATTTGGAACAATGTTGATTAGTTATATACTATTTTTTGAAATAATGATAGATAAAATGCATAAGGTTATATTATTTATGAGGGAATTAATTAGGAAGATTCCATGACACTAAATACTAAGCATTAATACATTAGAATCTGGTTGGAATATAAAAAAAATTTATATTTAATTCCTCATCAAATATATGATAAGAGATCTTTTAAAAATATTATTCTTTTGGATTTTTTTCTATAAATCCCTTATAAATAAATATAAATATTTTATAAAATTAGTTTATAAATTTCTAAAGACCCTAATGGTTTTATGAGATGTCATAGTTTTTGTTAATATAATATTACTACTTTTTGAATAAAACATTATTCTACAATAGAAAATTTTGACCCCAATTTATTTATAAAATTTATTTAATATGATATTTTGATGTCTTAAATCATTGTTAATGATATTATTTTTCACACATATCATACTTTTCTAAATAAAATATTGTATATGTTTGAATATGAGGAACATGAAATTATTTTATTAGGGGGGGGGGGGTAAAAATAGAAAAATGAATTTATTGTTCATTTAAATGAGAATGGGAAATCAATTAACTAGAGAAAAAATATAAGAGATGATTTAAATTTTTTGATATGAAAATTTTAATTTTAGTGATACTTATATGAATAAAAAACTATAATGTTGGATTGTATTAAATTGGGATAGTTTATAATGACCAGTTAAAAAAGAATGACCAATCATTTACTGAACATATTACTAGATTACTTGATATCATTCCTAGAATTTTTATATATTCTAGATATCAATTACACCCCATGGATTTTCACATGGTTTTGGTCTAGAGAATTATCCAATTCATTATATACACATGAAATTTGACTTTATTTTATTCTAATGGATTTTTTTATTTGTTATATTTTAGGTTGATGATTATGAGGGACACATGTTAGATATAACTATCACCCTAAGAAGATGTCAATTTTTAGAAAAAAATTTAGTTTCAAGGTATAATAAGTTGAGTAATTCTATTTCAATATATATTACTGAAGATAAATATATTGATTAAGGTAGTTTTCATGAATATGTTCTATAGATGAACCACACAATACTATATCATGAATTTCAATCTATACATGTCCCCATAAAATTTTATAGCACATGTTCCATGAATATATTTATGAATACTCTTTTGAATTATATTAATGAACATAATTATATAAGTAATAACATCAATAGAGTTTGATATCATAAAAGTGATATTATTAATGAGTTTATCGGGACTATTTTTCCTCATGTCAATATCTCAAACAAACCACTGAATCATAATCTAATAAGTTGTCTTAGACATGAAAATAAGATGATAAACTATTCCAAGGAGATTAAATGCATTATTTTTGTCTATATAAGTTATTTTATTTATATTATAATTTCATGTAACTATTTTTACTCACCATATCATAATACTATTTCTCTTTTAACTCATATAACAAATGGATTGACAATTTAAAGTATAATTTAAAATAAGAGAATGCTTTAATTTTTTCTACATTTTTTTATTTATTTAATTTTGTTTTTTCTACAAATTTATTTTTTAATATTTTTATTTTAATGTAAATATTTATTTTATTCATTATCGGAACATCAAATTTCTTTAAACCATGATAAAACCAGGGACCCATTTATTTGGGTCAGGTAAAACTAAATCCGTTTTCCATTCAATTTAACTAAGATATAGGAAAATTTAATATTCGTACAAAATCAACGATGTCATGTCTTCACCTTTTTCATCTATAAATGTTTTGGTCTTCACATGAAAAAAATGTAAATACATCTCTATGGGTATCAAAATAGCATTAAAAAGTCATAAGGAAGTGTCTTCACATCCTCCACCTGAATAAATTCACACCTTTGAGACTGAATGGTAATCAATGAGAATATACCTAAAATGGATTGGGTAGATACTTTTAGTTTTTTGGTACACAATGATTTCAATAAAAATGTTGGAAAAGGATCTATTATAAATTAATATTATAAATAATATTTGTAAAATAACATCAATAAGTTCTCATTTAATTTTTTACTTAGAATAATATTAATAATAATTCATCTTTTGATAGGTATATAATTTTACAGTGTTTGACGAAATGGGTTGCTATAATAAGTAATCCAATTAAGGGAGAGTTTGTAAATTTCTCAACATTCATTCAAAATTTATACTTACCACTTTAAATTATAGGAATAGATATCATACGTGTATGAAAATATATATGGTGGAATGAAAATCAATATAGAGATTAATAGTGAGAATAAAATTCGTACTTACATAATATTGGGCATTTTCCCCCAATGAAAGGACATGTTTAAACCAAGAGATACAATTATTTATAATTAATATTCCACATATATAAATGACTTAAGATTAATTTATATATGTTAATAATAAGATAAATGTATGGGACTTTAAATCCAATAAATAAGAAATTTAGATTTCCTTATGACACCATTATATTATAGGAAATGTATTCAAAATGATTGGTTGGAAAATGAAAAAGGTGTTATGAGAAATCAACTTTCATGTTTCAATATAGGGGTATATAACACTAAATAATGGTTATTTAAAACCCCTTGAAGAAATAATATATATGTTATGCGGAGAAACTATTAAAATCATATCCACTATCCTCATATACAACTACACCTAAAGGTATTATTTTTATAGATTTGGATATTTATAAATAGGTTGTAGATAATTTTGTGTCTATTATTTACCATGAGTCTTCAAAGGATTTTCTTTAACATGGATATTAAATCGTAGATTATTTTAGAGAGTAGAATTATATTTTATGAATGGTAAACTATTTAATAAATATGAATTCAAGATAATAATTTGGTATAGGTCGTATACACTCATGAAATAATTCATAATAGGTCCTTTGGATAGGAAGCTTATAGTGAGTCAGATACTCACTAAATTTTCTTAAAAAAATATGCAAATTACCAATGAGTGTTATACTATTAAAATATTTTTTTCTAAATTTTTAATTAATTTGGATCAATAAAAAATTCATATGAAACATATAAAAATAGTGAAAGAAATATATAAAGGATAAATTGATGAAACTCATATATGTGACTCATTGATTGAAAATAGTTATTTTGAAAACCTTACCGAGTATCCATAAATATCTATAAATATTTATTTTGAAGAAAATGGTTAATATTATTTGTGTTAATTCAACTATAGGAGATGGTGAACATTTAAAAATAATAATTTTGTAATATTAATGACTTAAGAAAGATAATTTGAATTTTTATGATTGGTTATATTATATGAATAAAAGTTTTTATCTAATGGTTGTTACAGAACATGTAATGTTTACTAGAATTTTTTTTGATAATTATATAGAATAACATTAAGAGAAAACCATATATACAAATTGACTTGTAATCCATTGATATTTATAAAAATGGAATATGTGTCACGACCCATCCCAGTGGGGCCCTTGTCGTGACTCCACAAGCCCGCCTCCAATATGCTAGGGGCTGGTGACTAGCACCGAGTAGGCATATTACTAATCATGGGAGGAATTTCCTAAGTATCTGTACACACACACAAATCTCCAAGCCCACAAATTCTTAAATGTAAAAACAATAAGGAACAAAATGCATGTATACATCTAAACCAACCCAAGAGAGTATAACATAATGTAAAGTAATAAAAGTAAACTGGGCCAAAAAAATCCCACCAAAACAAAAGTCTGAAAACTGAAAAGTCCAACCTATAAACACAAAAGGTACTGGGACTACTTCTTGTAGCTGTAAGAATGCCTCGGCCTGTAGGGAACTCAGAAAGCTCAGTCCTGTCTTGGTCTACCCTGGACTCCGTCAAAAGGATGCTCGTAGGCACAAGACACGACATGTGCTGGGAAAGCCTGTGCAGGGGTGAGTATAACAATACTCAGTAGAGGACCCAGAAAGCCACAAAGAAGTACACAAAGTAAAGGTACAGTCGACTATGCACAGTATATGTCGACAGAACATATAGCACAAACCAGATATACTCAAAACCCAGACCCGTTGTCTAGAGAGAAGTCGCACAACCGCATACCCCCAGCTAGGGGTTCAGTTTGAAGATTCCATGAAGCACTCATTCTAGGAGAACACAGTCCATGAGTATTATAACTCTGATGACGTCCATCTGAGAAGTACTGTTCTTCGAGAAGCACCACGAGAGGTAGTTACACTCATTACGGGAGACACACTCTTGAGTGGAAAAGTTACAGTAGATAGATGCACTCATTATGGGAGACACACTCCTGAGTGGGAAAGAGTACGATAGACAGATGAGGATCACTTCCTGGGCCGTGGCGGATACCGTGACTCACCCGGAATTCACCTTCCAGATAGAGGATCGATGCCTGGTAGAATTGGTAATTACGATGTCATACTCTACCTAGGGTCATGAATGGACATAGGATCTCTATCCGGGCCTCTCGGATGGATGCCTGACTCCATCACAGAAAGACTTGATGAATGGATCATAATACTGTAAAAGGAAACAATGCCTGACCATCAGGGGAACGAGAAGAAGGGTCACTAACCCAAAAGAAATATGTCGAAGACACGGTGAACTAGAGGGCCATGCCATTTTCCCAAAATTACACAGCTTGTAGAAAAGTTACACACCTAGTTGTCTGACCCCAGGTACTGCCCGTGTACAATGGCCCATGTCGTAAGACTAGTTGTGTAGAAAACTGAGTACACGGCGTGTAATATGGTGTACACGCAGTGTCCGAGTGACTGGGTTTGGCTCCGTGTATGCTGGCCATGTGCCCGCACACGGTCATCAACCAGTGTTCTCCAACCCGTGTAATCGATACACAGGGTGACCCGCGTTACTGGCCTCACCTGGCTATGTGATGGAGTACATGGTCGTGAAATCTATACCGTGTCCGTGTACCCCCTGGATACACGTCGAGTCCCGCTTAGCCGCCTCTTCCATGCTATACACGCTGTGTTCTGAAGCCGTGTAGATCATCCTGCATCTGTATACTTCCCAAAATACACGCCGAACTTCAGGGAAAGTTCAACATGCCGTGTGACTAGAGTCACACGTCGTGTGATTCCTCTCTAACACCTGAAACCCTAGCCACCGCCGCCAGCACTACACGGCCTATTCTTCTGAATTACACGCCGTGTATTCTTGAAATTCTTATAATCGCATCCTTCCACCGCCGCGCCTTCCAAGCTGCCCCGTTCATTGATTCGGCCATCCGATCGCCACGAAACTCCCGGGTTTTGGTCGGCCTGACACCATGAATCCGCTTCTAGTGTTTTCAGACCTCTGATCGGCTCTGAAAACAAGATTTGATTTTTCTCTGTGAAGAACGCTTGAAGAAAATTCTCTTCCGATTCGAGCCGATTCGTTATCCACCATCGTCGTCTCACCTCCAGAAGGTCATTATGGTGTCGAGTCTTCAATTTGGGATCGTTGTGTCACAAAATAGATACGCAATGATCCATTGTTCGTCGCCCCAAGAATAATGTAGAAATCACGAAGAACAAAGGGTAAATAAAGAGTCCAATAAAAAAAATTAAGGAACGAACCTCCGACGTTGTTTGTCACGGTGTTGATCCGCTCCTGTTTCTAGGATTAAACGGAGCTAAAATCAGTAATAAACAACATGGACTATTTCCCCATAATCATTCCAATAATACCCTCCGGCAATAACGTATGAATCTGTGGGTCAACTTGTTTTTGGTTGATCCATGTTCTTCATTTAAAATCCAAAATTGGGAAAGAGGAATGAAAATAACAACCCCTACCTCATTCCGGTTGAGGAATGATCATCGCGTCACACATCCATTGTCGTCGAGATCCTTCAGCTTCGTTGGCGCAATGATTCTCTTCTTCGATTCATCATCGTTTGTCGCCGAGAGTTTCCTCCAAGGATCCACCAATTTCTCTCGAGCTTACCCTCAAAAATTCATCAACGACCACCAATCGCTTAACTCATTAAAAAGGTAAATGTGATTCAGTGTTCTGTTATGTTGCGGGATTAATGAGTCCAACATGCCATTCTTGAGTCATTATGTTGCGCCATTTATTAAGGAAATATCTTCCCTGTCATCATGCTATAGTGGATGTTTCCATAAAATAAATAAAATAAACTTGCGAATTTGTTTTATTTTATTTTACTTAAAACATCCAAAAATTAACTTTTTCCCTCGAACCGCACCGGTCGAGGTTAGTCTCATTCTTAGGTAAAGTCATCACCTCAGACGCTATAGTGCCCTCATATTTTTAATCCAGGCATCCATTTGGAATCCTCCACAACCGCGCACAAGTGCCGACTAATTTCACATAAAAAAGTTCAAACCACCATTCCAGGATCACTGGGACTCGAAATGATGTACCGTTTTCACACCCGGTCTCAAAATAATAATTACATATTATATTTAAAAATAATAGACGGAAAATCCAAGATAATACATTCTCCCCACCTTGGGGATTTACATCCTTGAAAAGCCAAAACAAGACTACTCAAAAAGATGAGGGTACTGGGCACGGATCTCAACCTCCCACTCCCATGTGCTCTCCTGAAGATTCCAGTGCAGCCAACAAACGTGCACCAAGGGAATCGTTCACCCATGAAGGATCCTCTCTTGCTGATCCTCGATCTTCACCGAGTACTCAGCAATGGTCACTCCATCCTTAATGTCTAGCTATCCCTAGGCGATGACGTGCGATGGGTCATGCACATAACTCCTTAGCTGAGACACGTGGAATAAATCATGTTCCCAATGAAACTGTGGCGGTAGAGCTAGGTGGTATGCCACCTTTCCAACTCTGCACAGTATCTGGAAAGGTCTGTTAAACCTCGGAGATAGCTTGCCGCCTCGGCCAAATCTCTGTAACCCTCGCCGAGGTGAGACCTTAAGAAAGACATGGTATCCCTCTTTGAACTCCAGTTGTCTCCATCATATGTTAGCATAAGACTTCTGCTGGATCTGTGCAGTCTTCGTCCACTCCTAGATGACCTGCAACTTCTCGGTGGTAGCTGACACCAACTCTGGACCCATGAGTGCTGACTCTCCGGGGCCAGTCCAGCAAATCAGTGACTAGCAGGGTCTCCCATACAAGGCCTCGAACGGTGCCATACCAACGGTGGGATGGTAGCTATTATTGTACGCAAACTACACCAGTGGTAGGTTGTCCTCCCTACTATGACCAAATACCAAGACACAGGCTCGCAACATATCCTCCAGAACCTGAATGGTTCTCTCCATCTGACCATCTGTCTGGGGATGAAATGCTGTGCTCAAGCGTAGGTGAGTCCCAAAATCCTTCTACAATCCCTTCCACTACCGGGATGTGAAACTTGTGTCTCGGTCCAAGACTATTGTCGAGGAAACTCCATGAAGCCGGACTATCTCCTGCATGTAGAGGCGTCCCAAGCTCTCTAGGAAACTCTGCTCCCTGATAGCTAGAAAGTGGGCCGACTTGGTGAGTCGTTCAACGATCAGCCAAATGGGGTCATGCCCCTTAGACGTTTGTGGTAATAATTTCTCAAAGTCAATTGATATTCCATATCACTTCCACTCTAGATCTTCCATGGGTGATCTTATCCTGCCGGAACCTGGTGTTCGGCCTTCAGCTGCTGGCATGTAAGGCATCGAGAAACGAACTCTGCTACTGCCTTCTTCATGCCTGACCACCAGAACTATCATCGGAGATCCTGGTACATCTTTTCCACTCCCGGATGTACCACCAAGGGGGATGTTTGAAACTCACTTAGGACCTCCTCCTGTAATGCCACCGGTACTATAGTGCATCCTCTAAAAACAATTACATGCTCCCCAACTTGTGAATATCCATCATTAGCATGTCCTGTGGGTAATTAAGCATGTAAAGCCACACAGTCGACATCTCATAGATGTGCCTCTCTAACCGGATATAAGAGTGGAGGGGAGAAAACCATCGACTATAGGTAGGCTGCATCCTCTCCTTCCATGAAGGATAACTACAACGTGACTAACTACTATGTCACCTCACTCAAAAGTTGTGATCTCAAACTACTTCTAAGAGCATCCTCCACCTTGTTCCCCTTCCCAGGAGTATAGATGATCTCAAAATAATAATCTGGGAAGAACTCTAGTCAAAACCTCTGCCTTAGATTCAGAATCTTTTTTGAGAAGATGTACTTGAGGCTCTTGTGGTCAGAGTAGATGATAAATCTCTCTCCCATAAGGTAGTGTCGCCACATCTTCAATGCGAACACTACTGCCACCAACTCGAGATTATGGGTCGCATAGTTCTACTCATGTGGCCTAAGCTGGAATGAATCATAAGCAATCACTTCTTGCCTTTTCATCAGGACATAGTCAAGACCGATCCATGATGTGTTGCTGAAATCTATGTACTCAGCACCCACCTCTGGCAATCTCAAGACTGGGGTGCTCGTCAAACTCTGTCTCAACTTCTCAAAAGACTGCTAGCACTTCTCCGTCCATACGAAGAGTTTCCCCTTCCTGTTCAAGGATGTCATCGGTTTTGATATCTAGGAGAAGTTAGGAATGAATCTATGGTAATATCCTGCCAATCCAAGGATTCTCCACACCTCCATAACACTACGAGGTGTCTCCCATGCTAACACAATCTCCACCTTGGCTGGGACTACAACTACTCCATCTGCTGAGATGACTTGTCCTAGAATGTGGACCTCCTAAATCCAGAACTAGAAATTTGAGAGCTTCCCATAAAGCTGGTTCTCCCAAATTATGTCTAGTACCATCCACAGGTGTCTCACATGATCCTCTTCTGACGCCGAGTACACAAGGATGTCATCGATGAAGACCACTACGAACCGGTCCAAGTACCGCTGGAAAATCCTATTCATCAGTCCCATGAACATGGCAGGGGAATTCTTCACACCAAAAGACATCACCAAGTACTCATAGTGACCATAGCGTCATCTGAAATCCGTCATCAGTATATCCTTGTCCCGTACTCATAACTAGTGATAGCCAGATCGAAGGTCAACCTTCGAGAACCACTGTTCCCCTCTTAGCTTATTGAAGAGGTCATCGATCCTTGGAAGTGGATACTTGTTCTTCACCATCACCTGGTTCAGGTGCTAGTAATCCATACACAACCTTAGAATCCCGTCTTACTTCTTGGAAAACAAGACCAGGGCCGCCCAGGGTGAAACACTGGGTCTCACGAAGCCCTTTCTCTGTAAATCCTCCAACTGCACCCTTAGATCGCAAAGCTCTACGGGAGCCATCCAATATGCTGATGATAAAATCAGTGTATTCTCGGGGTGTAAGTCGATGCAGAAGTCGATTTCTCGGAAGGGAGGTAATCCAGGTACATCGCCGGGAAAGATGTGCTCATACTCAACCACTACTGCTGGGAACTGGGAGCTCACAACATCTACTACTCCGAGGGAAAGGCTAGCCAACTCATGGGGAATTGGCTACACCAGCCTATGCATAAGATCATTCTATGTTGCTTGGGTATCCCTTTATCTGACAAAGGAAAATCTCATTCCATCACGGCATACACACATCACTCTTCGCCTAAAACAGTCAATCTGGGCATAGACCGAAGATAACCAATCCATACTGAGAATGACATCGTAAGGCCTCGATTCTACCACTGAGAGGTTCCAACCGAAAATCTCACCTCCAAGTGTAAGATAAAACTTCCTTCAAAGGTGCGTGATCATCGAGTCTCCCCCTGTAGGTGTCTCCAAGAGTAAGGATGGAGTCAACAGTTCTACTAGAATCTCGAGGTTCCATACAAGACATGTGGCTATGAAGGAATGACTGGCACCTATGTCTATAAGTATGGAAGCTAAGGTAGAAAAGTCACAGAACGTACCTTGAATCATCCCTGGAGCCCTGGGTTGTATGCCTCGACCGGATGCAGTTGTCCCTGTCCCTTTCCCCCAAGCTCCCTAAGATTGGTGCGGACCTCCTAGGGGTGGTGGTGGACATAAGTCGAAACCTCTGCCACCACCCACAGCTCTCCCTTCTCCTTTTCCACGTCTGTCTCTAGGAGGGTCTATCTTCTCCACTCTCTGCCTCTGCCTCGATGGTCCATCCACTGCTTCCCTGTCAGCAGCTCGACGGGTTGGGAAATCTCTAGCAGGATGTTCCCTACCGTCGCATGCGTAGCATCGCTTCTTCCCAGGATGACTGGATCCAGCCTGAGAGCCCTAGACTATCTATCCTCTATCCTGGGTCCTCCTATGATGCCTCCCACATCCATATCCTTGTGTCTGATGTCGGATCCATGCTGCCTGTGTCTCCCCACCTGTCTTCCTGTTGCTGACTATCGTCGGCTGTCTCTGCTTCGCCAAGAAGCTCTCGATCACCATGGCCCGCTTGAGCACTCCAGCATAAGTCGATATTTATAGAGGCACAACACTATATCTAATGACCCTCCATAGAACTTGCTTGAAGGTCCAAGCTCTGAAGTACTGATCCCTGACCATATCAATCGAGTACCGAGCGAGGTTGGTGAACCTCGATGAATAGTCAAGTACTATCATACTGCCCTATTGGAGCTGAAGAAGCTCCTAGATGTGCACAACTCTCAGTGTAACAGGAGAGAACTCCTACCCGAAGAGTCTATCAAATTTTGTCCACAAAAGAGTCTTCTCATTGTGAGTCTGTGTGGTCAGACTCCACCACCATCCTACTGAACCTTGAAGAAGGCTCGCTCATAGGATCACCATCTGGTCTGTTGGTGTCCTCAATAGACAGAAAACTCTAGTCACTGCCTCAAGCCAGTCCTCAGCCGCCTGAGGATCGGGCTCGCCTTAGAACATGAGTAGTCTCTATCTCTGGAACTCATAGAGCATGCTAAGACTACGCTCCTTGTCGGTCGGTACCACGGGTACCACGGGCTGCTCCACTGGGGGTGGTATATCAGGTGCACTAACCTGGTGGAAACGCTTGGGGGACTAGTCCCTGTATCGAAGCCTCATCACTGAGGGGGTCTTCCTCGTGATCGCACTGCTGAATCCTAGTAGGTATGCATTGCGGAGTTATCCTATAATGAAATAATATGTACCATGGTCGATGAGTATATCTGGATAGCTGACACAAAGGATTTTAAAAAAAACCCATTCCTATATTATGCATGTACCATTATTTTATTTCCCCACAACCAGTGTCTTCATATACTGAGTTGAAAAGTAGGTTATCAGAGTCCTGGTGTATGTATACATTGGCCACTGCACCAACCCTGGAGTCTCTAGCCTGAAGGCCGAACTTGAAAAACTTAACATTGTTGCCCCAAACCAATCTCACAGACTCTTGTTCCTAAGGTAGAACCGACAACCTCTGATACCACTTTGTCACGACCCGTCCCAATGGGCCCGCGCCATGACTCCCCAAGCCCACCTCCAATAGGATAGGGGCTGGTGACTAGAATCAAGTATGCATATTACTAATCATGGGATGCATTTCCTAAGTATTTGTACACACACACACATCTCCAAGCCCATAAATGCGGAAATGTGAAAACACTAAGGAACAAAATTCATGAATACATCTAAACCCAACCAACAGAGTACGACGGAAGGTAAAGTATTGAAGGTAAACTGTGCGAGAATACAAGACCACCAAAACAAAAGTCTGAAAACTTGAAAGTCCAACATGGAAACACAAAAGGTACGGGGACTGCAGCTCATATCTTTAGGAATGCCTCGGCCTGTAGGGAACTCATAAAGCATGGACCTTTCTTAGTCCGCCCTAGACTCCATCAAAAGGCTGCTCATCTACAAAGACACGACACGTGCAGGCAAAGCCCGTGTAGGGGTGGGTATAACAATACTCAGTAGAGGACCCCAAAAACCACAAATCTGTTCAAAAAGAAAAGGTACAGTCAGTTATGCACCGTATATGTATACAAAACATACATCACAAACCAGATATACTCAAAACCTAGACCCATGGTCTACAGATAAGTATCACAACCGCATACCCTCAGCTAGGGGTTTAGTTAAAAGATTCCACTAAGAACTCATTCAGAGAGAACACACACCATGAGTCTAATAGCTCCGATGACGTCCGTCTGAGAAGCACTGTTCACCGTGAAGCATCACGATAGGTAGTTACAATCATTATGGGAGACACACTCTTGAGCGGGAAAGTTACGGTAGATAGATACACTCATTATGGGTGACACACTCCTGAGTGGGAAAAAGTATGATACACAGATGAGGATCACTTACAGGGCCATGTAGGATACCATGACTGATCTGAAATTCACCTGCTAGGTAGAGGATCGATGCCCGATGGAGTTGGTCACGTCGATGTCAGACTCTACCTAGGGTCAAGAATGGATAGAGGATCTCGATCCGGGCCTCTCAGATGGATGCCTGACTCTATCACAGAAAGTCCTGCAGAAGGGATCATACTCTTGTAAAAGGAAACGATGCCTGACTTTCAGGGGAATGAGATGAATGAGCACTAACCCAAATGAAAGATGTCGATGAAATAGTGAAAAAGAGGTCCATGCCTTTTTCCAAAACGTACACGGCCTGTAGAAAAGTTACACTCCATGTTTTCTGACCCGATGTACTGCATGTGTACAACAGCCTGTGTCGTAAGACTGGTAGTGTAGGAAACTGAGTACTAGGTGTGTAGTACGGTGTACAAGTCGTGTCCGAGTGACTGGGGTTGGCTTCGTGTACACTGTCCATGTTCCCATATAGAGTCATCAACCCATGTTATTCAACCCGTTTAATCGGTACACGGGGTGACCTACGTTTCTGGCCTCGCCCGACCATGTGATGGAGTACACGGTTGTGTACTCCATCTTCTGTCTATGTACCCCCTGGATACATGCCAAGTCCCACATAGATTCCTCTGCCATGCTGTACACGTCGTGTTCCGAAGCCGTGAAGATCATCTTGTGTCCGTGTACATCCCAAAATACATGCCGAGCTTCGGGGAATGTTCAACACACCGTGTGACTAGGGTCACACACTGTGTGATTCCTCTATGACCCCTGAAACCCTAGCTGCCACAGCCGGCACTACACGACGTGTTCTTCGGAAGTACACGCCGTGTATTTGGGAAATTTCCAGAATTGCGGCCTTCCGCCGTCGCACCTTCTAAGCTTCTCTGTTTGTCGATCCGGCTGTCTGATCTCCATGAAACACCTGATTTTTGGTCTCGCCAACACCATGAAGCTGCTTCTTGTGTTTTCGGACATCTGATCGGCTCTGAAAATAAGTTTTGATTTTTCCGTGCGAAGAAAGCTCGAAGAACGACCTCTTCTGATCTGAGCTAATTTGTCGTCTACCATTGTCGTCGCACCTCTGGAAGGTCGTTATGGTGTTGAGTCTTCAATTTGGGATTGTTGCGTCGCAAAACGGATGCTCAATGATCTGTTCTTCATCACCCCGCGAAGAACGCAAAGAACGTGAAGAACAAAGGGGAAAGAAAAAGTCCAATAAAACAAATTGAGGAACGAACCTCCGCCGTCATTCGTCATGACGTAGGTCCACTCCCACTATTTTGCTTAAACAGAGCATAAATCAACAATAAACAACATGGACTATTTCCCCATAATCATCCCAATAAAACCCTCTAGCAAGAATGTACGAATCCACAGATCAACTTGTTTGTGGTTGATCCACGTTCATCGTTTAAACTCTCGAACGAGGAAAGAGGAATGAAAATAACAACCCTTACCTCAAACTGGTTGAGGAAAGATTGTCTTGTCTTTCTTCGGTCATTGACAAGATCCTTCAACTTTGTTGGCACAGTGATTCACACCTTCGATTCATCGTCCTTTGTCGCCGAGAGTTTCCTCCAAGGCTCCACGAATTTCTCCCGAGCTTCCCCTCATAAATTTGTCAATGACCACCAATTGTTTAACTCATTAAAAAGGGAAATGTGATTCAACGTTCCGTTCCACTGCGGCATTAACGAGTCCAACTTTCCATTCTTGAGTCATTATGATGGGCCATTTATTAAGGAAACAACTGCCTCGTTTCCGCGCTGCAGTGGATGTTTCCATAAATGAAATAAAATAAACTTGCGAATTTACTTTATTTTATTTTAAATAAAACTTCAAAAAATTAACATTTTCCCTCAACTCGCGCCGGTCGAGGTTAGGATCCTTCTTAGGTAAAGTCGTCGCCCCAGACGCAATGGTGCCCTCATATTTTTAATCCAAGCATCCGTTCGTAAAATTCCACAACCGCGCACAAGTGCCGACTCACTTAACGTAAAAAAAAGTTCAAACCACCATTTCGGGCTCACTAGGCCTCGGAATGATGTGTCGTTTTGGCGCCCGGTCTCGAAATAATAATTCCATATAATATTTAAAAATAATACATGTAAAATACGAGACATTACATATGAATCCAGAATGAATTTAATTTTTTTTCTTCCAAGTCGTGCAAGTTTGATGAAAGTTAGAGTAGTTCATGAAATCATGATTCCCATGGGATAAATATTTGTAACATATTCTCTAAACCACCAATCTAAACTTTAGACATAGAATAAATTATTTCAATCATTATTCAAATTCTATACACTCATCCCCAACTATATTCCAATGTTTTTGAATAAGTAGGGTATATGTGATATATCTTTATTAGCAAGGGTTACCAATGATCCCAATATTTCAGAACAAGTTCCAGTTCAAAAATCATTTTGGGTATTTACTAATATTTATTCAGATATGGTATGGATCATGATAATGTAAGATGTACCCTAAAATATCGCTTAGAAAAATTTCTTCATACATATAATTGTTTTTGAGATCATTAAAGTGATTTTGAATACAAAATAATTATAGAGCATAGATATATTCAAAACCCTTGAAATTTTACCTACAAAATATATTTAGAACCCCTATAATAATATAAATTTGGTTTTTTATTGAATAGTGTCATTTGTTAACCAATTTTCATAATTTATAATTGACACATTTTTAGATGATCTGAACCAAAAAACACATGGTGAAGAGTGTATGGATATCATGTTCTTTATAGTAATAAAGAGAGTAATTTTAAAATATTTTAATAAGAATGATCCTATATGATGATACTGAAGGAGAATTGGACATTTTATTTGTTTTCAATTATTAAGGTTTGAATTTTTTCATGTTGATGGGATTATGTTTTGGGAAATAAATGGTGATAGAATGTTTAATAAATCATTATCATGTAAGTGATCAGGAATTATATTGTAATTCATGATTAAATATATCATTTTATTAGGGATTTTCTGTTCTTGTCCAGGGAAAATTATTATTATATTGATGCATCATTGCATAAAATATTTTTTGAAAATGAAATAGTTGGAATATAGAACAATCAGCATGAGTGTGGTTGTTAATAAAGGATAATGATACTTTAGTCTTCCAATAAAAAATTAATTATAAACTACGAATAAAATATATATATATATATATATGGTGAAGCCTATCTATTTGAAAATGATTTTAATTGATTTGGTGTGATTAAAATTGGATGGAGTTGGATTGATGTAGCACTAAACAGATGTGAAGAATTTTGGAACTTGGTGTTAATGCTATGATTTGGATAAGTAAAACATCAAATGATTATTTAGGGTATTTGGAAAATTATCTGGTGTCTTTATAATGATAATTAGTTACATTGGGAGAGTATTTAGAAACTATTTAAGATTATTTTATATAATTTTAAAGAGTATTACATAATTTTGGAAAGGTTATTGCTGCAATCAAAATATTCATTTTTACATTTAAATATAAAAATGAAAAAAAACTAAAATATTTAAATTTCATAAGTGTGATATTCTAGAATCATAATATTCTTTGGAAGAATCTGTAAAATATGTGATTAAGGTGATGAACATCATGTGTTTGAACATCATTATTCATTCAAGTGGACTGTGGTTAATGAATTTTTTTGATGAAGTAACCTTCACACCATAGATATATTTAACATGTAATGAAACAATGATACTATGATATGGAATCCCATTCTATGAAGAGAAGTGTTATGTTTGGATTATGAATACCTCATGATGACCAAGAATAATTCAAAATTAACTACTGATGTTGTGGAGTGTTTTAAAAAGGTAATAATTCAAGTCTCTTAGTAAAATTATATTGTGATTGGATAAGATTCAAAGTGTTTTAGAATATTAGGATACTATATCACCAACAATAATATAGTTTTCATAAAATAATTATAGATACAATATTCATGAGATAATATAAACTTAAAATTATAAATAAAATAGGATGGTGTGGCGATTACATAGATGAAATCAATAATATTTCCATCATGAAGATTATCCATTTATTGTGGAGAGTGGCTAGATATATTAAGTATGGAGAGAATGTGTATTAGAGGATTGAATTAAAATGAATAAAAAAAATATTTTCTTTCAAGGCCTGTAGATAATGAGAAGACTATTTAAGAATATTGAGAAGAAGAGAATGGACAATGTTAACACTACAAAATCAAGGACTAGTTAACGATATAGTTATAAGTTCTTTGAAAGGATTAATTCAAACGCTAGCCATGGAACCACAAATTTTTGTGAGGTTTCACTAGTCATGAGGTCTATGTACTATAATATGTAGTATAATGAGCTTCTAGTGGTTTTCTAAAATACATGGAATGATTATGTTTTAGTATGGTGGGAGGCTATGAATAATGTGAGGCTACACATTGTGTGAAACACATTGAATAGTCTAAAGTGATTACTCCCATTGTAACAACATGATTTCATAATTTAGATTCTATGATTGAGCCAATTAACAAATAAAATCAATGATTAGAGTTTACATGAAGGTTTTTATCATTTTAGAAACCAAATGTTTTATATACCATCTATTTCATATAATATTTAGCTAAGGTTGAGAGACACACATTTAGAGGATTATATTTTATTATATCTCAATAGTTTATTTCTAAATGATGATATAATAATTAAATATACCCAATTAAGACCTACCCATCTCAATGATATAACAATACATGAACACATAATCATAATGGATATGGATAAAAAATGAAATGGAATTTCCTCACCAAAACCAAAAACTAATAAAAAATGTGTAGAATTTTCTCAAAACTTTAACATTCCCAATGTTACAAATGAATTTACGTTTAATAAAGAGATAATGGATAATGAAACACATATATTATAAAGGTTTATATCTATGATGAAATAATTTTGATACTTCTATTCTATTTTCATGTCAGATAATATATATTTTTATATTTTTTGTATAGAAATCCCTTTCTCATAACTATTGATTTTAAAAAATAACAAGATATATCATCACTGAATCAAAATGATTGTGTTTATTATTAATATATCATTACATAACTCTAATATAGTGTACTCTATATATTATTATATATATTGAGTATGTTTGATGAATATCATTAAGAAATATCTAGAGGAATCTTTCCTTTATAGGAAGTACACCAACTAGTTGAATACCTGTACGTTATGGATGAATCCTCCAGACACCAAATTTTTTAAACACATTTTATATAATGATAAATTGATAATAAAAAGGAAGAGTGAGATTATTACTTGAAATATAGTATCACCCCCTTCATTAGAAATATAAATCCATTTATATAGGCTTCCTTCATTGATGAAACTACAACATAAACTACGATTATTTTGGAAATTGATATACATTACCTAAAAATTCATGATAATTTAATTATAATAATTTAAAAATTTCAAACTATTATAATTAATTTTACATGATATAACTGAAATAACCATATGATTAGAAAAAACCCAACTCATATATCTATATGAACATGTTCACCGTAGGATATATTGTTTAAATATTTTTTATTCTTTCATAATTATCTTTTTCATGACATAAAATGAACACAAGACATAGATAATGTTAACATAGTATAGTTCATTTCATATACTCTTCATTATTTGAAATAAATAGACTATTTACGTTGAATACATCACATTACATTCATCCAAATATCCATTAATATCAAGTTTCATTAAAATATGAATAACCATGATTTTCCTCGGTCTAATTTAATCAATATCCAAAAATCAATTTATCATCATAAAATTGGAAATATTACATAACAAAATCCATCTATTTACATGATTAGTAGAATTATCAAACACAGTTTATTATCTCAACCTCAATGTTATCGTAAGAAAGGTATCAAATTATATATGATCGCATTCTAAGTATTATTCCTACAATAGATGATGGGGATTTAAAAAATTATACACATCTATATATATAAATAATTATATGATATTACCTGTGACATACCTTCATAGGATATTGTAGATAATAAGCCTCAAATTTATATTTATTGAGACTATTATTCATACTTTATACAACACATTGTTTTTCATACATTATTTTAATATCACTAGTATTAATATATCATTATAATATAAAATACTTCTTGGTGATCATAAATTTTTAAAAATAAAATGTTATACTTTTAGGGGTTATTATAATTCTATTATTCATGTAATATAAATCTTGCATACATTAATGAAGGACAAATGATTATTTCAATATATAATAAAATGAATAAATGTTCTAAAAACTTTATATCAAAATCCTTATATATAAAAAACAAAAATAATTAAAATAACCAATATATTTTTTATTGTTAATGTTTTTGTTTAAAAATTACCATTATTTTTTAGGAAATATACCTTATGGTGGCATTGTAGTGTTTTTATAATGATTGTGTTTATAGGCCAAGAATGTTTCCATGGCCAGTTATGAAGTTTGAGAGATATTGTTATTAAGAAATGTTAATAAATATCCATGAAAAAAGAATTTATTCTCTAGAGGTGGTACAAAAAAACATTTACACAAGGTGACACTGTTTCCCATTGTTTTACAAATTATTACGGTCCAAAATATAAAGGATGAAACATTTGTTTTTTCTCAATTGTATTGTGCCCAATATTGATTGTGGAATGGAATGTTATGCCCAATATATGTGATTGGATCCCCAAATAAAAATATAACAAAGCCTAGAAGCATATTAAATATTTTAATTTCTGTGAAAGATGAGTTTTCTTGGTAAAGGAAGTGTTGTGTGGATCTGTTTAATCAAGATGGAGTTATCCACATGAAAGATAATTTTGAGCCCAATACGATGTCATATATGGTCTTCTACGCTTAGGAAAATATTTTACCCAAGATAGTCGGTAGTTAGAAACTTGTGCATAGGGTTGGAAATGTCTATAAATAAGTGGCTACCCCCCTCTAGGATAGTGTGCTAATGGTGGGAGTTCTGCACTTAAACTCAAATGTTTTGTATAATTGGTTAATATTGTGCACAAGACACACAAATGTTTCCTAGAGGATTGAAGTTTCCCCTTGATTCAATGGTAAAGGGTTATTCATCATGTGAATGAATGTCAAGCATAATGATACACTAAATGTGGTGTAAAACATACTGATTTAAGAGATCAAAGTGGATTATAATGATAGATAAGTGAGTGAAATTAATTTGAGAGAGCAGTGAGCTTCCAAATTTTGATTGGTTGTTGTGTAGAAGGGATAGTGAGTCTGCTCTAAAGATTGTATAGAATGTGAGACTATGCATAAAAGTGATCTAGCTTAAAAATATTTTTGTAAGTTATCTATTGTGGATTTGTTACATTAACATATTTTCATTGTATTCTCCTTGAAATTTTCCCTATGACGGTGAACCAAGTAAAATTATAATGCCTCCAACATTATTTCATTTATATTATTAAATTGATATAGGAAATATAGAGAGATTGTTTTGTTGAATGATGAAAAAGCATCCAAAGGCGAAGTTGTTTTAATTTGGCATACCCTGATTCACCCCTATCTTAGTGTATTTAACCATGTTTGTCTAACAATATTCAAACATATTTCTACCCAATAGATCTATGTTTTAAAAAATTATTTTCAATTAATTAAATCTAACATCTTCACTTATTAGTATGAATTTATCTCATATTAATTGTGTAAAACAAACACCCCACCTGAATGATATAAATTATATAGAGATTGAAAGAAGATATCTTTATATGTTTCACCCCTGATGTTGGTGTTTTTATCATTACTATATTCCTGTCATGTTATAGGAACATGTGTTCCAATGTAATCATTATGTGAATACAAATAAGGAATACATGATCCGTAACATCAATAAATATTTCCCATTATTTATTTGTTTCACACAAGTTCCTTAAACTGTAAACAATATACTATATAATGGCTCTCCCATTATCCCTATTGAGTAATTTCATCTTATTTTATCTAATACATCACTACATCAATATGATAGATCGTCCTCAATAACTACATGATATTAAATTCTTGTATATAATATCTTACAATAATATCTATATTAGAACATTATATTAATATATGTAATGATCAATACATGTGTCTGAAGGTATCCACATACCGAACCCTTCCCCAAATTTATGAATATTCAGAATATATAGGTTTGATTTTGTCTAATATTTTTAGTTAAATATTCTAAATTAACTCTTTTTCTAGGTAAACTCTCCATATAAATCACTCGTCCTCTGAATTAGTAAAAAAAAATTGAGCCATCTGATAAATATAAATTCAATTTCTATTTTCCCACATACTTCACCATCCCAATGGTCCATATGGAACATACATGTCAATCTTACACTTCTTTATTGACTTAGTTATCTTATAGATAATAAAGTATAGTCACTCAATTCTTCCCCAATGTAAATTTTCTTCATAAATATCACTGACACACTCTAACATCCTCCTATAAATTAATAATTTTTGGAGGATACAAGTTGTACATTTCATGTAACATCTACATTTTTTTCAACTCAAATTTCCTCTCTTTATGTATGGTTTTATGTGTTAATAATTCTTGAAATATGAAAATTCATACATTGAAACTTTTTTATATTGAATTTTAAAATTTCATAATAAGGAATCTACTATCAATTAAAACTCAATCTTCCTTAATTATAAATTATTAAAATCATTACTTGACTAGGAAAACATCTAATTCATCTTTTGATCATTCTTCTTTATCACTTCCTAATACATTTCTCTGAATCAAGATTTAAGAATTTTGAAATTTATTTTTTAAATAATAGATCACCATAAGTAGAACTTATTCTCCAAAAAAAATTATGATTCACCAAAACCATAATGATAATCCAAAAATCTCTATTACTATTACAAGTGTGTAATGTTATATCAATTTTTTATATTTGAGTATTTGACAATCTTTAAATTTATTTTTTAGAACTAAATGTTACCAATAGTTTTAGATTTAAAATTTTATATTTTATTCACCCTATAATATCTGATAATTTCTATACAATGACATATTCCGATGAAATTATTTTTAAAAACATCACACAACACATCCTAATTATGAAAACATCTATTGATCTCTATATAACACATTATATTATCAAACACACCATAGATTGGTGTATTTATGTAAAACATAATATTATGGTTTTTACACATTCAATCAATTTTTATTTCTTCCCAACCTTCTAAAATTGAAATATTATCTTCTAAAAATCCTTTTAGATGACTAAGGATTAGTGTTATATAAATCTAGATCATACATATTTATTCTTTTTCATTTCAGATTTATTATTTCACATTATTGAATCCTTAAAATTATCAATGTATCTTCTTATAGGATTCACTTTTTATTCTTCTTATATACATTCATAATACATTTTCATTTAGAAGTTACCATTAAATATTATCTGGAACATAAAATTCCTACTTATACCTAAAAATATTTTATCCAAAAAAATATTTCTCAATTATTCTATGTAATAAACATTGTCAATTCAATATTAACCTTCCAAATACATATCTTAAATAAAATTCTAGATTTTTGCATCATCTAAAATAGTTATTAGTATTTACTAAATATTTATAATGATGGAAATTAATATCATCTAAAATGTTCATCCTCTATAAATGATTAAAATTAAATCATTTTCCTTACTGTATTTCATAATTGACTAGGCTCATATTCTAGACCCTGATACTTTCCAAAAACTCCATTTTTATTATTCTATTTTCAATATTGTGGAGCGTTTTCAATTCTCAAATTTCTCAAAACCCACCATGCATTTCTTTTCACAATGTTTCATATTTAATCATCTATACTAACATGAAATCATTATAAATTAAATTAAATTATTTCACTAATTATCCACAACACAATATCACTAATAAAAGTCTATATTATCATCATTTCTACCTATGGTGACATTCCTTCCTAAACATCCATGAAATTATTATCTAAAAAAAATTATAACTTTGTCCAAGAAATGAATATTATTATTCCAAAAATTCAAATGATACTAAATTATTATTATCTTTAGTTTTAGATTAATTCGTCATAAACTTATACATTAATATCTTCACCTAAATATAACATATTTTTCTAATTATATTAATTCATTAAAATTCATATCCAGTAATACATATTTCTATATTCATGATTCGTTTTTTATAAGTCTATATTATATATTTATCTTCTATATTGAAAATCATAATTCCTAAAACATCATCCATGTGTAGTTTTATATAAATATTGGTTTCATTTCTTATTAAAAAGGTATTTATTTGGGAAAAAAATTAAAAAACATATAAAAGATAATTATAAAATTATTCAAGAAACATTTGTCATTGATTCAATATAAGACCATACCTAAATTAATAACATAAATATGAGATCATAAATATCACTCTTTACATGAACTACTCAATGAATAATAGGTTTAATTAATCAATAAATTTATTATATTCATTACCAAAACCAAAAACATATCTATATTCTTACTTATCCAAAAAACATTTGGACATCAAAATCAAAATCCATTGGGCTATTCTGCCACCCCATTTTGATTTTTTTCAATTCCCTTAAATACCATTGATAAATAAATGTCATTATATTAATAATATTTCTTCATTAATCCCTCATTTATTAAATATAAATATTGAGGTTCATGAGTAACCGATAATCAAACATATCCATGCTCCAATCAAGGATGGAATTTCATTTTATCCCTGTGATTTAATGTAACACTTGAATAATTTTATTAAAGGATGGAAACAATTTTCCTAGATAAATGGGAAATAAAGTGGAATTATTTATGACTATGTTTTTTATGGATCAATGCGGAAAACATTTTTGATTAATAGGGATATTTAGGATATCTATAAATAACATATGAGGACAAACCATATGAAAAATATTCATTCAGGGGATGTTAAAAAACCTTTTTATGTAATCATCTATTCTAACATAAAAAAAGATATTAAATGAATTAAAATAAAAAACTCTATCTACCCATTTCTTATTACTTTTTACATTTCATTAGAAAATCAATATCCCCCTAAGGAAAAGATATTATCAATTTGTAGAAGGATAGAAAAATTTGATATATATAACTTTTTAATGAAAAACTTATTGCTTATTCAATAACTCTAAATTCATATTAGATAATTATATGTGGAAGTTACTTACCTTATGTTACTTCTTCTTATAGGATAAAATAAATAAATCCAATATTTCATGGATTATATTGATTGGATCATTTTAAAGTGATAAATGATATAAATAAATTCACCCCACAATGTATATCTCAAATTACTATAGAAATGTGAAAAAATTTAATTTCTCCCAAAGAAACAAATGCATCACATACAATTCCCTCTCTAAATAAAACTAGAATAATATTTATGGGAATATATTGGTCTCTCCATTGGATAATATTTAGAGTAGTAATGATGATATTTTTTCTAAACCCAAAATTTCAATTATTATGAAATATAATTTTTTTATAAAAGTTCATGATTTAATTATTTATTTTCAAGACATGGACATCACATTACAACATGGTTTACATTCATGCTTCATATTTATTGTGTGTTATAGGATTAGTCACAACAGTTAGAAATACAGATGCATTTATTTGTTCTTTCCCAATATTCAATTCCATGTCTATCTATTTAAAATATATAATCACAAGTTACATTATATTATTATAAAACTTTTAGGATTTTTCATACTAGTTCTCATGTACTATTGGGTAACCAATTTTTAGAAACCTCTTCTTGGGAATATTAACATCATATTTATATATTTTATCCTATAATTAAAACCATTTTTTTCTTCCTTGGATTGATTTTCATCATTGTTCAATATTCCACCATTCAACACTAATATTCATGACATTTTTTAGTGAATATAGAGAAATTAAATTTTATTACATGACTATTAAATCATTCCAAAGATAAAATAATAATAGTAATACATTCACAGATCAAAAGGGCTTGTGTGGTGGGTGAATTATGCTCACACATCACTTGATCATAATAAGTAATAAAATTTTATTTAAATTCTTCTTATTTTCTTAAAAATATCTCAAATTTTCCTTAATATATGTTTTTACCTTACTATGTACCTCAATGAAATGGGTGAGCTAAAATCCCAATAAGAGGGAGAATAACGGGACAAGAATCAAAAGTACATGGGTGATAACAATCAACATCATCGTATATTAAGAATATGATGATAATAAAAATCACGAGTGGAACATTTGATAATTTCTTGGAATGACGAAATGTATAAAAATTAAGCATCATATCATAGTGGTTGAACACCAAACATAATTGTGAATATATCTAGCATCATTCTCATGAATAACATATATTTATAATCAAAACAGAATCCTTGAGAAAAATTCTAGAATCATTTTCTTGTATAATACAAACTATCTCATGTGATACATCACATTACCCAATGCATTGGAGGTCTATATAATAAACGTCCCACCTGTGACATCATAATAGTTACAAAATCATTTATTCCCTATAGAACATATAAAAATAGTACCCATGAAACATACCATGGAATGGATTAGGTTTCCAACTTATTTCAGAAATCATACATTAATGTATAAAAATTTGGGGATCTGAAGTGAAAAATAGATATTATACTTGAGAATATAATATGAATTTACAATTGAGAAGAAAAAACACATGAGTAGTCGACGATTTTTTTGGAATGAAAAGTGTTTCCTGAAAATCATTGTATTTGGCTTAAAAAAGTAGAAACATTTATATCCCAAAAATAAAAGTTAATAATATTTAGAGGATTTTTACAGAGCATTAGAACAATATAAATAGTGAAAATCACATGAATGAGTGGAAATCCAAAGAAAGGGGTTGGGTTTGAGAATCCCCTTACATTAAATCTCACATTATTTCATCGATTTTCCACCACCTCAATAATAAACTTGTTATTATTAAAAATTAATTACATAAGTTAATTATGTTCATTTATCTACTATTTTCTATTATAATTGGTGGATACTAATTTATGAAACACTTTTATAAAATGTGAATTGTTTTGAGACCATGATTTCATTAAATTTTCCTATTTTGTTATGATATATCAATATTTGTTTGAAGTTATTTATACATTGTCAGAATTATTTTCAGAATATTAAAAAAATGTTTATATTTTTATATATTATAAATAATTTATTTTAACTAAACATAATATTGGTGATTAAAAAGTGATTGTAAATTTACTTGTTGGTGATTAACTAATATTTGATGCGATGCTATCGAATGAGAGGGAAATAGATGTTTAAAATTTCTATATGTCCAAAATAAGATACATATATTATTTCTACAAAATTAATATAAAGATAACCTAATTAATAGATAATTTTATATTTTTATGAATGGAATTGTGGAAAAAATAAAGAGAATAAAAAGAGATAAGAGTTGATTGAAACATGCACTTTCATCGGTGCAACATCTCTTATATGACACTAAAAAACCATGATGTTTGTAGTTTGTTTAGTCTATAACATACATTGGTATTATATTATTCTTTGATAAGAGTATTTTGGTAGGGATTTATATTTTTAATGTAAATTAGGATTGATTTATGAATGTGTGGGAGAGGGATTATTTACACATGAGGATAGTGGTATTTTTAGAATAAAATATTGAATAAAATGTTATATCAAATGTAAAATAGGTAATAGTGCATTAATGAAAATATAAATCAAATATCAAAATTATATAATAGTTTTAGGGATTCAAATCACATTATACTTTTAATTCATTTATTTTATTAAAAAAGAATGTTGAAATAAAGGAAAAATTGTTATTTTAAGGGAAGATTTTGACTTTAGGTAGTGGAAAATGTTATTTTTGTTTAAAAATTACATTTGTTTTATTTTATGGAGTAATTTATGAAATTAAATATGATTTATAAGAACTTAATTATCTATAAATTATTTCCTCATTATTGAATCATTAATGATGTAAATTAATATTTACCAGTTATGAAAGAAACCATATTTTTACTATTTGTCTCGCGGCGCATGACGTGATCATGGGGGAGAAACGTGCGCTACCCGATGGTTGAATAGAGATGTTTGGGTTCTACTTAATCACTCATATCAGGTGCACCATTTTTTCCTCGAAACGCCCAACAGTTCCATATCCAGCAATACGTGGACCTACTTTCCAATGGCAGGCATTCGCTAGGTGGTTTGACTAGCGATGCTTAGGAACTCACATTGGTCGAGAGGATGGGAATTCGGGCTCATCAAACCATTTTGGGGGGAATTATTGCTTGTTCCGGGACTCTCTTATAGATTTAAGACATATTCATATGTTCTAGAATCATTGGTTTATACCCAAGTATTGTATCCACAGATTGCTCCTGGTTGGCAATAGTCAAATGGACGTAGGGGTTCAGAATCATTTATGCCCGAGGTTTACTATCCCTCATTGGATTAATGACCTCGAAGAGTCTGGACTCATTGAGATGAAACTGGTTTAAAACCTCGTAACCAGGTACTCTCGAGTTTATTATCATCTAGGGGGGACAGATAAATACTTGAGTGTTAGGATCGAACACGTGGTACGTGCCTCCTACGTATCCCTGCGAGAGGAATCCGAATTCACGTAGTTCGGTTTGGTACGGGGTTTACTCTCTAGGCTGCCCAGGGTCGGTGTGGTGAACCTATGTGAAGAGGGTTGGATTTACCAGGCGTTGGGATTGAACCTCGGAGAGGCTTCCTACGTATCCCTATAGTGGGGAATCAAATTCCACGTATTTCGAATTAGAGGGTGTTGGAGAACCGACGTAAGTATGGACCGGAGGTCCGATGGGTAGTGGGCTTGAGCCTCATGGAGTCTTCCTACATACTATGCTTTGACATGGATCAAAGTCCTCGTAGTTCTCAAGGGCATGTGCCTTATGCTCTGAGGCAGCCCAAGAGAGGATGCCATGGTCGATTCTTACTATAAGCCCATGTGAGTCAAGCTTGATGTGAGAAACAAGCGGCAGCAGGGACCAGACGATCACGTCGCGAAAGGTGCGTCCGTGGGAAGTGTGATGGGGCTTATGCGTGGGGGTGGCCCAAAAAGTTAGGGCTTACTCCAAGATGTACGCCCATGGTGATAAAGCCCTGCGGGAAAGGGACTTGGCCCCAAAGAAGAACGGAGCATCACCCTTCCCTACTACGCCCTTCCTTGGCCATGGTCGTGGGGAAGTACAGAGGGGCATGGGAGCTTCCTTCTGATGGGTAGTCCACCACTCCCCGGGGAGGGGAGAAGTTCCCCAGTCCTAAAAAGTGGAGGGGAAGAAAGGGGACTCCTGGGCTCAGACTTCGTATTACCATGGGATGTGAACCCATGAATGCTTTGGGAATCCACTCAATAACCGGAGAAACTCCTTCGCCCTCACTTACCGTGGGTATGTAAACTCAAAACGACACACTGATGTACCTAAAGTTTACATCACATGGGTCCGGTGGCTCTGGTGGAGGCCTCGGCTGGGGGCCGATGAATGGGTCAATGAGGGGGTTGCGAAGGATCAGACCGGATTGGAAGGATTTTATCTGGCTCGGGGAATATGAACTCTGAAGGATCTGGAGGTCCACACAGGTGTATGAGTGGTGGTGCCCTTCACGTAGAGAGGTGTTATGCAGCTGGAGAGACCGTCCGTGAACCAGGGTGGTCTACGGAATGATGGGCATCCCACAAACCCGGGTGGTCCGCGGACTGGTGGGCATCTCGCAAACCAGGGTGGTTCGTAGCATCGGGTTCAGCCCGCGTACCACGTTGGTACGCGGAGGGGTCCATGCAAGAAGCGGAGGCCGAGGGAGATGCCGGTCGGAGGTTCTTCGGTCAGGGATTCGCCCATGTAAGAGGGTGCTACACGGGGCGACAGATCAGAAAAGGGACATAAACTCCCTGGTCCACGGGGAGTGCATCCACAGAGGGGCCATGGTTAGAGATCTTCTTTTCTTTGTTATTTTAAGTTTCTGGTTCACAAAATTGTTATACGTTTTCAGTTCCTTATTAATTCACTTCCATATTCCTACCTGTTCTGATTTGCAAACTGGAACTTCACTGTTTGTGAAATCCTAAGCTCCTTCCATTGAAATCCTTCCACCCGAACCCGATGGATCTCCTTCTCTCCTTCCCCTTTTTCCTCTTCCCCCTTCATCTCCTTTTATAGAGTGGGGAAAGAGATGTATCTGTTGTCATGCAACACCTTTTGCGGAGGCCTATGATCGGAAACCTGGTTTACGGATGACTTGGCCAATCCGCAACTCACGAGGGGCATTGAACGCACCTCCCCCATGAACCAAACTAGCTCGGGGAGTGTTTTTCAGCCGCGCAGGGATCCGCCTCCATTCTGCGAATGACAACGGATGCGGTCCAGGCTAGTTGATGCGGTTCACGACTGGGGTGGTTCATGACGGTGGACCGGATAGGCACCCATCCTGCTTCACATCCGCGGAGGGTCCCCGCCACCATTCCGTGAATGACAGCGGTCCGCAGAGGGGGGGTGCTTCGCGGAACCGGCCGCGTACCATTATCATTGGACCGGTCTGCAGACCGGTTCAACTTGTTCCATCCTTTGAGTATTCCCCACACTTTTCCCCAATTCTCTTGAGAGAAATTGGGTAGAATCTCCCTTGGATTAAATGGGATTCTCATTCTCCTTTGTGAATTTTTTAGGACCCTAAAAATGCCCCCCATCGGAATGGGGTCCGATCGGAATGATGAGGAGGCCATTCCGATGTAGAGTGGTTCTGAAACATGGATGGTTTGCAGTAGATGAGTGGACCCGGTAGGGAACCACGCCTATAAATACGGGGGCCCTTCCTTTTCCTTTTATCGGATTTTTCTTGAAACCAATTCTCTCTCACTTTTTATCCCTGCGTTCCCATTTCTTCGCGAAACGCCTCGTCCGCGAACCATTCTACTTTCACACCTATAGAGACCCGGAGCTTGAGATACATGGACAATACATTACTTTTGTGGAATACTTAATACATAACAAAAAACCAAAACTCAAGGATCGTAATAGTTTAGTTTCATTGGAAACGTGGAATTTAATCTTCTAATCGTGGTGAAAGATCTTCAACAACTCCCATAACGATCTTCCCCTTTTTGTTTCCTTACCTAAAACCTTTCTTCATTTCCTGGGGAAAATAAAACATAAAATGGGTGAGCTAAAATGCTCTATAATGGCAAACATAGAGAACATAAAACAATCCATAAACATTTGAAAGCAAAAACTTGAACATGAAATTTAAACTTCAAAATCTTGAGTAAAGACATAAATCGTGGAAGTACGTAAGGAATATATCATAACAGAACATCAACCATGATAAAATATAATGGGAATAAAACATGTAATTTTGGCAACCATTCAGAACATGTTATGATTTCCATAGTAGCCAAGGCATTGCTGCCAAGACCATCTTAGTGGACAAAGTCCCTTTATGAATCTAGTTCACTCCTCGTTTTAGTCCAATAACACTGAACCGGATTAACATACCATTCCAGCCATGTTTATATCATGAGATATAAATCTTTACCCAATGAATTGGAGGGAGATATAGGTCCCACCCATCTCATAATAAAATCATTCTTACTTGTGCCACAAAATAAACATACATCATTCATAATAACCAACGAATAACATGGGTTTCATAAACATCATCCCATCATCACATAATCCATATAAAAGAAATGGATATCATTTCATAATAAGAAAATTGAAACCATGTAAATCATAGAGACTTTATCCTTGAACCATACACATATGAAATAATTTCATCTTAGATGGAAAATGGTTTTGATAATACACTTGAAATTAATTCTTGGGGAAAATATCCTTTCTTCTTCAAAATCAATTTCTTTTCACAAAACATCATGCAATTTTAAAAGAAAAATATTTTGTTGAAAATAGTCATGAAATATTTTTGAGGAAGCTTCATGAAAATAAGTCTTTCTAAAACCGTAAAAATCATTTCATTCCATATAAGTTAAAAAAACATTCTCCTCGTGCTTTTGTCGGAAAAGTTAAAAAGTACCTCGTAACATAAAAAAAAGAAAGATTCATTACATACTGTGTAGTAAAAGTCAAAATGTGTAAAAAATAAAATTAAAAATACATAAAAATAATTTTATAAAACATGGACATGGATGTAAACAATAACCCCAATAAATACATACGTATAAGCAATCTCGGATAAAAATGAGATTTGCAAAATTATCCATTACCTTAGGTCCGATATGATTCGTATGGATCCGAACCTCCTGTATAATGATTTAAATAATTTCATTGACTTATTAAATAATCATATTCATTGTTATGATATCATAAATGTTTCACTTATGACTTTATATTACCCGTTCTTTTGTAAATTCCATGTTAAAGCAGCGTTTTGGGTAAAATCATTTCATTTATCATAAGTGTTTCGACTTTTCGTTCTTCATATTATTACTTATATCCTGATTTACATAATTCCATAATGTAAATCATGATTTATATATAATATATATTCATCATATAAAAATATATTATAGATCTATAAAAGGAATGAAATACACCGTTCATGGCGACGGCAGGCCGTACGTACGCATGAACGCTGTTTTCGTTTCCTTATTGAATTGAATGAAACTAAATAGATGAAATAAATATATATATATATACATAAATCGAATAGAATTATTATTTCATATATTTCATTATTATTCATTATATAAACTTTATAATCATTCATGTATGGTTAACATGAAGAATGAATCACATCAAGTCGTGGAGACGGTAATCTGTACATATGCACGAGCGATGATATCGTTCCCATAATTATTGAATAGAATTGGAGTGGATGGTATAATATATCAGAATCAGTATAATTTTATAATAACTATATTTATTTATTATTTACACCATTATACCCATCCATTTAAGTTGTTGGTGGAAAAACAGATTACACCACGGCGTGGAGACGGTATTCCGTACGTACGCACGCGCTGTGATTTCGTATCCTTTAGGATGGATAGACGGTGAAATGGGGTTGCTTCATATGTATAATAACATATCAGTATATTATTTATACTGATGTTATTACAATATAATGAAAAAACTAAAGAAGAATAAGTTGAAGAAGAAATAAAATTGAAAGAATCGGTAACGGATATTACCTCTTCTTTGACACGCCTCTTTGAAACCTCCTCTTAGGGTACAAAAATTGGTCTTTGAAGAAGAAAATAAACTTTAGTATGTTTCTAGAGAAGTTTATAAGGGAAATGGGCAGGATTTTTTTGAGGATAAAGGCTCCAAATTGTGTGAGGAGAAGGAGGAGTAGATGCCCTTTTATAACGGAGGAGAGGGGCACCTTTGGAAATAAAAGAAAATATTAATTTATATTAAACCCCAACCCCACTTAAAAACATCCAAAATGACTCAAATTCTAAGATTAGATGAGATAGGGTTGAAATCTCACCAACCAATAAAATTTATAGAGGTTAGGAATTTATTTTAAACATTATTAACTTGATTTATTCTTATTTAATCAATTTAATTTTATTTGTGGTAATAACATTATAAATTTTAAATTATAACAAATAATTACTTATTTGTTGCAAATTGTCTATAATTGGATAATTTATCGACCATATAATTTTAAATTTATAATTTTTAAATATTTTTGTGATTTTTAAACAATTTTATAATATTTTATTTTTATAAAATAACAATAGTGTCAATTTTGACATTATTCATTTATTTGAATTTAAATAAATAATATACAAAATATATGTTCGAAATAAAAGATTTAATAGATTCATATCATGTTATATTTATATTTAAAATTAGTGTATCACATTAAATAGTTCATATAATATTTATTTTAATATTTTTAAAACCATTTATTTGATATCTCTCTTAATAAAATAATTTCAACATCACTATTATGTCACCCTTAATGATAATTATTTAATCCCTAAAAATTATTAGTAAATTCATATGATGTAGATAATTTTATTATATTTCTCAAGACTATTAATTTTCGATGTTTCATTACGTTTATCACTAAATTAAAATTAATATACTTATAAAATTTAAGAGAGTGACCTGTTGTCACTTTCTTTGGTTTTAATAATAATTAAATTATTTCCAAGGAAACAAGTCCATAAAATGAATCTATTCCTACCCTTAGGTGATATGGTTCAACCTTTAGTCATAGAATAGAATATTTTCTGGTTTTATGGTAATTTTATAATCTTATATTTACCCTTAATTACCCGATTAACCTTTAACTATGGTAAATAAAATTTACCGTAGTTACTATTCATAATGCCCAAAAATAAAAAGTAGCTTATTAACTTATTTTGGACCCACTGATTCCAAATATGGAATCCATTTTTCCAAATTCAATACAAAAAATTTGTAGAAATTAAATTAAAATTAATCTCGTTGTCTAAATAAAACAGGTTTTTGTTTAAAACATTGCAAAATAGTGAATTGATTTAACCTACGAATTCAAGGTAAAATCAATGCTAATGAAAATAATTATATTAAATGGTAAAAATATATTATATTTATACTTTAAAACCATTAAATATTATAATTTAACCATATAAATTATTACGATGAAAAAAGTTGTTTTTATTTAAAATATAGCGTGTTTATAATATTCATTAAAATATGAAAGTTATCAGAAAAATATCAAAACATTATCCAATATAAATTTTTATATCCTGATTCAGACGAAGAATTTTATTTTTTAAAATTGATCTTATAAACATTTCAAAAACTAGATTTAATGTGGGTACGCCATCCAAAGGTGGCGAAACTGCATTTTTTGAAAAATACTTATTTTACCAGAAAAAATTATTTTGTTCACTTAAAATGTTTTAGAAAATTTATAAGATGAATAGTAATGTTATAAAATTCAAAATTTAGTTAATTATATTCATAACGGCTAGCCCATAATAATATTATGACAATATATCGTCATTTAGTGAAACCTAGTATTGCGTACAACACACACCATCGAGGAAGGTCGCGATTGCGTGTAATGCAAGCCAAGTTAGGGTTGTGTGTTGTGAAATACTCCTTTGTTGTTTCTTTATAACATAATCCAACCATGTTTCATTTATACATTGAATATATATATATACACACTCAATGTTGCGTAGAATGACTATTATCAAACGAACATGAAATTGTGTGTAACACAATCTAAGAATAGTGTTGCGTATACTGCAAGCTAATACAATGTTGCATATAGCACAAGATAATCTTGTTGTAGCATAAAACACATGACATCAAATAAATTAAAAAGATTACTTATCATAAAATATCGGGTTGTTACATTCTACCCCCTTAAAATTAATTTCTCCCTAAAAAATCGTTGGGGTTATACATGGTTTTCTACTTGATAGTTTCTTTAATTGAAACCCACATCATAAAATGAAATAACAAAACTTATCTTGAAAAAAAAGTAAGAAACATAACGGTTAACCAAATTAACAAATCATTGGGTTTCCACATAGGAGAACATAGGTGAAAATATGGATATGGAAGAGAAATCTAACCATCATGTTCTGATAGAGAGTGATAGAGAACATGGCTATGAAAAATCCAACAATAAAAAAGCCATAGATTTGTGATGATCTAAGGTACCATCTGATTCATCGGATATAAGGGCACTAGGACAAAATTTTTGGTTTTCAAGATCATTTCCCTAAAGTTGATGAATTAAAAGAAATACTTACATGATTTTGGAACAATCTCACTATTGTTTGTGAATTGAACAATTTCCACTTCATCTCTTAAAGAAATGAAGTTGAATTTGTTATTCGTGAAGTGTTACCAGATCATGTGATGGAATGATGGGTCATTCCATCTATTTCGAACAAAAGGTTAGCAAAAGTTATAAGTCCATCTTATGGTGAGATTAATCATATATGGTTCGAAAAATGGACTTATACATTATTTATCATACCGCTTAATAAAATAAAACTCGTTTCCACTAACGAGGGACTTCCTGTAGGCCAGTGGTAGGCGATAAAGTCCTGTCACACTTCAGTTGTGGGTTCGATTCCCACATCCTTGTCCGACGCAATGGGTTGTCGCCTATCCTGCAGGTTGTCCTTTTTCTAAAACTAAACCATTATAACATTCTAGAAATAATATCGAAAAAAATTTCTAACCTTAAACAATACTAACTTATGTCCAACATAATTCATTTCAACCTTTAGGCTTATCTAAAATACTTCTGTCCAAGCTCATAGTGTAAAGAAAACAATTACTAAAAATGTCATCTGCCGAGCATGTGAATACCATCATTTATCCCCCATATATCATACGATATAAATTGTTGGTCAAATTACAAAAATTTGAATAACTTAATAATTTCTTCTATTTAAAAATGAATACCCATTTAACCTTAGTGAAAACATGAGTGTTGTCAAAAGTTAACTCTCTCAACATACCAAAACCCCAAAATTCTATATACTCAAACTATGATATAACTATTTTCTTATATCAGTCATGAGCTCATGAATACTGTCAAACATTTCATTTTCTCCTTATCCCTTCATTATGTGCATATCATCTTCTTTCCAAAAATATCTCAATCACTTTCCATGGTTACCGGTACCATAAAATTATTGAAAACCACAATAGACCAATACATAAATATTCCAATATTCCATGATATTATATACAACATTATTTTGGAATCCCATTATATAAACACTTAATCATTCCACCACATCGTTGTCATATTCAACATCGCCAATAGTGATCTCATGTGACTTCCCTTTGTCCTTTTCCTTAAGTGGTTGCTCATGTCGATCATCATTAACCCTTGGATTAGGGCATTGATTAGAATAATGCCCCATTTCATTTCACTTGAAGAATTGAAGTTTTGGTGGTGCGTTATCTGCAAACTTTTCTTTATCATTAGTAACCCTTTTTCCTTTACTTTGAAACTCAACTGCTCGATGACCTTATTTTCCACACTTAAAAAATTTTATAGTCCCTTTAAGACAATCTCCACAAAACTTCATTCCACACATTGAGCATAAGGAAACATTCATCTTATTTTCACCATTACTCTGAGATTTCTCCTTGAACTCCATCATTCATTTCATGTCAAAACCATGAGATTGATTTGTAACACCAATTTCCATTTCTACCTTGATTGCACAATGCACAATTTCTTCATAGCTACTGAAGTCTCTTATAGCTAATGCCCTTCTAGGACTTGGTTTTATGCCACTGAAGAATCAATCAACTTTACTTTCAGGTTGGATGATAAAGCCAGATTCATACCTTGCAGGCCTTGTAAAATTCACTTCATATATACCAACAGATTCATCATCCTTTTTATTTAGTTCAAGAAACTCCTTCTCCATCTTTGTTCGTAGAATACAATGGAAGTACTTATTGAACAATATGTTCTTGAACTCGTCCCATTCCATGGACTCAATTTCATCTCATGGCCTCGTATTCTTGATAAGATTCCACCATTGATCAGCTTCACCTTCCAAACGATATACTGTTAAGATGACTTTATTTTGTTTAGATCATTAAATAACTGAAAATAAATTTTCATCGGTACTGATCCATTGTTCAACAACAAGTGGATCAGAAGACCCACTGAAATAAGGTAGATTTTGCCTCATGAAGGACTCAATAGAATATTGTTCCCTTCTCTGCTCATTTAGAAGTCCAGAATGATTCATAGCTTGTGTAAGTATAGCAATAAGATTTTGAACTCCATCTCCCATAACATTTTTTTGTTTAGGAGGACAATAATTTCATTTTCCATTACATTGATCAACACAGTTCCTTCGTGTTCTAGCCATCGTCTAAAACCCAAAAAGAATAGTGTGAGAGGAAAAAATCATGCTAGGGAAAACAACATAATAAAGGGGGAGTACCTTCAATATCTAACATCTTAGGTTTAATTCTAAGATCATTACCATAATTCTAGGATTATAACATGTACATATACTTAACCTTAGGGACATCCCTAGACATACCTTAGAAATATCTCTAGGGATCACACTAAAATTCTCACATCCTAGTTTCCAAAGTTTGACTAAACCTTTCCTCTGATACCAACTATAGAGACCCAGAGCTTGAAGTACATGGAAAATACATTACTTTTGTGGAATATTTATTACATAACAAAAAACCAAAACTCAAGGATCGTAATAGTTTAGTGTCTTTGGAAACATGGAATTTAATCTTCTAATTGTGGTGAAAGATCTTCATCAACTCCCATAATTATTATCCCCGTTTTTTTTCCTTACCTAAAACCATTATTTATTTCATGTGGAAAATAAAACATAAAAAGGGTGAGCTCAAATACTAATTAAGGAAAAAAATAGAGAACATAAAACAATCCAGAAACATTTGAAAGTAAAAACATGAACATGAAATTTAAACATCAAAATCTTGAGCAAAGACTTAAATCGTGGAAGTACGTAAGGAATATATCATAATGGATCATCGACCATGATAAAATATAATGGGAATAAACATGTAATTGTGGCAACCATACAACACATGTTATGATTTCCATAGTAGCCAAGGCATTGCTGCCAAGACCATCTTGGTGGACAAAGTCCCTTTCTGATTCGAGTTCACTCCTCCTTTAAGTCATGTTACACTGAACTGGATTTACTTACCATTCTAGCCATGTGTATATCATGAGATAAAAATGTTTACCCAATGCATTGGAGGGTGATATAGGTCCCACCCATCTCATAATGAAATCATTATTACTTGTGCCACAAAATAAACATACATAATTCATAATAACCCAACGAATAAAATGGGTTTCATAAACATCATCCCCTCATCACATAATCCATATAAAATAAATGGATATAATTTCATAACAAGAAAATTGAAACCATGTAAATCATAGATACTTTATACTTGAACCATACACATATAAAATAATTTCATCTTAGATGGAAAATGTTTTCGATAAGACACTTGAAATGAATTCTTGAGAAAAATATCCTTTCTTATTCAAAATCAATTTCATTTCACAAAACATCATTCAATTTTAAAATAAAAATATTTTGTTGAAAATAATCATGAAATATTTTGGAGGAAGCTTCATGAAAATAAGGCTTTATAAAATCGTAAAAATCCTTTAATTCCGTATAAGTTAAAAAAACATTCTCCTCGCACTTTTGTCAGAAAAATCAAAAAGTACATCGTAACATAAACAAAAGAATGATTCCTTACATACCATGTAATAAAAGTAAAAATGGGTAAAAATGACATTAAACATACATAAAAACACTTTTATATAACACGGACATGGATGTTAACAATAACCCTAGCAAAATACTTACGTATAAGCAATCTTAGATAAAAATGAGACTTGCAAAATTATCCCTTACCTTAGGTCCGATATGATTCGTATGGATCCGAACCTCCTTTATAATGATTTAAATAATGTCATTGACTTATTACATAATAATATTCATTGTTATGATATCATATATGTTTCACTTATGACTTTATATTACCCGTTCTTTTGTAAATTCCTTGTTAAAGTAGCGTTTTGGGTAAAATCATTTCATTTATCGTATGTGTTTCGATTTGTCGTTCTTGATACTATTACTTATATCATGATTTAAATAATTCCATAATGTAAAACATGATTTATATATAATGTATATTCATCATATACATAAATATTATAGATCGATAAAAGGAATGAAATACACCGTTCATGGAGATGGTAGGCCGTACATACGCATGAACATTGTTTTCGTTTCCTTATTGAATTGAATTAAACTAAATAGATGAAATACATATATATACATAAATCCAGTATAATTATAATGTCATATATTTCATTATTATTCATTATATAAACATTATAATAATTCATGTATGGTAACATGGAAAATGAATCTCATCGCGTCGTGGAGACGGTAATCCGTATGTACGCACGAGCGATGATATAGTTCCCATAATTATTGAATAGAATTGGAGTGGATGGTATCATATATCAGAATCAGTATGATGTTATAATAACCATATATAGTTATTTTTACACCATTATACCCATCCATGTAAGGTGTTGGTGGAAAAACAGATTATACCACGGCGTGGAGACGGTATTCCAAACGTATCCACGCGCGGTGATTTCGTTTTCCATAGGATGGATAGAAGGTGAAATGGGGTTTGTTAATATTTAATATAACATATAAGTATAGTATTGATACTGATGTCATTACAATATAATGAAACAACTAAATAAGAATAAGTTTAAGAAGAAAGAAAATTGAATGAATCGGTAACAGATATTACCTCTTCTTTGACACGCCTATTTGAAACCTCCTATTAGGGTACTAAAATTGGTCCTTGAAGAAGACCAGGAACTTTAGTATGTTGCTAGGGAAGTTGATAAGGGAAATGGTCAGGGTTTTGCCGAGCATAAAGGCTCCAAATTTTGTGAGGAGAAGAAGGAGGAGATGCCCTTTTATAAGGGAGGAGAGGGGAACCTTTGGAAATATAAGAAAATATTAATTTATATTAAATCCCAGACACACTTAAAAACTTCCAATATGACAAAAATTTTAATATTATATGAGATAGGGTTGAAATATCATCAACCAATAAAATTTAGACATGTCAGGAATTTATTTTAAACATTATCAACTTGATTTATCCTTATTTAATCAATTTAATTTTATTTGTGGTAATACCATTCTAAATATTAAATTATTACAAATAATTAATCATTTGTTGTGAATTGTCCATAATTGAATAATTTATAACATTTTAGACCATATAAATATAAAATAATAATTTTTATAAAAATTTGTTATTTTTAAACAATTTTATAATATGTTATTTTTATAAAATAACAATAGTGTCAATTTTGACACTATTCATTTATTTGAATTTAAATAAACAATATATAGAATATATGTTCGAAATAAAATATTTAATAGATTAATAACATGTAATATTAATCTAGAAAATTATTGGAGTACATTAAATAGTTCTTATAATATTTATTTTAATATTTTTAAAACCATTTATTTGATATCTCTCTTAATAAAATAATTTCAACATCACTATTATGTCACCTTTAATGATAATTATTTAATCTTTAAAAATTATAATTAGATTCATATGATTTAGATAATTTTATTATATTTCTGTAGACTATTCTTTTTAGTAGTTTCATGAAGTTTATCACTAAATTAAAATTAATATACTTATAAAATTTAAGAGAGTGACATGTTGTCACTTTCTTTGGTTTTAATAATAATTAAACTATTTTCAAGGAAAAAAGTCCATATAATGAATCTATTCCTACCCTTAGGTGATATGGTTCTGTTTTTAGTCATCCAATAGAATTTTGGCAGGTTTTATGATATTTTTATAATCTTATATTTACCCTTAATTACCTGATTTACCTTTAACTATGGTAAATAAAATTTACTGTAGTTACGATTAATAATGCTCAAAAATAAAAAGTAGCTTATTAACATAATTTGGAACCACTGATTATAAATATTGAATCCATTTTTCTAAATTCAATACACAAAAGTTGCATAAATTAAATTAAAATTAATCCTGTTGTCGAAAGAAAACAGGTTTTTGTTTAAAATATTGCAAAAGATTGAATTGATTTAACCTACGAATTCAAGGTAAAATCAATGCTGATGGCATAAATTATATTAAATGGTAAAAATATATTCTATTTATACTTTAAAACCATTCAATATTATAATTTAACCATATAAATTATTACGATGAAAAAAGTTGTTTTTAATTAAAATATAGCATGTTTTTACTATTCATTAAAATATGACTGTTATCAGAAAAATATCAAAACTTTATACAATGTAAATTTTTATATCCTGATTCAAAAGAAGAAATTTATTTTGTAAAATTGAACTTATAAACATGTCAAAAAATAGATTTAATGTGGGTGCACCATCAAAAGGCGACAAAACTGCATTTTTTGAAAAATACTTATTTTACCTGAAAAGTTTATTTTGTTTACATAAAATGTTTTAGAAAAATTTTAAGATGAATAATAATGTTGTGAAATTAAAAATTTAGTAAATAATATTCATAACGGCTAGTCCATAATAATATTATAACAATATATCATCGTTTAGTGAAACCGGGTATTGCGTACAACACACTCTATCGAGGAAGGTCGCGATTGCGTGTAATGCATGCCAAGTCAGGGTTGCGTGTTGTGCAAGAATTTTTGTTGTTTTTTTAATAGAATCCAACCATTTTTCATTTATACATTGAATATATATATATACACACTCAATGTTGTGTAGAATGACTATTATCAAATGAACTTGAAATTGTGTGTAACACAATCTAAGAATAGTGTTGCGTATACTGCAAGCTAATACAGTGTTGCGTATAGCACACGATAATCTTGTTGTAGAATAAAAAACATGACATAAATTAAATTAAAAAGATTACTTATCATAAAATATCGGGTTGTTACAACGGCATACTTCACCCGCGGACCAATGTCCTGACCGCGAATTAATACTTTTGATTAATTAAAAAGTAAGTCACGACGGGCTGTGTAGGAACTCGATCCGCGGTTTTGATGGTCTACGGATTGAAATATTTCAGACTTAGAAAATTTCTTAAGTCTTCTGAACCTAACTATTTAAATCCGGGATTAAGATTTTGTGGAGCAACCAGGTTTGCGGTTTTCTGGCCAACGCTCCGCGGGCCAGAGTACCGCAGACCTCTTCCGTGTAGGGTTGGTTCAATGGATGCAGTCATCGTGAACCACATTTTGAGGCCTGCTTGCGGACCTCGTTATGAAAGCTTCTTGACTCCTTTTCCATATGCCTAGTATTTTTGTCCAGATTTTATTATTCCGGGCTAACGATTTTCCTGGTTTTATAATGCAGGGAGAAAACATGGTCCCCCTCGCCCTGCACCCAGGTCTGCTGCCGAGCCTCTTCCGATTACCAATCTGCTCTCCGAGTCATAATGGGAGTACCCCTTTTCCAACAGCCTTCCTGCCTATGAGTTTGGTTTACTATATGATACGCCAATTCTGGTACCATCTCGTGACAACAATCATGTATCATGGATATTTAGTAGCACTATCCCTTGATCTGTGATATTTGCTAGAGGGTGGCCTGCTCTAAGGGAAACAGCTACCAGATCAGTGTTAAATCACCTTCCTGTGTCCCCAACAGGGGAACAACGCCAGCTGGACGGAACAATTCACTGTTACTGAAGCATTGCCCGCAATGCTCTGGCGAACAACCAGCATGGCTGGTCAGCGGACCGAGACCTTTGGCCCGGAGGGGCATTTAAGTCACTGTATTGGGGGTGGCCCTTCTGGGTTCACCAGAGTTGTGTAGAGTTCTAAGTAGAATTGTGAGATGTAGGCTTATATGAAGGTGTCTGGGTGTCCCAAACCTATACCCATCGCCCTCAAACCCTCACCAGGCAACTTATGAGCGGTTGGAGTCCGGACACCAACACATTCCATCTGGTCCATGGTGTGGTGGGTATTAGTCTTTGGGATGACATCCAGATTTCAGGGGTCCCCATCGTTGGGGGTATGAATGATGAATTCTGGCTTCCCTCTTCTGTGTGGGACAACGAAGAGGGGATTCCCCCCTTGGTGAAGCAGCATATTGACCAGGCCCGGGAGAATTCAAAGGATACATCTCCGAAACAGCTTGTCCCGTATCATGAATGGGTCAAGGGTTTTTCTAGAGAGAGCAAGTCCATGGCTCTCCCACGCTGGCCCATGACCTGTCCTACGATGGAGTCTTGAAGGCAGAGGCATAGCTGCTGGCTGATCCGGGAGGAAGGCCAGTTCAACGACTGGGGATGGGAGCTTGTCCCGGACGTTGATCGGCTGCTCCGTCTGGCGGCTTTTCTGGCTCTGTTCTTGAGTGGTTGGCTACTGCCCGTACACAAAGCTAGTGGCGGACGGGTCTCTAATTTTGTCATGGTAGCACAGTTGGCTACCGACCACATCAACAACTTGGTCGTCCCATTATTGGCCATGATTTATCGGTTGCTTAGCGATATTACCGATGGGAGTCGGCCAAACCGGGTATCCGACCCTTTTCAAATTCTCTGGGGATGGTTGGGAGCGCATATGAAGAACTGATACTCTTTTATCAAACCTCTTCAGATTCTGGGCACCGCATTCCGACTGTACTTGCAAACGACTAGCGGGGTCATGCCCAAAGAGTGGGTGACCCAAGAGAAGAATGGACAACAGATGGTACAGAATATGCATATGCTGTCGAGTCAGATCTCGAGTTATGATCATTTCAATTTCTTACCATATCCCTCCTCAAACAATGCAATTAGGAATACCATATTAGAGGAGTTTAGTAAGCGGGGATACCTCTTTTCCCTCCGAGAGGGCATTCTGGTGGTTCGTATCGGTGGGGAACTGATCTGTGAGGGGTTCGTGCCTTGACGATTCGGACGTCAATTTGGATGCGTCTAGGAACTGTGTCCTCCCGCACTCAATGGCTCCCGTGAGAACCATCATTTAATGGTGTACATGCAACTTTGGTTAATGTTTACCTGGGAAGATACTGGTTGCGAGGTTATGACTTATGCACTTGCAAACTCCATGCCTTTCTTGTCCAAGAGCTATACTGACTCCTAGGTGCAGTCGTACCTGAATGGCCAGCTAGGGCTATGGGTGCCCACTGTCTTAAGTCCTAATCCATCGAAGGGAAAGAGGAAGAGAAAGGGGGATAATGCTTCAACTAGGCCGAGAAAGGTTCTCCGCAACCCTACCAGTATCGTGCTTCCGGGGAATATTTTAATGGACAGAGGTGTATCCTCTCATGCCCTTGAAGCTTCCTAGAGAGAGTTGGTTATTCCCGCAGATGATGCCTTTCCAACGGCCTGGGGTCAACGAGACGAATTCAAAGTCCGATCATCCTTTCATAGCAAGTAACCCCCTTCTTTGTGGAAGTATCTCCAGGAATCAGATGTGGCATTTGACGGGCTGGGCTAGATATCCGCTCCTCTTGACATTCTCTATGATGCAGATCCAGAGAGGGACAAGCGGTATATCCGGGACCTCGAGGCTTACGTTCATGCATGCCGAGGTTATGCAGTGTTGACTCATCAAGTCCAGGCCATGCTGCAATTGGTGACTGACAAGGAGGAGGAAGAAAGTGATCACTCTTCATAGAGTGATGATCTTGGTGGTTCCCCCACTATGACTGAGGCAAGGGAATTCCCCCTTGCTTGTGAGGTCCCACCCACAGGTATCTCCAGAGAGTTCTTGGGCGGCGGCGAGATCCGGAAAACAAACACAACCATTGGCGCCCCCAACAACCCCTGCCACTGCCCGACCCCCTCAGGTCGACCCCCCCCTGACTAGTCGTTCCTGTTACGACCGCATTTCCGATTTCTTGGAGGATTTGGGATGACCTGAGGGTCAGTGGCTCAGATGAAGATGTTTGGGAATTACTCCAAACGGTCCCTCTCAAGCTTCCAGGTATTAGGACGAACTTCACTCCACACCACTTGCTGCTGGAAAAGGATCTAGAAGAAATAGTCACCTCATGAAGGATATGGACACATACGTTCATTCACTCCAGAACTGGCTTTATGGGTCTACGCGGGTGTCCATGATGATAAGACATCATGAATCGTCCGATCACGAAGAAGAGGTTGTCCTGTTCGTCCATTCTAGATTTCCTCCTCCTTTACTGTGAAGTTTATAAACTTTCTTCCCTTTATACAGGGTGACGAGGAATCCCAGGGGGAAATTCCTTCCCCGGAGTATACTCCCCGTGGTACCGTAGCAGGCGAACACGCGCTTTCGGCTATGGGGATCATCGAAGAGGGGTCTCCTGGCGTAGCTAAGCTCATGGAAGTGACCATTATGGACCCAGATAGGGGATTTCCTCCTCCAGCTCCTCTCAGCATTCTGAGCGAAGAACTATCCCCTGGGAAGATCAAGAGATGTCAGCAGGCGTCCCGTTTATCGCAACGGCTCAGAAAGGGGACGTCAGGTAATCATGACTTCCCGTTTCCTCGATTTCCAACTCGTATATTCTGATTCTACCAGTTATTAACTGTTTTGGCAGATGGTGTAGGGCCACTCGGAGACCTGGACGTGGCTACCCCAATGGTCATACCTTCTACCCCCTTATCATCTAAGGGATCGCCTGCAGCCACACCTCAGCGTGACGAGATGGAGGGCCCTACTGAAGGGGCTAGTTATATGGACTCTTTACTTCTGCCTTCATCAATCAGAGATACGTCATAGGAGGAATAGCTGGAAGTTGAGACTCTTGCTGACCATATGGCCTTTATAATCGTGGGGGAGGACGGGGCGCCCGTGATTACCAAAGAGGCCCCAAATCCAAAAGGGCCAGCTACCTCAGACCCAATGGATCCCATGGAGATGGAGGAAGTGCCTCCCATCAGGACAGTCATCGGAAACCCAGAGCTGGCCATTATTTTTTTTATTAGGGGAGTGCTTTCCCCGGGCTTGATCTATGTAGCCGACGGCTAGGGGAAAACATTGGGAGTTTCTGGCCTTGGGTATGGCCTTATGGATTGGACACCTCTGGGGGTTCCTAGGACAACCTTTCCTCTCAAAGATGTAGCGTCTTCCTTGAGTGGCTGCGGCGGCGTAGAGATTGAGGTTACTTACGCCTTGATGACCAGGGGTAAGTTTCTCAATCTCTTGTCACTGAATCTTTCGTCTTCCCTTTTTCTGATTAGGTATAATTATCTGTCTTATCAACTCTCAGGCATTAGGACCACGACCTTTGGCGTTGGTGATTTTACCGTCGGATCCAATTGTGTCTGTGACCACAACCGTCGAGGGCGAAGTTTCCGCGGTGCCAGAGTTTGCGGGTGAAGCTGCATCAGGTCCCTACTTGGTGACATTCATCCCTGAGTATGTATCTTCATCTGGGAGTGACTCCGAGCCTGAACAACAAGTCCTTTCCAGTCTTCAACCTGCTCGCCAAAGGGATTGGGAGAAAATTTGGAAGCTGATTTCTCAGATGCCCTTGGCCGAGATGCCAACCAAATTACCGAAGCTGTGCAATCTGTTTATGCTACGAGGATTTGACGGCATTGACTACCATGGTATTTATGATATAGTCAGGCAGGTGGTCATTGACCAGGAAAGACTGGGTGGTTTCAAATCTCGACTTTCTGCTGCTCAATTTGAATCCTACCTTTCTGCGAACAGACAGCTTTGCCTAACAGAGGATCATGATCATGTCGGGGTAGTTGCGAGACTCCAGGAAGAAGACATTGAGTAGCATTATCGACTGGAGGTGTTGAAGAATGACATATAGTGGCTACAGCAGGAAGAGACTAATGGCACCACCAAAATTGAAGAAGGGGAGCGGCAGATGGAGGAGGAGACGAGGGAGAGCTCAAAGGCGGTCGAGGAGGTGGAAGCGTTGTGGGATGGTGTAGAAGCTGAGACAGCCTTACTGTAGAATCTCTATCAAGAAATCGAGGATTCTCATCAGTTCCTGCTACAACTTTTTGAATCCACTGAAAACCTCCTGTAATAACATTTCATGCCAGAGGAGGCTCTAGATTGTGGATTCCCTTCTTAACAACTTTGTTATGGAACAAAGAAAGTTTTTCCTTAGTTCTCTTGTTTTATTCTCCTGTGACAAAAATTATTTTTTGTGATTGTTGTATATGTTAATTCACCGGACATAGAATAATCAGAGTTCAGGACAGTTGATAAAAAAACGAGCACTAACTTTTTCCTAGATCATGGGATCCAGTGACCATAGTTTGACTATTGCTAGGGTTTTGTAGAAAAACCCCACAAACTTTTGTCTTTTCCTTTAATACCCTAATTTTTTCGTGGCATATTTGGTGTGGACTAAGCGGGTATGGCTCGGCTTTTGCTTAGGTCACCCTTTTCGGGTTTTCGGCCTAATGAGGTTTGCACCACTTTTGGTGTGCGGTTTAATGTCCCGCTAACAAGACTATCATTAATGATGTTTTAGGTTGAATAGCTTTGACCAGATATGGTGGGGTGAGGTCCCCAATGAGGTTTGGTTGATTAAAAGATGTCTCAATATCCTCCAGAATCATGTTGGGGGAGCATGTTTAGATTTTGAAAACATGTGGCGCATGTCTCAAGGCATGGGATCCGTATCAGCGTGCAGAGGTAGTAAGAGCATCGCCAAAGGAAATCCTGCCTTTGGTAGATGGGACAGGGGTGATCAATATGCAGAGCCGCTGAGGGAATTTTCTCCGATGCTGTGCAGTGTTAACATTGTGCAGCGAGGACATGGGGGAATTTTCACTGATGCTGTGCAGTTTTAACAATGTGCAGCGAGGATAGGGGGCATTTTAAACCAGTGAAAATGCTTGTAGTTGGAGGCATTTCCCTGGATGTTTAATGCTTGGTCTTTTCGGATTTATGCCAAGTGGCCAAGATGTTCCATGCAGTTTAACATCATGCAGTAAGGACGTAGTTGCAAAGGCCTCTCTTGATCAGAATGTAACTGGGCTCGAACATCTCAGCACACCTAAGACATGGAGAGGGGTTGATTGGTGTAAGTTGTGGTTCTAGGGCTTCTTGGATCAGGAGAAATGATATGGGGGCTCTGAGGCCGGTAATCGTACGAAGCTAGGAAGAGTATCGACTGAGGAAATCATACCTTTGGTAGATGGGCCGGGGTCTATCAATATGCAGATCCGCTAAGGGAATGGTATTCATATTCATGCAAAGGTGTCCACGGGTCAATAAATTTCCACTTCCGATGGCCGTGAATGGTTCTGAGGATCCGCGATTGTTCGGGCCACGAAGTCTATCATTTGGTAAGAAAATATCTGGACATGTCAGGCATATTCAGCTCTGGTTACTGTTAAAGCTTAGAGATCTCCCTGTGCTGATTTATCTTACACGTGGGGGTGTGCCTTCACTCCATGTAGTTTAACGTCATGCGATAAGGACGAAGTACTCCTAGTTTAGCGATCATAGATCTCGGACCATTAGGTGACTATTGCTGCAGTCACTTGAAGGATAACTGAGTTACCATGCTCTGATATACTCTGAATAGGGTGTGGGTGAAGGTTGTAAACTGTAAATCTGAGGTTTCCCAGATCAGGAGATATGGTGTGGGGGCTCTGAGGCCGGTAAGCATACAGAGCTAGGAAGAGTACTGCCCGAGGAAATATTGCCTTTGGTAGATGAGTCAGGGGATGTCAATATGTAGAGCTGCTGAGGGTATGGTATGCATATTCGTGAAAAGGTTTCCCCCGGTTGATGACTTTCCACTTCCGATGGCCATGAATGATTATGAAAACCTGATATTTCTCACAATATATAGTTTTTCATGCGAGGATAATGGTGTCCGATCATACAAGAATCATCTTCACTGTAATTGTCCATTGAGTCAAAGTAGCCTAGCACTGGCTTGATGTTCGTAGATGCAGGTCGTCATGTGAACCATGGGTGGATACATAGGCTAACCAGGTAAGGATACCCTGACAACGTTTGGATGTGAAAAGGGGGACGAACTTGTAAACCAATGCGCCATAAATTTCTGGATCGGGAGATATGATATGAGGGCTTTGAGGCCGGTAAGAATACGGAGCCAGGAAGAGTATCACCTGAGGAAATATTTCCTTTGGTAGATGGGACAGGGGATATCAATATGCAGATCTGCTGAGGGAATGGTATGCATAGTCATGCAAAGGTGTCCCCGGGTCGATAACTTTCCACTTTTGATGGCCGTGAATGGTTATGAAGATACATAATTATCCAGGTCGTGGAGTCTGATGTATGGAGAGGATGCATCCAAATTAACAAGGAGTATTTCCATCTCGTTTCATCATATATCTTAGGTGGTTCGTGATGAAGTCCATGTAGTTTTAACGTCATGCGGTGAGGACGAAGTCCGTGCAGTTTTAACATCATGCGATGAGGACGAGGAATGCACCCCATGCAGATCTGGTCCGTACACTGGGGAAGAGGGAATTTTTTTAAATCATTATTTTGGAATCGCTGGTCCATGATGGGAAACCCTGACGTCACTACACATCCTGCGAGGGTAGGAATCAAACCGTGCGTAGTTCCCTGAAGGTGGTACACCCCGCGCAGGGTTAGTCCATACATGGGGGAAAGGGCATTTTTGACTTTCATTAGGGGATGGCTGAGCCAGGGTGAGGGACCCTGGTGTCACTTTGTATCCTGCGAGGATAGGAATCAAGCCTCATGTAGTTCTCTGAAGTCCATGCAGTTTAACATCATGCGGTGAGGATGAAGAATACACCCCGTGCTGGGCTGGTCCGTACACAGGGGGGGAGAGAATTTTTTTTGAATGGAAGGGAAAGGATGGGGAACCCTGGATTCACGACGTATCCCGCGAGGGTAGGAATCAGTCCTCATGTAGTTCTTTTGGGGAAAACACCCAGTGAGGGTCTGGTCTGTACGGGGGAAGGGGGTGTTTTTGGCTTCATTTGAGGTGGCTAGGCCAGGGTGTGGAATTATGGTGTCACTACGTATCCTACGAGGGCAGGAATCAAACCTCACGTAGTTCTCTGAATGAAAATACCTCTTGTGCAGGTTTTGTCCGTACACGGGGGAGAAGGGGCATTTTTTTATCCTTATCTGTGCAGTTTAACGTCGTGCGGTAAGGACGGGGAATTCACCCCGTGCAAGTCTGGTCCATACATGGGGGATAGGGAATTTTTAACTTTTATTTAGGGGTGGCTGGTCGAGGATGGGGAACCCTGGCATTGCTACGTATCCTGCAAAGGCAGGAATCAAGCCGTACGTAGTTCTCTAAAAGAAGTACTCCCCATGCAGGGTTGGTCCGTACACGGGGGTAGGGGACATTTTTTTAATTTTATTCCATTTGGGAGTGGTTGGGCCAGGATAAGGGATTCTGGCGTCGCTACGTATCCTGTGAGGGAAGGAATCAAGCCTCACTTAGTTCTCTAAAAGACAATACACCCTGTGCACGTCTGGTCCTTACACGGGGGAAAATGGATTTTTTTTCTTTTAAACCTCATTTGGGGGTGGCTAGACCTGGATACAGAATCATGGAATCACTACGTATCCTGCAAGGGCAGGAATCAAGCCACGCATAATTCTCTTTGGAGTACACCCCGTGAAAGTCTGGTACATACATGGGGGAAAGGGGCATTTTTAAATATTCTTATCTGTGTAGTTTAACATCGTGTGGTAAGGACAAGGGATACACCCCGTGCAGGTCTGGTCCATATAAGGGGGAAAGGGAATTTTTATCTTTTATTCGGGGGTGGATAGGCTGGGATGGGGAACCCTGGTGTTGCTATATATCCTGCGAAGGTAGGAATCAATTCATACGCAGTTCTTTGAAAGAAGTACACCTTGTACAGGGCTGGTCCATACACAGGGGAAGGGGACATTTTTTTCATTTTATTCCATTTGGGAGTGGCTGGGCTAGGATAGGGGATCCCGGTGTTGCTACGTATCCTGCGAGGGAATGAATCAATCCGTACGTAGTTCTTTGAAATCTGTGCAGTTTAACATCGTGCGGTGAGGACGAAATACTCTATGTTTAGGTTCATAGAGTTTGGGCCATTGGGTGCTTGGAAGTTTAACGTATTGCAGCTCGGACGATAACTGCTTTTGATTACTATGGGAAATACTTCTTTAGGAATATCGCATTTGTAAAATCGGTAGTGAACTACCCGTCCATGGAGATCAGGGCATATTCTCCATTGGAATAGACCCTGTTTATAACATATTGTCCCTCCCACTTTGGCTCCAGCTTTGGAGGCTTCTTTCTGGGTATCATTGGGGTCCAGGGGACCAACAAAAAATCTCCTTCCAAGAAAGACTGAAGACGGACCTTTTTATTGAAGGCTCGTGAAATCCGGTTCTGATATACTTCCAGATGGTGCAAAGTGTGCAACCGATTCTCGTCTAGTTATTCCAATTCACCTAGCTGCTTTTATGATTGCTCATCATTGGATAATTGATCAAAAACGGAAATGTGGAGTGAGGGTAATTGGAGCTCAATGGGCAGGACTGCTTCTATTCCGTATACTAATGAGTACGGAGTAGCTTGAGTAGCGGTGCAGATCATGGTTTGATAAGCCCACAATGCATGAAGGAGTTTATTCAGCCACAATTTCTTGTCTTTTTCCACCATTTTATGGAGAATGTTGGACATGGTCTTGTTGAAAGCCTTTATCTGTCCGTTGGCCGCTGCGTGGTAGCGGGATGAGGGGATAGCCTTGATACCGTATTCTTGGTATAGTTTCTCAAATTCAGCAGAGCAGAAGTTGGTGCCGTTATCCGTTAGTATGGTATGAGGGACACCAAATCTGGTGATGATATTGGTTTTCAAAAATCTGATAAAGTTTCTCTCCCCAACTTTCTTAAGGGTTACAACTTTTGCCCATTTGGAAAAGAAGTCGGTTTCCGTGAGAATATACTTCAGCTTTTTGGTTGTGGCGGGAGGATATGGTCCCAAGAAATCCATTCCCTAGATGGAAAATGGCCAGGAGTACCTGGCCTGATGAAGTAACTCTGGGGGTTGGTGTATGAAGTTGGCATGAACTTGGCATGAGTGGCATCTTCGAACCTGGTGGGAAAGTTTGGACCTCGACTAATGTTCCCCACATACCCCGGCATGTACTTCAGTCATGACGGTAGTATCTTATTCTCCATCAATGCATTTGAGGAGGATTTTGTTGAGGCCTCGTTGGTAGAGGACCTCATGCTGACCTGCGCCGCCATATTGGACAAAGTTGATTTCCCTTCTCCGTATTTTCTCTCGTTCAGCCCTATTTGTTGGAAGTTCTCCCATTTGAAGGTAGTTTGCAATGGGGGTCATCTAGCTGGTGGAAGGCGGGTATGGTTTAGGGGAAGGACTGACTACGTTGATTTCTTCTATCTTAGTTTGAACAAACGGAAAGACCATTCGACGGTGAGCAATAATGATAACTGTTTCATCTCGTTCTAGGTCGGCTAGGGCTGTGGCGAAATTAACAAATGCGTCGACCTGGGCATTCCGAGACTGGGGAATATAGGTCAATGTTGGTTCTGAGGAGACTTCCTCCATTAACCCTTGTACATGGTGAAACAGGGGAATAAACTCCTCTTTTTGAATAGCATAATCACCATTGACTTCCCTGATGACCAGTTCCGAGTCACCTCTTACCTTAAGGTGTTGTACTTGTGCCTGGAGTGCGAGATCCAGGCCTGCAATGAAGGCATGATACTCCGCATCATTGTTCATACATCCTTCTGACAGGAGGAAGGAATATGGAAAGAATTCATTTTCTGGGGACATGAGTATTATCCCATAACCCACCTTATTAAATTTGGGATCTTCTATCCTCTTCCCGGTTTGGCTTCGGGATGCGTCGTCGAAGTACATTTCCCGTGCTGGGAACTGCTCTTGAACCGAGAAGATGTCTTCATCAGGTAGCTTGATGTCCGGTGTGATAGTTCCGGTTGAGGGGTGATTTGCAAGAAAATCTGCAAATTCCTGGCATTTGATGGCATTCTGAGGCACAAACCGGATGTCAAACTGTTGCAGGATGACTGCCCATCGGAATAGGCGCCCGGTCAGCATCGGGTGGCTGAGGATGTACTTGAGCAGGTTATTACGGGAGACCAAATGGACTTCATAATACTGTAAATAGTCGCAACATTTGAACCGCAAAGACCAAGGCCAAAAAACTCTTCTCGATGTTTGAGTATCGAGCTTAAACATCAATCATGGTTCGACAGAGGTAATAGAGACTGTTTTCACTATCGGCGTCATTCTTTTGTGCGAGGAAGGATCCCAGTGACCGCTCTAGGGCCGTCACATATAGGATGAGAGGTCTTCCTTTAACCGAGGGAATGATCACTGGTGTGCTTTAGAGGTACCTCTTTAGGCTATCGAATGACTCCTGGAAATCATCTATCCATTGGTAGGTAACGCCCTTCCTCATTAACCTGGTGAAGGTAAAACATTTGTCTACCAAGTTGGATATGAACCACCTGATATAGGCCAGGTGTCCTTGGAATCCCCTCAACTCGATGAGATTGCGAGGAGGTGGTAGTTCAATGATAGCCTTTGTTTTTTCAGGGTCAACTTTGATGCCATGATAGCGTACGACGAAGCCAAGGAATTTCCACAAGGTAACCCCGAAGGTGCATTTCAAGGGGTTCATCTTCAGGCTATGTTGTCAAAGATTTTTGAAGATGGCCTCAAGGTATGACAGGTGATCTGAGTGCTGTCTTGAATTAACCACCAAGTTATCTACGTAATATTCGATGAATCTACTAAGGAATGGTTTAAAGATACGATGCATGGCGCATTGATATGTGGCACCAGCGTTCTTGAGACCAAAGGGCATGACCCTGTAACTAAATATTTTTTGAGGGGCTCTGAAGGCAGTGTCTTCTTCGTCATCTTATGCCATCCTGATTTGATTATACCCAGAATAACCAACCATGATGGTGAGATACTCATACACGGCCGTTGCGTCAATTAATAACTGGATGATTGGGACTGGGAAATCATCTTTCGGGCAATGCCGATTGAGATCTCTAAAATCAATGCAGATGCGGATTTGTCCATTCTTTTTCTTGACAGGGATGATTTTGGCCAACCAGATGGGGTATTGGACCTCCCAAATGAAGCCCTCTTTAATAAGCTTATTGAATTTAGCCTCTATTTTGGAATCATGTGAGGGGTGTGTCTTTCTGGTGGCCTGTTTATAGCCCTGGCAGACTTCTGGCAGACCTAAGTGGTGCGTCCCCACTTCGGGATCGAGTCTCGACATTTCTGTGTAATTCTAGGAAAAGACATCTCAGTGTTGGCTTAGGAAGGATGTATATACCCCGTGGTCCTCGGGGGACATGGCCATACTAATGAGAGTGGGCCTCGGGTCTTCCTTGGTACACATGTTTATTTCCCTGAGCTCGTCCATAGTGGTGGAGATACCTTCCTCAAATGCGAGAGGTGCATCCCTGAGATCTTCCTCCTCCTCTTCTCCCAAATCCTCATCTTCTTGATCCGGCGAGGGGAGAGATCCTAGCATGGGTTCTTGGGAGTTTGGAGGTGAGGCGTTGTAGGTGTCCTCGCTCAAGTATTCACCCCCAAATTGAGGGTCAGCAGACATTCCCGCATTGTCACACTCGACCGTTATGGCTGAAGTCATGAGGACAGCTAAGTGCGTGTCCAGACATGAACCCCTGCTCTCAACATGGTTGATGGGCAGTACGTAGTCTCTTCCAATCTGTATGAGGTGGTCGTCAGGAACCATTTCTAGACCATTTGGAGCAAGGATCCAGTTGACACCATCGACCGAATGCTTCTTCATATTTTTCTCTTGGAACCCTATTTCAATGTAATGTTACTCGGAGAGCTCAAAAGGGGACTTGTCGACGTGAAATGTCCCACTTTTCCAATTGACATAGTACATAATACACTAGTGGTAGGATGAAGGAACGACCATGTGCTTAGGGAGCCACGACCTCCCAAAAAGGGCATTGAATTCTGTGTTCTGCCAGACTGCCATGAATTATGATTAGGCCACAAGGTTTCCAAAATGGGTTTTTAGCTTGATTTTTCCCATTGTATTCTGTTCACTCTTATCATAACATAATAGAGTTGTGGCTGAGGGTACTAGGTCATTCTCATTGTATCCCAACATACAGAGTGTTCGCAAGAGAAGGAGGTTAACTCCAAATCCATTGTCAATAAATACTTTATGGATGTCAACATCATTTAGTGTGCTGGACACATATAGTGGTTTGATATGTCCTTGCACGATGGAATCTTTGTCCTGATTGGAGAAGGAAATCACCGCATTTCATTCAACTAAGCTAGTCTTCGTCTGGTAAATCTTGGCGGTAGCTACCTCGGCTTGAAACTCCCAGGGGATGAGGGGTATGATGTCAACGGTGTTCCCACATTTTGGGGATTCGACCCGGCCGGTTTTTCTTGTGCGCACTAGGCGGCTAGATGCTTGTTCCTCCTTTGATGGGTACCGCAGAATAATGGGGCCAGAGTGGCTGCTTGTGGAGGTAGAGAGACATTATTTATCCTGCTGAGTCCGTTGAAGGTCTCTCCCATGGGATTCTGCGATATTGACGGTTTGGTTCGATGTATAACCATAGGGTTGGTTTTGGTCACGACGACGCCTCCCCTGGTATCCCCTGCCTCTGTGATTCCTCGTCCTGACTCCTTGTATTGGGAACTCGGGTTCATAAACATACCCTCCGTCAGGGAACCATTCCATAAGATGGATGACGTTGATGGAACCAAAGATTGGCTCCTCATCCTCTGACAAGTCATCCCGGTCGGTTGTCCCTGATGGTGCCGTTTGGCGGGTCGGTGCCCGTGGCACCATGGTTGGGGGCATAAAATCTGATAGTGTCGGGGATAACTTCAGTCTTTTTGTGGACTGATCCTCTTGCGCTTGTCTCCTCCCTTCTCGATTACACCTGGATGACCAGCTCATGGAGGGTTGTGAGGCCAATATTGTCCGTTGTGCGACATTAGGGGTTGTTGGCGGCAACACTGGCTACTGTAGTTGAGATAAGAGTATTCCCTGGGCTCAATTGATATTCTTCTGAGTCATCCATTCATAAAACTTCTACCCCTTTTCGCTGGTGACTTCCTACAACCCCTCCCCTTAGTCGGAGTCGGTGGTGGAAATATATGTCACATGTGCTGGGGGTGGTCTCAGATCGACCTACCCAGAGTCCACCATCCTTTGCAGGAGGTCTTTGAAGTCGAAGTATTCCTGAATATTGTTCCCCAATATTCGATGGTAGGGACTGTAGTCTATCCTGTCATCGCGGCCGACTTCTTTGGGTTTCCTCAGCTCCGGGAGGAAGAGCAAGATGCAATTCTTGGTGGCGATGAAGTAGCCACAGACTTGGTCCTCTTGGAATGAGTATACTTTGTGTCTTCGTTCCTCAAACTGTTTCCACTTCGATCCTCTCTGATCATACCGCTTAGGCGGAGGCTTTAGCTGATATACAGGGGGACCTTAACGATTTGGTGGAGGCCTGAGCGGTGGAGCAGGCACATAGGCTGGTTTGAGCATGACAGAGGACGCTTCAGCTCTGGCTGCTCTCTTGGCAGGAGCCTATGAGGCTATTCGGGACTTCAAATTGGTCCGCTGCAGGGAGTCCACAATTTTCTGGGCAATGGCCGAGAGATGGCGGAAGCCAGTGGTGCACTCTACTGGTATGAGCGGTTTTCATAGCTTATCTCGAAGATTATCGATTCATATGGCAAGCAACTCATCTTAAGGAATTGTCCTGTTCAGAGTGTAGGTCAGACCATTCCATCCAGCGATGAAATCTGAGACCCTCTCGTTATCCCTCTTCTTACAGTTCATGAGGTCACTGACCGTTGTTTTAAAGAAGCTTTGAGCTGATGTGGAACAGGAACTGCTTCCAGAGGTCTTCCCAGCTTTTTATTGACTGGGTTGGCAGGCTCATATACCAGATGAAGGAAAATTCTTCCATGGTCCGTATGAAGCATCTGAGTTTCACTGCTTCATGTTGTTCGGGAGTTCCCATCATAGGGTCACAATATGACGCGTAGTGCATCAAGTGCTGCCCCGGATCTCCTGATCCATTCTAAATACGGAATACAGGGATCCAAAAATTTGGTGGAGGAGGCGTGTTTCTCACCCAATCTGGGTAGGGCTTCCACTCTGGCTGTATCGGAGCACGTCGACCTTCCATTGTTTTCAATCGAGCTGTTAGTGCCTCGATGGTGTTGGTGAGACCTTGGTTTACATCTTGTTGGGCCTGATCCTGGGCAAGTGTATCCCAAGGCATTGCTTGAGGATCTAGCTCGGTTGGAACCAGGGGTGCATGTGCTGTTTGTAAAACATTCATAGGGTTCAGACGTACTCGCTCTGGTGGCTTCCTAAGTGGAGGGAATTCTTGGTATTCATCCAGATCCACATTTAGGTAGTTGGATGGGCCGGGCGCCTCGTTGGGCGGGAGTCCTGACCATACTTCGTTTGTCGGGGAAAACCTTGGTCTTTGAGGTGCACTTACTGGGAGTGCATGATGTGGATCCTCTTGGGATGCACTATCAATAAGACAATTCCTATGGAGTAGCTCTGTGTTAAGCCGACTCAATTCTTTCATTTCATCTTCCTGTCAAGCGAATCTCTCTTCGAGCGTGAGCAGCTTGTTTTTATCAAGATAAGGAGGTGGGTTAAGGGCGACCAGTCCTTTGTTCTTATCCTTATTGGTAGCTCGCAGGGTAAGTGGGGGAAGGTTAGCTGAAGGGGCGGCCATATTTAGGGCGTCCCTCTTGTTTCGGGTGTGCACACCTGGTGGTTCGTTGTGAGTCATATCCTGACTGGAACCATCGTCTCCCGATTTATCCGGATTTGCATCATCTCCGGTTTCATCCATGGGGTTAGCCTCTATGGCGTTGATGGATGCATATCGTGGGGTAGAAAAGATGTCATATTCTAAATAATAAACGGATCTTCTGCATCTTTTCCTGGTCTTCCCTCTTCTGTCCTGGGATTGCTTTCGGGCTCCTTAACGAAGGGTGACGTGGAGAGTTCTTTGATGTGACCTTACGGTATGCCTCCCTTTCGAAGTGGATGATGATTCAAATGATAGGATATGGCAGGAACCTCCACTTCTGATTGTCCTCCCTAGGTGAGAGAATATTGATTCTCGTGGGGGAGGTTGTTGTTGGGGAGGTAAAAATGCCCCCAACCCTGAGGGCTGGGGTTGGCTATGTTCCTCAGACGTTGAGTCTCTTCCCATTTTTATTGGTCTTACGGGGTCATTTGTTGATAAAAATTCCCCCTGCCCTACAGGCTGGGATTGACCCTGGATTGCGGCAATGGCTACTGCTACTGCTACCTACCAGATCTTGCGTGCCCCCATTTGGTGGTGAACAGGGATTGGTGCCGAGTTCTTATGTGAATCAATCCCTTCTGGGGAGGCTGGAAATGACCACTGATTAGCCCCTCTTAGGCAAGAGGCCTTTTGTATGCTCTCGGTGGCCTGATTCAGGAGTTCTTGGATGGATTGTTCCTATCAGGCCTGATGCTTCTGACACTTACTCAATGCCTGACTATGTTGGGCGTGTCGTCTCTGCTGAACAGGGACCCCACTCGATTGTTGTCTCGACATGATGATGTTGCATGACACCATGCCGAATGGGTTCCTCTGGGAGGGGAGTGGAGTGAAATGTAGAGCTCCATGTTCACCCCATCCTCTTATCTGTACTCTTGTCAGAGTTTCACCGATGAGGCGGCACAGCTGGTGCAGCGCATGGAGGCAGGCTATCTCCATGTTTCCTTTGCGCCTCTCGGGTCGCTGTCACCGTACTGAAGGAAGAGATTCTAGGTCGATGTGACGTAGGAGGTCTCCTATTGTCTTGAAGTGGACTACATACCTGTCGTAGTGCAGGAAGCATGATTTCAGCCAGCGGAGAGTTTTCCATATATTGTAGCGGATGTCGTGCACATATTATTCCAACAACTCTCTAGGTATGTCGAATTGAGAGGTGGCCCTGAGCCAAAACATAACTGGTATATCATCCCTGGCCGGTCGTTTCCTCAGGTGAAAGATGTCAGAATAATCCGTTGCTAGTGATTTCTCTACCTGGTCGGCCCAACTGAGATGCACGCCGATATTGTTGTCGGAGGCAGTGGGATCGGTAGGTATTGAATTATCATGTGGTCGATTCCGAGGTGGTTCAGAAGATGAACGTAGCCCCGGAATGTCTCCCGATTGAAGAAGGGTGTCTTTGGAAACTAGCTGGGAATCTGACATGCTTGATACCGTCCTTCTGAGTGCCTCGGCATACGAGGGCTTTTCTGTGCTTCATTCAGCAGGGGGAGGACCTTCCTGTTGATATGATATGTCATTGTGGGGAGGACCTTCACAATGGTAGCCGCAATGGCGAGGACTACCATTACTGCTTTACACCTCAATGCATAGAGGAATTTTGTAGTGCATACCCTGGGGAGGACCTCCAAGGCGCATCGCAGTAAGGGGAGGACCTTCTGGCTACGTAGTGTTGTTACGGGGAGGGCCTTCGCAACAACTGTAATCATGGTGAGGATGAGCAACATGGATTGACGTTCGATGTTCATCTTGGGGAGGACCATCAGGAAACACTACGAAAAGGGGAGGATATTCTTGTTGCTTGGGGCCACTGCGGGGAGGACCTTCACAATGGCGGTCGTGGTGGCGAGGACTACCATCACAGCTGCTGCAATGGTGAGGAAGACCATTACAACTGCCGCAGGGAGAATATCTATGGGGTACGCCCTAGGGAGGACCTTCAGAATGTACCGCAACGAGGGGAGGGCCCCCTCGTTGCTTGATGTCTCTATGGGGAGGACCTCTATTATCCGGGTGGCGAGGGGTACCACCATTATTTGATGCCCGACTTCATAGAGTGTCGTTGCAACGTAACCCCTGGGGAGGACCTTCAGGGTAGGCCATGAAAAGGGAAGGGACCTCTTGTCGTGACGAGACGTCACTGTGGGGAGGGCCTCTGCAGTTGCTACTATAATAGTGAGGACTACTATCATAATCTGTGGTCCCACTTTATGGAGAGTGTTTTCAGCGTATACCCTGAGGAGGACCTCCAGGGTGGACCACAACAAGTAGAGGAACTTCTTGCTGCTTGATCTTCTGGTCACGCAGAGGGCTGTCGTGACTCACATAAAAAGAGAACTTCTCATGATCGATCGTTATATGCCCGTGGGGGAGGCCCCCACGGGTGCTTTGAGGAGGACCTTCAGAGTTGTTTGTATCAAAATTGCAGGGAGGACCTTCGCAACTGCTACTGCCGCTCCCATAATATGGTAATGGGTGGGTAGGGTTCGGAGACTTCGATATGTGCTTAGCGGCATCGGGAACTCCAGCTTCCAGCAGAGCAGAGTCATGAACCCGCTCTTTATTTTCCGGCTGCCTTCAGCGCGTTCGAGGTGCTTTCTTGTGGGTAGTGGGGACCGTCTGCTATTGAAAACGGCCTTCACCTTTGGGTCCCTGTCTAATTGGGTCCCTTGATGTTGTCGGGATACACCGATGAACATCCTTACTTTTAACAGGAATATATGCCTTCTCTGGAGCATCCACCATGATGGACGGGTGTCCCCTAGTTGGAACGAGTGAATCTGCTCGATCCGGTTACCCTTGCATCGCAGAATATATCCAATGACCCTCCTGGGTGGAAGCAGGGATGCAGATCTGCTCTAAGGCGGCTATCTCTACTCTTAGATGTGTTGCCTCAATTGGGGATACAGGCTCACATGCCCAAGTCCTTGTTGTTTCCGCTGATGCAATTACATTCTGAAAGTCTGCAAGATATGATCTGGGATCGATACCTACTCCTCCATCATTTCCAGGATATGCAAAGATACATCTTTGGCTGGAACGGGTATGAAGGCTCATTCCAGTATCAGAGTAGGAATATCATGCTCTGGTCCTCCGGTGGTCAGTGGGTACTGACAATTCTCTTATGTCCAGACAGGTGAACTAATCTGCCCCTGTGCCAGGATATGCCAGTTTATCTCTGCGTTTTCCGCCACATCGGGATGGCGGAATTTACCTACATCCTCAGGGAGCCGGCACTGCATATGTTGGTTTCCCACCGTATCGAGTCGGTGGCCATTGTTGGCCGGGAGACATGCCCGCCTATTAATTGACGCCACATCTGGATGGCAGGCTTTGTTGATCGCCACCATGCCGGGATGGTAGGAGTCAAGAGAATCTGCTAGGAGATGGTCCTGCAGGCGCTGGGTCGCCAGCACGTCGGGTTGGTGGGCTTCACGAACCTGGGTAGGGAGAGGTGGCTGCTAGGTAGGTGTCGTCCTATGAGAGCGACGAGCTTGATGGAGCCCTGCAGGGATGCGCGCCCGCTCATATGATTCCGCCAAGTCTGGATGGCGGGCTTTGGAGGATCTAATAGGTGTATGTGCCTGTTCGTGATACGTCTCCGTGACTGGGCAGTGAAGCTCCTCCTCAGGGACAAGGGTGATGACCGGCCCCTTGTTGTACATTTTCCGCCCTCATCGGGCGGTCCGAGGGGCCGGAGCTCGGGGAGCGTGGGCCTGGATCCTCAGGGTGACGTACTCCTTATCGTGAGGATGTTGAGTCGCAGTGTGACCACGATGATGTCTTCTGGTGGGGGCCTTGGAGAGGAACCCCCGTTCAGAGGGGATGAAGTCTTCAGCGTCGACCTCATCCGCCTCCCTATGATAAGGGAGGTACATGTTGTCTCATTCCGGGGATAGACTCTCGAAACGGTTTGAGATTGAAACAGGGGCCATCTAGATCTGCTTTTGTGGCCGCTGCTGAGCAGGTGACTGGAAAGTCCTGGCAGATTGGATGGCGTGCATGGCTGCCTCCATCGTTGGGAGAGTACCGTTCAAGTTGTACTATCGGATCAATGCATCTGAGACCCAGTGTTGAAGATGCAGGGTTGGGGATGGGGTCCTCCATTGGGGAGGAAGTCCGGTCATTGCATTGTTGGAAGCAAGTTCCTATGAGTTCCTTCGTGACGCCATTGGATCGAAGGGAGTTCTGAGTGGTACCTGTAAGTTATTTTAACAAATACAAACATCAAACCCATCAAAGAAGCATCACATGACCCCATGCGTAATTAATGACCTTGCTTGGCCCTCCTTGTGAGTATAAAGGGGGAACATGGTGGGATTAGGTTAAATCTGTCATTCTTGGTTAAATATTATATATATATATACTGAATATGTAATTAATGACCTTGCTTGACCCAGGAGCTGCTTCCGTTCTCCATGAACGGTGTATTTGATTTCATTCATCAATATTATATATATATATATATATACTAAATATGTATGATATATATAAATCATGATTTACATTTTGGAAGTAAGTAAATCCTGATATAAGTAATAATAATATCAAGAACAATAAGTCTAAACATGTACGATAAATAAAACGATTTTACCCAAAACGTTGCTTTAACATGGAATTTATAAAAGAACGGGTAATATAAAGTCATAAGTGAACCATATATGATATCATAACAATGAATATTATTCTGTAATAAGTAAATGACATTATTTAAATCATTATATAGGAGGTTCAGATACGTACGAAGCATATCAGACTTAAGGTAAGGGATAGCTTTTCCAATCTAGTTTTTATCCTAGATTGTTTATTCGTAAGTATTTACTGGGGTTATATTTTTCATCCATGTCCCTATTTTCTAAAAATGGTTTCATGTATGTTTAATTTTGTCACAACCCGTCCTCGGGGCTCGTGCCATGACAACCCCAAGACCTCCTTCCAAAGGCTAGGGGCTGGCGACTAGCACCCAAGGCGTAATTCCCGATAACTGGGAAGGAATTTCCTTTATAAAAGTAAAAAAAAAACACAGAGTACAACCATAAGTAATACACTATGAAAAAAAGAAAATAATGAAAAGTAAGTGGGACAGAATACAAACCCAACTAAAAGTACAGCTACAACTGAACGAAAGTATAATAGAAAAAGACAAACAACTGGTAGAAGGGAAGCAGATCCTGGGTCGTCCTCCTCGGATCCAACTTGAAGGGTAGGTACAGATAGCACAAATCCTGTATTTTCCACCATGGATCCTACCTGAAGGGTAGGTACAGATAGCCTCCACAACGCTCTCACCCGTCAACCACCTCCGAGTGTCGTATCCTCGTGATGTCCACCTCCGGATGCTGAATCATCATGAGGTCCACCTCCGGGTACCATCCATTCCTCGAACACTCGACCTCTGTCAGCGCTGTCCGTCATCAGCAACCAACACAACGAGGTGCGGGCATAGCCCGTGCAGGGGTGAGTATAATGATACTCAGTAGGGACCCCGAGACCCTCAAGGTCTCTCTAAATTCAACAAGGATAACCACATGAAGAATCTCAACTGATAACCCTTACATAGATATAAGCCCATACTTATACCTAAGTTATCAAGTAACTCATCTCAATCATGAGATAACACAAAGGTTATGAAATCAACGGATAACCAATACTTAGATATATGCCCATACATATACCTAAGTTATCAAATGACCCATCTCCATCATGAGGTAAACACAAAGATTATGAAATCAACAGATAACCATTACCCATGTATATGCCCATACATACACCTAAGTTATCAAGTGACTAATCTCAATCATGAGGTAAACACAAAGGTCATAGACCTAGATCAAACCAGGATTTTCATTATCGAAACCATAACTGCTGAAGAGCCCTGTCTCTGGAGTGTACAGTGGTCCTGTCACAACTCCGAGGTACTGCTCACTAACCTAAGACTGCTGAGGTACTCCTCCTGTCGAGTACCGCAGGTCAGCCACCCAAACACACTAGTGCTTCCCGCCGGGGTATGCCACCCAAACACAGTAGTGCATTCCCCCTAATAGCCTGCAGAGGTACTCTTCGGACGATTACCGCAGGTCTGCACCCAAACTGAGTAGTGCTCCTTCTGCCATGGGTCTGCACCCAAACAATGTAGTTCTTCGTCCACTGGGCTAGCCGACGCACTCCAAGTCGAGTCGGTCAAGCAGTCGTCAGGTCTCAGCTGTCTACACGGTCTCCGTACTCCACACGCTCGTCTCCAGGAGGGTCCTCTCCACAAGCTACTGGTTGATACTTCAAGTATCACAAATTCCCACAAAGATGTATCTCAAAGGACCGCCTCGTCATAGGGGTCTCAACGCAATAGACGGAGCGTCAATCAGACGCCCGGTCTGTGAGTTATTAGCCTTTCTGTCCCAAGGGCCCAGTTGGTTTCGTGTGCGAACCAACCCGGCCGTATCTCAACTTTACCCCGAAATCTCATAGGGTTTACTCATAGGGACAGTTTCTCAACGTGATCACCAATTCCACTGACGGTTCGTCAAAGGGACGTCCAGTCTGAAAGTTATCAGCTTTTCCGTTCCAGGGGCCCGGTTGAATTTTGGGATCAATCCAACACGACCACCATCCAAATGCATCCAAACCTCAGGCTAAATAAGCCAAAATTTCCCTCTCATCAATAGGAATCCAACAAAGTCGACGGCATATCAATCAGACGTCCAAAACTCAAGATATAAGCGTTTCCGCTTCGAGGGCCCGGATGGTTTCGTGTTCGAACCAACCCGGACGTACACAATGTTCTCTGAAACCCTAAGTGTAATATACCAAAATGACCATCTCTATCCAAGGATCGCATCGCAGCGTACGGTGCATCGATCAAAGGTCCGTAGCCCAAGATATGGGAAAAATACCGTAAGAGGTCCGCGAATAGGGGGTTCAGGCCCGGTCCGACCCGGCCCGATACCCCCTGGGTAGGCCCGAACCGGGTCGACCCGACCCGGGTCTGGGTTTGGCCCGCTTGGGCGCGGCCCGGCCCGGCCCGTCCTGGGCGCGGCCCAGCCCGGTCTGGGCATGGCCCGGTCTGGCCAGCGAGCCAGGCGGCTCGGCCTTAACGGCCGAGGGAAGAGGGGGGGGGGGGGGGGCTGCCCCCCCCACTTGAAACTGCGGCCCCCATGTTGGGGGCCGCTCCTGCTGGCCAGCTGGGGATTACGACCCCCGACACATCCCCCTGACCGGCCGGCCCGCACCGGCCGGGCGGCTGCTGCCACCACGAGACCGGGGCGGTCATGTCCCCCTGCTCCGACGCCGGTGGTCGGAAACTGGCCACCGTTCCCTGCTCCGCCACGGCCTATTGTCGCGGCCTTGGTCCGTCCGGCGCGGCATGACAGTGCCACGCCCCTACGCCGCGGCCCTGCTCCGGCCGCGGTACCTTTGTGGTTCTCCGGCGCGGCGCGACGACGCCACGGTTTAGTTCGTCTTCAACGGCGTGGCACGACAGCGCCGCGCTTCTCCACCCTTCCTTTAATATTTCCCACGCGGTGCTTTGGCACCGCATTGCCTTTCTCATGCCGCAAACAATATCAAACATCCAAGGGGAGAGGGGGGTTGGCTGTGTTCGTGTGGTCCGACCTTCTCCCATTATTGCGATAACAGGCGGCCTAATTCGAAATGAAGAATGGTAGAGGAAGTAATCACAAACAAACAAAATAATCCCCCTTCCTCGAAGAAAAAGTTGAATGAAGGTTCGTCGCGGAATTGCACGTCGCAGAAGAAGGTGTCGCGGAAGGAGGATTGTCGCGTCGCGGAGAAAATATTCGTCGGCGTCGCGTCGTCAATCTCTGAGGATCTGTCGTTCTTGTCGACCTTCGTTGGAGGTCGGCGTTCTTCACGTTCTTTGTGTTCTTCGCGTTCATCGTCGAGGAAGAACTTCAAGACCTTGAGAAAATTCTCCCAAGCCTTCACGCACAACGAACCCCTTAATAATATAAGAATTGTCTTATTTTTTTAACACACTAGTCAAACGTCATTGAAATTCAAAATTGAATCAAACAATTAATTGAATTAATTGCAACGTTTAAACTGCCCAATTAATAGAGGAGTTTAATATTTAATCAAACGAATGAGTTGACTTAATTTAAAAAGGGGGGTGCGGGTGCATTACCTTAATTAAAGGTGGGGGGTTTCGAGGAAGTTGAAAAGGTGGGGCTCGTGTGGTCCCTACCCCAAAAATATCCTTCCTAGGTAGTTAACTACAAGTGGGTCCCACCCCAACTCCCTTACTTAGGTTATAACCACATAAGAGGGGAAAAGTGTTGTGACACAACACTTAAAACTGTTTAATAAGAAATGAAAATATAATTGTAAAACAATTATATTTTTATTCCTTACCTTTTTTTTAAAAAACAACACCTTCCGAGAAAATGAAACACCAGAAAGGGGTGTTCTTAAGCAATTACCGGTGCTACGAGTTCATCGGTGCCCTTGGATTTCAATTCCGAGCACCGGTTCAAAAGTTAGAAAAACCCGCTCGTTCGTTCACTGAACGTACCCGAGATAGAATTAAGAAAATGATTCCGGGCACACCGAGTCTCGGAATCAGGCACCGTCAAAAACTGCATTCTTCTAAAATCCCAAAAAAAATTAAGAAAAAATTTTCCTTGAAATTTCTTGTAACACCCCGAGCTTCCACGATACGCCTCTCTTTTAATAATGCAATAGCTTGCATTGTATGCAAGTTCGAGCTCTAACACACACCACAACGAATTAAACTAGTCGTTGTGAATAGTAATACTTAATTTTTGAAATTTTATAAATTTTATTTATCAAAATGGACTTCATTTTTGGATTCGGAATATCGAAATTAACCTATGTTGAATTTTTGGTATTTTTCTGAGAACTTCTATTTTTTTATGAATAGTGAAAAATACTTAAAAACAACTTTTTTAATTAAAATAATTTATATTGATAAGTTATACTATATAGTGGTTTTAAAGTATAATTAGAATATATTTTTACCATTTTATCCAATGGTGGTCATTAGAATTAATTTAACATTGAAATTGGACATAAATAATTGCCAATCTTTTGATATAAATTGTTTCTTAAAACACGCTATTTGTTGTGACAGCGGGAATTAATTATAAAATTAATTAATGCAACTTATATGTTTGGAATTATGTAAAATAGACATCATTTTTAAATTCGGAATATCTATTATATCTTAGGGTGAAATTTTGTCATTGTTCTGAAAAACTTCAATTTTTGATGAATAGTGAAACCACTATGTGGTAGTTAAATAACAAATTTTTCGTATAAATGAAATATTACCACTGCTGTGATTTGATTTTCAAAAATCCGACATACATGGTTTTCATTAAGAAGTAATATGTGGTTAAATGAGATCAAAATAATTTTTTGGTGAATAGTAACTTTTAAGTTCTTAATCGCGATTAGAGGTAATTAGTGTAGTTTAAGGTAAAAACAATGTTTTAATAATATGATATGAGCTTGACACTTGTCCTACTCCTATTGGATGAGTCATGGCCGACCAAGACAACCCATGGGTCAACATGGGGACCCCATGGAGCCACTTTAGTTGGAAAATGACATTAATATATATTTATTTAATGTTAAAATTAAATTGACACAAACATGAGTTGTTTTACTAAAACAGTTTTTAAGTGGGGTTACACAAGTCCAAATTTTGACTATAAATATTCATTAGAAATCTAAAAAGATTTCCTACATCATAGTATTTTTTTTATAATTTTTAGACATTAAATAAATTAAAATATTTATGACATCATTATGATGCAGCGATGACCTCATTATTTAACGATTTAAATAAAATGAGAAGATAATGCAAAATCCAATGCCTACACTTGTCCAAAGCCTATTGGATGAGGAGATTTCAAAACCTTATCACCTTATCCTAGAATTATATAAGTGTGGGACCTTTATAATCCGAAAAGCATTGTGAAATAATGTAACATTTCAATCTTTCCAAAAGTGCCCCTCCTCTCCACTTATAAAAGGCCCCCACCTCTCCCACCTTATTCACACCATCAAGCCATTTGGCTCGGCCAAACTCTGCCCAAATACTCTACCAACTTCCCCCTCTTACTCCTTGAAGCCTTAATTTGGGCAGAACTCTTCCCAAGGAAGCCTTTGGCTCAAATCAAAAAGAGTTACCCGATTTTGAGGTAATGTCTTTTCTAATGTTGTTTTGTTTTATTTTTCTTCTCAAACCCCCTAAAATCTTTTTATTCATTTCTTTTGTAACAACACCAGTATCCTCAATATACTAGGATGTTTTTATAAGAAGTATTCGAGCTACACTTACACACCCCTACGTCTAATGGTTAAAGAACATACGGTTTCTGTGGATGGCGAATTTCTGTCTCACGAAATGATGATTGTTCAACACTCATATAACACCTTCAAAGGTGGCCATTAAGATGTCACTATTTTTATATATGATATATAATATGTTTATGTTTTACTTATGCTTCTTTATTTCTCATTTATGGAATATTTTATGATTTCCATTATGGGTAAAACGCGATAATTTCATTTTAGGAAGTGCGGACTACCGCCCCCTCAAAGTGATGTGAATCGTTAATACCATATGTGGGATGTATAAAGGGTGGAGTAAATGGTATTATATATGATATTATACTGGAACTATATTATACCTTTATATAATTATGATTTCATTACATTAAATACGAAATAGAAATGAAAGTAGCGTTCATGCGTACGTACGGCTTACCGTCTCCATGAACGGTGCATTTCATTTTTTACCTCTAAATGTTACGTAATATTATGAATGAATGTATATACTGGATATATATGATATATATGATATCTACATCATGAATATAATTCTAGATATAATGGATATTTCACCACATGAACAACTTGTAATTATAAGAAGGTTATTGTTGACACAAGTACCAAAGATCGACAAAACGACCGTTATTAACTTAAATAATTACATAATGTTCATAACATTGTAATAAGTGATATAAAAAGGATAATGAAATTGAAAATGGTTCTTAATAATATATATATTAACTCTAGTTTATTATTCAGGAGGTTAAAGAACGGTTGAGTGAAGTCAGACACGAGGTAAGGGAATTTCTTAACCCAACTTCCATTCTTTGGGTTAATCTCCTACTTTCAAATTATGTCATGATATTATTATGTCCTATTTTGTATTTTTACTTTCTTTATGTGTACCTATAGTGAATACACATAATAGATCTATTTTATTTTAAAAATGATCTTTTTAAGGACTTCGTCTCAATCTCCTTTCATTGAGGCATATTTGGTTTTATACACAACTTTCTTTTATACGGTGTATAAACCCCATTGACTTTTACGTTTATTCGAAAGGAATCTTTTTTATACGAAGCGTTTTGCTAAACGACAAAAGGGAATGTTTTTCTTTCTGTACTTATGCGGCGACAACGACTTCTCTGCCGTCGTGACCATTATTTGAGTTTCGGCTTCCTCTACAAGCCATCATTTTTTTTAATGAAAAAAAATACAAAGTTTTAACTTTCTTTTATTTTGGTATTGAAAATGGTTTCAAAAGCGTTTTTATTATATCAATGTGTTGTATTGATATCTTGTGATTGAAATGTGGAAATGTTATGTTTCTTTCATGCATTTTTTATGTGATATGATTATGTTATGGTTTATGATATGTTTAAACCTATTCATATGAGGAATGTATTGGACTTAATAAGTGACGGGTGGAGCCCGCTATAGCTCCACGATGCATCGGTAGGTCTCATGAGACAACTAGACGTGGAATTGGTCGAGGCCCTTTCCCAATTTGATTTATGGTTTTGGCCGAGGCCTTAATCATTTTAGACGTCTTGGCCGAGGCCTTGACGAAATGTTTCAGAATGTCTCGCATTATACATTCCCTCATTATGAAAGTGGTTATTGATATTTCATGTGATTATTCGAACAGTAGAATATCCATGTGAAGAAGTGAATGGAATTATCTCATTTTACTTTTTCCATATTATGTTGATGTTCATGTTTAAAAGGCTTTTGTTTTAGTTATACTTTGCCTTCAATTTTTATGTTTATTTATGAAAGCTTCCGCAATATTGTTATCCTTACTGAGCATCTGAGCTCACCCCTTTCAATGTTTTAATACTTTCCAGGATGTGAAGAAGTATTTTATGAATGACCTGCAGGGATATTCAGAAGAGGATATGAGTGTGGACTATGAAGACTTTGTTATTAGTTTATCACTTTATGATTTAATGTAAGACTTATGAATGTATCTAGTGTTTCCATGGCTACTAAACTAATCGGTCTTTCGAGACTTGATCTTTTGTGATCATGCCAATGTTACGAAGTAATGCACCGACTCTGGGTAGCTGGGGTCGGGGCGTTACAGTTGGTATCAGAGGCAGTTTTGTACTAGCCTTGGAAGCTAGATTTAGACAAACTCTGATTAGAGCACGTAGACCTAAGATGAACTTTGAGGATTGGTATAGAAGAACTTCCTAAAAATTTTGGTATTGTAGAGATTTTGTGAGTTTTCCGAGCAATACATCCCTGTCTAGATACGAACAGGTAGAGGCGGATCTGGCACAGATGTACCTAGGGGTAAAACCCGAAAACACCGCTTTGAGATAGACTCGAATGGGAACTGGTGCATGACAATGGGCCTTGCTGTACTCTTGGTTACGACACTCCCAGGGGATATGCTTAGGATAATTCTCATTTTATTTACAAACCACTATGAAGGGTTATGAGTATATACTTCCTTAAAGAAAACAATTTTTATGATTATGGATTATATCCATAAATAGTTCAATTTATGTTAAGTGTTTTATAAGTATGGGATTATGTATTTTGATTCATAAACTGATCTAGTTTATGCAATTGTTTAGAAATGGTGCCTAGTGGAAGAAATGGAAACCGTATCAATGCACGAACTCCATGTAGGGATTGTCGTCCTGCTCAAGATAATTATTGTGGATCTGGAGATACAACGGGTGCTGATCAACTTAATACCATACTGGGACAACTCACTCAGGTTATGAATAATAACCTTACTCATATGGAGCACCCTGATCCACAACGTGTAGGATCAATGTTAGATCGATTCATGAGGCAACAACCACCAACGTTCAATGGGATTACAAATCCCTTAGTAGCCGAGCAATGGATAAACTCCTTAGAGAAAATATTCCATCCCTTGGGGAGTAGTGAAAGGGAGAAGGTTGTCATGGCAGTTTACCGCCTCACTGGAGATGCAGATCAGTGGTGGTCGCTGATTCAAAACACAAAGGAAGATGATGACGTATCGAATATGGAATGGAGGGAGTTCAAAGAGATTTTCTTAGAAAAATACTTTCCTCGTGACCATCGAGCAGATATGGAAAGGCAATTTCTGTGTCTAAGGCAGAAGGAGGATGAGAATGTCGCAAAGTATGAGGCTAACTTTACAAGGTTAGCGAGGCATGCTTCCGATTATATACGTAACCCAAGGAGTAAGATTGATCGTTTCTTTGATGGGTTAAAACCATTTCTCCGTCGAGCTTTAATATCACAATCCTTCTCATCATATGAAGATATTGTCTCGTGTGCTATCAAGACAGAAAAGGAATTTTCTAAGTCTTATGACAACAAAGTAAAGCAAGAGAAGAAGAGAACGGTGGAACAAGAGACAGATAAAGGGAAAAAGGGAAAGAAGGATTTTCCCTTATGTGATAATTGTGGGAAGAATCACTGTGGTACGTGCCTAAAAGGAATGGGAGTTTGTTATAAATGTGGAGAAAAGGGTCACCTGGCTCGTGATTGCAAGGGAAAGAAAGAGGCTGTCAAAGTTGAATGCTACAATTGTAGGGAAATGGGGCATTATGCAAATGAATGTCCTAAGCGTCAAGGAAAATTACCTCAGAAAAGGCCAAGGGATCAAGGCCAATCTTATGCTGTGACTACAGTTGAAGCGGAATAATTAAACTATTGGTGCTTTTGGACTCAAGGATTATATTCTGGTTATAAGAATAATGTGATATATATAAAGATTGTACTGCAGTACTTTATGATTAAGGTAATATGATTAAGGTAATAATATTTTTAGTATGTGACAATAAGAGAAAATTTACTTTGTTTGGGGAATCTGATAAATTGATTTTGGAATTTAGAGACCTTTTAGAGAAAGTCTGGACAGAGGTATTTTGGATAAATATTAAGGTTGGAATGGATTAAGTTGAACCATGGATAGTATTGTTTAAGGTTAAAGCATTTAGGAAGATTATTTTTGGAATATTATGATACTATAGTTTTAGGAAAAGGACAACCTGCTGGGTGGGGAATAACCCATCGCGTCAGACAAAGCTACAGGAATCGAACCCACAATCATAGTGCGACAGGCCTTTATTTCCTACCACTAGCCTACAGGAAGTCCCTGGTTATTACAAAATAATTTTACTAATCTAAATGGTATGTATTAACATTTGGAACCTTATACAATTAGGATAAGTACAATATTTTTGAGTTCTATTATCTTTTTGAGTGAAAGATGAGTTGGAGGTTGAAACTCTAATTGTCAAGCATAAATATATATATACCTATCTCTTATTCAATGAATAAATTAATTCTTAAACTTTAGTAAAGGGATATTAAAACAAAAAATGTGTTATCATAATACCATATGTGTTGTTGAACTGATGAAATTTTAAATCGACATAGACTGAAGGCTTTGAGGCCCTCAATTTGACAGTTGATTGTGATTGATGACCTCAATCACTCCCTACAAATATTTACGTTTTTCCTCCAATTATATGTCTCTAATTGCCACCAATTTTCTCCTAATCGAGATCATAATTGGGTGGTGACTTTTTCATTTCCCTTTCCCTCTTATTAAGGATAAATTTTATTAACCTTATTTCCGATGTGGGTTTTCCACAAAGGTATTTTCTATTTTCAACATTTTATTTTCAAAGAAAAATATCAAATTGAGAGGACGCAATTTATTGTAGGAGGGGAGAATGTAACACCCCGAGCTTCCACGATACACCTCTCTTTCAATAATGCAATAGCTTGCATTGTACGCAAGTTCGAGCTCTAACACGCACCACAACGAATTAAACTAGCCGTTGTGAATAGTAATACCTACTTTTTAAAATTTTATAAATTTTATTTATCAAAATGGACTTCATTTTTGGATTCGGAATATCGAAATTAGCCTATGTTGAATTTTTGGTATTTTTCTGAGAACTTCTATTTTTTTATGAATAGTGAAAAATACTTAAAAACAACTTTTTTAATCAAAATAATTTATAGTGATAAGTTATACTATTTAGTGGTTTTAAAGTATAATTAGAATATATTTTTACCATTTTATCCAATGTTCGTCATTAGAATTAATTTAACATTGAAATTGGACATAAACAATTGCCAATCTTTTGATATAAATTGTTTCTTAAAACACGCTATTTGTTGTGACAGCGGGAATTAATTATAAAATTAATTAATGCAACTTATATGTTTGGAATTTTGTAAAATAGACATCATTTTTGAATTCGGAATATCAATTATAGCTTAGGGTGAAATTTTGGCATTGTTCTGAAAAACATCAATTTTTGATGAATAGTGAAACCACTAAGTGGTAGTTAAATAACTGATTTTTCGTTTAAATGAAATATTACCACTTCTGTGATTTGAATTTCAAAAATCCGACATACATGGTTGTCATTAAGAAGTAAAATGTGGTTCAATGAGATCAAAATAATTTTTTGGTGAATAGTAACTTTTAAGTTCTTAATCGCGATTAGAGGTAATTAGTGTAGTTTAAGGTAAAAACAATGTTTCAATAATATGATATGAGCTTGACACTTGTCCTACTCCTATTGGATGAGTCATGGCCGACCAAGACAACCCATGGGTCAACTTGGGGACCCCATGGAGCCACTTTAGTTGGAAAATGACATTAATATATATTTATTTAATGTTAAAATTAAATTGACACAAACATGAGTTGTTTTACTAAAACAGTTTTTAAGTGGGGTTACACAAGTCCAAATTTTGACTATAAATATTCATTATAAATCTAAAACGATTTCCTACATCATAGTAGTTTTTTTATAATTTTTAGACATTAAATAAATTAAATTATTTATGACATCATTATGATGCAGCAATGACCTCATTATTTAACGATTTAAATAAAATGAGAAGATAATGCAAAATCCAAGGCTTACACTTGTCCAAAGCCTATTGGATGAGGATATTTCGAAACCTTATCACCTTAACCTCGAATTATATAAGTGTGGGACATTTAGAATCCGAAAAGCATTGTGAAATAATGTAACATTTCAATCTTTCCAAAAGTGCCCTTACTCTCCACTTATAAAAGGCCCCCACCTCTCCCACCTTATTCACACCTTCAAGCCATTTGGCTCGGCCAACCTCTGCCCAAATAATCTCCCAACTTTCCCCTCTTACTCATAGAAGCCTTACTTTGGGCAGAACCCTTCCCAAGGAAGCCTTTGGCTCAAATAAAAAAGAGTTACCCGATTTTGAGGTAATGTCTTTTCTAATGTTGTTTTGTTTTATTTTTCTTCTCAAACCCCCTAAAAACTTTTTATTCATTTCTTTTGTAACAACACCAGTATCCTCAATATACTTGGATGTTTTTATAAGAAGTATTCAAGCTACACTTACACACACCTACGTCTAATGGTTAAAGAACATAAGGTTTCTGTGGATGGCGAATTTCTGTCTCACGAAATGATGATTGTTCAACACTCATATAACACCTTCAAAGGTGGCCATTAAGATGTCACTATTTTTATATATGATATATAATATGTTTATGTTTTACTTATTCTTCTGTATTTCTCATTTATGGAATAATTTATGATTTCCATTATGGGTAAAACGCGATAATTTCATTTTAGGAAGTGCGGACTACCACCCCCTCAAAGTGATGTGAATCGTTAATGCCATATGTGGGATGTATAAAGGGTGGAGTAAATAATATTATATATGATATTATACTGGAACAATATTATACCTTTATATAATTATGATTTCATTACATTAAATACGAAATAGAAATGAAAGTAGTGTTCATGCGTACGTACGGCTTACCGTCTCCACGAACGGTGCATTTCATTTCTTACCTCTAAATGTTACGTAATATTACGCATGAATGTATATACTGGATATATATGATATATATGATATCTACATCATGAATATAATTCTGGATATAATGGATATTTCACCACATGAACAACTTGTAATTATAAGAAGGTTATTGTTGACACAAGTACCAAAGATCGACAAAACGACCGTTATTAACTTAAATAATTACATAATGTCAATAACATTGTAATAAGTGATATAAAAAGGATAATGAAATTGAAAAATGGTTCTTAATAAGGTAGATATTAACTCTAGTTTATTATTCAGGAGGTTAAAGAACGATTGAGTCAAGTCAGACACGAGGTAAGGGAATTTCTTAACCCAACTTCCATTCTTTGGGTTAATATCCTACTTTCAAATTATGTCATGATAGTATTATGTCCTATTTTGTATTTTTACTTTCTTTACGTTTACCTATACTGAATACACATAATAGATCTATTTTATTTTAAAAATGATCTTTTTAAGGACTTCGTCTCAATCTCCTTTCATTGAGGCATATTTGGTTTTATACACAGCTTTCTTTTATACGGTGTATAAACCCCATTGACTTTTACGTTTATTCGAAAGGAATATTTTTTATACGAATCATTTTGCTAAACGACAAAAGGGAATGTTTTTATTTCCGTACTTATGCGGCGATAATGACTTCTCCGCCGCCGTGACCATTATTTGAGTTTCGGCTTCCTCTACAAGCCATTATTTTTTTTAATGAAAAATAAATACAAAGTTTTAACTTTCTTTTATTTTGGTATTGAAAATGGGTTTGAAAGTGTTTTTATTATATCAATGTGTTGTATTGATATCTTGTGATTGAAATGTGGAAATATTATGTTTCCATCATGCATTTTTTATGTGATACGATTATGTTATGGTTTATGATATGTTTAAACCTATTCATATGAGGAATGTATTGGACTTAATAAGTGACGGGTGGAGCCCGCTATAGCTCCTTGATGCATCGGTAGGTCTCATGAGACAACTAGACGTGGAATTGGCCGAGGCCCTTTCCCAATTTGATTTATGGTTTTGGCCTAGGCCTTAATCATTTTAGACGTCTTGGCCGAGGCCTTGACGAAATGTTTCAGAATGTCTGTCATTATACATTCCCTCATTATGAAAGTGGTTATTGATATTTCATGTGATTATTCGACCAGTAGAATATCCATGTGAAGAAGTGAATGGAATTATCTCATTTTACTTTTTCCATATTATGTTGATGTTCAAGTTTAAAAGGCTTTTTTTTAGTTATACTTTGCCTTAAATTTTTATGTTTATTTATGAAAGCTTCCGCAATATTGTTATCCTTACTGAGCATCTAAGCTCACCCCTTTAAATGTTTTAATACTTTCCAGGTTGTGAAGAAGTATTTTATGAATGACCTGCAGGGATAGTCAGAAGAGGATATGAGTGTGGACTATGAAGACCTTGTTATTAGTTTTTCACTTTATGATGTAATGTAAGACTTATGAATGTATCTAGTGTTTCCAAGGCTACTAAAATAATCGGTCTTTCGAGACTTGATCTTTTGTGATCATGCCAATGTTACGAAGTAATGCACCGACTCTGGGTAGCTGGGGTCGGGGCGTTACATTTCTGGGTCTTTATATTACTCCCAACTCAGGGATTTACGTCCTCGTAAAGATTTTAACACAAACTGGGGATACAAAAGTGGTATTGAGCACACATTTGAGCCTTCTGCTTCCATGTTCTCACCTAGAGGTTCTAATACTGCCAATGAAAGCACACCCTGGGAATCGACCATCCTCGTAGGACCTACTCCTATCGATCCTCAACCTCTACTGGAACCCCCGTGCATGGCGCCCTGTCATCAACGTCCAACTCCCTGAAGTCGATGATGTGCGTTGGGTCAAGCACGTTTCTCCTCAGTTGAGATACATGGAAATCGTCGTGCATCTGGTGCAACTAAGGTGGATGGGTCAAGCGGTAAACCACCTCGCCTACCCTGCTGAGGACCTAGAAAGGTCGGTTAAACCTCAGAGACAACTTGTCGCCTCGACCACATCTCTGTAAACCTCATCGAGGTGAGACCTGTATAAGGACGTGGTCGTCATCCTCGAACTCTAGAGGTCTCCAATTCCTATTTAGAACTGAAACTCAATACTCATGCTTCCACGAGGGTAAGGTTGACCGACTCAAGAGTGATCGGCCACACCATTCTATGCTTGAGTTTATCCTGTGTTGCCTGGGGTTTCCTTTTCGCCGACCAAGGAAAACGCATCCCGACGTCATAGTTAAACCACAACCTTTTTGCCTAATACAGTCAATCTTAGCATGAACTGTGAATCCAATCCATACCAAGACCATCTTCGTAAGGCCTCGATGCATCCACCAAGATATTCCATCTAAAACTCTCTCCTCGAGGGTCAGACCACACCATCGGTGTAAGTGTGATTATCGAGTCTCCTCCCAAGGTATCTTCAGACGTGAGGGTCAAGTCCACGACTTACCAAAAAATCTAGGTATGGGACAAGATTCGTGGCAGGAAGGAATGATTCATATCAACGTCTGTTACTACGGAAGCTAGTAGTGGACACAGATTGTCCCTTGAATAATTTTTAGAGCAATTGGGTCACACTCCTTGACTGCATGCAGCTCCACTCTTCCCCTACCCTCTAGCTCCCTGAGCCTGGCGGGGACAACTAAGGCGGGTGGTTATAGCATGTTAAAATGTACACCACCTCATCCTGCTCTCCTAGCTCTGCCTCCACGTCTGCTGCTTCGTAGACTCATCTCTCCTTAAAGCGTCCTCTTCATGAAACATTTACCACGCCCAAGTCTCTAAGACTGGCGCCAGTTTCTTGTTTCCTACTGCATTGTGCAGTCTTCATCCGCTCCTGGATGATCTGCAACTTCCTTGCTTACGATATATAAGAGCAGCTAAGATTTCTCCTTTGCTGAAAAGAGAAACTCGGTCCCATCCCCTTGATGAACCACTCACATTCCCTAATACAGTCAATCCTGAAATAAATGATGCATTCATGCCATGGATGACATCGTAAGGCCTTGACGTTACTACCAATAGATACAGCTGTCACTCTCGCCTCTAAGGGTCGAGTCACGCTGTCGACATCAGTGTGAGGTATCTGGGTCTCCTCCAGTAGGAATCTCGAAAGTGAGGGTCAAGTCAACAGTTTTAACCAGGACCACTCAGTATCATCCAAAAAAAGGACAGGAAGTAAACATTACGAAGATAAATATATTTTATTATTGCATCTCATATTACAAAGACAGAAATGAAACAAAAACATGGAACTAGAAGTACCAAGAACAAAAGGCATCCACTAGTTCCACTCCTGTCCACCTGCTTCCGGAGCTCTGCTGCCTGAAGCTGTGCTCTAGAATACTCTCAGCCACCTCCCCATGCCAGTCCTCAGGCGCTTGTGAGTCAGGTTCGCCTCAGATCTTGAGGGTATTTGATGTTGGAACATGTGTAAGGTAGTAAGACTACATGTGTCACATACCAGTACCGCCGGTTGTAACTGCTGACCAACGGGTAGTGATGTATAGCTGACACACTACCCGAAGGCACTATCTCTGGCATCGGTCCACGTACCGATGCCTCATCACTATGCGGACCATCCTCATGGTCACTCACTGGAAAACACTGGTAGCCAAGTCTACCATCCACTCTAATGGTGTCTCAGCTAGGCGGAAAACTATAGAAATCACCTCTAGCCAGCTTCTGTCTGGGAATCTGCCTCGCCTCGTAACCTCGGAGGCCTCTACTGCTGGAACTCGTTTAATGCACTCCGTCAATGTGCACCGTCTGCTAGTATGGAAAGTGGTATCTGCTTCCCAACAGGTGGTGCTGCTACTGGTACACCACCCGAGGGTGCCAATATAGTAAAAAGGGCCCCGTACCAGAGCCTCGTTGCTCGGTGGGCCGTCATCGCGTGCTATCTCAGAACTCCAACTGACTGTCTGCGTGGAGACATCGTGAATAGATGTGAAACGGTCATCGATTTATACCTGATAGGATGACCTGGTTTGAGCTGACTTTAAAACTTTTGTAAACACACACGCAATCAGTGTTTTCATGCACATAGTCGGAAATCAGAAGTCAGGGTACTGGTGTACGGATACGTCGGCCGCTGCACCAACACTGGACTCCCTGAACTGAAGACCACACTCGGTACACATAACACTATTGCTTCACAGAAAAGAAATATTAGAGTAAAAAGTCTTGCGGTAGAACTGACTCCTATGATACCAATTTGTCAAGACCCGTCTTCGGGGCCCGTGCCGTGACTACCCCAAGCCCACCTTCCATAGGCCAGGGGCTGGTGACTAGCACCCAAGGCGTAATTCCCGATAACTGGGAAGGAATTTCCTTTATAAATGTAAACAAAAAACCACATAGTAAAAGCGGAAGTAATACACTAAGAACAAAAGAAAATTCTGAAAAGTAATTGGGCCAGAATAGAAACCCCACTGAAAGTATAGCTACAACTGAAGGAAAGTACAAAAGAAAAAGATAAACAACTGGTAGAACGAAAGCAACTCATGGGTCGTCCTCCTCGTATCCTACCTGAAGGGTAGGTACAGATAGCGCAACTCCTGGATCATCCACCACGGATCCTACCTGAAGGGTAGGTATAGATAGCCTCTACAACACTCTTTCCCGTCAACCTCCTCTGAGTGTCGTCTCGTTTTGAAGTCCACCTCCTCATACTGACTCGTCGTGAGGTCCACCTTCGGGTACCGTCTAATCCTCGAACACTCGGCCTCTGTTAGCACTGTCCGTCGTCTGCAACCAATAGAACGAGGTGCGAGCATAGCCCGTGCAGGGTTGAGTATAACGATACTCAGTAGGGACTCTAAGACCCTCAAGGTCTCTCTAAATCCAAAAAGGATAAACACAAGAAGAATCTCAATAGATAACCCTTACATAGATATAAGCCCATACTTATACCTTAGTTATCAAGTAACCCATCTCAATCATGAGAAAGTACAATGGTTATGAAATCAACGGATAACCACTACTTAGATATATGCCCATACATATACCTATGTTATCAAGTGACCCATATCAATCATGAGGTAAACAAAAATATTATGAAATCAACGGATAACCACTACCCAGCTATATGCCCATACATATACCTAAGTTATCAAGTGACTCATCTCAATCATGAGGTATACACAAAGGTCATAGACTCAGCTCAAACCTGGATTTTCATTATCAAAACTGTAACTAATGAAGAGCCCTGTCTCTAGAGTGTACAGTGGTCTTGTCACAATTCCGAGGTACTGCTCACTAACCTAAGACTACTGAGGTACTCCTCCTGTCGAGTACCGCAGGTCAGCCACCCAAACACAGTAGTGATTCCCGCTGGGGTATGCCACCCAAACACTGTAGTGCATCCCCCCTAATAGCCTGCAGAGGTACTCTTCGGACGAGTACCACAGGTCTGCACCCAAACTGAGTAGTACTCCGTCTGCCTTGGGTCTACACCCAAACAAAGTAGTGCTCCATCCACTAGGCTAGTCGACTCACTCCAAGTCAAGTCGGTCAAGCAGTCTTCTGGTCTCAGCCGACTACACGGTCTCCGTACTTCGCACACTCGTCTCCAGGAGGGTCCGCTCCACAAGCTACTGGTCGATACTCCAAGTATCACAAATTCTCACGAAGAAGTATCTCAAAGGACCGCCTCGTCATAGGGGTCTCAACGCAAAAGATGGCGCGTCAATCGGACACCCGGTCTGTGAGTTATTAGCCTTTCTGTCCTAGGGGCCAATTTGGTTTCGTGTGCGAACCAACCTGGACGTATCTCAACTGTACCCCGACCTCTCATAGGGTATATTCATAAGTACCGTTTCTCAACGTGATCACTAATGCTGCTGACAGTTCGTCAAACGGACGTCCAGTCTAAAATCTGTCAGCTTTTCCATTCCAGGGGCTTGGTTGAATTTCGGGTTCAATCCAACCCGACCACTATCCAACTGCATCCATCCCTAAGGAGAAGTATGCCAAAAGTTCCATCTCATCACGAGGAATCAAAAAAAGTCGACGGCATGTCAATCGGACGTCTGGAACTCATGATATAAGTGTTTCCGCTCCGAGGGCCCGGTTGGTTTCGTGTTCGAACCAACCCGGCTATACCCAATGTTCTCCGAAACCCTGAGTGTAATATACCTAAACGACCGTCTCGATCCAAGGATTACATCATAGCTAACGGTGCGTCAATCGGAGATTAGTAGCCCATGATATGGGAAAAAGACTGTAAGAGGTCCGCGAATAGTGGGTTCGGGCCCGGTCCGACCAGGCCCAATACCCCCTGGGTTGGCCCAAACCGGTTCGACCCGACCCGGGTCTGGATCCGGCCTGCTTGGGAATGGCCCGGACCTGTGGGCGCGGCCCGGCCCAGCTAGGTGGGGCCCGGCTCGTCCCGGCCTGGTGGCCCGGCCCGGTCTTGCCAGCGAGCCAGGCGGCTCGGCCGTAACGACCAAGCGAAGGGGGGGGGGGGGGGGGCGCTTCCCCCCACGTGAAACCGCGGCCCCCATGAGGGGGGTCACCCCTGCTGGCCAGCCGGGGGTTACGACCCCCGACACTTCCCCCCGACCGGCCGGCCCGCACCGGCCAGCTGGATGCAGCCACCACGGGACCGGGGTGGTCCCCTCCCCCTTCTCTGATGCTGGCGGCAGGAAACCGGCCGCCGTTCTCTGCTCCACCGCGGCCTTGGTCCGTCTGGCATGACGGTGTCGCGCCCCTCCGCCACGGCCCCGCTCTGGCCGCAGTGCCATGGTGGTTCTCCGGCGCGGCGTGACAGCGTCGCGGTTTATTTCGTCTTCAACGGCATGGCGCGATGGCACCACGCTTTTCCGCCCTACCTTTAATATTTCCCGTGTGGTTCTTTGACACTGCATTGCCTTTAACGTGCCGTAAACAATATAAAACAACAAAGGGGAGAGGGGGTGGACCGTGTTCGTGCGTTCCGACCATCTCCCATTATTGTGATAACAGGTGGCCCAATTTGAAATGAAGAATAGCTGCGGAAATAATCACGAACAAAAAAAATAATCCCCCTACCTCGAAGAAAAAGTTGAACGAATGTTCGTCACGGAATTGCAGGTCGCGGAAGAAGGTGTCGCGGAAGGAGGTTCATCGCGTCGTGGAGAAAAGGTTCTTCGGCGCCGCGTCGTCGATTTCCGAGGATCCGGCGTTCTTGTGGACCTTCATCGGAGGTCGACGTTCTTCGTGTTCTTCGCGTTCTTCTCGTTCTTCGTCGAGGAAGAACTTCAAGACCTTGAGAAAATTCTCCCAAGCCTTCACGCACAATGAACCCCTTAATAAAATAAGAGTTGTCTTATTTTATTAACAAACAAGTCAAACGTCTTTGAAATTCAAAATTAAATCAAACAATTAATTGAATTAATTGCAACGTTTAAACCACCCAATTAATAGAGGCGTTTAATATTTAATTAAACACACAAGTTGATTTTATTTAAAAAGGTGGTGCGGGTGCGTTACCTTAATTAAAGGTGGGGGGTTTCGAGGAAGTTGAAAAGGTGGGCCTCGTGTGGGCCTCACCCCACAAATATCCTACCTAGGTAGTTAACTACAAGTGGGTCCCACCCCAAACTCCCTTACTTAGGTTATAACCACATAATAGGGGAAAAGTGTTGTGACACAACACTTAAAACTATTTAATAAGAAATGAAAATATAATTGTAAAACAATTATATTTTTATTCCTCACATTTTTTTTAAAACAACACCTCCCGAGAAAACGCAACTCCAGAAAGGGTCTTCTTAATCAATTACCGGTTCTTCGTGTTCATCGGTGCCCTCAGATTTCATTTCCGATCACCAGTTCAAAAGTTAGAAAAACCCACTCGTTCGTTCATTGAACATACCAGAGCTAAACTTCGGAAAATGATTCCGGGAACACCGATCCTCAAAATCAGGCGCCGTCAGAAACTGCGTTCTTCTAAAATCTCAAAGAAAATTAAGACAAAAATTTTCCTTGAAATTTCCGGGTCTTTAAAAATTTCCTTTTTACCCATTTTTTACTTTTACTACATGGTATGTAAAGAATCTGTCTTTTGTTTACCATACGAGGTACTTTTTGAATTTTTCGGAAAAAGTACGAGAAGACTGTTTTTTAACTTATACGGCATGAACGGATTTTTACAGTTTCATAAAGCATTATTTTCATCAAGCATAATTCACAAGATTTCCTGATTATTTTCAACAAAATACTTTTCTTTTAAAATTTCATGGAATTTTGTGAAAAGAAAATGATTTTGAAGAAGAAAAGATATTATCCTCAAGAATTCTTTTCAAGTGTTCTGTCAAAACTATTTTCCATCTAAGATGACATTATTTAGTATGATTATGTTTCAAGTATAATGTGTCTATGATTTACATGGTTTCAATTTTCTTATGATGAAATGATATCCATTTGTTTTATATGGATTATGTTACGATGGGATTATGTTTATGAAACCCATTTTATTTATTGGGTTAGAATGAATGATTTTATGTTTATTTTGTGGCAAAAGTAAGAATGATTTAATTATGAGATGGTTGGGACCTATATCTCCCTCCAATGAATTGGGTAAAGATTTATATCTCATGAGATAGATAAGTCTGGAATGACATGTTAATCTGGTTCAGTGATAGAGGACTGGAATGAGGAGTGAACTCGATTCAGTAAGGGGCTTTGTCCACTAAATAGTCCTGGCAGCAATGCCTTGGCTACAATGGAAATCATATCAATTACTTAATGGTTTGAAAAAATGACATGTTTCCATGATATTTTATCATGATTGATGTTCCATTTTGAACTATGCCTTTTGTACTTCCATGTTTTATGTCATTGCTCAAGATTTTGATGTTTAAACATTATGTTCATGTTTTTAAGATCAAATGTATATGGTTTGTTTTATTTTCTCCTTGGTTACCCTTCCTGAGAATTTGAGCTCACCCTTTATATGTTTTATTTTCCCCAGTATATAAAGAATGGTTTTAGGTAAGAAAACAAAAAGGGGAAGATCTTTATGGGAGATGTTGATGATCTTTCACCATGATTATAAGATTATGTTCTGAGTTTCCAAAGACACTAAACTATTACAGTCCTTGAGTATTGTTTTTTTTTATGTATTAAGTATTCTGCAAAAGTAATGTAATGTCCATGTACATCAAGTTTGGGATCTCTACAGTTGGTATCATAGGAAATTTTTACCTAACCTTTGGAAACTAGGATGCAAAAACTTTAGTGAGATCCCTTGGGATATTTCTAAGTTATGTCTTGGGATGTCCTTAATGTTAAGTATAAGTATAGTTATTGTCCTAGAATTACGGTAACAATATTAGAATTAAGCCTAAGATGTTATATATTCAAGGTACACCCCCTTTATTATGTTTTTTTCCCAAGCAAGATTTTTGCCTCTCACACTATTCTTTTTGGGTTTTAGATGATGGCTAGAACCCGAAGGAATCATGTTAATTAATGTAATGGACAATGCAATGATTGTCCTTGTGAACAAACAAATGTTATGGGAGATGGAGTGCAAAATATTATTTCAATACTTACACAAGATATGAATCATTCTGGACTTCCAAATGAGTATAGAAGGGAACAATATTCTATTGAGTCCTTCATGAGGCAACGTCCACCTTTATTCAGTGGGTCTTCTGATCCACTTATTGCTGAACAATAGATCAGTACCTTTGAAAAGTTATTTTCCATAGTTCGTTGTTTGGAACATGAAAAATTCATTCTGGCTATTTACCATTTAGAAGGTGAAGCAGATCAATGGTGGACTCTAATTAAGAATACGAGGCCCTGAGATGAAATTTAATCCACGATATGAGATGATTTCAAGAACTTATTTCTCAATAAGTACTTACCTAGTATTCTTAGAACAAATATGGAAAAGGATTTCCTTGAGATTAAGAAAAAGGGTGATGAATCTGTTGGTATATACGAAGCAAATTTTACAAGGCTTGCAAGGTATGCATCTGGCTTTATCATCCAACCTAAAAGTAAAGATGATCGATTCTTCAGTGGCTTAAAACCAAGTCTTCGAAGGGAATTATCTATAAGAGAATTCAGTATCTATGAAGAAATTGTTCATTGTGCTATCAAGGTAGAAATGGAAGTTGGTGTTACATATCCATCTCATGGTTTTGACAAGAAATGAAAGATGGAGTTCAAGGAGAAATCTCAGAATAATGGTGAAAAGAATATAATTGTTTCTTTATGATCAAATTGTGGAAGGAAGCATGGTGGAGATTGTCTTAAAGGGACTATAAAATTCTTTAAGTATGGAAAATATGGTCATCGAGAAGCTGAGTGTCTAGGTAAAGTGAAAAAGGGTTGCTAATGATGTGAATAAAGAAAAGGCTGCAAAGAACGCACCACCGACACTTCAATGCTTCAAGTGCAAGGAAATGGGGCATTAAGCTAATCAATGCCCTAATCTAATGGTTAATGATAATCAACGTGAGAAACCTCTTAAGGAAAATGATAAAGGGAAATCACATGCGATCACTATTTGTGATGTTGAGTATGACAATGATGTTGTGTAATGATTAAGTGTTTATGTAATGGGATTTCAAAAATAGTATCATGGAATCTCATTTATGGTATCGTTGAATTTTTGAATATCTATGTATTGGTTTTCAAAAATTATATGATACCAGTAACCATGAAAAGTGATTGAATTTTTTTGTAAATAATATGATATGTGCATAATGAAGGGATAATGAAAAAATGAAATGAGATCATAATAGATATAAGGACAAAGTTATTTCATGGTTTGTGTATGTAGAAATTTTGGGATATTGGTATGTGAAATGTGTTAAATTTTTACAGCATTTATGTTTTCACTAAGGTTCAATAGGTATTCATTTTTCAATAGATTACATGATTAAGGTATTCACATGTTTGTAATGTGACCAACAAGATATATCATATGATATACGGGGGATAAATGATTGTATTCACGTGCTCGACAGATGAAATTTCTAGTAATTGTTTTCATTATACTATGAGCTTGGACATAAGTATTTTGGATAATCCTAAAGATTGGAATGGATTATGTTTGACATAAGTTAGTATTGTTTAAGGCTAGAAATTTTTTTGATATTATTGATGGAATGTTATAGTAATGTAGTTTTAGAAAAAGGACAACCTGCAGGACGGGTGAAAACCCATCACGTCGGACTAGGTTGTGCGAATCGAACCCACAACCGAAGTGCGACAGGCCTTTATTTCCTACCACTAGCCTACAAGAAGTCCCTGGTTAGTAGAAACTAGTTTTGTTTTATTAGGCAGGATGATAGATGAAGTATAAGTCTATTTTGGAACCATATCCGATTAATCTCACCATAGAAGGACTTTTGTATATAACTTTTGCTAACATATGTTTGAGATAGATGGAATGACCTATCAGTCTATCGCATGATCAGCTAAAACATCGCAAAAGGAAAATTGAACACCATTTCATTAAGAGATGAAGTGGAAATTATTCGAGGCATGAGAAACATTGAGATTGTACCAAAATCAAGTAAGTATTTCTTTTAATTCAAAATTTTTTCAACATTTGGGAAATGATCTTGAAAACCAAAAATGTTGTCCTAGTGCTCTAATATCTAATGAATCAAATGGCACCTTAGATCATCACAAATTTATGGCATTGTGACTATTGGAATTTTTCATAGCCCTATTCTCTACCAATCTCTATTAGAACTTGACGGCTAGATTTTTCTTCCATATCCATATTTCCACCTTTGTTCTCCTATGTGGGAACCTAAGTGATTAGTTACTTTGGGTATCTGTTTTGATTCTAATGTTAATTTTTTAAAATTAAGTTTTAGTATTCCTTATTATGATGTGGGTTTATATGAAATAAACTTTCAAGTATTAAACCATTTATAACCCTGAAGAATTTCGAGGGTGAAATTCATTTTAAGGGGGGTAAAATGTAACAACCCAAGATTTTATGAAAAATATTCTTTTAATTTCATTGATATCATGTATTGTACGTCACACCAAAAATTATATTGTTCTATATTCTACACTGTCTTAGCTTATATTATTCGCAAACACTATTCTTGTCTTGCGTTACACGCAATTGCGACCTTCCTCGATAGCGTGTGTAGTACGCAATACCTGGTTTCACTAAACATAAATATCTTGTTATAATATTATTATTGACTAGCCATTATGAATAGTATTAACTACATTTTTAATATTATAACATTAATATTCATCTTAAACATTTTAAAAAACATGGTATGTGAACAAAATAAAATTTTCGTGTAATATAAGTATTTTTCAAAAAATGTTGTCTTGCCGCCTTTCGATGGAACACCCACATTAAATTTAGTTTTTGAAATGTTTATAAGTTCAATTTTACAAAATGAAATTCTTTTTTGGAATCAGGATATAAAAAATTACTTTGGATAATGTTTTCACATTATTCTGATAACTTTCATATTTTAACGAATAGTAAAAACACACTATATTTTAATTAAAAACAATTTTTTTCATCGCAATAATTTACTTGGTTAAATTATAATATTGAATGTTTTTAAAGTATAAATAGAATATATTTTTACCATTTAATATAATTTATGTCATTACCATTAATTTTACATTGAATTCATAGGTAAAAACATTCCAATATTTGGCAATGTTTTAACTTTTAAAACCCGTTTTCATAACAACGGGATTAATTTTAAATTAATTACTACAACTTCTGTGTTTTGAATTTTAAAAAATTGATTCCATATTCGGATTCAGTGGATCAAAATTATGTTAATAGGTTACTTTTATTTTTTTGATATTTTGAATAGTAACTATGGTAATTTTTATTTACATCCGTTAAAGGTAAATCAGGTAATTAAGGGAAAAAATAAGATTATAAAATTACCCTAACACCTGAAAAAATTCTATTGGATGACTAAAAGTATACTCATATCACCTAAAGTTCATAATAGATTAATTTTATGGACTTTTGACCATGAAAATAATTTAATTATTATTAAAACCAATGAAAGTGACAACATGTCACTCTCTTAAATCTTATAAGTTTAATAATTTTAATTTAGTGATAAACATCATGAAACATCGAACATGAATAGTTTACATAAATATAATAAAATTATATATATCACCTGAATTTATTTATAATTTCTAGGGATTAAATAATTATCATTAATGGTGACACAATAGTGATGTTGAAATTATTTTATTGATTGAAATATCAAATAAATGGTTTTAAAAATATTAAAATAAATATTATATGAACTATTTAATGTTCTTCACAAATTTTTTAGATAAATATGTCATGTTATGAATCAATTAAAACTTTTAGTTCGAACATATATTCTCTGAGGATTTTATTTAAATTCAAATAAATGAATAGTGTTAAAATTAACACTATTCTTATTTTATAAAAATAACCTAATATAAAATTGTTTAAAAATCACAAAAATATTTATAAATTATAAATTAAAATTTATATGGTCTAAAATGTCATTAATTATCCAATTATGGACAATTCACTACACATAATTAATTATTTATAAAAATTTAGAATCTTATTACCACCAATAAATTTAAATATATTAAATAAAGATAAATCAAGTTGACAATGTTTAAAATAAATTCCAAAAATTTATAAATTTTAATGGTTGATGATATTACAACCCTATCTCATCTAAGATTTATATTTGAGTCATTTTGGAAGTTTTTTTGTGGGGTTTTAATTTATTATTAATTAATATTTTTGAGGTTTCCAAAGGTGCCCCTCTCCCCCTTATAAAAGGGAACCTCCTCCATCTCCTCTTCACAATAATTTTAGCCTTCAATCTCGGCCAAAAACTGAAAAGTTATCTTATCCACTTCCATAGAAACATTATATAGGTTCTAGTCTTATCAAAATACCAACTCTAGTTCCGTAAGAGGAATCTTAAAGGAGGTTCGTCAAAGAAGAGGTAATCTCTTCTACCGATTCATTCAAGTTTCTTTCTTCTTCAACTTAATCTTCTTTAGTTGTTTCATTATAATGTAATATAATCATTATAATTAATATACTGATATGTTATTACAAATATGAAACAACCCCATTTCACCTTCTATCCATCCTACGGAAAATGAAATCGTTGCGCGTGCGTACGTACGGAATACCATCTCCATGCTGTGGTGTAATCTGTTTTTCCACCACCACCTTACATGGATGGGTATAATGGTGTAAATAATAACTATATATGGTTATTATAACATCATACCTATTCTGATATATTATATCATTCACCTCAATTCCATTCAATAATTATGGGAACGATATCATCACTCGTGAGTACGTATGGATTATTGTCTCCATGATGCGATGATATTCATTCTCCATGTTAACCATTCAAGAATGATTATAAAGTATATATAATGAATAAAAATAAAATATATGACATAATGAAGATACTGTATTTATGTATATATATATAAATTTCATATACTTACTTCCATTCAAGTCAATAAGGAATGGAAAATAGCGTTCATGCGTACGTACGGCCTACCGTCTCCATGAACGGTGTATTTCATTTCATTCATCTATCTATTATAAATATATATATAAAGAATATATATGATATATATAAATCATGATTTACATTTTGGAAGTAAGTAAATCATGATATATGTAATAATAATATCAAGAACAACAAGTCCAAACACGTACGATAAATAAAACGATTTTACCCAAAACGCTACTTTAACATTGAATTTAAAAAATAATGGGTAATATAAAGTCATAAGTTAACCATATATGCTATAATAACAATTAATATGATTATGTAATAAGTAAATGACATTATTTAAATCATTATACAGGAGGTTCATATACGTACGAAGCATATCCGACCTAAGGTAAGGGATAACTTTTCCAATCTCGTTTTTATCCGTGATTGTTTATTCGTAAGTATTTATTGGGGTTATATTTATCACCTGTGTACCTATTTTCTAAATATGGTTTCATGAATGTTTAATGTCATTTTTACCAATTTTTGACTTTTACTGCATGGTATGTAAGGAATCTTTATTTTGTTTACCATACGAGGTACTTTTTGACTTTTCTGGCAAAAGTACGAGAAGAAAGTTTTTTTAAGTTATACGGTATGAACAAATTTTTACGGTTTCATAAAGCCTTATTTTCATGAATCTTCCTTCACAAGATTTCATTATTATTTCCAAAAAAATCCTTTTCTTTTAAAATTTCATGGAATTTTGTGAAAATAAAATGATTTTTAAGAAGAAATCATATTATCCTCAAGAATTATTTTCAAGTGTTTTTTCAAAACTATTTTCCATCTAAGATTAAATTTAGTTTGATTATGTTTCAAGTATAATGTATCTATGATTTACATGGATTCAGTTTTCTTATGATGAAATGATATCCATTTTTTTATATGGAGTATGTTATGATGGGATGATGTTTATGAAACCCATTTTATTTATTGGGTTAGAATAAATGATTTACGTTTATTTTGTGGCACAAGTAGGAATGATTTCATTATGAGATGGGTGGGAGCTATATCACCATCCAATTGATTGGATACAGATTTATATCTGATGAGATAGTCATGGCTGGAACAACATGTTAATCAGATTCAGTGATACAGGATTCGAACAAGGAGTGAACTCGATTCAGTAAGGGACTTTGTCCACTAAGATAGTCTTGGCAGCGATGCCTTGGCTACTATAGAAATAATATAAAGTGCTTAATGGTTTGACAAAATGACATGTTTCCATGCTATTTTATCATGATTTATTTTCCATTATGATATATGCCTTATGTACATCCATGTTTTCTGTCATTACTCAAGATTTTGATGTTTAAACATCATGTTCATGTTTTTAAGTTCAAATATATATGGTTTGTTTTATTTTCTCCATGCTTACCCTTACTGAGAATTTCATCTCACCCTTTATATGTTTTCTTTTCCCCATTATATAAAGAAAGGTTTTAGGTAAGAAAAAAAAAGAGGAAGATCTTTATAGGAGATATTGAAGTTCTTTCACCATGATTAGAAGATAATGTTCCGAGTTTCCAAAGACACTAAACTATTACGGTCCTTGAGTGTTGGTTTTTGTTATGTATTAAGTATTCTGCAAAAGTAATGTAATGTCCATGTACGTCAAGTTTGGGGTCTCTACAGATATTCATATGGTTCCATTTGAATACATTATTAGAAACTATTCTTGTATGATAACTCAAGTAATGGGAGCTATTGACCCAATTCTCCTTTGAATTACACTAAATTCTATTAGAATTTCCTTGAGTATATGAGTAGTCCTTTCCGATTGGCTATCTATATTGGGGTGATATGTTATACTGGAATTCAATTCACTATTCAAAGAATGATGAATACTTCTCTATAATTTATATGTGAAACATTGATCATGAATATAGTTGATTGATATTAGTACCCCATATAGCCACAATACTTTAAATATATAAGGGAATGTATTTCAATAGAAAAATCATCATGAATAGTAATATTGTGGGTAGTGTTGGTGAGTTGGTCCACCATGACCCATATCACATTTCTTCATTTTGATGTCTTCAAGTGAGCAGTGGACAAGTCCATGGTGATGTTCTCCTGATTCCACATGGGTATATTCAATTGTTTCATAATCCCCTTGGGATTATATGGCTCATATTGAATTGACTGGAATACCATGAAACTTTATATATACTCAACAATATCTTTCTTCATGTTGTACCTCCAAAGTTCTCTAAAATATCACATTACATCATGTTACTTCATGGATAGATACAAAAAGGTGATCTATGTGGATTATCTATAGATACCCAGGCTTAAAAAATGGACATTACACCATTTTAGATGAATATTATGTACATTACAATAATACATGCATGAGTACCATAATCGTTAGTGTCTTTGAAAACATGGAAACAAAGTCTTCTATCCTATTGAAATATCTTCAACATCACCAATAAATATCTCCAGCTTTATTACTTCTACCTAAAACCATGCTTCATGACCTGGGGAAAGGAAACATAATAAAGGGTGAGATAAAATGCTCAGTAAGGGTATGTAAGGGAGATATATAAGAATAATTATGAGAATAAGGGCATGATAATATGATCACGAAAAAAAATCATATACTTCATATCAAAGATCATATATATGAATCATGACATAAAGCATGGCAGTTCATAAGAAATGAATCATAAGAAAATAAAGAACATAATCCATGAACGTAAAACATTGGAATAAAACATGGGATTGTCCATGACACATAACCATATAATATTATTTCAATATTAGCCAAGGAATTTCTACCAAAACAACCTTGTTTGTATGGTTTCACTCCACATACCTTCTTGGAAATCATGGTTAACTCCCATGGCCATCATATTAGCATGAGTTCACTACCGATACCATCTTGGTAGTCATGGTTAACTGACATTACCATCTTAGTAGTCAATGTTCACTTCGAAGACCATCTTAGTATATCTCATGAGATATAAATATTTATCAAACGCATTATAGGGAGATATAGGCCCCCCATATCATAATGAGATAATACATACAAGTTCCACAAGATCATAAATAATATATCATAACTCGTGAAATGAAATAAGTATTATAAACAAGTAATCATATCATAACTTGTGAAAAAAATAGATTTCATAATCATTTCAACATAAACATAACCCTTGATAATAATCATGTTTTGAAAGAATATAATCTATGAAAGACAAAAAAAATTTCTTAAACATATAACAATTAAAATGGTACAATATTTCATAAACATATTACCCATGAAAGATATATGGATTTAATAAAGACCATTACTTTATGTGTAACCCCTTCATAGAAATAATTTTAACAGAACCTTTATATCATTTCTTGAAACAAAATGAGTGAAATCAACAGTTGTCATCCTAGATGGAAAATAATTTCTTAATATTTTTCAAATTCATTTCTTGAGGAAAATGTACATTATTCTTTAAATAAAGTCTTTTCAATAAATAAAACTATTTGAAAATAATTTTCTTATAAATATCTTTAAAACATATAAAGATGAGTTGAAATCATTTCAAAAACCTCTTTCCTTGAAAACATATAAAATAAGCTTCAAATGTCTTTTTAAAAAATATTTTATTTGAAAACACTTTTAAAACATTAAAAGAAATCTAGAAAACGTTTTGAAAACCATTAATTTGAAAATACATTGTAAAATTATAAATTCATCTTGAAAATGATTGTAAAACCATTTATATGAAAATAATTTTATAACATACAAATAAATATAAAAAATTTATGGGAAACTATTTTCCTTGAAAACTTATAAAAGAAGCATGAAAACATTTTGAGAACCATTTATTTGAAAATAATTTTAAAACATTTAAATAATTCTTGAAAACTCATTTAAATACATTTATTTAAAAATACATTGAAAACATAAAAATAATGATTCATAACATTTTGAAAATTATTTTCATTAAAAACATATAAAAGAAGTCAAAAAAAATATAAGACGGTTTTTTTGAAAACAATTCAAAAATATTTTTAAAAATTAACCATTAAAACATGAAAAGGAATCTTAATAGAAATGAAGGTAGGTAAATCTGCACATGTTGTATGAGGTAAAATAAATATTCTTTTTTCCTGGTGAAAAGTTTTGAAAAATGCCTTGATTGGAAAGAAAAAATTAGAATAATTTGAAAATTGGTAAAACAAAAAAAAGGGTAAAATTTGATTTTAACGATCATATGAGATTTTTAGAATATTCCTAGAAACCCTTATAAATAATTTTTTGAATGAACATAGATTCCCGATCAAAGAGAGGGTTAAGTCAGAATTTCCTAAAATGACTTTCATAACTATATTATGCACCAAAGAGTAGAAAAATGGCACAAATACATGATTATATTTTTAATATATAAATGATAATAAATTTCATGAATTTTATTGATTGATTGATAATAATATTTCATTAAAGAAAGAATAAACATAAACCATCTCAAAAAGCGATGAGATTGTTTTAATAAACTCTTATAACATGGTTTCTTGGGATCATAATCTATATGTAAGAATATAAAATTAACTAAATCTTTAAAATATAAATATTATTTGTAGATTCATGATATCACATGTAAAATGGATTTATATATACCTCGAAATTATTTTTGGTGAATAAATAAACATGAGTCTCAAAGAAGGCAGATTGAGACAAAACTATTTTTCTGATTTGGTACCTTTTGAAGCTTAAACTACATGAAATAAAGTTAATATAATAGATATATAAATAACCATAAACTTAAGTATATGAATCATTTAATACATCCATGGGTAGAATACACACCAATCAAAAGGTTTTGTTTGTAAATAAAGCACATATCTCATAGAAATAAAAAGTTTTATGAAATCCCCTTACATCGTGTCTGGAATATCATCATACTCTTTCAAACCAATTGTATAAGAAATAAATATTTATTATATATATTTTATAGAACCATATTCTTATATATATTTTCTTATTACAACATTATATTACTCTCTTGTAAATAATCTAATGCTAAGGATTCACTTTGGGTAATATTCTCTTTATTCTTCACATGTTTCTTTATTTTTTATATCTTTAGTATTTATACTATATATCCTAAGTTATAGAATGTAAACCTTGATTTAAATTTCATTTATATATATTATATTTTTATTATAATAATATATATGATATGAAATGGAATACACCGTTCATGGAGTCAATATGTCGTATATATGCATGAATGTTATTTCTTTTTAATTGTCGTGTTGAAAGAAATAATTTTAAATAAATATATGTATATATATAATGATTGAATTATATTTATGATAAAATTTATATTATATACTCACTAAAACTTTCCTTAATATAATCCATGTAGAGTATGAACAAATCATATTGCTTTGAGGGGGCGGTAGTCCACACTTCCTCAAACGAAATTATCATATTAAAATCGAATGGAAAGTAAAGAGATATATGCATTAAATGTAATAAATAAGAATAAATAAAGAATAAATATAATATATAAAATTTATAAAAAGGGTTTCCATAATAAGTTCCACCATGAAATGTGGTAATAAAAATTGAACAATTATCGTTTAGTGAGGCGGTAGTTCGTATTACACATAAATAATATGTTCATTATTAATTAGATGGATGTTTGGGTAACTGTAGGTTTAAAAACAATAATTAAAAAATCATATTTTATTTATGATTCTATTTTTTTATACAGTAATGGAAAAAATTTGAGGGGATGGTCAATGAAAATAAAAGGACGTGAGAGAAGACGTTACGTCTTAATCGGGTAGATCCTTTTGGTTTATGCTAAAATTCTTCTTAGATTGCCTTTTTTACAACAGATGGATTCTAGGAGGAATTTAGGATTTTTTTAAGTGTATTGGTAATATATTGTCTGAACTTAAGAGATATGATATGTGTGAATAGGTGGGAGTGGCAGTGGCCTTTTATAGCGAATAAAACAGACTCACTCGAAATTTTTGAAAAAAAGTTAAGAGTGAAAAAGTTGTTATAAAAAGAGTCCAAAAATAATAATTCAATCCTTATTTTAAAATAATGGCTTTAAAATTGGTTTTGGACATTTTTCTTGGTTATTTGGGCCCCTAAGAATAAGGTTTAGTCTTTAATTAAGCTTAATTTGACATTAACCGCTGTGATTGATTTTAATCACCTTTACTCATCATTTTGGTCAGAAATCAACATTATAAAATTATAATATAAATTTTATAATGATTAAAATGGTGTATTAGGGTATTAAAAAACTTAGTTCCAAAAGTGGAAAAATTAATATTAATGCTAATCCTGCAGAAAATATTAAATTATTGGGTTTTAAAGTGGAAATAAGTTCGAAAGTTTATTAAGTTTTTATATTCAATTTCAATGTAAAATTCATTAAAAAGACTTAAAATGTATTAATATATGTATAATTTATTTAATATGACCTTAAAAAAATTTATTATATAATTTAACATTAATAATTATTTAATTGAATGGGTATTTATTAACTGAAAAACAATATTTTTCACTATTCAATAAAAATGACGTTTCACAGAAATATAGAAAAATATCACCATAAGATTGGTTTGAAATTTTTAATTAAAAAATTATGTTTATTTTATCAAATTAATTTTCTAAATGTCTATAAAATTAATTTTATTATTAATGTTGGTTCATTTGACAAAATAAAATTTTTAAATATAAAAAGACTTTACCAAAAATCATATCTTTCATTATCAACACGTTTTATCTGTATAAAACAATTATAAATAATATATAAAAATTGGTTATTACAATTCATATAACTAGGTTTAATGGATAGTTTATAATTATCTCATTTAAATAATTATAATAATAAAATTATGTTTCGTAGAAACATTGATGTTGTGTGTAACGTACGCTAAGTCTATATTATATGTAACATATGCCATGTTCGTGTTCTGTGTAACATACACCAAGTCTATTACATTTGAAAGGATTATTTAAATTGTTTTTTAATATATATATATATATATATTGAACTATTTCTAGTGTCATATGAGATGAAAAATATCCAAAAGAAAAATTAATTTGAAAAAAATCACAAAATCCCAAGGTGTCAAATTCTACCCCCTTTAAAATGAATTTCAACCTCAAAATTAATCTGGGTTATCAAAGGTTTAATACTTGAAATTATTTTTCATCAAAACCCACATCGTAAAAATTAATACTAATTTAATGACCCTTACTTTTATAAATAATTTCTCCCCTTTTTTAATTAAATTTCTTATAAATATAGAAAACACATGCACATATTTTGTTTTATTAAATATAATTTTATTTAAATTAAAATTATGTATCTTAAAAATTGGTAATGTATTCGTTGAATAATGATCACATGACTAGTATAAATATATGGTTTTAATAAATCCTTTGGGCACAGACAAAGGAAGTGATGACCTCACACAGTAGGATCATACCTTATAAAGCCCATTTATTAGAGACTTTGAGGGAGATAAGATTTATGGGATTTACCCTATACCAATCCCACGATGAGATCCAACAACTTATGCATGAGTGATACTATTTACGAGAGAATTTCAAGCTCATTGGGATCATAACCCCAACCATGTTCACGGAATGGCCCCATGAAATCCCCACTATCACACAAATTACTCTTAAGGTATATTCTTGTGTAACAAAGGGATATGCATCAAGATCCTAGAATTAGAAATATTAACATTATTTTTATAAATAATATTAAATATTTTTTCCCTATTATTATTACATTGTAATCATTTTTTTAAAGCACAAATATTATTTTTCGTTAATATTAAAATTCATTTAAGAAATATATTTTGAGGAATTTATGGATTTTTAAAATAAATAATATTTAAATAATATAAAATTATTAAATTTGTTTTTTTAATATTAATGATCATATAATTTTTTATGAAGTCAAATGTAATTTTTATTAGGGTTCGAAAACTGTTATTGAAAAAAACCCGTCATTTTGAATAAATGAAAGTTTTATTTTAAAAGAGAAAATTCACATATTTAGAAAATTATTCAGATAAAATGAACAATATTATTGGAATCGGTATATTGAATGTATTAAATGGTGATTCTTTCACAATTTTCATAGACAACAAAATTTTTATGTAAAAAATAAATACCATATAAATATACGGTATTTTTAATGACATCATAATACCGCAATAGTTATGTAATAAACACTATAAAAGGTATAACTGGCCAAAAATATGTTTTCCATTTAAAATAATGTGATTTTAAGATTATTTTATTTATTTTATAATGTCATAGTAAATCCTCCAAAACATATAAAATATTTTTTGATTTTAAAATAATTTCATTGAATGTGTGACTCACCTACACATAAGAAAGGAACAACCACTACATGAGTAGCTAATGAGTTGGGCTCAAAGTGGATGCTACTGGAGATCGCCAGTATCAGAATCGTCTATGGCTGCTGGGGAAGAAGAATCATCCATGGGATGCGGATATGAGTATGGTTATTATGACGTGTAAGTCTGTGTTAGTTGTACTCTCTGTTTTTTGGGTCTTGTTTTGAGTTTGTGTTTGTACTTGGGCTCTGAAAACCTGTAAGCCGGCTTTTGAAATTCAAAAAAAATATTGAGAGAATATTTTTTTATGTAGTGTCAAAAACCAAAATACAATAGAAACCCCCCTCCTTTCCTATATAAACCCACACAAGCTCCCAAGGCACCCACAACCTCCAATTTCTCTACACTAAAACTTCTTCAAGATCATACAAACTATTCTCTATACTCCCTAGAGTCCCCTTAAAGAACCCTAAGCTCCCATGAATCATCTCATAAGCCTTTGGAGTCACACATCAATGCTAGGGATTCTTTCCCTCCTTTTTTTATCATGCACTTAATTTATGATAGGCCTTTTTTATTTCCATTTGATTAAGTTGGGAATAATTATTACTTATCCTCCTTAATTTCCATTTGATTTTTAAATTATGGGATCCCTTTCACTGTCATTTATCCTTTTTATGAACCCTTATGTACACCCATTACTATACTGAAATTTTTTGAGGAATATTCCACCCTCATCTTATATCATGAATTAATTTTGTGTTATGTCTTATAAATTACATTTTCCTATGTTGGGATATATTCTTATATATACCATTTACTGTCCATTTCATGTCTAAATGATGAAAAAACAATTTCACTCTCATCAACATATTTTATGAATTTCTATATGATGTCGTTATGCTGATAAAATTACACTAAGATTTTCCCTGAAAAAAATAAACATGTAGTGAATACCATAACCATTTTACTATCAAGTATATTCACCTTCATGAAAATATAATTTTTGGATGTGGACTTACAAATATTTATTACACAATTTTAGATCTTGGAGGAAATTTTGATGTTGAATCAAACCATGTTATATAATCTATGTGGCACACTTAAATGTCAGAATGAAATGGGTATGAAGGGTGCCTCTTGACAGTACTCCAATGCTTTGGGTAATTGTCAGTATCACGATATGTCATGTTGGGATAAGGGTTTTAAATTATTCTGTTATGGTACTTTTCCACCATGGGGTCTTGGAAGATTTATCTTTGATTTATTTATGATACAGTGTATTATTTTGTTTCCACATTTTCCATGTTATGATTATCATGATATATCATGACTTATTATTGATGTTCATTTACTCCCCATTGATATTCCTTTTCTAACATGTATTGTTATCTTCATGTTATTCTATGTTTTCCCCCTTACTATGATTTATATCTCTCCACTTTCTTATGTGTGTCCTCAGGTTATTCCATGCAGTGTTATGTATGAAGGAACATTTTGGTCATGTTAAATAAGTTTTCAATAAAGATGTTTATTTTCATGTTTTTATTTTTTATGTAATGTACATAATTTAACAAATAAACTATACCTCTTGATCTTATGAGTTGAATTAAGTTATATTTTACGTAAAAAATCAGTTGTAAAAATTAAATAAAGAGAAGGTTTGTTATAGTTCGTATCAGAGGATAGGTTTAGTTATTTTTGGGATTAGAATCAGAAAACCCTAGTAAAAACCCTTAAAGATAAGTCTATGTGTAATAAAACATCCCAAAATTTTGGTTAGTGTATAGAAATTGGTTTATTAGTAAAATAAATCCCTTTCTATATACTACAAGTTGATGTGGTTCTAGAATAGATGTACCTAGGATTAACAACTCTAACAAGGTGTTCCAAGCCTGACTTAGGGGAACGTGATACCCGAAAATGGGCCTTATTTTGCACATGATTGGACACACCCTAGGGATATTCTTTGGTAAATTCAAAATCTCATTATAAACCATTATTAAAGGAGGATATTCCCATATTAATATGTGTTAGAAAGTAGATCATGGATAACATAGACTGAATCCTATAAACTCAGAAGTTAATGAGATAAATATATGTTATCCATCAAATTTCATTGGATTCCACCTTTATGTGTCTAAATATTTAAGATACTCATACCTAAATTACCTTTTATTCTATCCAATGGTTGAAATTATGAGAAATAATTCTAAAAACTGATATAAAAGGCAGTGTGAGGATTTCTCTAATGAGATTCCCAACCTGATGGGATCAAAAATCTAATACTTCATCACAATACTCTCTCAATTAATTCATTTACTAAATTTAAACCTATACTAGGAGGATCATACAACCCACTCCCAAGAGAGAGTAACCCGCAGTCGAGAGCATCATGCAACAAAGGCCTCCTACATTCAGTGGATCAATTGATCCCTTAATCCCAAAGTAATGGATCAATTCGATTGAAAATATCTTCTCCATCCTTTAATGTTACAAATATGTGAAGGTTATTCTGGATGTTTATTTTATGGAGGTTGAATCTTATCAGTGGTGAAAATTGATCGATAATACAAAGCCCGAGGAAGAGATCGAATTAATAGAGTGAAATGAATTCCAAAAAATTCTTTTTTATAAATATTCCCCCAGCACACTCCATATTAATATGTAAAGAGATTTACTTGAACTCAAGAAAAAAAATGAAGAATATGCTGGTAAGTATGAAACAAACTTCAAAATACTTTCATGACATGCCTTAGATTTTGTCTTTACACCCAAATTCATGGTTGAGCATTTGTTTTGTGTGATAAATCCAAGTATATGAAGAGCCTTAGATTTCTATGACATGGATAGTTATGAGGAAATTTTTTGATGTTCCCTTAAAGATGAGATGGAGATCAGGGAATCTTAGGGGTATCATGGTGATAAGATTTAGAAATTAAATTTTAATTCTGGTGGTTTTATGGATAAATCCAATGGTGATAAGAAATTTCAGCACCCCAATTGTCAAAGGCATGGAATGAAGCACCACAAAAATCACGTAATCGGAAAAAAAGAAATTCTCTAGGTGTGGAAGAGAAGGGAACTCGACCAATGTTTATCAACAGGAGAAAAAAACCAATGTTACATAGTGATGATATAATTTGGTCAACCCTGAACTCGTTGTTTAGTTATTCATTTAGAAGTAACCATGGCACGTTGGGAACCAATGCACAAGCCAAGGGTTTTTTAGGCAACCAAAAACCACCATAGCTGAAATGGAAACAATTTACCATCACTACCAATGAGATGAATTCTGGAAACATAGTGGTGAAATGTACGCTAGTTATTCATTCACGAACATCGATCATACATTTTTATTCTAGTTCTATGATTTCCTTTATATCATGAATATTTTGTATAACTATTCAAAAAACACCACAAATCATGTAATTAGAGATATCGGTGAAAACAGATAACGGGGAAATTATTTCATCCCATGTATATAACTACACACTTATCATAATTTGTGCATTCAAACTCCTGGTGAAACTTTTCATACAACCCTTGGTGGGATATTATATTATTCTGGGATTGGATTGGCTTTCCTTATATAGAGCCAACATAAATTAATGCGAGAGAGAAATTAATCTCCAAATGGTGAATCAACCACCAATTCTATACCAGTGAAAGGGGGATGATAAATATTATCTAGCACCATCATATCTATCATGTGTATTATTTTCCTATGAGGTATAGTATCTAGATCAACTCATTTAGTCTATAGGAAGAACCACCCTCAAAGACATGCCTATTGTGGGGGAAAATGTTGATATGTTTCCCAAGGATTTTTTTTGGCCTTCCTCCTAGCAATGCAGTTTATTGTTTTATCAAACTTATTCCTAGGGTGTGTCCAATATCCAAGACTCCATATAGATTGGCAGTTGTGAAACATGTGGAGCTAAAGAAACAACTACCTGAGAATTTGTGTAAAGAGATTATATACCCAAGTTCTTTACCATGGGGTTCACCAGTTTTCTTCATAATGAAGAAGGATGGGTCAATGCACCTTTGCATTGATTATCATGGTATTATCAAAATAATAGTAGTGAAAAATTATTCTTTCTCATTAATTGATTGTTTGATCAATTAACTATGTGGATCATAATAATTCTACATGGTGGATCTGAAGTTGTGATATTAATAAGTAAGGGTGAAGATGGAGGATATCCCCAAGACTCCTTTTCAAACAAGGTATGGGAATTATGACATCATAGTGATGCCCTTCAAACTCAATAATTTCTCAAAAATATTCAATTACATGATTTATAGTCTTTAGATAATACCTTGAAAAATTTGTGGTATTATTGATAGATTATATTCTGATATACTCTAAAACAAAGAAAGACCATGAGGAGCATCTGATCACTATGCTAAAGACCTTTTGAAAGGAGAAGCTCTATGAAATGTACACAAGTGTGAGTTCTAGTTGAAAGATGTCTCATTCCTTGGGAATATAAAAAAAATGAAAATGATATATGTGGATCCTTAAAGTACAAAATAAATAATGGGATGTTTGAGGTCAACATCCACGATAGATATCCATAGTGTCTTTGGGTTACCTTGATATTATCACTGATTTGTGAGAAATTTATCATGATTGTCAAACCCACTTACCAGGCTAACTTGGAAGGGAGTGAAATTATCGTGAAATGATGAATGTGAGGAAACATTCATGGAGTTGAAAATCATTCATTTCACTACCCTTGTGCTCACACTTCCCACAAGTGGGGAGATTTTTGTAATTTTTTGAGATGATTAAAAGAATGGATTGGGACGTGTGTTGATTAAAAATGAAAATTTCATTTCCTACATCTCAAGGAAGTTCAAAATTCAAGAGAAAAAACTATCCCACGAAAGATCTAGAGTTGGAAGATATGGTCTTTAGGTTGAAAATCTAGTGGAATTTACTCTTTGGGGAGAAGTGTGAAATATATAAGTATCTAAAAAGTCTCAAATATATATTCACACATAAAGAGATAAATATTCACCAATGAAGATGGTTAGATATCATCAAGGGTTACGACTAATCGATCCACTACCATCTTGGGAAAGTGAACAAGGCGGAAAATGATCTAAGTAGAAAAGACCAGTAATTCTGTCATTGATGAGAATTAAGAAGGATCTGATCTTATTATATTTAAAGAAGAAATACATGCTAATCAAAAAAGAAAGGAACATCATCAATAATTTCAAAAACTATTTCTCAACTGTATATTTTGGAAAGGTTAAAAGATGCTCAAAAAAATGATGTGGGAAATCATAATAAAGTGTAAACTATTATAAAAGTGAAATCCCTGGATCTCAATGTTAATGAATAAGGAATTGTGATATTTCTGGGTCAATACTATGTTTTCCATCAAATACATTGTTAAAAACTATATTTTGGATGATACACATAATTCTACTTTCTCCATTTACCAAGGAAACAAAAAAATGTACCAAAAACTCCAAGAGAACTATTGGTGGGATAACATGAAGAAGAAGATCACTTATTGTACATCAAAGTTCATGTTATGTTAGAAAGTGAAGGATGAAAGGAAAAAATATAAAGGGGTTATGCAACCATTACCCATACCAATATGGAAATGGGAAAAAATCACCATGGACTTTTTCATCAGACATCCAATGAAAAATGATATTTGGTTTGTTTTGGATCTTCTTACAAGGACTTCACACTTCATCGCAATTTGAAAGAATTTACCACTTGATCAAATGGAATATATATAAATCGAAGAAGTGGTAAGGCCACACAAAGTACCATTATTGATTTTTTCTAATCTATATCCAAGATTCACTTCTATGTTTTGAAAATGTATCCCACATGCTCTAAACACTAAGCTAAACTTCAGTAACACGTATCACCCTCAAATTGATGCCCAATCTTATAAGACTATCCAAACACATGTGGACATATCATGATATTTCCCAATAGACTTAAAAGGATGACGGGACCAACATCTTCCTTTGTTGGAGTTCCCTTACAACAAAAATTTCCACTCAAGAATCTAAATGGACCCCTATGAATATTTTTATGGGAAGAGGTGAAGAACACTAACATGTTGTGAAGATGTTGGGGAACTAAACCTTATAGGTCTTAAAATGGTTTATTAAATGATGGATATGGTAAAGACCATCCAAAAATATATCAATACTGCTCAGAGTCAACAAAATATCTATGTTGACAATCATTGATGAGACCTAGATTTTGATTTTGGAGATATGATATTTCTATGCATTTCTTCATAGAAGATAATGTTGAGATTTGGGAAGTAGGGAAAGCTTAGTCCATAGTAAATCGACTCTTTTGAGATATTTGATCACATCGGAGAAGTGGACTATAGACTAGAACTCCAACCAAACATGTCTCAAGTACATGATGTATTCCATGTATCCCTCTTCAGAATGTACATACCAGACACATCACAGGCCCTCAATCTAGAGGTGGTACCACTATAGAATGAACTTTACTATGAAGATCAGTCAGTGAGGATCTTATATATTATAAAAAAAGTTATTTTAAATAAGACAATTACCCTTGTCAAAATGTTGTAGAGAAACCACTTGTTTTAAGAAGCAATGTGGGAACCACAGGAGGTGATTAAGTAGAGTTACCATAATTTATTTTAGCGTGGAAAAATAAAAAATTGAGGGAGAAATTTATAAAGGGTGGAAGATTGTAACAAAGTGAACTATAATAAAAAATTCCCCTTTTTGATTTAATTAAATGTATTATGGATATAAAAATGCATGCACTTCTATTGTTTTAATATACCCAATTGGATTTAAATAACCAATACTTATTTTTAAAAATGTTAATGTAGTCATTTAATAGTGATCACATGACTAGTATAAATATAGGGTTTTAAAAAATCCTTTTGGGACAGAAAAAGGAAGTGATGGACTCAACCTGTAGGATCATACCCTATAAATCCCATCTATCAGATCTTATATGGGAGAAACCATTTCTATTCTTTTCCCTAGACCAAGCCCAAGTTGAGATCCAATATCTTAAGAATGGGATAAATCATTTATGGGAAAATTTCAAGCTCATCAAGATCACGACCCATACCATGTTCACTGAATGACCCCGTGAAAGCCCCACCATCACATAATATACTCTTCTGGTGTATGATTCTATAAAAATGTGATATGTATCAAGACCCAAGAATTAGGAATATGTACATTATGTTTTTATAGAATAATGAAAATATATACATCCGTTTTTTTACATTGTAAATTATTTTTAATGAAAAATAGTATTTTTGGTTAATATTCAAATTTATTTACAATATATATTTTGATGAATTAATGGATTTTATAAATATTTTTTTAAAATAATTTACTATTAAATTATTTTATTAAATATAAACAATCATATTTATTTTTATGAAATAAAAATTAATATTTATTAGGGTTCGAAAACTGTTATTGACATAAAACCATCATTTTCAATAAATATCAGTTTTTATTTTAAAAGTAAAAATTCTGATATTCATAACATTAATCATATAATATTATTATCATTTTTGGAATCAAGATATTTAAATTATACAGTGATGAATTTTTCTTAATTTTTTGAGACAGACAGATTTTTGCATAAAAATCAAATACTATATAAACATACGCTGTGTTTTATGAAATCATAATATCCCCATAGTGAGTTAATAAAAAATTAAAAGGCTTACTCATAAATTTTAGTTTTTCATTTAAAATAATGTGATTTTAAGTTTATTTTATTTATTTTATAAATCATTAATGAATCCTCCGAAACTTATAAATTATTTGATTATTTTATAATCATTTCATTGAAAGTGTGACTCATCTTCACATAAGAAATGGAAATATTTTATAATATTTGGACCTTGTACTTATAATATAATTTATCCCACTCCCCTTTTAAAAAAAATGAGGAAAAACTATGGTATGGTTTTTGGTTTTGAATAATTTTTTATGTAATGTCTAAAACAAAAATAATAAGGACCCCCCTCTTTTCCTAGATAAACCATCCCAAGATCCCATTTCTCTTCCCTAAGACTCCTTAAAGATATTCCACACTCTACAATCTACACCCTATAGTCCTCCCAAGTCACCCAATCTCTTAATAAGCCTCTCTTAAGTCTTTAGAGTCACACATCCAAGTAAGGTCTTCTTTATCTCCTCTTTTTATCAAGAACTTCATTTATGATATTCTCTTTTGATATTACTTTTCGTAATATGGGATACGTTATTTATGTCCCATTTAATTTTTAAATGATGGAATCCATTTCAATCTTATTTAACCATTTTATGAACCCTTGTGTACAATGTTTTCTATGAATAAATTTTGTAAGGAATCTTGAACCCTCCTCTTTTAGCAAGAATTATTTTTTTGTTATGTCATATAAATTATTTTTTCCTATGTTGGGGTTTTTTCTTAAATATCCCTCATACTTTCCAATTAATTTCTAAATAATGAGATACCCCTTTTATATCTCATAAATTCATTTCTTGAATTTCTATTCCACGTCATTATGCTGCCGAAATTGCAATATGATTTTCTATGCTAAAATCATCATGTAGTGAATACCATAGCCATTAATCTATCACGCGTATTCATCTTAATGCACATATAATTATTTATTGGGGACTTTAAATTATGTATTCTACATTCTTAGATCATTAAATAAATTATTATGTTGAATGAATCCGTGTTATATGATCTATGTGGAACATTTAAAAAAAATGAAATGATTATGAAGGGATCACCCTAACAGTACTATATTGCATTGTGTACTATTTTGTATCATGATACATCATGTTGGGATAGAGGATTTACCTAATTCAATTATAGGACATTGTCCACTATGGTTTCTTGTAAGATTTATCCTTGATCTATTTATGATGTAGTGTTTTAAAATATTACCACATTTTCCTTTTTATGATTGTCATGCTATATCATGACTTATTATTCATGTTCCTTTACATCTCATTGATATTCCATGGCTAATCAAACATATTTATTTATCTAAAAAAATAGTACTTCAACACTGGTTCATAGGGAAACAAAACCAAAAAGTGATGTTTGGGGGGGTCTGATGTTGTGGAAAAGGAGGGCCTCTACGAGAACAAGATTGGTTCCCTCTGTGGGAAAGGATCCAAGGCCAGAAAAACACGACATTTAGACTCCTGGGACTTCCATGGAAGATATAAAGTCCACAACCACATTCCCTTCGTTCCACAAATGGTTGACTTCCATGTTATTCCTTAACAAACCCTTGCACATCCGAATAGTGTAAGAAATGGTCCATGGGATGGAAATGATACCACATAATTAATTATAAACAACAATAGATTTGGTTTTTACAGCACCTAGATTGAAATTATTTGGGATGCAATGAAACAGACCAATAAGAATAGTAGATGCCTCCACTCATAGCGCATCACCATGTCTGAAAGAAGAACAGAATGTAAGGACCACTGATCCCCTTGGGTCTCAGATCACCCCACCTCCTCGCATCATTCCCCTGATGTATGAGTCGTTTGTATTAATTTTGAGGCCCATGTGCTGGGGAAAAGAGCAAACCCACCTTCCCTACTTGGCATTGCAGGAACTATTGGAAAGTGTTCTCACGACCACTGTCCTGATGGAGGGGGAGTCCTAGAAAGCACCACCCAAGAAGATCAAATTTGTTAGGACATACCTATTTTTGTATGTAAGGCCCGTGTAGGAGACTGAGACACCCATGTGGCAGGCCTCATTATGGTGATTCCAAATACCCCAGCAACCAGCTACCCATAGGACCAATCTTGCTGCACTCATTGATAATTAGTTATAGGTTCCCTAGAACCACTGTTCAAGGAAGGTGGTGCACGAGTCCACACCAACATCCCTACAAATGAAGCCAGTGAACTCGCGCCAAATGATGCGTGCCAATTTACTTCCAAAAAATAGGGGGTCCCCACTTTCAGACTGTGATACCCTAAAAAAGAGGAATTTAGAGGCTAAATTCGCTCCCAACCGTTGAATGTTATGCTCATTAGGAGGTTCCTCGTTCTAGATTCTCCATATTAGGATGTTGAACTTCATAGGCATCTCTCTTTTCCATAAAACTTCACCCCAAATGTCATGGTCCTGATTCATTGAGATCTCTCTAAGGTATTCTTTGAGGGAGAATAAACCAGATGAGAAGCCCATGAACACACACATTTCCACCTATGAGTTAATCCAAATGTTATCATAGGTACACCATTGTTCCTCATTCAGAATGGAATCCATGTTTATGACCTTTCTAGGATTTATATCTCACCCCTTTCTTATGTATGTCCTTAGGATAGCCTATCCAGTGTTCAGTACGAAAGAACATTTTGGTCATGTTAAAGAATTTTTCAATAAAGAAGTTTCATTTCTTGTTTTAATTTGTTATGTAATGTACCTAATTTCCCAATGACACTAGACCTCTCAAACTTCTTGAGTAGTATTAAGTGAAATTTTATGTAATAAATCATTTTTAAAAATAAAATAAATATAAATGTTTTTATAATTAAAAAATAATTTATAAGAAAAATTTGGGTCCATAGCCGTTACCCAAAGTAACATATAACTAGGTTCCCGCATAGGAGAACATAGGTTGGGAGTGAATATTGGACGTGGTTGAAAAATATAAATATTTATACAGAGTGATTGAGGATACCAATAACAAGTAAGTGAATGATCAATGGAATGTTTAGGGCCTCAAGTTCATAAATCATTGATGATTCAAAAGTCCATAGGTTCAACAAAATAAGGTATTATAAAAAAACATTTTATTTTGATCATTATCCTAACATTGAGTAATTATTTTACTAACAAAGAATATATGTAAATATACTAACCTGAAATATTTCTATAACCACAATTTCATTCTTCGGTTTTTATTTTATAAATTCTTAATTAATCTATTACTTTGTGTAATGGATGTCCAAAAATTAACATTGATGTAAGAAGTTCTAAAATACACTTTTATCAAATCTTAGTACCCATAAAAGAATGGAATGTATAACTATTTTCCTCTAACTACTCTTCAAAATAAATGTTGTTAATACACTAATATGTAAAAATAAAAAGTAAATAAACTAGTTCATTATTAATAATTAATCAACAAAAATAATTACACATTAACCTATACATCACATAAACTAGTGGTAGGCATGAAACCCTTATCATTGTTCGACCATTGGTTCCAGACCCGCAACCTTACCATACATGATTAGTTGTCACCTGAAATACATGTTTTACTTTTCTAAAACCACACAAATATAATTTCATAAATATGATGGACATCCTTGAAATAAGTTTAATCAATAAATAGCCTTTTAACCAAGGTTTATAATAGAAAATCAGTGCATAAATACTTTCTATGATGTTTAACATTAAATATTCATGAATGATTAACCTTATATCCCATATAAAAGTTGAATGTAAAAAACAATAGAAAGTGAGTCAGGAAACTAGGTTAACATTGACCCCCCATATATCACAACGTATCTTTTGGTTTTCACATTCCAAACAAGTGAATACACTTTTGGTAAATTCTATTGGAACATGGTAAGAACATGAATTACCATAAATTATTATGGAAAACATTCATTCCTCCTTATTTAATAGATTAATTAATATATTCCATAAATCCAAGAAGTTTTAAACTTCATCCATGATAGCATAAACTACTTGTCAATGTGTACTTAATTGGTTCCACTGTAATTAATTCTTTTCCAACTTACTTATTCATATCCCACTTATCATTATCCTAAAACATCTTCATAACATAAGGAATATATTAAGGTTCATAATTACCTTAATCATGTGTTTTCTAGGGACATCACCTTGCCACTATATCACTTTTCTATTCCATCAGAACCATTCCACATATTCTTGTAAAACCATCATGAAAAACATAAACTGAACAATCATTATATATTTCATATTTCATATAACAAACCCCTTAAATAGAAATACATAAAATATTTTTTTATTTCACTTCATCATTATCCCATTAGAAAGGCTACCTCATTCCATTAAAAAATACCCAATTCATTTCATATTTGTAGTACCTTCATTATCATCATTGTAACCATTAATCATACCATCTTGCTGATCTTATTAAAGATATTTACTTTATGTACACCGAGTTTCATAATGAACATTTACCCCACACTTAACACACATATGTTTTTATAATGTCTTAGGGAGGTCAATATTCCATCCATTTCATGAACCAAACTCTAAATTTTACCATTGTATTCACTTTACTTGTGTCCTTGTTTTCCATAGTAAAAACATCTTCTTGTTCCTCTAATACATTCACCTAGGTTATTCATTCCATGTTCCTAACATAAAAGATACTTAATATTCTTTCCTATATGGTATCCATTACTCAAACTCTCAACAACCTCCTTATTTCTCTTCATGGCTGAGTCCAAGAGTTGGTTAAGGTACACATTTCTAATAATGTTCCCTAGAAATAAATTAGGCATGATCAAAAAATCTTTCACTCCAGGGATCATACCACTTGAATTCTCATCAGTAAATAATCCATCACATTCAACGTTAATCTAGTTCTTTCCACATCCCTCCATTGATTAAACAAAATGTATAGTGAGATAATTACTTATCATAGAAGAAAACAATATATTTATGAAAAGAATTATAGAATGGATGTATAAATCATGAACGAATCCTTAATTTACATCACCATAGGTTCATCCTATGTTATTAATACCCAAATTATATTTAAATCCTTCACTATGTTTCATGAAGACTTTTTGAATTCCCAAATATTATCCTCCAGAAATGTCAAAACAACTGTATAGAAAGGCCCATTGTTTTGTATCATATTACCACGAGTTAGGACATGAACATATTTTCAGAGTTTTTACCCCTAGGTACATCTGTGGTAGATCCACATTCACTGTAGTATCTATACAATGGTGTATCAATAAGAAACCACTCACTCTATCTTTTACCAAAATTCTAGGACATTTTCCTAAATGTTAACTCATCCTTATAGACAACCCTATACATATCCTTAGAAATATACCTCGGGATATAACTAATTTATTCTCATCATAGTTTCCAATGGTTGAATAAACCTACTTTTGATACCAAATTTAGAGATCCAGGCTTAACATACATGGATATTACACCGTTTTAGGGGAATATTAAGTGCAATACAATAATACATGCCCTAGAATGTAATAGTTTTGTCTCTTTGGAAGCATGGAAACAAAATCTTGAATTATAATGAATGATCTTCGACATCTCCCATAAAAGAAACTACATTTAGAACTAATAGATAAAACTTTTCTACAAAACACGGGGAAAGGAAACATAACAAATAGGGAAGCTCAATTTCCTAGTAAGGGTAAATAAGAGATATATATAAGCATTACTACGAGCATAAGGTCATGAGAACATTATCATGGAAATATATGATCATATCTTTCCTCTCAATGATCATGTACATGAATCATGGAATAAAGAAAGGTAGTTTATAAGACATGAATCATGAGAAAATAAATAACGTAGGCCATGAAATCATAACATTGGAATAAAACATGGGATTGTTGCAAACACATAATCATATAATATTGTTTCTATAGTATCCAAGGAATCACTTCCAAGACCATACTAGTTGCATGGGTTCATTCTCCATACCATCTTACTATTCATGGTTCACTCACATGGCCATATTAGTATCACAAGTCCACTCCTCATACTATCTTGGTAGTCATGGTTTACTCCCATGGCCATCTTAGTAGTCAAAGATCACTCCCATTACCATCTTAGTATATCTCAAGAGATATGAATCTTTACCAAATGCATTAGAGGGAGATATAGGTCTCACCTATCTTATAATTAAATCATACATACATGTTCCAAAAGATCATAAATAACTATATCATAACCCATGATATGAAATGGGTATTATAAACATGTAATCATATCATAACATGTGAAAAAATATATGTAACACCTCGGACCCAAAATCCCGAAGATTGTGCATTATTTTACTATATTGGCATGATTAAATGGAATCAAGTCCCGAAGGACTGATCGGTTTACAAGTCTTGGAAAATAGATTACATACATGACCAATACATTACACATTCTAACATAAAACACATAATAAATAATCCTTAGACAACTCCATTATTCCGCTAGTATAACCCTACATAACAATCATAATACAATTTTTGCATCCTGGAAAAATAAAACAAAAGAAAGGGGTGAGATTAGATGCTTAGTAAAGATAAAATATATAGATTAAGCTATCATAAATAATCATAAACTTTTATGGAAAGGTATAAAAATGAAACAAAAGCCCTTCAAACATAATCTTCTGTATAATATGGAAAAGAAAAATCCAATAATTCCATTTACTTATTTACATGGATATTCTACTAGTCATATAATCACATGTAACATTAATAACTAATCTCATAATTATGAAATGCATAATTCCCGACATCATAACCACAAAGTCAAGGCCTTGTGCCAAGACCCTAAATATAAATGTTTTTCAAGGTCTTGTTCCAAGACACTAATTTGCCTCATGAGACCTACCGATGCATCTAGGGGATATAACGGGCCTTGTCTGTCACTTACTAAGTCCAATGCATTCCCTATATGAAAATGGTGAAACATAACATAAACATTTGAATTAAAACTAGAAAACTAAATGTTAATACATTTACCATAAACTGCGAATGGTAAAAAAAATAGCACATCAACAGTCAAATATATCATAACTCATTCAATACAATATGGATGATTTTTTTATAATAAATCAACCTCAAACAAGAATAATATCCAATAAAGTATGTTGACTTAGATGTAAATATTCAGTAAAACTATTTGAGAGAAATATTCTTTTTCTATTGAAATCATTTAAAATTCACGCAGTTTATAAATGAATTCATTTAAAATATATTTTTGAATCCAATTTTCCCATACCACTTTGAAACTTTTGAAAGGAATTAACATTTTAAAACAAATATGTACATATAAATAAATCCTTAAAATCATTTTGAAAATGTGGCCATTAATTAAAAATATTTAGAAAAATAAATCTTTAAAACATTTAAAATGATGATCTAGTTAAAGATTCACTTAAATAAATCATTAAAATATTCCTTTTGAAAAAAATTTATGTAACATGGACATGGATGATAAATATTTCCAAATAAATACTTACACATAAACAATCTCAGATAATAATGATATAGAGGAATTAACCCTTACCTTGGAATTTCTATTAGTCAAGGGTGAATTTAACCTCCTCTAAAATGACCAAAGTATGTTATTAAATTATACTAGAACCATATTAATATTTGTGATATCATATATGATTCATTTATTACTTTATACTACCCATTTATTAATAATTTCCATGTTAAAGTAACATTCTGGTTAATAATTGCTTTCTTTATAGTACGTGTTTTGACTTTTTATTCTTGATCGTATCACATAGATAATGATTTACACAATTCAAGAATATATAACATGATTTATATATCATATATATTCAGAATATAAATATTTATAATAGATAGTTATATGAAATGGAAACACCGTTCATGGATATGGTAGTCCCCACATACGCGTAAATGTTGTATCAATTTTCTTATTGAATAGTATGGAAGTAAGTAAACGACCTATATTTATCTACATAAATATATATTATTCCAGTAGAAATATTATTTAATATAAATTATAATTAATCAATACATATATTTTTATAAATATTTTTTAAGGGTGATCGTTGAAGACGAATCTCATCACGTTGTGGAGACAGTAAGCCGTACGCACGCACGATTGGCAATATCATTCTATTGATAGAGAAATAGTGTTTAATTGGATGAAATATTATATATAAAGAATCATTAACATGTTATATTATTTATTTAAATTAATTATACTAATTATTATACACATCCAAATAATGCAGTGTTGAATAACAAGCTACACCACAATGTGGGGATGGTAAGTCATGCAAACATGCGCATGGTGACACTATCATTCTTAGGATGGATAGAATAATGAATATTATTGTTACATATTTATAATAACATCTCAAAATTTATAATTTACTGGATTTATTATTTTATTATGGTATCAAAAAATAAAGAGATAGTGGTAGAAGAAAAGAACTTTGAAAGAGGTGATGATATAATTAACTCTTCTTTGGGTGCTTCCATTTGATTTGAACAAAAGGGACCCTTATGTTGGATTTCTGATTAGTGTAAGGCCTTTATGTTAAATTGAGGCTAGTTGGGAGGATATTTTAATAGGTTTCGGTAGAGGCAAATTTCTTTTGAGGTGTGAATTTGTGTGAAGGGTATGTACCCTTTTATAAGAGAGGTAAGGGGAACTTTAAGAAGAGCTTGAAATATAAGTTTATTATATAAATATTTTCTATTTCTAATAGCTAAGAATATATTTATTTTTAACAGAAGGTGGGGATGGGTCTAAATACTCCCAATCAATAGGTTTTAGACATGTTTGGGCCATCATATTAACATTATCATTTAGATTAAACCCTTAGTTAATTTGTTTAACTCTTACCATGTCTTCTGGTATTTTTATACAACATGGTTAATATAGTCACAATAAGTTTTAAAACTAATCTAAATTAGATAAATTATGAAATTTTAACACTATACATGTTAGTTGGAAGAACCTTAGATATTTATGACTTTTATATTATTTAATAAAATTGTATTCATTTTAAAATAACAATTATGTCAATTTTGTTACTATTTAATACATGATTTTTGTTAAAGTCATAAAAACTTTATTCCTTCTAAAAAAATATATTTAATCAATCCTAGCATGTCCTTGTCGCCTATAAAAATAGTGTATGGCATAAAAATTTTCAAATTATATTTATTTTAATATTTATAATATTATTTGTTATAATCATTCATTAATAAGGTATTTACTACATCATCATTGTGTCATAAAAAATTAATTATTTAATGTCTAAAATTATAAATAAAATACCATGATGTAGGAACTCTCATTATATTTATAATTAATATTTATAGTCTAATTTATCTAATGTATAACAATATATTAAAAATTATTTTGTTATTAAAGTTTGAATTTAACACTTTTAACCCTTCTTTAAATAAAATATAATAAAGGTCCTAATCTAACCCAATTGAATAAAAAAGGATAATATATTTGTTTTAATGTTTATTTGTCTCGAAATTCACTTATTTACTAGAATTAGGACATGTGTTGGGATAATTAAAATATTATTTTTACCTTTAATTACCCTATATACTTTTAACCGTGGTAAATAAAATTAAAAATTTAATATTCACCAAAAATTATTTTCATCCTATTAAACCACATTTTACTTACTGATAAAAACAGTATCTATTGGATTTTCTAAATTCAATTCAAATAAGCAGTTAAATAATGTTTTATGAAAATTTGCAAATGTGCATAGAAGGTTGGTAAATGACGTTAAAAAGTTCAATAGAATTTTATACATCTAATATTATTATAAAATGACTCAAAGGACATAAATTAGACTAATATATAGATTATGTATAAATTTTGGATTTAAGATAAATTTTTAATTAAAAATAATTATTTAAATGAAAAAGTCGGGTTTTTAGGTACTATATAGTATTTTTTTCACTATTCATCAAAAATTGAATGTTTCCAAAAGAATTCCAAAATTCACCCTAAGCTAATTTTTATATTTAAAATCCCAAAATGAAGTCTATTTTACCAAATTCAATTTTTAGTAGTGTCTAAAATTAATTTTATTATTATTCACAAAAGGACATAAATGTATTTCTTTTAGGAAAATTGCTTTTCTAAATATATAAGTATTTTAACAAAACATATACACTTCATTATAAATAATTTTTATTTGTGTGAATTTTTTTAAAAACATTTAAAATTTACAAGTTAATATTCATAATACAATATTTAATTGATAAATAAATATACAGTGTCAATAATTATAATACTAATGTGTTGTTTTGTCGAAACTAAATCTTGCGTATAACACAAGCTATGTCAGCATTACATGCAATATATGATATTAAATTACTTTAAAGAGATAACATACTATGAAATCATGGGTTGTTTCATTCTCCCCTCATTCAATAAATTGCGTTCTCGTAATTTGAAATTGATCGTCAAAAATAATAGGTTGAAAATAGAAAACACCTTTTTGGAAAACCCAAATCAGAGACATGGTTAATAAAATTTAGTTTTAATAAGAGGTAAAGAGAAATGAAGAAGTCACCACCAAATTAGGATTTCGAATAGGGGAACATTGGTGGAAATTAGAGACACATAATTGGAGGAAAACATAAATATTTATAAGGAGTGATTGAGGTCATCAATCACAAACAAGTGAATAATAAATATAAAATAGAGGGCCTAAAACCATGAATCTATGATGATTTAAAGTATCATCGGTTCAACAAAACCTAAGGTATTAGGATAACACAATTTTTTTAGATGCACTTTTTTTGAAGAGGATAGATTAATTTAATATCTATATAAGAACTCATGAAAATATACTTGACTTCACTACCTATCATAATCATAATATCATCATTTGGTTGTGCTTCGATCTATTTTCACTTTATCCCTTACACTAAAAAATTAATGTTCAAAAATAATTTTTTACTCCCAAACGCATTTTATAAATCATAAGGTCCAAAATTATTTCTTTAATCCTATATCTGCTTGCTGAAATCTAAAAGATTAGGTCAGAGTATCCAAAAAATTAAAAATTAACATTATACAAAACATCAAGTGCCCAACATACTCCATTACAACCTTAAGACTTATCCAAAATACTTATGTCTAAACTCAGAGTCTATAAATTTATATAGGATGTAAACATAATGAAGATCTCTTTTTTCCACATAATAACATGCTAATACCTTCATCATGTATTTTATTAAAACATGGTAACAACTTGAATTACCATAAAACCTTATTGAATATGTTCATGCTCCCTTATTATTTATAGAATACTGGATATACTCATTAAATCCAAAAATGTTGTAAACTCCAACAATGTTGGAATAAACAAACAATTAATTAGTTCCAACTAATCAAGAAAATCCAATATAATATCTCCAAATCAATAATCTCTTATTCCAAAACCACTTCCTCAGTATCAAGACCATATTAAGGTTTATCATTCTGTCAACTATGTATTTTACAAAAATTTTAACTTGAAATTGTGTCACTTTAGTTGGTACCATACAATCTCAAATCCTTAATAAAATAGTACCGCAGTACAATCCTTATTTATTTCTATAATTCATATAACCAGTACATTATTGATACAACACTCAAATGACATAAATAATTAATAAAAATATATTAACAATAATTATTACTCTTCATCTATGGTACTATCATAACATGATTATTATATAATAGCTGGTAGGTTCTGGGTGGAGTGGAAGCTCGTTAGTGGGTGTACCCCACATTAATTTTTTCCATTAACGACGATCAATCTGATATCCATCATGATATTAAAATACCGGATCTTCAGAATTGAACGAAGAATGAAAGAAAAGAATGGAGTCCTAGAACCATAGAGAGAATCATCATATGTTGGTTATAATTAATTTAATTAAAAGACAAGAATTACATTTATGGAATTCTCTCTCTATTTATGTTTCTAGCCATGATCCGATGTGATCTGTTGTTATGTCGTAGAATCTAACTGTTGGATTCCTCTAGCTGTGACCCACACATTCTCTTTGTATCTCAAGATGCCACTAAAGGGGTCTCTAGGTTCTAGCATGGATGAACCTTCACATTCTATGTCTGCCTTAGATCCCCTTGAGAGCTGGTTTCAAAGCTCCCTCCTTGATCCAGTGGAGGAGGATCTCTCTCATAGCTTGAAAGCATTCATGGAAGGAAATAATTCTCTCCTGGCTTGAGAGCTTTCTCTAGATCAGTTGTGGAAAACCACCAAAAAATGGCAAGGCTAATGACAATTATATAATTTTTATTTTAATTAATTTGAATAAAAAAATGAATTAATTACCCAAAATCATTAATTTATTTCCTTTAATTCCTTATAAGTCCTCATATATAATTATAATTGTTGGCTGTTATTACTACTTGACATGTTCCTAACGAATTACACATAATATTATTTAATTAAATAAATATTATTATTTCTCACAAATCCCAGCGTTTATATTAATATACATGTCATGTAATTTTGTTTTTCCATTATCTTTATTTCCTCTAGCTTATTTATTAGAACATGAATAATGACTACATTTTTATTAAATAAATATTACTACATTACACAATAATAAATATATTATTTTTCCCACAATATATTCTCTCAAATATAAAATGTAAAATTAAATTTGGTCAAGTATCCTAGAGTAATTATTAAACAATAATCCGGAATAATATTTATTCAACTGGTTAAATTAATATTTATCTGAGATACAAGGACACACTTATTGTGTGAACCACTAGGTATTTTTCTCAGTCGCATTAGGAGGACCTTGCCTAAATTCCATGGTTAGCATCTATAAACATGTGAAGGCACCCATTGAGAAATAACTTACTCCTACAATGATGTGTCACCTCATATGAATGCTTACCATTTAATGTAATACCGTTTTCTCAATATCTAGAATCAAGCAGGTTGCAAGCTGGTTCCATCAACCAATGTGCTCGATTATTCTTTCTTTGAATTCTCGGAATTTAACTTTCCCATTCCATACCATGTCCATTGATTTATTTAGGCTATATCAAATCAATCAAAAGTCCAATGAAATTTACTTCCATTGTGGAACAAAAGGGATAAATAGTTTCTCACATTATCTATTAATGCAGTATTACTCGTGACACACACAACACATCCTACCTTGCTGCAAATAGTATTTCTTCATTTTTTTCATCAATAATTCTAAGTGCATGAGTTGTAATACCCATTAAGAATAATCTTAAAGTTTAAGGACCAATTCAAAAGTCCGTATATAGGAACATCCAATGACACTATGAAATGTGGATTTCCTACTAGAGGGTCTCGTTCTCATAATATCCTCCTACATATTTCCATGGGAACACAACAATAGAAGTTGCCTCAATGTTTTAGGAGTCCTCACCCTTAATATCATGTATTATTTGTATCCCTTAAATAACATCATCTGTCCGAAGAACATATATTCATGAAAAATGTTATGGAACTTCAAGGTTCTCACCATAGTAGGGATCCGCTATGACCTTTTAGTGAAACACCTATAATTAGGACATTATCACATGAATTGTCATGGAAAAGAACAATCAAGATTTGATAAGGTATTTATTAATGAATAAAGTATAGTGTACTTGGTTCTAGGCCACCAACTCCGACAGACTCCCACTTGGACTAGATACAGCCACTAACAATCATTAACCCACTAGCTCTCACATGATATTCATGTTTATATTGAGATAGGACTTTAGTCATGGTTTCTACCACGTTCTCTTCCATGAAAACTCTTCTCACTGCAACTTCACCCCTTTGATATAAATCCATCAAGTGGTGATACTTCTGCAGTATGTGGTTTGTCCGTTGATGTGACCTTGGTTCTTTTGCAAGAGCCACAGCTGCAGAATTATCACAATACAATGTGATAGGATCATTACATCTAGGCACCACATCAAGATTCTGGACAATGTTCTGAATCCAGACAGCTTCCTTGGCTGCATCAGAAGCCACTATATATTCAGAATCTGCTATAGAATCGGTGACAACTAGTTGCTTTGAACTATTACAGCTCACAACTCCTCCATTGAAATAGAAAACATATCCAGATTGCAACTTCAGCTAATTCTAATCTGTCAAAGGGCTAGCATCATTATACCCTTTGATGACATGATCCTCGTCTCCTCCATACACTATGAACATATCCTTAGTTCTTCTCAGATACATAAGGATAGTCTTAACAGTAGTCCAATGTAGTTCTCTTAGATCTTATTGATATCCTCCAACCATTATTAGTGCATAAGAAACATCAAGGCTAGTATATAACATGGAATAAATTATGGATCCTATAGCCAAAGCATATGAGATCTTACTCATTATATCTTTCTTCTATTTTGTCTGAGGACACATTTTATTAGAAAGATGTTGGCCATGTGACACTGGAACCAATCCTCTCTTAGATTGTTCCATATGAAATATCTTTAGTATCTAGTCAATATATGTACCCTGACATTGTCCAACAAGCCTCTTGGATATATAACGAATGATCTTGATCCCTAGAATGTAGGATTCTTCACCGAAGTCCTTCATAAAGAACACTTGCTCAACCATTCCATAAGTAACTGTAAGACAGGTACATCATTTCCAATAAGAAATATATCATCAACATATACTACTAGGATAACGACTGCATTCCTATTAAAACTCTTATAAAAACATGGATCACATTCTTTCTTAATGAAAAAAATTCCTTTATGGATTCATCAAATAGAATGTTTCATGACCTAGATGATTTATTTAATCCATAAATTGATTTTTCTAACTTGTAAACCCGTTTGGATTCACCTGGTGTCACAAAACCTTCTGGTTGTGTCATATAGACATCTTCTTAAAGGTTCCAGTTAAGGAATGTTGTTTTGACATCCATTTTCTAAATCTCAAAGTCATGGTAAGTAGCAATGGAAATTATGATTCTTAAGTATTTAAACATAGAAATTGGCGAGCATGATTAATCAAAGTCAATACCATGACAATGTTTGAATCCTTTATCAACTAGACATGATTTATAGGTGCTAACTTGACCTTCCTTGTCTAGTTTTCTCTGGAATACCCATTTTCATCCATAAAGATTTATATCAAATGGTTCATCGACCCAAAACTAGACTTAGTTATGATACATGGAATCCATCTCAAATTTCCTAGAATCTAGCCATCTTGCATCTTTTGATCTCTCTGTTGCTTCCTTGTAGGAGAGAGGTTCATCGTTGTCCAACAACAATGATTTACCATCCTCGAGGACTAGGAAACCAAACCCCTTTGGTTCCCTTACCTATATTGAGCTTTTACGCTGTACTTGTGTTTCTAGAACCTCTTCCATGGGGACATGTGGAACTTTTTACTGTACCAAATCCTATATAGCTTGAGCATTAACTTAATTGAAATCAATATTTCTCCAACTATCCTTTTTAAGGATGTTCTCCACCTCAATAAATACAAATTTTTTTGGTGACAATGACTTTCTTTTATGAATTGTTATATAGGTAATATCCTTTTGATTCATTAGGATATTTTATAAAGATAAACTTTGTGCCCATGGGTGCTTGTTTGTTGATTATGAAGGCCTTAACAAATGTTTCACATCCCCATAGACATGTGTGTGATAGAATGGGTTTCTTTCCATTCTATATCTTAGAGGGAATTCCATTTTCCGCCATTTCTGGTACTCATATTAATGTATATGCTGCCGTTTGTAATTCATATCCACAAAAGGATAATGAAAGATATGTGTGACTCATCATCGACCTCACTACGTCCAACAAGGTGCATTTTCTACTTTCACTAACATCATTACACTATGGTGTATAAGGAGGAGTGAGTTGAGATAGAATCCCAAACTCCTATAAAAGTTTGATGAACTCTTGGTTCAGATATTCTCTACCTCGATCCGGTCAAAGTTTCTTTATCTTCTTACCAAGATGATTATCTAATTCATTATTGAATTACTTAAATTTCTCTAAGGAATCGAACTTATACCTTATTAAGTATACATAGAAATATCTAGTCAAATCATTAGTAAAAGTAATGATATAAGAATATCCACCTCTAACTTCTATTGAAAATGATCCACACACATCTGTGTGCCCCAATCCTAGAATCTATGTGGCCCTTTCACCATGTTCACTGAAATACGGCTTGGTCATTTTAACATGTAAAAAATCATGACATCTACCAAGTGGTTTTAGATTAGTATAGTCAAAATAACCATCTTGATAGTGCTTTTTAAATCACTTCTCATTTACATGATTGAGATAGTGATGCCACAAATGGGTTGTGTATGAGTCATGTGAGTTTGTTTTGTAATCGATTTCCCACACATGGTTTTCATAATTTAATACATACAATCCATTATTTAAATGTTCCATACCATAACATACATTGTTCTTATAAAAGAAACAACCCTTATTTCCTAATTTGAAAATAAATATATCCATATCCAAACATGATACAAAAATTATGTTTATGGTAACACTAGGAACATAATAACAGTAATGTAAATTCAAAATCATCCTAGTTGGAAATGAGAGATGGTAATTTACAATGGCCAATGTAGCCGGACTCGTGCCATCGGTACCTCAATGATCCACCTATCCTCTAGAAATCGTTCTAAATCTTCTTGGTTCTTGCATTTGAATAAATATGTGATCTCCCCAAGCTATATCTAATACCCAATGTGTATAAATAGAAATATTACATTCTATAATGAACATAAATTTATCATCACCACAGTTCTAGGTGTAGTTTCTCTTCTAGTGTAATTTTTTTCCACATGAAAAAAATACTACCTCCCATTCTTTTCCCTACCTATGGATCTTCCCCTTCATGGAGGGATGGAGATCAGGGGATTCAGACCATTTATGAATCCCTTTCTCCTTTTCCATGTCCTTCCTTTTCTTATTTGCCATAAGGACTGGGGGTTTCTCATGCCTCATGTTCTTATCTACCTTGAAAATTAAGGTCAAGAGTTCTGATAGACTCTTATCATTATTGCTCATGTTTTAGATAACAATAAATCTAGAGAAGGACTTTAGAAATGATGATAGAATGAGATCTGTACGCAACTGATCTGGAAACTCAATCTCTTAGATGTTCAAGTGTTCAATGTAGCCAGTAATCTTGACTACATGAGGCCCATATGGAATAGACTATCCAATATTAGTTGTGAAAAAAGCATTGGAGAACTTATACCTCTCCTTTCTCTCCTTCTCTTGATAGAGATCCTTAAGGTGAGAGATCATGCTATACACATCCATGTTTTCTTGTTTCTTCAAGAGATCATTAGATATGGATGACATCATGCAACATTGGAAATTTTTTTAATCATCTATATTTTTAATATATGGATATAGATCCTCATCACTGGCCTTTTTTCCAGGCGCAACTGGAAAAATCTCTTCCAACACATACAATTTCCTCTCAAGGAGAAGGATGATACATAAACGCCTCTGCCATTCCTAGAAGTTGGTTCTAGTGAGAAGGTTTTTATTCTTGATTATGGTTTTCAATGATATGTTTGAAGTTATTTTTCTTTTCATATATACAAATTAATATGAGGAAAGGTTTAGTGATTTATCATGTTAAAACTTAGACAAGTAAATAAACTAATACTTATTCATCTCCAACTATTTTATCAAAATCCAATAGCCCTAACCGTTGACATCAGAATATTTTGGAGCTTGAATATTCTAGTGGAAGGGATCCATATTTCCCTTCAAATTACCCCAAATAGGGTTGGGCAAGAAACATGAAGGGTTTTAGGTAGGCATTCCAGATTCTATCTGCATTAACTAACAGTTCTATGATCCTCTAAGTGGACTCTCCAATCCTGAAATCCTTTAATTTTGGATTTCCCCAACCTTTTCTTCTTTGTCACACCAAGTACTACTATGGCAGTCAACCCTTGTTGTGAACTAAGTCATGTACACCCAAAAACTTGAATTATAATTCCCCAATAATTGAATGCACCTAACTAGGGTTGGTCAAGAAATTTGAACTATGGTTCAATTCTATCCAAGATTATAAAAGTCTATACCGACTTAATATTTTCTTTGAGGGATTTTATCCTTATAAATAAATTTTAATTTTATTATCTTTGATTACATGCTTGTTAATATTAAGTTGGATATACTTATGTGACTAACTATATATAAGATAATATTTATGCATAAGGTGGACTTATTTTAGTTACATCTTGCATTCTTGTTTAATTCATTAATTTTGTGGTCATGACAGCAGACCCACAATAAATAAAAAATGCAACTGACAGAAATAAAATAAATGGTATGATCATGACCTTGTTCTATTGGTTAGTTTATCTAGTGGTTGATAAAATTACCCAAGACTTAAGAGAGAAACACCTTGAACCTTTTGGAATCATTTTTACAGCTTTCCACCTATCCACCGTTGTATCTCCTTGGATTGGTTTCACCTCGGCTCCAAACTTGAGCCACCTCCACTAGCTTGGGAGCTCCATCCATTACATATGATTTTATCTCACTCACAGGTGAGGGGTAAAATGGGGTTTTACATCAAATAAACCTTGGCCATGCATTCACTACATGTTAATTAGGAGAAGGATCATATGTTTAAAATTTTAATTTAAATAAATAAATTACAAGAAAACATTCACATACAAAGGTCTTAGTCATGATCATGATCATCCATACATGCACCAATATTTACACATAAATAAAACTATCATTTAACTTGTTTAATCAATCTTGTGTAAGATAAATCACGCTCGAATCAATTAATTATATTTCATTAATCAGTCCTTTTATCTTAAACAATTTTCCTGAATTTACTTGAGATCCTCATCCATCAAAATTTTAAACTAATAAATTAATTTAAAATTATCTTTGTATGTAACTTGTACTTTGGAGGCAACCCGGTGAATTCCCATTCATAGATACCCAATGATTAGAAATGAACATCACAATGATGTTATATTACACACATATATATAAAATACCTTTCATGTGTTGTGCCTCAGCTTTACACCCGCACTATGGTACACGTCTCAAGGGTTTGAGTAATATAATAATAAATTTTAATAAATCTGCATAATCTGGATGAGTACACAATGTGTAGTCTTGATTATATGACGTTTACTTTTGTTCACCATCCATATAAAGTTCATGCCTAGGGACATGGTGTGTAGATGTACTTCGAAAATTCTTGGAGTACACGACATGTTCAGTTGGAAACATGCCATGTAGTATATACATTACACAGTTTCTAGTCGGGAAAACTGTGTATGTGGTACACGGTCCAACCCTAACCCAAATTGACTACACAGTGTGTTCAATGGGCCACATAGACTGTAATCCAGAAATTGTGAGCCACCTATTCCTTGTCAACACACGAAGTCTTAAAGACTTTGATAGAATCCAATGACACGACCTGGTTTGGTGGACCGTCCAGGTGCATGGAACCTATACTACACGAATTGTACTACAAAATACACACCGTGTGTTCTGGTGTTGTATGGCCAGAACGATTTGGAACCACCATACGAGATCCTCTATTTTATTTTAATAAAAATTAAAATAAACAATCTTTTCTATAAGGTGAAAGAGAAACAAAAGAGGAGTAATAGATCTCGAGATTCATATTTATAAAACAATTAACATAAATTGAAACAACTAAATTATTAAATGCACAAATCACTAATGAAAAAATAAATAATTATAATCAATGATATAACCTCTCTCTGATACCACTGTGAGGTTCTGGACACAGCGGAAGTGAGTTGGTGGGTGTACCCGAATTTAATTTATCCCATTAATGACGTTCAATATGAGATCCATCACGATAATCAAATGCCAAATATTCAGAATAGAACAACTAATGAAAGAAATGAGGGGAGTATCATAACCATAGATAGGATCATCATATATTGGTTATAATTAATTTAATTAAAAGAAAATAATTACCTTGATGGAATTCTCTCTTCGTTGATGTTTCCAGTCATGATCCAATGTGATTTGTCATTGTGTCGTAGAATCCAAGTGTAGTAATCTTCTAGCGGTGATCCACGAGTGTTTCATGTATCTCTAGATGTCACCGAAGGGATTTATGGGTGCTAGCGTGGAAGATCCTTCGCTTTCAATGTTCGTCTTAGATCGCCTTGATAGCCTCTTGCAAAGCGCTATCCATGATTCGGTGGAGGAGGATCCCTCACGTAGCATGAGAACGTTCTTAGGAGAAAATAATTCTCTCTTGGATTGAGAGATTTCTCTAGATCTATTTTCCACGACAACCAAAAATGGATAGTCTAATGAGAATTATAAAATTGGGATTTTAATTACATAGAATAAAAAAATGAATTAATTACCCAAAATCATTTATTCATTTCATTTAATTCTTAGTAGGACCCCACGTCTAATAATAACAGTTGAGTAATATTATTACCTAAAATACACCCAACGAATGACAACTAATATAATTTAATTAAATAAATAATATTATTTCTCACAAATCCCTAGAAAAATTACACGGCATGTATATTAATATACACAGTGTGTACTTTATTTTCCATTCTCTTTATTTCCTCCACCTTATTTATTACACCTTGAATAATGACTATTTAATTCTTAAAAAAATATTACTACATTACATGCTAAAAAATATATTATTTCTCCCACAATATATTCTCTTGAATAACTAGTTTTGAAATGAATTCAATCAGTAAACCTTGAATAATTATTAAACCACAATCGGGAATAATATTTATTCAACTTGTTAAATTAATATTTAACTAAGATACTTGGACACACTTAGTGTGTGAAACTCTAGGCATATTTCTTAGTGGGATTAGGTGGATCATGAAAAAAGTCCCAAGGTTAGAATCTAGCAACATGCCACGTCACCAATAAATAATTATGCTAACACTCCAATAATGTGTCACCTCCTACAAATTCTTACCATGTAATGTAATCCATTTGTCTCAATATCTCGAATCAAGCAGGTTTCATATTAGGGAAATCAACCCATGTGTTCAATTATTCTTTCTTTGAATTCCTCTAATTGAACTTTCCCATTCTTTACCATGGCCATTGATTTATTTATGCTATATAAATTACATCAAAGGGACTGAGATATTTACTTCCATTATGGAACAGAAGGGACAAATCCTTTCTCGCATATTTTATTAATGCATTATTACTCATGATGCACCAAGCATATCCTACCTTGCAGTGAATAGTTTGTGGTCACCATTTTCATCAATACATATAAGTGTGTGAGTTTTAATACCCATTAATAACGATCTTAATGTCTAAGGACCAATACACACGTCTGCAGATAGGAACATCCAATGACACTATGGAATGTGGATTTTCTAATGGTGGGTCTTGTTCTCATAATATCATCCTAGATATTAGCAATGGCACATACCATGAGATGATGCCTCAATGTTTTATGAGTCCTCACCCCTAATGCCCTGTATTATTTTTGTCTGTCAAATAACATCATCTTTCCAGAGAACATATATTCAAGAACAGTGTTATGGCACTTCCGGGTTCACAATATATCAGGGATTTGCTATAACCTTTTAGTGAAACAACTATCATTAGGATATTATCAAATGAATTGTCAGGCATAATAACAATCAAGATGCGATAAGGTATTTATTAAGGAATAAAGTACAAATTAGTTGGTTCTAGTCCACCAAATCCAACAATAGCACCATTTGGGGTATGCTCTGATGATTGGGACATTGATTCGTGTAGTGTCCCAATTCCTTTCAGATGAAGGATTGTAAATTTGAAAACTTTTTCTTACCATTAAAATCACGTACTTGGTGTCCTTATTTTATACACTTATAACAAACTCCAATTCCCTTCAAGAATTTACCAAGGTGATTCCTTCCATAGTTATCAGATGTTGGAAAATCCTTCTTTCCCTTATTCCCTTTATCCGTATATTTCTCTACCATCATTCTTTTCTCTTTATTCCATTTAAATCCATAGTACATATAAATTTATTACTTATCTTATTAACACAAGATAATATTTATTCATATGATAAGAATACGTTGGAGATTATTTCTCTTATAAATAATGGCTTAATACCATGAAATATATCATCCTTCTTACTCTTTAGATCATAAATATTGCTGGGGTTTTCATTCCGTATACTGGGCACCATTTCTAAATGATGACATACCCTAGGTTAGATCATATCATAATGTATAATCCAAAAACTAGAAAAATATCAACATTAATTGAATATTTTCACACATCTAGTCTCATAATAATTGATATGGTTTCTTTACTAACATATTTACTCATAAATACGTCATAAAGGTTTGTAAAGAAAATGTGAATTATCTTAAGCATATCCCCAGAGAGTTTCAAACCAGGTGCACGGTAAGGTCCATTTTCGTGTACTAGGATACCCCTAGTCAAGCCCAAAACTCCTTGTCTGAGTTTTCGCTCCTAGGTACATCTCTGCTAGAGCCACATCCACTTTTAGTATCCATATAAAGATGTATTTCTTGGGAAACCTACATAATATCTACATTACCAAAAATTTTGGATGTTCTTTTATACTTATCCTCAAAGTATATCTTAAGGTAATGTTCTTTAATAAATGTTTTTCTAAATTTAGTTTCCAAGGTTATTGCTAAATTTACAATGACACCAACTACAATGCCCCAACCCCAGAAGCTCAGAGTCGGTGTATTAATTTAACACATTGGCATGATTACAAGGAATCGTGTCCAAAAGGACTGACCAGTTTAAAAGTATAGGAAAATAGATTACATACTTGAACATTACATTACACTTTCTAACATAAAACACATCATAAATAATCTTTTTAGAAATCCATTATTCCCCTAGAATAACCCTGCATAACAATCATAATACACTTCTTGGAATCCTAGGAAAAGAAAACATAATAAAGGGGTGAGCTCAGATGCTCGGTATGGAAAAACAATATCGCAGAAGCTATCATAAATAATCATAAACTTTATGGAAAGTTATAAAATTTAAACACAAGACCTTTAAACAGAAACTCCAGCATAAAATGGAAAGTTAAATTAAAATTATTCCATTTACTTATTCACATGAATATTCTACTATTCGAAAAATCACATGTATCATTAATAACTAATCTCATAATGATATAATGCATAATGCCAAACATCTTAACCACAAAGTCAAGGCCTCGTGAAAATACCCTAAATATAAATTTTTTCAAGGACTTATGGAAAGCCACTAGTTTGTCTCATGAGACATAATGATGCATCAAGGGGAAATAGAAGGCCCTACTCATCACTTACTAATTCCAATGCATTCCTCATATGAAAATGGTAAAACATAACATAAACATTTGTATTAAAACTAGCATATGAAATGTTAGTATTTTAACCATAAAACATGAATGGTATAAAAATAGAACATCCACCATCAAAAAAATCATAACTCACATAATACAATAAGGATGATTGTTTTATAATAAATTAACCTTAATCAAGAATAATATTCAATAAAAAATTCTGACTTAGAAGAAAATAATTAATAAAACTATTTCAGAGAAATATTCCTTTTTTATTGAAATCATTTAAAAGGACCAAACTTTATAAAGGAAGTAATTTAAAAGATATTTTTGAATAAATGTTTCACATACCACATTAAAACTCTTGAATGTAATTAACATTTTAAAACAATTATTTCTATATAAATAAATTCTTAAAATGATTTTGAAAATATGGACATTAATTAAGAATATTTAGAAAAATAATTCATTAAAACATTTAAAATGATGATTCAATTAAATATTCCCTTCAATAAAACATAAAAATATTTCTTTTGAATTTTTTAATGGAACATGAACATGTGAGATTAATATTTCCCACTAAATACTTACACATATACAATCTCAGATAATAATGAGATTTAGAAATTAACCGTTACCTAGTACTTTCCTTTAGTTGAGGGTATGTTTAAACTCCTGTATAATGAACAAAATATGTTATTAAATTATAACATAACCATATTAATATTTATGGTATCATATATGATTTATTTATTACTTTATAATACCCATTTAAAAATAATTTCCATGTTAAAGTAACATTTCGGGTAATAATCGTTTTCTTTATCGTACATGTTTTGACTTTTTATTCTTGATCATATCATATAGATAATGATATAAATACTTCCAGAATAAATTAATTTATTTATGTATCATATATATTCAAAATATAAATATGTATAATAGATAGATATATGAAATGGAAACACCATTCATGGAGATGGTAGTCCGCACGTACGCATAAACATTTTTACTATTTTCTTATTGTATAGTACGGATGTAAGTAAATGACAGATATTTATCTAAATAAATATGTATTATTTCAGTAGAAATATTATTTCATATAACTCAGAATTAATAAATATATATTTTTTATAAAAATTCTTGAAGGGTGATCGTTGAAGATGAATCTCATCTTGTCGTGGAGAAGGTAAGCCGTACGTACGCACGACCAACAATATCATTCTATTGGTGTTGAAACAGTGTTTAATTGGATGGTATATTATATATATAAAAATATTAACATGTTATATTCATTATTTACATTAATTATACTCATTATTATACATATACAAATAATGTAGTGTTGAATAAAAAACTACACCACAACGTGGAGACGGTAAGCCGTACGTACACACGTAGGGTGACTTTTTCATTCCTAGGATGGATAGAATAATGAATACGGTTGTAACATTTTTATAATAACATATAAGAATTTAGGAGGTATTGGAGTTATTATTTTATTATGGTTACAAAAAATAAAGAGAATGTGGAATAAGAAAAGAACTTTGAACGAGGTGATGAAATAATTACCTCTTCTTCAGGTGCTTCATTTTGATTTGAACCAAAGGGCTCCTCAGTTTGGCTTTATGATCAAATAAGTAGTCTAGGTTGAAGTGAGGGTTTTTGGGAGGATATTTTAGTAGGGTTTGTCTGATCCAATTGGCTTTGGAGTTGTGAATTTGAGATAAGGGGAAGTACCCTTTTATAAGAGATGTGAGGGGAACTTTAGGAAGAGCTTGAAATATTAATTTATTATAAAATTATTTTCTGTTTCTAATAGATCCAAATGGATTTATTTTGAAGATAAGGTGGGTATGGGTTGAAATAGTCTCATACAATAGATTGTAGACATGTTTGGGCCATCATATTAATCTTTTCATTTAGATTAAACCCTTAGTTAAATAGTTTAACTCTTACCATGTCTTCTTGTATTTTTATACTACAAGGTTAATATTGCTAATTTAAGTATCCAAACTAACCTAGAGTAGATCATTTATGATATTTTAACATAATACAAGTTAGTTTTAAGAACCTTAAATTTGTATTACTTTTATATTATTTAATAAAATAATATTTATTATAAAATATCAATTATGTCAATTTTGATACTATTTAATACTTAATTTTTTAGAAGTCACAAAAACATTATTTCTTAGAAAAAAATAATGGAATCGATACCAAAATTTCATATTCACTTTGAAAATTATTTTATGGCATAAAAATTTTCATATTATATTTATTTTTATATTTATAATATCATTTGTTTTAATCATTCATTAATAATGTAATTACTACACCATCATTGTTTTACAAATAAATTTAATTATTTAATGTCTAAAAATTATACATAAAATACCATGATATAAGAAATATTTTATTCTAAGGAATATTTATAGTCTAATTTATCTTATGTATAACCCTATATTAAAAATGTCATAGTTATTAAAATTTGAATTTAACACTTTTAACTCTTCTCTAAATAAAATATAATAAATGTTCTAATATAACCCAAGTGAATTGAAAGGGGTCATATTTTTGTTCTAAGTTTTATTTTGGTTTAAAATCACTTATCCAATATAATTAGGATATATTTTGGGGTAATTATAATAATATTTTTACCTTTAATGACCCTATTTATTTTTAACCGTGGTAAATAAAATTCAAATGTTACTATTCACCAAATTTGTTTTCATCCTACTGAACAAAAATTTACTTACTAAGGAAAACCATGTCTGTTAGATTTTTTTATTTAAATTCATAGAAGTTGTAAAATTATGTTTTAGGCAAATTCGAAAATGTGCCTAGAAGGTGGGTAAAAGATGTTAAAAACATCAATAAAATTTTATAAATTTAATCTTATTATAAAATGACTCAAAAGAATTATATTAAAATTATATTTGTATTATGTATCTATTATAAATTTAAGACAAATTTTTAATTATAAAAACTTATTTAAATGAAAAATTCAGTTTTTATGTAATATGCAGTATTTTTTCCTCTATTCATAAAAATTTGAATGTTTTCAGAAAAATACCAAAAATTCACCCTAAGAAAATTTTGATATTCCAAATTCAAAATTGAAGTCTATTTTACGAAATTCAATTTTTAGTAGTGTTTAAAATTAATTTTATTGTTGTTCACAAAATGAAATAAAAGTAGTTCTTTTAAAAGAATAGATTTCATAAATATATAACTATTTTAACAAAACTTATACATTTAATTATAAATATGTTTTATTTATGTAAAAACATTATAAATAACTTTTAAAATCTACACGTTACTATTCATATTTCAATATTTAATCGATAAATAAATATATCATTTATATAATTATAATACTAATGTGTTGTTTCCCAGAAACTCAATCTTACATATAACACAAGCCAAGTCAGTGTTGCGTGCAATATAAGCTATTAAATTAGTTTAAAGAGATAACATACTATGAAATCTTGGTGTGTTACAAGATAAGTTTCATAATCATTAAATCTCAAACATAACTCAAGAAAAGAAATGGGTTTCAAAAAAGAATAACCCAAAAAAGAGAAATTTGTTTCACAAAAATATAATCATGAAAAATGAATAATATTTCATAAACATATAACCCGTGAAAGGGTAACAAATTTCATAAGGACAACTAAATTATGTAAAACCCATTCATATAGAGAATATGAATGGAACCACTATATAATTTCATAAAAGGAAATTACTAACATCAAAATATGTAATATTAGATGGAATATAATTTTGAAATTTCTTCAAAAAACGTTTCTTGAGGAACATATAATTTATTACTTAAAAAATTTGTTTTTATTACATAAAACCTTTTAAAAATAGTTTTCTTATAAACTATATTTAAAACTAATAAATAAGGCTTCAAATCATTTTAAAAATTTCCCTTGAAAACTTATAAAATAAGATTCAATGAATTTTAGAAACATTTTTCTTTGAAAATAGTTTGAAAACATTAAAAAAATCTTGAAAATGATTTGAAAACAATTTCTTTATAAATAAATTAAAAACATAAAAATAAAGCCTAAAAATGTTTTGAAAAAAATTTCATTGAAAATAATTTGAATATTTATAAATTATTATTGAAATTTTTTTGAATAAAATTTTCCATGAAAACATATAAAAGAAGGTAGAAAGTGTTTTGGAAACCATTTCGTTGAAAGTATATTGAAAACATATAAATAAAGCATGAGAACATTTAGAAAAAAAGTTTCCTTGAAAATTTATAAAATAAGCATGAAAAAATTTTGAAAATATTTTTTTGAAAATAATTTTTTAAAAAAACATTCATAAAAATTATACCTTTAACCATGAATTGGAAACATCATAGAAATAATGGTGGGAAAATCCACATATGTCATACAAGGTTAAACAAATAATTTTTTTGGGATGGTAAAAAGGTTAGAGAAATTCCTTGATCAGAAAGATGAAAGAAGAATCCTTTCAAAATTTGTAAAATACAAAAAGTGTAAAAATGTATTTTAATAACTATAGGATATTATTTTAATATTCATGGATTCCCTTATAAAACATGGTTTGAAAGAACATAGATTTTCAATCAATGAGTGTGTAATGTTGGAATTTCCTAGAAACAGCTTTTTAACTATCTTATATACCAATGAGTAGAAATATTTTACTAATACATGATTATATTATGAATATATAGAGGATAATAAAATTCATTAATTTTTATGAGAGATGGCTCATAATATTTCATCGAACAAAGAATCGACATAAAAAATCTTGAAAAGCGATGATATTATTTTAATAAACTCTTATAACATGGTTACCGGGGATCATACTCTCCATGTAATAAAATAAAATTAAATGTATCACAAAATATCAGGAAATTAGGAGATTCATGATTTAACATTTAAAATGGAAGTATATACACCTAAAAAAAGAATTTTGGTGCATAGTGAAACATTAATCTCAAAGATGGAAAATTGAGACAAAACTATTTTACCGATTTGGTAATTTTTGAAACATAAACCCCATCAAATAAATATAATATAATAGATTTTTAGATACCCATAAATTTAAGTACACGAATCATTTAATAAATCCACCTTTATTATACACACCACATAAAAGGTATAGGTGGTAATAAAAGAATGTATTTTTAAGAAATAAAGTGTGAGATGAAATCTCTTTACCTTGAGTATTGACTCTCGTAACACTCATTCAAACCACCTATATAATAAATATAAATTTATTATAAATCTTTTACATAAATATATTTTTATATATGTGGTTTTATTATTGGCTTATATTACCTTCTTGTCAACAATCCTATTTTAAGGTTTCTCATCGAGTAATATTTTCTTTATTATTCACATGTGTCTTAATTTGTTATATCTCTGGTATTTATGTCACACATCATGATTTATATAATTTAAACCATGATATTTATATCATGTGTATATATTATATTTTTATTATAATAATCTAAATAATATGAAATGTAATACACCATTCAGGGAGATAGTAGGTCGTACGTACACATATACATTATTTTTGTTTAATTGTCGTGTTGAATGAACCAATGAAAAGACATATATACATATATATCATTATTAAATTATATTGATGATATCATATATGTATTATATATTCACTAAAACTATCCTTAATATAATCCATGTAGTGTATGAATGAATCATATCGCTTTGAGGGGGAGATAGTCCACACATCCTCAAACAAAATCATCATATTAACACCAAATGAAAAGTCAAAAAGATATGTGTTGTAAAAGGAATACATAATATTAATGAAATAATAAATATAATATAGAACATATATAAACAGAGAACTCATCATAATTTCCACCATGGTAGGCGGTAAGTAAAATTGAACTATCATCGTTTAGTGAGGCTGTAGTTCATCATACACATAAATAGAATGTTCGTTATCCATTGGATAGATGTGTGTGTAAGTGCATGTTATTTATTACCATAAAAACAACATATAATACATATTATACTGTTTTTTATCTAATAATGTAAATAAATTTGATGGGGTAGAGAAAGAAAATAAAATAAAGGACTTGAGAGAAGATGTTACCTCTAATCGGGTAACTCCTTTGGGTTTGTGCTAGAAGTATTACTTTAATTGCCTTCTTCCAAAGGTTAGTATTCTAGATGGAATTTAGAATTTTTGGGAATGGTATTGGGAATATATTTTACTTACTGAAGAGGTTTTAGAGGATTTAAGAAGTGCGATAGGTGGTGTCCTTTTATAGGGAAGGAAAAAGACTCAAGTGGAATTTTGGAAAAAAAGTTGGGGTTACACATGTTATTACCTAAAACAAGTCCTAAAAAAGAAAAATGAATCAATAATATAAGGTTTATAGAAGAATAAATTCCATAAAATGCGTTATTTACAAGTTTCTAGGTAATTTGGCACCCTAAGATTTAGGTTTAGTCCCTAATTGAGTTTATTTTTACGTTAATGGATGTGATTAGTTTTAATCACTTTTATTAATAATTTTGGTCAAAAAATTATCTAATTAGACTCTAAAAATTAGAATGATTACAATGGTGTATGTTATTTTTTAAATTTAAATTCATTGAAGTGGAAGAATTAAGATTAATGTTAATCGTGTAGATGGGGCGAAATTGCAAGTTTTTATGGTAGAAAGAAGTTTGAATGTTTATTAAGTTTTTATATTCAATTTCAAAGTGAAGTTGATTATAATGGACTAAAATTTATTAATATATGTATAATTTATCTAATTTTAACTTTTAAAAAATTTAAAATATAATTTAACATTAATAATTATTTAAATGAAAAGGCAGTTTTGAACTAAAATACAATATTTTTCTCTAGTCAAAAAAATAATGTTTCTCAGAAAATACCAAAATTTTACCACAAGATAATCTAGAAATTATAAATAAAATTTTATGTTTATTTTATCAGATTAAATTTATAAATGTGACTAAAATTAATCTTCTTTTTAAAAGTTGTTCATTTGTGAAAATAGTATTTTTAAACCTAAAAATACATTAAAAATTTACATCTTTCATTATCAATATGTTTTATCTATATAAAGAAATTAAATAATATTTCAAAATAAGTTATTACATTTCATATAACAAATTTCAATGTCTAGGTTATAATTATCTCACTTAAATAATTATAATACTAAAATGATGTTTTGTGAAACATAAGGGTTGCATGTAACATATGCCAAGTCGATGTTCCATCTAACAAACTATATGTTCATGTTCAATGTAAAGTATGAAAAGTGCGTATCATGTTAAATGATGGTTTGACTTAGTGTTTTAATATATATATATATATATATATATATAACTATTTCCAGAGTCACATGAAATGAAAAATATTAAAAATATAATTTAATTTGAGAAAAATACTTTAGAAAATCATGATGTGTTACATTACCCAATAAATCTTTCTTTATCTCATGTGATAAAAAACATAAATTCTAGTTCCAAACATAATAAAACCATAATCTTTCATGTAAGTTCCCTTAATTTATTTCTTTCACCATATTTGTATCTAAAACTCATCCCTTTATGCCTCATAGATCATATCTTGGATAGATGATTAGGAAATCATATAGGAAAGATAGGATTTATTCCATCATATTTTGATTAATAGATCTATGACTTTCATATCCATGAAGATATGGTCTTTCTTAATCGTCATAATGGGTAAAGTAGAAGCATATTTTATTATGAGAGCACCAGCTATAATATTCTCCTTTCCTAGATGGTATAGAATAATGAATTTGTTGTCCTTGAATAGCTCTAACCATCTTCATTGACTCATGTTTAGAACTTTCTATGTGATTATATACATTAGACAATTATGATCAGTATAAATGTCACACTTCTAAAAATATAGATAGTGCCACCAATTATTCAAGGAGAAAGTCACAACTATTAACTCTAGAAGATGTCTCAGGTAGTTTTGATCATGGATCTTCAACTATCGTGAGGAATAGAATATCACCTTATCATTATTCATGTCTACAAAACCCAATCCCTTCTTTGAAACATCGATGTATATCACAAAACCATCTCCTCATGATGGTAGTGTGAGCACTAGTGAAGTGTTTAGAATATTATTTGGATCCTTAAATCATTCCCCACATTATTCAATAAAAATATTCTTTACCCAATTCAATTTTTACATAATTAGGTAGATAAATGATTTTAAAAAATTTATCACAAAATAATGGTACAACCATAGTAATCCAAAAAGCCTATGGATTTCTGTGACCCTAGTTGGTATGGGTCATTCATCACATTAGTTTTTATTTTAAGAGTCCATATAAATTCTAGATGCCCAAATAATGTTCCTTTATGAATCCAACAGTCAAAATTGATTAAAATAGCATATATTTAATCCTTCCTTAGTGATTCCAAAACAATCTTGTGATATTATTCATGTTCCTCTATTATCTTGTGGTAAATAAGTATATTATGAATAAACACTATCACAAATTGTTAAAAGTACTATTTAAATACTATATTAATTTAATACTTGACAATTTATATGGAATTAGTAAGTCTAAAGGTCATTAATACAAACTCATATTGTTTATACATTGTACGGGATGTCATCTTCTGAATATCTTCCTTTACCTTTAATTAATTATATCTTGAATGATGATACACATTTAAGAAGTACTAAGATAATAAAAGTTGATAGAAAAAGTCATAAATCCCTGGTATGGGATACATTTTATATTTGGAGATCCTATGAATCTCTCTGTAATTGATACAGAACTACATTGATTCTTCTTTCATGTTGAAGAAGAGAATAGAATCATCCAAATTCAATTCACTAGGGAATATTAACAATTTTCCCAAATTCAATTACATATAATTATTCAACTATTATAGTTCTATTGAGGAAATCCCCTATGGGAATTTGGATATAGGATTAGATCTAGGTATAATTTCTAATAAAAACCCTACATCAAAACCTGGGTAAATTATAGGTAACTCTTCATGAAATACATCGGTGTATTTTCTCAAAATTGTAATTTCTTCTAGGTTGACATCATCATTTGACTCCACCATTTTTGAAAGATATTATACTTCACAGGTTATCAACAACCACACCATTTATGGGTTTTCCATATGTAATTCATGATCTTCATTAATCTTTTTTGGAGCAGAGAAGGTTTAGAATAAGAATAGATATTTCATTTTCCACATAGTTGATTTGCGATCTATATAACGAAAGCTGATACACGGCCACTATATCATTGAATTCATCCAATTTATGGATTATATGATTTCCTAGAATAATAATCATATAAGTTCTTATAGTATAAATGTAACAACCTGACCCCAGTTACCTAAAGTCAGTGCATTATTTTAAAACATTGTCATGATCATAAGGGATCAAATCCTGAATGCCTGATCAGTTTAGTAGCTTTGGAAGTTGTAGATACATACATAATTTTTACATTACATTATAAAATGAAAAACAAAAAAAATCAACATTTTATCCATTGACCACATTCATATCACTTTGACAATCCCTATAGGTCAGTCATAATATACTTCTTCGCATCCTGAGAAAATTTAACAGAACAAAGGGGTGAGCTCAGATTCTCAGTAAGGGTAAATAATTTAGCGAAAGCTATAAAATTTTAAGGAAAGATGTGTAATAAAAATAACATCCTTTTTAAACATAATCTTGAACATAATATGGAAAAAAAAATCAAACATCACCATATAATCATGCAGATGGATATTCTACTAGAATAATAAACACATGTAATAACTAATTTCATAATGAGGGAATGCCTAACACCAGACATCATTACCACATAGTCAAGGGCTTGTGACAAGAATTCAAAAAATATTTTGTCAAGGCCTTGTGCCAAGACACTAGTTTGTCTCATGAGACCTACCGATGCATCGATGAGCTATAACGGGCTCCACCCGTCACTTACTTAGTCCACTACATTCCTCATATGAAAAAGTTGAAACATAACCTAAACATTTGTATTAAAAATAGCATATGAAATGTCAATAAATTAACCATAAACCATGAATGGTATAAAAATAGAACATTTATAGTCAAACATATCATAAATCAATCAATAAAATATGGAAGATTATATTATAATAAATCAACCTCAATCAAGAATAATATATGGTAAAGGATGCTGACATAGTTGAAAATGACCAGTAAAACTTTTTGAGAGAAATATCCTTTTTTTTTGAAATCATATAAAAGTCACACATTTATAAAGGAAGTGATTTAAAAGTGATTTTTGAATAAAATTGTCCCATACCACTTTGAAACTCCGGATAATAATTATCATTTCAAAACAGTCATGTCCATGTAAATATATCCTTAAAATCATTTATGAAAACATGGAGATTAATTAAAAGGATTTAAAAAGATAAATCTTTAAAACATATAAAATGATGATCTAGTTAAATAGACCCACCCATAAAACCATAATATATTCTTTTTGAAAACATTATTATGAAATATGGGTATCGATGATAAATATGTCCCAGTAAATACTTACTCACAAACAATCTCGGATAATAATGAGATTGAGGAAATAACCCTTACCATTCTCCTTCCTTTAGTCGAGGGTATGTTTACCCTCTTATATAATGAACATAGTATGCTATTAAATTAAAACAGAACCATATTAATATTTATTACATCATATATGATTCATTTATGACTTTATACTACCCATTTGATAATTATTTCCATGATAAATTAACATTTTGGGTAATAATCACTTTCTTTATCGTATGTTTTTTAACTTGTTATTCTTGATCATATAATTTAGATCATGATTTACATAATTCCAGAATATAAAACATTATTTATATATAATATATATTATGAATATAAATATGTATAATATATAGATATATGAAATGCAAAACAATCATTTATGGAGACGGTAGGCCGTACGTACGCATAAACGTTTTTTCCGTTTTCATATAATATTGAATGGAAGTGAGTGAATAAGATATATGTAAGTACATATATATATATATATATATATATATTCAGTAGAATTATAATTTCATATATTACATATTTATTAAAAATATGTATTTTTATAATCATCGTTGAATGGTGAATGTGGAAATGAATCTCATCACATCGTGGAGACGGTAATCTGTACGTACGCACGAGTGACAATATCATTATATTAATGGTGAAATCGTATTTAATTGGATGGTATATCATATATACAGAATAATTAGCATGTTATATTTACTATTTACATCAGTTATACTCATTATTATAACCATCCAAATAATGAAGTGTTTGAATAACAAACTACACCACGATGTGGAGACGGTAGCTGCACGTACACACGTATGGTGACTTTGTAATTTATAGGATGAATATAATAAAGAATATGGTTATACAATTTTTATAATAACATCATATTATGTAGGAGGTACATGATTTATTATTTTGGTATGAAAACAACAAAATAATAGGAAGTGGAAGAAGAAAACAACTTGAAAGAGAGTAGTGAAATTATTACCTCTTCCTCAGGTGTTTCCTTTTGAGTTGATCGAAAGGGACCCTTAGGTTGGATTTATGATCACATTAAGGACTCTAGGATGATTTTAGGGAAGTTGAGTGGATATTTTATCTGGTTGTGGCTGAGCCAAATGTCATTGGAGGTGTGATTTTGAGAGAAGGGAAGTGCCCTTTTATAAGAGGGGTGAGAGTCACATTAAGAAAAGATTAAAATATTAATTTATTATACAATCATATTAGGTTTAAAATGGTTCCAAATGAATTTATTTCAATACTCAGGTGGTTATGGGTTTAAATCCTATCAACCAATAGGTTATAGACAAATTTAGGTTACAATGTTAACCTTATCTTTTAGATTTATCCCTTAGTTAAACAGTTTAACTTTTACTGTGTCTTCTTGTATTTTTACACTATATGGTTAATAAAATTACTCTAAACTTCCAAGAGATCCTCAAGTGGTTCTTTAATTACATATATAATATTATTTATTCCCATTGGATTAACCTTATATTTTAGGAATAGAATATCAACCAATAATATATTATTATTTTAAAAAACTAATTTTGGTCAATTTTGATACTATTTGGTATTTTGTTTTTTGAAAGTCATTACAACCTTATCACTTGGAAAAAATTTATCTAATCAATCCTAAAATGTCATAGTAACCTAGAAAATTAGTTTAATTCATCAATAGTATCAAATTATATTTATTTGGATATTTATAATATCAATTATTTTAATATTACATTAATAAGGTAATTACAGCATCATCATTGTGCCATATTTTTTTATTTAATCTCTAAAAATTATAAATAAAATACTATTATGTTTTAAAACTTTTTATCATTATAATTAATATTTATAGTTGAATTAATCTTATGTATAACCCTATATTAAAAATGGTTTAGTTAATAAACATTGAATTTAACACTTTTAACTTGTATTTAAATAAAATAATAATAAATGTCCTAATCTAATCCAAGTGGACCTAAAGAATAATATTTTATTTCTAAGGTTTTTTGGTCTAATTACACTTATCCAATAGAATTAGGAAATGTTTTAGGGTAATTATAATATTATTTTTACCATTAACTTCCCAATTTACTTTTAACCGTGGTAGATAAAAGTCAAAAGTTACTATTCACCAAAAATTATTTTCATCTTATGGAATCACATTTTACTTGTTGATTTCCACTATATATCTCGGATTTTTGAAATTCAACACACAGAAGCGATAAAATTATGTTTTATTCCAATTTTCAAAAGTACATAGAAGGTGGATAAAGACATTAAAAAATTTAATAAAATTTAATATATCTAATTTTATTATAAAATGACTCCAATTAATTACATTAAACTAATATAGATATTATTTATCTATTTTGACTTTAAATAAATTTAAATAAAATAAATAATTATTTTTAACACCCCAAGCTTCCACGGTACGCTTCACTTTGAATAATATAGTAGCGTTTGTTGTACGCAACTTCGAGTTCTAACACACCGCGACCAATCAAACTACCCGTTATGAATCGTAATACCCACTTTTTGAAATTTTATAAATTTTATCTCTCAAAATGGAATTCATTTTTGGATTCGGAATATCAAACTTAGCCTCGAGTGAAATTTTGGTACTTTTCGGATAACTTTTATATTTTGATGAATAGTAAAAATAACTAAATTTTAATTAAAAACCACATTTTTAATCAAAATAATTAATAGTGATAAATTAGGAATTTGAGTGGTTTTAAAGTGTATTTAAAATATATTTTTACCATTTAATAAAATATTGGTCATTTTACATAATTTCACATTTAAACCAGACATAAACAAGTTTCAATCTTTTGATAGTTATTATTTCTTAAAAACACGCTTTTTGTTTGGACAGCGGGAATTAATTTTAAATTACTTTCTACCCCTTCTGTGTTTTAAATTTAGAAAAATGGATTCCATATTTGGAATCAGGATGTACAAATTATGTAAATAGTTAACTCTTATTTTTAGATATTTTGAATAATTACTTCGGTAAATATTTTATTTATCATGGTTAAAAGGTAAATCCGGTAAATAAGGGTAAAAAAATAATATTATAATAATATTAATTTACCCTAAAACGTGTCCTGACCCAATTGGTTGATACATTTCCATCCATGGGCATATTTTCGTTAATTTTGGGACCCCATGGATCCACTTGTAAGTTATAATGACACTTTATATTAATTAAGTTAAAGTAAATACAAAAATGACATAATCCTATATCTTTTAGAAAAACAATTTTTACATAGGGTTATATATGTTATATTTTCAAATATAAATATTCATTAGAAAAATAAAATGATTTCCTACATAATGGTATTTTATTTATAATTTTTGGACATTAAATAATTTAATTTATTTTTGACACAATGATGATGAAGTAATTACCTTATTATTGAAATATTAAAATAATTGATATTATAAATACCCAAATAAATATAATTTGAGACTTTTAATAAATTCCACAAATTTCATAGATTAATATGACATGTTAGGATTGATTTAATTAACCTTTTTTGATGTAATAATGCTGTTATGATTTTTCACAAAAATCAAATACGAAATAGTGTCAAAATTGACATAAAAGAGTTTTTAAAACAAATATTATATTATTAATTGATATTAAATTCCTAAAAATCTAAGGTCTAGCCAAAGAACATGTATCAAGATAGGTGTATCATTAATCGACCACTTGGGGGTCATTGGAGGTATATATTATGTTTATTGACTATATAATATATAAATACAAAGTGACATGGTAAGTGTCAAACTAATTAACAAAGAGTTAAAACTAAAAGATAAGGTTAATATAATGACCCAAACCTGTCTAAAATCTATTGGTTGAAAGTATTTTGACCCATACCTACCGTAGGATTTGAATAATCCACTTTGGATCCATTATAAACTGAATATAAATTTATTATAAAATAATATTTTAAGTTTTTCTTAAAGAGACCCTCCTATCCCTTATAAATGGAAACCACTTCTAACCAATTATTCACACCTTCAAAGCCTTTCAGCTCAGCCAAACTCTGTCCAGATATCCCCCCAACTTCCCTCACATCAACCTAGAGGCCTTAGTTTGATCAGAAAGCCAACCTAAGGATCCATTTTGATCAAATCAAAAGGAAGAACCCAAAGAAGAAGAGGTTAACCTACTCTCGACCAAGGAAAAAGTACAAAGTAAGGGGTTTCTTATCTAACTTTTAATTTCATGATATTTCCACTATTCACCAATTATTTATTACATGTGGTGTGTGTACTGCCCATGATTGTATTCATTGTGTAATATACTTTAATTTATGGATATTTACATCATCATTGTATGATCCATCATTCATGGGTGTATGTTTCGCAAGTTACCAACTCGATAAGGGAATTTTGAAATTTCAATTTCACTCATTTGTATTTACGAATACTTCATTGATTATTTAATCCAAGATTATGTCTGGAATCACTTTTCATTTGATTATATCATAATTTCCACTCCCCTTTCTGTGGAAATACATTGATACACATAATCACTCCATTGATAAATTCTCAAGTCATCGGTATGAACTTGATAAGAGTAATTTTTAGTCAATCTCAATTTGTTGAGTTAAACATCAAATTCATTGGTGTTCTTTATACAAGAATATGTGTGAATGTCCTTTTATTGTTTTACACTGAATATCCAATCATATTTAGTGTATTTATATTTATCACACATAATTATGTCGTTGATTTATCCTTAACCTAAGGATACGACCTTTATGAGAGATTTCATCTCAATTTACATTCTATTGGGACTCCTTTGTTGTTATACACAAAATCACTTTTTATGCTGTGTATAATGTACTTTGACATAGTATATCATGAATCTATTTATTCTCATGATATTACAATGTTTTTGTTACCTCAATTATTTGTATTCAAGTGTCTCTCTTTTGGTTAGGAACTCTAACTAAAATATCATTTTTAAATGATTTATTCTTCTAAATCTTTCCCATTTATGTCAATGTTTTAAAAATGGTTTTAAGGATTTATTCTTATGGACATTAATGTTTTAAAATTAATATTAATTTTCAAAGTTTCAAAGTGGTATGGGACACTTCGAATAAAAAATCTATTTTAAATGGATTCTTGAAAAATAGTGTGACTTTTAAATGTTTTTATGAAAAATGGGGATATTTCTCTCAACAGTTTGATGATTATTTTAATCTATGTCAATATCCTTCATTATTATCGATTGAGTTTAGTTTGATACAATACAATCTTCCTTATTGTATCTAATGAGTTATGTTTGACTGTGGATGTGCAATTTTTATACCATTAATGGTTTGGAGTTAAAGTATTGACATTTTTTATGCTAGTTTTAATACGAATGTTTATGTTATGTTTCAAACAATTCATATGAAGAATGAATTGGACTTAGTAAGTGATGGGTGGAGCCCGCTATAGGTCCTCGATGTATCGCTAGGTCTCATGATACAAACTAGTGTCTTGGCATGAGGCCTTAACAAAATATTATTTGTAGTCCCCGCACGAGGCCTTGGCTACGTGGTTATGATAGTCTGGAATTATGCATTCCATCATTATAAAAGTGGTTATTGATATTGCATGTGATTATTAAACTAGTAGAATATCCATGTGAATAAGTAAATGGAATTATTTCATTTTATCTTTTCCATATTATGTTTAAGTTCAAGTTTAAAAGGCATTTGTTTTAGTTATACATTGCCTTAAGTGTTTATGTTTATCTATAAAACCTTCTGTAATATTGTTATTTTAACTGAGAATCTGAGCTCACCCCTTTCAATGTTTTATTTTTCCCAGGATGTGAAGATGTAATTTATGAATGACTTGCAGGGATAGTATGAGGGGATATGAAGACAAGATGTTGTTGTAGTTTTTTTACCTTATGATGTAATGTAAGACTTATGAATATATCTAGAGTTTCCAAGACTACTAAACTAATCTGTCTTTTAAGAATTGATCCTTTGTGATCATGCCAATGTTATGTAATAATGCACCGACTCTGGGTAACTGGGGTCGGGGGGTTACAGTTGGTATCAGAGGCATTTTAGTACAATCCTTGGAATCCATATTTAGATAAACTCTGATTAGAGCACATAGCCCTAAGAAAGACTTTGAGGATTATTATAGAAGAACTTCCTATAATTTTGGTATTGTATAGATTTTGTGAGTTTTCCAAGCAATACATCCTTGTCTAGATACGAGCAGGTAAATCCGGCTCTGGCATAGATGTAACTAGGGGTAAAACCTGAAAACACCACATTGAGCTAGACTCGAATGGGAATTGGTGCACGACAACGGGCCTTGGTGAACTCTTGGTTATGACACTCCTGGGGGATATTCTTAGGATAATTTAGCATTTCTATACAAACCAATTTGAACTATTTTAATATAAGATAAGAATAAATGACCTTGGTTAATCCTAAGGTGTTTCAAATTGAGAATATGGTGTCATGATATTATCTAAATGATTTTATTACTACTGTTACTCACACAATGTCTTCGGGTTTTAGTCAATGGCTGGAGTCCAAGGAAGTGATAGTAACTTTGAGAATGATGTACAAGGTGGGAACGGTGGTGGAAATGAGAAAAATAATGGAATGTTGATAGGCGTAAAAGATATTGTGTTCATGCCAAATCAGTTTTCCAAAAATATGATCAACAACATATATGTTAACCAACTCCCAGACTCAACAAAGAAGAGAAAGGTGATTAATAATAAGATCTCCAGCAGTGGAGACCATGGATAAAAGAATCCTACATTTCCATCATGTAGGAAATGTGGAAGGAGACACCCAGGAAAGTGTCTCAACGAAACAAAGAAATTCTTTACGTGCAGGAAAGAAGGAAATAAAGTGAAGAATTGCTGAAGAAAAATGAAGAGTACTATGGAAGAAAATAAAAATGGTCCCAAGAATTCATTTACAGTCATTTACCGTAAATGTAAGGGACTTAGCCATTACCCGAGTGAAATCCCTATTCTATAAAATATTTTCTTGGTCAAAGATGAAGCTATGTTGAAATAAATGGTTGGAGAAATGTTTAAATGTATTAGTGCTCCTTGTTGATGGGATTACATTGGAATAATTTTCTCTTGTATTTGTAACCCTGCAGTTTTCCATGTGAGAATGATATTTGAGGAAGAATTATCTTTTCCATTGTGTATACAGTTTTAAATAACCATTTGGTTTTATATGATCATTGGGTTTGAGGAAATTACAAGTTATTATATTTTGGGATGAAAATTCAAAGTATGAGATAGCATTTCTGGTTGAAATTATGTTATGGTTATTTTGATGTATTTATTTTATTTTGGTAATGTTATAAAATATAGTTTTTGAAAAATGACAATATCCAGACCGTGTGACAACCCGTCGTGTCAGACAAAGCTATGGGAATCGAACCCACATCCAAAGTGCGATTGGGATTTATCGCCTACCACTGGACTACCTGAAGTCCCTGGTTAGTGTGAATATTATTTTTAGTTAAATGATTTTATTGATCAATAATAATTTTATTTGGGATCTTATGTCTTATCAAATGAATACCCTTAGTATAGAAAAATTATTTTGTGATTAAGTGATAAATTTTATTTTGGAAGATGTTGGCTTTGATGGGAACACTATATGGCCAAGGAAAATAAAATATTATGGGATTTCATTTGAGTAGTAATGGTGGATTTTTAACTATGTTTTTATTGTGGATTTATGGTGGCTTGGGTTATTTATGGAAATGATTAACCTATAATAGAGAATATGTGATTAGGTTAATTACTTTTAAGTATATGACTTTAAGAGTAGTTGATTTCATTTAGAGATACCTTTTAACGTGGAAGACTACATAACCAAATTCATCTAAGTTTTGGGTTTCAATATTAGTTTGGATTATATTGAAGGATTTTAAGGACAATTGTTTATTGAATGGTATTTATTTAACTTTGGGATATTGTTGGGTTAATTTTATAAATTAAGATTAGTGTTTCTTTCTCTAAAGGAATTTCCTTTTGGGGGATCATCAGATCTTGTACTAACCATTTGGGTTTTGATTAATCTCTAAAGACAAGGTAAATATATAGTTTATCTTTTGTGTATCATGTGATTCTATATAAGTTTATTCTAGCTCTTCTAGTGTGACAAAATCTTCTTGAATACTCATCATTTAAAAAAAAGATTTAGTGGTGAAAATTTAGTAAATAATGAAACTCTACTTAAAAAAGTAAGTATATCTCTTTATTTTCTTATCAATTTCATAAATGAATTCCTCATCTTTATGTAATGTAACTTTAAAAAATGTTGTCTGTATACTTTTCCTACTGGGAAACTAATGACCGTTTGTCCCATCCCAAATTTGTGGATTTATTGTTGTTAAATTTATCCTGATCATGTTTTTTATCCCTCTCCATCAGAACTTGAAAAATATTTTATCTTCCATAGCCATGTTTTCCTACATGTAATCCTAGTATGATTTATCTTGGGTGATCTTTGTACTTCTCTTTCTTTCTTTTAAGGTGATAGTTTTATTGACTCTTTTTCTAATGTGGGACTTTCCATTATATTCCCAAGCCCAATTTTAAAAATTTTGAGGACGAAATTATTTTAAGGTGGGGAGAATTTAACACCCCAATATTCCATGGTATGCTTCACTTTGAATAATACAGTAGCGTGTGTTGTACGCAACTTCGAGTTCTAACACACGAAGACCAATCAAACTAGCCATTATGAATAGTAATACCCACTTTTTGAAATTTTATAAATTTTATCTCTCACAATGGAATTCATTTTTGGATTCGTAATATCGAAATTATCCTAGGGTGAAATTTTGGTACTTTTCGGATAACTTTTATATTTTGATGAATAGTGAAAATTACTAAATTTTAATTAAAAACAACTTTTTTAATCAAAATAATTAATTGAGCTAAATTATGAATTTGAGTGGTTTTAAAGTATATTTAGAATATATTTTTACCATTTAATACAATGTTGGTAATTGGACATAATATTACATTTAAAACAGACATAAACAAGTGTCAATCATTTGATAGTTATTATTTCTTAAAAACACACTTTTTGTTTTGAGAGTGAGAATTAAATTTAAATTAATTTCTTCCACTTATGTGTTTTGAATTTGAAAAAATTTATTACATATTTGGAATCAGGATGTCCAAATTACGTAAATAGGCAACTCTTATTTTTAGACATTTTGAATAATCACTTCGGTAAATATTTTATTTACCATGGTTAAAGGGTAAATCCGATAAATAAGGGTAACAAATAATATTATAATAATATTAATTTACCCTAAAACGTCTCATAACTCTATTGGTTGATACATGTCTGACCATGGTAATATTTGGGTCGATTTTGGGACCCCATGGATCCACTTGTAAGTGATAATGACACTTTATATTAATTAAGTTAAGGTAAGTACAAAAATGACATAAGCCTATATCTTTTAGCAAAACAATTTTTACATACGGTTATATATGTTATATTTTAGAATATAAATATTCATTAGAAAACTAAAATTATTTAATACATAATTTTATTTTATTTTTAATGTTTAGACATTAAATAATTTAATTTATTTATGACATAATGATGATGCAGTAATTACCTTATTAGTGGAATATTAAAATCATTTATATTATAAATACCTAAATAAATATAATTTGAGACTTTTAATGAATTACACGAATTTAATAGGTTAATATGAAAAGTTAGGATTGATTTAATTATATTTTTTTGTAGTAATCATGCTATTATGATTTTTCAAAAAAATCAAATACCAAATAGTGTAAAAATTGACATAAAAGAGTTTTGAAAACAAATATTATATTATTAATTGATATTAAATTCTTAAAGATCTACGGTTCGGCCAAAGGACTTGTATCATTATAGGTGTATCATTATTGGACCACTTGGTGGTCTTTTAGAGGTATATAGTATGTTTACTGACTATATAATATAAAAATACAAAGTGACATGGTAAGTGTCAAACTAATTAACCAAGAGTTAAAAATAAAAGATAAGGTTAATATGATGACCCAAAACTATCTAAAATATATTGGATGAATGTATTTAGACCCATCCCCAATATAGGCTATGAATAATCCACTTTGGAGGCATTAGAAACTGAATATGAATTTATTATAAAATAATACTTTATGTTGTTCCTAAAGAGCCCCTCCCCCCCCCCTTATAAAAGGACACCAATTCTAACCAATTCTTTACACCATAAAAGCCTTTTGGCTCAGCCAACCTCTACCCAAATATCCTCCCAACTTCCCTCACATCAACCTAGAGGCCTTATTTTGATCATAAATCCCACCTAAGGATCCCTTCTGATCAAATCAAAAGGAAGAACCCGAAGAAGAGGAGGTTAACCTACCCTCGACCAAGGAAAAAGTACAAAGTAAGGGGTTTCTTATCTCACTTTTAATTTCGTGAGATTCCCACTGTTAACCACTTATTTATTGCATGTGGTGTGTGTACTTCCAATGATTGTATGCATTGTATAATAGACTTTAATTTATGTATATTTAAATCATCATTGTATGATCTTTCTTTCATGGGTGTATGTTTCGTAAGTTACCAAATCGATAAGGGATTTTTAAAATTTCAATTTCCACTCATTCGGTTTTATGCATAATTCATTGATTATTTTATTACAAGATTAAGTGTGGAGTCACTATTAATTTTATTATGTCATAATTTACACTCCACTTTCTGTGGATATACTTTGATACACATAATCACTCCATTGAAAAATTCTCAAGTCATCGGTATGAACTTGATAAGAGTAATTTGTACTCAATCTCGATTTATTGAGTTAGACATCCAATTCATTGGGGTTGTTTTTAAAATAATATGTGTGAATATACTTTGATTGTTTTACACTGAATATCTAATCATATTGAGTGTATTTATATTTTTCACACATAATTATGTCGTTGATTTATCCTTAACCTAAGGATACGGCCTTTATGAGAGATTTCATCTCAATTTACATTCCTTTGAGACTCCTTTGTTGTTATACAAAAAATCACTTGTATATGGTGTATATATTGTAATTTGACATAGTATATCATGAATCTCTTTATTCTCATGATATTACAATGTTTTGATTACCTCAATTATTTGTATTCAAGTGTCTCTCTTTTGGTTAGGAACTCTAACTAAAATATCATTTTTAAATGATTTATTCTTTTAAATCTTTCTCATTAATGTCAATGTTTTAAAAAAGGTTTTAAGGATTTATTTATATAGACATTAATGTTTTAAAATTAAAATTCATTTTCAATGTTTCAAAGTGGTATGGGACCCTTTGATTCAAAAATCTATTTTAAAAGGATTCTTGAAAAATATTGTGACTTTTAAATGTTTTTAAGAAAACTAGGGATATTTCCCTCAATAGTTTGATGATTATTTTAATCTAGGTTAATATCCTTCATTATTCTCAATTGAGGTTAATCGGATACAATACAATCTTCAATATTGTATCGAATGAGTTATGTTTGACTATGGATGTGCTATTTTTATACCATTCATGGATTGTGGTTAAAGTATTGAAATTTTGTATGCTTGTTTTAATATGAATGTTTATGTTATGTTTCAAACTTTTCATATAAGGAATGCATTGGACTTAGTAATTAACGGGTGGAGCCTACTATAGCTCCTCGATGTATCGGTAGGTCTCATGGGACAAACTAGTGTCCTGGCATGAGGCCTTGACAAAATCTTATTTGTAGTCTCGGCACGAGGCCTTGGCTACGTGGTTATGATAGTCTGGAATTATTCATTCCATCATTATAAAAGTGGTTATTGATATTTCATGTGATTATTAGACTAGTAGAATATCCATGTTAATAAGTAAATGAAATTATTTCATTTTATCTATTCTATATTATGATGAAGTACAAGTTTAAAAGGATTTTGTTTTAGTTATACATTGCCTTATGTGTTTATTCTTATCTATAAAATCTTCTGCTATATTGTTATCCTTACAAAGAATCTGAGCTCACCCCTTTCAATGTTTTATTTTTCCCAGGATGTGAAGAAGTAATTTATGAATGACCTACAGGGATAGTATGAGGGCATATGAAGACAAGATGTTGTTGTAGTTTTTTTAACTTATGATGTAATGTAAGACTTATGAATATATCTAGTGTTTCCAAGACTACTAAACTAATTGGTCTTTCGAGACATGATCCTTTGTCATTATGAAAATGTTATGTAATAATGCACCGACCCTGGGTAACTGTGGTCGGGGCATTACATTATTTAAATAAAAAGTATATTTTAAACAAAAACGCAGTGTATTTCACTATTTATCAAGAAATTCAATGTTTTTAGAAATATACCAAAAATTCACTCTAAGATAATTTTGATATTAAGAATTCAAAAATTAAGTCTATTTTAAAAAATTAAAAGCATAGAAGTTTCATTTATTATTTAAAATTAATTCCCATTGTCAAAACCAAAAGGCGGGTTTTTAAAAAATTAAAAACTTTCAAAAGATTGACATGTGTTTAGGTCAAATTTATATGTAAAATTACTTATAATAACATAAATTTTATTAAATGATAAAAATATAATCTAATTATACGTCAAAATCATTATAATTCATAATTTAACATGACAAATTATTTTGGTTAAAAAGTTGTTTTTAATTAAAATTTAGCATCTTTAACTATTCATCAAACTGTGAAAGTTTTCAGAAGATAACCATAAATTCATCCAAACTAAATTTTTATGTCCCACTTCAAAATAAGAAGTTTATTTTGTGAAATTCAATATAAAAGTTTCAGATATTTCATTTTATAAAAGATCACCATTTGTAGGCGGTAAAATTTCATTTTTTAAAAACACTTACTTTATCTAAAAATTGAATTTGTTTTCATATTATGTCTAAAAAAACATAATATGGGTGCTAAAATTATATAGACTATATATGATTCAAAATTAATTTAATACTATTTATAACTGCTTTTTGAATGGCTGGTTTGGTAAGTTGTGGTGTGCTCAAACTCGGTGTTGCGTGTAGCGCATACTATTGAATTACTTCAATGAGATAACGTACAATGAAATCTTGGGGTGTTACAATAATATTAAAACACATGGTACATAGTGATCAAAAAAATAGGTTTTTTAGGAAATATATTACTTCAATGTGTTGATGATTCAATCCAATGGTTCTAGAAATATTTCTACATATAATGGAATTCATATAAATAGAATAAAATAATAATTTTTTACTTACATGATTGAATAGTATGTGTTCCTTATATGACTACATATTATCACTCTAAATTAGAAGTAGTGATTGAATAATCTACATCTTTCTCAGTATTATTTAGTGGTTGCTAATCCCCATTACCCTCAAGATCCCGTAGTTTAGTGAATTGGATTACATTGTTAATTTTCTCATAACTTTTGAAGCATTGAACCATAGATGGTTCATTAAGAGGTTCCTTACTTTCATCCATAATGTTAGTTGACTACATTATGTCTTATCAAAACTCATGATCATGATGGACTTCTCTACCACACTTGAAGAATGTACCCATTCATTTGAGGTAATTCCAATGATTTTTCTTCCCATATTTCTGAAACATGCATGGTTGGATACTCCTACCGACTTTTTCATTTTACCCACAATCTTGAAACTCCATTTTTCTATTCATATATCTATTACAATTTCACCATTCTCCAAACTCCATCTCTACTTTGAGGGTAAATCGAACAACATATTCATAACTTTTAAATCCAAGGATCTATAGACCATTTAAATGATTTGGTTTTAAGACAATAAATAATATTAAATTTTTTCTATTATTGTTGATTACAAACCCCATGTAATATCTTTAAATCCTTGTGATGTTATCCTCATAACTTGTGATAGATTCACCTTCCTTTTTCTTCAAATCTATCGACTCTCCCCCCATAATTTTTAATTAGTTTTAGGATAATAAATATGAGGAAATATGTTCGTAAATCCTTCACACTCAATCTCTTCCATTTTACCCTTTGGCATGGTATTATTAATCAACACCCACTTGTGAAAATATTATCTATATAAACTATATACATCCATAGTAACCTTTTTCTTTCTCATAAAAATGGATCATAGAAAATATATTCTCGATTTATATAACCCACTATTCCATGATAAGTGGATCAGTAGATCCACTAAAATTTGGTTGTTGTTGCCACTTAAAGGACTCAATGGCTAGTTACTCCTTCATGGGTAAGGCCAAAGATTCCATTTGTATGAAGTTATTGTTTATATACTAGGACAACTGGATAAGAATCACTATAAATATTTTAACTCTACCCCATAAAATTGGGTATGTCATTCATATAATCATTGCATTATCCATCACACGTATTGTGGTCTTAGATTCTCCAAGAATCCACCTTTTTTAAAATTAAAATTGATTTGAAAAAAACATTAGTCAACAAACCATGCATAAAATATTTATTTATATGTGATTATTAAGTATAAAATGAGATCTAATAAGATTCTATTATTTATAATTCATATAAAACAAAGAATCAAGGATTATTCCCTCTTCCAATTCTTATCCTAAGGATTATCAATAATGTTCTCTAATCCTAGATCACTAATTAATAAAACTATATCTCTAATACCAACTATAGTGACCATACATTTTCTTACATGACTATTATATCATTTAAAATATAAACAATATAATAGTTATTTATTTAAGGATTTAATGTTATACTATCTTGGGTGAATAGGGATCATAAATAAATTAAACATAATTAATCATCAACATTTTTTAAAATTTTATTATTTATCATTATAAATATCTCACTTTCTACATAGTACATGTAGTCACCTTAGGATATACATCAATAAAATAGGTGAGATAAAAGCCCCATTAGAGGAGGAATACAGGAAATGAGTCAAAATTACATGGGGGAGGATGATCAAAATCATTATATAATTACAATAGGATCATCATAAACATTATAAGGGAAAATTTTATGAAGGCATGGAATGTGGATATTCATAGAAATGAAACCTAATGTTTTAGTGTTACAATATTATTCATAGTTTTGAATAAAACTATCATTTTCTTCATGCATAACATATTTGAATAATCATGAAATCATTAATATAAAAAAATATAGAATCATTTTAATGAATAATGCACATTATATCATGTGATACATATCATTACCAAATTCAAAGGAGGGATATATAATTTTATCAGAATCGTGACTTTATAACACTTATATAATCATTATTTCCATATATGATTTATAAAAATCATAGTAATGAAATAATATGTGGAACAGAATGGGTTTAATTATGATTTTATAAAGAATAAATTCTTGATTAAACATTAGGGTTCCAAAATAAAAAACAGATGTCATACATTAGAATAAATGATCATTTTTATTTAGAAAAGAAAAAACATATGAAGAATCAATTCTTTGTTTTGGAAAGAGAAGTATTTCGGGAAAATATTGGTATTTGGAATAAAAATAAATTTTGAAACATGTATATCCCCAAAATAAAATGGTAAAAATACTAAAATTATATTTATGAAACATTAGGAGAATATCCATAGTAATGATTACTTAAAACAGGGACAACCCATAGTGTAACATCTCAGTTCCGAGTGCCGCCCAAAGGTTTCCTGAACCCGGTTGGTCACATGACCTCAAGTGAATTTCCCTAAACACTAGAGGCTGTCAACTAACAGCGAGGGATATAATTTGATAATGGGGAAACTATGCCCTCATTGGCAGAGTATACACAATTGAATGAAAATAGTAACAATAGCGGATGTAGTAATACCATACAAAAGAAGTAAGTAGTGGAAGAATGATATTAATATACCAACTGGAGCATATATAAATGATGCATGTGACATGTGACTATGAAAGAAACCAAAAAAGTCACAATTATGGAAATACAATACTGAAACCAAAGTATAAAAAAGCAGTAAACTCCAATAGCATTGCAAGTCTCATCATGGTACCATTCTCTCCAGCACCAACAACAATCAAGTACCAGATGAAGAAGGGTGCTTTCCCATATCTATAACTACAACCATATAATCTATTTAGGTCCAAAAAATGACCCAAATAGTGTGTGAGATGAATACCAATAGTAAACCACCAAAAGATACATGCCTAACTTCAGTGAATATATATAGCAGGTAATACGTAGAAATGAAGAAAAAACTACGAAGTACTCAATAGTAAATAATCATATAGTTTCCAATTAAATTCATTTATCATTAATTATTCATTTGTTGAATCATTAAACCCTTAAATATAGCCTAATCCTTATATACCCTATGACAACCCTGCTTTTAATTACAACTTAAGAATGCTTTATTACATAAAACTTCACTTGATACAACAAAGAAGATCGAGAGGTTTAGTGTATTTGGGGCATAGGATCATTACATAAAAACATTAAACTTGAAATACAACATATTTATTGAAAACTTCCTTTACATGACCACTATATTCCTTCGTACTTAGCTTTGCATGGGATAACCTGAGGACATGCATAAGAAAAGGGTGAGCTATAATGCCCAGTAAGGGAGTACACAATGAATAACATGAGGAGTACAATACATTTTAGGCAATAGGAACATCAATAGGGCATTAGAGTAACATGAACATAAAGGCATGATAAAGCATGATAACCATAACATGGAAATGTGGCAACAACACTTAACATTGAATTAGCATGAGCCAAGGCTCATTGCACATGGAGTATGAGTAAACCCTCATTGCACTTGAAACATGAGTAAACCCTCGTTGCACTTGAATTAGAATGAGTCAACACTCATTTCACATGACGTATCATGATACTATACTTTACCCAATGCATTGGAGTGCTATAAGGGCGCACCCTTCTTAAACATTTCATTTCATGCATAACTGTGCCACATGGATCATAAAACATGGATTCATAAAACATAATAATTTATTCCACGATAAAGGGATGTGGAATTCATACATGAAACTTTATAATCAATAAGTAAATGTGCATAAAGGTGAATACCCTTGATGGAGAAATGGGCATGGTATTCACCACACAATGATGTTGGCTTAGAAAATCGGTGTGATTTCGGCAGCGTAACGGCGTGACATAAGAATTCATAAAAAAGGTTGATGAGAGAGAAAGGGGTTACTCATCATATTTACATGTAATGGATAGTAAGGAGGTCATATAGATACATGTACCAACAATGGAAAAGGAATTTAGATTCATGATACAAAAGTATTGCTTGAATATAAAAGAGGAGAAAAAGGTTTCTTTCGGAATTTCGGCATAGTAACGGGTGTACATGGGAGGCATTTAATGAGAGAGAAAGGGGTCTCCCGTTATTAAAACAATAATAGGGAAGTATGGGAGAGGTGAGAAAACATACTCCAACATTCATAATTGAAATTAAAAGGGCAATACAACTTAAAGAAAATTGACAAAAAAGAGAAAGGAAGAAAACCCCTTACTTGGAAGTGTGCTTCCAAAGGCTAGAGAGAGGCTTGTGAGAGGCTTCTTGGGAGATTGGGGCACCTTGGGAGGATTCAAGAGAGAATAGGGCAGAGGTTGGACGAACTCCAAGTTATTTTAGTGAGGAGGAAGTGGGAGCTTGGGTGGGTTTATATTGGAAAGGTGAGAGAATTCTTTATTATTTAGGTTTGGGACCCCCTTATATTAAAATAATCCAAACCACAAATCACCCCATGGTATTTGCCCATGGTTTCTGGAAAAGGAAATACGATAACAATATTTTACAAGGCCAAGGTCCGAACTTTTTAAAAAATTAGGGTTGCTTATGTGGAGGTGGGTCACACTCCCATGGAAATTAATTTAAAAAGGCAAAGTGTTGAATAAGTCTTGAGGGCTCCATTAATGCTTTGAAAAGTAAGTCAAACAAACCCAAAACCTAATTATTTTAATGATAAAACACATATTGGACGAAAATAAGGATTATGGTATTTTATTACATCACCATTGGGTCATTATGATGTCATAAAACACATTATATATTTAAATGGTTTTTAATTTTTACCCAAAAATTTGACTGTCTCAGAAAATTATGAAAAATTCACTATTGGAGAATTTCGACGTCCTGATTCCAAAAATAATAATTATTTTATCTAAATAATTTTCTAAATATGTGAATTTTCACTTTTAAAATAAAAACCGACATTTATAAAAAATTCACGGGTTTTGACAGAAATGGCTTTCAAACCATAATAAAAATTTTAATTGCATTCATAAAATTATAAGATCATTTATACTTAATAAAAAAATTAATTTAATAATAATAATAATATTTTATTAAAATATTATTTAAATCAAAAATCCTTTAATTTAATAAAATACAATTCTTAATTAAATAATAACTAAAAACACCATTTGTACTTTAAAAACTATTTACAATGTATCAAAAATGACTAGAAATTATATTCATTATTATATACAAAAATAATGTAAATGAACATGGTGCTACTTATTTGTTACATAACCCCTTAAAATAGCCGCATAAGACCTAAGGGTAAGGTGTGCGATGGTGACAGACTCTTGGGGTGGCTCAGATAACATCGCTCGAGTGGTAATTTCAATCAACATCCACTTTTCCCGTAGACGATCACGTTTGAGCTTGACTTGATGAAGCTCAGCTTGGGCTTGGTCAAGGGAAAAGCCCAAAGACGCCACCTCTTTTCCGAGCTCTGACAAATGGGCTTCGTAAGGGGCAATTCTACTGGATGAGGCCATCGCTTCCTTTGTCTGAGTAGAAATGGGTTCGTTAAAGCCTTATATTTATACTACTCAGATGATCACTGTTCAACGACTATAAAAGTAACGGTCACAAATCTTAACGTAAAACTAAAGAAGTTTTCATCTTATAAAAACATTTTTCATAAAGAAACATTTAACTGGATGAAGAGGGATTTTCTATTAATGAAACTTTGGGTCATTACAATATTCCCCCCTTAAGAAATTTCGCCCTCGAAATTTTCCTTTTTACCACACTAAAACAAATGTGGGTAACTTAGCTTCATCATATCCTCTGACTCCCAAGTTGCTTCTTCAAACTTGTGGTTTCTCCACAACACCTTGACAAGGGGCATTGTCTTATTTCATAGAACTTTTTCTCTACGATCTAAGATCTTCATTGGTTGCTCCTCATAAGAATGATCATCTTCCAATTGTACCATCTCGGAAGAGAGTACATGTGAAGGGTCTGGTATGTACTTCCTTAAGAGGGATACATGAAAGACATCATGAACCTTGGCCATAGTAGGTGGAAGTGCTAGTCGATAGGCCACAGCCCCAACACGATCAAGTATTTCTAAGGGGCCGATGTACCTTGGACTTAACTTCCCGTTCTTTCCAAAACTCATGAACTTCTTCCATGGAGATATGCATAAAAACACCATGTCTCCGACTTTAAACTCAAGGTCTCGTCGACGATTATCTGCATAACTCTTCTGTAGACTTTGGGCTACCTTGATATGCTGCTGAATGGTTTTCACCTTCTCCACCATTTCTTCGACCATTTCCGGTCCAAGCAGCTTACGTTCACCGACCTCATCCCAACATGCCGGTGCTCTACACCTTTTCCCATACAGGGCTTCATATGGTGCCATTTGGATGCTCGAGTGGAAACTATTATTATAAGAGAACTCAACTAGAGGAAGATGTTGATCCCATCCTCCTTTAAAGTCCATTGAGCATGCTCTCAACATATCCTCAAGTGTTTGGATAGTCCCCTCGGATTGGCCATCAGTTTGAGGATGATAGGCCGTACTGAAGTTCAGTTCAGTATTCAGAGCATGTTGAAGACTCTTCCAAAACTTAGAGGTAAATCTTGGATCTCGGTCAGACACAATAAATAGTGGTACTCCATTCAACTGTACCACTTCCCTAATATATATCCGTGCCAGTTGATCCAAAGATAAATCCTATCGAATAGCAATGAAGTGTGCAGTCTTTGTAAGAAGATCCACAACAACCCAGATTGCATTGTTGCCTTTGCATGTCCTTGGAATTCCAGTGACAAAGTCCATGGTGATGTTCTCCCATTTCCATTCTGGTATGGGAAATGGTTGCATCATCCCCTTAGACTTCTGCCTCTCTTCCTTCACTTTCTGACACACCAGGCACTTTGATGTATATTCATCGATCTCCTTCTTCATATTATCCCACTAAAAGTTTTCTCGGAGATCTCGATACATCTTTGTGCTCCATGGGTGAATAGATAAATTTGAACTATGTGCATCATCCAAAAGTTCCTTCTTCAGCTCTGAACTTGATGGAACACATAGTCTTTTCCCAAACCGCACAATTCCTTCTTCATTAAAATTAAACTCTGAGGATTTTCCCTTTTTTATAGCTTCCAATTTTTCTTGGATTCCCGTATCATCCTTTTGAGAATCCTTTCACCTTTCCGAAAGAGATGGTTGAGAAATCATTTGTGAAAGGATTGATGATGTTCCCTTCTTTGTGATTCCCACATCTATCGTCATTAATTCTAAGAAGATTGGATCCTTCTCAATTCTCATCATTGATAGAATCGTTGGATCCTTTCTACTTAGGGCATATGCCACCTTGTTCGCTTTCCCAGGGTGGTAATGTATTGAAAAATCATAATCCTTGCTGAGCTCTATCCATCTTCTCTGGCGCATATTAAGCTCTTTCTGTGTGAATATATATTTAAGACTCTTGTGGTCAGTATATATCTCACATTTCTCTCCATAAAGATAATGCCGCCAGATTGTCTAGGCAAAGATCACCGCCACCAACTCCAGATCATGTGTTGGATAGTTTCGCTCATGGATTTTCAACTGCCTTGAGGCATAGGATATCACTTTATCATTCTGCATCAGCACACATCCTAATCCCTTCTTCGAAGCATCACTGAATACCACAAAAAGCAACCCACCTGTGGGTAAAGTGAGCACGGGTGCAGTGATAAGCCTCCTTTTCAACTCCTTGAAGCTTTCTTCGCATTCATCACTCCAAGAAAACTTTACTCCCTTTCAATTTAGCTTGGTAAGAGGGTTGGAAAATCATGAGAAATTTCTCACAAATCGTCGATAATATCTAGCTAACCATAAGAAGCTATGGATATCAGTTACCGATGTCGGCCTCAACCATACCTCAATTGCATTTGTTTTGGAGGGGTCCACAGATATCCCATTGCTTGTGATGATATGGCCCAATAATGAGACTTCCTTCAACCAAAACTCACACTTTCTGTACTTTGCATAGAGCTTATCCTTGCGCAATGTCTCTAGTACAGTTTTTAAATGCTCCTCATGGTCCTCCTTGGTTTTGGAGTATATTAGAATATCATCTATAAAGACTACCAAAAATTTGTCTAGGTAATCTCTAAAGACTCTATTCATCATGTCCATGAATATTTCTGGAGCATTGGTGAGTCCTAAAGGCATTACTATGAATTCATAGTGCCCGTACCTTGTATGAAAAGCAGTCTTGGGGATATCTTCCTTCTTCACCCTTGCTTGATAATATCCCGACCGCAAGTCCATCTTGGAGAAGTATTGTGCTCCACGCAGCTGGTCAAACAAGTCATCGATTCTTGAGAGAGGATACTTGTTCTGTATTGTTATTTTGTTATGTTCACGATAATCGATGCAAAGACGTATTGAACCATCCTTTTTCTTGACGAAGAGGACTGGTGCACCCCACGGTGATGCACTTGGGCGTATAAACCCTTTATCCAGATTCTCCTGTAGTTGTTTCTTCAGCTCTTCAAGCTCAACAACAGCCATTCTATATGGAGTCTTGGATATTGGTAGCGCCCCAGGTATAAGTTCAATTGAGAACTCAACATCTCTTCTTGTAGGAAGACCAGGATGTTCCTCGGGAAATACTTCAGCGAATTCCCTCACAATAGACATTTCATCAAGGGTGTTTTATTCCTTGGACTCAATCATTTGAGCCAGATATGCGTGCTCATAAGGTAGTAATATCCATTCTTGAGATGATGGAGCTAAAGGAGATTCATCTTCCTCCTGACACTTGTAAAGAATCAGGGGTCGATTCTCCAAATGGAGTGTGATTTCCCTCTCCCGACAATTTATGTTGGCTCTATATGAGGAAAGACAATCCATGCCAAGAATTGCATCAAATTCCACCAAAGGGAGTATGAAGAGGTTCGCCGGGAAATTGAATCCACAGGTAATAACAGGGGAGGACTTATATTCATGGGATGCAATGATTTCCCCATTTGTCGTACTCACCGAAATCTTTACTTCCATGATTTGTGGTGGTGCTGGGATTGTTCTACTAAACATTCGAGATATAAAAGAATGCGTAGAACCTGAATCAAAAAGTACGTTCGATATTCTTGAATGAATAACTAGCGTACCTATCACCACTTCGTTCTCGGGGTTCACTTCAGCAGAAGTGATAGAAAAAGCTCTTCCTAGCTGTCTTGGAGGTTGTTGGTTGCCTCCGATAACCCTTGGATTAGGGCACTGATTCGCAAAATGACCCGGTTCTTTGCATTTGTAGCATTGAACAACGCATTGAGGATCGAACAGAGCGTTCCTCTCCTCTGTCGCAGCCGCGGGTCCTTCTTGCCAACAGTTAATAACTAGGTGCCCTTCTCTTCCAAACTTGAATCATTTTCGTGTCCCCCTAAGGCAATTTCCAAGGCGCTTCTTTCCGCACTTTTGGCAAGTGGGGTGCTGGAACTTCTTAGCACCGTTGGATTTACCCATCGGACCACCAGCATTGAAGTCCACCTTACGCTTCTTGTCCCCCTGATACCCCTGTGATTCTCCGATCTCCATTTCAACCTTGAGGGCACATCAGACAATTTCCTCATAGATGTCGAAGTCACGGATCGCTAATGCTTTCCGTAAGCTAGGCTTCAGCCCACCAAAGAAGCGATCAACCTTGCATTCAGGGGTAACGACAAAGCCAGAAGTGTATCGTGCAAGCCCTGTTATGTTTTCCTCGTACGCTCCCACAGATTCTTCATCTTTCTGCTTGATGGAAAGGAAGTCCCTTTCCATCTTAAGATAGAGGGTGCACAGAAAATATTTATCAAAAAACATCTTCCGGAATTCCTTCCATTCCAAAGCCTCGATCTCCTCCTCAGGCTTCGTATTTTTTATCAATGTCCCCCATTGATCAGTTTTACCCTCCATACGATAAGCTACCAGTAGAACCTTCTCTTGTTTAGAACATTGAAGGATAGAGAAGATCTTTTCAATGGAGTTGATCCATTGCTCAGCGATCGTGGGATCAGACGATCCACTAAAAGTAGGGGGCCTTTGTCTCATGAAGCTCTCGATAGCGACTTGTTCTTTCTTTGGGGGGGTTGAACGTTCCTCTTGACCTGTGTTTCTATTCAAAACATGAGTTAACTGAGAGAGAAGCGTGACAAAGTTCGCGATTCCCGCTCCAATTGGATTGGGCATCTCATTAGTACAATCATCACACTGATCTTCACAACGGTTGTTAGCCCGAGTTCTCCTATTACCGGCCATTGGCTGGAATAAAGGTAATGTTAGGGGTAACACATAAAGGGTAATCCAAAGACAAAAGTTGATGACTTATAAATAAACTTTAATCTCTTTAACTCATGAGTCTATAGGATTCAATCCAGGCTTTTCATGATCTTCCTTCTAACATATACTCGTAGGGGCATTTTTCCCTTAATAAGGGTTCATACTAAGATTGTGAATTTATCAAAACATATCCCCCGGGAGTGTCATAAGCAAGATTGCAGCAAGGCCCGTTGTCGTGCACCAGTTCCCATTCGAGTCTAGCTCAAAACGGTGTTTTCAGGTTTTACCCCTAGGATACATCTGTGCCAGAGCCGCCTCTACCTGCTCGTATCCAGACAGGGATGTATTTGTTTGATAAACCACTTAATTAGTAGTTACCAAAACTTAGGGATGTTTTTATTATGCTTAGTCTTGTATCTATGGCTTTACTAGGGTTTCCTAATCCCAAAAATAACTAAACCTATCCTCAGATACCAACTATGACAACCCTGCTTTTTATTACAACTTAAGCATGCTTTATTACATAAAACTTCACTTGATACAACAAAGAAGATCGAGAGGTTTAGTGTATTTGGGGCTTAGGATCATTACATAAAAACATTAAACATGAAATACAACATATTTATTGAAAACTTCCTTTACATGACCACTATATTCCTTCGTACTTAGCATTGCATGGGATAACCTGAGGACATGCATAAGAAAAGGGTGAGCTATAAAGCCCAGTAAGGGAGTACACAATGAATAACATGAGGAGTACAATACATGTTAGGCAATAGGAACATCAATAGGGAATTAGAGTAACATGAACATAAAGGCATGATAAAGCATGATAACCATAACATGGAAATGTCGCAACAACACTTAACATTGAATTAGCATGAGCCAAGGCTCATTGCACATGGAGCATGAGTAAACCCTCATTGCACTTGAAGCACGAGTAATCCCTCGTTGCACTTGAATTCACATGAGTCAACACTTATTGCACATGACTTATCATGATACTATACTTTACCCAATGCATTGGAGTGCTATAAGGGCGCACCCTTCTTAAACATTTCATTTCATGCATAAGTGTGCCACATGGATCATAAAACATGGATTCTTAAAACATAATAATTTATTCCATGATAAAGGGATGTGGAATTCATACATGAAACTTTATAATCAAAAAGTGTAACACCCCAAGATTTCATAGTGTGTTACTTCTTCAAAATAATTCAATAACTTTCACTACATGCAACACCGAGTTCAATCACACCATGACTTACAAAAAAAGCCATTCAAAAGATGTTATGAATAGTATTATCTAAATTTTAAACTTTATATAATCCATATAATTTTAGAATCCATATTATGAGTTTCTTAGATATAATGCAAGAACAAATTCATTTTCAATATTGCACTTTTATCAACTTTTAATAGTGAACCCTTTTTAGATACTATATTTTAAACTTTTTGACTAAATGGGGACATCAAAAATTTAAAATGAAACATCCCAAGCTTCTACGGTACGCTTCTCTTTGAATAATGTGATAGCGTGTGTTGTACGCAACACCGAGTTCTAACACACCATAACTAATCAAACTAGCCGTTATGAATAGTAATACCTACTTTTTGAAATTATATATATTTTATATTTCAAAATGGACTTCATTTTTGGATTCGGAATATTGAAATTAGCCTAGGGTGAAATTTTGGTACTTTTCAGATAACTTTTATATTTTGATGAATAGTGAAAATTACTAAATTTTAATTAAAAACAACTTATTTAATCAAAATAATTAATAGTGATAAATTTTGAATTTGAGTGGTTTTAAAGTATATTTAGAATATATTTTTACCATTTAATATAATTTTGGTCATTGGACATAATTTTACAATTAAACCGAACATAAACAAGTGTCAATCTTTTTATAGTTATTATCTTTTAAAAACACGTTTTTTGTTTTGACAGCGGGAATTAATTTTAAATTAATTTCTGCCACTTCTGTGTTTTGAATTTAGGAAAATGGATTCCATATTTGGAATCAGGATATTCAAATTGTGTAAATAGGTAACTTTTATTTTTAGACTTTTTGAATAGTTACTGTGGTAAATATTTTATTTACCATGGTTAAAGGGTAAATCCGGTAAATAAGGGTTAAAAAATAATATTATAATAATACAAAATTACCCTAAAACGTGTCCTAACCTTATTGGTGGACACATACCCGACCATGGGCATCCTTGGGTCAATTTGGGGACCCCTTGGAGCCACTTGTATGTGGTAGGGACACATTATATTAATAAAGTTAAAATAAAAATAAAAATGGCATAAGCTTACATATTTTAGAAGAACAATTTTTACATAGGGTTATACATGTTGGATTTTCTATTATAAATATTCATTAGAATTATAAAAATATTTCCTACATGAGGATATTTTATTTATAATTTTTAGACATCAAATAAGTTAAATTATTAATGACACAATAATGATGCAATGTTTACCTCATTAATAAATCATTGAAATAAATAATATTATAATGATTAAAATATTATCTAAAACCTGTCCAATTCTTATTGGTTGATGTTATTTAGAATATTAGTCATCTTATCTTCGACCTAAATGATTTTTGGACCATTATAAACCGAATATAATTATATTATAAAGTAATACTTTCACTCTTTCCTAAAGAGCCCCTCCTCTCCCTAATAAAAGGAGACCACTTCTACTCATTCCTCACACCTCTCAAGCCACTTGGCTCGTCCAAACTCTGCCCAAATAAGATCCCCACATCCCTGTCCTCCTCCTTGAAGTTTCCCCTTAGGCAGAAAGCATTTCAACAAGTCCTTTGGTTCCAACCAAAGTGAGTTACCTAAATTAAAGGTAACGATTTCTCTTAAATTATTTTCATTTATTATGCTTCTTCAACCCCCAAACTCTTTTTATTTCCTTTCTTTTGTAACAACACCAGTATCCTCAATATACTAGGATGTTTTTATAAGATTTATTCAAACTACACTTACACACAACTCCATCTAATGGATGATGAACATAATGTTTCCGTGGATGGAAAACTAACGCCTCACGAAACGATGATTGTTCAAATACATCTTACCGCCTCTCATGGTGGCCATTATGATGTCACTATAATTAAATATGATATTAATGATATATATTTTATATATAAGCTTCTGTAATTCCATTTTATTTCATACCATTATTCGTTTCATGTTGTATATACATACGATAATTTCATTTGAGGAAGTGCGGACTACCGCCCCCTTAAAATGATATGACTCGTTCATACCACACATGGAACGTATAAAGGATGGTGTTAATGAACTTAAGTAACATATATAAAATATTATATTATACTGGAATAGTAATATACCTATGTATCATTTGGATTCGATTCATTTAAAATAAAAATTAAATGGAAATAGCGTTCGTGCGTACGTACGGACTACCGTCTCCACGAACGCGATGAGATTCATTCTCCATCGTATCCATTCAAGTATAATTATCATTTGATGATTTAAAAATGATGTTTAAGGACTAGATATCATTATGGATATGAATAAGATACAACAACCATGGCTTATGTAACAAAACATATAAAAGAAAATGAGTAAGTTAACTCCCGAAACGACGATAATTCTAAGATATTCATATGATATCATATTATTATATATGATTCTTGAATAATTTAATAACAAATATTTCACCATTATATAGGAGGTTAACCTACCCCAACCAAGGAAAAGTACAAGGTAAGGGTTTATTTCACAATCTCTTTATTATTCGAGGTTGTTTATACGTAATAATCTACTGGGATCTCTTTGTCATCCACATCCATGTTTCTTAAAAATGTATTTCAAAACATTTTTACTATTTACAAGAATATGGGTTAAAGTCATTTATACCCTTGTTTGACTTTTTATAAGAGGTTTATAAAAGAATCTTTCCGTCGTTTTCAAAACAAGGTCCTTTTTAACCTTTTCGACAGAATTGAGGTAAGAATGTTTTTTTTAACTTATACGGCGGGTGTGGTTATTTTACGCCGTTATAAAATCTTCAAAGCTTTCCTTACAAGCATATAAGAATATTTTCAAAGAAAATGTTTTATTTTATATGGATCTTAAATGATTTCAAAATAAAAGGAGATACTTCTTTAAAAAGAATTTTGATTTCATCTATGTCAACATCCTTTGATGGATTTTAAGATTATTTGAAGTTGATTTATTATGATACAAAACTTCTATATTGTATTGAAGGTTTTGTGATATGTTTGACTGTGGATGTGCTATTTTTATACCATTCATAGTTTATGGTGAAATTATTGACATTTCGTATGCTAGTTTTAATACGAATGTTTATGTTATGTTTAAACCTTTTCATATGGGAATGCATTGGACTTAATAAGTGACGGGTGGAGCCCGCTATAGCTCCTCGATGCATCGGTAGGTCTCATGAGACAAACTAGTGTCTTGGCACAAGGCCTTGACAAAATCTTATTTGTAGTCTTGGCACGAGGCCTTGGCTATGTGGTTATGATAGTATGGCATTATGCATTCCAACATTATGAAAGTGGTTATTGATTTTTGCATGTGATTATTCGATTAGTAGAATATCCATGTGAATAAGTAAATGGCATTATTTCATTTTATTTATGCCATACCATGTTGAAAGTCCATATTTAAAAGGCTTTTGTTTTAGTTATACATTGCCTTAAATGTTTATTCTTATTTATGAAAGTTTCCGCTATATTGTTATCCTTACTGGGCATTTGAGCTCACCCCTTTTCTATGTTTTATTTTTCCCAGGATGTGAAGAAGTAAGTTATGAATGACCTACAGGGATTTTATGAGGGGTTAATAGTGTGGATTGTGGAAACATTATGTTGTTGTAGTAGTTTTTCATTTTATGATGTAATGTAAAACTTATGAATATATCTAGTATTTCCAAGGCTACTAAACCAATCGGTCTTTCGAGATTTGATCTTTCTTGTGATCATGCCAATGTTATGTAATAATGCACCGACTCTGGGTAGCTGGGGTCGGGGCGTTACAGTTGGTATTAGAGGAAGTTTAGTACAAACCTTGGAATCTAGATTTAGATAAACTCTGATTAGAGCACGTAGACCTAAGATGAACTTTGAGGATTAGTATAGAATAACTTCCTAGAATTTTGGTATTGTAGAGATTTTGTGAGTTTTCCAAGCAATACATCCCTGTCTGGATACGAGCAGGTAGAGGCGGCTCTGGCACAGATGTACCTAGGGGTAAAACCCGAAAACACCGCATTGAGCTAGACTCGAACGGGAACTGGTGCACGACAACGGGCCTTGCTGCACTCTTGGTTACGACACTCCCGGGGGATATGCTTAGGATAATTCTCATTTTCTTTACAAACCATTATGAAGGGTTTATGAGTATATACATCCTCAAATGAGACATTTTTATGATTATGGATTATATCCATAAATAGTTCAATTTATGTTAAGTGTTTTATAAGTATGGGATTATGTATTTTGATTCATAAACTGATCTAGTGTATTCCATTGTTTAGAAATGGCGCCCAGTAGAAGGAATGAGAACTCTAGAAATGCACATGATCCAAAGAGAAGGAAGGATCATATCTTTCATGGTTTTAAGGTAGAATTTATAAGAGAAATAGTCTCCCATGTATTATCATCATATGAAGAAATAATATCATGTGTTGATAAGATAAGTAAAGAGTTTACTGAGTCCTATGGCTTTGAAGGGAAGCAAGAGAAGAAAAGGATAGAAGAGAGAAAGATGGATAAAGGGAAGAGGGAAAAGAAGAATTTTCCCATATGTGGTAACTGTGGAAAGAAACACCCTGGAACTTGCCTGAAAGGAATGGGAGTTTGTTATAAGTGTGGAGGAAAAGGGCACAAAGTACATGACTGCAAGGGTAAGAAAATGGTTTCAAATGTACAATGCTTCATTTGCAAGGAGTTTGGACACTACGCGAACCTATGCCCCAGTCATCATACTATGCCGCAAATGATGCTATTGGATAATAATCAAGTTATGATACTACCTCAGATGAAGAGGAATGATTAGAGTTCTTATGTTGATTATGTCAATTGAGTGTTGTATCAACAATGTACTTGTTATAATAATTATGGAGTATATATAAGGATTGTACTGCAGTACTATTTCATTAAGGACTTGAGATTGTGTGGAACAATGAAAAGTGACTCAATAGCAGGATAAATTTTTGGAAAATATATGGTTGAGAGAATGATAAATCATAATATAGTTCTGATACTGAGGTAGTGATTTTGGAATAATATGTGATTGTTTTGGATAAATTATATTGGATATTCTTGACTACCTTGGAATTGATTAATGATTTGTATATTCTATCATTGTTGGGGTTTAAAACATTTTTGGATTAATGAAGTATATCCAGCATTCTATATGGAATAAGGGAGAATGAATGTAATCAATAAGGAATATGGTAATACATGATGAAGCTATTCATATGCTATTACGGGGTAAAAGGATCTATATTATGTTTACCTTCCTTATAAATGTTGGAATGTGAGTTTGGACAGAAGTATTTTGGATAGTTCTAGTTTGGATTATTTTGGATTGCCATAAAAGGACAACCTGGAGGTCGGGCGGCAACCCGTCGCGTCCGGAAAGGCTGCAAGACTTGAACCTGCAACCGAAGGGCGACAAGGGTGTATCACCTACCACTGGCCCACGATATGTCCTGGATTAAATAATGTAGTTTTTATTAAAATATCTTGTAGATGAATTATAAATTCGTTTATTTTGGAACCCTATACGAATAGTGTAAATAGAATTTTTTACATTCTATTATCTTTTAGAGTGAAAGATGAGTTTGTGGTAGAAATTTATTAATGGATAAAACTCTAATTATAAAGTAAGTATATCTCCTTATGATCTTATCCAATCTCATAAATAAATTCCTCAACATTAAGAAAAGCAACTTAGAACAAAAATGTTCTCCTAGATGGTACCTTAAATCATCACTAGTTTATGGCTTTGGGATTGTTGGCCTTTTCATAGCCATGTTCTCTACCACTCTCCATCAGATAATTCATGGTTAGATTTTTCTTCCATATCCATATTTTCCTACATGGAACCCTAGTATGTGTTATTTTCGGTGATCTTCATACTTTCGACTCTTTATTTTAAATAGAGGCCTCATTAATTCATTTTTCGATGTGGGATTTCAACTAAGATATTTTGAAACGTCAAAAATGTGTTAACCTAATACCCTATGTTTTGTTGAACCGATGGTATTTCAAATCATCATAGATTGATGAATTTAAGGACCTCAATTTTATACTTGTTTGTGATTGATGACCTCAATCACTACCTATAAATATTTACGTTTTTCCTCCAATTATATGTCTCTAATTTCCACCAATGTTCTCCTAATCGAGATCATAATTTGGTGGTGACCCTTTCATTTCTCTTTTCCTCATATTAAGACTAAATTTTAGTAAACCAATTTCCGATGTGGGTTTTCCCACAAATATATTTTCTATTTTCAACCTTTTATTTTCGAAGAACAATTTCAAATTGCGAGGACGCAATTTATTGAAGGAGGGGAGAATGTAACACCCCAAGATTTCATAGTGTGTTACTTCTTCAAAATAATTTAATAACTTTCACTACATGCAACACCGAGTTCAATCACACCATGACTTACAAAAAAAGCCATTCAAAAGAGGTTATGAATAGTATTATCAAAATTTTAAACATTATATAATCCTTATAATTTTAGAATCCATATTATGAGTTTCTTAGATATAATGCAAGAACAAATTCATTTTCAATATTGCACTTTTATCAACTTTTAATAGTGAACCCTTTTTAAATACTATATTTTAAACTTTTTGACTAAATGGGGACATCAAAAATTTAAAATGAAACATCCCAAGCTTCTACGTTACGCTTCTCTTTGAATAATGTGATAGCGTGTGTTGTACGCAACACCGAGTTCTAACACACCATAACTAATCAAACTAGCCGTTATGAATAGTAATGCCTACTTTTTGAAATTATATATATTTTATATTTCAAAATGGACTTCATTTTTGGATTCGGAATATTGAAATTAGCCTAGGGTGAAATTTTGGTACTTTTCGGATAACTTTTATATTTTGATGAATAGTGAAAATTACTAAATTTTAATTAAAAACAACTTTTTTAATAAAAATAATTAATAGTGATAAATTGTGAATTTGAGTGGTTTTAAAGTATATTTAGAATATATTTTTACCATTTAATATAATTTTGGTCATTGGACATAATTTTACAATTAAACCGAACATAAACAAGTGTCAATCTTTTTATAGTTATTATCTCTTAAAAACACGCTTTTTGTTTTGACAGCGGGAATTAATTTGAAATTAATTTCTGCCACTTCTGTGTTTTGAATTTATGAAAATGGATTCCATATTTGGAATCAGGATGTTCAAATTGTGTAAATAGGTAACTTTTATTTTTAGACTTTTTGAATAGTTACTGTGGTAAATATTTTATTTACCATGGTTAAAGGGTAAATCCGGTAAATAAGGGTTAAAAAATAATATTATAATAATACAAAATTACCCTAAAACGTGTCCTAACCTTATTGGTGGACACATACTCGACCATGGTCATCCTTGGGTCAATTTGGGGACCCCTTGGAGCCACTTTTATGTGGTAGGGACACATTATATTAAAAAAGTTAAAATAAAAATAAAAATGGCATAAGCTTACATCTTTTAGAAGAACAATTTTTACATAGGGTTATACATGTTGGATTTTCTATTATAAATATTCATTAGAAAGATAAAAAGATTTCCTACATGATTATATTTTATTTATAATTTTTAGACATCAAATAAGTTAAATTATTAATGACACAATAATGATTCAATGTTTACCTCATTAATAAATCATTGAAATAAATAATATTATAATGATTACAATATTATCTAAAACCTGTCCAATTCTTATTGGTTGATGTTATTTAGAATATTAGTCATCTTATCTTCGACCTAAATGATTTTTGGACCATTATAAACCGAATATAATTATATTATAAAGTAATACTTTCACTCTTTCCTAAAGAGCCCCTCCTCTCCCTAATAAAAGGAGACCACTTCTACTCATTCCTCACACCTCTCAATCCACTTGTCTCGTCCAAACTCTGCCCAAATAAGCTCCCCACATCCCTCTCCTCCTCCTTGAAGTTTCCCCTTAGGAAGAAATCATTTCAACAAGTCCTTTGGTTCCAACCAAAGTGAGTTACCTAAATTAAAGGTAACGATTTCTCTTAAATTATTTTCATTTATTATGCTTCTTCAACCCCCAAACTCTTTTTATTTCCTTTCTTTTGTAACAACAACAGTATCCTAAATATACTAGGATGTTTTTATAAGAAGGATTCAAACTACACTTACACACAACTCCATCTAATGGATGATGAACATAATGTTTCTGTGGATGGCAAACTAACGCCTCACGAAACGATGATTGTTCAAATACATCTTACCGCCTCTCATGGTGGCCATTATGATGTCACTGTAATTAAATATGATATTAATGATATATATTTTATATATAAGCTTCTTTAATTCCATTTTATTTCATACCAATATTCGTTTCATGTTGTATATACATACGATAATTTCATTTGAGGAAGTGCGGACTACCGCCCCCTTAAAATGATATGACTCGTTCATACCACACATGGAACGTATAAAGGATGGTGTTAATGAACTTAAGTAACATATATAAAATATTATATTATACTGGAATAGTAATATACCTATGTATCATTTGGATTCGATTCTTTTAAAATAAAAATTAAATGGAAATAGCGTTCGTGCGTACGTACGGACTACCGTCTCCACGAACGCGATGAGATTCATTCTCCATCGTATCCATTCAAGTATAATTATCATTTGATGATTTAAAAATGATGTTTAAGGACTAGATATCATTCTGGATACGAATAAGATACAACAACCATGGCTTATGTAACAAAACATATAAAAGAAAATGAGTAAGTTAACTCCCGAAACGACGATAATTCTAAGATATTCATATGATATCATATTATTATATATGATTCTTGAATAATTTAATAACAACTATTTCACCATTATACAGGAGTTTAACCTACCCCAACCAAGGAAAAGTACAAGGTAAGGGTTTATTTCACAATCTCTTCATTATTCGAGGTTGTTTATACGTAATAATCTACTGGGATCTCTTTGTCATCCACATCCATGTTTCTTAAAAATGTATTTCAAAACATTTTTACTATTTACAAGAATATGGGTTAAAGTCATTTATACCCTTGTTTGACTTTTTATAAGAGGTTTATAAAGGAATCTTTCCGTCGTTTTCAAAACAAGGTCCTTTTTAACCTTTTCGACAGAATTGAGGTAAGAATGTTTTTTTAACTTATACGGCGGGTGCGGTTATTTTACGCCGTTATAAAATCTTCAAAGCTTTCCTTACAAGCTTATAAGAATATTTTCAAATAAAATGTTTTATTTTATATGGATCTTAAATGATTTCAAAATAAAAGGAGATACTTCTTTAAAAAGAATTTTGATTTCATCTATGTCAACATCCTTTGATGGATTTTAAGATTATTTGAAGTTGATTTATTATGATACAAAACTTCTATATTGTATTGAAGGTTTTGTGATATGTTTGACTGTGGATGTGCTATTTTTATACCATTCATAGTTTATGGTGAAATTATTGACATTTCGTATGCTAGTTTTAATACGAATGTTTATGTTATATTTAAACCTTTTCATATGGGAATGCATTGGACTTAATAAGTGACGGGTGGAGCCCGCTATAGCTCCTCGATGCATCGGTAGGTCTCATGAGACAAACTAGTGTCTTGGCACAAGGCCTTGACAAAATCTTATTTGTAGTCTTGGCACGAGGCCTTGGCTATGTGGTTATGATAGTCTGGCATTATGCATTCCAACATTATGAAAGTGGTTATTGATTTTTGCATGTGATTATTCGATTAGTAGAATATCCATGTGAATAAGTAAATGAAATTATTTCATTTTATTTATGCCATACCATGTTGAAAGTCCATATTTAAAAGGCTTTTGTTTTAGTTATACATTGCCTTAAATGTTTATTCTTATTTATGAAAGTTTCTGCTATATTGTTATCTTTACTGGGCATTTGAGCTCACCCCTTTTCTATGTTTTATTTTTCCCAGGATGTGAAGAAGTAAGTAATGAATGACCTGCAGGGATTTTATGAGGGGTTAATAGTGTGGATTGTGGAAACATTATGTTGTTGTAGTAGTTTTTCATTTTATGATGTAATGTAAAACTTATGAATATATCTAGTATTTCCAAGGCTACTAAACCAATCAGTCTTTCGAGATTTGATCTTTCTTGTGATCATGCCAATGTTATGTAATAATGCACCGACTCTGGGTAGCTGGGGTCGGGGCGTTACAAAAAGTGAATGTACATAAAGGTGAATACCCTTTATGGAGAAATGGGCATGGTATTCACCACACAATGATATTGGCTTAGAAAATCGGTGTGATTTCGGCAGCGTAACAGCGTGACATAAGAATTCATAAAAAAGGTTGATGAGAGAGAAAGGGGTTCCTCATCATATTTACATATAATGGACAGTAAGGAGGTCATATAGATACATGTACCAACAATTGAAAAGGAATTTAGATTCATGATAGAAAAGTATTGCTTGAATATAAAAGAAGAGAAAAAGGTTTCTTTCGGAATTTCGGCATAGTAACGGGTGTACATGGGAGGCATTTAATGAGAGAGAAAGGGGTCTCCCATCATTCAAACAATAAGAGGGAAGTATGGGAGAGGTGAGAAAACATACTCCAACCTTCATAATTGAAATTAAAAGGGAAATACAACTTAAAGAAAATTGACAAAAAAGAGAAAGGAAGAAAACCACTTACTTGGAAGTGTGCTTCAAAAGGCTAGAGAGAGGCTTGTGAGAGGCTTCTTGGGAGCTTGGGGAACCTTGGGTGGATTCTAGGGAGAGTTGGGTAGAGGTTTGATGATCTCTAAGGGATTTTAGTGATGAGTAAGTGGGATATTGGGTGGGTTTATATAGGAAAGGTGAGATAATTCTTTATTATTTAGGTTTGGGACCCCCTTATATTAAAATAATCCAAAACACAAACCATCCCATGGTATTTTCCCATGGTTTCTAGAAAAGGAAAGAGGAAAAAAATATTTTACAAGGCCAAGGTCCTAAATTATTAAAAAATTAGGGTTGCTTATGTGGAGGTGGGTCACACTCCCATGGAAATTAATTTAAAAAGGCAAAGTGTTGAATAAGACTTGAGGGCTCCATTAATGCTTTGAAAAGTAAGTCAAACAAACCCAAAACCTCATTATTTTAATGATAAAACACATATTGGCCGAACATTAGGATTATGGTATTTTATTAAATCACCATTGGGTCATTATGATGTCATAAAACACATTATATATTTAAATGGTATTTAATTTTTACCCAAAAATTTGACTGTCTCAGAAAATTATGAAAAATTCACCGTTGGATAATTTCGACATCCTGATTCCAAAAATAATAATTATTTTATCTAAATAATTTTCTAAATATGTTAATTTTCACTTTTAAAATAAAAACCGACATTTATAAAAAATTTAGAGGTTTTGACAGAAATGGCTTTCAAACCTTAATAAAAATTTTAATTTCATTCATAAAATTATAAGATCATTTATACTTAATAAAAAAATTAATTTAATATTAATAATAATATTTTATTAAAATAATATTTAATTCAAAAATCCTTTAATTTAATAAAATATAATTCTTAATTAAATAATAACTAAAAACACCATTTGTACTTTAAAAACTAATTACAATGTATCAATAATGACTAGAAATTATATTCATTATTATATACAAAAATAATGTACATGAACATAGTGCTACATATATGTTACATAACCCCTTCAAATAGCCGCATAAGACCTAAGGGTAAGGTGTATGATGGTGGCAGACTCTTGGGGCGGCTCGGATAACATCGCTCGAGTGGTAATTTCAATCAACTTCCACTTTTCCCGTAGATGATCACGTTTGAGCTTGACTTGATGAAGCTCAGCTTGGGCTTGGTAAAGGGCAAAGCCCAAAGATGCCACCTCTATTCCGAGCTCTGATAAATGGGCTTTGTAAGGGGAAATTCTACTGGATGAGGCCATCGCTTCCTTTGTCTGAGTAGAAATGGGTCCATTAAAGCCTTATATTTATACTACTCAGATGATCACTGTTCAACGGCTATAAAAGTAACGGTCACAAATCATAACGTAAAACTAAAGAAGTTGACATCTTATAAAAACATTTTTCATAAATAAACATTTAATTGGATCGAGAGGGATTTTCTATTAATTAAACTTTGGGTTGTTACATCCCCTATGTAATAGTAAGAAATAGACGACTCATAAGACCATCTAAACAATCAGGTAAGATCGAGTCCAAGTTTGTTATTTGGCTTGGCAGGCTCGTCACAAACATTCAATAATTTATAAAAACCCCATTGGGAATGTTCTCACCATCTAACCCCTTTGGTCTAACATTACATCGATTCAATAAATAATGACTCTCTGGGAAGCTCTCACAGTCTAACCACTTTGGTCCCAAATAGTATAGATCAATTTAAATGACCACCTGAGAAACTTTCACGGTCAATACCCCTTGGTCAGCATAGCATCAATACAATTTAATGACCACCTAGAAGCTCTCGCGGTCAATGAACAAGGGTACAACATTCATTTGAATAGATAATGATGATCACATAGGCATCTCTCACATTCTAACCCAATTAATTATAAATGACCACCTAGGAAACTATCACCATCTATCCTCTTTGGGATGATCTCATAGTCCAATCCCATTTGGTAAACAATCACAATGCATGAACACTATCATTTAATATAATCAGAAATTCCATCCTAAAAAAACAAGGCATGTAAACGAGGAAAGACTATATGCATCCTAGACAAAATAGTCATAAAAAATCAATCAAGGGAACACACCCATGGGGTGTCCCAGAACAAGGTATCTAACCTTACACATAAGATATAACACTTTCTCAATCAAACAAAACCTAATAGGTTTTATACAGGGTTATATTCCCAATAAAATAATACCCCAAACATGGGTATTTGGTACTTTAATCATATATAATCCAAAGGCATACTTTGAACGACACAAACCACCTACCTTTATGTTGTACGATCTATAATCTTGAATGTTTCCCCTTGAATTGGCCTAGAACGGGGTAGATCTACAAAAAAGTAAAATATGTTCAACCTTGAATTACTCACGAGAGAGGAAGAATTAGGTAGAAAGACTATATGGGAATTTATAACTCATTGGTGGGATTCCAACACTCCAGCGACATCTCAATCAGAGGTCGCATGAAGAATTGGGATTGGTTTGAAGTCGTTGGTATTTCTATTGCTCTACTTTATGAACAAAAGTGAGAAGAAGAAAATTATGGAAATGAGACATGACCCTGCTCTAGTATATCTATTAAAAAGAAAACTATACCATGTGTTCATTAAATTTACACACAGTGTAGTGACCTTAACTAGCCCTCTCCTTATACGGTCTGTCAGGTCACCACACGACCATGTACTCAGCCATCACACGACCTGTACGTGGATGTACGCAGTACAAAGGTACACAACGTGTACTCATAAGTAAATGACATGTACATAGAAAATTCCCATTTATTCCTTTTTCCCCAAGAACAACCTGAAATAAAGATCCATACCGGAAATTAAGATCTGGATTCTTACAAACTTCCCCCACTTAAATAAATTCATCCCTGAATTTCCCTTCCAAGGGCAGTGAAGATGAAACTTCAAACAACTTTGGACACTATGATCGTACCTCAACCTCCACTCCCATGTCTCATTTTATACTCACCGGTTCGACCATAGCACACATACTAGAGAAATAAGCTGGCCATAAAGAACCTTCGTAATGCGATGCACAGTCTAAATAGGGTGCTCCTAAACGAATTCATCCACCACCAACTTAGCCTCCTTGAGTTGAAAGTCATGAGACAAGTCTAAAAACTATAATTGTATCTGAGAAACATGAATTAAGTCTTCTATAGCCCGATACCTATCAGGTAACTACAACTGATAGGAAACCGACCTAACTCTCTCCAAACCCTCAAAATAACCGATGTATCTTAGTGACAGCTTCCCCTATTTCATAATCCTCTGGTGTCTTAACATCTATGTGACATGTAGGAAAACCTGAACTCCAACCTCAAACACTAAAGGTCTTATCCACTGATCAACAAAATATTTATGGTGATATTATGAAACATCCATCCTCTTCCAAATCAACTCCACCTACTCAGTGACCTCCTGGAGAAGATGAGGTACCGGCATAGATGCCTGTCATGCATCCATCCAACATAGGGGTGATTGGCATGACATATTGTAAAAAGCCTCAAAGGGGTCTATATGAATCATTTGATCAAAATTGTTATTGGAGGAAAAATCCACAAGGGTTATGTGTCTCTCCTAGTATCCCCCGAAATCTAAAATGCATGATCGAAGAATGTCCTCAAAATTTGGAATTGTACGCAAGGAATGACTCTTTGTCTAGGGATGGTAAGCTATACTCTGAAGTACCAATGTAACGAAAGCCCTCTGTAGTCCCTACTATACATGAGAAGTAAACCATGCATCACTGTCTGAAATAATATAGCACGAAACCCCATGAAAACGTACAGGCTCTCGGATGTGCAACCTTCCAAGATCATCAACACTGAAGGTTTCCATAATCGGAAGGAAGAGTTTAAACTTCGTGATCCCGTCGATAACAACCGAAACTACTTAAATCTTTCACGGTGACCTCAGTAAACCTATCACAAAATCTATCACAACATCTTTCTACTTACACTCAGTAATGGGTAACTACTGTAAAATCCCTTCCTATCACTGATGCTCCACCTTCACCTACTGATAGGTGGAACAACTCATTTCAAAACCTGGAACATCTCTCTTCATGCATATCCACCAATACTGATGATGTAGATCTCAATACATCTTGGTGACATCAGGATGAACATCCCACATTGAGGCATGGAAATCTCACATCAACTCCTCACATATGTTTGCTGACACCCGTACACATCAATGAAAAGAAAAAACTCATCATCGCTTATGGTCCACCTAGAAGTAGGGTCACCACCTGACACATTCTCCAATATGAATATGCCTTAGGAAACTGATAGTCGCCTCAATCGCACTCAATCCAGTAGGGTAGAGGTAACCAGTATAGAAGAAGGAAAAATATTCCCCTATCTACTATGCACCTCCAAATGCATCTCAGAGAATAGAGCCATAAGATGTCATTCCCTACTTGCCTCTTATGCTTCATTTATCTGAGTCCTCCTGCAAAACACATCATCCAATTCATTCCCTTTCCTAGGAATGTTGTCCAGATCAATGTCAAAAGACGGAAGGTACTTAACCCATCGTTTCTGTGTAAAATTTAGATCACACTAATTAAAGATATACTTGAGACTATTGTGGTCAGTGTATACCACAAGATGATCACCCAAAAGATAATGTCTCTAACTTCATAAAGCATGCACAACTATAGCTAACTCTAGATCATGAATCAGGTAATTAATCTCATGTGGCCTCAACTATCGAGACTCATACACAACGACTCCTTCTCCTTACATAAGAACTGCTCCCATCACAATACCTAACGTATTTCAGTAAATGGCGTAACTCTTGCCCAATTCCATAAAAATTAGTATCAATTCTATAATCAACCTCACTTTCAGCTCTTGAAAGGATGAATTGTTGGAATATGTCCATAAGTACTTTTCAACCTTCTTAGTCAGGCCGTTCAATTATGCTGCAAAGCATGAAAATTCCTGTATAAAATGAATGTAGTAACCCATCGGCCCCAGAAAACACCATACCTCAAATAATTTCATTATATTTTCCTAGTAAACTACCACTCTAACCTTTTCTAGGTATATTTATACTCCTTTGTATGAGATGACATTACCCAAGAAGTGAATCTGGTGAATCCAAAAGTGGAACATTGAGATCCTAGAATAATACTGATGTTATCTTTGTGTACATGATACAATGTCAAGATGGGTGGTATGGTCGTGTCTAGAGTGAGAGTACTCCATGATATTTTGCACAATGGCTACGATAATAAAATGCATGTAAGGATGGAACACTCGGTTCATTAGTGCTATGAAAACTATAGGTGAATTCATGAGACCAAATGACATAACCAAATTATTTTATAGACCATACCTGATCTGAAAGACTGTAAGAGGTATATGTTATGGTATAACATGCAAATAATGATAATTGGATCTCAATACAATATTCGAGAAATCTCGGGCTCCTGAAAGCTGATCAAAGAGATCATGAATTCTCATCAAGGAATATTGGTTCTTGACCATCAACTGGTTTAACTTCCGATATTCCACACAATGTTTGAGGATACCGTCTGCCTTCTTCGCAAAAGGGTAGGAGAACCCCAAGGAGAAGTACTGGGTCAGATGAAAACCTTTTCTTATAACTCCTCCAACTACTTCTTGAGCTCCTATAACTTAGGTGTAGCTATCCTATATGGAGGAATGGACACTGGTGCCACTCCTAGCACATGATCAATAGAAAAATATACCTCTCACTATAGATCTAAAACTAAATTTTTTTCCAAAAATAAATCATTGAAACAATCCACTACTGGAGGAAAGTCCATATGAGTAGTTCCTTGGTCATCCAGATATAAACTAGAAATATGGGTTGTAATTCCTCCCAACCCATGATGGTCGGGTCCATCTTTGCTTTCCTGGACATCTCGTTCTACCTTGTGTATAAAAGACCAGCCCTATGGTGAAGTGAAACTCACCTTGTAGAGATAGTAGTCATCAAAGGCCTGTAAAGAGACCAACCAGTCCATCCTAAGAATGACATCGATGCATTTCATCTCTAAGACAAAAAGGTCCCATAAGAAGTGACACCCACCATCCTTAAGAGGGAACTCCTTACACTAACATACACTAGCATTCCTAATCCCCAATGAGGTGTCTAGAATCATAAAATCATCAAAAGTAAAGATATAGAGCCTAATGATCTCCACAATAGCAACAGATATAAAATAATGGGAAGCCCCGATATCGAATAGTGCAGAAGCTAAAAATGAGGCAACTAGAATCATACCTCTAACTATAGGGGGTCTGAGATCTTACTCATGTTGGGTCTATTCCATCGCAAAAGTATGCCCTATATCACAACCCTGTGACCCTACCTAGATACCTTAAGCTGATCCACCCTACTATCACTAAAAACCTGTCATCTGAATACTTCTTCCACAAACACCACCTTGACCTGATAAACCCCAATTCCCAGAATGATGTGAAACTGTGGGTCCTTCTCCTATAGGTGGATTCATAAAAGATCCCTTCTCACTCGCTGCTAGTGAGAAAAACTGTAAAAAATGCTGATGATGACGCATATTTGTACAAGATGGAATCTCAATTGGGTCTCTCGGGTACTACGGTCTCATGTGCTCACCCCTTCTGCACTAGTAGCGCACCACCTAGCTACCAGATGAAACATCACATGAAATATCTCTATAGTGCTTCCTTCTATCTGTCAAAGGAGTACCAGCTCATGATCCTAAACTGACCTATCTCACCCCTCCAAACTTCCTCAGACTGTTCTTGGTAAGTAGTGCCTGACTTACTATAGCATTTACTATAGTTAGCCTAAATATATTCAGCTATGATCAGATGTCATACTTAAGACCATCATCAAAAAACCATCTAGTGATAACTTGTCACCTACCAGAATAGTTTAAAAGCGTTGAAGATCTGTAAAGTGAGAAGAATAATCCATCACAGAAATAGAACCCCACTCCAAATTCATGAACTCTCAGGCTTTGTCGGCCCTAAACGTCTTAGGGTATAATTAATTATAGAAGGTCATTTGAAACTATTCCCAAGACATATCTCAATGTTGTACCTCCTATGAGATAACACCACACCATCTCTTGGTACAATCATATAGTATGTACATCACAAGACTCACCCTACTCTCTGGAGGCATATCTAGATGATCGAAGATAGAATGCATGGACTCTAACCATGACTCTGCAGCCTGTGGTCCTCCATCCCCAACAAAAAGTGAGAGGATGATGCTGTTGAAACAGCCGTGTAAACTTTTCCACTATCAGGGAAAGATGTGGTGCTCCCTAAAAGTTCTGCATCATCCTCATAAATCCTTCACAAAACTGTGAATCATCACCTGCATCTGATATAATAGCTGGTACCAAGATGGGAATGACGAGAGGATCTGCTAGTAGTCCCTGATCTACCATTTTTGTCTTCTAATCATCGCCCTATACCTAGCAGAGATCCAGAGGACATCTCACTGGCATGACTCTACACAGTCAAGTGAACACCTCAGTTTAATATTATCAGGTACTACAACTTAGAAGCTTAAGAAATAAAAAGAAGAAGAAATCATTCAAGATTTAAAAAAGAGGGTTATATGACATGTAAAAGCACTACACATCATGTTTCATTAATCTTCAAAATTAACATGTACCACTTCCTACCTTTTCATTTAACACCCCATACACACGACATGTTAATCTTGAGAAACAATGTATACTTGAATTTTCTCTCCTGCCCAAGTTCTTCTACATGGCTAGAACTACACAGTTCTCTCACAGTGTAACACTACACAACGTTTTCAACCTAAAAATTATGTGTAACACTTATGTTACATATAACTATGTCATTAGTCACCCTTCTAAAGACATGTTCTATCATCACACAATGTGTATAATCTAGGGATGGAATGTGTAACCTATGTTTCATCCACATGTGTAATTAGTCAAAACGGTCAGCTACACGGTCCACTAAAGCATGAAAAGTACTTGAAGTACCCAACCCTGTATCTATGCTCAGACAATAAAGTCACACAGTCGACAAATAAGAAAATTTTACATATTGTACATAGCATGTACTTAAGAAAAGTCAATTCTTACAAAAAATAAGAAGACATGGAATGTGTCCATGACATGACATGTTGTGTTGTGTGGGTTTGTGGAAAAGAAGCCTCTGAAACTTCACTGGAACCCTTAAGAACATAAAATTTTACCAAGGTATGCCATGATCAAATCTGTGAGATCCCATACTCCCCAAAAATCAATGTTTGGAATCCTTATTCATGTCATATCATAACAAAATTCAAATAATGATCAAACATGATCCACCAAATTCAGTTTTAAGAGGGCCCATAACACCTCATGTACCATAGTTTGGTATCCATAGAAATGATACCTTACATATACCAATACCCTATCAAAATAGTAGTAATTCTATCATGAATGCTATCATAATAATAGGTATATCTAGCATAACATCTATCACAACAACATGAAATTAGTAATACATTCTAATATGGTATGACAAGAATGCATGACATGTGATCTCTAGAAAGTGCTTATATGATGCATGAGATGGAATACCCTCATCTAATTGGGTTGGAATAGATATATAACCTAAATAATATCAATGATAACAGTACAATACATGTGTATCACCCAATGGTGAAATCAAATCAACTATTATAATTGAATAAAAAGAAAAATTGAAATATTCAGGGTAACGTGGATTTTCCCTGTACACGGGTTAATTACTCCTTGGCCCAAATAACAAACAACTACATGTTCCTTCCTATCCAAGTCTATATGCTCAAAATAGTAAGGCAAAGCATAAAAAAACTCATCTGACACAACTTTTTAACGTTCTATTCCAGGCCTGGCCCAAAAGTGCCCTGAACCCGATTGGTCACATGACCTCAAGCTAATTTCCCCAAACACCATAGACTGCTGACTAGAAGTGGGGGCCATGGTGTGATAATGGGGAAAATACACCCTCATTGGAAGAGTATACACAATAGAAAGAAAATAGTAACAGTAGAGGAAGCAGTAATACTATAAAACATAAGTAAACAGAGGATGAATGATGGTAATATAACAACTGGAAGATATATAAATGATGCATGCCACATGTGTCTAGGAAAGTATCCAATCAAGTCACAATGATCTAAATACAATATTGAAACCAATGTATAGAAAAGTAGTAAACTCCAATAGCATCTCAAGCCTCATCTTGGTCCCATACTCTCCAGAACCAACGGGAATCAAGTACCTATTGAAGAAGGGCACTTTAACTTATTTATACCTACAATCGTATAATCTGTTTAGGTTAAGAAACGTAACCCAAACATGGTGTTAGGTGAATCCCATTAGGAAACCACCAAAATATTAGTTCCTAACATCAGTGAATATTTATAGAAGGTAATATGAAATAATGAAGCAACAAACTAGGAAGTACTCAAAAGTTAACAATCCTATAGTTTTAAGTTACATTCATTTAACATTCATTTAAAATTCATTATTCATTCATTGAATCATGTAATTCTAGGATCTAGCCTAATCCATGTATCCCCTATGTAATAGTAACAAATAGATTCCTCAGAAGACCATATAAATAATCGTGTAAGACTGAGTCCATGTTTATTCTTTGGCCTTCTAGACTCGTCAGAAAAATTCAATCATTGATTAACAACCCTCTAGGAAAGTTCTCACAGTCTAACCCATCTAGTATTACATAAAATTAATTCAATAAAAAATGAACCTTTAGGAATCTCTCACAGTATAACCCCTATTGTCCCGCATAGTATAAATCAATCTAAATGACCACCATGGCAGCTCTCACAGTCAATACCCCTTGGTCAACATAACATCAATAAAATGTAATGACTACCTGGAAGCTCTCATAGTCAATGCCCTAGGGTCCATAATTCATTTAATAAAATAAAAAAGATCACCTGGGAAGCTCTCATAGTCTAAACCAATTAATTATAAATGACCACCTATGTAACTCTCATGGGATAACCCCTTTGGAAAGCTCTCACAGTCCAAGCCCCTTTGGTCAACAATCACAATTCATGAACCTAAGAATTTTATATAAATAACAACTCTATCTTAACAAAAAAAAAATACATGGAAATGAGGAAAGCCTACATGCATCCTAGACCAAACGTCCATAACCAATCATTTAAGGGAACACACCCATGGGGTGTCCCATAACAAGGTATCTAACCTTACACATAAGCAATAACCCTTTATCATCAAAACAAACCATATTAGGTATTAAACAGGGTTAAATTACCAATCGAACAATACCCCAATCAAGGGTAATCAGAACATTAATCATATATAATCCAAAGAAAAATAGTGAAAGGAACAAACCACCTACGTTGAAGTTGTACGATCAATACTCTTGAACCTTGGCCCTTGAATCGTCCTAGAACGAAAAATATATACAAAATGGTGAAACATTTTCCACCTTGAATAACTTATAAGAATGAAAGAATCAAGAAGAAAGGATTTGGGGGTATTGATACATCATTGGTGGGATTCCAACGCACCTAACGATGTCTTAATCAAAGGTGGGATTGAGAATCAGGAGGGGTTTGAAGTTTTCGGTCATTTTGTTGCTCTCCTATACGAACCACGGGGAGAAGAAGACAATTCTAGACATGAGACATTTCCCTACTCCAGTATATCAATTATAAATAAAACTACATGGTGTGTTCATTAAATATACATTATGTGTAGTGACTTTAACCGACCCTTCCTTAAGTGTTCTACCAGGTCACCACATGGCCATGTACTCGGCCATCCCATGGGCAGTACGCATCAGTACACGATACTCGGACACACGGTTTGTACTAATAAGTACACAATGTGGACATAGAAAATTCCCATTTTTTCATTTTTCTTAAAAAACAACCTGAAATAATGATCCATACCAAAAATGATGATCCATGTTCTTACACATAGAAAAAATCTTTGTTCCATAATCCGCTTACCAGAAATCCATCATTATTTCGTCCCTTTTTGATCTCCTGAATAATAAATATAGGAATATTAAAACATAGATCCAAAAATCAATTATTTTAATTTTTTTCCTCTATTTATCCCTTATAACCATTTTATTCTAATTTATGATAGTCTTTGTTAAATGTTAATTGTTTTGATATCATGTTTTCATTAATCATTCTCATATTGTTTTAGAATTTTGATTTTTTTCGATATCATTTGTAAATAATTAGAATTAATTTCTTAAGAGTAATAAACATACATTTATTCCTTATATATCATAAATAATTTAATTTAAGCAACCATAGGTTTTCTAATACAAAATGGATTTTCAATGTCATCATTTTTTATTAACTGACCGTTGAAGGGACATTCTAAAAACAGTGGGAATTGAATGTTTGAAATTTATATATGTAATAAATATGATACTTCTAGTTGGTTAACATAATTAATATATTTTTTAAATAATTTTTATTTAATTTTATAATATCTTTAAGGGAATATGGGTAATAATAAATAGAAAAATTAAAAGATAGAATAATTGATATAAATTTACTCTTTCCTTGGTTAATGTTCTATTGTACCAAACTAGATATTCCACAATGTTTGAAGTTGGATTACTAAAGAATGTCCACATGTATACTATGCGTCATTATATAGTGGATTTTAGTAGAATTTTATCTATAGAAACTGGGGGAGGAGTGTTTTTCTAAGGGGAGGTAGATGGTTTATTTATACATGAGGGGACACATATTTTTAGAATAAAATATTATATCAAAGAGAAAATATTCAATAGTGAAATTTAGAAAATGTAATCCATATATGAATATACTATAATATAATGTTTTTTAGAATATAAACTATATTATAATTTTAATTCACTAAGTATATTAAAAAATAATTTGTAAAAAAAGAATAAATGTTGTTTTAAGGGATAAATGTTTTTTGTTAGGTTTTCAAAAATGATTTTATGTTTTGAAAATTAAGATTATTTAATTTTAATGAATTATTTGAAAATTAAATATATTTTTAATAAACCTAAATTTTTATAAATTATTAGGTCATTGTTACATCATGAATAATGTAACATAACATATATTGGTCATGAGAAAAACTATATTTTAACTATTCGAAAGAAAATTTAAGTATTTTATAAAATTACCAAAACAATACCACGGATAATTTAGACATATTGAATTATAAAATGATATAAACTTAACAAAATTATAATATAGATAATTTTAAATTTTCAGTATAAAAATATTGATTTTTAAAAAATACTTTAAAATACAGTTTATAAAAGAATGTTCTTCTATTTTCTTATAATTATTTAATAATGATATGTTTTTTTTTGAAAAAATAATATTTATATTTACTTAAATTACATTTGATAAATATTATATATATTACCATTTATTATTTTTAGGTTAAATTACTATTCCAAATGATAGGTTACCATTCCCAATTGTCATGTCACTATTCCCAACTGTGAAGATACTATTCCAATGTTATGTTACTATTCCAAATGGGTAGGTTACTATTCCAATTTTCATATTACTATTCCAACGGTCACATTACCTCATATATATAACTCTTTATTCCTTCTTTCACTATTCACCAATTTTTTACCAAAATTTTCACTTCTATTTTCTATAATGTCGATTTGTTTACTTGTATTTTATTTTTTTCCCACAATGTTGTTTGTGGGATAGATTATTATAGTCAATTGAGGTAAAAAATATTTCTCCATTATAGTATTTATATTTTCTATTTTTTATCTTGTTGTAATTTTTTTATTTTATTGTAATTAGTCATTGAAAAAATGTAATTATTTTCATTAATTAATTAATGTTTTTTTATTTTGCTGTGTACTATATGTGTATAAAACATATATCATATAATATATCACATTTTTATTTAAGATTTTTATTGAATTAAATACTATGGTTCATTATAGAGATACAAGATTTGACATTTTCTCCCATTATAGATGTATATCCTCTTCAATATAGAATGGACAAAAACATTATTTTGGGTATTTTTTTAGTAATTTAAATTCATTTAAACACTAAGGTGGACTCACATTCACAATTTCCTTTCTAATTATTTATTTATATTTTATTATTATTAAGTGAGATGTTTTGATATATTTTTGGAAGGTATAAATCTATATCCATAATTATAGAAATCACACTCATTGTATCTTCTATAAAACGTCTAAAAACATTCAATTCTATTTGAAGTGTATATATTTACCTTCTTATGTGTAAATTACATGAACTTAATAAGATTTCTCTTGATATTAGAATCAAAACACATTTATTTTAACCGTATTTATGTTGAATGATTATTATTTCATATATATAATCTATTTCCTTGTGTGTATGATTTTAATAGAACCAACAATATCCAATAATCCATTATATTTTATTTGGAATAAAATTCTATCCAGCTTGGACACATGGATTTTATTTTTAACATATTCATTACTTTTAATATATTAGAAGGGGACCAAAATTCCTTCTCATTCTCACATAGATCCTTGATGATGTAGTGGGTCCTCTTGATTTTCTTCACCCATATTTAACAATAATTTGAACAATATACTTTAATAGAAAATGGAGAAACATTAGTAAAAATACCATTATCTTGATCAAGGGTTACCATATTTCTGTAAGCATATACAAGAGGTGTCAATATATTATTTCAAGAATGTATTGACACTAAAATGATTTTTTTCTTAATAATACTATAAAAAACGTCCATGGTAATAGACATTCATTCAACACTTTTTGGAGACACATCTTGGTTAACTTCTTTATTTTTCTTTTTTTACATCCAATGTAAGACACATTATATATTGCATGTTCCTTATATTTTCAAGAGATTTCAGTCTATAATCACGCTCCATTTATTTATCTCTAAAATAATCTTCATTAATGTTATCATTTTCGTGATTTTTTTTGAAAATGTCACTCACTCTTTTATCCATGAACTCTAACTGAGAATTCATGACATCAATAATATCTTTATAAGTTTCTACTTGTGTATGGATCATCACCTCACTAGATTTTATTATCCTCTAATACCCATAATATATCCTCTAACATTTTTATTCATCTAGGAAGAACATTTAATAATTTAGAAATTATTTTATCTCATTATATCTCACATGTTTTATGAGAGTGTTGCATTTCCAAAACATTTTGTTCAATTTTTTCCACTACTTCAGCTTCATACTCTAGGTAGATCTGTTATTATTGTAGATCATTAATGAACTCAAATATATATATGGAAACCTAAAAATTAATATTTTTAAAATTTTCATCAATTTCATCATAAAATTAAAAAAATGGCTCAATTGGAAGATAATATTTACATATTGAACGTGATTCATAATAAAAACAATTATTACTTGACCTCACATAAATACTAAAAATATGATTGACATAAATTTGAAGTTTATCCTCTGTCATTGTATTCATAGATAAGATTTTTCTCATCTTCTAATAATTCCATTTAATTATGTTCTTATATTAATCTTTTTTTAATATTCATGTTTTATCTAAAAGGGAAATTAGTTACATTAAAAAATATGTACCATTATATACTATAAAACTAAATTGAAAAAAAATGTCATAAGTAGAAAATTGGATATTATATTACTTGAAGTTTATAGTAGGAAAGTACAATCTTCTAGATTGGTTGAGGGGGAGGGGAGATAGAATTATTTTAATCTATATTATTCCCAAATCATTTAATTTTTTTTAAACCACTCTACCCATTAAGAAAAATAGATCTTATATAATTACTGAAACATAAAAAAACCACAAGAATGGTGTAATGTGAAGAGGACATGATAGATTATATTATTTCAAAGTTCCAATTAAATGTAAGTGACTATATCCATGAAATTTATAGTTCATGTCCAAGAAATATGTGATTCACCTATATCATAATGTCCATAAAAATAAATAATCTATCATCATTAACCATAAAAATAAATTTCTAACCACTAGCCACCTCCTAAGTGGTTATTTATACTAGAATATCTTTTTCATTCAATGTTTATACCAAACATAGTAATGAAAAATATCATCTAATTTTATTCTTTAGGTCAAAACATAATCTAGATATGACATCTTTCTCAACAAAATGACATTGATTTTCTATATGTGATCTACCACCCTACTATAAAGGCAAATATATTCCATTAATCTTAAAAATTAATTTAAATGAATAAAAATATATATTTATAATTTCATATTCCCCACCTATATGAATATTCTAAATATGAATGTATGTTTATCTTTATTCAGTTCATTAAAATAATTTAAATAGACTATGAGTTCGAGTGAACTCTACATCTGAATCACTCTGCATCAAAATCATCTTTTTTCGAACTTTTTGATAAATGAATGATGAAGTTTATTTATATAACTTATAATCTCAATTCAAATGAATATTTATAAGATAAAATTTGGAGTCTCCCTTTATCACTGACTGAAATAATCTTCTAGAACATATTTTCCAATATCTCACTTCTTCCTCAAGTCAAATGATCATCCTAAATAAGGATGTCCATCTCTAATATCTTACTCAAAATTATAATTTTTTGTAGATATAGTTCGGTCCCTCTTAGTGTCATCTGTATTATCTCATAAATTATACACAACAATTACTTTGATGCTTCCATGAAATATGTAAATGAAGTCTCCATGAATTTCTATATTTTAATATATTAGTTTCCTAGTAAGAAATAACGTATAATTTAATACATGATCATCCTTATTTATCACTTCCCCTATTTTTTTCAATAAAAACATAATAATCTTGAGATTTATTTTTTCAAGAACTTATCTCCATAAATTATTTTAACTTTAATGACCCAAAGAATTATCTATTGAATTTAACTTCATCTAATTTTGTTATATATATATTATAAAATGCATAAGTCAAATAGAGAACTTAACAAAAAAAATTTCTCATAAATTAATTTCTAAATAATTGGTATTCGTAGAAATTATGGAACATATACCAATAGAATAGTAACCTAACCATTTGAATAGTAATAATAACTATTAGAATAGTAATATTATCAATAGAATAATAAACTCACCAATTAAATTATAAATAATATTTATAATTATTATAAATTAAAATAATATTTATTCATATAATGGAATAAGTAAATAAATGTTTTAAAAATTATAAATTCTGTGTTGGTGTTTTTGTAAAAAACAAATTTTTATTAAAAATTTTATAATTAATATAACTATTTAAAAGAAAATTTATTATTATAAAGTAAACAAAAAAATTAATATTTTTTTGTGTCCTATGATCAATAGATAATTATAAGAGACCTAAATTAATTTTTCAAAGTGGCATAAAATGGGTTATAATATTAAAATAGGTATTTTTTAAATAAAAATGATACTAAAAAAAATTATATTTCTCAAATATAGATGTTTATTTTAGAAAAAATGAGCTTTTTTTTGAAATATACACATCAAAAAACAGATACAGTTAATTTTTTGTATTTTTTTAAAATAATTGATTTTTTTTAATAGTGAAATACTGTAGTTTACTTTATTAAAAACTATAAGTATATAAATCAATTATCGAGTCATGGTTAAGTAATAGAAGATGTAAGTGCCCATTATAAGGAACTAACATTCTATAATTAATGTAATTATTTAAAATAATCACACTACTAAAATTCTTGAGCAAAAACAATAAATAAATGAGTAATGTTAAAAAATAGCCCGATCCTCCAACTATAAATACCGGCCCTCACCCCCTACTTTACTCACACATGATATAAATTGGATATTTATTATATTATTCCCAAGTCCTCTCCCAAAACTATTTACGATAATTTGGTCTTTTTGTTCCCATGAAAATACCAACCCAATGTTTCTTAAAGAGGTTCTTTGGTTGACAACATTGAAGATGTAAAAAATTCCTTCATCATCTTTTAATTTATTTTATTTTATTATCATCATCACACATTATCTATATAAAAAATGGATAAATAAATTATTATATATAAATTATAATGTTGTTTTGTCTAAGGAATATCCATCATCTAATCTCATCTACTCTCTTTTTAATTCTAAAAATGAAAATATTGTCTTAATGGGGTTGATTCACCACATTCGTAGATGATGAGTTTTCATTTTGATTACCTCTATCATGGATGGTTATAAAAAAATTTAATGGTAAAAAATAATTTAAAATTTATAATATAAATTTTTTCATGTTATGTAACTACAATATATGAATAATATTAAATTATGAAATAGAACTCGTTTGCGATGATTAAAAAACTGCCAAAACAAACAATATGTTTTTCAGTAATATTTTATCTAAAGATTCATACTTGTGTAAAAATAGAAAATGATATATGATACCATTTAAATTTATGTAAGTTAATTAATACCGTATAATTCTACTTTTTGTAAAATTAGTGCATTTTTCAAGAACTTCCATCATTATACAGAAACGAAGTGATCAAGAAACCATGAAATGAATGCTTCCTGAAGAACTAAAATAAGAATTACAAATCATTAAAATAGCAATAAATGAACTTAATAAAATCATAATAGATATGATATATGTGGATATGGTTATTAATTATGATATTAAGTAAGCCTATTTTATTATCTTGTATATTATGTACATGTTCAAAAAACATTCATACATAAGGTAAGGGATTATCTTCGTACCTCCATTTTTTCCTTTGGGTTACGCTTTCTCTCACATTAACCCAATTAAATTATTATTTATTTTTATATAAATGACATATATTATGTGTATATGTGCCAAAAATATGTATCAAGATCAAATAATGCTTCTCTAATGGGGACATATATGTTTTAAATTGATTCTTTCTCAATTCCTCCTGATAGGCAAGCCCGGTTAAAGGGAACTTCCAAATTTTCTACCCATTTTCAAGTACACTACATATTATATTTTAATCCAAAATTATTTTTCTATAATCCCTCATTTAATTTTTACTTTCTATCTTATTTAATTTCCAGTTTTATGCAAACAATTATTTGTTTTCTCTCTATAATGAATCTTCAATATTTTTCCTTAAACTGCACTAAAGAGGCTCATTTAGAAAGTTCATTAAACTCTCTTTATTATATGTTTTTACTTTTTTTGAACATTATATGACTTGATATATTACAATTTGGTGTTAATAAATCCCATTTAGGATTTAAATCCATTATTTCTTGAACACTTTTATGATACACCCTTTTTTTAGTCTCTTTGACATGATTACGATACACATTTATTTATATGAGTAACCCTTATTTCTATTTTTGATTCTCCATATGGAAAACTTATGAATGAATATTTAATGATGGGTTTTCCCATATAGAGATTAAATTAATTTCGTAATGTTTAGTCTTATTATACATCAAGTTGGCATATGGTGTAAAGTAATTCCTTTTGGGGACTTTGTCAACCATATGAAATAGTCATGGAAGTTATCCTTGACTCATGTTTATATAATTTTATTTGTTGATTCCAAATTATTATATAGACATGATAAAATAATAACATCATTCTAACTTCTATATTTTATTATTCCATATTTTTATTTTTATTCCACTTATTTTTGTGTCATTATGTTAATCCTTCAAACTCATGTGATATTCTTTATTCTTATGCTTATTTATTTAATGCAATTTTTATCTCATCATTTTGTTCATGTGTTCCCTAGTATATCCTATGATGATCTAAGAGCTAAATTAATGTCAGGATATTATTATATATATTCAATAAATGATTTACTTATTTTGGTTTTATACCTTCAAATTATGTGCGAAATCTTCCAAAGACAATAGACTTTGTGATCCTTGGTTTGTATAAGATGGATAATTATGCTTAAAATAATGTAATAACATGTGTAAAAGGATAGGGTCACTATAGTTTGTATTAGAGAATGAGATATCTATTTTTGGATATTAAGACTACAACACTCTATTAAGAACCATCTGGATAATTATATCACCATGGATTACCTAGATTGAATATCTGGGAATGAAAATTTAGGATATAATTTTCATTTACATGTTTAACATTAGATGTTCAAATTTTAATTTTTATATGATTAATTTCTACGTATTCAAGCACAAAAATTTTATTTTTATTTCCATGATAATTTCTACAAATAGGATAAATACCCTCACATGTTTTCAACATAGAATGTTAACCAAAATTTTAAGGGTGAAATTTCATAAGGGGGAAGAATGTAATGACTTAGAATTATTTTAATGGAATTTTCCTTCTTATAATTTTGTCATATATTATAAAACACATATGTTTCACATATAACCTAATAAAACATTATTCATATAAATTTAGAATTAAATAAGTGTTATTCATAAAAATTAACGGAACTGTACTGATGGAATATTAATATTACTATAAGAATAGTAGTATAACCACTAGGAATAGTAATATTGCCAATAGTTTAGTATCCACACCTATGAAATTATAAATAAAATTTATATATATTATAATGGAAAATATGCTATATTCATATCATGGATTAAGTAAATAAATTTATTAAAAATGATAAATTATTTGTGGGTATTTTTGTAAAACATAAATATTTATTTATAATTTTGTGATTAGAATAAAAAATAAAAATAAAATTATTTTTATTAAATTTGATTAGTAAATTAATATTTTTTTCTTATTACTATAATATAATTTTATGATACCTTCATTATTTTTCAATGTGTCATAAATATAGTTATAATATTAAAATATTTATTTTTTGGATAAATGATGATTTAAATAAATTAAATTTCTCATATATAGAAAACTATTTTCATAAAATATTTTTTAATTTTTAAATCTAATCATTAAAAATGGTTATGGTGAATTTTTTTCATTTTTATGAAATAATAGAATTTTGGTGAACATTAAAATACGGTAATTTATGGAATTTATCATTATAAGTAAATAAATGAATTTTTTAGCCATGGTTGAGACATGAATGATGTAATATAATGACCATGTTCTTTATTAGACATTCAAATAGGATTTATAACACAAAAATAAACATAATAAAACTCAGAATATCAAGAGTTCTAGTGTCATTGGTGTACAAGAACAATACATAACAACATAAAACATGAAATACAACATCTTTATTAAAAACTATAAGTATATAAATCAATTATCGAGTCATGGTTAAGTAATAGAAGATGTAAGTGCCCATTATAAGGAACTAACATTCTATAATTAATGTAATTATTTAAAATAATCACCACTACTAAAATTCTTGAGCAAAAACAATAAATAAATGAGTAATGTTAAAAAATAGCCCGATCCTCCAACTATAAATACCGGCCCTCACCCCCTACTTTACTCACACATGATATGAATTGGATATTTCTTATATTATTCCCAAGTCCTCTCCCAAAACTATTTACGATATTTTGGTCTTTTTGGTCCCATGAAAATACCAACCCAATGTTTCTTAAGGAGGTTCTTTGGTTGACAACATTGAAGATGTAAAAAATTCCTTCATCATCTTTTAATTTATTTTATTTTATTATCATCATCACAAATTATCTATATAAAAAATGGATAAATAAAATATTATATATAAATTATAATGTTGTTTTGTCTAAGGAATATCCATCATCTAATCTCATCTACTCTCTTTTTAATTCTAAAAATGAAAATATTGTCTTAATGGGGTTGATTCACCACATTCGTAGATGATGAGTTTTCATTTTGATTACCTCTATCATGGATGGTTATAAAAAAATTTAATGGTAAAAAATAATTTAAAATTTATAATATAAATTTTTTCATGTTATGTAACTACAATATATGAATAATATTAAATTATGAAATAGAACTCGTTTGCGATGATTAAAAAACTGCCAAAACAAACAATACGTTTTTTAGTAATATTTTATCTAAAGATTCATACTTGTGTAAAAATAGAAAATGATATATGATACCATTTAAATTTATGTAAGTTAATTAATACCGTATAATTCTACTTTTTGTAAAATTAGTGCATTTTTCAAGAACTTCCATCATTATACAGAAACGAAGTGATCAAGAAACCATGAAATGAATGCTTCCTGAAGAACTAAAATAAGAATTACAAATCATTAAAATAGAAATAAATGAACTTAATAAAATCATAATAGATATGATATATGTGGATATGGTTATTAATTATGATATTATGTAAGCCTATTTTATTATCTTGTATATTATGTACAAGTTCAAAAAACATTCATACATAAGGTAAGCGATTATCTTCGTACCTCCATTTTTTCCTTTGGGTTATGCTTTCTCTCACATTAACCCAATTAAATTATTATTTATTTTTATATAAATGACATATATTATGTGTATATGTGCCAAAAATATGTATCAAGATCAAATAATGCTTCTCTAATGGGGGCATATATGTTTTAAATTGATTCTTTCTCAATTCCTCCTGATAGGCAAGCCCGGTCAAAGGGAACTTCCAAATTTTCTACCCATTTTCAAGTACACTACATATTATATTTTAATCCAAAATTATTTTTCTATAATCCCTCATTTAATTTTTACGTTCTATCTTATTTAATTTCCAGTTTTATGCAAACAATTATTTGTTTTCTCTATATAATGAATCTTCAATATTTTTCCTTAAATTGCACTAAAGAGGCTCATTTAGAAAGTTCATTAAACTCTCTTTATTATATGTTTTTACTTTTTTTGAAAATTATATGACTTGATATATTACAATTTTGTGTTAATAAATCCCATTTAGGATTTAAATCCATTATTTCTTGAACACTTTTATGATACACCCTTTTTTTAGTCTCTTTGACATGATTACGATACACATTTATTTATATGAGTAACCCTTATTTCTCTTTTTGATTCTCCATATGGAAAACTTATGAATGAATATTTAATGATGGGTTTTCCCATATAGAGATTAAATTAATTTCGTAATGTTTAGTCTTATTATACATCAAGTTGGCATATGGTGTAAAGTAATTCCTTTTGGGGACTTTGTCAACCATATGAAATAGTCATGGAAGTTATCCTTGACTCATGTTTATGTAATTTTATTTGTTGATTCCAAATTATTATATAGACATGATAAAATAATAACATCATTCTAACTTCTATATTTTATTATTCCATATTTTTATTTTTATTCCACTTATTTTTGTGTCATTATGTTAATCCTTCAAACTCATGTGATATTCTTTATTCTTATGCTTATTTATTTAATGCACTTTTTATCTCATCATTTTGTTCATGAGTTCCCTAGTATATCCTATGATGATCTAAGAGCTAAATTAATGTCAGGATATTATTATATATATTCAATAAATGATTTACTTATTTTGGTTTTATACCTTCAAATTATGTGCGAAATCTTCCAAAGACAATAGACTTTGTGATCCTTGGTTTGTATAAGATGGATAATTATGCTTAAAATAATGTAATAACATGTGTAAAAGGATAGGGTCACTATAGTTTGTATTAGAGAATGAGATATCTATTTTTGGATATTAAGACTACAACACTCTATTAAGACCCATCTGGATAATTATATCACCATGGATTACCTAGATTGAATATCTGGGAATTAAAATTTAGGATATAATTTTCATTTACATGTTTAACATTAGATGTTCAAATTTTAATTTTTATATGATTAATTTCTACGTATTCAAGCACAAAAATTTTATTTTTATTTCCATGATAATTTCTACAAATAGGATAAATACCCTCACATGTTTTCAACATAGAATGTTAACCAAAATTTTAAGGGTGAAATTTCATAAGGGGGAAGAATGTAATGACTTAGAATTATTTTAATGGAATTTTCCTTCTTATAATTTTGTCATATATTATAAAACACATATGTTTCACATATAACCTAATAAAACATTATTCATATAAATTAAGAATTAAATAAGTGTTATTCATAAAAATTAACGGAACTGTACTGATGGAATATTAATATTACTATAAGAATAGTAGTATAACCACTAGGAATAGTAATATTGCCAATAGTTTAGTATCCACACCTATGAAATTATAAATAAAATTTATATATATTATAATAGAAAATATGCTATATTCATATCATGGATTAAGTAAATAAATTTATTAAAAATGATAAATTATTTGTGGGTATTTTTGTAAAACATAAATATTTATTTATAATTTTGTGATTAGAATAAAAAATAATAATAAAATTATTTTTATTAAATTTGATTAGTAAATTAATATTTTTTTTCTTATTACTATAATATAATTTTATGATACCTTCATTATTTTCAATGTGTCATAAATATAGTTATAATATTAAAATATTTATTTTTTGGATAAATGATGATTTAAATAAATTAAATTTCTCATATATAGAAAACTATTTTCATAAAATAGTTTTTAATTTTTAAATCTAATCATTAAAAATGGTTATGGTAAATTTTTTTCATTTTTATGAAATAATAGAATTTTGGTGAACATTAAAATACGGTAATTTATGGAATTTATCATTATAAGTAAATAAATGAATTTTTTAGCCATGGTTGAGACATGAATGATGTAATATAATGACCATGTTCTTTATTAGACATTCAAATAGGATTTATAACACAAAAATAAACGTAATAAAACTCAGAATATCAAGAGTTCTAGTGTCATTGGTGTACAAGAACAATACATAACAACATAAAACATGAAATACAACATCTTTATTAAAAATATATTTTACATGACCACAACATTACTTTGTAATTAGAATTGGATCAGATAACCTAAGTATATACATAAGAAAATTCATAGTTATAAATCCATGTAAGGAAGTAAACAAGTTATAACATGAAGAGTACAATACATTTTAGGAAATTCGAATATCAATGGAGCATAATAGAAACATGAATATAAAGGAATGATATAGCATGATTATCATATCATGGAAATGTGGAAACAACTTAAAACATTACAAAATTAACATAAAGTAATAAAGTAAACTCATATCCCAACATGGGGGAAAAGTCATATAAAAGAATCATGTAAACCCCTATCCTAACAAGACATATCATGAACTAAACATTACCCAACACATTGAAGCGTTATCAGGGCACACCCTTCAAAATCATATTAATATCATGATTAAGTGTACCACATAGATCATATAACATGGATTCATTCAACATTATCATTTATTACACGATCAAATAAAGTGGAATAAATAAATTTAGTTCCCCAATTTATAATTATATTTTCATAATTGTGAATACCCTTGATAGGGGAATGGGTGGGGTATTCACTACACGATTATTTTGGCATGGAAAATTGTGGTCCAATTTCGATGGTAAAAAAGTGTCATATAGAAATTCATAAAATGGGTAGATGAGAGAAAACAGTCTCTCGTCATTTAAAAAAAAAATTTATAGTGATGGAATCATGGAACATAATATCCCAACATATGATGTAGAATATAAGGTGTATAATAGAATTGAAGTTCTTGAAATGGAAATGAGAAGACAAAAATCCCTTATGGAATTTTGGCATAGTAACAACCTAGGTATGGGTATAAATGGGATAGGATACATTATCCCTCATTAATATAACATCAAATAGTCAGTACGTAAGTTATTATAAAAGTATAACATCATCACCAATTGGAATTAAAATGACTAATTTCTAACAAGGTTCTTGAATTGTAAGGAAGAGACAAAGATGAAGATATCTTACTTGGGAGTGTGATCCCAAAGGCTTGGGAGAGGCTTCTTAAGAGCATATGGAAACCATGGGATGACTCTATAGAGTAGGTTGCAGAGGGTGGTCATGATTAAAATATCTTGAGTGAATATAAATGTGTTATTTGGTGTGTTTATATAGGAATGGTTGGGTAATAATTTATTATTTGGAATTGGACCCTACATAATAAACTATCCAAAACCACAAATCATCCCATTGACTTTTTACCATGGTTTCTGGAAAAGGGAGGTGGTATAAATTATTTTAAAATGATAAAGTCCTATGATATTAAAATATTTCCCTTTCATATTTGTTGGTGTGTCAAACATTCAAGTAAAGGATTTTATAATTTTAAAATATTTTTTATGTAATAAAGGATTCACTAATGTTTTCTAAACTAAATAAAATAAACATAAAATTATATTATTTTAAATGAAAATATTTCTTTTTCTGAATATACCATTTATAGTATTTTATTACATCACTATTGGGTCATTATGATGTCATAACACTGGTTATACATTTATACGACATTCAATTTTTACCAAAAAATTTTATTGTCTTAGAAAATTTTAGAGAACTCTACATTGGATAATTTCAATGTCCAGATTCCAAAAATAATATTCATTTTATCTAAATAATATTCTAAATATGTAAATTTTCATTTTAAAAATAAAGAACAAAATTTATTGAAAATTGATGGCTTTTGATAAAAACAGTTTCCAAACATTAATAAAAATTTGAATTGACTTCATAAAAATTTTATAATAATTTATATTTAATATAATTAATTTAATAATAATATTTTAAAAAATATTATTTCATTCAAAAAATCATTAAGTCATCAAAATAGATTTCATAATTTAATTTCAATATTAAACAAATAAACTATTTGTGATTTAAAAATCATTTAGAGCTTAAAAATAATATAATGAAAGTATAATCATTATTCTATACAAAATTATTACACATAAACATAATATTATGGTCTTGTTAAATATCCCTTTATTACACCAGTATACACCCTAAGAGAAAGGTTTGCGATGGTGGGGCTTCCATAGGGCCATTAGTGAACATGGATTGGGTTGTGATCTCGATGATCTTTAACTTCTCCCATAAATGATTTAAATCATGTTTAAGTTATTGGATATCATCTTGGTATTGGTATAGTGAAAAATCATAAATTCTATCTGCCTTGGATGCTTTGATAAATGGGCTTCATAGGGTATGGTCCTACTACTTTGGGATATCACATCCTTTGTCTCTGTCAAAAGGACTTCTTAAAACCCTATATTTATATTAGTCTTGTGATCACTATTCGACTACTATATTATATACAGTAAGGATACTTAATGATAATTTAAATCCAAATATATGCAAAAAAAGGAGTGAATGTGTTTTCTATATCCATAAGACATTTTATTAAAAGAATGGGAATTTTATTCATAATAGTTTGGGTCATTACAGCCATCCCCCATTAAGAAATTTTTACATCGAAATTTTCTTTTCCCGCAGAAAAACAGTCGAGGGTAACTCTTCCTCATCACTTCCTCTTATTCCCACGTTTCCACTTCAAACTTTTGGTTTCTCCACAACAATTTGACACGGGGCATTGTATTAGTTCATAGAATCTTTTCCCTACAATCTAAGATCTTCATAGGCTTCACCTCATAGGATAGGGAATTATCAAATGGTACCACCTATGGATTGAGTACATGTGATTAGTTTGGTATGTACTTCTCTAATAGCGATACATTGAATACATCATGTACTAGAGAAAGGTTTGGTGGGAGTTCTAGTTGATATGCCACTTCTGCGACGCAAACAAGGATCTCAAAAGGGACTATGAACCTTATACCAAGCTTTCCCATGTTCTAACATTTTAAAAATCTATTCGACAAAGATATGAAGAATAATACCATGTAACCAACATCAAACACTATGTCTCATTGACGATTGTCAGCATAACAGTTTTTTTGACTCTGAGTAGCTTTACTGTGCTACTAAATTGTCTTAACATTCTCCATCAATTATTCAACCATTTATGGACCTATAAGTTTTTGTTCCCCAACTTCATCCCAACATGCCGGTGTTCTTAACCTCTTCCCATAAAGGGATTCATAAGGATCCATTTAGATACTTGAGTGGAAAATGTTGTTGTAAGAGAACTCCACCAAAAGAAGATTTTGGTCCCATCTAACTTTGAAGTCCATTGAGACACCTCTCAACATTTCTTCAAGTGTCTGGATAGTCCTCTTAGACTGGCCATCAATTTTTAGGGTGATAGGTCCTGCTAAAGGTCAACTAATGGTTCATAGCATATTAGAGACTCTTTTAGAACATATTGGTGAATCCCGGATCTCAATTGGACACAATCAATAATGTTACAACATGCATCCTTACCACTTATCTGATGTATATCAATGCTAGTTGATCCAATGATATATCCTATTGAATTTAAATGAAGTGTATAGTATTTGTAAGATGATCCGAAACATCCTAGACAATGTGGTTTCTTTTGGATTCCTTTGGATGTCTGGTGACAAAGTCCATGGTGATGTTTTCCTATTTCTAGGGTGGTATGGGTAATTATTGCATCATCCACTTAGACATATGACTATCAAACTTCACTAGATAACATTTCATCCACTTTGATGTATATTTAGAGATATACTTCTTCAGGTTTTACCACCAAAAGTGGTACCAATGATCTCAGTATATCATTGTGTTTCCTTAGTTAATAGAGATATTCAAACTGTGTAAAACATCCAAAAGATCTTTATTTAACTCTGTATTTGATGGAACACATAGACTTGACCCAAACATCAAAATTACATCTTCAATAATAATGAACTCTAAGGATTTCCCTTTTCTAATAGTTTTCACTTTCTCCTGAATTCCCACATCATCTATTTGTGAATTCATTAACCTTTCTAAAATATATGGTTGAGAAATAATTTGTGAAATGATTGATGATGTTCCCTTTTTTAGGATTCCCACTTTTATCTTCATCAAATTTAAAAATATTGGATCCTTTTAAATAATCATCAATGATAGAATTTTTGGTCCCTTTGTACCTAGAGCATCCGCCACATTATTCTCATTCATATGGTGGTAATGGATTGAGTAGTCATAGTCCTTGATTAGATCTGATCAACTACTTTAGTGTATATTTAGGTCTTTCTATGTGAATATATATTTGAGACTATTGCGATCTGTATATATTTCACACTTCACCCCAATGATATAATACCTCTGGATTTAAAATGAAAAGATTACATCTACTAACTCCAGATAATGTGTGGTATAGTCTTTCTCAGAACTTTTCAACTACCCTTAGGTATAGGCAATGACATTGTAATCTTTCATATACAAAAATCCAATTCCTTTATTATAAGCATCACTGATTATTATGAAAATATCCACACTTTTGTGTAGTGTGATCACATAGGTAGTGATAAGCCTCTTCTTCAAATCAATGAATATTTCATTAAATTCATCATTCAAAAAAAACATGACTCCTTTTCGATTTATCTTGGTAAGAGGGTTTTTGAATCGATATAAATTTCTCACAAATTAGTGATAATATCTAGGTAACCCCACAAAAATACAGATATCTATAACAGATGTTGGCCTCGACCATCCCTAAATTAATTTTTTGGAAGGATCCATAGATATCCCAATTCATGTGATGATATACCCCAAGAATGAGAGTTCCTTAAACCATAACACACACTTTATGTACTTTTAATATATCTTCTCTTTTCACAAGGTCTCTTGTACAGTTCTTAGATGTTCCTCATAATCCTCTATGGTTTTCGATTATATTAGAATATAATATATAAAGACTACAAAATATTTTTCAAGGTAATATCTAAATACTCTTTTCATCATGTCCATGTATATTTTTCGAGAAATACTGAGTCTTAAAGACATTACTATGAATTAATAGTGTTCGTACCTTGTTCGAAAAGAAATCTTGGGGATATCTTCATTTTTCACCCTTAATTATTAATATCTTGATCATAGATCCACCTTGGTGAAGTATTGTGCTCCACAAAGATAATTGAACATGTCATCAATTTGTGGAAAAAGATACTTGTTATTTATCATAATTTTTTTGATCTCATGATAATGAATGAAAATGTGCATTGACCAATCCTTCTTCTTGATAAAGAGGACTGATTCACCTCATGGTGAAGAACTTGGGTGTATAAACCCTTTTATGCAGATTCTTCTGCAGTTGTTTCATTATCTCCTCAAGGTCCAAAAAGACTATTCTATACAGAGTCTTGGATACTGGCAACACCCCAAGTATAAAATAAATCGATAACTAAAAATCTCTTCTAAGAGGAAGACCACACAATTTCTCGAGAAACACATCAGCAAATTCCCTCAAAATAGGCACGTCTTAGAGGGTGGTTCCTCCCGTAGAATCAATCATATGAGAAATATATGCTTTCTCATAGGGAATTAATATCCATGCTTGAGATGATGGTATAAAGAAGATTCATCCTCTTCCTTAAACTTGTATAGAATCGGGGGTTGAATCTCCATATAGAGAGTGATTTGTCTCTCATGACAATTTATGTTGGATCTATATAGGGAAAGTCAATCCATACCATTAATTGCATCAAATTACACCAATAGAAGTATGATGAGGTTCACTGAAAATTTCAACACACTAATTTTGACAGGGGAAGAGTTACATTCACAGGATGAAATAATTTCCCCATTTCTATTTTCACTGATATCTCTACTTACATTCTTCTTGGTGGTATTTGGATTTTTCTACTAAGAATTAGTGATATAAATGAATGTGTAGAAATAAGGAAGAAAACCCTATCTTCAACTTTTTTATTCTGGTTCTACTCTATCCAATATAGACATAGGGATGAGTATCTTAAAGTATTAAAACATAAAGGCGAATCCAATGACATTAAAGGGATAACTTATAAATTACATTTATCTCATTAACTTATGAATTTCAAGGCTTCAATCTATATTGTCTATGATTTCATTCCTAATGTATATTCTTATGGCATTTTTTATCCCTTAATAATGCTTTGTAGTAAGTTTTGTCACCGGAAAACTCTTCCAAATTTTTTTTATAAATGCTCCCATAAATGATACAATATCGTAGCCCATTTCGTAAGCATAGATTTGATAGGTAGTAGAGCCTGAATAGAGTTAAGGATTATGAGTAATAGACATTTGATGTTCGGTTGTTAAATGGTTCGTGGAGCCCATTCATGAAGGTCCCTCTACCACGGAGCAAGGAGGCAGGATGCTCCGTGAACCCCTTTGACATTCGTGAACCCACCATGGAGCAAGGAGGCGGGATTCACCATGTACCCCTTTGAAATTTATGTTCTTCCGCTGAGTGAGGAGGTGGGATGCTCCCCAAATCCCTTGATTGTTCACAAACCTGTCACGTAGTGAAGAGGCAGGATGCTCCGCGAACCCCTTTGATATTTCCAATCCTCCGCGGAGTGAGCTCTTGCTTCGCACTGAGCAGGATATGATTTGTGACGCCTCTTGCCTATAAATATCTGGATCACCCCCCTTCATGATGATGATCACACCATCCCTTGGGCGGCTGATCCCCTATTTCTCGGAGGTCTTCTTTCCTTTGCGAAGCAGCTCCACATGTCCATGCTCCGTGAGTAGCTTCCTTCATGAAGCTGCTCAACGAGTCCATGATCCGTGAGTAGCTTCTTTCACAGAGCTTCTCCCTGAGTCCGTGCTCCGCAAGCAGCTTTCCTTCATGAAACTTCTTCATGAGTCCATGCTCCACGAGCTCCTTTCCTTTTGTGAAGCTGCTCCGTGAGACCCGATGCTCCACGAGCCCCTTTGCTCTGCGAAGATACTTCGCAAGGACATATCCATTGAGATACTCTTACCTTCACACCCATTGACCACCAGGAAAAATGGAGAGTCACACCAAGAACTTTTCAGGCAGAGACGTCGACATTTTCCATTGTCCCCTTATGCGCACCCCACTTCCACTTGTGGAACACCATGATTTGAGATACTCCTCCACACATTGGGAAACACCTTGAGTCGACATATTCCTCTTGGTTCATTTCCCATGCCATGAGTTAAGATTCTCATCATCAATTTCTCGAGTGCCTTGGGGGGAACCATTCCTCAAGCAACTCATCCAAACCCTATCACTTGGCTCCTAAACCAGGTTAAACCAGACAGTGCCACTCTTGCGTAAATCCCAAAACCATCCATTTCTAGGCACCTTATGCCTAATAGTCATCTCTGCATTACTATAAACTGTAGTGCACCCTATGTTCGAAACATAGGATGCCTCTTGCTCCAGAAAAGAGATTATTTTTTCTCCAAGCATGAAATGCCAATAATCCTCTCTACATGACTATAAATTGTAGTGAAACCTATGTTCCAAACATAGGATGCCTCTTTCTCTAAACAAGAGATGCCTTTTGCTCCAAGCATGAGATGCCAATAGTCCTCTCTACATGAATATAAACTGTAGTGCACCCTATGTTCTAAACATAGGATGCATCTTGATCCAAAAAATATATTCCTTATGCTCCAAGCATGAGATGCCAATAGTCCTATCTACATTACTATAATCTATAGTTCACCCTATGTACCAAACATTGGATGCCTCTCACTCAATATAAGAGATTCCTTGTGTGCCAAGCATAAGATGCCTAATAGTACTATCTACATGACTTTAAACAATAGTAATCCATATATGACAAACATAGTATGTCTCTTACTAAATATAAGAGATGCCTTGTGCACCAAACATAAGATGCCAATAGTCCTATCTACATGACCTTAAACTATAGTAATCCATATATGATAAATATAGGATGCCTCTTGCTCTAAATGAGAGATGCCTTATGCTACAAGCATGATATTCCAATAGTCCTCTCTACATGACTATAAATTGTTGTACGCCCTATGTGCCAAACATAGGACTTCTCTTGCTCTTGATAAAAGATGCCTTATTCTCCAAGAAGAAGATGCCTACTGCCATGATTACAGTGGCATAATTTCAAGAGCGTTGGAATCTGTTCAAACATTCCATCACTCCACCTCATGCTTTTCATGTCCTTAATTCGGATCTTCATCCCCTTCCATGTCTAAAGGGACCCCCTAACGGCCTAGTCCCATGCCGCATCGGTTCAACTACAATCCTCGGCCAACGCCTCTGAAGACTTTGGATGACACTTTGAGTTAGGTTTAGTGTTTCGAACACGGTCAATAGTCAACCCACATTTGTTTGTCCCCATTTCAGGATAACACGATATGGATGTTGTGTTTTTAATACAGTCAATAGTTATCCTCCACCATCACACCACCATCACCACTTTTTGAATGTCGGGAATGTGATTCACACTTTTCATATTCCTTTGTTTGGATTGATTCCAACACCCTTGGAATTATCCCTCTTAAACACTAGCTCATAGGTGGAGGCCTCAACCAACCAGTGGTCTGGGATGCCCTCATGGCCAGACATGAGGAAGACATTACATGAAATGTATTTGCGTAATCCCCACTCACCATTTTCGCTCCATAGCAGCACCCAGGCAGCTTCCTTGCGTAAGCCCCATTCACCATTGCCTCTCCATAGCGGCACCTGAGTAGCTTCCTTACGTAAGCCCCATTAACCATTGTCGCTCCATAGAGACACACGTGAAACTTCCTTTTTTAAGCCCCATCCACCATTACTCTTCCATAGAGGCACCCGGACAGCCTCCTTGCTTAAGCCCCATCCGCCATTTCCGCTCAATAGTGGAACCCGGGCAGCTTCCTTACGTAAGCCCCGTCAACTATTACCGCACCATAGTCGAACCTGGGAAACTTCCTTATGTAATCCCCATTCACCACCCTTCATAGATGCACCATTGTGATATGATTGTTAGGTCCTTGATGCCTCTTGTTTCTAACACTATGTACGACTCACGTGGGCTAAGAGTAATAATGAACCATGACATCCTCCTCGGGTAGCCTAGAGTGTAAGCCCCAAGCACCATCCCGAAATATGTAGACTTTGATCCGTGACAAGATGAGGTACGTAAGAAGCCTCACTGAGGTTCAATTACAACACCCATTGGTCGCTCCAACCCCCTTTATGTCGGTTCACCAAGCTCCATCCCAAACTACGTAGACTTTGATCCTTTCAAAGGTGAGGTACGTAGGAAGCCTCCCCGAGGTTCAAGACAAACACCCATTGGTCATTCTGACCCCCTTGACGTTGGTTCACCAATCATCATCCTGAACTATGTGGAATTTGATCCTTTACAAGGATAGGTATGTAGGAAGCCTCCCTGAGGTTCAAGCCCAATACCCTTTGGTCACTCTGACCCCCTTCACGTCGGTTCACCAAGAACCATCCTGAACTTCATGGACTTTGATCCTTTCCAAGGTGAGGTGTGTAGGAAGACTCCCTGAGGATCAAGCCAAAAACCCATTGGTCGCTCCGACCCCCTTCACGTCGGTTCACCATACCCCAGCCCGAACAACGTGGACTTTCATCCTAGCCAAGGTGAGGTATGTAGGAAGCCTCCCAAAGGTTCAATCCCAACACCCATTGGTCGCTCTAACCCCCTTCACATCAGTTCACCAAGACCCATTCCGAACAACGTGGTCGTTGATCCTTTCCAACGTAAGCTACGTAGGAAGCCTCCCTAAGGTTCAATCCCAACACCCTATTTTTTTTGACCCATTCACACCGGACCACATTTTTCCAGCATGATAGTAAATTGTATTCCCCCTTTGTCAAGAATGACATTAAATTGCTTGCCCCCTTTTCATCCTGCACTACGTTAGACTGCATCCACCAATCAGTGGTAAGCCGTTGTGACCCCATCCAATGGTAATCCATTACGAGCCCATCCAATGGTAAGCCGTTGTGACCCCATCTAGCAGTAAGCCGTTGTGACCCCATCCAGTGGTAATCCGTTGTGACCCCATCCAGCGGTAAGCCGTTTTGACCCCATCAAGTAGTTAGCCGTTGTGCCCCCAAACTAGCGGTAAGCCATTGAAGTCCCCAATCGATGGTAAGACGTCTTCATATGAACTATGTGGACTTTGATTCCCTACCACGGGGATAAATAGGAATCCTACATGAGGTTCAATCCCATTTCTCATGTCTCATCTTGATCTATCCTTAAATCCCATGTGTTATAGGAAGATCATGCCCCTACATGGAGGTTCTATTTCCTCCAGATTTCATCCATGCATCCATTCTCAGGGGCCGCATCCTCAGGTGTCCTATCATCCCATCGAACTACACAGACTTTGATTCCCTGCCACATGGATACATAAGAATTCTCCTTAAGGCTCAATCCCAACATCACTGTCATCCTCATGTCAGTTTCATCTCATCACCACTCCACTTCATTAAACTCTCCATCGTCCATCTTGATTCTTACCTGGGCCGCCACATCCCGGCAGGATCACGGAATCCACCTCCTCGCTACTCCTAGAAGTACCCGTGTTACTATCCATGCATAAGCACTAGAATATATTCGGGTTTATGTCCTCTGTGTACACCCTATTTCATCACCCCTTCAAACTACGTGGGTTTTGATCCCTGTCATCTACACGGGTTACATAGGAAACCTCCACGAGGTTCAATCCCAGAAAATGGTAAACCTTACTGTTCCCCCACTTTGGGGTGCACTCTCTCTGATCCTCCCTCAGTTGTGTCCAGATCAGCCTTCACGGTGTGACATCTTCCCTTAATGGGACACACTATCTTGGGTATTCTCTTATTCAGTGTTCTGATCCATACACCCGATAAACCTTCTAGGTGTTCCCTCCTAGGAATGTACCAATCTGATCCATCTATATGGGACATTCTAATCACCCTCATTCCATCTCTACAAAACTTAAATCTCGTGGCCTAGCTCGTGTTAAACATGAGATGCCTGATGAAAATCTTGGAAGACACTCCTTTGGCGTAACCGTCTCTGTAAGATGTTTAACTCGTGGCCTACATCGTGTTAAACATGAGATGCCTGAGGAAAACATCGTAAGACACACCTTTGGCATAAAAATCTCTGAAAGACATTAAACTCATTAAGTAACCCATGTTAAACATGAGATTCCTAAAGAAAACCTCATAAGACATGCCTTTGGCATAACCGTCTCTACTAGATGTTAAAATCGCAGCATACCCCATGTTAAACATGGGAAGCTAAGTAAAACCTCAAATACATGCCTCCGGCACAAATACCCCATGAATGACATGGGATACCTCAGGTATTGCGCCCTTGAGATGCCCTTTTATGAGGGTGAATATAGATTCCCCAATGTCCACGCATCCAAAGATGCCCTGACCTACCTGATGTTGTCATCTACTCCAACCAAAGGTTGGTCCCATGTCAAGACCCCATAGAATGTCCCAATGTAAGTAGTGTAATTAACAGGTGTCCACAAAGATATGGCATTGGGAACGAGATTCACGAACCATGACTTAGTCTATAAGGGAGACCCGGATTAGGTGACAAGTTTCGAGGAGGAATCCATGGAAGGAAGAACTGACATCCTATCATCATGTTTTGATCATGGAGAAAATGTCCCTGAACAAGGAACATATGTCTCCCGCCTTTGGAAAGCGAGAATGCAAGGCAACATCTATGCGTCCTCCACCGATGGATGCACGACCCATAAAAATCATCAGAAATAGTAAGCTTATAAATTTACCTAAAAATATCCCCTTGGAGTGTCGAATGAAATGTGTATCAAGGCCCGTTGTCATGTAGCAGTTCCCGTTCGAGTCTAGCTCAAAGTGGTGTTTTCGGGGTTTACACCAAATTACATTTGTCCCAGATCCACCTCTACTTGTTCGTATATATACATGGATGTATTTTCATGATAAAACAATTACTCTATAATGATTTTTTTGGGATTCTTTTCTTATACTTAGTCTAATCCCTAAGGCTTTCACTCGTGTTTTCTAATCAAAATCCAAAAAATAACTAAACCTTCTATTTGATACCAAATATAATGACCTAGCTATTTATTACACAATTAAATAGTATTTATTACGTAAACATGAACATAATACAACTTTGAAGATCGATAGGTCTAGTGACTTGGTGGATTAGGAACATTACATAACAACATAAAACACAAAACACAACATATTTATTGAAAACATCTTTTACATGACCAAAAAATTTCTGTCGTACATAGCATTGCATGCGATAACCTGAGAACATATATAAGAAAAGGGTGAGCTATAATTCTCATTAAGGGATTAAAAAAGGAATAACATGAAGTGAACAATAAATTTTAGGCAATGGGTATATCAATGGAGTATAAGAGAAAAAAACCTAAAATAATGATATAACATGATTATCATAACATATAAATGTGGAAATAACTTAAAACACAACATCATTAACATAAATGAATTAGGTAAACCTCTTTCCCAAAATGGTTTACAAATATCCTATAAAGGAATATGGTAAAACCCTTTCACAACAGGACGTACCATGATACTAAACATTACCCAACTCATTGGAGTGCTATCAGGGTGCACCTTTCATAATAATTTCAATCTCATGCTTAAGTGCACCACATAGATCATATAACATGGATTTATTCAACATCATAATTTATTCCATTATAAAATATTGTTTAATACATAAATGTAATTCCCCAATAAATAATTACATGTGCATAAAGGTGACTACCCTTGATTGAGGTTTGGGTATGGTATTCACTACACAATGATTTTGGCATGGAAAATTGTGGTACAATTTCAACCTCATAACGACATCATATAGATATTCATAAAATGGGTAGATGAGAGAGAAATAGGTCTCTTGTCATTTGTACATGAAATGGATAGTGAAGGTATCATGGAACATAATATGCCAACATATGAAATGTAATTTAATATGCATAATACAAATGAAGAGCTTTAAATGAAAATGATAAGAGAGAAATCCCTTATATAATTTTGGAATCCTAACAACAAAGGTGAGGGTCTAAATGGGGTCAGATTAATGATCCCTCATTGAAATAAAATCAAATGAATAGTAGTTAATTTATTATAAAATGATTATAATATAACCAATTGATATTAAAATGTCTAATTTCAAACAAGGTTCTTGAATTGAAGGGAAGAGAGAAAGGTGAGGATCCCTTACATGGATGTGTAATCCCAAAGGATTGGGAGATGATTATTGGGAGCATAGGGGAGCCTTGGGAAGACTCTAGGGAGTAGGGGTAGATGGTGGTCGTGATTCAAAGAGCATTAGTGAAGATGAATGGGTACTTGGGTTGTTTTATATAAGAAAGGTGGAGGAACTCTTTATAATTTTGGTTCTGGACCCTACACACTAAAATATTCAAAACCACAAACCATACCATAGTTTATACACATGGTTTCTAGTAAAGGGGAGTGCTATATATTATTTTAAAATGGGAATGGTATGATGATTTGAAATATTTACCATTTCTTATGTAAATGTGTGTCACACTTTCAAGGAAATTATTTTAAAATATTAAAATATTCTATATGTCTTTGAGGATTCACTAAGGCTTCATAAAATACATAAAATAAACCTAAAATTATATTATATTAAAGGAAAAATTATATTTGGAGAATATAACCTTTTATAAAATTTTATTATATCACTATTGGGTCATTATGATATAATAAAACATGTTATACATTTATACGGTATTTAATTTGTACCAAAAAATTCAACTATCTCAGAAAATTATGAAAACTTCTCCATTTGATAATTTCTACATTTTGATCCCAAAAATAATTTTAATTTTATTTAAATAATTTTATAAAAAATTTAATTTTCACTTTTAAAATAAAAACGGATATTTATTGAAAATTGGTCGGTTTTGATAAAAACAATTTTTAAACATTAATAAAAATTACAATTGAATTTTAAAAAATTATATCATCTTTTATATTTAATAAAAGTAACTTATTAATAATATTTTATTAAAATATTATTTAATTTAAAAATACATTAATTCATAAAAATATATTTCTTAATTAAATTTCAATATTAACGTAAATACTATTTGCGATTTAAAAATAATTTAAAAATTTATTATAATAGAATGAAAGTATATTTATTATTCTATAAAAAAGGAATTCACATGAACACAATTCTATGTTATTTTTACATATCCCTTTATTACACCAGCATACACCCTAAGAGTAAGGTGTGCAATGGTGGGGCTTTCATGATGTTCTTCGGTGAACATGGTTTTGGTCGTGATCTCAAAGAGCTTGAAATTCTCCCATAAACGGTTTTGATCATGATAAGTTGTTGGATCTCAACATGGAATTGGTCTAGGGAGAATCCCAAAAATTATATCTCCCTTGTAATCTCTGATAAATGGGGTTCATAGGGTATGATCCTACTGGTTGAGTCCATCACTTCCTTTGTCTTTATTAAAATGCTTTATTAAAACCCCATATTTATATTAGTAATGTGATAACTATTAAAAGCCTATATTATCAACTGTAAGGATACATAACGGTCATTTAAATCCAGTTGGATATAATAAAACAAAATGAGTTCATGTGTTTTCTATTTCCATAATACATTTAATTAAAATAAAGGGAATTTTATTCATAAATATTTTGGTCATTACATGTATGTTACCCTTATCTCAAACTCACATGATATAATTACAATAATTATTCGTATTGATCAACACTATTGATTTAATTTAGCCAAAATTATAATCAAATGAATAAAATAATAAAAAAAAACCCTCTCCTCCCACTATAAATACCACTCATCACCAACTCTTCTCCTCAAAACATCTAATATTTTTTAGCAAGCTTATACTTTTCCCAATACCCCTCCAAAAACACTTCCCCACTTCCTCATATTTCTAGTCTAAAAAAATACTAAGCCAAAATACCTTAAGGAGGTTCTCAAGGAGAAGACATTATAGAGTAAAAATCATCATTATTTCTCTTTTAATTTATTTTCTTATCCTCCTCCCACCCAATATATCTAAAAATGAATGAGAAATATAGTAATATATATATATATATAGGTATTTTATTTTTACAATTTAATATCCATCATCAAATTTCTTATCCTCTCATTTTAACTCATAAAATGAAAACATCATATATGATGTGTCAATTCATAGCCTTCGTGGATGAAGTGTTTTCATTTTTCATTACCACCTTTATGGATGGTCATAAAACCATTATAATGGGTTTAAAAGATTATGAAATGTATAATATCAAATTCCTTGTTCTTTAACTAATATATATTCATTATATTAAATCATAAAACAATCATAGTTCGTGATGATTGAAAACCCACCAAAACAAACTAAAAATTTATCATTAACGTCTTATCTAATGAATCATCCTCATTTTAAGAAAGAAAATAATATATGGGAAAATTTATATATTTGGAAGATAATTAATACCATTTAATTTCACTTCTAGGAAAATTTTCTAATTTTAAATGATCTACCACACTTATACACATGTGGAATAATAATGAAACCATGACACAAAATCTCTCAGAACAACATAAATAAACATTATAACTCATTTAAATAGCCATAAATTAACTTATTAAAGTTATAATAAATAAAATATAAATGTATATGTTTATGGATTGAATAATTAGTGAATAAAATTTTATTATCCAGGACATTATGTACATGTGTATAAAACTTTTGTACATATGGTAATGGATTCCCTTTGTACCTCCTTTTCCCTCTAAGTTGTGGTTTCTCTCTAATTAATCCAATGTGATTTATGGTTTTTGATATATGGATCCCACAATATTTTTTTATGTTCCAAAAAAATTTATCTAGATTAATGAATCCTTCATTAAGGGTGGGAGATAAACATTTTTGAATGTTTCCCTTCTCAATTCATCTTGACAAGCAAGATCGATTAAAGAGAACCTCCCTATTTCATATCCATTTTAGAGTACACTCCATAATATATTTTAATCCAACATTATATTTATAAAATAACTCATTTAATCATGAAAAAAATATGTTAGTTCTTTTAAGTTTTTATGAAAATAATTTTTCATTTTCTCTATTTAAAGACTCCGTAATATTTTCCCTTTAAACCACATAAGTAGGTTGTTATATATATTTCATTAAACTGTATTTTTACATGTTTTTAGTTCAGTTGAACATACTTTATTATAATCTATTTCTACTTTACCTTATGAATCTTCATATATGATTTATATTCATTCATTCATGGGAACATTTATGACACAACCATTTGTTCTGCTCTATGAAATGATTAGGATAACCATTACTTTCCATGGATAACTCTTATGTTTATGTTTGATTATTCTTATAGCACACATATAAAAGGATATGTTATGATGGTTTCACCTAGATTGTGCCCTAATGAATTAGGTAACGTTTAGTCTCATGAGACTTCATGTTGGGATAAGGATTAAACTTAAATTCTATATCGTAGTTTTTAGACCATGTTAAATAGTATTTCCAGTTGGATAATGTTATATATTGCTACAACATTCCAATGTATCCATTATTACATGATCTAATTATCTATATGTTATTATTACATATGTTTATTTCTGTGTCATCTATTTTTATGTCATCTTGTTATTCATTTAAACTCATGTGATATTCATTATTCCTATGTTTGTTCCCTTACTAGTCTTTTTAGCTCATATCTTGGTTAATGTATTCCTTAGGTAATCTTAGGTATATTTAAGAACTCAATGAAAGATAGAAGATCATTTTGGGTTTTAAATAAAATACATATTTATTTTGGTTTCATGTCTTCTAATAATGTACATAATATTCAAAATACACTAGAATTTATGATCAATTTTCTATTTAATGAATAATTTTGCTTCAAATTATGTAATAATATGTGAAAAGGCTAGGGTATCTATATTAACTCTCAGAGTGAATAATTTATTTATCTATTTCATAATGTTAACATTTCAAAAACTTCAAGTTACGCTTATATGATAGTAATGTCACTATTGTTTAGAACACTATCTTCCATTATACATCTACCAAAAAAGACTCATTCTTGTATATTGTTTCCTAAAACTTATATATTTCATAGTTAACATTTTATAAAATATGTTTTGTAATACAAACATTTTCTAAAGTAATATTTGAAAAAAAACATATCTTTTTGACATCAAATAGTGTATTATTGAAGTGAACTAGACCATTCATTTACCATATGAACCATTGTGAGGTTTCAATTCATGATAAATTTTTTTATGTCACTCAATATAATATAGAGATTGATCCATAAATTATAAAATTACAAACCATAAATTCTTCTATACATTAGAATATTATCATCTAAAACACTATCTAATATAACACAAGATTATTATTTTTTAACTATGGATCTTTCAGAGTATGAAATTAAAATTCCAAGTTAATAATCCCCAAAATTTAATCACTTGGATAAATTAGACATTAATATTTTAAAATTAACTTATATTTATGAATTTTTACTTTAACAGAACCTTCTGAAATGGATTTTAACTTTATCTAGACTATGTATCTTTTAACTGTTTTTTAACTTTAGATATTTGATATCTACCTTTAATATTGTTATTATAAAACACCTTATACAATTTTTCACCACATTCCATGTTGTTATACATGTGGACTTTATCTTTGTAACATTGAAATCATATAGAAAATTCAACATGACATTCATTGTAATAATACATATGGACTTTCAAATAAGTAGAAATCATCATAATCACTAAATACTTAGATGGAATTTTATATCCTCATTTTATTTATTGAAGTTTCAGACAATCCTTCTAGAACATGATGATATCCTCTTCTTATATATTTGATCCATAAATTTTCATTTTTGTTATCCTTTATTTTTCGTATTCTCATCCAAACCCACCAATTCCCTGTCGAAAACTAATTATCCATATCAATATCAAGAAATATAATTTTTTAATAATTGTTTTTAAAACGAATTATGTATTTTGAAATCTATATTATACTAACTATTATCCATTAATTTAATTATTGTCACCGATTATTCTTCCAGAAACAATACTTCAAGAAAATACAATTTTGTATTAATTTCATCTTCTAAATTTATTCTTCTTGGAGAAGTTGGCACTTTTTCAAAATACTAAAGTAATATAAGTAGAATATTACATTTGGTTTCAAAAAAGTTCCTCTAAAACCAAATAATATAGTTATTGATCTCATAATCATATTATTATCTTAAGATAATAGTTCTTTTAGAGTATCCTCCATATACATGTATAATTATATTCCCAACTCACCATCTATAACTACAATTTTATAATTTGAATAGAAAATGACAAAAATAATTCATTTGAATTCATTTATGTGTATCTATACACAAACATTGGTTTTCATGTAGATAAAAATCTCATATTTTCCAAAAACAAATCAACAAGAAAATTTACAAGATGGTTATATAATCATCTGGGAAGAACTTTTCATTGATTTAGTATAATATATGATCTGAACTCATCACACAAATATATGATCCCTTTAGTCTACAAATTTTACAAAATAATAAATTAATCATGATTTTATTGAATCAATTTATTTATTATCTTGTTCATTGAAAATTAAAATATACATTCAATATTGGAAATTGATAATAAATATAGTTATCTTCATTACAACCCATTGAGATCTTATGGTTCCATGGATATGATGATAACTCCATTATTATAAAATTGAACTAATATTACTAATTTAATGATAGGAAACACCCCATGTTTAGTAATTAACTTCTTTATATAAATATATTACTTCACTACATCTAATTAATCAATGTTCTCAGCCTATATTATTGAGTCTACAATAAATTATTATTTGGAGGACATAAAACTAAAATTTCCAATATTATGGAAAAACAAACAATATATTGATATATATTATCATATTAATAAAATTTTACACTAGAATTAATGTATCCCCATTTAGTGATCTCATCCACACCTCCAAATACCATGAACATGTCCTTATTTTTTCTTATGGAATTATAGATATTTTTGACTTTAATCTATTAACTCTAACATGGAATAGATTAGAATATTATTGTTATTAACAGATTACCAGTTACATAGAATAATGTAAAAAATCGGAATATATTTTATATCATGTTTTGGACATGTAATGCATCCTCATATCATTGAGGACACATAAGAAAAATGTCAAATAATCATATGATAGGTGACATGAAACAATACTAATTACCCATTCATGGTGGTCTCTATGTAATACCAATTCATCACTTTACAAATATATGTGTTCTAACATAGACCAAGATACATTTTTTATCAATATATACATATAAACATTGTAAAACCATGATATTATAATATATATTTCAGAAAATAAAATTTTAATTCTTTGATATATTATAATCCATGTAGCCCAAGGTATAGATAGACACTAATATAATATAAAATTATAACATAGTCAATAAATTAGAGGCTATGAATAGGAATAACTAAATTATGAATAATTTATGGGTTTTTTATTTATAATACGAAATAATTGGTTATCAATTACTAATAAATAAAAATAATAATTTTAAAATAATAAAAATCTTTTGTGAAAAAATGTTTTTATGTGCACAATGTGTTCTATCTTAACAAATTGAATTTCTCACAAATAGTGAGTATATTTATTGAAATTTATATATTATATAATCAATAAAATTATTAATCATTAGTATAATATTATTTATAGGCATGATATTTTAATATATACAAAATTATTTGATGAAAAAAATGTATTTTTCTCAAATATGATTTTCATACTTTTTTGTACACATATTTTAATTTTATTAACTTCTTTAAAAATATATTTAATTTTGAAAAATTAATTCTATATTTGGAGGGATGAAAAATTGTAAATAGGTTTCTATTTTGTAAATATGAACAATAATCATAGTAATGTTTTGTAATCGCATTATTGGAAAACAAATATAATAAAATAAAAAATTTGTGATACAGAATTAAAATTTATCAAACACAATTCTATATCCTATTGTATGAGTGATGTTTACCCATGTATCTTTTTTTTCAATTATATGGCCACTTGGGGATATATTTATTTTAATATATATTTTATATTAACATTAGAAAATAATTAATCCCAAATGTCACTTTTTTGACTTAAATATCTAAAAAAATTATATGGATAAAAGGATGATATTTTCAGTTGTAAAATTATGTTATATAGTTGAATTTTTTTATTATAGTAATTTACTTCTAATTTTTAGTGAGTGAAAAATTAATATACATTTTTCTGAAATACAGGCATGATATTTAATAAAATATTAAAAAATAAATTCAATGATACATAAAATATAAAAAATAAATAAATTTATATGAATTGTTTTATTCTCAAACTTCTAAATATACATAAAAAAATTAAAGATTTATTAAAATAATAGAGAAAAAATCCACATTTTTCTTGGTTACTTTAATTTAAAACTAAATGAATAGTTCAAAAATTGACAATAATGGTATTATCTGATATATAATAGTTTACTGCATGGTATAAAGTTCATAAAAATATTGTAAAAATCCAATGAAATGGAATATAGTTTAGAATATCAACCATATTCCTTGTATGAGTAATGTTACTATTTATGGTAACATCTATTATCTATACTAAAGCTGGGTTCCTCCACCTAATGTGTCACTCTAAAATTGAACCACATCACCATTTATTAGAGCCTCCCTTGCTTCACACCCGCAGTACCATATACCGTGTTCCCAATTAACCCAAGCAACCCCGCCTCTTTGTTTGACCTTAGGGTTTCCATCCTTCAATCGCAACCCAGAACTATAGCCGGTCCTTTCATCTACATCCCATATCAATGTAGGCTCATATCTCTACAGGCTCGCATCTCTGATGTGGTCTTCCTTCTTCCCTCGATCTAAATCATTCCTTGCATCCGTCACTACCCACAGTGACTGTATCGAGATCGCTTGATATACACTCTCGTATATGTCAGATTTCTTCAACACCTACATACCAACAACTCCTTTGGCTCCCACTATAATCCCCATGAATTTCCTCTCCTGGATCCCAAATTTTTGTTCTGTTGCAACCCATCATATGATATTCCTTGACTGAAGAAATCCACTGTCAGATTCAACACCCTTAAACAGCCTCTGTCTTTCACAACTAAATACATCGCAGTAATCCACTACTCCCATATGACACCACCTCTGTTCTTCTGGCATTATATTCAATGTATAACCTCCAACTACAAATTTGAGTACTAGAAATTATAATTTTCTATTTTTTATGCGGTAACAACCGATACAAACTGCAACTCCACTTCCCATAGGTGATTAATTATTAGTTTATGTATAAAAATAGTTTTTAATCCCAACAACATTCACTAAATTTATTATTTTATGTCTATTTCAAGTGAAATATCTATAGACCTAGGTATTGGTTGCACAATTACATACCTAGGGAGGTCATCTTCACGTGCAACCACATCTTAAAGCATCAACCGTACATCAAACTATTAGGTAAGGATTATTAAAGAGGTAAAACAATTTGCATTTTCTCTTAATACTACACAGGATGCTTTTTTCATTAATAGATACTAACTAAAATGTATCAAAATGTGTGAAGTTAATTTATCATTTAATGATTCAGCAAAAAAAACATTTAAATAATATGAATTCTTTAGCTTCTATAGTTGAGTTGTTGGTCATTGCAATTACGAAAAAAATATTTATGTTTCCGTACATTGGTAGCAACATGAAACATTGTCTTCCCATTATGTGTTTAATACAATCTACCCACACATAAACAAACTATGGTTTCCTTCCAACCCTTGACAATTCAACAAAAATAGAACCAATACGAAGATGCAGTCACCATCTATATTGAGAGATAAAAGGTTGCAGAGAAGAATGATTATGAGAAATCCAAAAATTGGTAGAAAGTTATTCACACTTCCTAAAATGATTTAGTAATGTTGTTTACTAATTTATAAGTATATATATGTACAGGAAGTTCACCTTCTGACTATAGTCGCTTATGTTCTACTACAATGTATGAAGTAGTCCAAATGACTTCCAAGTCGAAGAGAGGACCACACATGCCCTTGACACCCTTATCTACCAATGGGTAGTTCAATTCCAATTAACCAATAATTTAAAATATAATGGACATTTTACTTTCAAATATCATTGACTATTTAACTGAATCTACTATTAAATTGATATTTCCTCATGACTTTGGAACTTCTTCACCAATATCTGTTTGAACAAGCAACATAAAAGGTTTTCATTACTGTAAAAAATATAGGTCAAATATTTTTTCCTTATTTTCATTCTTACTATACATTTGTTTACATTATTGAAATTCTCAACATGTAATGGAAATTAGTTGATGGAATATACTTACCTATGTTCTACTAAAACATTTGAACCACTACATAAAAATTACACCAACAAAAGGAGGAGCACACATAACATTGTCAGCAATTTCTATCAACGGTGAATTCCATTGCAATTTAACATTAATTTGATTTAGATTACTTATTTTAAAATGCTGTTCCTATGAATAAGTAGTTTACTATTCAATTGTATTCAAAGAGCTACATGACTCTGTAACTTCATCAACGACATTTTCCAGATGTTTCAAAAGAAAACAGATACCACAAACAAATGAAAAAATGATGTCCCCTTTGGAAAATATGATTTCAACATAAAATCTTGTCATTACTGTAAAAAATATAGTTCTAATAATTTTTCCTTATTTTCACTCATATTATACCTTACATTACATTACATTATTGTAATTCTCAACATTTACTGGCATTTCACCGATGGACTATACTTACCTATGTGCTACTAAAACATGTGAACCACTGCAAAAAATATTACACTACCAAAAGGAGGAGCACACATAGCATTGTAACAAATTTCTATCAATGGTGAGTTTCATTTAAATTTAACAATATATTGATTTAGATTACTTCATTTACAATGTCAATACAGTGACTAATTATTTTATTCTTCAACTAAATTCTTAGAGAACCATTACTCTGCAACTTCATCAACTGTATTTTACAGATGTAGAAAAAAAAAGATACCATAATCCAATGAAAAAAATGATATCCCCTTTAGTAAGTATGATTTCAACATACTATTATGAAAAAAAATTTAGGTTACATACCCCTTCTATTGAGGACTTAACTATTTCTTCATTATGAATAACAGATTTAACGACTGAAGGAAGCATTCTCACTTACTCATCACCTACCATCTCGTTAGAGTAAGCCGATTTCATGGATTTACATATTTTTCCTCTTTCACAGAATGTATTTAGTTTCATTCTCTATTTACAACAAATACTATTTTGCTAATTATCTTGAGTTCATCCAAGTTAATTTTTCTACCACAAGTGTTGTATAATATGTAATCATGGTTTTTTATTTACTAGCATATAGATAGAAATATTTATGCTTTGGGTATTCAGTATTAAAATAAATGAATCTTCTACCCAACAGCCAAATTTTTCAACTATAATTACAAATCTGTTTTCAGAAAGACATGTAACAACACATGTTGAGATAAATGGTGAAAGGCATCGTGCCCCTCATTTTCATGTATGTGTTTCCACACTAAAATTACATAAACTCTATAATTATTTCGTATGTATTATCAATATGACTTTATTTAATGATGCTGTAGAAAGAATACAAGTACTTAAAATAGAAGAAAATGCAGGTTTATGTGTTATATTTATGTATTACTCACTAGGATTCCAATCATGACACATTTCTAAAATTTATAATGTTTTATTATTAACACATTATATTTAATCATTATTCACCTACATAATATTTGAATAGTGGAGATCCAACGAATGTATGTCAGTATTGTGGTTCGTTGTTCTGTTTTGATGAGAGAGAAAAAATGTAGTAATAAAGATAAGCCACGATCTTCTCTATGCTACTCGTTGGATATTATTTGTGTGGAATTTCTACCGTCATATCCATAGTACATTTGAACGTTGGTCTTCAAACAAAAATCCAGTGAGGCTAGAGCATTCTAGGAAAATATGCATATTTACAATTATATGTTTGATTTCACATAAATGGGCATAAGGGTAGACATGTCCCTCAACAATGGTTGAGCAATAAATATATTCAGATTGAATGGCCAAAACTACAATCACTTAGGTTGTTTGTGTCATCCAGAGGGAGAACCACCAGGGTTTGCCTAACTGTACGTGTATGATACTGCTAATGATTGTCATAACAAGGATCAGAACAAAAGGTAAATTTTACATTGACAAGAAAACACATTAACATTATTGCGATACTTTTACTTCAATTTAAATTTAATTTAACATGCAGTTATGGAGATACAAATGCAAACCCATCTGTTGATTTTAATATTTTTTTGAACCTACAATGTATGCTTAAAGAAAAAAATTCTCTATATCATCATTTCATTAGTTCAAGGTATGTTCTTGAGCATCAATAAAATCCAAATTTAAGGTTGTGAATACCTAATAGAAGACAAATAGATGCGGCGACATACAACTTGCCTTCTACTTCTGAGATTTCCATACTTATAGTCGGTGACATTGGTGATCTAAACTATGAAAGAGATATTATAATTAAAAGACAATTCAGTTATTTACAGTAGATTGATGAGATTCATCCTTTGTATCTTCCACTATAGTATCCACTTATCTTCAAAGGTGGTCAATATGGATATGTAGGCAACATATAACAACGTTCTACATCATTCCCTACAAGTTTAATGCATTCGAAAGGTTATAATGAGAGAGTACATATCCTATCACTTGAAGTTCCATTACAATGATGCTTTAACATTAAAAAATTCAAGAACTCTGATGCAATAGTTTATTGTTGATGCTTATACGATGATAGAGTCTCAGGGACTTTCCTTCATTCGCTTCAATCAAAAGTGCTTGAGGGTTCAATTTTACAATGGGTTTCAGGATGCTTTTCTTCATAGTGACCATGATGGATATGATTATGGGAAACAAATCATTTTACCTTCAACCTTTATTGGTGGTCCTAGTTATATGATTAAGAATTACCAAGATGCTATTTCAATATGTAATTGGTCTGGATATCTTTATTTGTTTTTAACATTTAAATGAAATCAGTTGTGGCCTGAAATAAGTATATTTTTTACACATTATAGTTTTTGTCCATGAAATTGCTCTCATATTGTATCAAGTGTTTTCAATATTAATTTTGACCAGTTAATGAAATATTTACTAGATGGATGTATCTTTGGGAAGTCATGAGTATGAAACTATCTTAATAGAAATTACTGATCATGTTATAAATATTCTAATTTCGTTCATCTCTTATTGATCTATGTCATTAATCCTAATATTTCCATGTAGTTGTTTGTAAAGTGGAGGTTAAAAAATGTAGCCTTCCTCATATACACATTTTGTTGTTTTTATGTCAAGAAAACAAAATCAATACTCCTATGTGCATTGACAGAAATGTATGTGTTGAAGTTCCAAATAAAGGGGAATTCCCAAATCTTCATGAGGCTGTTAAAAAGATTATGATGCATGGACCTTATGGTGATGTGAATTGATGTTCTCCTTGTATGAATAATGGAAAAATTACTAAATGTTTTCTAAAAAAATTTGTTGATTAGACCGCAATTTATGATTATTGGTATGTTCTATACCAATGATGAAATGATGAAAACACTATCTTGAAAATTGGCGTTCCTTTGGATAATCGGTTTTTTGTACTATATAATCCTATATTACTATTTAAGTATCAAGATCATCTAAATATTGAAATATCCAATAATTCAACTTCTATCAAATATATATTTAAGTATTTTAGAAAAGGTAATGATCGTGTTACAACAACATTGTATGAGACGAATAATGAAGAGTTTTCAGGAAAGTGTGTTGATGAGATTAAGATGTATTATGATTCCCCGTACATCTCTCCTTACGAGGCATCTTGGAGGATTTATTCTTATGATATCCAATATAGGTAGCCTCTAGTAGAAAGGATTCATTTTCATTTACTAAGACAAAATACTATTACCTACAATTAAAATGATAATATTTAATATATATTGAGTAAGGGTTTCATTTCAGAATCAATGCAAAAAACTTGGTTTCAAGATAATGTTTTTTATCAGGAAGGTCGATGTCTGACATATGCATAATATCCAATAAGATTTGTATTCCACCATCGAAACAAAAAATGGAATCCAAGAAAGCAGGGATTCTGTATTGGTAGACTTTATTTTTGTCCCACCAACAATTGGAGAACTATAATACATTCGGTTAATGCTCACAAAAATTAGAATTGCGACTTCATATGAGAATATTAAAACTATGAACAAAATTACTCATGGTACATTTTGGGAGGCGTGTTCTGCAACGGGACTACTTGCTGATGACATGGAATTTATTATAGTAATAAAGGAGGTCTCAACATGGGCAATGGGATAATATTTGCGCAGTATTTTTTCCTGCATGTTGTTCTCAAACAATATGTCTCGACCTAACATTGTGTGGAATGAATCTTGGAACATCCTTAATGAATATATTCTTTATGTGCAACAACAAAGATTGCAAATGCCTTTTATATAATTACAGTCATTTACATAGTTATTTCCAAGACATTAGCTCACAACCTTACTGAATACAAATTGAACTCTTACATGTTTTTTATTATCTACCTTATTATATATGAATTTGTTCATTCAGTTAATGGGAATCACTATTGTTAAACAATCTAATAAGCCACTAAAACTATTTTTGAAATTTCATAGATTTTACACTCCCATATCATCGAAGACAAATGTATGATTTCCTTGATCTAGAGAAGATTCTTCAAAGGAATGGTAGATATCTTCATTCGTATCCACCAATGCCGATTCTAGATTCTGAAATGTATTCAAACATAAATCAGTTAGTATTAGATGAACTCAATTATGATAGATAAATCTTTCAGAATGAGTATCTAACATTGCAGACTAAGCTTACGGAAGAACAAAAAGATGCTATGAATACCATTATGTCTTCATTATCTTTAGGTTCCGGTGGTTTCTTTTTATTTCATGGATAAGGGGGCACATTAAAGACTTTTATTTAGAAAGTATTGAAATCTCTACTATGGTCAGATGGTGATATCATTCTAGTAGTTTCATCTAGTGGAATTACATCATTACTCCTACCTGGAGGGGGAAACCATTCTAAATTCTTAATTCCAATTTCTATTTCTGATAACTCTGTTTTTAATATTCAGCAAGGAAGTGATGTTGCAAAGCATCTACAGTTAAAAAAGATAATTATTTGGGATTAGGCACTGATGGTTCATAAGTACTATTTTGAATCTCTATATCCTACTTTAAAAGATGTAATGTCAGAAAAAAGTGAAAAGCTTCAACCATACCATTTGGTGGTATAAGAGTTGTGTTGGGTGGTGATTTCAGAAATATACTACCTATCGTGCTAGGTGGTAATAGAAATGAAATATTTTTTTTTCAAGTATAGAGTCTTCATACTTGTGGAAATATTGTCGTGTTCTAACATTAACAAAGAATAGGAGATTGCAATCCTATCTTCCCACCAATTCAGATGAAGTTAAATACATTGTTAAATGGACAATAGATATTGGTGATGGTAACCATGGAGAGCCGAATGACCGTGAAACTATCATTCAAATTCCTTCAACATGTCTTCCTACTAGCACTACAAGTCCTATTTCAATAATTATAGAACATACTTACACCAATATCTTGGGTAAATTTGTTGAAGTCAATTATTTTAAATACCATGCCATCTTATCTCCAACTCGTGATATTTTTGAAGAATTAAATGACTAAATTATGCCTCTCACATGTTCTGAAAGAAAGGATTATTTCAAATAAGATTCAGTATGTGATGAAAGTCTTGATACGGTCAAGATAAAAAACATACACACATCTGATATGTTATATGTTATTACTATTTCATGGATTCCTGCCCACAAAATTACACTGAAAATCGTCGTTCCAATCCTGTTTCATCGAAATGTGGATGAATCTTTTTGATTATGTAATGGAACTCGCTTGATTGTTACAAACATAGGTGACCGTGTTATTGGAGGAAAAAAAATATGTGGCTATAATTCAGGATATCTTGCATTCATTCCAATATTATATATGAAACACTCTGATTTTCAATGGCCTTTCGAATTACAGAGAAGGAAATATCCTTTGATTGTTTCATATGCTATAACTATTAACAAGGGTCAATGCCAATCACTATATTATGTTGGGTTATATTTTTGAAAACCAATATTACATCACGGTAAACTATATGTTGCAGTATCTAGAGTCACAACACTATTAGGCTTGAAAATATTGCATGGTTAATGAAATCTCACAAACTATTATTCCACGTATAATATTGTCTACAAAGAAATATTTGATATATCTTGTTAGGTATAGTTGAATTTTTTTGTTTAATCATATCTATTGGTTTTCTTTTTCTATGTTGTCTGTCATTTCATTATTGTCACTATTTCTTAAGATTTTATCTTTCTACAAAAATTTAAACAGTACATAGTTTCAAACATGTTGTGATCAATTACCTCTTTGAATGAGATCACACCTGATAATGATGAGACATTGAAGATAAAAGTTCGTATTTTCAATATGTGGTGCAACACATTATCTATATACTCCAATGATGTTGTTTCCATTGATTTGATTCTTGGATATCAACAAGTGATTTAACATTGATAATTAAATGTGTTTTCCTAACTTGTACAATACTTTATAATTTCATATACATCAACAATGTCAACTTGATCTGCCTTTTTTTTTCAATTTTACAAATTCTTTAATAAATTCATTACACAGGGAACAAAGATACACTATACTATTCAAGTTATTCACATTATCTCTAAATTTAAAAATCTGATGCACGAAGGATTATTCTATTTCATACAAAACATCCAAATAGATGCTAATTAAGGTAGCTACATAAAAACTAGACATGATTGTCACATAATGTTCAGATCTACAATTCATGTCTATCCATGTGATGCAATGCATCTACATTTCTATTTTGATTTTACATTTTTTGGAGATAGAATTTGGAGAATGGTTTTAGAAGAACATATAATAGGTGTAGTTTTGTTGATGTTTTCTTAATAGTTTCTATTTGTTTTTAATAGTTTCCATTACACCGTCAGAAGAGGTAATGGATGTATTTAATATAAATGACAATTTCATTACATAAAAATTTGTTCCTTCTAATTTTTTTTAGAGATAATTGAAAATTTACATTTCTCAAATCCTAATCAATCATTGGGTAATTCAAATTTCAAGATGAAGATTTTCTTGGAGGATGAAAGGTGATTCATTGTCTTCCTATTAGATCTGACCAGAAATTTGAATAATACCTTATTTCTTATATATTTTCATACAATGGGTTACAAGTGAAATGTTGTATAGGGGGTGACAATAAAAATCAAATGCCACATTACATGGAATACAATATTAGTTCATCTATCATTTTAATATTACAACTTGTAAGTGCGAAGAAATTGAATAGTATTCTTTCTTATTAGACAATTCCTTCAATCCCTTTCTATTACTCATTACTTTTAAAATATTTATACAACTTTCCCTATAATTATATTTTCAAACTTTTTTTAGGATTTGCTACAGTAACAACTACAATTAATGTGACAAAAATTCTTTTCAACCTTGATATTGCAGATGAAGAAAATTTCTGAAATAGGTGCTATAAATGCAAAGTATAACTACGAATTTATTATCTTTTATTAAATGTGCACTAAATATTTAATGTATAGATTCTCTTCAATATACTGACTTCTATTTTGTAAAAATTGGATGTGTGTAAATAATGGCATCAATATATTGTAGTCCAGTTCCAACATACCCAATTACTTCCAAAAAATCAATGCTTAACAGCGATAATAAAAAAACCATTTTTGATGTCAAAAATTCTGAACAGGTATGTAATATGTCATCACATTAAACATTTCATTATAGACTGAAATGTATTGTACAAATGAGTTCTATATGCTTCCTATTCATTACTATATTATCAATGTTCCATAGGCTACAATGTGCTTAATTTCAGTTACAATTAAAAAAATTCAAAGCACATACAACTGGTTCTACGAATCATGAAAGTCTTTCATGAAAAAGTTCCATAGTGTCAATGAAAGAATTTGGTGAAAAAATTTCCCAATTTCTCCAAATTTCACTACTCATAGGTTCTTATTTGTTATTTTCATTAAGATATTATAAGTTATTTGATCATTTGATAGTCTTGAATTTTATTACTTTGTACAAATCCCTTTGTAACCTCATTTATAAAACAGTGGGTATAGATTGCAACTGCTTGTGACTAATATCACTGACTTTTGTTCGATAATACTTTTTGATAAAAAAGTCATGAAAATGTAACTAAAAAAGATAAAGAGTTAAGAAATTCTTTGATATAGGTATCAGTGTAGACCTTTTTACATTATGACAGATAATAATCTATCCATTTTAAGTAACAATATATTTCATTTCTAAATTAGGATGATGATGAGTACAACTTTCCCAGAGAATTAAATGTGTTCAAATAAAAAATGTTTCTGTTGTCTATTGAAGTATCAAATTTATATATTCAAAATCATCATTGATCAACAGAACAAAACACTTACAAGGTAACTTTCAATAGAGACAATGAAAACTACATCATCCATTTCAATGACAGCTTCGCAGGAAATCAAGTACTGGATATTATATATTCCAAAATTGATTTATTTTGATAAAGTTAAAAGCATTATTCCTATTATAAAAATAATACAGGATCATCATAGTAGTGGTTGTTCAAGAGTAAGTAGTGGGATCGAAAAGACTAAAGTTCAATCTTATCAATTTAATTAATATTCTTAGAAATACAAGTAAATCACAACATACTATAATAATGGTTTTATCCTTCCATTATAGGATCATCAGACTGCTGAATCTTTTCGAAGTAGTGCAATGTTTGAATCAGAATATAAAACATTAAGTACAGTTTTATCATAAGTATAAGTGTATATATATATTATCATCTATACATTTTGTTTTGGAGTCCCTTAATTTATATTGTGATTACAGTTACAACGACAAGAACTAATTAGGTAAACTGTATTCTGTATGTAGAAAAACCTATCGACATAATTTTTCAGTTAGGATGTATTTGAGAAAATTAATCATTTATCTCAAGACAGTGTTGTTTTAACAAGCCATGTAAAAACTATGAAATTCCAATGAAGGATAAATTAAAATTAAAAAATTAAAAAAATGACTGATGTTTTCTACAGATATGAGAGGTAATACTACAACAATTAATTCGTAACACTATTTTCGTATATGTTATCTAATTAGAAACTAACTTCAGTTATAGAATTTTTTTGGAGTATACATTTTCATAAATTTAAATTATTTATATATGACATTGATTGTGGACTCATATGTGTCAACTCCTTTATCTTTGGAAAATATTTCCATGTTCCTCTAATATTTCATGTTTCTCCTTCATTTCTGGTAAAATTAGTATATTCACAAACATAACCATAGGTTGTAATAGTTATGCTGGATAAATTATATTATCTTTGTTGTTGTTACTCTGCTATCACTATTGTTGTTTTCTAAGAAACATTGTACATAATCTCTTTGTTTGCTTATTTTGAGTACACTTTTTAATGTTATTCTCTTTACCATTATTTTATGTTTCCTTTATATTAAATGTAATAAACATTAATTCAGGGTTTCATTCATGCATTTAATATGACAGGGTTTACTATAACTTCATATTGGAGATAATATCTTCATGGGGGAGACAAACTGTGAGAGAATGCATGAGTTGTGGATCATTTTATATTGTCTTAGTCATTATGTTCTTCTACTTATACTACCTCTCAAATTCCATTCATGTATATCAGAATTGGACCCTATACTTTTACAAAACATATTTATGCAGTCAACTAAGGGCTTCATATTTCCTCTTTTCATTACGGTAGTAGTGTGGATGAACCTCTATTAAAATGAAATTATTGTAGTATGGGGACCATATGAGGTGTAGTTGGATAATTTTTTAGAGTAATGAAACCATCAGTATGTGTGCCCTATTCCATTACAATATAGTCTTCCTTCCTCTTTTAATGTAGGTTTATGAAGGTTGAAAAGAATTTTCCACTTTCACTCGGTACAACTGCCTCTAAAATTGATCAACTGAATGACTATCTTGCTGCCTCTTTTCATTCAGGTATAGCAGGCATATTACCAAACCATGGTGACATCTTCTACGACCATACCAAAATGTATACCAATAAATTAATTAATCAAGTAATGTTGTAGATAATTTGACGTATGGTATGTGTAGTCTTTATATTATCAACTGTACATATGCAAATATTTGTGACCCATCCTTTTCTTATTGTATCAATCATTTGGGAGTTGCAAGAAGAATTATATCCCCTTAGTTGTCTCCATATATTAATGATTCATATTTGGGGTGATCATCTTCTCAACACCATTTTCCTTGAAATTAAGTTTATTGTATGGTAATAATGCATCGATATGCGATCAACAGATATCACTTTCATCCTTCCTCTTTTCATGGATGTAGCTTCTGGTGTTGATGAATATTTCATTCGAACCCTATCTTACTGTATCTAAATTGATTCAACTTTAATGTTTTCTTCCGACCTCTTAATGTGTTCAACAATATTATCTTGGTTTTTGATGATTCTGTACACATGCACTATCTTACAATGAATCATACATCTGCAAAAAACTTGTTCGACAATTTCAAATTTGATTAATTTATAACTAACATTGTATAAAAAGTGTGACTATCCATTTTTATTGCAAGAGTATGACAAAATCAAATCTGTTTTGACAAACATACCTTATGACAGCACCCAGGATAGGGTAAACAAACATACCTTTAGGGAATAAAACTAGTATGTTTTCTGTTATAATATGTTTTGTATTCTAGTGAGCTGTAGTACGTAACAAAAAACATTACCTTATGGGTTATTATTCGGTTTGAGACCCAAATTCAATTTTTTTTCTTTTATAAACTGGGTCATAATGGCCTAATCCATGATATCATACCATGGTGTGTATTTATTGGTAGATTATTTAGAGGTTTTATAACATTTTGTTACCTGTTATGACATGGTTCCAAAAAAATATAATTTTTTGACACATATATTCCATTTAATGTGTCATCAGCACATAATAAAAATAATAAAAAATACACCATGTGTGATTTGGATTATTCTTCAGTACATAGTTGTTTTACAATTTCTGTATAATAACTTATAATGGTTCTTAAATGAGGTCATATATTCATGTGATGTAGAACACTATATCATTGAGGGTAATGGATACCCCATTAAATTAATCTAATGAGTTTATATATAATTGTTTTTAAACAAAATATTAATTATTATGTAATATGTTTTCATATGTTAAAAATGTTTACTTAATTATTGAATTTATCTTAATCTGAACAATTCATGACAATTTCATAACCTTCAAAAGTAATGTATTTTTGTTAATTGTTTTAATTTTTTGAATGGGGTATCAAAATTTTGCATAGTGGGTTTAATTTGATTTTTCCCCAGTCAGTCAGACATACTATTACATATATTTCTTCATGAACTATGTAAATTAATTTGGACTCATTCATGGTTGGTTTGATGAAGAAAATGATGGTTCTGGTGGAGGAAGAGAATCCTACAGTTGTTCCTAGGCAACCCAGATTTCTATACAATTGATACAAAATCCAGTTTTGGGATATGGAACATCTTATTATAGTAGATACTGCTCAATATGTAACTTTGAATACTTAATTTCATATATTATGTTCCCAATAATTCAGTATTTCTATTAAATATATTTATTCATTACTTATTTGATATACAAGTTTTCTCATAATGTAACTTTTTTTCCCCAAAATATTTAACTAATAATTCTACATTTTAGGTTCTGCTCTTTTTCCACTTATATGGGCACACCAACTCAGTCCACTCAGGTATTAATTATTTTTCTTCATTGAATCTTATTTTAATTAAAAAATTAGAGTGGACATTTTTTATTTTTAGCGCATGTATTTTTAATTAGTTTACAGTTTGAGCATGTTATATAGAAAATAGGTGTGCCGCATTTCAAGTGTAGATAATTACAGGTGATCTGTTCAGAGAGGAGCTTCTATGATTTTTGAGGTATTTCAATTTTAGATCTGTAACCAGTCTATGTTTTAGGCAATATTGTTTTGTGAGTTCATTTTATTTCAACTATTAATGTATAGGAAATTAGGAGTGGTATTAAAGTTGCAGTTATTGGGATCCCCAACAACATTGACACAGATATTATGGTACCCTATTACATCATTTTTTACAGTTTCTTATTACATTATGTTTTTTCCTTTTCAATCCATTTCAAATATAATTTATGATACATGTTATTATTTTTCTTTTATTATCGTCATTATCTTTTACTAAATTTATTATTTTAAAAAAAATTATGTCTAATACACAAACGGTGGTAATGGGTTTTTGGATCATGTCACTCTATAACAACTTTGATAGATCCTGTGATGGGAGAATTTTCTATCTTGTACATATTCCTAAAATGTGGTTGGTTGATGCACATTTCTTGGTTACTTTGTGTTATTTGATAGCTTAATTTTTAGCTTTTTTTTATCACATGTTGTTTGCAACTCTATGATTTCTATCTCAATAAATGACTTCCTATTGTAATTTCTTTTCCATTATATGTACCACTCATTTTTTTAAACATTTCCAATATTACTATGATTTTTTATGTTTCAAAACTAGTATTCTATTATTGAAAATATGAATTTTTTTATAGTGTCGTGCGAATTCACAAGAGGAGTACTAGTTATTAATACTTTTATATGAAATAGTTGTTATTCTGGCCAATGTAAAAAATAATTAATAAAGTTATTAAAAAAATATATGGTTCAGAATGACAAACAAACTATCCAAATTTCATTTGATGACTTTATTGAAACCCTATACAATTTTAATTTTAAATAATGGTCATTTAAAAGAATTTTTCTTGATAATGAATATTATATTTTAATATTTTATTAAAATCCACGTGTGCCCTCTCCCCAATGTAGAAAAGACACGCATACCTTCACTTAATTACAAAATATTAACCACTCTAGATTTAATAACCCCTTGTAAAATTTCTTATAAAAAATTATAAACATCCTAGAGGTTATTTTCTTCCCAAAAGACCAACCCTATGGTGCTTACGAGGAGATCCAAAGGAGTTATATCAAAGATAAGGTGATAGACTTAATTTCATTTTTTTACATCATCTTTTACCTCCACTAATTTATGGTATTTAATATAAAGTAATAACTTCGGTCTCCTTAATAAATAGATATGATGTTGTGATTATGAATCCACCATTACCCATCTTCTTTCCTAGATAATAGGGAACATATTGTGTCACTCCTGCAAATGTAAGGATTACAGGCTCCACATTGTGATATAATTAATTTTACAAAACCATATTTTATGGCTGGGTATTATGATTGAATTAATATCTTTATGTCATATTTATTAATTAATTATGATTCAATAATTATAATTTCATAACTAACATCTTACCTTTTAATTCGTCCGAAAACGATGAAGTTACTTATGTTTACATGTTTACTACCACCTCAACAAAGCGATGAAAATTTAACTTATTAATTACATGGATTTTAATAAGTATATATTTTAGCAATATATATGATATAAATTCTATATTAATGATTTTTAAAAAGGAATTATTAATTACTTATCTTTCACTCCATTTATTATAATGATAAAATAAATTTCCTATGTACAGATGGCCTACCATCATTATGAACGGTGTAATTCATTTTTCCATAGATAACCATAATGAATTATGTTGAATGAATTTATTTGATATTTCTAAAAATATTTAAATTATAGAGACTATTTAACCATGAACAATGTATAATTATCGTAACTATTGAACCAAAATTCTTATGAAAAATGAGACAATTGAAACACAAAAATGATGATTTCAATAAGTAATTACAAATAAACGAGATTATAAATATTATAAGTGGGACATATATGATATTAAAAGTATATAAATACCTTTAATATATAATTATAATAAAATTATATTAATTATACATGAGTTTTAAGTTCATTCGAAGCATTTCAAACTTTAGGTAAGGGTTTTATGCTACAATCTCAATGTGTACTATGACTGTCGATGATTTTATATCAAATGATAAAATTTCAAGAAGTAACTATATTTAATATCATTTATTATATTATCCAATTATTATTTATTAAGATAAAAAAAATATCATTTCATTTCCCTCTAATTATACACTAGATATTCTGAAATAATGTTTTAAGGAATATTTTCTTTTTTATCTCTTTGAATGAAAATAATTTCTCTTCTATAACCGTGATTTCTAAAAAAATCAAATAATAATATTAATTTTCATCAAATGGTTTAATATTAATCTTCTTTTTGTTTATAAAATGAAATAAATTTTATATACTACTAAAAATAAGAATGGATTTTTTTAATGTACATGGAATGAACAGAATTTCCTACAGTCATTACCTCTCAATGATTCAATGCTTCCATTACAATATTTCAAGGTTATTTTCTAAAAAATATTTTTCAAGATATTTTATTTATTTTTTATTCATTATTTTAATGTGATATTGTTATTTCCCCTTGAAATTTTCCAAGAATATTCTAAGGGATTTTGTTATCTTAGGTAACTACATTTAATGATACTTATTAGTTACTGGTGTTATGAAAAAGTTATATGATCCACATTCATTATTATAATGTCTTATGAAGAAGATTATTTAATCATGATTATGTGAAACTTGATTCTTTCACATGGTTTTATTATGTTATGACTAAAACTATATGAAACCCAATCCTTTTCCACGGTTTATGCTTTAGTTATTTGATAAAAAATTTATGATAACCATTTCCTTTGGGTGGGTTATGAAATGATGAATGTTTTATGATCTTTTGGGACACATATATATAATTATAATTATGTGATAGATGGGTGAAAAGTTAAATATACCTACAATGCATTTGGTATAGATAGATATATCATGAGCTAAACATGACACGATTAGGGAGTGAATGCATTTGAATAAGTGACCCTAATCACTAGGATTATATTGGGAGTAATTATTGATTTTTGTGTTGGTTTGGGGAGTGAATTATATACACTATGATTGCCTTTTAAATTTTAATTGATAAGTAAGGAATTGATTTTCTATGATTATAAACATAAAAAATATCATTTATTATAATAATGTGTTATACTATCATTAATTTTATTCATTTGTTTTATCTTAATTCATGTCTTAAAAGAGTAAAATAATTATTCCAGGACTCAATATTATCATATATGATATGCATATAAGGTTTTTGAAATGTTATTATCATGTTATCATACAATAATGATCATGTTATGTTTAAGTGATCCTTTATTTCATCCTTAATTATCATTACTGGGAATCTAAGATCAGCATTTCTTATCATTCTATTCCCCTAGATATGAATGATGTTACTAATTATGATATTTCTATAGAGGGTTCTTGTAATGATGATATTAATGGGGAATTATGTAGTTCACTTATAAACCAATTTTTTATGAATCAATGTTTCCAAAGGAAGTATAACTATATGATTTTGGTGTGGATTGTTATTTAATGTTATGAATATTTATATAATAAGATGTAATACATAAAATTGAAATATATAGGTCACTATAGTTAGAATAATATAATAGTTTAGTTACCATTGGTATCCAGGATTAAAAATATACAGGGATAACCCTTAGGATAATCCTATATATAGAAGAATTCCTTAAGTAATGGTAACGAATGAATTGTGGTTTTCCAGTGAAAAAATACATATATGGATACTGTAAGTAGAAATATTTTTGGAATAGATAATTTTTCTATAAAAACCATGGAATGATTTGGTCGATTGTTTTTCATCCATAATTATAGAGAATGGAGAGTGAGACAATAATTTTTACATACTTTGATAATCCTACGGGATATTCTAAAGTAATTTAAAATTTTCATTTTGAACCATTATAAAGGATTTCATATTATAGTGACAATTAATGACATATGAAAAACCAGAGGAGTCAAGATTGATGATAATTCAGTAGATCGAGACATCATATGAATGAAATTTTAGGATTGGTCACTTAGATCAATGATGTTATGTGGTCAGGCAGACTATTTTGGTTTAAGTATATGTATGAAGATAGAAATATTAACATGATATGGTTACATGAATATTAAATCATTTATTTATCATTTTTGAACATATTATTCTATATTCCATTATATCAAAAAAGTATTAAAGAATGTTATTTCATATAATCAATAATTAATAGTTTAATTATCAGTGAAAATACCTAATATTACGTTGACTATGTCTGAATTTTATTATTCTTAATCAATTGATTTTTTTAGGAATATTTTTCTTACAGAGATCATTATTATCCATCGATTTGAATTAGATTTTATTTTTGGGAATTTTCTATATTTTTTACGTAAAGGAGACATCAATATATGAGGAAGAAATGCCAATTTTTATATTCGGAACTAACCAATGGTTTTCAATAAATGCGATAAAAAATTTAAACTTATAATGAAAATTAAATCCATTGTATGGTCCATTATTCATATTCAAAAGGGGTTTTTATATCACATGGTTGGAGAGAAAATCAATATTGATGATATAACTATTTTATGTGAGATATTGATGTCTTTATCAAAGAGTTTCATATTCTTCCACACAATTGTTATGTTTTTTCCTCAATAGAACTCATATGTGGTGGTACCCCTATTTCAAAAACTCCATATAAAATGGAACTGATGGAGTTATGGAAATTTAATAATAAACTCTAGGATAATATAGGAAATGGATTTAATTTCCCATGTTAATCACCTTTGGGACTAATAATTAATTTTTTTAAAATAAATATGGATCTATGTGAGTCGGAATTGATTATTCCAAATATAAAATGATAATTTTTTAAAAACAGTTATCCTCTACCACATATGGATTACAGGTTTGATCAAATTTGAGAAGCTCAAAAATTTCCCAAAATTTATTTTCATTCTAGATATCATCAATTGACCATCAAGAATGTGGATATAACAAAAAATGCATTCTTCACAGGTTATGGACACTGAATATATAATGATGTTGTTTGGTCTTAAAAATTTCCTTATTATCTTTATGTATTTAATTAAAATACACATTATAGATTACCTTGATAAATTTGTGGTAGTTTGTATATAAAATATTCCAATATATTAAAAGATAAATAAAACATGGGAAGATCATTTGGGGAATGCAATATAGACCCTAACGATGGTTAATATTTCTAAGAAAATTAAAATGTATGAATTTTTGCTGGAAAATAATGATTTTTGTGTCATATAATATCAGGAGTGGGTATATCAGTTGATCCAGCAATGATGAAGATTATTTTGTTTTGTGCCAAAACTAACCACTATGATTGAGATATGTAGTTCTCTTGTTTTATATGGTTATTGTCAGTTCTTTTTTTATATAAAATCCATTGAGAACAAAAAAAATGTTTTCATAAAAAAAGTCGCATTTATTTTGATATAAATTTTAATTCTAATAATTTCATAATTAGTTCATTTATTTTATAAATTTATACACCAAATATTTAACTGAATTCAGTTATTAAAATTCATAAATTTCCACCCAATTACTAAGAGATAACATAAAAATATTATTTTAATAATGTAACAATGTTTTTTTACACTTTTTGTTGTGGTTAACATAGGTTATCGAAGAAATCAAATTATTTAAAGATACATATTTCATAAAAACCTCTTGGTGTTACATTTTACCCCCTGAAAATTAATTTCTCCATGAATATTCATCACTGGGATAATGATAGATGAGGATACATCTTCCTCTTACCAACCTTAGTTTCCCACGTACCTTCCTCAAATTTGTTGTTTCACTACAAAACATTTATTAAGTGACTGGTCTTGTTTCATTGAATATTCACTCTATAATCCAGAATTTCTAATGGTTGTTCTTAATAAGAATCATCTTCTCTTGTAGTATGAAATAGGAGTTATTACATGTGAACTATTAATTATATACTTATTCGAGATAGATATACGGAACACATCATAAAATTGTTAGATATTTGGAAGAAGAGACCATAAAAAAGATATCTTCCCAATAACATCACTAAATTCAAAGGGACTAATATAATTTGGTCTTATAATTCTCTTATTTTATAATATATTCACTCCATTATAGGTTGATATTAGCATGAATTCTCTATCACCCACTTCAAACAGTAGATCATTAAAAAAATTACCAGTATAATTTTTTTCAATTATGGGATACTCATATGTGCTGCTGAATAAATATAATATTCTCTACAAGTTTCTTAGTTAGATCAACTCCCGATATTTTTCCTTCCCAAAATTTAATATAGAATATTGTAGTTATTTAATTATTACCATAGAGGGCTTTATAAGGATCTATATGAATGGTGGATTTAAAGATAATTTTTTTTGAAAAATTCTTCCAAAGGTAGGTGTTGAACCCATCCACCATTGAAATCCATAGAGTAGGGTCTGAACATGGTGTATATATTTTTAAGGGTTCTATCAGGAAAACAATTTTTCTAAGGATGATATTCATTTCTAAAACATAACTATGTCCCTAGATCCTATTGAATACTTTTATTGAACATTACGGTAAACCTAGTATCCCAATCAGATACAATAGAAATTGGTAATCCATGAAATCATACAAGTTCCTTAATATATATTATTATAATATAATCTTGATAAAAATAATCTCTAATATAAATAAAATTTTATTACATTGTATTGTGATCAATAACGACCCATATAACACTATGGCCTTTTGATATTTTTAGAAGTCAGATGAAAAAATTCAGGGTGATGTTGTCCCATTTCTATTCAGGTATGGTAAATAGTTGTAATGTCCCCTTAGACTTTTGTCTCGTAGAATTAACTTGATGATTGACCAAGAATATAAAAACATATTATGAAATATTTCTTTTCATTCTCCCACATTATAAATACTATTTCAATTCTCTATACATATTTTTACTTCAATTATGAATAGAGATTGGTGAACTATGAGCCTCTTCCAATAGAAACTTCTTAAAATATGGTATGGGTGGAAAAAATAAATGGTATTTGTACAATATTTATTCATCACAATAACGTATTAACATAGAAAAACTTCTCACTATCTTTTGGAACTCTATATTTTAATTTTTCATCTCTTTAATATTAACATGAATAGATGGTTGAACATTAATTTGAAACTGATATGATATCTCCAAATATTTTAATATTTTCATGTTCATCCATTTTTAATCCATAAAAATTTTATAAATTGTGATTTTCATCATATATAATCTTTTATGATCCTTTTGGATCAAATAATCTTCCACCCTTTTCACTTTACAAGGGTGATAATGAATTATAGTTTCAAATTATTTAATCATCTCGAACCATTTTTTTGGAACATGTTCAACTCATATTGAGAGAAAATATACATTAAATTTTTTTATTAGTATATATAACAGAAATTTTTCTGTATAGATAATGCCTATATACCTTTATTGAAACAATTACTATAGGTAATTACACAACATGAGTTGGTTAATATTTCTCATTGTCCATCAAATGGAATGAGTCATAATCAAAAACTATATCAATTTTCATGAGAACACATTCTAGTCTATTCATTGAAGAATCACTATAGGTCACAAACCTTTCCCCACTATAGGGTTATGTGAGAATAGTTTCACTGTCCAACCTTCTTTTTAGATTGTTGAAATTTGTTGCACATTCCTCTATCCATATGAACTTAAATCCATTTTGGATCCGCTTGGTGGGTTAATTAATTGATCATGATAATTCCTCCACAAAATAAAAATAATATCCTTCCAACTTAATAAAACTACTGATTTTAGTTATTGTGGTTGTAATATGTCAATTGACAGTAAATCATGTATTTGTAGGATCTAATTATATACACTCATTTGAGATTATGCAGCCCAAAAATTAAAAATTCTAAATCCAAAATTCATACTTCTTAAATTCTACAAAAACATTCTCTATCCACAGGGCCTTCAACACAATCTCCAAGTAATATTCAATATCTTACTTGTTCATTTAATATACAAGAATATTGTTAATAAATTCTATAAAATTGATAAATATTATCTCTAAATACTCTATTCATTATTTCAATAAAGATAACGGGTAATTAATAAGAACAAAATGCATCATTATAAATTCATAGATTTGATACCTTGTAAAAAATTTAATTAGGGTATATCCTTCTAATTAAAACTCAATTTATGATATCTATAATGATGGTCAATCTTATAAATTTATTGAGATACCCATAATTGAAAAAATAAGTCATCAATATGTGGAAGATGATACTTGTTCTAGATAGTGATCTTGTTATGTTATCAATAATTTTTGCATAGTCACATTTATCCTTCTTTCTTCTTAATAAAAATAAGAGGTTCCTCATAACGTGATAAACAAGGGAATATAAAACCCATTTCAAGATTATCTTGGAGTTATATATTTAATTATTACATCTAAACTGTATACATTTAATACCTAGTCATTTTAATAGGTGTGAAACTAGTTATGAGTTCTATTAAATACATAAATTAATGACTTAACGTATGATATTGAAATTATTCCAGAAAAAAATCAATAGACTCTAATACAATATCTATATTGTTAATGTTTAATTTATCCCAAACTATATAAGATTGATAACCATCATTTATAGGAATCAATATCCCAAAAATGGCAGAATTTTGATTGAAATTTTATATTCATACATACATCGATAAATAATTACACATTCATTTGTAATATAAAATGTGACTTCCCTTCCTTGGAAATTAATATGGAATCTACATAGGAAATGAAAATAAATTTAAACAGTAAAATCTAATTCAACTAAGTATAGAATGATATGAATTTTAGGAATAAAATTCCAAAACAATTCTATCATGGATGAACTATAAACTTGAGATATGAGATTTTTTTCATTAGGAGTTTTCACATCTAATTTAATGTCATATTATAAAGGTAATATAATGATACACTTAAAAATTCACTCAATTATAAAAGAGTGGGTTGATAAAGAATAAAACAAGACATTAGATATTGAGAGTATTTGATAAGTATATCTTTTACTACATCATTCGTATTATCCACTTCTATAGTCGTGATCACCTGAAATTTTTCTTTTTCTTTAGGCATAAAATGTGGTTGAATATGATCATAAAAAAAATCTTCTAATTCATATGCTGATTAGAATAATTATCATAATTTTTGAATTTTTATATTTGGTGTATGGTTAGTTCATTATGTGGATATTTTACCCTATTATTATCATTATCTAACTTTTTTCCATCATTTCTATGTTAGATTTTCTCATGATTTGCCTTTACTGAAATGATGTATTTAGCAGTCCTCTGAATATAATTACTCCCGTGTATCCGTCTACACATCGAACATAAATAAAATTCCAACTTCGATTATCCATGGGTTTTATAAGTAAATTTTCATACCTTTTTTATTTCCTTATCAAAACCATGAGATTTATGGGTTACTTAAATATCCATCACCACCATAGGATCACATAAAAAATTTCTCTATAGTTATTAAAGTCTCCTATATAAAATTATTTTTGGGGTTTTGGTTTTAGGAAACAAAATTATCAAATAATTTTACTTTTATGGATGGTAATTAAACTAGATTCATACATTGTAATCCTTAAAAAATTCCTTATATATAAAAATCGATTCATCGTCCTTTTGTTTCAGCTCATGGAATACATTCTCCATATTTTTACATAGAATACAGAGGAACTAAATTCTAAGGAATACCCCCATAGAACTCATTCCATTTCATTGAAAAAATTTCATCCATTTGACACATTTTAATAAGATTACATTATTTTTTTTATTCTCTTTCCAAGTGATAAATATATTGGAAACAAATTTTATGAAAATAGAATTTATGAATAGAAAATATTTAATCATTGGTGTTGAGTGATTTATCATCCAATAGTGGATCATATGATCCTCCATATATTTGTGATTTTTTCCTCATGAATTATTTAATAGTATATTATTCCCTCTACTGGTCATTTGGGAACTCATCATGAGTCATATCAAGATAATGTTCTTTGAACATATAATCAATATTATTCGTTATACCTCCCATAACATTTGGCTTATTAGGAGGAAAATCATTTCATTTTCTATTAAATTATATATTAGCTTGATTTCTTTGGTTTTCAACCGCTTACTAAAAATGAAAACAAAAGTTTGAGAGAAAACAACCATATTAGATTACCAAATAATCATAAATTATCATTTATGTGACATCTTATTTTATAATACGTTATGTTTAACCTTGGACATTCATCATCATTATCAATACGTTAGGATTTAATCCTATATATAAACTTATCAATAATGTTTTCTCTTCCTAGTTTCAAAATGTTAACTATATCAAACATATAATACCAAGAATAAGAACCTAATACTTTAATATATATATATATATATTAATTTATTTAGATGAATATTCATTGAATTACATAAAACACTTTTGAATATCTTAAATGTATAATTCCATTAGATACATGGATTTATAAAAAAATGGTTCATAAAATATCTATATCATCCCCCACTTATTTTTTCATAACAAGGACCCTTCTTGAAATAACTTACTTAATACCATCCTTAATTTCATGGTGAAATTGAAACATATTAAAAATGTGATCTTAGATTCCCAGTTAGGGTAAATAAGGAATATATCTATGATTTCACAGTCCTAAATTTAGAGTACGGGAATAATAACCAAAACATAACATTTTAAAATTATGCCCTACATATCAAAAATCATGATCTTAAGTCACGGAAATAATATTGACAGATCATAATACATGCATTATAAAGGAACATGAGCCATGATAGAATAAAATTGGCATAAAATATTGAACTATGGAATACACATAATCAAATAAAATCATATCTTTAGTAGCCAAGTTTCTTTGACTAGAAAATAATAGTAGAATAGGCTCACTGGGAAATCCATTATAATAGTAAATATTCACTTTCAATACTACCATGGACAAAGTGCTTTACCTAACAGAGTTCACTCCACATTCGGGTCATTTATATCTCATGATATATATATCATTTCCTCATTAATTGTTGGGAGATTTATGTCCCACCCATCACATAATGAAATGAATTTGTATGTGTTCCCCATGAATACAAACCATTTCAAAACACAAGAAAAGAAATGTTTTTCATAATCATTTTATCATAACATATCCTAATGGAAAATAATCAAGTTTCATAAATAACATGCCATAAAAAAATATACCATCCTGAGAAAGAATAATGATGGTGACACTGGATCATATCCCCCCAAAAAATAAGTAAAATCATAGAATTTTATATTGGATGTAAAATGATTTTGAAATAAATTTTTGAATAATCATTGAGGAAAATATCCTTTTCAGTTTTAAATCTTTTTCATAAAATATGTACAATTTTAATGGAAAATTGATTCCTACAAAATAAAACAGTATTATTTTCATGAAATATTCAAATAGTTATCATTTCATGATAGTTGGAAATTTTGATAATCCCAAATAAGTTTAAAAAACAATAATTATATATATATTTTGTTTTTCAGAAAAGTAACAAAGATCCTTATTTAAAAAATTTCAAAATGATCCAACTCAAACAAATTTGTAAAAAATTTCTAATATGGATTAAAATAAATTAAAAAAATAATAATAATATTATGAAATAGTGGTTAGAACACATGGTAATGGAAGATAAATATTCCCAATGGGGAGATAAATATAAACAATCTCGAATAATGGTTTTAATGTGAAATAAACTATTACCTCATGTATCACTATTTATTATTAACATTAAAACCTCCAATTTAATCAATATGTGTTTATTTTACAGGTACAATATAACCATATATCTATCATTCAATCTATTTTTTATCTTATCATATATTTATTAATTTTTTTTATTAAACTCATTATTCTAGGTGATAATTGCTTCATTTTTAATGCATGTTTCGGTTTGTTAATCCTTATAATTAAACATTAATAATGGTCCCATAATTTCTAAAATTTTAATCATGGTATAGAAATCATATATTTATATATTAATTATATATGTACTATTAATCAATCATAAAAAGCAGTGATAGAAATATGAATTACACCATTCCTAGAGATGGTAGACCATACATATGCATGAATATTGTTTCCATTTTTCATCTGATGAACTAAAATAATGGTTGATAATAATAATTATAGAATCCCTCTTTTTTTAAATAACTTCTCATTAAATTGTACAAAAAGAGGGTATATTTTAAAGTTTAGTTCCACGGAAAAAATAATACATGAAAAAATAAAAAATTATTCTCTTACACTTTAAAGGATTATTACATGTTCATTATAATTAAATTTATTGTATCTCTAAAACTTGGGACATACATCAAAGGAAATAGTGACCATAAGGCCCAGTAAGGGAAAACAATGGAAATAATTTACTTGTGATCATGATTAATTTCAGTAAGAACTTTCAGAATTACATAAAAGAATGAGAAATTGAAAAATAAAAATCTAATAATAAAAATACTATGATTCAAAAAATCTAAATGTGGATAAAACATTTAATTGATTCCTTCACAAGAATGTCACCATGTTTTATCACTGAGTTGTCATAAAAATTTCCCCAGTTATTCACCAAGGTATCATAAAACATTCCATATCTAGAGATTAAATTATTTACAAATTTCATTGGAGTGATATCAGGGTGAACCATTGATATGTATTAATTAATGTGAGAAACATAGATCATAAAAAAAAATCATAAATAACCCATGGAGAATAAACCAAATGTGTTTCATATCAAAACCATGGTGTTTTAGAAAGGGATTAAAAATAATACACTTTTGAATTTTTAAACCCATATAAAAGGAATGAGGGTTTAATGTATGTTAATCATAGAATATAAATAAATAATTTTTAAATATATGTGAATAACCCCAGATAATAATGATTTTTGGGTATTAACAAAATTATAGAAAGTAATTTCTTGGGATAAGAGATAAATTTTGAGAGGTAAAAACTTGCAGCATAATGAGTAACAAATATGGTATTAGAAAACATTTAAAAGTGAGGGGAAAGGGTCTAAAATTAATAAAATACTCTTTATAATTTCAAGATATAGAATAAAATTGATATAAGAACGTATTATGTTATTTTGAAGCACATACCACATAAAAAAGATATCTTGAAAGGAAAAGAGAAGTTAAGATTTCTATTACCCTGAAGTGTGACTCCTAAAACAAAAATATCGGGACCATGGAGACTTGGGGACACCTTGGGAGGAATCCTTGGGAGTTAAAAATATAATATCCTATTGTTAGATGAATTTATAATTAATTTAATTGACTAAATGGGTGGGTATTTATAGAAAAATTGAGGGAGTTTTTTAATAAATTTCAGAGGACACCTTAGTAGTGGTATTTTCAAAACCTTGTGTTTTCCCTTTTATTTTAAAATGTTATTATACACTTGGGGAAAATTTTATCATATATTACTCCACAATTTTATACCATATATTACTCATTATATGATTTTTTCCCACAGTTATATTGTCTTTAAACATACTGAAAAACAAAAACTGTATTTTTACTATTCCCAAAAAAACTAAATTATTTTATAAATTATCATAAATTCATCCTAAACTAATGTTCATTTTGAAATTTTAGAAATTCAATTTATTTTATCATAATAATTGTATAAATCTGATAAATTTAACTTTAAACTGTAAAAATAATTATTTTCTAAAAATAACAGCAGACATAAAATGTATAGTGAATGCATATTAAAATTTATAACATTTGAAAAATAATATAAAATTGTTTTATAATTTTTAATTAAAAAGGAGTGATTTATAACTCTATTTCATTATTATAAATATTATTCAGAAAACCTTAGTTTAATATAAAAATATATATCTCTATGAAAAGTACAATTTTTACCCAAAAAAATAATTTATTTAATTTCATTTCAAATAAAAAAACCATTCATAAAACGTAATTGATGGAATAAAAAATTTACTTAAACAAATGGATTACACATTAACTGACTAAGTACATGAAACATATCCCATTATAAAACCCACATATGACTTAGGTGTATGGTGTGTGATGGTGATAGACTCTTGGGGCAGCTCGGATAACATCACCCAAGTTGTAATCTTCACTGACTTAAATTTCTCTTGTAGGTGATTTCATTCAAGCATAAAATGTTGAAGCTCATATTAGGATTGGGAAAGATAAAATACAGAAGATGATACCTCCCTCTCATGTTATGATAAATGGGGTTTTGAGGGCATGACTCTACTGGATGAGGCCATTGAATGTTCTTTATATATTAATTAATCATTATCAATTCTATTTGTAAACATTAATTATAATTTTAAGAGTATGGTTTATATAGGTCATATTGACCAATATTAATATTGAACAATGATCATAATTTACCGATGGTCATATATCAATTGAAACCCAAATGTCACATTTCAATTATACTCAAATCATTAATAAAGGGATATAGTTTTCTTTTGTACAAAATAACACAAATTTTCAGGAAGAAATTATTATTAAAAAGTTTGTTTCATTAAAATAATATTTTTTAGAATAAATTTTATGATATATATATAATATTTATTCAAAAAATACATTCATATTACCATCCATGTTAAATATAAATGAAAAAAATAATCGCACCACATCGTGGAGTTGGAAATCCATACATACGAACAAGGGACATTATCATTTCCCAATGGATTGGATGAAGAGAATGTAAAAAATATATTATCATTATAGAAGTATTATTATGTCATAAATGTCATATATAAATATTTATCCCATCATAATACTAATCTATATGAGATTGTTATGTAAATTTCTTCATATCTCTAAGTGGAGATGGTAAGGCGTACATATGCTTGGGCGATACTTTCACTTCTCATTTGATGTTAAAGAGGTTGTATTATGGTATTTTAAAATTTTGAATAAAACATTATCATATTGATGATACTAATTTTTTTTATTTTAGGATAAATATAATGGATTTACATTAGGAAATATGAGTATTAAAAAGATTGATCTTTTAGGGTCATTACCTCTTCTTCAAAACGACTCCTTTATATCTCATCTAAAGGGATATAAGGTTTAATATTTTGGAAGAACAGTACCACAAAAATTTCTATATAGAAGAGGATAGTAAAATTTATTATAATATGGCCAAACAAAAAGTAATAATGTGGTTTAATGAAGTGATGGATGAGGCTACCTTTTATATTTAATTTGAGGGACACAGATATTATAAAAAATAAAAAACAATATGTCTATTCATGATCCATATACATGAACATGGTCAATAATTCTATCATAGGGTAGGATATTTTTTAAATATCAAAAAAATAAAAAATTGGTGGTTTTATTTACTATTTTATAACGTATCTACTGGTTTAAACCCTTAATATAACTATTTTAACATTAATCATGGTAACAAATTATTCACAATATAAAGGATATAAATTTACATATAAGGTAACTATTGACTCATAAATCGATAATGGGTGATATTGTTTACCATATATTATCCTTTTTTAAAAATTTTAATACTTTTATGATTGTAATGTTTTTTAATAAAATATTATTTTCATAAAATAACATTATTGTCAATTTTGACCCTTTTTATTACATTGAATTACAAAACCTCATCAATATAAGTAAAATTAGAACCAAAAAACATTATTATGAAATAATAATATAATTTTAATCTATATAATTAGTGGGTAACATTATATATCTAAAATTTTGTTATTTTAAGATTTTAATTATCATTAAGTTGATTTTTTGTTAATTGAATAATTAATGTATCAGTATTGTGTTAGTATTTAAGGTAAATATTTAATTCATAAAAACTATAAATAAATTACCATAATTAATATAAATAATTTTAAATAATGTTAATATTAATATTTTTTCATAATTAATATTTTTTCTTTATTCGAATACATAAATTGTATTTAACACTAAGAGGGTGACATTTCTTCACATACTTCAGCTAAAAATTATTGATTTTTTTTCATTGAAAAAGGTCCATAAAAAATATCAGTTTCTAAATTTATGTTACAAGGGTAATATTTCATTCATCCAATAAGAATTTGGTTGAAAATATATGGCCTTATCACATATATTTAATACATATTAACTTGATTTACTCTTTACCACCATGATAAATTTTACCATAATTACTATCCATATTGACTTAAAATAATAGGTACTTAATTAAACAGTTAAAGTTATGTATTATAACTATGGGATTAATTTTTTCTAATTTAATTCTTATAAATTGATGAATTTAATTTTAAATTATTTGGGAAAAATGTAACAAAACATTGTTTTTAGGAAAAGACCTTTTTAATCTTAAAAATTCATTTATTCTTTTTTATGAATAGAAACATTTTTGTTGAATTTCTAAAACAATTTATTAAGTAATAAGTATATAAATTTTATTATTATAAGTCACTAATTGGAATAAATTTTTACAATATCCATTGTACAAATAAAATAATAATTTTATAATAAAAAAAATTACATTTTAAAATAATTTTTAATTCTAATCATTTGGTAACTAATGAATTTATTTTATAAATTTAAACACCATTTTTTTATAATTTTGTTATTACTATTAGTAACATACGTGGAAATATATATGTGATACCACACACATATTATTTTAATAATTTAATGTGATTCGATTCAACTAATTGTTTTTTGGGACACAATCTATCAATGAAATCAAATTATTTAATGATAAATATTACAAAAAAATATCATGGTGTTACACTAACTATAGGTTTATGAAATTTAACAACTATATATTAAACCTCATAAAACTAAATCAATATTTATTTTACAATCCATTGATCCTATGAAATAATATCTATTATAGAAATATATGGTTTATTTCATGATATATCAATGATGGTTATGAGTATGTTTTTATATATATTTTTCATCTTTTATATTAAATGGTAATTAAATAGTCCTTTAAAATATTACTTAGTTTTTATTTTTGTTTTGTAGTGAATTTCTATTTTCACTATGTAGCTAATTAGATCACAATTATGGATCAGTTTTTAGGACAACATGGATAGTATTTTGTTATTAATGGTCCTCCTTATATTAGATTTTTATTTTAGATACTCTTCACAAATATATAATTATTATGGTATGTAATGATTTTTCATAAATTTTATAGAATTTGTAAATAAAATTTGGATGTTATTGGTATTGAGTGATAACTTTCCCAACAATTTTTTATCAGATTTAGGGATTTTCCTCCCCTTTGACGAATTTATCAGTTTTATACATTTTAGATTTGGGTATGATGTCTTACATTTTTTTGGGTCTTAAAGATTGTTTTATTATACTTTTTATTGATTTTTATTTTTTTGTACCACTGATTTATTATTGGATACTATAAAAACTAGATGTTATTTTAATTTTAATAAATTTTAATAAATTTTAATTTGGATCATATATTTAATGTTCAGTTGTTTTTGGCTCTCAAGATTAATTTATATGTTTTTTTAAGTTTCTCAGAGTTTGTGAATGTTTAAGGATTACAATCATGTAACAATGTGACGTGTTTTTCAATCCCTGTTGAGTAATTTTACATGATTAATGAATGGTATTAAAACCATTCAACCAAATTCTGTAGGTTCCCAATGCTTCTCTAATGAAATATAAATAGTTGGTTCATATCTTACCTATCTGTGCGACATAACTGTTTTAGATACCCATGATATTGAGATTTTGACATAAAAAATATCACCCTATCTCTTTTTAGGGGTGTTCCACATCTCTTTCCCTCTTATTTCTATAGAATCTCGGGATCTCCATAGATATATTTCCTTTCTAATAGCCTCGAACCTTTTCTATTCATTAAAAATTACAAGCCTATTTCTTGAAAGGTAATATACTATTAACCCTCTACATTCTTCTTCTCTATATATATTCTTTTTTTCCTAGGTCCCACATTCTTTAGGAACCATATCGCACTGTAAAAAATGGTTTTGAATCTTAGATGGGTTCAAATATAGGGCCTAAAGTATATAACGATTATATTGAGTGAGTTATTGGATGGATTGGACTTCACCATTGAATGAATATATATTTTTTATAGTTGAGGTATGTTTTTATATGACCTCACGTTTCCATTGTAATTAATAGAATCATAAAATAATCAAAATATAGTATTATTAATGTACAGTCATATGTTTTTAGTTATATAGTAATATAAATTATTCTAATAATTGTTTTCTTAATGGGGGTTTTATATGAGTTATATGTATTTATTTAAAATTAAATTGTTTCACATTCTCTGATTCATTGAAAGGGGTATGTAAATAATTTAATGGTATTGATGGTAAATTATTCCATCAACCTTGTTTTATTATTTTGAAGTAGTAATCCTTGTTTCTAATGAATGATTTTATTATTTTTTAAATGTGAGTGTTCTTGATTAGTATTTAACATTATTTGGATTAATGAATTATATAAATTAATCAAAAAGCATAGTCATTTTTCTTATACATTTTGTTTGAACCTTATAATGTAAATTTTTGATGCTTATGAGACACTCTAAAATTTATTTTTCACACTTCAATGGTTTTTATTTATTTTATGATGGATCTATTATGTTTAAAATGGTATTTTCTCTGTGAAAATGTATGATATATGGTGAGATTAACCGTTTATTCCTTAATGATTTATTCATTGATCATTACATTAATGAGTTGTCATTTGAACATGATTTTTAATCATGGGAATCATTGATAACTATATATACTCTTTGATTATTGGAACATCTAATGTGGATTGTGCACTGGATAGGGTTAGTGTCCCATTAATCCTACATGACCCTAGGATGGATTTTGTTTCTCACGGTCATTGGGCACTATCAGAACTAGTATTTGAAAAAAATAGTTTAATGTGATTAACTAGATAGACATTTTCTAGTCGTCCAACTTAGGGTGCTAGTTTCTATTATAGTATCTTGTTAATTTAGTACTTGTATTTTTAGCTGAAGATGCCTGAGCCTTGATAGGTGGTCTCATTGTGCATTTCCATTCCATGATTATAATATCCCCTATTTGTGTGTTTCTAGTGTAACTATTTAATAATTTTTTATTAAATCTAATTATCCAACATCTTTTTATTCCCTTTGTTTTTGTCTTTTACTCAAAATTATAGGATACATTTTTGAAGTGGTTTTTAATGTCCTTCGTGAATTTTAATTTTACATAAAATGGAATTTCAAGTTTATATTTTAGTATTCAAGTGTGGTTCTGGAAATGTGTTTAAATTTTTTGACTTTTCATGGTTTCACTAATGTAATGTATAATGTTCTAGTTATAAATTATCGTCAAATTATTTTTTATTAAAATTAAAACGGCATAGTTTTTTATATTTAAAATAAAATAGTTATTTTTCATTGAATATTCCGTTTTTACTGGAAACCATAGTTTCTACTAGTTTTAAATTTTTTCTTCATTACCCATTTAATAAATGATATTATTTATAATCCTTGGAGAGGGAATACTTGTACATTTTATTTCACACACTATAGAAACAGTATAATTCATGTGTATACTTCCCCTATTTTTTTATTTAGTACTATATTTCACATAGAAAGTTTTTCGTTCTATTGGGATGATGATGGTGAGTCGGTATGTGGAGATAAACCTTAGGTTTTCTGGATCTATTATTATGTCATTGATCTGGTTGGGTTTTTATTTTTTGGTAGTTTTGGAATATTTCGAAAAGTTGAACTTCTATTATTGTATTCCTTTTTTAATTTATTGTATATTGTTATTGTATTATTCCTTCATGATGGTTTCACATTGTACTTACCTGATTTTGATCATTTATGGAATCAGTTGAATCATTATCATTTTTCATGAATCATTTTCAGTATCATTTTTCTTACATATGTCTTTTTATTGAATTTTATATAGATATTAAATTTAAGGACGATTGATGTTTTTTTTAGAAAATTTTTTGCTTAAATATTCCAAATTTTATTTTCAAGAGAAATTATTCTAAAGGTGTCTCCATTAATGTTCAGGTTGTAGTTGTCAGCTATTTGTGATTGGTAATTCCCATTAGAACTAGTGGTAGGCTGGTTCTGGTGATGTGTCATTTAAGCTCAAAAAATTTATTAAAAATCATATATGGGACTAGGATCATAAAAATGGTAACGTTTCTTTAGAATTACCTCATATTATTTTGAATATGTCATGGTAGATTAGAAATTAAGGCATCAAAATTCAATTTATAGGTGCAAGGATAGTCTCGAGAGATATTTTCACCTCAGACCTTTAGTTTTAATGGGTATTTAGGCTTGAGTATATAATTTTGTTATTACTATTGAGTTATTCTATTTTTTGTGTGATGTTATGATATTTGAACCCAAAGATAATTATATAATTAATTTTTTTGGTTACCTTGAAAATTGGTTGTGGATGTTTTTGTAGAAGTGGATATCCATGGTTATCCCTCATGACCTATCTAATACTATTAATCCAATGGTTAAGGTTCTTTGTTATTCATAGAGTCTATCACATGGTTGATGAATGAGGTGAACAACTATACTTCCAAACCATGAAAAACTCTATATCCATCAGGAAGATGTTTTTTACACTATTGTTCCAAAATTTATCCTAATGTGGAATTCACTATTTGATGAATATTTTTCATGACATCCTCCCCCCAAAAGGACCCATCCTGGGGAAAAAAAGTGATAAAGAAGATAATTATTCTGAAATCCTTCCAACAATAGGCCACTGATCAGATATATGAACCGAGGGTGGAACATCCAATAATATAGGGGGAATTGAACTCTTAGAAGGAAATTTTGAACGAAAGATAACATGAATCCACCAAGGAAATCCTTCCCAAAATCTAATTAAAGGGATACCTTAATACACACATGTAATTTCATATAACTGATCAACTAAAAAGAAACAACAAGTAAAAAAAGTAAATCCTGGGTTGAATCCTTGAATCCCAAACAACTCATGAACACTTAATGGCCTTTCAATTTCAAGCCTGATCACAAACCAACACTCATGATCCCTAAGAATAGCGAATATATACATATTGTTTGAATAACAAGTATACACATTTTAATCCACCCCAATGACACCCATTCAAATCAAATTAAAAGAATTCTAAATCCCAATTAACAACATGTGAATCTAACACATCACATAAATATGTATCCACCATTCCTAACCCCCACAAGTATCACCCACCACATATCACATACAAGTAATAATAAAATACCAAACATATATCCAGAAGGAACCATGCTTCCACTTCCCGAAAAAGAATTTCTCTAACCAAAAACCACATACCCGATTCAACATTTCCTTAAAAATAATCTATATTATAAATGAATATACCAATGTAATATATCATATACCATTTTCACCACATCAACACATCATCATCATGCACATCAATACGTAGTAACCAAGTAGTTTCAAAAAGGCACCTCAAATCTTTTATCAAGTATTAAACCCTAATACATAACAACCCATACATGAAATACCTTTAATGAAACTATATCCGGGGATAAAAGTGAGTGAAATAACCAAAATACCTTACAACCATCTACATTAGTTTATACAATAATATAAAATCTATGTATAATTTCATATAATACTATAATGATATGAGAGAAGGTAATGATGGGGTAATCGTCCATCCATTCCCATCCATGTTGGGATTTAGGGAAAATATCCTCTCAGTGTCCACTCAGTGTCTGTCTATTGAACATCATGGGATTTTTTGTGTAATAAATTAGATAACATACATGATATATAGTTCAAAAATAAACTATGGGCCTTAACTTATCGTTAAAATCAACTATATATTGCATATCATGGACACTGAACTGTCATTGTTAAGGAATAGATATCCTATAAGAATAAAATTTTTCATGATACTTTATTTAAATAATTATATTCATTATAAAATTATTATTACATTAATTACTATCAACATCCATTCTCTGTAGGAACAATCAATTTTATTCCATGGGGATTCAAGATTTATCTTTTGGAATTAAATTTAATACCAATCCCATTGGTTAAAACATTTATTTTTCGTTATCATTTAATGATTTCATGTAATTTGTACTCGTCTAGATATAAAATTAAATAAATCAATAATATATGGATTTCAAACTTATTTAAGTATTGGAAAATGGAATATAGAAACATGTAAGCCAACCAAATGACCTTTAATGTAGATTTGAAATCCAAAAATAAATCAATCATTCACCATAATTACGGTTAATCCCATATTCAACCCATTACATCAGTCTCAGTTCCATCCCGGATTCTATAATTCATTTCAAATTATATAATGTCATGCATATCCTAGTGCATCCGTCCCATCTTTATCAGCACCAACTGCTTCAACAAACCCATGAATCCTCTCCCATACCTTACTAAAAAGAAATCCATCATAGTCTCACATCATACAGCTTATCAATTCATAAATCCATTATAATTAGACAAAGGGTAAAGTAAACAGAGGAAATATATAGTGTAATTAGGACCTTATAATGAAATCATTTATCCTTTAAAAGGAAATGAGATCTCTTGGTCAAGAAAATTTATCATTATTAGGAAAGAACTACATATCTATAATTAATTAAATGATTTATTCAATATAAATTATAACTGAAGGAATAATACAACACTATCCATTAGAAGATATTAATTTTTAAAACATGAAATTATGATTAAAAATCGGAATTATTAAATACTACTGATGAAAAAAATAATTTTATCATGCTTCAAGCATCAATTTAATTTTCAATAATTTATAAGGAATAATATTTACATTTAAAATTTACTCACTAATTGTTTATAAAATTATGATTACCCTATTTACATTCAATATTCAATTTTCAAGAACAATTAGAAATGTTAAAATCCAACATATGAATATATATCACACTATTTAAAAAAGTGGAAAATCATTATCATAGTGAATAAAATAACTAATCACTACAAAATATGTTCATTTCAATAAATCAATTTAAAATTTTTCAATGTTAATTTAACCATTCTCTTGAAGATAAAGCTTGATTAATTTACCATTTCACATAAAATAGGAGAAGAAAAATTTCCCCAACATGGAATGAAATATTCTGACCACACTCCATCAAAAATTTAGTGGTAAAGAATATTTTCTCACCACATACATGTCCCAAATACATGGTATTAAACAAATTTTAATATATTTCAAAGAATAAGGAATAAAAAATGATTAATGTGTTGCTAAATCATATGTGAATTACTTCTATATAAAATAGAATTTGAACCAAATAGTTATAACTCTTAGAAATACATGAACATAGTGGTTCCCCATGGATGTAGAAGACTCGTCCAAGATTAAGGAAAAAATGTGGTTCATTGAAACTCAATGAATGAAATAATAGATTCAAACAAAGGATAAATAATCATTTTAGATTTAATGATATGAGACCATAGAGATTTGTAGTAGGTTAATGACTAATTAATCATTAATATGGATCTAATTTAATTCACATTAATGGGACATAATAAAATATTCAAACTGTTAAGTTACCTAATATATAAATATCCTCTTGAAATGGTGCATAATTTTCTGATATTATTATTTAATAAAATATATATGGAAAAGATTTGTATTTATGACACTCTTGAAAAAATTGGAAATTTGAAAAAAAATTGAATCCTCTTCAGTTAGGCCAACATGATATCATTAGAATAACATTCTTCTATTAGTTTAAATTTAAATAATTATAATAACATATCACATTTAGAAGAATATACTATAATAATATATTTCCACCCATCTAACTTTCTACCACTAGAATAGCATGTTACCAGCAGGCCGATGTTTTACGAGTTAAAAAAATTAAATTACATTACCGACCTGATATAAACAGACCATCCTTTTACCTACATACCCTCCTACTAACCCTTGGAAAACATCATAACTCTAGATCAACTTGATACAATCAGACCAATTTTCTACCATCAGATTGACTTTCAACTGTTAGACAAAAAATATTCTATTAGACCATATATCTACCAACATACCCATACACTACTGGTAGAGTATACATTTATATTCGTACCACATTACTAAAAATAAACAAGTTTATATATACTATACAAGTCTTCTATCATCATACTACTCTCATAACTTTAGACTAGTTTGATACCATTATAAAAATATGACATTATCAGATTCATCTTCTATTATTACACTAATCAGCTACAGTCAAATCACTTTACTAACATCAGGCTAGTCTAATACCATTTGATAAAATTTACTCCATTAAAACAATTTTTATAGTCTTACAGAGACTTATAATGAGAATATCAAGGAAGAAATTCTCCAATAACACACCTGAAACCTCCATGCATAGGGAAATAACAAAGAACATGTCTTCATAAACTAGGGTGTTATATTAGAAACATAATAAAAATTTATCAACCAAGGCAATTTAAAAAGATAATTATGGAAAAGGGAAATAAGAATAAAATATTAACCCATGAGATAACTCTCGGGGGTATCCTTACATTAAGAGCATAAACACTCTTGGAAGAGAAAAATTTAATGTCTAAGAGATAATATTAACCATTGGAATGAGTAAATAATACTATAATTGATGAAAAATAATCCCACATAGAGAAAAAATGGAATAAAATAATGAAATTATCTCTTAGAGGGATATATCTCTCAAAAATAGATAAATTCATAAAAAATGAATCAAGGAAGACAAATCAATATCATAATCTATAAAAAGAAAAAAATTATACACAAAACAACATTAAAAAATGATATAATTCATCTAATTTATTATGAAATAGGGCCTTTATTTTTGACATGCATTCCAAGATACTATCCTCCAGTACTTTGTGACACCAAATTACATGAAAAAGGGTATATATTTACAACACATAACTGTATCTTATTTGTCATAGATCTTCATAAACATATCATTAAAGGTAAAATTTCCATCACAATTGATCTCACCTGAATCAATGATGTGATAATCATCATGATCCTATAAGAGAAGTTGTGACTGACTAAATACATCATATATCATGATCATATATGGGAGTATTTCTATCTAATTCATGATGGATCCAATATTAGAAAACACCATGAAATTGTCAACAATCCAAAGATAGTGAATACTATGATGAGAAACCCTTCACTGCCACAACAGGGAGTTACCTTAAGGAACAAATGATCTCTAAATATAAAATAAAAAGGACTCCACCAATGACATATATAAGAATTATGATGAACATATCCTACATTCATCCACTCATGAATCGCATGAACTTTTCCTATCATTGTCTACAATATTTCTAGCCTAATAATTGTTTAATCACCAACCTTAAAATAACATAACATAGATTGGAATGGTTAGTCAAACAAATCAACAAATAGTTTCACACCAACTATGGAGTGAAAAATATTATTGAACAAAAACTCAATCAAATGTATGTTCCTTATCCATGAACCTGCAAAAAAGGATGGAAGTGTAAAACATTTCTTCAAGATTCTAGATGTTAAAATATATCAGAAAGTTCCTCTATATATGGAAATTAATGGTAAGGAATAATTGATAGCTAAAATAAATCTAAATATCATTTCAAACACATGAGGTAAAATGAGGATCATGATCAGAGATATTTTACCATGGGACTCCATGAAATCTTACCACCTCCTCTAGGTATGACATTGACAAAACCCCTATTGGGTTCAACTCTTTGATTGCTAAAAAGTGGTTTGACATTTAAAATAGTCCACTCACTCCAATATAACACCATATCATTCCAAATATCATGTTAGAATATTAAAACACTAACTGGGATATCTTTTAACATCCATTGAGGGACATAGAATGGTTAGTGAATACCACCAGAATTATTGTGTTTGGCTTTCACCTTCATTGTCATGAACTAGATCTGGTCTCCATAAAAACTAATGCCCGACCCAGTTCATGGAAAGGACTGAGGGGAATTCCCGATCCCCATAGGCTAGCATAAGTTCCGAGGTATGATAAAAAAAGTGTTTGGAAATGATTTACCCGAATTTAGAGGCATTAAAAAACAAAAAACAATAAATAAACTCAATCTGAAAATTTAATCCAAAAAATCCTTTAATAAAATTTGGAGATGAGATACATGGTTTTAGAAAAATCCCAAGAGGGAGAAAACTCAAACGTTTCAGCAAAAATAACTGAATTTCTACCATACGACAAGGGTCCATCATCCTCATGCCTTCTCCGCAACACCGCACCAAGAATATAAGCTAACAAACTGAACCACCAACACTAAAATCATTTTCCATACCTACGAAAAATATTACTAAGTATACTTACACCAAAGGGTGTGAGACTATTCCCAAAAGGATTATACCCAAAATATTCCATCTGATAGACATTATAAGATAAAAATCTTTCAAGTTTTCATATAAAATAAATGTTAGCAATTATTTTCCAATGGATCGAACATTAAATTATAATAGAATTCAATGGGTCTATTTTAAAGAATGAAATTTTTTATATAAAACGAAAAAGCTACCGAATTTTCTATCCAAACACACTATATACTGAAGGTGAATATAATATAGTCAATGACCTATAATCACGGGAACACCCCTAGGAACTAGCTAGTAGTAGGCCCGAGGTATCTTGTATCTCGGTGAAAAGTTATTATAATATGTATTTGTTCTCATTCCCAATCCACTATTAGGGAACATACCCATAAACTAGTTGTAACATCCCAGGTAAATGAATAATATTACAATCTAATTTTTATCAATATTTTTGAATAAAATGTTAATACTACTTTAATGGGAATTCTATGCTCGATGGCGTACCCAATATGCAACAACGAGTTTCTTTGAAATCTTACGTTGCACACTAATAGTATAATAATATTATAATAGTTAACGCCTACCTGTTGTAACGGAGGGAATGAACAGAAATAACAAAAAAATTATTACATATTTTTGTCAAATATTTTTACATTTATCCACTAAATGTTAGAGGCTTAAAATCTAAATGAATCCAATTTTAAGAATAAATACTCTAATATTTTTAAAAGATTGTTTTACCGCCTTTTGATAGAGAAACTTTTTTAAATCTAACTTTTGACAATTATATAAGCTATATTTGTCAAAATAAACTTATTTTTTATGATTGGGATATTGAAATTTACTTTGGTTAAATTTTTGGTATGTTTCTGATAATGTTCATTCTTTTTAATGAATAGTGAAAAATATTGCATTTTACATCAAAACTGATTTTTCATATAATTAAAATATATGGATAGATTATCTTTTTAATTGGTTTTAAAGTTTATTTAGAATATATTTTTACAATTTAATTCAATGATGGTAATTAAAATTAATTTAACTTTGAAAATGGACATAAACAAGTTCCAAACATTTCATAGATATTGCTTCCAAAAAACCTGCTATTTGTTTTGAAAGCGGAAATTAACTATATGATTTGTTAATTAAACTTATATTTTTTGAATTTGGTAAAATGGAAATAATTTCTGAATTTAAAATATCAAATATATATTAGGGTTAATTTTTGGTTTTTTCTGATAATGCTTTTTTAATGAATAGTGAAAAATAAGGTTTTTAATTCAAATCTGCGTTTTCATCCAATTTATTTATATATTTAGATTGTCATTTTAATTGTTTTTAAATTATAATTGAATTATGTTTTTATCATTTAATACAATATTGTTCATTGGAAGTAATTTCACTTTTCAATTGGATGTAAAAACAATTCAATCTTTTGATAAATTTTACTTCTTAAAAACTTTTCTTTTGTTTTGACAACGGGATTTACTTTTAAATTAATTACTAAAATTTATGTTTTTTGAATTTGATAAAATGAATTCCATATTTGGAATCATAGGGTCCAAGTTATGTAATTAATAATCTTTTGTTTTTGGAAATTATAAATAGTAACGATGGTAATTATCTTTAATTATCGTGTTTAATTAGTAATTAGGTAATTAAGGGTAAGAAAATAATATCAAATAAATATAAAATGAACCCAAAATGTGTAATAATTCTATTGGTGGTGTCATGACTGACCATGGGATTCCTTGTTCCATCCTTGGGAGCCCATGGAATTACTTTAGTGTGATAGTGTCCTTTTATCATATTTTTTTAAAGAAAGGAAAATGTAACAAAAGTATGTAACACCTAAGTAAAATAATTTTAATTTTGTTTAAATAAACGATCTCTTAGACTATAAATAGTAATTGGAACGATAAAAAAATTTCCTAAATCATGATATTTTTTTAATAATTTTTAGACATTAAGTAAATTATTTTATTTATGACACCGTCATGATGTAGTGTTTACCTCATAAATGAACGATTTAAATAAAATGAGAAGATAGGGTAAAATCTAAGTCATAAACCTGTCACAAACCTGTCACAAACCTATTTGATGGGTTAATTTAGAAACCTTATCACCTTATCCTATAAATATATCCTTTTGAGACCTTTAAAAGCCGAAAATAATTTTATTATAAAGTAATATTTTATAACTTTTCAAGCGTGCCCCTCCTCTTCTCTTATAAAAGGCCCCCACCTCTACCACATTACCCACACCTCTAAATCCTTTGTCTCTGACAAAACCTGCCCATTTCATCTCTCCACATCCCTATAATCATCATTTAAGACTCATCTTTGGAAGAATTCTCTTCAGAAAACCCTTTTGGTTCAAACCAAGAAGAGTTACCTGATTTAAAGGTAATGTATTCACTTGTGTTCTTTAGTTTTATTTTGCTTCTACAAACCCCTAAAATCTTTTTATTCCTTTCTTTTGTAACAACACCTGTATCTTAAATATACTAGGATGTTGTTATGTGAATTATTCGAGCTAGAATTACGCACACCTCCGTCTAATTGTTAAAGAACATACTGTTTCTGTGGACGGCGAATTACTTCCTCACGAAACTATGATTGTTCAATATTCTCTTAACACCTTTCATGGTGGACCTTATGATGTCACTGTATTTTATATATGATATATATGGTATTTATGTTTTCCATATGCTTCTGTATTATATATTTAAAACATACCTTTATGCTCTGCAAGTTGTGAAAATGCAATAATTTCATACGAGGAAGTGTGGGCTACCGCCCCTTCAAGTGATGTGACTCGTTCATGCAATATATGGAATGTATAAAGAACGAAATTAATGAACATATGTGACCTATATAATATATATATTATACTGTAATTATAATATATATATATATCTCAATTATTTTTAATTCCATTAATATTTCAATGAAATGAAATTAGCGTTCATTCATTCGTACGGCCTACCGTCTCCATGAACGGTGCATTTCATTTATTTTTATCTCCAAATGTTATGGAATTTAATAAAATAAATATTTACTGGATATATATGATATTTAAATCATTAATACTATTCTGTAGATGATTTACTCATAACTACATGGACAATCATTTTCAAACAAGTTCATTTTTGACTCATGTACCAAAAATCGACAAAAACATCTGATATAAACTCACATTATTAACCAATTATTATAACATTATAATATGTGATATGAACTGAATAATAATATTAATAAAAGGACCTTAAGAAATTATAAATTGACCAAAGTTAATTATTCAGTAATATAAAGATACGAACAAGACAAGTCGGACTTGAGGTAAGGGATCCTACCTCTCTCTTTCTTTTTAAGTACTCTTTTTATGTAACTTACTTTAATATCCTCTTTCTTATGTTGGGGGATGTTATTTTATATTCCCCTTTCATTAAATTTTATTTTAATATATTATGAGAGACCCTATTTTATCTCATCAATCAATTTTTGGATGTTTTAAGTGGCACCATTAGGCTACCGAGATTTCGTAAGAGATATTTTCATCTCACTTTTTATTCCCGTAAGATTCATGCTACATTGGCAACTATTTAATTCAGTGTGGTGTATGTAATTCCCATTAATTTACTATTTTAATAATATAATCTCATTTATGGGTAGTTACATATTCATTTTATGACCCTTCTTTCATGGGGTGTACGTTTCGAAAGTTGCCTGAATCGGTAAGGGAAACTTTCACACTCCTCTTTTAAAAAGACATATTTTTTAATGTCTTTTAATTTACATCTTTTTATGTTGGGATATGTTATTATATATCCTTATTTATGTAATTTTTATGTCCAGGTGATGAGATACCATTTTCCCTCTCATCAACTAATTTTATGAATTTTAAAGTGACGCTGTTAGGCTATCGAATTTTACCAAGGGAACTTTTTATCCCAATTTCGATTTCTTTGGGTTGAACATGTATTTATTGAATATGTCATCATTTTAATAGGTGTGAATGGCCTTTGATTGTTTTAAACATAATATCCACTTATATTGGGTGTATTTATATTTGTCACACATAATTTTGAGATTGATTTATCCTTAATTTAAGGATACCTTCTTTATAAGGGATTTCATCTCATTTTACATTTCTATTGAGACTTCATTGTTGTTATGCACCAATTCACTCTTATATGGTTTATATACTATCCTTTGGAATATTATATCATGAATCCATTTATTCTCATGATATTATAAGGTTCTGATTAAATGTCATTCCTCAATTATTATATTCAAGTGTCACTAATTTTGGTAAAAACTGTTTAACTAAAATATCACTTTAAATGTTTTAATGATTTGTTCTTATTAATATCCATGTTTTCAAAATGGTTTTAAGGATTTATTTATATGGATATTAATGGTTTAAAATGTTAAAAGATTCAAGGTGGTATGGGACACTTTTATTCAAAAATCTCTTTATTAAATGTTTTAAATGGTTTTGAAAATGTTTTTTAGAATGGATTAATTATTTCAATATCATAGAATGTTATATTGTTATTGCAATGTGGGAATGGTATCTTTCCTTTATTCTTAAGTTATTTTCTATGATTTTTTTTTCTTGGTCATTTTTTATGAAAACGGGTGGATCCGTGATAAACTAAGGGCAGGTGAGCCCGATATAGCTCTCCAATGCATTGGGCAACGCGAAGGAGTTAAAATCTAAGGTTTATCAGAAGAGATTTAGGGAATATACTGTGATGGGTATTCCAAATGTAACCATGAGGGTTAATCCCTATGTAAGAATGTTATAAATGCCTCAAGTTACTTTATGTCTTATGATTTCTATTGAGTTACGCATAAATCATATTATTTCATGAGGTATGTTAAATTGCTTATGTTTTATGAGTAAAGTATGATTTCATTGATTCTTATGTATAAGTGGAATAATGTTTTCTTTCCGTACTGTTATAACCCTTACTGAGCTTTTTATGCTCATCCCACATTTTTTGAAATGTTTTCATAGGACATAAAGTTGAATAGGGTCAAGGATGGGATCAAGGAAATGTTAGGCTGTTTAAAACAAGGGACTAGACATGGCTCTTTTGTTCAAGAGTTTTAATTTTTGTGAAAAAAATGGAAGCTGAGTAGATGTGTCTACTTTGTAATCTTTGAGATGTAATAGTTATGTCTTAATTCTCTAAAACTCCAAACCTGAAAAGATCCTCAATGTGAATTATTCATTTAATTCAATAATAAGTAACGTTTAAGGTCGGGTCCTTACAGTTTGTATCAAAGGAAGGTTTAGATAACTTTAGAGGTTAGAGTGTTAAGTGACAAGTTGTGTATAACCACAATGGTTGTTATATTTGAGAGATTCATTGTTATTTTTCATGTTTGGAATGAGTTTGATATAACATGGATAAGTATATCTTAGTGTTTATCTTCCTCTTTAGTACATAATGATTTTGTTGATATACTGACTCTGACATTTCTGGTTTTAGTAAATGGATGGATCTAGCAGGCACTAAAGTGACAAAGGGTTTGAAGGAAACTGTGGTGGTTCTCTGATTAAGAGACTGGATGAAATGGGGCATTCAATGAGAAGTCTCATGGTTACTCTAAACCAACTATTAAGAGTCATGATCAACCACTTGAACCTTGGTGAGTTATCTAATGCATCATGTACGAGAGAACCAACTCGACATGGAAGTTCAGGTAATAATTATAATGGTAACCATTAGGGTTTATATGATGTTTCTTTTGAGTTAATTATGGGTTACTATACGTTATGATGGAATATGAACGAAATTAGATAAACATGAGGTTAAATTATGTTATGGTTATTTTTGAAAATTTTATCTCATTTAGGGGAATGTTTTAAGAATTATATACTTTTGGAAAAAGTACAACATGCGGACTGTGTGACAACCCATCGCGTCGAACAAAGTTGCCGAAATCGAACCCACAACCAAAGTACGACTGCTATTTGTCACCTACCACTGGACTACATGAAGTCCCTGGTTATTTTGAAAAATTATTTTTTTTAGTTATATTATTTTATGATTCAAGAGTAACTTTATTTTGGGTTATCTATGGAAATTATTAACATCTCATGGTGGATATGTGATTAGATTAATTACTTTTTAGTACGAGACTTTAAGAGCAACTTCTGTTATTTGGAGATCAAAGTTAATTTGTACCTTGAGAGACTATGTGATTAAATCCTTCAAATATTTGGGTTTCAATATTAGTTGGGTTTGCATTGAATAATTTTATGGATAGATGTTTATTGAATGGTATTTGATGAACTTTGTGTTTTCTTTGACAAATTTTGGAGATTAAGAGTAGTTTTTCTTTTTGTAAAAAAAATATTCTTTTTGGGTATTATTTGATCTCGTACTAAACTTTTTGATTTGGTTTTGGTTGACATCTAAAGACATGGGAAATATATAGTTCTCTTTTGTGGATTAGGTGATTCTCAACAAGTTGATTATAGTACTCTTAATGCGAACATGTCTTCCTAAATACTATTCTTTTGGAGAAAATATGAGTTTGATTAAGGAATCTAGTAAAAGTTGAAAGTCTACGTGACAAGTATGTTTCATTATGATTTATTTAAGCTCAAAAATAAATTTCTTAATTAAGAGTAACTTTAAACAAAAATGTTGTCTGTTAACTTTTCCTACTGGGGAATCGAATACCTTTTAACCCATCACAAGTTTGTGATTTTCTTGTGGTTAGCATTCTCCTAGAAATGTTTACTATCACTCTCAATCAGAACATGACCCTTTTTTCCCTCTTTATCCATATTTTCATACTTGTAATCCTAGTATAGGTCAACTCGGGTGAACTTTTTAATTCTATCCCATTCCATTAAAGTGATAGTTTTACTGACTCTTGTTCCGATGTGGGACTTTTAATGAAGTTTCCAAGCCCAATTTTGAAATTGCGAGGATATAATTCCCAAAAGGGGGGAAATATATAACATCCCAGGTAAATAAATAATATTACATTTTAATATTTATCAATATTTGTGAATAAAATGATAATACTTCTTTAAAGGGAATTCTATGCTCGATGGCGTACCCAATACGCAATAACGAGTTTCTTTGAAATCTTACGTTGCACACTAATAATATAATAATATTATAATAGTTAACGCCTAGCCATTGTAATTGAGGGATTGAACAGAAATAACTTAAAAATGATTACATATGTTTTCAAAATATTTTTACATTTATACAATAAATTTTAGAGGCTAAAAATCCAAATGAATCCAATTTTAAGAATAAATACTCTAATATTTTTATAAGATTGTTTTACCGCCTTTTGATGGAGAACCTTTTTTAAATACAAATTTTGAAAATTTTATAAGATCTATTTGTCAAAATATACTTATTATTTATGATTGGGATATTTAAATCTACATTGGTTAAATTTTTGGTATGTTTCTGACAATGTTCATTCTTTTTAATGAATAGTGAAAAATATTGCATTTTACATCAAAACTTCTTTTTCATCTAATTTAAATATATGGATAGATTATATTTTTAATTGGTTTTAAAGGTTAATTAGAATATATTTTTACAATTTATTTCAATTGTGGTCATTAAAATTAATCTCACTTTGAAAATGGACATAAACAAGTGCCAAACATTTCATAGATATTGCTTCCAAAAAACCCGCTATTTGTTTTGAAAGCGGGAATTAACTATATGATTTATTAATGAAACTTATATTTTTTGAATATTGTAAAATGGAAATCATTTCTGAACTTGAAATATCAAATATATCTTAGGATTAATTTTTGGTATTTTTCTGATAATGCTTTTTTTATGAATAGTGAAAAATACAGTTTTTAATTCAAAACTGCATTTTCATCCAATTTATTTATATATTTAGATTATCATTTTAATTGTTTTTAAAGTATTATTGAATTATATTTTTATCACTTAATACAATTTTTTTCATTGTAAGTAATTTCACTTTTCAATTGGATGTAAAAAACAAGTCAATCTTTTGAAAAATTTTACTTCTTAAAAACCTGTCTTTTGTTTTGACAATGGGATTTAATTTTAAATTAATCACTAAAATTTATGTTTTTTGAATTTGATGAACTTTATTTCATATTTGGAATCAGGACGTCCAAATTATATAATTAGGACTCTTTTTTTTGACATTATGAATAGTAACGACGACAATTATCTTTAATTATCGTGTTTAATTAGTAATCAGATAATTAAGGGTAAGAAAATAATATAATAAAAATATAAAATGACCCCAACATGTGTACTAATGATATTTTTGGTGTCATGGATGACCATGTGATTCCTTTTTCCAACCTTGGGACCCCATGGAATAAATTTAGTGTGATAGTGACCTTTTATCATATTTTTTTTAAAGAAAATAAAATGTGACCAAAGTATGTAACACCTAAGTAAAATAATTTTAATTTTGTCTACATAAATGATATCTTAGACTATAAATAGTCATTGGAAAGATAAAAAAATTCGTACATCATGATATGTTTTTTATAATTTTTAGACATTAAATAAATTATTTCATTTATGACACCGTCATGATGTAGTGTTTACCTCATAAATGAACGATTTAAATAAAATGATAAGATAGGGTAACATCTAAGTCTTAAACTTGTCACAAACCTATTAGATGGGTGGATTCCGAAACATTATCACCTTATCCTCGAAATATATCCTTTTGGGACCTTTAAAATCCGAAAATCATTTTATAATAATGTAATATTTTATAACATTCCAAGAGTGCCCCTCCTCTTCTCTTATAAAAGGCCCCCACCTCTACCACCTTACCCACACCTCTCAAGCCTTTGGCTAGGCCAAACCCTGACCATTTCATCTCTCCACATCCCTCTCTTCATCATTGAAGCCTCATCTTTGGCAAAATTCTCTTCAAGAAACCCTTTTGGTTCAAACCAAGAGGAGTTACCCGATTTAAAGGTAATGTCTTCCCTTGTGTTCTTTTGTTTTATATTGCTTCTCCAAACCCCTAAACTCTTTTTATTCCTTTCTTTTGTAACAAAAACAGTATCTTCAATATACTAGGATGTTTTTATGTGAATTATTCGGGCTACACTTACACACACCTCCGTCTAATGGTTATAGAACATAATTTTTCTGTGGATGGTGAATTACTGCCTAACGAAACGATGATTGTTCAATATTCTCTTAACACCTTTCATGGTGGAACTTATGAAGTCACTGTATTTTATATATGATATTTATGATATTTATGTTTTCCATATTCTTCTGTATTTTATATTTAAAACATACCTTTATGCTTTGCATGTTGTGAAAATGTGATAATTTCATATGAACAAGTGTGGACTACCGCCCCCTCAAGTGATGTGACTCGTTCATGCAATACAGGGAATGTATAAAGAATGAAATTAATTAACATATGTGACCTATATAACATATATATTATAATGTAATTATAATATATATCTCTCTCAATTATTTTTAATTCCATTAATATTTCAATGAAATGAAAGTAGCTTTAATGACTACGTACGGCCTACCGTCTCCATGAACGGTGCATTTCATTTCTTTTTGACTCCAAATGTTATGGAATATTATATAATGAATATGTACTGGATATATATGATATTTAAATCATTAATAATATTTTGGAGATGATTTAATCATAACTTCATGGACAATCATTTTCAAACAAGTTCATTTTTGACTCATGTACCAAACGTCGACAAAAATGTCTGATATGAACTCACATTATTAACCAATTATTATAACATTATAATATGTGATATTAACTGAATAATAATATTAAAATTAGTACCTTATGAATTATAAATTGAACAAACTTTATTATTCAGGAATACAAAGATACAAACAAGACAAGTCGGACTTGAGGTAAGGGATCCAACCTCTCTCTTTCTTTTTAAGTACTCTTTTTATGTAACTTACTTTAATCTCCTCTTTCTTATGTTTAGCGATGTTATTTTATATTCCTATTTCTGTAAATTTTATTTTAATATGGTTGGAGACCCTATTTTATCTCATAAATTCATTTTTGGAAGTTTTAAGTGGCGCCGTTAGGCTACCGAGTTTTCGTAAGGGATATTTTCATCTCACTTTTTATTCCCGTATGATTCATGCTACATTGACCACTATTTCATTTTATGTGGTGTATGTACTGCCCATTATTTGACTATTTGTATAATATACTTACATTTATGGGTAGTTAAATATTCATTTTATAACCCTTCTTTCATGGGGTGTACGTTTCGAAAGTTGCCCAAATCGGTAAGGGAACTTTTCACAATCCTCTTTTAAAAAACTTATTTTTTTATATCTTTTAATTTAATTTTTTTATGTTGGGATATGTTAGTATATATCCTTATTGAGGTAAATTTTATGTCCAAGTGATGAGATACCATTTTCTCTCTCATCAAGTAATTTTATGAATTTTAAAGTGATGCCGTTAGGCTGTCGAATTTTACAAAGGGAACTTTTTAACCCAACTTCGATTTCTTTGGGTTCAACATGTAGTTATTGAATATGTAATCCTTTTAATATTTGTGAATGAACTTTGATTGTTTTACACTTAATATCCACTTATATTGGGTGTATTTATATTTGTCACACATAATCTTGAGATTGATTTGTCCTTAATTTAAGGACACCTTCTTTATAAGGGATTTCATCTCATTTTACATTTCTATTGAGACTTCATTGTTGTTATGGAGAAATTCACTCTTATATGGTGTATATACTGCCCTTTGAAATATTATATCATGAATCCATTTATTCTCATGATATTATTAAGTTATTATTAAATGTTATTCCTCAATTATTGTATTCAAGTGTCTCTAATTTTGGTAACAATCCTTTAACTTAAATATCGCTTTAAATGTTTTAATCATTTGTTCTTATTAATATCCATGTTTTAAAAATGGTTTCAAGGATTTATTTATATCTATATTAATCGTTTAAAATGTTAAAATCTTCAAGGTGGTATGTGAAACTTTGATTAAAAAATCTCTTTATTAAATGTTTTAAATGGTTTTGAAAATGGTTTTTAGAATGGATTCATTATTTCAATAACTTCAAATGTTATATAGTTATTGGAATGTGGGAATGTTATCTTTCCTATATTCTTATGTTATGTGATATGATTATGTTTTTTTTCTTGGGAATTGTTTAGGAAAACGGGTGGTTCCGTGATAAACTAAAGGCGGGTGAGCCCGATATAGCTCCCCAATGCATTGGGTAATGCGAAGGAGATAAACGCTAAGCTTTCTCCGAAGAGATTTGGGGAATATACTGTGATGGGTATTCCAAATGTAACCATGAGGGTTACTCCATACGTAAGAATGTTATGAATTCATCATGTTACCTTTATGCCATATGATTTATATTGAGTTATGCATAAATCTTATGATTTCATGAGATATTTTAAATTGCTTGTGTTTTATGAGTAAAGTATGATTTCATTGATTCTTATGTATACATGGACTGCTGTTTTCTTTCCGTACTGTTATAACCCTTACTGAGCATTTTATGCTCATCCCAAGTTTTTTTGAAATGTTTTCACAGGACATAAAGTTGAATAGTTTCAAGGATGGGATCAAGGAAATGTCAGGCTGTCTAAAACAAGGAAGTAGACATGAAACTTTTGTTCAAGGGTTTTTATTTTTGTGAAAAAATGGAAGCTGAGTAGATGTGTGTACATTGTAATCTTTGAGATGTAATAGTTATGTCCTAATTCTCTAAAACTATAAACCTGAAAAGATCCTCAATGTGAATTATTCATTTAATTCAATAATAAGTATTGTTTAAGGGCGAGTCATTACACTAGTGGTCCCTAAAACTATCATAATAGATTATTCAGTGTTGTCATCATCAAACATGATACACGAAATAGGGATGAAACCACATCAGATTACTAGAATACTAGTACACGCCCACCCACCTAGATACTCGGGTTTCCCTGTTCATGCTCAATCATGTTCCACATCTCATAAAATACCATTTTCACATGAAAATTCCATTTCCGGAACACCAACACACTAAACCCACCACAAGGATGTCACATAAAACTCCATTAACATTAAAATTCATATTAACATCATATTCACTCAAAACAACCCCTAAACATGTTTCACAACATTCTTATAAGTTAATAAAACATTTCAGTAATTCCTAAAATGTTATAAAAATATTTGACATCACCAATCATAATTTTCACTTTCAATAACAACTTTTAATAGCATACACCCACCAAAAAAGCACATTAACTTTCTTTTACAATTTGTATAACTCATTAAACCATTTACAATTTTCATAAAACACTTCCAAGAAGCATAATAGTACATTGGACATAAAACCCATTCAAAAACCCAATTACAAGGCCAAATTCACACCAAAACCCTACAAAACCATAATTTTCAACCCAAGACATATTTAATAAAACATTTTCGTATCTTATAAAATTAACTATAATGATACCACAAGAGTTACATAAAAAACACACCATTTCAAGAAATAATGTAACTTTAAAATTTAAAGATCAACAAATTCCATAAAAAATAGATTTATCACCCCAAAAAACATAAGAGGAACATTATAAATGATTAAATCAAGAATTCTAACACATCAAAGAATTCCTACACAAGGAATCACCAACATTTTGTGTCAAAACTCCCAAATAATTGTGAAAAACTTCATTCACACCACCGCTGCACCACAAGGGAGTGATAACGAACCTCAATCCACAATTTTGGATAATGAAACACAAAATCAAACCCTAGGTATGAAAACCTAGTCTCTGGACATTTTAAACGTCAAGAAGGATGGGAGAAACCCTATGGAAATGCAAGGAAGAAGAGAGAAATCCACTTACTTGAGAAACTTTTAATAAATCTTCCCAAGCACACCGATAGCTGAATCCCCAAGTAACAAAAATTGGAAGGGATGTTTGAATAAAGATGGGGAGGTTGAGTGGGGATAGAAATTGGGGAAAAAGTAAAAATGAATGATTTATTGAAGAAACAAATTCCCATTGAAAATATGGTTGATACGAGAAACCTTTAGGAAATTATCCCTAATACACGATGAATATGGGCTCCAAAGAGGGAAACTGGAAAATGAGGATGTGATTAGGGTATTTAGTCTTGAGTGAGAGGTGGAATTACTGAAATATATTAAAAAATGAATGAGATATAAAATAAATAAATTATTTCCTTAAATCAAAAAAATGGCTCATGGTTCGGCCCAATGCCTGAATAAATCGTCTGAATGCACCAAGATTATGTGTTCTTAAGGGGTCAAAATGGATATGGTTGTTTGAATATGTCAGTGGAGGCCATGTATAAAGTGGAATCCGTGAAAATTGTTGAAAAATAAAGGAATGATAAAAGAAACTATTATTTTTTTTAAATCTGGAAATCGACTCAGTGTTTGACCTAAATCATGAAGAAACCCCCCCAATAAACATACCCCATAAAAGGTGCCACTAGAAGTTTCAAAAATTCAATTCCAATACACCTCATACTTATACATTCCCTTAAAAAAGACATTTCCAAATACCATCCAATACTTCCTAGACTAATGACAAAGATCAAGAACACTGAAGACACCCAATCTAATCCTAGAACACTGGAAAATAAGAGAAAACTAAGAACCAAAATATGATTCCAAAAAATAATGCAATTAAAGACATGAGTGTGAAATTTATAAAAAATAAACAATGAGAAACAAAATTTTGAATTGATTGTCTTGAACAAGGCCACAAATAATACATCTTAGATCAGAATACATATTTTTAACACCATTATGTACCATTAAGGGGGATCAATAGAACTCATAGAGAACAACCTCATTCATAAGAAAATAAATAAAAATACTTCCTTAAAATAAAACCTAATGATGATAATCCTAAGACCAATCATTAGGGGAATCAACCTAGACAAATCATTATTCCATGAACTCCACCATAAAACCCATATTATTCTAATCCATCACTTATTTCATGAAACGTGACTTCATCATCATATAAAAAAGTAATCCATTCCACTATGATCTACCATATCAAGATGAATCGTCGATAAATATTCCACCAACTTCAAGGAATTTATAGAATTATATACAACATCACTGAGTGCCTTTCTACATAGCACATCAGCTAAAAACACAATTTATAATGTATTTGATATATTGAGGTCTTATTCATACATGAAGTCTATCAAATAGTACTATTTTATGTTTAGGTCACACTAGGAGAAGATATCACTCATGCTCTTCTGATTAATGAAAATCTCAAAGTACCGACTAAAAATTTCTTTTTAATAAAAAATAAGGAAAATCATGACTAATACTAGATTAAGATCATTGGTAGAATAATAACATTAATTGTGATGTAAATATTGATTCCCATAAGGGACAAAATACCTATACTACATCCAGACGTATCTGAATCCATGATGTGAAGCTTTGAAAAAAACCAAATAATAAAATACCTCTTTTATAAAATGCTAAACTAGGGGAACAAAACAAATTATCTTTAAGAAATTTATTTTTTGAAAATTATTTGCCCCCATGAACACCATTACCTTTATTTTCACAGATATTAGAGGTGCCATGATCTGAGAGACGTTGTGTGTGATCCTCAATTAATAACCTATTTGGATGAGGGAATTTCACACTAATGTAATAGTATTTGGTGTTTCCCAGGAAGACAATTCATCAATTTTTGAGAGAGATATAAATACACCATTATGGGACATGCCATGCCCCATAAAATAAAAATCAAAATCCTAGAACTCACGCATTGATGGATTTATTAATAGATATTGCTGAAGAAGAGCTACCAAAAATACCTAAAAATTCCCAATGTTCTCCTCTTTATATGTTGAGTACACTTGGATGTATTGAATGAAAAGAACTATGAATATACTCCTGATCTCATAGAACAATTTTTTCATCAAACCAATGAACATGGTTGGAGAATTCATCACACAGAATGACATCACAAAAAATATGTAATTATTTTAAAAATATCATAAATAGTGTTTGGAATATCGTTATGCTTTACCCAAAAAAATTATATCCGGATTATATATCGATATATGAGACTAAACTACCACCCACTAGCTGATTATAAATTTTATTAATCCATTTAAGATAATTGGGATTACTCACTACCACATGATTCATATGAATATAATTGATATAGAGACCGAGAAAACCGCTGGCCTTTCACATGAAAAAAGACCCCCAAGGATGATATGCTTGGATGTATAATAACTCAATAAAAAATATTGTTCTATACATAAATGACCCTTATCGTTGAAGAATCCATCCTATAAAGGGAAATTGAAAGTAGATAAACACATAGTTGTAGCTCTACCCTAAACAAGATCTGTAACACTCGAAGATTTCATAGTACCATATTTCTTCAAAGTAATTCAATAACTTGCACTACACGCAACACTGAGTTCAAGCGCACAACGACTTACCAAACTAGCCGTTCAAAAACTTTTATGAATATTATTAACTGATTTTTAAACTTTATATATACCTTATAATTTTAGAATCCATATTATGAGTTTCTTAGTCATAATGTAAGAACAAATTCATTTTTTCAGATAAAAGAAGCATTTTTCAAAAAATGAAATTTTACCGCCTTTTAATGGTGAACCCTTTTTAAATTCAATATTGGAAACTTTTATATATTAAATTTGACAAAATAAAATTTTTCATTATAATCGGGATATAAGAATTCCTTTTTAATAAAATTATTGTGTTTTTCTGATAACTTTCATATTTGGGTGAATAATGAAAAATACTATATTTTAACTGAAAACAACTTTTTTAATCAAAATAATTTATAGTGATCAACTATAAATATGAATGGTTTGGAAGTATAATTAGATTATATTATTACCATTTAATCCAATGTTGGTCATTGGAAGTAATTTCACTTTGAAATTGGACATAAACAAGTGCCAATCTTTTGATAGTTATTATTTCTTAAAAACACACTTTTTGTTTTGACAACGGAAATTAATGTTAAATTAATAAATTCATCTTAAATGTTTTTAATTTGGTAAAATATACATCATTTTTGGATTTGGAATATCGAAATTATCCTGGGGTGAAATTTTGGTATTTTTCTGAAAACATTCAATTTTTGATGAATAGTGAAAACACTGAGTTATAGTTTAAAATAGAATTTTTATTTAAATAGTTATTTATTTTATTTAAATTTATTCTAGGTAAAAATAGATACATAAAACCTATATATGTTCAACTTAATTCATTGGAGTCAGTTTATAATAATTTTAGATATATAAAAATTTTATTGAACTTTTCACCGTCTTTTACCCATCTCCTAGGAAAATTTGTAAATTCACATAAAGATTAATTTTACCGCTTCTATGAGTGGAATTTCCAATATTCGATAGAAAAAATTAATATCAAGGAGTAAAATGTGGTTAAATAAGATAAAAATGATTTTTGGTGAATGGTAACTTTTTACTTTTATTTACCACGATTAAAATTAAATAGGGTAATTAAGAGTAAAAATTATATTATTATTACTCTAAAACGTGTCCTAATTCTTTTGGATAAGTATAATTCGACCAAAAAAACCCTCAGGAATAAACTATGAACCTCTTTGGTCCACTTGGATTAGATTAGGTCATTTATTATTATATAATTCAAAGAAGAGTTGAAAGAGATAAAATCAAAGTTAAATAACCAAAACATTTTTAATATAGGGTTATACATAAGATAAATTAGATTATAAATATTCCTTATAAAGATAAAAAGAATTAATTCATGATTATATTTTATTTATAATTTTTAGACATTATATAATTTAATTTATTTATGACACAATGGTGATGCAGTAATTTCCTAATTAATGAATTATTAACATAACTGATATTATAAATATAAAAATAAATGTAATTTGAGACTTTTTATGAATTAAACTAATTATATAGGTTAATATAAACTATTAGGGTTAGTTATATGAATTTTTTTCGAAGTAATAATGCTTCTATGAATTTAGAAAAAACAATATACAAAATAGTGTTAGAATTGACATAAAATAGTTTTTAAAACAAATATTATATTATTAATTCATATTCAATTCTTAAAAATATATGGTTTGGAAAAAATACTTATATAATAATATTTGTATTATTAATGAATCACTTGGGGTTCTTTTGTAAGTATATAGTATGATTATAAACTAAATAATATATAAATACAAAGAGACATGGTAAATGTCAAACTAATTAACTAAGAGTTAAAACTAAATGATAAGGTTAATATTGTGACCCAAACCTGTCTAAAACATATTGGTTGAGTGGTTTTCGACCTATCCCCACCATAAACTTTAAATAATCCACTTTTTATTCATTAGAAACCGAATACGAATTTATTATAAAATAATATTTCTAGCTTTTTCTAAGGTGCCCCTCACCCCTCTTATAAAAGGTCACTCCCCCTTCTTAATAATTCACTCCTTCAAAGCCTTTTGGTTTGGCCAAAAACTACCCAAATATTCTCTCAAATTCCCTCACCTCAACCTAGATGGATTATTTTTATCATAAAGCCAACATAAGGAGCCCTTTTGATCAAATCAAGAGGAAGAACCCGAAGAAGAGGTAATGTTTTCACCACCCTCTTTCAAGTTCCTTTCTTCTTCCACTTCTTCTTTTTTGTTATTTACATTATAAAATAATAAACCCAGTATATTCTATATATTGTGATGTTATTATAAATATTTCATAACTACATTCATTATTCTATCTATCTTATGAATGATAATGTCACCATGCATTCGTACGTACGACTTACCATCTCCCCACTGTGGTGTAATTTTTTATTCCACACTATGTTATTTGGATGGATATAATGATGGGTAATATGTATATAAATAATGAAAATAACATGATAATTTCTCTGTAAAATTAATATACCATCTAATTCCACACCTTTAAAGAAATTATATTGTTTCTCGTGCGTACGTACGGATTATCGTCTCCACGATGCGTTGAGATTCATTTCCACATTCACCATTCATCGACGATTATAAAAATATATATTACTAATATGATTGTAATATATGATATAATTATTCTACTGGAGATATATATATATATATATGTACTTAAATATATTTTATTCACCAAGTTCCGTTCAATACGTTATGAAAACAGAAACATCATTTTTCCGTACGTACGGACTACCATCTCCATAAATGGTGTTTTCCATTTAATATATATTTCTATTATACATATTTATATTCTTAATATATATGATATATAAATTCTGTTTTATATTCAGGAAGTATTTAAATCATGATCTAAGTGATACAATCAAGAGTAACAAGTTAAAACACATATGATAAAGAAAGCGATTAGTACCCGAAATGTTAATTTAACATGGAAACTGTTATTAAATGGGTAGCATAAAGTCATAAATAAATAATGTATGTTATCATAAATATTAATATGGTTCTCGTATAATTTAATAACATACTATAGTATTCATACAGGAGGTTAAACGTACCCTCAACTAAAGGAAAGTGCAAGGTAAGGGGTTTTCATCTCACTCCTTATTCCAGTGAGATTCGTGACATATCACCACTATTACCTTTTGTGTGGTGTATTTACTGACCATAATTGTATTATTTGTGTAATAAACTTTAATTTATGTTTATTTACATATTCATTGTATGATACTTCTTTCACGGGGTGTATGTTTTGTAAGTTACCAAATTGGTAAAGGTTTATTTCACAATCTCTTCATTATCTGAGATTGTTCATACGTAATTATCTATTAGGACCTCTTTATCATCCACATCCATGTTTCTTAAAAATGCATTTCAAATCATTCTTAATATTTTACAGACTATGGGTTAAAGTAATTTACACACTTGTTGACATTTTATAAGAAGTTTAAGGAATCTTCCTGTCGTCTTCCAAACAAGGTCCTTTTAAACCTTTTTGACAGAATTAAGGTAAGAATTTATTTTTTTAACTTATACGGAGAGTGTGGATATTTTCCACCATCATAAAGACATTGAATATTCCCCTACATGGTTATAAGGATAATTTCGAAATAAATTTTTTATTTTATAAATTAGTGACTTTTAAATGATTTCGAAAACAAGATATTTCTCTCAAATAGTTTCGATTTCATCTATGTCAACATCCTTTGATGGATTTTAAGCTTATTTGAAGATTATTTATTATTATAAGAAAAATCACTATTATATTGAAGGTATTGTGATATGTTTGAATATTAATGTGTTATTTTTATACCATTCATGGTTTATGGAGAAATTATTGACATTTCGTATGCTCGTTTTAATATGATTGTTTATTTTATGTTTAAACCTATTTATATGAGGAATTCATTGGACTTAATAAGTGAAGGGTGGAGCCCACTATAGCTCCTCAATGAATCGGTAGGTCTCATGAGACAAAATAGTGTCTTGTCACAAGGCCTTGACAAAATCTTATTTGTAGTCTTGGCACAAGGCCTTGACTATGTGGTTATGATAGTCTGGCATTATGCATTCCATCATTATTAAAGTGGTTAGTGATATTGAATGTGATTATTTGACTAGTATAATATCCATCTGAATAAGTAATTGACACTACTTCATTTTATTTTTTCCATATTATGCTGAAGTTCATGTTGAAAATGCTTTTGTTTTAGTTATACATTGCCTTAAATGTTTATGCTTATTTATGAATGTTTTTGCAGTATTGTTATCCTTACTAAGAATCTGAGCTCACCCCTTTCTATGTTTTATTGTTCCCAGGATTCCATGAAGTGTATTTTGATTTATATGCAGGGTTAAGACAAGGGATAATGGTGTTAGTGAAGTATTATTTATGTTGTTTTGTATGTTAATAAGCGTAATGTAACATTCATGCATGTGATCTATTTTCCAAGACTACTAAACCAATCGGTCCTTCGAGACATGATTCCTTGTAATCATGACAATGTATTAAAATAATTCACCGACTCTGGGTAACTGGGGTTTGGGCATTACTGTTGGTATCTGAGGAATTTTAGCAATAATCTTGGAATCTACATTTAGATAAACTCTGAAGAGATCACATAGACCTAAGATAGACTTTGAGGATTAGTATTGAAGAAATTTCTAGAATTTTGGTAATGTAGTGATTTTGTGAGTTTTCTAAGAATGTAAATCCCTGTCTGGATACGAGATGGTAGTGGTGGATCTAGTACAGATGTACCTACAGTTAAACCCCAAAAACACCACTTTAAGCTAGACTTGAACGGGAACTGGTGCACGGCAATGGGCCTTGCTGCACTCTTGGTTACAACACTCCTGGGGGATATGCTTAGCATAATTCTAATTTTCTTTACAAATATTTATGAAGGGTTTATGAGTATATACTTCCTTAAGGAAAACATCTTTATGATTATGGATTATATCCATAAACCGTTGAATTTACATTAGGTATTTTACAAGTTTGGATTTATTCATTGCAATTCATAAACTGACCTATTTTATGCCATTATATAGAAATTCCACCTAGTAGAAGGAATGTGAAATCCTTCAATAATTCTCATCCAAAGAGTAAGAAGGATCATATCTTTCATGGTATTAAGCCAAAAATTATAAGGGAAATAGTCTCCCATGTATTCTCAATATATGAAGAAATAGTTTCATGTGTTAATAATATAAGTAACAAAATTCTCTGAGTCCTATGGATTTGAAGGGAAGTATGAGAAGAAAAGGATGGAAGAGAGAAAGATGGATAAAGGGAAGAGGGAAAAGAATAATTTTCCCATATGTGATAACTGTGAGAAGAAACACCCTGGAACTTGCCTGAAGGAAATGGGAGTTTGTTATAAGTGTGGATAAAAAGGAAACTATGTACGTGACTTCAAGGGTAAGAAAAAGGATTCAAATGTACAATGCTTCATCTGCAAGGAGTTGGGACACTATGCGAACCAATTTACAAATCATCAGAGTATGCCCCAAATGATGATATTGGATAATAATCAAGTTATGATACTTCACAGATAAAGAGGAATGATTAGAGTTCTTATGTTGTTATTAGAGAATTATTTCATTTGTGTGTTGTATCAATAATGTACTGGTTATACCAATTATAGAGTTTATAAGGATTGTATTGTAGTACTGTTTCATTATAGACTTGAGATTGTGTGGAACCAAGAAAAGTGACTCAATAGCAGGTTAATTTTTTTGAAAATATATGATGATAGAAAGATAAACAATAATATGGTTCTGATACCGAGGTAGTGATTTTGGAATAATACATGATTGATTTGGATAAATTATATTGGATATTCTTAACTACCTTGAAACTGATTAATGATTTTTATATTCCATCATTGTTGGAGTTTACGAAATTTTTTGATAGAATGTGTATATCCAGTATTCTATAAGGAATAAGGGATCATGAATGTAATCAATAAGGTTTTATGTCAATTTTTGGAAGTTGCAGTGTTTTAATCGAATACATGATGATGTTGTTCACACGTTGTTAAGCGACAAAAAGAATCTTAATTGTGTTTTCCTTATAAATTTTGTACTGTGAGTTTGGACAGAAGTATTTTAGATAATTTTATTTTGAGATTACTTTAGGATTGCTATAAAAGGACAACACAGAGGTCGGGCAGCAACCCGTCGCGTCTGGCAAGGCCGCGAGACTTGAACCCGCAACCGAAGGGCGACAAGGGTGTATCACCTAGCACTAGCCCACGTGATGTCCTGGATTGAATAATGTAGTCTTTTTTTAAAAAAAATCTGTTAAATGAATTATAAATTAATTTTTTTTGAACCCTATACGAATAAGATAAATAGAATATTATTTTTAAGTTCTATTATCTTTTAGAGTGAAAGATGAGTTTGTGGTAGAAATTAGTTAAAGGATGGGACTCTACTTGTCAAGTATATAATTTTCTTATTCTCTTATTCTGTGAAGAAATTAATTCTTATACATTAGTGAAGGGATCTTAAAACCAAAAATGTGTTATCATAATACCATATGTTTTGTTGAACTGGTTGTATTTTAAATCATCATAGATTGATGAATTTAAGGCCCTCAATTTTACACTTTTTGTGATTGATGACCTCAATCACTACCTATAAATATTTTCGTTTTTACTCTAATTATATGTCTCTAATTCCCACCAATATTCTTTTAATCGAGATCATAATTTGGTGGTGACCCTTTCATTTCCCTTATCCTCTTATTAAGACTAAATTTTATTAACCTAATTTCTGATGTGGGTTTTCCCAAAGGTATTTTGTATTTTCAACCATTTATTTTTGAAAAAAAATTCAAATTGCGAGGATGAAATTTATTGAAGGAGGGAATAATGTAACACCCCAAGATTTCATAGTACGTTATTTCTTCAAAGTAATTCAATAACATGCACTACACGCAACACCGAGTTCAAGCGCACAACGACTTACCAAACTAGCCATTCAAAGGAATTTATAAATAGTATTAACTGAATTTTGAACTTTATATAATCCTTATAATTTTAGAATCAATAATAATTGTTTTTTATACATAATGTAAGATGAAATTCATTTTTTTCAGATAAAAGAAGCATTTTTCAGAAAATGAAATTTTTTCGCCTTTTAATGGTGAACCCTTTTCAAATCCAATATTTCAAACTTTTATATATTCAATTTGACAAAATAAACTTCTTCATTAGAATTGGTGTTTTTTTGATAACTTTAATATTTGGGTGAATAGTGAAAAATAATATATTTAAATTGAAAACATCTTTTTTAATCAAAATAATTTATAGTGATATACTATTCATATGAATGGTTTGGAAGTATAATTAGATTATATTTTTACCATTTAATCCAATGTTGGTCATTGGAAGTATGTTCACATTGAAATTGGACATAAACAAGTGTCAATCTTTTGATAGTTATTGTTTCTTAAAAACAAGATTTTTTTGACAACATGAATTAATTTTAAATTAATAAACGCAACTTCAATGTTTTTAATTTGGTAAAATAGACATCATTTTTTGGATTTTGAATATCTAAATTAGCCTAGGGTAAAATTTTGGTATTTTTCTGAAAACTTTCAATTTTTGATGAATAGTGAAAATCACTGAGTTATTGTTTAAAACTATATTTTTATTTAAAGAATTATTTATTTTATTTAAATTTATTTTAGGGAAAAATAGATACATAATACTTATATAAGTTCAATTTAATTCATTGGAGTCAGTTTATAATAATTTGAGATATATAAAAAATTTATTGAACTTTTCACTGTCTTTTACCCATCTCCTAGGAGAATTTGAAAATTCTGATAATCTTAATTTTTCCACTTATGTTAGTGGAATTTTGAAAATCCGAGAGACACGGTTAATATCAGGAAATAAAATGTGGTTCAATAAGATAAAAATAATTTTTTTGTGAATAGTAACTTTTTTACTTTTATTTACCACGGTTAAAAGTAAATATTGTAATTAAGGGTACAAATGATATTATTATTACCCTAACACATGTCCTAATTTGATTGGATAAGTATAATTAGACCAAAAACAGCCTTTGAAAAAATATGAACCTATTTGGTCCACTTCGATTAGATTAGGACAATTATTATTATTCAATTCAATGATGAGGTAAAAGAGATAAAATCAACGTTAAATAACCAAAAAATTTGTAATATAGGGTTATACATTAGATAAATTCAATTATAAATATTAATTAGAAAGATAAAGAGATTTAATACATAATTATATTTTATTTATAATTTTTAGAGATTAAATATTTTAATTTATTTATGACACAATGGTGTTGCAGTAATTGACTATTTAATGAAATATTAAAATAACTGATATTATAAATTTCAAAATAAATTTAATTTGAGACTTTTTATGAATTACAATAATTTTATAGGTTAATATAACCTATTAGGGTTGGTTAGATGAATTTGGTTCGAAGTAATAATGCTGTTATGAATTTAGAGAAAACCAAATACCAAATAGTGTCAAAATTGACATAAAATAGTTTTTAAAACAAATATTATATTATTAATTCATATTCAATTTCTAAAAATCTAATTTTCGTCTAAAAGACTTATATAATTATAGGTGGATCATTAATGAACCACTTGGGGTTCTCATGGATTTATATAATAAGTTTATTAACTATATAATATAAAAATACAAAGAGATATGGTAAATGTCAAACTAATTAACTTAGAGTTAAAACTAAAATATAAGGTTAATATAGTGACCCAAACCTATCTAAAACCTATTTATTCCATGGTTTCCGACATATCCCCACATTCAACTTTAAATAATCCACTTTTGAACCATTATAAACAGAATATAAATTTATTATAAAATAATATTTCTAGATTTTCCTAAGGTGCCCCTCACCCCTCTTATAAAAGGGCACTCCCCCTTCTCTCTAATTCACACCTTCATAGCCTTTTGTCTCCGCCAACCCATGCCCAAATATTCTCTGAACTTCCATAACTTCAACCTAGAGGCCTTATTTAGATAATAAAGCCAACATAAAGAGCCCTTAAGCTCAAATCAATAGGAAGAACCCGAAGAAGATGTAATGTTTTCACCCCCCTCTTTTAAGTTCCTTTTTTCTTCCACTTCTTCATTCTTTGTTATTTCCATTATAAAATAATAAATCCAGTATCTTCTATATACTGTGATGTTATTATAAGTATTTCAAAACTATATTCATTTTTCTATCCTTCTTATGAATGATAATGTCACCATGCATGCGTACGTACGGCTTACAGTCTCCACGCTATGGTGTAATTTGTTATTCAACAGTATGTTATTTAGATGGATATAATGATGCATAATATGTATATAAATAATAAAAATAACATGATAATGTCTCTGTAAAATTAATATACCATCCAATTCCACACCTTTAAGTAAATTATGTTGTCGCTCGTGCGTACGTGCAGATTACCGTCTCCACGACGCGATGAGATTCATTTCCACATTCACCATTCATCGACGATTATAAAAATATATATTACTAATATGTTTGTAATATATGACATAATAATGCTACTGGAGATATATATATATATATATATACTTAAATCAATTTTATTCACCTATTTCTGTTGAATACGTTATGAAAAGATAAATAGTGTTTATCTGTACGTACGGACTACCGTCTCCATAAACCGTGTTTTACATTTCATATATATGTCTATTATAAATATTTATTTTATAAAAATAAATTATATATAAATCATGTTTTATATTCTGGAAGTATTTAAATAATGATCTAAGTGATACAATCAAGAGTAACAAGTTAAAACACATACGATAAAGAAAGAGATTATTACCCGAAATGTTAATTTAACACAGAAATTATTATTAAATGGGTAGTAAATGTCATAAATGAATAATTCATGATATCATAAATATTAATATGGTTCTGGTATAATTTAATAACATACTAAGGCCTTCATATTGGAGGTTAAATGTACCCTCGACTAAAAGAAAGTGCAAGGTAAGGGGTTTTCATCTCACTCCTTATTCCCTAGAGATTAATTCCATATCACAACTATTACCTTTTGTGTGGGGTATGTAGTTCCCATAATTGTATTATTTGTGTAATAAAATTTAATTTATGTGTATTTACATATTCATTGTATGATACTTCTTTCATGGGGTGTATGTTTCGTATGTTTCCAAATTGGTAAGGGTTTATTTCACAATCTATTCATTATCCGAGGTTGTTTATACATAATTATCTACTGGGACCTCTTTATCATCCACATCCATGTTTCTTAAAATTTATTTCAAATCATTCTTACTATTTTACAGAATATGGGTTAATTTAATTTATACCCTTGTTGAATTGTTATAATAAGTTTAAGGAATGTTTCTGTCATTTTCCTAACAAAGTCCTTTTTAACCTTTTCGACAGAATTTAGGTAAGAATATCTTTTTTTTTACTTATTTGGAGAGTGTAGCTATTTCCTATTGTCATAAAATCTTTAAAGCTTCCCTTACAAGCTAATAAGGATATTTTCAAAATAAATTTTTTTATTTTATAATGAAGTGACTTTTTAAATATTTCAAAAAAGATATATTTCTCTCAAATAGTTTTGATTTCATCTATGTCAACATCCTTTGATGGATTTTAAGCTTATTTGAAGTTGATTTATTATGATAGAAAACCTCAATATTGTATTGAAGGTTTTTTGATATGTTTGACTATGGATGTGTTATTTTTATACCATTCATGGTTTATGGAGAAATTATTGACATTTTGTATGCTAGTTTCAATATGAATGTTTATGTTATGTTTAAACCTATTCATATGAGGAATGCATTGGACATAATAAGTGACGGTTGGAGCCCGCTATAGCCCCTCGATTCATCAGTAGGTCTCATGGGACAAACTAGTTTCTTGGCACATGGCCTTGACAAAATCTTATTTGTATTCTTGGGACAAGGCCTTCACTATGTGGTTATGATAGTCTGGCATTATGAATTCCATCATTATGAAAGTGGTTAGTGATATTACATGTGATTATTCGACTAGAAGAATATCCATGTGAATAAAAAATGGAATTACTTCATTTTATTTTTTCTATATTATGATGAAGTTCATGTTTAAAAGGCTTTTGTTTTAGTTATACATTTCCTTAAATGTTTATGCTTATTTATGAAAGTTTTTGCTATATTGTTAACCTTACTGAGCATCTGATCTCACCCCTTCCTATGTTTTATTTTCCCGAGGATTCCAAGATGTGTATTGTGATTGATATGTAGTGTTAAGCCAAGGGATAATGGCGTTCGTGAAGGATTATTTATGTTGTTTTGTATGTTAAGAAGTGTAATTTAACATTCATGTATGTAATCTATTTTCCAAGACTGTTAAATCGATCAGTCCTTAGGGACTTGATTCCTTGTAATCATGAAAATGTATTAAAATAATGCACCGACTCTGGGTAACTGGGGTCAGGGCGTTATAAGATCTATCTCAAAATCCATCTATCATGGAGGGGGTAACACCAAAGCCTTCAATGGAATGGAATTAGGGTACTCTTCCACATCATTGGGAAACATCATTGAATAATCCTTAGAGAGATTAATCATAAAATTGGACAACATGGTTATAAATATAAGATCATGATATTAACCCTTCTTAGGGTGTAACTCGCCAAAGGATCTGAAAAATGTTCATTAGAATTATAAAATAGAATCATCCACCATATATAATCCATAGTTTCTTAAAACAAATATAGTCACTACATGCAGAGGATGAGATCTTATGGATATATAGCCAAAGATAGTATGTCTCGAAAAAGTGTGGTACTATCCATGCACTAGCTCATAGTATTAACAAAATTTGTACAGATAAGATAAAACCCAAACTAGTGTCGTCAACACTAATGGAAATAAAAGATTATTTAAATCAATGGATAAAAAACAATTTCTTCTGATATGAAAGAGTGTGTAGATAATTTTACAAAAAATTCATATTCCCATATAGATAAAAATCAAAGTGTACCACAAATGATGTATGGACCACCTAGAATTGGCAACCATAGAGCATGTAACTTTCCATGAACTTCTCCAAGAAATCATTGACCCAAACTATGGAAGACTCTATAACCATTAACTACTCAATAGAGATGAGGATAACCATGAGGATATCAACTACCATCATCATAACCCCTCTACAGATAATGGGATGGAGAACGCTATTTCTATATCCTCGGTGGAGATATCCCTAATGGAAGAACATAAAGTGGAATATTTGATGCATGCTACCAACTAAGAATGGTTGGAAGCTCTCACCACTGATGACCACATAATCTATAAGAAAACATTTTAATGATTCATTTATTGGGGCCTCAAATCCACCACCATCTAATAAATGATATGAAGAGAGTTTTTACCTACACCCAATTATCTAAAAATCCTAATTTTTAGGATGTCAGGAATCCTAGAGCACAACTCTACTACATATTAAATTGTAATGACTACCCTCTTGTGATGATATGGTCCTGAACCACATCATTTAAACATTATATAAATTCAAAAAACCTCAATATACATCTACAATATGAAACGGGTAACCAAACACCAGAAAACATGATGTTGGACCTCTGGAAAATGATAATCTCTAGCCTCATTATCTTCTAATGGGTCAAAAACATATCAAAGAAGGGTTCTATAATAAATCCTGAAATATAACATATTATAACTCCACTGTCGATGGGTATACATATTCTGAAGACTTGAAAACTTCATTTACAATGACATAATATCTTATTGAAATTAATGTAATAACTTTTTCCATGAGACAAGTGACTCATCATGATCCCTAAGGAACCAAAACCACCATAGCCCCAATAAAACATATAGCATCATCACTACCAAGGAAACCCATTTCTCAATATGAGAAATGATCATTCATAAGGATATGTAAACCACCTACAAATCATCCTCTATTATTGATGAGAAATGGATCTCACAAACTTCAATTGGATCAGGCGATGAAACACTTAGAGTGTCCACCTTAATATGTCATCTTCATTGGATTGAATCTGGAATTTTCTTATTGGTACATATTTCAGAACAACGTTGGCTCGAACCTAATGCGGATGTCGACCTTATTTCATACTTGAAAAATAATAATCTATTAGGGAATCTTGAACATGGTATATATAATATTTATGATTTATGTATTTATTTATCAAAGGTAAACCTAAAAAAAGTTATTCCAATATTAAAAATTGTCCCAAGTAAGAATGATGAATAATCTTTTCCTATGTTTCTGCAGAAAAACAGGTATATCATTAGAAAGTAATCTTAGTAAACAAAAATTTCCCAGAAAAAAATCTCAACGCGACCTAAATATTTGTGTCATATCAGGTATCTCTTGCTCACATCACATAATAAACTATACCAAAAAATATTTTTCTACAAACATAATAATTCATCCCATATTCCAATATATTAAAAAAATTCTATCCCTCAATATGAAACATTGATTACACATTGTCCCACCCCCCTAATGGCATCCTTCTATGGGTTGAAAATTAGATAAGGGAGATAATGTGCCTCACGACCACCTAAAATAGAAAATGGTTTAGCAAAAATATATAAGAGTATAATGAAAACACTGATGGGAGGTATTATAAAAGAAGGAGAATATGAGGAAAGAGAGAGAAGACAAAACCATTTAATATCTTATTCTTAAAATAAAAAAGGAATATATGAATACATTTCTATTATGCGATACAACTGGACAACTTGAATGAATCTAAATGTACCCAGAGTAAATCCATGATAATTACCATGAATCCCAACTTCCCCTTGAATAACTACACAAGATAGTAATGTCAATCCAGATCACTAACCGTCTTTTTCATTCCTGAAAAGTATATTTTTTATACTTATAATGAGAAAAACAAGTATACTCATTAGAAACTCCATGGGAGCCACTCATGGGGAAAAAACAAATCAAACTATGGACTGGTGGACAAAAAATGAACCCAACTAATCACCTATTAAGGTATTTTATACTCTCAATATCACGATCCCATATATATAATCATATAATATCCACCATATATTAAGATGGTTCCCCTATACTAATTCTCCACTTGTTTATTGAGCATACTATTCATTTCACATCCTGATCTATCTCTCACCTAAAGTATTCTAGCCATATTTTACATGGGATAATGTAACATATATTCCACCATGTACATCACATCATTTATTAGACATTATCCACATCCTGAGATAGTAATCAACTAGTTTTGGGATCCACCACATCTCTTATATCAAGTATTATTATTAATTCTATAACATCCAATAGTCTATATGCCTATAATAATCCTTAGGGTACTATAACCAAACATAAATGTGTGTGAAATTACCACAAGACATTATATTATTTTCAAAAATTATATATATGGTATATTAATCCTCATGCATACCAATATGTAATACTACTAGAAGAAGAGATTGGGGAAAGAGGGGTAGTCATCCATCCATTCCCCTCAAACATGGCTGATAGGGAAATAAAACACATAGAGTCCACTAGGTTTTAGTAACCCTATAGACATGGGTGTGGTAGTGTATGACATAAAACAAAATTCATGATATAAAAATCACAACCATAAAAGGTAATTAAACTTTATATAACCTCAGATAAAATTTTCTTATCTCGGAGACCCAACTACCACTATTATGGATTAGATATCCTTTATAAACATAAGTATTAAATGAACATTATAGAATTGATTATTTCATTTAAAAATTTTGAAATTACAATAAAAAAATACCATGTATATTCCCATTAGGAATAATCCATCTAATTCTATTTTTTATAAATAATTATCTTCTTTCATTCCACTCTTCCACTAACCCTGTTCAGTAAAAAGTAGCTATTGACTATCATTCCATTATTCTAGGTACTCTAGGACTTATCCTAAGCTATAATAAAACTGATTCATAATGTAAGCATGAAAAATTCCTCAATCATTTGGGATATATATATATATAATATACCTCTTCATATAGGTTATTTACTCATAATTGACCGGGATGAAACCACACACATTGTTTTTCATTGTCTTAGAGTGTGGCTCCCTTTATCATCCCCATGGATAAAGCCTTTTAATTTCCCTACACAATTGATGACTCTCTCAGTCTAGATCATCCTTCCTCTCTACACCTCCCTCCATTACTAAATGCATCATTGGCTGAACTATATGTTGATTGGTCTGATTTTCTCTCTTCACATTGATCTTCCACATCCTGGAATTCTAAGCTGGATATGAGAATTTTATTGTACATAATATCATAGAAGGGAACTTTTCAGTAATTGGAAGAATATATCAGCGGTGTAAGATTTTTTGTGTTGTTCTTTGATCATTGGGTTGATTGGGGTTTCATCATATGGTTGGCTTGGTCAGGCATCGGGTGGGGGGGTTTATGATTACTACATCAATTGATAACGAAAATGCATTATTGGATTTTCAAAGCATCAGGAAGGTGGGTGATAGAGACATTTTTTCATGGTGATTTTTTTGGTATTTTTAGATATGACATCATGTATAATATTGGAGATTTTGATATCGAACTTTATGTCTAAATTGATGGAGTTTCAATAGCTATTGAAGGATATAGATTTTATGGTGGTTGGTTCCCATTTGGGAAACATCGATGCTCAATTATGTTGCTGGAGAATCATTTCTAGTATTATGGTAGACATTTGGTCATATTTTGTCATGGGATGGTCTTTTGGATGAGTTTTAGGCATCATTTAAAGAATTGGATTTTCTCTCATTATATTTGCAAAGCATTTATATTTCCTACATATGGAATTGGGAGGGAAACCTCAATAGATGGATGGGTGTGCTGAGATCCATCATTCGTCCATCTATCTTCATTTGATTGATGTATGGGTACCCTATAATTTATTGGAACATTGTTTTTATGTCTAATTGGTGGAATATAATGTTGATAGTATAGTATTTTGCTTGAAATCATCATCTAGTGGGTGGCTCGAAAGAGTGATAGGTGTATGAGAACCTATCACCTGGTCCTTTTTAGACAATTCAGTGAGGTATGGAGGAGTCCTTTTCATTATTGTTTCATAAGGATGGAACAATTCTTGGTGGGTGGGTAGCACATCATATTTTACAGGATTCACTGTTAAAATTTCTGATGTGGGTGAGAGTTTTGGCTAGTTCTTGTTATGATGTATGTTTCTTACTGGGAATATGGGATTATGAAAGGGTTTTATGTCCATTTTGTTACAATTTTTTCATCTTTTCCATGCACTGGGTACCCCCTTCTCACAGCCTTCAAAAGGGGATCTCAATTTTTATACTCAATAAAGGGGTCTTGAACCTCAATGTTATAAATAAAAAATTACCCTGGCCATCCGACCTCTGATGTTGATTCATTATAAAAACTTATCTCATCTTTCAACACTATAAGATCCATATTTAACCCATTATATTATCATAGGATCCATCCCTAACACTGTCATCCATATCACCTTGTATAATATTATGTATATCACCATGCATCTATCACACCATCATCACTTCTGACTACATCCACCAACCCTGTAACAAAACAGAATTTTATCAATAGAAATTACCTTCTTTTAATTATTCCATATAATATAAATTACATCAAATCACATATGATAATATAATACTATAACTATTAATGTTGAATGAATTTAATAATAGGTATTTCTATAAGTTAAGGAACCTATACATATGGAATAGTAACTTGAGATTCAAAATAGTATTGTGACCATTAGAAACAGTAATCTGACCAACAGAATATAAACCACATCTATGAAAGTATAAAAAATTTTGTATCTTATAAATGATAAATTGATAAAATTATATCATCCTATAAGTAATTAAATGTTTTAAAAATTATAAATTAATTGTTGGTATTTTTATAAAACATAAATGTTTATTTTCAATATTATAATAAATATAATAATTTATAATAAATATTATTTTCATAAAATATATTCATATTTTAATTTTTTTCATCTTATATTAGGACAACATTATGATACCTTAACTAAATTTCCAAAGTATTTTAAAATAATTTATAATTACAATGTAATTATTTTCAAAGTAAATGATAAATTTAATAAAATATTAAATTCCCCATATTTAGAAAATTATTTTCATTAAATAGTGTTCATTTTTTAATTCTACATGTCAAAAAATGGGTTTGATGATTTTTTTGTATTTTTCTAAAATAGTTGATTTTTTTGTGAATGGTGAAATATGACAATTTATGGTATTTAACAAATTCATGAATAATTGACACATAGATGATTTATGGATAATGTATGCCTAATATCTCAGAATATCTAACATTATTTTATTATATGTAGTGATTGGGTTCTGTCTATTCACAATCTTGGGTAAAAATAATAAAATAATGAATAAAATAATAAAAAAACACACCTCTCCTCCCATATAAATATTACCTATTATCCTCACACATTGTAAGCCCTGAATCATGTAAAACATATTCCCAATATTTTTTGAAATACCATCCTCCACATACAAGATCATTAGGTCTCAAAAAAATTCCAAAACCGATTTCCCTAAAGAGGTTCTCAAGGAGACGAGTTCATGAGGTAAAATTATCTTTCTTTTCTTTTAATTTATAATCAAGTTCATTTATTTTATTATTCACGTCTAAACTAAAATTATACAATTTTATTTATAACTCTATAATAATATATATACTTAAATTATATTAGGTTAATAGAATAATTCATCATCCAATCCCTTATCCTCTCCTTTTTACTCTAAAAATTAAAACATCATTTGTAATGTGTCGATTTACCTCCATCATGTATGAATAAAATTAATTTTACTATACCACCATCAAATAATATCATAAATCCATTATAAAGGATTAAATATGTTGTTAAATTTACATAATTTCCTTATTATTTTTTAGTACAAACATATATACATAATAGTAAATAATAAAAACAAAACTGGTTTCTGATGATTGGAAAACCACCAAATTAATCTAAACGATTATCACTAATATTTTATCTGATAATTCATCCAAATACCATATAAGAATGATAAATAATATCACATAATATTCTATAAGTTCATTAATAACATATAATATCAATTATGTAAAAATATCCTCATTTTACATGAACTTCCATACACATATACAAGTGAAATGATCATGGAATCTAAGAAAATTAACACTCCCAAACAATGAAATTGAACACTACATTTCATAATTTTTTTAAATGAACATAATAAAATTATAATTAATAAAATAAATGTAGAATATTTTTTTCTTTTATTAATTAATGAATCTAATTTTATTATCTAGGATATTAATGTGAATAAATCATTCCGACATAAGGTAAGGGGATTCCAAAACACAATTTTATTTTTTGGGTTATTTACAATTCATTAAAAATGTTAGTATGAGTGTTATTTTATTTTTTCTAAAATATAATTTATTTTACTCCCCTTTTAATTTTGATGATATAAAATTTTCCATTTGATTTTATGAAAAACGAAAATATTTTTCCAAAATAACAATAATTTCTAAAAACAAATGTTTCAATTTTCTTGAGATTGTTTCTTCGTCTCTCATGGTTAATGATTCTTAATCAAGTATGAAATTCCCTTTTTCTTTTAAGAACCAAATTTTTTTATTCATGACTATTTTCTTAATGAAATTATTATGAAATCCATTTCCTTTCTATGAGATAGGTTATGTTTACGATTGATATACATTCTATGTGTAAAATATGATTATGTAAATGTTATGATGCGACGATTGTGCCCAGAATTTTATCGCACTCCAATTAAATGGGAAATGTGATGTATCTCTTGAGAAAAGGTGGAATATGTGTCAAGATGATTCTAGATTATTTCATAATGAAAATGTTCAAATTATGCACATATGTTACACATGATCTTGATTCACGATTTTTTTCACAATAATGTGTTGTAGTTGACAACAAAGACATGGTGTTTCATTTTTATGAATTTCTACATTCCATGCCATTATCTAGCACTACCTCTAATGATGACGATGATGATCCAAATCTCATTTTATGATTATGATTACCATTTTCATCCCATTTATATTTATTCACGTTTTAATCTATCCTCTTAAATGGATTTTAGGTTACCCATTTCCTTAATGTATATCACCAGGTGAATACTTATACTAAGGAGAATATGGGGGCTAATAAGAAGTTATAGAAGATGGAATTAAATTAATTTTAATGTTTTATTTTGTAAAAGTTGTCTATGGTCCCAATTTTGTCAAGACACTATAACTTTGGATCATTGTTTTGAAAAAATATTATAATATTTAACTTTAAAATGGTGAAATAATATTCTATGAAAAAAAGGGTAAAAATAATTGGTATCATAGCATAGTTTAGTTAATTTTTGAATTCAGATGATAGAAAATTTGGGGAAACCCATTGTATGAGACTAAGTGTATGTAAGAACCCAAGAATCTTATTTTGTAAAAATTATATGTATAGGGATCCCACAGGATATTTATTTAGAGAAATTTTTACCAAGGAATTAATTATTTATTCATGAATCATTGACTTATGTTTCTTTCAAACCATATCTATTTTATAAATGGTGGGAACCAGGAGAAACTTAGAAAACCTTCTCTGTGAGGGAAAAAAATTCAAATTACTAAATAAAATTCCCAATACATTTGGAGGTGGAGTTCAAAATTTAATGGTGATGCTTACCTAGCTGTCTCAGTCTATGAAAAATAACATGAATAATGTGGATGGTCCTCCTTTAACTGAGAGAGGGAAAATGGCAATCAAGTATTTTATATAAAAATTACAATTAATGTCAATTGTATCTTGGGATCCACTATTCATATAATAGTGGGTGAATAAAATAGAGAATATATTTTCTATTCTTCACTATTATAAGATGGATAAGGTGACTTTGTTCAATTATTTTTTAGATGGAGAGGTCGATCAATGGTGAGTGTTGATTAAGAAAATGAATCTGAAGGATCAAATTGAAGATATGGAGTAGAAATAATTTGATAAAATGTTTCATAAAAAATATTTCAATTGAAATTTTTTAATAAACATTAAGAGAGAATTCAAAGAGGTGAAGAAAATGGGAGGTGAATCTATCACAGATTGTGAAGAAAATTTCACAAGGCATGCAAGGTGTGCCTTGTGTTTTGATATAAAAAATGATAGACAAATAGATAGATTGTTTAGTTGTTTATAACCAAAATTTCGAAAGTCTCTATAAATTTGAGACATTAGGAGTTATGATGATGTTTTTTGATGTGATCTCAAATCATATATGGCTTTTGGATAGTGGGCCCTGGCGATAGTGATAGGAAATGAAAGATGGATTTTCAAAATTGTAGATCTAAAGAAAAAAGTGGAAAGAAAACTCAACCACTCACATGTAATAGATTTGGAAAGATAAGTCATTTTAATTGAGTCAAAGGGATGGGGAAACGCTACATGTCAGGAAGAGAAGTCCGTCATGATCATAAATGTTGAAGAGACACAAGGAAGTTGGAAAATGTGATGAATGAAAGAATAGAACCACCTATAGTTCAATGATTTAATTTTTTGGAGAAAGGTCACTATAGAAGCTAGTTTACTAAACCTTGATCCCTTGAGGGTAATTCGAGTTAGCAACCACCAACTCCAAAGAATCATGGGAAAGCTCCTACCATAACTACTGCAATGTTGGAGCTAAAAAATGATGTGGTGATAGTGAACCTAATTATACATTCATGAATAGTGAACTTAATATTTGATTCTGGTTTTACACATTCTTTCATATCTTTAAATTTTAGTAGAATATTCTAACACCACCTCAAAATATGGAGGTCGAGTTATATCTTTGAATACAAAATGGGGAAATTATTGTATCCAAAGTATATAACTCCTCCTTAGATAATAATTGTGGTCAAAACCTCTTAAAAAATCTTGAATTTCTTCAATTGGTGGAGTTTGATACTATATTGGGAATGGATTGAATTTATTTATAAAAATCCAACATTAACTGTCGGGAAAGATAGATCAATATTCACATCTCGAGGTATCCTCCTATTAGGTAAAACTGTATGGAGGGGGATGAATGTCCTTCAGAACCATTGTCTCAATTATGGATATTATTTCCTTATAAGAAATCATATCTAGCTTAAATGATTAAGACAATAGAGATAATCGTGCTTGAGGAAATGCCCAATTAGAGTGACTACACTGATGTGTTCCCTAAAGAGTTCATGTTCTTCTTTCCTGACCAAGAGGTTGAGTTCTCAATTGAACTTATTCATGGATATATTTTTATATCAACAAAACCTTATAGAATAGAGACCATAGAGTTGGGGCAATTTAATGTGATTCACCATGGGGTGCGCCAGTCTTCTTCATCAACAATATAGAGGGTTCAATGTTCATATTTATTTATTATTGTGAGCTCAAAAAAGTCCTGATAAATAAAAATTATCCCCTACCATGGAAGGATGGATTATTTGATCAACTATCAAGTGCCAAGTAATTTTGTAAGGTGGATATTCAGTCTGGATATTCCAAATTAATGGTAAGTAAATAAGATATTCCCAATACTGACCATCAAATGAGGTAAAGATAGTATGAGTCCATTTTTATTTCATTAGGACTCAATAATTCTCCATTAATATTCATGGAAATAATTAATAGAGTCTTTAGATATTACCTCAACAAGTTTGTGGTAGTATTTCTAGATGATATTGTAATATATTCTAACAACTAGGGGGGACATGAGGATCATGTTAGTACTATGATAAAGATATTATGAAGGGAGAACAATTATGAAAATTATAGTAAATGTGAGTTTTGGATCGATGAAGTACCATTATTGGGTCGTGTAATCACTAGTAAAATAATATATATGGACCCTTCCAAGACAAAGAAAATGATAGGGTGTCCCAAGAAAACATTTGTAATGAAGATCCACAGTTTCCTTGGTATAGCTCGTTATTATAGATGATTTGTGAAGAATGCCTCTTGATTTTAAAACCAACAATCCAATCTGACTCAGATGTGAGAAATTTTTATTTGGGACAGTGAATGTGAAGACTGATTTAAAGAGTTAAAGAAGAGGCTTATCACTACCCCAACAGTCTCAATTTCAACTAGTGGGGAACTCTCTATGGTATAAAGTGATTATTCAAATAATGGGTTAGGATATTTACTGATGTAAAATGATAATGTAATAACCAAAAACTCAAGGGAGTTAATAATTCATGACAAAAACTATCGCATGCATGATCTAGAGTAGGAAGATGTGATACTCACACAGAAAATTGGAGGCATTATCTCCATGGGGCGAAGTGTGAAATATATTCTATTTATAAGAGCCTCAAATATATATTCACATTGAAATATATTAATGTGAACAAAAAAAGATGGTTATAGATCCTCATGGATTACAACTGCAGAATCCACTACCATCCTGGTAATGCAAAAGAGGTGACAGATGCTCTAAGTATAATTCATCACACATCTTTATCAATGATGATAATTATGAAGGATCCAATCTTCTTGGACCTGTAAAGGATAAACATGTGAATCATTATGGAATGAAAAATGTAAATATTTTCTCAAATCTTTTATCAACCATACCTCATGGAAAGAATAAATTGTGTTGAAATAAATGATGTGGAAATTTAGAAAAAATGTGGAAGATATCAGAAATGTGAAATCTATAGTGTTAAAAATTGATGAGGTATGAGTCATCAGATTTAGATCATGGCTAAGTGTACCATCCAATCCAGAGATAAAGAATTAGCCTCTGATTTATGCACATAGCTCAACCATCTATATTAATCAATGGATCACAAAGTGTATTGAGATCTCTAAGATAACTGTTTGTGGGACACTATGAAGAAGGAGATCACTAAGTATACATCAAAGTGACTAGTATGTCATAATATGAAGGATGAAATGAAAAATTATAATGTTATGATGGAAATAGAATCCATTCCAACATGGAAAAGGAAAAAAATCAATATACTTTTTCACCAAATGTCCTAAGACATTCATAAGAAATAATTCTATATGGGTTGTTGTGGATTTTATTACAAATAAAACTCACTATATCTCATTTACAGAGGACTTCTCAATGGTTCAAATTTCACTGATATATATCGAAGAAGTGGTAATGTTCATAGGTTACCACAATAAATTATATCTTACTGAGATATAATATTTACTTCTGTGTTATTTCAAAGTCTCCAATATGATCTAAAAATGATCTAATCATCAGCACGATTTATCGTCCTCAAACCGATTGCCAATCTAAACAAATAAAATAAAACATTGGAATACTTGTTAAAAGCATGTTATATGGACTTCAAAGAAGGATGATTCAAACACATTCATCCGGGTGAGTTCTTTTATATCAAAATATTCCACTCGAGCATCCAAATGGATCTATATGAAGCCCTTTATGGGAAAAGATGTAAAACACCGACACTATGGGATGAATTTGATGAACATAAGCTGCTGACACCCGAAATGGTCAATAAAATAGTAGAAAAGGGGAAAAACATTCAACAACACATCACGAAATCCCAATATCGACAGAAGAGATATGAATCCTATCATCGATGAGACAACAAGTTTGAGGTTAGGTACATGGTATTCCTCTATGTATCTGTATGTAATTGTATTGTTTTATTTGGGAATAAAGGATAGTTGAGCCCCATGTACATCAAACCCACTTAAATTCTTCACTATGTCAGCGTTATGGCCTATCTACCCACACTTCCCCAAACAATTTATCATGTACATGATGTATTCCATGTATATCTCTTGATGTTGTACATACCAGATCTCTAACATGTCATGAATCCAAAGGTGGTAGAGTTTGAAAATGACCTCCCTTTCCAGGAGAAATAGATGAAGTTCTTGGATTATAGAGATAATATTCAACAAAAAAATAATACTCACCTGGTCAAAGTTATATAGTGGAACCACAAGTATAAAGTGGGAACAAGGGAACCCTATGAAGAAATCACGGATAAGTACAATCACCTATTTTTGTAGAATAAAATTTAAATAGAGAAATTTTATAATGAGGGAAGAATGTAAAACCATATAATTTTATCAATGGAAACTCATTTCATATAATTATTCCATTTATTGTAAATAATATAAAGTCACCCAAGTGAACATAATACAAACATTATAAATGATGACTGAATTAAATAAGTGGTATTTCTAGAAGTTAAGGAACCTATACTTGTGGAATAGTAACATGACCATTGGAATAGTAATATGAACTTTAGGAATAGTATTCCAGACAATAGAATAGTACCCTTATATATATGAAATTATAAATAATATTTAGGAAACTTATAAATTATTATATGATATAATTATATCTCACTGTAAGTAAATAAAGGTCTTAAACGTTATTAATTTTCTTTTGGATTTTTAATAAAACATAAATGTTTATTTTCAATTATATAATTAATATATTAATTTAAAATAATGTTTTATTCCCATAAATTAGATTCATAAATTAATTGTTGTTTTCTTAAGATTATAAAATAATTTTATGATACTTTAATTAATTTTTAAAAGTATTATAAAATCAGTTATAATTATAAAATTAGTATTTTTCACGTAAAATACTATTTTAATAAAAAATTATGTTTCTCATATATGTAGAAAAATATTTTCATAAAATAAAGTTTAATTTTTAATTATATATAAAAAAAATTTGGGTGAATTTTTTATATTTTGGAAAAATAGTTGTTTTTTAATAGGGAATTACCGTAATTTATGATATTTAACAAATTCATAAATTATTACTTCATAGATGGTGTGGGGATTATGTAAGCACAAAATCTAAAACAATCCTTAATTATTTTAATATATTTATGGATATGGTTAAAACTATTCATAGTCTTTGGCCAAAAGAAAAAATTAATGAATAAAAAAAATAAAAAAACACCCCTCTCCTCCCATTTAAATATCATCCCTCACCACCTCTTCTCCTTACAACATCCTTGCCCTGATGCTTTTAAAATTTCTTCCAAATACATGTCCCATGTCCCAACCCCCCCCCCCCCCCCCCCATGTCCATAATTACTTCATCTCAATAGAATACCAAAACCAATTTTCCAAAGAAGGTTCTCAAGGAGAATAATTCAAGAGGTATAATTCACATTATTTTATTTTATTTTATTTTCATGTTCTTTACATTTCTTATTCTATCCTCATATACCCATATCCAAGTTGAACTATATATAAATCAAATTTAAATATATTGTAATTTTTTCATGTTAATGGAATAATTCATCATCAAACCCTTGTCCTCTTTATTTTACTCCAAAAATGAAAACACCATTAGTTATGGGTCGGTTTACCACCATCCTAGATGATGCAGTTTAATTTTCCTATAACACCTTAATTGATGGTCATGAAACCTTTATAATAGTTGAAACAGATTTTATAATATATTTTATAACCATTTTTCTATTCTAGAACTAACATATGTACATAATATTATATAATAAAATTAAACTAGTTTGTGATGATCGAAAAACCACCAAATTAATCTAAATGATAATCATTAACATTTTATCTAATGATTCATCTTCATACCATAAAAACATTCGATATATAAGATCTAATGTTATTCTACATTTTCACTAATAATATATAATATAAATTCTATAAAATTATCCCCATTTTACACAACCCTCCATACATTTATACACGTGAACCGATCATGAAAACTAAGAAAATGAACATTCTCGGACAATGAAATTGAACAGTATAACTCATAAAAATGGCCATAAAAGAACATAATAAAATAATAATAAATAAAATAAATGTATACGTTGTTCTTGATTTATTAATTAAATAATATAATTATATTATATAGGATATTAATGTGGAGAAATAATTCAAACATAAAGTAAGGGGATTCTCAAACCCTATTTCATTTATTTGGGCTATTCCTCTTTCGTACCAAATTTTAGTATGTATGTTATTTAAATTTTACTAAAATATATTTTCATTTTCCTTCCCACTTAATTTATTTTATATAAATGCTCCAATATGATTCTATGAAAAATGAAATTATTTTTCCAAAAGAACTATTCCTTCTACAAAACATGCTTTAATTCGCTTGATATTGTTTCCTCATCACTCAAGGATGACAACTCTAATCACAAGTATGTTATTCCATGTTTATTTTTTGATTCACATGTTTTATTCATGAATTTATGCCTAATGAAATTCTTAAGAAACCCATTTCCTTTCAATGGGTTATTTTTTGTATGTTATTGAAATATGTTATAACAGGAAAACATGATAATGAAAATGATATTATGAGGCCGGTGCGGTCAGATTTATATATTACACTAATACATTAGGTAATGTGATGTATCTCGTGAGATAATTTTGGAAATTCATAAACATGATGCCAGAGTTGTTCATAATAATGATGTAATGATTGTGAACATATTTTATATGTGAAAATTATGCTATCTTTGTTTACAACTATGTGTGGTTGTTAACTACTAAGACATTATGTATCATTTTTATGAATTTACACGTTCAATGACATTGTCTAACGATTCTTCTCAAGATTATTATGATGATACTATGATCATGTTATAAGGATGAATATTATTCTAACCCCATGTTATATTGAGTTATGTTCTTATATATACCCTTACTGTCCTTTTATCTCACCCTTTCCTTTGATGTATATCCATATGTGAGTCTTTATAATAAAAATAACTTCATGTTCAATAAGAAGATAGATAATATGGAATTAAAAAATATCTGTTTTATTCTGTAAAAGCTGTTTGTGGTCCTAATTACCCCAAGACACAAAATATTTGAATCTCAGTTTTGTAAAACTATTATATTATTTATCTTTAAAATTATGTAATACTAATGTAAGAAAAAGAAAGTTCATTATAAACCATAGAATCCTTGAAAAAATCTCACAAAATGAATCACCTATCCTAGGATAACATCACATAACATTACATGTCTCACATCTAGAGAAATAAAATAGGCTATAAAAATGTAGTTAATATTGAAGATAAAAAGTAAAAACCAAGGCATCTTACAATCAAAAAAATGAGCTCACTCGTCTCCAAGAAACTACCTTGATAAATAAATAGTATATTTTATATACAGAATTTACCTGTTCATTTTTTACTTGTAAAAACAATTGAAAAAATATAGCATTATTCATTAAAATCTATGAATTACTTAAATATACTTTCTAGATAAACTTAGGTTTTCATCATTTCTTTGGAAGAAAAATATCATTTAATCATGAATCAAACATTAAATTTATTTCCATTAAAATATAATAGAAACATTTATATTTAAAATTACTTCAAGAATTAATTATCCATCTTGAGTTTCCATAATTAATTTTTCTTTTAATTCTCATCAATATCAAAACATTCTAAAACTCTTCCTAGAAATAGGTAACACTATATCTTTAAAATATAGAGGCAAAACAATATCAATATCGAAAAACACAAGATCACAATTACCATAAACATATTCATTTATTTAATCAATTGTAATAGTAATTATGGTTAATTACCCCACTCCAATATAGGTAATGAATAACGACATTATGATTTTACATTAAAAGGGATATAAAAAATCCCCTTCATGTAATGGAACTTTCCAACCAAAATCCATGGAAAAGAGAGTAGAATATATAATTATGTCACCAAATGGATAACCCAATGATAAAGAATTAAAAATCATCCAACTATTGCTAAGATTGATGGAAAATTAAAGAGAAATAATCACTTACCAAATGCATGATATAGAATTGTAGGAAAAAGAGTGTGAACCAAACACTCAAAATTCCGAGAAAATCATGAACTGGGTGGTACGTAGTGAATTTCGATAACACTTCAAGGGAGAGAAACATAATATGATTCGTTGGACTCTAAGATACCAAGAAATTATTCAAATAGTATAATGATCCACAATTTTGAGTTAATGATATGAGAAGATTATTATTTGTAGAAGGAAAAACATTAAATAAAAATTAATGTCAATCCCATTTAATTCACATTAGAAAATTACATTAAATGTTTTAGAATTTTAATAACCCAAGGATATAATTATCCTCTTGAAAAAATATCTTAAATCACTTATTCAATAATTTAAAATTGTTTTTGTGGTGTCAATTTAATATTTGTGACATTAAGGGGATAACTACAATTTTTGAAATATTATATAACAATCTTCAATTAGGACAATATGATACAATTTAAAAAACATGTCACCATTATACTACCATTATATAATTAAACCAATATTTTACCATTAGATCAATATACTACCATTATATTGATCTACTACAGCCAAACAACTTGATACTATCAGGCTAACCTAATATCGCTAGACCAATTCGCTGCCACCAAAATGACTTACTTCATAATGATCAAGATGATATCTCTAGATAAACCTACTACCTCTAAACCATCCTAATACAACTAGTCCTACTTTTTTACATCCATAATAACATGCTACGGAATGAAAATCATGCTACTACGAGAGAAACTCACTACCAAAAGACTAATATGCTATCATCAAACCAATCTCCTATCTATAGACCAATATTCCACCACCATACCTATATACAACTATCATAATAGTCTACTACCAAATAAACGGTATTCTATAGTCATATTAGACTACCAAATTTAGAAAAACATTCTTCTATAAGTAAAATATACTACTATCGATCTATTATTCTACCATCAGACTAGTCTTATACCATTAGTACACTCTTCAACATCTATAACATTATACTATTTTCAAAAAAATTCTACCATCAAACTAGTCATCTACTATTATAATAAGTCAAGCGATGATAATTTTAGTTAATAGAATTCTCTAAATATCCCCATGTAACCTACATAACTATGTAAAATACATAGGTATGGTTTTTAGGAACTAAGGTCTTACATGAATTGAATTTAGTTTCAATGGGATTTTAAGGTAGTTAAAAATGGTTTCAACAATGTTTTAACAATATTTTTATTTATCATATAGTTTTGTTCGATGTTTTTGTTGTTGTTTTGGGTGGAAAGGAATAATTGTATTAATTTTATGATTTCTAAATAAGTTACTCATGTTTTATTTGAAATATGATACCATATTACACATGAAAAATTTAATAAATTGGTTCTTTATTATTGTGTCTGAAAAAGTTTTGTTAATAGAAATGATCATTTTTGAAAAAGAAATGAAATGATTTAACATTACATAAAAATAATTTTAATTTATAATAATTTGGTCGAATCATATTTTATTTTTATAAAAATAATGTGAGGAATATTATCAAGGATGTTTTTTATTAAAAAAATATTTCACAATTTTTAAATTGTATTTATTATAAAAATGGGTTTTTATGTAATGTTTGTTATTAATAATCTTAATGGGAATATTTTTCGTGATATGTACATGTTTGTGAAAACCCTTTGGGTTTAATTAATTCTTTGGGGCTACACAAATTTAATAATTTATAAAAACTCAATAAAACTAACTATAAATGTAGTATCTAGAAAGTCCAAGTGTTGAACTGACAGGGATGGATCATATTTTCTAAATTAATTAAGAAAAATAAAATTTAAATGGTTTTTTGTCTGAAATAAATATAAAAATAGAGAGGTTTATTGGGTTGAATATCAAGATAGTTGACATGAAAGGTTCAGTTATTTTCAGGTTCATGTGCAAGGGATTCCATTGATTATGGGTTTACTTAGGTTCGGTGTCAGAATTGAGTCTACATGGATCATTTATCTAGGTACCATGAACTAATTCTATGATTTCACCATGGGAATTGTCATATACTATATTATATCTTAAAACTAGGTAAATTAAAACCTTATTTAAACATAAAATACTGATATTTCATATTGGATATATGAAAACTAAGGAAATTAATTGATGCAATAATATGAAACACCTCAAATCACAAACAATGGTCATGAAATATGAATAGAAGAAGAATTTTATTTTAATAAATGGTGTTTCAACAATCAAAGACATGAATAAAAAATGAAACAATCCCTAACAAAACATCCCCCCTACAATCACATCCATTGGAACAAAATAAACTTTTCTCTCATTGTAGGCATGATGACAACAAGAAACATGGGTACCCATGAAATAATGGTATTGAAGAACAGTGATGAAGCAGGGACTTGGATCGTCACTCCATGCATAGATATCATTTTTTGAAGTTTTTCTATCTCCCCTAGTCCTATAATCCCTTATCGGTGTCAAACAGGGGATATTTTTATTTCTAATCCTATCAAACCTTGGGCACATATCATTTTTTATGTTCATTGATAATTACACAATGTGTAATAGAATTTCATGGTGTGGAATATCTCAATTATCACATTTTTTATGTACATTGTCAATTTCAATGAAAATTGGTATTTAAAAATTTCAAATAATTTAATGTATTTACATGGTGTGTATTGGTCTTTCATAGTGTGTAATGGAGTCATTGCTTTTCTTGCATGACAACTTCATTCAAAAAAATTAGGTGTAATTTCATTACATGATATGATACAGGTCATTGTATCGTTTTCCATATTTCTTCACCTTCTCCAAAAGCTAGTTTCATACCACATTTTTTCATTCTGTTTCCATAAATCTATTGTTTCAAACCATAAAAAAAATAAAAAATTTTACAAAAGCGGAATGATTAATAAATTAAATAAAATATATATATATATTATAACACTCTTAAATGTATGAATGAAATACATTAATTAGTATAATTTAATTTGTAAAATATTATGTTATTGGATTTTTCTCCATGTCTATAATGGTATAAGTTTAGGTATCTAATGGTAGAGGATTTTGTGACTGTTTCCCATAGAATCATGTATGCCAAAAAGGATTTCACATCCCATACTGTAATATAGTTATTTTGTTATACTATATTTTCTCATAATGATCACCATTTTTTCTAATTAAAACCATTACATGACTCTACCATTGGGTTTTGAGTTATTTCAGTCCATCTTTCCAAAAGAAGGTGGTCATTATGATATTACCAGTGTCCCCTAGGAAAGAATGTTGGCTGAGTTCATGGGAGGTTGAGATCAACCTATATATTTTTATAGTTACTTATTATGAATTCTTGAACACTCTTCATGACATTGGACATATTAGGGGATCATTCCCAAATCATTGAATATGACTGGTTAGGCATATACTTTTGGGTTTTCATTAACTTGAATTAATTGGAACATCTAATTATATTTGGAATTATACATAATTATTATATTAATTAGTGATTTTATGGTTTAATTACACTGTTTAGGTAAATTTATAATCTCTTACAATATTGATTTCAATTTTCACTTTTAGTCTTGGGATTGAGGCATTGAGAGGGGATTCTTATATATCAAAATGAAAATAATTAGAACCCGCGTTTTTTGGTGGTTGTATAGAAATTTCATACCTTCTATGGTTGTTTTCCGAGGACTATTATTGTGACTTTTTAGGTCATACATCCATAAACTATTTAATAATAGGCGAATGGTTCCCAGAATTGGTTTTTATGGGGATTTTATGTGAAGTTCCCCATCAGGATAATATCAATGGAAATATCCCACAGTGAGTATGGGTTGGTTTTATAGGGAACATGTCTCCATAAAGTAAGTGGTTTGTTTGTTTAGTATGGATATGTCACACTAAGAAATATATGACATCATAATAAATATCACCCAATTAGAGGATCCCATGGAATATGTATTTGATAAGAAAAATACTGTGATTTCATGGAGGGAGTACGATCCTCTAGTTTAGGGGAATGATTTCATCATGAATATGGACCAAAAAGATAGTGGTTTTTATTTTTTGACATTGATCTTCATAAAGGAATCATTCATATCCTAATCAATTAGAATAAAATCTAATGTAGTTTGTGTCTCACAATTTATGGTCATGTGGCATCATTGTACCATATGTTTCGACATCATGTAGTACATATACTATCATATAGTTTTATATGGAATTACATAGAAATAATCATGAAGTTAAATATCATGTGACTCTAATGTTTATTTCATAAAAGTAGTTATTGTATAGATTTAAAAGTGTCTTCTGAATAATGGAATTCCATGATATAAACATCGTCAAGGATATGTCCCTTCAATGTGTAATGGAATTTATGGAGTATATCCCTATGAAGAGGGGTTTCATTGGGGGTATGACCTTGTGATTTTGAATTATAGATTATGCATTAGATTACTTGGTGTGTCTCAATTATAAATCATTAGGTTGATATCATTAATGATTGGATGAATGATTGGTTAGGTCATAAATATAATAGGAAGGGAACATATTTAATGGGGGAATAAATTTTACAAGTGAAATGATACTATACATGGATGCACATTATTTTTTACCAACTCACAATATACTAGTTTACGATGAGGAATGACTAGATAAATGGGGGATGCCACCCCTTGTTTGAAAGATACATGGGATTACACACAGGCTCCACATTATGTTTCTTAGTAACTGGTATAACTAGATTGGGTCTTATTCATGGGTATTTTATACCACCATATTTTCATCTCTTTCTCATTGATAACTCTTTAAGGTGAATCATCATTGTAAACCTTGTTGGTTTTTATACAAGGAATGAAGGGTCCTTCCTTAATGACTAATTTATTTTAATCATGGCCCACTAAGAGAATATTTAGAAATGAGAATATTCTATAATTATATCTAGAAATGGAGTATCATTGTCATGAGGATATTTGTTTACATTCCCAATAGTGTTTTACATATCTAATATGAAAATTTTAAAGACCTGATTTATTAATGGAATACAAAATTTAAGATGTAAACACCCATTTTCATGAATTAATCATGTATATGAAGTGGGTAATGAGGTTACCATGATAATGGGATTCCTAAGCGGGATACCTCAGTGAAGATATCCTTTATCAGTATAAATTGGTGGACTTTATTCCCAATTGTGGTAGAAGAAGAGGACTCTTCACCATATTTTGGGGATTGGACAGTGATTCTCCCTAGTGAGGGCTAGTGGAGGTTGTCATGACCCGTCCTTGGGGCCCGTGCCGTGACTACCCCAAGCCTGCCTTCCATAGGCCAGGGGCTGGAGACTAGCACCATGGCATAAATCCCGATAAAAGGGAAGGCATTGCCTTTGTAAAGTAAACCACAAACACCATAGAGCAAGCAGACAGAAGTAAAAACTAAGTAAAAACTGGTACAAAAGTAAGTGCGGAAATGTAAGTGGGCCAGTATACAAACCCAAACTAAAAGTACAGTACAACTGGAAGGGAAAACAACTACTGAAAAGTAAGACTGCAACATCGAGTCGTCCACTAGAAGTCCCACCTGAAGGTTGGGTATGGATAGCCTCCACATCTCCTCGGGTCCAGCCGTCCACTCTGAGTACGTCTCGCCCACTGGTATACCTCCAGGTACCATCCTGCTCTGCAAGCCTCTACCACGATCAGCACTGTCCGTCGTCTACAACCAACACAACTTAGTGCGGGCATAGCCTGTGCAGGGGTGAGTATAAGCTACTCAGTAGGGACCCCGAGACCCCCGAAGGTCTCACAGAATCCACAAAGGATAATCTACGAAGGAAAGATACAATCAAGAAGTAACATCTGACACTGCTTAGGTATATGCCCATACATATACCTAAGTCATCAATTCCAGTTCGGCTCCAACACCCGAGCTCAAGTTCAACCCAGTCCACACAGGTAAGCAAAACGTAAATCCACATAGGATAGCCAACACAATCCACAAAGGAAAGAAAAACAGGATTCAGCTCACACATGTATACTTCTTCTTATGATGATAGAGATGATCAGATATACCACTGATTCATCTAAGCCGTCGGACCCACAAATGATCGATAGGTATTAACCCCCGCAATGACCCACAAAGGATATGACCCACACAGGATAGATAGGTAACTAACCCCCGCAAAGACCCACACAGGATCAGACCCACACAGGATCTGTAGGCGCTGGCCCACACAGGACCGCTTAGCAATGACCCACACAGGATCGGAACCTCTCCGGATCGGTAGCCCTAACCCACAAAGGATCGCTGAGTGCTGTAGTCGTCGCTGTCGAATCCACTAAGGATCTCTGTACAGTCGTCGTCGTCACAGTAGCAGTCGCAACCAGCTCTTGGGTTCCCGCACACAGAAAGCTCGTTTGGGAGGGTCCGCTCCATGATCCGAGAGGCTGATACATCAACTAACACATAGTCCAGATTTGATGTATCCAAAAGTTCCGCTACATCAACAGGAACTCAACGTCACAGACGGCAGGTCAATCGGGCGCCCGATCTGAGGGTTATTGGATTTTTCGTTCCAGGGGCTCAGTTGGTTTTTAAGGCAAAACCAATCCAACCGTACTCCACCTGCGTCCAAACCTCGGGCGGAGTAAGCCAAAAGATCCGTCTCACTTAGAGGAATCCATCAAAGTCGAAGGCACGTCCATCAGACGTCTGGAGCTCAAGATATGAGCATTTCTTCTCTGAGGGCCCGATTGGTTTCGTGTACGAACCAACCCGGCCAAACCCAATGTAATCCGAAACCTTATGTTCAAAATACCAAAACGACCTTTTTGATCCAAGGATCGCATCGCCGCTGACAGTGCGTTGATCGAAGGCCCGCAGCTCAAGATACGAGCAAAAGACTGAAATGGTCCGAAAACGGGGGGCCTGGCCCTGGCCCGACCCGGCCCAACCCCCCTGGGACGGCCCGCACCGGGCCGACCCGACCCAGGTTTGGGTCCGACCTGGCCCGGCCTGGCCAGAGTGGCCCGGCTCAGCCGGTTATGGCCGAGCGGAGCGGAGGGGCGTACTGCCCCCGCGTGAGAGAATTGCGCCCCCCCGTGTGGGGCCGCCCATGCCAGCGGACGCGGCCGGGCCGCCGCGTCCGGTGCTCCTCAGGTCCCGCGCGGTCGCGGGACCGCGCGGCTACAGCCGCAGCTTCAGCCGCGGCGCGCCGCCGCCTTTCGCCGCTGGCGCCACCGTGCCGGCGTGGCGCGCCGGCAGGTCCCTCGGGTACCACCGGATGAGTTCCGGGGATCGGAATTCCTTGACGTCTTCCCAAAATCCCTCACGGGGTTCGTCCTTCACTGCGAGGACCCCGCGTCGCCCGTGCGGCCTGCTTTGTCAACGTCCGCCATTTCGTACATCAAGAACGAAAGGGGTGGTCGGTTCGGACTTGTTCGTTTGTCCGCACCCACCGCGTTAGCGGTTTAAAAGTCTCACAACAAATATTTAATCAACGTCGTGGGTATAAATCAAAAATTTTTAAATAAATCAAACCCCTACCTCATCGTTGTCATCATACGTGAGTTCTTCACGGGATTGACCGTCGCGAAAGAAGAGGATCGTCGCATCGCGGAAGGGGGCGTCGCTTCGTCGCTGTATACGGAGTCGCGTCGACGATCTTCGAGGGTTAAATAAAACAAACAGATTAAATTGCATGTTTAAACCCATGTTGATGATAAAATCCATAAAGAATTAGAGAACTGTAATCCCCTACCTCAAGCAGTTGATGATCGGAGATTGTTACGGGGAAGAAACGTCGCGAAAGAAGCGTCGCGAAAGGAGAATCGCCACCGTCGTGGAACACGGCGCCGCATCTTCGATCTCCAAGGGTTCAACATTCTTCGCATTTTTCGCGTTCTTCGCATTTTTCGCGAAGCAGGTTAAAGATCTCAAGCCTTAGAGTCTTCTTCGAATCCTCTCAACGAGTAATCCTCAAGAAAGACATGCATTGGTCTTATTTTATTAACATGCCAACAATTTGAAAAACAAGTTAAGAAACGAACCATTAATTCAGTGAATTAATGGTAACGTCTTAGCTGTCCAATTAATAGGAGCGTTAAGAGTTTAGAAAACGTACCAGTTGACTTTCATTAAAGAGGAGTTTTCGCGGGTGCGTTACTTAGGAGAAAAGAGACGGTGGGGCTCATGTGGGCCCCACCTCACAAATATCCTACCAAGTGGGTAGGATATTTTAGATTTCACCCTATCCGCTTCAACTTTACTTAAGTGGCTTTATGTGGCTTTAAGTGAAATAAAATAAAGTTGTCGCACCACTTTGTTTTATTTTCATCACTTAAGCCCCAAAAATTAAAAACCAAACCCGAGCAAACGCAACTCCGGAAGAGGCGTTTCTAAGAAATTACTGGTGCTATGATTCCATCGGTGCCCTTGGAATTCGATTTCGAGCACCGGTTCAAAATTTAGAAAAACCCGCTCGTTCGTTCACTGAACGTACCCGAGCCAAACTTCGGAAAATGATTCCGTGCACACCGGGCCTTGGAATCACGTGCCGTCAGAAACTACGTTCTTGTAAAATTCCAAAGAAAATTAAGAAAAAAAATTCCTTGAATTTTACAAGTCTTTACATAACTCCCTCCTCAGGGATTTACGTCCCCGTAAAGATACATCATAAACTAGTGAAACAAATATGGGTACTAAGCATGCATCTGAGCCTCCCGCTCCCAAGTGCTCTCCTGGAGGATCCTGTGTTGCCATCTGATGCGCACTAGAGGAATTGACCATCCACATAGGACCTCATCCTATTGATCCTCGATCTCCACCAGGACCTCCATAAACGTCACCCCATCATCAACATCTAGCTCCCCGTGGTCAATGATGTGCATCGAGGCATGCACGTATCTCCTCAGCTGAGATACGTGGAAGACGTCGTGCACTCGGTGCAACTGAGGTGGTAGAGACAGGCGATAAGCCACCTCTCCAATCCTTCTGAGGACCTGGAATGGTCTGATGAAGCGTGGAGACAACTTGCCACCTCATCCAAATCTCCATAATCCACGTCAAGGTGAGACACGCAAGAAGACGTGGTCACCATCCTTGAACTCTAGTGGCCTCTGCCTCCTGTCAGCATAAGACTTCTTCCGGCTCTGAGCTATCCTCATCCGCTCCTGGATGACCTGGACCTTCTCTGTCGTGGCCTGGAACATCTCTGGTCCAACAAGTGTTGACTCCCCAGGGTCTACCCAGCACAAAGGAGATCGGCAAGGTCAGCCATACAATGCCTCGTATGGTGCCATCCCGATGGTGGAGTGGTAGCTGTTGTTGTATGAAAACTCCACCAAGGGTAGGTGGTCCTCCCAGCTATGACCAAAGTCTAGGACACATGCGCAGAGCATGTCCTCGAGAGTCTAAATGGTCCTCTCCATCTGACCATCCATCTGAGGGTGAAAGGCGGTGCTCAGACGTAGCTACGACCCGAACGCCTCCTGCAACCCCTTCCAAAGCCGGGAAGTAAAGCGAGCATCTCGATCGGAGATGATAGATGATGGAACACCGTGAAGCCGTAAAATCTCCTGAACGTAGAGACGTCCCAATCTCTCCACTGAGCCCTGCTCTCTGATGGGTAAGAAGTGAGCCGACTTGGTAAGTCGGTCTACAATCACCCAAATGGAGTCGTCACCTCTGGAAGTGTGTGGAAGTCCAGTCATGAAGTCCATAGATATCTCGTCCCACTTCCACTCCAGGACCTCCAAGGGCTATACCATGTCTGCTGGTACCTGATTCTCCGACTTCACCTACTGGTAGGTGAGGCATCGAGAAATGAACTCTGCCATAGCCTTCTTCATGCCCGGACACCAGTGATATCGTCTGAGATCCTTGTACATCTTCGCCACTCTAGGATGTACCGCCAAAGGGGAAGTGTGAAACTCTCTCAGCACCTCCTCTCGTAAAGTTACTGGTACCAAGGTACGTCCTTTGAAAAGGATTTCTTGCTCTACTCCAAAGGAGAAACCATCAGGTGCATGTCCTGAGGATATCTGTGCACGCCGCGTCTCACAGTCAGCGTCCCCATGTTGTGCCTCTCTAACCCGCTGTAGTAGTGGAGGAGAGACTGTAAGTGACTGAAGGAAAGATTCTCCATCTCTATCCACAAAGGATATCCGCAAAGCGGCTAGCTGCTCTGTCGCCTCCTGAAGTAGCTGTATGCTCGTCCTCCTACTAAGGGAATCAGCTACCACGTTTCCCTTCCCAAGAGTATAGACTATCTCAAAGTCATAGTCCTGGAGGAACTCGTGCCATCTACGTTGTCATAGGTTCAGGTCCTTTTGTGAAAACATGTACCCGAGACTCTGATGGTCAAAAAAGACTGTAAAGCGCTCACCCATCAGATAGTGTCACCATGTCTTCAGAGCGAAGACCATTGCTGCTAATTCCAGGTCATGGGTAGCATAGTTCTGCTCATGCAGCTTCAACTAATGTGATCCATAGGCGATCACTACACGCTCTTGCATCAGGACACATCTGAGTCCGGTCCCTGATGCATCGCAGTAGACTACGTACCCTACTCCCTCCTCAGGCAACCCCACGATAGGGGCGCTCATCAATCTCTGTCTCAGCTCCTGAAAGCTCTGCTGACATCTGTCTGACCACACAAAGGGTTTCTCCTTCTTCGTAAGATCTGATAGTGGTTTTGCAACTCTAGAGAATATTGACACAAATCTCCGATAGTATCCAGCTAGTCCTAAGAAACTCTACACCTCTATCACGCTCCTGGGTGGCTCCCAAGTTAGCACTGCCTCGATCTTCGTAGGATCCACTGCAACTCCAGCCTCAGAGATGACGTGTCCCAAGAATTGGACCTCACGTATCCAGAAATGACACTTCGAGAGATTTCCATAAAGTTGGTGCTCTCAGAGTGTGTCTAGTACAACCCGTAAGTGGTAGGCATGCTCCTCCTCAGTCGTCGAGTATATCAAAATGTCGTCGATGAAGACTACGACAAATCGATCAAGGTATGGCTGAAAGATCCTGTTCATCAGGCCCATGAACACTGCTGGAGCATTGAATACACCGAATGGCATAACCAAGAACTCATAGAGGCCATACCAACATCTGAAGGTCGTCTTCTTCAAGTCCCCATCCCGAACTCTGAGCTGATGATAACCTGACCTGAGGTCTATCTTCGAGAACCACCGTGATCCCTTGAGCTGATCGAAGAGGTCATCAATCCTCGATAGCGGATACTTGTTCCTCAATGTCACCTGGTTCAGGTGATGATAGTCAACACAATGTCACAATCTCCCGTCCGCCTTCTTGGCGAACAAAATTGGGGAAGCCCAGGGTGAAACACTAGGTCGGATGAATCCCTTTCTCTGCAAGTCCTCCAACTGTACCCGTAGCTTTCGAAGCTCAGCGGGGGCCATCCGATACGCTGGAGTTGATATCAGGGCTGTCCCGGGGTACAGGTCAATATTATATTCTACCTCTCTGCGAGGAGGTAGCCTTGGAACATCGTCGGGAAAGACGTCCGCATACTGATCTACCACTACAGGAAAACTAGGACTCTGCACATTAGCTGATCCTAGGATGAGGCAGCCAACTGATGAGTGATGGGATGTCCTCTCCTCTGCGAGAGTCCATCCTATGCTGCGAAGGCTCCCTTATCGCCGGTGAAGGTGAACCTACTCCCGTTGGTGTGTACACATCGCACCTTGTGCCTAATACAATCAATTTGTGCATGGACTGTAGATAACCAATCCATGCCCAAGATGACGTCGTAAGGCCTCGACGCCACTACAAGAAGATCCCAAAAGAAGCTCTCACCTCCTAGAGTAAGCTCACACTGCCAGCACCAGTGCGTAATCGTCGAGTCTGCTCCCGTAGGAGTCTCTAGTCGTAAGGATCAAGCCAACAGATTTGTTGGACTCTCCGAGCTCCGAAAAAGGGCAGCAGCTATGAAAGAGTGACTCCCTCATGTGTCTATAAGAACTGTAGAAAGGGTGTAATAGACACAGATAGTACCTCGAATCATCTCGGGTGCGCCGTGGTCATAGGCCTCCGCTGCCTGGAGCTGTGCCTGTCTCTGCCCGCCAGCTCCTTGTGGTCGGGGTGGACCTCCTGGTGGTGGTGGTGGTAGAGCCTCTTAGTGTCCCCCACCACCTGTTGCTCGGCCAGCTCCTCTGCCTCGTCTGCCTACTCCCTCCGGACCGCTACAGTCAACCCTCTTCCTCTGCCTAGGTGTCCCCTCAACCGTCTGCTGCTCCTCAGCACAGTGGGTCGGGCAGTCACGAGCCATGTGGACATGCCCGCCGCATGTATAGCACTGCCTGCCTCTCGAAATACTGGCTCCGCACTGTGTGCCCCGCAATGCTAAGCCAGTGTCCGGAGGTCGTCTTCGTGAGGGTATGGTCTGCCTGGACCCATTAGTCATCCGTCGACTGCCTGCTGCAGATGACTCTGCTACGTGCTGTCCCACAGTAGGCCTCGCTGCTGAAGAGGGCTCAGCAAGAAATCTCTCGATCAAAAGGTCTCGCTCCAGTACTCCCGCCTGAGTTGGAATGCTGATAGAGATCAGCGATGCCCTGATCTCGTGTCTCAATCCATTCTCAATGGTCCAGGCCTGGAAGAATGGGTTCCGTACCATGTCTGTCAAGTATCGCGAGAGATCGGTAAATCTCACCGAGTACTGGGCGACTATCAAGCTGCCCTGCCGCAGCTGAAGAAGCTCCTGGATGCGCACCGCACAGAGGGTGGCTAGGACGAAATCCAAGTGGAAGAGGCTCTCAAAGTCTGTCCAGATAAGAGATGCCTCATCGTGCACCTGGAGCATCAAGCTCCACCATCGGCCCACTGCCGCGTGCAGTAGGCTCACTACAAGGATCACCATGAGGTCTATTGGTGTCCTCACTAACCGGAAAACTCGTACCACTGCCTCCAGCCAGTCCTCGGCTGCCTGGGGGTCTGTCTCCCCACGGAACCTGGGCGGTCACTGGCGGTGGAACTCATGGAGTTCACTAAGGTGACATGCATTGTCAACGGCTGGGGCTAGAAGCATCGGTGGCTCGGCGGGTAGAGGTACCGCCGGTGCCTCAGCTGTCAAAGGGCCCTGTACAGAGGCCTCATCGCTCGGTGGGCTGTCGTCACGCTCAACTCTCGGAACCCTAGCTGGCTGTCATCGTGGGGCCACCCTAAAAAGAAACAGGTGTGCCACGGTCAGAACAGAATACCTAGTGAGCTGACACAAAGTAATCACAAGGAAAACTTGAAACACACATGCAATTAATGTTTTTGTGCATTAAGTCGGAAATTAGAAGTCAGGGTCCTAGTGTACGGATACGTCGACCGCCGCACCAACACTAGACTCCCTGGACTGATAACCACACCCAATACGCTTAATAATATTGCTTCACATAAAAAAAGATCAGAGTCACAAGTTCTGCGGTAGAACCGAACTCCTTTGGTAGCAATTTGTCACGACCCGTCCTCGGGGCCCGTGCCGTGACTACCCCAAGCCCGCCTTCCATAGGCCAGGGGCTGGAGACTAGCACCAAGGAGTAAATCCTGGTAAAAGGGAAGGCATTTCCTTCATAAAGTAAACCACAAACACCACAGAGCAAGTAGGTATAAGTAAACACTAATTAAAAACTAGTACAACAGTAAGTGCGGAAAAGTAAGTGGGCCAGTATACAAACCCAAACTGAAAGTAAAGTACAACTGGAAGGGAAAACAACTACTGAAAAGTAATGCCACAACGTCGAGTTGTCTACTGGAAGTCCCACCTGAAGGGTGGGTACGGATAGCCTCCACAGCTCCTCGGGTCCATCCGTCCGCTCCGAGTACGTCTCGCCCAGTGGTCTACCTCCAGTAACCGTCCTACTCTACAAGCCTCCACCACGATCAGCGATGTCCGTCGTCTGCAACCAACACAATGTAGTGCGGGCATAGACCGTGCATGGGTGAGTATAAGCTACTCAGTAGGGACCTCGAAACCCCCAAAGGTCTCCCAGAATCAACAAAGGATAATCCATGAAGGAAAGATACAATCACGAAGTAACATCCGACACTGCTTAGGTATATTCTCATACATATACCTAAGTCATCAATTCCAGTTCAGCTCCAACAGCCGAGCTCAAGTACAACCCAGTCCACACAGGAAAGCAAAATGTAAATCCACACAGGATAGCTCAACACAATCCACAAAGGAAAGAAAAACAGGTTTCAGCTCACACAGGTATACTTCTTTATATGACGATAGAGATGACCAGATATACCATAGATTCATCTAAGCCATCGGACCCACAAAGGATCGATAGGTACTAACCCCCGCAATGACCCACAAAGGATCTGACCCATAAAGGATCGATAGTTAACTAAACCCCGCAATGTCCCACACAGGATCGGACCCACACAGGATCTGTTGGTGGTGGCCCACATAGGACCGCTGAGCGCTGACCCACACAGGATTTGACCCACACATGATCGGTAGCACTGACCCACAAAGGATAGTTGAGTGCTGCAGTCGTTACCGTCGAATCCACTGAGGATCTTTGTACAGTCATCGTCGTTACAGTAGCAGTCGCAGCCAGCTCTAGGGTTCCCGCACAAATCAAGCTCGTTTGGGAGGGTCCGCTCCACGAGCCGAGAGGCTGATACATCAACAAACACATAGTCCAGAGTTGATGTATCCAAAACTTCTTCTACGTTAATAGGAACTCAACGTCGCAGATGGCGCGACAATCAGACGCTCGCCCTGAGGGTTAATGGCTTTTTCGTTCCAGGGGCCCGGTAGGTTTTTAAGGAAAAACCAATCCGACCGTACTCCACCTTCATCAAAACCTCGGGCGGAGTACGCCAAAAGATCCGTCTCATTTAGAGGAATCCATCAAAGTCGACGGAACGTCAATCGGACGTCCGGAGCTCAAGATATGAGCGTTTCCGCTCCAAGGGCCCGGTTGGTTTCTTGTACGAACCAACCCGGGCAAACCCAAAGTACTCCTACACCTTAAGTGCGATATACCGAAATGACCGTCTCAATCCAAGGATCACATCACCGCTGACGGTGCATCGATCGGAGGCCTGCAGCTCAAGATACTGGCAAACGACTGAAAAAGTCCGAAAACGGGGGGTCTAGGCCCACACCGACCCGGCCCAACCCCCCATGGGTCGGCCCGAACCGGTTCGACCCTACCTGGGTCTGGGTCCGACATGGCCCGGCCCGGCCCGGCCGGGGCGCGAACCGGCCCGAACCGCCGGGTCGGCTCAGCCGGTTACGGCCGCGCGGAGCGGGGGGCGTGTTGCCCCCGCGTGAGAGAACTGCGGCCCCGTGTGGGGCCACCCTTGCCAGCGGATGCGCCCGTGCCTCCACGTCCCGTGCTCCTCCGGTCACGCGCTGTCGCAGGACCGCGCTGCTGCCGCCGCAACTTCATCCGTGGCGGTTCACCATGATTGCGCGCCGGGCGCCGCCGCCTTCCGTCGCCGTGCCGGCGTGGCGCGCCGGCGGGTCACTCCGCGGACCACCTGATGAGTTCCGGTGGTCTTAATTCCTTGTCATCTTCGCCAAAAGCCCTCCCGGGGTCAGTCCTTTACTACGAGGACCTCGCGTCGCCCGTGCGGACTTCTTTTTCAACGTCTTCCATTTCGCACATCAGGAACGAAAGGGGCGGTGGGTTCAGACTTGTTCGTTAGTCCGCACCCACCGCGTTAGCAGTTTAAAAGTCTCACAATAATTATTTAATCAACACCGTGGGTAGAAATCACAAATATTTAAATAAACCAAACCCCTACCTCGTCGTTATCGTCAGACGTGAGTTCTTCGCGGGATTGACCATCGCAGAAGAAGAGGATCGTTGCGTCGCAGAAGGGGGCGTCGCTTCGTCGCGGTATACGACGTCACGTCGACGATCTTAGAGGGTTAAAGAAAACACACAGATTAAATTGAATGTTTAAACCCATGTTCAGGATAAAATCAACAAAGAATTAGAAAACCGCAATCCCCTACCTCTAGCAGTTGATGATCAGATATTGTTGCGGGGAAGAAATGTCGCGGAAGAAGCGTCGCGGAAGGAGAATCGTCAGCGTCGCGGAACACGGCGTCGCGTCGTCGATCTCCGAGGGTTTTGCGTTCTTCGCGTTCTTCGCGTTATTCGCGTTCTTCATGAAGGAGGTTGAAGATCTCAAGCCTTAGAGTCTTCTCCGAATCCTCTCAACGAGAAATCCTCATGAAAGACATGCATTGGTCTTATTTTATTAACATGCCAACAATTTGAAAAACATGTTAAGAAACGAACAATTAATTCGATGAATTAATGGTAACATGTTAACTATTCAATTAATAGGAGCGTTAAGAGTATAGAAAACGCACGATTTGACTTTCATTAAAGAGGAGTTATCGCGGGTGCGTTACTTAGGGGAAAAGAAATGGTGGGGATTGTGAGGTCCCCACCTCACAAATATCCTACCAAGTGGGTAGGATATTTTGGATTGCACCCTATCCGCTTCAACTTAGCTGAAGTGGCTTTAAGTGGCTTTAAGTGGCTTTAAGTGAAATAAAATAAACTTGTCGCACCACTTTATTTTATTTTCTTCACTTAACCCCCAAAAATTAAAAACCACACCCGAGAAAACGCAACTTCGGAAGAGGAATTTCTATGAAATTACCGGCACTGGGATTCCATCAGTACCCTCAGTATTCGATTCCGAGCACCGGTTCAAAAGTTAGAAAAACCTGCTCGTTCATTCACTGAACGTACCCGAGCTAAACTTCGGAAAATGATTCCGGGCACACCGGGCCTAGGAATCACGTGCCGTCAGAAACTGCGTTCTTGTAAAATTCCAAAGAAAATTAAGAAAAAAATTTCCTTGAATTTTACGGGTCATTACAGAGGTTATCCACCCTAGTGAGATAAAAAGATATTTATTTAACCAATTGTCGTCAATTGTGTTTTCTTCTCCACATTGAGGACTTATGAGGGTGCATCACCCTAGTTTGGGATTATTGAAGTGACATAATAATGATACTATTGTGAATTTTATATCTAGTTGTCATAAGGATAAGTGAAACACTATTGATACATTGGAGATGTTCCCACCTAATGTGATGAGGTTGAAGTAGAACCCTAGTGATATAAGGTAAAAGTTTCACCCAAGTAATACCTAGTCATATTGTTTTACATTGAAATTAAACATGTGTAAGGAATGTCATAGTAGAAATCATATTTTATGAATTCCTTTGGTTAAATAATAATATATTATGGTGATTAATAAGTTTCTTTCACCTTGGTTCTGGAGAAATATGAGAATTTTTTTAAATGAAGATTATTAGAGAATTAACCCTTTTGGATACTCAATTATCCACTCTCATGGTTAATTCCTTTTATTTTTAGGAACACATGCTACATGTAGATAAGTGATACTTGTATGCAAGACTAAGTCAAATAGAGTTATTGGATGTCCCATTATTTTATAAAAGATACATATTAAGAGAAAAAGGGTTCCATTTATAGAAAAAGAAGGGAACCAGGGTGAATGTGAGATAGCCACAATGTTTGGGCCTATGAGATAACTAGGGAATGAATGTTGGATGCATAGGGTGTATGAAAAAGTTGTCATTGGCATATAATATTATTAAAACAAGGAGAATATGGAATCATAGGCGAGGTTGTAGTTGGAATGGCATGTAGGGTTTATGGAGTAATGAGGATAGAATATATATTTCTGAATTAATAAACCATAATTAATTTTTTTGTAAATATCTAACAAGAAAAATTCATATCTTTTAGTGTGGGTTTTCTATTTGGAATCTATAACTAGTCAAATAAAACCCTTTGAATGAAAAAATTCCATTTAGTATGGATATCCCATATAATAGGTTATTTATATGAGTAAAATGTACTAATAATACCCTATAACTGTGTTTATGGTTTCAATGCCCTCTTTTTTAGAAATAGGTAAAATGCATGGATGACTAAAAATATTAGGTTCTCACCCCTAGATAACCATGATGGGTGAGATTTTATAGGATTATCTATCCCTATATGCATGGTTTGGAAAACAAAATATTGAGTTACATTTTTATTATTCCTTGAGAATCAATATACTTTTAACCTATATTGACTCATCGAATTTAAATGAGGATCATATTATTGTTTACATAACAAAGTTAATGAAACACATTTTAAAGTGCCAAAAAATGACCACTTTATAATTAAATTATTTTGGAATAAAATTTATATGATCATATGGTAACATAGTTCAAATTCACTAAATTGTATAAAAATATATTAAGATTTTGGTTCTAACTTATTTTGTCGTGAGTGTTTACTATTAGTAGGATTTTGTATCAATGTGTCTTTGTTAACATGAAAAAATAGTTATTTTCAATTTATAGGAGTGAAAAATGGATATCTATATGAATAATTGAATTTAATTAAGAATGGAAAGTGAATAGGAAAATACCTTCATATTTACAAACACTTAATTCTAAATATTTTCCTCTTCTAAATTTATAAAAAATATGTGTATACATATATTCACCACCACAACACCACTTTTTATCTATTTTAATGTTGAATGGGATTCCTTTAATAATTGGATCAAAAATTAGTATAATCATAAAACCATGACCATAACATATGAATTGGTCCAATCAAAATTGTGAAGGATCAAATTAATTTGTTATGTAAAAAGGGGAAAATTTTATTGGGGAATCATTCTTTTGCTAGAGATTAATTTCCTTAAAAAAACAGTCATGCCCAAACAGCCCGAAGGCCTTTATTTTTATTGATTTTTTATAACCCCCTTTTCAATGGATGAGGGGGAACCCTTAAAAGGCCCGTAGGCTTAGAGATCACATGGTCCGTAGGCTTAGGAGATTACATGACCCGAAGGTCTTAGGGAATTCAACCAGACTATCTATAAGGAACTGCCCCTCCCAAGCATCTACATCATGGTAGTCGCTCTCCACCTTCGCATGGCCATCTGGTTAGGCTTCCTGTGCAAGCACCAGTTGGTCCCGATGACATAACCATACCCACTCATTCTAACAAATCCATTTGGATCTACTTTAGTGAGTGCACCAGCTCTGAATCCTCTTCTTAGGCTCCTCTTTTTTTAGTGTGTCTAGGGAAACTGCTTGTGGCCTAAAGGCCTTCAGGTGGCCTGAAGGCCTGAAAGGGGGCCCGAAAGACCTACTGATATGAAGACTTGGATGGCCCGAAAGCCTTATGGACTCCAAGCCCAAACCGGTGGCCCAAGGTGAATTGTTCTAGCTACTACAGTACCGAACAGTACCTACTACAGTAACTACTACATCACCTGCTGCAGTACCCACACAGTGTATAGTTCTACGATAGTACCTGTACAGTGTACAATAATTCGATAGTACTGCTACAGTGCATGCTACAATGCTGCTGCAGTACTTGGAAATATGCCTCTACCTGGTTTTGAACCTGGGTAATGTGGATGCACTTAAAGATACCTCAAAAACTGGGCATAGGATCATGTGCTTTAAGAAACAACCATTTGCAAAAGACATGTGTCTTTATATTGATCTTTCCTAAGAAGAGGGATAATCTATATTTTTCAATGTCCAGGGATCCTAGAAATAATAAAGTTAATTTTCTAAGGCTATATGGTGTTACCCATTAGATATGTGAATTTTTTCCTTTTACACTAATCATTACATAAATATTTATGTGAATACATATAGTGTAGGTACTCAATGTTTCCTTAGGAATCCCTCTATGAATTTTAACACAAACAATATTTATACCATTTTCCTTCCAAATACATGATATTTTATCGGTCATGTGGGAAAAAAACCCATCAAATGAGAACCCAAACTCTAATACTATATACCTTGAAAGGTTTTCAAACAAGAATATTATTTTTCTATTTCTATGGGAAATATTTGGTAATCCAGTTTAGACAAATGGGAACTGATGATTTTTGCAAACAAATTGATCAAAAAAAAGTAGTTGAAATAGTGAAACTAGTGAGGAATAATGGGATGTGAATAGGGACCCCATCATCCCATATGTAGAATACCTTGAGGGAATATTCAAATGGTATAATACCATAGTTATAAAACCAATTAGTGATTATATTTATGGTAAAACCAAATAAACCAAAATGAAGCAATCTAATTAGTGGCAGGCATGTGGAAATCCATGACATGAATAGTGTGGCCATCACTAAATATTCAAGTACCCATATGGGATGGTTCAAAGAGAATAATATCATGGATATTTTACCAATTACCGATAATTCTCAATGATATATATCTTGAACAAAAAACTACAAAAGATATAGTTTTTTATCATTGATAGTAATGATTTGAGAAGTCTTCATAGAAATGGGTGGGGAAAGATGAAAATAATGGAAGGACTAATTATGATATAGACTATTTGAGAAATGGGAAATTCAATTTCTGTTTGGGAAGCTAAGACTATTATTCCACATTGTTTATACTCACATGACAAGAATAATGTAATGGGTGAAGGATAAGATTTCATATATATTCTTTGATTTTTTTTGATAGATGAATGAAAATAAAAAAATAATAATATATTACTGTTTTTGGATTTATAATACACTTTAATGGCCTCTAATATGTCCCATATATGTTTAGATATAAAAAAAAATTATAAATTCACTAAATATGTAAATATGGAGGGTTATTTTTTGATGAATTGTTTTTTCTAATATCCTATTATTTTAGTGGATGTCTGATAAAATTTTTGGTAGTATTCTAGTATGAAATTTGGGAAGGGTTTTATTAATTTGTGGTTATTTTTTGTAGAATTGATTTGATTTGGAATCTAAAACCACATCAAAATATATAAATATACATTATTTAGAGGTGGTTTTATGTGCTTCTAGTCTATTTATGATGGTAAAACATGCCATAAAGAATTCATTGGCAGTTACAACCATAGAAATTTATGCAATTTAAATAAAAACATTATCATCAAACTGCTCAATCCCCCCAAAACCAATATAAAAATAATTTATTCAAATAATAATTAATATAATATAATATAACGGCAACTTTCAATCAATAGAACACCCTATTACCTTTAGTAAAATCTGCTATACTAGACTGTTTCCAGTAAACTAACATTATATCACTAGACTAACATGCTACCACCAGACCAATGTGCTACCACCCGACCAAAATTATATTTCCAAACTAACTTGTTACAACTAGACCAGGATTATGCATCCATAACAACAAAAAAACACTAGTAAAACATGGTACTTATATAGAAACATCCTATAAACAACCCCATTTTCTACCACCATACAAACTGTCAACATTCATACATAAATGATCCAGTCAATACATGTTTTTAACATTAGGCCCATCCTCTACTGTTAGATTATTATTTAATAATAATACCACTTAATTACATCTAGAACAATTTATGTCTATTATATAAGTATCCTACCTTTAAAAAACTATCTTACATTCAGATCAGTTTGATACTATCAAAAAAAAAAGGCTACTATCAGTCTAACCATCTATTGTTACACTAATAATCTACTTTCAAACCCCTATACAACCATCAATATAGTCTAATAAAATTTGACTAATTTTTCACCATCAAACCATTTTTAATGTTATATGTTAATCGATCTTGAGATTATTTAGGAAGAAATTACCTAATCACACACATGTGACCTCCTTTATTAATGAAAAGATAAATGAAATGTTTTCAGAAAAAAGGGTGTTACATTAGACACCCCTAAAAAATTTATCATAATAATGAATTTAAATAGAAAATGATGTAAAATTAAATGAGGTTCAACTATTGACCCATTATATATCTCTTAGGGATATCTCTACGTTAAGAGTGTAACCACTCATAGAAGAAAAAAGTTGCATAGCCATGAGATTTCATAAACTCTAGGAAATAATACATCTTACTATCACTAGAGCATAATAATCCCACATAGTAAAAAAATGGAACAAAATAACGCCACTACCTCTCCAGGGAGATTTCTCTCAAAAGGGATAAATCCATATACAAGGAATCATTGAATATAGATCTATATAATAATCCCTAAAAAGGATGAAAATAAACAATACATCACAACAAAAAAAGATAAATCATCATATCTATCAGGATATGAAGCTTTTATTTTTGAATCTCATTTCAAGATACTCTCCTCCATGACATTGTGAAACCAAATTTCATGTACAAAAGTTAAATATTTTATACAAAAAAAAATCTATTAAATTTCAATGATCTTTATAAAATTCTCTTTAAATATCAGAAAATAATCCAAATCAATGTCACCCCAATAAATGATGTGATAATCCTCATAATCATAGAGGAGAATTTGTGACACATGGGAAAATCATGTTTTTTGATCATCTAGAGTGGTATTTCTATCTAATATAGAAATTATACATCATGAGACAACACCATGAATGGGTCAATAAAACTAGGGGAAATATTAATTTGATTATCATAACTTTTCTACCCATGATGAGAAGTCGCATTTAGGGAAAAATTATATCTAATGAAAAACTCCAATTGAATCCTCCTAAGGCCAACATTGGACTTATAATGATCATATGATACCATCATCCTCTCAAGAATCATTTGAAATATCTTTATCATTATTTCAATAATTATAGACTCATCTATTATAATGAACATTGTAATGGTAGGTTGTAAAAAGACACAGATAGTTTAATATCTATGGTGGAGTGAAAAATATTACTGTAAGAAAACATGACCATGGGTATGTGCCTTATCTCTGAACCTTCAAAATGAAGGATAGTATCGTGAAGCGTGTCTTTAATGTGTCTAGGTGGCCAATACTATCAAACTGTTCATCTATAAAAGGAAACCATTAATAAAAAATAAATGAGGGATAATATTTGTTTCAATACCTTCCATCACTACTAAGGTAATAAAATGATAATTATCACACACAAAAATCTTTATGACTCCATAAAGCATCACCACTTCCTCTAGCTACATCCTTGACCAAAACCCTACTATGTTCGACTCTATGATTGATAATAAGTGGGATGACATTGTAAACTAGTCCATTGTCTCCAATATATCACCATATCATCTCAGAGATCAATGTAATCTAGTAAAATAATTCAATATAGAAGTATTTCTACTTCTTGTGGGGGAATCAAATGGATAGATAAAACAATGAGGAATTTGTAGTTTTTCCTTTTCCATCAAAGACACTAATAATCAAGACACAAACATTTCGATTGACATCCTCCACAAAGGAAACACAAAAATCACCTCTTAAATACGATTACATTTTATTTAACACCATTATTTACCATAAATAGCGATCTATATAAAACATGGATAATTGACTCATGCATAACAAAAGAAAAAAAATCATTCCATGAAATAACACCTAACTGTGATAATCCGCATTCCAAACGTCAGGGGATTCATCCTAGGAAACTCAATATCCATTAACCTCCACCTAGGAATCCCTGTGTTGGTACTACTCCACATAGGGCATGAAATGAGACTACATAATCATATAAAAAATAAATACATTTCCAATAACATCTACTATATCAAGATGAATAATGGAAATCATCTCCATAAATGTAAAGGAATCTCTAGACTAATGAATTGAATCACTGAGTGACATTTTACTTAGCATGTCATCTACTACAATACCCCCTACCTGTTTATTTTATATATCGATGTCATAGTCATACAATAATTCTATACACCAGTACTATTTAATGGTTAATCATAATAAGAGAATACATACCTTATTCTCTTGTGATCAGTAAAAACCACTAAGAACCCACCAGAAACTGATTTTCAACAGAAATTGTAGAAAATTAGACTAATACATGATAATTATTATTGGTATAATAGTAACATTCATGGTGATGTTACTATAAATTCTCATAATGGATAACATTCATATACTACATCATCATATTTCTTAATCAATAATGTGAAGTGTTGTAGAAAACCACTTATTGAACTACAACTTCTAGAAAAACATGAAAAAGGGGAAGTAACCAAATTATCCTTCATATTATTGAATTTTTTTGAATATTTTAATTCCCCAAGAACACCATGACATTTCTTTCCAATGATATCATAGGGGAGACATTCTATGAGAGGTTTTGTGTGATCCTCATGTAATAGCCTATATAATTGAGGAAACCCCACACTTTGATAACAATATTGGGGGTTTATCAAGAAGATAATGACTATATCTATGATAGATCTATAAATACACTACGAGATGAAATTACATGCCCCATGAAATAAAAATCATGATCTTATAACTCATGCATAGATAGCTTTAGGAATTTCTAATTATATTGAAGAACTAAACAAATACCATCAGATTCCCAACATTATACTCTTTATATGTGATTTAATAAAGGATGTATTTGATAAAAATAACCATGAATATATCCATGATCTAATAGAAAAATTCATTCATCAAAATAATGAATAATTGTGGACAATTCCTCATAGTCAATAACATCACAAAAACATGTATTTCATGTAACAATTTACTAAACATTTTTTGGAATATACTTATAATTTACCACATCTAATTATATCCTGATTGAAGATCAATATATGAAAATATTCTAGATCTCACCATATTAGTGTAAATTTGAAAAATCCATTTATGAGAATTGGGATTCATCACTATAACTTGATTCATCCTAATATAATCGATATAGAGACACAGACTACCACTGTCCTTCTATATGAAAAAAAACAAGGGCCCGCTTAGGTGATATGCTTGGATGAATAAAAAATCACTAAAAAATATTATAGATCAACAAATAAATATCCCTCAACATATAAGGAACCATCCTATACATAGACAATAAAAATAGATAAACACCAACTTGTAGCTCCACCCCAAACTAGATCTCTCCCAAACTCCATTTGTGGTCCATGGTCGTAACACCAAAGTCTCAGGTAGAATAGAATTTGGGTACACATCCAAATAATTTTCAAATATATTTATATAAATATATGATATAGTAATCATAAACATGTACAACAAGGATGAAAATGATAGATCGTGACTCTGATCTATCTGAGGGTGTCACTTGCCAAAGGATATGAGATAATGTTAATCAACATTATAGAAAAGAATCTTCCACTAGATATAATCCACAATATCGTACTAAAAATTTATACACTACATGTTTAGGATTATGTATTATGAATATATCCAAAAATATTGTTTGTATCCTTATGGTTGGGTACTATCCTAGTAAAAACTCGTAGTGTCTTCAAAATTAATACAGATAAGATAATACTCAAACAGGTGTAGTCAACCCAAAGAGAACTAAAATTATCTCCACCTCAAGACCTAAAGTGTTGGCAATGTTTATTGATATTAAGGAGTGTGAATATATTTTTTGAAATTAAATCATACACCAATATAGATAAAAATCAATGTGTACCTCAACTGGCGTACATATCTCCTAGAGCGGACAACCCTATAGCATTTAGCTGACCATGACCATCGCCAGAGACTCTTGGACCCTGAGGTTGGAAGAATCTTGAACTATTCTAAAATCGATGGGGATGAGGAAAAACATGAGGACATCCTCTACCATCCCCATTACCCATATAAAGATAATGGGATTGAGCACCCTCTTTCTACATCCTTGGTTAAAATATCCTCAATGGTAGAACATAAAAAAGAAGAGTTGATGCATGATACAAACTCTGAATGGTTGGGGACTCTCAACACTGATTACCACATCATACCTATCAAATCATGTGTACGATCCAATGATTTGGGAATGATATCCCCTACCACCTGATAAATGAGATGAAGAGGGTTGGGCCTACCCCAAGTTGTCTGAAAAATCAGACTTTATAGGAAATCAGGATCCCTAGAGCACAACTCTACTACATAACGAATTGTACAAACAACCCTCTTATGATGATCTAGTCCTAAAACACATACTTTTTTTAATCGTTGGGGCTGAAGCCTAATTTTATTATTAATGAAAATACCTCTTTTGATTGGGTATAGGGAGACACATTACAAAGCCTAAAGGCCCAAGGCCATGTGGCATGAATACTAGGCTTGAAAGCCCTTTTTGGCCCAAATGACCCTTCTGTGAATAGTACTCCTACAGTTCCCGGGCTGCTACATTACCTGCTACAGCACCGCTACTGCTACAGTTCTTGCTATAGTATCTCCACCACTACTACAGTACCCTACTATAGTACCAGAAAATTTTTCCTCACCTGGATTTGATCTTGTTCTTGAAACACATTCTATAAACATCATCTACTCTAAAATAAACCTCAATATACATCAACAAATAGAAATTGGGTAATCAAACCATGAAACACTTGATACAAATCCTCTTAAAAATTACATCGACTCTTTATCTTATAATAGGCCTAAATAATATCATAGAAGGGTCTTAAAAGAGAACCTAAAATTTAACATGCTATAACTCCCCGGGCGATGGGTATATATCTTCTGGATACTAGAAATAATCATGTGCAATGAGATAAACTCTTCTTGGAATTCATATCCAATCATCTCCCATGAGACAACCAACTCATCGTGATCCCTAGGGAGAACAGACCACCATATCCACACTAATACATATAACATAATCACCACCAAAGAAACCCAGTTCTCCATTTAATAAAATATCAAACAAAAGGATATATCCACCACCTCCCACTCATCCACTATTATTGAGGAGAATCAAGTCCCCCAAGATTCTTTAGGCTTTGGGGATGAAAGCCTTAGAGTGTCCACCTAAATGTGTCATCTTCATAGGAATGAATCCTCTAAATCTCTAATGTCACATAATACTAAACATCCATGGATTGAACATGATGGGGATGTTGGTCTCGATTTGTAAAAATAAAAGAACAGATGTTAGGGACACAATAAAATAGAATATATAATATTTATGAAATATGTATATATTTATTAAAGATCAAACTAGAATAATATTGTCCCACATTAAACATAGTCACAAATAAAAATGATGCATGAAACATTTATAGGTCTATGTTTAAACACTGGTATCAGTTTTCTTAGTAGGATCAATAAATAGGATGGTCCATACAATAGATATTAATAGGGACAAAATACTTGTCTCTCAACCAGTCTCCCTTATCGATATCACATAATAAACTCAATAGAAATTATTTCACTAACAACCCAAGAAGACCTCTATTAAGCCTATATCTGAATACCATCTTACCCATCAACATGAAACATTTATAAAAAAATTTCCTACCACATCCACCAAATGATATCCCTCATAGGTTGAAATGAGAGAAGGTAGATAATGATACATGAATCCCACCACCAATAGAACATGGGTTTGTGACAAGCTTTGAGTGTATAATAAAAACACACATGAGATGATTTACCATAAAAGGTGAACAAGAGGAAGGATAAGTAAGACAAAACCATTAAGTATCACATTCTTAAGATAAAATAAAATGAACATTTCAATACACGAATGTAATGTGATATAACTAGACAAGTTAAATGAATCTAAATATTCCAAAAGTAAATCCATAATAGTGACCATGAATCCCAACCAATCCTTGAATAAAACTACAAGAATGTAATGTCCTGTTATATCACCAATTATATTTTGTGAGGATGAAACAAATATTATATATACTTAGAATGAGAAAAAACTTGTATACTCTTTAGAAACTCCATTGGTTCCACTCATAATCAAATTAACAAATTGTACCATGGACCGGTGGAAAACAATTTAACCTAACTAATCACCTATTAAGGTATTATATGTTCCCAACCTCATGATAAAATATGTTACATCATATAATATCAATCAAATATTAATAAAGTACCCCTTTATTACTTCTCTACTAGTTTTTTGAACTTCTTATTCATTGAACATCCTGAGAGATCTCCCTCTAAAATTATTTCAGCATAATTTTACTTGGATAATATAACATATATTTTAACATGTACATAACATCATTAAATCAACAATATATACATCCTAATATTGTAAAATTGTTGTTTTTGGGAGCTACCACATCTCTTATATCGAGTATTATTCCTCATTCTATAACAACCCATAGATGACAAACATATACTAATCCTTATGATTCTATATCCAGAAAAAATGTTTCTAAAATTACTCCATTCCAATACATTGATATACATAAGTATATATATGGGATAGTAACCATCGTGCATACCAGTATGTAACACTCTTAAGGGAAGAGTGTTGGGAAAGAGTGGGTAGTCAACCATCAATTTCTATTCTACCTGGATGATAAGGAAAACAGTCACCCTGAGTACAATGGGATTTAGTAACCTTACAGAAAGGGGTGGGGTAAAATATTACATAAAATAACATTCAAGATAAAATGGTAATAACTACTCTAGATAATTAACATTTCCTTAACCTCAAATACAACTATCTTGTCTTAGATACCCAACTTCTACATTTAAGGATTAAATATCCCATAAGCACAAAAATATTCAAGGAATATTACCTTTTTTAATTATTTAATTGAATCATTCCAAATTATGTTAATCAACCAATAATTCTATTCCCTTTATGAATAATCTATCTAAATCCATGGTCTCTCAAGATTTATCTTTTTTGCATACCCCTCATTCACCAACCCAATATGTTAGAAAAATTTATTAGTCACTATCATTATATTATAACAGGTACTCCAGAAATCATCCTAATATACAATAAAATGGATTCATAAGAGAATCATGAAATGATACATCATGAATTAGGGAAATGTATAAAAATATAAGAAACCTGTCCATCCAATTTATTTACTCATTATTGTTTTGGATGTCACCACACTCATTGGGTTCCCTTACATTGATGTGTGATTCCCTTATTATTCCCCACGAATAGACTTTTTTATTCTCCCTCCACCATTGATGATACTACCCATCCTTGATCAGACTCCCTCTCTTCCTATACCTCCCTTTAGGAGTGAGTTGTTGGATTCTTTTTGGGGTGATGGGTTAGATTTTCTCTTCTCACTTGGATCCCCCACATCCTATAGTTCATGGAAATATTTTATCATTTTATGGTATATTTTCTCAGTATAGTTCTCTAATCCATTATTGGAAGACTAGATTGGTGGTGTGAGATACATTATGTTATTTCATTAGATTTATGTTTATTGGGGCATCATTGTATGGTCGACATAGTCAGGCATCAGGTGGGGTGGTTCTGACCATTGAATCTATCGATGGTGGTGATTGATTCTATGATTTGGAAGGACATAAGAAGGTGGGAGATGGAGCCCTTTTGGTGATGGAGTTTTGTATTTTCAGTGATGACACCACTCACAATGAAAGGAGAGTTAATTATGGAATTTATGTAGGAATTAATGGAATTTCACCAATGGTGGAAGGATACAGGTTTGACAATGCTTGGTTCTGGTTTGGGTGATATCAGTGTTCAATTATGTGACTGGATAATAATTTCTAGTTTACATTTGTGTAGATTTTTTCTTGGGGAAGGCTGTTTGATGAGTTTCATATGTCATTGTGAGAATTGTCTTTTTTCTAATTACATTTGGAATGTGTTTCTCTTTACTCCATATGGTGTTGGGTGGGTGGCCAAGATAGAGGTATGGGTATTCTGAGATCCATCATTCAACCATATATATTCATTTAATGGATGGATAGGTATCAAGTCTTTTATTTATGTATTTTTTTTGTCTGATTCATTCCTGCATTGGTTTTTAATTTGATTAAATACCATGAAATTACAATCATGTGGGAGGATAAAAAGAGAGATAGGTGTACTAACACCTATCATCTAGTACTCATTTTATAATTCAATGTATTATGGAGGAGTCATTTTCCTTTTTGTGCCAAAATAATGGCCCAATTCTTGGTAGGTGGTGGCACATCATCTTTGATAGTATTCGATATTACATTTTCAAACAGAGGGTAGGGGCCACAATACTTTTAACTAGTTCTTCTTATAACGTGTTTTTATTCCTAGGTATTTGGGATTATGAAAGATAATTTTGACCATGTTTGTTATGATTTTTTCATCTTGTTCATGTTGTGTGTTCCCCCTTCTCCCATTCATCAAAAGCAGATATCTCTTATTTATGATAAAAGGGGTCTTGACCCTCAATATAATAAATAGAAAAAAAACTTGGCCATACAAACCCAGAAGAGGATTCATTATAAAAAATCGTCCCATATTTCAAAATTATAAGTGATAGATTTTACCCATTACGTTAGTATAGGTTCCAAACCTAACACCATCATTCATCTCATGTTGTATAAAATCATGCATATCACCATGCATCTATCCCACGAACATCATCACTACCTACTTCCACCAACTCAAGCCTCCATGTCCATATCTCAATAGAGCATCAACTATAACTGGATAACATCACATCACATCACAAGGCTCACATCCATAATAATATAACAAGGTAGAAAAAACAAAATCAGTCAATATTAGAGCTATTCGTTCAAATCCAAGGAATCCATATTTAAAAAACAAATGTACTCACTCATATTAAATCACCTACCTTAATAAAGAGTTTGGTCCATTTATATAATAAATCAATTGATTAATTTTTTAGTGGTAAAGGAAACATAAAACCTATAGATTTATTTATTAAAATATAAGAATTATTAAAATATACTTTCCAGAAAAACCACATGATTATTCATTTTTCATGTAAGAACAATATCATTTAATCATATAAAAAACTTCAATTTTATTTCCATTAAAATATAATAAGAACATTTAAATATAGTTTTTTTTCTGAAATTAATTATCAATAATGAATTACCAAAAATAATTTTTTATTCAATTTTCATAAATAAAAAACATACAAAAAAAACTACATAGAGATAAGAAGCATTGTATCATGAAGAAAAAGAGTCAAACCATTATCCCTATAGAAAAACATGACACCACAATTACAATAAACCAATTTCATTCTTTATTTGAATTTAATCATAATTATGGTTAATTATTTCATTCACCGAGACATAAAACATAATTACATTACTATTTTACATTAAAAATGTAATGCAAACAAATTTTCCTCCTATAAAGGAAGTTTCCAAAGGAAATCCATGAAAAATTATCTTAAGATATATTTATGTCACCAATTAGATAACCCATAAATAAGGAATTAAAAATCCATTCAAATTTTGTTGAGATGGAGGAAAAGGTGAAGAGAAAAAAGCACCTTCCACATGCATGATATACTATAATAGAAAAAGGAGTTTTAACCAAACTCTCAACATTCCTAGTAAAACATGAACTGGGTGGTTACCAATGAATTTATATAGATCATCATGGGTCAAGAAAAAAATATTATTCATCAGACTCGAAGAAAAAAAAATTCAAACAATGGAATGATCCCCAATTATGAGTTAATGATATGTGAGCATCAAGATTTATAGAAGTGGAAACATAAAATAAAAATTATTTTGGATATCATTTAATTAATATCATAGAACCATGATAAATGATTTGAAATTTTATGAACCTAATGATATAAAAATCCTCAATAAAACTCTTTTAAATCACCATATTTATGAATTTAAAACTATTTTTGATTGGAATTTTATATTTATGACATTATGGGAAAAACTTTAATTTTTGAAATATTATAGAACTTTCTTGTACTGAACCAACAAGACACTATTAGACATACATGATTCCATATGTCTGAAATTATATCTTTAAACAAATATTCAATGTTCAGATCAATCTACATCCATTATATCGATCTACTACCACTATAACATCTTGATATGACTAGGACAACCTCATACCGCTAAACCAATGTGCTACCACCAAACTGACTTGCTACATTAAGATCAACCTGCTACCATTAGACAAACCTTATACCAGAAAACAAAACTAATACAACTAGACCATATTTTGAAATTCTAGAAATAATTCTATTAAAACATCATAATGCTACTACCTGACCATCACACTACAATAAGACTAATATGCTATCCTCAGACCAATCCAAGATCACCAGACCAATATACCACCACAAGAACCATCTGATATTGTCATACGAGTCTAATACAATTTGACCATTCTCTTATGGATTGATTATTATACTTATTTCATAAATATCTTATCCATTAAGTTAAATAAGTTACCATCAATCTATTTATCTACCATCATATTGGTCTTCTACCATATGTATACTCTTCTAATACTAGAACATTCTACTACTGTCAAAGAACATTTCTCCCATAAAACAAATCATTTACCATATTAATATATTAATTGGTGATTATTTTAAGGAAACAAATTCCCTAAACACCCCATAGAAACTACATACTAATGAAAAACACAAAGGGGTGGTTTTTAGGAACAATGGACTTACATGATTTGAATTTGGTTTTGATGGGATTCTTAGGTAGTTTAAAGATATTTTAATTGTGGGTTATCATTAATTTTTTTCATAACATTGGTTTTTGTAATGTTATTGTTTTTTTTCATGTAAATTAATAATATTATGAATATTTTAATTTTTAAACTAGTTCTTGGTGTTTTGTTTTGAAAAATAATTCCTTCTTTCACATGGAAAATGTTAATTTTATTTTTTTATTATAGTTTTTGAAAAGCATTTTTAATATATATAAAAATTTATGAAAATGTATTGGAATGATTTAACATTAAATAAAAATTATATTAAATTATAATTCTCTAGTCTAATGATAGTATAATTTGTTTCAAATTTATTTGAGGAATGTTACTAAGGATGGTTTGTTATCAAATAAAGATTAAAAATTTTTAAATTTTATTTATTTTAAAAATAAAATTTCAAATTATATTGAATATTAATGATATTGACGGACATATTTTTAGTGATATGTAAAGTTAGAGTTAATTTTGGAAAATATTATTTTTTTGGATCTTTTCCCCATGGTTATAGTGGTATAGTTTAGTTATTTTCTGGGGAATGATTTAGACACTATTTTCTATAGAATCATGTATGTCAAATAAGAATGCTCATATAATATGGTAACATAGTTATTTGGTTATCATACAGTTTCTCATACTGTTCATCATTTTTTATGATGAAAACCCTAACATTAATACACTGTGATTTTTTGAGTTTTTTTGTCCAACATTCAAAAGGACGGTGGTGAATATGATATTTCCAGTGAGACCAATAAATGAATGTTGGATGAGTGAATGGGAGGTCAAGAGTAGCCAAATATTTTTATGGGTAATTATTAAACACTCTTGGACACACTTCAAGAATTAGGACATATTCATATATCATTCTTAAATCTCATAGCATCAATAGTTATGAATATACTTTTGGTTGTTCATTAAAATCCATTAATGTTAACATATTTTTGTCTTAGATATTATCCATATTTATTTGATTAATTAGTGATTCTATATTATAATTCCACCAAGTAGAGAAATACACAATCTCTTACCATCTAGAAAGAAATATGAACTTTTTGTCATGGAATTAAGGCATTGAGGAGAAATTATTTTGTAGTGCTATGAAAATAATTAGAACCCATGTAGTTTGGAATCACTTGTATATAAATTTCTTACCATTTAAGATTACGTGACAAGGACCATCACGGTGACTTTTAAGGTCTTACATATATAACCTATTTACTACTAGGTGAATTGTGTCAAATGATGGATATAGTGGGGCTTGGACCTGAGGTTCCCATTCATGTAGACCTCAATGGAATATTTAGCATTGAGTAGTGGTTGGTTCTATATGTAATATATCCCCATGATGTAATTGGTTATTTTAAGAGTAAGGATATGTTTCTCAAAGAAATATATGGCCTCACAAGAAATGTCAACCAATGATAGGATCCCATAGAATATGGCTTTGATGAGGAAGATATTGTGATTACATGGAGGGATTATGATCCTCTTATTGGGGGAATTATTTTTTCATCAATATGGAACAAAAATGATATAGATTATTATATTTCGAAATTGTACCTCATAGTGGAATCTTATATATCCTAATTAGTCAATATAAAATCCTATGAAGTTTTTCTTTCAGAACATATGGTCATGTGAAATCATTGTACCGTTTTTTTTCACATAATTTAGAAATAAAACTATCATGTAATTTAATGTCATAAGATGTAGATACAATCATGAAGTTAATCATAATTTGGAAATAATGATTATTTCATCAAGTGGGTCATAATATATGGTTGAATATGGATTCTGAAAAAGGGGATGCCTTGATATAATCTTCTTCAAGGATTTATCCCTTCAGTGTATTGTTGCTCTTGTGGAGTATATCCCACTGAAGAGGGGTTTCATTGGGGGTATGACCGTATGATGTTGTGCTAGGTATTATTTATTAGATTACTTGATACAAACCAATAATAAGTCATTGGTGTGAGAGCATTAATGGCTGAATTAATTATTTTTTAGTCCCTATACATAATAAGAAGGGAACCTAGTTCATGGGGTAATAAATGATTTATGGGTAGGGATTATAGACATGGATACACATTTAAATTTACATACACACCATCAACTCGTGGATGGTGAGGAATGACTAGATAGATGGGGGATTTAAACTATGTGAAAAATATACAGGGTATTAGACATAGTATGCACATTATGTTTCTTATAAATAGTTATTTTTCGAGTGGGTCTTATGCATAGATGTTTTATGACATAATATACACATCTATTTCTCATTAATATTTCCTGGTGATGATATCATTAATGGGAAACTGGTTGGATCATACACATATAATTATGGTCAATTCATGCATAACTAATTTATTTTAATTTGGGGCCAATATGAGGCTATTGAAAAATGGGAAACTACTCTAATTATCTCATGAAAGATAGTCTCATTGTTAAAAGAATATATATTTATAATCAAATATATGGTTTTACCTATCCAATATGGAAATTTTAAAGGCCTAATTTATTAACTAAATACACAATTAAAGGGCTAAAAACTAAAGTTCATTACATGATCATGTATATGGAGTGATTAATGTAGAGACCATGATAATTGGATTTCAAAGATGGAGACCATAGTGAACATATCCTTCATCAGTATAATGTGGGTGAAAATACATCCCATGTTTAGGGGAATGATGAGATTCTCTACCCTAGTTAGTGGATTAGAGAGTGCTTCAACCTAGTTTGGGCTAGTGAAGTTGCTTTACCCTAGTGAGGGATAGAGATTTTGATTCATGCGAGTGTGTTCTATTGAGTTTTCTTCACCACAGTGAGGACCGATGGGGTGATTCATCCATGTTTGGGATTAGAGAAGTGATATCCTAATGATACTTGGTTGAAGTGTCTATCTAGTGGCCATAAGAAGAAGTGAGACACTGTTGATAGGTTGAGGAAGTGCAAACCTAATGTGATGAGGCAGATGTGAAACCTAGTGAAACAAGAGAAATGTGACATCATAGTGATACCAGGAAAATGTTGTTTCCTTGGAAATTAATCATGGGAAAGGCATTTCATAGTGGTAATCATTTTTTATGACTTCCTTTGGGTATATAATACTATATTATAGAGATTAATAGTTTTATTTCACCTTTTTTTGGATAACAAGTTGAAAATTAGTTTTAGATGAATTTTATTAAAACATTAGACCATTAGGACACTTAATAACCAACTCTCATGGATAATTAATTTTGGTTTTAAGAAAAACATTTTTTCTATAGAGAGTTGACAATTATGTACAATAATAGGTCAAAAAAATCTTTAGTTTTCCTTTTTAGTATGAATGATGGAGATTAATAGAAAAATTTATCAATTTATAGAAAAATAAAGGACCTTGGGTGAATTTGAGTTTGCAATGATGTTTGGTTATATAAGATAACATGATAATGTATGATGGATTTAATGGGTGTGTGTACAAATTTTCAATGGAATACAATCTTGGAAAAAAATTCAATAGGGCATTGTAGGTGAGGGTTTTGTATGTTGGGCATGTACGGTTGATATAGTATAGAGGATAGAATATGTCTTTCTAAATTAATGCACCATAAAAAATATGATTGTAAATATCTAAATTGACACATCCGTTTATTTTTATATGGGGATCTATTTGGACTCTAAAACAATTAAAATCAAGTCATATGAAAGAAAAAGATCCATTAGGTCCTAATATCCCATGTAATAGGAGTTTTCTATGAACAAAATGATTGAATAATTCCCTAAAAATGTTTTTTGTGGTTTTGATTCCCTATTTTTCAGCAATACGTGAAATTCATTGATGAATCATAATTGTATATTAGCACCACCACATCACCAAGGTGGGTGATATTTTTTAGGATTACCTATCCCAATGTTCATGGGTTGGAATACATAATATAGAGTTCCCATTTTCTACTTCCTCAATAATAGAAATACGTTTAACCCATACTTGACTTGTGTTATTTGAATGATAATTTTATCATTTTTGTATAATAAAGATCATGGAACACAACTGATAGTCAAAAAAATTAATTCCCTAGAATTAGATTATTTTGGAATAAAATCTTTATGTTTCTAAGGTTACATAGTGCACATTAACTACATTGAAAAAAACCTATTAGGGTTATAAATCTAACTTAATATTGTTAAACTATTTATTATGAAGAGGATTTCGAATCACGGTGTTTTTGCTACTGTGATTAAATAGTGCTTTGTAATTTGTAGGACTCAATAAATGGTATCTTCAAGAATAATTTTACACAATTGACCATAGAAAGTGAATGGGAAAATACCATCATATTTTGAAAAACACGTATGTAAGAATATTCGCAATTTTCTATATGGATCACATATTGGTATAGACATATCACCATCACCAAAACACTATTTTTAGTTCATTTGACTGTAGAAAGGGTTTTCATCATGACTTGGATCACTGATTGGTATAATTATAACACCCTAACCATAAAATATGAATTTTCCCAATAAAATTTATAAAGGTTTCGAATTAATTTGATATATTAAAAGGGTAAAATTAGATTGATGAAATCATTGTTTTGGGTGGGATTTGGTTCCATGAAGCAACATCCTTATGTTCATTACATGTGTTTATAAGTTAATATTTCCTTAGAAGAATGATAATCTAATTTTTTCTGTGTCCAAAATTCCATGAAAGAATAAAATTATTCTTTATAGGGATATATTTTGTACCCATTAGATTTGTTCATTTTCTCTTTCTTACCTAGGAATTACCAAAATATTATACACAAATACATAACTGATACATACTAGAATTTTCCTTAGGAATCCCTCTACAAGTATTCATCCAGAAAATATTTAGACATTTTTTCATTCCAAGAATCAACTTTTATGAGTAATGTTGGAATAAAACCTATCGAGTGGGAACCTATATTATACTAATATATTTCTTTACATGTTATTAAAATGGAATGTTCTTTCTCTATTTTATTGGAAAAATTTGGGTCTTGTGGTTTAAAAATATGGGATCTACTGATTTTGGTTGAACCAATTTGATAAAAATAAAGTAGTCTAAATAGTGAAACTAGTGTGGAATAGTCGGATGTGAATAAAAATACCTTCAACTAATAAGTATTAATCTTTTAGGGGTGTATCATATAGTATAATCTCATAGTTCCGAAACCAATTAGTGGTGATATTTATATTTGGAAAACATCAACCAAAAGGAAAAAGCCTACTAAGTGCCACGCATGTGGAACCCATGAAATGAATAGTGTGAATATCACTAAATATTCAAGTATCCTCATGGGATGGTTCATATACTATAACCCCAATTTTCATTAGAAATTTCATGAAAATTCCCAATGTTAGCTATCATGAACCATACACTACTAAAGATATACACCATTTAACATTAACACTAATGATATGAGAAGTATTCATAGAAATTGTAGGGTAATGATGATATGTATGGAGGTAGAATTTATAATATATACTATTTTAGAAATGACAAATTCAATTTTTGGTTGTGAATTCCCTGTTATTATGTGACACTATTTGTGGTCATGTGATAAGAACCAAGTAATTACTCAAGGATGAGATGTCATATATCTTCTTGGAAATTTTATAAGATGGAAGAATCACTATTGAAAAAAGATAATATAGTAGTGACTCTTTAATTTATATTACATTTTAATATCCTTCTATAGGTCTTATGGATGTTTATAAAAAACAACATGAAATATACATTCAATTAATATGAAATAATAGTGGGTTAAGTTTCATGACGATTTCCGTTTTTTATAGTATCCTATGATTTCAGAGGAATTTTTTTAAATAATCGATGGTTTTATAGTTTGATATTTATATATTGTTTTGTTAATTTGTGGTTTTTTCTATACAGTAAATATTTATGGGTGTGTAAAACCATTTCCAAATATAAAAATATACCATATATTGAAGTTGTATGACGTCCCCATAGATTATTCATGAATGTAAAACGTTCCATTAGAAATTTATGGGAGTTTAAAACCATAGAAGTTTATCTCCCAATTACATTACCATATTTTACTTTAAGAATAAATCAAACATTGTTGGTAGCTTTAAAATACACACAACACTAGATTTAAAAAAACTATTTAGTCACATTTATTATACTCAATTAAATTCTAACACTATTGTAGAGTATATCTAGTAAATTTATATATTATGGATCCAAAATAATGTTTCAACACTCATCAAATATAGTTTATAGTTGTAAGATAAAAACTAACTCATTATTACACATAAAATACTATATTTTTTGTAAAGAAAAATTTACCACCGTTTAATAAAGAAATAAATTTTAAGTCAAAATTCTTACAATTTTTGAAATTTTATATATCATAATAGACCTAATATTTGAAAGGAAACAATAAAAATTCTATCAGGGTGATTTATTGGTTGGTTTTTATGAATTTCTATTTAGTTAATGGACAGTGAAAAACATTGAATGATAATTTGAAACTACTTTTTGTATAATTTAATTATAAGGTTAAATTATATTTTAATTTGGTTTTAACGTATAATTATAAAGATTATTTATCCATTAGACCAATTTAGGTAATATTAATCAATTTCCTAATAAAATTGGGTATAAAAACTTTATAGACTTCTGGATATTTGTACTATAAAACTGACATTTTTGCCCATACTACAGGATTAAATTTAAATTAATTTATACCAATTATGAGATTAAAATTTAGAAAAAATTATTCCATATTTATAATAGGAATAATTTCTAATTTATAATAAGTTCATCATAGTTTTTTTTAAAATATTAGTGAAAGTGATTAAAATTAATTACAATGATAAAGAGAAACAATAGCTTAACAAAGGATTAACCCTTAAACTTAAGGGTCCACATTACCTATATAATTTTCCAAAATCCATTTAATGGATATAGTTAGACCCCATACACTATTGGATCAAACTAGGACAATTATTGGGGCTAGTTGAAATGGAAAAAACATTGGCGGCATTCCCTTTTCCAAAATTTACAAGAGTGCCACTTCTCATCTACAAAAAAGGCCTCCTATCCTCAAACATTTTCACACCTCTAATGACACTTTGGATCAAAAAATATGTGTAAAAATATATCCTAAACATACATACCATTATCCTATAATCCTACCCTTTGGCTTAAATCCATCTAATTAATCCCTTTGGTGAAAATCTAAACGGCAAACGCATTGAATAGGTAAGATCTTTCCCCAAAATATTTTATTTTATTTCATTTATTCACCACATAAAATACACTTATCCCATTATAATATATACACACCAGTATCATAAATATTATAGGGTGTTTTTATGTTAATAGTTCTACCAATACTTACATATACTTCCCTATAATGGGTAACAAATGTATTGTTCTAGTGCACGGTGAACTACCGCCTCACTAAGTGAATATGTTCATTTTTTCCTTTACCTTAGCTCATGATGGACATTAAGATTGAAACTATGTATATAAATTATATATATTTTACTTATTATGTATTTATTCTTCTTTAATTATTTTATAACACATACCATTATAATTTCCAATTTGTGTAAACATGACAAAATCGTTTGTAGAACTGTGGACTAACACCTCCTCAAAGTGATGTGGTCCATTCATGGTATACATGAAACACATTTAATATGAATTTAATAAAAATATGTAATATATATGAAATATACATGATACTATAATTTTAATATATATATATATATATCATTCTTTTAATAAGACAAAGAAATTAATGTAGCGTTCATGCATACGTACGACCTACCATCTCTATAAATGGTGCATTTCATTTCTTATCTACAAATATTATAGATTATAATAAATAAATATATAACAAATATATACATATATATATTGTAATTAAATAATGGTTTATATTCTTGATATGATGAAACTACGATCTAATTTACAAGAACCAAAAATAAAAAGTCAACACCTACTCTAGAAAACAGTGCAATTAACACATGGAATAGTTTAAATCATGAAGGGCTATTAACAAAAAAATAATAAGTTATATTTAGATATTATTAAATGATATTAATAAAATTATTATGGTCTTGGTATATTTTAGTAAAAAAAATTAATCCAGTATACAGAAGGCTAAAAACCACAAATAATGGAATAATGAGGTAATGGATTTTGTCTCAATTTCATTTCATTGAGAGATTTTGTAAGGTGATGAACCTAATTTATTTTATATGGTGTATATACTAACATTTGATATGTTGTAACATGAATTTACTCATTCTCATGATACACTATGATTCAATAATGTTATTAATTCATAGGAATTATGATTCCAATATTTTAAAGTGGTATGAGACACTGGAATGTTTAGAGATTATTTCCCTCAAGAATGTTTTTTCAATGTTATTTCCATTCAACAATGTCAAAAAACCTTATAGTCATTTATCCTCCACTGGGTAATAATTCATAATTTTTTATTCCTCATTTAATATTAGTATTTATTAATGAATGTAATTTACTTTTATTATCTGATATGAGGAATGATTTGGAATGGTAACGACAGGTGGGGCCCAGACATTATATAGGCCCACGATTCATTGAAAAGTTCTCTTGAGAATAATAAGTTCTCCAATATAAATGGGTTTCTATCTATATTTTTAATAATTCAGTGAAAGTCCTTGATGGTATATGATTTCATGTGCCTTAAACATGATGTTTAGTAATTATGTATTTCCTTTATTTTGATTCAATTATTACATATCCATGAGATTTTTCATCGACATATATATGGATACTTTATATTAACTATTTATTTAATAAATGGAATGTGTTCAATTTCTTACATTTGCATATATATTATTAATTATCATGTTTTTGAATAATATTTATTACTAGATATTTATATTTCCATGTTCAATTATTCTAATTGATTAATTATTTGTTCTGATTTACATAACCTTACAGGGAATTTGATCTCACCCTTATTATGTTTCCTTCCCAAGGTTGTGAATAATATTCCTATTAATGATTTTTTGGGTTGAAGTTTATTTCATTTAATTATATATCATATTTTATGTTATCTTCCCCAATGTATTATGGGTATCATGTATGTAATATGGATTTCCGAAACTAATAAACTGATCATTTTATTGACATTTTATTCCTTGTAATTATGAAAATGTAATAAAATAGTTCATCAACTCGTGGATTCTGGGTTAAGGGCATTATAGTTGGTATTAAATGATTTTTAGGAGTAACCTTGGAAATGAGATTTAGATAACATAGATTTTGGAACATAACCCTAATATAGAATTTTAGGACATGTATAAAAACATCATATAAATTATGTAAGGTAGATTTTATATGGGTATTACTTGTAATACATCCTTGTCTATATAGTACTATAGGATGTGGTTCTGACATAGATGTACCTAGGCATAACAATTATGACAAGATTTGTCAGGCCACACTTGATGTAACTAGGTACATGATAATGAGCCTTACTGTGAACATAGTTTTAAACTCCTAGGGGATATTCCCATGTGTGGGGGAATATTACTTATAAGAGGTTAATGGGATATGGAAAAGATTATGCGGTCACTGTAATATAGTTAGAAGTACAAAATGATATGGTGAAAGGTACATAAATCCTATCTTAAAATTTATCAAATGAGTTATTTGATTCTGGACCATGAACTCTTTTATATATACCTTGTTTTACAATAAAAGTAGTCATTTCACTTTTGATTTAATAAGGGAGATATCGGTAAAAACTTATAAGGTATATATCATTAAAATAACGATGTTTCTGGATGTCCCCATTATGAAACATAAATGGGATTTAAGTGATCACCATATAATCAATCATATTTTGGAAATTGATATAATCCTCATTTTGGACTGGCTCTGAAAATATGATTCCAATATTTTTTGCAATATAAAGAAAATTACAATTTGTGAGGAAGATGTAAATTCCCTCCTCTTTAGAGAAGAATATTAATCACCTGATTATTATTTAGATCCACCATCAGTAGATGTACTAAATTAAATTATTGAGGAAGAAGGGAAAATATATATAGTGATGAATGTTGAAATCTTAATATTTAAGATATCCCTATTGTTAATGAATACATGGATGTATTTCTTAAGGAATTACATGAATCTTCCCTAGAGAATGAAGTTGGATTTTCCTTTGATTCTATCCTAGATCCATGTACAATATCTAAGAATCCCTATAGAATGTCCTTGGTGTAATTAGTGTAGTTGAATAAACAATAAGAGGATTTGGGTAATAAAGTATTTATTCTCTGTAGTTTTTCACCATGGGGAGACCTGTCCATTTTTTATTAGAATGGTGGATCTTTGAATTTTTGTGTTGATTATTGGGAAATAAATTATATTATAGTAAGTGTGATTTATGGATTCAATAGAATACTTTTCTTGGCCATATTATCTCCATGTTTGGAATATTAGTTGATCCTTCCAATAAAAAGGTAGTTATAGAATGGACCATGCCAATACACATAACCAAGATATGTAGTTTCATTGGTTTGGAAGGTTACTATAAACAATTCATTAAAAAATTTTCCCAATTAGCTAACTCACTAAAAATATTATACTTATAGGGGAATAGTATTTTCTGGATGAATGGGTGTGATTAATTATTTTATGAACTAATGAAAGGATTACTCAATGATCCAATATTGAATCTACCTTTTTGGATTGATGGGATTTCATATAGATTGATACATCAAAGAATGATTTTGTTTTTTTCTTAATAAAAAATTATAATGTTATTAATTAAGCATCATGAAAATTTAAGACTCGTGAATAGAACTATCCATCCCATAATCTATAGTTCGTTACTATAATCATTTCATTGAAAATTTGATGAAATTATCTCAATGGTGAATGATGTGAGAAATACATGGATCATAATATACTAAAATACATCTACTCACATAGGGAGCCCAATATGAGAAAAAAGGTGATGGGTTGAGCTACTGAGATATTTTGATTTCACAATTCACTATCGTCCAAGGAAAGAGAATAAGGTGGAGGATGAATTGATTAGAAAGAAACATGGTGTTTGACCCAAATGAGGATTGGGAAGAATCATATATTAATGGATCTAGAAATGTTGGGTTTTGGAATTTCCATGGAATGGTAGAAAAATGTTATTTCTTAAATGACTAAAAACCCACCATTATTAGGGAGGATAAATAATTCTAAATTTGTTGATGAGGAATTTTAGGAGAAGATTAAACATGTGAATGATGGAAAAGTAGCACACTTTTTTTGTGAATATGGTGGTTTAAAATTTTGAAGGATAATATTTGTCCGATTTATACCTAAGATAAGAAGATAATTATTGGAAGCTACTCATATCTAAAATTTCTCTATACAACATTGGAACATAATGATGTATAGGGACTTGAAGGAATATTTTTGGGGGGATAACATGAAGTGGAAAATTGAGGATTATGGGTTCAAATGTTTGGTTTTCTAGCAAGTGATGTCTTGAGGCATCATTCTATAGGTTTCATATAACCTGTTTATATTTCTATGTGGAAATAAGATGAAATTACTATGTACATTGTCATGAGACTACCAAAGTCTCATAGAAAGTATGATGCAATATTTGCTATTATTGATCACATAACCAAATCTTCATATTCCTCAGATAAAATATGAAGGCATTCCTATTAAGTTCCTCGCAAGGATCTATATTAATGATGTTTTATGACTTCATAGAGAACCTCTATCAATTGTTTCTGAATGAGATCTTCCTTTTACATTGAAACTATGGAAATATATTTAGATGTCTCTTGACACTCGACATATTTTCATCATTGCCTACCACAGTCAAATTGATGGTCAATCTGAATGAAAAATTCAATAAATATAATGCATTTTTAGATCATGCTCACTCGACATTCAAGCTATGTGGGATCATTACATTCCTTAGGTATAGATTTCATATAATAATAGTTTCCATTCAAGTATTCAAATGGCACAGTATAAAGCATCATATAGAAAGTGATGCATTACTCAAACATGTGGTGATGAAGATATTGAAATAGAACTTGTAGGCCAAGAACATGTTGAATAGATTATGAAAAAGGTAACATCTCTTCAAAGTAATATTAAATCATTACAATGTTGGAAAAATAGTTATGCCGAAAATTGGAGGAAATATTTAGATTTATTAGTGGGAGATTAAATTTTAATGAATGTATCTCGATTGAAGGGTGTTATCAGGTTTGATAATAAATGGAAAATGAGTCCTAAGTACATCATACCCTTTGAAATTCTTAAAAGAGTTAGATTCATATCATGTCATTTAGTAATGCCGCTAAATCTCTCAAAGGTACATGATGTGTTCCATATATCTATGCTACAAAAGTACGTTCCAGAACCAACACATATGGTCATCTCTGATGAGATATAATTAGAACCTGAAATTTCAAAATGTAAAGAAACAATAAAAATTATTAATACCACATAACAAGTACTGAGTAATTTGATGAATCATCTAGTAAAGGTACTCTTGACAAATCAAAAAATGTAGGATGCAAAATGGGAGCAAGATAATTATATGAAGGAGAACTACCCACATATTATTGAAGGTAATAACCTTAAGATTTTGGGGAATTTTTTTTATAATATGAAATAATGTAGCAACCCAACACTTTAATATATTTTTTGAGAATAAATTTATCTATTTTGGTAGCTTTCCAATACACACAACACATGGTTAAAATAAAACACCATTTAGTCATGTTTTATGTAGTCAACTAAATTATAACACTTTTATAGAGTTTATATAATAAATTTATATATTATATATTCATCTGAATATTTTTAAAATCATCAAATACATTCTATAGTAATAAGATAAAACTAACCCAATTTTATACATAAAATACTATATTTTTATAAAGGTGATTTTACCCCCTTTTAATGGAGAACCTTTTTTAAACCCATATTTTTTAAATTTTGTAAATATTATATGTAAATAATATCATATTTGAAATATAAATATAAAAATTGTCTTACGGTGAATTTTTTGTATGTTTTTTTGTGAAGTTCCACTTTTTAAGGAATAGTGAAAAATATATAATTCTAATTCAAAACTGCCTTTTCATCTAATTTAATTTTATTGTTAAATTATATATTAATTTTATTTTAATAAAACATTATATTAATTACTTATTAATTAACCTAATATATTTCATTGTAATCAATTTCACTTTAAAATATGATATAAAATCTTAGCAAACTTTTTGATGTTTTTACTTTAAAAATCTACATTGTCATCCTCACCATGGGATTACTTTTAAAATAATTTCATCCTGTTAAATGTTGAAATTTAGAAAAATTGATTCCATATTTGGAATTAAAAAAATAATATCTAATAATATATATTTATTTTTTGACCAATAATATTACTGAATGTGATTAAAAATAATTACAATGATTAAGAGAAGAAATAGTTTAACAAAGGACTCAATCATAAAATTGAGGGCCCAAATATCCTATAAACTTGTCCAAAATCCATTGGATATACATATTTCTACCTTAATCTACATTGTATATAATTTGAAGTAATATTGGATCCAATTTCAATGGTAAAAACCTGGTTAGAATTTCATTTTCCAAAATTTACAGGAGTGTCACTCCTCTTCCACTCTTTACACTTCCTCACACCTCCCAAGCCACTTTAACCCTACCAATATCTATCCAAATACACCCTAAAAATCCCTAAACTAATCCAAGAATCCTATTATTGGGTATAAATCCATTAAATTAATCTCATCGGTGTACACCAAAAAGTGTTACCCAAAAAAGAGGTAACATATCTCTTCAATCTCTTTAGTTTTATTCAATTTATTCATCACCTAAAGTCCTCTTATTATCTTATTATATAAAAAAACAAATATCCTTAATATTATAGAATGTTTTTATAATAATGTTTCTACCATAAATTATACATAAGTCCAATAAATGGGTAACGAACATACCATTCTTGTGCTCGATGAACTACCGCATCACGGACCAAAGTTATTCATTTTTCTTTAACTACCTTTCATGGTGGAAGTTATGATAGATACTTAGTTAAGCTATTAAATATATTATTAAATTATGTCTTCATGATTATGTAAATATTTTATAACACATACCATTATACTCTATATTTTCTATAAACCGAATAACATCGTTATTTGAAGTGTGGACTACCGCCTCTTCAAAGCCATGTGATTCGTTCACACTATACCTAAAACATGTTAAGGATAATTTTAATAAGAATATATAACATATTTTACATAGATATGATAATTTATTTTTAATATACATACATATATATATATATAATTTATTTTCTTCTTCTAATATGAAAAATAAATTAATGTAGTGTTCCTACATACGTAAGACATATCGTCTCCATGAACAATGCATTTCATTTCTTATCTACAAACATTATAGATTATTATAAATAAATATAATATATATATATATATAATAATTACATCATGTATTATTTTATGGAGATGATTAAATCATTATCTAATTAATAGGAACATCATATAACAAGTGAAAACTTACTCACGAAAACTAGACAATTAACACCCATAATAGAAAAAATAATCATTGGTTATTAAAAATGGGTAAGAAGATATTATAATAAGTTGATATATTATTTAATGGAAATTATTATGGTTCTGGTATAAATTTTTAACATATTTTAGACAACTGTACCTGAGGTTAACCACCACACATCAAAAAAGGAGAATAAGGTAAGGGATATCATCTCAATTTCATTTCATTGATATTTTTATAAGGTTATGCACCAATATTATTTTATATGGTGTATATACTAATATTTTACAAGTTTATACATAACCATACTCATCCTCATGATAACTAAAATTATTTAATGTTATTAGTTGATGGTAATTTTGATTCAAATGTTTCAAAGTTGTATGAGACACTTTGGAATGTTTAAATATTATTTCCCCCAAAAATGTTTTGTAATCAAGGGTATTTCCATCAATGTCAAAAATTATATTTTTAAATTTTTATATACTTAGGAATAATTGATAAATCTATATTATTCATTCAATATAGTTATTTGAAAAGGAATATTATTCCTTTTTATTATTCTATATGAGGAATGTTTTTGATTGACAATGACAGGCAGGTCATAGACATTATATAGACCCTCCACACATTAACATGTTCTAATGAGATGAATAATTTGGAGAAATTAAATTGGTTTATATCTATATTTTTAGCCCTTTTTAATGGTCTTGATGATATAGGTTTTCATGTGCCTCATACCTGACATCTAATTATTAAGAGTTTCCTTTATTTTGATTCAGTTATTATTTATCCATGAGATTTTTCATGAAAATACCTATGAATGTATTCTATTATTTGTTTATTTATTAAAAGGAATATGTTTTAGTTTCTCACCATTCCATATATATTTGTCCTTATCTATTTATTTGAGTGGCATTTGTTATTATCTATTTACCTTTCCATGTTTATTTATTCACATCGTTTCATTATTGCTTCAACCTTACGTACCCTTACAGAGAATTTGAGATCATCCTTATTATGTTTTATTTCCACAGGTTATGAATATGATTCCATTGAATGAGGTTCATGGATTTGGTTTATTTTATGTTATAATGTATCTTGTTTTATTTTATTCTTCCAATGTATTATGGGTATCATATATGTAATATTTTCTTCGAAAATTGTGCCACTGATCAGTTGTTCGGGATTCTATCCCTTATAATCATGCCAATTTAATATAATAATGAACTAAATCCAAGATTCCAGGGTTCAGGGTCTTAAAAGAAAGGTATGAAATTGAATTTGAATATTTATCAAAAAACAGCTCAATCCACCAAAAACAAATATAACAAAAATTATACAAAAATAGTTTATTTATAAAACATAAGACAAAAAATAAAATCCATTAATCAATAAAAAATTTATTAAATATAATACGAAAAAATCACATCATAGTTTCCTAAATTTTATTATTTCAAAAAATTATAATAGAAACATGAATCCTAGACTCTCTAGTATTAAGTATGTCTTTCACCCTCTATTACCTAGTCATGATGCTTTAAATTACATCATTCCCCATTTATAGACTCTAGTGAATAAATGTATAGTACTTAACCTCTCATTAATAATGTTCATATTTTGTGAATAATAAATGAAATAAAATTAAAATGATATATGATTTGATGTAAATTATTTTAAGTAATGTTACAACAATGAAATGAATAATTGGTTTCCTTTAAAAAGACTATAGTTACCATAACATGAGATATAATTAGATGATTTTGAAGATACATGAATATCCTCAAACACTAATTCAACCTTTCGACATTAGTTTCATGTTATGGTAATAATGTTAATATATATATATATATAATGATAATTAGAGTACTGACCACACTCTATTCACAAACATGACCTTTATAGACTCAAAATGGCACTTGATTACAATTTATTAATTTGAAATTTCAATGTCCATAATACCTTTAATTACCTTAGAAATAATGATTCTATACACCATAAAATTATTATTAATTAAAATGATTTTTTCATACATGATTGAATATATAACCATTAATCCAGTACTGTCATTCAAACCTATAAATCATTTCCCCAACATATTTCAATTTAATAGCCACTAAAAATATTCAAAAATAGAAATTTAGATATCATTTAAAAATAATATAATGTTTTCAAAATTCATCACACTTATAATAATAGAAATAATGATTTGGGTAAATGTATTTCTTTGAAACCACAAGATAATGAAACACTAGTATTTATGAAATAATTTATTTGTACTATATAATTGAAAGAATTGTATCAAAATTATATGTTGGATTTTTAAAATAAATGATGATCAATTTTATATAAAATATATTAAATAAATATATCATTTAATTTTATATTTAAATTTTATTAAACAAATATGGAACACTAAATTTTTTAAAATAAGTATAACTTTATGATATTTTGTGATCATTCAGCATCCTGTATGATTCCTTAAAATCATCATTATAGGCCATTTCAATTGGTCAATGTGTTATAGGATAACATGAAATTGTAACAAAAAAGTTAAAATTTTATGTGATTAATTCTATATTGTGTCCAATAAACAGAATGAGAACCCTATAACATAGAGAAGGTACTGACACTAAAATTATTATGGAACAACATACCGAAAAATATTCAATTAAATTTATTAATTTAAAATAAAATATAATTTAAATTTATTAATATAAAAAATAATTAGATTTATTAATATATAGAAAAAATTCAAATTATATTCATGGTTGTTCATGATTTTTTCCGGTTCTATTGATAACATTTTTTCTTCTCATTTTATTTCTTTATATTCTTCTTATTCACCCTCACGAACAATGCTAAAATTTTCAGTATCTTTATGTACATAAAATGAAGAATATTTTTATTTATGGGGTTTACTATCAAAAGTTATATCACCTTCAAATCCCATATCATATGTGTCTCCCAAATTCATGTGAACAATAATAATCCACCAATCATCAACTATATAATGAATATTATATCAACTTTTATTGGGAAGAAATAATATATGGATCATTTAATTTCTTCTCACCAATATCAATCAATGGAGAAAAAATTAAATAATTAAATTATTATGAATATTTATTTATATACCTTTAATATTGACAAAGCCACATATAAATAACATAATAGAAAATTTGGCATGAAAATGTTACTTGATAATATCAACCAACATGCCATATTAAAATTGTTCTACATCATTGAATATACTAATAATATTTGTTATCAAACCTTTATCATGATAAATTGTACATTACATGATACAACCAATATACTATTCTTTAAATATACTATAATTATATAAAGGAACCCATGCTAAAAAAAACAATTTCATAAAATAGTTTAGTTCAATTATCATAATTCATTACCTATAGAAGTTGATTTATTTATTTACATAATGTAGATGAATTTCATCAAATTCAAACTATGTATTAGATTAAAAATTTACAAGACATAAAAACCATTAAACAATTTAATTCATAATAATTTTTGTTATCACTATCTAATTATGATTTATTCTCTTAAGACATATGTTCATTTTTATCTTTAATTCATTATCACAGGGGTCAAAAATATCATTATTGAGTAGTACATGTCATTGAACTTTTCTGAACTACATATCTATCAATTAAATAATGTTTTTTTTTTCAGATTATCATCCCTTTATTTTTAATATTTATGACTCATAATTATCCCCTAATTAACATGAATTATTATAAAATCCTAAAACTCAATTGAATCTTTTACCTGTTGAAATAAAATACCTTTACTAGAATTTTATACACACATCAACAAGGTAAAATTGCACAATACATCCTACTTGAAGAGCTTTGTTTTTCATATATGGAATCAAATTAATAATAAAAATATTGACAAATGTTAAGAAATTTTTGAATATTTATTAAAATAATATATAAGAAAATTGAAAATTTTAAATGAAAAAATAGTAAAATAATAAACCACACTATAGGATACATCCATAGAAAATTTATGGTCCCTCTATTTTGAGCCACTTCAGACAAATTCACCATCAGATTTGTCATCATAGTTAATAATAACATGGTAAAACACACTAGTACAAAAATACCTTTCCATGTTTGTTTCATTATTTTTTTTACCTTGGTTATAAAGGATACATTATTATAGGTGATATAAAAAATCCTATTTTTTAAAACTGGTTAATAAAACTGATGTTAACATTATTATTTGTAATGATTTTTTACATTAGTTATTTTATAACTGATGTAAAAAGTGAAATTCTTCATCTATTTTTGTATAAAAAACATTGAAGTACAGTTTATACATTTTTTATAAAATATATGATGTAAAATATCAGTTTTATACATTAGTTGATTTATAACCGATGTACAAAACATTCAATTTTTTTTAATTTTTCAAATATGATTACTCCTTTATATAAAAATACATGATAATTGAAAGGAAAAATATTGTAGAAAAATAATGGAACACAGAAAAATAAACTTAAATCTTTGAAATAATTTTCATTCTTGTTGTACTATTCAGCGATATTATTTTATTTAGATGAAATATTTCATAAGGAAAACGAAGCTGTAGCGGCTTAGAAATTATTTTAGACATCGAATGAACCTTTTTTGTTTTAACATCAATTGAAGAGGTATTACTCATGATATGAAAAAATAGAATAATTAAATGGGGTATCAGTTGGGAAAAATCATAAAAACATTAAATCAGAGAAAAAAATTATAAACACCATGAATTCTTCTCCAAAGGAAGAATCTATGGAATGATAATGAAGATTTGAATAGTTGAATAAGTAGGATATTAATGATCATTGAATGGGTTTTTTGTGAACGTAAAATTAATGGTATGTGAAATAATATAAATGAATCTGAAAATAAAACCTTATTATTGTAAATTTTAGGCGAAAATATAAATTTTCAAAGGCACATTGTCAAAAAATTGAAATATGCATTTTCATGATCTCAAATTTCAATTTTGACATCAGTTATTTTAAATCGACATGATAAACCATGATTTTACATTGATTTTTAGGTAATTTATTTAAAAACATAGATTTTCATGTTGGTTTTAAAATAACAGATGCCAAAAACATAGTTTTTCTTGTCGGTTCTTCAAAAATAAATGGGAAAATTCAATTTTAGCATCATTTTTAGAAAAATCGATGTGAATAAATCCTTTATCAAATATGTTTTCAAAAACCAATTTTATAAATTAATTAATCTAATTTTTAATGTCGATTATTTAAAAACAGACATTAAAACTACGACCTAAAAGAAGTTTTTCATACTAGTGACTTCTCTAGATGGTATATCATATGTACAATTATTTTCTATAGTTTATCTAATTCATATATGATTAATTTCTTTTAAAAACGTTATTCAATGAATATGAATGTGTCTTTTAAATATGTGTTTATTTTAGTTGAAAATAAATTAGGCATTGATAAAGGAAGAAAATTATCCATCAACATACTTAATTCATGAATTTTCAATCAATGTATCATATGACCTATCAAATCACACTTCATGAAATATTATATAAATATCAATTAGGTCGTTCTATATTTTTTAATAATCGATGGAAAAAATGTCTGATGGTTTTTAATGAAAGGATATATATTGGATATTTCCCATTATTGTTTTTACGGAGATAACATTTATATTCATTAATACTAAATCCATATGAGTATATAAATAATCCTCTAATTTCCCCAGAACATTAATAAATTTAAACAAATCATTATCACACACATTCATATCAATGCGCATATAGCCAATATTTTTACATAAAAAATTAAATTCCTTATATAGAAGTATGAAAATTATTATTCTGTTATAAAATTAGTTTCTTCCATTGAAACTGATGGTGTTATATCTCTTCTTCCACTTTTATTTATCTGAAAAACATCCCAAACACTATAACAATATTAATTAATTGTCTCATGATATGTGATTCCAATAATAAATTTTATTAAAACCTAAAATTAGTTTTTCCATTGGAACATGACATTTTATAAAAAAAATCCTTTAGGTATATCAAGGTAATATTGATGAATCATGAGAAACAACCTTCTTTTATAATGTAGTCATTAAGACTAAAAATAGAAGTTACCAATTGGGAATGCCACACTAATATTCTGTTCGAAAGTGAAATTTTTCTTAGTCCAAGAAAGTAACTAATTATCCATATTATTAAATCATGTATTATGAATATTTTATCATTAGATTAACTATATGTCTCTACACCATAATTTAATTACTCATGTAATTATTGAATACAAGGATGAAGGAGTACATCAATTTCTTTTTCAGTAATATGATTTCAAGGAATAATCATCAACGATATCAATGAATATAGATCCATATATACCAATATATGTATATTATAAGTGATTAAAACAAATTGAAAAAGGTTAAAACTACTACTTAAATCCACAAAAATATTGAATCTATAAAATGATAATCCCATAAGGTATATTTCTTAGATCAGAAGAGAAATCATAATGTAATGAATCAATGGTATTCCGTAACTTTGAATATCCTAAATTTTTAAGTAACTCATGATTATTATTATGAAAATCATGACAATTAATATTCTTATTTTTTAAAATGACGTAAAAAATCCTTTCAACTATGATTTTATTGGAATGAAATACAAAACCTATTAAATATTTTTGTTTCAATTTTTATTTGAGTTTTTACATAGATTCAATATGAAATTATTGTTGTTTGGTATCCAACTACATGTATATAAGAAGTTTTCAATTTTTTCTATTTCAATATTAATAATAATAAATCATACAATAATTTGGACACACATTTATTTTTGTATGATTAAGTCCATATTTTTTAATAATCATATTTATGACATCGAATGATATAGGTATATTATACTTTGAAAATTAATCCCAAAAAAATTTAATATCATTTATATTGTATTATTTTTAATTCCACATAATCATTTTATGTTATACAACAACATCATAAAATGAAATTTTGAGTATTTGATGCATCCTTCAAACAATTTTGAAATTCAATTAGTAACTAATTTATATAACATATTTGTTTGCATCGATGAGTTTTACATTATATTGGATTCCTCATCACCATAACTTTGTATTCCTTCATCTTGATTAGGTTATCCTATAGAATTAAACAAAATTAATATCTGTCACATTAATCACTGCATCAAATTTATTATTACGTTATTGAGGAAATCTCCACAATATTCCAAAACCATCATTTATCATATTTTTAATTTCATCACTCACTATCAATGAATTCATTTATTCATTTTTAATGTATAAAAAACTAATAAAATATTCAATAACATTCATTTATCCTTTCCAAATCTGTCAAGTATAAGGAAGAGTAAATTGTTTCAATAAAAATTGATCAAATATTTCCCCTCTCTCTAAATATCATCTTAATTTTTAGTTAGGTCATGAACATCTGAGTATTCTATCCACAAATCAGTTTTCAAATGAAAAATACAAAAAAAATGTTCAATCCCATAACATGATGAGATGTGTTTGGAGGAAAGGTAACCCGAAATGTATCCATTTATACTTGACTTCCTAGACTATAAAATATATTAATATTCTATATATATAATAAAATTAATTTTAAATATGAATAAAAAATGTAGAACTACCCTTAAAACATATAGAATTCTGATATTTATTAAATTATAAGAATTTAGTGAGAATTAGAATTGGTATATTATTGATCCTAATTATATTGATTAATTCTTCCCAAAAAATAGAGCATATAATCATCACCATGTTATTGGCGATAAATTAATCCAACAAGCCTCATCCAAAATAATTGAGAGGTACTAATGGAATATAGGAAGAGGTAATTAGAGGGTGCATCTAGAATCTATATTTAGAGGAAGGAAAATCCAATATCGAGAAACATTTATTGGGGGTGAGAGGGGGACAGATATTGGGAACCTCTAAGGGGATGGTTTGGATGAGTTTATCATTGAGCAGTGGCGATGGGGATTCCAAGATTCAACGTCAATCAAGAAGGTCGAGGTTAAGAGAAGTAATTGAGATAGGGAGAGGGAGCCCATTAATTGATGGTTACAGGGAGGGAATGAGGTGGCATTGAGTGAGGTTGGGGAGGACCAAGGTTAGTGGTGTGGGGGAAACTGTTTTTTTAGGAATCTAAACCAGGTATTTTCAATGTTACTGATTCCAAATAAATTTTAAATTTATATAATGGAAGATTCAATTAAATCCAATGATAAATAATTTTGATTTTGTGAATAATCACAAAAAAGTAAATAGATAACATAGTTTTGTATTTAGAATATTTTTTTTATAAACCTTCATTTAAAAAATATATTTTATTTACTAAAGTTTTTATAGTAAATACTTAATATAAAGGATACAGAATCCACAAGAATACTTGTATTATGAGTCATTAAAGTCACGACTCATGATTTTCGATGCAATGATGATGGTATAACATACACATGTTGTAAATAAAAACTAACAATATTTAAATGATGGGTTCCACAGAAATGTATTAAAATAATAAAAAATTATAAGGAATCTCCTTTTGGTTGAAGAAGTTATTATTTTTGGAATGTCTTATTAGATGTACATATGTATATCTGAATTTGTGGAATGTATGTATAACTCTATAGAAGTTTTATAATGATTTAAATGTACTCATTTATAATAGTTCTTTACAATTTATGACAGTTAAATCACTTTTTAAGAGAAGTAGGATTATGAATGTACTAAATATTCATGTAGATTTTCAGAAACCTATATATTACACCACTATATATCAATTAAATTTTTTGAAAGGGAGATAATATATTTGATTACCACAATATTTTTTGTGAGTAGTTGGTCTAGTGATCATATCTCAAATTTGGTTAATTCCATATGGTGGGAACAAATATCATTGTTCCATTTCTATTAACACTTGTATTTTTTGTAATCCATGAATGTTGGGGAAATAGTAAGCACTAAAATGGCTATTTTTGAATATTCTATTTACAAGATTTTGACTAGGAAATTTTTATATACCTTTCACGTATAGTATATGTCCATATAGTATAGACCTATTGAGAGATATATTTTAACATTATACATCTTAGACCAATTGACACAACGTTTATTGTAAGGATTCATGGATAGAAATACTATTTCATCATTGGTTTCAAGGTAAATGAAAACCTCGACTTGAATAATGAGGAAAAAGATACTATATAATATCTCACATATGACTAAATATAGATTAAATTCATAGATATTTGATCATAATAGTTTTAAAATATATGTAGTAGGGGAAATAAAAAACCGACATAATTGTATAGTTCAATACAACCAATATTGTATTAGAGAGGTTCACATTGTGTATGGTCAAGATGTGTAGGTCATGTAACCAAAAATTTAAGAACATTATGCATTGAATAGAGGTGGTGAAAAAATGAAATATTAATGGGGTCAAAGACCAAGAATAATCAAACACATTTTGAAGAGGGAATGAAGATACTATAAATAGAAAAACAAGGTTTTTAGATATTGGATGATGATATGGGTCAAGTATTCTTTGGTTGATCATTAAACATATTCCAATGGTTTATTCCACTATGATGTTATAGGGTAATTTTGATATTGGAGGACTATCACCTTATGATGATGATATACTTCTAGTTTTAATATTATTTTGGGACATATATATTGAGCCATGTTAAGGAAATATATTCTCATTCAAATATAAGTGCCTTTTGGAGTTGGATTCTCTCATTACTTATAGAAGGATAAGGATTATATAAACATAAGACACATGTGGGGTGATTTAATATTTCATGTAGGGGTGTTCGGGAAATGTGGTGTAGGTATTCTGAACCCTATCTATCTACTTCATAGAAATTTTGATCCGATGAGAAATGGATAATGGATGAGTCTATAATATATGATCTATATATCACCACAATTCCTAAAACAATAAGAATCAAAACAAAAATAGTTCTTATGAATATCCCCAACACTGATTGAGCTGGAATGAAGGGAGGGGGAATTTTTACACCTTGGTTCACCTAAATAAATATATATCTTGATCCAAGGTAATTCCCCAGTTCATAACCAAATATTTATTTCATTTTGCTTATCGTAATAATTTATTTGAAGGAAAATGAAGAATTTTTTCTTTATGTGAGGTCCCTTATTTGATGATCTTCTAGATGAATGTAGTCCTTCTAAAAATAGTTTATATGTATGACACAAATTTCTCTAATATTTTTATATTTTAAAGCATGGACCATTTTTCATTTATGATAATGTCATATGGCAAGGGTTCAATTGTTTTATATATTTTGTTCATTTGATATTGAAAATATAATATAAAGTCAAATTTTATGTCATATGGAATTGAATTTGATTATTAAAAAGTAGTTATAGATTTTATAGAATAGGTTTCTTGATATAAAAATACACCAAAAGAGAATATTTTTTTTGGGAAAATTTGAAACAACATATTCTATTTTTAAAATTTTGAATTAAAATCAAAATAAAATAGTTGAGATAGGTTGATATTTTATAGGAATAGTTTTTTGTTCAAATGATAAGAGATCAAGTAATAAAAAAATATCTTATATTAATAAGAATCAAGCCACATGTACTACTTATATAATCCTCCTATAAGAGGTCAATGGGAAATACACTTTATTTTTTATCTCAAACACTGGGATTATGAAATTATTTAATAATAGAATAATTGAACCACTATACAAAAGTAGATAAATACATAAATTTTTGTGGTTCTCTCAATTTTGGAAAACTTCTTTGGTTGTATGATATCTTGTGTAGTAGGAAACATTTTATTATTGTGGGTTTGTGAATGAACTTATATAGGTGCCTCCTATATATAGTAATCATATCCATCAGAGGTAGGAATTTTCATTTTACTTTGGTTTCTTGGATGCGAATCCATTTTTCAATGATTTTATTATCTATATATTATTTTTTTCCAAAAAATATTAACCCATGAAATGTTGGACACTTAATATACTTTACGGTAATTTATGATAGACCATGTGTCATGAGGAAAAATGTCACATGATAAGGACATAGATATCATGTAGTTTAATTAAACTTGAAACCACTTTTTATTTATAGTTTTATTTCTTATAGTGAGGATGAAACTTGCATGGTGAAAGTTTTCCCTTAATGGAAACATATAGATGTGGAAAAATTTACATTCATAACACATTCATGGATCCTTCTCATACTAAAGAACAAAGGGTTTTAAATTGTTAATGATTAATGATTGGGAACCAGATAAGATATAAAAGAATTGTTATATGTCTCATGGTAATATAATAAATCTATAAATAGTTATTATTAGACCCATTTAATATAGATAATGATCATTTATAAGGAAACTAAATAGAGTTTCACATTAACAAAAATCCATTGAAAAAACTCACTGTAGGTTTGAAGGGCTGAATGATGAGGTGAAAATATAATCATATTTATTTATAGAATTAAAGACTATGCCTAGGATAGGAGATAGAGATTTCACCATGTATCTCATAGGAACATGAATTTATCAATGAAATGTTCTTGAAATCTATGTTCATTTTACATGAAATTTGGCCCATTTTCGAATGAACTCTTACATAGATATCACTCAATTGTAATGGAGTTAGTCCATGTATGGTAGACTATTCAATGTAGTTTATGGACTCATATTATGAACTACATATCATGGATTTTATCATCATGAAATGTGGATGAATTTTTATCAAACATTTCTGACATAAAACATCTTAATTGTGCTAGTTAGGAAAATTTAGTAAAACCACTAAACCCATATGAGTCATGATCAGAATAAGAATCAAGAGGAAATTGAAATATTTTATACATCTAATTGCTTCAACTTATAGTGGAGAGTATGTATAATTAATTTTATTATCGTATTATGAGGATGTTAGTTTCATAAATTTTAGGGTCATGTTGATAGGATAAAAGATTTGGGAGTATTTTGCAGTTCTCGCTCAAGAACATATGAAATTAAAGGATTTGGTTAAATTTTAGGTTGTCAAGTGACCCACAAAGCTTGGAGGAAACCAAACCCTAGAATGAAAAAACTTCTGATGGGGAATTTCCATAGTCTTTTTTGGTGGAGTTTTTTTGGGGAATACCCATTGAGAATAAGAAGGGTTTAGAACTAATATGTTATTGTATAATTCTGGTGGATTCATTTATAAAACCAAATTATGAATAAGAATTCTGGGTCTCACAATATTGATTACTCAATGTATTATATGTCCACATAGAATAGAATTAATTTTTTTTCATTTAATTTTATGAAACACAGACTAATTTAAATAAGCTTAAAGTATTTAATAGTTGAATATCTCTAAATATTTTAACTAGTACCTTCTCTTACATTCACACTAATTAGTTTAGGGTATTATAGCCTATAAATATTATGATACAATTTAAGATCAATAGATTAGGATGTTATTTCAACATATTTTAAAATTATTTTTTAAGGATGTGTGAACCTAATTAGATATTATGAAAATTATTTATTGTGAAATATTTTATTGGTGGTGGATGTGATACACTCTCCAGTAGTTATAATTAAGGAATAATATTAGTTTGAGTATACCCATTGTGAACCATAAAGACCCTCGCATTTTAGATAAATAATTCGAAACATTTTTCTTGGTATCATTTGTATTATTATGTTGAATCATATTGATATTGAATCCTTAGGTGTCGTTCTGTCAGCTGTAAATTATTATGGATTTTTGGGGGAGGAATGTTTTAATGGTGGGGAGGATTGTCACACCCATTTTTTTCTTTTCATGTCTTGGTTTTGATCCGTTTCATTAGAAATCCTGATACTTTTCATGAGTTTTGTGTGAGATTAATTTTTAGTTTTTAACCGCCATATATGTCTAATCATTCTACCATGGGTGACCCATATCTTTTTTGGGAGTTTTGGAGAAAAGGGTGGTTACTTCATGATTTGGGCCAACCATGAGCTCATTTCCATATTTAAAAACAAACATTTTTTCTATTATAAATCCTCCTTTTTTCATAATTTTTAACTCATTCCACTACCCACTTGGAATCCAATGATATATTAAAACTAAAATTGTCTTTTGGACCCCTTATAAATTCGTAAGCATGGTGAATTTGGTTTTTTATTCAGGTATTAGGCCAGCCTGTGTGCCCATTGACTGTTTTAAAAAAATATAATTTTTTTCCTTTATATATTTTTAATTGTTTAATATTTTTTGGTGATTAAACCACCCACTCGAGACGAAGAAACATATACGCACCCCCATGTTCCGTTTACCCTCTTTGGAGCTCATATTAGTCACAGATTAGGGAAAAATATCTCAATGTTTATCAAATATTCCATATTTTCCAAAAGAGTTTTTTCTCATTAATAAATCATTCAATTCATTCCATTTTTCCACAAATATTCTTTCCATGGTTCTTCTAGACTTCATAAAACACTAATAGGAGTTTCAAGCCATTCCCTTTTCTCTACGAGCGCATATGTAAAGGGAAGACAAAGAGTTTGTTGGTTTCTATGGTAATATTCCTTCTAATTTATCCTCCCTCTTCTTCCTCCATTCATTATTTCATATATTTATATTCTCCTCTAGTCATGATAGTCCTAGGGTTTTGTTATTCCTAGTTATTTATGGGGTTTTCGTTCATTTGGGGCTTTTTGTCATAGGTTTATGGTTTATAAACCCACATATGGTGAGATCAGGTGTGTGTTTCCATTATGCCGAGGATTTGAGGTAGGATATCCCTCGAACATTCCATTATCATTTAATTTTTATAATTTTCTTATTTTTATCTCTTAATATATATGTTTATTATAGTTTTTAAACCTTTGGATAATTTTCTTGGTGTGTGAAATGGTTGTTTAAGCCTTGTTTTGTGAAATGTAGTGTTGTTTTATCATAATAGTGTACACCAAGTGTATGTTTAAATGTTCTGTAATATGTATTACATAGTTTGTGTGTTTTAGAACATGGTTTATGGTATTTTAAATATTTTAATGTATATTTACTTAAATATGGAATTCATTTTGTCTTTTATTCCTTGTCAAGTGCTTAAAATAATTTGTTTTGTTTAAAAGTCCATGTCATGTGTTCAGTGAATTGACTGATTGGCTTTTAGGCATTATGTGTGACTTAAAAATTATTATTTTTTATTTAAAAATGAATTAAAATAATGAAAAATGGTATTTTGGGTCTTTATATGGCTTTTCAATGTGGATTTGGATTTACAAACAAATGGGTTTTGGTTTACAACATTGTTTTCCTGAGTTGCCAAAAATGGCCCTTTTCACATCCTTATAAACCGGTTGTGTTTTGAATATGTGATAAGAGTGTTTTGAAGGACTTATGAAAGTTTTTTCTACTTTATATGGTAAATATACACCTCCTTCATAAATGTGAAATTCATACCTTTTTCAAATGTCAGTTTTGAGAAAGACTTAAAGGCCCGTTGGGAATTTTTTCCTATAAAAATGGTTTCCCTGTGTATTTCATGTTCTATCTTTTGGGTCCATTTTATGGTCCATGAAATTGATTTATTAATTGGTTTTGGGGCCTCCGAATCTGGTTTGATATGGTCTTTATGGTTTTTGTCATTAAAAAATAAATTTTGAATGGATTTTATGTGCAAGGCCTCGTTATACTTCTTGAAATTATTTTATGAAAATTTATGTGGTTTATTGATCTGTGAATGAAATGTGAGACATGTGTGTGGCATGTTCGATGTGTTTATGAATTTTAAAATTAATATTCATGAGATAAGGGTATTTTATAGATTTGTGACTTGTTTGATCACAAAAGGGGAAACCCGAGTATCTAGGTGGGAGGACATGTACGGGTATGCAAGTAATCCAGAGGGGTTTTGTTCATGTATCATGTAGCAAGTTTAACGATGAAAACACTAACTAAACAATAATGATAATGATGTTTGGGACCACTAGGTTATTTATGATTCTCCTATTATGGTCTTGTGGTCATGAGAATGGATATTCATTATGGTTACTTTTTCACCAACATACGAGGTGCCTGGGGCCCACACCGAACTAGTCCCTAGGGGTGTTCCCAAGACTTGTGCTCATTGGATATTTTGTACACACTATCAACAAACAGTGTTCTTAGTTGGTAAAATCAGAAGTTTTTGTGTTTTATTTAAATCTTTACTTCTTTAAATCATCTCCCTTGAAAACTAGTATCGGTTTGATGTTGCACCTCTTTGAAAATTATTACTAGCTTTCTTGTTTACAAAACATGAATGTTTTTGTCTAATAATTATTATAGCATAGAACCTCATTTGAAAAACATACTTTTATATGTTTTATTTAAAACATTAAATTGATTTATCCTTTATTTTAAATGAAGTTCATTTGGAATTGAATATCGGGCTAACCTACTATGTTTTAATACTCTCACCTATAGTCTTATTTTATTTTTATCCCTTGTGCATGTTTCAGCTTGAGTTCTATCACCATGGGTGAAGTGTGATCATTGTTTTGGTGAGTGACAAGCGAGGTCACATGGGGTTATTTGGTTGTCATGTTATTTCAGTTGAGTTGTTGGTTTAGTTGTACTTACAGTTTCTTGTACAAATAATGTTTATTTCAATTATTTATGTAAATGTATTTTGGGTTGTCTGTTTCTTTCCGCTATTTGTTTGATTGCTTATATTTGGGTGAAATAATTCCCCTGTATACTCTATTGATTCCCTTGGTTCTTTTCTCTATCCTGGGAGGATCGAGAGTGCCTATCGAGACTTGTCATGGGCTGGCCTGGGTGACCGGTTTAGGGTCAACTGGGGCTGGTTTGTGAAATATGGTATCAAAGGAGGTCAGCTCTTAGAAGACCATTATTTTTAGTGCTCCAATGTTATTTGGGGTATGTCAAGGTAGATGTAGTATGATTTTTGGGTCTTTAGGGGTATGTTCAAGAAAAGTTTCATGACCTGTTGCTCATTCTGATCCGAAGGTTTCTACAGGAAGTCCAGTTTTATTAGTGTACTTTCTTATTGTTGATTGTTTGGTGCTGGGATATTACAAGGGAATCTGACTAATTTCCACCGTGAGCTCGAAAGGTCTAGCAAGACATCTGGAGCCCGGGCATGGTCCTAATACGTCCCTCTATGTTGTTGTTGTGTTTTATATATGGCAGCACACCATATGGTCAAGTCACCCACTGACGCTAGTTCCCTTTTTTGGGTCACTTGGACCATTCTGAAATTATGAATTTTTGTTTTTAAAATATTTGTGTGAGAGTTGTGGAAATGGGTTTTAAAGAAATAATTGTATTTTGAAAAGCGTAAAAGGGGGTTTTCAAAAACTAATTATAAGAATGGTTTTTCATGTTTTTGTTTTTGGGAAAAATTTTTTTTTGGATAAGTGGAAATGATTTAACAAGATTGGATTATCCCTAATCTAAATTTGTGGTTTGTTGGAATAAAAGGTTTTGAAAGTGTGAATCATTTTAAGGTGATTTTGAATCTTTGTTTTAAATGGGGTTGTTTTTAATGTTGAAAAGTGTTTGAATATGATGAATTGGTTTTGGAAATTGGGTTTGAGCGGTTGGTGTTTTCCAAGAAAGGTTATTGGTGTCAATGGACATCGAATTATGAAATGATACTTTTCTAAATTTTTTAAAATTGGAAGGGGTTGTTTGGAGTTGTTTTATTATTTTAAAGGTTGAAAAAATGAAAAGGGGTAGGTTTTTAAGAAATTGGTTTTTGATGATGTGTGGTTTTTTTGTGATATCTGAAAAGGGTTTTGACTTAGTGGTTAGTGTTCCGTTGGGAGGTACATGATTTTTTGAGTGATTTTATTTTTTAGCCTTTGGTGTTTTCATGGGTGCTCACATGCATGGTTTTACTAATATCTGGGTACATGGACTATATTCCATGGTGTTTGGGTTCTTGGGGTGTAATGGAAATGTGCATGTGAGTGAGACTTGATTAAACACCATTGGTGAATGTGGAAATCCACCAAAATAGATTGTTTTCTTAAATGTGTTCTGTTTGGAGATATTGATTCATTTGTTTATAAACTGATGGTTATGTGACTAGTTCTTACTATTTATTAGAATATTTTTTTTATTCTATATGCTTCCTTATGATATGGAAGTGATTCACTTGTTGTGTTATGATATGGGATCTTTTTGGTGTCTCTATTTTGGAGTAATGTTAAATGAGTTTCTAAAGATGTGTTGGATGTTGTGATGGGGCAATGGATAGTTATCCTTTGGAAAAACATCCTATTGATCAACCTAAGCATTCATTTTAACTTTTAAATACACCTATTTGGACGATTCCTCGACCCATTTGTTGGAATATAGATCTATTTGAGATTGATTTAAAGTGATTCTAGGTCAAGATAATTATTTTGGAGATATTAGTTTTATTCAGTGATGTTGATGTGTTTCACCGTATTCCTCGTCCATTCTTCTCCTTGTTTGGAGTGAGAGAGAATTGTGATCTGTATCTATGAGTTCCTACTTATATGAAGGTGAATTGTTGAGAAAGTTGGTTTTTCTGAGTGGTGTGATCCATAGCCCCTAACTGTAGTGAAATAGATTCTTCATGAATCAATGCTCTATCTACAGGCCTCAGAGTGAATCTTTTCACACTATCAGGAAATTGCCAGAGGTGTGAAGTGCTCAACTAGGATCATGCCTCCACCATTTAGGTAAGGTAGTTTCTACTCTATTGTGGTTCTTTATCACTGTTAATTTTCTCTTGTCACAATTAGCATGGTGAACTTAACCCTCACACAGTGTCTATGGTTATGCCTTCATTGGTGTGGGTTTCTGATAAATGTCCTTGTGTGGACCACCTATGTAAATAGGGTGAAATATTATTTTTACCTGTTCATAGGTGGAGTGTGTTGGGAGGTTCCTTTGTTTCTTTTTTCTGTTTTAGTGGACTAATTATTTGGTCCCCACCCCTCACCTCCCTGAGTTTTGGTGGTCTCGATCTATGCAGAAAGTGTTATCCCAGTTTTTATCCCCTCCGTTCGAGACTGGGTGGTTTAGATTTTCATGTTGTAACCCTATTAAATTATATTTTTTGGTTATTTTGGGAGATATTGGGTGGGCTTGTGATGTTGATCCCCAATTCTAATTCATGTTGAATTATCTTTTTTTCATTTCTAGTTTGTCCTTAATTTCTGGTAGACCCACTACGGGTCTCAAAGATCCTTCCTTTAAGAATTATTCAGATAGTAGTTGGGATTTAATGTTGGGAAGCATATTCTATACTCCCCCCAATTCATTGAATTTTTTAGTGAACTTTATTTTGGGTGATCGTTGGGTTCATTTGGATATGGCCCAACAAAATATGTTTTTTTGTTTGGTTGTGGAGGTGGTGGCTTGATCTTTCCGTTGATTATCAGGAAGTGGTTCTGACTAAGTGTTTTTTTGGGGAATAAGATTAAGTTCTATTGATGTTAAATAATATTTCCCTAGATTTATAGGTTGTATCATGTAGATAAGGAATCCTTAGGTGTTGTTCAGTTAGCTATAAAGTATTATGGATTTCTGGAGGCAGAAAGTTTTAATGGTGGGGAGGATTGTCGCACCCGTTTATTTTCTTTTCATATCTGGATTTTGATCCAGTTCATTAGAAATCCTGATAAATTTCTTGGGTTTTGGGTTACATTAATATTTAGTTTTTAACTACCATATATTACTAATCATCCTACCATGGGTTACCCGTAGAGTTTTGGGTGTTTAGGAGAAAAGGGTGGTTACTTCATGATTTGGGCCAACCGTGAGCCAATTTCTATATTTAAAAACAATATTTATTTCTATTATAACTCTTTCATTTTTCAAAGTTTTTCACTCGTTATAATTCCTCCTTAGACTCCACTAACATATTAAAAATAAAATATTCTTTTTTACCCCTTATAAATTCATAGGCATGGTGAATTTGGGTTATTTATTCAGGTATTGGGCCAGCCCAAGGGCCCATATCCATTTTTTTTAAAATAATTTGTTTCATTTATGTCCTTTTAATTGTATTATGATTTTAAATTATTACACCTCCCAATATTGGCCAAAAACCCTAGTCTTACCCCTATAGTTCATTTACCATATTTGGAGGTCATAATAGTCACATATTAGGGAAAACATTCTCAATGTTTCTCAAATCATCTATATTTTCCAAATGTATTTTTTCTCATTCATAAATCATTCAATTCATTATATTTTTTCAACAAATATTCCTCCCTTGGTATTTACAGACATTATTATCCTATAAAATGAGTTTCATTCCATTCCATTCCCTCTAGGGGTGCACATCTAAGGGAATATGAAGAGTTTTCTGGTTTTTAATTTGAGATTCATTCCTAATTCTCATCCCACTTCTTCCTCCTTTCCTCATTTCTATGTTTTATATTATACTATAGTCATGATAGACCTATGGTTATGTTATACTATGATTTTTATGGGGTTTCTGTTCATTTGGGGCGGGTCACCATAGGTTTAGGGTTTATAAACCCTCAAATGGTGATATCGGGCGTGCGTTTCTATTACCCCAAGGATTTGAGGTAATATATCCCATTCACATGCCTTTATAATATATGTTTTATATTTTTATTATTTTTAAAAAGTGATATATATGTTTTTTTTAACCTTTGGATACTTTTTTGTGTGAAAAACGGTTGTTTGAGCCTTGTTTTGTGAAAGGTAGTTTTGTTTTGTCCTAAAAGTGCACACCAAGTGTTTGTTTAAATGATATGTTATCTTTATTACTTGGTTTGTGAGGTTTAAAACATGGTATAAGGTATTTTTAAAATCTTAAAGTATCTTGAATAAAATATTTCATTCAATTGGTTTTTTATTCATTGTCATGTTCCTAAAATGAATTGTTTGGTTTAAAAGTGCATATCATGTGTTTGGTAAATTACTCAGTTAGATTTTATGGGTTAAAGGTTATTTAAATATGATTTTTTTTGGATTTATAAATGAATTTTAAGAATGAAAAATGGTCTTATTGGGTCTTTATATGGCTTTCCAATGTAGATTTTGATTTAAAATCATATGGGTTTTGGTTTACAACATGTTTTGGCCCGAGTTTCCAGAAAATAGTCTCTTTCAAATCCTTATGAAAATGGTTGAGTTTTTAATATGTAACAAGATATTTTTAAGGGATTTATGAAAGTGGGTTTCTATTGTAAATATAATGTATACACCTCCTTAATAAAATTAAAATTCATTCCATTTTAAAATTATAGTTTTGAGAAAGGCTTAAGGGCTTGTTTGGAATTTTTTTCTTAAAAAAATGGTTTCCATGTGTATTTCATGTTCTATCATTCTGGAAAATTTTATGATCCATAAAATTTATTTATTAATTGATATTGGGGATGAAATATCTGGCTTGATATGGTATTTATGAGTTTTTTTCCTTAAAATATCATTTTTAATGGATTTTATGTGCAAGGCCTCATTACCCTTCCTGAAACTGTTTTATGAAAATTTAGGTGATTTATTGATCCGTTAAAGAAATTTGAGACTTGTGTGTGTACTATTTGATGTGTATGATTTTTAAGTGTAATATTCATGATACAATGATATTTTATGGATTTTTAACATGTTTGATCACAAAAAGGGAAAACCTGGGTATCTAGGTGGGAAGACATGTACTAGTATGCTAGTGATCAAGAGGGGTTTTTTCCCCATTTCATATTTAAAGTTTGAAAATGAAAATACTAACTAAAAAATGATGATGATGTTGTTGGGTACCACTATTTTATGAATTATTCTCTTACTAGTGTATCATGTGCCTGATAATGGATATTTTTTAATTTTACTTTTACACAGAGATACAAGGTACCTATGGCCCCCAATGAGCTAGTGCCTAGGGGTGTTCCTGAGACTTACGCTCATTGGATATTTTGTACTCACCATTGGCATACACTGTTCTTATTTGGTAAATATATATGTTTTTGTGTTTTATTTTAAATTTTAACTTCTTTAAAGAATCTCTCTTGAAAACTATTTTCATTTTGAAGTTGCACCTCTTTGAAAAATTATTACTTGCTTTGTTGTTTATAAAATATGACCGTTTTTGTGTGATAATTATTATAGTATGGAACCTAATCTAAAAAAAACATACTTTTAAATACTGTATTTAAAACATGAAAATGATGAATCTTTTATTTTAATAGAAGTTCATAGGGAATATAATATCAGGCTAATATACTATGTTTTAATACTCACGCCTATAGTCTTCTTCTATTTTTAGCACTTGTGCATGTTTAATCTTGAGTTCGATCCCCTTGGGTGACATGTGATTAACGTGTTGGATAGTGACCAGTAGTGTCACATGGAGTTAGTTTGTTATCAGGTTTTGTCGGTTGATTTGTTGGTTTAGTTGTACCTTTTGTTTCTTGTAGAAATAATGTTCATTTCAATTTTTTATGTAAATGTACTTGGGTAGTCTGTTTCTTTCGGCTATTTATTTGATTGTTTATATATGGGAGAAATCATTACCTTTTATTCTATATTTATTCCCTCAATACTTGTTTCTATCCTGGGAAAACCAAGAATGTCACTCGAGACTTATCACGGGCTGGCCTGGGTGACCGGTTCAGGGTTGACTGGGGGAGGTTCGTGACAGACATTTTGTACCTCTCAATGATTTAAATAATATTTAAGTCATTTTCATTGAAAATATTCCATTAACTATATTATTTTCGATCCTCATGTGTTATGGGTCAAATTTTATTCATCTAGTAAAATTTTTTCTTGTGCTAGACTCATTTTATGGGCTTTATAATTTTATTTTCTCCCAAAATTACTCAATTTACCCATAACTGTGGTAATAAAATTTATGAAGGTTACTATTCATATTGGAAAAAAATAATACCTATTTACTAAACATGGAAATTATGAATCAAAATTTATCATATTTCTTTAAAAATTCAATACATTAATGTTTCATAATTTAATTTAATATTAAATAGATAAAATTCTATGATAAAGAGTTTTTCATTAAATTATCCTTCAAAAGTATAAAATATTTTTATAAAAATGTTGGTTATAAAATCACATTAAATAACCATAATTGAATTATTTTAAATAAAAATAAACTAATTAATATTTAAAACAAATAAAAAATATAATTTAACCTTATAATGATATTAAGAGAACAAACAGTTTTCAATAAAAACATATACTATCACTATTTTTTATTTAAATATTTTCCAAAGAAAAAATTTTAAGATAATTTTGACATGATGAATTCAAAAAATAAATTATGTTTATAAAATAAATTTTATATAACATATAGTAATTAATAAAAACAAAAACAACTCATTTAAATAGAAATATGTTTTTTAAAGAATAAATTGATTTTACAAAGAATTGTGTGATCATTTTCTAAGAACTTAACAATACATTCATATTATGTTATAAATTTATATTTATTTCATAATTTTTATTAAATTTATTCCTTCAAATTTAAATTCTAGGTCATTATAGTCACTTTATACTAATATTGTCTCATCGTTTATTTAAACTCCCAGTTTCATGCAATGCAAGAAATAAAACAATGAAATTATTTAAAGTGAAATATTTATTAAAATAATGGTGTGTTACATTATACCCTTGTCAAAAATAAATTTCCCTATAAAATCATCACATGGATACAAATAGAAGATAAAAATTATTCCTCATCACATCCTCACATTCCCACACATCTTCCACAAACCAGTGGTTCTTCCAAAAAACATTATCCTAGAGAGTGGTCATGTTTCCTAAACATTTATCACTGTGATCATGAATCTATATAGGGTATTCATCATAATATATATCATTCTCTATAGGTACAAATTCTATGTTTATTAAATGTAAAGGATCCAGTATGTACTTTCTCAGGAATGATACATGAAACACATCATGATCATGAGGAAGATTCGACAGAAGCACCAATCGATAAGCTACCTTCCCAACTTGATCCAGATTTTCAAAATGACGGATATAATTTGGGATTAAAATTCCCATATTTAAATGTTTTGTCACATTAATCTAGGGATAAATTTTTATAAATAAATATTCACTAGCTTTAAACTCTAGGTATTGTTGCTAATTGTCTACTTAACTTTTTTGTTGATTTTGAGCTAGTATTTCGTTATGTTGAACAAATATAACAATATATGAAATATAATCAACTAGATAAGGTCCCAATAAATTTATTTTTCTAACTTTATTCTTCCATGTTAGAGTCTTGAACTTTTTACCATATAGGGATCCATAATAAGCCATCTGAATACTCGAGTGGAAGTTATTTTTGTATGAAAATTCTCCCAAAGGTATGTGTTGATCCCAAACACCTTTTAAATCCATAGATAAACCCTTCAACATCTATTCTATAGTTTTAATTTCCCCCTCATACAAACCATATACATTAGGATGATAAGATGTGCTAAAACATAACTATGTATCCTAATCATGATGAAGTCTTCTCAAGAACATCTAGGATAACCTCGGGTATCGATCAGATATAATATAAAGTGTTACTCCTTGGAGTTTTACCACTTCATTAATATATATTCATACAAAAAATCCAATAGGGATGTTTTATCTCATAGAAATGAAGTTTGTCGACTGCCTAAAGTGATCAACTATAACCCATAATTCATTATGGCCTTTAGATATTTTGGGATGTCTAAAGACAATGTATATGGTGATGTTTTCCCATTTACACTCTGTTATGGGTAATGGTTGTCACATCCCATTAGAATTATATCTCTTACATTTAACTTGCTGGTAAAAAAAGAACTAAGAAATATATTCGGTAGTATCTCCCTTCATTCCATTCCACCAGAAATAATCATTTAGATATCTATACATCTTTATGCTTCATGGATGAATATATAATAAGGAATTGCGATACTCATCAAATAGTTCATTAATTCTTGTATGTATGGAACAAAAACCTATTTCTTTAACCATATAATTCAATTACAGTCAAAGTTGACCTTAGAAAAATTTCTCAATTTCTTTAGTATCTCCACATCTTTTTTATGTTCCTCCTTGATAATCACATTTATAAATGGTTTATCGTTATTGATATCCAAATAAGATTTATCCCCTTCCATAGAAAATTCTATATCCATACTTTTTAAATATATAAATATTGTATTTTTTTGATACTCATCATAAATAGGATAGCATGGTCTTTTCGACCAGAAGCATATTTCACCGTTTTTGTTTTCCTTGCGTGGTAATGTATAAGGAAATAATAATCTTTAATAAACTCCAACCATCTTCTCTAGAAAAAATTCATCTCATTTTGAGTGGAAATATAATTTCAACTTTTGTGATTAGTATATATGTCCCACCTTTCACCATAAAGATAATTACTCTTTATCTTTTGTGCCATGATTTCCACAAATAATTCCAAATCACGAGTTGGGTAATTTTTCTAATATATTTTCAAATTTTTTGTGAAAAAACTATAAACATGTCATTTGACATGATAACACATCCCATAACCATCATGGATTCATTACTGTTGATCACAAGATGTTCTCAACTATAGGGTTGTGTGAGATTATTTTCACTATCTAACCATATTTTTAATTCCTTGAAATTCTCTTTATATTTTTCCATCTATATGTACAAAACACCTTTCTGAGTCAACATGTTCAGTGGATTAGATAATTGATAGAAATATCTTACGAATAATCGATAATATCAAGCCAAACCAAGAAAAATATGGATCTTAGTTACCATTTTATGTTCTAGGAAAACATATAATAACATATTTCTTTACTTTTTTTACATATATCCCATCTCTTGTGATTATTTAACCCAAAAATGAAACATTCTGAATCCAAAATTTTCACATTTTTTAATTTTCACAATGATTATACTTTACAATTATCTTCTGTTCAATACTTATGTGATCTTTATGTTATTAAATTATATTTGAATATGCCTGAATAACATCATTAAATACAACCAAAAACTGACCATGATAGTCTCTAAATAAACTACTAATCAAATCCCTAAAGATAGATAGGGAACTTGTAGGACTATAATGAATCACAATAAATTCAAAGTGTCCATACCATGTATGAAATGTTTTCAGTGGTACATTTCCTTCTTGGAACTTAATTTATGTTATCCAAAATTAAGATCAATAATAGATAATTATTGATATTCATATAGTTTATCAAATAAGACATATTTATTGGGGATAGGATATTGTGTCTTGATAGAGATCTTGTTATGTTCTAAATAATCAGTACAGAGCCACATTGATCCCTATTTATTCTTAAAAAACTGTGTAGGGGAAACCCAAGATGACACACTAGGTAGTATGAATCCATTTTGAATATTCTCTTAGTGTTTATTCCTCAATTTTTGAAAACTCAATTAGGGTCATTATATAAGGATTATTTGAAATAGGAAATGCACCGAGTATGTGTTCAATTGAAAACACAACTTCATGATTCAGTGGAAGACATAGAAATTATTCTATAAAGATATCATCAAACTCTCATATAGTAGGTGTATCCTCAATAATTTGTGTATCCCCAACCATATGAGATAGACAACGATCCTTTATAGGAATTATGTCCCATAAAATAGAAGTAATTTACATTATAAGTTAATATTCATCTTTAAATCGATATATGGTCATAAATTCATTTGGAATATGAAATATGATTCCCTTAATTTAAAATTTATATGATATACATATAAATAAATTTAATACATTCCAATAATAACACAAAAATCAAATAAATTAAGGATCGCATGATCTTCAAGAGTCACATTCCCACAAACATAAACCGAAGAAGAGTTTTAAACATGTGATGCAACCATTTTTCCATTAGGAGTTTTCACAGCTAAAAAAATCTAATTTTTGAGGTATAATAGTGATACAGTTACAAAATTATTTATATATAATATATTTGGTGGATCCAAAATCAAATAAAACATTAACTACTTTAGAGTGGACGGTAAGTGCACATTTCACCACTTGATTGTCATACTCCACATCACTATTAGTGATCATATGTGCTTTTCCTTTTTCATTAGCATTAATAAATTTATCAAATAAATCATCATATATAACCATTTTATTAGGTCATTGGTTAGTATAATGCACATTCTACTTGAACATGTAAAATTAATGTGTGGGAGGTGAATTTAGTGTACCATTTTCTCTATTTGTATCATTAGTTATATTTTCCCATCACTTTGGTAGTCAATATACCAATTAAAATATCCCTCACACTTAAAAAATTTAATATTCACCTTAAGATAGTTTCATCCATGTTTTCTTCCACACTATGATCATAAAGGAAATTTCATCTTCCTTTTACCTATGGTTTTTGAATTACCCTTGTATTCCATTTATTTCTTCTTATCAAACCCATAAGATTGATTGGTGACTCCAATCTCAATCTCACCCATGAGATCACATAGAAAAAATTCCTAAAATATAATGAAGTACCTTATAGATAATTCCCTTCAGAGTCTTTGATTTATGCCACTAAAGAATAGATCAATCTTTTTCTCAAGTTTAATGATAATTCCAGAAGTGTACCTTTCTATTCTTGTAAAAGTTTCATCCTTGGTACCAACCGAATTATCAAACTATTGAATAAGCTAAAGTAAATCCTTGTCCAAATTTTTTAAAAAATATGAGGAATGTATATATTCAAAAATAAGTTCCTAAACTTATCTCATTCCATAAAATCAGTTTATTCTAGTTGCCTAGTACAATTGGTATGATTCCACCATTTATCTGATTCACCTTCCAAATGATAAAATGAAAAAATGAATATCTCATGTTTTGAATATTGGAGAACTAAAAATATATTTTTAGTTGTACTAAACTATTGTTTAGCTACCAATGGATCAAAATACCCATAGAAATAAGGTGGTAAATATCTCATGAAGGACTCAACAAAAAATTTTTCCCTCCTTTTCAAATTTGGAAGTCCAACATGACTCATATCTTGAGAAAGTTGTGTGAAACTATAAATAATTTTTTTCCCATTATATATCCCATAATATTTGGTTTCTCAAGAGGAAAATAATTTCATTTCATATTGCATTAAGCATCAACATAGTTCCTTCAGGTTTAATCCATTAACTAAAATTGAAAATAATATTATTAGAAACACTAATAAAAAAGATATAACCATATAATAAAGGATTATTACTTTTTAAAATTATATTAATAACACCATAGGTTTAATTCTTTGGTTATTAATTATTGTTTCAATGCTCATGGATATTACCCTATACTTAGTTATATCCTTAGGGTTATTAGTAAGGTTTTCTCATCAAAGTTTATAAAGGAAAACTAAACTTTTCTCTAATACAAACTATAATGACACATAATTTTCTTATATATATTTCATCTAAATAAAATAATATTTATTACATAATATAGAAAACCATGCCAAAAAAGTTATTCTATCATATCTAAAACCCCCTTTTGACACATCTTACGTAATACATTTCATCATAACATGGGAAAAGAAACATAAAAATAGTGAGATCATATACTCACTAATGGTAAAAAAGAGAGATATCAATAATTTTATAATCATAAGACATTATATCAAAAGAAAAAATTAGAAAATTATATCATGATTACCAAAGATCATGATGTCATGTAATGGGACAAATTATAGAACTTCATAAAGATTATATTTCATGAGATCATAACATACGACATGAAATTTTTGCATACTCTTTATCCTATAAAAAACTTCTATATTAAATAAGGCTCATTTATAAGGCCATCATAGTGGAAAATTCCTTTATTAAATTAGGTTCTCTACACATTCCATCCATGTATTACTGAACAGGGTTTACATTCCATTCTTTCAAAGTATTACTGAACTAAGATAATTTCCTATTATATCTCTTTTAATCTCATTCGATATAAACATTTACCCAATGAATTGGAGATAGATATAGGTCCCACCCATCACATATTGAAATTCATATGTATGTGTTCCATAAGAACATAAAACATTATTTGTATGAGAACCCATTAAAATAAATGGGTTTTATAAACATCATTCCATCATATCATATGTAATTGAAAAGAAATGGGTTTCTTAAATATCATTAAATAATAATCATAATCCAACCAGAGAAAGATTAGGGATCATATCCTCAAAAAATATTCCAAATAAATAATAACTAACAACAAATAATGCTATCATAGATAGAAAATAATATTGAGAGACCACATGAAAATAATTTTTGAGGAAAATATATTCTCTTTGATGAAAACATTTCATTTAAAAAAATTATGCAAAATTTTAAATGAATATATTTTCTCTTCAAATAACATTTTAGTCATGTAAGGTATGTTTCAAGTAATTAAAGAATAATTAATGGATAAAAATCTATTCATGTTGTATAAGCTAAAAAAATAAATTCTTCTCATATTTGTTTTTGGAAAAGTAACAAAGTACCTCATTCGGAAAATGACACGAGATTAATTTCAAATTATTTAGAAAAAATAAAAACATTGGTAAAAATGACTATAAAAAGTATAGAATTAGAGTAAAAATATTTTTGTAAAATAATTTTAAGAAACATTGACTGGGAAGATAAATATTTTTTAATAAATACTTTTATAGAATCAATCCCATATAATATTGAGACTGTAAAATTATCCTTGTCCACTTTATAATCATCATAATAGCATTCCCCATGAATGAAATAAAATTATATAGATATTAAAATACCATAATATTAATAATAAAACTCATAAATTACATTCATGGGTGTAATATACACTACATAAAATAAATATGTAGTGTATCAAAAATGTGTCCCCAAGAAATAAAAGTGAGACAAAAATCTGTTATCTTAGGATTGATTTTCTCTGTAAATATTTTATACCCCTTTATAGTGTATTAAAAAATGTTTTTAACTTATTCTTGAATAAAATTAATTTTTATGATATCATATATGATCATATTTTCACTTATTTGTTAAAAATATTTCATTATTACTCTTCTTTGAGGTGTTAACTGCTTCATTTTCTTATTCATGTTTTGTCCTATAAGTCCCAATTATTATGTATAAGGTATAATACATCATTTAAAAAATGATATTATGGAAATATATCTCATATTTATTCATTTTATATAATCATATAATCAATATTAAATGTTGAATATGGAAAATGAATCACATCGTGTCGTGTCGATGGTAGGCCATACATACGCAAGAAAAATGGTGTCATTCCCATAAATATTTTTCGTACGATAGATAATAAGAGGAATATTGTTGCTACATAGTAATAATAACATATCATAATATATATGATACTTTATTTATTAAATTATAATGGAAAAAACACATAAATATGAAGTATAAGATGAAATAATCTTTAAAGAGTCGGTAAATATATTTACCTCCTCTTCGAAGAAGTACCTTTAGATCTCCTCTTAGGGAAAGTGGAGTTGGTATTTTGAGAATAAAAGAACATATATACTGTGTATATTAATTTCTATATGAAAACTTGAAATGGTATGGCTGAACATAAAGGCTCTAAGGGATGTGAAGAAGTGGGGGATGAGGTTCCCTTTTATACTTGAGGTGAGAGAACTTTAAAAATTTCTAAAATTTTTTATTTATAATAAATTAATTATCAATCCTAATAGCTCTAGAAGGTCATTAATTTTAATATATGGTGATGTATGGTTGTATTCTCATTATCCAATATATTTTAGACATGTTTTTATAATTTTTAAAATTATTATTTTGATTGAACCTTAGTTTCAAAATTTAAATATTAACAAATGTAACAAATTTTTAAATATTAAAAGGTTGTAAATTCTACTAACGTGATGTAAATTGAATCTTAAATGAACAATATATAAAATTTTAGACCATGTTATAAAATTTTCTCTTAAATATGTGTTATTATTTAAATGTAATTTAAGATAATGTTATTTTGATAAAATATTATTTGTGTCAATTTTGATATTATTCATTACATGGAATTTTAATAATACAAATATCAAAAGATAAAATTGATAGAAAAATTTTTATATCACCAAGAGTTATATTAAATCTATAAATTTAGATTATCACATTAATTATATGAAATTATATTTATTTTAATATATTTATTAACATTGATTTGATATTTTCATTAATAAAATAATTACAATATCAGTCTTGTACATTAATTTAATATTCATATTATTTCAATAAAAATGAAAAAAATACCATAATGAAGATAAACCTTCAATATTTCATAATTATATATATATATATATATATATATGTTTGTGTGTGTGTGTGTGTGTGTGTTTCTATTTTTGTGAATATATATTTTCTATCACCCTATATAAAAAATGATATTATATTTCAAACATTAATGAGACACCATTAAATTTTTGTTAAATAAAATATTTTAAATACCATAATTTCATATAAGTGACCTAAATATTCAAAAAATGTTTATAAGATGAAAATAGGTTTATTAATATTAAAATGTATTGTTATATTCGTTAGCAATATAACTTTCTTCCCATGTAGACACTGAATGTATTTTAAAGAGAAAAAAGGCAATAATATGTGGTTTACATTGATTAAAATATTATTAAAGTAATTTTTGTGTAAAGGTTTTTGTTTAAACAAATTAAATTCAATAATTATGTGTTATTAGTATATTTTTATTCATCAAATAATATTTTGACATGTGTTAGAGTCATTTTATGGTCTTTATAATTTTATTTTTAACCAAAATTACTCAATTTACTCATTATCGTCGTAACAAAATTTACCAAGGTTAATATTAATATTTTCAAAAAACAAAATAGGCCTATTTTCTAAAAATGTAATTAATTAATCCATATTAGGAATATATTTTAATAAATCTAAATAATAGAAGTTGAAAATTTTAATTTAATATAAACCGATAAAATGCCAGGATAAACATTTTTTCGTAAAAATGTACTTTGAAACATAAAATATTTTCTAATAAATTTTTGTATAAAATACCTTTAAAAACCAATAATTGAATTATTATAAATAAAAATAAACAAAATAAAATTAAAAACTAATGAAATATATTATTTGATATATTAATTACATTAAAAGAACATACAGTTTAAAAAACAGTATTTTAACTATTACATAAAAAAAGTAAACATTTTCAGAAGAAGTAATTTTAATATAATTTTTACATGATGAATTAAAAAAATAAATTAATTTGTTAAAATCAATTTTATATAAATTATAAAAATTATTTATAACAAGAAAAACACATTTTTAATGAAAACATATTTTTTGAAGAATAAAGTAATTTCACTAAAAATTGTGTGATAATTTTATCAGAACATACTAATACATTCATAATAAAATGGTCATTTATATTTATTTCATAAATTATTTATTCAATTAATTCCTTCTAATTTAATGGGTAGGTTATAATAGCCATTTTATACTAATAGTTTCTTGTTGTTTTTTCAAGACTCATTGTTGGATGCAACGCCAGATACTGAGGAATTAAAATTATCTAAAGTGAATGATTTATTAAAATATTAAGGTGTTTCATTATACACCCATTAAAATTAATTTTCCATCTAAATTAATCAATTGGATACAAACAGATGATGACACATATGTATCATCACATCCTCAGGTTCCCACATATCTTCCTCACATTGGTGGTTCTGCCAAAACAAATTAACCAAGAGAGTGGTATTGTTCTGTTGCAATTTCTCACTATGATCCTGAATCTCTATCAGTTTTCATTCATAAGAAATATATTTCACCAATATTATACATTATGAGTTTAGAAAATGAAAATTATCATATATTTACTTTCCCAGGAATGATACATGGAACACATCATGATATTGAGAGAGATTTGGTGGAAGTTCCAATCAATAAGATACCCTCAATACATTATCCAAAATACCAGATGGATTAATATACCTATGGATTACCATTCCCTTATTTACAAATCTAATAAATCTCATCTAGAGAGATATTCGTATAAATACATTTTCACCCACCTTAAACTGTAGGAATTTTTTCAATTTTCAGTTTAATTTTTTTGTCGATTCTAATCAAATCTTTTGTATTGTTGAATAGATCTAGCCATCTCTGCCATCTCCTCAATTAGATCATATCCTAATAGCATTAATTCCCCGACTTCATTCGAGCATATTTGAGTCTTTCACTTCTCACCAAAAAGGTTCCATAAGGATCCATATGAATTTGAACTGAAATCTATTATTGTAAGAAACATTTTGAATTGTATGTGTTGATCCCAAACACCATTGAAATACATAGAGAAAGCATTAAACATATATTATAGAGTATGAATTTTCATCTCAAACTAACCATTTTCATGGGGATGATAACCACACATTATACATAACTCTGTATCTGAATCCCACAAATGACTTCTTCAGAACATTGAGGTAAAACTCGTGTCCCGATTAAAAATAATGGAAAGTGGTACTCCTTTTAATTTTACCACTTATATAATATATATTCTTTCAATCTGATCAATAAATATGTGTTGTCTAATAGAAATTACGTTTTCATAATTTGAATAGAGATCAACTATAACCCATATTTTATTGTTACCTTTAGGTGTTTTTTGGATGTATTGTCAATAATTCTATGATTAAGTTTTCCAATTTCCATTATGGTATTTGTAGTGGTTATAAAATCCCATTAGAATTATTTATCTCATCCTTAAATTCCTGAAAAACCAATCACTGTGAAACATATTATGCACTATTTCATTTCAGTGCATCCCATGAAAAATACTCCTTTAGTTATATATACATCTTTGTGCATCAAGGATTAATAGATAATGATAAACAATGGGACTCATCCAATTGTTCCTTCTTTAATTATTCTGTAGGAGGAAAAAAAACTAGTTCTCAAACCTTATTATTCAATTACAGTCAAAGTTGAACACAAGAACATTTATCACGTGTTGGATCGATAGTATGATAGATGTGGTACTAATTGTAGTATCAAACTATGATTCAGATACTCAATATACAAGAGGGGGTGAATTGTATTCTTTAAAAATCCTTAAGGAAATTTTGCATTAACAAAATTGACAACACCTCTAAATTCTAATAACTTTATTGATTCTAGAAAAGTGATTCCAAAAAAGAAACTTAAAAAAGTTTACAACAACTAAGATTCTACCTTAAAGCGTATAGAGTACTATATTATCATAGTACAAGTTTAAGAAAGTATAAGATAATTATAATTTCCTTAACAACCAATATTACTGCAGAAAACTAAACAGAAACACTACAGTTAAAATGTAATAACTCTTTTAACCCAAATAGAAGGGTATCCAACAACCCTGGATAACGGTCCCTTGATTTATACATCCAAGAATGTCTGTCTTACCCAATCCCAGGTAAGCCCTCAATATGAAGATCAATATCTGTCCTGTTATCCTCGCAATCCCTCGATTTGTAAGGAAATTGGCACCTCTGACTTTAAAACCCAAAGTCTCTGATTTCAAGGAAATCACACATCTTCACAAAGAAAATCTACACGAAGCAAAGTTTGAACGAGCTATTAAAACTTTCTACACGAATCCTGAGAGTTTATAAGAGCCTCTCTCTCTCTAGAAATCACTTCAACGGCATGAAGGAAAAGTTGTCAAAAGTTAATGTCAAAAAGTTAAGTGTTTTGATCTCGTTCAAATGATCTCTTATTTATAAGCACATCTCCAATGGATGGATCCCTCCTCTAACGGTCATATTTTTCCTTGAATTTTAGAGGGACCTATACATGTGTCACTAAAACAATGGTTAGTTAGTAACTAAAAGCATGAAATCATTTTATAACAAAAACAAGTGTAAGAAAATATATGGTTACATAACCAAAATCAAATATTCGGAATGTAAGGAAATGAAATTTCTGAGTCTAACCAAAAAAACATTCAGTGTCTATAATACAAGGATATTTGGATTCTATTTTCTAAAAAATTTGGAACCTAGACTCTATAGATTTTTGGAGTCTAAATTTCATAGAAATTAGGAATCTGGATTTACAATGTTCGGAGTCAGAGTTCATGAGAATTCGGAGTCAGAACTAAGAAGAGTACGGAGTCAGACTTCATGAGAATTCGGAGTCAGAACTCATAAGAGTTCGGAGTCTGAATTCAGAGAACTCGGAATTAGAACTTAGAAGAGTTCAAAGTCTGAATTCAGAGAACTCGGAGTCAGAAATCAGAAGAGTTTGGAGTCTGAATTCAGAGAACTAGGAGTCAGAACTCAGAAGAGTTCAGAGTCTGAATTCAAAGAACTCAGAACCTAAATTTGGATCCTCAAACCAGAATTCTCTTTATCTAAGTATTATATGATTTTGAGGTTTTAGATATGAAACCGAATTTTAAACTTAGAGAAGATAATGAACAATGAAAAACATGGTAAGTATGAATTTCCTTGGGGAAGGAAATTTTCCTTATGAAAGAAAAATACAGGGTAAAATGTGATTTTCCTTGAGATAAGGTGTTTGTGATTTTCAAAACTATAATTAATGGTAATGTCATAAGGAGACATTATTGACTCTAAAATCTACCACAAACATGAAGGAATGGAAAAAGTAATAAGAAAAACCTTATTTACTCAACAATATCCTCCTTTTTGGAAAGCACAAACATCCTTACAAAAAAGAATAAAAGGTTTTAGACAATATTTTTATAGACTATGAAAATAAAACTTATATCCCTTATCATATGGGAAAAAATGAATACGACTAACTCCCCCTTAGGATTTAGAACTATAAGGATCATTTTTTAGATATCTATAATGAGATTTTTCATAATCTTGAATATGGAAATCTTCGTAATTAAAACTCCCCATTAGATAAACTCCCCCTTACTTAAGGATATTTCTTCTTTTCTTAGTATTCTATTTCCTTTATCCCCCTTTGTGATTTTCAAAAAGAATTAGAGGGAATGGAAAAGAGATTATGGTACCAGAAATATTAGTACAAAGTAAGAAAACAAAAATGAGCAAACCAAAATTTCATTAACATAAGAAGAATTTGTACAAGGAAAGAATACAAAAAAAATATTGGATTGGATATATTTTCCTTCCTTCTCATTGGGTATCAATTTCTTCAGTATGGTTTTCAGCTTTTTGAGTTCCTTATGGTCTTCCTCTTCTTGATTTAGGAGTTGATCCTAATCCTCTACTTTCTTCTCTAAAGCTTTGATTTTTTCTTCTTGAGCCTTCAGAGCCTCTTCCTAAGCCTTCAGCAACTCATCTTTCTTAATAATCATCTCTTCGATCTCGATCCGAAGATCTCATTCCCTTTTCCAACTCTGAGAAACATAATACAACATCCCATTCCGATATTTTACTTATTGAATCTGGGTTTTGTGCTCAAGAGTTATCTTTTCCTAAAATCTAGTTGTGAGATCCTTGATTTTACTATCTTCATTATCAAAAGCTTCCTTAACTCTATGTTGGAACTCATCAAGCTCTCTCAGGTCTTCAAATACCCTCTTCGACCAACCAACCATTTTTTTGAAGGACCATTTGTGGGCATCATAGTTGATAATGAAATATTTTATGTCTGCCTCCAACTTGACACACTTGTCCTTCACCAATGATACTGAATCTGATTTTTGATTCATGTTGTGTAGGAGAATCTAAAATCTCGAGTAAATGCTTGGAAAGATTTGAATGGTTAAAACCAACATCTTTAAATAATGGACAATGAAATCATGTCCAATTAAAGATGATTCTGAATCCGAGACGTTGCTTGGTGAGGGCTCTTTCTATAGCTCAAAAATCCTCCTCTTTGATGTTCCACCAACATCTTTCATCTTCACAACCGCTTTAGTGGGTGTATCAAAAACCACTTTTTTACCCTTGTCCATTCTCACAACAGTTTCCTCATTCGAAAACTCTTCTTCGCTGTCAGACAGCTGAACAATTCTATCTTCATATATTTTCTCCTTCTCATCTCCTGCCTCAACATCTTCAGGGTGAACGAAATGATGATTATAACTTTCTTCCTCAGAGGGATTATTCACTTCATATTCTACTTTTTCATCTAACCCAGGATTAGAAAGCTTTGAAGATCCAACCTGAGAGGTCCAGATTGACAATTTCTCGGATGCAATTTCCTTCTCATGAAAGTCATCAACTTTCTTTATGAGGTCTTCTGTGTCACCACTAATTTATTATTCTTGTAATTATTTCACAACATCCTTTACTTCAACAATCTTTTATTGTACTTTTTCCAGACTGACAAACTTCTTACCCGGAGTTTCTAGTAATTCTTCCATAAAGATAGATTTCAGTACAGGAATATTCTTGGATGCTATTTAAGTATCACTTATAAGGGATTGACCAATCTCAGCCTCTGACATCTTCTTATTTTTCTTCTTTTCCTTATCTTTCTTCTCAAACTCGTGAGATGTCTTTTCTTTTAAATCCTTAGCTTCTGTAGGATCCAATCCAAATTGTGGCTGTCCTACCTTCTGATTTTTCTTATCTTACCTCCACTTTGCTACAACCTCATCCAGATAAGCATTCTACTTCTTGGGATTTGGAGGTGCGGATTGGACATCCTTATCTTTTGGGGTTTTCTATTATTCTAATAAATCTTTCAACTTTCTCTTCATTCCTCCTTTCTTCGATGTTTCAGAAACTTTTACATTCTTCGGAACAACTTCAGCCTCTTCCTTTGGTAAGTCATGGAACTCTCCTGAATCTTTAGAGAATGAAATATTCATTCTATACAAATTATTATCACTTACTAAGATGACTTTGCAATTCCTCGTCTTGGAACTGCAAGGAATCTTGAAAGACTCAAGGCACCGAACTATTAACATTGAGAGGATGGCTGGATACATGATTATTTATGCTTTCAAGTTCCCATTATTAATATTCTCAATCGTAATGAGAATATGCTTCATCAAGTTGATCTTCCTCAGATTCACCAGAAAATCTAGAATTTACATGTCGCTCTTCTTCAAGGTGTCCTGATCACCTTTTCTCGAAATGATAAAACCTTGCACCCATAATTCAAGTATCCCATTATTCGTTGAAAAAATGAGAAATCTTTGGAGTCTTGACATCTGAAAGTCGATGACACTCCATTGCTTTCACCTTGACAAAGATTCCCTGATCATCCGGCAACTTATGGGAATAGAATATAGCTTCCCCATCATAAGACTACCCCACCAAGCTAGCATCCATGGTGTTTGAAAGGGAATATGTTTTTCCAAATATTTTGAAAGAGAACATACTCCTCTCTACTTCTTTGAGAAATCTCACAGATTCATAAAATTTCACATGAAGATCCGGCTAATATATATCTTGAGCTCCTGGATTTGATATATAAATGCTTTCCCAACCATTCAACCTGATATTCTTGGATATAATGGAATTGTACTTGGAAATGAAATTAGGATGGGCCAACCTTTCTCTATAAATCTGCCACTCCGAAATCGGCATTCCAGTTCACATCACTTGAGAAGGGAGTTCACCAGACATTCGGATTGGATCAAGAATTGAGAGATTCAGAAAAAGATTCTGAAAGAGGGGTAGAGCTCCGGCACCCAAAGGCTTGAAATCTGATGTGGGATCACCTTCAGGTGTCCTTTATATAAGTATTTGAAGTGATTATTGATCTTCCCAAGTCAATCCAATGGTTGAGGAGACTTCTGATTAGATATGATGGTTGAAATGATATGTGCAAGGAAGTCCTGATAGAATCCAATCTTTTGAAGTTTTTAATAAAACATTTATATTTAAGGAAAAAAGAATTGGACAAATTTTAAACAAAAAATGAAAATACTGGCAAGTAAAAAATGATTACAAAAACTCAGGAAAGAAAACATACCATTTAGATTTCCAAAAAGATTATTCTAATAGGTAATATTCTACTAGAAAGACTTTATATTAAAAAAATAATTACACAAAAACATCATTACAAAAATTTTGAGTACAAACATTATCATTACGAACATTTTCAGAAACTGACTATGAAAAGTTTCACTACGAAAAATTTGAAAAACTGCCTACAAAAAATTCCCATTATCAAAATTTAGAAAAACCGAATACAAAAAATTTTCATTACGAAAAATTTCATTTAACTAACAAGAAAATGTAATCCCCCTAAGAAAATGAGTTTATTACTGTAAGGAGATTGAATATAACAGGTAGTTAATAAGGAAGATTACCTTACTATTATAATTCCTAACTTCTATTTAATGTATTCAAATCTATCGGAGGGTAATGATTTTGTGAAAATATCAGTAAGTTGATGTTGTGTTCCAATAAATTGAAGAATATTATCTATTTTTAGTGTGTGATCCCTAAGAAAGTGATGCCTAATATCTATGTGTTTTGCATGAGAATGATGTGGAGGGTTTTTACATAGTGAAATGGAACTAGTATTACCACCCATCATACACATTTCAAACTCAGATTTCATTAGATTCGCAAAGGAATCAGTTAAGGATTGCTGATTTGACCAAATATAATTTCGTCAACATAAATTTGAACAATCAAAACATTTTTCATATCTTTCTTTAGAAAAAGTGTTGGATCTACATTTCCCTTCAAATAATTATTTGGAAACAAAAATCTTATAGGTCTATCATACCAAGCTCAAAAGGCATTCCTAAGTCCATACAAAGCTTGGTAAGTCTAAAAACATGATCAGGATGTTTTGTATCTTCAAAACCAGGAGGTTGTTCCACAAAAACATCTTCTTGAACATAACAATTAAAGAAATAACTTTTAACATCCATTTGAAATAGTTTGAAATTGATGAATACTACAAAGGCAAGTAAAATATGAATAGATTCAAGTCTAGATACAAGATCATAGGTTTCTTCATAGTCTATTCCCTCTTGTTGATTAGAGCCTTTAGAAACCAATCTAGATTTATTTCTTACTATGATTCCATTTTCATCACACTTATTTCTGAAGACCCTTTTTACACCAATAACAGAAGTTTTCTGTAGGTCTTTCAACCAAGGTCCATAATTTATTCCTTGCAAATTAATTTAGCTCATCTTGCATAGATTTTATCCAATCATCATCACCTAAAGCTTCATCAGTTCTATTTGGTTCTAATTTGGAAAGAAATTCTAGATGTTCCACTTCATTTCATAAGGAACTTCTAGTCCTTACAGGTTGATTCACATCACCAATGATACTATCCGTAGGATGATCTATTATATAAAATGGATTTATGTTTTGTAAATCCTCTTTATTAACATACGGTAAGAAATCTTCTAGGTTAAATGTTTCAGAATTATCTTATTGGACATTTTCCTTATTAGAAAGATCTTCTAATAAAGGTTGATAATCAGTTTTTGAAAACACATCTGAAGATGTAGGTTGGGGTTGTTTAAAAATAAAAGGATAGGTTTCATCAAATTTAACATGAACTGTTTCTTCAACAGTACACATGTTTTTATTGAATACTCTATAAGTCTTAGAAGTTGTGGAGTAACCTAAGAAAATTCCATCACCAGATTTTGGTGTGAATTTGTGTAGATTATCGTTAGTATTCAGAATGAATACCTTGCAATAAAAAACCATGAAGTAGGAAAGTCTAGGATTTCTTCCATTCCATAGCTCATAAGGAGTTTTATTAAGAAAAGGTATAATCAAATCTCAATTTATAGTATAACATGCAGTACTTATAGATTCAGCCCAAAAATTATTGGCTACAGAATACTAAGTCAACATGGTTCTTGTTATCTCTTAAAGAATTCTATTTCTTCATTCATCAACACCATTCTGTTGAGGTGTTCTCGGTGATGAGAATTTATGAGTAATGCATTTTCTACTATAAAAAGTTTCAAAATTAGAATTTTGAAATTATCCTCCATGATCACTACGAATTGTTATCAAAGGAAGGATTTTCTCATTTTTGACTTGGGCTCTAAAACTTTTGAAATAAGAAAAGGCTTCATATTTCTTTTCAAGAAAATAGACCCACGTAAATCTAGTGTAATCATCCACTAAAAAAAATACATAATATTTTCCTCCAATGCATCCAGTCTGTGTTGGACAGAAAAGATCCATATGCACCAACTATAATGCATCAGTGGTTTAGACTTTACCGACTGATTTAAAACTTGATTTATGTTGATTTACATATTTACAAGAATCACAAACTTTTGAAGAATCAAATCTAAGATCTGGTAGATCCTTAACTAGTCCTTTCATGGAGAGTTTACATAAGGTCATAACATTATAGTGACCTAACCTTCTATGCCATAACCAAGAATGATCTTCTATTGTACTAAGGAAAGGTATTTCTTGGCTCCTAAGGTCTTCTTTGTTTAGGGTGTAAACATTCTCTAGCCTATTGGTAGAAATAAGAAACTCTTCCTTGGAATTGTGTACTAATCACTTGTCATTCCTAAAATTCACTAGGTAACCTTCATCACATAATTGAATTATGCTAATGAGATTGGGCTTATGAACCTTAACAAACAAACCATTTGAAATCAATGTTTTTCCAAGAATAACGACTTTACCTATACCAATAATTTCCACCATAGCATTTTCTCCGAAAGTTACTTTTCCTCCTTTCGTATTGATAATATTTTCAAATATGTTTTTGTTACTAGACAAATGTCTGGGACATCCACTATCCATGTTCTATGTATTTCTGTGGGTACCTTCTTTATTTTCCTGAAAATAAGAAAGTTAGACTTTCAGAATCCAAACTTCCTTGGATCCAGAATTGTAAGACAAAAAAATTTGCGTATCCAATTTTTTTTAGAGAAATAAGCTTTATGAAACCCAAGAGATTAAACATTATTCAAGGAGCAGTTTTTCTTCCAATGCCCACCACTTTGACATTTAGTACAAAAAGGGGCTCTGAAAGGAATGAAAGAATAGTTTTTGAAAACGGGTTTTTAGTGAGTATAACCTACTCTAGTAGTATTTCCTTGTGGTTTGATTTGATAATACATCTTGTCAAAATTTTCCTTACTAGAAGTAATGTTTACAAGAAGCTTCTTAAGAGAATATATTTCAGATTTTAGTCTAAGGGCTAAATTCCTATCCTCTGGAATTATTTCCTTAGAGTTATATTTTTCCTCAAAACATTTTATTTTAAGATAACATTCTTATGATCATTAGAAAGTTTTTCCTTTTCAAAATTTACTTCCTTTAGATCTTTAGAAAGTGTTTTTAAAAGCTCGTCCATATCTTCAAGATCTCTAGAGAGGTCTGAAATCTCTTTTGTAAGAACATATTCTCTAGTATTTTCCCTGACCAATTTCTTATAAATTTTACAATTTTTTTCTTCTAACAACATGTAAAATCTAGATACTTCTTCATATGAAGGTATTTCTTCATTATCTGACTATGAAGTATCTTTATTAGAAGTAATATCTCTAGAATAGTAATTCTTATCAAGAGATAAATTTTTTAAAGCCTCGATAGAGAATACCTTGGCCATAAGAAATGTATTTGGAAAAGAAGTAGTAGCCATGAATCTAATATTTATCAGTGTTAATGATTAATATTCAGAATATTTTTTTCCTAAAGAGTCCCCACAGCTACCACTCCATGTATCATTTGATTTAAGAATTTTCTTGTGTTTTGAGCGATAGAACTTCTTCTGGTTTCTTTTTGAATTCCTTTCCTTCTCTTCTATCTTTTTCAATAGAGGGAAATTAGGTCTGATATGAAATGTTCTTCTACATTAATAACAAGTAACTTCCCCATATTTTTTTTCTTTGTAGTCTCTTTTCTTGAAGTTATTCTGATAGTTATTTTGAGCAATTATCTTGTTCATTCTCCGAGAAAGATTAGCTAATTCATTCACAGACTTATCTATATCACTAGATTCTGAATGAATAGTAACATTCTTTGACTTTTATCTAGTAACTCTTTCTAGAGTCTTGGATTTAATATGTTTATAAGTAGTTGTAAATGAAACTCCTCTATTCACATTCTTCATTTTAACATTATCAGCATCTCTCTTCATTCTAGTCTCATGCTGAAGAGAAGTTCCAAATAATTCATCTAATGAAATCTGGGTAAATTTTCTATTCTCATCAAATACTGTACTCTTGTACTCTCATTAATTTGGCATGATGTCTATGATTTTATCTACAAGAGCCTCATCATCCAAATTTTTTTCTACCATATACTGTAATCTATTCATGATAGTCATAAACCATTGCTTAAATTTTCTTATAGGTTCTCCATAAGGAAAATTACATCCATGGTATTTGGCTCTCAACGTAGCTCTTCATGTCTTTATAACTTTTATTAGTACCAAAATGTGTAACTTCAGGTTTCCTCAATATACTGTTTGCAGATTTACATGAAGATATTTTACTATAGATATTTCTAGTCATAGAACATAGCAATGTATTTCTAACTCTGAAATTTTCTTGATATTTTGATTTCTCCTAATTAGTAAAAGTTCTCAATTCCTTATCAGGAATATTATAGTCCCCTGTCAGCATTAAGTAGTTATCAACTCTAGTGTTAATAATGAACGTGTTCATCATATCTCTCATGTACTCATAATCATTTCCATAAAAAATAAGAGGTCTAGTAGGATTTATATTGTTGATAGAACCAAAATTTAAACCTACCATCTTATGGAAAATCTTTGCACACACACTTGTTAGTAATAATATTTTGTAAACAAGGATAATATACCTCAACAAGAAAAAGATAGAACTAGAGTATCTCTAAGAAAAATGATTCCGAACTTTATGAATCTGAAAAACTGATTCTGATAAGATGATTCCAGAAATAAAAAGAAGAAGATTTTTTGTTCTGAATATAATCATGAGATTAAACCAGATTGAACCAAACTTTGAATCCACTTGTTGAATTGATTCAGAGTATGAGGTTTCCAACCTCTGATACCAATTGTTGGATCGATAGAATGCTAGATGTGATTCTGATTGTAGTATCAAACTGTGATGCAGATACTCAATATACAAGAGGGGGTGAATTTTATACTTTAAAAACCCTTAAGGAAATTTTGCATAAACAAAATTCACAACACCTCAAAATTCTAATAACTTGATTGATTCTAGAAAAGTGATTCTAGAAAAAAATACTTAACAAAGGTTAAAAAAACTAAGATTCTACATTAATGTGTATAAAATCATATGTAATTAGAGTGCGAGTTTAAGGAAGTATATGATAGATATAATTTACTTAACAACCAAAATTACAGTGGAAAACAAAACTGAAACACTACAGGTAACAATTAATAACTCTTTTAACCCAAAGAGAAGGGTATCCAACATCCCTGGATATTGGTCCCTTGATTTATACTTTCATGAAAGTATGTCTTACCCAATCCTAGGTAAGCCCTCAATCCAAATATCGGTATATGTCTTGCTATCCCCACAAGCCATCGATTTGTAAAGAAATCGACACCTCTGACTTCACAACCCGAAGTTTAAGATTTCAAGGAAATCACACCTCTGCATAATGAAAATCTGCACGAAGCAATGTTTGAACAAGCCTTTCAAACATTCTACATGAAGCTTGAGAGTTTATAAGAGCCTCTCTTTCTAGAAATCACTTCAACAGCATGAAAGAAAAGTTTTCAAAAGTTAAAGTCATAAAGTTAAGTATTTTGAGCTCGTTCAAATGTGCTTTTATTTATAGGAACAGCTCCAATGGTCATCTCCCTCCACCAACGATCAAATTTTTCCTTGAATGTCAGAGGGACATGTACATGTGCCACTCAAACAATGGTTAGTTAGTAACTGAAATCATGACATAGTTTTATAACAAAAACAATTTTATGAAAAAATATGTTTACATAACCAAAATCAAATATTCAGAATGTAAGAAAATAAAAGTTCGGAGTCCATCTAAAAACACATTCGCTATCTATAATGCATAGATATTCGGATTCTGTTTTCTAAGGAATTTGGATCCTGAACTCTACAGATTTCTAGAGTTTGAATTTCAAGGAAATTCGGAATCTGGATTTACAATGTTCGGAGTCAGAGTTCATGAAAATTCAGAGTCAGAACACAGAAGAGATTGGTGTTTGAGTTCATGAGAATTCGGAGTCAGAACTCATAAGAGTTCAGAGTCTAAATTCAGAGAACTTGGAGTTAGAGCTCAGAAGATTTCAGAGTCTAAATTCAGAGAACATGGAGTCAGAACTCAGAAGAGTTTGGAGTCTGAATTCAAAGAACTCTAAGTCAGAAATCAGTAGAGTTTGGAGTCTGAATTCAGAGAACTCAGAACCTAGATTTGGATCCTGAAACCAGAATTATCTTTATCTAAGTATTATATGATTATGAGGTTTTACATATGAAACCGAATTTTATACTTATACAACACAATGAACAACGAAAAACATGGTAAGGATGAATTTCCTTGTGAAAGGTAATTTTCCTTATGAAAGAAAAATATAGGGTAAATGAGATTTTCTTTGAGAGAAGGTGTTTGTGATTTTCAAAACAAGAATTAATGGTAAAGTCATAAGGAGACCTTATTGACTCTAAAATCTCCCCCAAACATGAAGAAATAGAAAAAGTCATAAGGAAAACCTTATTTCATCAAAATCACCTTCTTTTGTTTCTCTACATCTTCCGTCTATCCATCATCAATATTCACTTGTACATATAGATATATATTTATTTGAGCCAGATAATATTTCTTCTGTTGTTTTAAAATTTCCAGATCCATCCTTTGTAAATCCATAAATATTGGATCATTTTTATCAAAATCATAGATATCATAGAATGGGCCTTTTGACTCAAAGCATGTACTGTAAGAACCTTAATATACTTTTCATGGATGTTTTCCTTTGGTCGTTTTTGAGAAAAAGAGGAAATTCTAGAAATTTTCTATGTACACGACGTGTACTTTATGAGTACATGTCGTGTACTTTTTTGTATTAGGAGGCTGTGTGTTGGCCCTATAGTAGCCACAAACACGGCCATGTGGGAGTGACTTAGAGGACACTTAAAGCCGAGTACAAAAATGGCTAGTACATACTGTGTACTTCAAAAGTACACACAGTGTACTTTTTTTCATTAAACGCACCGAGGTCATGTCTAATCACCAAAACACTTCATTTTTAGGTCTTGTTCGACTGAGAGCTCCGTACGGCCATGGATCTTTGACGAAACCCCGAGCGTGCGTCCACCCTCTGAATTGAACATCTTCTGTTGTGTTGGAATCACATCGGTGAGTTTTCTATTCTTCTAGAGAACCATCTTATGATTTATCCTCCCTTATGAGATATTGTGGGTTGAATGATTTAGATGTATTTGTAGATATTCAACATTCTAAGGAGATTGAATCTTCAAGGTTCACTTATATCGATCTACCAATGGCGAGGTAGGTGGTTTGTGCATTTATGTTGAAATTCCTAGAGTTTTATGTGCAAAATTGCCCAATACCCATGAACGAGGTATTTCATGTTTACCATTTTTTCCCTATTGTTTGCCCGCTATGCTTGTATGCTAGAGTAGATGATAATTTATTGTGAATACGGAGAATTGTTGTTCTTGGTTGTGTTTCCCATGCATGTTTTTCCTGTTTTGACATTTCGGGCTTATTTTCCTCATAGGTGGCTATTTATATTCCCATGCCTTGTATTGTAGGATGGTGTGATGTTGTTCTGTTATTCTGTTATATTGTAGAATGATAGCCAAGTATTTCTTGACTATTAACTTTTCTGATACACGCTGCTACACTTGCTTCAATTACACAGGGCCGTGAGAACCTACTGTATAGTCCATAGGGAGAATGAACGTTGAGGGATTCTCTAATATGTCTTTATAATTATACAATGCGAGACCACATGGGGAATTAACATGGAGTGATTTTTAAGAGTGTATGTAGTTCCTTGATGCGGACCACACAGGGAATGTGACATAAGTGCTTCCCTAGATCACCATTAGTTAAGATACGAGACTATAGATGGAATTGACGATGATTTCTTCTTCAGAGAGTATATGATTAGGCTGAACCAGAGGGGTTAGACTGAGTGTACTACATAGAGGGTTCCTTGTACTTGTTTGGTAGGACCAGAGGGGTTAGACTGAGTGTTCTTCCCAGAGGGTTACCTATTGTGTTTATCATCTTGTTTATTTGTTGCTTGATATTGAAACTGTGGATTGTTTACTGTTGAGTACCTTTTTGTTTGCTATTTCCGGTACTTTTACCTTCCATATACTCACTAACTATTATGCATTTATCTTTTGGTGGTTTCCTACTGGGATTAGTCTCACACCCTATTTGGGCTATGCTTTTGGGCCCAAACAAATTATATTGTTGCAGGCATAAACAAGGGAAAGCACCCTTATACATCAGGCACTTGAGATGTTATGGAGATGGAGAGCATGGGACCAAGAATAGGCTTGCGATACTGTGGAGATGATTACTATTTTTTTGTACTTGGTTTAGTAATGTATTTCAGCATTGTTCTTTGATCTCTACTTTTCTAGACATATGTATCAAGCATCATTTTATATATGTTCCCCGGTTTGTTCTATTAGTCTTCTGCTATTCAATTTTGTATGATATTATTACTGCTTCCTCTCTTGTATGTATTTGTTTACTTCCACTATGTACTCTTCCAATGAGGGCATAGATTCCCAACTATCACATCCAAGGCCCTCGCTATTAGTCGGCAGCCTCTGGCATTCGGGGAAATGCACTTGAGGCCATGTGACCAACCGGGTACGGGGCGCCTCACGTCTAATCTCCAAAACACTCCTCTTTTAGGTCACATTCGACCAAGAGCATCAGATGACCGAAAATCTTATAGGAACCCTCGAGCATTTGTATGTCCTCCAAATTGAACACTGTTTATTGCATTGGAATTACACCGGTGAGTTCTCTCTTCTCCTAGAGCACCATATTCTGATTTATCCTCTCTCATGAGATATCTTAGGTTGAATGTTTTAGACGTTTTTGTAGATATTAAATGTTCTAAGGAGATTTATGCTTCGAGGTTCACATATATAGATCTTCTAATGCCGAGGTAGGTGGTTTGTGCCTTTCTGTTGAAATTCCTTGAGTTTTATGTAAAACATTCCTCAATACCCATGAATGGGGTATTCCGCTTTTACCGTTTTAGCCCTATTTTTTCCATCTATGATTGAATTCTTGAGTAGATGATAATTGGATGTGAATAGATAGAATTTATGTGCTTTGGCTGTATTTCCCATGTATGTTTTGCCGTTTTTGACCTTTGGGTCAAGTTTTCCTGATAGGCAGCTGTTTACTTTCCCATGCCTTGTATTGTAGGATGGTGTGGCTGTTATTCTGGTATGCTGTTATGTTGTAGAATGCTAGCCAAGTAGTTCTTTATGTTTACCTTGTCTGATACATGCTACTACACTTGATTGAATTACACAGGGCCATGAGAACCTGGTGTATAGACCATAGGGAGAATGGATGTTGAGGGCTTCTCCAGAGTGTCTTTACAATTTTACGATGCGAGGCAATAGGGGGAATAGACGTTAAGTTCTTCCTCAGAGTTCCTGTAGTTCGTCGACATGCTGCACAGAGGGAATGTGATAGAAGTGCTTCCCTAGAGTGCATTTAGTTACGATACAACACTATAGGTGGAATTGAAGGAAAGTGCTTCCTCCGAGAGTCTATGCATAAGCTGAACCAGAGGGGTTAGACTTAGTATACTACCCAGAAGGGTTTCTTGTACTTTTTAGGCAGAACTAGAGGGGCTAGACTTAGTGTGCTTCCCAGTGGGTTACATGTTGTGTTTATCTTATTGTTTAGTTGTTTCTTGATATTGAAACTGTGGATTTTTTATTGTTGAGTACCTTCCAGTTTACTATTTCCTGTAATTTCACCTATCATATACTCAATGAATGTTTGAAATGCATCTCGTGGTGGTTTCCTACTTGGATTAGTCTCACGCCCTATTTGGGCCATGCTTTTGGGTCCAAACAGATTATATTGTTGCAAGTATAGAAAAGGGAAAGCGCATTTCTACTTCACGTATTTGACATGCTATAGAGTTGGAGAGCACGAGACCAACCTTAGGCTTGCAATGTTTTGGAGATGATTATTGTTTTTCTTTTGTACTTGTTTTAGTACTATATTTTAGCATTGTGAATTGTTCGCTACTTTCTTAAACATATGTATCATGCATCATTTTATATATGTGCTCCAGTTTGTTCTTTTAGTCTTCCGTTGTTCATTTTTTATGATATTATTACTGCTTCTACTCTTGTATGTATTTGTTTACGTCTGTTGTGTACTCTACCAATGAGGGAATAGTTTTCCCACTATCATACCCAAGGCCTTCACTAATGGTCGATAACCTATGGCATTCGGGGAAATGTGCTTGAGTCCATGTGACTAACCGGGTACGGGGGGGCTCTGGGTGGATTCCAAAACCGGGGCATTACTTGTACCTCCTTGTTTACTTTCATAGGGTGGTAATGTATGGAAAAATTATAATCTTTAATCAACTCCAACCATTTTCTTTGGAGCATATTCAGCACATTTTAAGTGAAAATATACTTTAATATTTTATGACCATTATATATATAACACCTTTCTCCATAAATATTATTCCTCCCTATAATTAATGAATTAATTACCAAAACTAATTCCAAATCATGATTCGGGTAATTTCTCTCATGTATTTCCAATTTATGGGAGGCATAAGATATCAACATATCAATTTTCATGAAAACACATCCCATACCCTTATTGGATTCATCATTGTATATCAAAAACATTTATCTTCCATAGGATAGTGTGAGTATAGGCGCACTAACTAACCTTTTATTCATCTCCAGGAAATAAATTTCACATTCTTCCGTACATATGAACATAACACCTTTTCCAGTTCAACTTAGTTCGTGGATAAGATAATCATGGGACAATTTTCAAAACAAATCAATAATGAAAGGCCAATCCAGAAAACATTGGATCAGAGTTACCATTTTTTTTCGAGGCCAATATTCATTAACATCATTCTTTTCTAGATCCTTATATATCTCCTCTATTGATATTATTTGACCAAAAAATAAAATATTATGAAGCCAGAATTAAGAAATGGTAAATTTTTCATAGTGATTCTACTTTCACAGGGTCTTCAATACAATCCTCAGGAGACACACATGTTGTTCCTTAATCTTTGAATATACAATAATAATATAAAAAAACAACCACTAACTGATGATGATAGTCACTAAAGTATCTATTAATGAAATCCCAAAAGATAGTAGGGGAATTTTTAAGAACAGAAGGTATCACTAAAAATTCATAGCATCCATACATTGTACAGAATGATGTCTTGGGTATATACTCATTCATGGCCACTAATTAAGGTTATATAGAATGAAGATAAATCTTATAAATGTATTTAACATTTCATAGTTGATCAAATAAGTCATTGATATGGGGGAGAGGATATTTTCTCTTGATAGTGATCTTGTTAAGTTATCGATAATAAATAGAGAGTCTCATTGATCCATCATTTTTCCTAACAAATAGAACACGTTCACCCCAAGGTGATGCAATAGGGTGTATGATACCTTGGAATGATTATCATGGTGTTTCTTATTCATTTCCTATAACTTAATTAGGTCCATTCAATAAGGAGTCCTTGAAATAGGAATAGTATCTAGTTTGAGTTCTTTTGACAACTCAACATCATGGTTCAGAGGAGGACATGGAAATTCTTCGGAAAAGACATGAAAAACTCCCATACAATAGGTATATCCTTAATAGTGTGTTTCTACCTAAACAGGTGAGACATATAACCTTCCTTTATATAAATTAATACCCACAAGATAGAAGTAATTAACAGTATAAGTTCATATTCATCTATTCATTGATAAATAATAATAAATTAATTCTGAATATGAATTGTGACTTCCCTTTATTGAAAATTATTATGAGATCCATATAAAGAAATCTAATCCATGCTAAGAACATAAAATTAAACTAATGTAAGGATCGTAATATATCAAGGAAGTATATTCCCACCAACATCAATCAGAAAAGATTTATAAAATTGTGATGTGACTATTATTCCATTATGATTTTTCATATCTATCTCAACATCTAATTGTTGAGTTAATATTATGATACTGTATGAAAATTATTTAGAAATAATAGATTCATTCGATCTTGAATCAAATAAAACATTAGATTGTTTAAAGTGGATGGTAATTGTACATTTTTCCACTTCATTTTTGTAATCCACATTAGTATTAGTGATCACATGTGATTTTACTTTTCCGTTATCCTTAAGTGGTTAATAACATTGATCAAATTTTACAACACTTAGATTAGGGAATTTGTTAGCATAATTCCCATTTTTTATGGACATGTAACATTGAAGTGTGGGAGGCGATTTTTTTTGAATCATTTTCTCTATTTCTATCAATAGTTATTTTTCCCCTTCACTTTTATAGTCAATGCTAAATGTCCTACTCTCCCACACTTAAAAAATTTAATATTCCCCTTTAGATAGTTTCCTCTATGTTTCACTCTATAATATGATCATAACGAAAATATCATACCCTTCTCACTATGGTTTTTTATTTTCCCTTTAATCCATTTTTCACTTCATATCAAACCCATAAGATTGATAAGTGACTCCAATCTCCATCTCATCCTTGAGAGTTCATCAAATGAATTACTCATAGCTATTGAAGTCCCTTATAGATAATTCTCTTAAAATACATATATATAAGGCACTAAATAATCCATCAACCTTACTCTCAAGTTGAATGATAATTCCATAGATATACCTAGAAAGTATTAAAAAAAGTATTCATAGGTACCCAGAAATTTATCATCCTTTTAATTATGCTCTAGGAACTACTTCTTCGGCCACTTACAAAGAATACAAGGAATGTACTTGTTAAAAAATATTTTCTTGAACTAATCCCATTCCATAGAATCAATTTCCTTTCTTTTCATAGTATTTTTGGATAATATTTCACAATTGATCCACTTCACCTTCAAAATAATAGAATGCCACGATTAATTTATCATGCTTTTATCATTGGAGAACATGTAATATCTATTCAGTTGTACTAATTCATTTTTCAACCACCAGTGGATTAGAAGTCCGACCGAATGGAGGTGTACGTTGTATCATGAAAGACTCAATAGAATGTTGTTCCCTCTATTAATCATTTTGAAGTACATCATTATTCATATGAAAATAAAGTTTTTTAATTAAAAAAATAAGATTTTTCATTCTATCTTCCATAACATTTGGTTTCCTTGGAAGAATACCGATTTATTTCCCTCTATATTTAGCATTAACACGGTTCCATCAGGTTCCACTCATTGACTAAAACCAAAATTCATGTTGTAAGAATCACTAATAAAAAATGAATAACCATATAATCAAGGAATATTACTTATAAAATTTATATTTATAACACCGTAGGTTTAATTCCTTGGATATTGAAGATCGTTACCAAAATCTGGGATTGTATCATATACTAAGACATATCATTAGGGTTCTTACTATGGATTTCTCATCCTAGTTTACAAATTTCAATTAAACCATGGCTTGATACCAACTATAACAGAAAATAATTTTATTAAATTTATATTACATATAAATAGAATAACATTCATTATATAACACAGTAAAACCATTCCAAACCATATAGGATTAGTTTCTTTGGAAATTGGGAAATATAAACAATTGGTTCATAAAACAAATAAATCATCTACCACTAATTCTATCATAACTATAAACCCATTTTGACACATCTTATATAATAACATTCATTATATCATTGGATAATATACTTAAAAATGGTGAGCGTCGATGCTTAGTTTGGGTAAACAAGGACAATTTCAATAATATCGTTATCATAAGACACATGAACAAAAGAAAAACATTATAAAATTATACACTGGGTATCAAAGATCGTGATTTCATGTTATGGGATAAATTATAGATGTTCATAAAGAACATAATTCATGAGATCAAACATAATACAAGAAATTTTATTATAGAAATTTAAATTAAATATCATTTTTATATTAGATAATTATCATTCCGAAAACCATCATAGAAGAAAAAAGTCTATTAGTGAATCAGGTTCACTACCTACTCCATCACTATATTACTAAAAAAAATTACATCTCGTTTCATCCCTGTATTACTCAACTGAGATCATTTTCCATTCCATCTCTATTTATCTAATGAGATATAAATTATTACCCAATGAATTAGAGGGAGATATAGGTATCACCAATCAAATAATTAAAACCATAGATATGTCTTCCACTTGAATATAAAAAATCCTTCATATCAGAAGCTATAAAAATAAATGGGTTTCATAAACACCATTCCATTATAACACAACACATGGAAGAAATGTGCTTCATAAATATCCTTACAAAATAAACATAAACTAAAAATTGAAATATTAGGGATAATTACTTTGAAAAATATGCCCTATAACTCATAACTAATATCAAATAATGTTCTTATAGATCAAAAATAATTTTGAGAGATCACATGAAAATAATTCTTGAGAAAAATATCATTTATTCGTTGAAAACATTTCCTTTCATTAAAATTTTGAATTTTTTTGAAATAAATAATTTTATCTTAAAATAAATTTTTTATAATATAAGGTATGTTACAAGGAATTAATTCATCATGAATTGATAAAAATTTATTCATCATGTATAAGTTAAAAAAATACACTATTCTTGTACTTTTTTCAAAAAATTCCCAAATTAACTCATTTGAAAAACGACATAAAATTACTTTAAAACATTTTAGTAAAAATTCATACATGGTTAAAAATGAATTTAATATTTTTTATAAGAACAGTAAAAATATTTCAGATAGCATTTTTGAGAAACACATAAATGGAAGACAAATATTATCTATTAAATACATACACAGAAATAATCCCAAATAATAATGAGATTGTAAAATTAACCTTTACCACATTATAGTCTATAGAATAGTATTATACATGAATAAGATAAATTCATAAGGATATTAAAATACCATAATATTCAAAATAATTATTCGAAGAGACATTCATGTGCATTATATACACTACCCATAGGAAACAAGTAGTGTATCAGATATGTGTCCCCTAGAAAAAAATGTGAGACAAAAATCACTTACATTCAATTTGATCTCCTCTGTACATATTTTAAACTCCGGTATGGTAGATTAAATATTATTATTAACTTATTCTATAAAATTAATTATATTTATGATATCATATAAAATCATATTATCATATGTTTGTTAACAGTATTTCATTATTACTCGTCTTTCTGGGGTTTTGTATATCATTTTCTTATACATGTTTTGTCCTATAAGTACCAATTATTGTGTATAGAATATTGATTCATCATTTCAAAGAAATTATTATGGTAATATACCTCATATATATTTATTATATACATGAATATAATCATTTTTGAATGATTAAAATATTAAATGAATCGCATCTTGTTGTGGAGGCGGTAGGCCATACGTATGCAAGAGTGACAATATCATTCGCTTAATAGTAAAATAGTGAGGAAGTGGATGGTATATATTTTGTATTATAATAAATACAATTTTATAATTATTATATATATCTATTATTTCAATCATGATAACCATCCAAATAAGGTAGTGATAAAAAATAGATTGCAATAAGGCGTGGGGACATTTAGTTTTTTTTTTATATTTTTTTTCTTAGGATGGATAAAAAGTGAAATATAGTTGTTTCATAATAATAATAATAATAATATATAATCATATATATTAAATTTTATTAATTACATTATATAAAAAATAACACATGAAGAGGAAGTATAAGAATAAATAATCCTTAAAGAGTCTGTAATGATAATTAACTCTTCTTCAAAAAATTTACATCAGATCTCCTCTTAGGAACACTAGGTTTGGTATTTTTAGAAGTTAGGAAACTATATATGTGTATAGGAATGTTTAAAATAAAATTTTTCTACGGATGGTTGAGTCTGATTTCTCAATGGGATGTGAATAAGTAAGGGACGGGGTTCCCTATTATAATTAAGGTGAGAGTCATTTTTTGAATTTATAAAACTATTAATTTATAATAAATTAAATATCAATCCAAATACCTTAAAAAGGTCATATATTCTAAAATAATATTATATATGGTTTTAATATCATTTTCCAATATATTTTATACATGTTTTTGTATTTATTTTAACTTTATATTTTTGATTAACTCTTAATTAACCTATTTTAATTTAATCTGAGGTAACAACATTTTCTAGATTATAACATTATAAATTTTACTTATGTAATACCAATTAGTCTCTAATTGAATAATTTATAACATTATATACCATATTATATTTTTTTTAACTTTTAATGATTTTTTATGTTTTTTAAAAAAATTATGACAATATTATTTTGAGAAAATATTATTAGTGTCAATTTTGATATTGTACATTACTTCGGTTTTTACAATATAACGATAAATAAAGTTAAATTTAATAAAATGCATCATATCATTAAGAGGTCATGTTTATCTATAAAATTCTATAATCCCAATAGTTAAATCTAAATAAATCTAAATTAATATCTTTGTTATCATTTATTTGATAGTTTCAGTATTAAAATAATTAATACATCAGTGTTGTGTAATTATTTAATATACTTATTTTTAAAAAAAATTAAAAAATAAAATACAATGATGAATACAAAACATATGTATTTCAAAATAATATTCATAGTTTAACTTATATTTTTGGTAACCCTATATAAAAATGATATTTTATATAAATCATAAATGGGAAATTTTAAAATGTTTATGAAATAAAATATTATAAATACATAATTTCATCAATGTTTCCTAAAAACCCAAAACAATTATATAATTAATATATGTTTATATATTTTAAAGTATACTATTATATTTATTCATAATATAACTTCTTACCCATGTGAACACATAAATGATATTAATGATAAAGAATGTGACATTTTATGAATTACATTGATTTAAATAATATTTAAGTCATTTTTAGAGAAAAAGTATCCATTAAACAACTTAAGATAAATATTTACGTTTTATGGGTCAATTTTATTCGTCCAATAATATTTTTCCATGATTTATAGTCATTATATGGTCTTTATAAATTTATTTTTGACCAAAACTGCTCAATTTACACTTTACCGTGGTAATAAAATTTACCAAGGTTATTATTAATATCATCCAAAAATAAAATAGACTTATTTTATAAACATAAAACTAACCAATATAAATCCAGAATCCATTATTAAAAAATCAAAAAAATTATTTTTCAAAATTTAATAAAATATAAAACTGATAAAATACCATGAAAAATAGTTTTATTAAATGTACCTTTAAAAAAATAAAATGGAAATAGAATAAGTTAGTATAAAAATCATTTTAAAAAATTATATTATTTTAAATTAAATGTAAATAATTAAAATTTTAAATTAGTTTAAAAAAATGTTACTTTGTAATGTTTTTAAAATAACATACATATGGGAATAGAAAAATGTTTCTTCACTATTTCATAAAAAAATAAATGTTTTCAGACTAAATAATTTTATGATAATTATGACATGATGAATTAAAAAATTAAAATCAATTGTTCAAATCCATTTTCTATATATTTTTCATATAAATAAATATAAGAAAACATATTCTTGAAAAAAATTCATTTTTTATAGAATAATGTGATTTTACTAAAAATGTGTGATCATTTTATTAGAACATCCAAATAAATTCAAATTGTGTGAGACCTTTATATTTATTTCATAAATTAGTTATTCAAATTTTTTACTTCTATTATAATAGATATATTATAAAATTCATTTTATTCTAATTTTGTCTCGCAGTTCGTTCAAACTCACAGGTGTGTGAAAAGGGTGGTACAAAAGAATTAAAATAATTTAAAGACAAATATTTCTTAAAATATTTGGGTCTTAAAAGTTAGATTTTTAATAGTGTGGGATATAGGTGAACATTAAAAGATATTTTATATCAAGGCTATGATAATTATAAAAATTGTATATAATGGAGTTCTTAGTCCCGCAGGAAGCTATAGTGGGTTCGAATTAGAGGGTACAATTGACACATTTTTAAACAAATGTGCCTCTGTGAAAATAAATCCCCTCACTCCATAATACTATATCTCCTCAAAGCATAAATATTATGTGGGATTATTAAAATAAAATATATATATAAGTATATATATATCACAAATTAAAATAGTAGAATCCACACAATATTATCGGGCATAGTGTGTAATAAGATAAAATAAAATGTTAAGCATTAAAAGAAGAAAGAACCATCTTCTCCATCCCCCAAAAAATGTAAATAATATCATGGGAGATATATATATATATATGAATGTATGTATATTTTAAATCAATTAATCCCATTCTACAACTTTAATGAAGATCAATCAATGTGAATATTACATGAAGTATTCGCAAAATTATAGTTGAAGCAACTATTTTATTCATTAAAAATTATATTATAGGACTAACAATAGTTAATAAATAGAATTCCAGAAACTTTTTTTAGATAAAACTAAATTGTTATAATAACTGTGATTTCACTATCATCCTCCTAATAAAAAACTGTTAAATGTTTTTCATTAAATATTATATATATATATACATGTAATTGTTGTAACCTAACACATAGAGACTAGAAAACATAAATACGTTGGAAAATTGTAGGGGTAAATGAATTTTTACACAATGGAAACTAATTACAGGATCCAACAATATTTTTGAAACTATAATAATGGAATAAAAACCATTACTTTATAAATTTCATTGCATATGTAATTTATGACCATTTATATATAAAAAGGATGTGTGTGTATTCAAGTGTTTATTCAAAAAAAGTTATCCTTAACTACCTTCAATAAATTTTTTAAAAACATTTATACTTTCCCTAGATTAGGGTCATGAAGAGGGAAATTATGTAAATGAGTGTGAGTCTAGGAGTTACCTTCAAGGGGAAGATATTATGCAAGTAATAGTTAGGTAAGATTCCTTTAGAATCATGTTAGGGATATTGTTATAAACAGAATATTTTATTTTTTAATTTTTTGAAGATTTTTTTATTTTGTTTCAATAAATAAAACCATCTGTTTTATGTATTTTATAAATAAAACATCCAATTAAGGAATCAATATCAAATATGGTATTTAAATAGTTTTATCATCATTAAGAAGTTATAAGTTTTTATGTTTAAATGTTATATTTCCAAACATCATAGTGAATGTATTTTTCTTAAACAATGTTTTTATTTGGAAAAAATTAGGTCATCATTTATTAGATTTATTCATAGTTTTTATTCATTTAGTAACATATTCAATTCCAAATTACTCTTTTTTTACTACATATTCATTAACCGTAAATATATTTTTTAAATTCATTCTCTTCTTGATTCAATTAAAAACTATATAAAAACATTTCCAGGAATTTTCAATAGAATTAAATTATTACCATTTTTATATTATCAACGTTTGTTCTTCTCACAAAATATTTACATATTATCATCTACTAACCATGCATTTATTTAAAAACAATCATTTTTATAAAATATTTTTTCCACTATTGTTATAGAATTTATAATTTCTGTATTAAAGTAATTTATTACATGAAAATAAGTATACTAAATATGTGTAATTAAAATTTGGAAATTGGTCATTTTAAATGATTATGATGGATGGATAGTAAAATCAAACATCATGTGAATTTTTCTAGAAGGTATTTGGTAGGCCCCATATTAACCCTTTGTGATCTTGGTTCCCTCAATTATTTATTATTCTTTATAATCATAATTTTACTTGAAAGGGGCATAATCATGGAATCACATCTCATTGTGTGTTCGAGGACATAGAGTTTCTAAGAGGAGGATCGATTATATGGAAGGGGAGTTAAGCTATGAAATCTTAGTTATAGCGGATTATACACAATAGTTAATTTGGATACACTATAATCTATGCCAACCTATCTTAGTGGTTATGGATTCAATATTGGAAGGTTGGATTATGCGTCGGGTATGTTCAACTACAACAGAGGGTGATTGAGGGAGGAAATGAAGAGCCCCATCCACTTTTGGAATAGATTCTCTATAGAGTGGTTCTATGGAAAAGGAAGTTCCCCTCGGGTCAAGTGACATTTACATGTTGTTACAAGCTATTATGAATGTGATTTAAGCAGTTTTTTAATCTTTGGGGGTTGTTATACCATGGGAAACATGTTGTGGAATAATCCCCTACCTTTAAAAACATACTTCACAGTGTAGTGGTTTTGGCCCCTCCATAGTTCCTCCCAAATTATATAAGACATTCCCCATGTGAGACACCATGGTAAAAAAATAGTCCATTGAGTATGAAGGTTGTAGTGTGGCCCCTTATATTTCATTATAGCATTCCCCATTTCAGAATGTTTTGTGTCATTCCCTAAGAGGAAGGTCAATGGTCTTTAGATTTTAATTTTTTTATTAATACCCTAACCATACATTGATTCAACATTTCACCAATATCTCTCTATCTACTCCTAAGTACCTTTGAGAACTATTATATGGCCTTAAAGGTCATTTTTCTAGGAACAAATCCCCATGATACAAAAATTTATCTATCTGATCCGAGTTTTTAACCTTTTTTCTTCTTGTTTCTTCATCTATTGATATGTTTTTACTCTTATTTCACTTTAAATTATATGGAGTATGATCTGAAACATTCACATTGATTATATTTTTTTATTGTTTGTGTTATTATTTCTTGATTTCCTTATAGTGTTTTAGTTTCCTTGATGGATGGGTGATCAGATATCAACATGTTATTGTTAATTCTCATATGAATAAAGTTGATGTCTTATGTTATAAGATTAACTGATTTTCAGTTTATTAAAATGAAATCATACTTTTATTGTGGTTTATCCCTCTATGTGGTGGTGAAATTTACAAAATCATTGATTAAACAATATTAATGAAATTATTAGATCATGTTTAGAGATCACTTTTTTTGTCTTCCACTATGATAATGGTTTACCTATTTGGTTTTTAGATATTATGATTCTATGTTATTTTTGTTTTGAAGGTGTTTTATTATTATTTTAGCATGATTATATAATGAAATTATCTAATAAAATAAATCCAATAATAATTGTTTCGTTTTATAAATATATAAAGAACATAGATGTTTAATGAATCTATATATTCTTATAATTTGATGAAAAAATTGATTTTATTTACACATTTAATTTCATTTGTTCTTTCATAAGGTAATGGAAATTGATAAATAACCTAAATATATATCTCTTGTTATGGTTTATTTGATAAAAAATGCATGTTAAATGATAATTTTTGTTATTTTATGATATTTAATGATTGTAAATGAAATAAGTCTTATTTAAATAAATAACAGAATATTATAGATGAAACCGTATTTTACCCAAAGTTGGAAACAATAATAAGATAATCACTTAATTTAGGATGTAATAATGAAAATTTCATTGATAAAGGTCAATTTTTTGGGATTAGAGAGCGTGATTTATTTTGTAGTAGGATTGTATCATGTTGGGGGTGAGAGAGAACATTTCAATGTGAAGGATAAATTCCATGTTATTGGGTCCTGGATTCCCTATTGATGAGTTTTTTACGCTTTTTGTTGATATTTATGTTATCCTTGATATGTGATGTGATGTTATCATGGGATGAATAATAACATATGGTAATCGATGCCCAATGTTTTGGTAGTAGGTGTCATATCTGATGGGGAGATGTTGGGTGATATGTGTGAGGGTGTCAGGGCTGGGACCAGAGATGATGGAATGGGTTGAAGTTGGGATTACCCATTTCGATTCATAATGTAGGAATACAAGCTTGTTAAACCATTTTAAAGTCTATATGGTTAGGTATCATGTTTATATGTAGTAATTTCTCCATATATTTGCATTTCTAGAAATGCTTTTTTAATACATCACAGCATGATAGATTAAGATGTTTCCTATTGTACCTAGAATTATTGAATAGTAAAATAATATATATTGTTTTACCCCATTGAGTTTTTTCATACTATAATTCAATGTTAATAATATTGATAAACTATAACTTTGTTGGATTATTCTTTTAGGGCATGGATTTCACTATGAAGATTGATGAAATGTATGTCATAATAATTATAGTAAATTAATAATGAATAAGTTAATGTGAAATGGAATGTAAAAATAAAATAATTAATTTAATAGTAATCTTCTAAAATTATTTTTCACATAGGAGATCAATATATTAGTGCTGGTAGTTGGGGGTCTATGAGACATTTGAATTAGCTGATTATGATACTTGGTTGTTTCCCATAGTGTGGTTTTCAGAAATATTAAAACTTGTGTGTTTTTTGACATCATACCGTACCCACATATGTTGGTTAGGGTGAATAATATCTTGTGGACATTAGAAGTTTGTTTTCCCCAATATCAAATTTAAAAATGGATACATGGCTGAATACCCACTTTGTATTCAATGTCTTGTCTTGGAAGTATTATATGTTGGTTTTTACAGTGGGTAGTTTCCCCATATATTTTTGTAGAGAATTGTATGGGGTTGTGTTTATTTCACACAAATTTATCTCCTGATAGATTATCTAAAGTACTATTATAGAATTGGCATTATTTGGATGTGATTGATCAATTTATATTACATTGTTAATGGGATTTTATAGTATGAGTTACAATACCTGATGTAAAATACATTCCATACATTATGTGGTGGCTCCTAGAAGCTAATTATTTGATATATGGAGATGTGACACAAGATAGTGAGATCATGTGATGCATGTGGTTCATGTTTTGATACTTGTCCATGGTTTCATTGGGATGGATTTTATTAGAAAGATATGGATCATGACATATGATATTGATGCATAGCATAAAACTATAGTGGAATTGGTTATTGGGTACAGTTGTTTTATTTCTATAATTTATGATATCTTTTATACATTAATAGGTGATAGATATCCATAGAGAGTTTTAAAAAAATATTATAAACATTTATGTGATGATTTATTTTCACTTGTCTCTCATTATATTTTAACATTATTTCTACATTGTTCACTTTATAGGCTCTATGGATGATCCAAGTTAATATACAAGTTATGAAAACCCTATATATATAATTTTTTTAGGCTAGCATGAGAGGGCTTGAGATCAGGCTACATTCTACTATCACAAGGTTTTTTAGGTGTTTTTTTGGATTTTTGAACATTATTGAAATTATAATTTTCTAAAAATGGTTTTTTTAGTTGTATTAGTTTAATATACCATTACATGTATTCACAAGGGATGTAATTTTTCCTTTTGAGTAGTATTTGATTGGAATCATGTCTTATCTCCCAATTCTGTATGTTTCTCTTAGAGGTCAATGCCTCGCATTTATATGTAATATATACCCTTTATGATTATCACCAACCAATGGGATATTTATTTTTTTAGTGTAAACCATATCTGTTATTTAGTTTCTATCCAAAAAGTATTATCTTTGGTGGTGGGGTGATGTGACCGAGTGGTATCTTCGGGTTTAGGTTTAGGGATATGATGTAATATATAGTTAGGAATTGATGAGGAAGTCATGGGTTGGTTTTAAAATGATTTAAGAAATGTTTGTTAAGTTCTTTATATAGGGTATTCTAGTTATGAAAAGTGTATTTAAGGCCGATTATGATCAACTTCATTGATATTTATGTTTAAAAATCATACAAAGTGAGGTTATAGTAGTTTCATCATAGAGTCATAGGGAAGGACCTTACATCATTCTCCTTTTCACTAGTTTTTGAAATGGGTAGACCATATAATTATATTAAATTATAATTAAATCACTATATATAATTATTTAATGTTAAATATTTTATATTATGTGTTTTTGAGACTTCAAAAAAATTTATATTCCTAGATATGGATACAAGATTAAGTCCTCATTAGGTATGCAGTAAAGATATTCAGCAAGACATGCCAGAAAATCACCGTATAAAAGAAGACAATAACGATGCCACTTGGTGGAGGACTCTACAATAATTTCATCAACTTATTATATAGAATTATAAAACAGAATTTTGGACTTAAGGATTCGGTAATTTTTATAGGAGTTTGATATAGCATTCTGTTCTTCCTGTTATTGAAAGAGCACTAGGTTTTTGTTGTTGTGATGATATCTTATATAGCAATGAGGTAGTGTTTAATCAGGTTCCTTAGAGATCATAATGAGTTATAGGTATCAAAAGAGAAGTTCAGGGACCAATATTGGGAAAATTTTATTTCTTTTACCAAAAAGGCTGCTAGTGGATAAAATATTTTTGTGATTTAAAATAAAAGTCACAACATACATGAATTTAGGATCAATTTCAAGACCCTTGTTTGATATGAATCCGATGTTTTTATATATGAGGTTTCCATGGAGTGGAATCTCAAGGAGAATTTTTGTCTACTAAATAAGTTCTAAGTCACCAAATTTATATTTTAAATGTATCATGAGTTGCATGTCTGAGATTTATTTTTTGATATGATGTTAGAAATAATTGGATCATCATGAGTGGAGATTATTTAGTATTATTCACAAAGAATAGTTGTCTTTCTATGATCTTGGATTCCAAGATATGTGAGATTTTGGACAACCAGGGTTAGATCTGAACCCTTATCTTCTTGTTTCTGTAGTATCAATGTCTCTCAAAACATTTCTAATGAATCAGACACATGTTTTTCATATAGGGTCAATGGTCACAAGTAGAGGCAGTTCTTGATATATCTGAGTAGACAACATATACCATGTGTTCTGCTTCACGTTTCTATATTGATATTGTTTTATATGAGGAAGAAGTATCAAGATATTCTATCTCTGGATAAGTATAGAGGGGGAAGGTTGGGAATAGAACATATCTTATATGTTCCTCATCCTCAACAACTATATCATAGCTATAAAGGTAGTCTCTAGTAGGTTCAAGGAAGGAATGTAGTAAGTCATGAAAAGCCTCATTTTCTATAATTTCTAGTTCCATGTGATATATGTGCCTTCAAAGGAACAATTTTCATGTTTTTTACATGGGTTCATGCATTGTTTGTTTCAAGAGATATAAACTACCTAATATCAACTTCCCTAGTGAATTCTTTGAGACATGATGTTGAGAAAAGTTCAGTTCCCTTTACATTTACTATTCCATTTGGAGGTCAATCTTATCCATATGAAGTTTATAGGGAATTTGAACTAGTATTGGGGTAACACCCCTCAAGTTTAGATACACTATGACTATATATAAACCCAATATAAATCATCCATAGTCTGTATTGGCAGTATTCAATTCGGGATATGTTTTATTACTTAGGGTGATAGGTTGTGTTCTTAGAAGATAATGAATATCTTGTAGTGTTCATCAGTGAGATAAAACCTCAAATGGGTTAGAGGCATCTTATATATCATCCATCATTGATGGTTGATCTAATGATGAGTTCCTCAGAGGTTCATCCATTAGTGTTACCTTGGTTTATGGAAGAGTACATCGATTTTATTTTAAGGGAGATTGTTTGGTTAACCCCTAAATGAGAGATCTAATTATGGGTTGACCTACAACCTCGAATATGTACAATCCTTATGTATCTATATTGGATGGATACTTCTATGTTGTGAGTACAATGAGTAAAACATGAAAATTAATTCTAGTGAGGTTTTGTTTAATTAAGTGTGTCACCTTCTGGTGCACCAATTTTATTCATGAAAAGGTTGATTATAATTTGTATCTTTTTTATCAATTATCATCACATTAATCAGGTGAGAGTGAATAACTGCTATCCACTTCTAGGGATTTCTGAATTATTCAATAAAATAATAGGAGAAATTTGGTTCTCAATGATTAATATGTTGTTAGTATATCACCATATGTATGTGAAAGATGAAGATATTCCAAATACCTCGTTCCTAGACGCCATGTGAATGATGAATTTTTTTGATTTCATTCGGTGTGATGAATTCTATAGTTGTGTTCATAGGTTTAATTAATCTATTATTTAGAAAGTTTGTGGAAATGTTCTTTATGGTTTTCATCAACAACATCCTTGTGTACTCAAAATATAATCATGAGAACATAGTGAATCATCATGTTGTATTTTGAGCTCATCAATTTTAAAAACAATTAAAGAATCTATAAATGTTTCAGTTTTTGGATTATGAATTTCATTCATTGTGGAAATTAATGACCCAAGAAAGAGCATAAATATATCATTTGATGATCTAGGTTATTGTAATAGGGGATTCCACAAATACTATTATAGAGGATTAGAGATTCCTTGTTATTTTAGGATATTGTAAGGGGGTTATAGAAGATTTATATAGGGTTGAAGTTATTCTAATGTATTTAACTAAAGTATATAAGATGTTTTTAGGGACATATTAGTGTCATTAGTATCTCAAATCCATAAAGCAGAACATACATACCAATGATAATAATTATGCCACTCATGTTTTCATGTCACGTGTTCTCTGTGCTTTGATACAATAGAAATTTTTTGTTTATTATGTGTCATAGATGTTTTGTCTCTTTTATTATAACTATACATCCCATGATATTTTGTAAGAAACCGTTTTTATTTATATTTATTGTGATATTACCTCATTCGTGAGAATTGTTTTTTTTATGATCATAACATATCGAGGCATGTCTAGTTATTCCATGACATGAACATGCAATATTGGTGGTTGACAATATTATTTCCGGATTATTCCATCAAATTTTTGAATACACCATTGAATGAAAATGTTGTATATTATATACTGAGTATTATATCACATTGTGATTTTGTGTGAGAAAAAAAATATAATTGGATATTGATGGAAGATATCTCAGTCATGCATATTAATATGGGAGAGGATTGAGGAAGAGGTTTTCTTTTCAAGATGCAATTGTTATCACTATTGGTGTAGAAGTTTGTGGAGTCCAATGTAGGGGATTAATAGGCTGGGGAATTGAGATATTAGTTTTTCTTGTGATTCACTCAATGATTTATATATGTATTAAAAACATTTGGTGTTATTCTAGGGAATTAATTACATCACTTTGACAATGAATGAGATAGTTCTCCATGAGTCCCAAAGATCACCCTAGTTGGTACGTCCTTGATTAAAAAATATGTACCATCTATGAGAGGACAGTTTTGGGGGCTTGTGTAGAAGCATGTAGTTTTTGAGTTTATGTCGATATGTGTGGTCCTCTAAAATTTGAATGCTAATCATTATGTTCATGTTGGTTTTCTCCAGACGATAATTGTTTCATAGTGGAATTTGAAAAAATATCAAAGGAATTTTCTAGGGGATCACCTCAATCTCATAGAGGATATTATTATATAGGGGTGATATTATAATCTTTCTTTTTATCATCCCACATTATAGTGATTAACGTGTCACGATAAGTGTGATTTTGTTGAGGAAATATATATAAATATATGTTGAGACTCCATGTAGTCCCAAGGATGATCATCTCTGATTGTAATCCTTATTCTACATCTTGGGTGTAGTGTGATATCTATCATTTTATTATCTCGTAGGTATGACTTATGAATAGTTTTTATCCACATAATAATGGTCATAAAATGTAAAAAATATATATTGTTGAATACACATTTTCATTTAGGTCATTGAATTTGGAGGATCGTGGATGAGGAACCAATCATGGGTTGAGTTTTATTATAAAAATAGTTTCTACTCCACTATTGGTATGTTTCCATTTGAATTTTGGTATTCCCTCCCATGCCAATATTTATTGATCTAGACTAAGGATAGAGAGTCAGTAATTCTTGGTATAGAAATAGTGTAGGAAAATACACTGATGGTTCATGTAATTCCTGAGAGATTGAGAGTAGAACATGATCATCATAATCCCTTTACTGTTCGTAGGATTAGATCTCTAGAGTTCAATGTTAGAGGTGATGTGTTCCTGAAGGTGGTACCTCATCATGGGAAGTGATGGTTTGGACATGGGTGTAAGTTTTCTACCCAATTTTTTGGGCCTTTTGAGGTGATGGATAATTTTGGAGAAATGGTTTAACAAATATTACTTCCACTAATATGTGTACTAAAAATGGTGTATTCCATGTGTCCCATTGTTGAGGTTATCTTTTTTATGATCTCCATTCCATTTATTGTGGATATATCAACATTAAAGATGATGAGAACATTTAGGAGTACCCTATAGAGATCTAGGATGGTCAATACAAGGTGTTGGGTGGACATGATATTAATTTGGTTTGTGTCTTATGGTTTCATAGTGGTATAGAGATAATCATTTGGGAATATTAGTCAAAGATTCATTCTTAGTATCCTAATCGATATATTTTTTTCTTCTATTATTGTGTTTCTCATTTTTTGGATGTTTTTCATTTATTATTATGAGATATTTTCCTCTTATTAATGATTGTTGTGCCATTTATCTCATTCTAGATATATCTCTTCTATATAATTTTTATATGATGGTTTTCTGGTTGTGCGGTTTGTTTCATGGTTTCTCTATGTGAGGTAGTTGCGCTCTTGTGATGATGAGATTTTTGGGAGGGATCACTTGGGATGGTCATTTGTAAAACTCTATCCTTTATTTTCACTCTAGGTTTGGTGTTGGATCCTCATGTATGATGATGGTCTATAGAGTATATGATGTAAGGGCCCATAACCTAGAAGACCCTCCCTTTTTTTGTTGAGGTGTAGGAGGTGACAATGAAATGATCAAGGAGAATGAATGGGAGCTAGGATGTAAAATCATAGACACAAAGGATTCTATTCCATGGATCGTTAGGTTGTGTTGTAATCCTTGATGTTGTGAAATAATGGTTATGGAAACAGTGTAACATAGTTGGAATCGTTAGTTTGAATGTTCATCTATGGAATGGGGAGCATATGGGAGTAGATTTTGACCCACTTCTATTTTGGTATGGCTAATTTCTAGAGTGTGTCTGCAATATAGGCACATCCTCAATGGTATAGTGTCTATGGTATGAAGTTCCATCCAATAATTTAGGTATTTGAGGAGGTAATTTTAATTTTGATGTATATGTTATGTTCTAAGTAGGTCCAATGTATTCCCCACATAAAATAGGATATTTTGATTAGTTGTTTTGGATATGTCATAGTGCCACTCTAGGATTATAGGATTACTAAGAGGTGAGGTGTTGTGATCCTCACACATGCCTTTGTCTATGAAATATGATTAATGGTACCCTGTATTGTGCATAGTATTCCCCATTTTATGTAGATATACTACAATTTCATGGAGGAAATGTCATGATCTTCAGTTTTACGGTTTTCCTATAAACACTGAAACCCCCATTCAAACCCATTTTCCTCCCATGTTAACATCTCAATCCCCAAATTCCTCAATGCGATATTTAAATTCCTTGAAGTCCAATTTTGATTGGAATCAAACCCCAATATATGCGAATCAATCCATGGTGATCTAAGGTGTGTTCAACCACTTTTCTTGTATGATATTCTTATTTTATCTATATTTACACCCATGCCCCCTTCCATTCTATGGAATATGATGATGATCATTCTAATGTAGTTTTTTACAATATATCTGGTGTAGTTTTGGAATGAAATCCTTATAGTAATGTATCTTAATTTCGGGAAATGTGATTGATATTTACGTGTTTTATCAATTATCACATGAAGAACATTGATATACTGAGGTAAGGGATTCATTAGTTACCTTTTTTATTTACATGAAATAATAAACTAATAATGGTTTATAAATTTTGGAGGTAGATTAATTAACCTAATTAAATATTAATCCAGATAAATGAATGAATTGGATTATGTTCAGTGATTTCATTTTATTTTCTCCAACTATGATAATGGTTTCCCCTTAGTTTATAGATATTGTGTTATCTATAAAATTATTTTTTTATTCTATGGGTTATTCTAGGTTTATCATGATTATTTTGATGAAATTGGTTAAGAATATAAAACCAGCAATGGTTTGTCTGATGGAATAAGAATTAAATAACATGGTTGTTTAATTAATCCTTATATTTATATAATATGATGAAAATCTAATAAATGGTAAATTCGTGTTTATTTTTATTTGTTCTTCTATAATTTATGGAAAATTTGTAAATAATTGGAAGCCCTAATTCTTGTTAATGTTTATAGGATAAAAATACATGTTAAATGATAATTGTTATACATTAAATACAATTAAAGATGGGAAATTATTGAAAAATGTTTTAAAATATTAATAGTGTTTTGTATGAGATTCCTTTAGCTTCACGTTGTTGGATTCTCTAAAGGTTGAATCATTCAATAAAATATTGAATATAACCCTATTGTTTGATAAACATAAATGTTTACTGCACATATAGATCGTCTGGTTATAGAGGATGAATGTGTCATGTTGGGGCCTAAGAGAGTCCATTTTCATATAAAGGATGAATTTCATTTTTTAGGTTCATGTTCCACAATTGAAAATATTTTTTTATACCTTATGTGTTTCTCTCAATGTTATCCTCAGTATGTAATGTATGGTGAGTCTAGGATGGTTGAAGTGATATTTTGGGGGGGCCTAGAGGGATGGAAGTAGTTGATTCCTGTGATGGATATATGCATGGTGATAAGAATGAGGATTTTAGTTCTTATACCACAATTAATGAAACGAGTTAATGTCAGGCATAACCGTTTTAATTTTTAAATATGTGAAGATTTTTTGTTAAATCTATTTTAAGTCCGAATGGATGGTTTTCATTTATATCTAAAAAGATTTATCCATTGAAGGATACTTATATATTTTTGCGGTTATTAAACATTTTGTGGTAGTTTAGGATGTTTTGAATAGTATCTGGAATTTTGTAACTGAAAAAAAATAACAATTTTTTTACTCGTAGGGTTTCGGATTACTAGAATGCAATGATGATACTATTGAGAAATCATTATTTCAGTTGGATTATGAATAGAGGGCATGGATTTCACTCATATGATTAATGAAATGTAATTGATAATAATTTTAGTTAATGGTTGATGAATTAATTAACATGAAAAGGTATGTAAAAATAAGTAATATAATGAAAATAAAGTGGAATGTTTGTGTTCTTATATGTTACCTACCTCCTAGTGGTATAAGGAATATGTATGTAATGTGATTTCTAGAGTTGAGTGTGAGAATAGGTTAATCCCAATTGTGTGGTTGTGGGATATATTATATCATATATGTTATGTAACATAATATAGTACCTCACCGGTGTTAGTTAGGGAGACTGACACCCAATATAATATGAGAGTGTTATTACCTCAATATCTTGATTGGAGAGGGATGCATGGATGCCTACCCCTCTTGACCTACTGTAAAATCCTAGTTGTATTGTTATGTACAAGAAATTATAGTGGTTAGTTTCCCTGTATATGTAATTATGGGGATGTAATATCTTATGTATATTTCGAACACATTAATCTCTAGATGTATTTTAGAAATAACTATAATATTTATGATGTTTAGGTTATGTGATAGATCAAGATATATTATATAGAATATGTTCTATGATGGAATGATATATAATAAACTATATACAGTACATTCCATACAAGTTATGGTAGATCCTAGAAACTACTAGGTTACTAAACGTATATTTGGTATGGGATGAAGAGTTGATATGAATAATGAGGTTCATGTTGTGATACATTGATATGGTGTCTTCCTGATGGATTATTTTGTATAGAGAGTTGGCATAGGAAACCTGATTCGGTGTTACAGTGGAAAACCAAAAGGGTAGTGGTTATAGGATACCCGTGTTTCATTATAATAACGTATGATCTCTTTTATGATATACATGGTGATAGATATACATTGTTTTTTAGAACATACAATACTTATTAAGTGACGAGTTATCTTTTTTTGTTTTCCATTAGTATTTATATTCAGTTTTTTAAAATTCTTCATGAGAGGAACCCTGTTGGATCACACGTAGTATAGATGTTATGATCACCGTACAAATATATACACCATTTTTCAGTCGAATAGGATATTGTTAAAGGTCAACATGGATAATACTAGCACATGTTTTTTAGGATCTATTTGGGAAACGTGGTGACTGATGAGTTTATATTTTTATACTTAAAGTTTCTTTTTAGTTGTGTTAGTCTTGTTTTACATTATATGTATGGACCAGTGATCTCTTTCATCATTATAAGAAAGAGATATTTTTTTCACTATTTTATCTCTAACTTCTACATGTTTCACATAGAGGTTAATGCCCCCCATTTTTACTTATGTTATACAATTCCCAAAAGCATCCAACCAGTGTTTTGTAGAAGGTGAGATTCTGGTGGTTAACATATCCACCATTTTCATGGATTATTGTAATATATTTTCTAATGTAACTATTTACTTTTAGAAGGATTTTTTAGTTTTAAATAAATATTAATGAATTGTATTGTTATTAAAAAAACCTTTGATATATTCATTGATTATGAAGGAAATCATTTCAATGAAATTTTTTAACGTTTTTTTTTTCAAAAAACCCTTTTATCATTAAAAGTTAATTATATGGTTAATTATCATCAAGGTATTGGGTTTTAAAGAAAACACTTCTAGGTAGTTTTCAAGAATCTCAATAAAGGGGTATTATTATTTCTTTTAGATTCAACTATAAAGTATTATTATGAAAACCCATGAAATTTATAGACATTTTAATGGTTAATTACATAATGAATCACATAATACAATCCCAAAAGATCTAGTGGACATGTGTATTTTTTAAATTAGCTACATAAGACAATAAAATAAAATAGGGATATAATAACATTATTTAAAAACTCAACAACATTCCATTAAAATCAAAAGATCATTTAATACTATATGAGATTCTTTGGGGACATATATAGCAAAGGTATGAGATAAGAATCATAGAATGAGATTAATGAAATCCCAACATGATGAAATTAAGTAAAGCTGGGTCAAGAGGCATATCTTGGATACATAAAATTGTAGAGATTGATAAAAATGATGATCATAAAATGATATAAGATTATAACATCAAAAAAAAATAAGAACGTGACAACAAAATAAAACATGACATCAAAAACATTGGTCAAGGATAACCACTAATACATTATAACATAGTGTTTATTTCAGAACCTCCAATTCACTACACCAGGTGTCCCATAAGATAAAAAAATTATCCAATTCAATTTAGGAATATAAAAATTCAGGACTACCATCACATTTTAATCTTTTACAAAATTTTATCGAGCTACATAAATCACACAACAAAGGAAATTATTTATTTTAATTTAATCAAAAAAATAATGTGTGCGGGTATCATAAATGGATTTCCCCAGATATTGAATTTTAGGTTCATCTAGGTGAATACCCATATGTGGAGATTAGGATGGGTATTAAAAATATAAAAATTTTGCATGAATAATCATAAGAAAATTTTTGTTGCATAACATATGTACATAATTATTCATGGAATGTGTTGATGAGAGCAGAAGGTGGTCTCTCAGTTATTGAAAATCATATATACTATAATGAGATGTGTAAAAAATATTCCCAATATGAAAAAATTTGAAATAAAAAGGCATAATACAATGGATTTACTAGAATAAAGTGGGGGAGGATCTTGTACTATTAGATGGTTCTTCTAAAACTTTGAGAGGAGCCTCGTGTGAGATTAATAAAACCGTGGAAGGTATCAAGAGAGGGATAGGGAGGGTATCTTTTTTATAAATGGGGTTTTAGTTGATATAAGTATGAGGTTGGGTGGTGTTTATTGAAAAGTAGTGAGTAATTATTTAGTAATTTATAAACATAGATTTTTCACAATATGTTAAAAAATAATCAAATACACATACCTTATCATAGTTTCAACTAAAGGTGTCATCCAATATGTTTGGTTTTCAAATTTTTAATAGGTTTTGGTACCTAACTCATTAAAATCATACAATTTAATATTTTTAAGTGAGACATGTTCATACTGAATGGAATTTAAAACCATAAAATATATAATTAGTTTTGGTGGATTTATTAATTATCTGGAAAATAATCAAATTACGCCCAAAAAATATTAAATGGTAAATATTATTGTTATTATGAATGAATTATATATAATTTGTTGAATTATTTATATTTATACTGCATTTAATACTGGACAAAAAAATTTCACAAAGAAAATATGAAAATTTCAACATTATAAAATTTCAATATCCAAATTTATAAAATGGTATATTTTTACCAAAATATTTTTCTATATTAGAATTGACACATTTAAATAATAGTACTTTTTTACTATAAAATACTATTTTTAAGGCATTATCAACATTGAGGTCGTTATGAAAATTATATTGGTATTCATTAATTATATTATTTTTTAATATAAAACTAAATATTTTCAACCAAGAGTATACAATGAAAATAATTTTATTTTTAAGGATCATGAGTTTATCAATAAGAATATTTTACTAAAAAACATTTATTAAAAAAATCAATTTTATTTTCATTTTATCAAATAAATTTTTTTATCTAACTTATTATTCAATCATTAACAAATATATATAAATATTAAAATATAATAATTTATTTATTTAAAATATAATATAAAACATGTAATATAAATTCCAATAATAAAAAATTCATAGTACATTAGTGTAAACACTCTATGCAAGGTGTCTGATGTTGGATTTGTCTTAAGTTGGTTTGATTATCAATGTTTGGTTTCTAATCTCATTAAGCATGATCATCTCACATAAATGGATTCACATGTATTTTAGTTGCTAAATCATGGACTTGTCTTGGTCATTAAAATTTAAAATTAATGTTGTCTCCCTTATAAGCTTTGAGAAATGGGCTTCATAATGTATCATCATACTGGTCCAAGACATCACTTTATTCTTCAATGTCAATATTAATTTATCATAATCCTTATTTTATAATAACTATAACATTCACTATAAAAATGGATATATTGTCAATGGGAATGATGAAAAAATTCTATATTAAAACTAAAATGATATTAATATTAATAATAAACAATTTAGTGCATGTATTTTATATAATTATCTACTCAATAGGGAATAAATACATACAGGGGGTTATTAATGATGTTTTGGGATGTTTTATTCTTCCCTATTAAAAAATTTTAGACTCAAAATTTAAATTCATACGTTAAACATTTTGGGTGTACTTATCTTTCATCTTCTCTTTCGGTTCCCATGTTTTTCCTCAAACACGTGATTCCTTCAAAAGCACTTTGAACATGTGAGTTGTCCTGTTTCTTAGAAAAATTTCTCCACAATTTACGATCTTCACCATTTATTTTTTGTATGAAAGATCATTATCCAAATCTACCACCTTAAGAATAAGAACATGTTGGGGGTCTGGAATGTACATTCACAAGTGGGATATATGGAACATGTCATGTAAATGATATAAGTTAGGTGATATTTTTTGTCGATAAACCACAACTATGATTCCATCAGGGTTGTAAAAAGGGAAAATGAATCTAGGATTTTGATTTACCATTACCCCACACCTCATGAAATACTTAAATGTTAATATAAAAAGGAAAAATTTATCTTTGTCCTCATGCTCATGGTCTCATAATTTAATTTCTTAATAGAATATATATAATCTTTTTATGGGTTTTAAATCGAACATAATGGTTTGAACCTTCTTTGTCATCTCTTGGATATGATAAGGTACCACACGCTTCCACTCTATATCTTTCAACCATTATGTCCGAGTCTCACAACTATTTCCATATATATCATCATAAATATACATTAGAATAATAAAATGGTAACTGCTCTTATATGAGAACTCCACTAGAGGAAGGTAATGATCCCAACATCCCTGAAAATGCAATACATAGGAACTCAGCATATCCTCTCAAGTTTGAATAGTTCTTTCAGGCTGGGTATCCATTTGCTGTTGATAAGAAGTACTAATACTTATCTCTAAATCTAATGCTTAAAGATGAACTCTACATAATATTGATTTAACATCAAATCTAAATTAGGTAAAATGTAGATGGTTACTCCATGGAACCTTAAAATATCTAATATGTATAACATAGTAATTTTTTCTATATTGAAATATCCCATCACATAAATTAAATGTTTCACCATTTTAATGATATCATCTACCACTTTGATTCATTGTGTCCTTTATATTTTTTGAGGAGTGATATGATGAAATACATGGTTATAATTCACATTTCTTTACTCTTATGAGAAATGGTTTCATCCTTCTCTTATACGTTTTTTATTCATCCTTAACATTTTAAAATAAAAAACATTGAGATAAACATTCTACAGTCTCCCACTTCATGATATTGTGTGGGATGATTTTATATATGACTGATTCATTTATTTATAGAGATAGATGATATCTAGGAAGCATCTGTATACTCCCTTATAAAAAATGGTTTTAGTTGGACACATATCCATGTTCAAAACCATATACTCTATCTTTAGCAAAGTTAAACTATGAATATTTTCTTACTTTTTTGTACCTCCTCCTCCTCTTTTTAGGCTTACTTTCTCCCCTAAAAAATGACATTAGAGAAGTTATTTGATCAATTTATGATTAATATCCTATAATTGTTCCTTTTTTATTCATTTCATGACCATGATGACAAGTTTCATTTTATTCCTCTTCATGCGGAGGGATTTTGGATCCCTTCTACTCAAAGTATCTTCAAAATGGGTTTTCTTCCTAGGATGTTAATATATTGAAAAATCATAATACTTCACCATATCAAACTAACTCCTTTGGATCATATTATGATCATTTTGTATGAATATGTACTTGAAGCATCTATAAACCATATTTATGACATACCTATCCCCATAGAGATAATAAAAGTGAATATTTAATGAAAATACATCTAAATCGAATTCTAAATTATGGGTTGAATATTTATTATCATGTAATATTTAATAGAGAGTGGAATAGGCTATCGCCTTTTTATTTTTCATGGGTACCCAACCAAAAAACATTTTTGATGTGTCGTTAAAGATAAAAAAGCATCCACAGTTGTGGTTAATGTAGAACATGTGTAGTGAATATCTTCCCCTATAGATTTTTAAATAACTTACAACATTTATGAATCATGAAAGACATCACTATATTAACTGTTATCTTGGATAGTGTGATTTAAAGTGAGGAGAAGTTTATTAATAATTAATGTAGGTCCCAAATAATCTATGGAAAATATAGATCTCTATCCTAGATATTATTCTTTTCCATCAATCAATTGACACTATTTTTTAGAGATAGACATATATCACATTTTGAGTGATAAAATTCCCATGAAATGTGAATTTCTCCATCCCGAACCAACACTTACTATACATCACCTATATATTTCCATTCCCATAGCCTACTACACATAATTCAAATTCTTATCATGTTCCTCCATGCATTTATAGTAGATAATTAAATCTTATATAAATTTTATTTTTTATAGTAATCCACAAATACTCCATTAATTAACTCTCTCATGATAACATGATATTTACCGAGTCTAAATGGAATCACCATGAACTTGTAGATCCCAACATTTTTATGAAAAGTAATATTCATATATTCTCTACATTCCAATTTACATGATAATATCAAAACTGAATATCCATCATGGATAAGTACTGCGAACCACGTAGATCATTAAAAAAGTCCAAAATACAGGGAAGTAAATACCTATTCATTATCATGATCTTGTCGATCGCATGATAATCAATGTTTAGGCACATTGACCAATCTTTACTACTGATGAAAAGGACCAACGCACCCTACCAAGGGGAACATGTCCATATAGAACCATTATCTTGATTGTACAACTATTTCTTCTACTGTTATTCATGTTCAACATCATACATTGTATATAGATTTTGGGATGTTGGAAATTCCTTAGGGAAAATCATGACTGAGAGAATAACATTCTATCTATAACGATGACTATGAAATTGATTGGGAAACACATCAGTAAATTCAATCAAAAATGATTTATCATAAAAGGTTCTTTTTCCCCTTGTTTCAATCATTTGAGAAAGAAAAAATTCCTAATAAGGAAACAATTTCCAGGAATGATATTGTGATTCCCTAGGATATTCCCCATTCTCCATTAACTAGTGTAGAATTATATGGTGGTTTGTGATACCAATTTCTATTACCTTCTCTCAGAAATTTATGTTGGATCTATATAATGTAATCAAATCCATGTACATAACATTATCGAACTCCACTAAAGGGGGATTAGATTATTAAATGGGAGATTTAGTCTAGAAATTTATATATGGGGTGATTAATATTCTTAGAGTATAATAAATAAACCATTTTATTTCTTCCCAGAAAAAGAAACTTCCCTTATTTGAGGTGGTGTTCGAATATATCAACTAGAATCGTGTGATATGAAATAATATTTAGAATAAGAATAATATATAATCATTTTCATCCTATAATGATTTACTAGAATTCATATCACATCATTTTTTTAGGAAACATATCACTTGTTGTAATAGAATAATATATCTCTTTCTCTCTAGACCTTTGGGGTTATCTTCCACAAACATTGGTTTTGTTCATAGATTCATACTGTGTCTATATTATATATATCAGAAAAATCCGAAATGATTATAAGGGTTGACTAGATCACATCATTTTTTCCATCACATTAGTGGGTTTTTTCACATTATCATTCGCTAGCTAGGTTCCCTTCAATTAAATACCTACATAATTTCCATATCCCCTTCGGGGAAATTTCCAAGAAGCTTCTTCCAACAATTTTTTCATAAATTTTTTTGAATTTTTTCCACATTATATTTCCTCATCCCTTCGCCAGGATTAAAATCTACAATCTAATTCTAATTCCCTAACCCATGTGTTTATGAACATTCTATAATATAAATTTCAATACTGATATAAAATCATAAAATATCCTACAGGATATAAAAATATTGTATTTTCAATTCATTTCATAATATATCATTTATCCCACTAAATAACTAGTCAATATAAATTTTAGTTTTGATTTTAATGATGATGGTTTATCATGAATGTATTGTGATGTTAACCTCATACTTCGTGATCAATTTTTCATAATTTTTTTGATTCTTAGGAACTCCCACTCTATTTTATGTGGGAGACTATGAGGAAATTATTTATTTATTTTCCCTATAATTCATTCCACTACATCACTTGGATATCATCCTTTGGCAACATGTTTTCTAATAAATGTAATCTTTTATTTATTTGGTCCCTCCATATGATAAATAGATAACTTAGAATTTTTTAGATTAGGAAATTGAAGGATAAAGATTATTTTTTCAATGGAGTTGATCCATTACTCCTTGAATTTTGAATCATAATATCCATTTAATGTTGTAGGTCATTATATCATTAATGTCTCAGATACAAGATCTTATTTCTTAAAGGGATGTGGGTCTTTATCATGATACAAGTATCTATTAAAAATAGGATTAAATTTAGAATTTATTATCATAATTTTCATCATTCCTACACCCACCAGGTTGGGAATATTATTTTTAAAGTCATATAATTTCCATCACATTGGTTTTTTACCCAGTTCCTACTATTTTTATCGATTTATAAGAATTAAGGTATAATTAATGACGAGAATTATCATAATTTTAAACACATTAATTTGAAACCATGAACATAAAATGGATTACCACTAAGGGACTTATATTCATTGACCAAAAAATTTCTATGTTTCATCTATGTTATCAATGATCTATTTTTAAATATATATTTACATATGTATTTTCATTCCTTTATAATATTTTATAATGATATTGTAAATATACTAATCAATACCCCCCATGAGTGAAAAACTAGGTGTACTAAACTTCCTCTTTTTCATGACATTGGTAAATATTGATTTAATACCCAATGCACACATTTCAAGATTAATACCTCTAGGTAAAATTGTGTATGATCCAATAAAACATTAGTATCTTGAAATAGAATTTTTGGTTGAAAACAACATAATATATACTTTAACAAATTTATTGATGTTTAAGTATGTTTAGACTTATCCAGAAGTCTTTCACTAAATTGTTTTAATTGTAATCCCAAAAAATAACTAATCCTTCATCTCATACCAACTATAACAACTCTTGTCTTTTATAATCAATATTTTATCATTTCTTTCATAATGAATCACATATTATAAATCAAGAATATAAATAGATAATGTTTATTTTGTAAATTAGAAACACCAAACAATAATATAAAACATGGATACATTGACATTATTAAAAAATTAAAAAACATTCTCTTAAAATATACTAATCTTATAATAATGCATGGGAAAAATTGGGGTTGTACATAAGAAATGTGTGAGCTATAAAGCCTTTTAATGGAATACTAAAACAATAAAATGATGAATTTAGATACTTTTAATTGTACAAGAATATCATATTCGTAAAAAAATGTATAATAATCACAAACATAGACATCCAATAATTATATAAGATTATAGAATCAAGGAAACATTATAATGTGGAAAACTCATAAAACATGATATCATAAAAATATTTAAAGGATAAACATTGAGTAATCATAACATATTGTTCTTAAGATAACCTCGTGTGATAAAAAAAATATCTTTTTCGTTGGAGGGATATTTTATTTTCTCTCCCACCTATCACATTCATATCAGGTCCATGGATTTGCATGACCAATAGATCAATATACATTAGAATGAATTTAATATATCTTAATACCATTATTTTGGTGTGTGGGTTATATATATGGATGTCACAAATAAATGAATTATTTGTTTATTTAGGTGAATAACCATGATTTTATATATACATTGGTATGAAAACATAATGTTTGTGCATAGAAAGTCATAGGAAAAAATCAGATGCATTATAGGTGAATATAAAGATTAAGGGAAGGATATAATTTTCTGAAAGGTGGTCAATAATAAAATTAAAATTATAAGTATAGAAAATGAATGTGTGGAATAATATTCTAAACATGATACCTTGGAAATAAAAAGGAATTATATAAAGAAATTTTTGAATAATGTGAGGGAGGAGAATATCCAGTACCTTGAGGGCGTGCTTCTACATGACTTGGATGATACTCTTAAGATCCTATGAACCCCATGGAAGTGATATAAGGATATAGATAGGGAAGGGTAGTAAATTCACTATTAATGGGTCTTGAGTGATGAATAGTGGGATATCAAGTGGGTATTAAAAGTGAAAGAGAGGGGAATTCATTATTAATTTCTAATCATAGGTTTTGGACTCTATATAAAAAAATAATTGAAATGAAAAACATCTAATGTTTTTATCCCAAGGGTTCTTCCATATATGGTTGGTTTTGAATTTTTTATAAGGATAAAAACTACACACATTTAAATAATACCCCGAGTGATGTGGAAGTGATTCATGGTCATAAAGAATTTATTTTAAAACCATAAAATAATATATATATATATATACACAAACATTAGTGGATTCAATAAATGAATATAATCTTAACCAAATAACATCAAAGACACATGAAGTTAAAGGTAAATATATATTTTTAGGGAATTATTTATATTTTATTATATTACCTAGGGTATATTTGTAACGTGTTTATTATTTATTAAAAAATATACTGGATCAAAATTTTATTAAAAATTTATCATTAGTTGATTTCAAAATAATGACTAAATAAATGTTTATTTAAAAAAATATGAATAAAATAATTTACATTTCTAAATAAAAATCTCATTTACATGAAAATGAATTTTTTTTACAATAACTACATACTTACACATGTAAAAATTATAACAGAAATCCATAAATTAAATAATTATTCATATTAAATTATATGTTTTTAATAGTAATATTTCATTAAATTGACTTTTATTATAGAGTTATTGCAATTCCCAAAATAAATATAACCAAAATAATATATTTTAAAAAAATACAATTTTTTCTTCATATAGAAATAAAACCTTAACCAAAATCATTATTTGATCAACTGTATAATATAATGGGAAGATTATAATCAATATTTTTTAAAATGTATAAAATAAATATTCATTTTATGGGGTCTAGATACATAAACCATTATACACCAGCATATTCCCGAAGCATATGTTGTGTGGTGGTGGCACTATCTTGGGGTTGTTTAGTGAATATGGTTTGGACTGTGATCTTAATAATCCTAAAAATAATAGATATATGGATTCCCTTATATTATAGTTATTGAGTCAATGAGAAGAAAAAATTAAGGGAATGTCACCGTGATTCCTTCTCCCTTTAGTGCTCTACTGAATGAGCTTCATTTGGTACGGTCCTAAAGGTATATGCCCTCAATATATTCATCCATGTCAATAGTATTTTATCATAACCTATCATTTGTTCGATTCAAAATTTTGATTATACTAAAATTATATTACTAAAGGTTCTAATAATTAATATATTTTTAAATTTAATATTCTACAATAGTACAATATGACAAAATTATTTCATGTTTTTCTAGAATTACACTATGTATTATATAACTTAATTATTAAAAAAATGGAGTTTTTTATATTAGTTTATGTTGTTGAACTTTTTTCTCACTTAATGTGTTTAATTTTTTTTATTGGGATTATTGACATGTAATAACTATTATAGATTGTCGCAAATAATATATTGAGTAAATCTTGGATTTTATTTGAAGAGTTTTTATAATTTTGAGAAATTTCTAATAAAAATGAATAGTATGTTTTTTATTTGTAAAATAAATTCATAATTATCTTAATATATAAATCTAAAAATATTCTTTGGAATGTGGTATATCCTATCATGGAAATATATTTAAAAATTAAAACTCATATATTTTGGTCGCTTTTTTTAGTATCAAATCTATTCTGTATAAGATAATGTTATTTTCAGAACCAGGTCATAGAGTGATGTTCCATGGGGTACACCTAGCGGTGTGAGTTGTGGTGTGGTAATATCATAAAGTAAGCATTAGATTTTCTAGAAATGAGTTTTTTTATCACAATCCACAATCTTATGACGCATATTGGACAATAGCTTTTTGAATGCATCTATATATCCATTGGGAACAGTGTGATAACATTATAAATGATCAGAATTAAAATTGTACACATGATATTTCCTATTAAAATAATAATAACAAATATTGGTGAAATTTTCAATCAATAAACTATGAGGGCCACAATGTCATGTAATGACTTTTTCTTTGTCATTGTTTATTGCAACCATTGTATCAACTTTTATGAGGTGAATTTCCTCAACCCATTTATAGAATAAATTCAATAGAAAAAATGATAAAAATGATCTTCTTAACTATATCTATGGGATTTTTCCCCTTGAAAACAACTCACTATAAACAATGAGCATTAGTATATAGTAGTGTGAATGAGAATTAATGGCTAATGAATGGAATAAAAATTTAAATAAAATTCTTAGATCTTCCTGGTGAAATCTAGGTAACTCACTCTCATTTATGGAAAATGTAACCAAGTATATTGATTTGATTAGAGAGATATGTCATAGACTGGTGGGATCCACAAGAACAATAATGATCGTTATGTGTTAATAAGAGTTTATCTCATCCCTTGATACTTATAGGGATAATTTTGCCAAAACCTATCTTAAAATGGGAGTTCCAAAAATTTGGGCCACCATAGAGGGTAATGATTTTGGCCCAATGATAAATTTTTTCTATCTTAAATCATTCCATTGGGAGGATCCCATTATAGAGGAATTTCAAATTTGGATATATCTACTCCTTGGTGTCCTTGGTTAATGAGTATGTGGACTCATATGGGTAAGGGGAAATGTTTACATTTTTTATCTCCTTAATGAAGTTGTGGATGAATTGGGAGAGCATGTTTTGATTCATAATAAGGATGATTTTATCATCCTAGTCTAAATTTTCTAGAATGGTAACTAAATTTATATGGGAATAATTGTGGGGAATTGCTAAATATGGAACATGGGATATAGTCATCTCATAGTAGAACTCCAACATCAACTGTTATACACAATCGAAAAGAGGGATTGATTCATCCTTTCTGAAGTAATATTCTCTATTTATATTCCTAATCATCATCTATAAATCCCCATTTATGTTTAGTTGAGACAATAGAATGTTCATGGAATCCTCCAATAAAATAATAGAAAATCAATATTCACCAACATTATTCATGTATACAACAGATTATAAATTGGAATTAGTAAATAATTTTATGGATAGTGAAATAAACATAGATCTCAAGGTTCCCCAGTCTTCTTTTATTATCTCTATTCCCATACCCATTGGGTCTTATAAGTATGATCAATGTAAAAATACCATTCCATTGAAGTATCCACTATTTTTAAGGAGACTTCATCCGGGATATCTATAAATAATTTAATGATCTCAAAAGTGTTATGTGATATAAGGAATTATATTAATGTCTAACCATTGACTTCAATTTGAGGCTTGAACTAGATAACATATTACTATAAGATGACTAAGAATCTGGACAGATTTATTTTCCAAATTTGGATGTTTAGGATAAAATTTATATTCTTAAAAAATATAAATATAAAAATACCATAATGTTTTAGATAGACTCACTCCATCCACAATACAAATAATGATTCCAAAAGTTCTTCATGGAGTTATAATATCAAGTCTCGATGTACAAAATTTCCCAACGGATTTAACACAATAACTTTATTCCTATATCAGTACATTGATAAAGGAGAAAAAATTTAAACAATCTTGATTTCCAATATATATTGGGATAACATTTAATTAAAATATCAACATTAGAACATGTGGGTTGAGGAGGTACTTATTGAGGTTATTTATGTCTCTTATCTGACATGATGGAGAACCCCTATTCATTAATTTTTTGAAGTGTTGTATTTTTTCACAATAATTGTCAATTAATATCCTTTATTATGAATGTTCCATTTTATACCTCTCAATTTCATGACAATAGAGCAATGTTATGAAAAAAAGTTATCTTTTTAGTTTTTACATCTATATCCAAATGGTATCCCATGATTCCCAGAATCATTCCAAATGTTATATATAAACCACACTTCATGGGATTCCTTTTTTAAGATTTTTTTTAATTTTTTTCTAAATACATTCTAAAATATGAAAAATAATTTTTATAATAAAACCATCAAAATTATTATGCAAAGTACATTGATACATAGAAACATCTGTCTCTGTGTATACAGTTACTTGAAAAAACAATATCCCACGAGTTTGCTATGGAATTAATGGATTACTCATTAAATTGTGACATTAAAATATAGATATACAGAGAGTTCATGTACATGTAAGAGATAATAAAAATACAACCACCATGTCAATCAGTTGATCCATTATTGAGAATATAAATTATTCTATTCGGGAATTCCTACTAAAGTCCTTGTTGTTAATATAGAATCATATATGAACATTATTCATCATGGTATGAATAATGTTTTCTAATAAATTTGGATAAAAAAACTTCTCCTATCAAGTTTATCTTGATAACTTTTTCAATTCAAGCATCGATATTATAGAAAATTGTTAGATGGTTTTATCTTACAACATTCCCATATCAGTAGTGTTCATCAGGAAAGACTATGTGAATGTTGGGAACATTAGGATTCAATAACATCATTTCATTGTAGATATAGTTTATCACATCCTAATTCTTTATTAATAAGGTAATATATACATCCCAGTCCACTGGGGCCATAAATAAACTAAAGTAAATTTGTTGTGGATCCTCATCTATAATTAGGTTAAACTACCCGATATCATTATTAGTGGTAGAGAGGCCCTCCGCTATTGTTAGAGGGGAATCCAAGAGTCCATGTTCCTCCTATTTTAGTGCCTCAATATTGTTATCTTTTAAATATAAAGGAGTTAATTTATATCCATAAATTATGTGGGGAAATATTCATCAATAATGATTGGTGAAGAGGTTTTTCTGGATTTGGAATGTTCTAATTTTGGGGTATCACTATCTGGGGAATCTTGAATATCATACTCTTTTACCCACCTATCATCATGGTCAGATGATGATCTGACATATAGAGTTCAAAGTGATAATGTAGATATATCCTTAGTTTCACTTGTAATTTGATAACATTATTTGATCCTAAAATTGATTTAAGAATCTCCTTCAACATTAGAGATAGAAATAGTGAATGCATGATATGTGTATTATCATTTATCTGGTCTTTTTATAAGGATTGGAAACAAGAAAAATACTTGAAAAATAACCTCAGTTGGATAACTATCACCATATTGAAAAAGGAAAACTAATATAATAAGGCATTTGAACCTCTACAAAGATGGGTTCATTTCCTCGATCAGATATATAGGATGTAAATAATCATAATTAAGTAGGCCCAATGGAATTATGGATTAGTTTCAAAACCAATTGGATTGGTGTCCTTAATGACATGTCCAATCATTTATTGTTTCCCATTTCCCTTATAAAAACCAAACTAGGCATATAAATTCATAATCTGTAAGGGGCGGGGGGGAGGGGGCATCTATATATATTACTAGAACCACTCTATTGAAATGTTCCTTTGGGTGTTGATGGTATAATGATTCAACTAACAAAATCATTTTGAGACATGGTCTTCCCAACATGACATAAAATGATCTACATTCCAAACTATAAATTCTCTAATGATGAATATGAATATAAGGACTTATCCTTAAACATTACATGATCTAGTTTTTAACTCATGGAATTACATTCTCTGAAATTGAATATATTTTTAAGTTTATACATTTATAGAATTACTCTATAACTCATACATAAAAATAAATAAATTAAAAAGTGTAGAATCACAATTAGTATACATTTATCTCATAATATAAAAAATTAAAATAAAATCATGTTTTAATTCCATTGAAAATCTCTAGAATATTCAATTTGACTTCTTCCATTCTCTTACCCATCCATACACCCTATGAATAACATTTAAAAAAACACATTATGAGAATAAATTCTTAATAAGAGATATAATAATAATGAAAACTGCAATTTCAGTAAAATAATTAGAACACGTGAAATATGTATATCATAATCAATGTTCTTTGAGTAAATAAAATAAAACATTTTAATAGAAAAACACACACAATTATTTATCAGTGAAATAATTTAAAACCCATGATGAGAAATGATAACTCTTTTTCAGTGACAAAGATCATCAAATTCATAAACCTTATTTAACCACAATCCATTTTTTTATTTAAAATATCTAATTTTTTGTGATGTGGGAACCATACATAGAGATCCACCAGTTTACAGACATCCCACATCCACATAAACCACTAGAGAACTCATTAAAAGTTCAAAAATCCTACATTCCAATTTAAACAATAAAAATTCAAATAAATTATATTATCCAAATCGAACCATGATATTACCCAAATCAATAAAAAAATCATCATTCACATGAGGATAACCTGATCCAAGAGAACTATTCATAACACAGCCTTCCACCATCTTTAGTTTCATCATCATCGACATTCTCAAAAATGAGGAAGATAAAGGGTATCTCCCAATGATGTCCACATCATTGAAATACATCGCCACAACCACATACTTTCTAAACTTAAACATCCTCTTCATCACCAGTCATTGAGAAATCATGCTACCATCATGAAAAACATGATTGGTAGCTATCGTAACAAGAAACAAACAAAACCAAAATCTAGAGAAGAATAATTCTTTACTGATAACATTGAGAAAGAAAAAATGAACAAAATCTATAGAACAATAATCAATCACCATTTTAATACCCCTTTATACCACTGAATGTTGCTATCAGTAAAAAGATAGAGAACTATAACCATCATATTAAGAGAAAATAATAACGACATAGAATCTATAAAAAACACCACCATTTTCATGGCCCATAATCTCATACCACTCTTCTAAACACATCCCAAAACATCTATGGGATCCATCACACATGACTGACGTATAAAGGAGAAAATTATAAGTTGGCCATGGTAAGAATGAATGGAAAATAAGGGGAAAGGGTGAAACTAATCCATCATGGAAAATAAGGTGGAACACTTGGACTGAAACCCTAAAATAAACATGAATAAAATGATTGATACATAACCAATGACAGAACCACCGTAAAATGGTAAATATGAAAACAAGGATGAAACCCTAGAAAAAATAATCAATCAACTCGAAACAAAGAATATTGAAGGAGCATCATTGAGAGATTCAACAAACACCTCCTTATCTATTTTTCTTACTATTGTGAATGGCCAAGAATGTGGTCAAGCATGATGGAGAAGATCAAAAGAGTAGTAGAAGAAACCCACAATAGCAAGGATGGAGTGAATATAACTGAAGAAGAAGCTGCAACAATTCAAAGAAGAGTTAATAGAAGCATTGACCGATGATGAATTTTCCAACGCCAGAAGTAATAAGGCATAGGGTGATATTCTAACAAGAGAGAGTGGACCAGGAGAGAGTTGAAGCATTTTCCCCCATCATAAGCCTATTTAAAATTCATTTTTAATTGAAATAAAAATATGAGATACTTCTAATATAATCATTACCCAATTCATTAAAGAGCTATGATGAGTCTCACCCTTTGTATAAGCTATATATGTATCACATGTGTGCTGTAAGGGGGATTAACCATTCATGTAAACTATATTGGGATCACCAATTTTTTCAAGAGAAATATTTGGGCTCAACCATTCATAAAATCTACATCGGCATCACCCGTGATATGTAATGGGGCTTAACCAATCGTATAAAATATATTTTTCCCACTCGTTAGATATGATGGAGCTCACCACTTCCTATTTAAAATATAGGGATCAGCTGTTTCATATAATTCTCATGTAACATATAAAGAATAACACACAAAAATAATAAAACTTATTTAAAAACACTTTTTTACCCATGTGAAAAATAATTTTATATAAAAATAATTTTTTTTTGAAATACCTATTTTCAATACCAAAATACCCAAAAAAGAAAATTTGTTTTTTTGTTGAAGGAAACATGAAACATATAAAATGAACACATAAATAAAATATTGGCCACAGTGGTGGAAATTGTTTTTCTCCTAGTACGTTTAGAATAGAACATTACATTTCATTGTATTTAAAAATTTCCTTTATAAAACACATAAAAAGATTACCTTATAAAAAATATATAATAAAATAAAAACTATACATAAAATTTAATTTAATATTTATTCATATCCTTATAAAAATACAAATAAAATAATTTAAAAAACATGGACATAGAAGAGAAATATTTGGATAGAAAACATTAAATGATGATGATTTTTAAAGAAAAGTCATGTACCACTTGGGAAACACGTGAAGCACAAAAATCATTAAATAAAAACATTAAAAAGTCATTATTTATTATGATAATAGAAAAATTCGTGATATATCATGTCAAAGAGTCTATATGTACACCATAAAAAAGAATAATAGTGGATAACATCAAAATATATCTCAACGAAAGGAAATTGAGATAAAGTCTCTTACCAATTGGTTAACATTGAAACCATAAACCATATGATGTAGTGATACCCAAGTGGATAAATAAATACCCATAAATTTATGGGAACAAATAATACATGAAATATATTGGAATTATATACACCACACAGAAAAAATAAGTGGTGAATATGGCATATATCTAATGGAAATAAAATTTAGATGACAAAAACCCTTTATTTGATTCTGATTAAACACATAGGTATTTATCTTAATAAAAGATAAAAATATGCTAGTTATTTAATTTCATGAGAACATTATTCAATATCATTGTTACTTTTATTACACATATGTATAATTTATATAAAATTAATTAATCATTTAATTTTATGTAGGATGTTTTGACTATATTCGGTTTATGTGTCAAAAAAATAGGTAGGTTGACTATCGTCAATGAGGTAAATATTCATAAACCTCAAAATAGTAATAATGAAATGAATATTGTATTTTTACATCAATTATACTGTTAAAACCAATCAGTAGTTATGGTTATGAAAAAAGAACTAATGTTATGATGATGGAGGTAAATTGTCGTATGTACGAATGGGTAACATTTCCATTTTCTAATGATCATAATAAAAATAATGAGGTAATATTTTATCTTAAAAAAATGATAATTATATCATAAATACCATATAATATAATTATATTTAATTATATCTACTTTTTGGTTATGTGGTGATGAAAAAAGGAATCACATCGCTTCGAGGAGGCAGTAGTCCACACATCCAACAATGACGTTATCGTCTTTTTATGTGAGTGAAACGGTAGAAATAATATTATTTATAATACTTATAGAATGATAAATTTATCTTCAATATAATAATAATTTAATTTATACGACATATATTTATTATATTTAAATTTATTACCTTCCATGTAACATGTTAGTGAAAAATGAGTCACACCACTTCGCAAGACGGTAATCCACTGTACACATTAGTAACATTATCATATCTCCTAATAAATGGAACATAAATTGGGGTAAGTAAAATAAATACTAAATAGGTTAAAAAAAATTAAAAATATCATTTTTAAACTTTAGACTCATCATCATACACAACCATGATATGTGGTATCGGAAAAATGAATGGGATTGTTTCGCGAGGTGGTTGGTCATCGTACAAAAAAATGGTGATTTCAAAAACCATTTTATAGAAGTGTGTCTATTTTAAGGAAATAAATTTTTAATAAAAACATCTCAAAATATTGTATATACTGAGTTTATTATATCAAAATGTTATAAGAATAATTTAATAAGGTGGAGGATGAAGTAAAATAAATATGATCATTTAAAAGCATTTCTTCTTATTCGGGTATCCTCCATAGGTATGAAATATATACATGGAAAGTAGGATTTATTCCCAAAAAAGCCTTATAATATTAGTTTCTTCAAGATTGGGAGTGAATTTTTATTGGTATTGTTTATTAAATGTCTCGAGGGTCTTGAAAATGGGAGGATAGTGTGTACCATTTTATAATTGGGGAGGAGTGTAATTTATGTATTTTACCAAAATTATTCACTGTAGGGAGGTATAAATTTCCAAATGTGCGTAAAAAACATATCAATAATGGAGAGTATGGTTTTTTGGTTGGAACAAACCTCCACCAAATAAATATAAATTTAATTTTTATATTTTTCCAAAATCTTTAACATTAATAAATTTTACCCATTTATTTTTTTTCCAAGATAACTTTTATATTTATTTTTACCATAGAAATTTATCCATTAAGTGTGTAATTAAAATATGTTCTATTAGATAATTTATACCTATGATTTCTAAATATTAAATCCAATTCAATATATAAAAATCTTATGGGTGAGTAAACATAATTTTAATACAAACACATGTAATGCTCAAAACCATGTTTTAACTTTAATTGTGTTAATTAATTTTATCTTTTTTTGTAAATCATTATGATTGAAAATGATGTTAAAATTATTTAATAATTTAATTAAATATTAATCCCAATATTAATTCCATTTTTCAAAGTTACTTTAAAATTAGAGGTAGAATTTATTTTAAATTTTGTTCCAAATATGGAATGAGAAAGAAGGTTTTCAAAGAAAAAATGTCAAAAAGTTTACAAGGTTTTTGCATCCAATTTAAAGATAAAATTGATTAAAATGAAATAAATTGGTTAAATATATTTATACTTTAACTAATTCTACATAAAAATCGTGTTAATGTTTAATTTTTCTTATTAAATAGTTTATGTGGAAATACAAATTTCATTTAAAATTTAGTACGTTTCACTATTCATAAAAATGGATCTTCTTTTAAAAAGCCCCATAAATTCTTACAAAAATTATTTTTGTATTATGATTTTAAAAATTAATTTTTAAATAAGTGTGACATAAAAAGGTGATAATTTTTTTTGAGAAACATACAATTATTAGCATTAAATTGAATTTATTCTTTTCCTTGTCCAAAAAACACATAAGATGAATGAAAAGAATTATAATTAATATAAAATATATGAATTTCATTATTACTATTTAAAAATTGATATTTTTTATATTTATTTTCATAAAACACACTTGTGAGAATAAAAATATTTTTTCAGAAAAATATTTCCATTTATTTTAAAAAGTGTATTATATCCTTTCTAATTAATTTATCACCAAATAATTCATTATATAAAAATTTTTAAACCATAATTTTATAATATAGTTAATCCTAATAAATCAGAAAATTCCATCATCTATGTGATTATTATCAAATAATAATATTTTAATAATATGTAATTTTTTGTTTAAACTCAGTGTTACATGTAATGAATGTTGAACTGAGTGTTGCATATAATTTAATATCTCAAACAAAATTTTATTCTTTTAAAATATAGAGTTGTAACATCCAACCCCATTTAATAAATTGTTTCATTGTATTTTGAACAATATCTAGGTAACTAATGGATTAACATTTGAAAAAAAAATTGTTAACCATCATCATAAAAAGTGTTAATTAAACGTCCTCTTAAGAATAGAAATATAGAATTACAAAGGTCATCTGAAATGGGACATAAATATTATTCCACACATGATAACATATATAAATAATCATATAGAGTTATTGTGTTCATTGATCACAATAAATTTAATGATCGATGAAATATTTAGGGCCTCAAAACCATAAATTTATAATGATCTGAAAGAATGTATGTTTCAATAGATATGAATGTAATATAACAAAATTTTTGTTTAAAAAATATTTTCCTAATGTTTGGAAATTATTTTGAAATCTAAGAATATAACAAAATATACATACTTGATAAAGTTTCATTTTATAAGAACAATTTAATCTTTTTTTTTCTATGAACCACATCAAATTTAACCCTTACTCTATAAAGTGAATACCCATATATAATTTTTCATAACTGCATCCTGAAAATTATCATTTGATGGATTATAAGATCAATAACTGATTGAATCTAATATCTATCTATTTCTAACCATTTTAAAAACCAAATTGGTTAGTACAAGTTATCCAATATAATATGTTAATATATGAACCTCAAAAGTGGCATTAATAGATTATAATTAATATTAATTTTTCAAATCACCAAACAGAATGTTTTTTCATTTGAAACATAATGATTATCATTACTTTTAAAATTATATCTATAAAATGTATATAAATTATTCATTAAAAAAACCCTCCCCCAAAACATACACTTTAGATAATTATGAATACATTGTAAATGTCTCAAAATGTAATTAAATTATATAATTCATCAAAATATAGGTGTCTATGAAATTGAAATTATGATCAACAGTCAGAAAACATAGAGCATCCTAGTGATATAACCACATCACAAGATGGACCAATCTCAACTATTGGAGTAGAAAATTATTTTCCCACCTTTTTTTCCTATTGATCATGATAATTTTCGACCTACGTAAGTTTCCCTGGAAACGTGGTAGATTAATGTCCCAACTCATTATAGCTAAAACATGATTTTGTTTACTGGCTATTTTTGATGTCATTATTGGATTGTTCATGGTTCTTTTTTCTATATTCATAATACTTATGTCCAATCATTCCATACTGGAAACACATTGTAGATCCTAACATACATTCTGTAAAATGTATTTTACTACACATGAAATATGTTTTGAACATACCTCTAAAATTATTTGTTTGTTTCTTATCTAGATCCTTTCACCATGATTGTTTCTTTTCCTCATCATCTTGTAGAATATATTTTTAAGAAAACTCAATATCTACTTTATCAAAACAATGAAAAACATTATCATATCTTTTAAATTTTCATGTGGCCAAATTTCTTTATAGGTTTGGCTTTAATCCTGAGAAAAACATACTAATTTTAATGTCAATATCTCAGAAATAATTTGGTATATTCCTAGAAAACATTATCAAATTTTATTCATATACGAACACTAAATCATCATATTTTTTCCACAATTACAATAATTATTTTCCCTTTCTAAGCTGAACATCCATATGGAAATATTTTCCATGTAAAATATTCTTAAATTTTTTCGATTCCATAGAATCATGATTATCCATCTCTATTGATTTCTTATAAAAATTTCACCATTAGTATGTTTCTCTATTAAAATGAATGGTGGAAATAGTTATATATTACATTTCAATCATCCCCTGATATCAGGTATCTTCTCATATGAATTTATCCATCCTTTATCTACCACTGGGTTAGATGATCCATTGAATGATGGGGTTCCTTGTAAAATGATACAATAGAGACATGTTTTTTCATGGTAGATCGTATTCCTTTTCATCATGGATACCACCACCGTTTATAAATTTTTTCAAGTGATCTATCACTACAAAAAATTATTTTTTTCCAATTCCAACCATCTCGGGAAACTAATTTGGATGGATATTTCCCTCTAATTACCTTTCCACTATAGATTTCATATTTCCTCTCTGGAAATTGTTTTTGAAAAAACATTATTTTGATGACGAAACATGGAAATCTTAAAAATATATATCACATTAACTTAACCATAAGGTGAAATATTTTATGCCCATGTGATTAACAATATTATAAGCTATAAATATTCTTAAATCATTCTTTGATACCAAATATAAGGATATTACTATATACATTATAAGATATTGATTTTTACTCATGAAACTAACTATTTCACTTTGAGGATCTTTTTATGTTTATAGATTTAGATAATTATGCCATAACTCTTACATAATAGAACAATAAAATATAATGTGGACACTTGAAATTAGTATCACCTTTTCATATAATATAAAATGTTTAAACTAATACATGATTTCATTCAATGTAAAATCCTAATGATTTTCAATATAACTTATTCTTTTACCTTACCAATTATTAAACCCTTTGAAAAACATTTTAAAGAAATTGGATGATCATAAAAGCTCTCTGAGGAATATTATATCAAAGGAAAACATAAGTTCTGTAAAAACATGAAAAATAACAGAATATTTTCCTTTAAAATAATGTTAATTTTGATAAAAATAAAAAATCATAAACAACAAACGTTTATCTAAAATAAATCCTTTCGAAACCCATGGTTAGAAATTAGAAATCAATTTTAGTGACATAGAGCATAATATTAATAAAAACCATTCAAAATATTTTTTAACTGGAATAACTATATGGTTATCTTCCAAAATGATTATTTCCCAACACATAATAATTATATAATAGGACTCACTAATAGTATATGCTATATCAAACTCACAAATTCTTTATAACGGTGGTCAACCATTTATATAAGATATATGGGGATCACATGTTTTTCATGAAATATAATGAGGATCAACCCTAAATATATAGTTATATCAGAATCAATATTGATTTATAATGGTGATAATCCCTTTATATAAGAAATATCACACTCACCCATTTCATATTATTCCCTTATGCTAAATCTTGAAAAAAAAACTTCAACATAAAACCTTTGGAAAACTCTATTAAACCAATATAAAAATAACTTTTGGATAAAAACCCAATTTTATTTTAAAAAGAAAATTTTAATACCAAAATACCCCAAAAAAGATAGAGGATTATTAATTGAAGGGAACATGAAATATTGAAAATTAAGATATAAATAAAATATTAGATATGGTGGCTGAAAATTCTTTACCATTTTGTACATTAATAATATAACATTATATTTTACTGTTATAAAAAATATATTCTAATAAACGTAAAAGGAATATATTAGAAAAAATAGATAAATAAAAAATGCAAAAATTTAATTTATAAATCATTTATTTCTATGTTAATACATTAAAAACTCATTTCAAAAACATGGAAAAGTAATAGAAAGTGTTGGAAATAAAAATTTAAATGATGATTCTTTTTGAATGAAAAGTCGTATATCACTTTAGAAACACTTGAATCATAAAAATAATTAAAGAAAAAATTGATCCAAATACTAAAATATAATTATATAAGGGAAACTAAATATATAACATTTCAATGGGAATTATACTCACCTTATAAAATCATATAAGTTGAAAACATCAAAATAATCCTCAGTGAAAGGAAATTGAGATGAAGACCCTTGCTGCATTGGTAACTCTGAAACCATAAATCCAATGAAAGAGATATCATAAAATTGATATGTTAATCAAAATAAATTTAAATATAATAATAATAAATTATAGTCATAGTAATTATAAAAAATACACAAAAAAACATAATTGGTGAATATGTAATATAACACGCAGAAATTAATGTGAGATAAGAAAAACCCATAAAATTAAGTTTGATTCATCACATGTGTATTTATATTCTTGAATAAAAAAATTATGTCAGCTATTTATTTTCCTGAGAAACTTTTTCATGTTTGGGATTTTTATTTAATTAAATTATTAACACATTTTGTACAATTACTTAATAAATTATTTTTAAGTCGTATTCATTGACCATATTCAGTTTAGGTGTCAAAAATGACATCAGTAGGTTGACTATTGTCAATGTTATCAATATTTAAAAATATATATAATAAATATTATTAAATAATTATAATATTTATAAATCAATTATACATTTAAAAATATGATGACATATTGTTACATAAAATTGACTAATGTTACGATCATGGAGAGGGTAGTCCTTACGTACACATGAGTACCATTTTCACTTTTTCATGATAATTAATTAAAGATTCTAAGAAGTATTTTATATTTCCCAAATTATAATTATATCATAAATAAAATATTATTTAATAATATATACTAATATATATCGTTCTCTTGATGTGGTTATGAAAAAAAGGAATAACATTGCTTTGAGGAAGCAGTAGTCTACGCATCCACGAACGACATTATCATCATTTTCAGTGAGTAAAAAGCTCATAAAATGATATATTACACTTAAATAATGACAAATAGTTCATTAATAAGAAAAATATTTCATTTATATCAAATATATTTTTTACCTTTTCCCTTATTACCTTCCACAGAATGCGTTAATGAAAAATGAATCACATGTCTTCACGAGGTAGTAGAATGTTGTATACACAAGTGATGTAATTTCATCCCTTAAAGAATGGAAAAAGGGTATATATTATATAATTACTACATAGGAATACATATGTTTTAAATAAAATATATAAACTTTATATCAATCATCTTACAAAATAATGAATGGTGGTAATGGAGAATTGAATAACATTGTTTTATGAGGCGGAAGTCTGTCGTACACAAGAAAGATTATTTATTAACACATATGATGGAAGTGTGTGTGGTTTTAGGCCATAAAATTATCATAGAATCATTAAAATTTATATAATATAATGAGATTATTAAATAATCATGGTATAAGAATAATTGAATGAGGTGGATAAATAATCAGAATAAAGATGCTTGTTAAAGAACAATACCTCTTCTTTAGGTATCCATTATAGGTTTGCACTACTTCCTTATAAGGATATAATTTTTCCAAAAAAACACTCTTTGGGTTAGAGGGAGAGTTTCAGAGTGATTTTTGTAGGGTTTGGTCAAGCCACGTGGCTTGATATGGGTAAAGAATATATGGTAGTGAGTCCCCTTTAATAATTTAGGAGGAGGGTAAATCTTATAAATATTTTAATGTATTCACTATTTTGAGATAAACCATACATAATGAAGTGCCCAGATCAGTGTGATTACTGAGAAGGGGATGGGGGTGAATCAGTGATCCTTTAAAACTTTTTACTAATTGATTCATTATCAATTAAACCTCTATGGCTTGTTAAGGCCTCGATACACTCTTCTTGTATCTCTCAGCCTTTCCTCGAGTGATGTAGTAAGTGTAAAGGCACAGGACACAAGGATTTACAAGGTTTGGCACCAAAGGCCTACGTCCTTGCCATGTTGGTTATACATCCCAACATGGTTTCTCCCATTATAATCTGTTAGTATTACAATGGTCGATACAGATTCACACTGTATCTCTCTTGATTCCCACAGGAGGTTCTTTATACTGCATCCCACAATGTTACCAGAGTCCCACTGGCCTGCTTTAGAATCCCACTGAAGACATCTTCCACCCTGAGTCTCACAGGGGGCTTCTCCTGGCTCCTCGAGTCACACGAGTAGCTCTTCTTCACTTTAAGCTTCTTCAAGTATCTTCAGCAGTCTGGGATAAAGGCTGCTGGCCTTTCTCTCTACTTCTGCTCACTTGTGATGAATAAGACTCCTCGTCTTGCTCAGGATTTATCTCCTTCTTCTAATGATGACCTGGCCTCTGTCTTCAAGAATCTTTTTGGACTTCTCAACTACTGAAAAATCAGGCAGTATGTTGTCTTTCACTTCAGCTTGGCTTCAGTCTCACTTCAGAACAACTTCATGCACTAAGTGCATGGAAACTCTACAACTTCATGCATTGATTACATGGCTTCTCAAATTCCTCAAGAACCTTTGTTCTTGGTCTTCTCAAATGCACACACACTGGTTTATCTTTGTTCGCATGTGCAAGTGCATGCATGCAAGCATGCACTTCCCTTTCCTTCTTCTTTGTGTGATAAACCCTCAAAGGGTGTATTCTCCTTTTGACACACACACACCTTCTTCTCAAATTCATTCAAACTCTTTGTTCTTTTTGTTTACACACTTAATGTGTCTTCTTATTTAGTGTGAGTATCCATCTTCTTCTTCTTCTTAGTGTGTACACTTCACTTTGTAAACACACTAAGGTTTCGACCTCTTCTTGTCTAGCACGCACAACTTGTTTCTTCCTCTTCCACACACACACAAAATGGGTTATTCTTTTTTGTGGTCTACACTCCTTATGCACACACAAGGATTGGCCTTCTTTGTTCTTGTTTATCACTCACAAGCCGTAGGGCCTTCTTCACTTGGAACAAACTCCAGGTTAGGCTTCTTGTCCACTTGTCTTGCACACACTTGGTTGCGGCCTTCTCCAATTCTTAAACACACATAATGTGTAGTCTCGGCCTCCACTTGCAAACACCCGAACACCAACCAACTGAAGGCATGAAAGGTGCAGCCTCTTCTCCTCTTCTTCAAAGCGCGCAAGGTACACTTGGGTGCACAAGGCAGTGTGCAAGGTCCACGGTGCAAGCACCGTTCAAGGGTGCACTACCCGCACAAGTCCTCAGGTGTGCATGGTGAAACACCTCGGGCATGTAGGGTGTCAAAGACACCAACTTCCACGCAAGTACGGAAGCAAGCACAGAGGGAGCGCGCAAGTTCGCTGCCCAACCTCTTCCTGTCGTGCAAGGGGTGCACGCAGGGTTCTCCTTCGGGACCTCGGGTCGCCCCGAGAACTTCAGCCACACAAAGGGTTGCGCGGGGATCTTTTTTCGTGAGGCACAAAGGTGCTCTCACAGGAATCCCGTTTCTCAAAGGATCAGCCAGCCTTTCAAGCGCCTCGGGTGCTCCTTTTATAGGCAGAGGAGGAGCGGTTCATCCACGAAAATAACTATTTTTTAATCCCCGAAATATTTGGGTTTTCAAGATTTTCCAAATCTTGAACTCTCTTCTCGGTTCATGCAGGTATTTATTTTCTTCGGTCTTCTTCATGTGCATGTGCATGGAACGTGTGCATGGCCTCTACATAGGCCAAATCATGAAAAGACCTAAACCACACAAGGCCTCGCACCTTTGGTTTTCTTCGGCCTTCTTCGAAATTTCCCATACGTTGCATGCATGCCCATATTTATACATGGATATGTTCAGTAGGGCCAGATGATCAGGATGGAGCCTTTACTTTGATTAGAGGTGGCTGGACACTCGAAATTCATCCTCGGAGGGCCACTGGTTAAGCAGCGGCTTTGCGGGGTGCCTCGGGTGATCTCGAGGTAGAGGATAACTTGCGGGCCGTTGGATCGGGCGATTAAAAAACATTGGATGGCCACGATCAGAAGATCTTGCGTGGGATCGATCGTGCAGTGGAGATCTGGCGCGCGATCGATCGAGCGGTCCGGATTCACTCCACGGAAAAATCCCGCATCCCACATCGAATCGGGGGCCGGTTTCCATGCGGTTTATCAAACTCACGCTGCTGGCATCCCTTCAATTGTATCTTCTCCCCTCACGGTGCCTCCCCGCACCGTGATCTCTTAGAGGGTGAACTCTTGCGCCCACCATTCATCCTCACGGGTGCGCTCCTGTGCCCAGGCTACGCGGGCTTCATCACCGCGTGGCCCTGGGGATTATACACAGCCTCGACCTCCTCTTGGGCTGGCCCCATGGGATCCCCATGGGCATGGTGACCGTGAGTCCCACAAGAGCCTTGGGTCGAACCCTTAAGGCTGGCCCATGAGGTTGGCATATTTTTTGCTTAAGTAATAGTTAGGACTTTGTGTAAAAACATTGTTAACCAAATGTAATATGACAAGCCACAAATCTTCTTCTTCTCAACTCCATTATTCTTCTTCTTAAGAATTCCTCCATTCTTCTTCACTATAATTCATCAATTTCTTAGAATGAATTCATGAAGGGTCTTTCTTCAACCGATGCTCCTGAATCAAATAATTCATCAAAATTCTTCAATGATCAAATCAGAGATCAAATTGCAATATCTTCAACTTCACATGCACTAAGTGATTGTGCATGGACTTCATTTAACCACTTCATCCACTTAGAACTTGTTGATGGATCATCTTCAACTACTCATCTCCTCATGCATTGTTAAGACAATGCATGGTCTTCAAATATTGTTGTGACATTGTATCCAGTTGATACAAGTTCTTAGAACTTAATGATCAGCTCCACAATCGTCTGATTTAATTATGATGCTCCATCATCATCCATTCTTCAAGTGGTGTAACTTAGTATCATCTTCATACAAGTATTGAAACATTAAGATCAGTTCTACAATCGTCTGATATAATGTGGAGAATGTTTCAAGAATAATCTCCAATGTCACTAAGTGAATCTCCTAAGTGACATGACTCTATGTACCATGGCCATTCTCCATTCATCACCATCACCATCACATCCTTTGTCATTCACTTATTGAAACTCCTTGACATCCATCCATTCATTCCTTGACAACAACATACCACATTGACAACAAATGCAACACAGTGCACTTCAATCTCCCCCTTTGTATTTGTTGGCAATACACTAGAGCGCATATGAATGGGTCAATATGTGTGCCAAAATTTCTCCCCCTTATTGGCAATCAAATTCAAAGGTGTGGTGTGGTTCTCTTCAAAATATTTCTTCCTCCCTTTGAATAGAATCTTCTTGAAAATCACTAAGAGAGGGATGATGTCACATGTACACTTTAGCCAAGAACCTATAGTAAATCAACACTAAGTCTACTTGGGCTAACCTGGTGTAGAAAACAAGTGTGATGTAACCAAGGAATTAAATGATGTCCATAATTCACTATACATATGAGATCATGCTTAGGCATCAATGGGTTGAAATTTTTTAGATATATCAATGAATTGCTAAATCCTGCACATACTTCACAAAACTCATTAGAAAGTTCAGGTGCAAAGATAAATCTCCCCCTTTCAGCCATTTGTCTTCAATAATTACTCCCCCTTAATTGTCATGATGAATAAAATTAAGAAACAAGGGTTGAATGTTTGATTGTAATACCTTCACTTTTCTCAAGATGGTATTAAATCTCAGAATCCCATCTTCTACAGATTGGCTCCCCCTCAAGGGGTGCACTCCATTCTGTCCAAACCACTCTCCAGATGAGAATGATGATCATCTTCAATTCCCTGAAATGTTAGCACATGTAAATACAAGTGGTTAGGGAATAAGATGGAACCTCCTTGGTTCATCAACATGAACAACAAGGTTGAGAATATTCTCTCAACCGAGATGTCCCATTTTTACCATTCTTCACACATGAAAATTTGATCTTCAATGATGTTGGTGCTGGTGTGGATCTCAACACATCTTCATGTGAAATCTTCTTCTTCCCTTTTTCCTTAGTAATTACCAGAAATTTATCTTTATCTCTTTGCAGTTCTCTGGCAAGTTGCAACTGATTAGGCCATATGAATAGTAAGTCATTTTGAAGTGTGGCCTCAGTTCTGGAAGTTCCACATGGTTCTCTTGATGCTTTCAAGCTACCTTTCTTAGGCAACTTGTTTTCAATCAATCCCTTCTGCTTCTTCTAGATTGACTGTCTTTTTGAGTCCAGTCTGGTTCTATTCAGTTCCATTGATTGTTCACAAAGATCCATGGTGTGTACTTTCTTTCCACAGTAGAAGCATGTTTTCTTGGTGGTCCTTCTGGATGCATCACCCTTCTTGGATTTAGACTCCAAGGATTTCTTTTCCTTTTTCAAAACTTTCTTGGGAGCATCTTCAACTATCTTCTTACTTCCCAAGGATTCCTTTTTAGCCAGGTTCTGTGATCTATTCTTCTTTTCATATTTGGATACAGTTGGAGATTGACATGTATCTTTTTGACCACTTTTGCAGTCATCCCAGATGTTGTCAAATAATCCAAATCTATTTGCAGTAAACAGATGTCTCTGGACCTGTGGATGCTGCTTCTTTTCCTCTAGCTTGCTCCCCCTTGGCATGGGCTTCCTTTGTGCTTTCAAATTGAGAGGATTATACCAACAATCATTTGCACAATTCCCATACTTGTTACAACACCAACATTGACCCAAAAATCTTGACTTCTTCAGTCCTTCTTACTGTTGGGCATTTCTCTTGAATTGCTGTGTTGTTTTAGGAGAGCTCTCTTTCTTCATCTTCTTCATCCATACTTGATCAGTGTTATTCTTCCATCCTACTCTTTCTGTGGAAACACATTTAGAATCATGAGTACAAAATGGGATGGATGATACCTTCTTTTTAGAATTTGTTGCCCTTTTATTAGAGGATGTCTTTCTTTTAGAATCATCCTGCTCAATGCATACTTGAGTAGCAACATTTCTCCTTTCAGTTGACTGGGAGCCTTTGGCTTTGGGTGATTGCTGATTTTTCAATATCACCTCCTGTTCTAAGAATTTCATATTGAGGTAGTTCTTCTCATCCATAATAGTTCATAGCCTTCCTTCCTAATTTTCTACCAGCTATTTCATCTGGTCATCATGCACCTTCTTCATTTCTAGAAATGAATTGTCAAGCTTCTTCACCCTTTTGACTTTATCTTCTAGTTGAGCATCTCTAACAACCATTGACACTTTGTGCCTCTTTTCCAGCACATGGAAAACATCTTTAACCATTATCTTAAAGAATTATTTCTTAGAAATGATTCTTTGCAATTCTTCAGTAGTGTATTCATATCTTTCATTGCAAAGAGATACTGTTTCATCTTTACCCTTCACCATCTTTCTGAGAGTGTTGGTAATGCCAACCCTTTTAGCCAACTGATCTTCCATTGCATTGGCATCTTCTTCTATCCGTAATTTTTCTTCTTGATGATCATGGATGCCTATAGCTATACACTTTTCCACTTCCATGGGGACAGTCTTCTGAAGATATTTGAGTGCTTTTTGAATATCATTCATTGTTCTAACTTCATAACTGCTAGGACAGGCTTTCTTCATATTCATTTCCTATTTATTCTTCCTGTTTTTAAGAGTCTTGGCAGATATTTCCATTTGAGGGTATTCACTCACTTCCTAAAATCTGCACTTCAAAAAGACTCCCTTGGATATTTTAGAGGTAGCATCCCTCTGATACCAATTGAAGTTCCCGGATCAGTGTGATCACTGAGAGGGGGAGGGGGTGAATCAGTGATCCTTTAAAAAATTTTACTAATTTATTCTTTATCAATTAAACCTCTATGGCTTGTTAAGGCCTCGATCCACTCTTCTTGTATCACTCAGCCTTTCCTCGAGTGATGCAGTAAATGTAAAGGCACATGACACAAGGATTTACAAGGATCGGCACCAAAGGCCTACGTCATTGTCATGTTGGTTATACACCCCAACATGGTTTATCCCATTATAATATGTTAGTATTACAATGGTCGATACAGAGTCACACTGTATCTCTCTTAAGTCCCACAGGAGGTTCATTATACTACATCCCACAGTGTAACCAGAGTCCAACTGGCCTGCTTCAGAATCCCACTGAAGACTTCTTCCACCCTGAGTCTCACAGGGGGATTCTCCTAGCTCTTCGAGTCACACGAGTAGATCTTATTCACTTTAAGATTCTTCAATTATCTTCAGCAGTCTGGGATAAAGGCTGCTGGCCTTGCTCTCTACTTCTGCTCACTTGTGATGAACAGGAATCCTTGTCTTGCTCAGGATTTATATCCTTCTTCTAAGGGTGACCTAGCCTTTGTCTTCAAGAATCTTCTTGGACTTCTCAGCTACTGAAAACTCAGGCAATATGATTTCTTTCACTTCATCTTGGCTTCAGTCTCACTTCAGAACAACTTCATGCACTAAGTGCATGGAAACTCCGAATCTTCATGCACTGATTGCATGGCTTCTTAAATTCCTCAAGAACCTTTGGTCTTGGTCTTCTCAAATGCACACACACTGATTTATCTTTTTTCACATGTGCATGTGCATGAATGCAATCATGCACTTCCCTTGCCTTCTTCTTGGTGTGATAAACCCTCAAAGGGTGTTTTCTCCTTTTGACACACACACACCTTCTGCTCAAGTTCTTTCACACTCTTTGATCTTTTTGTTTACACACATAATGTGTGTTCTTATTTAGTGTGAGTATCCTTCTTCTTATTCTTCTTAGTGTGTACACTTCACTTTGCACACACACTAAGGTTTCGTCCTCTTCTTGTCTAGCACACACAACTTGTTTCTTCCTCTTGCACACACACACAAAATGTGTTCTTCTTTGTTGTGGTCTACACTCCTTATGCACACACACAGCATGGCCTTATATGTTCTTGTTTAGAACTCACAAGCTGTAGGGCCTTCTTCACTTGACAGGCACACAATTCTAGGCTTCTTGTTCACTTGTCTTGCACACACTTGGTTGCGGCCTTCTGCAATTCTTAAACACACACAATGTGTAGTCTCAGCCTCCACTTGCAGACAACCAAACACCAACCAACTGAAGGCATGAAAGGTGCGGCATCTTCTCCTATTCTTCAAAGCGCGCATGGTACACTTGGGTGCACAAGGCAGTGCGCATGGTCCAGGGTGCTAGCACTGTTCAAGGGTGCACTGGCCGTGCAAGTCCTCGGGTGTGCAAGGTGAAACACCTAGGGTGCACAGGGTGTCAAAGACACCAACTGCCACACAAGTGCGAAAGCAAGCACAGAGGGAGCACGCAAGTTCATAGCCCAACCTCTTCCTGTCGTGCAAGGGGTGCACGCATGGTTCTCCTTCGTGACCTTGGGTGGCCCCGAGAACTTCATCCGTGCAAAGGGTTGCGCGGGGCTCTTTCTTCGCGAGGCACAAAGGTACTCTCACGGGACACTTGTTTCTCAAAGGATCAGCCAGCCTTTCAAGAACCTCTGGTGATCGTTTTATAGGTAGAGGAGGTGCGGTTCATCCGGGAAGATAATAGTTTTTTAATCCCCTAAATATTCAGGTTTTCAAGATTTTCCAAATCTTGACCTCTCTTCTCGGTTCACGTGGGTATTTATTTTCATCGGTCTTCTTCACGTGCATGTGCATGGAACGTGTGCATGGCCTTTGTTTAGGCCGAATCATGCAAAGATATAAACCACACAAGACCTCGCACATTTGGTTTGCTTCGGCCTTCTTCGAAATTTCCCATACGTTGCATGCATGCCCATATTTATACATGGATATGTTCAGTATGTCCAGACGATCAGGATGGAGCCTTTACTTCTATTGGAGGTGGCCAGACACTCGAAATTCATCCTCGGAGGGCCACTGGTTCAACAGTGACTTCGCAGGGTGCCTCAGGCGATCTCGAGGTAGAGGATAACTTGCGGGCCATTGTATCGGGTGATTAAAAAACTTTGGATGGCCACGATTAGAAGATCTCGCGCGGGATCGATCGTGCGGTCGAGATCTGGCGCGTGATCGATTGAGCGGCCAGGATTCGCTCCGCGGAAAAATCCATCGTCCCACATCGAATCAGCAGCCGGTTTCCAAGCGGTTTATCAAACTCGTGCTACATTCATCCCTTCAATTGTATCTTCTCCCCTCACGGTTCCGCCCCACACCGTGTTCTCTTAGCGGGCGCGTTGTTGCGCCCACCCCTGCCGCTCGGGCGCGCCACTGGCGCCCAGCATGCTTCCTATTGGGCACGCTCCTGCGCCCAGGCTGTGCGGGCTTCATCACCGCCTGGCCCCGGGGCTTATACACGGCCCCGACCTCGTCTTGGGCTGTCCCCATGGGATCCCCATGGGCGTGGTTACCGTGAGTCCCACAAGAGCCTTGGGTCGAACCCTTAAGGCAGGCCCTTGAGGTTGGCATATTTTTTCATAAGTAATAGTTAGGACTTTGTGTAAAAACAATGTTAACCAAATGTAATATGCCAAGCCACACATCTTCTTCTTGTCATCTCCATTCTTCTTCTTAAGAATTCCTCCATTATTCTTCACTAGAATTCATCAATTTCTTAGAAGGAATTCCCGAAGGGTCTTCCTTCAACCGATGCTCCTGAATCAAATAATTCATCAAAATTATTCAATGATCCAATCAGAGATCAAATTGGAACATCTTCAAATTCACATGCACTAAGTGATCGTGCATGGACTTCATTAAACCACTTCATCCACTTAGAACATTTGGATGGATCATCTTCAACTCCTCTTCTCCTAATGCATTGTTAAGACAATGCATGGTCTTTTAATATTGTTGTGACATTGTATCCAGTTGATACAAGTTCTTAGAACATAAATATCAGCTCCACAATTGTCCGATTTAATGATGATGCTCCATCATCATCCATTCTTCAAGTGGTGTAACGTAGTATCATCTTGATACAAGTATTGAAACATTAAGATCAGTTTTAAAATCATCTGATATAATGTGGAGAATGATTCAAGAATAATATCCAATGTCACTAAGTGAATCTCCTATGTGACATGACTCTAAGTACCATGGCCATTCTCCATTCATCACCATCACTATCACATCCTTTGTCATTCACGTATTGAAACTCCTTGACATCTATCCATTCATTCCTTGACAACAATATACCTCATTGACAACAAATGAAACACAGTGCACTTCACATAATTTCTCTCCCAAATTGATCATGAATGGTTTTGAGGGTCTATGTAGTCTATGAACCCTTCCACCCAAAAAAAATTAATTCATTATTATCATATTCTTATTGAGAATTTACATTTACTATTTTTTAACCTTTTAGTTTCTTACTAACTAAAAATTAAATTTTTTATTGAGGAAGAAAACAATTTTATGGGGTGATCAAGAAAAAATCACTGAACAACCACAAAAAATTAGTATAGCATCAAAATACATCACCACTTTGTTTCATAAGGGATAAAACAAAAAATTTACATGCACCTTCTAACGTAGACGATCATACCATCATTGAAGCCAAAAATCACGATTCAGTCTTGAAAATCATTAAATCGTGCAATTGAATTAGCCACTGGTTCGACTCCTCATGTAAATAGGATTATCTGAGTTCAATTGTAATATATTTTTTGCCAGACCCCTCAGAGAAAGGGGAGGGAATTGGTGATATTCAGATTAATGTTTCAAAACAGAGGTTGTGCCTCACATCCAGAACATGATTTTAATGTATAACTGCCACCTTGGTCCTGAGTTTCAGATACCAGACTAGGTGAAGCTTGGATGAAACATTATCCCATAATTTCTATACACTCATGATATTCCTATCTCTATCTGGGCATCACCATAAAATTCTCATTACTATCGCTCAGGCATACCTCCACCCCCTAGAGATTACCAAATATATTGTTACTTAAACCATCACCCTTACAAGAAATCATACCAACCTTGTTAATTACTTTATCAGATGAAATATTGAGATTACTTGAACATTTTTTATATAAGAATTACCCATGGGGATTACTATTGAGATTTAAATATTTAGTCATTCCCACTTGGTAGAGAGTGAAACCTTCTCCATCCACAATGTGTTGTTTTCCTTTTTTTCTTTTCAGGAAAACCATTCACCTGTAAATTTGGATGAGGAAACTGCCCTTATTCCAGGGAATGAGAAGAGTGAGATGGAAACCCTAATGAAGAAGGAGGATAATACACAAAAACAACTTCCACATGATCAAAAGGTATATAGAATCCCATATCAGGATAAGAAGATATAGAATAGTCTTATTGGATTCCCTTGTTAGCAATCATAAGTTCACCCGTAGTTGGAACCTATCAGCCAGAATCTAGACACCTAGCAGTGGGACCCTATTCAATCTAGATAATGCCTTGATGTTTGTGATTCCTACCCTTATTTCTCATGTGTCCTTGAAGATGAAATTAAGGATAGTATCCAAAATTTCCTTCACAATTAATCAACTTCTAGAAGCATTCATTCTCACCAACCCAAAAATGAAGCCACTTTGGGATATACTTCATGTTATCTAGCTCAACACAGATCCAGGCCCCATGAGACTTTTATAGATGAATGGTTCGATCATTGTTGAGAAGGAAGAAACCTAGTAAATCCTATATTCCATTGATAATGGCAGGATTTGTTAAGGGAAGAGGAAACCCCAGAAGGTGCGGAAAAACATCCATGATTTTTCACTCTCATCCCTTGTTGAAGTCAATATTCCAATGAAGGGGAAGACAATTTTGGTCCTCAAAATTCCATTCTAAGACCTAGATCAAGAAAAATATTCCTCATAATGATGATGGACATAGAAATTATGTTTATCGAGAACCCCAATAGCAACTGGGAACCTAAGATTCCCAGATGATATGACATACTATTCGAAGACATCAAACGATGACTGATTAGATCCAATTATGGCAATGTGGGTGAGAAAATGAAAGGAGGAAGAATCGTTGAACATAGTTTTCAACATCTCAAATGTTAAATAACACTTTTAAGAAGCAGAATGCTTTAGGAAGAACTAGATTGGTGGGACAGATGATACCTCTATATAAAGTACAAAAGATGAGGAGGAAACCCTAGGCAGCTCTGGAAAGAACATAAGAGTAGGTATTATTGGCTAGATAACCATTACTCCATGAACCGATCAATTTTGGGAGGATGGAGCTAGTGAAACACCTGCCGATGGGGGTACCACTTTTAGGGCACCGTTGCACGCACTCATCCCACCCCTAATTCCGTTTTATTTTCTTACCATTATAACTTCTGTCTTCTTATTTACCTAGAAAAACAATCCGTTAAAAATATAATTAATTCTTTTATTAGATTACATATTTAGAATTATTATAAATATGATATCCAATTAATTTAATTAAAATATATTGGTGTGATGAATTTATATTTATATGAATGCATGTATTGTGCATAATCATGTTTTAACCTAAATAACATTGATTAGTTTTAACTCTTTTCACTAATAAAGATGATAATTTTTTATAATTATTTGATAATATAAATTATTATGATTCAAAAATGGAATCCTTTTTTTCAAAATTCAATTCATATAATTGGAAGAATATAATTTAAAATTTTTCCCGTAGAAAAAATGAGAAACCAGTTTTTTAATGAGAAAAAGTTAAAAATTTTATAATATTTATACATCCAATTTTACTATGAAAATTATTAAAATAACTTAAATTATCTTATTAGATGTATAATTGATGTAATTATACTTTAAAAACAAATTTTAATGTATATTTTAACATTTCAATTTTTTTTAAAAATAAATTTTCAATTAAAATTCAGTATTTATCAGTATTCATAAAGAAATGAAACATTTCCCAAAAATCCCCATAAATTAATCCTCATAAATATATAACATTTAAAAAATTTAAATTATTTTTTAAAATAAAATTTTCTAACTTAGATAAAATAAATTTCTATAAACGTGCATCATAAAAACATGAAAAATAGTTTTTTGAAAAGAAAAATACAATTTTAATCATATAATTTGATTTATTTTTATATATTTTCTTAAAAACACATAGGATGAAGGTTGAAAATTAAATATAAAATTAAATATATATATATATATATATTTCATTAATATAATTCATCAAGAGTGATTACATTAATTTATTGCTATATAACTCACTTGTGCACATAAAAATCGTGTTTCAGAAAATGATTTCGTTTTATTTTTACAAATTTTTCATTTTAATTCATAATTAATTAGTCACAAAAAAATTAATTATATAGACAAGTGTAAAACATGTTCTCATAATTAATTTAATCTAATTAATTAACTCCATTACAATGGCTATGTTATAAAAATAATGTAACAATATTTTAATCATATGTCATGTTTCATTTAAAATGGGGGTTTCATGTAATGAAAACTAAACTAAGATTTTTTTGTAAAATTTACTCTATATAACACATTTTTATTATTTTAAAATCATGGGGAGATACAATGAAATCACAAAATTTTCTATTATTTTTTATCCTTTAAATAAGATTCTAATTGGATTCATCTTACTATTTAATGGCTAGTTTTAATGGAGACATATAATCATCACATAAACCCAAGAATTAGAGTTTCTAGAATAAGATGAGATGGATTTCAGAACCATTCCAATTTAGTGATTGAAGAATGTTAAGATTATCAAGATTCCATCATATTTAAATCTATATGATGTTTCCATTAATATAGGCCTCTTGACCCATATTGGTGAATGAGATGACCATGAGGCATTCCTTTAGGAACATATATTCAAGATTCCCCATTTATGAAATAACATTAGCCATTTGTAATGACACATAAATTCAATGTATTTTTAAAATTATTTGAAATTATTAATAGTATGTGGAAATTGACAGCGCTTGATTCCAAGGCCCGGTGTGCGAGGAATGGATTTTTAAACATTTTTTAAGGTACATTCAGTAAACACACGGGAAAAATTTTCTATCTTTTGAAACGGTGCTCAGATTAAAAATATGAGGGCATCATTGAATCCATAACTCCAAGATTCGCTTAATATAGGGTTAACATCGACTGCAGTAGTTCAGGTGAAAAAGTATGTTTTGCAAACATTAAAGAAATAATAAAATAACATAAAAAATTGTTATTTTATTTTCCTTTCTTCTGTTGAGTGTTGATGGTGGGACCAATGGGATGTCAATCAATTTAATGTACTGACTCTTCAGTTGTGTATCCTCACCGCTTGGAATTAATATATTCAATAATTAATGATCCTCATTAATTCTTTTAACACGTTACTCACGCTCCACATCTATTTAATTGAGGCTCTGTTTGGGGTTATAGAGACTACTATGAGGAACCTCTAGAGAAGTACAACGACATCTTCTACTAACGGAGAATGGAAGCTTGAGCGGCAATGATTATGGATCGATGAACATCGGTGACATCATCTAACATAGACTCTCCTCTTTCCATAAGGACGACACCTAAAACAATTCTTGAGGTATGGGGTTTTGTCTTTATTAATTCTATGGGTTTTTTCTTGATTAATTATAAGTTTTTGATGAAGAATTAATCTCACCCATGTTGTGATGCTAATGTAGAGGGAACGAGCCAAACGAACAAGGTTTTTACTCCCTACCACTTGATTTATTGTTGCGTTCTTTGGGGGGTGGATTTATCAACTTGATGGAACCCTGAAACTAGGAGGCATGCAGCAACAACAGCATCTCGGGAGGCCTGTAGTCACAGACATATGTGAAAACGGAGCACTGGAGCATCGTCAGAGCCCTTCGGAAGAAGCGCCGGCACAACACTGGCGTCGCGGCACTGCGGCGAACCAAAGGGGGGAGCCGACTGTCGTCCAGCCATATTGGCGGCGAGTAACGCACCATCACACGCCATGAGTGGTGGTTGTAGCTTTGAAGGCATGGGGAAGGGGACCCATGCCTTTCTGGTCCCGATGCGAGCTGAGGTGGAACCACGTGGGGTCGCCCATTACCCAACCAAAAAGGCTTTGCCATTTGGGATGGGGGAGCGACCCCCGCACGATCACCTGATAGGCGTACCACACTAGTGATCGAGTTGGGTCGCCCGGTGGGCCATGCCTTGCCGAGGTAGGTCGGGTCATTCCACTGCCCAGCTCTCCAAGCCCGCTGCGTCTGATCCCAGCAGGGACGGGCCAGGTTGGTTCGTGGTCTAGCGGGCCGAGTTCGCCACATCCAAGTCGGGTCGGGTCGGGCCGGTCCGCAGCCCAGCCGGTTCGAGCTGGACGGAGTTGGACCCAATCTAGGTCAGGTCAACCTAAACTAGGCCAGGTCGGCCCCAGCACTGGTCGGATCAGACCCAGACCCATTTCGGCCCATATATACATAAAATATTATATCTTTCAACCTAGAAGTTTGTTTGACAAACCGTATGTGGTTATAGAATCTTTGGAAATGAGATAGTATTTTTGAAATACTCCTCCTAACTTTTGGAGAAATATGGAGTATGGCCGGGTTGGATCGTACCCAAATCCAATAGGACCGTCGGCACTAAGATAACTATAACTCTTATACCGAGAGACCAATTGACGCGTTTTCTATTGATTTGGTACCCTTATTACATAAAGGATCATTGGGTTACTTCTTTATGGGACCTCGTTCAAGTTGAAGTATGCCCAGTGGCTTTAGGAGAAGATCCTTCTAGAATCTAGCTTACTATGTATGGAAATCTATTGGTTGGCTGAGATATGATTAATGAATAGTGATCCAGTGTGGATCCAAGCCCAGTGATCATGTGTGGATCAACACCTAGATATTCAGTGTGGATCAACTCCTAGCGATCCAGTGCGGATCAGCACCTAGCGATCCTCTATGGATCAACACCTAGAAATCATGTGTGGATCATCACCGAGTGATCCTTTGTGGATCAACAATGAAACCCCTGACAGAATAGGATGATCTTGCTCTACAATTAATTACTTGTACTTTTTACTTAAGTTGTACCTTGGTTGAGATGAGTCTTTTTTGTGCATTATGATTGAGATCATGCTTTTTTTAACATTATGGAATTATGAGAGACTTCTAGGGGTCTCTAGGTCCCTACTGGGTATTGTTATACTCACCCATGCACGGGCTTTGCCCACACATTTTTTTGTCTTGTGAAGATGACAAGTATCTTAGCTAAGACTATAGGAGCCATGTCAAGGAGGAACACCGAGGAAAATGGATGATGTGGAGAGCTGTGGAAATGAGTTATACCAACTCTTCAAGTAGGATCCTTGGTAGATGATCTCACTATCTTTTTTCTATTTTTTTTGTTTTAGTTGTATCTTTTATTTGGGTCTGTATTCTGGCCCCTTTACTTTTAGTACACACTTTTATTATTGCAGTACAACTACATGGATTGCACCATGTCATATTTTTTGTCTATTTTTTTTCATGTTTGAAGGTAATGCCTTCTTTATTTAGGGATACACCTTTCTTGTCCTCATCGTCAACCCCTGGCCTATGTAAGGTGGTCTTGGGGTAGTCACGGTATGCGCCGCGGGGGATGGGTTCTGAAAAAATGGTATATGAAGAGTTGGTTCTACCAATGAACTGGCACTCTGATCTTTCCAATGGAGAAATAGTGTATAGTGATTTGAGTGTGGTTATTAGTTTGGGGAATCCAATGTTGGTGCGATAGACGATGTATCCATGCACAAGGACCCTGAATTCTGATTTTTGACACGATGCATGAAAACACTGATTGTGTGTGTTTTGGAAATGTTTTACTTTATCTCTCTTTTGAGTCAGCTTAGCAGGTATAACTTTTGACCATGGCACACCGGTTTATTTTCAGGATGCTACCGCGTAGACATCCAGGCATGATTTCAGAGAGAGTATATGATGATGACCGTCCGAGCTACGAGGCTTGGGTATAGGGACCTCTTACAGTTTTGGCACCCACGAGTGGTGTACAAGTAGTACTACCTCTTAGAGGGCAGTGGTTTCCACCAGCTCCACCAACATACCATTCACATCGAATGAGCACATTGCATGAGTTACAAAGACACGGACATCCAAGGTTTTGAGGTGAGACAGATCCCTAGGCTGCTGAGGACTGGCTGGAGGTTGTGGCACAAGTTTTTCTTAGTTTAGATGTCAACAGATCAAATAGTGATTCTAGCTGCTAGCCTCTTCCAAGGTATAGTAGGGAGATGGTGGAGTATGTCACACCAGATGCAAGAGGATGATAAACTCTATTTTTTAGGCTTTAAGACCCTCTTCAGGGTGGAGTTCGTACCAGAGACATTATGTTCACTGCATTTCTAGGTGCTGTTGGACTTGCAGCAGGGCAGCCTATCAGTGGACCATTACTCAGAGAGATTCAATGACCTCTCACACTACTCCACTGACTTGGTATGAGACCCATTATTCCGGGCCCGAACCTTTGAGCAATGTCTCTGGTGGGAGATCAGAGTGTCGATGATATCACTCAACATCCCGACACAAGCTGGTGTTCTTAAGGGAGAATTATTGGTGGAGATCCTCTTAGTTGAGAAGGCTCCGGCAGTGAGAGCCACCCCCAGATGATAGGTAGTCGAATCGTCTATAGTAGGTAGTAGGCAGATGATGTAGATGTCCAAGTGGTCCAGAGTTTCTGGTGGATGACCCCAGGATGTAGGGTCAGAGGTGCAGAGTTCGCGAGGTAGAGGAGGTCTTATGAGGACTAAAGCATGTTACTCTTGTAGTGGACATGGACACATGGCACATGACTGTCTGGCTCCCCACATAGAATATTAGCAGATGACCAAGGTACCATATAGGAAGTGGATGAGGTTCTAGTGAGGGGGTCCACAGGGTGGAAGATGTGGAAGAGATACATCTCGTGCAGCAGGTGGTGGATGACGGTTTGAGGTTCTACCACGACCACCCCCATGTGGTCCGCCATAACCATAGGGAGCATATGGACAGGGGAGAGATCAACTTCAGGCGATAGAGTACGATGACCATGGCTCTCCCGAGATGATTAGAGGTATGATATGTGACTATTCATCCCTATCTGCAGTTCTTATAAACACAAGTTCCAGTCACTCGTTTTTTTCCACGACACCCATTCAGATCTCGGAGATTCCGATGGATCCATTGGCTCAATCCTTATGATTAGAGACTCTGACGGGAGAAGATTAGATGATTACACGCTATTGAAAATACCATGAGATCACTCTAGGAGGTGAGACCTTTGAATGGGGTCTCATAGTAGCAGTGTTAAGTCTTTATGACTTTATCTTGGGTATATACATGTTATCCATAGTCCATGCTTAGATCGACTGTTTTAGGTGCAAAGTTTGGTGTGTTTGTGAGGATGGGACCATGTTTTCCTTCATGTTAGTGAAGCTAAACTTAGTAGCACGTGATGGAAATACTTGGAGAAGGGTGCATTCGGTCACTCATCAGTTGGATAGGCATAACCTCAATGTTTTTGATGTGAGGAGTCTGAGTTATCTTGTAATGGTGGACCAGTATCTGATGTCTTTCCTGATGATGTTCCAAGACTACCTCTTCATATAGATGTAGACATATACATCCGCATATAACCTAATATGACACTGATATCTACACCAACATATCATATGACTCTCGAGGAAATTCGTGAGTTTTGGGCACAGTTGGAGGACTGTCAGAAGAAGGGTTTCATAAGGCCTTGTGTTTCTCCATGGGAACCCCTGATTTTTTTTCACTAAGAAGGAAGATGAGAGTATAAAGATTTAGGTGGACTATCGGTGCCTAAACCAGGTGATTGTGAAGAACAAGTATCCACTCCCACAGATTGATGATCACTTCGACTAGATGGAGGGAGCCCAGTGGTTTTCAAAGATAGAACTCAGATCAGGCTATCATCAGCTCAGGGTACGAGATGAGGACATACCTAAGACAGTCTTTAGATATCGGTATGTCCATAATGAGTTGTTGGTAATGCCCTTCGGTGTGACCAATGCTCCAACAATGTTCATGGGGATCATGAACATGATATTTTAGACTTACCTTGATCACTTCTTTGTGGTCTACATTGAAAAAATCATGATATATTTGACGTCGGAGGAGGAGCACGCCATGAACTTACAGATAGTTCTGCATACACTCCAGCAGCATCAGCTTTATGGTAATCTCTCAAAGTGATAATTTGGGATATGAGAAGTCCAATTCTTGGGGAACGTTATCTCAAAGGTTGTATAATCAGTGGATCCGGTGAAGATAGAGGTAAATCGTTTTTTAGAGACACCCAGGACTGTGACCGAGGTGCAGAGGTTCCTGGGATTGGATGGGTACTACCAGAGATTCGTACCCACCTTTTCTAGGGTTATAGAACACTTTTAATCAGTGAAAAAGAAGTGACAAACCTTCGTGTGAAAGGAGAGATTCCAACATTGTTTTCATGAGCTGAGGGAGAGGCTGACGAGTGCCCCCATATTGAGGCTACCAGAATAGGGCATTGGGTATGTAGTGAACTGCGAAACATTAGGGACCGGACAAGGTTGTTTCTTTATGTAGGATCAAGCGGTGATCGCCTATGTCTCACGGTAGTTGAAACAACAAAATAAGAACTACACTACCCATTACTCAGAGTTAGTATCATTGGCCTCTCCACTGAAGATATTGCAGCACTACTTTATGGGAAAACATTTTACTATTTACTCTGATCACAAGAGACTCAGGTATATCTTCTAAAATAATGACATGAACCTGAGATAATGTAAATGGATGGTGTCCCTCCATGACTATGACTTTTTTATAGTCTACACTCTTAGGAAGGGGAATGTAGTAGAAAATGCACTAAGCAAGAGGTTTGGTCTACAATTGCTGAGTGTGGCTATAGATCCGCTACTTGAATTTCCAATATCCATTGTGGATAGTGATGGAGAAGATTACCACCAGTCTATGATAGTTACTCCTCAACTCCATCAACGAGTTAGGGAGGCATAGCTTGGGGACATTGACTGTGATGACCGACGTGTTCTGATATTCTCAAGACAGTCTCTTGATAGATTTTATAAAGGTGGGTAGCACGTCATCCTATTTAAAGAAAAAAATATAGTACCAATGATACATATAGAGGAGGTGTTGAGGTAGTTATATATATCCCCTTTGGCGGTACATCATGGAGTGGCAATGCTATACTAGGACTTACAGTGTCTGTAAAAGTGGCCAAGGATGAAAAAATCGATGGCAAAGTTCATATCATGATGCCTCACATGTCAGCAAGTGGAGGCCGAGCATTAGGTACCAGCAGGCTTAGATCATCCACTTGAGGTATCCGAGTGAAAGTGTGTTGGTTTCTCTATGGACATAGTAATGGGGATACCACATTCATATAGGGTCCATGATTCCATCTAGGTGATCATTGACTGACTCACCACGTTGTCCTACTTCCTACACATTCGATGGCAAGGAGCAGTAGAGAGCTTGGGATGCCTATAAGTAAAGGAGATTTTATGACTTCACAGGGTGCCATCGACAATCATCTTAGATCACAATGCATGTTTTACATACTAATTGTAGAAGGGGTTCAAGGAAGCATTATGGACTCATCTAGGATTGAGAACCTCCTTCCATCCTCAAACAGATGGTCAAACAGAGAAGTCCATATAGACACTCGAAGACATGCTTCATGTTTGTGTCCTCGATTTTGGTCGCAATTTGGAGGACCACCTGCCACTGCTGGAGTTCACTTACAACAAAATTTATCACTCCACCATTGGCATGTATCTGTTTGTGGCCATGTATGGGAGACCTTGCAGATCACCTCTGTGCTGGAAAGACCCAGGGGAGTTTGCAATTATTGGTCAAGAGTTGGTACATGCTACAACAGAGAAGGTGAAGATTATCCTGGAGCAGATGAAGACTACACAGAGCCGGAAAAAGTCTTATGGTAATAGGAGACAGAGAGCTTTAATGTTTGAGGAGGGAGACAATGTCTTTTTAAAGGTCTCACCTTGATGAGGATTACATAGGTTTGATCGGGGCAGAAAGTTATCTCCAAGGTTAATCGGACCATTCCAAATTCTCAATAGAGTAGGTGAGGTGGTATACCATCAAGATCATCCCCCACATATGCACAAGGTGAATAATGTTTTCTATGTGTCATAGCCGAGGAGATACGTGCATGATCCATCTCATGTTTTCGATTGGGGTGAGCTGGACATCGATGATGGGGTGGTGTTTGCGGACTTCCCAGTAGAGATAAAGGATTAACAGGAGTAGTTCATTCATGGGCGGTCGATTCCTATAGTGTGAGTTTATTGGCAGCACAAGAATCTCTTAGAGAGTACATGGGAGTGGGAGGCTCATATGCAAGCTCAGTACCCCCATTTGTTCCACCGGTTTTATTGTTTCTTTTGGGGAAGAAAATCCCTATGGTGGGGATAATGTAAAGACCCAAAAATTCTCTATAATTTTTTTAAAATTATTTGGGATTATTACGAGTCTGTGAAAATTATCGGCACTTGATTTCAAGGACCAGTGTGCCTAGAATAGATTCTTGAACATTTTTATGGTATGTTTAGTAAAACTACGGGTGTCGTTTTATATCTTTTAAACCGATTCTTAGATTAAAATGTAATGGAACTGTAGAATCCACAGTGCCAGGATTATTTTAAGGGAGGCTTAACTTTGACCTTAGTAGGTCGGGTGAAAAGGATAGTTTTTTACTTTAAATGACATAATAAAATAACATTAAATTTTTTATTTTATTTTCCTACCTCCTATTGAGCGGCGGTGGGGGGACCGATGGGTTGTCAAGCCATATAATGTCTTGACTTTTCTGTTGGGTAACCACACTGTTGGGAATTAAGAGGTTTATTTATTAATGAAACTCATTAATTCATTCTATGAATTACTCACCCTACCCCACTATATAATTGAGGCATGGGTGGGGATATATAGATGACGGCGAGGAACCTTTGGTGAAGTACAGCGACATTTTCCACCAATGGAGGATGGAAGATTGGAAGGAAATGATCCATGATCAATGAACACCGGGGACTTCATCTAATGAGGACTATCCTCCCGCCACAACCGCGACACCTCCAACGATTTTTGAGGTAGTTGGTTTTGTCCTGATTAACTATATACGTTTTCTGTTGATTAATTCTAAGTGATTAAAGATGAATTAACCTCACCCATGCAATGATGATAACGCAGAGGGCGTGAGCAAAAAAAACAAGGCATAGACCCTCTACCGCTTGATTTATTGTTGCGTTCTTCGAGGGTGGATTTATCAATATGTCGGAACATTGAAACCAGGAGGTATGAAACAATGAAAACATCCTGGGAGGCCTATAGGAACGGATGGAAGAGAAAATGGAGCTCTGAAGCATCCTCGAAGCCCGTGGAAGAAGCGCAGCTGTGGCATCGCTGACGATCGACAACAACAGACGAGGGTGGCGCCGCGGAAGACCAAAGGGGGAGGTCGGCTCTCGGCTGGCCGCATTAGTAGATAGTGGTGCAACATTTTGCGCTATGGGTGGTGGCCATGGTGAAGGGGACTCGTGCTCAACATGTCTCGTTGCCAGACGAGGTGGTGCCATGTGGCGCCGCTGGTAACTCAGCTCGTAAGGATATGTCGTTTGGAAAGGGGGAGTGACCCCCATGAAATCGCCCCGCTGGCTGACCACCTGGTGAGCCAGGCTGGTCCACTACCCAGCAGTCTGAGCCTGCCGTAGCCCCTCCCAGCATGTTCGGGCAGGGCTGGTCGGCAACCCAATGGGCCGAGCCCGACACAACTCATCCAGTTCGGTCCAGGCCGGTCCATGGATGAGCCAATTGGGATCGGTTCAGGTCAGATCCAGTTAGGGCCTGGTCGACCCGAACTGGGTTGGGTTAGCCCAGGAGGGGTTAGGCTGGGTCGGTCCTACCAGGTCGGACTGAACCCAGACCCATTTCGGCCTAGATACGCTTAAAATGGCGTATCTCTCAAACTGAACGTCCATTTGACGAACCGTCTATGGTGCTAGAATCCTTGGAATGAGACATTCATTTTAATATAATCTACCTAAGTTTTGGAGAAAGTTGTTATACAGCCGGGTTGGATCGTACCCAAATCTAACCAGGCCCTCAACACTAAAATGCCTATAACTCTCAGACCAGGCATCTGATTAATGTGACATCTGTTACGTTGAAACCCATATGACATGATAGATAATTAGGTTAATTTTTCATGGTAATTAGTTTCAGTTGAAGTATGATAAATGTCTTGAGGAGAGTATCCTCCCATAATCAAGCATACTATGTCTGGGAATCCACTAGTTGGCTGAGACATGATGAATGAATAGAAATCTTGTGAGGATCTACACCTAGAAATCATGTGTGGGTCAGCACCTAGAGATCCTGTGTGGATCAACACCTAGAGATACTCTATAGATCAGCATCTAGTGATCCTACATGGATCAACACTAAGAAATCATGTGTGGATCAGCAACAAAACCCTATATAGAATAACATGATCTAGCTCTATGACTAATCATTTGTACTTATGAGCTTATGTTGTACCTGGTTTGAGAAGAGTCTTTTTCTTTGTGATTTCTGATTGAGATAATTCTTTTTGGTTTTCCTTTGTGGAATTCTGAGAGACCTTCTAGGGTCTTGGGGTCCCTACTTGGTATTTTTATACTCACCCCTTCATGAGCATCACTCGAACCTTGTTGTGTCTTGTACAGATGACGATCATCTCACATGACACAAAAGGATCCAGGTCCATGTTGAACATAGAGGGGACTGGTTGATTTGAAGAGTTGTGGAGACAAGAAGTACACATCCTTCTGGTGGGATCCATGGTGGACGGTCTTAGAAGCTATTTTTTTCTATTTTTTTCTGTTGTAGTTGTGTCTTTCATTTGGGCTTGTATTTCATCCCCTTTAATTTCAGTACACACTTTTATTATTGATTAACTACTACATGGATTGCATCATGTTGTGTTCTTGGTCTGTGTGTTTGCATTTTTAATGGTCGTGCCTTATCATTTTAGGGATATGCCTTTCTTGTGCAAGTTGTCAACCCCTGGCCTATAGAATATGGGCTTAGTGTAGTCACGACATGGGCCCCCGGGGGACAGGTCATGATACCTTTAACCATAGGTGGATCAGAGTGTCATGATATGTTCTTTCTTGATTTCATTAGATATGATTACTACATTAATGATTGAATGTCTTTCTGGGATGATGGACAACTGATTCATGATATTATACTTCTATGCCAAGGTTTGAGGTATCCCATTGTTGGGTTTGATATTAGTTTGTTACTTTTAGCTTAAGGAGTTTAATGGATAAAGTTCACATAATTTATAATATCCAAAGGGAATTTATGAATCTATTTTTAAAATTTTACATAACCTACCCACCTTGTTGCATTGATTGGGAGATTATTAATCATTCACCCAATCTTCCAATACAATTTAATTTGATGGAATCTAGTAAGTTCTATGCGTTTATCAATGTTCCTAATGGGAATAATAATTTGTATGAACATAAGATTTGAATATATATATATATATATATATTACATTATCATATAAATCATTAAAAAATATTAATTTATGTGGCTACTTCTTAATTCTTCCCATAATCTTATGTTGACTTGGGAGCATTATACTCAACATTTTTGTGTGTCGAACTTGGGTTCATAGGCATATTCCTCATTGAATAATGGGTTTCCAAAATTAATTTCCATAAAATAATCAGATGGTGATTATTCATTATATGAGGATTATGTTTGATGGGATATAAAGTGGTTGATTAGACAGTTCCAATAAATCTATATGAGGGGACATTTAATATTATCCTAATGATAGACTTAAGATGTCTATAAAATATTAGAGAGATTTATAAACCGGTTGAAATTTATAATCTAACACATTTTCTATTATATACAATATAATTACGACTAGAGGGAAAATTTCAAAGAATATTTTTGTATGGTGTAGTAGGAATTGGGTTAACATATGGTTGATTTAATTTTCCCAAAAGGATTAAAATGTCTTAATCTACTATTTATTAGTTCATATAATCAATATAGATTCATTTTCACATATTCTATAATTCGTACGAGTTTTTCTCACACTATAGATGGGTAGAGGAAACATGTGTCCCATGTACCAATATTTTTTCAAATTTCAATTATCCTGAAACAATCATCTTCAAAATCATTTCATTAATAATGATAGTGTATTAAATGTTTTGTCTCATCTTCTTGTGGAATGTTTAATATTTAGGATAATATCCATGTAAAACATTATATTGTTTTCTAGATATAAAAATCTTTAATAGTAAATGTCCTATAGATATGGTTAAGTATCTCCGAACATTATCTTTTAAAATGTAATAGGTTTTTTACGTAAATTATCATATAAAGATTCAATTTTCCCAATCCTCACCACTTGATGAGTATATTTTTGAGGTTGATGTTTTCAATGGGAGGGGTAACGTGATAATGCTGTTTTTTAAGTGTCAAAAGACTTTTTATTGGGACTTTATGAATAGTAGTGGTAGTTTCTACCAAACAAAACTATTCTAAATGATTAATAGGTCTAGGCTCTATTTTAATTTATTTACGAAATTTTATCCTCTTTGATACTTTATATGGATGTGGCCTCTATAAATCCCCCTTTAACCATTAGAGGAATTAAAAATCTCATAAATTCATACCAAATAATTTTTATAAAATTGAACAATAATTTCTCCCATGGGATCTATAAATAGGTTGAAAATATCAAAACCACCCAGCTAAAGATAGAATATGATACTGTATTGTTTTTCTATTTATTTTAATTTTAGATATCAATGAATGTTTTATTCCTTTTCATTGTGAAGGATTTATAAGAAAATGAATTATGGATTTTATCATAACCTGTCATTTATCTGACTAGAACATCGTCATACCAAAAGAGTAATGGTATCTATAGAGTTTTAATGATGAATTGTTTCTTGGATTCCTCCTACTGATCATGTTTCTCTGTTATAGATCCACACTGAGACAAGAAATATGTAATCTATTTTTTCAAATCTCCACTTCCATTAATGGTGGTATTCCAGTTGTTTTGTGTAGGTGGAATGGAATCATCCCTTTTAGGGAATGTATTCTTATCAGGATGCACTGGGGAGAACCATCCTTAATTGGTTTTCATTTGAGTGGTGATTGACTTAGTGGAATTATGGATCTCAATAAGAAATATTTTCAAACTAGAGTCTTGAACCTGGGTAACATGGGATGGTTTTTTTGGTGTCCATACATATATTGAATATTGAGACCTAGATTGATCTCGAATATGGTTTCATTACAAGAATTTTTAATATGTAGACACAATAAGGGAATCTCATTGTCTTCCTCAATCACATGTATATAGTAAAATACATCTTTAATCTTAATTCCATCATTTTGATCAAACTCTGATCTAATGGGATGAGTATCCCATTTCTAATGGTGTGTATTTCTGGGTATAGGGAAACTCAACTTTCAATAAACATTTTATTATGTGCAGATATTTCCCTAATGAAATTCTGTGTTAAGATTATTTTTTCATCTATATTAGCATCATACTACACCTACTTATCTTATGTAGAGATAACTTAAATGCTTTAGGTGTTGGATGAGATACAACAACTCCATTGTAATTTTATTTAGATGAAACATGTCAAGTGGTTAGAAAGTGAACACTTGCAGAAGCAAGGTCTTCAGTACACTTATGTTTATTTATACCCAAGCATTAATTATAGGATTTATTGTAAATTATGTCATAAGTAAAAATTTATTCATTACCTGACTCTCTATCTATGTCTTGTAATATATCTTCGCCTAACTTTTCTTTGATGATTTTCAATGGTTTATATTGGGAAATAAGATTCAAATCATTACCACCCTTAGTATTACTAGGTATGTCTTAAATATCATTGTCCTATATAAGATGAAAAAAATATTGTACACATTATATCATCTATTATTGGGCTTCTTTGAAGTGGGATCTCATTGGGGTTTTGTCATGTCTACCTATCCTTCCTTGGGGGAAATATATTTCTTAAAATCCTAAAGGTGCCCCCAAACAAACTTATTGTGCATTACCTAAATGACAGGGGTGTGTTTCATAATGACAATAATTGAATGGTTATTGTATATTTGGAAGTAACTACCTAGTTTGGAAATGATCAACATCCTTTGAGGAGTTGTTAAGAAGGATAATATCCCTTAGGGTTGGGTATAACATTACCAATCCACAACCATTTTCTTCTTTTTAAAATTTGATAACCAAAGAGGTTTTAGTGGTGTAAAAAATTTACAAATCTTTTGATGATATGAATACTTTTAGGTGGATGTTATAGTGGATACTAATGCATCCATTATGATTTTTTGTGCTTTCATTCTAGAGGAGACTGAGTGTAGTTACTATTTATAACATGATATGATCACCACTGAGGGATGTAATTTTTTTGAGGACTTCACATTTCTCAAGTATGATTCTCACATAGTGTTTCCAGAGACAAGTTGGATGAGTCTATCGATAAATAATTTCGTTCAATAATTCCACATTTGTGCCTTAGAGGTTGGAATATTTTTTAGATGAAAAAACAATCATAAAATAGTATCATGAATAGAGTCATATCCTTGAAAATTAACATAGAAAGATTTCTTCCTTGGGAAAATTTGTTGACCTAGTAATGGATTAATGATCAATGATAAATTCTCACCCCATTATTAAACATGAATGTTTTTTAGGGAATAAATTATTTTCTAATAATGTACCTAATGACTATAGATTTATGATTGTCATAGTTTATTTTAGTTCATCAATAATTAGAGGTTCGTGGATACTAAAAAATCTATAATTTCAATATGATGATAAATAATTCTTATGGAATGGAGACAGATTCCATACTCATGGTAAGGTAGATTTATGGCCTTTGTATCTTTATCAGATTTTGATCTCACATCTGTGTATCACCGTACAAATAGTTCATCCTTACCTTCAAAGATAAATAACATTCCTTTAATTCTTTATATATTATTTAAGATATTAATAAGAGTAATATAGTAACACTTTCCATTATTGGACTTGTATATTATTATTATGTTGAAAAAATATGTGAATTTTATTAAATCGTGAAAAAATACATACAAGATAGATCCTATAGATGCTATTAAAGTAATCGTACCATCATTTATAACTCATTAGAAGGATAATTAATGTTACTAGGATTGGTTATATGATACACCTTCAAATACCACATATTGGAGTTCTCTATGACAACAAACATTAAAATGTTACCTTAATATGTGTTCTAAATCATCCTTGGAATCCTTTTAATTATATGTATCTATATTGGATTCATTTTTTAATTTTTCAAAATCATGTTATTCAACAAGAAATGTTTCCCCAACCATACCACTATACATTGTAAAGGTTATATAACATTCCCACAAATATTATTTAATCTATATAAAATAGTATAATTCTATCAACACTACCACTAACATAATTTTATTCACAAGAATATTATTCATTCTTAATTAAATTGCTCTTTTATTTCATCATGAAATGTAATGTTCCAACTATGTGAATCCTTCTTCAATACAGAAATTGACTTTTGTAACATGAAATCCAAATTACACTCATTTGTAACATAAAAATCATTGGGATAAATCATATATATTCAATATTCTAAATACTTATTATTTAATAGGGTTTTGAAATTAATTCTATGTATCTCATAGTCATATTGAGCTATTATTTATAGTAAAATATGATGTTACCCTATCACCACATCTGGTGAAAAGGTATCTTCATTGTTAATGAAATGAATTTATTTGTAACCATTTAAAACTTTGATATATTTATAGAAATTAAATCCTACAACCATTTTAGTTTTCATAATGAAAACTACCAATTATCCTATGGGTCTCACACCATTAGGCACATCAATCGGGATCCAAACATGGATAATGTAAACATAGTTCATTTTATATTTCAGGTTTTATAGCCATTACATGTAATTAGATATCACAAAGGCGACAAGGTAGGTAATAGTTTCATTGTCAATAAATATAAATAAAACATCATTTTCAATAAGAATCCCATATTCCATTGGAACCAAAAAATCAAACCAATCTATAATGGATATTGTGTAATAAAATATTATTTTTCTTATATAACTATTTATGGAACCAAATCTACTTCCGTCACCATAATACATCTTATTTATTAGGTTTTAACTTCCCTAAAATAAAAATTACTCCCATTGACACTTCACTCAACGTTTTCCATCACACTTAAAATGATTTAATAAATACAAACACATTTTATTCAATAGTACTGTAAAATCAATATCATTAAATATCACTGGGATAACAAAATAATTACATATCACTATTTTATCGATCTTGGATATCCAAATAAGTTGATTTTATGAATACTTTTCCTCAAAAATTATTTATAATTTTTTAATAATGTTTCATATAATATCTGTTATATGAGGGTCTTAAAATCAACCATAAAAGGAATAATTCTTTTTATGATTATTGGAGTTTCTATAAAAATATCTCAATATTGATATAATAAGGTCAGACAAAATCATTAAACAAAAAAATACAACATACTATTATTATTACCCAATGATATAGAATTGAATTATTTTGTTCTATGGGTAGTGAGTTGTGAATAAATTCCTAAAACATTTATATCATTAACAAAATCTTCGTTCATGTATTAAAAAAATGATCTGACCGGAGAATCGTGACACTTTTTCTGTAAATAAAAAAATATCGATGTGCATGGAAATTAAATTACTTTTTCCAACTACTTAATACATTAAACAACAAAATTCCTAAATATAGTATTAGTTCATTGTATTTGGAAATTGTGAAACATAAACAACTAGTACATAAAAAATCTATATCGTCTCCTATGTTTTCCTTCATAACTAGAACCCCTTTTTGACACATCGTACTTAATAACCTTCTTTATATCCTTGTGAAAAGAAACCTAAAAAGGGGTGAGCTCAAATTATCAGTAAGGGTAACCATGGAAAATATCAAACAAAACAAAAAAAATAAAAATCTAAAAACATGAACCTCACTTTTGAAAATCATACCATGTATATAAAATATCAAAATCTTTAGTAATGAATTAAATATTGGTAGTTCATAAGTCATAAATAATAAAGGAACATGATCCTTGAGAAAATATAATTGGCATAAAACATGTAATTGTTGAAAACCAACAAGAATAGAATCTAATTTCTATATTATACAAGGCTTGTTTGAAAGACAATCATAGAAGAAAAAGTACATTGCTGAACTGAGTTTAATTTTTATTCCAGTCTTGTATTATTAAACAAGATTTACTTTCCATCCCTGCCCTGTATTTCTGAACAAGATTTACTTTCCATCCCTGCCCTGTATTTCTGAACAAGATTTACTTTTCTTTATATTCATGTATATCTCATGATATATAAATCATTACCCAATGCATTGGAGAGAGATATAGGTCCCACAAATCTTATAATGAAATCATTCTTACATGTTCCACAAAAACATAAATCATTCATCATAGCATATATAACGCCCTGAGCCCGCTCTTCTGGACTTAGTGCTTGAAAAAATGTTGTGTAATTTTTTTTATATAAGTATTTAAACAAGTACACAACACTTTAATGAAACAAGGACCTTTTATTGGTCTAGGTTCTGGAAGATTCAACATAACCTTACATTGATCAGAGTTGAAATAAAAAAAATAAAACAACTGTCCACTACATTTCCGCGTGTGCTACTCCAGAAGCAATGACATCTGTAAATAATCTTCTAAGATACCTGTGAAAATAATTTTTAAAACAAATGGTGAGCATTTAATTACCCAATAAGGTGTTTTTAGAATCTTTGATTTACTTTTTATGAAAACGATCTTTTCAAAATAAATTTTGGTTAAATAACATTGAAATTATTTCAGAGAACTCAAATGAAAATACTGTTAAAATACTATAATATTTATTATTTAATAAAATATCTTTGTTTTAAAGATATTCATACTTTGAAATCACTTTAAAACTAATCCAGTGATTTTATATTGAAAATATAAAGCAAAATTCATGAAAACAAAACATTATTTTGAGGCAACTTAATTTGTTGAAGGCTGTCTTGGGCCTACCCACTTAGTTATGGATGGGTTCACTCCCCAATGACATTCTATTTTACAATGAACATGCATCAGGATCTTTTGAAAACGTTTAAACTTTTATTTATATATATATATATATATACATACTAGTATTGGTCACTAGAGTTTTTACCATTAAACATGTCAATGCATTAAAATACACATCCATACTTATATATATATATAATTTCCATTTTATCATTTGAAATTTTGGTTACTACCAAAACTTTTATCATCTAGTCCATACATATAATTATTATTTCTTTCACGAATAACCTTTAATACTCATATAATAAATTAAATTTTCTTAACATAACCGTATTAATTAATAAATTTATCTACATAAAAATATTTAATGGAAAACATTTAAACAATTTCTATGATATCCATGTCATTATTACTTTCAGGATAAATACTAAAAAAATTAAATTAAAACATGAACTTATTATAAATATAACGAGTGTCAATGTATGCATAACTCATGGCCATGTATACGTGCAATTACAATGCCCATAGTTTTGATAAAACATGATGACTTGTTATGTGCATTTTTTTTAGAAATTTGACTATAATTTGATGATAAAATTATAAAAATTATATTAATAAATTCATCCATGAATATATATACACCCATTTGAAGACTCCATTTATGAAAATATATATATATATTCATAACTTTTTTAATAAATATGCATATAAAAATATTTAAACAAATATAATTTATTATTAAAAATAAATAAAATAAACCATCAGCATGATAAACGTAAAATATAATATAAATAAATGAAATCCTATACACACTTATAATTTATGATCAAATTAAACATATGTAGTATTTTTCAATTTAACTCACTTGGAAGAAGAGTTTTAATACAATTCAAATTATAACCAAGTTGAATTATTTCAAATAAAATTTTCTAAATTGCCTTAAAAAATAAAATTTCAAAATAAGCAACGAAATATTTCTCCCATAAAAGAAAAATAATATGTAATTGTATAAAAATAATTTGAAGATATGTAATACCTTACAAAAACAAAGTTAAAAAATTTCTATAAAGAGTAAATAAATAACATAACAAACTTATACCAAAGTAATTTTAGTATGAATCACCTTACTAATATTTATCAATGTTTTGAAAAAGATGTTGATTTTGTTTGGAAAAAACTCGTAAGTAAACATTGAAGAAGAAAATAATTTGATAAAATAAAAAACTAAAATCCCTTACTTTTTATTTACAGACGAAGACTTATTTTTCTTCCTGTTACCCTGCATCAAATGCTACTACCACATTTGCCGCACTTTCTCACTGAAAGGAATAAAAAAAAGAATAAACCGAACAGCATCACTACCTTATGCCTCGAAAGGCATTGCAGTATGGAGACCAACTGATACATTAATATATAATACCCAACCCACTGTACAATTATATATATTTTATTTCAACTTGCATTGACATATATATATATATATATTACAGAGTTTTAAAACACCAAAGTAAGATCATAAAATATTGGGGTAGAAAATTCAATGAATTAATCCCCTTTGAAACTTCCAAAAATTACAAGAAAAAGACTCCAAACTGAATTGGCACATAAAATAAATATATTCGAACAAAAATTACATGGAGATAGTGAATGAAATATTTAAAAAATGAATCAAAATGACAATGATGACATCTGAAGAAGGAAAAATCAAACAAGAGGACAAACAGATAAATTATTTCACTGATATGAGATAATATTTGATTATAAAATAATCATACTTGCGGATATAAGAAATCGAAAGTAGGAGAATGTCCATATCAGAGAAGAAAAATTGAACACAAACAACAATTATGTATTTAATACACCGAAAAATAAATCCATAAATGAGATCTGGAAATAATTAAACAAAACCTACTTGTAGATTCATAAAAATTTGAGGTTATTTCCTCCTGAAATCTACTTCAGACCACATAACTAAAATCAAAACCCTAACTGTGATACATATCTCTTACCCAGTGCCTGAAATTGTAAACTCCAAATTTCATAGAACTCCAACAACCGATCTTGGTCTGAAACCATCGCTAATAAGAATCCTTCAAGCTAGACTCTTGGATATGCCTTGACCGCCGCTCAAACTCAACAAAGACGAACCCTCACCATCATCTTGGCTCCTGGTCATGCTCGTACTCCTAACCGCGCGATCTACACTCGACCCCGAGGAAAAGGAAGATGCGACCCTCGTGGAAACATAACCCTCAAAGATGATTCATGATTCTTATTATTATTATTTTATACATTTTAGTTTTATTGTTTTATCAAAATATATTTATATCTATATATATATATAATATGTTTTATTTTCAAATTAACTTATATATAATGATAATACATTTTATCAATAATTAAATGTAATCTTTATAATTTTCATATTATATTTTTTGGGTATGAAATCATTATTTAATAAATTAATTTCATTATATAATCCTCATATTAAAATCTTAATAAGATATGTAATGGTTATATAAATATCCAAAATATATTTATTTTATTATTTTTACTCTTATATTAATTTATAAATTATTTTTAAACATTGTTTATTGCCTAATAATATTAAAATAAATATTGTTTCTATATGTGTATATATATTTATTTTATTTCAAATATTATCAAACTCATTTTGTCAATTATAATTTAAAAATTATAACAGATTGTTTTTATAATGGTCATATAAAAAAACTCTATAAATATCAATGTTTAAGGTTCGTTCAAACACACAGAGAAAAATAATATCGTAACGCTCACGCCACTGCTTTTAAAATGGTTTTATATGTTCCTCTTATTCTAGGTCTCATTGATATTGTTCTTTCTATAACATTTGTGCTACTATCAGGTCAAAAATATGATAACTACCCGATCGTCATTGTTGTGTTTTTTGGTGGACTTCTAATCATTTTATTATCAATAGTAGTGGGTTTAATGGGTTATTTTTTTATGTGTTATGAATTTATTACGGTATTTATATAAATAAAGTGATTACTACTTATGCCTTTGAATTTATAAATTTATGAATTTTATTGCATCTTGGAATCATTGAAAAAACGTAAAAAATAATTTTAAACATGGGGTGTTACAACATAACTTGAAGAATAAAATGGGTTTCTTAATCATTATTCCATAATAATCCATATAAAAAATGGATTTCTAAAATTACATTCCATCATAAAAATAATAAAATCAACGTAATAATTTTAATGGAAACATGACCCTACTTAAATAATGTAATCTTGGATGGAATTTTGTTTGATAAAACACTTTAAATTAATTCTTGAGGAAAATATGATTTCTTGTTCATTTTTATTTCTTTTCTCAAATTGGAATGCAATTTTTAAAGAAAAATAATTTCATTTAAAATAAACATAAAATTTTGTAAAATAATCTTCATTCTAATAAGTCTTTCTGAAAATGTAAAAATATATTCATGTCATATAAGTTAAAATAAAAGAGTATTCTTATATTTTTACTGGAAAAGTCAAAAAGTTCTTCATTTGAAAAATAATAATTATTCCTTTAAAATTGTGTAGTAAAAAGTCAAAAAAGGGTAAAAATGAATCTACAAATCCATAGGAAAATATTTATAATTTAATGAAAACGTTTTTAGAAAAAATATTTATGGATTAAAAATATACCCTGGTAAATACGTACGTATAAAAAATCATAGATAAAAATGAGATTGCGGGTTTATCCCTTAACAATTTATCCCTTAACCTCATGTATAATGATTTAAATGATTTAATTGACTGATTCCATAACCATAGTAATTTTTATGAAATCATATATGATCATATTATAATTCTTTTGGTAATAACATTTTATTATTACACATTATTCGTGTTCGAACTACTTCATTCTCTTTTGCATGTTTTATCAAATAAAGTATAGTTCCCTTAATTAGGCCATAGTTATATCATTCCAAAATGATATTAAAATAATATATATAATATTTATTCCTTTTTTAAATTTTATACTCATTATTTAATGGATATCTGGTCAAATTAATCGCATCGTGCAGACAGCAGGCCATACGTACGCATGAGCGACGATATCATTCCAATAATTTTGAAATGGTATTGAAGAGGATGGTATCTATGACACTATTGAATCCATATAATTTTTTAAAAATCATATATAGTTATTATTTTCATCATTATATCCATCCAAGTATGGTGGAGAAAAATATATTACACCACGATGTGGAGACGGTAAGACGTACGCACACATGCGTGGTGATTTCATTTTTCTTGGGATGGATAGAAGGTAGAATATGGTTGTTACATAACCCTAATAAAATATTATAATATATTTTATACTGGATTTATTAATTAATAATGGAAACAAATAATGAAGAGGATGTAGAAGAAGAAATAATTTGAAAGAATTGACATCGGAGATTACATCTTCTTCGACGTGCTCCCTTTAAATCTCTTCTTGGAGTCACTAGAGTTGATATTATGAGAAGATAATAACCTCTAGAATGTAAATAAAAAAGTTTATAAGATAAATGGTTGGGGGATATAGGGTCTTTAAGCTTCAAAGTGTTGTGAATAGGTGATCGAGGAGGTGGCCATTTATAATTGAAGTGAGGGGAATATTTGGAATCCCCAAAAATATTAAATTATAATAAAATAAAAAGTCTTCTAAAAACCACCAAAATGTCATATTTATAATATTTTATGAGATAAGGTTTTAATATCATAAATAAATAAATTTTATAAATGTTTTAATATCAATTTATGCCTTATAATTTTAATTAACATTTCGTTATTCAACTTAATTTTTAAGTATCGTGACAAATATTTCAACATTAAAATAATGTAATTTTTCTTATTTTATGTCAATTAAACCATAAATGAATTATTTTGATCATTTTTACTATATAATCATTATTTTATATTTTTAAACATTTATTATTATTTTTAAATAATTTAATACAATTTTATATTTACAAAATATCAATAGTGCCAATTTTGACACTATTCATTTCATGAGTTTTTTGAAAAACACACGATAATATGAAATCCTAAAGAAATACATTATTATATCTCTATGGGGTCAATTTAATCAATAAAATTCTTTAGTAATTTTAATTATCTGGAATTATATTTAAATTTATATTTTTATGAACATTTATTTGATATTACCCTTTAATAAAATAATTACAATAGAATATTTGAGTAATTATTTTGGAAACTTATTTTTGGAATAAAAATTAAAAAATATAAAACTATGATGAATATAAATCTACCATATTTTATAGGAATACATATAGTCAAATATACATTATATAAAATATATCATAAAAAATGTTATACATATTAAAACATAAATGTGAGAACATTAACATCACTTAAAATAAAATATTACAAGTGTCGTAATATTTTACATATGGCTCCAAATGATCAATAAATCAACCATTGTATGATTTATGGTCTATATATACTCTAAAAATAAAATATTTCAATGTTTTTTTGCTTTTTAATGGTTATTATAATTTTTATAAAAATTATTTTGTTGATTTTCCATCAATTAAATAATTTTTATAAAAATTATTTTATTGATATTTCATCAATTAAGTAATTTTTGTTTTATCATTGTATAATAATTTAAAGTAATAATTTAATCTATAAACATTATAAATAAATTTACATGATTTATATAATTTCTTTTGATTTAAGTGGACTACTTATTATCAACTTTATCTCATATTTATCAATATATTAAAAATTTTCTACTTAAAATAGATAAGAGGGTGACATGTTGTCACTTACTTTTATTTAAATAATATATAAATATATATATATATATATCAATGTCATGGAAAAGATTCCATTAAATGAGTAAATTAATTTAATTAAGTGTTAAGGAAAAAAATTATTTATACAATAGGATTTTTTAGGTTTTAGGGTAATTTTATTTTCCTTATCATATTATTTGTTAGCCTAATTTACCTAATTTAACTTTAACCATGGTAAATAAAAATTAACAAAGTTACTATTCATGAAATCCTAAATAAAATGATAGTATCAAAATAATTTGGAACCACTGAGTCCAAATATGGAATCCATTTACTAAATTTTGTAACCTAGATGTTATAGTTATTAAATTTAAATAATTCACATTGTTGGAAGGAAAAATGGGTTTTCTAAAAGTTAAAACATTGCAAAAGATTGAAATGTTTTTACATAAAAATTCATTGTAAATTTAATGCCAAAGACCTAAATTATATTTACTGATAAAAATATATTCTATTTATAATATGAAACCATTCAATAATATAATTTAATCGTATGAATTATTTTTTGTGAAAAAATCGGTTTCCAATTAAAATTTACTGTGTATTTACTATTCATCAAAATTTGAATGTTATAAATAAATAAAAAATTATTTCAATGTAAATTTTTATAACCCAATTCCAAATAAATTTTTTATTCTGTAATATATAATTTATAATAGTTTCAAAAACTAGATTTAAAATATGTGCACCATCAAAAGGTTAAAAAACATCATTTTTTTGAAAAATACTTTTTATCCGAAAAAATTAAATTTGTTCTTATTTCATGACTATAAACCATATAATATAAATTTTAAAAATTATATTTAATATATTATATATATATTATATTAATAAAATCCCTCATGTGTGATTTTATTATTTTATGAAATCACTTCTTTAAATAGTTTTCAGAAGAAATTTAATAGTGTTTATACTCACCATTATAATGACTAGGTTATAAGGAAGCATAATAATGATTAGATGTTCACATAAACTAGGTCTTAATTGAAATGGATTCTATCAAAATAATTTTAAATCATGTGAAACCCAATCCAGACATAGTGATTAGTATACTGCAAGTTAATTCGGTGTTTTGTATAGTGCATACATATCTTGGTGAAGCGTACAAAAAAATACATCAAAAAAATTTAAAAAAATATCTCTCATAAAAATATTGGGTTGTTATATTCTACCCCCACTAAAACGAATTTCTCCCTAAAAACTTTTCTAGGTTATAAAAGAATTAAAACATTAAATTTTCTTTCATAGAATTATACATCATAAAAACAATGTCAAAAACATCCATTAAAAAAATCTGGAATATAACAGTTACCCAAAGTAAATAATGACTAGGAATCTGTGTAAGATAACTTAGGTTAATATTGGGGATGGATGAAAGCCATAAATATTTATAAAGATCATTGATCATAAGGAAGATGGTGATCTAGTGGAATTTAACAATCAAAAAACGATAAATTAAAGAAACATGAATGATGTCATTGATATCATAAAAAATGATGATAATAAGACACCCTTTAATATCACGGTCCATTTTCATAATGTTGAAAAGTTTTCATGAGATGATATAATTACTTTATTTCAGTACAATCTCATCATTGGTCATGCCTTGAACAATATTCCACTTCTTCTCTTATTTATGGAAATGAAGTTGAATTTTTTATTTTGGAAGCGTTAGTTGATCATACGATCCATAAATTGAAAAATAGTTCATTCCATATAAATTTATCACAACAAAATGTTGAAAAAATTAACAAATATGAATAAGTTCTCCTATAGTGAGTGAATACATTAATCTAAAAATCTTTATCTGGGGTTTAACATATACTATCAATAAATGGATAACCTTACAATCGTTCCAAATTCTAAAAATACAAAACATTTGAAAGAGGATCACTAAATAGACTTAAAATTTATCTCCCATATATCATAAGGTATCTCTTATTGGTCACGTTCCAAACATGTGAACACCTTTATCATGTATTCTCTTAAGTCATTATAATAACCTGAATTACCATATATCCTTATTGAAAACATAAATGTTTCCATATTCCAATGATTATTGGGTAAATTACTAAAGCCCCAAAAATTTGTATACTTAATCCATTATAGTATAACCCTCTTCAAAAAAATCCATTATTAATTCGCAAGAAACTAGTATCATCCAATTCACTTATGAAAATCTAACATATCCATATGAAAGCATCATTATCTTAACATAATGGATATATTAAGTGTTAAATTTCCATTAATCATGTTTTCTCCAAATGTATCACCTAACCCATAAATCAATTTTCTATATCCTTAGAACTATTCAACATATCATTCCCATTCCTTAATGAAAAAAATACACTAAAAACATATATATTTCATGATTCTTATAACATAATATTTGAATTCTGAAACAAATACAAATGAATCATCCATCTTTATTATTAAACCAATACTTAGGATCCATCATATTAGACATTCCTAAAATATGAATCATGTCTTAAGGATCCTCAACCTTAATCTAACCAATCATCGTAGGTTTAATGTTAAAAATAATTCATTTACATCCCATACCTTTCACATGTTGTTTAAAAACTTTTCATCCTAAGTAGTATAACCAATACTTGTTCCACCTTTATGATTCTATTTCAGATATTTGAACTCAAAATATCTATTTTTATAATACCCATTATTTCCACATAAAAAACATTCAATGTTAACCATGTTATATCTAAATCCATATAATGACTAAGACGAGAAAAAAAAATGTGAGAAATAATTATCATTGATTAAAATCACATAACTAAGGGAAATTACATATAATATTTCAATCTATGACACCTTCGGTTTAATAATAGGATATTCATCATTGTTACCAAAATTATAGGACTTTTACCTATAATAATACTTATCCTTAGGGACATCCCAAGAAATATCCTTATAAATATTTCTAGGGATCTCACTAAAGATTTCACATGCTAGTTTCCTATGGTTAACTAAACCTTCACTCTCATACCAACTGTAAAGACACAAATCTTTACAGACATGGAAATTACATTAATTTTATGGAATACTTAATACATTACACAATTAGATTCCCAAATAATATAATAGTTTAGTGTATTTGGAAACTGGGAAACATAAACAACTAGGTCATAAAAATCTACATCGTCTTTTGTGCTTTCTTTCAAAACTATAACCCCTTTTGGACAAATCTTACTAAATACCCGTCTTCATATATTGGGGAAAAGAGACATAAAAAGTGGTGATCTCAACTTCTCAGTAAGGGTAAACATGGAAAATATCAAGAAAAACATAAACATAAAAATATAAACACAAATTAATAACTTTTTAAAATCATACCATTTTTAACAAATATCAATATCATGAATCAAGAAATAAATCTTGGAATTTCACAGGGCATAAATCATAAAGGAACATGAGCAATGAGAAAATAAAAATGGAATAAAACATAGATTTGTGGAAAAAACATAATCATAGAAAATCATTTCATATTAGAAGAGGATCATTTCCAAAACCATCATTGAAGACAAAGTCTATTACTAAACATAGTTTACTTACCATTTCGGTCCTGTATTACTGAACTAGATTTACTTTCCATTCCATATCTGTATTACTGAACTAGATTTAATTTTTATTCCAATCATGCCTATGTCATGAGATATAAATATTTACCCAGTACATTAGAGGGTGATATAGGTCTCACCCATCTCATAATAAAATCATTATTACATGCTTAATAAAAACATAAATCACTCATCATTTCATAACCCAAAGAATAAAATGTGTTTCTTAAACATCATTCCATAAGAAATAATATATAATAAAGAATTTTATAAATTTAATTCCATAATAAAAATAATGAATCCATAGTAAAAATAATAATGGACACATAACCCTATTTAAATAATGTCATTTTATATGGAAAATAATTTTGTTAAAACACTTGAAATTAGATCTCAAGGAAAATATACTTTCTTCTTCAAACATGTTTTCTTTTATCAAAATACCACAAAATTTCAAAAGAAAATAATTTGATTTTAAATTAACTTGAAATCTTATAAATTATTCTTAATGGAAATAATGTGTTTTGAAAATATAAAATTATATTCTTGTCTTATAATTTAAAATTAAACATTCTTCTCATCCTTTTACAAAAAAAATTCAAAAAGTAATTCATTTAAAAAAAGAATGAAATATTTCCTTAAAATTGTGTAGTAAAATGGTAAAATTGGGTAAAAACAACTTTATCAATTAATAGTGGAATATTAAACATTTAATGAAAAAATTTAGAAAATATGGACGTGGATGAAAAATATACCACAGTAAATACTTATATATAAACAATATCAAATAAAAATGATATTGTAGGATTATCCCTTACCAAATTATAATCAGTCGAATCATATGCCTCATAAAATAAATAAAATTATATGTATATTAAAAATTATAACCTTAAAAATATTATTCATAAAAAAATACATGGGAATCATAAAAACCACAAAAAATGAAAAAATTGGTATATAAGGCATATATCCCATAGAAATTAAAGTGAGATAAAATAATCCCTTACCTCTGGTCTGATATCTTTTGATTGTATCTGAACCTATTGTATAGTGATTTATAAGATTTCATTGAATTATTCCATAATAATTTTGTTTTTTATGATATCATATATGATCATATTATCATTCATTTGGTAATAACAATTTATTATTACTAATTACTCAGATATTAACTGCTTCATTTTCTTATTCATGTTTTATCAAATGAGTTTCATTTCCCCTTCTTAGGACATATTTATATCATTAAAAAAATATTTACATAATATACATTATATTTATTCATTATTTACATTTATATAAAAATTATTTAATGAATATATATTATAATGAATCACATCACATCATGGAGAGGGTGGGTCGTACATACACACGAGCGATGGTATTATTTTGATAATTGTGAAATTGGATAGTATATATGTTGTTAATTAATCCCAATAATTTCTTAAAATATCATATATAAATAATACTTCCATCATTTTATCTGTCCAATTAATTTGGAAAAAATTGATTACACCAAGACATGGAGATAGTAAGCCGTATGTACGCGCGCGTGGTGATTTCGATTTTTGTAAGATGGATAGAAGGTGGTATATGGTTGTTCCATAACTATAATAAAATATCAGAATATAATTTACACTAGATGTATTACTTTATAATGGAAAAACCTATAAAGAGGATGCAGAAAAAGGAGATAATTTGAACGAATATGTAAAAGATATTAACTCTTCTTAGACGTTCTATGCCTAAATAACATCTTTAAGGCACTATAGTTTGTCTTTTAAAAAGACCATAACCACTAGAATGTAACAATGTAAGTTATTAAGGTAAATGTATTGGTAATGGACGAGATTATAGGCTCTAAGTGATAGGTAGAGGTGAGGGAGGAGGTTCCCTTTTATAATTGAGGTTAGGGGGCCATTTGAAATCCTCAAACATACTAATTTATAATTAAATAAAATCACACCCAAAAACTTAAAATTTTTCATATTTTACAATATTGTAAGAGATAAGGTTTTAATATCATCGACCAATAAAATTTATATAGGTTTTTCTATCAACTTAAACCTTTTCATTTTAACGAACACTTAATTATTCTATCTAATTGTTAACTAGGGTAACTAATATTTAAATATTAAAATAATTTAATTTTACTTATTTGAGGTCAAATAGAACATAAATGAAAAATTATAGACATTATACACAACATAATAATTATTTTAAATTTTTTAAATTTATTATGATTTTTAAAAAAATTAATAAAACATTATTTTGACAAAATTTCAATAGTGTAAATTTTAAAACTATTCCGTTTGTGGATTTTTAAAAATACCAATATATGATATTATTCTCGAAAAAAACATTCAATTATGTACCTAAGGGGTCAATTTAATATATAAAATTAATTGAAAATATTAATTCTCTCAAAATATATTTATTTTAATATTTTTTATATCATTTATTTAATATATCCTTTAATAGAATATTTACAACATCAGTTTTGTATAATTATTTAATACATATCTTTGTTGAATAAAAATTAAAAAATATACTAAGATGAATATAAATCTAATAGATTTCATATTTATACTTATAGTTGAATAAATATTCTGTAAAATCTATTATTAAAATCTTATACTTATTAAAACTTGAATGTGACAACTTTTACATCACTTTAAATAAATTATTATAATTGTAATAAACATTACCATATGGCTCAAAATGGTCAATAAAATGACCCTTACATGATTATGGATGAGATATAATATACTAATAAGATATTTTTCAAGTGTTTCTAAATTTTAATTGTTATTATAATTTTAATAATAATTATGTTATTGATTTCGATCAATTAAATAATTTATAAATCAACATTGTATAAACGTTTAAGATAATTATTTAAACTATAAAAAGTATAAATAAATTAACATGATGTAGATAATTTCATTATATTTCTATGAGAAAATTTATTATCTTGGTTATCCCATATTTATCACTATATTGAAATTATTTTACTTATAAGAGATAAGAGGGTGACATGTTGTCACTTTCATTTATATTAATAATATATATATCATTTTCATAGACAATGGTTCGTTTAATGAGTAAATTTGGATCCTTAAATGTTAATTGTATACTTGTATTCATAAAATAGTACTTTGGTAGGTTTTACGTTAATTTGACAGTCCTTACTATATTATTTGTTATTCTAATTTACCATCTTTACCATTAAATATCGTAAATAAGAACTACCAAAGTTACTATTCATAATATCCATAATAAAAGGAGACTGTTTAAATAATTTGGACCCAATTATTCTGAATATGAATTCTATTTTTCAAAATTTTATACAAAGAATTTGTAGTAATTAAATTAAATTTATTCATGTTTTCAGAATGAAAATGAGGTTTTTAAAAGTTAAAACATTGTAAAAGATTGAAAAGTTTTTACATTAAAATTATATGTAAAATTAATTTCAATGACCTAAATTATATTAATTGATAAAAATATATTCTATTTTTATATTAAAACCACTCAATAATATAATTTAACCATATAAATTACTTCGAAGAAAAAAATGTTTTTTTTCAATTGAAATTTAGTCTATTATTACTATTCATGAAAACTTAAATGTTATCATAAAAATATCAGAAATTCGTCCAAATTAAATTTTAATATTCAACTTGGAAAAAAAATTCTATGTTTTTATATATAATATATAAAATATTCAAAAGCTAGATTTACAATAGGTGCACCATGAAAAGGATACAAAACTGTATTTTTTTGAAGAGTACTCCATTTATCCAAAAAATTAATTTTCTTCTAATATTATTTCCAGAAAACATAAAATATTATTTTAAATACTATATGGAATATATTAAATATATATTACATTAATATAATACATAAAGAGTGATTTTAGAATTTTATAAACTCAATTATATAAATAGTTTTTTCGGAAGAAAGTTAATATTATTCATACCCACTATTATATTGAATAGGTTATAGTGTATCATAATAATGATTAGTTGTTCACATAAACTCGGTCTTGCATGAAATAAATTCAATCAATAGAATGTATAATTTTTGACAACACAAACCATGTGTAGTGTTACATATACCGCAAGCTAAGTCGGTGTTGCATATAGAGCAAACTTATATTGGTGTAGTGTACAACACAATACATTCAAGAAATTTATAAAAATCTATCTTATAAAAATATTGGGGTGTTACATTTTCAATTTTTAAATATTTTAAATTTTAAAATTATAGAAACATATATCTCATTACAAACACATAACCATATTCCCATCTTTAATCAGTGATAGTTTTTACGTACCTATATAAAAAACTTACCAGATTACTCATCGGTTAAAAAAACTCCCCATATTTAATTTTAAACATTACATTAAACCTTTGGCCTTTTAATATAAATTTTATTATGAAATATTACCAAAACATATATTCACATTTTTTAAATGATTAATAATTGAAAGAGTCCAACCATCTATCTCAATAGTGTCCCATAATGTGTATACCAATAATATATCCAATGTGAAAATGCATAAACTAGGATGTTGTAGACTTAAATGTAAGAGTTTTATTCTGATATACATGATGACCGATTTAAAGAATTTATGAATAGAAAAAAATATTTATAATACCATAAATATTCATTCTAATATATAAAACAACCCTTGTCAATAATAATGGATAAAAATGCCAACCCATCCAAAGTAGATGCTGAAATTTAATTTCTATTTCTAGATGGAATATAATTATACTTTTCTAATTCATGAATAAATTCACTATGTTGACCTATATCAAAAGAGTAAAAATTCTATAAAATAACTCTTTAACAATTACCAAATAAGTATATCTATATTCCCTTTAATTAATTATATTTCATTTCTATGTATAATTTTTTTAGAAAACAATTTTAATTCACACCAGATTAAAAATACTAGTAAATACCCAGACTTGTCATACATAATTATTACATCATAGTAGATGAAAATAAATTGAATACCATAGTAATCTATTATATAATAATTAATGTCTAGTTAGATTGGAAACAATTAAACATAAACAAAAAGTCCATAAGTGACAAACATCATCTCCCTCCATGTTCTTCCAAACTAGAACCCTTCTTAGACATATAATACATAATACCATTCATCATAACCTAGATAAAAAAATATAAGAATGGATGGTATCATATGCTTAGTAATGGTAAAGAAGAAATATATCAATATATCAGGAGAATATGATCTTGAGAACATGATAATAATATTTGAAAACCACACTCTACATATCATAGTTCATAAACACAATTCATAGAAAAATCATTGTATTTATTAATATAGTAATGAAAATTGAATCATAGATAATTATCCACGAAAACATAACATTGGAATAATATATAGATTTCTAGCATACACAGAACCATATAAAATCATTTCCTTGTTAAAAAATGATTGTTTTCATGGTTATCATAGTGGAATGGGTTCACTCGCCAAACCATCATAGTAGAAATGGTTCCCTCCCAATATAATCATATTAGAAAAATTCCATTTTTTGAACTAGGTCCACCAACAAATCTAGTCCTATTTATCAAATGATATATCAATATTTACCTCATGCATTAGAGGTTAATAGAGTCCCACCTTTCTTTTAATATTACCCAACTACCTTCCTTAGTTATAACGTAACCACTATCTTGTAATGAATATCACACATATGTGTTCGAAAATATCATAAAACATTCATCATATCATAACACATGAAAATAAATGGGTTTCATAAACCTTTCATTATTAAATAACCTTTAATAAAGAAGAAACATTCATAATCATTTCATTAAATCATGTCTCATTGAAAAAATACGAATGTTTCATAATAATTATTTCATGGTAAAACAAATGGAAGATAAATAGAAATCATTAAAATATTATCATCATAAACCTAAACCATATAGAGAAATATAAAGAATGGAATCCTTGGATCATATCCCCAGTAAAGAATAAGTAATATCAAATGATGTCATCTTGTATGAAAAATGATTTTTAGTGATCACAAGTAATATTTCTTAGGGAAAATAGATCTTCATTGAAAATAAAAATATAAAAAAAAATCATAAAATATTTTTTGAAAATAAATTTCATTTAAAATAAACAATAAAAAATTTATTGCAGTGCTAAATAATTAGAAACTACTTGATTAAAATATCCTTTGAACTTTGAGAAACACTTTTAAAGATATAAACCATTATGAAAATAATTTCTTATAAAAATATCATTGTAGAATTATAAAATAATGTTTAAAATATTGAGTTTCCAGGATGGAATAAAACACCATTCATTCCATACATGTTTAATACAATGACTCCTTTCACATTTTTAGTAAATTCCAAACATGACTAGTTTAGATAACTATTTAAATTTTAATTCTAAAATACTTTGTTGAAAAGAAAAAAATTGATAAAAATTCCATTATTAAAAAATTTTTGGAATGTTAAAATATTTCTAATTTTTTTTAGAAATCCTTAACATATAATACAATTGGTTCTCGACCAAATCGAGATATAAAGATGGTTTTTAATGTATTAATTTTAACTAATGAGTAAATAAAGAGAGGAAATTGATTTGAAACATTTATTCTCATGATATATGTAGAGGATAATAAATTACATTATTTTATTGTGATAAGGATCATTTGATTTTTTTTCTTTGATGGAATAAGCATAAAAACAATACAGATAATGAGATTGTACAATAAAACCATTACCACTTCAGTGGCAGAGAATCATAATCAATAACCTTAAATGAAGCTTAGAATAAAATGATAATAAATTAATATATTATATGACATGTAAAAGGGGATTATATACAAATCTTAAAAAGATAGGTTGTGAGCATAACATATGACTCAAAGAGGAAAAATTAAGACAGAAACCCCTTACTTCTTTGGTAGCTTTTGAGTCTAAACAACATGAAACAAAGATCCAAAAAATAACATTTAATGAAGAAAAATTTTCAGGAGAAGAATCAAGAAATATATTCATTTTTAGTAAATACATCACATAAAATAAATAGGTGGTGAATATGCAATGTGACTCACAAAAAATAAAAGTGAGAAGAAGATCTCTGAACATAAGTCTAGACATCTTTCAAAAAAAATAGATCTTTATAAATAATAAATATATTATTATTATACATATATTAAATAAAATTATATATATATATCATAAAATATATTACTTACTCAAGACCTTAAATACACTTTTATAAAAAAAATATGTAATTTAAATCATTTTTCAGGCAATAACTACGTTTCTTTCCATGTATTTCATGATTTGTTATATTTTTTACTCTTAATTTGAACATTGTTACACCATCTCAAAAAATATTATCCATATATAATGATCATGTGTAACATCCCCAGTCTAGTGGAGACTATTTGGTTCCACAAGCCTGGTCATCACATGAAATTCTGCACACCTTCCTGTACACTGAAGAATGCCGACAAACATTGTGGATCTACAAAACAAATTCGAGATAATATACCTACTAATAAGAGTAATTCTATAATAGAAATAACATCAAATGATATAATAAGTATAATAGTCAAAAACATGGATATCATGGGACAATACCAACGAGTAACCAAGTAGCACATGCTCTAAAAACATGATGATTACACTATAAATCATTCATTAAATCAAAATACACCAAAAAAAATCTACTAAAACTATCTAAACCTAGAACTATGTCCAATCCTAGTCTTAACCTCCAATGGTCCATCCTATCATCCCATACAAAATTAGACACCAAGTCCATGTCTCGATCCTCTATCTGAAAACATGGAGCATCTTCTCAGGTGCACATGTGTCAGGGCTACCTATGTAGGGTGTCAATAGAACTTAGTAGGACACCACTAATTTTGTATAAAAAATAAGTTCTCTATACAACAGTTTGGGTACATAACCAGATGAAATTAGTAAATAAGGAAACAATATAATCACTTTTATAATTATTGAATCTTCATTTTATCAATTAGGTTCTCTAGAGACAACCCATCAACTAACTAACTCTGCTCACACTGGGGGCCTAAGCCATAACATAAGGGGCACACAAACATTTAATCATACTGGGAATGAAATTATAAAAAATTATCACATACCCATTAGTAAAAAATATACAATTACTCATTTTCATTATTTTTCCCATGGGAGAATCATTTTCATCATTTAAACTGCCGCCTAAGATGGTAAATTACTAGACACGAGGGGATAATTCATGTTCCCTATCTCACTATGGGTAAACGATTCAGAAATAAAATACATCACACTTATCTGGGACCCTCAGTCTAGGTAATCTCATCAAATGAAATTGTTAGGGGCATAAATCCACAGTCCCCTTCCTTAACCCATGCATCATAGGGGTGGGTCTTAGAGCCTTACTCGTACCCAAGCTATGGGAATATATCCTCATGTTTAATACCCAACACTACCAAGCCATGTGCCCATGATTATATATATATATATATATATCCATTTACTATATACCCCATATCCCAAACCATACACATAACATTTACAATTTTAATTTCAAATAGTATAGGCATCATCATCAAGCATTAACCTATTATCACATTTACCATTTACATAGAATATCCCATATAACCCATTTACCTCTTTCATATCTTAACTCATTTAACATATTCATTAATTATCATAAATTAACTAATTTACATATTTCCATTTTACAAACTCATGAATCTTTTAGAAATTTCAATTTAATCCATTTAGTCCTTTTTCACATCATTCCAAACACCCCCATATGGTATATATTTAACTAATCAAACTCATCATTTAGTTCACTTTATAATTGTGTTAATAAGAAAACATACTTGTTATTAGTTATATTTCATCAACCCTTGTTCTATTTCAATTATTATGGTCCCATTGGACCATTTAAACTATTTCATGGCATTAAACCCAATATAATTACTATATTAAAATAATTTTATAGCCCCACTTTAAACATGGATTTTCCTCTAGAAAAATAAATTACACCCAATGGATTTTATTTCCAATTCCAACCACTCAAAGTAATCATAAAACATTTTTTAAAATAAAGGTTACATACTTCTATTTCAAATCACCATTTAAAATTAATTAATAAAAATCACTTTTAAATCATTTTTGGTCAACATCACCTTTTGAAAAATTCCTCACTTTCAAACATCAATTTCGACATTGAAACCCATGGTCGGGTCAAAACCCAAAAACACATTTCACCCCCTTTTTATAATCCCCTTCGACACTTCCCAAAGTCAACGTATAATCAACTCAATTTTACCTTTTAACCGAGACCACACACATCATTTAAAATTAAAACATGTTTCTCTCACCATTCCCTTATATAAAGGTTCCAAATATTATTTTACTGTTTAAAGGGGTTTGGAACACCTGATGGGTATTCCTAGGTTTGATCTCACATCATCAAAAAACCCAAAGGGGTCCATGATGGGGTTTAAACATCAATATAAAGACCAATTCACTTCGCAAAATCTATAACATTAGAATGAAATAAAGAAGCACATTCGAACAACCACATACACATATAAAACATCAAAACCATGGGAAAATCATTAAAACTACCTACCTGATGCTTGAAGATGAATAATATCCAAAATAAATCCCTTGATTAAAAATATAACACGCATTAAATCCCAAACAAAAAATCTAATGTGAATGTGATGTATTTATGGCTTTGAAAAGAGATGATAGATTCTACAATCCCTAATCCATAAGATAGAGAAAAGGGGTGTGTTAGACTCACCTGAATCTTTGATTCACATGCAAACTCACTCCAAAAAACCTAATAACAGAAGGAGAATATCCCATGGAGGATGAAGGGCCTACTATATTGTTACCATTTCAGTAGTGGAAAATTGGAGTAAAAAATACAGGAATAAAGATATATATTTGGGACGAACAAATGGTAAAAAGTACTTTTTTATGGTATCCATGATTTGACCGCCTGGTTATCCAAAATGTGTGCCAATCATGTCAATCCCTCTATATTAGAGAGGTCAAGATAAACTGTTTCTTGGGATAATCCAAATGATTTAGAAAACCATAGTGAAATCATGCACTGTCCTTTATGTGAAGGGTCCCCAAGTTGCGTGGTTTCTTGGGCCAGGTGCAAGGTTTTCTCTAACCATGCGACAATCACGCACTTCACAGTATTTGTCATTTTTTCTCTAACATTCATGTCCCGCACCCATGGGACACCCGCAAAACATCTCATACACATGATAACAACTTCAGTATCTGACAAAATATGTTTAAATAATTGAACAAGGACATACATTCACAAATTTTTAGGATCCTACAACCTCCCCACCTAATAAAGTATCATCCTTGAGCCATACATCCAAACCTTACTAATATTACGTGACCAACAACATTTTTTTCTATGATTTATCCAAGATACGACCATTTAATCACCACACTCGTACAAAGGAAATAGTCCTACCTGAAGAGACATTCTCCACTACAACCATAACTACAAACTCGATACTCCTTATGGACGCATCCATATAAACTCATAATTACTAATAATATACATGAGAGGAAGGTTAGAGTAACACAAATGAACCACCAAGAAAGGGAAACCAATTAAGGAACAAGATTACCCTATGAGAGACAACCAGAACACCCTTTGTCTGATTCTCACCACAAATCATATCCCAAATGCTAGGCGTCAACTCTCCCAGTTCTTTAAAACACTAACTATGACCCAATCCCAGAATCACTCAAGGGTATATTCATATTCTAAACACATTTCCATAAAACACCTTTCTACATCTCAAGGACCAATTGCCTCACCCTACATTTAAATATTAATAGCGCAACACAAGAAGAACCTCAAACTCATGGTACCCAACTGGTCAAAACTCAATAAGATGATTAGTATTAAATAGAAACACAAAATCAGAACTCACCTGAGCTGATCTAGCCTGTACTACCTCGCACGTCATCAAAAAACCACTTTCTCACCATGGTACTCCATAAAAATTTCATTGTCTCTCTAAAACTATTTCTGGTGTTGATCACTTCCACCTTTGAAAACGAGACTAACAGAACCTCAACTCAACCTTCACAACCTACCTGATGCATTCTCTAACTCATCGCACCCCAAACGTCCAGAAAATATCTCCTCAACATTGACATTCATTTCCATCATGACCCCTCTAATTAGTCACAACTATGTATTTCATATCAATAAAAGAAAAAATGGTTCTTCATAAGAACTTATTCTCACACCGGAGCGCACATAACATCTCATAATAAATGATGTTACTTACAACCCAACAAATATATTCCCTTTTAGTTCCAATATACCACTATTGTCATGTATTCCTCTCCTTTCATGTGACACCTTCTCACTAAAGGATTATCTCATCTCCTGCTCACACTAACCAGACCCCATTTCTATGCTTTGGTGAAACACTACCACCATAGAAATTTCACCTTTAAAAGTTATATTTGTTATATATAACCCACCAACTTGTCCTGTTGTAACACATAGATCACCTATAAAACTAGATTTATTTTGAAGTCATCTTGTGAATTGATCTACTATAGTATTCTCCATTCATACATGTCTGAAATATCACTTCACACCTTATGTGTGTCATTCTCACTGCCTTCCTCCAACCATATCACTCACCACAACTCTTACTTCAATCTCAATACAAATATCTAACATGAATGTAGAAGTATATATTTCCCCAAAATAAAAAAACCAATATCAAATGAAACAAGTTATTAACTTCTAAGATCATCACCTATGGAATTCATCGACATATTTTCCATGTAGAGCACCTCTTTCATAATCCGCCGACGGTTCTCTCCCCACTACATGATTCCACATGATTCATCCCAAGAGTGTGAACTCTATGGTGTCACATATCCAACCAAAACATATTCACGTCACTTGGAATAAATTAAGATCTTTCTCAATGTTCCTGGGACGATGTCACGATATTATAAATGATCATCCCTAGATAAATCTTTTCAAAGCAGTTATCAATAAACACCACCAAAAAATACCCATCACTGATGTCACCTTCCCCCATACTTTAACCGAATGAAAGTATCAGTCTTATGTAAACATTAACATTTCATCTATACTCAAACACCACACATTTTGAAGGTACTTCCATCCAAAATTGACTACCACATCACACCACTTTGAAAAGTATTCAAAGCCCTACATTTCCCTTAGAACCAATCTCGTTACCCCACTCATGTCGTTCTAGCATGACCATGGTGTTCTATCTGGGAATACATCGACCACAACACTGATTCACAAAATAACTATCTCATCTATAACACATACTTCCCACTATGATCATATAGAAATACCATAGATATTTATCACAAGCCTCCAATTTATCCATCCTAATGAAATCATTCTTTTCCCCAAATGATCACACATTTATACCTCTATGAAGCCCTCAAGGTCCCTCACTTTTTTATAACCACTCACTAAACCTGATTCCAGAACACAGAAGTTGTATTTCCCCATAGCTAATCCCAACATTTATCACTCATATCACCAGGAATCCCGGCCTATCAGCCTTATTAGAGATGATGAATTATCAACATTATCACCCAGAAAACCAACTATTAAGACATGTAAGCTCAACTGCGGGACCACCACCACGCCGAGGTGTCTCTTTAGTGCTTTGGTCACCCTTTTACCCTTTAACAAAAATAAACATTGTTTCCCGTATCATCCACTATCAAGTCTACAATAAATGAACCTAATGACCATGCCTCTTTTCCAAAATGACCTCACAACCAAACAAAATCCCTCAGATACATTATCTGGAATATAAAAAGGCATAACAATACACCCTTACAATACTATATGGAAAAAACCATGCATCAAACCTACATATTAAGAAAACACTCATGCTTCACATCTTAAGTAACATTCACACTGGGCTACCTTATTTGAGGCTACCCTAATTTTCCAAAACTATCTACCAATAACGCCCACATGATTCATAATTCAAAAACCTTTAACCTCCCCGGTTATCCCTCTCGGCTAAAATTGCACTAGGAAACACTATTTGAATTCCACTACCAATGTCAACAACTTCTGCATGTTTCATACATACAAAAAAACACTAAAAATCTAGCTGACTGCTCTCAGAGGTCATCATCAATGATCAAATAGTAAAACTACATAAACTGGAGACACGTTAAGAAAAACACAATAGATATCTCTTTCTAATCCATACACACCAAACTTAAACCAACTCATTGCTCGCTGAGGAAATCCTACCCCCACTCTAAATCAACATGTGTCTAGAACATCCCCAAAATCATTTAATCTTGGTCTCATAAAAAAATCATCAACACACATATATTAACACCATAATGGAAACACCCACCCTAGGGTCCAAAACACAATTTGCATGATTATAATCCTCAAAAGTTACCACATCCACATTACCAAAAAAACAACTCATAACCCATGATCAAAGACTTATTAAAGGAATAACAAGGACATCTATTTCACTATATAACAAAATTCAAGAAATCCTTATGACCGAGTGCTAAGGTATAAAACAATGGCACTCCCACCACTCAAACCACCCATACAAAGGGTCTGATCATGAAACTATGGGTGCCCATTTCCAATGTCCCTACCAGTTTGATCATATTTCAACTCTCTTTTTAATTTAATGTTTCCAATTAAAATCAATTATTTCACATTTCAAAACAGTGTATTTTCAAAACCCCAAGAATTTACACATTCTAAAACCTTTTTATTAACTAATCATTTCAAAAATAAACAATCTATTCAAATTCACCTTTCAAAACATTTATTTTATAAGGAAATTCTAGGGAAAAACAACATATAAAATTTAATAGTAGAAAAGTACACAACCAACATGTGAATCCCAAAGTACTTACAATCACATGCAATATACAAATGACCTACCAATCCTATGTGTCTAGAATGATGCATGAACTCATACACACTCTATAAACATACCAGGATAAGTGATAAACCTCACGAATCAATACCATCACATCCAAGTTCACCACTCAAGGTGGAAATAACAATCAACTCTAAAAGTAAAATATGTAACATCAATTACCACCCCTGTGGTCTTGGATTTTCCCTCATAGGTGGGTCTGTAAGGAACTAGGAAAGGTCCCATTACTATGAATAGACATTATCCTAAAATCATATCTACCATGCCCCAAAATGTATGAAAAAATTATTTTGGTGATTCCACTTTGTAACATCCCTAACTAGGTGTCTACTATCTTTTTCGCCGAGCCATGTCATCACATTACATCAAACACACCTCCACATGTGCCAGAGTCTTGTAACTAGCAGTGTGGGTCTATAGATAATTATTTGGGGATAATATACTTGATAATAAAAATAATAAAAAATAAGAATTAATAATAACATATATAATAACTATTAAAAACAAATAAATTCATTTCATGAGACAATTTCAATGAGTAACCAAGTAGAACATGCTATAACAACATGATGAATACACTGCATTTTATCCAGCCATAAAACATAAACTAAAACCAATCAACCATAAATATATAAACCCAAAACCAAGTCTCATCATGGTTCTAACCTCTCATCCTCCAAACCATCATCTCATACACAATCATACATCAGGTCCCTGTCCATTACTAGTATCAGACAATAATGAGCATCTACTCAGGCACCCCAAGTGTCATGGAATCCCAATAAAGGTATGATTACAACTTAGTAGGCCCCCACCGATGATGTCTAAAGAAATAACCAGTATGTAAAACAATGTGTGTAGAAAATAATGTTCATCAAGTAAACAAGGTAACAAGATATCCTTTTAAGTAATTATAAAACCTTCATTTTATCAATTAGGTTCTCTAGAGTCATCCAATAAACTAACTAACTCTAGTAACACTAGGGGCCTAAGCCATAATATAAGGGATTCACATACATTTAATAACAAGGGGAAATCAGTAATCATAAACTATTAAATAACCATTAGTTAACAATATTAAATTACATATTTTCATAATTTCTTCCATGTTTTAAGCATTATCATCATCTAAATTACATCATAATCCAGTAAATAACCATGAACAAGGGGATAAGTCATGATCCCTATCTCAATAGGGGTAAATATTTCATAAACAAACACATCACACTTACCTTGGAGCCTTAGTCTAGGTAGTCTCATTAAATGCAACAGTTAGGGGAATAGAGCATTAGTCCCCTCCCCTAACCCATGAATTATAGGGGTGGAAATTAGAGCATCATTCAAACCCGAAAAATGAGAATAGATCGTCCCATCCAAAATCCAAACACCACCAAACCATGTTGACATGTTTATATATATCCATTTACCATGTATTCCATATAGTAAACCATACACAGCCATTACACTTAACATTTACAATTCTCATTTTATACAATATATGAATCATTATCAAGCCTTAACTAATTAGAACATTTATCATTTACTTAGAATATCCCATTTAACCCATTTCTCTCTTTCATATCTTGACACATTTCTAATATTAATCAATTCATGTTCATTAACCCATTTATGTATTACCATTTTACAAACTCAAGAGTCTTTTGACTCATTCACTTTATTCAATTTCAAAATTTTCACATAATTCCAAGAAACCCTTTATGTTATATCTTAAACTAATAACATTAATCAATTAGTTCATTTTCTAATTGTGTAAACATTCCAATATACACATTATGGGTTATATTTCGCTAAACATTATACTCTTTAGATTATTATAGTCCCATCTGAACTTTTAATCTATGACATGGAATTAAATACAATATAAATACTCTTTAGAAATCAATTTTAAGCCACTAATTGAAACATTAGATTTATTCTTTAGAAAACTAAATAATTCCAAATGGATTTTATTTCCAATTTTAACCATTCAAGACAATAATGAAATATTTTTTCAAGAAAAGGGCCACACTCCAAAATGAAATCATTATTTGAAATTAATTAATAAATACCCCTTTTAAAATCATTTTATGTCAACAACTACTTGTAAAACATTCCCAAATTTCAAAACTAATTTTTAAATTGAATACCATGGTCGGTAAAAATCTAAAAACCACATTTTAAAACTGTTTTTAAAATCCACATGGGAACTTATCAAATAAAATGGATAATAAAATACATTTTACCTTTTAATCAGGACCTCAAACCTGATTACAATTTACAACCCATATCTCTCACCTTTACCTTATATCAATGTTCCCTAACATATTTTACCATTTAATGGGGTTAAACACACTTCATTTTTAGGATAAGGTTTGATCTTACATCATCCATGAACCCAATTGGGTCCCTGAAGGGGTTTTCACCTCAATCTATGGTCCAATTCAATTCCCATAATTAAGAACATTAGAACACAAAAAGAAATCACAATTTCACAACCACATTCACTTATAAAACATAAATAATTTAGTAGAAATCTCTAATACCACATTCTTCGTGCTCAAAGATGATTACTCTCCCAAACAAATCCCTTTGATTCATACTCAAACACCCATTAAATCCACATCCTAGAATATGATGAAAAAGTGAGGGATTTGGTCCCTCTGAAAAAGAGGATATATTCTAAAATATATAATCCATAAAATAGATAAAATTGAACTATAAGACCCACCCATATCAATAATTCTCATTCAAATACACTCCAAAGGCCTAATAATAAACGAAGAATCGTCCATGGAAGAGGTGAGGGACACCGGTTCATCAACCTTGTTATAGGGGGTCAAATGGTGTAAAAATTTGAGAATAAATAATTATATTGATGTGGGAAAATGGGAAAACCCCCCCAATTTTTAATGGCCAAATTTTTTGGCTGCCCGGTTAGGAATATCATGGTCCAACTCTGGGGCTCACTCTATCTAAGAAGGGACAATCCACATGGTTTCCTGGGTGCACCTGCCTGGTTTGGAAAACCATGAAGCACCTGTGTTATAACCTATATCTGAAGGTTTCCCAAGAGGTATAGTTTCGTGGGACAGGAGCATGATTTTCTCTAACCATGTGCCAACTATCACTACACACTTTTTTCCCTTTTTTCTCATCCTTTTGTGTCTCGCACCCTCAGGACACCCCAAAAAGATCTTATAAACTAGAGAACCACTTCATTATCTAAAACAAAATATTTTTCAACTAAAATTTAATGAAGTATATACATTAAATAAAGGTCAGGAACTAACATCATATATATTTATTATAAATTTATTTAGTGTAATCCCAAATATTTATGGATAGAAAATGAAATACACCATTCATGGAGACAATATGCCCTAGCTATGCAGGAATGTTGATTCCATTTTCTCCAATGGTGAAATAAATGAAATTTAAATAATATATTTTTATTCAATAGTCTTTTAAATTTCATATATATCACCTATAATAATTATGTTTACACAAATTACAATCCCATGAAAGAGTTAGTGAAAAAAACCACATTTTTTCCTGAGGCGGTTGTCCTCTATAAACAAAAATGATGTTAATATATCCCCCATGGAATGGAAAGTAAGAATTTATATTTTTAATTAATATTATAAAAGTTTAATTGTTTTTTATATATAATATATTTTCATTGATTCTTTCCTTATTATCATGGAAGTAAAACTGAAATGACAATTGATTCACATTGGTTTATTTTGTGGTAGTCTTCCATATACTTGAGTGACACTATGGTTTCCTAATAGGTTAGTTAAAATAATATAATAATGGCCATATATAAATACTAAATTCATAATTATATCCATCCATGGGAGGTGGTGATCTAAAATTAATAACATTGGTTCGTAGGCTGGTAGTCTAGTGTGACCATGGGTGACGATTTTGTGTAGAATTTTTGGTAAATTTAGTAGGATTTAGATTATAAAATTGATATAATAAAATATAATTATATTTAATATATTAATGTTTTTATATCATAATTTTCTAATAATATTTTATGTAGGTGGAGTAATAAATGAAATAAATTACTCGGTTTTTGATGTTACTATTTCTTTAAAAAAATATTTTTTTGAGAAAGAAGGCTTCATACAATTTATTTATGATAAAAATAAGGATTATATGAATAAGGGAGGGATTTAAAAATGTTTTTTGGATGGTACTATCCCAAACATTTTTTTAGAAATATGAAGTGGAGACAAGAGGGGCCGCCTTTTATACATGATATCGGTGGAACACCGATACTTTTTTAAAATAAAATATGATGAAAAATTTTTCATATTAAAAAAGGATAAAAATGGAACAATATTATAAATTTTAGGTGATAAAATCATAATATTATCTTAATATTCATTTTGGATATGTTTTTAGGTCATTTTTTTCGTAATGTTTTAATTTGACATCCTGGTACCACATTTTCACCTTAACCATAAAAATTAAATTTTGACTACATTCAATATTAATAATGGTAAAAAATAATTCAGAATATTAGAAAATTTAGGTAATTATGATATATATTATGGAATCTATTTTTCCAAATTCCATTAAATGAATTGGAATATTTTAATTTAAAATTTAAACCCAAAGATGTGATGAACAATTGATTTTCCAAACATAATAGTTTCAAAATGATAAAATGTATTTATATAAAAAAGAAATATAAAATTGAAACCAATGACCTAAATTGGATTAATATATACATATAATTTAAAGATTTTATTTTTTCGTTACATCTTGATATAATTTTTATGTTGTTAAATTATTTTTAAAATTGACAATTCTTAATAAAAACATGAATTTTGTCGCCATTCATTGATGAATTTACCTTTCTAAGAAATTATAAAAAAAATTATCTCCATTGTAATTTTTGGCATGATTATTTAAAAAAAATTATTATTTTCCCAAATAAATTTTATAAATGTGGAAAAAAATTACATTTAATATAATTGTGAAAAATGCGAAAAAACAAATTTTTTGAAAAGTAAACTTTGTAAGTGTAAGAATTAATTTATTCTTATCACTTGTATACAAAATAAAAAACATTAATGTTAAGATTTTGATTGAATGAAAAATATTTAAATATCAATAAAATAATTCACCAAAAATAATCTGTTTCATTTATTATGGTAAATTTTTTTTAGGCACATTAAAATAGTTTTTTAGAGAAATATTTCCTTTTTTATAAAATTTTTTATTTTTATTTTTATAATTAATTAGTTACAAAATAATTCATCATATGGATAGGCGTAAAGAATATATTTTAATAATTTAGTTATTCCTATCCATATAATTCATTCCAAAATATAGGTAATAATTATCATACTAAATTATATTAATTTAATAGTTTGTCACGTTTTATTAAAATTCAGTGTTGCACGTAAGTAAAGATAAAAAAAATATTGTTGGAAACACAAGATATAAATGAAATTTATAATATTCAAAGAAACTATTTCATGAAATTAGGTGGTGTTATATTCATCCACCATTAAATTAATTTTTCCCTCAATATTTGAAATTTTTCTCAGTAATATAGGTTTTAATATTTTGAAATCCCTTTGTTGGAAACCCAAATAGAAAACAGGGTTAATAAAAACTCATCTTTAAATGTTAGAAAGGGATTTTAAAATTTCATCTAAAATAAAACATAATTAGGTTTTCATATAGAAAAACATTATTGGGATGTGAAAACATGTACATAGAAGATAAAACTAATGCCAAAATACTAATAGAGATTGATAGAGAACATGATAAGGAGAAAGTTTATGAAAAAAAGACATAAATCTGTGATAGTTGAAAATTACACACATTCATTTGAAATTTAGTTTAATGTACAATATTTAATATCAATATAATTTTCCTAATGTAGATGAAATTTCATAAGAATATATACTAACATAGTTCCCTTCCATTCGAAAAGAACAATCTCATCCCTTGGTTATGCCTCAATTAATTTATACTTCACCACATACTCTAAGAGAATAATTTTTCATGTCTAGATCACTAAAAATATAATAATATCCATAAAATAATGATAATTTGTTATATATGTCTCTAGATATTATAAAATAAATTATGGTTATAATAGGAAATCAAATATAAATAAATCTGCTTCTTGTGCACATTAATATCTAAAACCTCATCCAGAGTTCAACATAAAATACTCCACTAACAGTTATCCTTATGAAACTTAAAAAAATAAAACATTTAAAAGGATATCCCTAAATTTAGAAAAAATAACTTAACCAATATCCCCCAAATATAAAAATATAGGCTCTTAATTTTTATATATAAGATATTTTTATACCTTGGCCATATATTTTATAGAAATATTGTAATAACCATAATTACAATAAAACCATAACGAAAACATAAATGCTTCCTCATTCCTTGAATAAAACCAAATATTATTCTGTACACTCCATGAATACATTAATTTTGTAAACTCAATCAATGATAACATGATCTATATTGTCATAAAATCATTAACCATATCCATGGTGGTCAATAATATTCAAATTTACATTATTTATATCCATATATATTTATCTCAAAATAATTATCTCAATATATTTATGATATTAGTGGTTACTTTACATAAATCATGTTTTTCCATAAAATATCACACTTCAATTAAATCACATTTCTAGGATATCAGTACCATTCAAAATATTATTTCAAATACATAAAAAAATCCAACCAGACAATCCTTATATATATCTTAATTCTTGATTTATAATATATATAAACTTCAATCATTCCACTTAATTCCTAAAATCTTAACTTGGATTCATCCTATTATTCCCTGATATCTTTTTCATTTAATATTTCTTTTCTATTATATTCATCATTGACAATAAAACCATTATTTATTCCACCTCATTGAACCTATTCATGACCTTTCCCCTTAGGTAATCTATTTGTATAATTCCCAGACATTCAATATTTAAAAAATTAAATTAGTGATGAATCTTTAATAAAAACATTATAATAATCCATTTCATTTACTGATCATTTCATTTAGCCCCAATTATTTCTTATTACATTCCTATCTTCTTTATATATAAAACATAATATTGTTTATTTGAGGAATTCATTTGAGTTATTCTTCCACATTACTGACAAATAGATAACTACATCTTATTTCCTCCATATCCTAAACCACTTAAGGTAACATTGAAATCTTTCAGTCTCTTCCTTGTTGAGTCGGAGTGTTGGATAAGTTAGAATTGGTTAATAATATATCGTTATAACTGATTAGTAATAATCACAATATCCTACAGTCTAATCATTACTCTATTTAGTTTCCCATCATAACATATAAATAACATTCAATGTTAACCTAGTTCCTTTTTTCTCTCAATTAACTAAAATAAAAAATCATACAGTGAGGAAAAAATATGCAAAGATAAAAACCAAATAATAATTAAAAACACTTATAATATGTCCAAAACATTACATATTATTTTCAAATCATTGACACATCAAAATAAACCTATTTCATTCATGGTCATTATTTGAATCCATTACGAGGGTTTACAAATAGATTTTACAATTTCAAAATTATATCCACTAGGAGTGACAAACTAGGTGTGTAGCATGTTCAATTTTCTTCTTGCAGGTAACACTCGAATCATGTTTGATTTTATTTATTCATAGTAGTTACCCCTGAGTACATTTTTTCCATTACCATGTTAATATTGTGTATCCGAACATGGATGTAATTTCATGGAAACCAATTACTCTATCATTCAACCATATATATTTATATTTTTTCATACATATAATTATAATTATATGTATACTTAGATATATCTACTAGGATATCATTTAGGTTTTATTAACCTCATTTAAAAAGGTTAACTAAATCGTTCTTTGATACAAACTATAAATGATCAATGTTATCTTATATATATATATAAAATCTTTGAAAATGAATATTCATTACATAACATAATTTTCTATGCAATAATTTATTAGGTCTATTAACTTTGAAAACATTGACACATAAAAAATATATACATAAGTTAAATACGTCATCTCCCACTATGTTCTTGATAACTATAAACCTTATTAAACATATCATATATAATAACATTAATCATAACCTAGGGAAAGAAAATAGAGGAAAAGTTTAGGTCAGATGCTCAGTAAGTGTAAATGAGTGAGATATCAACATATATTGAGATTAAGTGAATTAGAACGTGATAATAACATTCTAAACTCATATCCTTCATATCATATATCATAACCAATATTTATGGAATAAATATTTATAGATAAAAATACGTGAATCATAACTGAATCAAAGAAGATTAAATATGAGAAAATAACATTACCATAAAGAATATATTTTTAGAATCCACAAAATTATAGAAAAAAATTTTCGTAGTATTCAATAATCGTTACAAATTCTATCATAGTAGAATGGTTTCACTCCCAAATCTATTATTGAAGATAAGGTTTACACACAAGGATATCATAGTGAAAAATTTACCATTCTGAATTGGGTTAACTCACCATAATTATACTATATATCTAATAAGATATTTATTTTTACCCAATTAATTTTGGGAAGATATAGTTCCCACCCATCTTTGATCAAAACGTAACCACTGTACATAGTTATAAAATAACTACCGTCCTTGGTTATAATGTAACATCCATCTAAAAAATAAAACCAAACATACGTGTGAAAAAAATCCTTAAACATTAATAATATCAGAACCAATGATAAAAAAATGGGTTTCATATATATTTCATCATAATAAGACCTATGGAAATGAAACAAGTTTTATAATAATTTAATCACTTCATTTAAGCATAACACATATCGAGTTTCATAAAATTTTATCATTGAATAACCTATGGAAGGGAAATAGATTTCATAAATATATTTTTATCATAAAGATAAAACATACAGATAACTAATAATATTGGAATCTTTGGATTATATCCTTAGTAACACATAAGTAACATCAAATGATGTCATCTTGGATGGAAAATTATTTTCAAATATCATATTGAACATTTCTTAGGGAAAATCATTTTAATTGAAAAATAATTTTTAAAACTAAATATTTGTCAACTATTTTGGGAATTTATTTCATTTAAGATCATATTGAAAACTTATGAAGGAAAATTTAATTCATTTCAACACATTCAGAGGAAAATAAAATTTACACTTTTAAACAAAATTAAAAAAATATCCAAAATAATTTTCAGTAAAAATTTACTTTGACGATTATAAAATAATTTTTAAAACATTTAGTGGACATGATGTTGGTTAATACCATTCATGTGGTACAAAATTTATATAATAAATCCTTCCACATTTTTGGTAAAATCTAAATATATCATTTTCGGGAGAAAATCATAAATATTTCTTTTAAGACAATCTGAATGAATATAAAACATAGGAAAAAATTACGTTAATAATCCCTTTGGAAAATTTTAAATAATTTTTTATATTATTTTAATAAGAAACAACATATAATAAAAAAGTTTTTTCATTCGAAGTGATATATAAGAATTATTTTTCATAAAAACATTACACTGAAATCATGCATACAAAGTAAGAGGAAAATGAAGGTAAAACATGTCTTCTAATGAAATAAATATATTAGAATATAATTATAGATTTTCTTAGGGGATTAATAAAAAAAATTACTATCATATGAATAATCACAAATAATATCGATAGGCGATGGAATTTTACAAAAACCAATTACCATGTTAGTAACATTGAATCAAAATACCCATGAAATATTAAAATTAAATGAATCAAAAAATACCTTGAAAATAAATAAACAAACTATAATAAATATAAATGTGTCCTCATATATACCTCATAAAATAATATGGGTGCATAACATAACATATAACTCAATAAAAGAAAATTGGGATGAATATCTCAAACAACATTTGTATATTTTGAATCTGAACCCCATGAAAAAGAAATAATAAAATGGACCTATAAATAAAAAAAATCAGGATAATAATTATACAGTACATTAAAGGGAATTATATACACCACATATTATAAATAGGTTTTCAATATGGCATGTGTCTCATATAATATAAAATTTAGATGGGAATTCATTATGATAAGTCTCGTTGTCCATCCTAAACTTTCAAAAATCCTTTATAATAAATTTAATTATTTTATAAATATATTATATAACCATAATTATATATTTCATACCATATATTATTTACTTATGAAATTTTATTTACCATTTCATAACAACTCCATGTTAAAATCACATTTCAAGTAATAACTGATTTGTTTTTCATGTATATTTGAAATTTTTATTTTTGATCCATATACTATGATAATTAATCCATCATCTACAAAAAATAACCCTGATTTAAATATATTATATATTAATTATATATTTAGTTATAGAAATCCAATATAAAAAGATATAGACTATGAAATACACTATTCATGGAGATGGTAGGTCATACATATACATGAACTATGTTTCCACTTTCTCTATAGATGAAATAAAAGAATGGTAAATAATAAATTAAAATTTAAGAATAATTTTTACTTCATATGTACCTCATATATTCATTAAATTTACCTTTTATATCTAAGATGAAAATTGTTAGTGAAAAAATAATCATATCACTTTGTGTGTTGGTAGTCCGTCCTGCGCACAAATGATGTGATCGTATCCACCATAGAATTGAAAGTAAGAAAATATATGTATTATAATTATTATATATTTAAAAAAAATTTAAATATAGAATATATATTCATTTAATTTATCCTTATTACTATCTAAATAATACAGAAATGAAAATCACATCACACTGGTTCATGAGGCGGTCATTTATTCCACGCATGAAAAATGTTATTATTTACCAAAAGGTTATAAGATAATAAATTATATGGGGTATTATAATTACATAGGTATAATAATATATTAAATATCATATATGAATATAAAATCCATGATTATATCAATTCTTCAAAGGTGGATATGGAAAATTAATAACATCGGTTCATGTGGTGGTAGTTCACTGTACGCATGAATGATGACTTCATATCCCAATAGATGGAAGATTATATGTTTTTGTGTTTATAAATAAACATAATAAAATTTTATTATATATACTATCATTTTTCTATTATATAATCGTGTTTTAATAATTAAGTAATGAGGTAGAAGAAGATATGAAAGAAAAAGCTTGGTTTGGAATGTTACCTCTTCTTCAGACAATATCTTTTAGTTTATATAATAGGAATCATGGAATGGTATTTTGTATAAATTAAGGATTATATTATAGTATTTGTTAATTAAGGAAGATATTTTGGAATTAATTTTCCTTAACAATGGGTTTTATAATTTTGAAGAGGATAGGAGAGTGGGTGTCCTCATATACATGAGGTGAGTGCGCACTTGTAATATTTTAAAAGAAAATGATGTTACAAAGTTATTCAGATTATTAAAGGTACTAAAATGAACCATTAAAGAAACATAGTTTTAAAAAAACCAAATTTCTCTATAAAATGGATGTTAAAAAATTTCTAACTAATTTTACCCATTATTAGTTTAGTTCAACCCTCGATGAACCCAGGTTCACCTTAACCACAAAAACAAATATTTCACTTATTTTACTACTCATAATCATAAATAAATATGTTTAATTTGTTATAAAATTTATATTATCTTGAGTAAAAATATTTAATATATTTTTTTGTATTCAATTAATATATGTGGAAAAATTATAATTAAAATTAATATCATTGACACAATGTAAAAGTTGTTTTCTAAAGAGAAAATATACAAAAGATTAAAAATTATTTACATTAATATTAAATTATAAATTTTTTCCAATGAATTAAATTTTATTAATACACCTATAATTAAACTAATTTTACTTTTAAAACAATATTAAAATAATCTCGAAGTTTTCAAAAACATTCATTGAAATGAAAATTCTTAATAAAAACTAGTATTTTTCACCATTCATGGAAGAATTTATCTATTAAAAAATTATAAAAAATCACTAAATTATAATTTTGAAAAGATGATTTAAAAAACGGAAGTTTAATTTTATAAATAAATTTTTTCAAATTGTAAAAAATAATTTTTTAAATAATTGTTAAAAAGGAAACATAACAGATTTTTAAAAAAATATAGTTTTTAAGCATAAAGTTGGGACATATTCCTATCTATTTTATATAAAACACAAAATATGAATCATCAAAATTTTATTGAAAAAAAGACCAAAATTTATTCAAATAATTAACCCAATTTTAATTAGATTAATTCATTTAAATAAAACATGTTTCTTCGCATAAAAAATGTTTTCTGAAAAAAATAATCTATTGGATTTCAAACTGCATGTATTTTCCATTATAAATTATTGGTCACTAAATAATTAACTATATAAAAAGTATTAAACCATATATTTAAATAATATTTTTAATCCTATGGATACCCACATTTCCAATGGATATCTAGTTACTATCAGAAAAAGTAATAATATTTTTATAGTATGTCTTGTCTTATTAAATTTCTATTTCATTTGTAACAGAAGATACACTCAGTATCTTCTATAACTCATGCTATAATAGAATTCTAATTTATCTAGAAAAAATATTTTTTAAAATCTTAGGATGTTATATTAATAAATATTTATTACTAGATAAATTAAACTCTAAAACAGTCATATCCACATACCAAAAATGATCATCTTTAAGAACAATTATAATCCATAGATACCAATGTTCAATATTTTAATAGGTAATACCTTGTATATATATATAAATGATAATCATAATTCATTATATAATATATAAAAAATTCATATATATTTTTTATTATCATATTTTATATATTTTCATTATAAAATTTCTATTTATGTACAACCACAAGAAAGAAAATAACCCATGAATTTTATCTATATCTTTAGTTGTGATCCATTTTTAATTGTGATATATCATAACTAAAATCGTAAAATATTCCATTAATATATAAACTAGACCATCATTAAGATGATTTCAAATAATAATTTATGTTAGTTGAGTGGATGAAATAGTATCCTGAACAATTATCTGGATTCACTCACCTCTAGTCCACCTATATCACAAGGGTTATTATTTCAAAGAAAAGAATATCCCAAATCATCAATTAGTTTAATGAACAGAGTTTTTAGGCTAACCTATAATATGTTTTATTACACAATGTATTACCCCGGAATCTATTAGTTAGGTTAAACCAAACATAATTATCATGGTCTTTATATGTTTCTTTTTTAGAAGATATTCATACTTATTTATCAGCTTTTATTTGTCTCAGCATTTAACACACATCAAAAGAATACTTCATGCATCACGATTGTATCACATGAAATATTTATTTTCTCAATTTTCATTCCTATATGTATGCATATTTCAAATGATTTAGATTTTTATAACTTTTCATTCCCCTATGTTTAAATTTCCAAATCAAATTGAAATGTAACTCATTACACAAAACAACTCACATTTTGTGTTTCTCACCAAAAAATAAAATACAATCAAATTTGTGCAAACCAAATTGCATCCCATTCATGGGGAATATGAAATTATTTACATTAATGATTTATGATTTTATGAAAATATTAATCCCAACAAGGGTAGTCGTAGGAAGATAGATATCCAACCTCCACTTTTTATGACTTGGAATAAGGATACTAGAAGATGAGTAGTTTGATCCCATGTCCCTCAACCCAAGGATACATTTCTAAAGACTGATTTCAATTCCACTATAACTCTAATAAATAATATATATATATATATATATATATAAGTCATTACAGTATGTAAAATTCATTCAAATATCTCCAATAAATATCCAACAACATTGTAGATGAAAACTAAATCTCATGTAGATGTACATATCTTGTAAAGAATTTAATGATAATTTTATAATAATTAATATGTCATCAATATTTATGGACATATAATATTCACGTCATATAATAAAATATATATATATATATATTAATATTTAAATGGATGAAATGAATAAAATAATTTTATTTTCTTTCCCATCATGGGACATAAATATGACCATTTCTTATATTTTAAGGAATAAAAATATTATACTCGTAATTAAAAAAACATATCAACTATAAAATTGTTAAAAAGTATATGTAAGTCACTACAGAAATAATTTTTCCCTTTTTTAATCAATATCATATTTGACAGTATTATGTGAAGCTATATAAAATTAGTTGGGATTCTATAATTACATATGATCTCTGGGTTTTCAATAAGTCCTTATAAAGGTGGACTATTTTATCTTATATAGGAGCCTAGTTAGACTAGTCAGAATAGATTATTTATGATACACATTATATAACATATATTTTTTGATTCACTATTTTTGGAAAACCAAGACTATCCATCATATAATAATAAAATACATATCACATCTAATTAATTTATGTAAAATCATGTGAATGAATAAATAATATGGTATTCCTACACTAGACCTACCCTCAGTCTATAAAAACATAGAGTAAGATATTAAGTTATGATATATCAAAATATAATGTGGAGTGATCTAATAGTGAACATTAATCCATTTTAGACTGTAGAGACCCGAATCCTGACGTACATGGACATTATATTACTTTTGTGGAATACGAAAACACACACATAAGAACCGTAATAGTTTAGTATCTTTGGAAACTCGGAATATAAACTTCTAATCATGGTGAAATATCTTCAACATCTCCCATAAAGATCTTCTCTTTTTTACCTAAATCCTTTCTTTATATCCTGGGGAAAATAAAACATAAAAGGGTGAGCTCAAATGCTCAGTAAGGGTAAACAAAAGATATATCAATCACATCATATTCATAAGAACATAACTTTTGGAAATCTTAACCTGCAAAAGAGATCACAATTTCATAACATGGGATAAATCATAGTAGTGAAATGTAATCCTAATACTCATAACTTAAAATATGAAAATTTGTGGCATACACAAATAATCATAGAGAATCATTTCTTATTAGTCAAGACTCATTTCCAAGACTATCTTAGTGGACAAAGTCCCATTCTGAATCGAGTCACCCTCATTTCAGTCATGTTTCACTGAAGCGGTATAACCTACCATTCCAGCCATGTCTATCTCATGAGATATAAAATCTTTACCCAATGCATTGGAGGGTGATATAGGTCCCACCCATCTTGTAATGATACCATTCTTATGTGTTCCACAAAATCATAAATCATACATCATTGCATAACCCATGTAATAAAAATGGGAATCTTAAACATCGTGACATCATCAAACAATTCATATAAGATAAAGGAATTCATAAAAATAATTCCATCAAAAAATAATCAAATCAATGTATTAATAGGGATATAAACATAACCTTATATTATCTTAGATGGAAAATAATTTTGATAAAACACTTGAACTTCCATTCTTGAGGAAAATATCCTTTCAAATTCAAAAACATTTTCCTTTCATAACATGTCATACAATTTTTAATCTTAATGAAGTTGGTTAAAAATCAACTTGAAAACTTGTAAAGTAAGCTTCTTGGAAATAATGTTTTAAAAATCCATTCATGCCGTATAAGTTAAAAAACATTCTTCTCGTACTTTTGTCGAAAAAGACAAAAAAGTACCTCGTACAAAAAACGACAAAAGATTCATTTCATATCATTTACTAAAAACTCACTGAAGGGTAAAATTGGATATAAACTATTGTAGAAGGATATAAATATTACATATTGAGGAAACATGGATGTGGATGATAAAATACAACCCAGTAAATACCAAAGTATAAACAATCTCGGAAAAAAATGAGATTGTAATATTTCCCTTACCTTAGAACCGATTTGCTTCGTATGTGTCCGAACCTCCTGTATAATGATTTAAATAATGTCATTGACTTATTAAAGAATCATAATCATTGTTATGATATCATATATGGTTCACTTATGACTTTATATTACCCGTTCTTTTGTAAATTCAATGTTAAAGAGCGTTTTGGGTAAAATTGTTTTATTTGTCGTCCGTGTTTTGACTTGTAATTATTCATATTATTACATAGATCATGATTACTTAATTCCAGAAAATAAAACATGATTTATATATAATATATATTCAGAATATATATATAATAGATCAGTAAATCGAAAGAAATAAACTGTTCATGGAGACGGTAGACCGTACGTACGCATGAACGCTGTTTTCTTTTCCTTATTGAGTTTAATGGAATTAAGTAGATGAAATACATATATATACACATAAATAAAGAATCATTATTATGTCATATATTTCATTATTAATTATTATATATATACTTTTTAATCATTCATGAAAGGTTATCGTGGAGAATGAATCTCATCGCGTCATGGAGACGGTAGTCCGTACGTACGCACGAGCGATGATATCATTCTCATGATCATGGAATTTTATTGGAGTGTATGTATAATATTTCAGAATCAATATCACTTTGTAATAGTCATATATAGTTATTATTTACACCATTATACCCATCCAAGTAAGGTGGTGGTGGAAAATAGATTACACCACGGCGTGGAGACGGTATTCCGTACGTACGCACGCGCGGTGATTTCGTTTTCCGTAGGATGGATAGATGGTGAAATAAGGTTGTATCATACTTATAATAACATATCAGTATATTAGTGATACTTATTTTATTACTTCATAATTAAACAACCTAAGAAGAATAAGTGGAAGAAGAAATAAAGTTGAAAGAATCGGTAACAGACATTACCTCTTCTTTGAAGCGCCTCTTTGAGATCTCCTTTTAGGGCACTAAAATCGGTCTTTGATGAAGACCAGAACCTCGAGTATGTTACTAGGGAAGTGTAGAAGGTAATTATGTAAGGTTTGGCCGAGATGGAAGGCTCAAAGTTGTGTGAGGAAGAGAGGTACGAGGTACCCTTTTATAAGGGAGGAGAGGGGCTCCTTTGGAAAAACTAAAAATATTATTTTATTATAAAGTCATGTTCGGTTTTAAATAGCTCCAAATTGATTTATTTAGAAACTAAGGTGGGGATGGATCGAAATACTCTCATCCAATAGAATTTAGACAAGTTTAGGTTCCTATTTTAACCTTATCATTTAGATTTAACATTGAGTTAAATAATTTTACTTTCACCGTATCTTCTTGTGTTCTTATACTATAAGGTTAATAAACTTACTATAACAAGCCAAACGAACCCCAAGTTGTTTATTATTAATATATATAACCTTATCTAAGTCATTTTGCCGATCCTTAGATTTTTAGGAATAAAATAACAATTAATAATATAATATTTGTTTTAAAAACTATTTTCTGTCAATTTTGACACTATTTAGTAATTGATTTTTGTGAAAATCATAACGGAATTATTAGTTTGAAAAAAGATAATTAAATCAATACTAACATGTCATATTAACATATAAAATTAGTGTAAATCAAAAAAGTCTCCAATTATATTTATTTCGGTATTTATTATATCAATTATTCTATTTTTTCACTATTATGGTAATTACTGCATCATCATTGTGTCATAAATAAATTAAATTATTTAATGTCTAAAAATTATAAATAAAATATCATTATGTAGTAAATCTTATTATATTTATAATTATTATTTACAATATAATTTATCTTATGTATAACCCTATATTAAAATTTTTTATTAAATAAACATTGATTTTAACTCTTTTAACTCTTCTTTGAATTAAATAATAATAAATGTCCTAATCTAATCCAAGTTGGCCTAAATGGTAATATTTTATTTCTAAAGTTGTTTGTGGTCGAATTAAACTTATACAACAGAATTAGGACATGTGTTATGGTAAAAATAATATCATTTTTACCCTTAATTACCCTATTTACTTTTAACCGTGGTAAAAAAAAGTAAAAAGTTACTATTCATCAAAAATTATTTTCATCTCATTGAACCGCATTTTAGTTACTGACATCAACCATGTCTCTCGGATTTTTGAAAATCCACTCACAGAAGCGGTAAAATTAAGTTTTATGAAAAATTCATAATTTTTAACTACCACTTAGTGGTTTCACTATTCATCAAAAAATGAAAGTTTCCAGAAAAATACCAAAAATTAGGCCTAAGCTATATTTGATATTATGAACTCAAAAATGATGTCTATTTTACCAAATTCAAAACATATCAGTTGCATTAATTAATTTAAAAATTAATTTCCATTGTCAACACAAATAGTGTGTTCTTAAGAGATAATAACTATCAAAAGATTGACACTTGTTTATTTCTAGGTTAATGTGAAATTACATCCAATGACCACCACTGTATTAAATTGTAAAAATATATTCTAAATATACTTTAAAACCACTCAAATTAATATTTTATCACTATTAATTATTTCTATTGAAAAAGTTGTTTTTAATTAAAATTTAGTAATTTTCATTATTCATCAGAATATGGATGTTATCCGAAAAGTACAAAAATTTCACCCTAAGCTAATTTCGATATTCCGAATCCAAAAATAAAGTCCATTTTGAAAAATAAAATTTACAAAATTTCAAAAAGTGGTTATTACTATAACGACTAGTTTTAATAATATTTTAATAGCATATCGTTGTTTAGTGAGACTCGGTATTGCGTACTACACACGCTATCGAGAAAGGTTGTGATTGCGTGTAATGCAAGGCAAGTCAAGGATGCGTGTTGTGCAAGCTCCTTTTGGTGTAGAGTACAACATAAGACATTAATGAAAAGAATATTTTTCATAAAATCTCGTGGTGTTACATTCTACCCCCCTTAAAATGAATTTCACCCTCAAAATTTGTCGGGGTTATAAATGGTTTACTATTCGAAAGTTTCTTTAATATAAACCCACATCTTAAGAATGAATACCAAAACCAATCTTTAAAAACAAAAGTATGAAACGTAACGATTACCCAAATAAACTAATCACTGGGTTTCCATATAGGTGAAAATATAGATATGGAAGAGAAATCTAACCATCATGTTCTGATGGAGATTGGTAGAGAACATGGCTATGGAAAATCCAGCAATCACAAAGACATAAATTTGTGACAATCTAAGGTACCATCTAATTCATCAGATATAAGAGAACTAGGACAATATTTTTGGTTTTCAAGATCATTTCCCTAAAGTTGATGAAATTGGAATTAGAAGAAATAATTTCGTGATTTTGGAACTGTGTCAGCGTTGGTCATTCTTTGGACAATTTCCACTTCATCTCTTAAAGACATGAAGTTGTATTTGTCATTCGTGAAGTGTTAACAGATCATGTGATAGAATGATGGGTCATTCCATCTTTCTCAAACAAAAGGTTACAAAAGTTATCAAAAATACATAAGACAATCTATGGTGAAGTTAATCGTATACGATTCAAAAAATGAACTTATACTTCATATATCATACCGCGTAATAAAATAAAACTAGTTTCTACTAACCAGGGACTTCCTGTAGTCCAGTGGTAGGCGATAAAGGCCAGTCGCACTTCGGTTGTGGGTTCGATTCCCACAGCCTTGTCCGACGCGATGGGATATCGCCCGTCCTGCAGGTTGTCCTTTTTCTAAAACTACATTACTATAACATCCCATCAATAATATCGAAAAAACTTTTATCCTTAAACAATACTAACTTATGTCCAACATAGTCTATTCCAATCTTTAGGCTTATCCATAATACTGCTGTCCAATCTCATATTATAGTGAAAACAATTACCAAAGAGTTCATATAACAAGCATGTTAATACCATCGTTGATCCCCGTATATCATGAGATATGTCTTTTTGGTCACATTTCAAACATTCAATGGACTTAATCATGTATTCTCTTGAAAAATGAATACCCATTGAACCTTAGTGAAAACATTAATGCAGTTAAAAGTTAACACTTTCCATATACAAAAATCCTCAAAATTCTACATCCTCAAACCATGATATCACTTAGTCCTTATATCAATCATGATCTCATGAATACTATCAAGCATATTAGATTCTCTTTATCCCTTCAATATGTGCATATCATCTATTTTCAAAAAATATTTCAATCACTTTTCATGGTTACCGATGCCATAAAATTATTGAAAACCACAATAGAAAAAAACATAAATATTCCAATATTCCACGATACTATATACAACATTATTCTGGAATCCCATTACATAAACACTTAATCATTCCACACATCGTTTTCATATTCAACATCACCAATGCTGGTCGCATGTGACATCCCTTTATCCTTTGCCTTAAGTGGTCTCTCACGTCGATCATCACTAACCCTTGGATTAGGGAATTTATTAGCATAATGCCCCATTTCCTTGCACTTGAAGCATTGAAATGTTGTTGGTGAGTTCTCTGCAGTCTTTTCTTTATTGACATCATTAGAAACCCTTTTTCCATTACTTCGACACTCAGCTTCTTGATGACTTTCTTTTCCACACTTAAAACATTTTCTAGTCCCTTTAAGACAATCTCCACCATGCTTCTTTCCACACATTGAGCATAAGGAAACATTCATCTTATTTTCACCATTATTTTGAGATTTCTCCTTGATCTTCATTTTTTGTTTCTTGTCGAAACTATGATATGGATAAGTAACACCAACTTCCATTTCTACCTTGATAGCACAATGCATAATTTCATCATAGCTACTGAAGTCTCTTATAGCTAATGCCCTTCAAAGATTTGGTTTTAAGCCACTGAAGAATTGATAAACTTTACATTCAGGTTGGATGATAAATACAGATGCATACCTTGCAAGCCTTGTAAAATTCGCTTCGTATATACCAACAGATTCATAATCCTTTTGCATTAGTTCAAGAAATCCTTCTCCATCTTTGTTCGAAGAATACGAGGGAATTACTTATTGAAAAATAAGTTCTTGAACTCGACCCATTCCATGGACTCAATTTCATCTCTTTGCCTCATATTCTTGATAAGATTCCACCATTGATCAGCTTCACCTTCCAAACGATATACTGTTAAGATGAATTTATCATGTTCAGAACATTGAAGAACTGAAAATATCTTTTCAGTAGTACTGATCCATTGTTCAGCAATAAGTGGATCAGAAGACCCACTGAAAGAAGGTGGACGTTTCCTCATGAAGGACTCAATAGAATATTGTTCCCTTCTATGCTCATTTGGAAGTCCAGAATGATTCATAGCTTGTGTCAGTATAGCAACAAGATTTTGCACTCCATCTCCGATAACATTTTTCTGTTCAGGAGGACAATCATTGCATTGTCCATTGCATTGATCAACATGGTTCCTTCGGGTTCTAACCATCATCTAAAACCCAAAAAGAATAGTGTGAGAGGCAAAAACCATGCTAGGGAAAACAACATAATAAAGGGGTAGTATCCTCAATATCTAACATCTTAGGTTAAATTCTATGATTGTTACCGTAGTTCTAGGACTGTATCCTATACGTATACTTATCCTTAGGGACATCCCTAGACATACCTTAGAAATATCTCTAGGAATCTCACTAACTTTTTCGAATCCTAGTTTCCAAAGGTTGACTAAACCTTTCCTTTGATACCAACTGTAGAGACCCGAAGCCTGACGTACATGGACATTACATTACTTTTGAGAATACAAAAAGACACACACAAGGACCGTAATAGTTTAGTGTCTTTGGAAACTCAGAATATAATCTTCTAATCGTGGTGAAAGATCATCAACATCTCCCATAAAGATCTTCTTTTTTTTACCTAAAACCTTTCATTATATCCTGGGGAAAAGAAAACATAAAAGGGTGAGCTCAAATTCACAGTAAGGGTAAACAAATGAAATATCAATCACTTCATATTCATAAGAACATAACTTTTGTAAATCTTAACCTGCAAAAGAGATCATAATTTCATAACATGGGATAAATCATAGTAGTGAAATGTAATCTCAATACTCATAACTTAAAACATGATACTTTGTGGCATACACACATAATCATAGAGAATCATTTCTTATAATTCAATACTCATTGCCAAGACTATCTTAGTGGACAATGTCCCATTCTGAACCGAGTCACCCTCGTTTCAGTCCTATTTCACTGAACCGGTATAACCTACCGTTCCAGCCATGTCTATCTCATGAGATATAAAATCATTACCCAATGAATTGGAGGGAGATATAGGTCCCACCCATCTCATAATGATTCCATTCTTATGTGTTCCACAAAATCATAAATCATACATCATTGCATAACCCATGTAATAAAAATGGGAATCTTAAACATCGTGACATCATCAAACAATTCATATAAGATAAAGGAATTCATAAAAATAATTTCATCACAACATAATCAAATCAATATAATAATAGGCATATAAACAGAACCCTATTTTATCTTATATGGAAAATAATTTTGATAAAACACTTGAACTTCCATTCTTGAGGAAAATATCCTTTCAAATTCAAAAACATTTTCCTTTATTAACATGTCATACAATTTTTAATCTAAATAAAGTTGGTTAAAAATAAACATGAAAACTTGTAAAGGAATCTTCTTGGGAATAATGTTTTAAAAATCCATTCATGCCGTATAAGTTAAAAAAACATTCTTCTCGTACTTTTTTCGAAAAAGTCAAAAAAGTACCTCGTACGAAAAATGACAAAAGATTCATTTCATATCTTTTACTAAAAACTCACGGAAGGGTAAAATTGGATATAAACTACTGTAGACGGATATAAATATTACATATTGAGGAAACATGGATGTGGATGATAAAATACACCCCAGTAAATACCAAAGTATAAACAATCTCGGAAAAAAATGAGATTGTAATATTTCACTTACCTTAGGTCCGATTTGCTTCGTATGTCTCCGAAACTCCTGTATAATGATTTAAATATTGTCATTGACTTATTACAGAATCAAACTCATTGTTATGATATCATATATGGTTCACTTATGACTTTATATTATCCGTTCTTTTGTAAATTCAATGTTAAAGAGCGTTTTGGGTAAAAAAAAATTATTTGTCGTCCGTGTTTTTACTTGTAAATTTTCATATGATTTCTTAGATCATGATTACTTAATTATAGAATATAAAACATGATTTATATATAATATATATTCATAATATATATATATATATATATAATAGATCAGTAAATGGAAAGAAATACACCGTTCATGGAGACGGTATACCGTACGTACGCATGAACGCTGTTTTCGTTTCCTTATTGAGTTGAATGGAATTAAGTAGATCAAATACATATATATACACATAAATACAGAATCATTATTATGTAATATATTTCATTATTACTTATTATATATACTTTATAATCATTCATGAATGGTTATCGTGGAGAATGAATCTCATCGCGTCGTGGAGATGGTAGTCAGTACGTACGCACAAGCGATGATATCGTTCTCATGATCGTGGAATTGTATTGGAGTGTAAGTATAAAATTTCAGAATGAATATCACTTTGTAATAGTCATATATAGTCATTATTTACACCATTATACCCATCCAAGTATAGTGGTGGTGGAAAATAGATTACACCACGGCGTGGAGACGGTATTCTGTACGTACGCACGCGCGGTGATTTCTTTTTCCGTAGGATGGATAGATGGTGAAATAAGGTTGTATAATACTTATAATAACATATCAGTATATTATTGATACTTATGTTATTACTTCATAATGAAACAACCTAAGAAGAAGAAGTGGAAGAAGAAATAAAGTTGAAAGAATCGGTAACGGACATTACCTCTTCTTTGAAGCGCCTCTTTGAGATCTCCTTTTATGGCAATAAAATAGGTCTTTGATGAAGAAGATAACCTCTAGGATGTTACTAGAAAAGTGGATAAGGTAATTTGGCAGGGGTTGGCCAAGATTTAAGGCTCAAAGTCATGTGAGGAAGAGAGGGAGGAGGTTCCCTTTTATAAGGGAGGAGAGGGGCTCCTTTGGAAAAACTAAAAATATTATTTTATTATAAAGTCAAGTTCGGTTTTAAATAGCTCCAAATTAATTTATTTCTAACCTAAGGTGGGGATGGATCGAAATTATCTCATACAATATAATTTATACACGTTTAGGTTCCTATTTTAACCATATCATTTAGATTTAACATTAAGTTAAATAATTTTACTTTTACCGTGTCTTCTTGTGTTCTTATACTATAAGGTTAATAAACATACTATAACAAGCCAAAAAAACCCCAAGTTGTTTATTATTAATATATATAACCTTATCTAAGTCATTTGGCCGAACCTTAGATTTTTAGAAAAAAATAACAATTAATAATATAATATTTGTTTTAAAAACTATTTTATGTCAATTTTGACACTTTTTCGTAATTGATTTTTGTGAAAATCATAACAGAATGATTAGTTCTAAAAAAGTTAATTAAATAAATACTAACATGTCATATTAACATATAAAATTAGTTTAATTCATAAAAAGTATCAAATTATATTTATTTGGGTATTTATAATATCAATTATTCTAATGTTTCACTATTATGGTAATTACTGCATCATCATTGTGTCATAAATAAATTAAATTATTTAATGTCTAAAAATTATAAATAAAATATCATTATGTAGTAAATCTTATTAGATTTCTAATTAATATTTAAAATATAATTTATCTTATGTATAACCCTATATTAAAAATGTTTTAGTAAATAAACATTGATTTTAACTCTTTTAACTCTTCTTTGAATTAAATAATAATAAATGTCCTAATCTAATCCAAGTTTGCCTAAATGATCATATTTTATTCCTAAGGTTGTTTGTGGTCGAAGTAAACTTATCCAATAGAATTAGTACATGTGATAGGGTAATAATAATATCATTTTTACCCTTAATTACCCTATTTACTTTTAACCGTGGTAAAAAAAAGTAAGAAGTTACTATTCACCAAAAATTATTTTCATCTCATTGAACCACATTTTACTTACTGACATCAACCGTGACTCTCGGATTTTTGAAATTCCACTCACAGAAGCGGTAAAATTAAGTTTTATGGAAAATTTATTTTTTTTAACTACCACTTAGTGGTTTCAATATTCATCAAAAAATGAAAGTTTCCAGAAAAATACCAAAAATTAGGCCTAAGCTATATTTGATATTATGAACTCAAAAATGATGTCTATTTTACCAAATTCAAAACATATCAGTTGCATTAATTAATTTAAAAATTAATTCCCGTCTTCAACACAAATAGCGTGTTCTTAAGAGATAATAACTATCAAAAGATTGACACTTGTTTATGTCTGGTTTAAATGTGAAACTACATACAATGACCAACATTGTATTAAATTGTAAAAATATATTCTAAATATACTTTAAAACCACTCAAATTAATAATTTATCACTATTAATTATTTCTTTTGAAAAGGTTGTTTTTAATTAAAATTTAGTAAATTTCACTATTCATCAGAATATGAAAGTTATCCGAAAAGTACCAAAATTTCACCCTAAGTTAATTTCGATATTCCGAATCCAAAAATGAAGTCCATTTTGAAAAATAAAATTTACAAAATTTCAAAAAGTTGTTATTACTATAACGGCTAGTTTTAATAATATTTTAATAGCATATCATTGTTTAGTGAAACTCGGTATTGCATATTACACACACTATCGAGGAAGGTCATGATTGCGTGTAATGAAAGGCAAGTCAAGGATGTGTGTTGTGCAAGATCCTTTTGGTGTAGCATACAACAAAAGACATTAATGAAAAGAATATTTTTCATAAAATCTCGGGGTGTTACATAGACCATACCATCTGATATTAAAATAAAAACATTAAGCTATATATATATATATATATATCTGTTCATTAAGAAATAGTGCAAAAATATTTAATTGGTGATTAAAGTGTCTTTGAGACCGTTGGTGGGATTTTGTGGATATCTCATACTCAAAACATGTGTTAAAACACAATAATCAACTGGATCTATCATTTTTGAATCTGCATCTATATGAAGAACATAAATATAAACTATTATACATATTTTTTATAGATCTCAAACTCAGATGATCTATATTTAATATGTTTGATTGAAATCATGAAATTATATTGTAATGAATCTCTCTTATATAGACAGTACATCATCCACAAGAATCATGATATGAAATTATAGGATTCATCAAACATTAATTGTTTGATAGAAAATTCCATTGAAGGGTAGATAATGAATATTAAAGAATACATAACATCAAATTTATAATATTTTATAGTAATCCATAATTTGATGTAATTATTAATCTATTTTAATTTATTTGATCATTGAGGGAACACAAGTGTAAACAATTATTAGAAATCGAAAAATATTAACAAAAAATGTTTTTCTTTTGTGATACAATTATTTAAACATTTAAAATGATAATATTTCTTTTTTCAAGACATAAATGAATCATATTTATAATTCAATAAAGAATGAATATCATTCCGAACATGTGAAAGTTGTTGATACACTTGATTATCCATATCATATTGTATATTAATAATACATCAGAAGCACTACCATGCCTTATTTGATAGGGATAGATCAAACACTACAACTTACAGACATGCATATCTAGTGTTATGAAACAACTAAATTACATAATATTATTCACCTGTTTTGGTGTGTATTCATCAGAAATATAATATCCTAATTTGAAATATGGTAGATGAGATCAAATCATATATGGGTTTGTTACTTTCATCTCCTCCAATTATTATTCCCTCTATGTTTTAGAGATTTTGAGCTAAGAATCCTAACACACACATCCAACTTCTACTCATTGAATAAAAATAATAAAAATATTTATCTATCATTGAATTACCTCTAACACACCTTGTTCTACTAGAAATAAAGTAAATACACTTATTGATGATTCCAATTTTTCTTAGTAATTCAACATATAATGAATGGTGTATTTTTTTCTCTTTTCACATTATGTAATTTTAATTTTAATTTTTTAATATAATTTCTATATTCAATTATCATTATTAATTTAATTTATTTATTTATTTAAAAACATGCTTATTTAGGTATAGATTTTTTTGTATATTTAATATTCAAAAATATTGACAATAATAATTTTAATACTTTAGTTCATACACATTATAAACATCCAACTATCCAGTTTCATGGATTATATTTTATTGTTAATAACATTATAAATATTAACATCCATAAAATTTTGAAGATCAAAATGAGGGATAGATATTGGGTGATGTAGACGTAAATGTCAGTATTATTATTGCTAATAATATTATATTATTTGTTATATGTTCTGTTATATGTTCATATCTATTTAAAATGATTTTTTTAATGACATTATAGAATTTTTATTATTATAATATCATGATTTGAGAATTTTAATAAGAGATAGATTATTAGTAAAATCTATAATTACCTTATTTTGATACTACAAAATCTTGTGTAATGTGAGTTTAATGATTTTATTTAATATGATAAATGTATTATAAATAAATAAACAGTAAGGAAAATATTTCTATAAATATAATATTTTAAATTTTTTTCATATATTGTTTGAATATATAAATTAAATAAGGGGAATAAAGATAACTTTGTAGAATTATCAAATTTCATTAATTAATAAATCAGAATAACCACATCAACCACATTGTTCACTGTAGGAAACAAGGAAATTATATATTTTCAATTATTAAAGAATAATGATTTAACCACAAAGATTATGTTATTTGAATGTGTATAACTTTTGAGTAAATAATGAATAAATATTCTAATATCTATTTAATAATGAATTGAATGTGTTTATCCTAAAATACATAAATAATGATAGTGTAAGACAAATTAATATTATTTAAAAATTTCAATGATATAATTATTATCAATTTTGTAAGTGATCGATAAAAAGTAATTAGTTATCCATGAAAGTACATTTAGTGGAAAAGTATAACTTTATAAATAATATTGAATTAGTTTACCAAAAAATCCAATTATATCATAATTATTTGAATTAATTACTATTATCAATTATGGACAATGTCATGAAGGAATTTACATTATTCGTTTTTTCTATGGTTAGAATTACTAGGAAAAATGTTAATATATATTTTCAGATAGAATAATTAAATAATTATATGAGGAATATTTCAGTGTATATGATTAATATATTTTCTACTATGTCCCTTCATAAAAATTTATGTTGATCATATGTCAAATCTTCTTGACAACTATTGATCTCATATTTTATGAGAATTAAATAAAATCATGATTCTAATTATGATTTCATTAAAATTTAAAAGGAATCATTATTCTGAAAGAAGACATGTTGAATCATTTTTAACATCTATTTTATAATTGATGATGAAAGATGAGTCATGTTTCCATTATCCGTTTTATTATATTTTATTAAGAAAAAAATTATTTTTCTACATTTTCTTCATTCTCTCCCTATGCAGTAAAAAGGTATTTCTAAAACCCTATAAATCTTTTAATACTTATTTTTTATATTATAATACGATTTTTTAAGAGTTTCACTTTAGAAAACTGTGTTTTAATATTGGTTGTACATGTTAGACATGGTCTATATTATAAATCATCCCTTGGATATGAATGTTTTACGTGGATAAGGTGTCTAACCTATTTTACTTTTATTTAAATTTATTATATTAGTATCTACACATTAATTTAAAACCTTTTCCAATAAAATTGTTCGTAAATTGATTAAATTATTTACTTTTATTCATTAAGTTTTATAAGTGTTTGGTTGATACTGATAAGAAACATAAAATATTACATTTTATTTTTTATAATCTATATTTATGTAAAACTTATTTTTAGAACCCCTTTGAATATATCAATAGTGTTTTAATCATGAATATTTTTATTTTATTGTGTTTTGAGTTTTTATGAGTAAATTATTTTTCATGAATTTTATTTTCTATAAATTATTATTCTTTGAGTTTAAAAGTTATTTAAAATATCAATCTTACATTTTACAATATATTTGTTCTACTATTTTAAGAAGATAATTTATTACATTCTACAATATATTTTTAAAAAATTCTATAATTAATTTTTTTTGGATATATTGGGAACCATATATGTTACAAAAAACCAACCAAAACTAAATTCAATTTATATGAAATCATACTGAACTGAAAAAATGAACAAAAAATTCAAATTTGAAATAGGAATGATATGAAAGGTGGGAGAAAGATTCACTGACATGGTCCTAGTGCCACTCTTTCTCGTCAAACATTGGTAGATGGATCATATTCCTTGCAAATTAAATGATCTCTACTCAATGACCCAAAAAGTCCATCCCAATTCCCTTACTCCAATTTTATAGACGTTAGCATATCCACCTTCTTCCCTCAATAACAACATCATCCTGAATTCTATATCTCAATACATCTTATAATTTTTGTAACCATAAATGAAAACTAAAATACTATACAATGTGACATCATCATTGACTAGAACCATGCGACGCCACAAAAATAAAACCCACTAACAAACATATTCATAACCAACTATCATTTATGAATGCCGAAAATAATAAAAATTCATCATGATCTTGTAATCAACACCAAAAAATAGGTATTCAAATGGTTTTTAATTTTGTCTCAATTAATTTTAAAACAATAAATATAAAATTCTTTCACTTATATGAAAATTTTAGAAAACCATCACTACTATTCATATTAAAAAATTACCAAAAAAAAAATAATTTTACAAACTCTCAAAATAATATTTTAGAATCCCAAAAATTTAATATTTAACTACTCAATTTGAAATTTATTTTGATACATGTATTATATTTTATAATGTGAGGATATATTCTTTAGTGTATCAATGAGGAGTTTTGGGGGGTTCACTAATTTTTTAATAACTATTAGTCATTCTTGAAAAGGATTTTCTACAGTACTATGAGTGTGAGTTGAAGAAATGGTAAATATTTTTTATGGGGAATTATTGTAATTATTATTTCATTAATAAGCAATGTTTATATTTTATTTAATGGTTTATTACTATGGTAGGTATAATTTTGAAAAACATTTCAATATTTTCTCAATTAGTGGATACATATGAATATTATCAACTCTAATTAAATTAAATTTTCAAGAGATATGTCACTCATTAATTTTTCATTTTCTAATGTTGTTACAACTCTAAATTTTCTTTTGGAATATTCCAATGGATTTCCCCTATAGAATTATCTAAAAATGGGTACTTGAGTATTTTTTAATAAATAATAATATACAGGATTTTTTATTATCTATATATTTGGGAATGGAATATTGTTTTTTTGTATGATTATATAGAAATAGGAATATTTTTTAATTATTTTAACTATCCCTTTGTTTTTTCCCTCAAATACCAAAATAATACCTTTATAAATATTAAGATTTTTATGTAAATAAAGTTGATGAGAAACATTGATGTATTCAATGATTTTTTAAGTACCTCTTATTAATAAATCATCTTTTTATCTTTAAGAAGAATTTATTTGAGTTCTATGGTTATTGATTGGTTGTGGGTCAATATATGAAATAATCATTACAAATTAGTGGTGTTTTTCTTGGGTTAGTTTCATATATAGTCATATTATTATTGGTTCCCACTTCATGATTTTAATAGATTGAAAAATATGATGTTTCAACTCCACAATTGTTTATTGGTATCATATATTGTTAGTTATTATAGTTGATAACTAAAGTTTTAAAAAATAAAAAAATTACATAATGAACCATAAATAATTAGGGTATCTATTTTTCTGTAATCTATTGATCTTGGATTGAACTGTCTATTATTAAAATATATGAGAATTATTGTAATATACTATACATGGTTATTAGAATTTGTTTTATATATTGTTGATTATTTTATATACATTCTTTGTTAATGGTTAGGCCTCTTCTTATTTAGAATCGGAATGGTTTTTTGAGTAATTTGTTAATTTGTATGTATATAAGATTGGTTATCTCTTAAGAATTCATTTTCAAAACATTGTATAAGTAATGGGTTTTTAATTTTATCTAATGACGATCAAATTTTGTGTTGTACGTTCTTCTAACACTAGTAACTATATATGCATGTAATAATTATTGTAACTATGGATAAAAAGGTTAAATAAATCATGGTCAACAGTGGTAAAAATGGACCATGAATTTCTTTAATGTTTTTTACTAGTATTAGGGCTTCTCATTCCCATAATTAATATTATTAGTTATTCTATTTTTATATTTGGTAATGATTCATTTTCCTAGGTGGTGTATCTACCATGGTTTTCTTATCCAAAATCATTTTCAGTAATTATTCTTTCTATTGATTTTATGGTTACTTATTATGTAAAATATTATAATGAATATCTTGATATTATTTAATTATGAGCCTATTTTGAATAGAAATTTGTTTTGGGTCTTCATTTTTAATTTTATAATGTTTAGGGGTGTTTTGTGGTTTCAGAAAGATTATGATTAATCGTATGGTAAAAATCTGATGGGTGTTAGTGTTTTTTCATTATAGAAGAACGGTTAAAAATCTATATAGAAAAAACATGTCGGTTCCAATTGTATTTCAAATTCTAGCTAAATGGTTGGTTCATGGTTTACCAATCAGTGTAAGATTACCTTAAAAACATTCTAGACTCTTAATAAATTTATTTTCCTTGTATATGAATATGCCTTTTTAGGAATATGAAAACCATCCTCCTCCCCTCATGTTTGATCAAATTCTATAGAGCTTCACTCTTGTATATTCTTTATCATTGTATTTTATCATATGTCCAATGGTGATTTATTAAAGGTAACACTTCATTTCACATTTTTTATCCTCATTTTATTCTTCCATATTTAATAGGTTCCCCATTCCCTAGGAACCCATATATATTTTTCAAATGGGAGTAGTGTTTTGTGGTGGTTTTACAATAAGTTCTTAGATATACAATGTTGTAGAGCATGACTTAATATATGGACTATAGTTACCCATTAAAGGAATTTGTTTTTCATCCCATTGACTATGTTATTTTTATGATCTCTCCATTTATATAAAATTCATGGAATTTGTTTGTAGTATAAATCAACTTGTTTTGAATTATATTCATAAGAAATTATTGAGATTAACATTTATTTTTTTGAAAATTTATTGGCATGAAATAAGTTTTGTTCTATAAGAGTTTCATGTATTTCATTGATATAGACTAGGTTCATAATCTAGTAATCATTAAGAGGCTAATGAAATTATATAGATTGTTTGGATGGTGAATATATGCGTTTGACATTATTATTTTTATTTAAATGGATATTGCCTATGTTTTTTTGAAAGGTTTTCATACATTTAAAAAAGTCCATGTCATAAGTTTTCTATTATTATTAAAAATGAAGAATTTCATAAAGTACATGAAATAATTAGTTGGTTTTATTAACCATGTTGATTTTGAAGCATATAATATAAATGGTTGATGCCTATGAGATAATATATAACTACCCATAGTTTTGTTTCATCCTTTTTGGGATTATATTTACTCTTATGATAGATCTAAGATGTTTAAAGGGTGTTGTTCTTTTAAAGATTGTGGAAGTGCGGTTATATTATTATCTTATACCTTATTGATGTATTCGCAAATATTTTCTTGATTATATTCCTAATCAACAAGGTTTGTTTCATGGAAATATCACATAAATATATACCAAACATGATGTGTATGATACATAGTGTTGATTCTTTGTTGGATATGGTTAGTGGGACAATGATATTGAGTTTCATTGAGATGGATTGTGTTTACTGTGGATGAGAGACTCCCCTGGGATGGGTTTTGATTATCTATTACTTCAAGTATACTATATGACATACATGTTCGTATATGATATCCTATTGTCCATGTTACTAGTTCAATATTGTATTACATCACTAGAAAGGATTGTATTCCATGACTCTTGTGCATTGATAGGTTTTCCTATAGATGATTTTCATCCCATTATTATAATTTTACCATATTATTATATCAAGTTTCACCATTGTTTATATTACCTTATTATTTTTCCTTGTATTATGTTTCCATATGCTATTGTAAATCTATTATATATTGTTGGTTGAATATTTGAATTATTTTTGAAATTTGCGTTATAATGATTATTATATTAAGATGAATTTTTATTTATCCTTACATTTTAAAATAAGGCATCAGAATTATGTTTTTTAAATGGGCTATTCATGGTTTATCCAAAGTTATGGATTTTTTTCTTTGGTAAATTAATTTGAAATTATGTTTTTAGGAAATTGAAAATTTCATTGTTTTTTCTGTTTACAAGTGTTGAAACTTCCTAAAAATGGAAAAAAGACAATAAATATTTCCCTAGATATTCAAAAATCCCATAATATGTGGTTTTAAGAATTAAAAGGAATGAAAAATTATATAAAGACTTATGTCGCAGAGCTATGCTGTAGACCTAAGTGGCAGAGCTATGTGAGAAACATGTGTGAAAGATCTATGCAACAACAAAAGTCGTGCACCCCTATGTGGAGGATCTGCACAGAGGACCTGCACCACAAACCTATGTAGACACATGTTCCTTAGACTAGGACCATACTTTCCTATAAATAGGTCCCTTGGGTTCCCCACTTGAGGACTAAAAAAATTGAAAGACTCTCTGAAGCTCGCATTTCATAGCTCTTTTACCTAGATCCCTCAAATTGTCTTAGGTAGCTATCTATAACATGAGAGAAGAGATAATTAAAATGGGATAAGCATTTTTTGAAAGTATTTTTCAATTTTTAAATAGGTTTGTCCCCCCTATGTGAATATTATTCTCCATTAATCATATAGATCTATGTGGTGCACCTACATGACAAACCTGCACGATAAACCCCTGTGACACACCTGCACATTACATCTATGAGATGCAACAACGCAGTTTACCTTTGTGGAAAACTTGCATGAGGTACCTATGTAGAAGAGCTTGGTATAAAGCCTACATACCAACTCAAGTACCCTATTTAAATCCATTCATGGAAGTGTATCTCCTTCCTTGGTTCCATTACCTGAAAGGGACTAAATAGAAGCCTCCACCAAAACTTACTGACTTATCATACCTTCTGAAAAGGTATATTAGTGTGTCTCCTATTTGGTTTTGTATTTCCACAATCAGAGGTTTCCCACATTTGTCTTATAAGGGAGTTAGGATTCATAGAGTGTATGTGGGTTTGTATATCTACGGTCACATGGATATTTCTCCCTTGAACAGTGATGGGAAGTTCACAGTTTGGAGGAGTGTTTGGGTCCTAACCTCTCCCTTTTTAATGAGATGACCTGAAACCTCGGGTCTCTGGTAGGGAAGGTACAATTCACACTTTCATTTCCACACAATCATAGTATATTTCTCCCTCCCCTACTAGGATCAATTTTAGGGAAACCATCCTAGCATAATCCCCTAGATTTTCTTGTAGGAGGTAGAATCATCGCTCTTCATTTCTTCTTTAGTACCAAAGACTATAGGGGAAATGAAAACAAGGACTTTTGTTACCCTTTCCCTCTCCCACTAAGATTTCCCACCATGGGCAGCAATCCTGGTGTAAGCCCATAACCATTATCCCTTCATTCTTTAATTGGATTCATTTCCAATGTGAAGAGAACAAAGGGAAGGCTCATCACCTCTCCCTCATCCACTCTCACCACCATAGGTGCGCCCTCTTTCATCAGCGGAGGATGAAAATTGCATGTATCATTGTTGAATCTTTCACATCATCTTGTTTCTCACACTGAGAATGACTCGTGTGGGTTTTGAGATTCGTTATAAATAAAATATGTGTACAAATACTCACTGGAATGGACTATGAGAACTCCAATTCCCATCATAATTGGGATACATAGGAAGCCCTCTAAGGGCCCGAGCTCACCGGATATCCTGTTATGGAATCCAACCCTAATTTCTTTAATCCGGGAATCCACTTTATGATTAATCCCCAAATTAAACCCCCAAATTATCAAGTCATCCTTTTCCGGAAGTAATCCCAAAATCATTTCTCTCAGAGAACTATACTCTCCTTTGAGACTTATCGAACTATGTTTGTTTTGATTCCCATCCACATGGGATATGTAGGAAGCCTCCTTGAGGTTCAAACCCAACATTTCAAATAAACCTTATTCTACTAGGGCCATATTTTCAACAGGCTCTGATCTTACATGGAATCCCATATCATTTCCAAGTTCCTTGGGCTGCTTCTTCATAATTCCAACTCTATGTTTTAACTATGAACCTTTTGCTTAGAGGTTTTTATTACATGATCATAAAAGGTATGATGTGTCCCCTTAAGAGACACCAAACTAAGAGGGTTCTGATTCCTTTCACAAGGATACGTACGTATCCCATCTTATGTGCATGATCTCAAGATCAAAACAAACATTCATCTCCTTAGATGACGGTAAATTCCAGAGCGCCTCACTGAGTGGCTTAAAATCCCTATATCATCATTACAATGGTTATTAATAGAATCTTCAAATAGTATATTAGAGAATAATATTGATGGAAAATCCCAAATACATATAGATATCTTCATTAATGAAGTACCTTGAATGAATACTAATGATTCTAAATTTTACACATGTTAATAAGTGATTGAAAATTTCAAGGGAATCTTATGTCATGCTTGGTAAATTAATATGGATTCATAATAATGTATTAAATTTACAAAGAGAGTCCTGGAGTAGACAAAAATTCCCCCCAAAAGGGTGTGATGAGTCTGATCTCCCATCCTCTTGACCAATGTACATTCCTAAATATCGTAAAGTTCAAACATAACGAACACCTACCTTTAGAAAGCTGGTCCCCATTGGATAATGAACTATTGGAAGTTTTTGGTTCCATAAATAAATCTAATGGAAACCACCTCAAATAAATGATTCTTAAAACTAGAACACACATTTCAAGGACCTACAAATCAAAAATTGGTGAACCCGATATATATCCTTAACCAAGTAAATAATGTTACCCAGATGTTAGGCCCCTATAAATTGATAAAGGAAGGCCAGAAAAAAGAATCAATCATGCATGTCTCTATCTAAAAAAAAATGTTTCCTTAATGATGTTTTTTATTGTTTCTCAATTTTTCTTAGAATTACCTTTACTCCAAAATGAATTTCTTCAAGAAACCATCTATGAACTTCCCAACCGCTGCTCAAGTTGGATCCCCATCCATGGGAGGGATGCCATCATCAACCCAGTGACATCATCTATGGGTCTCTAATATACTGGTAAATGAATATCTCCAGCACGGTACAGTCCTGACTTTGGAGGCTGCTCAGTAGGCCCTCCAGGTCACTAACAATCCTCAATCATCTGGCCAATGATGACCGATGATCAAGAAGCAGATTGTGCCAACCAAAGTCTTCAACTGTTTCATGCCCATATCCCTAGAACGCAACAACCAATCCCTCCCATACTACAGGCAGGTGGATCAAGAGGTCACTCAGGGCCTCTATTCAAATATGTAGGGATCATTCATGAGGACTCCCACCAACAATCACCGCTAGCAGAATCGCGCGATAGTGAACCCCAAACATGATTGGGTTGTTGCCTCTGGACATTCGGCCTAGGCCTCTCAGACTCGGGCATTCAAGAAAAACAACTGGGGACAACATCCAGACAATAGGGAGCAGGTTCTTACTTCAACCCCTTCCAGAGAAGTCCATCAACCTAACTTGATGGAAAACAATGATCAGGACCATACACCCATCTATCTTAATTTTGATGCCCCGTAGACTCTTCTGGCATCAACCCTACAATCCCCCTAGATAAACCAAGTGGAGTAATGTGAATAGGCACATACACCTATTTACAAATTATCAGTAAATCTGTAGGCTCATATGATTGGGATTAAATAATCTCATCAATCAAATATAGTGGAAACTGGTAAACATGAATATACACCTTCTTAAAGTCATCAAGCTTTCCAACAGTCTCATTTGGTAGCACGCGGAGAAGTTAGTCAAAAATATAATATGAAAAATCAAGGGCAGACCCAACTCTCTACCACATTACATGAGTACAGCCAATATCTTTTGAGAGGAAAAGGAGGATCAAAGCAGGAACATACACCTAATCCAGATATGGAATGGACGTATATTCCCGTTCTTGATATTTTAGTCCCCAAAAATATTTTATCAATGGTGAAATGGCCGACGAAAATCTCTACCCATATTCTGGAAGCATGCTAGGATATTATAAAAACTAATTCAGTTGTACCATGGGAATAAACACATAAATATATCCCCACACATGGGATGACACATCGACATTCCATCACGGAGTAGATACACACCTCTATTTTAGTACAAGAGGGTCATGGGGCATACTCCCCCATATTATACAGAAAATAAGATTGGGAGCATACACCCTTTTCAATTGGAGGTAATCGGTATGTTCTGATGGTTTCTCCAAGGGATGCACATACACCTGGCCATGAATGCATACTTTTCCCAGTATGTGGCCCCAACTAATTATAAAAGAACATCCATGAAGAACTCTCTCCAAGAAGTTTTGGAAAATCAAGAGTCAAGTTGTGATTTGGATCCTTTTAATGATGGAGATATTGAAGCCCTCAGACATTAATCTGTTGCAGATCATGATCATATCATCTCATTAGAAAATTATAAGAGTGGTAATAGTAATTATGAAGTTACCCATAAGAAACTACATCATGAAGGATTGCTACATGAAAATATGGTCAATCCAGAGAGTATATATTTTGATGGTACCCAAGACAACTCTCTGTGTGGCCAGAAGACCAATGAAAAAAAGGATTTAGCCCATCCTGTAATCCAAAATGGTGATCCTCCCCATGATGGCATTCAATGCAAAACTCCTCTCCTCTAAAGTATTTCTAATTTTCAAGATAATTCTATAATTGATAACGTAGCAATGATAAAGCCCTACTATCTCAAGGAACCTGTAAACACAAAGCCAGTCACGTCTAATGCCTTGTCATTGACAGGTGAAGCACTTTCTCAACCCGATGACATCTTAAGGGAACAGTGATTCTCCGAACATACATTGGGTAATTTGTCTTCTAATATAGAGCATCCACTTTGGTCAGACCAAGTGGAATAACCTCCTGTGAAAAACAATGAAGATATGTTAAAAATAAGAAAACAATTATCTAAAGGAGAAATACCAGTCATGTTCTGGAATTTGGAAAATTCTCAATATTATATTCCGGAATCGATGGCAGAAGATTGCATTCATGGTTTCCACCTCAACATATAAAAAAAACATCATCATTTGAAAAATAAATTATTACCATATGATAAATAAAAAAATCATTTAAAGGTAATATAATTGTTGCAATGACAAATTCATTGGGCATCTCTCTTAGTTTCCCAGCATCCAAAGGCTGAAAAACAACAGAGAACCCTTCAGCATGTATGCCTCAATGCTTTAAAGTAGTTTCACCAGTTAATTTCTGATTCCCCGTCTATTTTTCATGTCAGAGGATGGGGTTCACATGGATAATTTCATTTCACTGCACTCCAGAATTAGCAAGGTCTACCAAAAGTGGTCTCATGTAGTGTTATTTCCCACATTCGGCCACAATAAATACATTTTGTATGTAATCGAATGTATGCTCAAGGCCAGGCCTCAACCAGCTCTCATCAGATTATGTCCCAAAGAAAATAAATTTTTTCAGTTACATTTACATCAACCATCTATGAATCTTGAGCAGGAGTCCCACTTAGAGGATGTTAGGCATTAGAGAATGAAAATATCTGAAATAGCACAACAATCTTCCGAAACAGGTGATTTGAGTGGTTGCTGGATAATGCACCTAGCTAATGTCTAAATAAAATGATTCAAAATCAGAATAGTAGTTTCACAAATTTCAACCATAGAAGTTAAAGAATCACCCTAGTTTGCAAGTCTAGGGGCTCATTTAATTCCACCTTCAAATTTATTAAAAAATGTTCAATGATTTGATGGAGAAGGATAATAGAAATAGCCCTAGCCTGCTGGGTTGGGGGATTTTTCACATCTACAATCCCCTCCTTAGTGAAAGTTAATTTTCTCCCGATTATGAAAACAGTCACAAAGAGATCACACAAATGAACTATCCAAGGATTCCCATTGGGTTAATATCCATAAAACAGCTTCTGAAAATCCATCAAATAGGAGAATATAGCCTCATTGAAGATACATCTAGAGATGATCACACACAAATAATAATATAATGGTATCAATGCATTATGATTTAGTGAATACTATTAACACCACTATAAAGGATCCTCTAGAAAATGAGTTTAGTTCAGGGGAATCTGAAGACGAAGTTATTATTCATAATACGGTACATAGTGAGGAATATAAAGAAGGGGTACGTAGCTGAAATCAGAGGCATATCCAGAATCTAGGTATGACTTTAACTAACCAACTCCCACCCCTCCGAAAGATATCTAACAAGGGGAAAGCAAAAAAGTCAAATTTCAGATCACTTTTCCACTAGAGAAGGTCAATCTCTTTCACATGAAGAGAGATTTTCACAGCAAGAAGAAGAAATTAACTAGTTGAAAAGACGCAATATAGAGTTACTTCGAAGTATCATTTATTATAGACATACTCCCCATGCAGGTTCTCAACATGAAAATCCTGTAGGAGCTCCTCAGCAAAGAGGATTTGTAGTAACTACAAATATAGATAATTAATTACCTCTATTGGGTACATAACCAAGGCAGGAACAATCACATCCTGATAGGCTTGTACCCAGGTGTTATCAAAGGAAAATATCACCACCTCATCAATGGTTTTTCCGGTTGTCACACCATCTCGAGCTTCAGTTTTTGTACCTTCACAGCTTCCAGCTCGTCTTGATATTCCCCAAATTATAATGAACACAATTCAGGAATTAACGACTCAATTGGAAACTATAAAGTCAAGAAATGTGCCAGTTCATCCATAGAAGAATGCTTACCCTAAATAGTGGGATAGAATTCCTCCTCTACCATATTTTGTGAATACCATGTTCCGAATTTTTAATGGTTCGGTAGATCCAGAACAACACTTAACACATTTTGTTTATCGTTGTGATCCCATGATGAGAACTCCTCCATAAAATAAAGAAGTTAATCTTAGGTGTTTTGTGCAGTCATTACAGTGACCAGATTTTGTCTGGTATACAAGTTTAAAATATTGATCAATTATTGGACCGAAATATCTCTATCAGAAATTCCTTCATCAATATAGATCAATGCTACCGAAGAGAATAGTTTTTTATCTTAACAATTGTAAACATAAGAAGAATGAAAAAGTTTCAGATTTCATTGTTCAATGGAAAGTATTAACATACTCCTTAAGTCTGGGACAACCATAAAAATAATTGATACTAATTTGTGTAGAAAATCCACATGATGAGTTACGCACACCACTGATCCCTACGAAATACATAGGAGGGTTTCGAGACCTTACTTAAATCGCTCAACAAATAGAAGATTCTATTATAGAAACTAATGATAAAACTCATGTAATTCCATCAACTCTAGGGAGGAGAATAGGGAAGGAATAAGATGCTATAATTACACTCAACCAAGTACCTGTACCTACTTCCACTTCAAAACCATTATCATATTGAAGCGATTTGCCTCCTGAGCATCAGCAGCAATGACCGCCTAATTAAAATGAAAAAATATATCAAAGGATGAAATAGTTTGATGAATTAAAAAACAAATTTTATTCCATCCAGAACCTACAAGTTCCTAGTTACTTCATCTCTGCTCTGGAGAACAATTTTTTTTAGTTTAAAAGGCCAAAGAAACTATATAAAGAAGAATATGAAGATCTTATGAATCATTTTCCCTTTCACAAGATATTAGGACATCCCATATAGAAATTTTTTGTTTTCAAGGACCTCCTCCAAAAGAGGGTAGACTCAGGACAAGTGAAACTGAAATGTTTTTCATCTCAAGTAGCATGTGTTACTGCTACTGATCCTGAATAAGAAAGAAAATGGAAGAAAGTAAAAAAGTAAATAGGTGCAGAAATATGATGACTAGATGATCAAGAAAATGATCAAATGGACTCATTCCATTTTACGAACAGAGTTGAAACAAAAAATTGTGTCTTCTTCCACTTGTTCCACAGTAAAACCACCTTCATCAAATCGCCAAACCTCAAAGATACGAGATAATCAGAAGGATAAAGAGCATTTAGAAGGATATGAGCTCATGTTATGGCCAAAGTTTTCCATGACCCTAGAAGATTTCATACCATCTGTTTCAAAATCATAGGCACCAACACACCAAATGGCACAACCAGAATTAACATGCAGAGAATAATCTTCATTAGATGAAGAGTCGATATTTGGTTCTGTCAATGTTATCCACATAACAGATCCTTATACCTATGGTGATTCTGATTATAATGAGCCATAATTCCTTATACATAACTGGGGAACCATAGTAAGAGGATATGGTGAAGGATAAATGGGAAGACCAGGGAGTTCTAAAAATCACAATTTTAACTCTAACCCTTCTCAAACTGTGTATGCAGCAGAAACTTAGGGAAGATCCCTTTAACGGGCTCAACCGGAACATGGAGTTTCTTTCATGAAAGGCAGTTTTGGTTCTAACACAATTATTTTGGAGGACCGATTAGAAGTCACATCGTCTTCCAACCAGCAAATGAATATACATATTCTGCCTCATCTACCAAATCCAGTAGTATTTCTAGCTTCTTCTCTGACACAAGGTACATCTATATCAGAATTATCAACTTCCAAAGCACCTGAAAAACCACATATCTATGCTTGGAAATGTAGACCTTTGGAAAAAAGTATGATGTCTTGAAACAGTTATCCCAAGTACTGGCCAAGCCATCAATTTTTTATTCATTAAATCTATCAAAAGACCTTCAAGAAGCACTTATTGAGGATTTGTAAAGTCTTAAAGAGTCTGAAATTGAAGTTACTACTATTGAGGTTTATCATATAGAGAATGATCTTGTAGAATTTCATGCAGTCGTATCTTTTACATATGAAGATTAAGATGATTTTGTACATGGAAATATCAAACGCTTGTATTTATCTGGCAAGGTCAATGACATAGACATCTGAAGGGACTTCATTGATAATGGTTCCAGAGTCAACCACATTCCCATTCATACACTTCGTCGATTAGGCCTGAGTAAATCTAACTTATCTTCTTCCACATTAATGTTAAAATATTATGATAAGAATGATAAAGAACCTCTGGATGAAATTACACTCAGAACACAGTTTGGAGATCTTGTATCAAATTCAGACTTCATGGTTGGTCTGCAGGACTCAACCTTCAATATTCTGCTTAGAGGGCCTTGGATACATCATCATGTAGCCATAACGTTGTCATACCACTAGGTTCTTAAGTAATATTTAAATGGTAAAATTGGGACGTCGTATGGTGACAAGGCTCCATTCAAAACGTGTGAATATCAATACATTCAGGCATAGTTTTATCACACAAAAGTAATGAAGACCATAATAAAAAAGATAACCACAGTTAATGCTTTGAATGGATTAGAAAAGATCTCGTCAAATCCATTCATACATTTGAGAACAGATTATGTGATACCCATCAATCAAATTTAAATGGTAAAACCAAATCTAAGCACTCATCTAGTAACTTCCATAATGTCAATTGCAGAAACTATGCCTGAAAACATGGTAAAATTTGATGATTCACCAAGTAATGATGGCAGATTAAATGGAGGTTTCTTCAATTCTTCCATTGAACTACAATAAGCCTCTACATTGTCAGTAAAAGTAGAATAAATTGTAGAACTGTTAGAGGAATACAAAGATATTGATTCCCAATCCACCGTCTCCACTTTACTACCACAAGAAGACCCTTCATCATCAATAGGGTCAGATATGGTGGCCTCTTCTTTTGGATGTTCAAATACTAACTCATCCCTTAACTCAAGAAGTTTTTCCTCATCATCTACTATGAATGTATAAATAGAAGAGGTAACACATAATGAATAAGAAGAGGAAGATCTCAGGGATGCTCTTCTTGCATTTGAGGAAGGTGCCTCTACAACTGTGAATAAGCTTAGAAAAATAAATCTAGGTACATAAGAAGATCCAAGCCCCACTATAATTTTTTTGGTCATTACTTCTGAATATTAAGAGGTGTATGCTTAATTTATAAAGCAACACAGAGATATATTTTCTTGGAATTATATAGAAATTTCAGGTCTTAATCCTGGTGTAGCCACCCATCATTTGGGTCTGCCAAAAGAACATCATGGATTCAATCTGAAAGCAAGAAGAACACACCCAACTTTTTCCTATAAAATTGAAGTTGTAGTTGATAAGATTATAAAAGATAAAATTTTCAAATAAGTTAAATATCTCAAATGGCTAGCCAATATTATCCCAGGTAAAAAGAATAATGGATAAATAATATTTTTCCATGATTTTAGAGACCTCAACTGACATTATCCAAAAGATGATTTTCTAGTTCTGATTACAGAACATTTAATTGATGCAATGACTGGTTATGAAGTTATTTACTTCATGGATCATTACTCTGGGTATAATCAAATCTGTATGGACCTAGAAGATGAAGAATTTATAGCCATCAAGATCCGCTCAAGGTGTGTTTTTCTATAGGTTAATGCCCTTTTTATTAAAGAATGCAGGTGCAACATATCAACGTGTCATGCATCATATCATCAAAACCTTAGTAAAGAAATCTGTTGAATGTTATGTGGATGATTTTGTGTTCAAATCCAGACTATTTTCCAATCACTTTGATGATCTAAATATTACATTCATTGAACTTTAGCAACATAGTTTGAAGATGAACCCCTTGAAATGTGCTTTTGGGGTAACCTTAGGAAAGTTCCTTGGTTTCATTGTACGCCATCATGATATCGAAGTTGATCTTGAGAAAACAAAATCAATCCCTTTTATTTAACTTCCTTGAAATTTGAATGAATTAAGAGGATTACATGGAATCTTATCCTATATTTGGCGCTTTATTTCCAATTTGGCAGGGAAATGTCTTCCCTTCACTAGATTAATGATGAAGGAAGTCACCTATTAGTGGGATGAAGATTTCCAAAAAATAATTTGATACCCTCAAGAAAAACCTCTTGAGTCCACCAGTTTTAATGACACTTTTTGTTATAAGTCAACTTATCCTATATGTGATAGATTTAGAGAAATCACTTGGTGCCTTCCTCGCCCAAAATAATGAAGCTTGGGGTGTAAATATTCTTTACTATCTCAGTCAAACTATGCTTGATGCAGAAACTCTGTATTCATGTATTGAAAAGTGGTGGTTGGTATTAATCTTTATAGTTTAGAAATTGAGGCACTACTTGTAACATTATGAGATTCAATTGGTATCTTGTAGTAACCTACTCAAATTTATCCTCAGTAATCCTATGCTTACCGGGCATCTGGCACGGTGGGCGGTTATCCTGCTACAGTTTGATATCAAGTTAATACCTCTGAAGGAAATAAAAGTCCATGCTCTGGGTAACTTCCTTGTTGAGCATCCATCTGCAGAAGATACATCATTAAATACTGAACTTCATGATGAATGGGTCTTATCTATTCATGATAATTCCCAAACATGGGAAATATACTTTGATGGTGCTTCAAGAAGTCCAATAGGAAAGATAATGAAAAATCCTAAACTCAACAATGTTGGGTTAGGAATTTTCTTTATTTCCCCAGAAAAGGTAGTGTTGCCTTATTTTTTCATGTTGTCAGATGGTGGTACCTACAATGAGGTAGAATATCAATCTCTCATCGTAGGTTTATAATTGTCCCTTCAGGTTCAAGTGAATCACTTGAAATTAAAAGCTGATTCAGAGTTGGTAATCAAGAAAATCAATGAGGAATATTCTATTTGAAAAGAAGAATTAATCCCTTTGTTTGATTACATCAGAGGGTTAATGGATGATTTGCCCTTAGATCTGGCACTGTCTTTTGTCCCGCGATCAAAAAATGCCCAAGTTAATGCACTAGGTAATGTTGTTTCAGCTTTGCCAGATCTAGATCAGGATGAGACAATCATCAGCATAGCCCATCATTGTGTGGTATTACCTTTCATTAAAAACATAATAGAGGAAATTAATGAAATTATCCCTATTTCTGAGCCTTATGGTCATACCATGGGATAGAGAACAACCATCATGGAATATCGTCAAAATGGAGTACATCCACTGATTGGGGCTGAAAAAGAACAGATCCGGCGATAAGAAGCTAATTTTACTCTTTTTGATAGCCCAGGACATCAGAATATCCTTTATAAATGAGGATTCAATGGAATTCTCTTCAGATGTATTGATGGAGAAGAGACTGTAGCTTTCATGAAAGAAGTACATTCAAGTGCTTGGGGTGCCCAACAGTCTCGGCACAGACTCTCTGATCAGATCTAAATTCCTGGATACTTTTGGCCTTCAATGACATAGGATTGCACAAATTTCACTAAGAAATTTCATCCCAACCATGATCATACAAACATTATTCATCAACCCCTAGAGTTTCTAAATACAGCTAAATACTCTTGTCCCTTTTCCACATGGGGAATGGATATCATAGGGACTTATCCTCCAACCACGACTATGCAGTTCAAATACATTTTTATTGCTGCAGACTTCTTCACTAAATGGGTTGAGGCAATAACTCTCAAATAAGTCGGAGCCAAAATAATTGTTAGTTTTTTAAAAACTAATATCATTACCAAATTTGGTATCCTTCATACTATTTTGATGGCCAATGGTACCATTTTTTGTTCTGCTGAGGTAAAAAAGTTATATCAAGAACAAAATATTAAATCCAACCATTCATCTCACTGTCATGCAGTATCCAGTGGATAGATAGAGGCCTTCAATAAGACACTACCAAATATACTCCACAAGATTGTGTATAAAGATAATAAATCATGGCCTGATAAACTTTTTAATGCTTTATTGGATTATCAGACCACTACCTGTACTTCCACCCAAGCAACACCTTATTCATTGGTATATAAAACATAAATAGTTTTTCCAATATAAATCAATTTCCTTCACTCATAGTTTCAATCCGTGATCAGTTATCTATAGATGAGAGGTCATTGAAATGGTTTGATGAGATGGAACTATTAGATGAAAAAATATTGCATACTTTTCATCACATGGAATTCTACCAGAACAGAATATCATGAGATTTTAACAAGAAAGTTTTCATCCGTTCATTTATTTAAGGAGAATTTGTATTGATCTTCAATACTTCAATGATACAAGGAAATAAACAAACAAAATCTTGAGCCAATGTTGGAATTATTTTGTTCAATACATGATATCTAGTCAAATGGATCTTATTCCTTAATCTTAGTGGATGGAGAACTCATTACAACTCTATCCAATGCGAGATTTTGGAAAAAATTCTTTGTGTTATTGCACAGATAATTGGTCCTAACTAATAGACTGAAAACTTCATAGTACCAAGTCCTAGTTGCAAGACATTAAACTACATAGAAACCATTTGCATCCATGCTACATGAAGTTAACATGCATAGAAAATTTTTCCTTGTCACACGTCACTAAAACAGCATGACACCATTTGACTTTGTTACATGACATTAAACTGTATAGTTTACGTCTTCTATACTTGACGTTAGGAGCTTCAATAAGCAAACATCATTGACATAATTGCTACTCCTTAGAGGTACATGAGTCCTTATCTTCTTTATACCTGATTCAGACCTGCATAAGTGCATTGTTTCAAGAACTACGTATGGCTTGATTATCATTTTCAGTGAGATGCATATGGATGCCTAAATATCCAATTATGGGCCTAGTCGTAGTCACAAAATCTTATTATTTTATTTTCTCCTCCTACATATGAATAATATCTATACAGAGTGTGTCCTTAAGATATATTATTTGGTCTTTATACCATTTTATGTCTTAAGATTAACTATTCTCTCAGAACGTGTCAAATCCCCCATTATTCATGTCAAACTCAATTGGCGTAAGGAATGATTGTTTAGAAAACTACATATGGCTTCATTCTCATCTATTTGAGATATGTAGAGACACCTAGATCTCCAATCCTTAGCCTAGCCACAAAAACCCCTTTATTACTTATATAATAATTAAACATGTATATGGAATGTTTTAATAACTATGTATGACTTTATTCTTTCCCTCATTAAGACATATAGTAAAACTTGGGTTTTATCCATTAGTCCAGCTACAACAAGTCTTTCTTTTCACATCAGTACACCATGTCCTCACTGCATGACTTAAAACTATATAGTAGAATGTCTTCAATGCATCATATAAAAATACATAAGTACGAAGTCCTAGTTGGAAGAATTTAAACAGAACGTCACAATATTAATTTTGAGGAAACAAAGAATGTCTTCATATTACATATGAGTCAGATCTATGTAAAGTACTTCAAATTAATAAACAATAATGATTCGAATATTTCTTATGTGCATTGAGCATAACCCCCTTCCATATTTCACACTCTTAAACATAAATATTACCAGATCTTAATAATCTTCCTTATGGTTTCTAGTGACAGAGTTTTTAATACCTTAGATATCTTTTCCTTGACAATGCAGTATGTGCCCTTAGGTGGCCTTGCATAAGTTACCTAAATAACGAGTCTATCAGCCAAAATATTCCACTATTTGGATATGCATCATATGCCCTATTTGTCCCTATATAACACATCTGACATAACAGGTTCTTCAAATAATGGTAAATTCATTCATGGTTATAGAATATTTTTCCCCTTCAAACATTGATGACAATATACAAGAATCGGTATTTTAAAAAAGACATTCAATTATACTTGTCCCATTATCTTTCTCCCAATTTTAATGTCTTCAAGACCATAGTTTACACATTTCCCTTACCATGTGTTCAATGTAATATGAAATAACATGGGAATCATGTCACCACATATCATATATTGTTTCCATTTCTGGTCCTAGTTGTATGACCTCAAAACTACAGACACCATAACCTCTACATTTGGGCTAGAACTTCATAGGAGTCCTATTCCTCTAATTCTTTGGACATATATTTTGTGAATACCCTCTCTATATTCAGGTACCTTTCCCCATAAACCAAACTCCATTCTTTGGAAAATATGAATCTCCATAAGCTTTCTTCATATTTTAGAAAATATTATTTCAAACTCCTAAGAGCTCTTTTTCTTTACTATACAGTATGTTCCCTTATGGGGGCCTTGTATAAGTTGCACACATAACAATCATGTTAGCCAAATGATTCCAATATATAGATATACAGCATATGCCATAGTTGGCCTTGTATAACACAACCCCCATAACTGGTTTGTCAAATAATGGTAACTTTGTTCTTGGAAAAGACTTTGTCTAATAATTTTATCCCTTTTCTCATATCATCCTTTGGATTCATAAATTCTGAAATTGTAGTTTACAATTTTCCATTCCATCCCTCGATATGGTACTGTATTTCTAAACAAAATATCTATAAATTGGGAGAGTATCATACCATTGGTCAGAGCTAAAGACCTTAAATTAAAGCCACATAATGTCCTCAATGCATGAATTAAAACTATACGGTACAAATGTCTTCACTACATTACTTAAAACTGCAAAATATGATATAAAAAATTCATATTTGTGATAAATTTTAAGCATTCCTCACACACTAAATTTTTATAGAAATGGTTGTCCTATTCATAACATATGTCGGCATAAAGTATTCCTTTCATTATTAAAATTAATTTCTTTGGAAAAACAACCCACTGCGGCCTTGAGTCACCCAAATCATATTTTCCCCTGTCTATCAACAATTAAATGTTAAATTCTTAATAGCTCTTTTTCTTGAATATGCAGTATGTTCCCTTAAGTGGCCTTGAATAAGTTGCCTACATATCAGGCATGTGAGGAAAAAGATTCCACTATTTAGATATACAACATATTCCCCAGTTGGCCCTGCATAACCCAATCCCCATAATGGGTGTGTCAAATAATGGTATCTTCGTTCTTAGAAGAGACTCCCCTTATGTTGATATAGGTTTTAAATTTAGTTTCCAGGAAAATCATGGCTCAAGAATCCCCTTGGAAATATTTAAACAATATTAAAGCAATTCTTAGCTGTAGAGTCTTTTTTTGAAACTAATTTAACAATTTATGGTCAAAGCTATTCGAACCTAAATATTATCCCTTTATAGTCCAACATGCATGACTCTAAACTGCCAACAACAAAAGACTTGGTACTCACTGGATTGAGAACCTTCAAAGGTAACTCTAAACAAAAGTCATGTATTGGCTCACAAAACGTACATTTTTTATGATTTAGGTAATATTGAGCAATAAAAATTAAAAGGATACAAAATTTGTGGGGTTTTCCACATAACCCTGGAAAAAACTAAATTATTCTCATTAGGTCCATCAGCATAAAAAGAAAATTATGATCACTCCATTATTTTCATTGTAAAAATTATTGTCTAACATAAAGGTTTGATGATTAAAAAAAGGGGTCGTTATCATCATTAACTTTAATATTGAAATCATGGAAAACAGGAATGAAGACATATATGATTGAAGGAAAAATTTCTTTAATTCGTATGAAATCATAGGTCCATCCGCAAAATGGAGCATCTTTATCATGTTTCAAAATAAACTCTCAACAAGAAAATTTTATTTGTTGAACAACTTCATAAGACCTATCAGCTACCTATTGAAGTTGAGATAGCTGAGCAACTCTAGCCTCCTCGGCCTGACCAAGTTCTTCCTTAGCGGTTGATATGGTAGTTATCCCCTCTAATTGGGTTTCTCCCAATGTATATTTCAATTTATAAAGTTTGTTATGAACAACACCCAGTTATTTTTGAAGATATAACTAATATTTTGTGGCTTCCTTGATTTATTGGCTAATTTCGATCAATTTCTTGTTATGATCTGCCTCTGCCTTAGCTATAACTACATGAAATCCCTCAATATTGATAATCTGTTTATCCATTTATAAATATTTTCATAGATTATGCTTCTTCTTCCATCAGTGAATGGTCTCTTTATATCATCATAGACTGGTTGATTATTAAATCTACCAAATCCCAATATGCAAAATAATGATGGCAGTTTAGACAAATGGGTAGCATTTCATCTAAAGACATCTCAGTAATTATGATATTGATATGCTTACAAGTATTCTTATGTGCAAGTCTAAGAGCATATTACATCTCTAAGTCTGAATCTAAGTCACTGCTATGAGGAAAAATGTACTCTGGAGACAGATCACTTAAAGAGATTCCTCGTTCTACTTCACTCGGAACAGTATAAGATTCACCTTCTGATCTGGGAGTTGATAACCCTAAATGATAAATCAAGTTCATTGATAGTTTTAAATGTAAGAAATATATATGATTAATAAAACTAATTATATTTAACCAATCGTAAGTTGGCTAATTGATTGGATTCATATCCTTTATTCTCAGCTTCAGCAATTTGAGAAGATGTTTCTTGAGAAGGGGCACTCCCCTAGTTTTTCTCAGTTATCATATTTGAAGGCTCTGGGGGATCTATTGATGGAGGATACTATACAGTTATTTCTCTAGTTCTAATAGAAGGATAGAGTGGAATACCCCATTCCTAAAGATCCTTTGCAACATTTTTTGCAGATAAAGTTTCATAAGGTGGACATTGATGTAAAGAATCAAGTAAAGAATAAAAATTGTGTATGGAGAATGAAAGAATAAAGACTTATATCCTTTCAATTTCTCATGAAAATCCCCAAACTCTTTGAAGAAACCTGGAATATCAATATTTGGATTAAGGGATTCCATCATTTCAGTGTATGTGGCTTGGAATATTATAGCATCCTCACCATTTAAGGTATCCATCAGACATTAGTTGATGCCAAAATTGGATACACTAGAATTTTGTTCTGTTGGATCTTGAATTGGTACAACATCATCAGATCTGGCCAGGTTCTGACTAACATCAGTAATTATTTTAGAATGCCCTAGGACTTCATTCCTCTCTTCTGGAGAAATAGGAATATCTGCAATGGTTATTTTAGGATCTATTAGAAAATGAAAATGAAGAATTTATTTTATCTTACTATGGGTTTTCACTCTCTCAGTAGACCTAGAAGTGGGTATAGATGAATCTTTTGATGATTTATCTACTAATATAACAGATTCATCAACATGAATCTGGGTTTCCCCTGGGATTTCATTCTCTGGTCTCGAAGAATGAGCTCTTAATCCCTTGAGAGATGAGAGATATGCAAATCCTGCATGAGGATAAATGTTATTAACAGACTATGTTGAGAAAATAATAAATTCCCATAGGATATTACAAATTCTTACTCCTTCGACACATACTTCGGGCCAATATCATTTCTATCTTATGTTTCTTTTCATGGGGTTGGGGAGAAATCGAAACACTCTTCTTGGTAGGAGAAACTTGAGGTAATGGATGAGGATTATCTATCTCCATTACCCCAGTCATGATTCTCGCTCCTGGATAATGTTCGTGATACCTGGAGGGATCATTTGATTTGTTGATAGGAGATCTTGAAGGCCAATATTTTGGTGATTCAAGAATTTGTCCAAACATTCCATCCCTATATTAAATCTTAAAAAATTCATTTTCATCAAGATTAATGATGATGAATGGTAAAGTATAATTGAGGAAAAGGAAGAAGAAAATACATTCTTAGTATTAACATAAATATCCCATTCCTTTTTAGGGTCAATAATTACCCCTTTGTGTATTCCTAACTCCTTTATGTGGGATACTCATTTAGAGACTTTAATTTGTTCATCAGTTGCATATATAAAGGCCTACAGCTTCGTAATATACTCTCATACTTTTGCAAGGTTATTATCAGGATTATAATCATAAGGTGCTTTAATATCACCCACATCCAGTATTTGAAGGCCATGTTGGAGGAATACCCATTCCTCCCTATGTTCTCAAGTTAGGATATCTCAAAAGTGAATGGTATAAGGTTTCATGTAATTTGATCTTATTATGGTTGATTGTGGAGGATATTCAATACCTTCTTACTAGTGACCCTCTTCAGGCCTCCCTTATTCTTCAGGATGTTCAATAGGTGGATCATGAATCGCTTTTTGATGGCGGAGACTAGATCACCTTGGTGTCTGAGGTATTGCTTCCCTATCCTTGGCCTTCCTATTGTACCTCCTACGAGGATGTTTTGAAGGCTATAAAACCTCTGAAACATCTGCATCATCTTTGGACTTGGACTTCTTACCACGATTTCCATGTGAAACAGTCGTTGTAGCTTCCATTTGAAATTTTTCTTTTTTCAAATCCCCTTGAGGATTTGAAAAAGCATATGATTTGATATATCTTGATTCCAATCCGATTGATACATCTGATGGAGGCAATATAATTGGAAATTTGGCCACCTCCAAATCCATTAGAATTCATAATTATCTCACTACCCTTGGGTGTTTCTCATGTATTACATACGTCGGTAGAAAAGTGTTTGATTGTTAAATACATCTAAACTGACGAGAAAAACTATATGGAATGTAGGCCTCACAGATAATGTCACCATCAATCCTGGATGATAATACACCATCCTTGAATTCCATCATATAAGATGTCAACTCATAATTATTTTCTTTACCACTATCAATAAATGTTTCAGTTGGTGGGTTTCCAAAAGAAAAGAAGTTGAATTCTCCTGAGACATTCAATGCCATTAGCACCACATCATGTCTCAGATTTATAGGCAGAATACCAGAAACATTCTATAAAAATGGGGTGAATCGACCATTGGGAACTCTAACATAACTCAGCACCGAGTATGAAGAAAAGTGTGCTGCAATCCAGCCCCACAACACACTGGAATGCCCCAGAAATTCTAAATGGAGCCTTCCCATTGTATAAATGCAGTAGGAGATGGTAAATTCTTTTTAATATAAGGGTTTCTATCCCAATAAACTTTCCTTCTACCAATTTAGCTACAAATACAAAATTCCTTGGCCTTTCACTGCCTCTGGAATCATGAACTGTAAGCAAGTAAATTCTTATTCACATGACTAAAAAGGTGGATAAGCATGTCTTTGAAACAATATCAGACTTGAATTTGTATCCCCAGTGCTTATAGTTAGCTCTCTCCAATGTGGTCCAATATGTGCCTACACTACCCTAGTTATCGGTAGAAGGAAAAACAGTTGGACATCCACAATTGGGACCTTCTTCTGTTGTTGATTCTAAAAAGGAATTCATCCACACCCTGTAATGAGTATCATTCTTGAATTTGGGTAAGTTCATTTCTATTTTAAATAGTTCATGAGCCAATGGTGGTGATCTAGTAGCATCACCCCATGTTGTAGCTGGTAAAATAAACCCATCATACATTTTCCTGAGAATGGGAACCCCATCTATTTGATAGATATCCTATAAACTAATGCCCACTTCATCATGCATCAAGTGGAAAGAATTCATTTTCAGACTCCATCAGCTCAGTAATTCAAGAATAAGATAGTTTTTATAAAAATAAGTTTGACCCATCCTGACAACATCATAAATATAAACATCTGATAACTCTTTCCTGAATTTTGCACAAGTTCGGTGCACCCACAATGCCCACATCTAATCACGTTTCACACCTTTTCCAGAACGAAGATCCTGATCATCTTTCCAACCATTAGACTGATCTTTCTGAGAAGCCTGAAAATTTTAATAATAACAATGTTGCCTTGGATGTAAGAAAAGATCCTTCATATCAGGAGTACAACCATTGTGATGCAAAATTAAACCAATAGGGATTATTCCTTCATATATTGGGACCCCTTTGAACTAATATTTATGCAGTTATAGTTGGATAAGTGAAGAAACCAATTCCTGGGAATGTACATACTAATAGATGGAACATGGGCATCTTGAAAAATACCATGCCCATACATGGGTAAGTAAGGACTTTGTGGATAGTCAAGTTGATACAAAATTAAACCTTTCCATAGTCTAGGAAGTGTTCTTTCAACAACCTCATAATAATCTGGTCTGATGATCTTCATCATTTCATTTTGACGAGCCTTAGCTTATTGAGTAGAGGTTAGAAAATGCACCATTTTTTCTTGAAAAATAATTACCAATCATCCCCTATTATGTTCGAATTTTAACAAAAATTTCAACTTAAAGAAAAAATGAAATTGAAAATTTGGAAAAGGACACTATTTGTGTAGGTCCTTTAGAGAGGTATGTCTCGTAGGTCCTTCGACAAGGTCCCTCTTGTAGGTCCCTCGAAAAGGGTCTTAGCACCACTCCTTCGACGAGGTCCTTATGCGTAGCTCCATCAACCAATTAGTCCCACCTTGAGAAAATTTCAAGTAAACTACATGAGAGAACAATGCTTTGAGACTAGACGAACTAGATACACAACAAGAGCCTAAAAGTTTTTGGAGGCATGAGTGAAGAAAACCCCAAAGGGTCGAACCTATTTATAGCCAGCCAAGACCCTGCGCGACATGCCAGAATGGCAACACTACGCAATGAACCTATGCGAAGTACCTGTGTGGCTAACCATTGTAGTTTGGAAATTAAACCAGATTCCTTTCCCCACCAATATACTTTAGTACTCTATCCTCTTTCTAATCGGATCCAATCCTGAGGGGGGGGGGTCTTTCGTTGAAACTACTTAAAAATTGAAAAAAGACAATGAATATTTCCTGGAATATTCCAAAATCCTAAAAGACAAGGTTTGAAGAACTCAATGGAAATCCGAATTCTCCAAAGACCTACACGACAGTGCTACGCAGTAGACCTATGCAGGAGAGCTATGCAAGAAACATGCACGATAGATCTACGCAACAGCAAAAATTGTGTACCCCTGTGTGGAGGATCTGTGTGGAGGACCTGGAAAGCACACCTACGGAAACACATGCTCATCCGATGAGGCCCATCCATGCCTATAAATAGGACTCTTGGGTTCCCCATGTCAGTACTGAAAAAATTGAAAGACTCTCTGAATCTCACATTGCATAGTTCTTTGTCCAAGATCCCTCAAATTGTCTCATGTAGATCTATAAAACGCATGAGAAGATATAATTAATATGGGATAAGCATGTTTTGAAACTCCTATTCAATTTTTTCATAGGTTTGGATTCCCTATGGGAATATTCTTCTTCAGTCATTATATAGATCAGTGCGGCACATCTGCTCAATACACCTGCATGACACACAAACGCGTTACAGCTGCACGATACAGCAATGCGGGGTACCTACGCAACACACATATGAGGGGTAACTACGTGGAAGATCTTGGTATAAAGCCTACATACAATATCAAGTAACTTACTTAAATCCATTCATGATAGGGTATTTCCTTCCTTGGTTCCCTTATATGAAAGGGGCTAAATTGAAGTCTCCACCAAAACCTCCTAACTTATCAATGCTTTGGTAAATGCACATTAGTGTGTCTTCTATTTGGGTTTGTATTTCCATAGTAATAGGTTACCCAAATTTATTTTATAAGGGAGTTAAGATTCATTGAGTGTATGTGGGTTTGAATATCCACAATCACATGGACCATTCTCCTAGGAACAGTGATGGGAAGTTCTTGGTTTGGAGGAGAGGTTGGGTCCCAACATCTCCCTTCTAAAAGAGATGACCCGAAATCTCAGGCCTCTGGTAGGGAATATACGATTCAAATTTTCTTTTCCATGCAAGAAATTGAGATGTCTCCCTCCCCTACCAAGATCAATTTTAGGGAAACTATCCCGTAATAAGCCCCTATCTTTTCTTGAAGGAGGTAGCATCATCGCTCCTCCTTTCTTCTTTGCTGCCAAAGACCAGAGGGGAGATAGACACATAGACTTTTGTTACCCTTTCCCTCTCTCATTGAGCATTGTCACCATGGGCCACCATCCTAGTGTAAGACAATATCCATAATCCCTTATTTTTTTATTGGACCCTTTTCCAATGTGTAGAGAATAGAAGGAAGGCTCATCGCCTTTCCCTCTTACACTCTCACCGCTATAGGTGTGCCCTATTCCATCAGCAGAGGATGAAAAGTGCAATTTTCATTATTGAATCTTTAACATCCTCTTGTTTATCACACCGATAATGAATCACATGGGATTAGAGATTTAGTATGATAAAAATATGTGTACAAACTCTCACTGGCATGAACTAAGATAACTCTGATTCCTGTCATTATTGGGATATGTAGGAAGCCCTCTCGGGGCCCGAGCTCAATGGATATCCTATTCATGAATCTAACCCTAATTTCTTTAATCTGGGCATCCTCCTTAAGAATAATCAAAAAATTAAACCCCAAAATTATCAAGGCATCATTTTCAAGAAGTAATCACAAACTCATTTTTCTCAAAGAACTATACTCTCCTATGAGACTTATCGAACTAGGTGGCCTCTAATTACCATCCACATAGGATACGTAGGAAGCCTCCATGAGGTTAAAACCCAAAATTTCAAATCAACCATGTCCTCCTTGGGCCATATTTTCAATAGGGTCTGATATTACTTGGAAACCCATATCTTTTCCAAGTTCCTTAGGCTGCTTCAGCATAAGTCCCACACTATGTTCTGACTAAGAAAATTCCTTTTAGTTGTCCTTATCACATGACCTTAAAAGGTATGATGTGTCCCATTAAGCGAAAACAAACTATGAGGGTTATAAATCCATTCACAAGGATAAATAGGTATCCCATCTTATAGGCATGATCCCGAGATCAAAACAATCTTTTGTCTCCATGGATGATGGTAAATTATAGAGCACCTCACTGAGTGTCTTAAAATACTAGTATCATCATAAAAATGATTATTAAAAGAATATGTTAATATTATATTAGAGGATACCATTGATATAGAATCTCTAATACATACGGATATCATCATTAATGAAGAACCTTGAATTCATACTAATGATTTTAAATTTTACACATGTTAATAAGTGATTGAAAATTCCAATGGAAACTTATGTCATTCTTTTAAAATTAATAAGGATTCATGAAAATATATTAAATTTAAAAAGAGAGTCCATGAGTAGATAATAATTCCCCCCAAAAGGGTGTGATGAGTCTAACCTCCCGTCCTCTCGACCAATGTGCATTCCTAAGTATCCTAAATATTAATCATAACAAACACATGCCTTTGGAAAGTAGGTCCCCTTTGGATAAAGAACTGTTGTAAGTTTTTGGTTCCATGAATAAATCCAATGGAAAATGCCTCGAAGTATTGATTCCTAAAACTAGAACACACTTTTCAATGACCTATGAAACAATATGGTAATAATTTTTTTTTATCATATTCCATTGAAGAAGGATACCATATTTTCTATTGAATCTCAACCTTGAATTCAGGACAAGTTAAATTAATGGAATTTCATAAACTCCTTGGTGATATCCTACAAACCTATTTTTCTTAAATATCATTTTCACATTGTTTTTTATGTACATAGTCTCTCTTATTTTATTTAGGATTTATTCTAAAATTAAATTTTAATCATTATATTTGGAAAACACTGATGAATTTTGTTGGAGAGAGGTACCTTTGATTGTGTAATGTATGGTCCCATGTTTTTTAACCAGAAAAAATTCTAAGGGAATTTCTTATTTTGTTATTACTAGACAGGATTATTTTTAAACTGATCTTAATAATGGAATCAAGAGAGTAGTAACTCCTAAATGGGCTTTTTTGGGACTTGGGTGATGGCCAAAGAGGTCACTTGGAGGTATATTTGAATTTCAGGAGTTCCAGGATCCTAAATCGCTAGTTTGGCTAGCCTGACAGATGTACACAGATTGTCTGAAACTATGTGGTCCCCATCAGCAAATAGTGAAGCCATGATCATAGGTATATATGTTCCCCAAAATGGATTCTCACAGTTTTTCAAAACTGTTCGCCAGTATTTCATGGTTAGTTCCTCTTAGGTAGTACCTAATAAATATTCACCACATGGTTTGTGTACATTTAGGCTAACCATGTGGGATAAACATTTTGGGGTCGATTATTATGAATAAGGTGCCACATGGTTTGTGCACAGTTTAACAAACCCATGTGTGAAAACCGTGAGACCTAGTTTCTTAAAGGTGAAATGGAAAAAATTCCTTTAAGGATTTTTTAACCACATATTCAATTTACTTATCCTTCAGTAGCTGAGTGGGTCTCCTCCCATTTTACCTTGGTTATTCATCCTCCCAATTATAGGAATGGATGTAACTCTTCCATCAAAATCCAAAATCAAGCATCATCTGTCTCTATAGATACACGATTGAGAGATCTCTTTCCCTTTTGTGTCATTCCTTGTTTAGCTTGGTATAAGTTTCTCTATTTAATAGAAAGATATTTTCCAATATTTTCAGGGTCTTTTTACATCCTTTATTTTTCTCCCAATCTGGGTAAAATTAGAAGCTAATGTTGGATAAAATATTCATTGTGGACCAATGGTAGGTGTTCTAATGCCTTTTTCTTAAATTCGAGTGATTTTTATATATCTTCATTTTGCGTGCCCAATTTACCTTCATCACCTTGAACTGAACATAAATCCTAAGAATTTTTAGTCATAACGTATTAAATTAAATATAATTTTTCATGTTTATTTATTGGTTGAGAACATAGATTTATTCGGAACCACCCCTTTGTGTGTGTTAGTCATATTGATGGACTACCATGGGCGTGTTTTGACTTAGATTACTTATGTTGTTCCTTTTTACCTCTACCTAGGGGTTTTTAAGGACTAGTTTAATTGATGAATTGAATTATAAGTGAATTTAAATATGAATAGTGAATTTCATATGAATTTATATAGGGGAAGGTTTTGTTTAATATAGATATTGAACCATTCCTTGGAAATACTTGAGTAATAATAATTTACCTTTATATTTTTATGAAAATGTTAGATATATAAAGACTATTCTAGGAAATACGTTATTAATATTGATATCCTTGTTTAATCATATGAATACATGTGTTAAATTAAATTAATGCCTTAGGAGTTGGCCAATTCCTTGAGTCACCTCTTGATTTGAGATTGATTTGGATGTTCTTGGTGTTGATCTTAGTAGGTTAAATGATTTTAGTGACATTATGTGATTAAATTTTATTACATTATTGAATCTTAATTTAAATTAATTATAAATGGGATTTTAATATAAATTGTATATTGAATGGTTGAAGAATCGAAAATGGATTTCAGGACCTTAACCCTTTTTTAATGGATTTTTTAACCATGTCATACACTAATAATTAATTTCTTATGAGTGTTGATTGGAGTTAATCCTTCTGATTTTTTCAATGATTTTAGTTACCTTGTATGGTGAGATGCTTATAATAAGTTCATATTTCTTACCTTGAAATTTTGAAATGGGTTTGATTAAATAAAATGGACTATATGATAAGGAATTTATGAAATGATTATGTACATTGGGTGAATAATGGATTCAAATGAATAATTTCATGGAAAATCACAATTGGAATTTATCATTCTTACTCTTGATTGATACTTATACTTCCAAGGATGAAATAATAGGGGATGAATATTATATGTCGAGTTATACAAGGATTCATATGATAATTCAATTGATGGACTCAAATGAAATTGAACTTATACGCCTGAGTGATACTTGGACTTCTATGGATGGACTCATAGGGGATGACTATTATATGCCGAGTGATACATGAATTCATATGAGCATTCCATGTACATACTCAATGGGAATTGAAAATATTTTTCATGGTGGATTGTTGGAATTCCAAAGACGGATGCATAGGGGATGACAATTTTATGCTGAGTGATACATGGATTTGTATGATAATTAATTGGATGAACTCAAAGGGAATTTAAAATATATTCCAAGGGTGATACATGGGATCCCTTGGTGGACCAACAAGGACATAATCGAGTGGAACAGGTTTTACACCAATCCGAGAGTGATATGTTGGTTCTAGAGAGGTTCTACAAGAATGGGCTTGTATGGTTTTGGTTGATATTATACCTAGAGATATTCCTGGAGTCTAACTTAGGAATTCCTTGGATGGGATTTGGTTATAAATTGATTAATGAATTAAATGAATTATATAAGGTACATATGTCAAGAAAATGCACAACCTTGAATTCTAGCATGAACTATACTTTATTGATGGCGTGTTTAGTCATCCTTTGATCATGTTATCATGGGGGAAGTTGGGATATACATCGAGTCTCATGAAATACATATTAGATGGGAATATATTAATAAATGTTATATTTATAAATGAAATTGTTCTGACCCTTATATCAGAGAAATTTACCATAAATGAAATTTATTAATTGAACCTATTTATAAATGAGATCTATAAAAAATAGGAGGTTTAATTTTGATTACATATTTACTTGCCATATATATACTTGCACACTATATTTATATATATTCATTTACTGGGTGACATATACCTTGGGTGGTTTCCTACAAGGATTATGTCTCACACCCTACACGGGCTACCATTGTACTGGGGTACTGAAGTAGACCATTTTTTGTAGAACCATGGACTATTTGTTGAGCTATTTTACTTATAATTGGGACTTATGAGAACCAAACCAAGCTGGGGATCAAGATTCCCATAGAGATCATTCATGGGGATTTTGTTTTATTTTCTTATTTGATTATTTTACTACATCATGTACCATCTATATGTCTACAGTTTATCTTGTATTATTATCTGTATATGAATACATATCTGTATAGTGGTTTTTTTCTATCCTTTACAATTAGTTATTTTTATTATATTTTACATATATTATTTGTATCAATATTTATGATACCATTGTGCTACTATGACATTTGAGTATAATCTCCCAACTACCACTTACTTCGGCAATCGCTGCTAGTCAGTAGCCTTTTGGGTATGGGAAGACGAACATGAGGCCATGTGACCAACCATGCCTTGTTCACTATCGAGTGGAATCCCAGTTTGGGATGTTATAATGAGGTATCATAGGGGTTTTTCCTTTATACTGCTATTTTAGGCTGGTAGACATGAGACTAAGAATGTTTCGGTGCTTAGTAAATAGATGTGTCTTTGACTGATCACCCCATGGCCACCCATTTGAAAATTACCATGTGGCTAGGGCTTAGATTTATTTTCATGCTATTTGATATTAAAATTGATTATTATTTCACTTGGAGTGATTGGTGTACTTTTTGATACTTATTGATTTATGAGATTCTTTAATTTTACCCATGGACTATTATGGAAATGATAGAGCATTACATGAATCATAATAGGCACATATAAATTCACATGATATCAATATGCCATTCCATATAGTTTAATAAGAAATTCTCTTATTATATGTTATTCCATGTTTTGGGTTTATATTATGATTCCATGGGTTTTTACATGTCATTTACCTGGTTCTTTTTTCATGCCTTGTCTGTATGCTGGGATTCGATGTTATAGAATGACTTTTGCTTTATTTCTATGGTAAATTGTTCTTCCTTATTGATGTTTAATTAGATACATGGGATAAATTCATGGGTTGTGAATATAAGGGAACTAGTTTTCAATTGTAAGTTTTATAGGTGTTTTATAACTAGGAAAGGGTAACTCGTATATTGAAATAATCATTGAGCTTAATACATGTACATTTCAAGGCCATTGATAATTTTTAAGGGCTGTTAATGTTCAGTTTCATTTGTAAATTGGTTTTAATTAATGGGAGCCAATTTCCAAACTATAAAGTGTGTGGGAACATTATAGATTAGTAGATGTCCACCCATATGTGTGAAGCATTATATATTAGCATGTGTATATGTAAATGATTTTAAATGTTAAAACTGTTTAGTATTGAACAAAAGTGAATTGGTGAATTTTCAAAATTCTCAACTGGACCAAAGTAGGTTAGTTGGGGAATTTTTTTCTGAGATTAATATTTATGGGGGTTTTCATTCAATATTTAAACTAATCTTATTGGGTTGATTTTTGAAGAACCCATGTTAGTTTAATGAGACCCTTGTAGGTCTCATTATTAGTTAATAAAAATTTATATGTTAAATTTACAAGGTATGATAGGATATCTAATAAGTGATAAAATTTAAAAATGTATTTTTTATAAGACATGCTTATTTCATCCTTGAGTTACTAAATACATTAAATACCTAGTTCCTTGTTTTATAAAATATTTCTTGAGGATTTTTTATAAATTATTTAAAAATTTTAATGGTTGAAGAAAATTAAAGAAATGAATCTAAAAAAAGGAACCCTATATGGTGTCCTATGTGGAAACCCTTGTGTTTGTGTAGTTTATGTTTCTCCTTGAGTTTAATTGGAGTGAAAACGTTATCATTTTCAGTGTGCCATTTTCTATTTTTGAAATTTCTTAAATGTAATGATCTTGATCTCATTTAATTTCTTTTGGTGTGACCTAGTTTTAAGGTCAAAACATGTGTTTTTAAGGGGACACCCCCCGGTATGTATCACCCTTTGAGATAAATGCATTTATAAATGTTTTGATCCTTTCACATTTTTTTTTGTTCATGTGTTGTTGTCTCTAGTAGGATTATTTACTCTTAAACAACACCCTTTTTTCATATGGGTGGTCATTGTGTGTTGAATCTTATTAAAAGATTGATAAATGTTTGTTTTCAGTAGGTTATACATTCCAAGTGCATTACCAATGGTTTAGTAGGCCTCATGAAACTGTTTCTTAATTGGGGAACTCTAGAGTTCATCAATTATTTTAGAGTCGTATGATATAGAACATCTTTGATCTAGTTTACTATTTGAACCCCATAATACATGGATTCATTAGTTGGAAATACTAGGTATAGTATCGAGGGTGTGTCATCTCTCTTCTAAATCTCTTTGTAGTATGAATTGATATGCACTGTACCAATCTTGTTTCTGAAAGATGTAATAAACCATTTGAGTTTGGTTTAATCATTGTTCCTTGAGTTATTGAGTATGTTCTTAGGTAATCTCTAGATTAGAGTGAACATGTCATTTTATAATATATTTCTTCACAATAAATCGGAGGAAAATTTGATATTTGTGTGTTTTGACACTCCTGTCAGTTTGGTTTTGGCTTCCTTCTAAATGCTTGGATGTTGTGATCGTGGCTCAGAGGGGCATCACACATTTTTTTAGTTTTTTTTGAGATAAATAACTTATGAGAAGAAATATTATCTTTTCTATTGAAGACTAAGACACTCCTATAGTGGGAAAAATTTAATCAGTTCTTGTAATATGTGTCCTTCCAAGTATAAGGAGCACAACCAGGGGAAACCTTTTAGGATTTACAGTTTTAAAAATGGTGTCGGTGCTTGTGAGGAAACATGATTTGGATGTGGTCGGGGGTGTATGGAACCCTTAAAAAGCATTATGGATCATTGTTTGAGTGTTTTTATAAGGCCACAGCTTTAAACCTTACTTAATCTTGAGTTATTACAAGATTACACATTGAGGATCTTTTTTGGTTTAGAGTTTTAGAGAATTAGATCATAAATCATGCATTACATTCCACATTTAAACAAGGTGGTTTCATTAAAGACAATATTCACTTTTCCCATAAAAGGAAACATATTTAAAACAAAACATGGATTCTTTCATGACACTTCCTTGACACTATCATCACATCATGTACCTTTCCCTTGACATGTGAAAAACATTTCAAAAACATGGGATGAGCATAAAAAGCTCAGTAAGGTATATAATAATACATAATGAAAACATTAGTCCATGTACACATAAGAATCAATGAAATAATACATTAATCATAATATATAAGAACTTTATCATACCTCATGAAATCAAAATATTTATTAATAACTCATAGAAAACATAAGACATAAAGGTAACTTGAGGCATTCATGACATTCTTACATAGGGAGTAACACTCATGGTTACGTTTGGAATACCCATCACAGTATATTCCCTAAATATATTTGGGTAAACCTTAGAGTTTAACCCCTTTACGTTACCCAATGCATTGGAGAGCTATATCGGCCTCACCCGCCCTTAGTTTATCACGGAACCACCCGTCTTCATAAACAATGCCCAAGAACCATAACATAATCGTATCACATAAAACATGCATAAAAGAAACATAACATTTACACATTTCAATCACAAGATATCAATAAAACACATTGATATAATAAAACCATTATCAAAAACATTTTCAATACCAAAATAAAACAAATGTAAAACATGGTATTTATTTTTCATTTAAAAGAAATTATGGCGTGTAGAGGAAACCGAAACTCAAATAATGGTCACGGCGGCGGAGAAGTCATTGTCGCCGCATACGTACGACAAAAACAATCCCTTTTTTCATTTAGTAAAACGCTTCGTATAAAAATAGTCCTTTTAAATAAATGTAAAAGTATAAGGGGTTTATACATCGTATAAAAGAAATTTGTGTATAAAACAAAAATATGCCTCAATGAAATGAGATTGAGACGAAGTCCCTTGCCTCGTGTCCGACTTGACTCAATCATTATTTAATATTTTGAATAATAAACTTGAGTTAATTTCTACTTGCTTAAGAACATTTTTAAAGTTCATTATTCCTTTTATACCACTTATTACCATGTTATGAACACTTTGTAATTATTTATGATAATAACGGTCATTTTGTCGATCATTGGTACTTGAGTAAAAAATAAACTCCTTATAATTACAAGTTGATCATGTGGTAAAATATCCATTATATCCAGAATTATATTCCTGATTTGGATATCATATATATCATATATATCCAGTATATTCATGCATTTATAATATTAAATAACATTTAGAGGTAAGAAATGAAATGCACCATTCATGGAGACGGTTAGCCGTACGTACGCATTAACGCTACTTTCAATTCTATTCATATTTAATGGAATTAAATCATAATTATATAAAGGTATATTATAATTCCAGTATAATATCATATATAACATCATAAATCCATCCTTTATACGCCCCACATATGGAATTAACAAATAAAATCACTTTGAGGGGGCGGTAGTCCACACTTCCTAAAATGAAGATATCGCGTTTACCCATAATGGAAACCATAAAGGTATGACATAAATGAAAAATACAGAAGCATAAGGAAAACTTAAACATAATATATATCATATATATATATAGTGACATCTTAATGGCCACCATTAAAGGTGTTAAAAGAAGATTGAACAATCATCGTTTCGTGTGGCAGCAATTCACCATCCACCGAAACAATATGTTCTTTAACCATTAGATGAAGGTGTGTGTAAGTGTAGCTATAATAATTTACATAATCACATGCTAGTATATTTAAGATACTGTTGTTGTTACAAAATAAAGGAATAAAAAGAGTTTAGGAGGTTGGAGAAGCAAAATAAAACAAAAGAACACAAGTGAAGACATTACCTTTAAATCATGTAACTCCTCTTGGTTTGAACCAAAAGGGTTTCTTGAAGAGCATGGTGACTAAGGTAAGGATTCTAGGATGAAGAGAGGTATTTGGAGAGATAAAATTAGCAGATTTTGGCCGAACCAATGTCTTGAGAGGTGTGGGTAAGGAGGTAGAGGTGGGGGCCTTTTATAAGAGGGAGGAGGGGCACTCTTGGAAAGTCAAGAAATGTTACTTTTTATTAAAATGTGTTTCTGATTTTAAAGGTCCCGCATGGATATATTTCGAGGATAAGTTGCTAAGGGTTCTAAATATACTCATACAATAGGTTTTTTGACAAGTGTAAGTCTTATATTTTACATTATATTTTAATTTTATTTAAATCGTTTATTAATGAGGTAATAACTTCATCATCGTGGTGTCATTAAAAATTTAATTTATTTAATGTCTAAAAATTATATAAAAATTACTATGATGTAGGAAATCTTTTTATATTTCCAATGACTATTTATAGTCAAAGTGATAAATTATTTAGAAATTTTTTTTTTTACTTAGGTGTTATATACTTTTGTGATATTCTCCTTTCTTTAAAAATAAAATGATAAAGTGTCACTATCACCCAAAAGTGATTCCATGGGGTCCCTAAGTTTGGCACAAGGAATCCCATGGTTGGCCATGAGACAAAAAGTAGAATTAGGACACATTTTGGGTCATTTGTTATTATTATGATATTATTTTATTACCCTTAACTACCTGATTACTAATTAATCACGATAATTAAACATAATTATTATCATTACTATTCATAATGTCCAAAAATAAAAGAGTCTTTATTAAATAATTTGGACCCTATGATTCCAAATATGGAATCCATTTTACCAAATTAAAAACACAAAAATTACAGTCATTATTTAAAAATGATTCTTGTTGTTAAAACAAATAGCAGGTTTTTTAGAAACAATTTCTATCAAAAGTCTGACAATTGTTTATTTCAAATTTCAAAGTGAAATTAATTCTAATGACCACTATTTGATTAAATGGTAAAAATATATTATAATTAAACTTTAAAACCAATTAATAAGACAACCTAACCATATAATTAAATTATATGAAAAAGCAGTTTTGAATAAAATTCCGTATTTTTCAATATTCATTAAAAAAATGAACATTGCTAGAAAAATAACAAAAAATTATCTAATGTAAATTCCAATGTCCCAATCCTAAATAATAAGTTTATTTTGAAAAATATAGCTTATAAAATTTTCAAAATATATATTTAAAAATGGTTTTCCATCAAAAGGTAGTAAAACAATCTTTAAAAAAATATTAGAGTATTTCATGCTTAAGATTGGATTTATTCTCATTTTAATCCTCTTAAAACACTTTCTAATTCATAAATAGACATAGATATGAACATTCATAATTCATTACTTACTTGGGATGTTACATCCTTCCCCCATTTAGAAAATTTTGTCCCCACAATTTATTTACTTATCGAATAAGTGGGGGTATTTATCCCTCATTTCACTTTCAGATTCCCATGTTGCCTCTTCAATCATGTAGTTTTTCCAAAAAAACCCTTTACTTGATGAATCACCTTATTCTGTAACACTTTCTCCCTATGGTCAAGAATCTGGATAGGTTGTTCCTCATAAGAGAGGTTCCCTTCCAACTGAACTACCTCTGGACTCAAAACATGAGATGGATATGGCATGTACTTCCTTAACATTGAAACATGAAAAACATTGTGTACCTGAGATAAACTCGTAGTTAAAGCAACTCGGTATGAAACCAATCCAACTATCTCAAGAATTTGATATGGTCCAATGAACCTTGGACTCGACTTTCCTTTCATACCAAATCGCATCACAGTTTTCCATGGTTAAACTTTGAGAATGACATGATCACCTATCTCAAAATAGATATCCTTCCTCCTGTTGTCTACATAACTTTTCTGCCTACTCTGAGCTGTTCTCATGTGTTTTTGTGTCATCTGAACTTTTTTTTCCAACTCTTCTGCCAATTCTGGTCCGATCAACTTCCTTTCACCCACTTCACCCCAAAAATATGGAGTTCGACACTACTTACCATATAATGACTCAAATGGTGTCATCTGTATACTAGAATGAAAACTATTATTATCAGAAAACTCAACCAAAGAAAGATGTTGGTCCCAACTTCCCTGATAATCCATCAAACAGGTACGTAGCATATCCTCCAAATTCTGAATTTTTTATTCTGACTGCCCATCTGGTTGAGGATGAAAAGCTATACTAAAATTTAATTCAATACCCAACGACTTCTGAAGGCATTTCAAAAAGTTAAAAGTAAACCTGGGATCACGAGCAGATACAATGGAGAGGGGAACTCCATGTAACCTGACAATCTCTTTAATATACAAATGAGAAATTTGATCTAGGTAAAAATTATCACATATAGCAAGGAAATGATAATATTTAGTCAAGTGATCAACAATAACCCAGATTGCATTATTAACTCGAGGTGTCTTTGGCAATACGACAACAGAGTGCTTGGATATATTCTCCCATTTTCACTCTTCTACTGGTAAAGGCTGAAACATCCCTTTCGGTAACTGTCGCTCTACTTTAACCTATTGACAAGTCAAACACTTCACAGTAAAATCAACAAAATCTCTTTTCATTCCGTCCCACCAGTAATACTCCCGAAAATCTCTATACATCATAGTACTGCCAGGATGAACTGAAAACAGAGAACTATGAGCTGCCCATAACAACTCTCTCTTCAATTGTGAATCATAAGGCACACACAATATCTTCCCAAATATCAAAACACAATCATTATCAATGTTGAATTCAGGCAACTTACCCTTCTGAACCATCTCTACCTTTTTCTGTAACTCAATGTCTTGCTTCTGTGCTTGCTTAATTATGTCCGATAGAAACGATTTCACGGATACCTGAAACAAAATAGGAGAACATCCTGCACCATCAACTTCTATGCCAAAGTTCATCAAATCCTTATCCAAAGGATCACGTTCCAATCTCATCATTGTTAATGAAGCATTACTTTTTCGACTCAAAGCATCAGCCACTTTATTTTCTTTTCCTGGATGGTAATGAATTGTACAATGATAATCCATGATTAATTCTAGCCATCTTCTACGTCTCATGTTCAATTCTTTCTGGGTGAAAATGTACTTTAAACTTTTGTGAGCGGTATATATTTCACACTTTACTCCATAGAAATTATGCCTCCAAATTTTTAAAGCAAAAACAACAGCAAAAAATTACAAATCATGTGTAGGGTAATTTACCTCATGAGTTTTCAGCTGACATGAAGAATAAAAAATTACCTGATCATTCTGCATTAGGATGCAACCAAGTCCTTTAAATGAAGCATCACTGTAGATAACAAACTCACTATTCCTAGAAGGTAGTGCCAAAACTAGAGCATTTACCAATCTTCTTTTCAAATCCTGAAAACAATCATCACATTCTTTTGTCCAGATAAACATAACACCCTTCCGGGTTAGCTTAGTCATTGGACTAGATAACCGTGAAAAATTTCTAACAAACATTCGGTAATAGCCTACCAAACCATGGAAGCTACGAATCTCAGTTACATTTGTGGGTCTTGGACATTCTTCAACAACCTTTGTTTTTGCAGGATCGGTAGTTATTCTATCTTTAGAATCAATGTGACCAAAGAAAGAGATTTTTTGCAACCAAAACTCACACTTTCTAAATTTCCAATACAATTTATTTTCTTTTATGGATTGCAAAATAACCCTTAAATGACTTTCATTCTCCTCTTTACTTTTAGAAAACACCAAAATATCATCAATGAAAACAACCACAAACTTATCCAAGAACTCATGAAAAATACTACTCATAAGGTCCATGAATACAGCATGTGCATTGGTCAACCCAAAAGTCATTACTACAAATTCATAATGGCCATATCTTGTATGAAATGCAGTATTAGGAACATCTGCTTCCTTTCCCTTCAACTGATGGTACCCCGATATTAGGTCAATCTTTGAAAAATACTGATCTCCCTGGAGCGGATCAAACAAATCATTGATATGAGGAAAATGATTTTTGTTCTTAACAGTGATTTTATTCAAGGCTCTATAATCAATGCAAAGTCTCATATAACCATCTTTATTTTTAACAAATAAGATATGATCACTCCATGGTGATGTGCTAGGTCGAATGAAACCTTTCTCTAATAAATCTTGCAATTGCTCCTTCAAATATAAAAGTTCAATTTGAGCCATTCGATAAGGGGGTTTTGAAATTGTCTTAGCATCAGGAACAAAGTCAACATAAAATTAATCTTCCCAATCTGGTATAATTCCATGAAACTCATCAAGAAAAACATCAGGATACTCATTTACCACTGGAACATCATTAATCTGAATGGTTCCTTTGTTTTCAACAGTATGTGCAAGGTAACATTCATTTCCATCTATTAAAAGTTTCTCAACCTCTTGATATGTTATCAACAGTAAGGGTTAATTCTTGTACACAAACTGAAAGTCTTTCTGAAAGTAAACTTATTTATCTCTACAATCAATCTTAGCATGGTAAATAGAGAGCCAATCCATACCCACGATAACTTCAAACTCTACTAGAGGTAAAACAATAAGGTTTGTAAGTAGGTTCTTTCCACAGATAAGGATAGTAATATTCTTATAAATTCTTTTTGCCTCAACATTTCTCCCAGGTTTTTTTACCAAAATTTCAAGATTCATTTCTTGAGATGGAAATCCCAATTTACTAGAAAAATTTTCAGAGATGAAAGAATGTGTAGACCCTGAATCAAACAACACACTGGCATAATCTGAAAAAACAAACAAAGTACCTGATACAACTTCATTTGATGTCCCAAAATCTGCTGAAGTAGTTGAAAAGGATTTCGCCACACCTTCCTACTTGTAGTCTGACTGCTTCCTATCATTCGAGCTCTTTGTCGAACACTCATTTTCATAACGACCCATCTCATTTCACTTGAAACATTTCACTAACTGTAAATCAAATTTGGTCTTACCATCACCCTGATCTTTTTCAGTGCAATCACGAGACTTATGTCTCATCTTACCACATTGGTAGCACTTTCCAGAATTCAGAAGACATTCCCCAGCATGCCTTTTACCACATTTATCTCAAACTAGAAACTTAGTGATGTTACCAACAGACCTGTTTAAAGAATTCTTCCCTTTCTCCTGCCACATTAGTCTCTTCTTCTATTGGTTATTATAGAACACTTGATCATCAGAAAACTCCATTTCCACCTTCTCAGCACATCAAACAAGCTATTCATAACTCTTGAACTCGCGAGAAGCTAAAGCCCTTTGATATTTTGGATTTAATCCTGAGTAAAAATGATTGATTTTACTATTAAAGGCTTGGATACAATTTGGAGCATACCTTGCCAATCGAGTGAACCTTTCTTCATAAGAAGCCACTGATTCGTCCTCTTGCCTCAATTCCAAGAATTTATTTTCCATCCTAAGTCGAACAGCCATAGGAAAATACTTCTCCAGAAATATACCTTTGAATTCATCCCAGTCAAGAGCATCAATCTCATCAGCGTCCCTGATATTTTTAACCATCAACCACCACTGATCTGTTTCACCCTCCAAACGTTAAATATCAAGACTAACCTTTTGATTGTCTGAACACCCCATGACATCCAAAATCTTATCTAGTGCATTATTCCACCCTTCAGCTAGCACAGGGTTAGAAGATCCTCTGAATGATGGGGGATGTTGCCTCATGAAATGTTCCACCAATGACATGTTCCTCTGCGACTGATCTGGCTGATCTCGTGCATGGATACTACCACCATTTATCGCTTGAGTCAATTGTGCCATTACTACAACAAACTGTTCAGTTCCAATTCCGACCATCTCAGGATGATGATTCAGAAGGTCATTTTCTTCTGTATGCCTTCCTAGAAATGCTTCCCTGTTTCCTCTGCGGAAAACCATTCTGAACAAACATGTCTTAGATGAAGAAACATAGTAATCTTCAAATGCTACATCATTTCAATTTGACCATAAAAAAATGGATAATCATTTAATAGAATTCTAACTCCTAAACTTATCTAAACTGGCCTCTGATACCAACTATAAGGCCCCAACCTTAAATATTACTCAAACTTGAGTTATTACAAGATTACACATTGAGGATATTTTTAGGTTTAGAGTTTTATAGAAGTAGATAATAAATCATTCATTACATACCACATTTAAACAAGGTGGTTAGATTAAAGATAATATTAACTTTTTCCATCAAAGGAAACATATTTAAAACAAAACATGGATTCCTTCATGACACTTTTTGACACTATCATCACATCATGTACCTTTCCCTTGACCTGTGAAAAACATTTCAAAAACTTGGGATGAGCATAAAAAGCTCAGAAAGTTATATAAAAATACAGAATGAAAACATTAGTCCATGTACACATAAGAATCAATGAAATCATACTTTACTCATAAAACATAAGCACTTTATCATACCTTATGAAATTATAAGATTTATGAATAACTCATAGAAAACATAAGACATAAAGGTAACTTGAGGCATTCTTGACATTCTTACTTAGGGAGTAACCCTCATTGTTACGTTTGGAATACCCATCAGAGTATATTCCCTAAATCTCTTCGGAGAAACCACAGCGTTTAACCCCTTCACGTTACCCAATGCATTGGAGAGCTATATCGGGCTCACCTGCCCTTAGTTTATCACGGAACCACCCATCTTCATAAACAATTCCCAAGAACCATAACATAATCGTATCACATAAAATATGCATAAATGAAACATAACATTTACACATTGATATAACAAAAACATTATAAAAACCATTTTCAATACCAAAATAAAAGAAAAGTAAAACATGGTATTTATTTTTCATTTAAAAAAATTGTGGCTTGTAGAGGAATTCAAAACTCAAATAATGGTCATGGCGGCAGAGAAGTCGTTGTCACTGCATACGTACAACAAAAACATTCCATTTTTTCCTTTAGTAAAATGCTTCGTATAAAAATATTACTTTTGATTAAAGGTAAAATTCAAAGTGTTTTATACACCGTATAAAAGAAAGTTGTGTATAAAACAAAAATATGCCTCAATGAAAGGAGATTGAGACAAAGTCCCTTACCTCTTGTCTGACTTGGCTCGATCATACTTTAATCTCCTGAATAATAAACTTGAGTTAATTTGTACTTTCTTAAGAACCATTTTCAAGTTTATTATTCCTTTTATATCACATATTACCATGTTATTAACATTATGTAATTATTTAAGTTAATAACTTTCGTTTTGTCGATCATTGGTACTTCAGTAAAAAATAAACTCCTTATAATAACAAGTTGTTCATGTGTTTAACTATCCTTTATATCCAAAATTATATTCATGATGTGGATATCATATATATCATATATATCCAGTATATACAAGAATTTATAATATTACATAACATTTAGAGGTATGAAATAAATGCACCGTTCATGGAGACGGTAACCTGCACGTACGCATGAACGCTACTTTCATTTCCATTTCAAATTTAATGGAATGAAATCATAATGATATGGAGGTATATTATAATTCCAGTATAATATAATATATAACATCATAACTCCTCCCTTTATACGTTCCACATATGGCATTAATGGATCAAATCACTTTGAGGGGGCGGTAGTCCGCACTTCCTAAAATGAAGATATCGCGTTTACCCATAATGGAAACCATAAAAGTATTCCATAAATGAAAAATAAAGAAGCATAAGGAAAACATAAACATAATATATATCATATATAGATATAGTGACATATTAATGGTCACCGTGAAAGGTGTTAAAATAAGATTGAACAATCATCGTTTCGTGAGGCAGAAATTCGCCATCCACAGAAACAGTATGTTCTTTAACCATTAGATGAAGGCTTGTGTAAGGGTAGCTATAATACTTCACATAAAAACATCCTAGTATATTTAAGATACTGATTTTGTTACAAAATAAAGGAGTAAAAAGAGTTTAGGGTGTTGGAGAAGCAAAATAAAACAAAAGAACACAAGTGAAGACATTAGCTTTAAATCGGGTAACTCCTCTTGGTTTGAACCAAAAGGGTTTCTTGAAGAGCTTTATGCCTAAGGTAAGGCTTCTAGGACTAAGATAGGGATGTGGAGAGATAAAATGAGCTGAGATTGGCCGAGCCAATGGCTTGAGAGGTGTGGGAAAGGAGGTAGAGGTGCGGGCCTTTTATAAGAGGGAGGAGGGGCACTCTTGGAAAGTAAAGAAATGTTACTTTTTATTAAAATGTGTTCCAGATTTTAAAGGTCCCACATTGATATATTTTTAGGGTAAGGTAATAAGGGTTCTAAATATACTCATCCAATAGGTTTTTGACAAGTTTATGTCTAAGATTTTACATTATCTTTTCATTTTATTTAAATCGTTTATTAATGAGGTAATCGTTGCATCATCATGGTGTCATAAAACTTTTTAGTAATTTAATGTCTAAAAATTATAAAAAATATACTATGATTTAGTAAATATTTTTATCTTTCCAATTATTATTTATAGTAAAATATATAATTTATTTAGACAAAATTAAAATTGTTTTACTTAAGTGTTACATACTTTTGTGATATTCTCCTTTCTTTAAAAATAAAATGATAAAGTGTCACTATCACCCAAAAGTGATTCCATGGGGTCCCTAAGTTTGTCACAAGGAATTCCATGGTCGGCCATGAGACAACAAGTAGAATTAGGACACATGTTGGGGTCATTTTTTATTATTATGATATTATTTTATTACCCTTAACTACCTGATTACTAATTAGTCACGATAATTAAAGATAACTACCGTTGTTACTATTCATAATGTCCAAAAACAAAATATTCTTAATTACATAATTTAGACCCTATGATTAAAAATATTTAATCAATTTTACCAAATTCCAGACAAAAAAATTACAGTAATTAATTAAAAAATGATTCTCGTTGTCAAAACAAATAGCTGGTTTTTTAGAAACAATTTCTATCAAAAGTTTGACAATTGTTTATGTCCAATTTCTAAGTGAAATTGTTTATAATGACCCCCATTGGATTAAATGGTAAAAATATATTCTAATTACACTTTAAAACCAATTAAGAGGACAATATAACAATATAATTAAATTAGATGAAAAAGATGTTTTGAAGTAAAAAGCAGTATTTTTCACTATTCATTAACAAAATGAACACTGTCAGAAAAATACCAAAAAAATTATCCAATGTAAATTAAAATGTCCCAATCCTAATGAATAAGTTTATTTTGACAAATATATCTTATAAAATTTTAAAAATATTGATTTAAAAATTGTTTTCCATCGAAAGGCGGTAAAACAATCTTAAAACAAATATTAGTGTATTCCATGATTAAGATTGGATTTATTCTCATTTTAAACCTCTCAAAACACTATCTAATTCATAAATAGACATAGATAATAAAATATACAATTCTTTAATTACTTGGGATGTTAAAATTGTGGTTATGATTGAATGATAATGAAAGTTTCTTGTGTATTAATGAAATTGTGATAAGTTTTTGATGATTTGTTGATAGGTGAATCCAATATTCATTCAAAAGCATGACTAGAAGTGGTTTGAATTCTATTATTATCTTCTAATCCTTATGTTATTCGTATTTTTTTGTTCTTAGTGAAAATATTTTCCCCTAACTTGACGTCATCAATGATGAACTAAGAGATCTTCGTTCTTTTATGACACCATTTTTAAAAATCTGTTGTCGTAGGTAAGTGGTTTCTATCAGTGATGTGTGATAAATGCAATGTTTTTATCAATAATTTGTTAGTCCTAAGTGATACATGGGTTCTCATTTAGGATTTACTTTGATGTAAATTTGAACATTCTTTATTTCCTTTTATGTGAGCACTTGGAAAATTCCACACTGGGATTAGTCAATGAACTGACGTGGATGTATTTTCAGGGTACCAACATCTCAGTTATAAACATTGAGTATGAACTAAAATTGGAATAGTTCTATAGACTCCAATTTAATGAGCCAATGATATAATATAATTTTTTTCAGGATCAAAGGTATTACATAATGAGTAATGTTTATAGTGGTATGGATCTAAACTACACTATCATTTTTGTTGAGGCACAAAAACTCAAATAACCATGTGTTGGTTTCATCTCAACACACCACTGGAAGTTGGGTGTGAGATTCAGTGGATGTGTATGGTGTGAATGAAAAAAGGAATTGAAATAAGGTGTTGTAGTTATGTTTTAATATGCTAGTCATATAAGCTGAAAATGTTTTTAAGGGTCATCTAACAATAGCTAGACTTGTTCCTTATAACATGATGTTTATGGTCAGAAGGAACCATTTTATTGCATGTCACCATTTTTTGGTGAGTGTAGTGTAAAGGCCGACTATGTATTCTTGGAAATATAGTTCGACCAGCTTCTATTTGGCCAAGTGTGATTCAATCAGTTTATTTCAATGAAATATCTAATATAACCCCAAATATAACCGAGTTCATCCAGTTAGAGAAATCACATGAGAAGCATCACTAGAACGCTTAGGACATGCTCGCTAAGGCAATTCCAATGGTGGAGGAACTACAAATTAGAATTGGCCCCTTCTTAAATTTTGAATTCTATAATGGGGATAAAATTAAGAAAAATTGTTAAAGAAAAAATGGTGGTATCATGTATTTAGATAAACAGACTCAGGTAAGTTTCATCATGGTGTTTTGGATGAAAAATCATGTGTTGTCTCGGGTTTTAATGGCTTAAGTGTCTTACGAATGTGTAATCCATCATGGTGTTCTTGGAATTTAGAAATGAAGCATGCCCATTTGAACAATAATTCACAACCCATTTTGGTGAGGTGATATTTTCCTTATTTCCACAAGGATTCTCAAGAACGAGAAGTTATAATGTGGAGAGTTTGTAAGGTCCTATGTTTTTTAATCAAATTAAATTCCATGGGATTTTCAATTTTGGGGATTACTAGATGAGTATTGTTGTAAAATGATCATTAGAATGTATATTTGATAGTTGGAACACCTCAATGTGTTGTATTTTGACTTTGGTGAAGGCCTGAGAGGTCTATTAGAGGTCTCATTGAGTTCTGGAAGTGTCAGGCACCGAAATCGCATGTTTGGGTGGACTGACAGAGGCACACTATTTTTCTAAAACTACGTGGCTTCAAGCAAAAAACCATGTGTCCATGATTAGTGGTCCAATTTTAACCTAAACATGTTGTTCATTATTTTTCAAAATGGGGAACTAGTCCCTTATGGTTAGTTTCACTTAGGAAGTACCTCATTATTATTCACTTCATAGTTTTTGTTCGGTTAGGATAACCATGTGGGACAAACTGTGTGATGTGGATTCTTAATATGGAGTTGTTGAATGGTTTATGCACAGCTTGGAAAAACCCTGCGGCCAAACCATGTGACCTAGTTATTTTAAATTTGAAATGATACAAAATCCCTTAATGAGATTTTTAACCTCATTTTTCTTTTCCTTCTCTTAAAGTGGCTGCATGGGGCTCCTCCCATGGAACCTTGGTTCTTCCTCCTCCCATTTCAAAGAATGAAGATAACTCTCACATTCAATGAATGAATATAGCATCATTGGTCTTTATTGATCCAAATTTGTTAGGTATCCTTTCATTTTTTTCATTCATCTTTTATTTTGGTATCGGCTGCACTATTTAGGTGAAATCTCTTTTTCCCTAATTTTGGGTCTTCATATATTCTTAGTTTTTATCCTGATATGAGTCAAATCCGGAGATAATACTAGACAAACAATCCATTATGGACCTATGGTATGTGGTATCATTCTATTATCTTAAATTAGAGCTATTTTTATATGTCATCATGTCATGCACCCAATTTATGGTCATTTCCTTGAACATAAATTGAATACCATGTATTTTTAGGCATGAGCTATTCAATTAAATAGGATTTTTTGTGTTTATTTATAGGTTGATAACCTTGAATTATATCTAACCACCACTTTGGTTGTGTTGGTCATAAGGATAGACCACCACGGGTTACTTTTTGACATGGACGCCTTAGGGTGTTCCCTTTTACCCCTTCCAAGGGATATAAAATGATGACTTCAATTGATGAATTTAGTTATTAGTGAATTTCTAGATGAATTGTGAATTAAATATTGAAGTGATCAAGGGGAAGGGATCGTTTACTATGGACCTTATCCCATTCCTTTAAAGTTCATGAATACTCATTAATTATCCTTTGTATTGTTATGCCTATGTGAGATAGATAAAAGACAATTCCATGTAATAGATTGTTAAGATTGAGATGCTTGTTTAATGATAATCCTACATGATTTTAATTAAAGGAAAACCTTCTGAGTTGGATAATTTCTTGAGTGACCTATTTATGTGAGATTTAATTGGATGTTAATCATGTTGATTTTGGTAGGTTTAATGATTTTTGTGATATGAAATGATAACATGTTATTATATTATACAAGTATAGTTGAAATGAATTATACATGGTATTGTTATATCAATTTTAAATTTAATGATTAAATAACAAGGAATGGATGACATGATCCTAAACTATTGTCATGTAATGGCTTGTTTATGCATGTGATTCACTTGTATTTAAATTCCCGTGCGAGTTGATTAGAGATAAGCATTCTGAGTTGGCCAATTTTCTGAGTTACCATGTGAGGTGAGATGTTAATTAGATGTTCCTAGGTTTGAACATGAAATGTTGAAATGGTTTTGATTAAATTAAATTGATTATTTGATATAGAGTTGACTAAGTGCTTTTATGTCTTGTGGGAAACATTGATTCAGTGGACAAATTCCATATACAGACTCATTTTTCATTTACCATGATTACACTCAAGTGATACATGGACGACCATAGATAGAAACATAGGTGCTGAATATTATATGTCGAGTGATACATGGATTAATATGATAATGCCATAGATGGACTCAAAGGGAATTGAACATATATTCCTAAGTGATACTTGGACTACCAATGAATGAATCATAGGGGCTGAGTATTATATGTAGGGTGATAAATTGATCATATGAGAATTCCATCAATGGAATCAAAGGGAATCAAACATATATTCCATGAGTTATACTTGGACATCCAAGGATGGACTCATAGGGGATGACTATTATATGTCGAGTGATCCATGGATTCATATGATAATTTGTTGGACAAATTCAATGGTCATTGAAAATATATTCCATGGGTGGTACTTGGGATCCCTTGGTGGATCGACAAGGATAGACTCAAGTGGAACAGATGTTACACCACAACTAGTTTGATACCTAGGTTTTAAAGAGTTTATATAGGGATGAGATTATAGTGTGTTGGTTGATATTATATGTGGAGTGATACCCAAATTACAACATATGAATTCCTTGGATGGGATCAGGTTATAAATTGATTAATTAATTTAATTAATTATATAATACTCACCAGCCAAGTAAAATAAGACGCTTTGATGAGGTCTTGACCTATAATTTAAATATTGCATGTTTATGAATCCTATGATCATGTTACCATGGGGGATTCTGATTCTCATGATTTGGGACTATGGGATGCCAAAACCCTAGGTTTAAATTCTCCCCCTGGTAGTGATGGCGATGGAATTCGAGCCGATCTGTCCCCCTCCCCCTGGAGGGGGAGGGATCTCCAACTATCATCAAGATGGAGGGGTCTCATTTACAACCCATTTCAAATCATGATTTAATACCTTTTTTACCAAATGATTCCCAAATCCATAAAGTTCCATATTTGTTGATGGATTTCCCAATCTTCAGTTTTCGACATCAGAGTTCACCATCGGTGGAATTGTTCAACATGGTCATCTTCAGTTCATGCAATTTTTAGGAGAGGGAGATGGTTGGTTTGCTAGATAGGCATCACATTATGATTCAGTTCTCATTAGAGGAGGGCCTTATCAATGCCTAGTCAGCTGCCTAATGTAGCTTCAATAGTTATATGTTCTACCTGTTCTGATGTTCTTCCGATTTCCACATGGTTCATGATTCTACTTCTGCTACGGTGTATCTGAGTTTCCCCAATTAATCTTTACCATTTCTAAATCCTTTTTCATTAGGATTCTGGGGAATCTCATTGGTATATTTTTTTGTACTGATAGTCATACTGAATCTGTATGTCATCCTGTCAACCCGCGAGTTTGTGTGTAAATGGATGCGTCTAGGATACCTTTCGAGTATGTCTGGATTACAATCGGCGAGGAGCAAAAGTGTAAGAAATGGGTGCTTTATGAGTCCTGAATGGAGTTTATCTCCAATTGAAATCATTTGGGTCATAAAATGGTTTTCTTCTATCAGGGAGTTTATTTTTTTCGAAGGAAGGTGGGTAGAGATATTGTAAAGGATACAGAGGTCCGTTAGGAGGATGGAAAGACAAAGTAGATGGATATGGGAATGGAAGGTAGTGGTAGAGGTGTCAACTCTTGTAACTGGATGATTGTTTTGGGCATGTCTTAGTCATCACTTCCTGTCGAAGAGAACCAGTTGGACAGTGCTCCATTGGATTCCATTATGTCATTGGAGGTTGGTTCTGGCACTTCTTTCGGGATGAAGGCAATAGTGTCTTTGGTTAATCCGAATGTTTCTGAGGTTTTTAATAGGTTTGAGGTAGGATTTGGCTGGTCCTACCAATTTTAATGACCTAATTCCCCTGGAGAGTGTGAGGGTGGGTGATGGTTTGGGTCATATAGATGTTGTTTGAGTAGAAAACAAGATGGAGGGTGTTTCAACAGTTATAGAGCAGAGTGCGGGTGGAAAGGTGGATGTAGCTGATGCTTCTTATGCTGAGATCTTGAATTAGGGTAATAGAGATCCTTATAATGGGAGGTAGGGTCCTCCTAGGGATGTGGCCCATCCAACTAGAGATGGGAGACCAAGAGGTTCTAACTCGATGACCTGGACCCCTATTCAGTTGAGAAACAGTATTGAAGGCCTTACAGAGGTAGTTTTGAGACCTTATCTAACTAAGTCAATGGAAACATACGAGGTATACGTGGATGAACCCAATGGAAATGATACAGGTCAGTCCGAAGGTGAAGATCCATGGCCAAAGAGTAATAGGAGTGATAGAAGTAGGAGAAGTTAGAAATATTACTCCAGTTTACCATATCTTTTGAAGACATGATCAGCTAAAAAGATAAATTCATAGAAAAAAAAAAGAATTAGAGGTTGTGGGTAAAAATCCCTTGGAACTACTGTTGTGTTCTAAAGAAGAAGTGGTCAACCAGGTCTTTCTACTTATGAAACTGAAGAGGATGAAACTAAGATTATGGTGATGTCTATAAGGGTGTCACATAATGAGGATAAATACTATTGTATTTATAATAAGGACATAATACATGTATGTGGATTCAATAAAGGGAGGATCAGACTTGAGGAGTACATACAGTCCTGGGATCATCTCGCTTCATAATTTGAAAATTTGATGTTGAGTGTACCATGCATTCAGGTAACTCATATATCCTAGAAATTGTGTAGGGAACTAGTATCTGGTAATCTTAAATTATTTTTCGATGTTTATTTATAAATTGGTGGAATCTGTTGATTGGTTTGGGAGGAAGGTTGGATCAGGTTGAGTATGATATTGGTGAGATTTTTCTTCAGATAATATGTGATAGTTTCGTGTTACGCAACCTACAATCTACATGGGTCTGCTTCAGATGGGGTTCATAGAATTAAACCTTCACTGGTGCAAGCCATTAGTATTTGGTAGTTTTAGAGGTTATGGTAGTTCTACTGGTTCCATGCCCATGAAATCCTACATGGGGCAGCTTTTTGATCGACCATGTAGTGGTGATGGGTCATCACGATGTAGTTGCGGGGGAGGGGTAAGTATTGTAGTTTTTGTTCTAGTTTATTCTATGATATGGTTTTATTAGATTGTAATGATGGTCCCTGTGGTTTCTCACCTTTTTCCTCAAAAGTGTTTTGATAAAAATAGTTAATTTTCAGTCATAGGGTACGTTGAACTATGAACCATCTCTCAAGACATATGTATTAAATGTGAATTAATTATTAAATGGGGTGTTTATAAATGACATAGCCCTGACTGTTATATCATATACAAATCCCTAAAATGAAATTGATTAATAAAACCTATTTATGAACGAGAACCTCAAATTATGGGATGTTTAATTCCATGTACTTATTTACCTATCATATATATGCTTTCACACTGTTGTTATACATATTTTCTGATAGGATGGAATAGACCTTGGGTGGTTTCCTACTAGGATTATGTCTCACACCCTACTCTAGTTTCCATTGCACAGATGTACCAGAGTAGACCTTTTTCTCACAGGACCATGGACTATTACATGAGCTATTTTACTGGTACCTGGGAGTTAGGAGAAGAGGACTGAGCTAGGGATTATGATACCCATGGAGATCACCTATGAAGATATTGATTCTTTTTCTTATTTGAGTGAAATATTTAATCTTGTACCAGTTTTATGTCTACTGTTTATCTTGCACCATTATCATGACATTCATATATATATATATATGTATAGTGGAATTTTCCATCCTTTACATTAAGTTTTTATTATTATCTTCCACTGTTTTCGGTTTTTTATCTGTTTATGATACTGTTATGCTACTCTATAATGAGTGTATAATCTCCCCAATATCACCTACTTTGACCATCGTTTCTAGTTTCCATGTGACCAACTAGGATCATGGAATTATTGAGTATAATCTGGGTCTTGGTCATTACATGTGGAGTTACTATTGATGATGGTTTTAGTTTAATTCATGATTTTTTTTAATTTTTCTATATTGGTATATTCATATAAAATGATGATCCATTGTTGAATTTGGTTTTAATTTATTCTATTTTGTTATTTTATTTTTCTCAGAGGGTATTTAGTCATTGAATTAATAGTATATTATCTATTTTTGGAATGGGTTGTCACTTTTTTATTGTGTATGTATTATTTGGCTCATATTCCCTATTTACATATGTGTTTTTATTTATTAGATGCTACATGGATGTCAATTGTATGGGCGATCAATGCATTATTTTCAAAAAAGATTGTATATTTTTTTTTCTAATCATACAAATATGGAGAAATCATTCTCAAGGAGTTTTTTATGGTGATTTGGAACTAGTTTCTAACCAATGGGGATTTTTAATTCCCTTCATGGATAGTATATTTCTTGGACATGAGACATATTGTTTAGGCCTATGTTAGTTTTTTATATTTAGTCTCCTACTATTTTTGGTATATAATCCCATTTAATGGCATGGTTTTATTTTTGATATATTGATTGTAATACCCCGACCCCCGAAGCCCAGTGCCAGTGCATTATTTTTATACATTGGCATGATTAAAAAGAATCATGTCCTAAAGGACTCACCACTTTAGTAGTCTTGGAAAATAGATTACATATATGAACATTACATTACACGTTATAACATTAAACATAAAATAAATAATATTTCAATAACTCCATTATTTATCTAGATTATCCCTGAATAACAATCATAATATACTTCATGGCATCCTGGTAAAATACGACATAAGAAATGGGTGAGCACAGATTCTCAGTAAGGATAAACAATATAGAAGAATCTATCATAAATATGCATAAACTTTTATGGAAAGGTATAAAATTGAAACACAAACCCTTCAAACATAAACTTCAGCCTAATATAAAAAAGATAAATCAAATAATTCAATTTAAGAATTCACATGGAAGTTCTACTAGTCTAATAATCACATGTAAGATAAATTTCTAATATCATAATGATGAGATTCTTAATGTTGAACATCATAACCACAAAGTCAAGGCCTCATACCAAGACCCTAAATATAAATTTTTTTCAAGGCCTTGTGGCAAGACACCAGTTTGTCTCATGAGACCTATCGATGCATCAAGGGGTTATAGAGGGCCTTTCCCATCAATTACTATTTCCAATTCATTCCTCACATGAAAATGATATAATATAACATAAAAATTCATATTAAAACTAGCATAATAAATGTCAACAATTTAACCATAGACCATGAATGGTATAAAAATACAATATCCAGAGTCTAACATATCATAACTCATTCGATAAAATATATAATATTTAATTATAATAAATCAACCTCAATAAAGAATAATATATATTAAAGGATGTTGACATAATTGAAAATGATGAGTAAAACTCATTTAGAGAAGTAAATTTTTTTTGTGAATTCAGTTAAAAGTCACACATTTATAAAGGAATTCATTTAAAATATATTTTTTAATCAATGTTTCCCATACCACTTTGAATCTTTTGAAAGGAATTAAAATTCTAAAACAATCATTTCCATATCAATAAATCCTTAAAATCATTTTGAAAACATGCACATTAATTAAAAATATTTAAAACAATTAAAACATTAAAACATTTAAAATAATGATATTGCTAAATATTTGTAACATCCCAGGTAAATAAAGAATAAAGAATTTTCATATTTATTAATATTTACAAATTAAATATTAATTTTAACTAAAAGGGGTTTCTACGTTCGATAGCGTACTCGGTACGCAACGATGAGTTTCTTTGAAAACTTACGTTGCACACAAGTAATAAAATAATATTATTTTAAATGTTAGTTAATGAGTAGCCGTTATACTGGCGGGAATGGATAGAAATAACTAAAATATGATTATATTTGTTTTTAAATGTTTTTACATTTATCCAATAAAAGATAAAGGCTTAAAATATTAAAAGAGTTCAATTTTAGGTATTTATACCCTAATTTTCACTAAAGGTCCACTTATCACCTTTTGACGGAAAACTGTCATTAAATATAGTTTTGATCGATCTTATAAATTCTATTGGACCAAATATAACTCTTCTTTAGAATCGGGACATCAAAATTTACTTTGTGTAAATTTTTGGTACCTTTCTGATAATGTTCATTTTTTTAATGAATAGTGTAAAATGTTGCATTTTAATTCAAAACCTCTTTTTAATCTAATTTATTTATATGATTAGATTATCTTTTGTATTTGTTTTAAAGTGAAATTAGAAAATATTTTTACCATTAAATCCAATAGTGGTCGTTGGAATCAATTTCACTTTGAAATTGGACTCAAACTAGTGTCAATCTTTTGATACTTATTATTTCATAAAAACACGCTATTTGCTCTGACAGTGGGAATTAATTATTAAATTAATTAATGTGACTTATATGTATTGAATTTTGTAAAAAAGACTTCATTTTTGAATTCAGAATATCAAATATAGCTTGGGGTGAATTTTTGGTAATTTTCTGAAAAACATCAATTTTCGATGAATAGTGAAACCACTAAGTGGTACTTATAAAGACTGATTTTCCGTTTAAATGAAATTTTTCCATCATTGTGTTTTGAATTTCAAAAATCCGACATACATGGTTTTCATTAAGAAGTAAAATGTGATTCAATGAGATTATAATAATTTTTTGGTGAATAGTAACTTATTATGTTTTTAATCGCGATTAGTGGTAATTAGGGTAGTTTAAGGTATAAATAATGCTTTAATAATAGGAAATGACCTAGAAACATGTCCCAACCTTATTGGTTGTGTCATGGCCGACCAAGAAAAGTCATGGGTCAACTTGGGGACCCCATGGAGACACATTGGTTTGGAAATGACATAAATAACTTTTTATTAAATGTTAAAGTAATAAGGACACAAACAAGAGATGTTTTACGAAAACAATTTTTACATGGGGTTATAAAGCTCAGATATTTGATTATAAATATTAATTGGAAAGCTAAAAATATTTCCTACATCATAGTACTTTTTTTTATGATTTTTAGACATTAAATAAGTTAAATTATTTATGACATAATAATGATGCAGCGATGACATCATTATTTGACGATTTAAATAAAATGGAAAGATAAGGTAAAATCTATGAACTACACATTTCCAAAACTTATTGGATGAGTGTATTTCGAAGCCTTATCACCTTATCCACTAATTATATCAATTTGGGACCTTTTAAAACCGAAACACATTTTCAAATAAAGTAATATTTCTTTACTTTCTAAAAGTGCTCCTCCTCTCCTCTTATAAAAGGCCCCCACCTCTACCTCATTTCACACACTCCTCATGCCTTTGGCTCAGACAACCCCTACCCATTTACTCTCTCCACATACCTATCCTCATCTTAGAGGATTCCCTTTGGGCAGAATCCTTTCAAAAGAAGCCTTTAGGCTCAAATCAAAAGGAGTTACACTTTTAAAGGTAATTCATTCTCTCTTGTTCATTTGTTTTATTTTGCTTCTCCAACCCTCTATGCTCTTTTTATTTACTTCTTTTGTAACAAAACCAGTATCTTCAATATACTAGGATGTTTTTATAAGATTTACTTGAGCTACACTCTCACACAACTACATCAAATGGTTAAATAACATACGGTTTCCGTGGATGGTGAAATTCTGCCTCCCGAAACGATGATTGTTCAATACTCATTTAACACCTTCAAGGGTGGCCATTATGATGTCACTATTTTTATATATGATATATAATATGTTTATGTTTTCCTTAAGCTTCTGTTTTTTTCATTTTGGGAATACCTTTATGGTTTTCATTATGGGTAAACATGATATCTTCATTTTAGGAAGTGCGGACTACCGCCCCCTGAAAGTGATTTGATTCGTTAATACCATATGTGGGATGTGTAAAGGATAAAGTTAATGATATTATATATGTTATTATACTGGAATTATAATATACTCTTATATCATTATGATTCCATTCCAGAAAATACGAAATAGAAATGGAAGTAGCGTTATGCGTACGTACGGCTTATCGTCTCCATGAACGGTGCATTTCATTTCTTACCTCTAAATGTGATGTAATATTATAAATACATGTATATGATGAATATATATGATATATATGTTATCCAAATCATTAATATCATTCTGGATATAACGAACCTATGACCAAATTAACAACATGTAAGTGTAAGAAGTCTATTTTTGACTTAAGAACCAAATACCGACAAAATGAACATTATTAACTTAACTGATTACATGATGTTCATAACATGGTATAAAAGGAATAATGAACTTTAAAAAGGTTCTTAATCAAGTATAAATTAACTCAAGTTTATTATTCAGGATGTTAAAGAACGATCGAGTCAAGTCGGACCCGAGGTAAGGGACTTCGTCTCAATCTCCTTTCATTGAGGCATATTTCGTTTTATACACAGCTCTCTTTTATACGGTGTATAAACCCCTTTGACTTTTACTTTTATACAAAAGGAATATTTTTCTATGAAGCGTTTTACTAAACGACAAAAAGTAATGTTTTTTTAACGTACGCGGTGACAACGACATTTTCCGCCGCCGTGAGTATTATTTGGTCTTTGGCTTTCTCAACAAGCCGTAATGTTTTTAGAATAAAATAAATACCATATAATCTTTTATGTATTTTGGTATTGAAAATGTTTTTGAAAAAGGATTCTATTAAGTCAATATATTTATGATATATTGTGATTGAAATGTGGAAATGTTATCATTCCATTATATTGGTTTTATGTTTTATGATTTTATACTGGTACTTGGACATTTTAACGGGTGGTTACATTATAAACCATATGACGGGTGGTGCCGTGAATACCAGGATGGGTTGTTACGTTATAACCTCCAATGCATTGGGTATGGAAGTCGGCCGTATGGCTATTCCATTATGTATGTATGGAAATTGGTCGTATGGCTATTCCATTAAGTGATATGTGTGGAAGTCGACCATATGGTTATTCCACTTAAGTATGTTTATGTCCCAAGTTACCTTTATATATGTTATGTGTTCTTTTTATGGATTTTATGGTAATACTTTGGTTAAAAAAAGGTATGTAATGATACTTTATTTAGTGAAGAGTTTTTACTACTTCATGAAGGTGAAGGTATTACTTTGATAGAGTATATATGGTTTATTTGATTTTTGAAAAACTAACAATTTTCATTCTTTCTGTATCCCTTACTGAGCTTTTTATGCTCACCCCAAGTTTTTTTGAAATGTTTTTCACAGGACTTAATGTGGAATAAGGTCAAGGATGGGATCAAGGGAATGTCATGCTATATAAAACATGGAACTAGACACGTTTCTTTTTAAGAGTTTTTTTTTATATTGGAAACTTAGTAGAAGTGACTAATTTGTAATCTTTTGAGATGTAATAGTTATGTTCTAATTCTCTAAAACTCTAAACCTAAAAAGATCCTCAAAGTAAATTATTCTTTTAATTCAATATTAAGTACGGTTTAAGGCTGGGGCCTTATAGTTGGTATCATAGGTCGGTTTAGACAACTTTAGGAGTTAGAAAAGTGTTAAATTATAATATGTTTGAAATGATATAGCATTTACGGATTACCATGTTGCTTCACCTAAGATATTTCTGTGTTCAGAATGGTTTTCCACAGAGGAATCAAAGCAGCTATGTTGGGACGACATCAAGAGGAAGATAACCTTCCAAATCAACAACCTGAGATGGTCGGAATCGGAACTGAACAGTTTGTTACAGTGATGGCACAGTTGATTCAGGCTATAAATGGTGGTGGTATCCATGCACGAGATCAGCCAGATCAACCGCAGAGGAACATGTCAGTGGTGGAACATTTCATGAGGCAACATCCCCCATCATTCATAGGATCATCAAACCCTGTGCAAGCTGAAGGGTTGATTAAAGCATTGGAGAAGATTTTTGATGTCATGGGGTGTTCAGAACATCAAAAGGTTAGTCTTGCTGTTTACCATTTTGAAGGTGAAGCTGATCAGTGGTGGTCGATGGTGAAAAATATAAGGGATAGTGATGAGATTGAGGATCTTCACTGGGACGAATTCAAAGGTATGTTTCTTGAGAAATATTTTCCTAAGGTGGTTCGTCTTAGGATGGAAAAACAGTTCCTAGAATTGAGGCAGGAGGATGATTCAGTGGCTGCTTATGAAGAAAAGTTCACTCGATTGGCAAGGTATGCTCCAAAATTCATACGAGATCTTGATAGTAAAATAAACCGTTTTTACTCAGGGTTAAAGCCAAAGTATAGAAGGGCTTTAGCTTCTTGTGAGTTCAAAAGTTATGAAAAACTTGTTCGATGTGCGGAGAAGGTGGAAATGGAGTTGTCCGATGATCATGTGTTCTATGAAAAACAACAGAATAAGAGGTATAGTTGGTAGGAAAAGGGGAAGAATTCATCAAAGAAGCAAGGAGGTAAGAAAACCAAATATCCATCCTGTGAGAAGTGTTGTAAAATGCATCCTGGAGAATGTTTATCCAAGTCTGGTAAGTGCTTTCGGTGTGGTAAGTCTGGTCATATTGCTCGTAACTGTAAGGAAGATGATCAAGCAGGAAATGAAAATCCAACGGTAAGATGTTTTAAGTGTAATGAAATGGGTCATTATGCAAACGAGTGTCCAACGAAGAACTCAACTGGGGGAATGCAGCCAGACTACAAGCAGAAAGGGGTGGTGAAATCCCTTGCAACAACTTCAGCAGATGTTGGGCCATCGAATGAAGTGGTATCCGCTCCAGGGAGATCTGTATTTTTAGAATATTGACTTGAGGTCAGGGTACCATCAGTTGAAAGTAAATGAAACAGACGTTCCGAAGACTGCGTTCCGTACTGAATATGGCCATTATGAATTTGTGGTTATGCCTTTTGGGTTAACCAATGCACCTGTTGTATTCATGGACCTTATAAATAAAATTTTCCATGAGTTCTTGGATAAGTTTGTGTTTGTGTTTTGAGGTTTGGGAAGAGGTTATGTGTGCTTTGTGATTCACAGTTGAAGAATGAGTTGTTATGTGAGGCTCATAGTTCCCCATTTTCAGTTCATCCTGGAAGTACTAAGATGTACAGAGATCTGCAAAAGTATTACTGGTGGGATGGAATGAAAAGAGATATTGCTGATTTTACTGTGAAGTGTTTGACATGTCAACAGGTTAAAGTAGAGCAGTAGTTACCGAAAGGGATGCTTCAGCCTTTACCAGTGCCTGAGTGGAAATGGGAAAACATATCCATGGACTTTTTTGTGGGATTACCGAGGACATCTCGAGGTAATAATGCAATCTGGGTTATTGTTGATCGCTTGACCAAATCTGCTCATTTCCTTTCTATACGAGATACTTTCTCTCTAGATCAAATTTCCCGTTTGTATCTTAAAGAGATAGTCAGGTTACATGGAGTTCTCTCTCCATTGTATCAGATCGTGATCCCAGGTTTACTTCTAACTTTTATAAAGGCCTTCAGAAGTCGTTGGGTACTGAATTAAATTTTAGTACAGCTTTTCATCCTCAATCAGATGGGCAGTCAGAACGAACAATTCAGACCTTGGAGGATATGCTACGAGCTTGTTCGATGGATTATCAGGGAAGTTGGGACCAACATCTTTCTTTGGTTGAGTTTTCTTATAATAACAGTTTTCATTCCAGTATACAGATGGCACCGTTTGGGGCATTATATGGGAAGCAGTTTTGAACTCCTGCATTTTGGGATGAAGTGGGTGAAAGGAAGCTGATGGGACCAGAATTGGTAGAAGAGATGGCAGAAAAAGTTCAGTTGATTCAGAAGCACATGAGAACAGCTCAGAGAAAACAGAAGAGTTATGCGGATAACTGGAAGAAGGATCTATCTTTCGAGGTAGGTGATCATGTTTTTCTCAAGGTTTCTCCTTGGAAAAGTGTGATGAGATTTGGTAAGAAAGGAAAGTTGAGTCCAATGTTAGTTGGGCCATACGAAATTATAGAGAGAGTTGGATCAGTTGCATACCGAGTGGCTTTACCTCCAAGTTTATCTCAGGTACACAATGTTTTTCATGTTTCAATGTTGAGGAAGTATATGCCAGATCCATCTCATGTTTTGAGTCCAGAGGTAGTTTAGCTGGAAGAGAACCTATCTTATGAAGAACAACCAGTCCAGATTCTTGACCACAGGGAGCAGGTGTTACGGAATAAGGTGATTTATCAGGTAAAGGTTTTGTGGAAAACCCATGTGATTGAAGAGGCAACGTGGGAATCTGAAAATGCTATGAGGGATAAATACCCCCACTTATTTTGATAAGTGAATAAAATTGCGAGGACGCAATTCCCAAAAGGGGGGAAGGATGTAACATCCCAGGTAAATAAAGAATAAATAATTTTCATATTTATTAATATTTATAAATTAAATATAAATTGTGATTAAAATGGGTTTCTACGTTCGATAGCGTACTCGGTACGCAACGATGAGTTTCTTTGAAAACTTACGTTGCACACAAGTAATAAAATAATATTATTTTAAATTTTAGTTAACGAGTAGCCGTTGTACTGGCGAGAATGGATAGAAATAACTAAAATATGATTATATATGTTTTTAAATGTTTTTACATTTATCCAATAAAAGATAAAGGCTTAAAATATGAAAAGAGTTCAATTTTAGGTATTTATACTCTAATTTTCACTAAAGGTCCACTTATCACCTTTTAACGGAGAACCATAATTAAATATAGTTTTGATTGATCTTATAAATTCTATTGGACCAAATATAACTCTTCCTTAGAATCGGGACATCAAAATTTACTTTGTGTAAATTTTTGGTACCTTTCTGATAAAGTTCATTTTTTTAATGAATAGTGTAAAATGTTGCATTTTAATTCAAAACCTCTTTTTAATCTAATTTATTCATATGATTAGATTATCTTTTGAAATTTTTTTAAAGTGAAATTAGAAAATATTTTTACCATTAAATCCAATAGTGGTCGTTGGAATCAATTTCACTTTGAAATTGGACTCAAACTAGTGTCAATCTTTTGATACTTATTGTTTCATAAAAACACGTTGTTTGCTCTGAAAGCGGGAATTAATGATTAAATTATTTAATGTGACTTATATGTATTGAATTTTGTAAAATAGACTTCATTTTTGAATTCGGAATATCAAATATAGCTTAGGGTGAATTTTTGGTAATTTTCTGAAAAACTTCAATTTTTGATGAATAGTGAAACCACTAAGTGGCACTTATAAAGACTGATTTTCCGTTTAAATGAAATTTTTCCATCATTGTGTTTTGAATTTCAAAAATCCGACATACATGGTTTTCATTAAGAAGTAAAATGTGGTTCAATGAGATTATAATAATTTTTTGGTGAATAGTAACTTATTATGTTTTTAATCGCGATTTGTGGTAATTAGGGTAGTTTAAGGTATAAATAATGCTTTAATAATAGGAAATGACCTAGACACACGTCCCAACCTTATTGGTTGTGTCATGGCCGACCAAGACAAGCCATGGGTCAACTTGGGGACCCCATGGAGACACTTTGGTTTCGAAATGACATAAATAACTTTTAATTAAATGTTACAGTAAAAATGACACAAACAAGAGATGTTTTACGAAAAAAAAATTTACTTGGGGTTATAAAGCTCATATATTTGATTATAAATAGTCATTGGAAAGATAAAAATATTTCCTACATCATAGTACTTTTCTTATGATTTTTAGACATTAAATAAATTAAATTATTTATGACATAATAATGATGCAGCGATGACATCATTATTTGACGATTTAAATAATATGGAAAGATAATGTAAAATCTATGAACTACACATGTCCAAAACTTATTGGATGAGTGGATTTAAAAGCCTTATCACCTTATCCAAGAATTATATCAATGTGGGACCTTTTAAAACCGAAACACATTTTCAAATAAAGTAATATTTCTTTACATTCCAAAAGTGCCCCTCCTCTCCTCTTATAAAAGGCCCCCACCTCTACCTCATTTCACACACTCCTCAAGCCTTTGGCTCGGCCAACCCCTACCCATTTACTCTCTCTACATCCCTCTCCTTATCCTAGAGGATTCCCTTTGGGCAGAATCCTTTCAAAGGAAGCCTTTAGGCTCAAATCAAAAGGAGTTACCCTTTTAAAGGTAATTCATTCTCTCTTGTTCATTTGTTTTATTTTGCTTCTCCAACCCTCTAAAGTATTTTTATTTAATTCTTTTATAACAACACCAGTATCTTCAATATACTAGATTGTTGTTATAAGATTTAATTGAGCTACACTCTCACACAACTACATCATATGGTTAAAGAACATACGGTTTCCGTGGATGGTGAAATTCTGCCTCCCGAAACGATGATTGTTCAATACTCATTTAACACCTTCAAGGGTGGCCATTATGATGTCAATATTTTTATATATGATATATAATATGTTTATGTTTTCCTTAAGCATCTGTTTTTTTTTTCATTTTGGGCATACCTTTATGGTTTCCATTATGGGTAAACACGATATCTTCATTTTAGGATGTGCGGACTACCGCCCCCTGAAAGTGATTTGATTCGTTAATACCATATGTGGGATGTGTAAAGGATAAAGTTAATGATATTATATATGTTATTATACTGGAATTATAATATAATCTTATATAATTATGATTCCATTCCATAAAATACGAAATAGAAATGGAAGTAGCGTTCATGCGTACGTACGGCTTACCGTCTCCATGAACGGTGCATTTCATTTCTTACCTCTAAATGTGATGTAATATTATAAATACATTTATATGATGAATATATATGATATTTATGTTATCCAAATCATTAATATCATTCTGGATATAACGAACCTATAAGAATTCTATTTTTGACTTAAGAACCAAATACCGACAAAATGAACATTATTAACTTAACTGATTACATGATGTTCATAACATGGTATAATAGGAATAATGATCTTTAAAAAGGTTCTTAATCAAGTATAAATTAACTCAAGTTTATTATTCAGGATGTTAAAGAACGATCGAGTCAAGTCGGACCCGAGGTAAGGGACTTCGTCTCAATCTCCTTTCATTGAGGCACATTTCGTTTTATACACAACTCTCTTTTATACGGTGTATAAACCCCTTTGACTTTTACTTTTATACAAAAGGAATATTTTTTTATGAACTGTTTTACTAAACGACAAAAAGTAATGTTTTTTTAACGTACGCAGTGACAACGACATTTTCCGCCACCGCAAGTATTATTTGGTCTTTGGCTTTCTCAACAAGCCGTAATGTTTTTAGAATAAAATAAATACCATATACTCTTTTATGTATTTTGGTATTGAAAATGTTTTTGAAAAAGGATTCTATTATGTCAATATATTTATGATATATTGTGATTGAAATGTGGAAATGTTATCATTCCTTTATATTGGTTTTATGTTTTATGATTTTATACTGGTACTTGGACATTTTAACGGGTGGTTACGTTATAAACCATATGACGGGTTGTGCCGTGAATACCAGGACGGGTGGTTACGTTATAACCTCCAATGCATTGGGTATGGAAGTCGGCCGTATGGCTATTCCATTAAGTATGTATGGATATTGCCCGTATGGCTATTCCATTAAGTGATATGTGTGGAAGTCGACCGTATGGTTATTCCACTTATGTATGTTTATGTCCCAAGTTACCTTTATATATGTTATGTTTTTTTATGGATTTTATGGTAATCCTTTGGTTACAAAAAGGTAAGTAATGATAATTTATTCAGTGAATAGTTTTTACTACTTCATGAAGGTGAAGGTATTACTTTGATAGAGTATATATGGTTTATTTGATGTTTGAAAAACTAACAGTTTTCATTCTTTCTGTATCCCTTACTGAGCTTTTTATGCTCACCCCAAGTTTTTTTGAAATGTTTTTCACAGGACTTAATGAGGAATAAGGTCAAGGATGGGATCAAGGGAATGTCATGCTATATAAAACATGGAACTAGACACATTTCTTTTTAAGATTTTTTTTATATTGGAAACTTAGTAGAAGTGACTACTTTGTAATCTTTTGAGATGTAATAGTTAGGTTCTAATTCTCTAAAACTCTAAACCTGAAAAGATCCTCAACGTGAATTATTCTTTTAATTCAATATTAAGTAAGGTTTAAGGCCGGGGCATTATAATATTTCCTTCCAAAAAACCATAAAATATTCCTTTTAAATTTTTTTATGAAACATGGACATGGATGAAAAATATGTCCCAGTAAATACTTACACATAAAAAATCTCAGATAATAATGAGATTGAGGAATTAACCCGTAACTAGTACATTCCTTTAGTCGAGGGTACGTTTAACCTCCTATATAATGACCATAGTATGTTATTAAATTATACTATAACCATATTAATATTTATGATATCATATATGATTCATTTATGACTTTATACTACCCATTTAATAATAATTTCTATGATTAAGTAACATTTCAGGTAATAATCATTTTCTTTATCGTACGTCTTTTAACTTATTATTCTTGATCATATCACATAGGTCATGAATTACATACTCACATAATATAAAACATGATTTATATCTCATATATAATCAGAATATAAATATGTTTAATATATAGATATAGGAAATGGAAACACCCTTAATGGAGACGGTAGTTCGTACGTACGAATGAATGTTGTTTCCATTTTCTTATCATATAATATATAAGTAAGTAAACAACATATATTTATCTACATAAATATATATTATTCCATTAGAAATATTATTTCATATACCTTGTAATTAATCAATATATATATATATTTATTTATTTATAAAAATTCTTGAAGGGTGATCGTTGAAGATGAATCTCATCGCATCGTGGAGAGGGTAAGTTGTACGTACGCACGAGCGACAATAGCATTCAATTTATGGTGAAATGGTGTTTAATTGGATGTTATATTACATATAAAAATTCATTACCATGTTATATTTATTATTTCTATTAATTATACTCATTATTATACCCATCCAAATAATGTAGTTTCTGATAACAAACTACACCACGACGTGGAGACGGTAAGCCATATGTCCGCACGTATGGTGACATTGTCATTCATAGGATGGATATAATAATGAATATGGTTGTACCATATTTATAATAAAATATAAGAATGTATAAGGTATTATATTTATTATTATTTTATGGTAAAAACAATGAAGGATGAAGTAGAATAAGAAAAGAACTTTGGAAGAGATGATAAAATAATTACCTCTACTTTGGGTGTTTCATTTTGATTTCAACAAAAGGGCCAATTAGGTTGACTTTCTGCTCAAGGTAAGGCATATAAGTTGAATTTAGAGATGTTGGGATGAGATTTTAGAATGATTTGGCCGAGCCAAATGGATTTGGAGGTGTGAATTTATTATAAGGTAAAGTAGCATTTTATAAGAGAGGTGAGGGGAACTTTAGGAAAAGCATGAAATATTAATTATTATAAAATTATTTTCAGCTTATAATAGCTCTAAATATATTTATTTAAAGGATAATGTGGGTATGGGTAAAAATCATCTCAAACAATAGGTTCTAGAAATTTTTAGGTCATCATATTAACCTTATCATTTAGATTTAACCCTTAGTTAAATAGTTTAACTCTTACCATGTCTTCTTGTATTTTTATACTACAACGTTAATATAGTTACTATAATTTCCCAAAAAAAACTAATGTCAATAATTTATGATATTTTAACACAATAAAATATATTTGAAGGAACCTTATATTTTTATGACTTTTATATTATTTAATAAAATAGTATTTATTTTAAAATATCATTTATGTTAATTTTGTTACTATTTAATACATGATTAATTTACAACTCATAAAAACATGATTTATTAAAAAAAAATACATTGAATCAATCCTGAAATTTCATAGTCACCTAGAAAATTAGTGTATGTAAAAAAAGTTTCAAATTATATTTATTTTAATATCTATAATATGATTTATTTTAATTATTCATTAATAAGGTAATTATTGCATCATCATTGCGTCATGAATAAATTTAATTATATATTGTCTAAAAATTATAAATAAAATACCATGATGTAGAAATTTTTTATTTTTCTCACGAATATTTATTGTGTAATTTATCTTAATTATAACCCTATATAAAAAATTATTTAGTTATTAAAATTTGAATTTAACACTTTTTACTCTTCTTTAAATAAAATATAACAAATGTCCAAATCTAACCCAAATGAATAAAAAATGATCATATTTTTTTCCTAAGGATGATTTTGGTTGAAAAAAACATATCCAATATAATTAGGACATGTTTTGGGGTAATTTAATATTATTATAATATTATTTTTCCTATTAATTACAATATTTATTTTTAAACGTGGTAAATAAAATTCAAATGTTATAATTCGTCAAAACTTATTTCCACGCTATTAAACCAAATTTTACTGACTTATGGAAACCGGTTCTTTCATATTTTTTACATTCAATTTAAAGAAGTGGTAAAATTACGTTTTATGCAAATTTGCAAATGTGCTTAGAATGTGGGTAAAATACGTTAAAAAGATTAATAAAATTTTATATGTCAAATATTATTATAAAATGACTCCAAAGAATTACATTGGTCTAATATAGGTATTATTTATATTTTTTTACTTTAAAATAAATTTATATTAAAAATTATTATTTAAATAAAAGTCTTTTTTATGTACTCTGCAGTATTTTTCAATATTCGTCAAAAAATGAATGTTTTCATAAAAATACCAAAAATTAAGCCTAAGATAATTCTGATATTATGAATTAAAAAATGAGTTCTATTTTACCAAATTCAATTTTTATGATTGTCTAAAATTAAATTTATTATTACTCACAAAAGGAGGAAAAAGTAGTTCTTTTAAGAAAATAGTTTTTCTAAATATATAACCATTTTAAAAAAATATTAATTTCATTATAAATATGTTTTATTTATGTGAAGACTTTATAAATAACATTTAAAATACATTTTTTTACTATTTACACTAAAATATTTAATTATAAAATAAATATATTATTTAATTAATTATAAAACTAATGTGTTGTTTCACAGAAAATCAATCTTGTGTATAACACAAGCCAAGTCATTGTTGTGTGAGATATAATCTATTAAATTGCTTTAAAGAGATAATGTAATGTGACATCATGTGGTGTTACATCCCCCCTCCTTCAATAAATTTCGTCCTTGAAATTTTAAATTGTTCTTCAAAAATAAAACTTGAAAATAGAATATACCTTTGTGGAAAACCCACATCAGGAATAGGGTTAATAAAGTTTAGTCTTAATAAGAAGAAAATATAAATAAAAAAGTAGCCACCTAATTAGGATTTCTAATTTGAGAACATTGTTGGAAATCATAGACACATAATTGGATAAAAAGCATAAATATTTATAAAAAGTGATTATGGTCATCAATTACAAACAAGTGAACAATAAATGGAAAATTGAGGGCCTCAAATCCATAAATATATGATGATTTAAAATACCATCGGTTCAAAAAAACTAATGTATTCGGATAACAAATTTTTTGGTTTTAATATCCTTTGCCTAATGTTTAAGAGTTAATTTCATCATAGAATAAGAAAAAAAAGAATAATTGACAAGTAGAGTTCCATCCTTTAACTAATTTCTACCGCAAATTCATATTTCACTTCAAAAGGTAATAGATCTCAAAAATATTCTATTTAAACTAATAGTATAGGGTTCCAAAACATGAATTTATAATTCATCTGTCAGACCACTTAGAAAAAATACATTATACAAACCAAGACATCATGTAGGCTAGTGGTAGGTGATGCACCGTTGTCACCCTTCGAGTGCAGGTTCACATCATGCGGCCTTACCAGATGTGAAGGGTTGTCGCCCAACCTCTGAGTTGTCCTTTTTAGGAAAATCAAAAAATAATCATAAGAAATGTTTTAACATTTAACAATAGTATCCAATGTCCAACTTAATCCATTCCAAACATTAGACTTATCCAAAATACTTCGGTCCAAACTCACAGTCCAAAATTTATTAGAAAGGCCACATAACATACACGTGAATAACTTCATCATATATTCTCTTAGAACTTGGTAATAAACTAAATTACCAGAAAACCATATTGAATTGGTGAATTCATCCTTCTTCCTTATGTAAAACATATAATACTGAATATACACCTTAAATTCAAAAATGATTAAATTTTTTAATAATTATGTTGTAAATTGATTTTTAAACAATCAATTAATATGTTCCAAGGATGTCAATAATACCCAATTTAATTTATCCAAATCAATTATCTTGGTATCCTGACTATATTAAGTTTTTTCTTCCCCTCAACCATGTATTTTCCAAAAGGTTTAAATTCCTATTGAGTCACTTTTCTTAGCACCATAAAATTTCAAATCCTCAATGAAATAGAAATTCAGTACAATCATTTTTTATTTATATAATTCACATAACTAGTATATAATTGATATAACACTCAAAAGACATAATTCATTAATCCATAAACACATTAATTATCCCACATCGATCGTAGTAACATTGTATGCTTTACCCTGATCCCTTTTATTCTTCTTTGCTATATTTCTGAGATTTTTAGGAGATTTATTTGTGTATTTCCCCATTTCAATATAGTTAACACACTGAATATTAGTCTTTTCTTTATTCCCTTTACATTCTTTTTCTTGATATCCCTTTTCTCCACACTTATAACAAACACCGATTCTTTTAAATCATTTCCCAGGGTGATTATTTCCACAGTTATCAAATAAGGGACAATCCTTCTTTCCCTGTGTCAATTTTTCTCGTGTCCATCCTCTTATTATATGGTTTCCCTTAAAATCCATATGAATCTTATAATTCATTACTTATCTTATTAACACATGATACTATTTCCTAAAATGATGACAATACATGGGAGGTGATTTCCCTTCAAAATGTTTGCTTAAGAACATGAAAGATATGATCTTTCTAACTCCTTGGCTCATGTCTATTGCTAGAGTTCTCATTCCTCCTACTAGGCTCAATTTCTAAGTGACTAAATACACTAGGTTAGATTATATAATAATGTATAATCCAAAAACTAGAAAAATTCCCAACATTAATTGAATATTTTCACATATATAGTCTCATAAAAATGGTTTCTTTGTTGACATATTTACTCATAAATCCTTCAAAATGGTTTATAATGAAAATGTGAATTATCCTTATAATATATGTTGGGAGTTTCAATCCTAGAGTGAAGTAAGGCCCATTTTCATGTACCGGGATACCCCAAATTAAGCCCGAAACTGCTTATCAAACTTTTCAGTCTTATGTACATCTGTGATAGAACCATATCCAGCTGTAGTGTCCAGACAGGGATGTATTTCATGGAAAACCCACATAATATCTACATTACCAAAATTTTTGGATGTTCTTATACACTAATTTTCTAAGTCTATCTTAGGGTAATTTTTCTTAATCAGGGTTTATCTAAATATAGTTTCTAAGGTTATTGTTAAACTTCCTCTAATACCAACTGTAATTCCCCAACATAAGAAGCCTAGAGTTGGTGCTTTATTTTAATACATTGGCATGATTACAAGGAATCAATTTCTAAATTACCAATAAGTTTAGTAGTCTTGGAAAATAGATTACATACATGAACATTATATTACACTTTCTAACATAAAACACAACATAAATAATATTTTGAGAACTCCATTATTCCCCTAGCATAACCCTGCTAAACAATAATAATACTCTTCTTGGAATCCTGGGAAAATAACACATAATAAATGGGTGAGCTCATATGCTCAGTAAGGACAAAAAATATAGAAAAAGATATCATAAATAATCACAAACATTAATGGTAAGGTATAAAATTGAAACACAGGTCCTTTAAAAATAAACTTCAATAGAATAAAGAAAAGATAAATCAAATAATTCCATTTACATATTCACATGGATATTCTACTAGTCGAATAATCACATGTAACATTAATTACAAATCTCATAATTATGGAATGCATAATGTCGGATATCATAACAACAATGTCAAGGCCTCATGCCAGGAACCTAAGTATTAATTTTGTCAAGGCCTTCTGCCAAGACACTGGTTTGTCTCATGATACCTACTGATGCATCGAGGGGTTAGAGTGGGCCCTGCCAATCACTTACTATGTCAAATTCATTCCTCATATGAAAATGTTGAAACATAACATAAACATTTGTATTAAAACTAGCATACAAAATGTAATTAATTTAACCATAGACCATGATTGGTATAAAAATATCACATACATATTAAAACATATCATAAATCATTCACTAAAACATGGAATATTGTATTATTATACATCAAACTCAATCAAGAATAATATCCACTAAATTATGTTGACATATTTGAAAATGAACAGTAAAATTTTTTGAGATAAATGTCATTTTTTTGTGAAATTAATTACATGTAACACATTTATAAAGGAATTAATTTAAAATATATTTTTAAATCAAATTTTGTGATACAAATCTGTAAAATTTTAATGGAATTAAAATTTTAAACAATCATGTCCATATAAATAAATCCTTAAAATTATTTTGTAAACATAGACATTAATTAAAAATATTTAAAAAACATAAATCATTAAAAAATTTAAAATGATGATCTCTTTAAGAGTCCCTTCCACAAAACCATAAAATACTTTTTTTTAAAACCTTTTTATGAAACATGTACATGGATGATAAATATGTCCCAGTAAATACTTACAAATAAACAATTTCTGATAATAATGAGATTGAGGAATTAACCCTTACCTTGTACTTTCCTTTAGTCGAGGGTACAATTAACCTCCTGTATAATGACCATAGAATGTTATTAAATTATAGCAGAACAATATTAATATTTATGATATCATATATGATTAATTTATGATTTTATACTACCCATTTAATAATAATTTCCATGTTTATGTAACATTTAGTGTAATAATCTCTTTCTTCATCGTACGTGTTTTAACTTGTTATTATTGATCAAAAAATTTATTATTATGATTTACATAATTCTAGAATATAAAACATGATTTATATATCATATATATTCAGAATATAAATATTTATAATAGATAGATATATGAAATGGAAACAACGTTCATGGAGACGGTAGTCCGTACGTACGTTTGAACGCTGTTTCCATTTTCTAATCGTATAATCTGGAAGTATGTAAACAACATATATTTATCTATATAAATATATATTATTCCTGTGGAAATATTATTTCATATACCTCATAATTAATCAATATATATATATTTTAAAAAAATTCTTGAAGGTTGATCGTTGAAGAAGAATCTCATCACGCCGTGGAGACGGTAACACGTACGTACACATGAGCAACTTTATCATTCTATTGATTGTGAAATAGAGTTTAATTGGAGGGTATATTACATATAAATAATCATTACCATGTTATATTAATTATTTAAATTAATTATACTCATTATTATACCCATCCAAATAATGTAGTGTCGAATAACAAACTACACCACGATGTGCATACGCTAAGCCATATGTACATACGTATGGTGACTTTATCATTCATAGGATGGATAGAATAATGAATATGGTTGTAACACATTTATAATAACATCTAAGAATTTATAAGGTACTTGATTCATTATTTTAGTATGGTAACAACAAATAAATAGGGAATAGAATAAGAGAAGAGCTTTGAAAGGGGTGATAAAATAATTACCTCTACTTCTGGTGTTTCCTTTTTATTTGAAAAAAAGGGATCCTTAGGTTGGATTTATGCTCAAGGTAAGGCCTCTAAGATGAGTTTAGGGATGTTGGGATCATTTTTTAGAAGGGTTTTTCTGATCCAAATGGATTTGGAGGTGTTAATTTAAGAGAAGGGGAAGTACCCTTTTATAAGGGAGGTGAGAGGCTCTTTAGGAAAAGCATGAAATATTAATTTATTATAAAATTATTTTCTGTTTATAATAGATAAAAAAGAATAGATTTATATGATAAGGTGGTTATGGGTTTAAATCCTCTCAAAAAATAGGTTTTAGATATGATTTGGTCATCATATTAACCTTATCATTTAGATTTAACCCATAGTTAAATAGTTTAACTCTTACCATGTCTTCTTGTATTTTTATACTAAAAGGTTAATATAGTGACTATAATTTTCCAAAATAACCTAATGTAGATCATTTATGAAATTTTTACACTATAGATGTTATTTGGAAGAACCTTAGATATTTATGACGTTTCTATTATTTAATAAAATAGTATTTACTTTAAAATATCATTTATGTCAATTTTGTTTCTATTTAATACATTATTTTTTTAGAAGTCATAAAAACTTCATTCATTCAAAAAAAAATACATTGAATCAATCCTAACATGTCATAGTCACATATAATATTATTTTATGGAATAAAAAGCTACAAATTATATTTATTTTAATATTTATAATATCCTTTTTTTAATCATTCATTATAAGGTAATTACTCCATCATTATTATGTCATAAATAAATTTAATTATATAATGTCTAAAAATTATAAATAAAATACCATGAAGTATTAAATCCTTTTAGTTTTCCAATGAATATTTATAGTCTAATTTATATTATTTATAACTATATATTAAAAATTATTTAGTTATTAAAATTCAAATTTACACTTTTAACTATTCTTTAAATAAAATATAATAAATGTCCTAATCTATTACAAGAGAATAAAAATGGAGCATATTTTTTTTATTAAGGATGATTTTGGGAGAAAAAAATATTTTTAATATAATTAAGACATGTGTTGGTGTAATTTTATATTATTATAATATTATTTTTACCTTTAATTACCCTATTTATTTTTATCCATGGTAAATAAAATACAAAAGTTTCTATTAACAAAAAAAATTATTTTCATCCTATTGAACCAAATTTTACTTATTGTTTTCAACCGTGCCTCTGGTATTTTTGAAATTAAATTCACATAAGCGGTAATATTACGTTGTATGCAAATTTGAAAATGTGCCCAGAAGGTGGGCAAAAGACATTAAAAGGTTCAATAAAATTTTATATATCTAATATTATTATATAATAAATCCAATTAGTTACATTGTACTAATATAGGTATTATGTATATTTTTTTCATTAAAATAAATTATAATTAAAATTAATTATTTAAATAAAAATTTGGTTTTTATATATTATACAATATTTTCACTATTCATTAAAAATTGAATGTTTTCAGAAAAATACCATAAATTCCACCTAAGCTAATTTTGACATTATAAATTAAAAAATGAAGTCTATTTTACCAAATTAAATTTTCAGGAGTGTCTAAAATTAATATTATTATTGTTCACAAAAGAACATAAAAAGTAGTTCTTTTAAGAAAATAGTTATTCTAAATATATAAATATTTTAACAAAACATATACATTTAATTATAAATATATTTTATTTAGGTGAAAAAATTATAAATAACATTTAAAATTTATTTGTTTTAATATTTATATTACAATATTTTATTGGTAAATAAATATATCATTTAAATAATTATATTACTAATGTATTGTTTCGCAGAAACACAATCTTGTGTATAACGCAAGACAAGTCAGTGTTGCATGAAATATAATCTATTAAATTACTTTAAAAAGATAAATTACTTTGAAATTTTGGGGTGTTAGATTGATTCTCATGAAGATGTTGTTTTTTGGTTTGAATGTGTTAGAGTTGATTGAATGTGGTTGAATGATCTCTTCATTGATTTTATTAAACATTATTTACATTATGTTTTTTAGGATATGATAGTTATTATCTTAGTTTACAAATAGTTATTTATCATTTTAATATATTATTGTTGATTAGTATTATAATCGATCTATCTCTATTGGGAGGATATATTATTTGGACACAACATTCCCTAGTGATTGGACCACTCTCTAAGTGTTTTTGATTTTATATAAATTATTTGGATGATTATGTTTCCCTTTGGAGTTTCTTTTCCAACATGTTCACATTGTAATTTTTAAATGATTTATTTTCATTCAAGATTGATGATATGGTTTATGGTAAAAATCATAAAATCGAGGTTATTTGAGGAGGGAGATTGTAATAACATGACCTGAATCATTGGGTCCGTACATTAAGGCCACATTACCTTAGGCATGTCTCCAAATATTCCAAATGATACTGACAAGAAATGTGATTCTAGATTAAAATAGTTGCAAGACTATACCCTCAATATGATAAAAAAATAACTTTAAAATACCCTAACATATAAAAAATATCAAATAAGTGTATGTGGAACAAACAAACATACCATCAGTAATAATTAAAGGTAGAGAAAAATACAGAATTGTAAGTACGGAATACTCGACACTGACCACTCATCGGCCATATCACATAAATGAAGTGATATTAACAAGAATATGAGTCTCTATAACCAACTCCAATGTATGCCTTATAACTATCCATAAAATAATATACATTTATCTTAATAGATAATAAAACCTGGTCATTTTCAAAAAAATGTACTTGAAACATGTGAGGGGTTCTCAGGTACCCATGTTCCATTAATAGTTGATGATGGTGTGAGTAAAATGTAGTATGACACCAGCATTGTGGTCTAGAAACAAATGTATAAATTAATTTGATAAAATCATTATTCAACAAATAAGAAAAATGAAATAATAATCTATACAATAAATATTATGGAAGATACAAAATATAATTATAATGTGGATGCATGTGTCATGTTTTGTTAAATGACTTCTATCTACATCGACACTATTCTGGAAAGAATGTCACTGACTGGCCCGATATACTCTACCAACCTGTTCTCTATGCAGATCACACATGAATAGATAACCATGTACACTAATTCATTGGATAATAATTTATCAATGAACATACCTATATAGGAATATAAACACCCACTCTATAGGGTGTTTAGACCATCTCATTCCCATCTCAATTCCTTGGGGAAATCGACATAAAATGTCGATCATATAACCAGTCATATATACACAATCCTCTATAAGTATTTCAATTCTCATATTTAATTAAATTTTTACCACATAGATTGAATCTCAAGGATCTAAATGCATGTCCAAATAAATAATCTAGAGGAAAATAAATATAAATAAATATAAATTCATATATACCATATGATATATCAAACATAAAATCATATTAATAAATAGATACAACCATTAAAAATCCACCTGTATGAAATGATGATAATATGTATATTCGGCTACTGATTCACACCGTACACGACTAAACAAAGAATCTATTTCTCATTTTCCTGAAAAACACATGTTTTAAAGGAATCTAACATCTCCTCATGGGATAAAAAGACTAACATATGTGACTGAGGCATCACACATGGTACTAGAAATCCTTGTCTGTCGAATGGCAGGAAGCAAGACAACACACATGTTCAATTATTTCCCCTACAACCCTGTCAGTTCATTAGAAATATTAAGTTGATTACCTCATATAAATCATTAATTATGTAATTATGAATGGAACTAGATCTATAATTTATACATTAGGAATGGTTCATTTATTTTATTTAGACTAGAGAATATTAACTAAATGTGAATATTTTTATTCATAACACAATATGAAATAAATATCCTTCTACAAAGGTCACAAACCTTACACAACATTCAAATAAACATTAATAAAACTATATTTTATTATACATTCGACTAGATACCCAAAAAAGAAGTCATATTTAATCCGTGAAATTCCTAACAACCTTGTCTGAGTGATTCTTATTCATTTGGACTCCACAACTACCACATGAATCTACTCATTCACAAGAATTGAAAAATTAATTGTTATTGAAATATATTAAATTAAATTATTACAATGAACTTCACATTCAATTCAAAAAGGCACATATTCCCAAAGAGATTCTACATATCACTGCCAATCTAGAACTATGACCAACCATCCAGGGGAATGTCTATAATATAATTCTTAATTTATTCGATGGAAAATGAAAATCACGAGATAATGAGATTGTGTCCAATTTAATATAATTAAATTAAAACCTATATAAGAAAACCAAAAAAAGTGTACCTTAGTTGTAACATTGTTTAATGGTGTTTCACCACTCCTGATGCACTATCTTTTCAAATATTAAAAAATATATCCAAAATAACACCATTATATAATGAACAGTTTAAATCAATTGGAGCTAAATAATAAAGGAATCCAATGGGTCATACATTCATTGAATTATCCATCAATTAATATCATTTATCATCATAATAATTATTTTATCATTTTCATTCTAATGATACATCATTCTTGGAAAATTCCATAATAATCTGTTGGAATTTTTATTTGATTACCTAATTGAAATAAGTTCATTTAACAATCATTGATCAATATGATCAAGTTAATCAAGATCCTACAAATATTTAAACATGATAATTTAATAAATTATCAAGAATATTTGGAAAATCACCCATGATGAGTGAATAAAAAATACACCACTACATGATGAAGTGGGAGGATGTGAATGGTGTATAATGAATGATCCCACCCAAAATCTCTAAAAATTTATACTTACAACCACCTTGGATAAAGGGAACCCCATGGAGGAAGGATGATAAGTAAAGACATATGAATTACTCTATAAAAATAAGGACATGGGAATACATATATAGTGGGTATTAGTGTTAAAAAAACAAATGAACCTTCATTATTGGAAATCTAGTATGCCCAACTAGATAGAAAATCATGGACTATAGGCTAGCTAGTTATTCATCTTGGGTAGTAGGAAATATTTTAACCCCATCATAAAGATGTTGGGGGATACACGATAACTACTGTTTCATCAGTATTTATATATTCTATGATCCTTCTCTTATGAATATCCATGAAAAAATCAATCATCTGAGCCTTCATTAATGTTTGAAAACACCTCATCAACATTTATAAATAGGATAAAAATTGATTCACCCTCAATTTCTAAGAACAACTTAATTCACCTTATGGAAAAAAATTATATTCCAAATTTCATGAAAAATAAGGATATATGTTGTAAAATCTCCCTATCTTAAAATATCATATTCATTATAAGTTTTTTAAGCACTGGGATCATTCCTCCCAACCTGCCTCAATCATCATCATGAAAGATTTTTTTGCCATATATCCTTAATCACTGACTCACATAAACAAGGAAACAATAAATAATGAACATAAATAATTATCCAGTTGTATAACTCCCTGAAAGAACAACATAAGTAAAGGAAAACCTCTCTATATAATAACTTCATGAACGTGGTCACCACTTCCATCTAACTAGATACGCCACTCTATCTTCAACAAATACCTATGGAATAATCATGGTGATACCAGCTATAGGAATCATATTGGGGATGTATTCAGTGGAAATTCAATGACATTCCTATTTGAGTTTGGTTCTATCATGATTGATAAAAACCAAGACATGTCTCATATACTATACTAATACCTTATTCCATCTTTTAAGGCAAACAAAAGACCCCTTCCAAAAAAAGGTAAATTGATCATACTAAACTTTACAGAAATGTCCCAACCAACTCATAAGTACTTCAGTAGTACTTGATATGATTATCTGGATGTGGTTCCATCCCACCCCATTCAGGTTCACTCATACACACACATCTCTACAATTCTAGATGACTACCTATAATGGTACCCTGCATAAAAAAATAACATTCAATGAAGAATAGATAATGAATCCATAATTGTTTAAGGAAAACGTAAATCATTTCGTCATACTTAAAAATATTTTAATTTCCATTATATTTTATTTCCTCGATTTGTTCACAAACCACATTCACACTCTAAGAGACTCTCAATAGTATGCTAACACACCTACAATCTGAGTCCCTCTCTGTCCACAAAAAATTTCATGTGAGTATGAATCCCACATTTGGTCTCCAATCATGGAAATTTCTAAATCAAACATAAAAACATCTATATGGAATAATACACTCTATGGTATATTTGAAATTACATTTCTAGGGTAAAAACAATTTTTCATTGTTTTTTCTTACTTAGAACGTAACCCTTTTCCAAAAGTGATGTATTTCACATGTGATGATGGCGATACTCCCAAAAAAAATAGTATCCTTATCATTACATTTCAGTTATTTTTTTAGTCTTCCTAGACCACAACATTTTGATCACAAATTATTCTAACTAAACTTCATTATCTATTCACAATTGATTTTAATGCATGGACAAGTTTCTAGACCCATCTACATAACAATAACACATTTTAAAAAATCTAGTGATCCATTTTTGAAGTGAATAACCTAATTCATTATCATATTTATGGGTTAAGAATTATGACCTAGTCATATCTCATCCCCTCATGAGGGCCTCAAAAATGAGCCACACCATCTCCATAAATTAAAAATATATATTTTACTACACAATTCTACCCAGGTCCATTATCAATTTCATCATATTCCATAAAGACATATCCACTTCTTGAAACCTCTAGGAAACCAATCCAAGAAAAAATCATTCAAAACATGATATTTTATAACTACTATAGGGTATTTGAGACAAAATTATTATGTATTTGATTTCACTAACTCTTGTGGGTTTGTCAATAGAAACTGAACATTCTATATGGTCCACTCACCAATTTTCTTCCAAAAGTACAACTAAATTCTGACAAAAAAATATTTATGATCACTCATAAACCATGTATTTCATAATAAGGAATGAAAACTGCACTAATTTCTCAACTCAGTGTGATTTCCAAATGAGTTATTTACCTTGAATATGGATTCACATAAATATTTCTCATCTCACACTCTATAAATAACTAGTATACCCCAACTAAAGAAATACTAGATCCCCTCTTATGTATGAGGATCTCCTTTAATGTGATATTAATTTTTTACAACCTATGACATTGATGTTAAATTTATCCATTGAGAATGCACTCATTATCTATCTTTCCATCATTTGAACAAAAAAAATCTTTCACTTGGTGTCCTACCATAACTTCATTATAAACCAATAGTATATACATACCATTATCCCCCTCTAGATTAAATAATCATACAATATCATTAATCCAAATAATGCATCATGAGTGCTACAACTTAAGGTTATTCATAATCCCTTATTGTATGGATAGTTTTAGGATGCATTCCTTTAATCATTACCAAATCATCTCACATGCCTAAGGAATTTTTAACGATGAAAATTTATCTTAAGGAATTAAACATGAATATTTATTCAAAAAAAATCACCACTCATGTTTCCTTAAAAATACATGACACACTAAAACAATAGTAAAAAGAGTCACATTAATTGTTCTATTATTTTATATATATAATACAAAATAAGGTTTCACTATGGTTGACAACTCACAAACTTTTACCTAGGTAAATTCCCTAGAAGCTTTGTTATTAGGAAAAGAACATCGAGGATAATGATTAAAGGTTTTGATATTTATAGTCCAATATGTTATAGATATATAATACTAAATTTACCATATTTGAAAAGTTAATTAACCAGAATAATTAAAATTCAAATCACATGAGATTCATTTATAAGTAATTTAACACCCAACTACGAACTAACAATGTATATGAAACTGCCTATATATAAGAAGTTTTTGAATCATAACCATCATATTTTCCATAATCTTCAATATGATATTCATCACCTAGATACACCACATCATAGTCTAACATGACGTTATATTAGAATAAAACATACTTTTGGGTTCATAAAAATAGATTGTTACCAAGAGATCATATTTCAAAAAACTGTAAAAGTAATTGACACTATGTAGTTAATTATTCTTTCATATTTTCAATCACATATATGTATAATATATCTAGTGATGAACCTACATGAATAACATGATGCATATAATTCCACTTTTTGATATGTTCAAGAGAAAAATCAATATGAAATCTCAAACCCAAAAATCCATGTGCTTCGTACATAGTGAAAACATATAACCATAATAGTAAAATTAATGAATGTAAATCACATAGCTTGGAAACCTAGAAATACATTAAAATAATTTCATGATGCACTTGAACTAGTTTCATCACAATCCCTGACACATCATTATGTCACATGTCTATAGAATGACCCAATAATGAAAGTCTCATGTGCTCTTATACTCTCTGGAAATATCCTCACCAAAATCACTACGTATAATCCCTAATGTTACATAACCATATATAAACGTCACTATATTCTAAATTCTATTGATTAGAAGAAAGGGTTTGGAATAGAATCATGGGGAGACAAAGTGTTCAATAAAAATAAAAAATAATAATTAACCAACTAAACTTTTGAGCAATATATGATCAACGAATTTTAAGAAAATATTCAATACATCAGTAACTATAGTATAATAAAACAAAAAACTCAATGATCATAACTAAATATAAGATATTTTTAACTAACGATGATGAACACATATATAAAAATGATGTAAAATGAACAAGAGGCTCTACACTGAATAGAATTCCATGATGCATCAGAATCTCTAAACTCATATTCAGTTATCCTGATATATGGTCAAACATGGGACTCAACCCAACCCCTAACTATAATAAGTGAGGGCAGATCAGGTATCCATGTTTCATGACTGCTCGATCTGTGTTCGATATTAGCTTAATAGGTCACCAACATCATGGTCTTGTACACAACTGGTAAATACAGTGTAGGTGCATGTGATAAGCTCAATAGAAATTAAACAGTAATATGAAAATAATAAACTAAAAAATAATAAAAATAAAAAAACAAGAAAATAAAAAAGTAAAAAACTGTTAATTCTTTTGAAAACTACCTCTACCTACATCAAAACAATTCTGGAAGGTATATCATGCATTATCTCGATGTACTAGGATAACTAATTATTGTTTCATATCCCTATTGAAGTAATAGACATTCTCGACTACTGATGGGCCTTCCCATAATATTTTCATGTCCCTTTATAGGTATAGATACACATTTCTTTATGGAGGTTTAGACTATGTTAGTCCAATCTCAAAATCCCAATGTAAGACCAACTACCCATTGATCATCCTAGGGATTATATTTTTAAATCACTCCATATGGATAGACACACCAAAATTTAAGGAAATTTAGAACACCTCAATAAAATCACAAGGATCCACCTACATACACAAAAAATCGAAGAAAGAGAAACAATAAAGTCAATATATATATATATATATACAGGATGATATATCGAGTATCATGTCCTATCAAGAAATATTCATAGCCAATAAAAATCCACATTTGAGAGTAATTGAGCACAGGTCTCCTGGGATAATCACACAAAACACATGTGATCAAACATAAAATACATGTCTCATGGGCTATACACACAAATTTTATCAAATAATATTGCATGACCACATAGTCTACATTAACATGTGATCAAGGAATCAAACATGATTCCAATCAACCTTGACTTCCCAAAACTGAGCTAGAAGCAGACGTAAAAAGTCTAATGTATAACATGGTACCATAATAGTTCATTAGAAGTAATATTTAAATTATCTAATATGGGAAATTATTGACAAATTTCATATGGAAATTGGTATATAATTGTTTAACATTAGTCATGGTTCTAATAATATATTTAGACTGGTGTTCATTAATTAATTAGGCATTGTTGTTTGTTTATTACACAATATGATTTAATCGTAATTATCCCAAGGCATAAATTTTTATAACTCATTACAATAATAATTTATAAAACTATATTTTTCATACAGGAGTCTAAAATCCTCAATTAGATTCAATTAAAAACAATACAATTCATAGAAATTGTGTTTGAATTATTGATGTTCATTTGGCCTCCATCAATTTCAATGAGGTTCTACTCATTCCCATGCATTCTAAAATATATAATTATAAAAAATAAGAATTATATAATTTATTAAATGTATCCTCACATTCAATGGTGAATGGTATAATCACTGTAAGTATTTATGGGATAACACTTTTTAGACACAACCCCGACCATCCATCCATAGAAGGCCTGTAACATGATTTCAATTGAATTCAATGATAAATATATATCTTATAAAAATGATACAATTTCATATATAATATAATTAAATTAGAATCATTGTATGAAAAACTACAATGTATATACCATGTATGTTATTTGATCCATTATATTTTGTCCACTCTCGATGCACCCCATGTCTTATGATGAGAAACATACACACATATAAATCCATGATCTGATGTATAGTTAAATACACATTTAAATTAATAAATAAGGAATAAACAAGATACATACCATCCAAAAAATATATTCCAATGAAATTCAATGATCATTTTGGGAAAACATGTTTCCATGCTGTTCCAAAGGCCCATAATTATCATAAAATTTCATTATCTAATGGAATTTTCCTCTCATTATATAATTGGAATGAATCCAATGATCAATTAATGATATAGATGACCAATAAAATGTTTATCTAATGATAATTGAGTAATAAAAGTACCATGATGGATTAATACTACTAATAGGATCATCCATGATGAACATCACATCAATTTTCCACTACATGAAGATGATGGGGGACATTAATGATGAAGACAAAAAATGTCACAAGGATTCCCCAACAATATTTTTATATCCACCTCGAATGAACAGAATATCTTAAAGGTATAAAGAGTGGATAAAACATTTTAATGACTCTCAAAAAACAAAATCAAGGAAATAAAACAATGTTTTCCTCAGTGGATAGAAAGAATAAAAAACCTTCATTAAAATCAATATAGAACATCCAACTGAGTACTTTTTCGAGGTCCACCAGTTATCTAGTGGCCCACTTTCATCCTTGTAATGGATCCCATTATACTTTTTGAGTATTTTTTTGCCACATGTATTCTTCCCAAACAACCAAATGGCTGGTGGGGGCTATAGACTAACCCTTCACTGTAGTAGGATCCCCAAAATCCCATGAACTCTCTATTGAAATCAAGGGACATTATTTAACATCTAAGAATTAATTAAAGTATGACATGCCTTCTAAAATATGTTCAAATATTTCACAAAATAGTTCATCGTCCAGTTCACCATAAAATAATTCAATGATATGATTATTTCATAATCCATTTTAAATTAAAGACACATAATTACATGGTTCATTATAGGGATGGATTTGATATGTGGTATCCTATATTTTAGAAGAACTAAAATTGGGATATCATATTATATGATATACAAAAAACTATACCATATGTTATGGAATACAGGTACCCCTATCGTGGTGTACAATAAATATCAAGAAATCAATCATGTGTACTCTATCATCATTGGCATATTTGGATCACATTAAATATAAGTTATTATTATTATTAATTATGTTCATAAAACTACATGTATTTTTATGATGATATATGCATAAAACCTGATGGGTTCCTTCCACTTCGTTGATCATATGATGATTAACAAAAACCCATCTATCGTATTAGAGAAAATGTAAATGATTTAACTAATTCCTTATAGAATTCAATCATAAAGAACAAAGAAATGTGGATCCCAAATTATGAGTTTCATTGTTAATTTAAAGAGTATCATAACTGAATATATATGAGTATTGGGGTGCTTTGAAGAGTTTATATGCTTGTAATGGTAATCATTTATATATGAGGATACGACTTCCAAACCCATAAATGGTATCCAATCCACTTCAATATATTTATCAAAATATAATTTTTATGATTTCATGAAGAACATGAGTATCCTAAACTACTTTGATTCTATATCCTTGCATATGAAATGTCATGGATGAATGTTATCCACTAGATATGTTTTCCTTATGATATAGGATATTATAATTATGTTTATTTTCATCATCATAGTATATGAAATTCTTTAATCATATATTACAATATACAAAATAATATTGTATTATTCTATGTTGTAAGATATGATATGGGACATCATTAGCTACTATTATAACCTGGGTTTCATGGAAATAGGTTATCAAAACATAACAGATATATAAAATATACATCCTATTATGAGTGAACAAAATATTAGAGACTAAACTATAATTATTATACTTTCCCTTATATAATATATTTATATTTTTCATGGGATTGGATATATATTTATATTTATGTCTTGTATCACCTCGAGTTTTTAAAAGGGAAAATTGTGTTTGATATAAAATGTGATATGAAACACTAAAAGAGAAAAAACATTATTATTTAAACATTACTTTTATAACCCATGCATTAAATTATAGGGTATGAATATGATTATGTACTTTATATATATATATATCATATTCCACAAAAATGTATTATAAATTCACAGTAAATAATCACTCTATTTTTGTAATGTATTTTGTTCTTCAAAATATAATTTCAAAAAAAAATTATTTTTATTTTTTTGGTGAAGAAATATTAGAATTATTTTATCAAACATTTTTAAAATTAATTTGATAAAATAAAATTTCATTTTTTATATCATCATACTATGAATATATTTGGGTAATTTTTTTATTTTTTGGAAAATATTTTTTTTCTTTGAAATGTAAAAAATACTGATTAATTTGTTTAAAACTATAATTTCTTATATAAATTGATAAATTTTAAAAACTCATTATTATTTTAATTTTATTTGATGTAAATAGAATTATTTATTTTATATCATCTGATTAATTACCTTTCATTATAATTTATACTTTATTTTAGTATATGTTTATTTTTAGGCTTGTAAACAGATTTTTGTGAAAACTATTTAAAAATGGATTATGATTCACCATTTTAAATAATTAAAAATGACCCCTAAGTGGGAATTATTTAAAATAAATTTATATATTATATATTTATTGTTTTTAATTTAAATTCATATAATGAATATTTCTTTTTATTATGTTATAGTAAATCATTATTTCAATTAAAATGTCTTTTATGGAAAAATCCTTTACTTCACACTTGTGTGTTTTATTTTAAATTAAATTATACCACTTTTGTGACATGAATTTAAAAAAAATGATTTCATATTTAATATAATAATAATTCTTATTTGTTAGTAAGTTGAAATTATTCTTTGAATAATATGGATAGAAACCCTAATTAAATAATTATTTCCATAGTGAAAGTAAAATGTGTTAATTATGAGGGGTAATAAGAATAATAATAATTTTAAAATGACAAAATAAGTAAAAGTAAAAGTAATAATTATATAATTTATTTAAAATAAAATATTTATTATATTTTTTAAATATTTTTTACTCCCTAGATGACTATATAATGAATTTGTAAAAAAAATAGTTTTTCATACAACAAAACTCTAATTGTATTTTTGGGAATAAGAAATATCAAATAAAACATTCCTTTGAATGAATTATTAAATTATTAAAAATATTATATTCTAATAATGTTTTATTATAAAATATAATATAATAAATAGAAATAATATTATGATCTTACTAAGGGAAATGGAATTTTTAATAGGGTCAAAAAACTCTTATTATCAAAAAATAGTATTTTTTAATAAAATGTAATTTTAATATAAATTTAAAATTTCTCATGTTTAGATAATCATTTTTAAAAAATAAATTTCATTTTATGAATCAGCAATATGAATTTATCAAACAATGATTTTTTTCATAATTTTCTTATATAGTCAAATTTTTGCGTAAAAATTAAATACAGTATAAGTATATGGTGTGTATTATGACATCATAATTACCCAAATGTAATTTAATATATACCATATATAGTATCCACGGCCTAATATATATTTCCAATTTAGAATAGTCCCTTTTGATGTAATTTTATTAATTTTATAAATCCTTTATTAATCCTTCAAATCTTATATTATGTTGTTGGGTTTCGATATCATTTCTTTGTAAACATAAGTCACATCCACATCACCAATATAAGGTCCCAGACATAAACATATATTATTTCAGTTTTTTTGAACTACAATCCACATTTGAGGATATTTTAAGTTTAGAGTTTTAGATAATTAGGAAAAACTCCAACATAGTAACCTCATAAATTATATGTGGACACTTATACTCAGTATCCATTTTTCCCCTAAAAAAACCCTTTTAAAATGAAACAGGATTTATTTTCAAGAAAATATTCCATAATTTCATCATGGAATGATCTTTGTCCTTAACAATCTTAAGACCTGTGAAATTTTTTTAAAATATGAGCATAACATCTCAATAACAGACATAAAAATAAAGAAACCATTACTCTAGTTAAAACATGGTAACCCATTTAACATTATTTGAGTGAATGGAACAAGGAAAATCACTTGAATAACACTCATTATTTTTAATCAAAGAAAAACATAAAAACCAATATAAAGTAATTAAGACTCATTTAGGTTACTTTGATAATCATATACATAAAACCATTTTAGGCCACTTCTAATTAGAATAACCATTTGGGTGATATCCAAATTGGATATATATAATGGGGATGACCCTTCGTATAGGATATATTGGGATCACTTATGAAATATAATGGGGCTCAACCCATCTAATAAGTTATAATGGGAACACTCATGAGCTTCAATGTAGATTAACCCTTCATATAAGTTGTTTCAGTCTCACCCAGGAGATATAATGGGCCTCAAAACTTCATGTAATCTTTATCTGGCTTAGAAATTTCATATAATACTCAAGTAACATATCATGAATCCCAAAACCATTTTGAAAACAACTTCTAATCCCATATGAAACACATTTTTTATAAAAATACCATTTCATTTAAGAACCCATTCCCAATAACAAGGTTCGAAAAAATTAATAAGGTGTTTCTTTTCATTTAAAAATAATCATGTCTTATAGGGAAATCCATGTATCAAATTATGTTTTTGACGGAAGAGAATTCATTTTCTCTTTATACGTTAAAATAAAAAACATTCCTTCTTCCATTTTATAAATAAAGTAAAATTATTTGTATAAAAAGATTCAAATTTGAAAGCATTTAAGAAAATTAAATATTGAATTAAAATCTCAGGTATATTCAATTTATATTCATATAAATAAATTTTTAAATTTATATCATGAATAAAAGATTAGATAATTAAATATTTAAATGTTCAAGGTGTCCCATACCACATTGAACATTTAAATCATAATCTCCCTGAATTAATACATTAAAAAACAATGAATAACATTTTTATAGATAAAATATGGATATGAAATGTCATAGTGCCTGTATATACACCTTATAAAAGAATAAAGGTGCATATTATCTAGAAATTCCTCAACGAAAGGAGATTGAGATGAAATCGCGTAACTTGAGTTTGACTCATCACGTACAATAGTTATATTCCTGAATAATAAAATTATGTTAATTTCAAATTTCATGAGAAAATTTATCATGTTTAAAATTTTTTATATCACTTATTACCATGCTATAAAAATTAAATAATTATTTTAGTACATATTAGACGTTTTGTCGATATTCAGTACTTGAGTCGAAAATGAACATGGATTGATGTCAATAGTACATGCGGTCATAAGTCCATTATCCCTATAATAATATTCATGACATAATAATCAATTTTATATATCAATTATACTTTTAAATCTTTTCAATAAATATGGATATGAAAATTGAAAAATGTTATAATCACGGAGATGGTAAGCCGTACGTATGAATGAGTAATGAAACTTTTTACCATTTAAAATTATGGAAATAAGGAAATTATTATTTTAACTTTATAGATTCTTCATCATATTAATAAAATCATAATAATATTTCAAATATACTTATATATATCATAAAATTGATGTGGTGAATATAAAAAATCACATCGCTTCGTAGAGGTGATATTTCACACGTACACACGAATGACGTTATCGTTTTTATGTACGAGGAAGGTAATAAAATAATTTAAATATTATTATTTTAAAATTATAAATATATCATGAAAATTATATATAAATATTTATTCCATAATTATAACTATTCTTGATATATGTTAACGAAAAACAAACTATATCGGTTTGTGAGGTAGTAGTGTGTCGTACGCCCGAACGAAGTGTTCATTTCCCATTTGATTGAATTGGATATGGATTTTGGTGATGATATTGCCATAATTAAATATTATTTAATTGAGGATACTAGTATTATTATTTCGTTTTAGAATATTAAGAGTTATAAGAAGTGTAAAAATAAATAAAGAAGAAACACTTAAAAAATAATGATACCCTTTCTCCATTTGATCGCCCTTGATGAACACCTTAACACCTCTAAGAAGGGTTTTATTCCCCAAATAAGGCCTAAATAATGTGGGGTGAGATTCATTTAAGAGGTATGGTAAGATCTGGGATAAACCAAATGGATTTGGAAGTCTGAGTATATGAGAAGAGTCGGTAACTTTTTACAGGAGAGTGAATGAGAACCTTTGGAAACTCTTAAAGTATTAAATTAATATAAATTCAAATTCAGTTCCAAATTGTCCCAAAATGATTAATTTTTAATATAACATTCTTTTGGGTTGAATAAATATAATAAAATTGATTTTATACAGGTTTTTTATATTTTTTAATCCATATGGTTTGGTTTAATTCTTATTTTACCCTTTTTAATCGTACCGTGATATTATGTTATTTACATTTTGTGGGTTAATAAAATTACCATAACATGTAAAAAGATCCACAAAAGTAACATTTATAATATATATGGACTTATCCTCTATGTTTGGATGAATATTAGATTTTTAGAAATTTAATATCATTTAACAAAATATTTTATTTTTTTAATATACCAATAGTACAAATTTTGACACTATTCATTAGTTGACATTTAAAAATATCATAAAAAAATATTAGCTTGAAAAAACTCGTTTAAATATTCAAAAAAATGCAAAAATTCTTCAAAAAAAATTCTTCTATATAATAAATTATGTCGCATAATATATATTTTAATATTTTTAATATTATTTATTTAATTTATTAATTAATTAAGAAATTATTACATTATCATCGTGTCATAATTAAATTTAATTATTCAATTTTAAGAAATTATAAAAAAATTACTATGATGTAGTTAATATGTTTAAATATCTAATCACTATTTATAATCGAAGGGATCCCTAGTATAACTCCATATTAAAATACTTTAATTTTTAAAAACAAAAGTATAACAAAAATGACTCTTCATTGAATATAATAATAGAAATTCATTATATTCATCCATGTGGATCCAAGTGGTCATAAAACTGATGCAAGAATTTTCATTATTAGGATAAACTCGTCCAATTAAATTAGAACATGTTTTAGGGTATTTTTATATTATTATAATATTATTTTTTATTTAAATACCTGATTTACCCTTAACCGTGGTAATTAAAATAATTACTAATGTTACTATTAATAATTTCCAAAAACTATAAAGGAATGTTTTGCATAAACTGGACCATCATATTCCAAATAAGTAATGCATTTTTCTAAATTCAAAATCCAGAATCTTCTGTATCTAATTTAAAATTAATCCTATTTGTCAAAACGAGAAAACAGGTTTCTTTAAAATTAAAAAAACACCAAAGATTGACATATGTTTATATCTAATTATTAATTGAAATGACATCCAATTTCCAAAATTTTATTAAATTATAACAAATTAATCTAATTATACTATAACATCAATTAAAAATATAATCTAATAATATAAATAACATAGATGAAAACCGAGTTTTGAATTAAATGGCAGCATTTTTAATTATTCATTAAAATGTGAATTTTATTAGAAAAACATAAAAACATAATACAGATTAAATTTTGATTCCCCTATTCCAAATAAGAAGTTTAATTTGTCTAATATAACTTATAAAAGTGTAAAAAACTTGATTTAAAATGGATTCACCTTTAATGGGTGGTAAAACTGTATTTTTTGGAAAAAGAATTCTTTTATCTAAAAAATTGAATTTATTCTTATATCATGTCTATAAAATATATACGATTAATTTTTTTAAAATTAAATTAAATATATTAAATATTTATTTCATTAATAACATCCATAAAGAGTGATTTTATTATTTTATAAAAAGGATTTTTTCAATTTATATAGTTCTTCAGAAAAACATTTACTTTAAATTAAAAATGTTTTTATATTCATTTCTAAATAATTGTTCAAAAAATACTTAATTAAATACATGTGTAAGAAATATATTTATAAACCAATTAATACTATTCTTTGACCCTATTTTAATATATAGGTTATAAGGTAACATAGTGATATTTAGTTTTTCACTTAAGTTCGATGTGGTGTATTATGTACACTATCGAACATATTGGCTCCTTTTAAAAACATGAGATGTTTTGTTCTCCCAATTTTTAGATATTTCATATTATTAATTTGAATTTTGGTTTGGTAACTAAGGTATTAATTTTCAAAATACCATCATTTCATTCCCACATCAAAAAAAGGACTAATAAAACATCCACTACAAAAGAAAGAAAGGAATGTACGGAGCTCACCTGAGAAACACATACTTGGATTCCATGTAAGAAAACATGGATATAGAAGAAAAAATAACCATCATATTCTGATGGAGATTTATAGAAAACATGACCAAGATAAATTCATCAATCATAATACCACAAAGATGTGATAGTTTAAAAGATCTTCAATTTCATGGTAGGAAAAGTAAATATATTTTTTTAGGATCCTTTTCATAATGTTGAGGATTTATTTTATTACATAGAACAAGAAAAAAAGGAAATATACTTACTTGAAAAGTATAGTTTCACCCATTGATCTAATTCCACCACAAACCCATATTTTTCCCAAAATTATGAGTATTTAAGATGAATTTTTCATGAAATAAATACTATAATCAACTTCTAAAAACACACATCAACCACAAACGGTTAACAATATATTTCTTATATATTTGAAAATTAACCATAACCAAAATGGTTAGTACAAGATCAGATAAATTCCCTCCTAAAATATAATCCTTTATAAGTATAAGGACTACTTTTAATCTCTATAATTCAACAGTAATACCCCATGTTCAACAAAGACCATTCATCAAATTAATTTCCATAAAATTACTCAAAATAATACAAAATAAGATTGAAACCCAAAATTATGAAAAAAATTATTACATAAACATCTAAGATAAATTTTAACATTTATCTCAAAATAACATCAAACACACTCAATGTATTATACCAAAATTTAATTAACCAAATAACATATTCTCGATGATAGGTTAATCATTTCCATAGATAACCCAAATCACAATAATACCACAATAAAAACATAGATTCATCCAAAATAAAATTGGACCATTAATCCTCAAATAAAATCCCATACCATTGTAATTTCATTAGGCATATTGGGTAGCCAAAATAGTGAACGACTCTAAAAAAATAATTATCACTTAATCCCAAAATCATTTTCATATACCAATGATATCCATTTGATATAATGTAATTTTCCAAAATAATCTTCTTCTTATTCCAAAAAATCGTTTAACTAAAAATAAAAAAATCATACTAACCATGGACATAACATAGGAGCCTTGTCGAACATCAGTTGTGGGTTTGATTCCCATAGCATTGTCCGACCCGACATGTTGTCACACGGTCTGCATGTTGTTCTTTTTAAAAAACTATATAATTTTATAAGATTCCAAAAATGAGATAAAATCCTCAAAAATAACCATATGATATTTTATCCTCCTATTTTATCTCATGCCATTCATTTTTCATCCCCAAGTTGAATAACCTATAATTACCTAAAAAATTAATGTCTCTAAAAATACTATTAATCACCTTAAAATGTATTTCTAAGACATTGAACTTATGACCAACCTGAAAATTATAAACACATATGTTATCCCACTCTCTAAAGAAGTAATCCTTATCTCTAAAGTTATCTAGACCATCATATGATACCAATTATAAGGACCTGACCTTAAACATATCGTATTCTAATGTCTTTGAACAAGAATTCCCATTTCAGGATCTTTTATGATTAGATTATTAGATAATTAGGACAAACTATTACAGATTATCATCATACATTGCAAGTGGAAATTTATAATATGTATCCATTTTTTCCACCAAAGGAAACCCTTTTAACATAAATCATGATTTCTTTTAAAGAAATATCTTCAATACATTAATCATGGAATCCTATTTTTCATTACAAAACATTAGACCTAAGAAAGACATTTTAAAACATGGGATGAGCACAAAATCTTAGTAAGGGACATAAAAATAAAGAAATAATTAGTCTAGTTAAAACATGGTAACCAATTTAAAATTCTTTAAGTCAATGAAACCAAAGATTTTCACATGAATAACACTGATAATTTTTCCTAGAATAAAAACATTAAAACCAATAGAAAGAAATTCGAACACATTTAGGTGACCTATATCATCATATACATAAAACCTTTTCAAAACTATTCTAATTGAAATAACTATATAGTCGACTTAAAATTTTGAGATCTATAATGGGGATCACACTTCATATAAGATATTTCAGGTTCACCTGTGTGCTATAATTAGGATAAAAAATTCATATAAGATATAACAGGCTCACTCATGTGCTAAAATGAGGCTCAACCCCCCATATAAACTTTTTTGGGATCACGTGTGAGCTATAATGGGTCATAACTCTCCTTATAATCTATATCAGGATCAACTGCTTCATTTAATTCTCATGTACCATTTCATGAATCAAAAAACCCATTTGAAAACTTCTTCTAATACCACATGGAACACATTTCCATATAACAATACCATTTCTTTTAAGAATCCATTTTTAAAAACAAGATACTAAAAAGGAATAAAGTATTTATTTTCCTTTTAAAACTCTTTAAATCTTATAGAGGAATCCAAGTATTAAATATAGGTTACGGTGGAGGAGAAGTTGTGGTTGTGGTATACGTTAAAACAAAAAACATTCCTTTTGAAATTTTGTAAAGAATGTAAAATGATTTTTATAAAAAGATTCTATTTTCAAAACCTTGAATGAAATTAAAGATAGAAATAAAATATCCTCTATATTACTTTAATATCCATATAAATAAATATGTAGATTGGTATCATAAAGAAAGGATTTGATAATTAAATCTTTAAATGTTCATGGTGTCCCAAACAACATTGAAGATTTAAATATTAATATTCATTAATTAAATCATTTTAGAAAATAATAAATCACATTAATATAGAAAAAAATATGTGTAATAAATGTCATAGTGTCTCTATATACACCTTATAAAATAATAAATGTTTATATTATCAAAAAATTCCTCAATGAAAGGAGATTGGGACGAAATCGTTTTCCATGAGTCTGGCTCATCACGTAAAATCGTTATACTCCGAAATAATAAACATCTGTTAATTTCTACTTTCTTGAGAACGTTTTTCTAGTTTATTATTTCTTTTATATAACCAATTACCATGTTATAGAAATTATTTATATTTATATTGGACGTTTTTTAAATATTCGGTACAAGATTCGAAAATGAACGTGGCATCATGTCAATAGTCCATGTGGTCATAATTTCATCATCTCAAGAATACTATTCATGAAATAATAATATCTTTTATATATCAATTATAATTTTAAATCTATTATTTAAATATGGATATAAAAAATTAATAATGTTACAATCATGGAGATGGTAATTCGTTCGTACGTATGAATAACCATTCCATTTTTCATTTATCATTATTGAAATATGGTAATTATTATTTTAACTTTACATAATTTTCATAATGTTATAAAAATAATAATATTAATGAAAATAAAATTATATATATCATACAAGTGATGTGGTGAATAAAAATGTTTCACTTCACTTTTTGGATTTGATAGTTCTCACATACGCACGAACGACGTTACCTTTTATACATGCATGGAGGGTAAGAAAATAATGGAAATATTGTTATTTTAAAATAATAAATATGTCATGAATATCATATATAAACATTAATTCCATAAATATAACTAGTCTTTAAAGACGGTAATTAAAAAGGAATAATATCTATTTAAGAGGCAGTAGTCTATTGTACACACGAAAGAAATGTTCACGTCCCATTTGATGAAATTGGAGATGGATTTATGTGATGATATTACCATAATAACATCTATGTATATTAATTATACTATATTTATTATTTCATATTAGAAGAAGAATATTTAGAGTATGTGGAAGAAGAAATAAAATAGAAACACTTAAAAAACAATGATACCTCTTCTTCAATTGATCACCATTGAAGAACACCTTAAAACCTTTAAGAATGGTGTTCTTCCAAAACTAAGGCCTTAAGAACATGAGCATGGATTCAAGGAAAATGAATGGGAATATAGATGTTGAACCAAATATTTTGGAAGTGTGATTATTAGAGTAGAGTGGGTACCTTTTTATAGGATATGGAAGGAGCACCCTTGGAAACTCTTAAAATATTAAATTAATATAAATTCAAATTTGGTTCCAAATGGTCCCAAAAAAATTCACTTCTAAGAAAAGATACTTTTACACCGAATAAATATCATCCAATTAAAATTGGATTAGTTTTTAATTTTTAAATCTTCATATTTTTTTAGCCCTTATTTTACCAATTTTTATCTTATCGTTATATTAGCTTATTTACAGTATGTGGGTTAATGTAACTACCATAACATGTGAAACGACCCAAAAAGTTCTATTAATTGAATATTTGGACTTATCCTTACCATTTTTAGAAATATTATGTTTTTTTGAATTTTATATCATTTAATAAAATATTTTATATTTTAAAATAACAATAGTGTCAATTTTGACTCTATTCATTAGTTGAATTTTAAAAAAAATCTCATAAAAGAAATATAAGATCAGACCAACAAAATTAAATCATCAAAAAATTTCAAAATTATCCATAAAATTTTTGGATGATTTAAATTCTGTTAGATTATATTTATTTATTTTTTATAATATCATTTTTTCATTAATAAGGAAATAACTACATCATCATTATGTCAGAATTAAATTTATTTATCTAATTTCTAAAAATTATAAATAAATTACAAAACTTTAGGTAATATTATTCAATTTCCATGATCTATTTATATTTGAAGATATACCCTATATATCTTCATATTAAAATACTTTAATTTTTAAAAACAAAAGAATAACAAAAATGACTATTCATTGAATATAATATTATAAATGAATTAAATTCATCCAAGTTGCTCCATGTGGTCCTAAAATAGACCCAAGGATGGTCATGGTCGAGATACACTCATTAAATTAAATTAAGAGAAGTGTTGGAATAGTTTTATGTTATTATATTACTTTTTTTACAATTAATTACATAATTTACCCTTAACTGTGGTAATTAAAATAATTAATAATGTTACTGTTCACAATGTCCAAAAAATAAAAAGTAATTATATATATAATTTGGAACTTATGATTCCAAATATGGAATCAGTTTTTCTAAACAAAAAATAAAAAAATTTCTGTAATTAATTTTAAATTAATCCCTGTTTTCAAAACGAGAAAACGGGTTTCCTTAAATTTAAAAACTATCAAAACATTGACGTGAATTTTTATCTAATTTAAATTATAAATTACTTCCAATGACCAAAATTGGATAAAATGATAATAAAATAATCTAATTATTCTTTAACACAAATTATTAATTAAATCAAAAAATATAAATAACTTAGTTGAAAAAGAAGTTTTTAATTAAAATGAAGTATTTTCACTATTCCTTAAAATTTTAATTTTATAAAAACAATACCCAAAGTTCAACCAAATTAAATTTTCATGTCCCTATTCAAATTAAGTATTTTATTTCTTCAAATATAACTTATAAATGTGTCGACAACTAGATTTAAAATGGGTTCTCCATCAAAATGCATTAAAAAAATATTTTTTGAAGAATTATTCTTTTATCTGAAAAATTGAATTTGTTCTTATATAATGTCTAGAAAAAATATATGTTTAATTTTAAACCGTAAATTCAATATATTAATTATATATTTCATTAATATAATCTGTAGAGTTATTTTATTATTTTATAAACTAACTTATTTTCATTTAAATATTTCTCTAGAAAAACATTTCCTTTTAATTAAAAAGGGTTTTATTTTCATTTATAAATAATTTTTCTAAAAAGAATTAATTAAATACATGTATTAATGATATCTTAATAAATAAATTAATAATGTTCATTCCTTCTATTTTACCAGGTAGGTTTTAAGGTAACATAATAAAATTTAGTTGTTCACTTAACTTCGATGTGACGTACTATGTACACTATCGAACAAATGGCCTCCTTTTAAAAACTGGGATGTTACAAACAGGGATACATTTTTAATTAATTCGTAGCTTAGAATTATAAAATAATTAAACCAGATCTATTTTGATCAAAAAAATAGAAAACACATGGTAAGGTATGTTTTTTTATTATTTTATTATATATACTCAAAAACCTATGTTTTGGAAACAATAAAAAATCCCCTCTCTTTCCCAATATAAACCCTCCTACAATCTAATTCCTATAAATTAAATAACCATGGATAATTTATTTAATCTATAAATTCCACTATATATTCCTCTCATACATCCCATAAACTCTGAGGAAGCTCCTGTGAAGCTTTTGGGATCAACCTCTCAAGGTAAGGGATCTACCACTTCTTTTTATTGAGGAACCTTTTTTGTTTTTCCCATTAATTTCCATTTTTTATTATTTAGGTATTTTATTATAAATCCCTATTACTTACGTTTTTATTTCCATGTTATTATATACTCATTTCACTCTTATTATTCTCTCCAATGAACCTTTATGTCAACCTATTACTCTATAGAAATTGTATGGTGATTTTCTATATCAAAAGTAAGGGACCTCCCCCACTTATTTTCCAATCATGCACCTTATTTGTATATAGCATTTTTATTCTCAATTTCATATGTTTTCAAGCATTTATAAAGGTCCCATTACTATCCAATTTAAATTAATTTAATGATATAAAATATATCTCCTCTAATTTTTACTTTTTACTAAAGTCGTTACCATGTCGAATTTTAGTAAGAGATTTCCCATGTATTATTTTCCCTTAAATATCCTTCATTATATTTAACCTTATGAATCTACGTTGGTTATATTATCATGAATTTATAAATATTCTTCCACAATCTATATTTTTTCCTAAATATGAGATATCATTTATCCCCTCTGATTATATAATTTACCAAAAAATGATTTTTTATCTTTTAGTGTGGTTTTGTAAAGATTGTTCTTTATTCTCATTAAAAGAACCCACTATGTAAAAATCATCCATAACCCATGGCCAATCGCCTGTCTATAAATTTTTCAGTGGTACTTTATATATACAACCTATTTTTAATGATGATAAATTCTTGTTTTCATTAATCGTGAATCTCACATCCTTCACAAGCAGCGGTTGATCTGGGTCCCCATTGCTTGCAAAGAGCACCATATCCATGAATATTTCTCCATGAATAGTTCTCTCCCATAAGAATTTTGTGAATATGACCTTATTGAAACAATAATCATGAATGGTTTTTTAGGTTTTTTAAATTTTGTGAAATTTTCAAGGCTTTTTTATTATATATGTAATGGTTTTTCTGGTTTTTATGAATTTAGAGGGTTTTTGGTTTTTTTGGGGTTTTTAGGGTCTTGTTTAGTTTTAGGGGATTTGTGGTAATTTTTTGAATTTTAACAGTATTAGGGTTTGAGTAATTTTAAGTGATTTTAGTGGATTTTATGGGTTTATGGGTTTATATGGTTTTTAGTGGTTTTATTATTTTTTTATGGTTTTTTAGTTTTTAGTGTATTTTTAGGGTTTTATGGTTTTTATCATTCTTTTATGTTTTTTGTGGTTTTAAGTGTTTTTGGTTTTTTAGGGGTTTATTATGGATTTTCTTGATTTTTATGTTTTTTTTTAAATGTTATGGGTTTTTAGGTTTTTCGGGATTGTTTTATTTTATAGGGGTTTTAGGTATTTTGAGTGTTTTTTAGGATTTAAGGGTTTTAAGGGATATTTTGGGTTTCTTGAGTTGTTAGGTGTTTCATGGTTTTTTCGATTTTTTTAATGTTTTATGGGTTTAAAGGGGTTTTAGAGTTTTTAGTGCTTATTTTTGGGGTTTAATGGGTTTTAGGGGTTTTTACAGTTTTAGGGGTTTTATGGTTTTTAGGGGTTTTATGGTTTTAGTGTATATTTAAGTTTTTATGATTTGTTAGGTTTTTAAAAATTATAAATGGTTTTTCTTTTATAATATACCTTTTGGAATTTTTAGGGATTTAATAGTTTTTATGTTTTTAGGGAATTTTCATGTTTTTTTATAATTTTATGAGTTTATGGGTTTTTAGGGATTTCTAGGGGTTTTTACGTGTTTCGGGTTTTTATGTTTTTTTTAGTTTTTTGTGTTTTAAATGTTTTTAGAGTTTTTGAACATTTTTAGGGGTTTAAATGGATTTTATAGTTTTTAGGGGGTTTTCAAGGTTTGTATGGTTTTTAGGGTTTTTAAATTTTTTAGCGTTATTTATGGTTTTAGTGTTTTTTTTGTTTTTAAGGGTATAACGTTTTTTTGGTTTGTATGGTTTTCTTAGGGGTTTTCATGTTTTTTTACAATTTTATGTATTTTGAGGTAGTTTTTAGGATTTTTATTGTTTTTAAGAGTTTTAGGGTTTTTAGGGATGTTATGGTTTTTAGGATTTTATGGTTTTTATTATTTTTATGAGATTTTATGTTTTTTGGTGATTTTTAATTTTTTTAATGTTATTTTGGGATTCTCAAAGTTTGTAGGGGTTTAATTGATTTTTTGAGTTTTCAGTGAGTTTTTGTGAAGATTGTTCACAAATCTCATTGAAAAACCCCACTCTACGACAATAATTATGAACCCATGGTTGGTCGTATGCCTATAAATTGATGAGGGGTACTTCAGAGAGACCGCATGACTTCCATGATGATACGATATTGTACTATTTTTTAGTAAAATTACATCCTTCAAGATAATTTGTTGATCTAAGTTCCCATTTCTTGTAAAGAACATCATCTCCATGAATATTTCTCCATGAATAGCTCTCTGTGATAATAATTCTGAAAATCTGACCTTCTTGAATAGACATTTTCAAACATGAAAATCACAAATTTTAAATTCATGAATTGATCACCCCAAGCATCGCATATCTAACATAGAAAATTATTTATGTTCCAAAAAAATTGTTGCATAAAGATCAAATGTTGTCACCACTCATTAGAAGGAAATGATGAAGTATACTATAATCATGGAGGGCATTCAGTGAGCCTCATACCATGAATCTATCAGCACACTACTAATAGAGGTTCATAAGGAGTATCCTATATGAAATAGTCTATAAATTTTATAGATTCAGGTTGAGGAATTATGTTTTTATCCTTGTGTAATGTAGATATGAACCAGCATATTAGTTTAGAAGCATGTTGGGATAGTACTGGTGGAATAGTTCTCTCAGGGGACACATCCAGAAGGACCATGCACCAATCATAGCTGAAACTATCTAGACCACATCCATAATATTGACAATGAGAAGATAGAGGGTGATAAATTCTTGTACCATATGAGATAATTGTAGAGGTATGATTTAATGATCCATTCAAACTCTGGGAAGAAAACTGGGACATGTGTCATGATGGAAATTTTATTGATGAATGGGCCTGTGATTATTGTGAATGCTATTCATGCCACAAATTTGTGACTGATCTAAAATGAGTGGGCCTATATGAGGCAACATGGGCCTCTCAGTTTCATGTTTACTAACACTAGTTCATCACACCAGAGCAGACATGAATGTAGTCACTGAGGACCAACCCTTTCCATCTACATCAAGGGGAGTTTGGAATTAGCCTTTGGGATCTTCATTAGATTGTTGGGATCCCAATTCAAGACTGTATGTATGATTCATTAATCCTATTAGAGAATATATTGGAGGACGAAGATGATTATTTCACCCTAGAAAAGGCACTACTTGATTTGGTCCACAAGACTAGTGAAGATAGTCTTGGGATGAGGGATATCTCATTCAACTAGTGGGCTGGGTATTTAATGAACAATCCACCGGACCAGATAACTGAAAGGTCCCACACATGCACTTGGGAATTCAAGATGGTAAAAGAACACTCCTATTTGTAGATAGTATAGTAAACCCAGTGTAATTCTTCTAGATGAAACATCTAGCATCAAACCCATGTGGTCAGGTTGGATTTGTTCATTTCTATGCTAATCTGCGACTGTATGCTTTCAGTTAGGGATTCACATAATAGGGTGTGGCCTAGAACCTTCATTATGGATGTAATACTGGTGATAGGGCAGTGGTTTCACATAGGTATCACAATATTGGTAAAGTTATACATGTTACATATCTATATTAGTGAAGGGAAGATGATTCTTCATGTTTGTAGGGCCCTCTACTTCTTGAATATCTTAGTGTATTCCTTTATAGGGGATATGAGTACCCAAACCCCAACTCTCATCATAATAAAAACATACGACCAGTGATTTTGAAAATCATTAGGATTCACCCACCCATGTTGAGTCCAGTGGATATACTGAAAAGAGATGGGCTGGCAGAATACTTTATGTTTCATATATTCCCCCATCTAAAAATAATGGTAATCGATGATGGTGCGGGGAGCATTTTTTAGATATCGTACCATTTGTCCTTCTGAGATGAGGTATTAATGGAGTGGGTCGACTATGAGCTGATCTGTGATCCATTCAAACCACACCGGTTTACAATTTAGTTCGGATGCTTGTAGTGGATAACACTAATAATGTACACAGAGGAGCATCGTGAGTGTCACCCTACAATCCTGATTAAAATTTGGCACATTTTCATACATGATTATGGTAAAATGTGGAATGGTCTTCCACCATCCACTTCCCCCTTTGGGATCATCAATGAATATTATCTGATCTAGAAGAGAACATATCGTGGGGGATGTTGATGTACATGAACACCCAGGATAATGAAGATGTTTCCCTAAAACCATTGGGCCAATAGAGATTTGTGTTCGGATCATGCTATGAAGGCAGGGATATACCGTTGTGAATATTTATTGTTACACAGAGAGTATAAGAAATATTCTTGGTTCTCCTATTAAAGTTTTTGTTGGAAGAAGGTGGGATGTATAAGGCAATCAAACGGGTGTATGTCTGGGATCCGAGGAAGCAGATATGCCCTATAGATATCCCTTGCAATAGGGTCTGTCGAAATACATACGATAGAATGGGACCATGCATGTGACTGAGGCCGGCATCGTAGAAGGACTCCCTTATCAGAAATATTTCCTTTGAACCTGTATCATATCCTCACCAATGTATATCATTCACATAATCCATTTCTCTATTTAATGATTCCATCTAATCATTTTCTTCCCACATTTGTCTGATGTATTATGAAAAGGTTGTTCAAACGGCGTTTGGGGATCAGCCATCAAAATAAATGTCTAAGTCATTGGTTCCTATGGAGAAGGTGGAGTTGGAATGTACTATTCTCTTAGTGGAAATAGATGGGGAAGCCATGAAATCCTGACCAACTGTGGAGGTTCCATTAGAATGGATTTTTAAGACTGTACCCTTGATGGGAGACGGTGGTTTGAGATGGTACCCATGGCGAGGTCGGCTAGAGGAGCCATAGCAGAAAAGAAAATCATTGGGATTCTGCCCTTGGTGGTTGTTTAAGTTCAATTTGTAATGGGAGTGGAAACAATTATGCCAATAGTTAGTATGACATCGATACTGTATTGGATATATCTCTCCAAAATTACCATTGGAAATTAGTATGGGGGTGAAGTTGAAGTCGCACCACCATGAGGTGCAGATGAGAATGATGGGATGGTTGTGTCAAGCTGAAGGTTCTACAAGGGGAAATATAGGCATTTTATATAGATGGGTAAGTTAATGAGGATCTTTTCCCAAGAATCGATCTTCATCCACTCGTGACTGAGGAACTATCTACAGAAGATCCACCTTGAGATTTTTTCTTGGACATTTCTTCATATGATCATGCACCACCCAAAAAAAATTGAGGATTCTTGCTCAAAAATCTACTAAGGAGAACTATATTTTTCATCACAAATAGTGGACGTTTGTTCAGAATTTCATCACCCATACCAAGATAACTAGCTTACCAAGATGGGTGGGATCTCTCTTCCTCTTACCAATCAACCTAGGGATCAAAAAAGTGCACTCCAATGACCTTCACATTCTTTCTTGAGACTTCCTGGTTGAGTGGGAATGTTCTGAATGAAAGTTTCTCCTTATTTCATAGAAAGAGAAGAATGTTGAAGACACCAAGATGCTAGAGGTAGCCAAATGTGAGAAAATATTCCTAGAATAGGTATAATAATAGAATTAGTTCTTCTCCACTTATGAATCCAATATCATTAATCATCTGAATTCCAAGTTGGTGACATGATATCCTATTTGATGGAGGAGGAATCCCTCATGGTTGAGTGCCAGGAAATGTATAACTGGTTAAATATCAAGGCTGAATAATTCTAACCAATAGCTGATAAGGATAATGTAGACCAATCGAAGCGGCATCTAACATTGGGCTACAATCAAGAGAGGGTGGCTAAACTCGACTTCATAATCGTCGGGGTCAAACATTAGAATAATTTTCGAATTGGGAGGCTCTAATATTTGGATGACCCTCGGAACATTGGTTTGTTTGACCTTAACTCCTATATTATTGAACATGTTTATTTTGATTGATTTTCTCTCTACAATCATATATATAAGATAACTAATGACTAGCCCCTAAGCTTACATGAGTCATACTCAGTTTGAAAAACAAGGGGAATACATGTGATTAATCATTTATATGAGAGTGTAAGAAAATCATCAGGAAATCATGGTTTATATATGTGGGCAGACCATTGGGCATGTTTTGACCCAGAGTGGTCATGACTGGAGAATGAGGTTCTCTAAACAACCGACTTTCTTTTACGACATGCTCATGTTCTCAAATGGGGTATGTAAAGGGAATTGGATTCTGCAAAAAAAACTGGTGTAAAAGAGTGTGAATCACGACTCCCATAATTAGGAACACAAGGGGAGTGGTGTGACAATGAAGGATAACACTAGTCAGGTTCAAAACACAACATATGTACCACTTATCTAGGAATGGTGAAAAAGAATGGTTGACCGTTGATCATGATTGAAACATGTGACCTAACACAGAAGGACATCTGATGTCTTCGATGGCATTATCCCAGGATCATAAGTGAAAAATTTTGGATAGACACCACACTGTTATGGGGTCCATTCATACTTGGAAGAAGATGAAGATCCAAATACAGTGCACATGAAGTGTAGTGATGAAGTAATGGATTGTTAAAATGGATTCCAAAACTCCGAGAATTATTCCATTTTGATGTGGTGAAAATTAAGTTGGATTATAGTCATGAACAAAGATCAAACCTTTTCTCTAAGGGGGAATCATCCTAGATTCTAGGTGATGGTTGAAGAACATGAATGATGTATTAGGTGACCGGATCCAGACAAATGGTATTCTCAAGAAAAGGCCTGAAATGACTTGTAGTTTTACATCATTAAACAAGGATGATAGGTAGGCAGTTTAACATATTATAGTGAGAATCTTGGAAAAACAATCGGTGTCATGCGGCGAGGATGAGGTACCATAGAGTTTAAAAACATGATATTGGGATATTGTGTGGTTCTAGCTTCTCCTCCAAGATGCTAACCATTTCTTCCTCATGTCAAGTTAAGAGGGAACCCCGTGTCCATTTCACGGGGTAGGGTTAATTTTTATCATCATCTAAAAATTATATAGTGTGAAGATGTGAATGGGGGATCCTAAGAGGCTTGACCATAGGAAATTTCATCAATACCCCTTGTATGTAAACTTTTTTAGGTCATGATATCAGGACTATTTATTTTAGTTAATGTCCATAATGCATAGATGTTGAGTGGGTACTATAGAGGAAAATGTGTATCATGGTGGAATCAAAAACCATTTAAAACTAGGGTCCATGTATTTTTTACATTTCACAACATATTCCCATGCTGATTCACACACAGTTTAATGTCATGATGTATCAACTTGATATTTATGGTTATTTTCAAGTAATAGAGTTTTTGAGCAATGGAAAATGGTTTACGGTGATAATGTGTGTATGATGGAAATGTGTGACTCACAAATGGAAAGTTACCCAAAAAAAATTAGGGTGTTTAAAGGCCTCTTAAACTTATAAAAACAACCCTAAGGAAATTGGAACGTAGTTTATGGTCATGATTATTCGACATAAGATCACAGTTTAAGGTCATGAAGCTTCAAAAAGAGGGTGACTATCCCAAAAGGGGTATGTGTATGGATTTGGAGTGACAAAATTGACATGACTTTTGGATCAATGGGGCCTAACACTTCTAAAAAAATGTGCATATAAGTGTCCATGAAGTTTAAATTCAGGATGATTGGACTTAGAATATTAGTATAAAATCATGGATTTCTAACAATGGGGTTCCCATCTATCTCAACAATGCTTGAGGGAAACCCCATATCGACTCTTCATCCCATGTGATCCATGCTTGGTGCAATAAAAAAACACTACATGAAAACTGAATATTTGCGACAGGCGATTTGCGACAGGATCCCATCAAAAAATACATTTTGCGACGAGGCTCCGTCACAAATCACCCGTTGCAGAAAACGGCGTCGCAAATAGTTTTTTTTGCGGCGGTCCCGTCACAAAAACAGTATTTGCGACGGTATTTTTCCCCCACCACAAATTGTTTTCCATTTATATATAAAAACGGTATTTGTGACGGGTCGTCGCATATATATTATTTGCAACAGGTTTCTGACACGTCACAAATGGGAAATTTAAAAAATATTTATGACGTAGGTATTTGCAACGGACCGTCGCAGCAATAGTTTTTACGATGAGTATTCTTCCCGTCGCAAATGGGACAATAAAAAAATATTTTACGACAGGACACCCCGTCGCAAATACTCTCGTCGCAAATACTATAAAAAATAAAAATAAAATAAAATAATTAATACAAATCGTATAATATTATATAAAAATAAAAATAATATTAATAATATAAAAAAATTCTACTATTATAATATAAATAAAAATATATATATAATATAATTATGAAATATTAATATAAAATAATAATAATATGAATATAAATAATATAATATTATATAATAATACTAATATTAATAATATAAACAATTAGATAATAATATTATTATTAAAATATGTATATAATAATAATATTAATATTAATAATTTAAAAAAATTATATTATTATAATATTAATAATAAAGAATATATATAATATATTTATGAAATATTAATATTAAAAAATAATAATAATATGAATATAAATAATATAAAAATATATAATAATAATACTAATATTAAGAATACAAAAAATTAATATATTATTATTATTATTAAAATAAACATATATATTTATGAAAAAATAATATTAATATTATTAATATTATTAAAATTATAAAATTATAAACTTCTCAATATTAACAACAAATATATAATATTAAAAGTAATATTACTAAAATAAACAGACATTAAAAATAATACTAATAAGTAATAATATATTAAATAAAATAAAAACAAATTAAATCATGCAATATTCGTACCAATATGAAAGGGGAATTGTAAATTGTAAATATGACAATAAACTAAGAACTCAAATGTTTGTTACATGTAAAAAATCACTGGGGGTGGATAATCTAGAGGACCTGGAGGAGGTGGTGGAGGAGGAAACTCCATCCCTAAACAACGAGTCAGACGATGCATGTACTCCATTTGCTCCTGATGTTTCTCCTCATATCGACTCCTCTCCTCATCATGCTGCTGACGCATCTGCTCCTGCCATAGACGCCTCTCCTCATCGTACTGCTAACGCATCTGCTCCTACCCCTGACGCAAATCCTCTATAAGCTCACTCTGAACACGCAGCTGCTCATGATACTATGAGGCAGAAGATGATGCCTCTCCACGAGCTCCTCTCGACCCAGACGCCAACATCACAGCAGTACCATAATATGCTGAATGAGTCAAATGAGAGACGATACCAACTACTCAGCCCTTGTTGAAGCCATATTGGGTCGCCCGAATCCATGTCGTCTCATCAAAATGGTAGGCACTAGTCTGATCACATGTATCGTCTTGACTCTCAGCCTGTGTTTGAGAGGTCGGGGCCTCATATGATTCCTTAAGATTCAATTAGAAATTAAAATAATGAAAAGATTATATGCATTTAATTTGAAAACTGAAAATAAATTCATACTAACCACAATCTGACGCTGACGGTCACCTCTAATCTCTCCAGTAGCCGGATCATTGTACATCCTCTGATAAACATCGTACGTCGTAATACCGGGCTGCTCGGATTCCTATACGAATATAAAATAAACTGTTTATATTTAATGTTGTATAAAATATTAAAAAAAGTACTTACCAGACGCTCTTTATGCGCACTTAATGTACGACTACCGGCTCGATACGTCACCTCTGAAACTCACCACCCAACCAGTGTGTACATAATCCATCCCAAACGTGAGATGAAATGTACTGTGGTCAGTGGGCTCTATAGGACTCATCAAATTCTGTCCCCCGGGAATTCCTCACAACCGCCTTTCTTAAATTATGAAAAAACTGACGGAAACGTCCACGCATAGACACCACCCATGCCGCATGGATAGTGGCACACATGCTCTCGTCGATGGGATACCATAAAACCTAATATAAAGTTATTAATGAATTAAATTTCAAAGTAAATAATATTTAATTACGTACCAGCCAATGATTGAACATGGCTGCATGCACATCAGCGGGAATCTGATCCCATGTGAGCCAGGGCTGAGAAAAATAATTGCGCAAGATAGAGCTCCCCTGCCCAATAGCTATATGCATAAAAATGTGGAAAAAGAACAGATAATCTTACAATTAAGATATAAATAAATTATAATAAAAGATAACTAAAATACATAGGTTACCATACCACCATATGTGTGCATCGAATCCAAGAGATGGACGTCGCTCGGGGATAGGATCTAGAATCTTCAGTCTGGAAAGACCACGCCCCCTCTGACTGCTCCCTGTAGTGCCAATATCCTGAGGGTCAAATGACTCAAGAACCACATCATCCATAGGTAGCTCAGCCTCCAGCAACTGACGATACATTTATGAGTCCATCTGAAACATGAAATGATTGTTATTGGAAAACAGTTGAAAATAACTATTATGTATAGATATATATTTGTTATGATTCTAACCAGCATTTTAGTATGTCAATGTTCATCTTCATCATCATATTCATAGTTATCAATGTTAATGTCTTCATCTTCCTCATCAACATCATCAATTTCCATATTAGTTTCACTTTCATCATATCATGTCATTTAAAATTCAGTTGTAACATCATTGACAACATCGTCAACATCGACCCTTAACTGTGGGGTGTCATCCTCGATATTCATGTCTCATTGTGAAAAAGATATGTTTTGAGGAGTGTCCTGAAAAATTTAATTTCCTTGAACTTCAGTGGAACCACATTCAGTTTGAGTAAACTGATTTTCTCGAGATTTAACTTTTATTATACTCCACCAATCATCCAACACTTTTGCAGTAGAACAATATTTTGCATAATAAATTTGATGTGCCTGATGATCCAATAAAAATGGTTCATTTAATACAAGAATACTTTTATGTTTAATATCAACAATTCCATGATTTGGATGACCACGCAAGCCTCCTCAGTATCCAGCCATCGACATTTAAACACTGTTACATAATTCTGTCCCAAATAACACAGTTCAATAATTTCTTCATGTATGCCGTAAAAGTCAACTTCAATATCTATATGATGTGATCCCTTCAAACAAACACCACTATTCATTGTTTTCATTGATTCCCCATATGCACGTGTATGAAAGCGATAACTATTAACCACATATGCATTATAAGATTTAACCATTTTGGAGGGTGGGCTACTCAATATACGTAATCAACTATCAATATTTCCAGCATGTATAGATACCTGAAAATTTGTAAAACATTTATCACTATTACAAGTAATAAATTAATTTTATTTGTAAAACCAAAAAAGAATGTATGTTACCAGTTTTTGAAACCAGTAGGAAAAATTCTTTTGCCGACGTTCTTCTACGCCAACTACTGTAATTTGTGGAAATTGTTTCTTGATATGATTATTATATAACCTACTAAATACAATATGATTAATTTACTGTAAAAAAATCTATATAATAAGGGATAGGATAACTCACTGTGCAATTGGTGACATTTCTTTAATATTGTGTAGAACATATTAATGAGCTCTATGATGTTCATCATCTAAAAGCCATCTATCCTGCACTCCACCAAATCCAAGTTCGGGATGATTGACAACAGATAATTGATTTTTCATATCATCATCAACATTCCCCTCATTCCGGTCCATGTGGTTAAATTTTGAGGGATATTTAGATTCAAACTAATGAGAGCAGAATAAAAAAATTTGCGCTTGCAAATAAGCTTCAGTAATTTAGCATTCCACTGATTATTTGTTACGTACTTTTTTCTTCAATTTCCTCATGCATCTCTCAAATGGATACATCCATCGAAACTGAACCGGACCTCCACATTTTTCTTCATGTGGTAAATGTAATATCAAATGTTCCATTGAGTCAAAGAAAGTCGGCGGAAATATTTTTTCTCGTTTGCATATAAATACAACAACAACTTCTTCCAGTTTTCTTAGTGCATTGTAGTCTGTTGTCGCTGCACACATATCTCCAAAAAAATATAATATATCTGTTATCAAATCCCAAATCCTAGAATTCAACAAACCTCTTAATCCAATAAGCATAAGTCATTCCATTATAACATGAAAATAATGCCTTTTTAATCCTGTAATATGACCATTTTTAACACATCTTCCCAAGTTGGAAGCATAGCCATCTAGAAGTCTCAAATATGCAATCCACTGACAAAATAATAAGAGACTCTCTTTGGACAGTGTATAATTATATTTTGGCTTCATTAATCTATGTGATCTGACATTTTGAAACAACTCAAGTTATGGGTGCCTGCAAATTTGGGCAAGATCTAATCGTGCGTTTACATTATCTTTGGTTTTACCTGGTGTATCCAAAACTGTATGAAATAAATTATCAAAACAGTTCTCTCAATATTCATGGCATCCAAAATGTGTCGAACCAACAAATCAGAACAATATTGAAGATTCCAAAAAATGATCCGTTTTTTCCAATTGTGTTCTTTCCCAAAGCCATGAATTTTATGTTGGTTTATTGTCGGTCCCAAAGTTATGGAAGGTAATGAAAATACAAATGATTGTAAATCTATACCTGAGATCATTTTTGGATGTCCATCTCTTTCAATTCTGCCTTTTCTGAAATGAGATTTATTCCTCCGAAAAGGATGATCGATTGGAAGAAATCTACAATGACAGTCAAATAGAAAGGTGTTTTCCATTCACGAGCATAAATGATTTGTTGTCTCTCATACAGTAAGTACATGATTTTGGACCATGTGTACTCTAGCCAGATAACATTCCATATGCCATGAAGTCATTAATTGTCCACAACAAAGCAGCTTTCATTACAAAATTCTGTTTCGCAGCAGCATCATATGTACCAACACCATGAATCCACAATGAATTTAACTCATCAATCAATGGTTTCAAATAAATACCAATATTCCTTTTTGGATGGCCTGGGATTAATAAAGTCAAAAAGATATAAGGATCTTTCCTCAAAATCCATGGAGGTAAATTGTACGGAGTTATAAAGACATGCCAACAGAAATACCGACTATCAAAAGATCCAAATGGGAAAAAACCGTCAGTAGAAAGACTCAATTGCACATTCCAGGATTCTAAAAAAAGGACGGATTCACTTGATCAAAATCATTCCATGAATCACTATCAGATGGATGAATCAAGCATTTACTATTTGAAAAATTGGTTTTGTGCCAGGACATCATTGTCGTTGTGTTCTGAGACATAAATAAATGCTGCAACCTGGGTGTAAGTGGGAAATATCTCAACAGTTTTACAGGAATCAATCCAGACTTCCCTGATTGAGCTTCTTTATACCTCGATTTTCCACATGTTTGAAAACAATCCAATGACTCATTTTCACCAGAATATAAGATGCAATCATTTGAACATGCATGGATCTTCTGATAACTAATGCCCAGGTTACGAACTCGTCTCTTGCTCTCATAATAATTAGCAGGTAGAACATTTCCTTCAAGTAACAGTGCTTTAACCCAAAAAAATATCTGATCAAAACAGTTATTTTACACTCCATTATTTGATTTAATAACCCTAAATTTTGCAACTGCTTCTAATTTTCTTATCTTGCAACCAAGATATAATGCATCCTCAGAAGACCTGAACAACTCAGCAAATTCAGATGGTGCCAACTCGAGAGGTAAATCAACATAATCCTCAATTTCACTTTGTTGAATGGATGACCTTGCAACATCATGTACTAAATTCTGAAACTGTGATGGATCCGGAATCAAATTATTAGTATCTTCTCTATAACTGAGTTCACCGTGTTGATACCCAAAAATATAATCTGATTGACAACCATAACGTAAGAGATGTTTCCCAATGATTTCAAATGTCTCAAACGTTCTCAGAGCATATTTTTTACAAGGACACTTAATTGTCCCTTCTGAAACAAATTCCAGGTTTGATGATACAAATGATAAGAAAGCTTCAACACCATCAACATATACAAGATTTAAACTAGAACCATTTGGATTCTTGCGCTGATTTATCCAAGCACGATCATCTAATAATGATTTATATCGACTTCCTTGTTCCATATTCATATATATGTTTCTAAATAATATAAAACCATTAATGTTGTTAAATAATTTTATATAAAATAACAATATCCTAAAACGAGAAAATACATAATTACAGTTATTTCTTAGTAATTACCAATAATTATAGGTGACACAGTAAGTTTATAATCATCCCCACTAATTATTATTAATTTAGAAATACTTAGAAATACTTGGTAAAATGAAATATGCTTGAATAATGAAATAAATTTTTGTAATCATCATTGTGGAGATTATATTACTAATTATTCTTATTTGATTCTAGTGGATTAGCGTCAGCTCTTTTGCCTGAAGACTCATCTCTTTTTAACTTTCTCCCGACTGAAATCAGTATGAAAAACTTGCTCTGACATACGTTAAAGCACATTTTTCATACTGGTTTTAGTGGGAGAAAGTAGAAAAGATATGAACCGTTGAGCACAAGGTAGCCGCCAATCCGGTGGAAATTATGCCAAATTATAACCATGTAATCAAATTTATTTTATTTTTGATTAATTATTACTAATTATTACTAATTATTATTAATTATTACTAATTATTACAAATCTAAATATTTCCAACAGATTTTTCTCTATTCTTAACATGTTCAAATCTTAATGGGTCAACAATTTTTAGGTCATGCCCAATAAAAAGTTTGCATCAACCATGTCCAATTTAAACTCTATAATTGTCCTAACATGGTTGATCACCTCGCAAGTAGTGTTTCAATAGGGCGACACAAGTAATGTCGTTCATGTCTTTAAGAATCATCTCCCATGAGCCTTTACATAGATCATTCTTCCTTGAAAATTTAGGAGAACTTCAGTATCTTTCCCTTAAAGTTTCAAGAAAGAATGGTCTTTGTAAAAAGTCATGTGATATGATTCTAATAGATGAGAAATACATGACTTGGGTTGTCATATTTCAATGCTACTTGGGAGGTGATCAACCAAGCAAGGACAATTATAGAGTTTACACTGGACACGGTTGACGCAAACATTTTATTGGGCATGACATGAAAATTGGCGACCCTTTAAGATTTGAACATGTTAAGAATAGAGTAAAACTTGTGGGAAATATTGATAATTGTAATATTTTATAATTTTTTTATAATTTTAATAATATTAATATTTTTTTATAAATATTAATCATATAATAATAAAATAATTATATTGTTATTATTATTTAATTATTAATATTAGCTTAATATAATATTTTATATTATGTTACTATTTATGTAACTAATTATATTACTAATTATGTTACTAATTAGTAATGCGAAGATATTCATATAGGTCGGGTGGTTAATAAATCATTGAATAGAAAAACAAATGTGATTGACCGCTCATCTACCTCAATTTACTTTTCATTTGTGTGTTGAGGCTTAACGGGAAACTTTTGCCTCCACATGTAATATATGATTTTACTGTCAAAATTATAAACCTCCCCCCCCCCCCCTCTATGTTGGTGAGGAGGTTGATAATTTTGACAGTAAAAACAAATATTACATGTGGAGGCAGAAGTTTCCTGTCAAGCCTCAACTCACAAATGAAAAGAAAATTGAGGTAGATGAGCGGTCAATCACGCTTGCTAATTATCCTAATTTTAGTTTCTAATTATACTAATTGTAGTTGCTAATTATCCAAATTATTTTAATTGTTTCATAATTATTTTAATTGTTTCATAATTATTTTAATTTTTTCCTATTTTTTTAATTATTTCCAAATTATTTTAATTGTTTTCTAATTATTTTAATTGTTTCTTAATTATTTTAATTTTTTCCTAATTAGTTTAATTGTTTCTTAATTATTTTAATTGTTTCCTAATTATTTTATTTGTTTTCTAATTGTTTCTTAATTATTTTAATTGTTTCTTAATTGTTTACTACTTATTTTAATTGTTTCCTAATTTTTTCCAAATTATTTTAATTGTTTCCTAATTGTTTCCTAATTATTTTAATTTTTTCCTAATTGTTTCCTAATTATTGTAATTGTTTCTTAATTATTTTAATTGTTTCTGAATTATTTTAATCGTTTCCTAATTATTTTAATTATTTCCTAATTATTTTAATTGTTTCCTAATTATTTTAATTGTTTTCTAATTATTTTAATTGTTTCCTAATTATTTTAATTGTTTCTAATTTCCTAATTATTTCTAATTTCCTAATTATTTATAATTTCCTAATTATTTCTAATTTCCTAATTATTTCGAATTTCCTAATTATTTCTAATCAATTAAATCTAATTATTTCCAAATTATTTGATAATTATTTTAATTAAATCTAATTAAATCTAATTATTTCTTAATTATTTGGTAATTATTTTAATTATTTCTAATTAATTTTATAACTATTTCTAATTAAATATAACTATTTCTAATTAAATATAATTATTTCTAATTAAACATAACTATTTCTAATTATTTCTAATTAAATATAATTATTTCTAATTATTACCAAAACATCCCCCGTGAGTGTCGAACCAAGAGTGCAGGAAGGCCCGTTGTAGTGTACTAGGTCACCCCGAGTCAAGCTCGAAACACCTTGTCAGATTTTTTACTCCTAGGTACATATGTGCCAGAGCCGCCTCAACTTTTTTGTATCCAGACAAGGATTATTTGGTTCAACCACTTAATATAATTATACTATATAGCTACTAAACATTCTATTAAAAAATTAAAATAAACAATTAATAATAAAATTAATAATTAAAAAAAATTTAAAAAAAAATATAAATACCTTCGATATTTTGAAGCAATTAACACCTTCTAACTCATTCTCTCCTCTTCTCGTAAGAAAAAATTAAACCGAAATAAATTTTCTACTTAGAACTAGAAGTTAAAGAGAGATAGAAAGAGAGACCTAAATTATTTGGAAAAAAACGGGTGGGGGTATATATAGGTTAGATTATTTGCGATGGTTTTATTTGTGAGGGGATACAGTCGCAAATACCTTGTATTTGCGATGGGATCCCGTCACAAATACCATTGCCCGCATTAATTACGGGTGGGGGTTAAAAGTGTTTTTGCGACGGGCCGGTCGCAAATAGCAGCCTGCTGACATACCATTAGCGATGGGCGGATATCCCCGTCACAAAATCCTATTTACCACCGCAAGAATTGGCGACGGGCCCCGTCGTAAATAACACCTGCCGAAAATTTTTTTGCGATGGGATGATTTACCCGTCGCAATTAGTATTTACCGCCGCTGGGTAGTTGCGTCGGGTAGGAGGCAACTGTCACAAATAGGCTTCCCGTGTTTTGGCGCGCAAACCGCACCATATATATTTGCGACGGGTCCTATATTCCCAACGCAAATAACTTACCATTTGCGACAGAAATATATTCCCATCGCAAATATGCTTTTCGTCAGATTTTTGGCGACATGATTTATTCCTGTCGCAAATAACTCATCGCAATAATCGGTTTTTCCCGTAGTGAAATTGGGATATGGAGTTCCCCTTTCTTGAAAGGTAGGAGACATCAAGGGGAGGATGTGGCTAGAATTTCCCATTATGAAGATTATGACCATCAAGTCCTTGAGATTGAAGGATAATAATTTATGCATGGAGAAAAACTTTTGACCATATTGTAAACATTGGTTCAATTCCTATGTTGGCTAAATATGAGGTGAGAAATTGAATTTTCAATCATTGATTGTGTTTAAAACACAAGATATGGTTTTTTGTTACCAGAGATTTTTCCAAGTGTGATCCCGGGATGATAAGTGATCTGTTGTGCCCATTCATAATTTTCATTACAGATACTTTACAAATTGGGAGGTTAATGGTTTTCCAAATCGAGAAAGTGAGAAACAATGAAATGGAAGTGGGGATTGTTCCAGAAATAAGTCGATGGATAGGCTAGGCCCAAGGTGGAATATTGAGGCATCACTACATATCTCATAAGGATAAGAATCATGTTGTACATAGTTCCGAGACACATTGTGGTGGGAGACTGATGCTAGAAGAGTAGATTCCTCTCTAAAAAGGATATCAGATTATTTCAAAATAGAACAAATCTTAGTTTAATATAGGTAAACAAGTGATCCATCTTATACTATTCGAATGCAGCATCCCTATTATATATAGATAATTTACTAACATCTCTTGATCATTCTATTGGGTATCTTGATTTCAGATTGTTTAAGTATGTAGTTTAACATTGTGTGTGGACGACAGTGATCTTTTTAGTTTAAATTCATGCAACTCAGGTAAGGGATGCTTGTAGTTTAATATTATAGGACTCAAAATATTAGATATATTTCATTATTGAGGTCACATTACATTTACTAGGCGGAACATGTGTCCCAAGGGTGTTTGTGTGACATGAAAGGGAATCATCTCGACATGAATGGGGTAAAAGTTACTAAATTACACTAGAATCTAGAATTACTATACCCTATATTGATATAATGACACTAGGTAAGGAAATTTCCTAGTTTAAGATGGGATAGGACCAGCATGAGATAATTGTGCATCACTATTAATCCCATAAGGAGGGGAGTCAAGAAGCATATAGTTTGAAGCAGGACATGGTAGGATACCAATTCTAGAAGGTTGGCCTCCCCATCAAATGTGGATACTGGATACTATCATACATGGATATGAGGCATACCAAATATATTCGAGGTATAGAAAAATTTAACATCATGTGATGATGATGTTGGGATTTTTTTCATCCATATTTTTCGGATGGGGAATCCTTACTTGATACAGGGTATGATAATCTCTCATTAAGAGGCACTCGAATTTATTTGGGGGTAATATTGTAGTTTAACATTATGAATTGTGGACTTTTTCAACCATGAAAATTGAGCTACCCATTTATTTCATCATCATAGCGGGCTGTGAGGGAATCTCGCCTCGCAAATGGGTCAAGGTTAATGTATGGGGATTATTTCAAAAAATGAGGACCATTTGGGGTGAAATGGATGTTGGGATGAGAGACAAAAAAGTCTAGGAATCAATATATATCCATAAGTATGGGAATCATGTCATATATAGTTCTATAAAATAATGGGGGAATTATTTCAATGGAATTCCAGAGATGAACAAAATCATGATAAAGATTGGTGAATGCACATAGTTTAGCATCATAGTGTTGGGACCATCAAGATACAGTTTAAAGTTATCATACATAGATTAAAGGAGGGTGGTTTGAGGTTACTATGTAGTTAAAGAGAGTTAAGACCCACATGAAAGGATCCAAGGATGCCTTACACAACATTAAGTAGTTTGGATGAAAATTGCACACATTTTAAGTATATAATGTCTAGACCATGGTGAAAAGTTCAAATTTATGTATCTTGGACTATGGGAAATCAAAAAAAAAGTTGTAATGGTATGAGTATAGATGTGTTTTTTTCTAGTGTACCCATATGACATGATAGAGGTAAAACCCAATGTGAATAGAGGGAATATTAGCCCACATACCACACATGTACTGGGAAACAAATGGAACATATTATAAGGTCTTAATTATTGGACCATCAAGAGACAAGGGGTCGAAGAGTTGGTAAATTTTCACCTGGGCCCAAAAGCAGATATCCAAGAATCTTTATTCATCCCATGAAGATAGGAATCAATCCACATGTAGTTCTAGAACATAGTGTTATATAAAACCAACACCAATGGGGGAACTCCTCTATAGAGAGGGAATTGAGGAATCCCACTATTTTCATGGGTCAAACCATATTCAGGGCATTGGGAATGGTTTTTTTATCATACCACACTTACCGTATGATTCTCCCCGATTTTGGACAGGTTAAACATCATCTCTTATTAATAGGAATCCCATTTTTAGATGGGGTAAGACCATAGTTTAACATAGTATGAACAAGATATTTTTTGAAAGTGCATCCTTGTTTAAATTTAGTTCAAACCACTTTTATTTTGGATAATTAAGTGGTTAATTAGTTTATGAGATATTATGGGGTATTCTTGGGGTTCAGGACATGAATGGAGGGAAAAATAAACCAAATAGTGTGATGCTCACTATGGGTGCATGGTTAGATCAAACTGTGTTCGTAGCCTATGAAACCATGAGACTTGGATACAATATCCGTTAGAGGTTATTGTAGGGTTACCACACAGTTTTCCAAACCATTTGGGTGTTGTAACCTTGCGTCTTGGCCCCTCTTGAACAAAGGAAGCCGCACAATTGGTACATAGTTTTGTAACGTGGGGAAAACATAACAGAATTCAAAAAATTGGAAATTATAGGTTTTCCTTCCCTATCCTATTTCTTTATTTCCCAGTTTTTACACATTTTTACCCTCAACAACATGTTTGATAAACCAAACCCTCCACGACTTCTAATGGGTGTTTATTCGTCGATTCATTGTCTTTTTTAGTGTCCTATGTGGTGAATAAATAGTCTAGTTGAGTCTAACACTCCACTTTTATCTATTTTCTAGATAAGGGCATGTACAATCACTCCTCTCTTTATGACCTCCTAATATCCTCACATCACTAGAATATTTAATGTTGGGAATTTATAGGAAGTTTGAGTTCAAAACAAGGGATGTGTTTGGTCTAGTGGTCATCTCCAAGCTTGAGGTGAGTGGTATTTCTCTTTTCACCCATAGTATTGTTATTTTATATTTTTATTTGATTATACCAATGTGTTTACTTGTTTATTTTCCTTATCTTTGGTAGAAAATAGTTATTTGGACTATATATTGAGGTGTGATACCCTTCATGGACCCCATCTGATTTTTTATAGTGTGATACCAAACCTAGGGCTACCCATGAGGTGTGTCAGACCATTGAAATAGTAAAATAAGTTATGAAATGATTACATAGATGACATTTTATATTGATGGGTTGTATATTATAAATGGGTATGTGGGTTTGGTTAAAAAGGTAAATTAGTTTTGATTTTATTTGTTTCAATATGTGGTTTTCCCAATGAGATTTTGCAAAGGATTTAACAAAATGTTTTGGGGTTTGACCTGACTATGGTTTCTAATGAAGATATTGTCATTTGAATTTAAGTAATCTTTTTAAAGGAGGTGTTGAACTCAAATTATTTGAAAATGGGTTTTATTAATTAGTTTTGAATAAAAATTTTAAATGGGGGTGTTGACCACTTCTTATGAACATGATTAATCATTTTTTGAATGGTTGAAATGGTAACTAAAGCCTTAGAGAATGATTTAGTTTTCAAAGGTAAATAATTGTGTTTTAATGGGGGAATTAAAATGATTTAAAATGTGCAATTTTATTATATTGATTAAAATTGTTTAGTTAAAAGGGTTGATGGGACCACAATAATTGATGAGATGTAATGGTCAGCGAGATCGAATCCATAACAATTATGTTTGCAATTTACCATGATTATGAATGATTTAAGTAGTGAATGTGTATAGTTGAAGATAAGGAATAAGGGGAGGTCTGTTATTATGGGAAAATGGGTTAAATAGAACAAATTGCATGTTTCAAAAGACATGTGAATTAATTATTAAAATTCATACCTAGTTTAATGAATGTGAATTGATGAATATGCTAAATGGGTTGAGGTCTGAAAAGGGTGAATGGGTAAAATGGGTTATGAGAAATAAATTTAAAATTTGTTAATGGGTTAAGTTAGGAAGATGATTTATGTGTCAAATGAAATGTGAATTATGATGTAATGTAAAATAGTTATGTATGATTGGGAAGATGATAAAGTTGTAAATTGATAAATAATAATGTGCACATGGATTGGTAGTGCGGGGTATTGATTTGAGGTTATATGCCCACATGTTGAGATATAATGAGGCTCTAAACTCCACCCCATAATGAACGGGTTAGCGAAGTTGATTGAGTTGTATTCTCTTATTGTTATAATTTTATGAGACCACCTAGAATGTGGCTTCATGGTGATTGTTTAGTATTTTTTATTATGTGTTTATCCCTAATGCGATATGGAACTTGATTTATTCCCTTTATTCTTTTTAACTGGCCATCATAGTAAATAGTTTAAATTATTTAAATACCTACCCCATACAGTATCTAATGATGAAGAATTTAGTAATTAAGATAACATTAAGGTTAAAATGGAAATAATGATGAAAATAGATTAAGTGATTATTGTAACTAATGAGTTGTGGTTTTTTATGATTGAAGAAATCCTTTGTGGTTAAAAGTCTATTTAACCCCCTTATACCTTGTCTTACACTCCTAGCATTTCCTAAGTCAGGGTTTTTGATTTGTTGACTCTAGTGTACTTAGTGGATAAAATGGATACTAGTTAATTACATAAAATGATTTCCTTGTTACCTTGTTTAATTGTTTCACTTGTTTGTCTTCATACCCAATTGTACATAGTGGTTATTTTCTTTATGCACAATTAGTGGTGCCTATAGAGTTATACTCACACCCTGATCCGGCCTCTATGGCACTTGGGAACCCGACATGATACTACTTTTCTTCAATTATAGGTTCAGTATAGGAACCTGATGTGGGGTACATGCATGTGTTGTTTGGTCAAAGAATAGGATGTCATGACCATCTTTGGAATCGACTCCCTATTCGGGATATTTTTTGTTATTTTGGTTTTAGATATTTCATGTTTTACAACCTTTCATGTACTGTATTCATCATGTTGTTATATCATGTGATACATGGTTACTATCTACAGTTGTTACATATTTTTCACTTATTTGATTCTTCTAGTTACTATATCTATTGAAATTGTTTAGGTTTTTTATTACATATAATAGATGGTATATTGTCCCCATCATTTCTCCCTAGACCTACGCTACTTTTCCAAAGCCTTTGGTTTATAGGGAGGCACGCTTATGGTAATGTGACGACCCGTCTTGGGGCACCAAATAGTGGCCACTGGGATGGGGACGTCACAAAGTGGTATCAAAGCTAGTATTTTGTCTTACTATTTGGTGCATGGTTGATAGGAGATTAGATCTTGTCAGGTCCTAGTAATGAGTTCATTAATGGATTACTTTATCCACAAATAAAAGAAAATTCAAGATCCCTAGGGTGGGAATTAATGTTCAATTTTGTGTTTTTACAGTTGACTGTTACTTCCACCTCATGTGGTGCACCTGTATGTGATTTTATTTATTTTTGAGGTTTTATCTCTTGGATTAGTGTATCAAGATATACTATCTGGTATGATGCATCTTTCTAGGAACATATGATTTATAGTTCATCTATATGTTTCCTTTGATTGTTAGAACGTTGGGATTCATATACTAGTATTGCACTTTTCCTATGGTAAATTTTATCAATTAATGTTTTCATTAAATATTTTGATAAAGTAAACTTTTTAAATTTTATATTTAATAATTCTTGTTTTCTAAAAATATTTAGTTAATAGAAAGGTTCCCCAATGTGTAAATATATGGGGTTTTGAAAGTATAATGTTTTAAAATGTCATTCCTTTGGTTTTAATTAGTAATGTTTAATTAAGAAGGTTGATGAAACGGGATGGAACTAGTAGGGATATACAGAATGGGAACCCCTACTATTGCAATAATACCCTATGTATGGGTGGTTTGGGTAATTAAGGTACCCCAATTCAGACCATAGTTTTGGAACATGGTGTCGATGTATGGGATTGGGTATTCTCGATGTGAGTTCTAGAGTAAGAGTCCACTGGGACACGTTGGATTAAATATGTTTTGAAGTGGTGGACGTAGAGCTATAGTGGGTTGTTAGTTGGTTGGGCTAGGATGTTTATAGCTCAGAGAGAGAGAGAGAGGGTGACCTTTTCGTTATATGGCTTCGATTTAGGGAGTTGGTACCATTGGATCTTAAATGAATACCTATGAGAGAGGTCGACTGGGTTGTTAGTTCATTTGGGTCCATATGAAACAGGAAGATTTTTTTGGACATTGGTAGTGGCGTGAAAATAGTAATTCCTAGATCATATGTGGCCTAAGTGTATAAGTACAAACATGAATGGATTTTGAAATACAACTCAAGTAGTCGTTTGAGCTGACAATATTGGGAAATCATTGGTAGTCTCAAGAGAGGTTGTTCAATGTTGACGTTTACATAAGATTAAAAACACAATTAGGTGCTTTTGAGGAGGAATGAATATGTGTTTGGGGTCATTGAGTGTGGTAAATTTCATGGTTGTGTATTAGTATCCTCCTCATAAGTTTTTTGAGTGTTTGTGGTTGGTTTTATGGTCGTTTTAGGGAAGAGTCCATGTTGTTTGGAGCCATGCCATGTGGCCTTGATAGAGGTAGATATGGGAATCAATGTAGATATTTGGTGAACTAGATTGGGGTGACCAAGGCATGGACGGTTTCTTTTGGTAGGGATGTGACACCTGAGATGCTGGTGGTCACATATCTGGATTTCTTGTATAGTGTTTGGTTGGTTGGATGCTAATCTTGAGAATTCCTCGAGTCCAGTGAGGCCGATGAACAATGAGGCATGGTCAGTTGAGTGAGTGGGATTTGGGCATACCTCTAGTGATGTGTGATCTATGTAATCTATAGTCAGTTTTAGTGTGGTCACATGAGGGTGTGAGACATTGAGGGATTGAGGACGTCTAGATGTGGGAACGATGCCATTTGGGATGGATGATTAGGTGTCCTAGGATAAATTCTTACCTGGTTTTTGATTGATCACAATGGGAGCAATGGGTTATACATAAATAATTTAGGATGTGTTTTTTTGTGTTTGATGATGTGTTCCATGTAAACAACCAGTTTCATGTTGGGAACACTTGATTGGTGTAACGATAGTGTTTCCACGACAAATGTTAGATTTTGAATTTTTTTCAGAGGGTCGTGAATTGGTAGGGAGTTTTGACTAGAGTCTCATTTAGCTTTGTGATAATGGAATGTGGATGAGACATTAGAATGTAAGGATATCTGAGGAATTTTTCTGGATAAGGTTTCCCCGAAGTGGGAGGTGACATCGATGATGGATATTTTATGGTGGTGTTTGTTGATGACTACTTGTAATAATAATTTCTAGTGATGATCATGTCCAATATATTATCATCATCCCATGTGCGTTGAGAATGATTTGTCTTTACGCCTAGTGACACGATTGTGTATTGGTTAGATATGGGAAACCATAGAGCTTACACTCTTGGAGTGGAATGTGTAGAGTTTTTTGGTGCGGAGTACACCATTGACTTGTTGCGGGGGAGGCCCTCGGGATGGACTGGATGTGATTGTGTTCCATGGGTTCGATTCTCGGAATATGTGAATGGATAATGGGTAATGTTGGTTTTTCTATTCTTGGAATGGATGTATAACTATGTCCATGTTTTAGTTACAACATGTTCTCAAAGTGGAAGCCATAGTTGTTGAAAAATTTGGGGAAGGTGGTGTGAATAGTACTCTAAGGTGGGGACGGATATTTTAGTCCTGGATGAATGGGTCATGCATTAGAGTGTTTGTGGGGAAAATAAGATTCCAATGAGAAGTTTCCATTTAATTTTTTGGTTCCTCGGAGGAGGCCAGGTGGGCCTTGGAATTAGTGGTAGATCGAGTGGAGTGATAGCTTCGAACTCGGGCTAGTTTTTTTTGGTGATCTGAGTTTTTACATTGTAAATGCATTGGTGGGTACTGTAGAGCTAAAAACTATTCGGGGATAAGTAGATTATAATTTGGTGAATTTTCACTTTAGGTTGATAATGGATGCTCGTATGTATGCATATATGATGGGATATGACTTAAGTGAGAAGGTTTCATGTATATGAAGAAGGATACATGTCAACAATGGATGTTGGGGACCAATGGAGTGAGTCAACCGGGAAGTGTTGAATCAGTTGTGTAAAAAGGGAACAGATGTGGTGGGCTGTAATCCACCTTTAATTAATGTTTAGATGTTAAGTGTGCCCAAATATGGGAAAAAGATTTCATGAATAATAATGTTATCTAGGTTGAGATAAGGTTGATTTAGGTGTGATTAAACCATCTAATCATGATAGAATGGTTGGGACCCAGAGTTTTGTGGTGTTTTCACGGATGTTTGGGTCATGATGAGTTGGAAAACATGTCGGGTATTTTGGAATGTCTAATTGAGTTTCGATCATTCTTATTTTTTGGTGGAGGTTCACAACATCAAGTGTTTGGGGTGGAGAGATAAATCATATATCAGGGAGAACCATAGATGTAATGTGGACATTTGGAAACATGAGTAGCAGTATGAGTTGGATGGGCACTGGTAGGATCCATCTCAGTGATGTAGTGTTGATGATGGGAGTTGGCTCATGTTTTGGCTAGAAGAGAGCCTTGAGATGAATGTTATGAATGGGTGCACATTGGATGTTCAGAAATTGGGTGAGGACAGTGGGAATCGATTTGATGACCCCGGTAGGTTGACAAGTGTGGTTGGCATTTTTGTATCCCTTTAGTGACACAGATTTTAGGTTACTGTGAGACTTTTGGAAGTCATGTTTCATGGTGCCATGTGTTGGGACCATTAAATATGGAGAGGATCAGATTGAGGGTGTTTCTATTGTATCTTCCACGGTAATGTAGACCATTTAGGTATCCTATTTTTTAGTGTTTTAATGATATTACTCAGTATTCTCCAATATGTCAATGCTTGTAATGATAAGGTTGAGGTAGTTTCATATTTTAGGGGAGTTTTCTCGTAGTTTTGGAGTACGATAGAGGAAGTTTCTTTGGGGCATGATCGATTCCTTGGTCCAAGTGTGGTGGTGGAATTTCCATGTCTTGGAGAATGATTGGGAAAAAAATTTGGTAGGTGGTCTCAGTGACCTAGAATTTGGTTTTCGAGGATCACTATGTTTTGTAAGTATAGATCGATGATTCGCCATTATATGGTGGGGAGGTTTTAAGATCCTAAAATTTCATGAAACTGTGTCATTGTTTAAATTATTTTAAAACCTATTTATTTATATAATCAAGTGTTTATTTGGTGTATGAGATGTTGTGGGGGGTATTACGGGGGTTTAGGACATGAATAGAGGGGGAAATACACAAATCATTGTGAAGTGTATGGTTGGTGGATAGTTTGATAAACCATGCACCGGGCCCAAAAACCGTGCGCCTTGGAGACACATTCAGTTAAAGGTTAGTGCACGGTTACCCCATGGTTTTCCAGACCATGCAGGTGCTCTCATGAAACTATATGTCTTAGCCCATATTAGATAGAGGGTGCCACACGATTAGTGCAGAGTTTGGAAAACTATACCTCCAAACCATACAACCTTTAAAAAGTGGGAAATTGTTGTTTTACCCTCCTAATTCAATTTCTTTATTCCTTCATTTTTCACCCATTTTGACCATCTACATCATGCGTGATTAACTAAACCCTCCAAGACTTCTAAGAGGAATTTCTCTATCTATTTTTTGGTGTTTGTAGTTCTATTTGATGGGAATAAAAGATTAAGGTATGACTAACACTCTTTTTTCTCTGTTTTTTGTATTTGTGATTTTAGAATCCCTTCTCTCCTTCCAAATCCCTAAAACCTTAACTTTTCTAGAAAATTCCAATATGGGGATTTAAAGGTTATTTGAGTCAGAATCAAGGGTTGTGTTTGGTCTTATAATCATCTCCAAGAATGAGATAGTTTGTGTTTAATATTTCTCCCATATTCTTGATTTTTTGCATGTGTATCTGGTTGTACCAATGTTTTTCCTTGTTTCGTTCATTATATTTTGTTATAGAAATTTATTTGGACCTTAGATTGAGTTTTTAACCCCTTAATAGACCCCTTTGGGTTCTTTGATGATGTGAGACCAAATATAGGGGTACCCTTGAGTTGGGGTGAACCCTTCAAATGGTAAAATAAAATAGAAAACATTTACATATGGAAATGTGAGAGCCATGGGATGTGAATTATAATTCGGTATGATTGATTGTTTAAAATGGTAAATTGGTTTGATTTTTTAATTGAATTTATGATGTTCCCAAATGGTTTTTAAATTTTTTTTTAAAATAGGTTTTTTGGGTTTGTCCCTACCATGGTTTTCAAAGAAATAATTGTCATTTCAAAATGAGGATTGTTTTGAAAGGAGGTGTTGACCTCAAAGGATTTTAAAATGCATTTTATTAATTAATTTCGAATGGAAATTTGATATTGGGGTGTAGAACCTTTCTTCAGAACTATATTAATGAATGTTTGAATGGTTGAAATGTAAATTAATTCCTTGGGGCATGTTCATTTTTCATTGAGCAAGACCCGTGACTTAAAGTGTGGTTTCAAATGATTTAAAATGAGTAATTTGAATTGTATTGAATGACATGATGTTGTTAAAAAGATCAATGGGACCACAGTAATTGGAGAGATTTAATGGTTAGTGAGAAAGAACCCATAAAAATTTTGTTTTAATTTTAACATGATTATGAATGAATTAAGTTATGAATGTGCATAATTGAAAATATAACATAAGGGGCTTCTTGGCATGATGTTAAAAGGGGTTAAAAGGAACAATCTGAGTGTTTCAAAAGACATTTGAGTTAATTATATAAATTTATACATGGTTTAATGTGTTTGAATATTTGAATATTCTAAATGGTTTAAATTATGAAAAGGGGAAATGGGGTAAATGGGATATACCATATAAATGTAAGACGAATTAATGGGTTGAGGCCTAAATATGATATATTTTTTAAATGAATTGTGAATTGTGAATTTTGTTTGAAATAGTTTTGTATGGTTGGGATATGGTTTATGTGGTAAATGGATAAGTACCACCATGCACATGGCTTGGTAGTGTGGGGAATTGACATGAGGTTTTATGCCCCTGGGTCCAGTTAGAACAAGGCTCTAAAATCCACCCAATGATATATGGGTTAGGTAATGGTACAAAGTTTTATTCCCCAAATGGTTTCATTTTATGAGACCGAATGAACCGAGGCTTTAAGGTGAGTGTGTAATAATTGATATGATGTGTTTATCCCTATTGAGATAGGGAACTTTACTCATTCCCCTTATGAATGGTAATTGATTGTCTTAGGAGTATTTTAAATGATGTTAATGCCTAACCCATAGATCATGTGGCGAAGAAGAATTTATTAATGAAGATAGAATAAGCGTTGAAATGGAAATAATGATGAAAATGGATTAATTGAATATTGTATCTAATGGGTTGTGATGTGTTATGATTAATGAAATCAATTGTATTTATAATATGTGTAACCACCTAGTGCCTTGTCTTAGACTCCCAGTGTGACCTGAGCTAGTTTTTTTTATTGGTCGACTCAATAGAACTGAATGGATAAAATGGATATTAGTTAATTAAATTAATGATCTGCTTATTACCTTATTTACTTATTGAACTTGTTTATCTATATACACTATTGTATAATGTGATTATTTATTTTGACACTGTTGGTGGTGGCCTACTGAGTTGTACTCACATCTTCTTGAGGATTCAATGGCAGATGGGTACCCAATAAGATAATAATTCTTTTCATGTAGAGGTTCAGGAAAAGGACCTGAATTGGGTTTCATGCTTTGTTATTTTGTTGGATCATGGGATTTTAGGATCAGTTTGGGCCTCAGATCACTGTTCAGTATCCTTTGGGTTGTTTTGGTTTTGGATATTTCTTGTTTTACCACCTGAAATGTAGTGTAGATCAATGGAGTGATGAACCCTGCAGGAATGAGGGCCATGGGGGTCCAACACCACCTAAAATAATCTTGATAATAATCACACATATTTTTAAGTCATGATTCTTGTACTACACTCCGAATGAAAATTATTTCCTAATAAATATTCCATTTTTGGGTGGTGTATTATGATCCCAGTCCATGATGATCAAGGATTATGAATCATTGGAATAGGAATTATGAAATGATGTGTGTTCTTTCCACCTATGTATCCAACATTGGTGGCTTCTTATCGGGTGTCCTCGGTGTAATGTGAGCTAGTACCATGTCACCCTGGAGAATAGTTTGGAGGTGAACATTATTGTCTAGTGATCATTATCTACTCCTCTAGTGCTCCACTAGATTTTCAAAGTCCTAAATCATATTCTATTTGAGGGTTTTTATCTCACATAGATAGATTAACACCATATTTTTATGGCACCCGCTAGTCAAAGACATCTATTCAGAGTGATTAAAAAAACTTTGATTCACCTGTCTATATCTTCTTCATGTAGTATTGAGTATGTTGTGACCTATTTGGAAATATGTGTCATCATTCGATCGTCCCATAGGGAGTTGGGAAGCTTTTCCAGCCAACTCTTCTTGTTCTCACCCACTATCTTTTGCTAAATGTTAGAGAGGGTCTTGTTGAATGCCTAAATCAATCAATTTTCATGTGAATGGTATCTAGAAGAATCGTTATATAGAATATTGTACACGGATTTCAACTTATATTTCTTGAATGCCTAGAGGTTATTATCATTGTTAGTGAGAATGTTGTGGGGGATACCAAATTGATGGATGATGTTGGAGGTTATGAATTTGGTCACAAATTGGTCCTTGAATCCTTAAGTGGAATCACTTATTCTCTCTCAGAAAAGAATTATGTGGCACTCATAATGATCATATATGGTTGAGATATTGTTGGTGGATATATCTCTATAATATTGAGTCTCATTAATTCAAAGGGCCCAAAATAGATAGTGGTATGAAATAGATCCTTCAGTTTATGCATAATGTTTTCGTCAATTTGACACGGATGAAACCTCAAGGAATGTTCGATGTAGTTGTTTACCATTGTAGATAATAAATAGAATATTATTCAAATCCAGTGGGAGGGTTGGAATCCTGCCCAATGGAAACCACATGACCCTTCATGGAAATCCTATATAACAAGGAAAATCACGTGTCATTTTATAAAAAAGATGATAATTCCCTCAAACCCATGTTTGTAGAGAGTTTATTAAAGGTTTTGAATTCATTGAAGGGTAAACAATGTTACATGACCATTTATTTACACACACTCGATATGGTCCAGTTGGAGAATTCAAAAGTAGAGATACATGATGAATGTAGTCATCCAATAGGGTGTTTTCTCTACTATAGATAGCCCAAGGGTTCTGATGAAAAAAATCAGAAGCTAGCTATTATACCATTTTTTGGTCTTCATTACCTGAAATAGAGGGGGTGATAACCCTATAATGCTCCTCAGAAATGATCATGTTCTTCAAGAGACATAGCTAGGATTTCAAATGCATCAGCATAACCATTCTGTGGCTGAGGAAAATTAGCTACATTCATCTGAGTAGGAAACAAATCCATTGGACAGAGTGTACACTCCAGTAGTGGCACAAGCTTCTAATTTTGATTATTTAGACACTAATAATATTTTTATGATCAATTTAGTGTCCGTATTCACATTAAATAGAGGGAAATCAATCTTGAGAGATAGATCATGAATATTGATGAGGTCATGATAATATAACATTTTGTTAGGGAAACCCTCTGACAACAAGAACATGCATGACTAGACTGCATGTGCATGAGTAATGAATATTACATCTAGGAAAAATTCTATGAGCTTGGGATTCATGATACATTTACTGATTGGCCTCCGTTAGTCACCATTGAAAGTTATTTTCAAACAGGGCATTCCATGATCCACAATGAGGATAGATTCATCTTGGAAATCAGTAACCATATTTTGTGTTTCATGGGCATGATGAGAGACAAGAGGGTATCCCAAGAATGTATCTTGACAGTTTTCAATAGAGAAAACATGGTGTTGAACTACTTAAGGGTCACTTACAAATGTGATAATAATCCATTCAACATGGGGCGATTCATGAAATACTTTAATTATACCACACATGACACTAGTTGTATCTCATAATGATACAGATAACCAAGAAATTTTTTTACTACAATAACTAGTGTGGGGAGATCTTCTGAAGAGTGGATTACCTAGTCCATATGTCTAGGAGCCTATGATTATATAGTATAAACTATTTTAACTTTCCCAATTGTTCTTCATGGTGATAAGGGAAGCGTGGGACCATTCTAGGGTAGTAACGCAGTGGACCAGAGGCTTCCCTATGATGGGTGGAAAAATAATTGAAGGTTGTAGTAGATATATCTTTATTTCATAAAACATGGTTTTGAATTCCTCATCCCACTGGTAAATAATGTCTTTCTTTATGAGCCTCAAAAAGGTTAGTCACATTCCTAACTGATTTGTGAAAATCGGCATTTATAGGTTATGTGTCCTTAGAGGACTTTTAGCTCCAGAATGTAGATCAGAGAGGAGGAGTGTGGGTGATGTCCCTGATTGTATCTAGTTAAATCTCAATGCCACTATACATGATGGGAAATTTGATAAAATTCATAGAGGTAACCTAAAATTAACACATCAAGGGGTTTATATTCATATTCTTGGAGTGGAGGAAGCTAAAATATTTTTGAATGTCATTGATATTGTCATTTAATTTGTGAGATTTTAAAACCATGTAATCAACATAGCATTCCACTAATGTCATTATTATTTGATTGAATATGTTTTTCATTACCCACAGATAAGTGGATCCTATATTTTTTGGAGAAATTAAATCACCTAAAATAGAAGGTACCTTGCAATGACCTTAAGGTGATGGAATCCTCATAATTTGGGGCCATCTAGATCTAGATGTACCTATAATATCGATCCATGAAGAATATTTATTAGAGAACAGTTTCAGCATCATTTAATAACTCTTCCACTGTAAGGGTAATGTCATCCTACTATTAGTGGCAGTTGAGGACATGATGGTCGATACGAACTCTAATTTCCCCGATCATCTTTATAACAAAGACGGTGTTAGTTATACATCTAGGATACTGTACATCCCTGATGAAGATGGATTTTATAATCTTGTTAAACCCAACCTCAACCATATCACTGTGAGAGGGGTGCATCTTCCTAGGAGGCTACTTGAACCCATGATGACTCACTAGGGGACCAAGATGGTGGATAGTGACCTGAGGGACTAGTCATTGAATATCACAATATCTATAAGAAATTACATCATGATATTGTTTTAGGAAGGCCACATACTACTTCTTATCCTTTGTAGATATGGATACGTTGATCATAATTGTCCTCAGATATTCCTTTGTACCATGGTTCACCTAGATTATGTCATTGATGTAGGTGGATACACCCTTTTAAAATGAAGGAGTTAAATATTCCAAATCTATTTTTCAATATCATGTATGAAAATAAATGGGTGTAGGTTCCTCTTTTAGGCCTTCGAACTCTAAGGTAGAATCATTTATGGACTTAGAAGTCATAGAATCCTCACATAAGGGTCCTTAATCTATAGAAATTGTGGCAATGGATGTTTTCAAGAAAATTCTATCTAGCCTCTGACTGTGAGGCCTCTGTTTGATGTTAAAGTAATGATGGTGAGTTAGCCTTCATAAATTAAACCCTTCACAGTGGAACATGTGGAAGTGTCATAAAATAGTTGTCATATGGTGATCCTATTATTACTTCATAGGTGTGTGGTATTCTTGTTTTACATTGGCATGTCCTGTGTAAGAGTATAAGGTGATTTGTAGATGTTTCTTCTTTTTGTATACATCAAGTCCCTTTTTCATGAGGATAAAAAAATAACCTCCCATTCCCAGTGTTGTAAGGTCTAATAGATTAATTACTAGAATTAATTCATCCTCCATGTACTCCTATAGATTGGTTTTAGTGTTATTCAGGTCATTAGTGCACTAAATTCCATTAGTCTGAACCGGCTTCCACTCCCTCTTGTAGTTTTCAACATACAGGTAAAGGATTCACATGAGTCTAAGGTAGATGCATCACCCTAGAGTAATACTACTCAAATATTGATGGATTACTTGAGGAATTGGTGATACGATGAGGGGAACACCACATAAATATGAAACTTGGGTATGGTCAAAATCATGTTTTAGGAAATATAGTGTGAGACTACCACGAATTAAGATATTTATATCAAGAAACCAATATAGGTCTTCAACCAACCTATTCCACATGTTTCTACTCATTTCTATCATCACCCAAAATTTTCATGTTGAAGTGATTTGATTCATATTTAGTCAGACCTATCATAGGGAGAATCCTAGTCAGTATAGGTTTAATCCTAAAACTACTATCCCGTAAGATGTGGTGGATCTCCATGTTGTTGATCTAGAATTAAATGTACAGTGGCTGTATGTTCACCAACATTATGGCACTAATTTATTCATTAGAAAACTTGATTATGTCTTTTAATTACTCTATCTTACCCTCTTATTCATATTAAACCTCTGTGGAAGCTACCATAGCTTCCAACTATAGAGTGATTTTCAAGGTTTCAATAAGAGGGTCATTTATTTATTTTAATATGTTGAGGGCCTCAACGATCATAATCCTTGTAGTTATTCCAGGAATATGCTTCAACATGTTGAATATCAATACTAAATGCATGTATTTTATTGAAGGGGTTTATCCTTAAAAGGGGCATGATGGATGCTACTGACTAAACCACTTAAAAATATCTTGGACCATAAATATCTTACTGATGAATTGCTGACAAGATTTGAAGCACATCCATATGACATTCAGTTGGATGAGTCCTAAATTTTCGAGGACACACCTAGTAACAACACATTTTTAACCGAGCTACTTTGTCAACTAATGATATTAGTTGAAGTGGCATGCTTGATGGGGCAGATTAAGAGAACAATGCTTGTTGTACTCTATACAAAACCCATTTTTTGGTCTTAGTTGTATGCACATATCTGTTTGACACACTATCCTAAGAATTTGGATGGATTTCTTTTCCTCAACATTTCCATCAATAGTTTTGGCCATAGTCATCTGAGGGTTACATTGTGTTCCTGACTTTTTAGAATCGTAATGTCGTCTACGACCTCGATGGGGTTCATGAATGCAAACTCCTTCTCATCATATGTGTGTCCATATAGCATTGGGTGGGCCCTGGGCATGGTTCCCAACTCAGTGGAAGGAAATCACCAAGGGAACAATATGGATAAAGAATTGTTGGGGGGCTCTGATCTCTATTTCACTACCAGTTCCTTATCATTCAAGACATGGAAGGATGGGATTTGATGTAAAATTTTCCACTAAAGGAGGATCAGAAAACACAAGAGGTGATGGACTACATAAAAGGAAACATATATAACCATTACCATGAATAACTACTATGTATGTTAACCAATCATCATATATCCTAGTCCCATAGAATTTTTCATACTACAATTCATATAATATCACTCTATAGTTTTTGAAGATGAAGGAGATATGCACCACATGTTCTGAAACATTATAAAATAAGAACAAATAGTGATCCTCTTGGTCCTGAAGACATACCATGAACACATAACATTAGATGATGGTATTTACAATGAACCTATGGGACAGTCAATGGCCAGGGATGTTATTTTATCTATATTCCTAGGGACTCATGAACTCTAGAACCATCACAATCCCCTTTTCCAATGAACATATGAAATAGCTTGAAACTTGTGCAACCTTGAAAGAATGGTCCCGGTTCCTTCTATCTAGAAAGGGAACACTACGAGATTAGCCCTATTAAGGGATTGGTGCCACATTCTCTCATCTAGGTGGTTGTGCTGGGCAAGGATATGTTTGGAGGTTCAGAATTGGGTGAGGATGTTCTTAATAAGGATACACGTGGTGAGGATCCCCTAGAAATGTGGAAAATAACTCTACTGTATTAGGGACCAATACCAAAATGGCAATAGGAGTATCTACATTGGTATGCCTTCTCAAGACAGTATGTAGAGGCCATTCTTGTGACTCTATAGTCTGGTACATGGATTCCTTCATGTGTTGAGCCATTTTAGAAAACTCTCAAACCCCACCTTGAAGTTCTGGAAGATAAAGGTTAAGACCATATCAGTCGTTACATTACCCATACACATCGCTAATAACATACCTTATGTTGGTGACATGTTAAGGTAGTACATGGGACATTTTTCTCAAGAAACAATGTCTGCGACTTGCTCATCAAGCCTTTATTAGGACTTAAATAGATATACAATACGTGTCTTGTGTGTGGTGGAGATAAAAAGTTAGTGGGACTATATGTGAAGTTCTTCCCAACCAGCAATACACCCGATCGGCTATTGGTTATACCAAAATAATGTTGGTCGATCCAGTGTCTATAAAAACTCTAAATCTTAGAAACCTCCTTCTAATCTGGGGTACCTATATTGATTCCATGTCCTAAAATGAAGTGGGATAAGTTTTGTAGCATATTTCTCATCCCATTGAATAGTGTAATACTAGGATATCATAATTATTGGCGAGCTCAGATTCTACCATCCACACTGAGTATGGCTTTCCATCAAGTGGTATTTCCATATATCTTGTCTCCAGGGCCTTAAGGTGAGTAGTGAGAGTGACTATCATGTTGTTTCTGTTGGAATATCTATCATTAAAAGGATCCATGACCACTAATGCATTGGAAAACTCTTCATGTGGATGATTGGGCTCATCATCATGAGGAGTGGCATGGTCTGGATACCAAGGAGAAAAATTATGTTGCTCTGGTGGGATCAGTGACTCATACCTCATCTTCTATCCGTATAATCATTCCTATAATATAACTATATACACAAGGTCATCATGATCTACAAGGGGAATATAGTCAAGGATGACTTACTGCCCCTCTAGATAATAAATGGAGTCTCTTGGAAAATTTCCCTAACTCATGCATTGATCAACAATGAGAGAAATGATGATCCATTTATGCTCTTAGATCTTCTAGGGAAATATAGTTATCATGGGATCTACCTCTATTATTAGTGTCACCTAAAATGTATAGAAGGGATCTAATTTCTCATTTTCCATGTTAAGATGATGAAGGATAGGTAGAAATGTATGAAGAGGGGATCCCATAGGCCGAGTTTGTTCTTATGATGATATGTGGGGCCACAAATAAGAGGCCATATCTTGTGATCCAATTCCCCTAGTGGCAGGTCTTACCTATAAATCCATGTTTTGATTATTCATACTCTCTAATCTTCTAGTAGGTTGGGTATAACCAATTTTACTAGAATAGCATAAAGAGGGGAATGTCATTTTTTATGGACATGCTAGGATAGGGTAAGATAGGTCTGATGTTTAGAGTACCATATTATCCACATCCATTTATTATTAGATTCAAAGACACGTTTTCCTTGACTCAGTGGAGCACTATTATTATCTTCAAGTAGGTTTGTTAATGTTTCTAAAGATAATTATTTGGATCGGGGTACTAATCTACTGGGATTGATGTAATTTTCATCCATTTTAATTATTTATCAAGGGTGTCGAGGTGATTTTAACTCCTTAAATAAACCAACTAATAGTCGTAGAAGCAGTGAAACATCACCCAAATGATCGTATGAGAAAACAAAACTTGGACCTCTGTAATTCACTCTTGCATTTCATAATATAGAGTTACCTAAGGCCATAACACCACATACAATTGGTCGGTGGAAAAAACATACAAGATTACCTCTTTTTTAGAGTAAGGGTCTTTATCATGGTTATCCCAATAAATGATTGATTTTGGTAGGAATATCGGAGGCATTATCGATGTGGATCAGTTCTATGGATGGTTTACCAATAGTGGAATCACATCACAAGTGATATATTCTAAATATGCTGATATATCTCTAGGGGGTTGTGAAATTTTCATCATCAAATCATTGTAGGACCCAGTATTAACCATTTCCTCATGTGAAATGGTGGTGTAATTCATTTGTAGATCATTATAGTGCTTACCATACGAAGGAGTATGTTTAGACACCAAAATCTCTAAAACAGATTGTGTATAAGTGGAAAGTAGGGAGAAGGGTGATGATGGGGAATGGTGTACTACAATCCCCTATGAAATGGACAAAACTTACTCCACCTGGAAGTACCTATAGAAGAATCTGAGGATCATGTGAACTTTAGCAATCAAGGTGGTGAACCGTGGACATCAAGATTCTGCCCTATACTCTAGTGGTTTTGGGGGAGAATCCATCATAAATTCATATGTACCCTCATAGTCTTAATTGTTAATGTGGTCCATAAAATCATGGAATTTCCTAGGGGTATTCCTTAGATGGTGAGGTTTCTTCCTTCTACCATGGGACGACACTTCAAGAAATGGTACCTCTTTTTCATTGGGAGTACCTCCATTATGGTTTTTTATAATGTGGAGAGGACCCCCACTTTTTTAGGTTGGGACATATAGAGGGCCTCCTTGTCAATGACATTGGAGATGGGAGTACCACCACTCTGGTTATTCAGGAAGTGTGGAGGACCACTGATTTGACTGGTAATGGATTGGGGAGGAACTCTACTTTGATTGGAAAATGATCATGGAGGAACACCACTCTAGATTTTTATGAAAAATGGATGAAATCCTCTTGGGTTGGTAATGGTATGTAGAGGACCTATATTATGAGAAGAATGTGTACATGGATGACCTCTGTACTAGTTGGAAATAGATATGGAGTTACCTCCACACAGGATGGGTATGAAGTAGGGAGGACCTCTTATAGGGTTGGTAGATACATAGAGATGACATGTACATTGGATAATGGTGGTTTATAGAGGAACTCTAAATTGATTCCCATTATCTTGGGTTGGCCTATAATGGCTATCAGGGGTTCTATCATTTCACAAAGTCCACCTGATCTACCTTTGAGGCTGATGGGGTTTAAATCCCCATAAAAAAAGAGGGATCCATGTTCACCTACTATAGGGATCTGGTGGGATGTGCCGATGGTGGTAGGGTACATTAAAGATATGTAAGATTCCACTTATCAATAAATTTAATGAGGTTTCCCTAGCATAGTTTTTGGGTGATTTGGAATGGGACATGCAATGTAGGGGTGATTTCCACCTACTCTTTTTCCTGAAGGAAAAAAACATTACTGGTGCTAGTGAAGCCTGGAGGGATGTAACATCCCAGGTAAATAAAGAATAATAAATTTTCATATTTATTAATTTTTTCGATTTAAATATTAATTTTACTTTAAAGGGGTTTCTATGTTCGATAGCGTACTCGATACGCAACGATGAGTTTCTTTGAAAACTTATGTTGCACACTAGTAATATAATAATATTATTTTAAATGGTAATTAACACATAGCCGTTGTATTGGAGGGAATAGAAAGAAATAACTAAAATATGATTATATATGTTTATTAAATGTTTTTATATTTATCCAATAAAAGATAAAGGCTTAAAATACGGAAAGAATTCAATTTTAGGCATTTATACCCTAATTTTCAGTAAAGGTTCAGTTATCACCTTTTGATGGAGAACCGTCATTAAATATAGTTTTTTTCACTCTTATACATTCTATAGGACCATATATAACTCTTTTTTAGAATCGGGACATCAAAATTTACTTTGTGTAAATTTTTGGTATTTTTCCGATAAAGTTCATTTTTAATGAATAGTGAAAAATGTTGTATTTTAATTCAAAACATCTTTTTAATCTCATTTATTTATATGATTTGATTATAGTTTGAATTGGTTTTAAAGTGAAATTAGAATATATTTTTACCATTTAATCTAATAGTGGTCGTTGGAATTAATTTCACTTTGAAATCGGACTTAAACTAGTGTCAATCTTTTGATACTTATTGTTTCATAAAAACACGCTATTTGCTCCGACAACGGGAATTAATTATTAAATTAATTAATGTAACTTATATGTTTTTAATTTTTTAAAATAGACATAATTTTTGAATTCAGAATATCAAATATATCTTAGGGTGAATTTTTGGTATTTTTCTGAAAAACATCAATTTTTTTATGAATAGTGAAACCACTAAGTGGCACTTAAAAAACTAATTTTTCGTTTAAATGAAATTTTACCACCTTTGTGTTTTGAATTTCAAAAATACTACATACATGGTTGAAATTATGAAGAAAAATGTGGTTCAATTGGATTAAAACAATTTTTTGGTGAATAGTAACTTTTATGTTTATTAATCGCGATTAGAGGTAATTAGTGTAGTTTAAGGTAAAAATAATGTTTTAATAATATTAAATGACCTAGAAACATGTCCTACCCTTATTGGATGTGTCAAGGCCGACCACGAAAACTCATGGGTCGATTTTGGGGACCCCATGGAGCCACTTGGGTTAGATAATGACATTAATGACTTTTCTTTAAAGTTAAAATTAAAATGTCACAAACATGAGATGTTTTACTAAAACAATTATTAAATGGGGTTATACAAGTCATCTTTTCGACTATAAACATTCATTAGAAATATAATAAGATTTCCTAAATCATGATATTTTTTTTATAATTTTTAGACATTAAATAAATTAAATTATTTATGACACCATGATGATGCAGCGATTACCTCATTATTTAACAATTTAAATAAAATGAAAATATGATGTAAAATCTAAGACCTACACTAGTAAAAAACCTATTTTATGGGTATATTTTGAACCATTATCACCTTATCCTAGAATTATATCAATTTGGGACCTTTTAAATCAGAAACTCATTTTAAAATAAAGCAACATTTCTTTATTTTCCAAGAGTGCCCCTCCTCTCCTCTTATAAAAGGACCCCACCTCTACCACTTTACCGACACTTCCAAATCCTTTGTCTCGGCCAACCCCTACCCATATTTTCTCTCCACAGCCCTCTCCTACTCCTTGAAGCCTCACATTTCGCAGAAGGCATCCTAGGGAAGCCTTTGAGCTCAAATCAAAGAGAGTTACCCAATTTTAATGTAATGTCTTCACTTGTGTTCTTTTGTTTTATTTTGCTTCTCCAACCCCATAACTCTTTTTATTAATTTCATTTGTAACAACTACAATATCGTAAATATACTAGGATATTGTTATAAGAATTATTTGAGCTACACTTACTCACACCTACATCAAATGGTTAAAGAACATACTGTTTCTATGGTTGGCGAATTTCTACCTCACGAAACGATGATTGTTCAATATTATTCTAACACCTTAAAAGGTGGCCATTAAGATGTCACTATATTTATATATGATATATTATATGTTTATGTTTTCATTATTCTGTGGTATTTTTCATTTATGTCATACCTTTGTGGCTTCCATTATGGGTATACGCGATATCTTCATTTTAGGAAGTGCGGACTACCGCCCCCTCAAATGTGATTTGATTCGTTAATGCCATACGTGGGATGTATAAAGGATGGATTTAATGATATTATATATGATAATATACTTTAATTATAATATACCTTTTTATCATTATTATTTCACTCAATTAAAGTATGAGATAGAAATGAAAGTAGCGTTCATGCGTACGTACGACTTACCGTTTCCATGAACGGTGCATTTCATTTCTTATCCCCAAATGTAATATACAATTATAAGTACATATATATAATGGATATATATAATGTACGTTACATATAAATGATTAATATAATTCTGGAATTAAAATATAAATATCACTCATTTAGTTTTAATTCCATTAATATGACATAGAAATGAAAGTAGCGTTCATGCGTACGTACGGCTTACCGTCTCCATGAACGGTGCATTTCATTTCTTACCTCTAAATGATTATGTAATATTATAAATACATGTATATGCTGGATATATATATATGATATCCAAATCATGAATATCATTCTGGATATAATGAAACTTTGACCACAAGAACACCATGTAATTGTAAGAAGTCCACTTTCGGCTTAAGAACCAAATATCGACAAAACAAATATTATTTACTTGAATGATTACATAATGTTTAGAACATGGTAATAAGTGATATAAATGTAATAATGAACATGAAAAAGCTTCTTAAGAAAGTATAAATTAACTCAAGTTTATTATTCAGGACGTTAAAGAATGATCGAGTCAAGTCGGACCCGAGGTAAGGGACTTCGTCTCAATCTCCATTCATTGAAGCATATTTCGTTTTATACACAACTTTATTTTATACGATGTATAAACCCCTTTAAATTTTAATTGTATACAAAAGGAATATTTTTCTACGAAGCGTTTTACAAAACGACAAAAAGGAATGTTTCTTTTAAAGTAAGCGTTGACAACGACATTTTCCGCCGCCGAGAGTATTATTTAGTCTTTGGATTCCTCAACAAGCCGTAATGTTTTTAAAATTAAATAAATACCATATAATCTTTTATGTATTTTGGTATTAAAAATGGTTTTTATGATGGATTTGTTATTTCAATATATTTATGTGAAATATTGTGATCAAAGTGTGGAAATGTTTTCATTCCATTATATTTGTTTTATGTCTTATGATTTAATAATGGTACTTGGACATTTGACTGGTAGTTACGTGATGAACCATATGACAGGTGGTGCCGTGAATACCAGGATGGGTGGTTACGTTATAACCTCCAATGCATTGGGTATGGAAGTCGGCTGTATGGCTATTCCATTAAGTGATATGTGTGGAAGTCGACCGTATGGTTATTCCATTTAAGTATGTTTATGTCCCACATTACCTTTATATGTTAAGTGATCTTTATATGGGTTTTATGGTAATATTTTGGTTACAAAAGGGTAAGTAATGATCTTTTATTCAGTGATGAGTTTTTACTACTTCATAAAGGTGAAAAGTATTACTTTGATAAAGTATACAAGGTTTACTTGTTGTTTTGATAAACTAACAGTGTTCATTCTTTGTGTATCCCTTAATGAGCTTTTTATGCTCACCCCATGTTTTTTTGAAATGTTTTTTACAGGACATAATGTGGAATAGGGTCAAGGATGGGATCAAGGGAAAGTCATTCTATATAAAACATGGAACTAAACATGTTTCTTTTTAAGATTTTTTTATTCTATGGAAAATTAGTTGAAGTGTCTACTTTGTAATCTTTTGAGATGTAATATTTATGATCTAATTCTCTAAAACTCTAAACTTGAAAATATCATCAATGTGAATTATTCATTTAATTCAATATTAAGTAAGGTTTAAGGCTGGAGCCCTATAGTTGGTATCAGAGGTTGGTTTAGACAACATTAGGAGTTAGAAAATTGTTAAATTATAAGTTAACTTATGGTATGACTGAAATGATATAGCATTTAAAGATTACCATGTTGATTAGGCTAAGATATTTCCGTGTTCAGAATGGTTTTCTGTAGAGGAAACATAGCAGCTATATTGGGGCGACATCAGGAGGAAGAAAACCTTCCAAATCAGCAACCTGAGATGGTCGGGATCGGAACTGAACAGTTTGTTGTAGTGATGGCACAGATGACTCAGGCTATAAATGGTGGTGGTATCCATGCATGAGATCATCCAGATCAACCGCAGAGGAACATGTCAGTGGTGGAACATTTCATGAGGCAACATCCCCCATCATTCGGAGGATCATCTGACCCCGTGCAAGATGAAGGGTGGATTAAATCACTAGAGAAGATTTTTGATGTCATGGGGTGTTCAGAACATCAAAAGGTTAGTCTTTCTATTTACCATTTTGAAAGTGAAGCAGATCAGTGGTGGTCGATGGTGAAAAATATCAGGGATACTGATGATATTGATGATCATCAATGGGATGAATACAAATGTATGTTTCTTGAGAAATATTTTCCTAAGGTGGTTCGTCTTAGGATGGAAAAACAGTTCCTAGAATTGAGGCAGGAGGATGACTCGGTGGCTTCTTATAAAGCAAAGTTCACTCGATTGGCAAGGTATGTTCCAAACTTCATACGAGATCTTGAAAGTAAAATAAACCATTTTTACTCAGGGTTAAAGCCAAATTATCGAAGGGATTTAGCTTCATGTGAGTTCAAAAGTTATGAAAAACTTGTTCGATGTGCGGAGAAGGTAGAAATGGAATTTGCCGACGATCAAGTGTTCTTTGAAAAATGACAGAATAAGAGGTCTAGTTGGCAGGAAAAGGAGAAGAATTCATCAAATAAGTAAGGAGGTAAGAAAACCAAATATCCATCCTGTGAGAAGTGTGTTAAAATTCATCCTCGAGAATGTTTATCCAAGTCTGGAAAGTGCTTTCAGTGTGGTAAGTCAGGTCATATTGCTCGTAACTGTAAGGAAGATGATCAAGCAGGCAATGAAAAGTTAGCAGTAAGATGTTTTAAGTGTAACGAAATGGGTCATTATGCAAATGAGTGTCTAATGAAGAAGTCAACTGAGGAAAAGCAGTCAGACTACGAGAAGAAAGGGGTGGTGAAATCCTTTGCAACTACTTCAGTAGATGTTTGGCCATCGAATGATGTAGTATTAGGTACATTGTTTGTTTTTTCAGATTATGCCAATGTGTTGTTTGATTTAGGGTCTACACATTATTTCATTTCTGAGAAGTTTTCTAGTAAATTGAAAATTCCATCTCAAGATATGAATCCTGAACTTATGGTAAAAACACCCAGAGGGAACGTTGAGACAAAAAGGAATTATAAGAACCTTCATATCCTTGTGTGCGGAAAGAATCTACCAGAAAACCTTATTTTTTTGCCTCTAGTAGAGTTTGATGTTATTTTGGGCATGGATTGGATTTCTGTTTATCATGCTAAGATTGACTGCAGAGCTAAAATGGTTTCTTTTCAGAAAGATTTTCAGTTTGTGTACAAGAATGACCCCTTGATTTTGATAACATGTCAGAAAGTTGAGAAACTAGTAAAAGATAGAAATGAATGTTACCTTGCACATATTGTTGAAAATAAATGAACTATTCAGATTAATGATGTGCCAGTGGTAAATGAGTATCTTGATGTTTTTCCTGATGAGTTGCCTGGTATTATTCATGATCAGGATGTTGAATTTACTGTTGACTTAGTTCCTGATTCTAAGCCAATTTCAAAACCCCCTTATCGAATGGCTCAAGTTGAACTTTTAGAGTTAAAGAAGGAATTGCAGGAGTTATTAGATAAAGGTTTCATTCGACCTAGCACATCACCATGGGGTGCTCCTGTCTTGTTTGTTAAAAAGAATGATGGCTCAATGAGACTTTTCATTGATTATAGAGCCTTGAATAATATCACTGTTAAGAACAATTATCCTTTGCCTCATATCGATGATTTGTTTGATTAGCTCTAGGGAGCGCAGTATTTTTCGAAGATTGACTTGAGGTCGGGGTACCATCAGTTGAAAGTAAAAGAAGAAGACGTTCTGAAGACTGTGTTCCGTACAAGATATGTCCATTATGAATTTGTAGTTATGCCTTTTGGGTTAACCAATGCACCTACTGTATTCATGGACCTTATTAATAGAATTTTCCATGAGTTCTTGGATAAGTTTGTGGTTGTTTTCATTGATGATATTTTGGTTATTTCTAAAATTAAAGAGGAGCATGAAATTCATTTAAGGGTTATCTTGCAAACCTTAAAAGAAAAGAATCTCTATGGAAAATTCATCAAGTGTGAGTTTTGGTTACAACAAATTTCTTTCCTTGGTCGCATTGTTTCAAAAGATGACATAACTGTTGATCCTGCTAAAACAAAAGTTTTTGAAGAATGGCCAAGACCCAGAAATGTAACCGAGATCCGTAGTTTTCTTGGTTGGGTAGGTTACTACCGAAGGTTTGTTGAAAATTTTTCACGATTATCTAGTCCAATGACTAAGATAACTCGGAAGGGTGTTATGTTTATCTAGACAAAAGAATGTGATGATTGTTTTCAGGAGTTGAAAAGAATATTGGTGAATGCTCTAGTTATGGCACTTACTTCCAGGAATGTTGAGTTTTTTATCTACAGTGATGCTTCATTGAAGGGACATGGTGGTGTCCTTATGCAGAATGATCAGGTAATTTCATATGCTTCACGTCAGTTGAAAACTCATGAGGTAAATTACCCTACACATGACTTAGAATTAGCTGCTGTTGTTTTTTCTCTAAAAATTTGGAGGAATCATTTGTATGGAATAAAGTGTGAAATATATACTGATCACAAAAGTTTAAAGTATATATTCACTCAGAAAGAATTGAACATGAGACAGTGGAGATGGATGGAATTAATCAAGGATTTTGATTGTACAATTCATTACCATCTGGGAAAAGCAAATAAAGTGGTCAATGCTTTGAGTCGAAAAAGTAATGCTTCATTAACCATGATACATTTGGAACGAGATCCTTTGGTTTTTGATTTGATTAACTTTGGGATAGAAGTTGTTAGTGCAGGAAGTTCTTCTGTTTTGTTTCAGGTATTAGTGAGATCATCCCTATCAGACAGAATTAAGCAAGCACGGAGGGAAGATAGTGAGTTGCAGAAAAAGGTAGAGCTGGTTCAGAGGGGTAAGTTTCCTAAATTCAACATTGATAATGATTGTGTTTTGAGGTTTGGGAAGATATTATGTATCCCTGGTGATTCGCAGTTGAAGAATGGGTTGTTATGTGAGGCTCATACTTCCCCGTTTTCAGTTCATCATGACAGTACTAAGATGTACAGAGATCTGTGGGAGTATTACTGGTGGGATGGAATGAAAAGAGATATAGTTGATTTTACTGTGAAGTGTGTGACTTGTCAACAGGTTAAAGCAAATCGGTTGTTACTGAAAGGGATTCTTCAGCCTTTACTAGTGCCAGAGTGGAAATGGGAAAATATAACTATGGACTTTGTTGTGGGGTTACCAAAGACATCTTGAGGTAATAATGCAATCTGGGTTATTGTTGATCACTTGACTAAATCTGCTCATTTCCTTCCTATTCGAGATACTTTCTCTCCAGATCAACTTTCTCGATTGTATCTTAAAGATATAGTCATGTTTCATGGAGTTCCCCTCTCCATTGTATCTGATCGTGATCCCAGGTTTACTTATAACTTTTGGAAAGGCCTTCCGAAGTCGTTGGGTACTGAATTAAATTTTAGTACAGATTTTCATCTGCAATCAGATGGGTATTCAGAACAAACAAAATGGATTTTGGAGGATATGCTACAAGCTTGTTTGATTGATTATCCGGTATGTTGGGACCAACATCTTTCTTTGGTTGTGTTTTCTTATAATAACAGTTTTCATTCTAGTATACAGATGACACCATTTGAGGAATTATATGGGAAGCGGTGTCGAACTCCAGATTTTTGGATGAAGTGGGTGAAAGGAAGCTGATGGGACCAGAATTGGTCGATGAGATGGCAGAAAAAGTTCATTTGATTCAAAAACACATGAGAACAGCTCAGACCAGGTAGAAGAGTTATGCGGACAACAGGAGGAACAATCTCTCTTTTGAGGTAGGTGATCATGTTTTTCTCAAAGTATCACTGATAAAACACTATTTTGTTGAATATTTTCTTGATAATAAATGAAATAATTTCCTCACATTGGGTTAAATATGTTTATTTATAAAATATTTGGGATTTGATCATTCATTTGAAAATTTGGTGAAAATTCTAGTTTTACCCTTAATAGTGATCTGTAGTATTTCAAAGATAAATATTTTTATATTTATTATTTGAATTTTATGTTTTCTAAAATTGTTCGTAACTTAATGTTATACAACTTTCATTCAGGACACTAGAGCTAAAGAGTGCATTTGGATGGAGTAAAGGGGCCATTACTCCAATGGTGGGCTGGACTCGGCAGAATGGACATGAGTTTTGTATTTGGGCCTTATATTCTTCATCACGGCTTGGATTGAGCCCAAATTTTGAGGAAAGCTCGGGTACATGATTTGGAACAAATCATCCTTCTAGAAGGCCAGTCAATGCACGAGTTTTTGATGTCAAATGGGCAGTGCAAGTGGGAATAAAATATTTGGCAGAATTTCCACATTCACACTTGAAACCACTTGTAACCTCTCCTCCCCTCCCCTCTATAAATTGGAGTTTTTATCATTTTTAGGGGGTTAATACGTGATTTGGGAAGTTTAGGGAAGATGAGAAGTAGATCTAATCCAATTATCCAACCATTTCAATAAGGGTAGCTCTTGAAGCAAGGATCCATTCGACGTAGCCTTCTTCTCCTCCTTCATGTTGTAATGATTTTGTTTGTGTAATAAACTTATTTGTTCTTTATTTATTTCTTCGTTTTTCTTCTATTTTGTTTAAATTTATTCTTCTATTAATCTTCGTCTTTGGTCTGGAAATCTTGAGTAGAAGCGTTATTGGGTTATACCTATTATAAACCTTTGCATATGAAAAACGCTTCTACGATGATTACGCCACCCATGGAAGAGTAGTCTTTTAGTAATCGATATATCTTCTACCCTATTCATTTAATTATTTTAAATCAATGAGCTAATGTAATTCACATAATATGATCAATGAATTGTGTTTTTAAATTACAAGAAACAAAGCAAGCAATTGAACAATTAACACAAAAACACGCGAGGTCGGGATTTTGTGTAAATTGTGAGAGCGTAATCTTAATCGGTAATACATGACCACACGGGATAAATTTGTAGAGTTCAAATATAATACCTAAACACAATTCATCCTCCTTTATAGAATGGATATGTACTCTAATTAACCACTGACCATAATCTATCCTTATAACAACAATCAAAGCAGGGTGTTGCGATTGCGTGTTCCGAAGCTAGCCTAGGGTTTAAGTAATTTCATCTTTGTGGTTAAGTTAACTCTCATAAGGTTCGAGGGATAAAAAATTAGGGGATCATAATTAAGTGGATATTGATTTAAATTATAATGATAAATAAGTGAATGAAGAGGTATAGTTAGATCGATTACGCCTTTTAAAATTGATTTCTAAAAAAACATCTTCTTGTTGTGTCATTTTAATTGAAATTCATTTAAAAACTAAAAAAAATATACAATCTTCTTACAACAAACTTCTTTTAGATTCATAAACTATAAAAAAATCCCAATCCTTTAAAGTAGTGTTTTTATTTTATTCTATTTTATTTTATTTTTAGAATACCTTTAATAAGTTGTTAAATTCACTTCCTCCTTTGAGAGACGACCTTGGTCAGCCACTCTGCTGCACCTAAGTACCCCAAAATCACATTAATCATTTGAGGGCACCCAAGACAGCGCTCTATCAAATTGGCGCCATTTCCGGGGAGGCGAGTAATTACTTCAACCAATTAGAGGTATTTATTTTTTTTAACATTTTATTCTCTTCCTCTCTTCTTTCTTCCGTCTTTACCCAATCTGATTTTTTTCCTTCTTCTTTTATTTCCTTATACATATTTATGAACCGTCAACTCAAACTTCTAATTTTTATTTTACTATGTTCCAATTTCCTTCTATTCATCTTTCATTTATTGATGACATGAACTAATCCCAAAGATCTCTTAGATCTTGACCCTGAGATTGAACGCAGCCTTAGGGCACGAATCAGACACTTCAAGTCTACGGGAAGTTTCAATATTCAACCAGTTGGTGAATTCCTCTCTTTTGGAAACATTGAAATTGGAAGTTATTCAAATTCAATCATAAAAGAATAACCAATGGATGAAAATAATGGAAATGATCTTAATAGAACCATTCAATAATTGGTTGCACCTGATATTAACTATAAACCAAATTGTATTGCATACCCAAATCTCGAATCGGACTTTGAACTAAAATCGAGGATAATTCACTTACTTCCAATGTTTCATGGCCTCTCTGGTGAGGATCCCAACAAACATTTGAAAGAATTTAATGTGGTTTTCTCAACCTTGAAACCAAGAAATGTATCTGAAGACCCAATCAAATTACGGGCATTCCCATTCTCACTTGATGGAGCTGCGAAAGATTGGATGTATTATTTGCAACCTGAAGATGTAACATGTTGGAATGATTTGAAACGACTTTTCATGCATATATTTTTTCCAGCATCAAGGACCACATTCATTCTAAAGGAGATATCGAGGATCAAGAAAGCACAAGGGAAGTCAATGTATGAGTATTGGGAGAGATTCAAGAAGTTGTGCGCAAGCTATCCGCAACACCAAATCAGTGAGAAACTCCTCATCCAATACTTCTATGAAGGATTCACACCCATGGAGAGGAGAATGGTGGATGTTGCAGCTGGAGGAGCATTGGTGGAAAAGACACCAGTATCTGCAAATGCATTGATCGACAAGATGGCCCAAAACTCCCATCAATTTGGTGATCGAGGTACACCACATATCAGGTGAGTACATCAGGTAAGTCCTTCTTCTCTTGAGAATCATTTGATTGATACCAAGTTAGAAGAATTGATAACTATGGTGAGGAAAATTGCTTTGGCACAAAAGACATCTCTACCCCCTCCTTCAAGGCTTTGTGGCATTTGCACTGAGATAATCCACCCAACTGACTATTGCCCACAACTACAAGAGACAGAGGATTGCGCAGTAGTATTCACAGGGAGACCATTTCAGCAGCAACAACAACCATATCCCCAAAAGAATTTTGATTCATTTTCTCCAATATACAACCAAGGGTGGAAAGATCAACCAGACATGAGTATGGCTCCGGACAACAACAAAGGCCCCCTTTTCAACCAAACTTCCAGCAGCCTCCACCTTACCAACAGGGTTTCCAACAACCCCAAAGGATATTTTAATCTCAAACATCAACAAGTCAGCAACAAGGGAATCCTCCACCAAAGGTAGATTATGATACTGATGATCTTTTGAAGAAAATTTTTCATAATCAACAGAATGAGATGTAGAGTCAAAGTTCGGAGCTGAGGGAGTTGAAGACTCAAATGACCCAGATTGCCACCACCCTCCATGAACCAGTGAGTAAGAATTCTGGAAATCTACCTTCCCAACCCACTCTAAATCCAAAGGAGAATGTCAGTTTCATCACATTGAGAAGTGGGATGAAAATCAACAATACATCTGTACCTACCATTCCACCGGGATTCGCCTTAGCTCCGGAGAAGCCGCATTCCAAACCTACTGATGAGCAATCCAAGGAGAAAGATAAAGGTAAGAAAAATATCGATGATGATCCTTCTAAACCCCTTCCTTTTCCCAACAAGGTTGTTAAAACCAAGAAGATGGATGAAGAAGCAATGCAAAAGGAGGTTTTGGATACATTCAAGTGTGTGGAGATCAACATTCCTCTACTTGAATCCATTAAGCAAATTCCAAGGTATGCAAAAATTCTTAAATGAACTTTGTACCAATCAAAGAGGGCTCAAGGGAAATGAGAGGATCAACCTTGGAAGGAATGTCTCAGCACTCATTACACCAAATCTAGCAATGCCAACAAAGTGCAAGGATCCCAGGACATTCACCATCCCATGTACCATAGGGGAGTTGCACTTCTTTGATGCTCTTTGTAATTTAGGAGCTTCAATAAATGTGATGCCTCACTCTGTATTCTCTTATTTACAGGTTGGTGAGTTGATGCCAACAAGAGTAGTGGTGTAGTTGGAAAATAGAGCTACAACATATCCAGTGGGAGATTATGAGGATGTACTTGTCCGGGTAAGAGACATGATCTTTCCAGCAGATTTCTACATGTTCAACATGGAGGATGATCAGGTAAGTTTTCATTCCCCCATTATCTTAGGTAGGCCATTCCTCAAAACTGCAAAAACTATCATAAATGTCAATGAGGGTACACTTTCCATGGAGTTTGGAGATGAAGTTGTGGTATTTAATGTCATGGAATTTATGAAGTACCCCTCAGAGGACCATTCTACTTTTGTTATCCCCCATTTTGAACCAGCAAGTAAAAACACCATGGAATTGGATTGTCCTATGCTTAGGGAGATTATGTGTATTGGTTCTAGTTTGATGTCTAAGAGTACTTCCACACCCATTTCTAAGGACCAAGACTCTCTAAAATTTGATTTTGAAATGGAATCATATTCTGATTTTGATCATGTGAACTCTAATTATCACATGGCTGTTGAGTACGCTGATGGATTTGAAGCATTATTTTCAAATTGTGATGATTTTTATTCTGATACTGATGTTCATTGTGAAGATTTGTCTGTTGCATCAATTTCTCAATCTATACATCACCCCCCTACATTAGAACTCAAGACATTGCCCACAAATCCTAAATATGCATACCTACTGAGTGGTGATAGATTACCTGTTATCATTGATAACAATCTCTCTTTTGAACATGAAGAAAAACTTTTGAATATTTTGAGAGATAACATTAGGGGAATTGGTTTGACATTGGCAGACATATCAGGTATTAGCCCATCCATTTGCATGCATATGATTCTCTTGGAGGATGGGGCTAAACCGGTGAGGCAACCACAAAGGTGACTCAATCCAACCCTTCTTGAGGTTGTTAAAAAAGAGGTTGAAAAATTGCTCGAGGCAGGTATAATTTACCCTATTTCTGACTCACAATGGGTTAGCCCTGTCCAGGATGTACCTAAGTAAACTGGTGATACTGTTGTTAAAAATGAGAAAGATGAATTAGTTCCAATGAGGGTAAAAAATAGTTGGCGTGTGTGTATTTATTATTGGAAACTAAATCATTCCACTCACAAAGACCATTTTCCCCTCCCATTTATTGATCAGATGTGTGAGAGACTAGCTGGGAAGACACACTATTGTTTCTTGGATGGATTTTCTGGCTATTTTCAGGTTCCCATTGCAGTAGAGGACTAGCAGAAGACGATATTCACCTGCCCATTCGGTACCTTTGATTACAGAAGGATGCCATTTGGACTTTGCAATGAAACAGGTACCTTCCAGAGATGCATGGTGAGTATTTTCTCAGATTTCATTGAGACCTGCATAGAGGTATTTGTGGATGATTTTACAGTTTATGGGTCCTCATTTTATGAATGTCTCTCTAGTGTGGGCGAGTTGATAAAACAGTATTTTGTTGAATATTTTATTTATAATAAATGAAATAATTTCCTCATATTGTGTTAAATATGTTTATTTATAAAATATTTGGGATTTGATCATTCATTTGAAAATTTGGTGAAAATTCCAGTTTTACCCTTAATAGTGCACTGTAGTATTTTGAAGATAAATATATTTATATTTTTTATTTGAATTATAAGTTTTGTAACAGTGTTACTAACATAATATTATACAACTTTCATTCATGAAAATAGAGGAAAACAGTGCATTTGGATGGAGGAAAGGGGCCATTAATCCAATGGTGGGCTGGACTCGGCAGAATGGACATGGGTTCTGTATTTGGGACATATATTCTTCATGAGGGCTTGGATTGAGGCCAAATTTTGAGGAAATCTTGCGTAAATGATTTGGCACAAATGATACTGCTGGAAGGGTGGTCAATTCACGCGTTTTGGATGTCAAATGGGCAGTGGAAGTGGGAATAAAATATTTGGCCGAATTTCCGCATTCACACTTGAAACCACTTGTAACCTCTCCTCCCCTCCCATATATAAATTGGAGTTTTTCTCATTTGGAGGGGGTTGGTACGTGCATTTGAAAGTTTATGGCAGAGGAGAAGTGGATCCACTCCAATTATCCAACCATTTCAATAAGGGTAGCTCTTGAAGCAAGGATCCCTTCGATGAAGCCTTGTTCTCCTCCTTCATGTTGTAATGATTTTGTTTGTGTAATAAACTTCTTTTTTATTCTTTTATTTCTTCTATTTTCTTCTGTTTTGTTTAAATTTGTTCTTCTTTTAATCTTCCTCTTTAGGCTGGAACTCTTGAGTAGAAGCGTTATTGGGCTATACCCATTATAAACCTTTGCACATGCAAAACGCTTCTACGATGATTACGCCACCCATGGAAGAGTAGTCTTTTAGTAATCGATATATCTTCTACCCTCTTCATTTAATTATTTTGAATCAATGACCTAATGTAATTCACATAATATGATCCATGAATTGTGTTTTTAAATTAAAATAAACAAAACAAGCAATTGAACAACTAACACAAAAACACGCGAGGTCGGGATTTTGTATAAATTGTGAGAGCGTAATCTTAATCGGTAATACAAGACCACACGGGATAAATTTGTAGAGTTCAAATATAATCCCTAAACACAATTCATACTCATTTCCCGAATGGATATGTGCTCTAATTAACCACTGACCATAATCTATCCTTAGAACAACAATCAAAGCAGGGTGATGCGATTGCATGTTCCGAAGCTAGCCTAGGGTTTAAGTAATTTCATCTTTCTGGTTAGGTTAACTCTCATAGGGTTCGAGGGATAACAAGTTAGGGGATCATAATTAATTGGATATTTATTTAAATGATAATGATTAATATGTGAATGAATAGGTAGAGTTAGATCGATTACGCCTTTTAAAATAGATTTCTAAAAAAACATCTTCTTGTTGTGTCATTTTAATCGAAATTGATTTCAAAACTAAAAACAAAAAAATATATAGTCTTCTTCCAGCAAACTTTTTCTAGATTCATAAGCTATAAAAAAACCCCAATCCATTAATGTAGTTTTTTTATCTTATTCTCTTTTATTTTATTTTTAGAATACCTTTAATAAGTTGTTAAATTCACTTCCTCCTTTGAGAGACGACCTTGGTCAGCCACTCTGCTGCACCTAAGTACCCCAAAATCACATTAATCATTTGAGGGCGCCCATGACAGCGCTCTATCACTCACCATGGAAAAGTGTGATGCGATTTGGTAAGAAAGGAAATCTGAGTCCAAGGTTCATTGGACCATATGATATTCTGGAGAGAGTTGGATATTTTTCTTACCCAGTGGCTTTACCTCTGAGTTTATCTCATGTACAAAATGTTTTCCATGTTTCGATGTTGATAAAGTATATGCCAGATCCATCTCATGTTTTCAGCCTAGAGGTAGTTCAGTTGGAAGAGAATCTCTCTTATGAAGAACAACCAGTCCAGATTCTTGACCGAAGAGAGCAAGTGTTGCGAAATAAGGTAATTCACCAAGTAAAGGTTTTGTGGAAAAACCATATGGTTGAAGAGGCAATGTGGGAATCTTAAAATGCTATGAGGGATAAATACCCCCACTTATTTTGATAAGTGAATAAAATTACGAGCATTCAATTCCCAAAAGGGGGGAAGGATGTAACATTTCAGGTAAATAAAGAATAATAAATTTTCATATTTATTAATTTTTGAGAATTAAATATTAATTTTACTTTAAAGGGGTTTCTATGTTCGATAGCGTACTCGATATGCAACGATAAGTTTCTTTGAAAACTTACGTTGCACACTAGTAATATAATAATATTAGTTTAAATGGTAGTTAACACATAGCCGTTGTATTGGCGGGAATGGATAGAAATAAATAAAATATTATTATATATTTTTTTAAAATATTTTACATTTATCCAATAAAATATAAAGGCTTAAAATACGGAAAAAATTCAATTTTAGGCATTTATACCTTAATTTTCACTAAAGGTTCACTTATCTCCTTTTGATGGAGAACCATCATTAAATATAGTTTTGATCACTCTTATACATTCTATTGGACCAAATATAACTCTTTTTTCGAATCAGGACATAAAATTTACTTTGTGTAAATTTTTGGTATTTTTCCGATAAAGTTCATTTTTTTAACAAATAGTGAAAAATGTTGTATATTAATTCAAAACCTTTTTTTAATATAATTTATTTATATGATTAGATTATCATTTGAATTGGTTTTAAAGTGAAAATAGAATATATTTTTACCATTTAATCTAATATTGGTCGTTGGAATTAATTTCACTTTGAAATCGGACTTAAACTAGTGTCAATCTTTTGATACTTATTGTTTCATAAAAACACGCTATTTGCTCCGACAACGGGAATTAATTATTAAATTAATTAATGTAACTTATATGTTTTGAATTTTGTAAAATAGACATCATTTTTGAATTTGGAATATCAAATATATCATAGGGTGATTTTTTGGTATTTTTCTAAAAAACTTCAAATTTTTATGAATAGTGAAACCACTAAGTGGTACTTAAAATACTGATTTTTCGTTTAAATGAAATTTTACCACCTTTGTGTTTTGAATTTCAAAAATACAACATGCATGGTTGTCATTAGGAAGTAAAATGTGGTTCAGTGGGATTAAAATAATTTTTTGGTGAATAGTAATTTTTCTGTTTATTAATCGCGATTAGGGGTAATTATTGTAGTTTAAAGTAAAAATAATGTTTTAATAATATGAAAAGACCTAGACACATGTACTACCCTTATTGGATGTGTGATGGCCGTCCATGAAAACCCATGGGTCGATTTTGGGGGCCCCATGGAGCCACTTGGGTAAGATAATGATATTAATGACTTTTTTTTAAAGTTAAAATTAAAATGTCACAAACATGATATTTTTTATTAAAACAATTATTAAATGGGGTTATAAATGTTATCTTTTTTACTATAAATATTAATTAGAAATATAAAAAGATTTTCTACATCATGATATTTTTTTTATAATTTTTAACCATTAAAAAAATTAAATTATTTATGACACCATGATGATGAAGTGATTACCTCATTATTTAACGATTTAAATAAAATTAAAAGATAATGTACAATATAAGACATACACTTGTCAAAAACCTATTGTATGGGTATATTTCTAACACTTATCACCTTATACTTGAATTATATTAATTTGGGACCTTTTAAATCCGAAACTCATTTTAAAATAAAGTAACATTTCTTTACTTTCCAAGAGTGCCCCTCCTCTCCTCTTATAAAAGGCCCTCACCTATACCACCTTAACCACACTTCCAAAGCCTTTGTCTCGGACAACCCATGCCCATTTTGTCTCTCCACATCCCTATCTAACTCCATGAAGCCTCACATTGGGCAGAAGTCTTCCCAAGTAAGCCTTTGACCTCAAATCAAAGAAAGTTACCCGATTTTATGGTAATGTCTTCACTTGTGTTATTTTATTATTTTTCTTCTCCAACCCCTAAACTATTTTTATTCATTTATTTTGTAAAAACGATAGTATCTTCAATATAATAGGATGTTGTTATAAGAATGTTTCGAGCTACACTTCCACACACCGACATCAAATGGTTAAAGAACATACTGTTTCTGTGGATGGCGAATTTCTGCCTCACGAAACGATGATTGTTCAATATTCTTCAAACACCTTCAAATGTGGCCATTAAGATGTCACTATATTTATATATGATATATAATATGTTTATTTTTTCCTTATACTGCTGTATTTTATATTTATTTCATACCTTTGTGGCTTCCATTATGGGTATACACGATATCTTCATTTTAGGAAGTGCAGACTACCGCCCCTCAAAGTGATTTGATTCATTAATGCCATATGTGGAACGTATAAAGGATGGATTTAATGATATTATATATGATAATATACTCTAATTATAATATACCTTTTTATCATTAAATTTTTACTAAATTAAAGTATGATATTGAAATGAAAGTAGTGTTCATGCGTACGTACGGCTTACCGCCTCCATGAACGATGCATTTCATTTCTTATCCCCAAATGTAATATACTATTATAAGTACATATATATAATGTATATATATGATATATGTTACATATAAATTATTAATATAATTCTAGAATTAAAAAATAAATATCTCTCAATTATTTTTAATTCCATTAATATGACATAGAAATGAAAGTAGCGTTCATGCGTACGTACGGCGTACCGTCTCCATGAACGGTGCATTTCATTTCTTACCTCTAAATTATTATGTAATATTATAAATACATGTATATGCTGGATATATATATATATGATATCCAAATCATGAATATCATTCTGGATATAATGAACCTTTGACCACACGAACAACATGTAATTGTAAAAAGTCCACTTTCGACTTAAGAACCGAATATTGACAACACAAACATTATCAACTTAAATGATTACATAATGTTTAGAAAATGGTAATAAGTGATATAAAAGTAATAATGAACTTGAAAAAGGTTCTTAAGAAATTAGAAATTAACTCAAGTTTATTATTCAGGACGTTAATGAACGATCGAGTCAAGTCGGACCTGAGGTAAGGGACTTCGTCTCAATCTCCATTCATTGAGGCATATTTTGTTTTATACAGAACAGTCTTTTATACGGTTTATAGAACCCTTTGACTTTTAATTTTATACAAAAGGAATCTTTTTCTACGAATTGTTTTACAAAACGAAAAAAAGGAATGTTTCTTTTAACGTATGCGGTGACAATAACCTTTTCCGCCGCCACGAGTATTATTTAGTCTTCGGCTTCCTCAACAAGTCGTAATGTTTTTAAAATGAAATAAATACCATATACGCTTTTATGTATTTTGGTATTGAATTTTTTTTATGATGGATTTGTTAAGTCAATATATTTATGTTATATATTGTGATCAAAGTGTGGAAATGTTTTCTTTCCATTATATTTGTTTTATGTCTTATGATTTTATAATGGTACGTGGACATTTGACGGGTGGTTACGTGATGAACCATATGACGGGTGGTGCCGTGAATACTAGGACGGGTGGTTACGTTATAACCTCCAATGCATTGGGTATGGAAGTCGGCCGTATGGCTATTCCATTAAGTGATATGTGTGGAAGTCGACCGTATGGTTATTCCATTTAAGTATGTTTATGTCCCATGTTACCTTTATATATTATGTGATCTTTATATGGGTTTTATGGAAATCTTTTGGTTACAAAAGGGTATGTAATGATCTTTTATTTAGTGAAGAGTTTTTACTACTTCATAAAGGTGAAAAGTATTACTTTGATAAAGTATACATGGTTTACTTGTTGTTTTGATAAACTAACAGTTTTTATTCTTTGTGTATCCCTTACTGAGATTTTTATGCTCACCCCATGTTTCTTTGAAATGTTTTTCATAGGACTTAATGTGGAATAGGGTCAAGGATGGGATCAAGGGAAAGACATGCTATATAAAACATGGAACTAGACATGTTTCTTTTTAAGAGTTTCTTATTCTATGGAAACTTAGTATAAGTGTCTACTTTGTAATATTTTGAGATGTAATATTTATGTTCTAATTATCTAAAACTCTAAACCTAAAAATATCCTCAATGTTAATTATTCATTTAATTCAATATTAAGTAAGGTTTAAGGTTGGGGCCTTATAAGAGAGCCGTCATTTGTGGTTACCATATGGTAGTGGGATTTTTCATGACTAAATAATTCCATTCCTCTTTGGTATTATAGGATGATTCATCATAACATGCCAGGTAGAGACTCCTGAAGCAATTCTCTAATGGAATTGAGGTGGTTTCCCTTACACAGCCCTCAAGGGAAGCAATGTTAGCGAGGCGTCAATGCCTAAATGTCTTGGAAGGCTACATCCTAGGTGGGATTGACACCTTCCTACATTTACATGTGTATGAGGTTGATGATCAACCTCCAATAGATGATTTTTGATGGTGATACGGGGCATGGGAGACCAATGGTCGAAATTGACATGGATTTCGTGGTGGATTTGTGGTTGTAAGGGATTTTCACATCAACATTTTTACTTCTCCATTTCCTACAGGTATTGGGTTACTTATTTCCTATAGTTAGGGTCATGTATGGTAGGTGGATTTATTATTTAGTATTTTTTAAAGGTAATCAATACCCAATTCCAAAATTTCATCCAATTTTATGCAGAAATAAAGGATCCATGATAACAATGTAGTAGAAAAATGATTCCCATTATTATCTTCCCCAATTCATCGGTGAGTTCCATGATGGGTTCATCATTTTCGTTGTGGAACGTGGTTCTAATTTTTTGGAATTTTATTAAATAAAAAATCTAATGGTACCTTAATTATACCAGTCCACTTGTTAAGGAGAAAAAATTCACATCAAGGTTCACCATTTTTGTAGGTAAATCCCAACACTAGCAACATCGGATTCCAATCCCAAATACGGTGTCCATTATTAATAGTCCTAGTCGTTTAAGTAGAAGATTTTTATTTCAAGTTCACCATTTATATTTTTGATTCATACGTTGTGGTCCACCTACTAATTGGAATGCGCACACCAACTTCGGTTGCCCTGCATTCCCACATTCAAAAGAATGATAACATTTATAACTTTAATTGCTGATATCTACACATTGATCAAAAATAAATAATTGAATTTTAGTTCCTCGTTCAATGTATTACTCTTGGGAAATCATCTCCTAGTCTTATTTTCTCTTAAATATTTATGTCATGTGCAGGAAACTCAATCAGGGTGCTATCTCTTTGTGGAAACTAGTTAATTACACTTCTTCTTTCTTGATAAAGAAGAAACCTACGGTTATGGGAGTAGTCACATTTGGAACCATCTTAAATTTCTGGATGTTAGAAATAATGGTCACATGTGAATATTCCTCTTAGTAGGAATCTCATATGTGGAATCTTAAGCATGGAAACCAAGGCATCCTGTTTTGATCATGATGTAATTTATTCTAGGGGTGTAATTCATCGAATGATTATTACCTTAGTCATTCCACATTTATTATGGGGTAAGTATTTTGGGATAGATATGATGTTTTATGTCCGGTGTATATGGATTAGAACATATATTTCATACAGTTCATGGAACATGTTTAATGTCTTGTGGGGAAGGATCATACTCCCGATGGAGCCAGATCGAGGATGTGTGTCCCCAATGGTGATGAAATTACACATAGATAGTTTACCATTAGGACTGAAAACACAATGAGGTGGATACAAAGGTGTGTACCTAGGAGTGATATGTCACTCATGAGTTTACTATTTTGGATCAAGAACCCTAGGGGGACGATCTGAGAGTTGATGGATCAGATCTCTCCATGGTGTAATAACTAGAGTTGATAGATCAGAACACCCATATAAGGTGGATCTAGGAGGTGTGTTCCTATGAGAAAATATGACATTCCTGCATTTATCATATTAAGATTGAACATTAGGGATTCATTCTACATATTATTCATAAAATATAGGGACAAATAACCACCTAGTTTTATAGTGAAATATAAGGTGATGTGATTGGGATGGTCCATGATATTAAATGTCATTCAGTATGGATGCACATGTTGTGGAAGAATCATTGAAGAGGGATAGTGTGGGGATTACGTGTTGAATCTTCCTGATGAAATAGAATCACTCTTTGGGAGAATTTTGTGGGTATTATGTGTGTAATCTTCATGAGAGTGAATTTTATTGGCCTATGGTGGGGAAGGGTGGCATCCCATGATGATCTTACATGAGGTATCAAGTGTTCATCGCATTGGGAAAGGTTGTAGTTTTACATTCTTTGATGAGGAAATTGTCATATAGTTTAATTTTTTATGAATTTTATGTTGAAATAGGAAGTTTTTTGTCATAAATACCAGATATGGTGGAACTCATGCCTTTCCCAAAGGGATTATGTGAAAACCTCATGTTCTTTTATAGATTGGGAAAGGCATTGGAACAGTCATGGGGGAGTGTTTAGTAATAATTTCCACGTTATAGTCACTATGAATTGAAGCATAATATATTAGATTACTTAGAATTATAATAAATATTTATGGTGGATACCCAACCCACACGTGGGGTGAAGTGGATGGACATAATATTAGGTGTAACTGGTCACATGGGAACGTGATGTACAACCAAACTGGTCCTTGATTAGTATCTGGGTCTCAGGAACTCGATCATCACAAATGGGTGTCCACAAAAGGGAGGAACACCGAGGATTCCCTGGATATGTGATTCTAAATTATTGTGGGTTTTTATGGAGGATCACATGAATCATGGGATCCTCCCAGAGGACATGGGGTTTGTGAAGGGGTATGCTTTGTGAAATAGTGTATTCCTAGCACAGAGTGATGTTCTGATTCCAAGGGGCATTGCTTCACGAAGGTTGGATGCTTCAAAAAGCCTCAAGTACATTATTATAATGTCTTCCTCCATAAAGGGAATGTTCTATTGTTGAAATTATATCCATATATAGTGGAGACTCTCATGAACAGATAAGAGGGGGTTTTGTCCTGATTGGATACCTTGGATGGTGATTTTTCTCTTTCATTCATCCAGAAGAAGGGGTTTAAGAATATGGATATATTTTCAGAATTATAAAGGATTCCTTAAAAAATGATATAATAGAGTGTTTATTTTTTTGAAATATGGTTTCATAATGATAGGGTGACTTCACGAACTGCACAAGTTTCATGAGTGACACAGCTCTGTGATTCCGAATAACGACATATTGTGATTTTGTGGCCTGGGTATGATTCTTCATAGAGGTACATTAGAAGATTAAATTTTCCCTGATGTCAATTCTTATCATGAGTCTAAAACATTGTGGAAGTACCATCAACCCTTTGTGATCTCATGAATCCAACCTACATCTCATGTTTGATTATTCGGGGAGGTAGCGTAAGGTCTTCGCATGTCCACAGTTGTCAATAACTTCTTCTATTTGTGAAGGTGGGGATAATCACGATATATTCCCCTTTGAGAAATTTTGGGAAATTTTCGATTTTATTTTCCATGAACTAGATGTTCATTCCTAAAAATTTCTTCTAGATTACACATTTCAAGGGAAACAATTGTATAGAGTCCAAAACCAATGATTGGGAACTAATAAAGAACTCCATTTAATTATCATATATAAACCCAACCATTATCCAATTCATCTACACTCATGAACCATAAAAAGTGTCCTTACTCTTCCCTAACATCTCTAGAATCCCCACAAGGTACACCCAATCTCCCAAGAAGCTCCTTCAAAGCTTTTAGAATCACAATCTCAAGGTATGGGATATCCCTATATTTTTTTATTCAAGAACATATTTTATGTTATGCCTATTAATTTCTATTTGTTTCTATTTGGTAATATCAATATATGCTATTAATTCCATTTTTTATTTTCAGGTGATGAGAGAACCATTTTATACTCATTAATCCATACCATGTATCATTATGTACACCTGTTATGTTGCCAAAATTGTCCTGATATTTCCAGCACCAAAAGTGATGTACCTCTACCTCTTAGTTTCTATTCAAGCACCATATTTGTATAAATATATTGGATCATCAATTGGTTATATTTTAATGAAATTATTAATATCCCATTACTATCCAATTTATGTTCTTTTAATGATAAATCATCTATCCCCACTCATTTTGACCTTTACCTGATCCATTTTCATGCTTAAATTTAGTAAGATATTTCCACTCTTTTATTTTCCATTCAAGAACCATCTTGGTATTTTACCTTTTGAATCCCAATTCTTCACATTATCATGAATTTATGAATATCCTCACTATATAAAATTTATTTAGTAACAATGAGAGACTATTTATACTCTATCAACATAAAACATACCTAAGACATTACTATGTAGATATTTAGTAAGGGTTTCTATCCATCGCTTATTTATTCAAGAATATTCTTCATTTAATGACATTTATTTCTGATTACTAATATTTAGATATGTCATTTCAGGTCCCTCTTTATGTCCATTAGAGGTAAAAATTATGAGATACTTGTTTCTCTCACATTAAAACATTTAATTAATCAATAAGTATCAGCATTGTTTTTCAAAACAACCCTATGATTTTTCCATTCCAAACCTTTTTATTATGAATTCCATCTCTAATTCCTCTGAACTCTATCCACATAGTCATTCTTATATTCCCTTTATTTGGGACATCCATATAAATATTGCATAATCCATGTTTGTGGAATTAAATATAATGAAATATGATACTATGATGAACGATCTATGCGACACATTTATCTATGTACATTATATGAATGTGATGGGTGAACCTAGAATTAAATAGCACTCAAATTCATAGGATAATGTTTTAGTCTCATGAGACTTCATGAAATGGATTAGGGAGTGAACCAAATCCATCACATGACTTTGTACACCATGTTAACTTGTCTTGGTGATTATCCTTGACCTTTGATTAGAATTTCATGTTTTATTTTGTTCCCACATTCCCATGATTCCTTTAGGTTATCATGAGATATCTTGATTTATTTTTCAAAATTTTGATTTTCACCCCTCTATGGTTACTATGATATTTTTATTAGATCTCATGTACTACTTTATCAATATATTATTTTTTTATTCCCTTACTAACCTTAATAGATCACCCCTATCTTAAGTACATCCCCAGGTTATCCCATGTAGTTTTATAGGACCGATGATTTCAATGAGCTTGTTAAATAATTTTTCAATAACATTTTCATCTCTAATGTTTATGATGTTATACTATGTACCTAATTCCAAAGGAAACTAGACTTTTTTATCTTATGGGTTATATTATGTGTAATTTTATGTAATAAATCCAGAATTAATGGGTAATAAAGACATGTATTTTTATAGGGATTGTTAAATATATAAGGGTTATTTTTTATGAAAGTGATTTCTCATTTTTTAAGAAAAAAACATTTTTATAGGTTATTTCTTGTTAAATGATGTTTTTTCCATTGCATGATAGATTCTATTATGTGTGAATCAGTCAATAGATAAGGGTTACCTAAGAAGTTATAATTTAACATAAAAACGTAATTTAAGGGTACCCCCACTATTCTAATAAAAAACATATGACTAATAATGTCCATATCAATATATATATAAATTAGGAAAATATGGGTTAAATTTAATATTTTTTAATGAAATAAATATTGTTTTAAATGATTTATAAATTATAATTATTTTAAATTATAAATATAATAATTTTATATAGAAATGATAAATGACATGTTCCTTATTACATTTAATGTTTTTCAAATAAATAATAAATTTATATATTTGTTTATTACATTTAAATGATGAAGATTTTGATATAATTTAAATATTATGTATGGATTAATACAATAGATATGTTTTAGCGTGTACATTTATAATAATTAAAAGATGAATAAATCAGGAGACAATAAAGATTAAATGGGATGTAATGGTTATGGATTCGATTTATATATGATAAATTTAAAATTAATTAAACCTATATGAGATGAATTACACTTTATATATATTGGGTTTATTTAAGAATTATAACATTAATTGATAAATTTTTTACAAATGACTAAATAAGGTTCAATATAAAAGTGGTTATATTAATAAGTATGAATTGTTCATCATAATTAATTTTAATTATATAAAATGAAATCCATTATTAGGGACATTCTTTAGACCACATAAAATGTTATTTTAATGATTTATTTGATATATGAATAATTCATAATAAAGATTTCATATTTGAGTTGTATAATTTGTTTACATAATATAAATTTAAATATAAAATATTTATTTGAATTTATAAGGTATATTTAATGAAAATTATATATAATGAATATTAAGAGATAGTTCATATTAGGAAGTTAATATAAAAATTTTACATTCCAAATTAGGTAATTTTAATATGATTATCTCAATTACAATGGGTCTATAAATATATTTATTTATGAATTTTTCCTAAATTTGTATCTCAAAATTAAAAATTTCAACTATTCATTTATATAAACATTATTCTCTTCTTTATACATAGATATAATTGTTATAATTTTAATAGTTATAATCCAACGATTAAACTTGTTAAACTACATTGGTAAATTATCATACATGAATCTATTATGTTATGTGATTGTATGATAGTGGATTTCTTTTTCATGTAACACGATTTAAATTTATAATTAATGTTATTGATTTGAATTTAGTTATTGAATATAAGTATTACATATTGGGTTTTATAAATATTATGGAATTGAGATCTCACCAGAGTGAATTATCTATGGGTAGATGTAGTTTCTATTATACTTCCCAATTTCATAGAGGCTTATGCCTGGTTCATGAATGTTGTGTCTTGGTAGTCTATATATCTAGTCTTACTCATGTGGATATTTATTATATCATATAATTTTTATCCTTTATAAAGGAGTGTTTCATTTATTATTCCTACACTAGGACTTTAGATTCATCTACAAATAATGGGATTTTATTAAATTTTGAGTGATGCTAACTATAAATTTGAAGTGATTTACATAGTCATGTGGTTTTAAAAATATTTATTTTTGTACTGAATAAAATTCAAAAAATAAAAAATTAATTAATTAATTAATGTAGGGTGAATAAATTGTGTTATAATGGTGAGTTTAATCCCCCATAAAAATAATAAGTTTCATATTCCATCTATATAATGACATATCAAGATGTTAATATTTTAACACTGTAAGTTATACCATATCTAAGACCCCAATGATTATTTTATTTAAGGAATTTTTGAAATTCATAACCCTCATATTTAGGTAATTAAATTAATATTTGATCTTTTAGTTACATTTTTCATGGAATCCATAATAGTTAGAATACTACAGGAATAAATTTGGTTTTATCCATATCATGGATTGCATAAAGGTTTTTCCACTCACTAATGCATGATTCATATTTGATATGGTTGGGATAATTACCTACCTAAATAGATAAGTGGTGAGAGAAATTCTATATTGGTCTCATTACTTATTTATGTATAATTATTTCCCAATAATGTATATAATGAGTTTAATAGGGGTTATGATTTTATTATGATAACGATTAGTGAAACTAATTATTAAATTTTATTAAATATGATACTCAGATGATAAAATAGACCATTATAGATGAATAATATTAAAATCATCAAAAAAATAATTAGAATAATACTTGAAAACGGTAAGCTTAATGTAACCAAATCCAATAATAGGAAAAATTAAGTAACGTTACTAAGAGAAATCCTAGGTTTTAGATGAATAAATTTCCAAGTAACCAAATAGTTGAATGTTTCTAACAAATGGAATCATGATTCTTATGTGAAGCATAAATGGATTAAACTATTGTTTGAGAATAACAATATAATAAAATTACCTATGTGGTTTTAGTTTCAATTCATATACTCAATATTATTGGGTATGTCATTTACTTGGAGAGATAAAAGGTTACCACTAACACTTTTTCTTGACATGGAATTCATTTTGTTTGAATCTTTTGTTAATTGGAATAATGTGAAGACCCAAACTAGAGAACTTGAAAATTTGCAGTCTGAGGATCTTCAATAATTCCAAAATACTTACGTATATTTCATAGGCTACCAACTATTTTTGAGTGAAAATTGATGTAGTAGAGAGTTTATTCACTTGAATTAATGTGAAACAACGAATGGAAATAACCAAGAATCTTATATATAATTTTATGTAAAATAAAAAATATATATCCAATATCATACACATGTATTTCATTAAAATACATTCATTGGTATCCTATGTTAAAATCCAAAAAAATTACAATAGATTGTACTATGACCTAGAACCTCAACATTATCATAGTATCCATTAACCAATGATAATTCCTAGCATGACCCAGCACACATATTGTGATTTGACTTAAAACTGTACTCAAAATGTAGTCATGTTCATAGATACTCCCATGTATGGTGTCATCATATTAATTTGTCGGTACTCACCCAAAATCCATAAATGAAAAACCTTATTCATGTGAATTCATAAGGAAAATTTTTTTACAGAATCCCCTCATAGATCATTTCCAAAAAACAACTGCATGAATCCTAATATATTATCTCACCCTGTGAAAACCATGACAGCATAACAGCTCATCATACCTCCTTAGGTAAAATTCATGAATTAAACCTCTTCACCTCATCTCATGGCACCATAATAATTCTCAATAGATAACAAACGGTTCAAGGTAAGATAATTTCTAATCATTGAACAACTAATATAAAGAACAAGGAAAATATTGTGTCTATATCATGGCCCACTTCCTTCTCATGTAAGGAATCATCTGTTAATCATGTTATGCATCATACCATTTCCCATCCACTATGTTATTTGTTAACCTAAGGATAATAATGTATGTTTACCTAGAACACAACCATATACACTCCTGGAATACTCTTCTACACAATACTACACATGGTGAGGTACAATTAATGCATATAGACCCCAAAAACTTGTTTAAATGTCATTAACCCAATAACTAATGGAAAATAAAAAAACAATTACCCTAGACCATCTCTACAAACTCATGGGGTCAAATTGAATAATCTAACATAACACTATAGACTATGGGGTGGATACATCAATTATATAAAGAAGAAGTACGTATCGTAGTCTCTTACATAGATCACAAAATGATCATAGGGAATGAATCATTCGATACCTAACTACACACCTCCGCAAATATCATCATTCCCGTCAGTAATATCATTGGATCCCATACCCATCACGATATATCATCTCCAACACATTCTCACACTTATCAAGAACTGTTAATGATTCCTTTAGAAGCCTCCCAATGACCTAGACCACATGAGGTTGGTCTATAAATATTCCAGTTAACCACAACACTATTAATACCAAAACACATAGACCAACCCATACCATCATGTTATACATAATTCTTTACACTTCATGAGGGTTAAAATCCCTAATCCAAACCCCTGGGAATCCCGATTCAATTTTTTGGGAAACTCTTATAACCCTTACCTAAAGCCCATCTCAAATATCTCAATGGAGATAACTCATCTTTTCATAAAGAATAAAACCTTCCTAATCACCCAAAAAATATTCTTGATTGATGAATCTCACCCCAAGAACACATCAATACACACCCCAACTTCGGGAGGGAGTACCTCATACCTTTTCTATATATGTTTGACTCACTCATCAACTCTTTCCCCGAGCGCTAAATTCCTTATTACAAATCATAAGAACACAATCTATTTTATTACACATCACTACTCACACTCTAATTCATCCTATAGGACATTTGGTAGATCAAAAAGAGTCATCACCTCATTGAATAATATTTATAGGAATTAATTATCCATTATTGTTATAATGATAACATGCTATGAACATAATAAGATTATGTCCATCATATTTTAAAAAACCATAGAACTATTGATCCCCAAACCATATGATAAAACATAATTTATTATATAAAAAGGTATATGAAGTATAAAAATATATATTTATTGTTTATAAGGGACTACATACCTCAAAAAAATTGACTCCTCATCAAGCTCTATCGAGCCTTTTCCAAGACCATCAAGCCTCTTTCATACTTTATGGAACCTATCTCATGACACATGATGTGACACCCTAACACTTTATAATATTTTCATTTATAAATAAATTTTATTTTATTTCGTGATTTATTTTTACACAACACCATGTTAAGCTTATGCTACACACAACAAGGAGTTGGATTGCGTTACATGGAACACCCAGTTTTACTGAAAATCTGTATATTAATAAAATAATATTATTTAATATAATATAGTCATTAAATTATAGTTTATGAATAGTATTAACCACATTATTAATTTTAAATATAATTTTAACAATAATCTAATATGACATGATATAAGAATAAATTCAATGTTTTGGATAAAAGAAGTATTTTAAAAAAAATAATGTTTTGACACCATTTAATAAAGAACCAATTTTAAATTAAATATTTGACGATTTTATATATTGAATTTGAAAAAAATAAACTTTTTCATATAGAGTGTGGCATCAAAAAAATTGGATAAATTTTTGGTGTTTTTATGATAACTTTCATATTTTAAATAATAGTAAAAATACTGCATTTTAATTAAAAAATGCTTTTTCATCTAATTTATCTATAATGTTAGATTATAATTTTAATTCGTTTTAAAAAAAATAGATTAATTTTTTTATAATTTAATATAGTTTATTTCATTGGAGTTATTTTCACATTAAAATTAGATATAAACATATGTCAATGTTTTGATGGTTTTTACTTTTAGAAAACTTGTTTTCACATTTTGTCAATGGGGATTAACTAAAAATAGATTACTGAAAATTCTATGTTTTGAATTTTAAAAAATTTATTAAATATTTTTAATCATTGGTTCCAAATTATGTAAATAAGTTCCTATCATATTTTGTCATTATGAATAGAAGGTTTTGTAATATTTTTATTACAACAGTTTAGGGTAAATTAGATGATTAATAGTAAAATTAATATTATAAAATTACCCTAACACATGTAAAAACCATATTGGATGACTAAATAATACTCTTATAATCTATGGTTCTAACGAAAATCATTTAGTTGACACTGTTTCATAAATATGACATGAATATTATTAAAAATAATGAATGTGACATAGTGTCACACCCTCATTTCTTATAAGTATAATAATATTAACATTTTTATATCTAGGAGATAAAATAGATTATAAATAGCCTATGGAAATATAAAATAATTACCTACCTCCTAGAATTTAATTTATAATTTTTAGAGATTAAAAAATAATCATTAATGATGTCACAATAGTGAAGTAGAGAATATTTTATTAATAGAAATATCAATAAATGATATTAAAATATTAATATAAATATAATTTTTCAAAATTAATGAAATAAAATATTTTTATAGATAAAAAAAATAAGTTGATGAAATATTAGAATTATTTTTTCATATTCACCATTTTTTGTGATATTTTTAGAAATGAAAATATTTAATAGTATTAAAATTGACATTAATGATATTTTATAATAAATAATATTTAATTAAATTATATAAAAGTAAAAAAAATATAAGGTTCATCCAAGTAATTTTTATAATGTCAAATATGTAATTAAGGATAAAATTAGTGTTTTTTTGGAATTTTATTGTTACTATATTAACACTATAGTGTAAAAATATAAGAAGACCCAGTAAGAGTTAAACTCTTTCTGTAAGGGTTAAATTCACAAGAGAGGGTTACTTTTATGACCTAAACATGTCAAAACATCATTGTTTGAGGGTATTTAGACCCATAATCATAATAGACTCTAAATAAAACACTTTTTAGGTTTTTATAATATAAAATCAGTTTATAATGAATTAATATTTTATGATCTTCCAAAAGTTCCCCTCACCTCTCTTATAAGTGGAATCTTCTCCTTCTCTATAATTCAAACCTCCAAAGAAATTTAGATTTGTAAAAACATGTCTATTTATCCTCCCGACATCCCTAAATGTGTCGTAGAGTTCATAATGTTGTCATAAAGCCATGCTATTGAGCCCATTTGAGCAAATCAAAAGGATATACCCAAAAAGAACGTAATTGTTTTATCACCTCTTTCAAAGTTATTTTCTTCTTCTATATTCTATTTATAGGTTTTTTTCCACACCAGATTAATAAATATAATATTATCCATATAATAATATGTTATTATAATCATGCGACAACCATATTTCTCATTTTATCCATCCTATGAATAATAATATCACCATCTGTGCGTACGTACGACTTACTGTCTCCATACTGTGGTGTAATTTGTTATTCAACACCACATTATTTGGAAGGGTATAATGATGATTATAATTATTCTAAATTATTAATATATTATTATTATTATTTATAATTAATATACCATCCAATTCTATAAAATTTAACTATGAAGGAAATGATATCGTCGCTTTTGAGTACGTACGACCTACTGTCTCCACGATGCAGTGAGATTAATTCTGTATGTTAACCATTCAAGAATGATTATAAAATTTACATGATTAGTAGAAATAATAAGTATGAACTTAATATTAATCTGGATAAAAATATAATACATCCTATGCATAAAAAACATGGCTTACATGACAAAAGATGAATTGGAAAACGAAGAAGTTAACACATGAAATAATCGTAATACTGAAATATTATTAAAAAATGATATAAGAGGATCATATATGATATAATAAATATGGTTATGGTTCTATTATAATTTAATAAAATACATTATTCATTAAAAAGTATTTTAACACACCCTCAACCAAAGTAATGTACAATGGAAGGGTTAATTTTTAAATCGCATTTTTATCCGAGATTGTTTATACATTAGTATCTTCTGGGCATATTTTTCATCAATGTGCATATTTCATAAAAATAAATTTTAAAACATTTTTTCTCTACAATTTTGTAAATTCGTTTATAACCATTTTTTACTTTTTATCAAATGTATTGAAAGGAATATTTCTGTCTTTTTCAAAACAAGGTACTTTTTGAACTTTTTGACACATTAAGAAAATAATGTTTTTTTATCTTATACGGAGCGATCAATTTTTTCATCAATTATTTCACCTTAACATTATTAATCATACATTAAAGGATTATAAGGTAATTTTCAAAATAAAATTTTTCTTCTATAATTGTGCAGTATTTAAAATATTTCAAAGTAAAAAAAGGATATTTCTATCACAATTTTTAATGATTTTTCAGATTATTTTCTTCTATGTCAACATTTATTGTTGGATTTTATACTAAATTGAGGTTGATTTATTTATGGATTTATGATATTGTAAATTTTTTATATTCTATTTTTAAACCATTCATGGTTTATGGTTAAAGTGTCAACATTTTTTATGGTAGTTTTAATATAAATAGTTTTTATATATTTCTTCCTTTTTATAAATGGAAATAGTAAGTGATGGGTAGGGAATGATATGCCTCCTCAATTAATCAGTAGGTATCATGAGGAAAACTAGATATGTATTTGGTTGAGGCCATAACCATTTATTTTCATATGTCTTGTCTGAGCCCTCGATGGTATGTTTCAGATGTAAGATATTATGAATTACCTCATTATGAGATTACTTAATGATAATACATGTCATAATTCGACTAATATTAAATACATGTGGATTTTTAAATGGAATTATTTAATTTGTTTTTTCCATATTATTCTTATGATTATTTTTAAAAGGATTTTATTTCAGTTTTATACCTTTCCATAAATATTTATGCTTATTTTTGATAGATTCTTTTATATTTTTTACCATTGCTGAGAATATGAGATCACCTCTTTCTTATGTTTTATTTTACCAGGATTCAAAGAACTATTTTATGATTGATATGTTGGGTTAATCTTGGAGAATAGTGATATTATAAATTAATTATCTATGTTGTAGTTTTTATTTTTAATTGTAGTGTAATGTTCATGGATGCAATCCATAATCCAAGACAGCTAAACTGATTAGTCCCTCGAGATTTGATTCCTTTTAATCTTATCAATGTATTAAAATAATGAACTAACTTGTGGTTTCCAATGAAGTGAAATTACATTTGGTATCAGATAATGTTTAGAAACAACCTTAGAAACATGATTTTGAAAACATATATTAGGGGGAAATTCCTAAGATTGACTTTAAGGATAAGTATAGACGAACATTATAGTATTTTGGTAGGGTACAGATTATGTATTTACTCCTAGAAAATATATCCCTACCTTAATAATACAATTAGATGTGGTTCTATCATAGTTTTACCTAGGAGTAAGAACTCTGACAAGTAATTTTGGGCTTGACATAGGGTAACATGATACATGACAACGTGCCTTATTGTGTACCAAGTTAGACATGCCCAGGGGATATTCTTAGGATAATTCACATTTTATTTACATATGATTATGAAGTATTTATGAGTAATTATGTCCCTAAAGAAAACATTATTGTGATTATGAGACTATATATGCATAAATATTTTAATTTATGCTAGTTTGTTTACTAGTTCAAAATTATTAATTCGAATTTATAACCTAATCTAGTGTATTATTTGTTATAGAAATTGAACCTAGTTGATGAAATGAAATTATATCAACACATGTAATAAATATAGGGATTTCCATCCTATGGAATATAATGATGTTGGGGCAGGATATGAAACTATTAATGAGACTTTTATTACTATACTGGGACAACTGACATAGGTTATGAACAATAAACTTTCTTATATGGAGAACCCTGATCCATGATTTCGAGGAATAATGTTAGATCTATTCATGAGACAACAACCTCCAATATTCAATGGGACAAAAAATCCATTTTTAGCTGAGAGATAGATATGTTCCTTAGGGAAGACATTTCTTTCTTTATGGAGTAATGAAAGGTAAAAATTACCAATGGATGATTATCATCTCCCATGAGATTAGCATCAATAGTGGTCATTAATTTGGAACAAAATTAGGATAAAGAATTAGAAAATATGAAATAGAGGGAGTTAAAGTACATTTCATAGAAAATTGATTTCCTTGTGAACAACGAACTGATATAAAGAGAAATTTTCTGATTCTCAACCATAAGGAGGATGTGAATGTGGCATATTATGAAGCTAACATCCCATGGTTATAAAAGCATGTGGTGGACTATATAAATAACAAAAGGAGTAAGATTAATCATTTATTTTATGGGTTAAATCTATTTATCAGAAAGGCATTGGTATCTCAAAATTTCTTAACATACAAATATATAGTTTATTGTCCAATCACGATAGAGAAAGAATTTTCAATGTCTAATTACTTGAATGGAAATCAAGAGAATAATAGAACAATTGAGTAAGAGATAGATAATAGGAATATGGGAATGAATGGTTTTCCCACATGTGAAAATTGTAAAAGGAAGAACCTCGGTTCCTACATAAAAGGAAAAGGAACATGTTTTAAGTGTGGTGAGAAAGGCCATCATTCTTGGGATTGTAAGGGAATGAAAGAAGCTACAAATATGAAATTCTATAATTTTAAAGATATGAGACATTATGAAAATGATTGTCCAAAACATCATGTAAATATGGATTAGATGAAGAAAAATGATCAAGGTCAAGCTTATTATATTACTACAGTCAAAGTGGAATTATTAATTTAATTTTGTTTTTGGAATCTAGAATTATGTTATTATATTTTTATTATAAAAATAATGCGATATATAAGGGATTTACTAAATTATATCTTTATTAAGGATTTGGAATCATAAATTATTTCATTAAATTATATGGGGTTATAAATGTATTTATCAATAAGATATGAATTATGTTGTTTGTGGAATTTGATGTTACCATTGATTTTGGAATGTTAGAGACCATTTTAGACTGTTAATTTGGACAAAATTATTTTGGAAAAGTCGTAAGGATGGAATGGATTAATTTGAACATTAAATAGAATTTTTTAAGGTAAAAAAATTCTTATAGATATTTATCGAATGTTATAATAATATAGTTTTAGAAAAAATACAACTCGTAGGTCAGGAGACAACCCATCACTTTGGAAAAGGCTACAGGAATCAAACCCACAACTGGAGTACAATAAGGCTTTATCACCTACCAGAGTCCTACAGGAAGTACCTAGTTAGTATAACATATTTTTCATTATTTAAACTATATAAGTTCATTTTTTTAACAATATAATATTAATATAAATATATTATTTTGAAATTTTATTATCTTTTGGAATGAAAGATGAGTTTGTAGTATAAATTTTTTAAAGTATGGAAATATTCTTGTCATATAATTATGTTTCATTATATTCTTATTCTATAAAGTATATTTATTCTTCAACTATAGTTAAAGAATCATGAAACCAAAAATGTGTTCATATTACTTTTTTTGATGAATCAAATGTCCCATAAAAGCATCACAGATTTATAGCTTTGTGGTTGTAAATTTTTTTCCAAATAATGTTCCATATCACTCTACATTACATGTCCATATTTTTCTACATGGAGCCATAATTTGTGATATCTCTGGTGACCTTCTTACTTCCTTTTATTTATTTTAAAATGGATGTCTCATTAATCCATTTCACAATGTGGGATTTACACAATGATATTTTGAAATGAAAAACCCTATGTTTTCAGTCCTGAGTTTACATTGCGAGTGCACAATTTATTGGAGGAGGGTATAATGAAATACCATAAGACATTATAATATTTTAATTTCTAAATAAATTTATTTTTTTCTTTCTTTTTACTAAACACTATGTTACTAGTATAGTGCACAAAACCATGTGTTGGCTTACGTTACATGAAAGGCACAGTTTTACAAAAAATATATATTAATAAATGATTATTTTATAATATAACATAGATATTAAATTAGTGGTTATTAATAGTATTAAGAATATTTTAAATTATATATATAATTTTAATGTTCTTCTTGTATGACTTGATATAATAATAAATACATTTTTTCAGATAAAATAAGTATTTTAAAAAAATCAGTTTTTCCACCTTTTAATGGAAAACAAATATAAAATTAACTATTTTACACTTTTAAATATTAAATTTGACAAAATAAAATTCTTCTTGTAATAGAGACATCAAAATTTATTTTCTATAAGTTTTTTTGTTTTTCTGATAACATTCAAATTTTATTGAATAATAAAAACATACTTCATTTTAATTCAAACATGGTTTTTCATATAATATATTTGTGTTTTTAGATTATCATTTTAAATGGTTTTAATTAATTATTATATTAATTATTAATAATTTAATATAATTTTGGTTATTGGAGTTATTTTGAAAATAAAATTAGATATAAACACATGTCGGTCTTTTGATGGGATTTAAATTTAAAAACTTCATTTTCCCATTTTATCAATAAGGATTAATTTTAAATTTAATAATGAAATCTATAGGTTTTAAATTTTAAAAAATGGATTCCATATTTAGAATCATTGGGTCTGAATTATGTAAATAGGTTCCTTTGGTTTTGGGGCATTATGAAAAGTAACTTTAGTAAAACAATTATTACCATAGTTAAGGGTATATTAGGTAATTAAAGGTAAACATAATACTGTAAAATTATACTAACATAGGTAAAAATACCATTGGATGACTAAATACTAACCTTATCATATATTTTTATAAATGGAATCATTTAGTGGCCCTTGAACAAGAATATGACTTGAATATTATTAAAATTAATGAATGTCACAAACTATCAAACTCTCATTTATTATAAGTATAATAATTTTAATATATATATATAGATATAACATAAATTATAAATATTATATGTAAGGATAAAATAATTACATACCTCATAAAAATTTATTTAAAATGTTTATAGATTAAATAATTACCATTAATGATGTTACAATAGTGAGGTACAAATTATTTTATTAATAGAAAAATCAAACAAGTGGAATTAAACATATTAATATTAATATAATTCGACTTAATTAATGACAAAAACTAATTTTATAGACACAATATACATGTTATTAAAATACTGGTTGTATTGTTTCGAAGTTATCATGTTGTTTTTGATATTTTTAAACTGTTTTAATAATGGTTAAATTCAAAATATAAGGATACATTTATGGCCTACACATGCCCAAAATTAATTGTTTGAGGTGATATAGAACCATAATTATCTTATCCTTCATATAAATCACTTTGGAGATTTTTAAAAATGAAAATCAATTTATAATAAATTAATATGTTAAAATCATCCAAAAGTACCCCTCACCTCTCTTATAAAAGAGAACATTTCCTTCTCTTAAATTCACACCTAAAAATCTATTTTTCTCATCCAATACCTCCCATTTATCCTAAAAAAATCCCTTAATACATAATATATGCTATATTATGGGTATAAATCCATCATAAGGTTTTCTTTTGAACAAATCAAAATAAAGGAACCCGAAAAAGAGGTCGTTGTTTTGTCACCTCTTTCAAAGATCTTTTCTTCTTCTATTTTCTCTTTCTATATTGTTTCCATACCAAAATAAAAAATATATTATATTAAATATACTATGATTTTATTATAATCATTGGAAAACCATATTCCTAATTTTATCCATCCTGTGAATAATAATATCACCATGAGTGTGTACATACGACTTACTGTCTCCCCACTATATTGTAATTTTTTATTCAAGAGTACATTATTTGGATGGGTATAATGATGAGTATGATGGATATAAAAAAATTATATATCATTATAATCATTATGTAAACTTAATATACCATACAATTCTATACCATTTAACCATAAAGGGAATGATACTTTAGCTCGGGTGTATGTACGACCTACCGTATCCACTACGCGGTTAGATTCATTCTCCACATTAACCATTCGAGAATGATAATAAAATTTATATGATTAAAAATAATAATTATTATCTTAATATAATTCTTTTTAAAAATATAATACATCCTATGAATAAAAAACATGACTTCAACGACAAAATAGGAATGGGAAAACGATGTAGTTAACACATAAAACAATGGTAATACTAAAATATTATTAACAAAACGATATAAGAGGATCATATATGATATCATAAAAATGGATATGGTTATGGTATGCTTTTTTAACATACATTAATCATTAAACATGTGGATAAAACACCCTATACTAAAGCAATGTACAAGGTAGGGGTTAATTTCAAAATCTTATTTTTATCCAAGATCATTTATATATAGGTATCTACTTGGAAATATTTATAATCTATTTACAATTTTAATAAAAACAATTTAAATAATTTTTCCTTAAAATTGTTTAAATTCATTTATACCCATGTTTTACTTTTTATTAAACATTGAAAGGATTATTTCGGTCGATTTCCAAAAATGGCACTTTGTATCCCTTTCGAAAAATTAAGGAAAGAATGTTTTTTAACTTATACAGTGTGGGATGATTTTTCTTCCATTATGTCACCTTAACATTATGAATCATACCTTACAATCTTACAAGGTTATTTCAGAAAATAATATCTTTGTGCTGCTTGTAATATATTTCAATGTAAATAAGGGATATTTCTATTAAAAAGTTTTAATGGTTTTTTCATATTATTTTCATCTATGTAAACATCCTTTGTTGGATTTTATGCTTAATTGAGGTCGATTTATTAAAAGTTTTATGATATGTTTGACAGTTTATGTGGTATTATAATACCATTAATGGTTTATTGTTAAAGTATTATCATTTTTTATACTTGTTTTAATATGAATGTTTATGTTATGCTTCACCCTTTTCATATGATGAATGTATTGGACTTAGTATGTGATGGGAGGGGACATAAATAGCCCCTCTATGCATTGGTTGGTCTTATATGACAAAATAGATATGGATTTGGCTTAGGCCTTAACAATTAATTTTCATATGTCTGGGTCGAAGCCTCGACTGTATCTTTCAGATGTTCAACATTATGAATTCCCTCATTATAAGATTAGTTATTGATATTAAATGTGATTACAAAACTAGTAGAATATCCATTTTGAAGTTTAAATGGAATTATTTATTTTATTATTTCCATATTAGAATATGGATTATGTTTAAAAGGCTTTTATTTTAATTTTATACTTTTCCTTACAAGTTTATTCTTATTTATGATAGCTTTTACTATATTATTTACTCTTACTGAGCATCTGAGCTCATCACTTTATTATATTTTACTTTCCCATGATGCTAAGAAGGGTTTTATGATTTATATGTAGGGATAAGTGAGAAGAATGATGGTGTTATCAATGAATTATCTATGTTGTAGTTTATGGTTTGAATTGTAATATAAATTTCATGAATATGATCTATAATCCAATAATGCTAAACTAATAGGTTCTTCGGGATTTGATTCATTTTAATCATTACAATGTATTAAAATAATGCATTGTATCTATGATTATTGGGTCTGGACATTACACAGGACATTTATAATTAATTATAACTTATTATAAAAAATTATGACACTTAACATAAATATTAAATATCTCCTAAATATTCATTATGCATCATCCACTCACTAAACTTATAAGGATCCAACCTTAAAACATTGCATAATATTTAATTAAATGAATAATTCCCATTGAGGATATTTTTTTGGTTTAGAGTTTTAGTGAATTAGGCCATAACTATTACATTACATCTCAAAAATTACAAAGTATACACTTCAACTCAGTTTCAATTTTTTCTTAAAATAAAAACACTTTAAAAATATAGTCATGTGTAATTCTTGGTTTTTGATAGCATGAGTCTTCCTTGATCCCATCATTGACAGTATTCATCTTTAAGTCCTATGAAAAACATTTCAAAACTTGGGATGAGAATAAAAATCTCAATAACGGTTAAAAATAAAGAAGGAAAAATTATCCCACTAATAAATAAAAATCAATGAAACCATACTTTTCAATCATAACATACCTCATTAAATCATAAGATTTATTAATAACACACAGAAATCATAAATCACAAATGTAACATATGACATTCATAACATACCTACATTGTATCTTTCACAGCTATGTAGGGAGTTACATTTGGAATACCCATGACAGTATATTCCCTTATTCTCTAAGGATAAACATTTACATTTACCTCCATCATGTTACCCAATACATTTGAGAGCTATCTCGGGCTCACCCCACCCTATGATTATCACATAACCACCCGTATATGTAAGAAATGCCCAAGAACCATAAAATAATCCTAACACATAAGAAAAGAATAAAGGTAAGATAACATTTCAATATTCCAATCACAATATATCATTTCAAGATATTTAAATAATAAATTCTTTTTCAAAACCATTTTCCAAACCATTTAAAATATTTAATTAATATATTTTTGGATCAAAGTGTCTCGTACCACATTGAATCTTTTAAAGGAATTAATATTTTAAAAAATAAATTTCCATTAAAATAAAACTTAAAAAACATTTTGAAAACATGGAAAGTAATGATAATGATTTAGAATAATTATTATTTAAAACATTTAAAACAATGTTTTAGTTAAAGAGTCCCTTACTAGTTGATAAAATACTTGAATAAAAATAATTACGGAATAAAATTAAATAAGGATTATAATATCATGATAATAATGATATTAATGATATAATATGTCAAAGGGATGTATATACACCATATAAAAGTGAATTGGTGTATAAAAACGAATAAGTCTCAATGAAATGTAAAATGAGACAAAAATCCCTTACAAAGATCATATAAATGACGCAAGAATTTATCAAGGGGTGATTATGTGTTGAAAAAGTGTATCCACACAAAGGGAAGTGTAAATTAAAAAAATAAATAAATAAATAGTGATTCCTCACATAATCTTGGCATAATATAATCAATAAAGTATGCGTAATACCCAATGAGAGGAAATTGAGTTTAGAAACTCCCTTACAAAAATTCGGCAGCCTAATGATGTGACTTGAATAAATTAATAAAATGAATTGATGATAGAGAGAAGTGTCTCTCATCACATGGAATTAAAATATAAATAAATATGGATATAGAATAAAATATCCCAACATAATATAACGGAGATTAAAACACATAACATAAAATAAGTCTTTGACTAAAAGATGAGGGTGAAAGGTTGTCGTAAAAAGAACATATCATTACATTAAGGATAAATTAATGACATAATTATGTGTGAAAAATATAAATACAACCAATATAAGTGGATATTATGTTTAAAAAAATAAAAGGTCGTTCACACATATTTATATCTTGACATAAAAAATAAGTAGAAGTTCAACCCAAAGAATGGAAATTGGGTGAAGAAGTTCCCTTACCTCGTGTCCGACTTGACTCGTTTTTTCTTTGTTATTACTGAATAATAAACATATCTTAATTTATATTTTCTTGAGAACCTTTTAGAATTTTATTATTCCTTTAATATCACTTATTAACTTGCAATAACAATTAGATAATTATTTTAGTTCATATCGGGCACTTTGTCGATGTTTGGAATTTGAGTTAAAAATGACCTTGTAATAATTCTAATTTGTCCATATGGTCAAAAGTACATTATCTCCCGAATTATATTCATGATTTATATATCATATGTATCATATATATATAGTATATATGTATTTATAAAATTACATAACATTTGGACATAATAAATGGAATTCACCCCTCATGGAGATGGTGTGTCATACGTACGCATGAACGCTACCTTCATTTCTTTTTTTCATTTTTAAAGAAATGAAAACATAATGATAAATAAGTATATTATAATTACAGTATAATATTATATGTTATATACAATACATAATTTCATTAACACCATCATTTATACATTCCATGTATGGTATGAACGAGTCATATCGCTTTGAGGGGGCGGTAGTCTGCACTTCCTCAAATGAAATTATCATATTTATAAAAAATTATAAGCATAAAAGTATGTTATAAATGATAATTAAAGAAGGAAATTGAAAAAATAAAATAAAATATATATCATATATAATTACATTTACATCATAATTTCCACCATGATAGGCGGTTGAAGATATTTTAGCATTCATCGTTTTGTGAGGCAGTAGTTCACCGTTCATAGAAAGAGTATGTACGTATCCATTAGAGGGAGGTTTGTGGAAGTGTAGTTTGAGTAATTCTCATAAAAAAACCTAGTATATTTATGATACTGTTTTTGTTATAAAATAAATTTGTAAATATATTTTAGGGGGTTGGAGAAATAAAATAAAACAAAAGGACTTAAGAGAAGACATTACCTTTAAATTGGGTATCTCCCTTTTGTTTGAACCAAAAGGTTTACTTGAATTGCCTTCTGCTAAGGGGAAGGATTGTAGGAGGAATAGAAATATGTATGGAGATTAATTGGGTGGAGTTTTGATGAGACAAAGTTCTTGAGAGGTGTGATTAATGGGTTATAGGTGGTGTCATTTTATAAGGGGGAGGAGGGGCTCTTTAGGAAACTTTGAAAGTATTTTTTTATTATAAACATATTTTCGATTTAAAAAGGTCCAAAACAAATTATATTAAATGATAATATGACTCTTGTTTGAAATAAAATTATACAATAATAATGGGATAGTTTTGGTATATTTTCTAAAATTTTATAATCTCATTTATTTAAATCATTTATTAATAAGGTAATCCCTGCATCATCATTATGTCATAAATAATTTTATTTATTTGACGTCTAAAAATTATATATAATTTACCATGATATAGGAAATATTTTTATATTTCAAATAAATATTTATATTCTAATATATATCTTATATACCCCATATAAAAATTATCTTAGTAAAAAGATTCATGTTTATGTTATTTTTGTCCTCGCTTTAAATTAATTAATATAAAGTGTCATTATCACTCCAAAGTGGCTATATGGGGTCCCAAAATCGACCCAAGGATGCCAATGGTTGTTAATTTATCATCTAGTAGTGTTATAACAAGTGTATGGGTAATTTAATATTATTATAATATTATTTTTCACTCTTATTTACCAGATTTACCCTTTAACCATGGTAAATAAAATATTTAATGAAGTAAATATTCATAATGTCTAAAAATAAAAGTTACATATTTACACAATTTGAACCTCCTAATTAAAAATAGGGAATTCATATTTCCAAATTAAAACACATAAGTGGAAGAAATTAATTTAAAATTAATTCTTTTTTCAAAATAAAAAAGTGTGTTTTTAAGAAATAATAACTATCAAAAGATTTACCTTTGTTTGTGTCCAAATTAAGAGTTAAATTACTTAAAATTACAAAAATTGGATTAAATGGTAAAATCATAATCCAAATACACTTTAAAACCAATTAAAATAACAATCTAAATATATAAATATATTATATTAAAAGGTAGTTTTGAATTAAAATACAGTATTTTCACGATTCATTAAAAAATGAGCATTATTAGAAAAATAAAAAAAAATTATCCAAGGTTAATTTTTATTTTCCAATTCTAAATAAGCTTATTATTTTGTCAAATAGAACTTCTAAAAGTGAAAAAACTATATTTAATAATGTTTCACCATCAAAAGGCGGTAAATTGTTCTTTTAAAGAATATTAGAGTGTTTATGCTTAAAATTGGATTCATTCACATTTTAGTCTTCTAACTTTTATTGGATAAATGTAAAAATATTTAATAAACTTGTGTAATCATATTTTAGTTAGTTATATTCATTCCCGCTAATGCAATGGCTATGCGTTGACTACCATTTAAAATAATAGTATTATATTATTATATTTTAGTATAACTCAATGTTTTGTGAAATGTAAGATTTCAAAGAAACTCATTGTTACGTATCAGGTATGGCATCAAACATAGCACCTACTTTAAAGTAAAATTAATATTTAATTCCCAAATATTAATAAATATGAAAATGGCATATTCTTTATTTACCTGGGATGTTACATCCTTCCCCTTTTGGAAATTGCGTCCTCAAATTTTAAAATTGGGCTTAGAAATTTCATTAAAAGTCCCACATCAAAAATATAGTCAATAAAACTATCACTTTAAATAAAATAATGAAATGATTAAAGGTCATATGTGATAACACATACAAGGATTCCACAAAAACATGGATATGTAAATGAAAACTAACCATCATGTTCTGATGGAGAGTGATAGAAAACATGATCTGGAGAAAGTTAACAACCAAAAAACCAAAAACGTTTGATTGGTCAAACGGTATTTGATTCCCCAGTATGAAAAGTAAATGGACAACATTTTTATTTTAGGTTCATTTTCATAATTTTGAGGAATTATTTTAATAATTAGAATATGAATATACAGAAATATAGTTACTTTTCAAGTGGAGTTTCATATTTTAATTTGTTTTAACAAAAACTCATATTTTCTCCAAACGATGAGTATTCAAGATGACTTGGTCACACCTGAAGTACTGGAAACATCATCTAGAAAATCAATTAATCCAAAAAAGGTTAAATATGTATTTCCCCTATATTTAGACATTAACCAATACCAAAATGATTATTACGAGATTAGATAATACTCAAAAAGGATAATACTTCATAGAAATAAATACTGCTCTTAATCTCAAATATTCAAAAACAATACCAAAAGTTCAACAAAGACCATTCAATAAACAACTGTCCTTAAAATTAAGCAATGTAATCAAAATTAATATTGAATCCCAAAACTCGGAATCATTTAATCACAGTCTTTATTAGTAAATCTTAACATTTATCCCCAAATAACATCAACTACTCATAAAGTCACATACTGAAAATTAATTACCTTAATCACATATTCTATATTATAATATAACCATTTCTATAAATAACCCAAATCTTTATATGTTCATAATAAAAACATAGATTTTTTCAAAATAAAATTTCAACCATTACACCACAAATGAAATCTAATAGTATTATATTTTCCTTAGGCGTATAGTGTTTCTATAAAAGAGACAACATATTCTGAAATAACTGTTATCACTTGATCCCCAAATCATTTTATTACACTATGGATATCCATCTGATAAAACATAATATCTCAAATCAACTTATTTTTGATCAATAAAATCATTTAAATAAAAATAATAAGTCATACTCACTAGTGACTTTACATAGGCTCGAGGTAGGTGATGTGCCATTGTCGCCCTTCGGTTGTGGGTTCGATTCCAAAGGCCTTTCCGGATGTGACAGGTTCTCACTCATCTTACAGGTTTTCCTTTTTATAAAACTCTAAAATAACCCTAACATGTTTTAACCTCAAAATTTGTCTTATACCTTTCATTTTCTTCCCAATAAATTAAGACCTCAACATATTATATATTTTAATTTTTTCACCTCCATATGATATAGTAAAACTATTCCCTATTGAAAGAACATCATTCCTTGATCACGGTGTCCACCTTGATTAATCATCATCTTTTCCACATAGATAAACGGTCCATGAATTGCAATAATGATTTAGAGAGCATTCAAAATCATCTGCTTCATTTCTCCAAATGCACCTTGTACAACTTGGTTCATATGGGTGTTCACAGAAAATTAGTTTCGGATAAAAATCATGTATGACATATAATTTCAAAACATCTAATAAAACATTATTTTTATAAAATAGTCAGACCAAGCTTGAGTTGAAACATTCAATCAATGGTCCTTTTAAAATACCATAAGTATGTGATGAAAGATTATAATTTATAAGAAAATATAAATAGGTTGCGCAAGGGTCTCCTTCTTCAACACCTTTTTCAAAATCATAATGTGCTTCAAAATTTGGTGACAAGGTAAAATATTTGAAAATTCCCTGATAATATTTACCTATATTGAAAATATGAGAATATTGAGAAAATAAGATTTGATTAAATATAACCCGTGATCCACAATGATATCGAGGTATAGAAGAGGTGTTTGATATCTCAAATAATTTCTTGCAAGTGAGTTGTATGTTAGAAAATTTTTCAGAGTCATCTAGACATGACATTGAAATAATTATTTCAAGTAAGTCATCAGGAAGAGATAGGAATATCATTTGAGATCTTCCTCCTTACATTTGTAACAAACTATCCTTGATCTGAAAAAGTTACAGAATAAGGAATTAACTTAAAGAACAAACATAGATACTAACCATGTGTCTAACCAAAACTCCTAATTCTTAAATTTTTCTAAACCAACCTTTGATGACATGTATAAGGACTCAGCCTTAATACATTTCCTAATCTTGAATTAAATGAATAATTTACATTGAGGATCTTTTAAGTTTTATAGTTTTAGAGAATTAGGCAATAACTATTACATTACATCTCAAAAATTACAATGTAGACACTTCTACTCAGTTTCTGTTTTTTTTCATAAAATAAAAACTCTTGAAAAAAATAGTCATGTCTAGTTCCATGTTATAGATAGAATGATTTTTCCTTAATACCATCCTCGATCCTATTCACATTTAAGTCATTTGAAAAACATTTAAAAATGTAGGATGAGTATAAAAATCTCAGCAAGGGTTATAAAATAAGAAACAGAAACATTATCCCATAAATAAATACAAATCAATGAAACCATACTTTTTAGTCACAACATACCTCATTAAATCATAAGATTTATGAATAACACACACAAATCATAAATCATAAAGGTAACTTATGAAATTCATAACATACTTACCTTGTACCACTCACATATACGTAAGGAGTTACGTTTGGAATACCCATCACAGTATATTCCCTAAATCTTTTTGGAGAAACATTAACGTTTACCTCTTTTGCGTTACCCAATGCATTTGAGAGATATCTCAGGCTCACCCACCCTTGGTTTATCACAGAACCACCTGTATATGTAAACAATGCCCAAGAACCATAACATAATGATTAAAAATAACAAATTCATAAAGTAAAGATAACATTTCCATATTATAATCACAATATATCATTTCAAGATATTGACATAATCAATGATTTGTCAAAACCTTTTTCAAAACAATTTAAACCATTTAATAAAGATATTTTTTAATCAAAGTGTCCCATACCACTTTGAATATTTTAAAGAAATTAATATAATAAATAATTATTTTTTATATAAATAAATCCGAAAAACCATTTTGAAAACATAGAATTTTATGAGAATGATTTAGAAGAATTATTCTCTAAAACAATGTTTTAGTTAAAGAGTCCCTTAAAAGTTGAGAAAATACTTGAATAAAAATATTTATAGAATAACATTAAACAAAGCTTATAATATTATGATAATAAGGAAATTCATGATATAATATTTCAAATGACATTATGTACTCCCACAAAAAAATATCACATTATAGGGGGTTATTTAGGGGGGGTTATACACACCCCCCTATAAATTCATTTTTTGTAACATTAGAGGGGGTTCTGCATAACCCCCTCTAATCATCGAATTTAGAGGGGGTTAAGAAACCCCTCTAAAATCATTCTATATAAAAATTATAGGGGGAATTTTGTACAACCCTAGTTAATCATCAAATTTGGAGTGGGTAATGGACCCCTCTAATTGACCCCCCTTTAAATTTTTTAATATTATTTTTTAATATCTAGTTGGATTTTAGAGGGGGTTTAAAACCCCATCTTATATCTTAAATTATAGGGGGTTAAAAACCCCTTAAAATGTCTTAAATTAGAGGGGGGTTTAAAACCACTATAATTTCTTAAATTAGAGGGGGTTCAAAACACATTCTAATGAATTAAAGGGGGTTCAAAACCCTCTCAAATTTAATATATTACATTGTTTGTGAACCCCCCCCCCCCCAATTATTTTTTAAAAAAGAAACATACATAATATATATATATATATATATCAACATATATATACATACATATATGTACATACATATATATAAATATATATATGTACATACATACATACATACATATATATATATAATTAAAACACAATATATACATGTATTTAATTATATTATATAAACATATTATATAAAATATTTATATGATTGAATTTAACTGTATTTATATTTATATATAAATATGTATAATATTATGTATATTAATATTTATTTATTTTTAAAAAAATTATTTCATATAATATTAAGTATAAATGTGTATATATTATATTTCATATAATATTGATTATATATAATACACAAATTAATTATATAAAATATAAAATTTTATTTTATATAACATTTAATAAATACTCCTATAAATCTTTTTTCATAAAATATTAATTGTATATAATATAATTATTTGAATAACATTTATTTCATATAATAATTATTATATATTAATTCTATATAATATTATATTACTTATAAAAATAAATATATATATTAATGGAAATAATAATAAATATATGTATTGAAATTCATTATATAAATATATATTAAAACACTTTTTATAAAGATATTAAGTAAATACTTAAATATATATATATATTATTTAAATAAACATGTATATAATATATACATATGTATTTTATTTTATAAAAAAGTTACATAAATATATAATATAAATTAATTTAGAATAATATATGTATGATATAATCATAAAATAATTGTACAGTATTTATAAAACCAATATATAGTTTTTATAGTTTAAAAAATAGGTATACTAATAATAATAATAAATATTTTCATTATTATCATACACACACACATACATATATATATAAGTATTTAAAAATAATTGAATAAATATATATTATAATTATATTATATCTATAAATATTAAAAAATACACAAACAAACATAGAGAAGTATAAATGTATTTATAAATATATATTTATATATGTGAATGTAATTATTTAAATATATTATATGAATAAACATATATAATATTTAAATATTTATTAAAGTATATAAATAATTAATATAAATATATTTATAAATATATAAACATTTATATATTTTATATAAAATTTATATATAGGTTATTATTTATATGTATTGATATATATTATCTAAATAATATTTTCTTAAATAAACAATCACACACACACACACACATATATATATATATATATCAACATATGTATATATAACAATTAAAACAAATCGACCTCGTGGTTGGCTATTCCGTGTATTGTGTACCGTCGAGGGGTCGACCTGGGTTCGAATCTCAGCTCCCACGGAAATTATTTTATGCAAGGTTAAAACAGGAGGGGCTTGTGAGACACATGTAACGAGGAAGAGTGGGAAATGTCTGGTAATGGTATATGGGTACGGGAGAGGGGCGGATCAGCAAGGGTAAAACCGGGAAAGGGGAATAGGAGATGGGTGTGGGAAAGAGGGGAGAGGGGAGTGAGGGAGGGGAGGAGCTGGATGGGTAAAACAGGAAGGGGGCTGGGATGAGGCTGGGGTGGGGACTCGGAAAAAATTAAATGGGAGGGGTGAGGGATGGTGCAGGACGAGGATTGGGGTGGGACTAGGGAAAAATGTGTAAAAAAGATTGCATTTGGAACGGTTGTGAAAACTTCCCCTATTGTAGCCGCCATTAGGGGCAGTTTAAACTGCCCCTAATGCACTCCATTAATGGCGGTTTCTGCTAAAAACGCCTCTAATGCAAGTATTTTCAGTGAATTTAAATCAGAAATAGAGGGGTTTATACCCCTTCTAATGTATATGCTTCTAAAGACTCTGTGATTTTACTAGATCTTCTTCAAAACAGCCTCTAATGATAGTAGGCGGGCACATTAGCGGCGGTTCCTCACAGCCACCGCTAATTTCTTTAGAAGGGGTTATAACCCCTTATAAAGTCAAAAATAACCCTCTATAATGTATCCATTGTTTAGTTACCGTATAAAAGTTAATTGGTTTATAAAAATTAGTAAGTCCCAATGGAATGTAAAATGAGACAAAAATCCATTATAATGATCTTATAAATGACGTAAGAATTTATCAATTGGGTGATTATCTGTTTCAAATGTATATCTAAACAAAAATAAGTATAAATTAAAACATAAATAAATAAATAGTTATTCCACATATAATATTGGCATAATATAATCAATGAAGTATGTTTAAAACCCAATGAGAGGAAATTATGTTTAGAAATTCCCTTATAAAAATTCGGCAGTCTAACGACGTCACATAAAAAAATTCAAAAAATGAATTTATGAGAGAGAAAAGGGTATTTCATCAAATTGAAATAAAATATATATAAATAATGATATATAATAACATATCCCAACATAATATAATTGAAATTAAAAGACATAACATAAAAGAAGTGTTTGGCTAAAAGAGAAGGGTGAATGTTTCCCATACAAGGAACATATCATAACATTAAGAATAAATCAAAGACATAATTATATGTGACAAATATAAATACACCCAATATAATTGTATATAAATTTTAAAACAGTCAAATGTCATTAAAACATATTTATATCATGACATAATCAAGAACTGTAATTTCAACCTAAAGAATAGAAATTGTGTGAAAAAGTTCCCTTACCTCGTGTCGGACTTGACTCATTTGTTCCTTTTTCATCCAGAATAATAAACATATGTTAACTTCTACATTATTACAAACATTTTTCATGTTTATTATTCCTTTTATAAAATTTATTACCTTACAATAACAATTAGTTAATTATTTGAGTTCGTATCAGACATTTTGTTGATGTTCGGAATTTGAGTAAAACATGAACTTGTTATAATAACAATTTGTCCATGTGGTCAAAAGTACATTATCTCCATATTATATTAATGATTTTTATATCATATATATTGTATATATTCAGTGTATATGTATTTATAATAGTCCATAACATTTGGACATAAGAAGTGAAATGCACCATTCATGGAGATGGTAAGCTGTAAGTACGTATGAACGTTGCTTTCATTTATATTTTTTCACTTTTAATGAAATTAAAAAATAATGATACATTGGTATATTATAATTTCAGTATAAATTCATATTTTAAATACATTATATAATTTTATTAACACCATCATTTATACGTTCCATGTTTGGTTTGAATGAGTCATATCACTTTGAGGGGGAGGTAGTCCTCACTTCCTCAAATGAAATTATTGTATTTATACAACATGAAAAGCATAAAAATATGTTCTAAATTATAATTACAGAATCATATTGAAAAAATAAAATAAAATCTCTATCATATATAATTATAGTTCCATCATAATGGCCACCATGAGATATGGTCGAAGATATTTGAACAATTATCGTTTCGTGAGGCAGTAGTTCGCCGTCCACATAAACAATATGTTTGTATCCATTATATGAAGGTGTGTGGAATTTTAGTTTGAATACTTCTCATAAAAAAATCTAGTATATTGAGGATATTGTTTTTGTAATAAAATAAATGAATAATGAGATTTTAGTGGGCTGGAGAAGTAAAATAAAAGAAAAGTACTTAAGAGAAGATGTTACCATTAAATCAGGTATCTCCCTTTGGGTTGCACAAAAAGGTTTACTTGAATTGCCTTATTCATTGGGTATGGATTCTAGGAGGAATATAGGGATGTATGGAGCTTAATTGGTATGATTTTGGAAGATCCAAGGGTCTTGAGATTGTGAGTAATGAGTTAGAGGTGGTGTCCTTTTATAAGGGGGGGCTCTTTTGGAATGTTTGAAAGTATTTTTTTATTATAAACTTATTTTCTGTTTCAAAATGTCCAAAACTCATTAAATTCAATGATAAGATGAATCTTGTTCTAAATAAAATCATCCAATAATAATTGGACAGGTTTTGGATATTTTTTTTAAAATTCTATAATCTCATTTATTTAAATCATTCATTAATAATGTAATCACTGCATCATCATTGTGTCACAAATAATTTTATTTATTTGATGTCTAAATTTTTTAAATAAAATACCATGATGTAGGAAATATTTTTATATTTCAAATTAATATTTATAGTCAAAGAGACAACTTATATAAACACATATAAATTTTTTTTAGTAAAACGATTAATGTTTATGTTATTTTTATCCTTACTTTAAATTAATTAATATAAATTATCATTATCACTCCCATGTGGCTCCATGAGGTGCTAAAATCGATCCAAGGATGACCATAGTCGGAAATGTATCAAAAAATAGGGTTAGGACAAGTGTACGGGTAATTTAATACTATTATAATATTATTTTTCGCCCTTAGTTACCAGATTTACCGTTTAACCATGGTAAATAAAATATTTATTGAAGTAAATATTCATAATGTCTAAAAATAAAATTTAACTATTTATAAAATTTAGACCTCCTGATTCCAAATATGGAATATTTTTTTCTAAATTCAATATAAAGAAGTGGAACAAATTAATTTAAATTTAATTCTTGTTGTTAAAACAAAAAGTGTGTTTTTGAGAAATAAAAACTATCAAAATATTTACATTTTTTATGTCCAAATTAACATTGAATTAACTTACAATTAACAAAATTGGATTAAATGGTAAAAATATAATCCAATTAAACGTTAAAACCAATTAAAATAAAAATATATCTATATAAATAAATTATATTAAAAGAAAGTTTTAAATTAAAATGCAGTATTTTTTTAACTATTTGTTAAAAAATGAACATTATCAGAAAAATACAAAAAATTCATCCAAAGTAAAATTTGATGTCCCGATTCTAAATAATAGTATTATTTTGTCAAAAGTAACATATAAAAATTGAAAAAAAAACTATATTTAAAAATGTTTCTCAATCCAAAGGAGGTAAATCAAGCTTTTAAAGAATATTTGAGTGTTTGTGCTTAAAATTGGATTCATTCACATTTTATGCTTCTAAATTTTATTAAAAAAATATAAAAACATTTAATAAACATGTTTAATCATATTTTAGTTAGTTTTATCCATTCCCTTTAATAAAATAGCTATATATTTACTACTATTTAAAATAATAATATTATATTATTATTTTTCGGTATAACTCAACGTTTTGTGCAATGTAAGATTTTAAAGAAACCTGATGTTTCTTATCAGGTATGCCATATAACATAGCAACCCATTTAAATTATAATTAAAATTTAATTCCCAAATACTAATAAATAAATAAAAACTTATATTATTTATTTACATGGAATGTTACAAAAATCATGACCAACAAGGCGTGGTCTACTCTAACGTGAACCTAAACATAAGCCAAACAAATTATTTGAAATATTTCATTATTTAGATAGACTATTTCATCAATGTTTAGTAGGAAATATAGTGACCCAGGGTTATCATACAAGAATATTGTATCTTTTTATATGAATATACATTATATTATAAAAACACATTCATGAGGACTAAAGATGTTTAGCGTTTTTAGAAAGATGAAACACAATATTTTTAATTCATAAATTATCCTAAATTTCACCCATAATGTTCATCCCATTTTTAACTCATAATTTAAAACATATCATCATAACATGGGGGAGAGAAACATAAGAAATGATGAACATATATTATCATTAAGGGTATGAAAGGTAAATAAATGAGCATGGAATAATCTTAGGGGTCTGAGAACATCAGGATAACTTTTGAATAACCATAGCCTTCATCTTAGATTACATACTCTAAAGTGATGGGAAAAATTTTTGTAGTTCATAAGTCATAAATCCCTTCAATATAAAAGAACATATTACATTATTGAATAACATTGGAATAAGGCATATATTTGTGGTAAACACATCATATTATAACATCGAACAAATGTATATATTGTTCCAGGTTCACTCATTATGATAAATACATGATCATAGGCCCTCACATATATTTATGGATATCCAACCAGGTCTATGCATAACATTTTGGAAAAGAGAGACAGGTCCATGCATAATATTGAGAACATATAATCACGTTAATTCATAATATTATAAACATGTAATTAGGTTGAAACATAACATTGTGAACATGTATTAAGGTTCATGCATAATATTTTGAACATGTAGTCATATCCATGCATTACATATTTACTAATGAGTTTTCTAATATTACACAACATAATAAAGGGAGATATAGGTCCCACCTATCACATAATCAAAATCATTTGTATGTGTTCTACATGATCATAAAACATTCATCAGATCATAAACCATGAAATAAAATGTGTTTCATATACATTTCATTATGTCATAACATATGGAAAATATGCAGTTTGTATAATACATTCATGACTTCATCATACATAACCGGTGAAAATAACAAGGTTTCATAATGGCGTTATCATGGTATAATGCATGGATGAGAAACAGGTTTTATAAATATGCTATCATCATAAAGATAAACCATTAATTGAGGGGATAAAAATTGTATCCTTGGTTTATATCCCCTATATAGAATTAATTTTAACAAAGGATTTCATATTATTTTGAAAATAATTATGAATGATTAATCACTTTTGACATTTATTGAGGAAGATAAAATTTATTTAAAAATAAATTTTCAAATTATAAAACATTTTCTAATTATTTTTTATTGATAACGGACATGAAAAAATATAAATGAACGTTTAAAATAAATTTAAAACATTTCATTGGGAATATATACTTTCCACATTGAAAAAAATCTCTTTAGAACATAAAACATTTAAAATCATTTTATATGAAAATAATATTAAGAACATATAAGGAAGCATTAAATATCATTTAAATATTTTATTGGGGAAAATATAATATTAGACATTTAAAAACACATTTCTATAAAACATAATGAAATTTTAAAATACTTTTTTGAAAATAGTCCTGAAACAATACAATTTAATCTTTAGAAAATTGATTAGTTATGGAATCAGAGAATTTTGTTCATGCCAAACATGTAAAAATGATGATTTATTAGAAATTTTCAATTAAAATAAGGAAAAAATATTTTTGAAAACACCTAAAGGCTCTATATTGTTGCTTTTAGATAATAAAATTTTTAATAATTTGTTTTAAAATAATGAACACATTTTCAGAAAAAAAATTATGAATGCATGGTTTTAGATTAAAATGGATTTCTGAATGATGAGATAAAAAAAGCTGGATTTTTAAAAAACATTTTCCTAGTTAAATTAAATATAAAAGAGTCAAAAAATGGTACTATTAATTGATAATATATTTTATATCTATAGTAGAATAAAATTCATGAGTTTCTATAAATCTATATATAAAATGTTATAATTAGAAACACAATCAGGAACAATACCAACAAATGATGAGATTTTAACATCAAATCAATACCGATTTGGAACCATTGAAGCTTAATCCCCATGAAGGGATACCATAAAATGAGACATAAAATATCATGAGTATAATTAATTTTCTTATTTTACATGTTAATTGAGATATTAATACACTTCATAAAAAAATATTAGTAGATAACATAACATATGTATCAAAAAAGGTAAATTGACAAAGAAATCCCTTATTTCTTCTGGAATATTTTGAATCATAATCCCCAATTAATAATAAAATAAAATAAATCATCAAATAACGTTAAAATTTCAAGAAATAACATGTCAATTGGGAAGTATATACACCACACATAATGTAACTGAGTGGTGAATTTGCATATGTCACTATGAAATAATAGATAGACTTGAAATCCCATTAAATAAGTCTTAACTTCCATCATACTCATTAAATCCTATTATATAATAAATACAAGTGTATTATAAATATACTAACTCATATATTTTTATATATTTTAAATTATTTTTTTATAAGATTTTATTACCCTTTTCTTAAAAAATTTATGTTAATGTTATGTTTCATGTAATAACTGCATTGTCTTTTTTATAAATTTTCATTTCGTAAATTTGGTCCTCTTACATTGATTATAGATTCATCATATCTAAAATTTTATACTTGATATAAATATCATATATATTTTTTCATATATTTTGTTGGAGTAATCCCTAAAATTTAGTGATAGTAAGTGAAATACACTGCTCCTGTAGATGGTAAGTTATGCATGCACATGAACATGGTTTCCATTTTCATATCAAATTGAATAAAATAAAATTAAGTGGTATATATTATCATCTAATAATATTTTATATTTCACATATATCACATATTTTCATTAAACAGATACATAATTCCTTCCATGTAAAGAGTGAAAGAATCGCATCCCTTAACGGGGTGGTATTCCTCCTTACACATGAATGACATTATCATATTTCCACCAAAAAAATATTTGAAGGTATGTTTGATATAAATACCTCATAATCATAATGACATCATTTATTAAATATATATAATTTATTTGAAATAAATCCATCACTATTCGGTTCCTTGATAGGTGTTAATGTATAAATGAATAACATAGGTTCACAAGGTGGTCGTTTTCCATTCTCATGATTGATTATTTCAGAACCCATTTGATTGGAGTGGAGAAAGATGTAGGTAATACCACAAACTAAAAATACCTTAGTATAACTGGAATACTAATTTTTTTATATAATCATGCTATAAAATTAATTTATGTTTTTGGTGGAATAAATAAAACGAAACACTTGTTGATTAACATTACCTCTTCTTCATGTATACTTCATAGTATTGCACAAAAATATTCCAAAGATGAATTTCATTCTAATAAATTTTTTCAGTATAAGGGTTCAGAATTTAAGAAGTGATTTGGGTAGGAATTTTATGATACAAAATGTTTTAATGTGTGAATACTGGAGGAAAGAGGTGGCCTTTATAAGTGTTGGAGAGGACAGACTTAGTATTTATGAAAAGAATTGAGTGCTATATATATTTTTAATGTAAAAAAGGGTCTAAAATGGAAAATTGTATATCATTATTGGTTTAATGGTCTAAATATTTCCAAAAATTGTTTTTATTAATTTTTAGAGCTAAATTTAACCATTATCATCTATGTTTAACCCCATATAAACCCATTTTACCCTAACCGTAGTAATGAAATTTTACTACATTCACTATTCATTTTGGTCAAAAATAAATTTGAAAATATTATATGATATAAATTTTTATTATTCTAAAAATTGAATCCATTTTAAAATTTTCATTTACATAAGTGGATAAACTTAATTTAAAATTAATCCTATATATTCAATGAGAAAGCGGGGTTTTAAATTGAAAATTTTCGACAATTTGAAAAGTATTTATAACAAAATTAAATTTTAAATTTATTTAAACCTATAAAATTGTATTAATGGATGTATTATTTAACTAATTTAACATCTAAATCAAATTAAAATATAATATAAATTTATAAATAAATTAAATGAAAAATAAAATTTTAAATATAATTCAATATATGCCACTATTCATCAAAAAAATTAATATTTTTAAAAAATCAATTTAGTCAGCATAATATAATTTTGAAATTAATATTTAAAAAATGAATTTTATTTTATATATTCAATTCTCTGAAAGTGCCAAAAAATTATAATATTGTTTTTTATAATAAAACATAAAAAAAGCATTTTTTGTGAAAATATTATTTTTCAAACATATAAATATTTTATCAAAAATTAAGTATTTTTTATCAATATGTTTCATTGTATACAACAATTATATATAACATTTAAAAAATATTTATTACTATTCATACATCAAGGTTAAAAGGTTAGGTTATAATGGTCACATTTGAATAATATTAATAATATATAGTGGTTTTGTTAAAACATAATATTGTGTGTATCTCAAGAAAACCTCATGGTGCATGTAGTGCAAGATTGAAATGTTTTTTCATGTAGTGCATCCAATAAAAAATTAATTTACTAAAAAAAAATATTTCATATAAACATGCACGGTAACATCATCTCCTACCCTAAAATGAATTTCACCTCAAGATTCTTCCATTTGGTACCAAAAATAGATGATACTTTTGACTAATTCCATTCTAACGCTCCCACAAAGATTCATCAAGCTGGTGGTATCACTAAAATACACTAACAATGTGAGTGTGATTATCTCCTAAAAAATTTCATATTTATTTCTGAATGTCTAATAGTTTTTCCTCATAAGAAATGTCATGCTCTTTTGGTGTGACCTATGATATCAGTTCTTGTGATGAATTGAGAATATAATTCATCGGAAGTGATACATGGAACACATCATAAACAGGAGAGCGGATCGATTAATGATCCAAACAAGAAGATACTATCACGATATGATATTGTATTTTAATTGGACCAATATAAATAGGGATTGGGTTTCCTTTACTTATTCCACATTTATATGTGATGAAATACCTTATTACCAAATTCAAATTCTAGATCTCATCAATGATTATTATTATAAAATCTATATCAACCTTTTCATTTCATACATGTTGTTGAATCAATCTATCCATCTTCATAATCACATCATCTTTCTCAAGACCCAATATCATTCATTTTAAAAATTTATTCGAGTAATTCGGAGTTACAAACTTTTTTACCTAATGGGATTCATAAGGAGAAATATGTATGCTCAAGAGAATGATATTAAGGCATGAAAACTCAAATTTGGGAAGGTGTTGATCCAAGTCACATCTGAAATCCATTGTAAATGATCATATCCTCTCATCAAGGTTTTGGAATTGTTATCTCAGATTGACCATCTATTTGAAGATGATACATAGTGATGAAACACAAATCTGTATCAAGATATTATAGAATCCTTTCCCAAAACATTAAGATAATAATATAGTATTGATTACATATAATTAAATTTTGCACTCCATTTAACCTTAACACTTTCAAAATGTATATTATAGAAAGAGGATCGACTGAGATATCATATCTGATAGTTATGAAGTATGTTGAAATTATAATGCGATGAACTATAACCCGTAATTATATCACTGTCAAGGATAAGATAAACCTTAAATTTTAAAAGTACCTTTAACCATATGTCCATAAAATATAATAACTTTTTCACTAAAACATATACAAAACCAACTGGTTATATTACCCTAAATATCAATTATACTATCCTTAATTATGATAAATTACATCACATGAAACCTCAATAGTGGTTTCAATAACTGTGAACATATGATAAAACAAAAAGTCATAAACCAATTATTTTATCCATAACTCTTAATTTAAAATAACATGGATATATATACACTTCCAAAAGATAATTCACCTATTATCCCTTATATTAAATCTTTTTTAAAAAATAATTGTAATTAGTGGTTCATCATAGTACTAATTTAATATCAAATTTTATTTCATTATTCTAGAATACATGTAGGTGGAGATAATAAATTTTCAAAATAATATTTTCATAATGCTCACTCATTAAAATTGAAACATTAAATCACTAACTAAGGATGGGTGGATATGTTTTACCTTAATTATCATGGTTCACTTCACTAATTATAGTTTTAGATGAATTCCAAATATACATTATGTTTAGATGTTTTTTTTTTGGATTAACATCAACCTTCTCCCTTAGATTAGTTCACTAATTCACATAATTCCCAAGATTCATATACTTGAAATGATGGATTGTGGGAGGTGAACTTTTTTGGGATCTCTTTCTCCGATCACTTAATTTACTATCCTATTAACATAACTTCTATATTTTTTGACTCAATGTCTAGGATTCCCATACCGAAACACATTCTTTTTTTCCTTTGAATATCTCACTTAAGGGCTCCTTATAACATTTGTGGAAAGTGAGAGTTTGAATCTCTTTTCCCCTACATGTGACATACCATTAAAATTTCCCTAAAACCTAGTTTTCCTTTTATTATCACCAAAATTAGGGGGTTATATATCATCTATTTCCACTTTTAGTACACATAAAATAATTTTTTATATCTTCCAATGTCCGTTATGGCTAATGGCCTTCAGATATTTTTTTTAATCAAGAAGATAATTGGTCAAACTTACATCCAATATAAATTATAATACCTAAATAGAACCTCAAAAATAATGCAAAATATTCCTAATAGGTTCCAATATATTCCTCATACTTATACTTAAGCTCAATAAATTTATTCTCCTTTTTTTCAAGATGAATTATATTAATGTATTTATTCAAAAATAATATTTTAAACTCATCCCAATTTAAAGATTTAATTTATTCTCATTATATCATATTAATAATTACATTCCATTATTGGTCTATATCACCATCTAAATTGTTGACAACCAAAAATGAATATTTCATGTTTTGAACACTAGGAAATGTATAATATCTTTTCAGTAGTACTGATCCACTAGTCGCTAACTAGTTTATCGGTATAACCACAGAATGAAGGTGGGAGTTACGTAATGAAGGACTCAACAAAACATCATTCCATCCTTTAATATTTTTTAATTTCAGAAGCATTCAACGATTAATAAATTTATGTTATCATAATACAGAGTTTTTTCATTTTTGATCACATATCATTCAGTTTCTCGTGAAGAAAATCATTCACTTTTCTGTTGAATTAAGTATTAACATTGTTCATTAGGGTTCCATACATTGTCTAAAAACCAAAAATAGTATGGAAGAAACAATAATCATATAGGGTAACCAAGTACCAATCAAAAACCACATAGATGATGTCTACTTCATGGCACCATCATTTAAATCTATAAAACTATAGGTTTATCCTAGGTAATTCATTGTATTAATAAATCTAACTAATTTATTAAGATTCATATAGAGTTCATGAATTTCCAAAGTATATCCCTCGACAGTGTCAAACTATGTGTGAAATAAGGCCCGTTATCATGAACCAGGTGATGATCAAGTCCAGTTCAATGTTGCATTTTCGGAGTTATTACCCCACGGTGCATCTGTTCCAAACCCACATCAACTTATTGCATATATATAAGGATATAATTTCATTAAAACAACTCACTCTATCCTTTAACAAAATTATAATACATTTTTCTATACTTTGAATCATCCTAATTTTTTTAGTCATATCCATATACATATACTTTAAAATATCCCTAGAGATCACACTAATATTTTCTGATCATATTAATCAATTTTTATCTAAATTGTTACTCTGATAACAACTATAGTGACCCAAACTTATCATACCTAGATAGTACATGTTTTTAGTTGATTAATCATTAAATTACAAAAAACCACACCTAAGGAAAAAAATAGTTTAGTTATTTTTAAATCTTCAATAAAACCCATCATAATTCATAAAAGATATTAAATATCTCCTATAATGATTATCCTATTTTGTTCTCCTACATAAGAACCATTCATCATAACCTGGGTAATGGAAATATAAGAAAGGGTCATATCAAATCCACAGTAACGATAAACAAGGGAGATACATTAGTATAATATGAGAATATGGGTATAAGAACATGAAAATAAAAATTAAAAAAACCATACCATTCATTTAATTTATAATAATATTTAGTCATTGAATAATTATTGGTAGTTTATAAGACAATAATTATAAGGATATAAAAGAAAATAATCCATGATAGTATAACATTAGAATAAGTCATTGATTTTTGGAATACATATCAACTTATAACAATGTGAACATGTATAAATAAAAAATGTTCACTCATTATGTTGTGAACATGAAATAAATCCCTCACATAGACTTATGGACATTAAAACATGTCCCCAAGATAAAAAATATTTCCATGTATAACATTGTGAAAAATTAATCAGGTGCACTCATAACATTGTGAACATGTAATCAAGTTGTTGAATAACATTGTTAAAATGAAATTAGGTTTATGCATAACATATTTACTAATGATTTTTCGATATTTACCCAATTAATCAAAGGGATATGTAGGTCCCATCCATCACATAATGAAATTAATTTGTATGTGTGCCACAAGATCATAACAAATTCATCATATCAAAACCAATTAAAGGAAATGGGTTTGATAAACATTTCATCATGTCATAACCTATGGAAAAGAGGCATGTTTTATATTCATTTCCTAATTTCATCATATCATAACTCTTGAAAAGAAGTATCTTTCTCAAGATTTATACTATTGTATAACTTGTGTAAAAAAACCGGTTTCATAAACATCATGTCATCATAAACATAAAAATTTCGATAAATGAATATGAATGGTGTCCTTGGATTATATCTGAATTAAATTGTTAATTTTATCAAATTATTTCATCTCATTTTGAAAATTATTTTGAATGATAAATCCCAAAAAATTTTTTTATAAAGATGACATTTCATAAAAATACAATTTTAAAATACAAAATATTTTAGTAATCCTTTCTTGGAGAATAGACTTGAACACTTTTTGAAGGATTCATTAAAAATCATTTGAGCTGTTTTTTGTTAAAAATATCCTTCCCACTATGAATAAAACTTATATTTAATACATAAATCATTTTTAAAATAATCTTTATTGAAAATATATAAATTATTCTTTAAATTCAGTTAAATCATATGTTGTGCTAATATCCTTTCTATTTTAAAAAACAGTTTTCTTTTAAAAGTACAATATATTGAAAATAATGTCCATTGAATTTAATAATGAATAAATAATAGGTAATCATTGAATAAATGAATTTTTATGATGGTATATAATTTCATTCACTTTGTACATGTTAAAATGAACATTCCTTTCAACTTTTTGATAAAATAAAAAACATATAGTTTTTTGGAAAAATAAATGAGGGTTAATTTAATATTTTCTTTAAATTAAAACATGTTTAAAAATATAATTTAAAAATCATCAATATTCTATTTTAAAACTACATAATAATACATCATTTTAGAATAAAATTTATTTCTAATCACAGAAAAGAATAATGTAGAATTACCATAAATACATTTTCTCAATTACTTTAAGTAGACTAGTGTGAAAAAATAGAAATATTGCATGAAATTTTCAAGAAAACCTATAAGAGAATAAATTTAATGGGATTATTAATTGCGTTCCATATGATTTTATTATTCAAAACATAATCATAAAAAATCTTGATAAATGATGTGATTGGAAAATAAAATGATTATGAATTTTTTATAATTGAATCATAATCCCCAAGAAATAATAATATAAATTATCCTTCAGATATAATTTGGATAAATAGATTTATGATATTAAATATAAATGGGATGATATATATACCTTTTAAATTAATATACATACCTAACAGAAAAAATTCCTCTAAGAAGTAAAATTGAGGAAAAAATTTCTTATCACTTTAGTAATATTTTGAATCGTAATATCTAATAAATAACAACATAGAATTAAAAATAAAATATCCTGAATATATTTTTATTCATGATATAGAATTTTAATATTGTATTAGATACCCCACATAAAAAAATTATGTTTTGAATTCGCATATATCTTCCATCAATAAAAGAGTGACTAGAAATATTTTACCTTAAGACTTGACATCTATGAATCCCTTTAATTTATCATGTACACTTATTATATAGTAAGTATATATATATATATCAGACCATATATAATATTATTATGACATTTCATTTCTCGTCTATTAAAAATTCAATGTTAAAGTTATGTTTCTAGAAATAACCGCTTTGTTTTTATATAAATATTAATTTTATTATTTTGTTCCTATTACTTTTTTTATTTTTAAATTGTCACTATAATGATAAACATGATATATATATCATATTTATTATTAATATATGTATTTTGGATAATCCAAAAAATTATTGACATGAAATGAAAGATATAGTTTATGGAGAGGGTGCGATGTATGTATGCATGAACGTTGTTTCCATTTTTTTATCAGATTTAAATAAACAATACTATGCGATATATATTATTAATAAAAAATTATTTTGGTGTCAAATATATCAAAAAATTTATTTAAATTCATACTTGATACCTTCTTTGTAATGCGTTAATGAATAACATCAGTTCACGAGGTTGTAATCTTTCATATACAGGAATGAAGTAATCATTGTCCAAAAAATTGAAAATATGATGGTTTGTGAGATATAACAATTATATAGTCTTATTAACATCATACATATCATATTTATAAACAATAAATCCATAATAATTTCCATCTTCATTATGTTCTAGTTGATAAAGTAATGATATTAATTTGTAAGGTGGTAGTCCACCATACACACAATCGATGATTTTGTAATCCATTTGATGGAAGTGGAGAAGGTTGTTAGTCATGAAAAAAATAAAAATTACTAAATATATCTATGAAATTTAAGATAATATATTATCATGTTATAATATTAATTCAAAAATTTTGTGAGTAAATAAAATAAAAATTCTTGTCGATTAACATCACTTATTCTTCGAGTATCCTCCATAGGTTTACAATAAAATCCTTCATAAGATGGATTTATCTAAAAAATAAATATAATAGTATTTTTTATGGAAGTTTGGGAATAAATTTGTGCAAGTATTTTCATATAATTTTTTTTAATTTGTGAAGAAGTTAGGGTAGGTGTGGCCTTTAATATATGGGTGAGAGGATACACTTAGTATTTTTTGAAAGAATTAACTGGGCCCACATTTTCAAAATATCACAAGGGTTTGAAATGGACCATTATTAAAAATTTGATGGGTAATGGTCTAAATATTTCTATCCAATATTTTCTGGACAAGTTTTAGTAAAATTTAACCACTTTCATTTTTGTTTAACCCCTGATAAGCCCCATTTTTCCTCAACCATGGTAATTAATTTTTATTACATTCACTATTAATTTTGGTAAAAATTTTACTTGATGTTATTAAATAATATAAATTATGATGACTCCAAATATGGAATCTAATTTTATAAATTCTATTCATTGACGTGGAAAATTTTAATTAAAAATTAATCCCACGAATTCAACAAGAAAATGTGGTTTTAAAGGGAAAATGATTAAAAGACTGAAATGTTTTCATAAAAATACTCAATATAAGATTGGGTAAAATGATCTAAATTGGATGAATGTGTGTATAATTTACCTAATTTATCATTATAATCCATATAAAATATAATTCGATTTTATAAATAAATTAGATGAAAATGTAGTTTTCAATTAAAATTAATTATTAATAACTATTCATCAAAATAAAATAAAATTTTTAGAAGTACCCAAAAACATAATCCGAAATTAATTTGAAAATTATAATTTAAAAAATGATGTTTATTTTATATAAATAATGTTCTAATAGTTTCAATTATTTTATTATTCTAAAATAGAAATAAAAAACATATTTTTTGATAAAATAGTATTTTTGAAACATATAAAGACTTTAATGAATAATAATTATTTTTTTATAAATATGTTATTTTTATATAAAACCATTATAAAAAATATTTAATAAGTATTTTTTAATTTTCATAACACTATGTTTAATTTCATGTTTATTGTTGGAAATAAGGTTATTCTTTGCTGGAAATGGAGTATGGGTTGTGTTTGTTGTCAATCCACCCATGGAAGTTCATGGAGATTCAATGGAAATGGGTCTTACTGTTCCTGATGAAAACACTATTGTAGGTGGTATTGTTTCCCTATGTTTTCCAAATTTTTGGGGTCCAAAATTTGGAGGAATATGATTGTATCATGAAGGTTAGATTTCTAGAAACAAATATTCATGAAAATTTTAATGGTATGGCTTATCCAATTATTAAGATGATGTTCGCGAAGATGAGAAGCATCAAAAATGGTGATGTTTAACTCTATTATTATTAGAATTATAGATTCACAAAGGTAGGAAGGTTTTTACAGAAGGATCCATGGTTATGAAGAGAATCACAAATGAAAACTTTTCATGGAGGTTCATGAATGGAGTAATATTGTGAATATTTTTTTGAAAGATCTGGAAACTCTTCTTAGAGGTGATCGAGCATCATCAAAAACCAAACCTAAAAATTTGAGGCAACCCATCTTCACTTCCCTTGAATTATTCAAAGGAAAATCAGGAATCACTTTGATTTTGGGAACCTAGTGGAGCTCTGTGAAACTGATATTCCATGCAATCTTGAGCATCGTGAAAATAATTTTTGAGTATTAACTGATGCCAATGATTTTTATTAATGAGTGCTTCATGAAGAGGTTGTATTCCAAATTAACTCAGTGAGCTTCATGAAGGTAGTTTGTTCCACGAAGGAAGTTTTCTTCATGAATGTAGTGAGCTTTATGAAGGCAGTGTTCTTCATGAAGTAAGCTTTCTCTATAAAGGAGTTTATCTTTGTGATGGGTTAAAATTCTCTAAGGAGATTCATGAAATAAATTTTTGAATATCATTTTATCAGTGAATTGTGATTTTAATGTGCATCAACATAGGTCAACGTTGAAAGCAGTGTCTCGTGCTTGTCAGATACAAAGACTTCAAATGATAACCCTTTAAAGAGACCAACAATTTGATAAAAAGAGCAAGACCTCCCCCAAGTATGGGAGGTAGGGGGATTTGATGGAAGTGTTCCATTTGACATTGTGGGATATCACTAAAATATTGTTAATGTAGTGTGCCTATCAGAGAGTGAATTTTTCTAAATTTTTTTTTCTATAACAACTAAGGATTAGTGGATTTAGGTACGATCGATAATCGATCGTTGTATACTCCTTAGACTAGCACATAGGGGTGACCCATGTAAAATTTATGTGTTATACTTCTATGTGTGATTGTTTAAATTTCATCACATTACCAATAATCAATTTTAACAAGTTCCTTCCAATGTGTGACGAAATTCCTTTTTTTAAGAAAAAGATAACACCCTAATTCACCTATCCCCTCTTAGGTTGTTTCAAGGTCATTAATTTATAACTATCACATTTTAATAATATTAATAATATAACATGGTTTTGTTAAAAATTATTATCTTGTTCCAAGCATGTTATCACACTATTGTGTGTAACAAATGATGTGAATTGTATTTTGTATACCACAATCTATAAAGCAAAATTAATTTATTAGATAAATAATCATTCATAAAAACAGAGGGATAGAAAAACCATAGTAAAAAGAAATTTTAATCATAACCTCACCATTAGAAAATGTTGTGGTGTGTTCACATAATAATTTTTCCTCTAAATAATCCCAGAAAAGGCCTAATTGATTTTGAAAATTTTTAATAAATTATATTGGAATTATCATAAAACCCCTATCTGGAATTGATTCAAATAGATTGAATATTATAAGAATAATAATAAAATAATATCAGTGTAGAAACTCACCTATAACTTCTTCCAAAATTGAATGAGGAAGCATGGGTAATAGAGTAGAGGAAGGTAAGGGGAGGCACTAACTAATAGTCCATCCCTAAGAACGTTTATGACCAAAAACTATGTGGGAGGGGGGTATATATTTAGTTTTTAACCCCAATTCCACATTTAATTGAATTAACCATGGGTACATTCCATGAACTAACTAGCCATTGGTTTATCATAATATCTTGAAAACATCATGATATGATTTTATGTTCAAATTTTCAATAGGTACTGCTATATTGTTTCACCAAGCCTAACAGTCCATTCATCCTTCAATTTTCACATAAACCCTCAGAGCATCCACAACCACAAAAAATTCATATAATGACACCCCTTATGGATGTTTAATCACATGGATACTCATCATAAGATATAGTTCTCAAAATTAATCCCTACTAATAAAAAAAATCATATTCCATCTCAAAACTACTACCCATTACTTTATGTGTTGTTAAAAATTATTTCAATAAATAGATAGTAAATAATCTCAATGTATCTTGGATAGATGAACTGGTTATATGTTTACTATATTTTGTTATTTTCATGATATTATAAGTCATTAATGGTTCAAAAATTATTATTACATGTATATTTAACTCCATTGGTGTTATTAAGATATTGTACTAATTATTCTTGAAGATGGAATTGACTGAATTCTAACTGATTTTTTTAAACATCATGGGATATACATGTCACACATGACTACTATGGACATTAATTCATAATTTTTGAAATGGTATGTGATACCAAATATATAATTTATAATTTTATTTACTATACAAGAATTTAAAACAAAATGAATATTTGATATAGACTATAGTATTCATTCATGTATGGTAGTAATGTTTGTTTATATTACAAAATTTATTGTAAGTTAATGCAACAATCCTAGACAGATTTACATAATAGAAATTTATATTTATCTCATTTCTGTAATATGATATGTGAAATTTTTTCTAATAACTCTATTTTATAAAAATTATGATATGATATACATGGTTTATGATTCATCATGTTTTATTACATGTTTGAAGATGAGAAAATGATAAAAGTGGTTTATCATAGTGCTTCATAAAATATGAGGAATTGACATTACATTACCATCAGGGGAATATTTAAATTAAAATTCTTTTTTTCAGAATTAAATAATTAAATAACCTAAAATTCCATATAAGATATTTAAATAATATATTATTTGAATACTATAATAATTAATATAATATTACTATTATTTCCATAACATAAAGCAATATAAGTTTCATATAATGATATTAATAAGATAATATATGGTATAAAATGATACTGGGAGTATTTTTTGACTAGAAAATGTAAAATGAGAACACATAAAATATTATTGTAGTAAATATACTATGTTAATTTCAGTTTATATAAAAAAATCCATAGAAAATGTATATATAAAATTATTATAAAGAGTTATTCTACATATAAAATGATTACAAGGGTATTTTTTGATGGAATAAGTTCTAATAATAACGATGATAAACTTAAAAAGATTTTTAATATAACATTAGAAGTTAATAACATCATAAAATTTAATGTTTTGGAGTTACAGAGTTTGTATATATTTATAGAGTAGATCATTTAGAATTTTATTCCTATGTTTATAAATTATTTAGACGAGTTGTCTTATATATGTTACCCTATGAAGATTTTTTGGAATGTTTTTTCATCATACGGTCACATAGATATAAGGTATAATTTATATAGATATTATATTAATTTAACAAAACCACTGAATGCGTATAAAAAGGATGATAGAAACTCTATAAAATATAATTTGTTAGAAAATTGATTATGAATGTCTTTTTTTCATTATTAATAAGGATTAGCAGTTCAAAATGATACATGTTTTATTAAATTTAATCCTCACTTCATTGTTCATTCACCTTAGTATGATATTTTTCTAGATTGAAATGATAATTAACCCATCTATGTATGAATTTTAGTTATCCCAAATAGATTGTTATCATAGATTAACATGGATGGTGATGGTAAGATAATATTATAATGATTATAATCTTATAATGTAAATAAATATTTTTAAATTTGATTAAATGTATAGAATCTTGAGATAATGATATAAAAAATATTAATATGATTGACCCCTAATTTATATAACACGGATAATCATACAATCATGGGTATAAATAAGAGTATATACTAAATAAGAATTCCCATAAATAATGGTCTGTGAGTTAACTATATTGTAAAAACTTGTATTTTGAAACTTTTCTTACATAGGTCACAAAGATAATCTAATATAACCTCAGTTGATTGTGTTATTGATCATTTTGTTAGTTTAAGGATAAGTAAAATGATATTTTTCTACATGTGTGATGAGTAAATACATTGGGACCCTGATTGAATTATACTGAAGAACTATGTGGCCCTTATTTTTTTAATTACAAGTGATGTTCTTAGATACTTCATTGAGCGACATGTAATGTGGTTGTTCTCTATATTAATTAAATTAATATATTAATTGACCATATAAGTATATTTTAGAGATTCATGAATTAATTAATCATTAAATATTATATTAAAATATTCCACATCAAGTGTTCTCTTGATGTCAAGTATTACATTATTATATATATAATCTTATTATTAATATGATAAATCATGTGGTGGACATGTTCATATGAAGATATGAGTATGTTTGATCTGGATCACACTATAACCCTATATATAATAAGTAGTATTAACATATTTCTAGTGGATTTTTATTTCATATATATATGAAATGAATATTTAATATTTATTTTCAATTATTTAATTTCCCATGGGGTCACATGATAAGGCCTTAAAATGGAATTTATTTTGATGAAAGTGTTTATAAAATAATAAATGGAGTTTCATAAACTGTATAAGAAAGTGTATATTGATTCAAAAAGAGTTATGATGTTTTTCATAATTTCGATATGGGATTTTAGTGTTTGTGGGAGGATATGGTAAACACACTAAAATAGGGATACCATATTTTATAATTTCCCCATAGTCGCACCCTAAGATAAGACATTTAGATACCTCTATTGTAATATGTAAACAATATATATCACAGTGTTTGGTATGTTGGAAATATGGAAAATAAGTTCCATGTCCATCAACATGTCTACTATATATTTTCCATTATTTATGAATCATTTAGATGATTCATTAATGGATATAAATAGATAATAAACTAATTTAATATTTTAATTATTTTTAAACCCTTATATAAAAAAATATAGGAAACATATATTAGATACCATGTTATGATGATAGACCCTCAAAAACATTTAAAGATCAAGGGGATCTAATATAATTGATTTTATCATATTGTTTCCAAGTGTGTGTAACATTTTGGCTCCAATAATCCATTATAAAATGTATCAATTCCACGTACATCACTATTCATATTTTCAGGGAATGTTTTTTCACACAATTTGGGTTTTGGGTGCATTTTTTTGCGAATAATAATTCTAGGATAAATATTAATACCATTGGAGATTAAGGTCTATTGGAACCTTCGCAATGGTATCCGATAAATATATTCCATACTGATTAGAAGTGATAGAGATAACTATAGATGTGTTATGCATGATATTATTTGTTATCTTCAAACTAAAAGACTATTCAATATCATAAATTGGTAAATCATTATAGGTTTCTTCCAATACATATATCATAAAAGGATCCACCAAAACTCATATACCTAACCATAGTCTATTTTCCCGCATTGAATACTAATTTTGGTATATTGGTTTATTAGTTAATTAATCATACAATCTATATTATCCCATCCAGTACATTAGAATTATATACTATTCCCAAAAATTCACTATCTTTTCAAGGGGTCATTAGTATTTATAGATTTTTTCCATAAGGTTCTAGGTCTATTTTGATTTAACATTTTATGAATCATTTATGTTTTCCATTGATTAATTTTCCATTCAAATCTCATGTATGGACTAAATAATGGTTCAAAGTATAATTTAAATTATCATTCTTGATATTTTCAATGGTTAATTTTGTTATTTTTCTATTAGTGTAAATAATTTCTATCATTTCATGTTGACTATAGTGACCCTATCATTTTACACATATTATTACATGACTTTATGGATAATTAACCATAAAATACAAAACAAATATCATAAAGTCTATTGTCCTTCGATGACTAGGTACATAATATTTAAAACAATGAAATATTATAAAAAATCATTATAATAATATTTCATAATGAGATCCTATTATCCTTTGAGCTTCTATAACTACATTGGATAAACTCAAGACAACATAGCCAAAAGGGATGCGGTAAAAATATCGATAAGTGAATTAAAATTGGAATAAAGCATGAAAAAAGAGATAGAAGGGGTAAAATGATAACATAAATGGAATGGATGATGAATTACTATATGGAGGTATAAAATATAGAATAAAGGGATCATGTGATCATGTGATCATGTAATCATGAGAATTTTTAGATAACATACAACATGGAATAAACATTAGTCAAGGCTAATTGCTAATATAAATTCCATGGTGGACAATTTCCCCAATGGACTTGGTTTACTATCTAATCCCATACGTGAAATATCATTATAATAAACACTACACAATGCATTAGAGTGCTATCTTGTTTCACACATCATAACATGTTCATTCGTATGTGTTTCATATAACGAAACATACATATTGAATAAATAAAAGGGCTAGCAATAGAAATAAATGGATATCATAGTCATTTCATAAGGCATAACCAAACGGTGCATCAAAATGGTATCTATGAGAGAAAGTATTAAATAATTTTTGGAAAATTTGAACTGAAATTTAGAATAAGTCATGAATAATGATGTATAACTGAAATGAATTCATGAAAAAATATATTTTTGGAAACTTTTGATATGTTCCAATTTAGTGTCGTGTAAGGGAATATATTAAATGGTGTTTAATCAAGAAAAATTAATGATTGTTTGTGGAAAACCCAAAATTAACTGAGAAAGTTTGTGCATGATAAAATTATTTATTTTATAACAATATTTGTTTCCTAAAATAGACTATGGAGTGTACTTGAAAACATGTAAGAAAATAGAGAAGCTCCCTTTAATTTGGATTTCATACCAGGAGGAACTGATTATTGAACCTTTTTAAACATGTATTTACCCCTAAAAGAAGGAAGAATTTATTTGTATACATAAATTTGAAACATAAATAGTGAATTTAAAGAATTTATTTACTTATTCATTGATATAAATGTCATATTTTCATTCGTAGCATAAAAAAAAATATTTATACTTTCATAGGTTAGGTCACTATTCTAATATCCAGATTACTATTCCAAATGGTCACTTTACTATTTCAACAGTTGGGTTACTATTCTCACGGTCAGATTTCTAATGGTCATAAGGTTTTACGGAATTTTATAAATACCTCTTATTTAATTCATTAGGAACATGTATTTTATCCTAGGATATATATAAATTCATATTTTCAATTAATATTATTAACATTTTATTTTATTTCGAATTTATTTCTCATGAGTTCGATCATTCTAGTGGATCGAGCAGATCCAAAATTCCCCATTCATGTTATTTAATTTTATATTTTTTATCCTTATCTAATATTTTTAATTCTTACTTTTTATTTGATAACTAATGTATCATTATTAATCTATGAACATTATGTTTTTATTGTGTCTTATATGTGATGTATGATATTTATACTATATTTTATAATTATAAGAAGGGAAATTTCCTTGATTAAATTTTTGGTTGTTACATTAACCCCCATTATGAAATTTTTTCCTTGAATTATTTTTACAAATTAGAAGGAAAATAGGTGAAGGTATTTCTCCTTCATCACTTCCTTTGGTTCCTATGTCCTCCATTCATATTGATAGTTCCTCCATATTACTTTTACCAGGTGTGTAGTCTTGTTGCATAGAACTCTATCTCTATGGACCAAAGTTTTCACTGAACAATCCTCATATAAGAGATCATTTTCTATCTATTCCACCTATGAATTCATTACATGTGATGGATCTGGTGTGTACTTGCTAAAGTGGGATACATGGAATATATCATGTACATGAAACATGGTTGGTGTATGTTATAGTCGATAGGACACTCCTATAATGTGATCAATAATCTCGAAGGGGATGATGTACCATGCTGAAAAATTTCCATTATTGACGAATATCATAACACTCTTCCATGGAGATATGAATAGTAATACCATGTCTCTAACCTCAAAATATATATCTCATCAATGATTACTTGAATAGTTATTCCGTCGATATTGGGAATCCTGGATATACTATTTTATGGTCCTTAAATTTTCTGGCATTTAATCTACCATTTCATGTCTGAGCACTATAAGTTCTCCAATTTCATCAAAAATGGTATGTGTTCTATAAATTTTCCCATATAGGGCTTCATATGGGGCCATTTGGATGCCCGATCAGAAAAATGTATTATAATAAAACTTAACCAGTGCAAGATGTTGATAACATAATCCATTTAATTGAATTGAAAATGATCTCAACTTGTATTACAGTGTGTAAATATTTATCTTATATTAGCCATTAGTTTATTTGGAATAAGTTGTACTGAATTTCAACTCATTATTTATATAATATTTTAGACTTTTCCAGAACATGCAGGAATATATTAGATGATTATCAGATATAAATAATAATTTTATTCTATGATGCCTCACCCCTTCTATAGTTTATATCCAAAAAAGTTGTTCCAGTGAGATTTCATATCAAGTCGCAATAATGTTATCTATTTTTTAAGGTGATCCACATTGACCCATATTACATTATATCCGTTAGATGTTTTAAGATTCCCAGTGACAAAGTCCATAATGATGATTTCCATTTCCATATAGGTATGGGTATTGGTTTGATCACCCCCTAACACTTTTTTCTTTTTACCTTCAATTGTAGACAATCTATACACTAAGATTTATATTAATTGATTTCTTTATTCATATTGTCACATCGATAATGCTCTCATATATCTCAATACATAACTTTTCTTCCTAGGTGGATAGAGGATGTTGGTCTATATACATCATCAAGAATATCATTCTCTATCTTCATATTAGATTGTACATGTAGTCATGAATTTTTTTAACAACTCATTATTTATCAATTTTAATCTTTGATGATTTACCATTTTTTTATATATTCTACCTTTTATAATTTCCACGCCATTTCCTTGAGAAATATTTATTTTCTCCATAATTGAAGGTTGAGAAATCATTTGTTAATAGAATAGTGATGTACCTTAATTTATTATCCCATTTCCATAAATTGAATGATTTTCAATATTGGATCCCACACAATTCTCATTATTGATAATGTTTCAGTATCCTATATACTATGAGAATTGCCTACTTTATTTGGTTTACCATGATGGTGGTGTATTGAGAAGTCATAATACTTGATGAGATCTGGCCATATTTATTGGTGCATATGAATCTTATTCTTTTTTAATATATATTTTAGGCTCTTTTCATCAGTATATATCTCTGAATTTTCCCAATAAAGATAATGTTTCCATATTTTCTGTGAAAAGAACAAAACCGAAAAATCCAGATCAGGTGTGGGATAGTTTTTCAGAATAATTTTTAATTTCCTTGAGGAACATGCTATCACTTTATCAATATTCATAAGTTCCTAGCCTGAGATAATTTTTTAAGCATCACTTTATACTACAGAGGGTTTCCCCAATTGTGGTTATTTTAAGTACATGATCAATTATAAGACTCATTTAAAACTTTTGATGTAGTCCTAACAATCATTAGTCCATGAAAAATTTACTCCCTTAAATGTTAGTTTGGTTAGATAGTTTCAAAATCATGATATGTTCCTCATAAATTATCTATAATACCCATCTAGGCTAATGAAATTACAAATCTCCATTTAGACATTGTCCTGGGTCACTCCTCAAGTACATTTGTTTTAGAAGGGTATAGGGATATTTCTTTTCTGGTCATAACATTCCCCAATAAATCATAATTTATCCATCTAGGACTGATAGTTAATATACATTGCATATAGTATCTCCCATCACAATGTCATCAGAAAAATATTCAAATGATCCCCATGATCCTCTTTTCCCTTGTAGTATATTAGAATATAATATATAAACAAAATGAAAAAAATCAATGTAATCTCTAAAGACACTATTCCATAAGTCCATGAAATTTTATATATCATTAATTATTGAGTTTGAAGACAATTAATATAAACTCATAATGCCCATATCGCATTCTAAATGCAGTCAAAGAAATTTTATTATTATTAATATTTATTAGGTGATATGCTAGATGAAGTTACACCGTAGAGAAATAATTTTCCCGATGTAGTTGATCAAACAAGTATCCTTTACTTGGTAGTGGATAATTTTTCACTGTCATAATTTTTTTGAGCTCATTATACTCAATGAAGAGGAAAATTTAACCATCCATATTATTGATGAATAGGACTATCACGCCCCATGGTGAAGCCCTAGGTCTTATAAGACCCTTGTTTATATTATCTAGTAGCTACTTCTTTAAATCCTCCAACAGAATGGTCACCATTATATAAGTAGTCATTGACATAGGTATAGATGAAGGTATAAGATCAACTGATAACTTAAACTCTCAATTAATGGGAAGACCAGGTAATTATTTTTGGAAACATGTCATTTTAATCCCTCATAATTAGAATGTCTTCGATTAAGATCATATCGTCTTCCTAAATCATTCAAACTATATATTATTTATCATAATGGAATAATATCTACAATTGATTCAAAAAATTTGAATGAGATTAATCTCCCTCCATACACATGAACATAATTATTGGATTCCTAGGTATGTGATAAATAATAGCCCTTTCTCGATATTTGATGTTGTCTTTATATATTGATAGAAAATCCATTCCCATTATAGTATCAATCTGCACTAATGTAAGTGGGATATGATTTTCAAGTAAGTTTAATCCATAAACATTAACTAGGGAGGATTAATGTAATTTTATGTAATAATTTACCTATTTTAATTTATCATGGATTTCTCAAGCATCATATTTTGAGGTGGTATTTGAAAAGTTCTACTAATCATGCAAGATATGAAAGAAAGTGTAGAACTAGAATCAAATACTACATTTTCTATTCATGATTTATTAACTAGAATACCTATCCCTGCATCATTTTTGGAATCCACCTCATCATAAAATATTTTAAAATCCCTTAATTACATATTTTAAGGTTTTTTTGTTGATTTACATCAATAAACTATGGATTAGGTCATAGGAATTCATAATTCCCATGTTCTGTGCAGTTGAAGATTTGTACTACATGATGAGTTTTTATCTGAACCCACCATTCTTAATCCACATTTGTGGTCATATTATTAGCCCATTGATAATAATTATTTGTAAGTACCTATATTATACATTTCATACATCTCCCAATACTATTTATGTTGTTCCTGGGAATCATCTCCCCACACTTTATACATGTGGGATGTTGATGTTTCCTTCCATCATGAGATTTATCTTCTGATCATCCCATATTAAAATAGGGTTCCCTCTATTTTTATACAAGACCATGATACCACTGAGATTCACCAATCACTATCTCAACATTAAGCACACATTGAAAAATATTCTCATAGATATGAAAGTTTCAAATCGTTAAGGCTTTCTATATACTTATCATTAACCCAATAACTAAGCGATCCAAATTTCCTTTACTGTTCATGAGAAAAATATAGGGGTATCATGAAAACCTTTTGTGGTTTGTCTCAAAGTCCCTGATATATTAATCTTCATTTTCCTTTAGTCCGAGAAACTCCCTTTCCATCTAAAGTAGGACAGTTTAGGGAAAATAGTTATTGTAAAATATTTTCATAATTCCTTCCCAATCCATTGAATCAATTTCTTCTTTACAATTTTTATTTTTTATCATTTTCTACCACTGATATGATTCCCAATCAAAAATATAGACCTATATTATGAGTTTATCTTTTGATAAGCATTAGAGAATTGCGAATATCATTTCAATGGAGTTAGTCTATTATTCCATAGTGAAGGGATTAGATGACCCACTAAAGATAAGAGGCCATCATCTCATAAAAGAACAAACAAGAAATGTATCCTTATAATTATATTTAGGACATCCTATATGATTCAAGTTATTATTCATCACTTATTCTAGTTGTTCTAGTACTATCATGATGTTCTGATCTCCCATTCCCATCATATTTGGTATTTCATTACAGAAATCATCAAACTTCCTATCTCATTGATTGTTATCATGGGTTCTCATATTTTATGCCATTTACTCTGAGAAATTAATAAAACATAATTGGGGGGATTCAATACATATCTAATGATAATTTAAAAGGAATCATTTAACCCTGAATGATAGACATATAAATAAAAAATATATCTTAATAATATATTCAATATGGTTCAACATAGGTCATTCATGGCCAAATAATTATCCCTGTGGATATTAATAAAATTTTATTGTCCTAATATACATGAATAACTAAACTATTCTCAAATACCAATTATAGAGAATATGTAATTTTACTCATATTGTTACATTACTCTAAGCATAAATAACCTTTAAATTCAAACCAATGATCTTAAAGTCTAGTTTATTTGGAATACTAGGTAGATAAAATTTAAAACATGGAAATATAATAAAAAATCATTAAATTAAACATCAATTATGATTTCATTACATCCATTGTGCTCCAAAAACTACATAGTATTACCTATGTAATCATTGGAAAAAAGGATGACTTAGATAGCCCAATAATAGAATAATCATGGGAATAAAGCATAACACAAGAGTTGTAAGGAATAACATGATAATGTTAAATGCATGGTTCTTGAATAAACATATTAATGAATAACATATATAAAATTTTATCATGTGATCATGGAATCCTGGGAGTGTGGTAGTGACATAAAACAAGATATAAACATGAGTCAAGGCTGATTTCCAAGACTATATCACATGGTGGAAAAAGTCCCATAATGGAGTTGGTTTACATCATAATTCCATATCTGACATATCATTAGACTAAACATTACCCAATTCATTGAAGCACTGTATGGGCATACTAATCATAACATGTTCATTCATATGTGTGGAACATAATGAGTCAAATATAAGGAATATACATAAGGGTTGCTAATTGAATGAAATGGGTATCACAGTCATCTCATATGGGATAACCATGGGGTGTTTCACAATGGTATCAGTTAGAGAAAGGATTAAATCATTTATGGGAAATCATAAAGTAAAGGTATAAAACAGTCATGACTAATTATGTAAACATAAAATTAATTCATGAAAAAATTTACAAAACATTTTGAATGAGAAGCATTACTATTCTTTAAGAGAAAATATTAACGAGTCTTTATTGAATAAAATAGAATAATTATTTGCATAAAACCAGAAATGAATATAGATAGTTTTAAATTAAAAGTGGATTTATTTTAGAAAAATATTGGTGGATTAAAAAAAATTATGTAATACAATTGAAAATGGGTAATAAAATGGAGATGTTCCCATTAATCGGGCTTGCTTATCGAGAGGAATTGAGATGGGACCTTTTTAAAAATTTATTTTTTTTAAAAAATAAAGGTGAATAGATATTTATAAATTATAAAGGTGCATATTAATATAATTTTAAATAATTACCTCATAATAATGAACTAATACATTGGTTTAAAGAGACAGAAAGTGTAACCCAACTGTAAATTTAGAGGTTCAGAGAAATCCCTTACCTTATGTCTAAATATAGTGTGCACATTCACATAATATTTTGGATAATCAAATTAGGATAATTAATAATTTAATTCTGAACCCAATAAAAAATATTTTTTATTTATTATAATTTTATTATGTTTATTTATGGCCATTTTTAGGAGTTATAATTTTTAATTCTTTTGTTATAGGAGTGTTTATTTTTTTATGATCGCTTCCATTGAGTATAATTATAAGAGTTCTTATCAAATGGAAGAAAAACACTATATGTGGAATTTTATGGTACTAATAACATTCAAGAGGTATAAATGGTAACATATATAATTTTTTTCTTTGGTATGAGGATTATTAATTTGACAAAACATTAATGATAAAGGTTTAGTTCACTTTTTTTAGTTTTTTTATTACCATGAACTAGTGTTTTTTTATAATTTAATATCACACACACACACACACACATATATATATATTATTTATAAAATATGAAATAATTTTTATTATACATTTTAAAATATGGTTTATCCATTATAATGATTTTATGACCATCCTTGAATGCGGTAAAGGAAATCAAATAATCATCATCCAAGAAGGTGGTGAATCGACATAAGACGAATGATGTGTTAATTTTTTTCAGATAAATGAAGAATATAAGGGGATTGATGATTGAAATTCCATTAAAAAGTAAAATTCCAATATATGTATGATATTGGAGTTTTCATGTCACTTCAGATAGAGGATAAAAGGATATTGTAGATGAATTAATGAACTTAAAAGAGAACGGTGGAGAATTTTACATCTTCAATATCATCTCCTTGAGAAATTTACTAAGGAACATGGGTGTGATCTATTTTTGAGACCAGAAACTACTAGGTGTGGGGAAGAAGCTTTAGAATAGAATTAGGTAGAATTTAGACAAGCTATAAGGCTTATATTGTGGGAGGATAAATATTTGTTATGGTGGTATTTATAGGGGATTAGAGGGGTGTTTATTGATTATTTTATTAATTTTTTTTATTATTTTGGATAAAGACTGTCAATATTTATGATTACCATGAATAAATATAGTAAATATATTTGGATAGTACAAACCAATGGTTTATTACTCAGCCATCCATCAACCATGACTCAAAATATCAAGTATTTATGTTATACTTAAAATTATTGTATTTCACTATTCACAAAAATTCGACTATTAAAAAAATCGACAAAATCTGCCATAAAATTTTCTCTGTGTTTATAACTCAAATATAGAATCCATTTTATAGACATAATATTAAATATAAGAGAAAAATAATTTTTACAAAAAATCAACATGTATTAAAAAAATTATGATTTTAAAATTACAATCTATTTTTTGACCCTTTGAGAAATTAATTATGGTCTCATAATATTATCTTATAATTATAAAAAATTAAAATTTGAATGTATGAATCTATTTCATGAAAATAAATATTATTTCAAAGCATTATATTAATTATAAAATTGAAATATAAATATATATATAATAAAAATATCAACAATTAATTTATCATTTTTAAATCATTTATTTACTTATTTCACATGTAAATATATCAAAATTAATTTATAAGATACCAAAACTATATTTAGACTTTCATATGCAAGGTTACTATTCTAATGTCCATATACCGATTCTTAATGGTCACATTACAATTCCAACGATCTTGTTACTATTCTATTGGTCACATTTATAATGGTCATAAGGAATTACTATCTTTTATAAATACCTCTTATTAAATTCATCAACCACTTCTATTTTCTCACAAGTTATATACAATTTTTTCTTTTAAATTTATATTTTTAAAAATATTTTTTATTTTCATATCTTTTTTCGTGAGTAAAATCATTCTAGTGGATTTAGAAGATCCTAAATTTCTCAAACTTATTATCTTAATTTCTATTTATTAACCCACTATAATATTTGTAATTATTATTAGTTTATTTGATGACTAATGTATCATTATTAATCTATGAAAATAATGTGTCTATTTAGTTCTCTATGGAATATAAGTGCTTTCTACTATATTGAGTAATTATAAGAAGGTAAATTTCATTGATAAAATTTTAGGTCGTTACAATTACATTTGACCAAAATCCATTATAGGCTTGAAGGTGTTTTACACTTTCTTATTTGGGTTTCCATTAGAAACCACATTATATTTTTCGTGGTGTTAAATTATATAGTGTTTTTTATGAATGTATTTACTTTTATATGAAACGATGGAAAAAACACCATGAAAAATGGAAATGTCTTTAAAAATAAATAATTTCATTTGTTAGGTGAAAGTTTATCCTTTTATGTAGTAGTACATCATCTGGAAGACCATTCAATTATATTTATGTAAAAAATTATTCGTTATTTTTCTGAATGTAAAGGGTTATATCTAAAAAGAAATTTAACTGATGTTTTCTTCCCCAATAAACCTGGTTTTATTTCTTACTAGGTTGGTGGGATGTTTTTAATCTCTTTATATATAGTAAAGGTCATTTACAATAATAAATTATATGTTTTTTTATAAAAGGATTTAACGTTTTTTCTTTATTTGAAAAAAAATATACTTCTTATTTAAAAAATCAATATTTAATTAGAAAAAGATAGAATACATTTTCATTATAAAAAAAATTCAAGTTATATAGTATTTTAATTTAATACTTACTCATACACATATAATAAAATTATTTGTGGAATGAAAATTAACATAAAAATCCTCATCATTCTAATTTTAATAAATTAATTTCAAATGATAAATTCTTTCTCATAAATATGATAACTTTTTGGGGGATCCAATGACCCTCGAACCCTACACTATATATGATCAAAGGCATAGTCCTTGATTATCATCTATAAATACTATAAATGGGGTAAATCAGTATATATGGGGAGATTGATAAAATAATTCCCCACTTGTGTTAACATAGTAAACAATGTTCTTTATTATTGTGTAAAATATAAAATTATTTTTTATATAGTATGATATATTTTCATTGAATTTTAATATGGATTGTAAATGACTATATGATCTTATATTAACATATTCATATTATAATATAAAATGATTTAATTTTACCCAATATCATAAATTAGTTTAATATTTCACCTCAATAAAGGAATTTATGACAATGTATATAATTTAGTCTTGTCAAATTAATTCACAATTTTTTTCAATAAATCATATTACAATGTTGTTTTTAATGAATTTTTGAAAATGTAATAAAATAAATAAACTATTTATTTAATTTTAGTATTATAAAAAAATATATAATATTATTTTATTCTAGTTACTCCAGGTTCATAAATGAACATTGGGATATTAAATTCTAATGATCCTATTATAAAATTTTCAATATAATATGAATGAATTATTCAGATTACATCTGAATCAATAGAAATTTAATAATTGTATGTTTAAATTCTCACAACACCAAAATTAATTTTAAGGATTATAATTGGGATTAAAATGAGTAATTTTCTTATATTATTCACAAATAAATAATTACATAAATAATGGAAATTTTTATTGTTATTATATATAATGTGTTCATAAAGAATTTCATATTAGATACAAATATATCTTATTCTTAATAAATTATATAATTTACGAATACAAAGGGTTCTTTTTAGGAAAGTAGTTTATAAATTCATTATGATAATATTCATTCTCCATATATATAAGTATATAAATAATGTTTTTAATTATAAATTTATTTATATAAAAAGTTTGTATATTAAGTGTTTAAATTATTATGAGTTCATAAGTCACATATGAAATTATAATATGCTCATTGATATCACTTTGATGAATCTCTTACACTATAAAGGGTTCATATATTAATATTTTTTATGATTGGAATATAATTTTTAGTTTAGTCTTTTAATATTTATAGCATGAATTCATGTGATAATCATGCAAGAAATGATATTTCAATCATTATAGTTCGACCAAAATTTATGATTTAATTTAATATAAATAAAATTATAATATATTTTTATTTTAATATGCACTTGAAATTAAAAAATTATTTTTAAATTTAATAAAGATAGATTATATATCTATGGGAATTTATATTTTTTGTTGGTTATCCCACAAGTCGATGAAAATGTGATTCATCTTCAAATGTGTTGGTCAATTATTTATCCGCCCCTCTTTAAGTTTTTTTTTATGATTTCAATCCATTAAAAAAATGAGTTTCATTCAACATTTTATTATTAATTATCAAACAAATTTTTCTATTTTTATAATGATTTTATTATATATTCATGGCATGAAATATGTAAGTCATTTATATAGAGAAAATCCTTGACTATGGGTGAATGATTATCTATCTTGATTATTGGAGGTGTCAAATTTTCAAGATGAATTTGGATTTAAATATGATGGTTGGAAGCCCTCATGTGAGACCATATATACCTTGAATGAGGTCCAAGTGGTAGACTGGGGGTTCAAGAGACCACCAGAGGCAGAAAAGGGCTATCTAGGCTACAGAATCATCTATTAGCTAACTGGGGGGCTTGTTAGAAACTAGTATCCCTATGGGTTCCACTAGCTAGTCAGTGGTCTTTTACTCATTATTTAGTTGTCCTTTGGTGTATTTTATATTTGAGAAATGATATATTTTCACTTATTAATTAAAAACCTTTATCATAATTTGGGATTTCTCCATGACTAGTAGTTTCCCCCAAATAGATTATCTCTCTTAAAATCTCCATGAAATGATATTTTTTGATCGCATACCATTGGAAGTATCGTCACTTGAATTCAATATCCCTTTATGGTTATAATAGTCATCTTTCAATATTTATTCCTTCTTTTAGTTCATATTTTCATCTCTTACTTTTTTTATAATATCCCATATTTTTAGGATCTTTTTATGGTTTCTTGATTTCATAGGATTTTTTTATAACCGGTGGCCTATATTGGATAAGTAGGATTCACTAAGTATGAGGAATGTGGTCAATTAAATTTATCCTATAATCTTTCCTTCTTTTTTATTATAGGATTAGTGTGGTGAATCTAGTCATGACATGAATTAATATTAATTTAATTAATTCTTAGTCGTTGTGTTTTTAATATTTATGCACCGATTTTTAATTTCCTTTAACCTTATTTATGATAATATCATGTAGAGAACTTAGTTACTATTTTTTAAATTGGAATTGGTATATTAAATGGTGGAATTTTTTATACAATGATAATTGAATCATGTTAAATAGATAGTTATATTTGAAATTATCAGAATAGAATTTTTCAATTAATGAAATGTTTTTGAGATGTGATTTCAATCAATGATATTGTAAATGGAATTGGATTTTGAAATAGTGAAATGTGTTGTTAAATAGGTATAACTAAAATGAAATGTGTAGTGGCTTTTAAAAGTTTCTTGGCCCATATTAATATGTTTTTATAATTATTAAATGAGGAAAATGATAGATCCATTACATAATGGGATTGTTTTTTTATGGATTATTTCCTTTAGGATAATTAGTATAAAATTCCATGAAAAAGACATTTGGTGTTTATTTTTACTCATTAATTTCTTAACATAATGTTCTCATTTAGTAAATAATTATTTTTAAAATAAATGTATCTTGATATGATGAAGGGTTAGAATAACATGGGTGGATTTTTTAGAGTTTGTATTGAACTATACATGTGTGGATATAAGAAAACATAATTTTCATACAAAAATATTACATATTAGAATTTTTATATTCAATATATTTTATAAATACACACTTTAAGAACAAAATTATTATTTTATTTGGAGAATAGTTATACAATAATCATGTTTCATGAATGATAACCAAAATATCCCATAAAGATCTCCCCACATTATACTATTCATAGACATACAATGAATCTATAATTTATTCATAACCTAGGAAAAATGCATAAGAAGTGTGATCTTAGGTGCTCCGTAAGGATAATAAATGAAGATATCAATGATCACATAATCCAAAATGATCATAAGGGTATAACAATATGACTATAACATTGGATAAGAATTCTCTACATATAATAGACCATAATCATGAGTCATTGAATAAGTCATGGGAGTCACTAAGACATGAATCGTAATATAATCAAGGAATATTATCAATGATAGAGTAACATTTGAATAAGACATATGTTTTTAGTATACATATATTAATAATAAATCATTTCCCAATTAATCAAGGATGACATATAAGACTATCATATTTGATTGAGTTAACTTCCCAATCCATCATAGACTTATTCTAGGATTAATTAGACTACTATCATTGTGGAAAATATCCATTACATAGATGGATTTACTCACCATTCCAATTCTTATTTTCCCATGAGATATATATCTTCTTTATAATCAATTTGAGGGAAATATAATTCTCAGACTAAACCTCGTATAAAAATTATTATACTTATGTGTGAAAATATGTAATAAAAAAATTTATCATCACATAAACCAAGAAAAGGAAATAGGTTTAATAAACATTACATTATTTTACCAAAGAGAAACCCATGGAAAAGATATGAGTTTTTTAAACTTTTTATCATTTCATCATAGCATAACCTGTTGGAATGAAATAACATACATAAAAATGTAAATAATCATCATTGTATCCATAAAAAGAATGTAATTTGATTGAATAATCAGATAATATCCCCCAAAAATTATATATAATATAAAATTATGTCACCATAGTTGAATATTGAATTTAAATGATCACAAGAACATTTCATGACAAAATTAACCAATTATAATTTAAATAACTTATTTAAAATAAAAATTTTATAAAATATTATGAAAAAAAAAATTCATTGAAACAAGCCATGAAATATTGAAATGTAATATTTTATTCTTTTTTTTTCATGAAGGTGTGATATCTTATTCATGCTTTGTATGTTAAAAAAATGATTCCTTGTAATAAAGTCAAATGTACCTCATTTAGAAAATTAAATGAAAGTTCATTTTAATCCATTTAGAAATATACATAGGGGTAAAAACAACTTCAAATAATCATAGTATTACATTAAAATCATTGTTCAAAACATTTTTAGAAAACAAAGATACATAAGATAACTGGTTTTTATGGATATAGATAAATAAATATGGATTTCCATAAAAATATTATCTGTGTATCTTGAATACATAATGTGAGGATACTAGATGGGAAATTGTAATTTATTTAAATAAATAGAGCAGAATTAACTTCATGGAAGTATCAAGAGATGGGTAGTGAAATTTCATTATCATAAACTAAATCAAAATCAATTATGATAAACCATGAGATTTACTCATAATTCCATTACCTATAGTTTGACTTTTTCCAAAGGTGATTTTAACCTATTGTACACTAAATATAAATTTAATTTAATTCTATAATATATATATTTATATACATATTATATTATATATGATCCAATTTTAATGTTTCAACTCCCATTTATTAACAAATCATCATTTCCTGGTGTTAACTGTTACATTTTTATGAGCAGTTGGGTTTAGTTGTTCTTATCCTTATAAATTGATCATGGTTCAGTAATTTTCATAATGTTATTAATTATAAAAATATAATATATATATTCATTACATATGTATATTAGTCTTCATCTGTAAAATTTAGATATAGAAAAATGAATTACATACTTTATGGATAAAGTAGGTCGTATGTAAATAAGAATATTGTTTTCATTTTTTGATGGGTGGACTAATAAATAGGTAAATAATTACTCTCCTTTCATGAATCATTATTATATAATATATATAATATATATTCATTATATTTTTCCTCATTATGATCCATGTAATTAGTGAATGGAAAAAAATCACATCGTTTCACGGTGGTGGCAGTTCACACGCATGAATAAGCGATGTTATTGCCTTCCAACTAATGGGAAGGTAAAAAGGTACATACAGATTTATAATTGAGGATGAATAATTATTTCATAAATATCATATATATAAATTAAATATAATGTAATTACCATCCATGTAATGTAATGATGGAAAAAATAATTTTATCACTATGTGGAGGCGGTAGTACACACATACAGAAGACTGATACATTAACTTCATATTTTATGGAATAAAGGGAACATAATGGTGGTGTATTAATAATAATAATATTTATGTGTATTTAGAATACATAAATTATTGTTTTTTGATTAATATAAATGATTCAAATTATGTATAAGATGAAATAAGTTGTTAGATGTTGGGTAATATGATTACCTCTTCTCCAGTTAGCTTCATTTAGATCCCTTATTAAGGGCCCTTGGAATGGTATTTTAAGAATATTATAAACTAAAAATCATGTATAGTTATCCTAAAAAAATAATTTTATAGTTTATGGTCCATCTATATCACTCAATGTGGTGTAAATATGACAAATAAGTTTGTCCTTTTATAATAAATAGAAATAAAAAATAAGGAATTAATAAAAATATTTAAATAATATAAATTAACTTCTAGGTTCATGTGGAAACATGTTTCTATAATTTACAATATAATACAAGGTTTGTATTATATCCCCCCATAAAATAAAATTTTGATATGTTTATTAGTTATCTAAAAACTTTTAATTTTGTTTAACTTAGTTCTGTCAAGATAATGTGTTTTTAAATATTAGAGGGTTCATATTTTACTTATAAGGTAAAAGTTGAATAAAAATATCAATGGGATAATATTTTTTACTATATATTATCAATATTTTCCTAGTTCAAGATTCTAATGATTTTATATTAATATAATAAAATATTATTTTTCATAAAATATCATTTTTGTCAATTTTACACTATACACTTAATTTGTCATTAAACATGTATAGATAATAATATAAAAATATTTAACACACATAAAACATCCCTAATTTTTTATTCAACATTAAACATACAATAAAATAATAAATCATCAAAAAAAATATTACTTTAAGCATTTTTAAAATTATTACCATGCTTTTGTTTACTGATTTCACAACCATTATATCAGATTTATTTAAGAATTTATGATATTTATTGTATCAATAGAAAGAAAAAATAATTTTATATTATATAAAGGTTCAATTCATATATCATGAGAGTTAAATTTTTTATTTTTCACAAATAAAATAAAACAAATATATTATTTAGGAAAAATAGAATCAAAATGTCATATAATCGGATTTGGGATGGAAATAGTAAAAATTATTTCATGAAATGGAATAAAAGAAGGTTTTGGGTTGAATTTGAGACCTTATATCATGGTTTTAACTATTCTTATACATTTTACCCTTATCAAGATGAAAAACATTTCATGTGATTACTATTCTTAATAATAGAAAATAAAGGGAAATATTTGACTAAATTAAAACCCCTTGATTCCAAATACTTTAACTAATTCCCATGATTTAATATCTTGTTGTGGAATGAATCAATTTTAATATAAATTCCTTAAAAATGACATATAAATTTTTTTAAAAGTCCTTTTATAACCATACAAATTAACTTATATCAAAATCATATATATTTATAACTAAGATTAAATTAATTAGATTATATGAAATATAATTAATCATATATAACCTTAAATAAAAATATTGAATATAATGCATCTTTTTTAAAAAAATTATAATAAAAATAAATGAAAATATTTGAATAATTCATATAATTAACTATTCATGGAAAAACCAATCATTTCTAAAAAAATCCAAATATTTCACCATATGTAAATATTGATATATAGATTTCAAAACCTATTTTTATTTTAAAGAATTAAATTTCTAGAAGTGAAGGAAAATAATTATAATTAAAATAAAGAAAATGAAAAAAAATATTTTTAAAGAACAGTTGTTATAAAATTGAAAACCAAATTCCCTAAAATATTTGTGTTTATTTAATAAGAATTAATAAATAATTTTGAATTTGGTAAAATCATTAAAATTTTATTTCATATTTTGGTCACTAATATTCAATATATATGTTATAATATTAGTTTTATAATATATCTCAATTCTCTTTAATCTTGGTGTTGCATGTTAATATATACATTGAGATTATTTTTATTGTAACTATATTTACAGGGTTTTAAATTATACCACAAATAAATAAATTTCACTATCGAATTTTTATATTACTTATATAATTTTCATTTTTTAAAGGAAACATTCTTGAATACCCACATTATATAGAGGCATAATAAAACTTACGTTCAAATGGTGGAGTGTTAATCATAAGGATTACTTGAAATAATAATTAATATGGTTCTCAGATGAGGATAAAATTAATTGTAAGTTAAATTATAGAATCTGAAGAGAAAAATAACAACCATTCATTAATAGATAGTGATATGTAACCTAAACCTGACAAGATAATGAACATAAATCCATAAATTAGTGAGGGGTGAAAAACCATCAATTCTCAAAAAAGCATTGTATAAGGATACAAAATTTTCATTATCATTTTTGTTATGATGATATATTATTTTTCTATTAGAATAAATAAACTGAAAAAATATACATACATGATTTATTTACATACCATAAGAAAAATTCAATTCTTGGTTATTATATGATCATTTTTAACTTCATCTCTTAAAACAGTTAATTCATATTCAAGATGGATTTTTCATTCTTGAAGCACTAAAATTAACATTTAATTGATCATAAGACCTATAAAAGGATTAGAATTCAATCATACTATAATGATATATTAAGTAAAAAAAGTTTATAAAAAATTATCAAATATAAATAAATCATAAATTAATCTTTAAATCATTGAAAGTAACAACAAGATTCAATAAAATAAATTCCATAAATAGTTAACCTAAATATCCATTCATAATATTTATATCCAATTTCATAATTAGAAAAAATTATAAAGTAATCCTTTAAATTTCCAAAACAAAATAAACATTAATCCCACAAAAAAATATAATGTATCTCTTTATCTCACATACCAAACATGTGAATTCGAGGAACTTATATTCCCTTAAAACATTTTAATGATTTGAAACACCATAATAACTCAATCAAATCAACCATTACTCTAAAAAGTAAATTTATCCTTATTACTTAAATAAAATAATATATTAAAATTTTAATCTATAAATTTATTAAACTCTATGAAATAAAGAAAAAGAACACTTCTTAATGAAATCACTAATCATTTTCATTATCATAAATACTCTCCAATTTATAGGATCCAAATCAATCACATCATTATCCTAAATAAAGGTTGTTAACTCAACATTTCGGAAATATTAAGTGTTATCTTTCCCTCAGTCATGTGTTTCCACAAATCACCACCACAACATTTAATTACTTTTTTATGTTATGGACCTCATACATCATATTATTAAAAAAAAATGAAAACAATCTACAGAAAAATCCAGATATGATTCATGATTCTAATAAAAAAATATGATTTATAAAAAATATATATATATCATAATTATAAAATTAAATTCCCTAACCACTTCAATCAATATGTATCTTTCTAAAACAATTAACTAGGGTTTTTTGTTTTATTCCTTTACTCTGGCATCCATTAATTTCTCATTAGTTGTCTCTCCATCATCAAAAATAAAAATACTAATCATACAACATATCTAATCATATTATCTATATTTCCCTTAAGGGAAAATATTTTCATAATTTCTATACATTCAAAATTTAATACACTAAAATATTTATGATACATTTGAAAAATGTTATTCTCAACCATTCAATTATGAAAACGGTTTGTTTTTTCTTCGCAATTACATGATCAATTACTTATATTTCCACATATAAAACATATTCTCATTTCAGTTATACATTTTATAGAGTTATTTTTTTCAAATATTTGACATTTTGGAAGCTATATATTCTTCCCTACATGGTCTTCATGAAACTCCATTTTCCCATATTATGTATCTCGATAAACTAAGCCATACTGAGATAGTTAATCATATTATGATTTCTTTTTTTAGAAATTATCACAGGTATTCCCATTATAGATCCCATTTTATATGGTTTCCTATGTGGGAAACAATTCAATTGACCATTAAATTCACCAATAAATTGATTCCATATGGTTCCATCCATTGACTAAAACCAAGAATCACATTGGGAGTAACAATATTCATATTGAGAGATCATAATTGTAAGGACCTGTAATTCTTGTGGAATTTTTTTTTAAATGCATGGGAATTTTACTAGTCCGCAGTTTATGACGTCGCTTGATTCCAAGGCCCGGTGTGCCAGGAATCTATTTATGATGTTTTATTTAGGTAAATTTAGTAAATGTACGTTAGGAATTTTATAACTTTTTAACTGGTGCTTGGAATTCAAATCTGAGGGCACCGTTGAACTCGCAACGTCGATGATTGCTTAATGAGACCTTCACCGTAGTTCCGTTCTGGCCGGAATAGAAGTTATATTTTAGGGTTTTAGTTAAATTGAATAAAAATAAGAGTTAAACTTAATTTTTATTCTAAGGTGGTTAAAACCTCCAAAGGGAGTTTAGTGGTGGGGGCCACCACACCATAACCTCCAATGAAAGGTTATGGTGGTGGGGCCCACCCGCACATAACTTCCCTTGGGCGGATTATTAGGTGGGGCCCACATGAGATTTAAAACTCCTATAAATCTTCCAATTAAGTGTGAAACGCTTGAACTTCCCCACCATTTAATTTCCAACTCTCCACCCATTAAAGTGAATGGTTTCATTTAATTCAAATCTTTTTGAATTCTTTTTCCAACAATTAAATAATGGGTTGGCTTAACCCGTTATGTTGGATGGAAATTTAATTGGGTAGAGCTGGGTTATTAATTCACCCTTTTGAATTACGTTCCAACACTTAAAATAATAGGCATACTATTATTTAATTTGGGGTTGGAATTTCTATTTCTGTGAGATTATAGGAAAAACCTCCCAACGGAGAACCGTTCTTCCAATAAAGAACGCGAAGAACGCGAAGAACGTTGAAAAACTTCTTCTTCCTTCTTCGACTGAACCTAAGGAGAAGGAGAAGATCGTGAAGAACGCCAACGATGCTTCTTCATCGATCTCCTAGCCCGGACGCTTCCCGACGTCAACGAATGAAAGCCACCTAATTCAACGACTTCGACAACTATCGTTGACAAATACGAGGTAGGGGGTTTGAATTGTTTTGTACTCATTCCTCTTTGTTCAAATTTCTGGTATGAGAACCGAATGATATCACTGTAACGATGGGGGTTCGGACCGCACAAACACAACCCAACCCTCCCCTTTTGTTTTTTCTTGTTTGATGACGATGGAGGCGGTACACACGGAAACCAGAAATGAGCCAGCCATGAACAAGCCGGTGGCGCAAGGCCGCCGGGTTGCAACAAGGGCGTTGCACCGCCGTGTCGCGCAAATAATTGAGCCACGGCCAGGCGGGCCACGGTGGTGCCTGAGGGGTGCGGTGCTTTCGCACCGCACTGGAAGAAAAGGATAACGGCTTGGAGGGTTGTGGCCAGGAGGGCCACGACGGTCGCACGGTGGCGCGTCGTCATTGCGCTGCGCGGAGCAGTAAGGAGCCACGGATAGGTAGGGTTGTAGCGGAGGGGCACGACACCATTGTGATGTGCTGGTGGTGCAGGACCACAGCGTTAGGCTGCGGTGAAAAGGACAGGGTGCCTGGCTGAGCCGGCTGCCGGTGCATACTACAGGCCGTCGCCTCATGCCGGCCGTTTCAGACAAAAGGGGGGGCGTGGCACCCCCTCCCACGCATGTTTGTCTAGACCCCATGGGCCGGCCTACCCATCCATGTGGCCAGCCATCCAGGCCCCATGACCGGATGGGCCAGGCTGCGTGGCCAGCCAGGTCGGGCCGCGCCTTTGGGTCGGGCCGCCCCTTCGGTTTGGGCCGCCCAATTGGGCCAAACAGACTACTTGGGTTGGGCCGATTCCTTAGACCATGTCATACCTACAGAACGGGCCAGACCCTAGTTTGGACCCGGTCGGGCCGGGTCGGTCCGACTGCGTCAGACCGAACTCGGACCCGCTTTTGCCCGATTACACATTTTTGCTCATATATTAGGCTACGGGTGTCCTACCGACAAACCGTCTACAGTGATGGAAATCTTAGAGAGAGACGGTTCCTTTGGAATATCCCACTTGATTTTTGGACACTGTTGGAGTATAGTCGGATTGGTTTGAACGTAAAAACCAACTGGGCCCCTAGACGGAAATGCCAATAGCTCACAGACCGAGAATTTGATTGACAAGCCGTCTATTGCGTTGATACCCCTATGATATGGCAGTCCTTTGAGATACTTCCACATGAGGATTTGTGACACATGGAGTATCGACCAGTAGCTCATGGAGCAGATCCTCCCAGAGATGAGCATACAGAGTGCAGACACCTAGTAGGTGACAGACCTGACGACTGCGTGACTGATTCAACTTGGAGTGATTCAACTAGCCCACTGGGGATCGCCTGGTAGTTGGCGGCAGACCCATGGTGGAAGGAGCGCCTGGTAGTGGGAATCAGACATGTGGTACTCGACAGGAGGAGTACCTATGCATGCTATTGGGAGGAGCGCCTGGTATTTGATGGCAGACCCATAGAGGACAGAGTGCCTGGTAGTCGGTAGCAGACTCGCGGTACTCGATGGGAGGAGTACCTCAGCAGTCTAAGGTTAGTGAGAAGCACCTTGGGGTCGCGATAGACCACTGTTCTCAATAGAGGAAGAGTTCTCCAGTATCTTTGGTTTCGATAATGAAAATCCTAGTTTGAGCTGAGTCAATGACCTTTGTGTTTTCCTCATGATTGAGATGGGTAACTTGATAACTTAGGTATATTTATGTTCATATACCTGAGTAATGGTTATCCATTGACTTCATAATTTTTGGTTTATGTTTGTTGGATTTTGTGATACCTTGAGGGTCTCGGGGTCCTTACTGAGTATCGTTATACTCACCCCTGCATGGGTTATGCCCACACCTCGTTGTGTTGGATGCAGATGATGGACAGCGCTGACCGCAGAGGAGTGTGCGAGGACTGGATGGTACCCAGAGGTGGACCTCATGAAGAGACGGTACCATGAGGAGAAGGACGTACGTGGAGCACTGAGGAGGCTATATGTACCCACCCTTCAGGTAGGATCCGTAGTGGATGATCTAGAAGCTTCGAGACACCTTCCAGTTATTTGTCTTTTAGTAGTACATGTTTTGTTTTTTCCTTGTACTTTACTTTTGGGCTTGTATTTCCAGCCCCTTTTACTTTCCAACACATCTTTTGTTATCTGGTTTTTACTTAGTGTTTGCTTCCGCATGTACTCTGGTTGTGTGTGTTTACATTTTATAAAGGAAATTCCTTCTCAGTTATAGGTATTTACACTTTTAGTGCTAGTCACCAGCCCCTGTCCTATGGAAGGAAGGATTGGGGTAGTTACGACACGGGTCCCAGGGGACGGGTCGTGAAAAATTGGTATCAGAGGACTTCAGTTCTACCACAGAACTTAGGAATCTGAAATTTCTTTCTGTGAAGCAATATTGTTATGGTTACTTAGTGTGGTTTTCAGTTCAGGGAGTCCAGTGTTGGTGCGGTGACCGATGTATCCGTACACCAGGACCCTAACTACTAATTTCCAACTTAGTGCACAAAAACACTGATTGCATGTGTGTTTTAAAAAGTTTTCATTAAGTCATATCAAACTAGGTCAGTTCAACAGGTATAGTCTTTTGACCATGTCGCATCTATTCCTTTTAGGATGCCTCCCCACGGACGACTAGTTAGAGCCCGGAGAATTGTACGTACTGACAGCCCACTGAGCGGTGTGGCCTCAGTACAGGGCCCTCTTCTAGTTGAGGCACCAGCGGAGGCACCATCAGTACTACTCCCCATTGGGCCACCGATGCCACCAGCCCCTACAGCAGAGAGTGCACATTAATTGAGTGCGTTGCACGAGTTTCAGCACCAGAGGCCACCCAGGTTCTGGGGAGAGATGGACCCAGATGCGGCTGAGGATTGGCAGGAGGCAGTGGTGAGAGTCTTCAGACTGGTAGGGACACCAGCCGACTTCATGGTGATCCTTGCTGCCAACCACCTTTAGGAAGTAGCATGCAGATGGGGGAGCCTAATGCTCTAGATGCATAATGAGGCGGCACTTCTATGGGTAGACTTTGAGATCATGTTCTTTGTGGAGTTTGTACTAGCCACCCTTCGAGCGGTGTGGATACAGGAGCTACTTCATCTACAACAGGGTAGTATGACAGTAGTGCAGTACTCGGGGAGGTTCACTGACCTCTCACACTACTCCACTGATATGGTACGGGGCCCGTTATTTAGGGCCTGGACCTTTGATTAGGGACTCAGGCGAGAGATCAGAGCTTAAGTTATCTCCCACATCATCTTGACTCAGATGGGGGTGTTGGAGCGATCCCTCATAGGGGAGAGTTTCCTTGTTGAGAAATCTCCAGTTACGAGACCCACCACTAGTCAACTTGCAGAGGAGTCTTCTGCAGCTGGAAGTAGATAGATGACGCAGAAGTCCAAGAGGACCAGACCCACAGGTCGTCGACTGCATGACTCAAGATCTGTTGTGCAGGGAACCCAGAGTGGAGATAGATCCAGACATGCTAGGAGCAGACAGTGTCACTCCTACGGAGGTCTTGGTCACAAGGCTTGTGATTGTCTGAATCACTGCTCTGATGATCAGCAGACAGTTGAGGGACCACCCAGGAAGAGGTAGAGGTTAGATCGAGGTGGTCCGCAGAGCGCAGGCGGACGTGGCAGATGAGCTAGCTGTGTAGTTGGCGGTGGAGGACATTACGAGGTGCTACCACCACCACCACCAGGAGGTCCACCCTGACCACAGGGAGCGGGTGGATAGGTCAGAGAACAACTTCAGGTAGATGAGGCCTATGATCACAGTGCTCCAGAGATGATTCAATGAATGATCTATATCTATTCCACCTTATCTACAGTTCTTATAGACCCGAGTGCCAGTCACTCTTTCTTTGCCACTTCCATCATTCGGAGCTCAGAGATTTAGAAGGAGTTGTTGGTTCGATCCTTACAGATAGAGACTCCTACGGGAGATAATTCGACTATTACGCACTGGTTCCGGCAGTGCAAGCTTACTCTAGGTGGCGAGAGCTTCGGCTGGGATTTCCTCGCTGTGGTGTCGAGTCCTTACGACGTCATCTTGGTCATGGACTAGTTATCTACAATTCATGGTCATATCGACTATATTAGGCACAAAGTGTGGTATGTCCACATGGATGGGACAAGGTTCCCCTTCATCAGTGAGAAGGGAACCTTTGCAGCACAAGACAGACTTACCCAGAGGAGGGTTTATCCGATCACTCACTAGTTGGCATGCTATACCCTCAGAGTAGTAGATATGAAGAGTCCAACTTATCCTATACTGGGGGATCAGTATGCAGATGTTTTCCCTGACAATGTTCCAAGAATACCTCCTCACAGAGATTTGGAATTTTACATTGACTTATACCCCAGGACAGAACCTATATCTACTACAGCATATCGGATGGCTCCCACTGAGCTTCACGAGCTGAGGGTACAGCTAGAGGACTTGCAGGGAAAGGTATTCATCTGGCACAATGTTTCTCCCTGGGCACCCTCGATTTTGTTCGCCAAGAAGGAGGATGGGTGCTTGAGGCTCTGTGTCGACTACCGTCGCCTGAACCAGGTGACCGTGAGGAACAAGTACCCACTCCGGAGGATTGGTAACCTCTTTGATCAGATCAAGGGAGCATGGTGGTTCTCAAAGATAGACCTCAGATCAGGATATCACCATCTTAGAGTTCGAGATCAGGATGTAAAAAAGATGGCCTTCAGATGTCCGTACGGCCACTAAGAGTTCTCGGTTATGCCCTTCGGCATAAAAAATACTCCAGCAATGTTCATGAGCCTCATGAATAGGATCTTCCAGCCTTACCTCGATCACTTTTCCATAGTCTTCATCAATGACATTCTGATCTACTCAACTACTAAGGAGGAGTATTCTTACCATTTACAAATAGTACCAGACACACTCCGAGAGCACCAACTTTATGGTAAGCTCTTGAAGTGACAGTTTTGGATTTGAGAGGTTCACTTTTTGAGAAACGTCATCTCAGAGGCTGGAGTTGGAGTAGATTCCTTGAAGATTGAGGTGGTACTTTCTTGGGAGCCACCCAGGAGTGTGATGGAGGTTCCGAGTTTAATGGGTTTGGCTATATACTATCAGAGGTTCATTCCAGACTTCTCTAGAGTTGCAGAACCACTATCAGCTTTGACAAAGAAGGGGAAACCATTTGTCTGGTCGGAGAGATGCCAGCAGAGCTTTCAGGAGCTGAGGTAGAGGCTGACTATTACCCCCATCTTGAGGCTTCCAGAGGAAGGCGTAGGGTATGTATTCTACTAAGACGCATCAGAGACTGGACTTGGATGTGCCCTGATGCAGGAGAGATCTGTGATAATGTATGGTTATCGGCAGTTGAGATAGCATGAGCAAAACTATGCTACCCATGACTTGGTGTTAGCAGCTGTGGTCTTTTCCTTGAAGATATGGTGACACTATCTGATGGTCGAATGTTTTACCGTGTAATATAATCACAAGAGTCTTAGGTATATCTTATTCCAGAAGGATCGGAACCTGAGAAACCAGTGATGGCTTGAGTTCCTCCAGGACTATGACTTAGAGATTGTTTATACTCCTAGGAAGGTGAATGTTATTGTGGGCGCGCTCAGTAGGAGGACGGGCATTCAGCTTCTAGGAGAGGCGATAGACTAGCTGGCTTCCTTATAGTTATCCTTTGTAGATAGGGATGGGACAACCTATATTCAGTCTCTTACAGTCACACCTCCACTTCTTCAGCAAGTCATAGAGGTGCTGTGTGGAGACACTGACTGTGAGATGCAACGTGCTCATATATCCACAGGGCAGGCACCTGATGGATTTTCTAAAGGTGGGGAGCACGTCAACCTCTTTAGAGGACGTACCTTGGTACCAGTTTCACTTTAAGAGGAGGTGTTGAGGGAGTTCCACACTTCACATCTAACGGTACACCCAGGAGTGGCGAAGATGTACCGGGACCTTCGACGATATCATTGGTGGCCAGGTATGAAGAAGGCAGTAGCAGAGTTTGTCTCACAGTGCCTCACTTTTCAGCAAATGAAGGCAGAGCACCAGGTACCAGTAGGCTTGTTACAACCCTTAGATGTCCCAGAGTGGAAGTGGTATGGGATATACATGGACTTCATGACGTGTCTTCCACGTACATCCAGGAGTCATGACTCGATATGGGCGATCGTTGACCGACTCACCAAGTCATCCCACTTCCTACCGATCAGAGATCATGGATCAGTAGAGAGCTTGGGATGCCACTATGTGCAGCAGATTTTTCAATTACATGGAGTACCATCTTCTATTGTCTCCGTCCATGATGCATGATTCACTTCCCGGCTATGGAAGGGGTTGTTGGATGCTTTCGGGACACAGCTACGCATTGAGCACCGTCTTCCATCCTTAGAATAATGGTCAGACCGAGAAGACCATCCATACCCTTGAGGACATGCTTCGTGCTTGTGTCCTCGACTTCGGTTGTATTTGGTAGGACCACTTTCCTTTAGGGGAGTTTTCCTACAACAACAGCTATCACGCCACCATCGGTATGGCGCCTTTTGAGGCCTTTTACGGACGACCTTGCAAATCGCTACTATGCTGGACAGACCCCGGGGATTCAGCACTAGTGGGACCAGAGATGGTATGGGCTACCACGGAGAAGGTTCAAATCATCCAAGAGCAGATGAAGACGTCACAGAGCAGGCAGAAGTCGTATGCTGATTGGAGACGAAGACCTTTGGAGTTTGAGGATGGAAACCACATCTTCCTACGGGTCTCACCTCGATGAGGTCTATGGATATTTGGATGAGGTGACAATCTATCTCCAAGGTTCATCGGACCTTTCCAGGTCCTCAGCAGAGTAGGCGAGGTGGATTACCTCTTAGCTCTTCCACATCAGTTGCACTGGGTGCACGACATCTTCCATGTATCTCAAATGAGGACATACGTGCATGACCCATCTCACATCATAAGCCACAGGGAGCTGGACATCGATGATGAGGAGAATTTCACAGAGGCTCCAGTGGATATTGAGGATCGACAGGATCAGGTCCTACATAGATGGTAGATACCTCTAGTGCGCGTTCTCTGGAAGCATGGGAACCTCAAGGAGAACACATGGGAGTGGGAGGCTCAGATGCATGCTCAGTACCCCCATTTGTTTCCTTAGATCGAGTTGTAGCTTATGGAGACTTAAAGCCCAATGGTGGGGAGAATTTAAAGACTGGGAATTCCCATAGATGTTTTTTTTAAATTCATGGGAATAGTATGAGTCTTCCGTTTCTGACGGCACTTGATTCTGAGGCCGGTGTTCCCAGAATCAATTTCTGAAGTTTTGTTTCAGTAAGTTCAGTAAATGTACGTCTTGAATTTTATAACATTTGAACCGGTTCTCAGAATTGAAATCTAAGGGCACCATTGAACTTGCAGCATCAGTGATTGCTTAGTGAGACCTTCACTGCAGTTGTGTTCTGACGAGAATAGAAGTTAGATTTTGAGATTTTAGTTAAATTGAAAAAAATAAGTGTTAAACTTTATTTTTATTCTATGGAAGTTAAAACCTCCAAGGGGAGGTTTGTGGTGGGGGCCAACAAACCATAACCTCCCATGAAAGGTTATGGTGGTGGGGCCCACCCGCACATAACCTACCATTGAAGGATTATTAGGTGGGGCCCACACGATCATTAAACATCCTCTAAACCCCCCAATTAACAGTGAAACCCTTGAACTTCCCCACCATTTAATTTCCAACTCTCCACCCAATAATTAATTGAAAGATTTCATTTAATTAAAATATTTCTGAATTCTTTTGACAAGAATTAAATTATGGGTTGGCTTAACCCATTATGTTTTTTGGCAATTTAATTGGGTGGAGTCGGGTTATTAATTCAACCTTTTGAATTATGTGCCAACACATACAATAATAGGCAGACTATTATTTTATTTTGGGTTGGAATTTCTCTTCCTGTGAGATTGTTCGAAAAATCTCTCAATGGAGAACCATTCATCCAATGAAGAATGCGAAAAACGCGAAGAATGTTGACGAACTTCTTCTTCCTTCTTCGACCGAACCTAAGGAGAATGAGCCAACCACGAAGAATGCCAATGACGCTTCTTCTTCGGTCTCCTACACCAGAGACTTCCCAACGTCTACGAATCAATTCCTCCTTATTTTGTGACTTTGACAATGATCCTTGACAAATACGTGGGAGGGGGTTTGAATTGTTTTTTACCCGTTCCTCGTCGTTCAAATTTCTGGTATGAGAACCGATTGATATCACCATAACGAGGGGGTTCGGACCACACAAACATGGCTCTGCCATGCCGCACAAAGAACCGAGCTGCTGCTAGGTAGGCCGTGGCGGTGCCGGAGGGGCATGGTGTTGTCGCACCACGCTGTAAGAAAAGGGTCGCAGATATGAGGAACACAGCGGTCGGACGATGGCGCAGCGTTGTCACACCGCGCGGAGCAGCAGGGAGCAGCAGCTAGGGCGGGCTGCGGCTGAGGGGCATGGCGCCATTGCACAGCGCTGGTGGTGAAGAACCGTGGCCTTAGGCCACAACGGAAAGAAGAGGGAAACCGGCTGAGCCGGCCACCGGTGCGCGCTAGAGGTTGGTGCCTTGCGTCGGCCATTTCAGACAAAAGGGGGGGCGCGGCACCCCCCTCCCACATGTGGCCAGCAGGGCTACGTGGGCCGGCCAGCTAGGCCCTGCGGCCAGCCAATGATGGCCAACCGTTTGGGCCACACAACTAGCCGAGCCAGGCCACACGGCCAGCAGGGCTGGGCCACACGGCCAGCTGGGTTGGGCCACACGGCCAGCCAATAGGGTCGGGATGCGCCTTCGGGTCGGGCCGCCCCCTTAGTTCGGGCCGCCCACTCGGGTCGAGCCGACCACTCAGGCCGGGCTGCTCACTTAGACCATGCCAGCCCCACGGACCGGGTCTGTCCGAATGGGTCGGGTTGGGTCGGTCCGACTGGGTTGGACCGAACGCGAACCCGCTTTGGCCCGATTACAGCTTTTCGCCCATATCACGGGATACATGTTTCATACCGACAAACCATCTATGGAGATGGAAAGGTTAGAGTAATACAGTTCCTTTGGCATATCCCACTTGTGTTTTGGACATAGTTGGAGTACGGTTGGGTTGGTTTGAAACTAAAAACCAACCGTGCCTCTGGGACGGAAATGCCAATAACTCACAGACCGGGCATCCTATTGGCGTGTCGTCTATTGCGTTGATACCCCTATGACGTGGAGGTACATTGAGATACTTCCACGTGAGGATTTTTGAATCTTGGAGTATCGACTAGTAGCTTCTGGAGCAGATCCTCCCGGAGACGAGCGTACAGAGTGCAGACACCTAGTAGATGACAGACCTGACGACTGCTTGACCGATTCGACTCGAAGTGATTCGACTAGCCCAGTGGGAGCGCCTAGTAGTTGGAGGTAGACCCATGGCGGACGGAGCACTTGGTAGTTTGAAATAGACCCGGGGTACTCGACAGGAGGAGTACCTCTGCATGCTATTAGGGGGAGCACCCGGTATTTGGCGGCAGACCCATAGCGGACGGAACGCCTGGTATATGGAAGCAGACCCCTAGTACTCGACAGGAGGAGTACCTTAGTAGTCTATGGTTAGTGAAAAGCGCCTTAGTGTCATGACATTCCACTGTTCTCAATAGAGGAGGAGTTCTCTAGCAGACATGGTTTCGATAATGAGAATCATGGTTTGAGCTGAGTCAACGACCTTTGTGTTTTCCTCATGGGAGAGATGGGTTACTTGATAACATAGGTATATGTATGGGAATATACCTAAGTAATGGTTATTCATTGATTTCATACTGTTTGGTTTTTCCTTATTGGATTTTGTGAGACCTTGAGGGTCTCGGGGTCCCTACTGAGTATCGCTATACTTACCCCTACACAGGCTATTCATGCACCTCGTTGTGTTGGATGCAGACGATAGAAAACGCTGATCGGGGTGGAGTGTGTGAGGACATAACAGTACCCAGAGGTGGACCCCACAATGAGATGGTACCTGGAGGAGACGGATGGACGTGGAGCACTGAGGAGGCTATCTGTACCTACCCTTCAGGTAGGATCCGTGGTGGATGATCCAGGAGCTGCTAGACACCTTCCAGCCATTTTTCTTTTAGTTGTACCTATTTTGTCTTTTCCTTGTACTTTATAGTTGGGCATGAATTTCCGGCCCCTTTTACTTTCCATCACATCTTTTGTTATATAATTTTTACTTAGTGTTTGTATGACAACCCTGATTTTTATTACAACTTAAACATGATTTATTACATAAAACTTCACTTGATACAACATTGAATATTGAGAGGTTTAGTTTATTTGGGCCTCAGGATCATTACATGAAAACATAAAACAAGAAATACAACATCGTTATTGAAAACATCCTTTACATGACCACTACATTCCCTCATACTTAGGATTGCATAGGATAACCTGAGGACATGTATAAGAAAAGGGTGAGCTATAAAGCCTAGTAAAGGAGTACACATGGAATAACATGAGGAGTACAATACACGTTAGACAATAGGCATATAAATTGAGCCTAAACGAAACATGAACATAAAGGCATGATAATGCATGATAATCATAACATGGAAATGTGGCAGAACCACTTAACATGGAATTATCATGATCCAGGGATCATTGCACATAAAGCATGAGTAAACCCTCATTGCACATGAAGCACGAGTAAACCCTCGTTGCACATGAATTAGCATGATTCGCCAATCATTTCACATGACGTATCATGATAATATACTTTACCTAATGCATTGGAATGCTATAAGGGCGCACCCTTCTTAAACATTTCATTTCATACATAAGTGTGACACATGGATCATAAAACATTGATACATAAAACATAATCATTTATTCCAAAATAAAAGAATGTCGAATTCATACATGAAACTTTACAATCAATATGTACATGTGCAAAAAGGTGAATACCCTTGATGGAGAAATGGGAATGGTATTCACTACACAATGACATTGGCTTAGAAAATCAGTGTGATTTCGGCAGCGTAACGGTGTGACATAAGAATTCATAAAAAAGGTTGATGAGAGAGAAAGGGGTTCCTCATCATATTTACATTTAATGGACAGTAGGGAGGTCATATAGATACATTTACCAACAATTGTGATGGAATATATATTCATGATACAAAATTATTGCTTGAATGTAAAAGAAGAGAGATGCTCTTTTCGGAATTTCAGTATAGTAACGGGTGTACATGGGAGGCATTTAATGAGAGAGAAAGGGGTATCCCATCATTAAAACAATAAGAGGGATGTATGGGGGAGGTTCTAAACGATACCCCAACATTCATAATTGATATTAAAAGGGCAATACAACTTAACGAAAATTGACAATAAATGAGAAAGGAAGAAAAAACCCTTAATTGGAAGTGTGCTTCCAAAGGCTAGAGAGAGGATAGTGAGAGGCTTCTTGGGAGCTTGGGGAACCTTGGGAGGATTCTAGAGAGAGTAGGGCAGAGGTTGGACGAACTCCAAGGGATTTTAGTGAGGAGGAAGTGGGATCTTGGGTGGGTTTATATGGGAAAGGTGAGGGAATTCTTTATTATTTAGGTTTGGGTCCCCTTACATTAAATTAATCCAAACCATAAACCATCCCATGGTATTTTCCCATGGTTTTTGTCAAAGGTAAGAGGAAAAAAATATTTTACAAGGCCAAAGTCCGAACTTATTAAAATAATAAGGTTTCTTATGTGGAGGTGAGTCACACTCCCATGGAAATTAATTTAAAAAGGCAAAGTGTTGAATATGTCTTTAGGGGTCCATTAATGCTTTGAAAAGTAAGTCAAACAAACCCAAAATCACATTATTTTAATGATAAAAAATATATTGGCTGAAAATAAGTATTATGGTATTTTATTACATCACCATTGGGTCATTATGATGTCATAAAACACATTATATATTTAAACGGTATTTAATTTTTACCAAAAAATTTGACTGTCTTAGAAAATAATGAAAAATTCACCATTGGATAATTTCGACGTCCTGATTCTAGAAATGACATTTATTTTATCTAAAAAAGTTTCTAAATATGTGAATTTTCACTTTTAAAATAAAAACCATCATTTATCGAAAATTCACGGGTTTTGACAGAAATGGCTTTCAAACCTTAATAAAAATTTTAATTGCATTCATAAAATTATAAGATCATTTATATTTAATAAAAACTAATTTAATAATATTATTATTATTTTATTAAAATATTATTTAATTCAAAAATCCCTTAATTTAATAAAATAAATTTCTTAATTAAATAATAACTAAAAACACCATTTGTACTTTAAAAACTATTTACAATGTATCAAAAATGACTAGAAATTATATTCAATATTATATAAAAAAACAATGTACCTGAACATATTACTACTTATTTGTTACATAACCCCTTAAAACAGCCACATAAGACCTAAGGGTAAAGTGTGTGATGGTGACATACTCTTGGGGTGGCTCGGATAACATCGCTCGAGTGGTAATTTCAGTCAACATCCACTTTTCCCGTAGATGATCCCGTTTGAGCTTGACATGGTGAAGCTCATATTGGGCTTGGTCCAGGGCGAAGCCCAAGGATGCCACCTCTTTTCCAAGCTCTGAAAAATGGGATTCATATGGGGATATTCTACTGGATGAGGCCATCGCTTCCTTTTTCTGAGTAAAATTGGGTTCGTTAAAGCCTTATATTTATACTATTCAAGTGATCACTATTCGATGACTATATTAACAACGGTCACAACTCTTATCATAAAATCAAAGATGTTGACATCTTATAAAAATATTTTTTATAAAGTGACATTTAACTGGATCAAGAGGGATTTTCCATTAATGAAACTTTGGGTCATTACAATATCCTCCCCTTAAGAAATTTCGCCCTCGAAAGTTTCCTTTTCCCACACTAAAACAAATGTGGGTAACTCAGCTTCATCATATCCTTGACTCCCAAGATTCTTTTTCAAACTTGTGGTTTCTCCATAACACCTTGATGAGGGGCATTGTCTTATTTCGTAGAACTTTTTCTCTATGATCTAAGATCTTCACTGGTTTCTCCTCATAAGAAAGATCATCTTCCAATTGTACCACCTCGGAAGAGAGTACATGTGAAGGGTCTGGTATGTACTTCATTTAGAAGGATTTATGAAATACATCATGCACCATGGCCATAGTAGGTGGAAGTGCTAGTCTATAGGCCACATCCCAAACACGATCAAGAATCTCGAAGGGGCCGATGTACCTTGGATGTAACTTCCCTTTCTTTCCAAACCCCATGAGCTTTTTTCACAGAGATATGCGTAGAAACACCATGTATCCTGCTTTAAACTCATGGTCTTGTTGACGATTATCAACATAACTCTTCTGTCGACTATGGGCTGCCTTGATATGCTGCTGAATGGTTTTCACCTTCTCCACCATTTCTTCGACCATTTTTGGTCCAAGTAGCCTACGTTCACCGACCTCATCCCAACATACCGGTGTTCTACACCTTTTCCCATACAGGGCTTCATATGGTGCCATTTGGACGCTCGAGTGGAAACTGTTATTATAAGAGGACTCAACCAGAGTAAGACTTTGATCCCATCCTCCTTTAAAGTCCATTGAGAACGCTCTCAACATATCCTCAAGTGTTTGGATATTCCGCTCGGATTGTCCATCAGTTTTCAGATGATAGGTCGTACTGACGTTCAGTTCAGTATTCAGAGCATGTTGAAGACTCTTCCAAAACTTAGAGGTGAATCTTGGATCTCGGTCAGACACAATAGATAGTGGTACTCCATGCAACCTTACAACTTCACTGATATATATCTGTGCCAGTTAATCCAAAGAGAAATCCTCTTGAATAGCAATGAAGTGTGCTGTCTTTGTAAGACGGTCCACAACAACCCAGATTTCATTGTTGCCTTTGGATGTCCTTGGAAATCTAGTTACAAAGTCCATGGTGATGTTCTCCCATTTCCATTCTGGTATGGGAAATGGTTGCATCATCCCCTTAGACTTCTGCCTCTCTTCCTTCACATGCTGACACACCAGACACTTTGATGTATATTCAGTGATCTCCTTCGTCATATTATCCCACCAAAAGTTTTCTCGGATATCCCGATACATCTTTCTTCTCCCTGGGTGAATAGAGAAATTTGAACTATGTGCATCATCCAAAATTTCCTTCTTCAGCTTCGGACTTGATGGAACACATAGTATTTTCCCAAACCGCACAATTCCTTTTTCATTAACATTAAACTCTGAGGATTTTCTCTTTTTGATAGCTTCCACTTTTTCTTGAATTCCCACATCATCCTTTTGAGCATCCTTTAACCTTTCCAAAAGAGATTGTTGAGAAATCATTTGGGAAAGGATTGATGATGTTCCCTTTTTTATGATTCCCACGTCCATCTTCATCAAGTCGAAAAAGATTGGATCCGTCTCAATTCTCGTCATTGATAGAATTGCTGGATCATTTCTACTTAGGGTATCTGCCACCTTGTTCGCTTTCCTAGGGTGGTAATGTATTGAACAGTCATAATCCTTGATGAGCTCTATCCATCTTCTCTGGCACATATTAAGCTCTTTCTGTGTGAATATATATTTAAGCCTCTTGTGGTCAGTATAGATCTCACATTTCTCTCCATAGAGAAAATGCCACCAGATTTTCAAGGAAAAGATCACCGCCGCCAACTCTAAATCATGCGATGGATAGTTTTTCTCATGGATTTTCAACTGCCTTGAGGCATAGGATATCACTTTATCATTCTGCATCAGCACACATCCTAATCCCTTCTTCGAAGCATCACTGAATACCACAAAAAGCACCCCACTTGTGGGTAAAGTGAGTACGGGTGCAGTGATAAGCCTCCTATTAAATTCCTTGAAGCTTTCTTCGCATTCATCACTCCAAGAAAACATTACCCTCTTTCGAGTTAGCTTGGTAAGAGGGTTGGACAATCGTGATAAATTTCTCACAAATCGTTGATAATATCCAGCTAACCCCAAGAAGCTACGGATATCCGTTACCGATGTTGGCCTCGGCCATCCCTCAATTGCATCTATTTTGGAGGGATCCATAGATATCCCATTTCTTGTGATGATATGGCCCACGAATGAGACCTCCTTCAACCATAACTCACACTTTTTGTACTTTTCATAGAGCTTCTCCTTGCACAAAGTCTCCAGTACAGTTCTTAAATTCTCCTCATGATCCTCCTTGGTTTTGGAGTATATTAGAATATCATCTATAAAGACTACCAAAAATTTGCCAAGGTAATCTCTAAAGATTCTATTCATAAAGTCCATGAATATTGCTGGAGCATTGGTGAGTCTGAAAGGCATTACTATGAATTCATAGTGCCCGTACCTTGTACAAAATGTAGTCTTGGGGATATCTTCCTTCTTCACCCTTACTTGATAATATCCCGACCACAAGTCCACCTTGGAGATGTATTGTGCTCCACGCAACTGATCGAACAAGTCATCAATTCGTGGGAGAGGATACTTTTTCTTTATCGTGATTTTGTTAAGTTCACAATAATCGATGCAAAGCTGCATTGACCCATCCTTCTTCTTGATGAAGAGGACTGATGCACCCCATGGTGAAGCACTTGGGCATATAAACCCTTTATCCAGATTCTCTTGTAGTTGTTTCTTCAGCTCTTCAATCTCTACAACAACCATTCTATATGGAGTCTTGGATATTGGTAGTGCCCCAGGTACAAGTTCAATTGAGAACTCAACATCTCTTCTAGGAGGAAGACCATGCAGTTCCTCAGGAAACACTTCAGTGAATTCCCTCATAATAGGCATTTCTTGAAGGATGGTTTCTTCCTTGGACTCAATCATCTGAGCCAGAAACATGTGCTCATAAGGCAGTAATATCCATGCTTGAGATGATGGAGCTAAAAGAGAATCATCTTCCTCATGACACTGGTAAATAATTGGGAGTCGATTCTCCATATGGAGTGTGATTTCCCTCTCCCGATAATTTATGTTGGCTCTATATAAGGAAAGCCAATCCATTCCAAGAATTTCATCAAATTCAACCAAAGGGAGTATGACGAGGTTTGCCAGGAAATTAAATCCATAGATTATAATAGGGGAGGACTTATATTCATGGGATGCAAAGATTTCCCCATTTTCTGTACTCACCGACATGTTTACTTCAATGATTTGTGGTGGTGCTGGGATTGTTCTACTAAACTTTTGAGATATAAAAGAATGCGTAGAAACTGAATCAAAAAGTACGTTCGCTATTCTTGAATGAATAAGTAGCGTACTTGTCACCACTTCTTTTTCAGTGTTCACTTCGGTAGAAGTGATGGCAAAAGCTCTTCCTTGTTGTCTTGGAGGTTGTTGGTTGCCTCCGATAACCCTTGGATTAGGGCACTGATTTGCAAAATGACCAGGTTCTTTGCATTTATAGCATTGAAAAATGAGTTGAGGTTCGAATGGAGCATTCCTCTCATATGTCACAGCCTAGAGTCCTTCTTGCCGACAGTTAATAGCTAGGTTCCCTTCTCTTCCACACCTGAAGCATTTTCTCATCTCCTTAAGGAAATTTCCAGGGTGCTTCTTTCCTCACATTTGGCAAGTGGGGTGCTGGAACTTCTTAGCACCTTTGGATTTATCCGTCAGACCACCAACATTGAAGTCCACATTATGATTCTTTTCCCCATGATACACCTATGATTCTTTGATCTCCATTTCGACCTTGAGGGCACATCGGGCAATTTCCTCATAGCTGTCGAAGTCACGGATCGCTAATGCTTTCCACATGCTAGGATTTATCCCACCAAAGAAGCAGTCAACCTTGCAGTCGGGGGTAATGAAAAATCCGGAAGCATATGGTGGAATCCTTGTGAAGTTTTCCTCGTACGCTCCGATAGATTATTCCTATTTTTTCTAGAGGGAAAGGAAGTCCCTTTCCATCATAAGCCGGAGGGTGCACGAAAAATATTTATTGAAAAAAATATTCTAGAATTCCTTCCATTCCAAAGCCTCGATCTCCTCCTCAGGCTTCGTATTTTTGATCAACTTACACCATTGATCAGCTTCACCTTCCATACGATAATCATCCAGGAGAACCTTCTCTTGTTCAAAACATTGAAGGATGCATAAGATCTTTTCAATGGAGTTGATCCATTGTTCAGCGATCGTGGGATCAGATGATCCACTAAAAGTAAGAGGCCTTTGTCTCATGAAACTCTTGATAAAGACATGTTCTTTCTTAGGGGGGGTTGAACGTTCCTCTTGACCCATGTTTCTATTCAAAACATGAGTTAGCGGAGAGAGAAGTGTGACAAAGTTCTCGATTCCCGCTCCCATTGTATTTGGAATCTCACAAGCATAGTCATCACATTGATCTTCACAACAGTTGTTAGCCCGAGTCCTCCTATTACCGGCCATTGGCTGGAATAAAAGGAAAGTTAGGGGTAACACCTAAAGGGTAATCCAAAGACAAAAGTTGATTACTTATAAATAAACTTTTGTTTCCTTAACTCATGAGTCTATAGGCTTCAATCTAGGATTTTCATGATCTACTTTCGAACATATATTCTTAGGGGTATTTTTTTAATTCCCTTAATAAGGGTTCATACTAAGCTTGTGAATTTACCATATAATATCCCCCGGCAGTGTCGTAACAAAGAGTGAAGCAAGGCCCATTGTCATGCACCAGTTCTCGTTTGAGTCTAGCTCAAAGCGGTGTTTTCGGGTTTTACCCCTAGGATACATCTGTGCCAGAGCCGCCTCAACCTGCTCGTATCCAGACAAGGATGTATTTGTATGATAAACCACTTACTTAGTACTTACCAAAACATAGGGATGTTTTTATTATACTTAGTCTTGTATCTAAGGCTTTACTAGGTTTTCCTAATCCCAAAAATAACTAAACCTATACTCTGATACCAACTATGACAACCCTGCTTTTTATTACAACTTAAACATGAATTATTACATAAAACTTCACTTGATACAACAAATAAGATCGAGAGGTTTAGTGTCTTTGGGGATTAGGATCATTACATAAAAAATTAAAACATGAAATAAAACATCTTTATTGAAAACTTCCTTTACATGACCACTACATTCCCTCATACTTTGCATTGCATGTGATAACCTGAGGACATGCATAAGAAAAAGGTGAGCTATAAAGCCCAGTAAGTGAGTACACATGTAATAACACGAGGAGTAAAATACATGTTAGACAATAGGCATATCAATAGAGCATAAAATAAACATGAACATAAAGGCATGATAAAGCATGATAATCATAACATGGAAATGTGGCAACAACACTTAACATGGAATTAGCATGGGCCAAGGCTCGTTGCACATAAAGCATGAGTAAACCCTCATTGCACATGAAGAACGATTAAACTATCATTGCACATGAATTAGAATTAGTCAACACTCCTTGCACATGACGTATTATGATACTATAGTTTACCCAATGCATTGGAGTGCTATAAGGGCGCACCCTTCTTAAACATTTCATTTCATGCATAAGTGTTCCACATGGATCATAAAACATGGATTCATAAAAAATAATCATTTATTACACAATAAAAGAATGTGGAATTCATACATGAAACTTTACAATCAATATGTACATGTTCATAAAGGTTAATACCCTTGATGGAGAAATGGGCGTGGTATTCAGTACACAATGACATTGGCTTAGAAAATCAGTGTGATTTTGGCAGCGTAACGGAGTGACATAAGAATTCATAAAAAAGTTTTATGAGAGAGAAAGGGGTTCCTCATCATATTTAAATGTAATGTACAGTAAGGAGGTCATATAGATACATTTCCCAACAATTGTGATGGAATATAGATTCATGATATAAAATTATTTCTTGAATGTAAAAGAAGAGTGAGAAGTTCTTTTCGGAATTTCGGCATAGTAACGGGTGTACATGGGAGGCATTTAATGAGAGAGAAATGGGTATCCCATCATTCAAACAATAATAGAGAAGTATGGGGGAGGTGAGAAACCATACCCCAACATTCATAATTGAAATTAAAAGGGAAATACAACTTAAAGAAAGTTGACAAAAAATGAGAAAGGAAGAAAAAACCCTTACTTGGAAGTGTGCTTCCAAAGGCTAGAGAGAGGCTTGTGAGAGGCTTCTTGGGAGCTTGGGGAACCTTGGGAGGATTCTAGAGAGAGTAGGGCATAGGTTGGACGAACTCCAAGGGATTTTAGTGAGGAGGAAGTGGGAGATTGTGTGGGATTATATAGGAAAGGTGAGGGAATTGTTTATTATTTAGGTTTGGGTCCCCTTACATTAAATTAATCCAAACCAGAAACCATCCCATGGTTTCTGCCCATGGTTTTTGGAAAAAGGAAGAGGAAAAATATATTTTACAAGGCCATGGTCCGAAATTATTAAAATAATAAGTTTTCTTATGTGGAGGTGAGTCACACTCCCATGGAAATTAATTTAAAAAGGAAAAGTGTTGAATATGTCTTGAGGGGTCCATTAATGCTTTGAAAAGTAAGTAAAACAAACCCAAAATCACATTATTTTAATGATAAAACATATATTGGCCGAACATAAGGATTATGGAATTTTATTACATCACCATTGGGTCATTATGATGTCATAAAACACATTATATATTTAAACGGTATTTAATTTTAACCAAAAAATTTGACTGTCTCAGAAAATTATGAAAAATTCACCATTGGATAATTTAGACGTCCTGATTACAGAAATGACATTTATTTTATCTAAAAAAATTCTAAATATGTGAATTTTCACTTTTAAAATAAAAACCGTCATTTATCAAAAATTCATGGGTTTTGACAGAAATGGCTTTCAAACCTTAATAAAAATTTTAATTGCATTCATAAAATTATAAGATCATTTATATTTAATTAAAATTAATTTAATATTATTATTATTATTTTATTAAAATATTATTTAATTCAAAAATCCATTAATTTAATAAAATATATTTCTTAATTAAATAATAACTAAAAACACCATTTGTACTTTAAAAACTATTTACAATGTATCAAAAAAGACTGGAAATTATATTCAATATTATATACAAAAATAATTTACATGAACATAGTACTACTTATTTATTACATAACCCCTTAAAACAGCCACATAAGACCTAAGGGTAAGGTGTGCGATAGTGACAAACTCTTGGGGTGGCTCGGATAACATCGCTCGAGTGGTAATTTCAATCAACTTCCACTTTTCCCGTAGACAGTCCCATTCGAGCTTGACATGGTGAAGCTCATCTTGGGCTTGGTAATGGGCGAAGCCCAAGGATGACACCTCTTTTCCGAGCTCCGACAAATGGGCTTCGTATGGGGTAATTCTACTAGATGAGGCCATCGCTTCCTTTGTCTGAGTAAAATTGGGTTCGTTAAAGCCTTATATTTATACTAATCAAGTTGTCACTGTTTAATGTCTATATTAACAATGGTCACAACTCTTATCATAAAACCAAAGAAGTTGACAACTTATAAAAACAATTTTTATAAAGAGACATTTAACTTGATCAAGAGGGATTTTCCATTAATGAAACTTTGGGTCATTACAGTTTGCTTCTTCTTGTACTCTGGTTGTGTGTGTGTTTACGTTTTATAAATGAAATGTATTTCTAGTTATAGGGATTTATGCCTTTGGTGCTAGTCGCCAGCCCCTGGCCTATGGAAGGCAGGCTTGGGCTAGTTACGACACGGGCCCCAGGGGATGGTTCGTGACAATGAAAACCATTTATAAAATTTTTGAAACAGGGAAAATTTTCTAATATATGGCTCCATGGATTTATGATAGGTCATTCATAGTTATCACATATAAAATCCTTCAAAATAGAACATATTAAAATTATGAGTTTACCCAAGGATATTCCCCGAGAGTAACAAACCAAGTGTATCATACGACAACACAGACTCAGCATCAGAATGATGGTTAATATATACACTATAAAATAATTTTAATGTTATTACCATTAAATAAATACTCATTTCAAAACTATTTCCACTAATAGTATCCTAAAAGAAAAATATTTCAAGTAAAACCACATAATCTATACTTTAGTCATTCATTGGGATGTTATCATATATGTAGACTTATCCTCATTAATTTTACTAAATATATATAATAATATTATAAAATGATTGAATAACATTATCCCCAAATACCAACTATATAAGACCACACTTTTCATTAATATATATTATATACTAATATATTAATATTAAATATATTTTACAAATACAAACATGATGAACATAATGTTTTAGTTTCATTGGAGACTAGATACATTATATTATTATTTCAGAATTTTTTTTGTATATCACCGTTAGGTATCTTCCCACATTGTACTCATCTTAAACATACCATACATAAAACATTCATTCATAACCAAGTGAAATGAAATATATGAAATGATTAGATTATATTTCTAAGAAGGGTACAAAGGTTGATATCATTGATAAATTAAGTAAACCATGAGAATAACAGTTTGAGAAAAGATATTAATATTTTAAATCCACATATTTCATATCATAGATCATCATATTCAGTCTTGAAATAAATAATTCATGTGCATAAGACATGAATCTTAATGAACTCAATGAACAGGATCCATGAGAGCATAAAATTTAAATAATACATATGTTTTTAGAATACACATGAGCATAGAATATCATTTTCATAGTAGTAAAGGATCATAGTAATGAAAATAATACCATGTTGGGATCATAACCCAATCCATAATATATATAGTAAAGGTTCACTCTCACAATTATTGTAGTGGAAAAAACCCCTTATTAAACTGGGTTCACTCCCCATTTTAATCCCTATTATCTCATGAGATACCCAATAAAACCATTCAATTAGAGGGATATGTATCAATTTTCCCACCCATAACATAATGAATATCCAACATATACATGTGAAAATATCATCAATCCTTTACCATTGAATAACCATCATTAAGAAAACATGTTTCATAATTGATTCATCAGTTTATTATAGCTTGATCCATAGAAAGGAAATGAGTTACATAAACATTTCAACATGAAATAATAGCATCACTAATAGTAATGTAATAGGGTTATTAGAATCATACTTATGTAATCATAGAATTTTTTTTATCCATTGTTAACAAAAAATTAATTATCATTTCATAATATCCCATGTAAATATTATATAGAATCAAATTATATTTTCATAGATGAAAATGACTTTAACATATAACTGGAACACTTTTTGATCCAAATATACATAAAAAATTTACAAAATTATTTTAAATTCCATCTAATTGCAAAATATTTCATAAATAAGCTTCTTCAAAAAGAATCATGAATGAATGAAATGTATGTCTCAAATAATCGAGTGGTAATGAAAGATTGAAATTATGTTCGTTCCATGCATGTTTAAAAAAATATTCCTTTCACAATTTTAGTAAAAATTTCTAATTAACTCATTCAGTAAACAAGAAGAATATTTATTTTTAACCATTTAATAATCTATAAATAATGGTTAGAAATTAAATTGAACAATCATTATATAATATTAATATTACTCTTGAAAACATTTTTAGAAAACATTAATATTAAAGAAAAAATATTTGTGACTAAATAGATAAATAATGTTAGTTTTACAAAAAAGTATTATGTCCTTCTCTTGAGTATATGTATAGAGGAAAATGAATTAAAAACATGTAATATTCTTAATGAGCTAGAGGAGAATAAATTTCAAGGGATTATTTAGTGATAGGTAATTATACATCATGATAAAAAGCATTATCATAATCAATCCCAATAAATAATGAGATGTTAACATAAATTTATTCCCCCAAGTTACACTTGCATCAAAGGAATAGTTAAGAAATTAAATAGTGAATTTAAATTTATTACACTTATGTACTAATGTAATGTATGTACTTTGAATATCATATGCATTAAACATATAACATTTCAACACCCATTTGTTAATAGATCACCTATTCCATGTATAAACTGTTTCATTATTTTTATGAGGATTTCTATTCTATAGAAATGTACTTTGTACATTGATTATAGTTCAATCATATCCAGATATTAAAACCTGATATAAATGAAACAAATATATATATCATCATCCATTAATGGTTGATAGGGAAAATGAATTACATCGTACATCCGTATGAACATTGTATTCACTTCCTAATGGTTGTATCAAAAGAATGGTAAATAATAAATAACCATTCTAGAATCATTTAAATATCAAATTTATCATATATATTAATGATATATTACATTATCTGGGATATCACTACATAGTGAATAGATGTTCAATCAATGTGGTATATTTCATATTTAGGCATGTAATCCATTAATAAGTGACACTCGACTTATGTGATAATGAATTGTGTTTTTAATGTTGAATTATATAGGGAATGTGAACCATGGGTTAAGATAAGAATAGATGAGTTTAGGATAAGAACCTATTTTCCTGATGGAGTGGAGGTGGTATTATTAGGCCTGGATTGGTGCTTCTGAGTTGGAAATTGATGTGAATCATAGTTGGAGTGATGCCTTGAATTGTTATAAAAATTTAAGAAACTCATGTGGAAGTGTTTAGTGATAATGTTGGGGTATATTGTAGGGTATATCGTGTTGATATACCTATCAAGTTTGAGATAGACCTACAATAGATTTATGCGTTTTCAAATAAATGATAGTTGTCTATTTTGAGTAACGGAATATAGATGGAGGTCACATAGTGGACCTCGACACCAGTGTAGCCCCAATATTTGTTGAAGAATACTGAGGGTACTCCTAGTTTTGTAAGTATGACCACTATGTCTTAATGGTAAGAGGATTAGTTATTCATGACTACTTTGAATGGAATGGAAATTTTTAGAGTATGAATTGAGATACAATATTGGGGTTGTGAGTGAGTATAATTCCATTTTTTTATGATAGATCATAGAAATATGAACAAGTGTGGTTCCTATTGAGTTTTTGATTAGTGAGGGACTACGAAAAAGTTGAGGGCTAATGGACCTCAGAAGATGTTTTGTTTATTTTTTTCTTGGGGTTAGTTTTGAAAAGTAAATGACACGTGGTTGGTAGTGGTGATGTCAGTTTTGATTATGCTGTTGTGAAATGGTCGATCCAAGTCATCCATCCTAGTAAAGTTTTGATAGAAATATATGTGTGTCTTGGTAGGAGTAACAGACATGTAATAGATACATTAAATGTCATATTATTGATGATCAAGGATATGTATAAGGAAATATATATGTTAGGGTTGTAACCATTGGTTATGAATAGTGTAACCCTCAATTTCAATTAATTTTTCATAATAAAATGGATAGTGTACCATGAGAATGAAATAAATAATGTTTGATAGTTGGGATAACTCTCAGATATGAGTGGTTTTATCCATGTATGGATATAATGTCTAGTGATATAAAGGAAAATAGTCATATGATCAGGGTTTTCACCTAGTGGATCTATAATAATGATACTTCCATTCTGGGGAGAATCAGTATAGTTTTTGGATTATTTACCTTGTGTAAGAATTATTGTTGATTCGTGGGACTATTATTTGGATATTCATGATGGTAAAAAATATTGGGTCATTTTTTTGATGTAGTATGGATTCTTATGTGAATCTAAGAGGAACATTTCGGGGTAATAATTTATTTTTTTTAGTATTTAGTTTTTTTACAACAGAATGATTTGATCAATGCATGGATCTATGTGGTGTAATATTGGGTCTTAGGATAGTGGATCACGCATAATGAGGGTGATCATTTTTTCACTATAGAATCACATTAGAGTATATGTTATAATTTTTTCAACATGGATGATCTTGTAATGCCTATTGTGATAAATGTGTTGTGGTATAGTCATTTAATTACACCTCAGTAGCTGAAGCTGATAATTCTTGGGATATATTGTTCATTAGAGATATGAGAGATTTTTTTTGAGAATTTTATTTAGTGGGTTTAGAACCAAATTTGGAACATACATTTGGATACAATGGGATTCATATGGGTGTATGATAGTTCTTTTCCATGAAGATATGTCATTTTTGGGTTGTATGTAGATTGTGTATTCATGTATGTTTTTGATTAATTGATTGGAAATGAATGTGGGTACTGATATTGACTCATCTTACAATCTATTTTAATAGATAGGGAATTAGAAATAATGTTGATCATGTCAGTTAAATACTAATAACAATATTCTATTGAAAATTTATGAAGGATGAAATTGGTGAGGTTCAAGATCAACCTTATGATCTATGTCATATGGCGTGGAGTACTATATATATCAGCTAGAATATGAATAATGGGTTTCTCATGTTCGACTGAAATTGTGGATCCCGACTGTGGTGTATCATGATTATTCTTTAATTACTTTGTCAATTATAAACCTTTTTTCTTATGTCTAGAAAAGTATTTAGGTAAGACATGGGGAGTTCAAGAGTGGAACAAAATAGTTTTGAATTGTGTTCACAGATGATAAGTGTTGGGTTGGGTATTTGTAATGAATATATATATAGTCTTTTAGTACTAGTTATAGGTTGATTATTTCTATCATTGTAGGGTTAATATTTTCTGTATTCACTTAGATTCAAATATTCAAAGTTGGAATCCCTATAATAATATTCTTCAGAAGTGAAATGTTGGACAAGTGGTAGAATGGGGTTTCATAAGTCCACTAATGGAAGAGAAGGGTGAACCTGTATAACATAGTCGCCACTATCTAGTTGGAATATAGGATAAAATCCACGAATCCCTACTAGGCTCAAGTGATAAATGGTGGCCTATTACTCCCTATGAGGTGGCCAATGGATGGTTTTTAAAGGAGAAAATTATATTTTTCCCTATTTCCTCTTTGAATGCATTTCTTAGAAATTTTCCCTTCTCCATGTCTATTATATGTTCCCAAATTCACTTTTTATCTTCTAAATTAGAAGGATTGTTATCTCGTGATCAACATCCATTGCAGGTACCATTACATTCGATCAATAACCTAGGTAATTTTTGTGAGTCTTCTATCCTTAATCATTTTCCAGTGTCTAGTTTTCTCTACTAAATTAATTATTAAGTTCCATATTTCCTAGATGTTTGGGTAATTTCCTGATTTGTCATGATTTAATCCAAACAACTAGTTGATATTAGATATGTGGTCTTCCATAATAATGATTTAGGTGGTGCTTCTAATTTACCACATAGTATTACCTTGTTTTTGAGTGTATTCTTTTTATAGTCAAGCTGGTTATGCCATTCATTGACCTAAAATTAATTATTTTTTTTAGTATACCATATTTAAATTCCTCTTTTTATAATCATTAAACCATTTAAATTATAATACTTTATGGATAAATTTTTAATGGGTTTAGTCCTTTAATTTTCAATTTAATTGGTGATCATTCATATAAAAGGTTAATTTAAATATATTAGAGGAACACTTATATTTTGAATGGTTTGGAATAAGGATTGAAATATTTAGGTGGTTGTGAAATGGTATTTCATTTCTATAAATGTTTTAAATGAAATTTTCCCATCAATTAGAATTTTTTTTGTAAACCGATAGTACCATTATGATATGATTTGTGAGTTAAAAAAGTGACTCATCTAATGTTAATAGGATATGTAATTTTTAAATGAGGAAAAAAGAAAAAGCCTTAAGTAAATAGATGGTTTTTATTACATGGAATCTATATTTATTTTATAATTAGTAGAACATATAATGGAATGGATTTGAGGATTTATTTTTTATTGGTTCATCACTTGATAGAATGATATGTTCTAGAAAATAATGCTTTGCTAAATAAATGAATATTGACAAGATAATGGCTTATAATTCCTTGGGATGATTTATTATAGTCTATATAGACCTTAAATAGTGTTGAGTTCTAAGACTGATCCTTGCATTCCACTGGGGAACTTTATATATTTCATAGTGTAATTACACACTTTGATTCATAAGAATTCTATTTGATTAAATTCCTTGAACGAGCCAGTGGATTTTGATTAGATTCATTATCACAAATTATTTTGGGGTATGGTTCCACCATTGAATTTTTTAATTTCTATATTATAATGATCCAAAATTTTATTAATGTAATTTTTCCATATGATTATATAAATGATCCACATTTAGTAATTCAGTATTATAAAATGTGTATAGACCACATGATAAAGAAAAAAAATATTATTATTATTTAAAAGCTACATTTATAGAACTAATGTTTCCATGAGAAAATATTATTTTAATGCGATAAAAAAAAGAAAATAAAATAATTCTTATATTTAAATTTTGATTAGCTTGATCCCCTATATTGGTCGCACTCATGAAGAACATTCTAGTAATGAGACCAATTATTAATACTGAATTAGTAATTTTTAAAATGAAAATATATAATTCATTAAATGAAAATAAAAGTTAATGGTGAATGAATTCAATATGAAGTATTTATTGAAATTAGGGAACCCATGATACCATTAAAATATGACATTATAATAGTAATATTATTGAAAGAATACTAATTTGTAATTTAGGAATAGTATCCTAACTGTTACAATTGTATCCTCACCAATGAACATGTAAAATTATATTTTTCTATGGTACAAGTCAAAAAATGTTTTTAAAATAGTAAAATAAGATATTAAAATGTTATAAGATATAAATTCTTTATTTGTAGTTAAATAAAAAAATAATTATTTAAAATAAATTTCATTCTTATAAAAATGAGTTTATAAATTAATTTTAATTTTTATTATAATTATAACCTAATTTTCCATAAAATAATCATTTTAAAATTGACAATAACATTATTATAGTAAAGAAAAAGGAATATGTGCCTATTAGAGAAGATGAGGAAAGCATTACAAGGCCTGCATGATACACCTTCTACACATTCATCAACAGTGAATGAAAGGAAAAATATATCCTTAGTGGATTGAATCCATGTATATGAAGAGAATTAATTACTAATTATTTTGAATTATATGAATTAATTTAATATTGGGCCCTTATGTTTATTATCGTGATTGGAGACTCCAGGTATTCTCAAGGATCATGAGATAAAAATAATAAAATGGTGTTTAATTTAGGTGGGTTGATAGGTAAATATCATGATGGAAATAAAACCCAATAATCCACATGTAAAACATTTGTGAAGAAGAATCTCAAATAAATTCTTAAATTAATGTAGATATTCATTATGTATGGAGAAAGAGGGGTATCATGGTATTCAATGTCATAAGGTGATGTAAAATCCCACTAATAAAAGGAAGAAAAAAAGGTTCAGATAAACACAACAAATATAGTGTAGTGCTTCAAAGACCAGTAACATTAAAAATATGAAGGAAAATTCAAAACATGAAGGGTCATTGAGGAAAATCATCAAGAACAACCTACAAGACCTAGAGAGGATGGAAAATCATATCTTATCCCTTCAACTAATGTAGATCCTAAAAATGATGGCCTCATAGGCACACTAGCTATTCATTCAATTATATTAAATGAAAATTTCGAGGATATTTTTATAAATTTATTCATATAATGTCTATTTAGTAGAACTACTAAAACAATGCCTCCAAACTTGGGTATTGAGTGACTTTTTAGAATAGAATATGGGTAAATTATTCCATCCAAAGTATATAACTCCACGCCAATAAATGTTTGTGGACTGGAACTCCTAGATAAATAATTTCAAACATACTATAGTGGAGTTTGATTTGATATTGGATATGTATTGGATGTCCTTATATAAAACCAACATTAACAATAATTAGAGGGAGATCACTCATCTCATCTTGAGTAATCATCTGATTCAATACATGTGTAAGGAGGGGAATGAATCTCCATTGTAATATTATTACCATTAATGGATATTATTTCCTTATGGGAAATAATATCATTATAAAATAGTTTAGATATTAGTTAGAATTATAATTGAATAAATTAACATTATGAGGGACTATATTTACTTATTCCTAAAATAGATTCAGGTTTTTTCTCCTGAAAGGTATGTTTATTTTTTAACATAATTTTTACATAGAATCCTTTCCATTTTCAATACCAATTAAAATATGGGCACTATAGAGTTGTAATAATTTAATATGTGGTTACAATTTAATATATATATTTGTTTTATATTATTTAGTGATTCCTTATGGGTTTCACTAGTAGTCTATATATAAAATAAGGAAGGGTAAATTCACCACTAAATTGATTTTCATGACCTCAACAATATCACGATAAAAAACAAGTTTTCCCAACCATATTTTTAAACCTTGTTTGATCAGTTGGATAGTTCCCAATAATTATTTAAGGTTGGACACTATTAGGGGATCATCAAATAATAGCGAGGAAGTTGGAAAATACTAGGACTACTTTGTAAATAAGGTAAGGATACTATGAGTTCAATGTGATTCCATTCAAAATCACTGATGATCCATAATAATCATAGACATGATGAATATTTTCATTAGGGATTTAAAGTTTGTTATTGGATCCTTTAAATATGATATTCTAAATGCTATAAATGAAAGGAAAAGTGTGAGAAGAATTTTAGTATTGTGCATCAGACATTACGAATGGAGAGGCTATTTGAAATGTAGAGTGCGTGTTAGTTATGGATGAAGTAAGATTTATTTTTCAGGCATGTTATTACCAGAAAAGGGATGTTTGTGGAACCTTATTGGAAAAATAAAAATTGAGGAGGTGTCCTTGAACAAAATCTCAGATGGAGATTTTTTGGTTTCATTAGAATAGTTGGGTATTATCAATGATTTAAAATAAAACTCTAATTATTGTAATACCCACTAAAAAATAACCTATAAGGGATAAAAACCATTTTAGACCAAATAAAGAGAATATAGGTATATTTAGTATAAATAAAGGCTTATTATGAAAAAAATGTTCACACTAGAATGATGTGGTGAAATTTTTTTGGTGTTCACCAATGCTTTATTGAAATTATTAGTCTATGTACTAATGAAAAATGATAATGTGGTGGCCTATGGATCAATGAAGATTAACATTAATGACCATAACTACCCATCACATTATTTGATGTTTTCTATAATGATCTTTACACTGGATTTTTTAGAATTATCTATATAAGGGGAAGTGTAAAATATATATTGATTCTAAAAACCTCAATTATACATTCAAACATAATGAGCTTAATATTTACTAGTTATGATTATAATAATTGATCGATTATTAAGAAAAATAAATCAACAACTATATAGGGATGAAAAATTAAGTGGTAGAACCATAATTTAACAGGGTCATGAATCGTTATTCATGATGAGAATTGAGAATCATTTAATCTTAATAGATTTTAAAAGGATATGAATAGATGTCATAAAGGAATGAACATCATCCTTATATTCACAAATTATTTCTCTACTGGCCCTTCTAAATATTATATTGTTTTATCAAAGTGATTATGTAAAAATATAGAAAAAGCTAAATGATACCAGAAAAGATAAATCCACATATTTCATAATTTATGTAGATAAAATAATATGATTTGGCTCATGACTATTTATACCATCAAATAATATGATAATGAAGAAGATATTAAATGTTGCACCAAATTATACCTTCTCTATCCACCAACAAATCATAGAGATGTTTATAGAAATTTGAGAACACAATTGGTGGGAAAACATGAAGGATATCACATAATATTCATCAATTGTCACATAAGGTTATAAATTAAAAGATTAAATGAAATAGTATAATAAAATGATGCAATAATTACCCATACATGTATGGAAATAGGAAAGCATGCCCTTAAAATATTTCCCTGGTCTACCAAAAACATCTACAGGGAACAATTCTACAGGTCTTGTGATGGGTCAATATACAATGACCGATCACTTTATTATAATTTTATAAGACTTATCACATGATCAACATACGAGGATATACATAAGTGAAGTGTTTTGGAATCATGGAATATTGATTTCAAATGTATCTAACGAATATATGAAAGTTACCTCCATGATTATAAAATTCCTCACACATGATCCAAAAAGAGTTTTAAACATTCGTATGGGTTATTGCGAGCAAACTAATTTCTAATATGAGTGGAGTATCTAGAAACATGAGGAAACATTGATAGAATTCTTGATAGACATACACAGAGGATAGAATTAATATCATCCTCTGGTCAAGATATCATAAAGTAACAGTTTACAATCAAGCATCCAATTTTCTCTATATGAATCATTTGATAGGAAGTGATGTAGAAAGAATATGTTTTGGGATAATTTTTGTGAAAAATTGTTTTTGGTACCTAGAACATTTGATGAAATGTTAGAAAATTACAGAACCATACAAAATTACAATAGGGAAACTCATAATTTTAAAAAGAACTATCTTGATAACTATTATAGAGACTTATATATGAGTTTTGATATATAGTAATTTTCTCCATATATATAATAGGAAGAGAGTCATGAGACATGGGAAGAAGGAAAAGATATGTCCCAGGTATATTTGTCTATTCGAAATTCATGATAACGTAAAATCTTTTTCATATCATCTAGGACTCCCACAAATCACGTCTTTAGTACATGTTGTATTCCACACATCCCTCTAGAGAAAGTAAAAACTAGACCCCTCACATGAACTAGATTTTTATGTGGAATATTAGGAATAATATTCTCTCATATGAGAAGTATCCAGTGAAGATAATGGACCATAACACAATGTTCAATTCAAAAATAAAACTCAACTAATCAATGTAATTTGGCAGAATAACAATTATAAATAGGTGACATGAAACCAAAAAAGGAAATAAAGAAAAATACCATCATATTTTTCCATATTAGTCGGTGAAATTAACCTTAAATAATGAAATTTCATAAAGGTAGTAATATGGTAATGTTCTATAATATTATCAATTTAATTTGTCCTTCTAATTATTTAATTATTTCATATTTAGTAATTTTTTAATATATAATGATCAAACCCCACATAATAGAGAAAACATAATATTTTTGATAATTTGGAAAAATAATTTTAAAAATAAATATATCCATAAAAATATAATATATTATAATGTGATAAAAAAAATATAAGTAATGATAACTATAATATGGTAATTTCATTTTTTTCGATCCTCCAAAATAATCACAAACACAGAAAACAATATCAAAATAAAACAAAATATTAGTGAATAAAATATTCATTATAAAAATGAAAATATATATGTTGTTGAAATAATTTCAATGTGAATAAATAATTAATAAAGTGTTAGGTATTTATAGAATACATGGAACCTATATGAGCATTAAAAACAAATATTTGGAATTATTATTGAAGTGTTGGATTAGTAAGCTCGCCATTAAGAATAGTAAACTAGAAATTAGAATAGTATCCTCTCTTATGTGAGAAAAAAGTAAATTTATTGTGTAATATAAATTTAAATATGCCATATTTACATCATGATATAGGTTAATAAAGGTCTTAAAATTTTAAAAATAATTTAAAATAGTTTTTCACAACATGTATTTTTTATATTGATTTTTTAAAAAAATATAACGATATAAAAGAACGATTATTTTTATTAATTTGGTTTATAAATTAATATTATTTTTTATTATAAATTTAACATAATTTCATGATACCATAAGTAATTTTTCAAAGGATCAAATATTTTTTCATAATATTAACCTTAGTACATTCCAAATAAATAATTATTTTATTTAAAAAAATTATTTCTCAAATTTATAAAATTATTTTCATAAAATGGATTCCATTTATAAAATATATATTTTAAAAAATGGATTTGATGAATTATTGTAATTTTTCTAAAATAGTTAATTTTTTGGTGAATAGTGAAATACGACAAAATATAATATTTATTATTTAATGTTAAATAAAAGATTTATTGAATATAGGATGACGTAATCTTAGATTACATCAATCTAAAATACACCATTAATTGTAAATATTGACATGATTATTCATTTAAGGTATTATTGAGGTAAAATAATAAATTAATGAAAATAAGATCCATAAACACTCATCTCCCCATTATAAATACCACCCCTTATCCTCACACCTTTTAAGCCTTGAATCATTTAAAATTGACATATAATTTTCTCCACAATATACCCCCCTGTACTCATAGTTATGGTCTCCCCTAAAGTAAAAAAAAATTACTTACAGAGTATTTTAAGAGAGGAAATTTAAGAGGTAATATTCTCAATCTATCTTCTTTAGAATCATTTCTTCTTGAAACTCCCACTTAAATCCCACATAAAACATGAAATAATTAATCTAGTTTTATAAATTTATTGTATTGTTATTGTGATAACAGATTATCCATTATCTGAACTCCTCTTTTATATAATTAAAAGCATTTTTCATATTATGGTGTGTTCACTGCCTTTATGGATAATGTACTTTGTTATTCCTAAACACCATCAAGGATACTAATATAAATATTATTGTGGATAAAAATGATGATAATTAGTATAAATAACATATTTAATGTTCTTAAATGTGTTAATAATCGTTAAATAAAATATTGGGAATCTAATTTAGGATAGTTGGTAAAACCAAATAAATAAAAAAACCATATAATGATAACATTTAACAAATATGAGTAATCCCTATGTAAAAATGAATATGAATATTTGGGATAATTTTAATTTATATAAGGGTATGATAATTATTTCATTTCACTTATAGAGTTGTAGTCCCATTTGAGAAGCTATTGAATAATTATAAAAAATGATTTGACCTTCAAACCATGGACTAGAGACCCTCAGAACTATGGAAGTAAACATTATATGTCATTAAAATGGTTATAAATGAACATAATATAATCATGTTAAAATAAAATATAGATAAAAATACTTCTTAATTCGGTAAATAATTAATCTAACATGATTATTCAAGACTTGAAGTGTAATTTTATAATGAATACTTATCTAATGTAAGGGAACTTCTGAACGGCCGATAATTATTTTGGGTCATTCCATTTCACTCTGAAACTCACTTCCTCACATAAATATTTCCATGTATTTATTTAATATTAGATATATATGTGACCATAAAATATATATCAAGTCACCATGAAATTTGTTTTCTTGGGATATACATTTTTTAATGTTTCCCTCGGAATTTCATTTATTAGGAATCCCATACTTAATGGAACTTCTTTATTTCATACAAAATTCCAAGTACCACTATGGAAACCTGTTTTGACTATTCATTAATTATAAATATTCCATTTTATTAAAGAAAATTCATTTTATTTTATTTTTGAAAATTATAATTCATTAACATATTTAATTATTCATTACAATTTTTCGTAAATCCAAACACAAAATGAATATTTCATAACTTTTTTCTAACCAATATTTTATTTTATTTCATTCCCTTAGACCTAATTATAGTTTTACATGGTTTTTAATTTACCTATTAACATCCAATAAATATTTATTCACTAATTTTATTAAATTAATTCAAATATGGAAATTGATTTATATTATGACTTGATTTTATATCATATTTAATTACCATGGGTTTTGGCGGTTTATTCCATATGTATGATATCCTTACGTGGCCCACATATGATTTAACATGTTATGACATGTTCTATAAGGCAGATCCCCAATTAATTGGATAATATTTATGTCTAATGAGACAATATATGTGGGATTAAAGAGATAACATAATCTATGATGGGACTCTATCCACTATGTCCAGTTTCCTTGGCAGTTATTCTTTATTGGTTCTAATTTTATGTCTTGTTGTTGTCATCACCCACCTATGTTTCCTAGATATTGTGATTCTATATTTTTTATGTAATTTCTATGTGTTATTATTCATGATCAGTGACATATATGATATCATTTTATGTATTTTTACTAAACTTTCATACTTCCTTATCAAACATATTCCCTTACTGGTCTTTTGGCTCAGCGATTTTTTTGTATCCATTGGTTAATTATATGTACTTTTAGTATATAAAAATAATTCATGATATAATTATGGAGAACAAAATAATGTTTTTTCATTTAGTTCAATGTCTTTTTTATATACATAGTCTCCAAATTACAATGGACCTTTAGATCCATTTGTTTTATTTATTAGATATTTTGGTTAACAAAAATTTCATAACATGTGTAAAAGACATTAGTCAATATATATTTTTCAAATACCCCCAATTAATTTCATGGATTATAACGAGATACCTAGATTGATTTTTCATGTTGAGATCACTAAATTTAGGTATCTCTCTTTTTGTGGAATTACTATAGTGTAAGATAATGGTTCAAAGTAGTTCGTGCTTCTGAATGTAAATGATTTTTTCTTAAGTATAGATTAGTATTATAGATTAGAGTAATTCATATGGTTATCTATCCCAGTGATTCACTTTACTCTATGTTGAGAGGTTACAAAAGGATGGGCTTTGTAAATTACTTCTGGTTACTATGACTATGGATTCTTATGCAGTATACCAAAGAGCTATTAAATCCATGATGTATATCATGAAAATAGACTCACTAATGATGGAAAAAGAAGGTATATAATGATATCAGGTGTCACTATAGATCTAATGATTTGGTGGAAGTATAATTTTTTTATTAAGATTATTTAAATATTATTTTGTTAATTTACTAAGTGATTAGTGATTACTTATAGTACCTGTTAATAAACTATAATATAAAATATTTATTTTACAGGAAACATTTGTAGTGGCCTATTTAGTTTTACTCAACCCATAAATTGGATGTTATAGCACATTAGTAATTGATAATATTTTACTATTTCATTTAATGGATTGGTATCAGAACACACTCAATGATGTGGAATATAGGGTATGTATTTCAAGGAGAGTGGATGTCGGGATATAGAAGGGCTTTGAATCAATTTGGGGAAGAGTTTTAGTTTTGTTTTAATTTTTTATGTCTAATACTTGTGTCTGATTCTCCCATGTGGTATATGTTATGGAATGTATGGAATTTATCATTATTGTAAAAAAATTATACATAGTAATTTTTGGTTGTTTGTATATCTTATCTTATATGGTTTCTTGATATGGGTTTCTTTACCTTTATTTATACTATTTTATATAATCTAACATGATGGAATAATATCTACAAGGTAACCCCTATGGACACCATGACTAGTGTGTAGGGTTTGGTGATTATAGTGGTGATAATATGGCCATGCAGCACACTACCCTGGGGCTTCAGTTTAATTTCTTATAGGTTGGGAATTTATAATAAATTTACTATGTAGGTTTTTTATATTAGTTTGTTTTAAATTAATGTTAAAAATGTTAAATTTGTTTCAGATGGATAAATTAAATTAAACAAATCATCTGAATATTTTTTTATTACATTAGATTCAATATTTTAATCATGTGATGGAAATGAAGTATGTATTATGATATCATTAATTACTAGCTAAAAATATCATTTAATGAGATTCCATCTAGCAATAAAAATGACAAGGACAACAATTAAACAATTGAGTTATCCAAGAAAAGGATATCCACACATGATATATCGTTTAAATGTTATATAATAGAAAATTTATCTTATAATGATAGATGGTTTTCCCTTGGATTTGTGACCCAAATTGGATTAGTTTCTATAGATAATTAAATTAGGAAAATTTAGTAAATTAATATATACAAATTATTTTCGACATAACTATTAAATAGTTTTTCATAATTTAAAATTTTAAAATATCGACCTAAAAAAATTTTTATTGGGATAAAACCAATTTGGACTCAAAAAATAGCGAAATATGGATATTGACCAATTAGAACTGTTTATTTTGTTGACTATTGATTTATTAGGAAAATATTAAACAAAAATAATTTTTGAATATTTATATAAACATGATACTTACAAATCATAAAATTATCTTATATATTATAATAGATATAAACAACAAAAAATAACTAAGATCTTTCCTTAAAGTATATATTTTCAATATAAATAACTTCCAGTATTTGTATTGTAAATTATGAAAATTATTACTTATGAGGTGAATAATTTAAATCTATAGAAATAAACACTTTAATGGTAGCACCCAAACTTTGATACTTCATACCCAACACGATATCTTGGGTGACCACATGAACTATATCATGTTAGTCAATCACTAGGATTTGGTAATTAGTTACAATTGATAATGAAAACAATACAAACAATGATTTACTCTAAATTATTAAATTTAAACATTCTTATGATTAAAAAATTGTTATGTTATTTTAATATTTTAATTGAAAAAAATTCAATTCCATTTCTCAAAATATAGAAAAAATACTATAATTCAATAAGTTATACTCTTTTTAGATAAATTTACAATTAAAATAATAAACCCCTAGTCTGTAGATATAATCAATGAATAATCCATCTTAATATCTCCAATCAAGGACCCATAATAGACTACTTAAATATAATGATGGATTTTCTTTAACTAACCTATAAATTAAATTCTTATATGTAGACCTATATGTATATGTAAGGAGTGAGTAAAATATTCCTACACACTTACCATGAAAATATAATCTATTTTTATGTATATTTAATTCCAAAATATGATTAAAATAGAAAAATATATTTAATAGAACATCATGTTACCAAGGAAATAAAAAAATCTCAGAAATATATTTTTTCTAATAATGAAATGTGAATGAATATATTATTATCAATTTATTGAAACCAAATCAACACCTTTATTTTCTATCATATAAGAATATTTTTTAGAAAACACTTAATTTTTAATAAGAATATTTTATAAATACCCCCATTAACAAATATTATATTATATCATCAAAATACCTCAATAAAAATCATTCATGGGACATAGAATATATTTAAAATATAATATGGGATACAAAAATTGAATTAAAGAAACTAATATGAATAAAAGGAAATGTAAATGTTTTATTATGAATACCATTAAATGAAAAAATGTGCTAAACTCATGGATAACTCAAGTGTTGATTCCTATTGTAGTCCTCAAAATTTTATCCCTTTTATACGAAGTAATTGTTCCAATAATTAGGTATGTGATTAAATAATCCATCGATATTCTTTTGGAATCCATTAAATCTATAAAATAATTATCATAATGCTTGAACTCAAGATCGATAGTGCTTATAATAACATCCTTGTATAGGCCCTAATGATGCAACTAATTATATAATTAATGAATGTGGATCCCACTTTAAACATCAAAACTAGGGTTGAATCCAAATTTATTAAATGGGGGGTTTTATTTTCTATTTGTAGAGTGATTTTCCAGTCAAAAATACATCATATTAGTAATAAGAGAGATAATTGATCCATAGAATGTAGTGAAAATATTGATCATATATCCCTAGTGATCTCGAAAATTACTTCCACTATTTATGCATCCATGAAGATATGATCCATTTAAATTATGTTTTTCTCCCTAACATGTGTATTTTAATCTTACAATGTGGCCAACAATCTCCCTACTTTTAACTCAACATAGACAGAGAACAACTGATATCATATTTTTTTAAAAATAGGGAATACAGTATTATAGTATAATAGGTTCAGTAAGAAGAAAAACCACATGATTTTAGATTTGATATGAGCTATAGTATATATGATATCATTATATTTACTCTTATATTTCACATCTCATATAACCTAATAACCTTATGAGATTAGGGATGTTCTAAAGGCCCTCTTAAATTTATATGGAAACATTTTCAAGGATATGTTCAATTTAATAGAATAAGATATTAATCCATGATCATCCTCCATAATCAAGTCGTATATATTTCCCACAATATACCTTAGTAAATAGATGAAGGATATATTTCAAGCTATAATTCACATAACACTGGCATATTGATGTGTGGGTAATTCCAATATTGAACACCTTATAGTCTATTGGAAGAGGATAATTTCGGATGCAACACAGAAGATAATTAATCATGGTAATGATTATTTTTACAACAAATTCTATTTAAATTTTCATTAAAATTATGTGAAATGTTCATTATATTATAATGTTTATATGTGGTAAATATTCCTATAGTAGAATGTGTAAAAACATAATTTCATAGATTCTCAAAAAACTATATCTATGAATGAAATACTATCTTTTAATCATCTAAAAATAATTAATCAAAATTCAGGTGGTTGAAGGACTATGTGAAGCAAATAGTGGGGACTCGAAAACCATTGATAAAGAGAATATTTCATATCCAGTTGTCTTCATAGTATTTGATGAATCACAATATGATGATCCATTGGGTATGGACATGGAAGATGTTTATATGATCTTGTAGTTGGCTCCATAAGTTCTATCACATATTTCATTAATTCACCCATCTTGAGGTTATGTTATCATATTTATCGGTGATGAACGTAGATCATAGATATTTTCCAATCATTGAATCTCCTGTGAGTGTTGAAAGAATGCATTTTATATTATCAATGACACATCATAAATTAAAACCTCATTCCTTGTCACCCCTCCTAAATATAGGCTAGTGAGCTCAATGGTTTCTCCCGATTTTTTTTTGAATCCCATATAAAAATACTGAGGATATTTTCAATTCATATAATCACCAACTAGTGTTCCCAAATGACATGAGATACATGCATATAGATTTAAACTGTAACACCCCCCCATATTTTGTAATTTTTTTAAAAAATAATTTTGACCTTTTCTATTTTTGGTATGACACACAACACTAAAATTGGCTTATGTAACATAAAAAAATGATTTTATATTTAATTATATGAAAAAAATTGTATTTTGTTATACATAATAATATGTTTATATTGTGTTATTTGAAACACTCGGTTTTCACCTGTTCCAGAAAATAACGTGTTTAACTTGTGTTACATACAACACCGAGTTTAAACAAAATGTGACATACTATTGAAATAATATTTATTATGATATTAATATGTTATTGGTTTTAATGGAATATATGATCATGATTAAATAAACTAGAAAAATATATGGTTTATACATGTATATAAAATGAATTATTTAGTGACCAATTAATTACAAATAAAAATAAAATCTATTTGAATGTAATGATAATATTTTTATGAAAATTTAGTTTTATATGTAGAAATGTGTTTAAAAAAAATATAAACCAAACTATTTTTGAGTGATTTTATGTAAATTTATATATTTTATTTAATATAAATATTTAACATGCATCTTATGTTATTCTTATACATGATAAATTAATAAATCTAATTGTATTCTTAAAACTATATTTTATTAAAAGATGTATTAACACTTTCAGAACACTTATTTTCTAATTTTCCATTACCAATTTTACTAAATTTATCTGAATAAATGAAATTTAATTTTTGAAATCATAATATCAAAATTATATTAGGGTAATGTTTTGATATTTTTATGAAGAGTCATTTTTTGATGAAAAGTAAAAAAATTTAAATTTGGAATGAAAGTTTTCATTTTTGAAAGTAATTTATAATGTTAAATTATATTTTAAAGTAGTTTTAATTTAAAATTATTAAATTTATACATCCATTAATCTAATTCAGGATCATTTAATCTATTTCATGTTGAATTATTATACAAAAACATGATCAACTTTTGACCATTTTCTCTTTCATTACTTGTTTTCTCGTCGTGTCGGTGGGATACTTTTTCAATTAAAATTTTAAACTTATTATATTTCAATTTGTAAAAGTTAATTCCACAATAACAATCATATTAATTTAAATTATCTAATAATGTAAACATAAATTTTCACCAAAAGTTAATTGTAAACAAAGTAAAAAATATTTACAATGGTTAAGGTAAAAAAGGTTTACCCGGGATTTGGACTAATAAAATAACAATTGTAATGACTTAAATACTTGTATAAAAACTGTTTTATAGGAATATATCAAGAATTAAACCTATTATGTTTTATAATGGTAAATTATGGACCCTTTTGGCATATGAAAAATGTGGGAGCAGTCAGTTCCTTTCAAAAATACAATGTGCACCTTATCCCCTTCATATAAAAGGCTACCCACTGTACTCATCACATAACAAATTTAGACCCATTATAATAAGAATATACCTACAAAAATATCTTAATAAAATCCTTTATTTTACCCTGGAATGCTTAGTTTGTAAAAATATCCATCCTATGAATGATTTTCATGCAAACCTACTGAGGATGACTGAAGAAGAAGTAATGTTCATCAACGGTAATTTTGTTGGATTTATTCCTCCACCAACTTCAGTTCATATTTTTACATGATGATATAATACCCTCAGTATATCTCATATAATTATTTATTATTATGTTATGTTAATTACCTAAATTTATCTTCACTTCTATTAACTGGTTTAAAAATTCATCACATGTTTGTACGGCATACTACCACCTCGCAAATAAATTTCATTCATTTATCCATTACAAGATATAACCGTTGGGAATGTTGATGGATATAAAGTATACATATTATATTTATAAAATAATAATACATATGAAATGATTATATTACATATATTTTTTTTATTTCTATACCTTAGGGGATATGACAACGTTGTTTGTGTATACAGTGAACTACCACCTCGTGAAGAGATGTGATTCATTTTCTCTAAAGCTTTACATTTAAGATAATAAGAATACATTTTATGAATATATGTGATAAAAATAAAAAAATATGAAATTAATTTCATATTTATCATTATTTATTTATAATAAATCAATTTAATTGTTACCTTTTCACTCAAAGAAAGATGATAACTTCATTTGTGTACATGTGGACAACCGCCATCAAGAAGTGATGTGACCCTCTCTTTTCACCACAAAAAAAATGATAATATGTATAAGTATGTTTAAATAAATAATATGGTATTTATGATATTATTAAAATTTGTAAATGGTGATAAATTACTTATCTTTTTTCCACAATGATTGTTGAAAAACATAAAAGCTACTCATTCGTATATACGACCTATTGTCTTAATGGTTGTAATGTAATTCATTTCTAAAAAACATATTTAAATGATTCATATTAAAATTATAATTTATTTAAAAATATAATATTTATTCCATGATTATTATTCTTTAATTTATGGAATCATGATCAATGTAAAAAGATAAAAAATAAAAAAGTCAAACCTTTTATGAAATTCAAAGCGGTTATTACCCAAAAGGTGACAATGTCATAAAATTGTTAATAATCAAGTAGTAAATAGTAAAATATAAATAATATATGATATGATAAATAAATTTATGATTATTTAATTGATTTGTAATAAAATTATTTTTATTATACATGAGATTTTAATGAGTGTGAAGAAAGTTGAGACTTAAAATAATTGATTTCTAGTCTCTCTTTCATTTTTGTGGGGCATATATAAATTCATCATTAAATTCTATTATGTGGTGTAAATTAATACACTCTGATATGTTATATCTTAATCCCAAAATTTTCATGATATTTATTCTCTCATTTTATGTTATTCTTTATAGTGTATTATTATTCATTTTTTTAATAAAATAGTAGTTGACTTTTGTCTCAGTTTTCCTTCTCTCAGACATATATTAGGTTATTCACTTGTATTAATTTTTGAGGTGTATATATATCCAAATTTACAAGTAATATCATGAATTTATTTATCCTCTTTATATTATAATTTATATTTTATGTTATTCCTTGTTGGGGAATCAGTTTGAAAGGTACCAAAGTTGTAGGTATTTTAGCTTACAATCTAATTATTTATCTATATTGATTCAGATTATGTTTCCAATGTTAAAATAATATTGTACACCAATAAATAATCTCAATTATTTTATTATCCAATGGTATTTCATGATATTTTTATGTAACATTACCATTTTACCACTCTTTTTTACATAAATTAATTTGGAAAATATTTAAAGGAATGTATAAAATATTTCTCTCTTAGATCAAAATTATATTTCTTTCCAAAAAATGATTTCTTAAGAATTATTCTAGGATATTTCAATATTATTTCTAAAATAATTTTTACCCACGTTTATATTTTTAATTTTTATTTAAATGAAACATTCATTTAATTTTCAAAAACAATTCCATGTCAGCTTTTAACAAAAATGTAAAATGAATCATTATTTTAACATGTATGATATGAATCTAATTTTATGATGTCCTAAAAAATCACTACTTTGAAACTTCCATTATTTGTTTTAAATAATATTTTGAAATAAAATTTATTTCTAAAACATTTTTTCAATTTTTAGTTTTAAATTTTATTTTTGAAGAAGTGTTATTTTCATTAAAAAATATTCCTAGTAATATTTCAAAATCAGTCTCCATGTATGAAGATTTACTTTTATGTAATTTTTGCTTCAATTAAGGTGTAAATCAAGGATAAAATTAATATTATTTCTCTAAATATTTTATATTTATGAAGAAAATATGATTATAAAACCATTTTATATTCCATGGGTTATAAAATGATAAGTTTCACAGGAAAAATGATTCTTTTTTAATATATTATACTCTAATAAAATGGTAAAATAATTTTTAAAATTGTTTAATTTCCATAGTTTATAGTAGGATGAAATGTTTATGAAACCCATTTAATTTCATGGTTTATGATATGGTAAATTTAATATGCTATTTTGGAACAGATATTTATAATTTTCATTATGTAATGATTATTAAATTATAACCATTGATGATGATTACATTATAACCAATGATGCGTGTGATGTATGTCCCCCTAAAATGAATTGGGTGATTATTTATATCTCATGAGATAGATGGCGATGGAATAGGGAGGGAACCCGATTTATTAATACAAGAATGGAATGGGTGATGAACCTAGTTCAGTATGACTGGAGTAGAATGTGACATAAACATAGTTCAGTAAGATAGTAAGGGATTTGGCTATGAGCTTGGATCAGTAATGTTTTTTCAATACTATAATAATATTCGTAATAATACATAACTACCATTATGGTTTGGTGAGTGAACACATTCCACTGTGAGGAAGGGTCTTATACTAGGGATGCTGGTGTGCCCAGACCAGGATGTGCAGCAACCCATAGAGTGCTCTTATAATTCTATGAAATGATATTTATCTCCTAAGGAAATGATTTTATATGATTATGTTAATGTCACAATTCTATATTGTATGAAAATTTTATTCCCTCATTGAACATATTATTTGATTATATTTGTATTAATGTCTTATTAAATTCTAATAATTATCCCCCGATAGATTATTATTATATTTTATATATAGGGTTTTATTCTCAAATTTTATGATCATGTTCAAATACACTTATTTTTATATTATTCTTACATATATCAATTTTTAGACTTACTGAGTATCCGATCACACCATATATTATTTCTCCTTTACCTAGGTTATAAAGATAGGTTTTATGTGGGATCACTATAGGAGGTATTTTTGGGATATGTTTAAGTTCTCTCATGAAATAAGAATATTAGGCCCCATGTTTCCAAAGACACTAAACTATTACTATAATCAGTGTTATGATTTTATAATGTAATGAATATTCATTTAAAAATTATTTAATATCCATGTATGATAATATTGGGTGTTTTTAGTTGGTATTAGAAGAATTTTTTAGTTCACCTTCTGAAACTAGGATGAGAATACCATAGTATTATCCTTAAAGATTTATCTAAGGAACAGTATCTGGATGAGTCAATGTATATTGAAATTTTATAGAATTTGGTAATTTATATAGAAAAAAGTTTTCCTAAAAAACACCACCTCTTGATACAATACGTAGATTTTCCTATGGAATAGATGTAACTAGTGGTAAAAATCTTGAATCCACCGTATTGAGAAAGTGTCCATCTGGAAATAGTTCTTAAAAATGTTCCTTGCTATGCACCTAGTTTGACACTCCTAGGGGATATGATTTAGAAATTAACAAACCTATTGTTAACCTACATGAAAGATTCATATATATTATGAATATTATTTACACAAAATAAACCTTAATGTTTATATATAGAAAATATGTTTTCATGATTAATTCACCAAATAAGTGATTTTTTATGATTTTTTGGTTTTCAAATATGATTATTGTCTCTCACACTATGAATTTTGGTTTTAGTTAATGGGGGGAACCAGAAAGAACATGGTTAACAATGAATGTTATAGAAAATTTACATATGATAATTTAATGGGGTAATGATTGGCATAAATAAAATTTTGATTATTACTACTCAGTTATCATAGAATACAATTAACAATTTTCACCTTAACTGACTATTGGACTCAAAAAAGAAGTGATGGATGGAGTTTTATAAGATTTTGGGTGATTGAGTCCACAAATGAGATAATATTCAGTTACAAATATTTTGAGAAAATTGGAATAAGAACTCAAGGAAATGTATTAGAGGGATGGTATGATGTGTTGTGTGTGGAAATAGACACAAATCAAGTAAATTCATGGAAAAATGAAACGTTCGGTAAAAAAATGGATAAGTAAAATGTATTTCATAATGTATTATCGACTATTGAATGTTTTGAATTTGTAAATAATTGGAATTATAGAAATTTATATCTTAATAGGAATGTTCGTGAAGTGAATCAGCAGGTTTATATGTGTAATGGTTTTTCTATTGAAGATGCAGATACTATGAATGAAATGTAGACAGAAAGAGGTATTATGTATTAATATGATGAAGGCTAGTAACTAGTTTGATAAAGAAATTATATTATTTAAGTATTTATGTATTGGAAGTCGAGGATTATATTATATGAATCATGAAATACATAAGGATTTATTAATATAATATCTTCATTAAGGTTTGGAAATAATTTATTGAATATTGATGATGAACTCAAAAATTTATATAATGGAAAGGTTATATTTTATGAGAAACACATTATTAAGCGATGGTGACCAATAATATTTTCTTGATGTTTTGAAAAAAAAATTTAGTTTGTCAAAATAGGTTATTGTTTAAAATAAATAATATTGGATGGTATTGATGACATGAGAAATGATTAATGATTTTTGGATAAATGGTTTAAATTATCGTAGATTGAGTTTATATAATATTTGGACTTAAGGAATATATCGAATAATATGTGTTTTATTTAACAAAAAAACAATCATTTATTTTTCCAATAATGTTTTATTATAATTAAAGTTGTTACTATGTTTCAAGAGAATACACATTTAAGGTATTCACATGGTTGATATTTGACAACAGAAAGATACTACATATTTTTTGAGGGTGTTAATGATAAGTTTATTATTTTTAATTTAAGGAACATATTTCTAATGTTTTAGATTTTAATATTTTGGATGATTTATAAGGTTAACCATTAATGGTATTATTTAAAATGAACTTCTGATAGGGCTATAGAAATTAATTTATTATCTTACCATATAAAGATTTATGCAAATTGGATAACATGTTCAAACCATTAATTTTTATGGTAACTATATATATATATTGAATGGATTATCATTATATCTATAGAAATTAGTATTTTTTAGTGATTCAGATAAAACCGAATTCACCATAATTTGGAAAAATTCCTTGACATATAATTTCATCATGTTATCACCATTTTTAATGATATAAATTTAACTTTACACACCTCTTCAGTTTATGATTTATTGATCATTATCCTTCCTTGTATCACCCAAGTTCTTGTGATAAATTTTCCATAAACCTCGCTATTATTATGTGGGTGTTAGTTTTCTCTTATATTTCTATGCTTTCACTTCACACAAATACCAAGTCCTATATGATGCATGTAGAAAAATTTCATTATGTCCAATTTCCTAATGCACTGAGATAAAAATAAGGTTATCCAAGTCTTAATGAATAGATATTTCAACCACTGTACCAACACTGGAGTCCATAGACTAAGAGACAAACTCTAAAAACTGTAACACTATAACTATGCACCCCAATATAAGCTCACAAAAATGCAGTCCCAAAGTGGAACACGCTATAATACCACTCTATCATGACCTGACCCTATGGGGCTCGATCCATAATTCCCCAAGTCTTCCTTTGTATGCCAGTCATTGGTGTCTAGTCTATGTAGGAAAAACTTGCACATGGGAGTCATAATCCTAAGTACATATACACACACACCCACAATACTACAAGAAGGCCTTTAATAGGGATAGAATATTCATTTATCAATGAAAAAAACACATTGATAATCTGACCATGGTTAAAATCTTGAAACTTTTAAATGTGTTGTTAAAGGCCCCTTTTAAAAGTTATTTTTTAGCACTATTAAAGGGGGCCACTAGCAGTGCTTTTTTAGCACTGATAAAAGTAGTGGTCTGAAATGGGATATAAAAAATTCGGATTTCTATGAGAATCTAAACCATTTATCAGTGCTTCAATGACCCCATTAATAGTGCTCCACACCCCCCATTTATCATTGATTTTTTTATTTTTATCCTCATGCAAGCCATCCTAGATTCAAACCCTACACCTAGCCTTCAAAGATAGAACACCTTTACCACCACATCGGGTTGTTTTACTTTCTATTTAATTAAATATTTATTTATTTATATATTTATTTACTTATATATTTACATATATATTTAAATAACTTTATATAATTTTTTTACAAAACATTTATACAATATTCATGTGTGTGTGATATACATATACATATATTTATTTAAATATATTATATATTATATTCATTTACATATAATAGAATATAATATAAATATATATCTATTTATTAATACACACATATATACATATGTATATATAATATAAAAAATGGTTAGATATTTTTTAAAATACAATTTAATATTATATATTTATTTACATATATTAGAATATATATATATTTATGTAAATATGGTGATATATGTTTTTAGATGAGTGATTTACTTTATGTAAATATAAGAAAACATGCATATATTTAATTATAAATAAAATTATGTTGTGAAAAATTTTAAAATTTGAAATCCATAATATCATTATTAATGTAATCTCTGAAAATAAATTCAATCACCATAGAAAAAGGTAAAAAAGAACCCCTTAAGAGGGACCTAAAATCCATAAAATGTTAAAAAAATTGGGGTACCCAAATTAAAAACTCAGTTTTGGAGGCATACTAGGCTATTTTTGGCCTCTAAAAATGTGACGGATTGATTACCTTCAGTCACTGAGGCATATTGATCATCACAAGCTTCAATTTGATATATGGTAGAGCCCAAATAGACACCCAGATCAAAAATTCAGGGTTGTCTGAAGTTTGAGTTATGTTTTCAACTTATTCAACATATTTTAATAGAGTTTTTTTCTATTTAAATTGACATTAAATGACTATTACATGGTAAAAATAAAAAAAATTAATTAAAAATATCTTTTAAATTATGTTATAATAAATTTTCCCAAAATATATTATACATTAATTGTAAATTCCTATTTACTTTATCTAAAACATATTTTAAAAAATATATATACTTATAACATCTCTAAAAAAGTACTATTAAATACCCCCTTTAACAGTGCTTGTTTTAGCGCTGAGGAAGGGGGTCTTTAACAATGTTTTAGATATAGCTATTAAATCCATAGTGCTGGATAAAATAGTTTTTTTAGTAGTTCCACACAATCCTCTAAAAAATAGTGAAGATATACAAATAAACATAAAATAAATGTATGCATACATCTACCCTAATTTAGAGCACAACATGAATAGTGGAAGAGTAAAAGGGAAAAATAAAAAACCCATTAAAAATTGTAAAATCATCCAAACTACTCAAATATTAGAGGATACTATCAAATGAAACTACCATAAATCTCTTCAAACTAGCACCATAAAACACCTTGGTCAATCTATCTCACTGATCTCTTCCTACTCGGGTCTTCCAAGGACTCCATCAAAATGATGATAGTCTTATAAAGACATGAACTATGTAGGAAAGTCCTATGTAAAGGTGTGTGTAAGAATTCCTAGTAGACGTCCCAAATACCCAAAAGAAAAGGGAGAAACTAAATGGTAATAGTTCACTCGACCCAGCCTAAGGGAACTCAAGTGAGAGAGAAACTCCATCTCAACCATCATTGGATATAAATGAAAAGTCAGCTCATACCAAATGGTGGGTCAACCAAGATGAGATGAAACCCAAGAGACTCTAAAAAATGACCAATATATCCTCATAAATAACTCCAAGTCTCATTAGGTTTCAACATCATAGCTAGCGAAAGGTTTCTACTTGAGGATTATAGATAATGCTCATCTTGAAGAAGACACTCCAAGAGCTCTACTAACCTATTTGGAACTCTTCTGAGAGATACACTCCATCAGAAAAAACTCTACCATTCCAAATGGCACCTATGAGAGAGACCACCCTATTGGGAATCAAAAACATGGTGAACATCCTTTCCTTTCCTTGTGTCATACATCGTAGAAAACATGTTCGTTGGATATCTCCATGATGAAATTCATAAAGGAACCTAATAGATCTCGATACTCAGATAGGGGATCTCATAAATCTATTATAGGGGGAATGGCCAACCCCAAAGTAACCATGGATGGTCCCACATATCTAAAAATCGATAACTTCTAGAACCACTAGGGGAAACTAAAAACCCAGGTGGGAACATTTAATAACCTAACTCCTTATATTGGGGATCACTCCCTGGACCACTGGGATACACCAAAACCTCATCTGATAACTGAATGACCTCATAGCGAGGGGATCACTCCCAAAACTGTTAGGGAACACCAAAAATCCAATTTAAAAACCTAGAAATCATATTTTTTATATATTGGTTCGATTTCTATTTAATGTTGGTTACCATGATTCAACAAACCCAACATTCAACCATTGGCGATATAGAGGATCACATACCCACCATTTCTTAAAATCCAATTGATACTGCCTGGTGCATAGAAAATAGTATACCCAATGGTGTCAAAAACCATACTTAGTTATCCGGATATATAGTGGATTTCCTCCCATGTAGTGTTGGTCATGAAGATATCAAAAACCCAATCTAGTGAAAATGATATGATAGAGGGTCCTGCTCCAACCTACCCAGAGGGATGCTATAAATATATCCAATATTATCCTACCAAGGGGATCACAATCCAATGTTGTGGATGTAATGGCCCTGACCCCATTATCTTAGATATGGTGCCTTACTTTATTACATTGACATAGATAAAATTTCCAAATCCCAATAAATATATTAATTTAGTATTCTTGGAAGCCATATTACATACATGAACATTACATTACAATTAAAAAAACAAAACATATATGTTAAAATGAGGAAACCCCCTCGCCTCCTTACCTCAAAGTGAGGCGGAGGCGTTCATTTATAATGAATGAGAAACTCCACATCGGACCACAAGTCCGATGTGGGATACAAACTCTAACACTCTCCCTCAAGCTAGGTGTACCTAGCTTGGACACATAATGAAAAGAAAACAATAAAACAGACGCTAACACTCCCCTTCAAGCTGGACATACCCAGCTTGATTACAAAACAAGACAAAAACAGAAGAAACGGAAATAATAAAATCGTTGTTGATGCTGCTCCCCCTCAAGATGGAAATGTGATGCCACTGGAAAGAAAAAAAAGGATGGAACATCGCCGGAAAAGTGCGGGGCCGGACAACAGAGTGTCGGGAAATCCACACTGGCGGGTCGGTCGTCAGAGCGTCGGGAAAATCCGCACTACGGGCCGGTCGTCAGAGTGTCAGAACATCCGTAATGTCAGGCCGATCGTCAAAGCGCCGAGGAATCCGCTCGGGAGGGCCGGTCGTCAAAGTTTCGAGGAAGCCGCAATGGCGGTGCCGGTCGGCGAAGCGCCGGGAAATCCACTGAAGGAGGCCGGCATGGAGGGAGCAGATGAGCAGAGGTGGTACAGGAGGCCGGCAGGGCTGGAAACCGGCCGCTGGAGGAGTCGGCAGGGATGGAGGCCGGTTGTCGGAGGGAGGCCGCCGGGCAGAGAGGCGCGCGGGAGGGCGGAAGGAGCCGCCGGACAACAGCAGACCGCCAAGGAAGGGAGGCCGCTGGGAAGGGAGGCTGCCGGCGCAGGGAGTCCGCCGGAACATCCGCAGGAGGCGTGGAGGCCGGCTGCTGGAAGCACTGGCAGAGGGAGAGGCCGGAAGCAGGAGGAGGGTAGTCACGCGCATGGAGCCGCGTAGGGCAGGCCGTCGGGGCAGGGCAGGGCCGCTGGATGAGGGAGGGCCGTCGGCGGCTGGAGAACTAGGGAGCCGCGCAGAGGAGGGTCGCCGGCGGCTGGAGAACCAGGGAGAGGCGCCGCGCGCAGCGGGGAGGCCGCCGGCGGGGCGCGCGGGTGATGGCGTCGGGAGCAGCGGGAGACCACCGGGAGCAGCGGGAGGCCGTCGGGAGCAGCCGGGAGTCGCGGCGACGGGATGCGCGCGCAGGAGAGGAGCAGCAGGAGGAGCCGGGAGCCGGGGAGCCGCGTCGCGTCGGGAGGAGCCGGGAGCCGCGTCGCGGGAGGGACGAGCCGGGAAGCCGCGTCACGCCGAGGGCAAGCCGTCGGGGAAGAGGCGAGGCCGAGGCCTCGGGAGGGAGGTGTGAGCCGCCGGGAAATCGCGCAGGGCAGAGGCGGAGGGGCGGAGGTGGTAACCTTACGGGACTTTGAGGCCACCGCCCCCTCGGACGAGAAAAAAATGAGTAAACCCTAGAGAAAAATAAAAAAAAATGGGAGGGAGGGTCGGGAAGATCCCTCCGATACCATGTTAGAATGAGGAAACCCCCTCGCCTCCTTACCTCAAAGTGAGGCGGAGGCGTTCATTTATAATGAATGAGAAACTCCACATCGGACCACAAGTCCGATGTGGGATACAGACTCTAACAATATATAATCCTTTGAGAATTGAATCTCTCTCTTAAATTACACCTACATATCAGTCATAATACACTTCTTGGCATCCTGGGAAAATAAAACATAAAAAAAGTGTGAGTTTAGATGCTCTGTAAGGGTAAGCATACATTGAATGTTATTATGAATAAATAATCATAAAACTTAAGGATATGTGTATAACTGAAATATAAACCCTTTAAACATAATATTTATAATAATATGTTAAGAATAAATAATAACTTAAAAAATAATCACATGATCTAGAAAAAATAACCATGGATATTCTACTAGCTGAATAATCACATCTATTATTAATAACTAATCTCATACCGATGGAGTGCATAATGTTGGACATTATAAACAATCCATCAAGGATTCTCCCAAGAAACCATACATAAATGGATAAAACCCAAAACTAGTCAATATCATGATACCTATTGATGCATCGAGGGGATATAGTGGGCCCCACCCATCACTTACTATGTCCAAATAATTACTCATATGAAAAGAGTGAAACATAACCAACATAAACATTCATATTAAAACTAGCATAGTAAATGTTAATATATTAACCATAAACCATGAATGGTATAAAAATAGAACATCCATAGTCAAACATATAATAAAACATTCAATGCAATATGGTAGATTTTATCACAACAAATAAACCTCAATTAATCATAAAATCAAATAATGTATTTTGACATAGATGAAAATAATCTAAAAAATCATTATTTTTTTCATAAAAATTCCCCTCTTTAAATTGAAATCATTTAAAATCTCTAAAATTATAAACAAAAACAATTCCTCTAAAAATTAATTTTCCATATTGAAAGGGAAGCTTCAAAACATTTAGGCATCATGATAGTGGAAAAATCCACTCATGCCACATAAGTTAAAAAAACATTCCTTCCATTGAAAAAGTCATAATGTACCTCATTTGGAAAATGAAAAAAATATTTCTATCAAGCCATTTTATAAAAATTAATACATGGGTAAAAAATAAGTTTATCATTTTTAGGATGATAATAATAGTAATTCGGAAAAAATGTATTTGTATGATAAACATTCCATAGTAGATACTTGCATATAAAAAATTCCAAATGAAAATGAGATTTGAAAATTAACCCTTACCATGTACCAAACATTAGTTGAGGGTGTGTTAACCTCTTGAATAATGTTAAAATTATGTTATTAAATTATAAAAAAACTATAATCATATTTATGATATCATATATGATCCTCCTATATGTTTTTGTAAATAATATCTCATTATTTCCATTATTTCAGGTGTTAACTCCTTCATTTTATTTTGTTTATTTTTGTCATGTAAGTCCTATTTAGGTTATATTTTCTTTATATCCATAATTATATTAAGTTAATAAATATTATATTCACTCATCATGTTCATTTTTACAATTATTAATTAAGGGTTAATGTGGAGAATGAATCCCATCGCTTCGTGGAGGCGGTAGGTCGTACGTACGCACGAGCAACTGCATCATCCCATTAATTTGAAAGTATCAAGGTATTGGAAGGTATTTTAATTAAATATAATAAATAACATGTAATATTTATTATTAATATCAATTATATTCATCATTATACCCATAAAAATAATGTTGTGATGAAAAAAATTACCCCACATGGTGGTGACGTTAAGTTGTGCATATGCACACAGAGTGATATTGTTTTTTGTAGGATGGATAAAAAGAGTAATATGGCTATCCTGTAATCATAATAAAATCTCATAATATAGATTATATTTTATTTATTAATTTATAATGAAAACATCATGTGAATAGTAATTAGAATAAGAAATGTTTTTAAGGAGTCAATAACGACGATTACCACTTCTTTAGCGAACCTCCTATGGACCTCCTCTTAGTGACACTAGGGATGGATTTTTGAGAAGAACTGAACCTATAGAATATAGATATAGAAGTTGAGAATGGAAATTGAAAGGGTTTGGTATATAAATAAATCTTAAATTTGTTTGATGAAGTGAAAGAGGAGGTTCATTTTCATAAGTAAATGGAGGGACACTCCCAGAATCCTTTAATCTATTAAATTAATATAAATTGGTTTTCAAATTAAAATATCTCAAAAGTTATTTATTTAGAATATAAGATGAGGATGGTTAGAAATAATCTAAACCAACTATTTTTAGACATTTTTGGGTCAAAATATTAACCTTATCTTTTACCTTTAACACTTAGTTAATCCTTTTAACTCTTACCCTCACAACATGACTTTTTATTATATAGGGTTCATATATTTACTATAAAATATAAAAATAAACCCAAATAGATAATTGATGTAATATTAAACATTATTATAGTATGTTTGATTAATTTTATATTTTTATGAATTTTATATCATTTAATAAATTATTATTTATTTTAAAGTATCATGTATGTTAATTTTGAAACTATTCATTATTTTTCTTTTTACTATTATTTATAATATATGATAAATTTGAAAAAAAATCTAATGTATCACTAAAATGTCTAAGGTGTCAATAAAAATCGTGGATGACATTAACTTTGTGAAATTATAGTCATTTTAAAATTTTTGATATCATTTATTTGATAATTCCATTACTTAAACAATTACTCCATCATTATTATGGAAGCCTTTAATTAATTTTTTGATTCTATAAAAATTTAAAATAAAATTATACTAATGAAAAAAAATTATTGGATTTAAAATTACTACTTATGATAGAAATTATTTTCTTTATAATCTTGTATTTAAGATTTAATACTAATTAAAAACATGAGAATGACATTTTTAACTTATCTTTAAATAATATATTATAAATGTCATATTCATACCCAATTGGCCTAAGAAAGAAAATAATTTTTTTATAAGGATGACTCCCACTTATCTAATGAAATTTGAACAAGCATTAGTGTAATATTATAATATTATAATACTAGCTTTTACCATTAATTACCCTATTTACCCTTAACTCTGGTAAATAAAAATTTATTAAATTTACTATGCATAATATACACAAAAAATGAGTCGATCCTATTAGATTATAAATATAATAATTATTAAAATTGGTTAATTTTGTTTTTAAAAATTCAATTCATAGAATTAGCTAAATTAATTTTAACCCTTATCTCACAGATTTGGTGAGAAGGAGAGTAAAAGGAAACATTCAAAATTTCAACAAGTATTTATATCTAATTTCAGTATAAAAATGATTATAATAACGTAAATTGGATTAATATATGTATTATTGATATATTTTTACTTTAAAAATAAATTTAAATTATAATAATTATTTAAATAAAAATGCAATTTTTTTAACTATAAGGTAGTATTTTTCACTATTCATCAAAAAATGAATATTTTTAGAAAAATGCCAAAAAATCACCCTAATATAATTTTGAAATTCCAAATTCAAAAATGAATTTTATTTTGAAAAATAAAATTTATAAAATTTATAAAATTTTGTTTTAAAAGTTGCACGTCATTAAAATATTGTAAAACTCCTCTTTAGAAATGTAGTATTATGTATAAAATTGGAATTTGTTTATATAATTGTCTAGAAAACATATAAGATAAATGGAATATATACAATTTTCATAATTTGGTAAATACTATTCATAACCATTATTTAAATGGCTAGGTTAATAGATTATAGTGCACTCGAACTCAGTGTTGCATACAATGTAAGATATTGAGTCTATTTAAGAAGAAAATGCACTATGAAATATTAGGGTTTTAAATTATTCCTTCATTAAAAAACATTCATCCTTATAATTTCTTGAATATTACCTCCTAAAAATATTTGGTTAGTTACTCATCATAATTTACTATTATTCCCACAGTGCCACTTTTATTTTATGGTTTCTCCAAAGAACCATTACCAATCTAGAGTCTGATTCCTTAACACTTGTTCTCTATTGTAATCAATCCTGATAGGCACTTCACAATAATAAAGATCAAGTTATAGTTCTATTTTAACCTAGGAGATTTCATGCATTGAGTCTGCATATATTTCATTAAGAATGATATGTGGAACACATCATAATCTTTGGAAATACTTTGAGGCATTGCTAAATGGAATGCTCTCTATAATTCCATTTTTGTATTTAAAACCCACATAAGGGGATATGGAAACCCATCAAAGTTTCAATAAAAATAAAAAACATTTAGAAGATAGTAGTCTCTCATAATCACATCACTAGTACCTCTTACCACATAGATGTCCAGGTCCTCCATTAGCTTGTAGGTGAACAGTCGTGTACTAACAAGTTTCATTACGATTCCAACTCAAAGATCCCTAAAATGAATTACAAGACTATTGATAGTTGATTCCTTGACTGTTGCACCTTACTCTCTAGTTCTATTCCTCTGGGATAAAATCCTTTGACATATCTTCTTGGAGCTTATTTTGGACTTCTTCCTACTCATATTCATATTTATACCTATTTCAGACATCATTTGAGTTTCTAATTATGGAGAAAAGGGGGCATCTATTTAATCACAACACCACTTCCTTAATGTTACCAGTATACCCATTCACACTTTCTATATTCTAATACTCTGGTACCTCATAAAAAAAGAAGGCATAAAACTATCCCCATTTCATTATGAGAGTTAATGGCACCCTCTATATGCTTAGCCAGTGGAGCCTACATTGAAAGAGTCTCCTCCACTATTTCGAAAACCACCAATTTTCCATATTCCATTACATTAGTTAGAGATGGATCCGAAATATAATAATAAACATAAAGATCCCTACACATCCCATTATTAATAATAAACAATATCGAATCTGAGCAGTTAATGCATGCCTCTTTTCTGAATAAAAAAAATACCCAGTCCTATCATGGTGGAAATTATGATGGAAAATATTTTTATATATGTCATATATTATATTTATTATTTATCTATAAATATATATTAATTTTTATAAAACATTCCTTTTTTCCATTTTGTGTAAATTTTAGAATTTGGTTTGACGATGTATGGACTACCACCCCCTCAAAGTGATATGATTCATTCATACACTACATTGACTATATTAAAGATTGTTTTAGTGAATATATAAGATATATATGATATTTAAAATCTAGTTTAATAATCATATATAGACATATACATATATTGATTTTACTTTTTTTTCTTTCAAAACGACAATTAAATAGGAATAGCGCTCATGCGTACGTATGGCCTACCGTCTTCATGAACTATGTATTCTGTTTCGTACTTATATATTATATAGACTATTATAGAAAAAGATAATTTATATAAATGATATTTATATCATATTTTACATTCTATAAATCATTATATAATTATAAGGACCAAAGATATAACAAATTAAGACACATGTGAAGAATAAAGAAAATATTGCCCAAAGTGAAACCTTAACATAAGATGGTTAACAAGAGGGTAATATAAGGTCATAATCAAACCATATATGGTATTATATATAATAATAATATGGTAATCTAAAATATTTATAAAACTTTTATATTTATTATACATCTGGTTTGGACGAGTACGATGAGATTCAAGACAAAAGGTAAAGGGATTTTATCTCATTTTTATTTTTGTGAGATACATTCTATATTCTCCACTCCTTTATTTTATATGCTGTTTGTACATCACATGATTTTTTTCAATGTATAATATAATTAAATTTAGGAGTATTATGATATCCATTATATAAAATTTCTTTCATGTTCTATAAGTTTTAAAAGGTACCAAATCGGTGAAATAGTTTTGTCTCAATTTGTCTTCTTTAAGACTCATGATTTGTTATAAACCTAAATTCCCCCCAAGGTGTATATAATTACATTTCACATGTTATATCATGAATTTAAATCTATTAATGATGTTATAAGATTCATTAAATTTCCTTTTCTTACATGTATATTATGACCCCATGTTACCATGTTATAAGAAGTAATTGAGACAATCTTATAACATTTCAAGATTATTTATGTTTATGCTTACTTTGATAAACTATTATGATCTATCAATCATGAAAATTCTTAAATTGTATTTTCATATGTTTATTAATGATTTATTCATATATTATTTCCATTTCATCCACTCTTTAGTACATAATATAGTGAATAAATTGTTTTTAAGAAATCTTGACTTTACCATCTTTTTGGTCAGAAATCCCTGTTCCGTTAAAATTAAGTTTTCAAAAAATGGTCTCTAAGAGTATTCTGCTATTATCCTATGATCATTAAAATAAAATTTTACCCCTTTTTCTTTTTACAATTTTTTCAAATGAATATTCATTTTTCATTACAAAGATGGAATTTTCTAACCTATTTATCATGAAAAATGAATGTTATTTTTACCTCATACGGTATGTATAGATTTATCCACCATAAATACCATAAATATTTTTTTCAAGATTAAAGGGTAATTTTTAATAAAAAAATTTTAAAAGGGGATTTAAAATAAATGGTTTTCAAAAAAATTTCAATATTATTTTATAATTTTTCATGGAAAATTCTTTTCAAAACATTGTCAAGCTTCTTTTATAATTGTTTTTAAGGAAAACGGTTTTAAAAATGATTTCAAGCCTCATATATAAGTTTGGAATGTATTTTAAAAGAAATGTTTTTAAAAAAATCAAGCTTATTTCATATATTTTATAATAAAAAGGTTTTCAAAACATTTTTAATCTTTCTTTATATGTTTTCCACGTATTTTCAAATATTTTTTTAATATTATTTTATATGTTTTCAAGGGAAAAGGTTTTAAAAATGATTTCATGTATTATTTAGAAGTTTTAAAGGTATTTTATAAGAATATTATTTTCAAATTTTTTTATGTATTAAAAATGACTTTTCAAAGAAGAAAGGATACTTTTATCAGGAAACATTTTTTAAAGATATTATTATATTATATTCTATCTCATATGAAATCCATTAATGTTACTCATTACCTTATAGTAAATTATCGAAAGGTTCAATTAATATACTTTCTTTTAATAGGTTATTCGTAATGTCATAGTCTTTATCAAACCCTCTTCTCTTTCAAAAGTTTTTTTATGAAATCTGTTTATATTTCATGGGTTATATATTTATTAAATCTATTTCTCTTTTATGGGTTATATTTTTATGAAATCCATTTATCTTTAATGGGTTATTCTTTAGTTGAAATGGTTATGAAACCTGTATCTTTTTTCATAGGTTATCATATGTTTACATGTTTATGATAACCATTTCATTATATGGGTTATGATATGATTGATTATGGTTTTGTAGAACATGTATGTATGATTTCCCTATAAGATGGTTGGGACCTATATCTTCATACAATGCATTGTGTATATATTTATATCTTCTAATATAGACTAATATCACATTGGGAAGGAACATTGACTACTAAGATGGACATGGTATTTGGTCATGACTTCCAAGATGGTATGAGGAGTGAAATAATACTACTTATATGGCCAAGGGAGTGAACCATGACTATGAATATGTTATAGAGAGTGAACCCATACTAACAATATGGTCTTGGTAGTGATGCCTTGGATACTATGAAAATCATATTATAAGAACATGTGTCTTATATAATTCCATGATTTATTCCTTTGTTATGATTTCATGGATTATGTTCATTATTTCCTTAATATTAATTACTTATAGACTACCAATATTTATTCGATGATTTATATATATAATCATTCATATGTAGGGTATGATCTTCTATTTTCATGATCATGTTGTCATACCCTTATTCTCATGATTATTCTTACATATCGCCTATGTTTACTCGTATAGAGAATTTGAGCTCATCCCTTTATTATGTTTCCTTTACCTAGGTTTTGAATAAAGTTTTTTGGTATAAGTAATAAAGGTGCTAATATTTATGGGTGATATTGAATATATTTCACCAAGATATATTATTTATTTGCATGTTTCAAAATACACTAAACTATTATGGTCTTCAAACATGTTTTTTTGTAATGTACTGAATATTTATTTAAAATGATGTAATATCCATGTATTTCATGCCTGGGTCACTACATTTAACATATAAACAAGGAATTAAATACAAAACACAATGAAATGATTGTTAATATATAACATTTCTCCTAAAAGTAAAAGTGAGATGAGAAACCCTTATCGTAGGACTGACTTCCTTCATATGTGTCCACACCTCCTCTTCTTCTGGAAACCTATATATTTTAATCCTAAATCCTTCATAGATTTGATTTATTATATATCAAAGGACTCTAGGATTTGTGGAGGGATATAAGAAATTTATTTGGGTTGGTCATGTAAAACCCAAGTGGGTTTTGAAATGTGAAAAGTGGAGGAGAGTGTGTGGCCTTTTACAAGTTTGAGGGAGGACACAGTTGTAAATTTTGAAGAAAATAAATTATACCCATATTTTTTCATCCTAAGAGACTAAAAATGGGTCATTATCAAACGATATAGGTGATAAGGTTTAAATAGTGACATAACATGTATGTTGGAAAATTTGGTAGGTCATTTTATTCCATATCTTTTTAGTTTTCCCATCCCCCCAATAAACAAATTTTTACCTTAATTGCAATAATTAATTTTTTCATTTTTCACTATTTATTATGGTAAAAATTATGTTTAACATATTAGATAATATAAATTATTATGACTCCAAATATAGAACCCATTTTATAAATTTAAGAAAATAACTTGTAAGAAATCAATTTAATATTTTACCCGTTAAGGTGACGAAATGTGGATTTTGCAAATGAATACTTTCAAAAGATTTAAATATATATATCATAATTCAATATGAAATTGTTTATAATGAAATAAATTAGATAAATATAAATATAATTGAACATAATTTATTTTATAATAATTTCAAAATAATATTTAACTTTCCAAATAATTTAAATTAAAAGGCGACTTTATATAAAAATCATTATTTTTCACAATTCATAATAAAAATTAATATTTTCAGAAAATTATCAAAAAACCCAAGGATTATTTTGAAATATATATTTCAAATAAAAAGTTTATTTTTTCAAAAAAATTTATAAATGTTTTTGGAAATTAATTTTAAATTATTTGCTTAAATATTGACCAATATCCCTTCCAAAAAAATAGAGTTTTTCATAAAACATTTATTTGTCATTAAAATGGTTCTTATTTTATTTCTAATAAATTGATAATCATTGATTTTATTATCTAAATATTTATAAAATATAATTTTCATATTCTAGTTATTACTATTCTTACCCACCTTATTAACGTTTAAGTTATAACAGTCATGTTTAAATAATAAAATTAAAATAGTGTATCGTGTTTAATTAAAACACAGTGTTTTATTCATTTCTTGCTATTAAAGAGATTGATTTTTCTTAAAATTAAAAATATCATAAATTTTTTGTATGTCGCGTTCTATTTCATTCTTTTTTTACATTTCTATATATTTTAAAATATGATATTATCCCTTTTAAAATTTCTAGGTGTTACATGATGCATTATATCATGAGTTCTCCAGACATGCATCCTAATTTTATATAACTAAATGATTTTTTTCTATTCCATTCTTCAAAATTATACTGCCGATCAGTCAAATGTATGAAGTGAATAGTTGGATATTCATATAAGAGGAGGATTCAAACTTGAATTAATGCATGTTTATTAGGACCCTTAGAAGTGTGCTGAGTTTATAGCTAAGAATAACATATTCACCTTTTATAAAGTTGTACGGGTTTCAGAAAATTATGAATACAAACAAAAAAACATAGTTCCAAATTTCTTAAGATGGTGGATCCCTTAGAAATTTTTTTTGCATATGACACATGGAAAATTAGGCATCATCTTATCAGTTATTTTTAAGATTTTTGGGTTCCAATTCATGGATCCATTTACATTGAATTCTCTCCTAAAATAAATGCAGGGGATGAAGAATAGGCAACTGACATAGACTATGAGCTATTTCAACAAGCATTAAATGTCGTAGGGAAGGACCATATCTCACCTACTGATATCTATCTAGTTGTGTAGATGATGTGTTTTTTAATCCATAATGAGATGACATGTTATAAGCATCAAATAGGGTTCCCCATCATGTAAAAGTGTCGAATACCAAGATTGTACTTGACTACGTTTGAATAGGGTTAATATTAATAATGGGGCTATACCTTTGGTCCTGACATCCCCATGAGGACTAGACTGGATAGCTTTCTTGCAATGTGGTAGGAAACATTTTTTGTTTGGGTTCCTTATTATAGTAGCGGTGTGAGGCTAGCATCATAAGTTATGGAATCCAAATTTGCACAAAGATATAACGTGGGTGTTACACTACCTATCCGCCTCTAATCACACCTATAAAGCCCTTTGGATCGACCAATATATATATATATATCCTACTAACTTCCCTAATTGCATTCAATTATCATCCATTTTATAATAAATCTAACTAAGGAAGTCCTTTGGTGCAAACCGAGAGGATATTCCCAAAGAAGAGGTAGTGTTATTCAAGGAGAATTTTTTGTTTTTTTATTCGTCTAACCCCTTCAAATATTTATTTATAATGATTATATAATAAAATAATTGTTTTAAATATACTAATATTTTATTATTTTATGGTTTAATCATTTAACTTCATACATTTCCGTCTAATGGGATACACAATAGTCATTCATGTGTACGACCGAGTACGCCCTGATGAATTGATGTAGTTCGTTCTTCCATTACCACCATTCACTATTTAAGAAAAACTATTTATTTATTATTTTTATATGTTATTTATTGTTTTTAAAATTTTATTGTAGTTCTATAATTGTTATACCACATATAACATCATGATTTAAATTGTTTGGGAATAAGATAATGTTATTCATGTGTACGGTAGACTACTGCCTCGTGAAGTGATGTGATTTATTCATACATTACCAAAAATTTATTAATGATGGTTTTAATAAATATATGTAATACATGTGATATTAAAATTATTCTATAATTTTTATATACCATTAATTTTTCTATCATTTCTTATGATAATAAAATGAAAAAACTATTCATTTGTACGTATGACCTACAGTCTCTATGAACTATGTATTTAATTTCTTAATTATATATTTATAGTTTATTATATATACATATAAAAAGAATGTATATATATATAATATTTATAATTATAGATATGATTAAATCATGATCTATTTAAGAGGGCCAAGAATAACAAATCAAAACATGTACGAAAAATAGTCTAGTTATTACCCGAAACGTAACTTTAATATGGATTTTTTAATAAATGAGTAGTATAAATTCCTAAGTAATTTATATATGGAATTATATATATAAATATGGTTATTTTATATATTTATAGAAAAAAATATTTATATCACATGATGTTTTAATGAGTACAATGGAAATCAATGAATAATGTAAGGGATTTTCTTGTCATTTATATTTTTCGTGAGACACAAGCCATGTTCACTTTAATGTCCCAGTTTCAGGTCGCACCCAGAAATGGACCATACCTGGTTGGTTACATGGAATCAAGTGCATTTTACAAAAAGCCAGAGGTTTTTGACTAGCAGTGAGGGCAGTGGTTGTGATAGTGGGGAAAAAATTCCCTCATTGGCAGAGAAACACCGCTAAAATAAATAGTAAACAACAGTGGAAGTAGTAATACCAAAAAAAAGTAAACAATGGAAGAATGATACTATAAATAACTATAGAAAATATGAATAAATTATGCATGTCACATTTCTAAAGTAAATCATCCCAAAAACTCACAAGTCTAGAAATACAATACTAAAACCCAAGTACAAAAAATAGTAAACTCCAACAGCATCACAAGCCTCCGCTTGGTCCCATTCTCACCAGCTCTAATAGCAATTAAGTACCTAATAAAGAAGGATGATTACCCTTATCTATATCTACTACCATATAATCTATTTGGGACCAAAATCATGACCCAAATAGGGTGTGAGAAAAATCCCAGTAGGCAACCACCAAAAGATCTATGCCTAAAAGTCAGTGAATATATATATATATATATATTAGGCATGATGCATACATGAAGCAATAAACTGGGAAGTACTCAAAAGTAAACAATCCTATATTAACAATAGTAACAAAAGATGTATCAGAATACCATCTAAGACGTCTCATAATTACATCTAATAAACCAAGTAAGATCAAGCCCAATCTTGTGCTTTGTCTTGGTAGACTCGTCAAAACAACAATCCATCATTCATAACAACCCTCTAGGAAATCTCTCACGATATAACCCCTTTGGTTTAATTATAGCACTAAACAGATGAAAACGACCTCATGGGAAGATCTCATGGTCAATACCCCTTGATTCAATGTAGTATAAATAATCATAAATGACCTTTGGGTATCTCCCATGGTCAATACCCCCTGGGTGAATATCTTCACCAAGTCTTCCGCGGTCCTATGTAAATAAACATGGAATCCCCCATAGTTTTCTTGGTCCAAGTCTCTAATGGTCAATTAGAATATCAGCGCGTATACAACATTTATTAAAGGTTCTACATGAAAATAAAAAAAATTACATCACTCAACTTTAATCAAAGAATAAAAACATGCATCACATATAACCAAATAACTCCATCCTAAACAAATCAATGCATTGAAACATGGTATTCATTATAGGAAACCTAGTCAAAATGGACAATAATATTCAAACAAGATAAACACACCAATGTGGTGTCCCATTAAAAAGGTTATATAATCTTATACATAGGTAACTACCATTAATCAATCAACCAAACCATAGCTGGTATTAAACAGGGTCAAAAAACAAAATATGCAATACCCCAACATGGGTATTCAGCACTATAAGCATATATAATCAAATTAAAATCAATGAAAGCCACAAACCACCTACCTTGAAGTGGTATGATCAACACTCTTGAACATCAACCCTTGAATCAGCCTAGAACAACATCGATCTACTATAAGGGTAAAAATTATCAACCCTTGATAACTCATGAAAGAGTAGAAATCAGAAAGAGGGGATCTATGGAAAGGGAGAACTCACTGATGGGAATCCAACACACCCGGAAGCTCTCAATCAGAGCTTAGAAGGAGGAACTGAAGGATCTCCATGTTCTTGGCTATATATGTCTCTCTTGTACGAAACATGTGGAGAAGAAGTCCATTCTAGAGATTATATACAATGTTGCTCTGATTAATCAAATAAAAAGAAAATTACATGGCATGTAAATTTAATGTACATGTTGTGTACTAGCCTCAACTGGCCCCCAATTTATGTGGTCTTCTAGGACACCTAGACAAACATGTACTCGACCGTTACATTTCCATTACATGGCTACACGTGGGAACTGGGTACACAGCATGTACTTAGAAAATATTTCATATATTTCCTTTTCCTAAAAAACCGAAACAAAGATCCATAACTGAAATGAAGATCTGTGTTCTTAGAAACATTCCCCCATAATGAAATTCATCCCCAAATTTCTCATCCAAGGGTGGAGAAGAAGAAACTTCAAACAAATCTATCCACTATGATCAAACATCGGCCTCCCTCTCCGAAGTCTCATCATGTACTTGCCTATGCTACAATAGAACCCATAGTAGAGGATCAGACCGGACACATAAGACATTCATATTGCGATCCAAAATCCAAATAGGGTTCTCCAAAATGAATGTATCTACCTCCAACTCAGCCTCCTTGGGTTTAGAAATATGATATGGGTCTAAAAAGTAATGTCGGAGCTGAGAAACATGAAAGACTTCATGCATAACTTGGTACCTCTGATGTAACTGCAACTAATAAACAATCGGCCTGAATCTCCCAAAAACCTCAAATGGACTAAAGTATCTCAGTGAAAGCTTCCCATGTCTCATGATCCTTCTATGGCCCAACGTAGGAGTGACACATAAGAAAACCTGATCTCTAACCTCTAACTCCATAGGTCATCTCCATCAATAATCATAATATTTATACTAAGACTCAACTGTATCCATCCTCTTCTAAATCAACTCCACCTACTCAGTGGTCTCCTGGACAAGACGAGGCCCCAACATAGATGCCTTTCCTACCTCGATCCAACATAAGGGTGATTACAATTTCCTACCATTAAAAGCCTTATAAGGTGCCTGTAAAGACCCAGAATTTCCGTGTAAATTTTTTCTTAATGAAATGGGAATTTTATGAGTCCGAAAAAATTGACGGCGCGTGATTCTGAGGCCCGGAGTACCCAAAATTAATTTCTGAACATTTTTTCAGGTACGTTCAGTAAACGAGGAAGAAGTTTTTTCTAACATTTTAACCGGTGCTCGGAACTGAAATACAAGGGCACAGTTGAACTCGTAGCATCGGTATTCTCTTAAGGATACTTTCACCTCAACAACAGTTTCTCAAGGGTGGAAGATAATTTTTGGGCTTTTTGTAGAAATAATAAAATAAAATTAACACACGTTTTATTTTATTTTTTTTGTTAAAACCTCCAAGTGGAAGTTGAGGTGGGGGTACCACCAAACCTTAACCTTCCATTAGAGGTTATGGTGGTGGGGACCACCCGAACTTAACCTCCCATGAGAGGTTATGGTGATGGGGACCACCCAAGGCCTAAACCTCTCAACACCCACAATAAATGAGGGAGATCCTCTTCAACTCCTCCTATATTTAATTGTTTCAACTCCTCCTACATTTAATTATGCCAACCCTTGGTATCCTTATTTTTGAATTTTTATGCCAACTCAACCCATTAATTGTTGCCAATTAATTTAGCCAACTGATTACCATCAAATTAAATAGATAAACCTATTTTATTTGTTTGGCTATTCATTTGTTTGAAAAGTATTGGAAAAGGAAGATGGGAGAATTTGAGAGAAATATTCTCCAACAAAGAATGCTTCCTCCATGAAGAAGGGTTCCTCCACGAAGGACGCCGACCCGGAACATCTTTGACTACGACGAACTGGCACAAAATCTCGGGATTAGAGGTGTGTGGAAGACGAGACGAACGTCTATAACTTCACCTTCTTCCTTGCGGCAACGTCATCACGTGAATGAGGTATGGGTTTAATTGTGTTTGATTATTTGTAGGTAGTTTTAGGGTGGTTGGTTGATATTTTTCTCTCTACCATTCTTGATGATTCATGTAATTCAAGAAGGAATTGTGAACCACTTGCTATCACTCTAAACGCCGAGGGTGTGGGCCAAAAAAACATGGCCAGACCCCTCCGTCGTTATTCTTTATTGTACTCTTCGAAATGGAGGAAGGCGATGAAGGTGATGATGGCAACGGTGCATCCACCCATGGCCTCAATTACTCGCGCCACCCCTACAGCGTTCTGGTCACCTGGCCGAACCGGCCGTGCAGCCCGGATCCGCGCCCCGGTCGAGCCGCACCATGGCGCTCCGGACTCCCGACCAAACCATCCCTGAGCTCCCTAAAACACTCCGGCCTCCCCGTCGAACCAGCCCTATGCCCCCACGGTGCTTCGGCCTCCCGGCCGAGCTGGCCCCATGCGCCCCACGACGCTCCAGCATTCCGGCCGAACTGGCCCCGTGCACCCCACGACACCTCAGCCTCCCGGTCGAACCATCCCCTCATGCACCACGGCACTCCGTCCTCCCGACCGAGCCAGCCCCGCGCCCCGACTCGCGCACCTGTGGCCCTTTGAGCTATCCCAGCTCGCACTGCCCGCGCCCCTCCGAGCCGCCCCGCGGCCTCACACCCTCGCGGTCACCCGTGGCCCTCCGTGGCCCCATGAAGCCTATGGGGCTGGACCCAACAAGCTGAGCCACACTGTTTGTCGGGCCAGACCCAGCGGGTCAGGCTGGGTTGACCTGATCCAGGTTGACCCAGGCCGGGTCAGACCGGACCTTGGCCCAGTACGACCCCTTTTTAACTTCTCTTGGCCATAAATTTGGCATCTGTCATCCATTTGACGAACCGTCAGTGGCGTTGGAAATCTTGGAGCGATATGGTCCCTTTGAGTATATTCCACTATGTTTTGGATTGAGATGGGGAACAGTCAGGTAGGATCAAGCACGAATCCAACCGGGACCCCATGACTAAAAGACTAATAACTCACAGACCGGGCGTCTGATTGACACGACATCTATTATGTTGTGATCACTATGTCATGGAGGACCATTGAGACACTTCTTTGTGGGACTTTGTTGCAGTTGGAGTATCAACCAGTAGCTTGTGGAGTGTATCCTCCTGGAGACGAGCGAGCATTTTGCGGGAACCTTGTAGCTGGATGAGACCTGATGACTGCTGACAGATTCCACTCGAAGTGACACGACTAGCCCAGTGGGGAGAGCCTTGGTGTCGCGAAAGACCCACAGTGGGGAGACCCTTGGTGTCATGGCAGACCCATGGTACTCGACTGGATGACTACCTCAGTAGGCTATGAGGAGGAGTGCCTCTGTGTGATGTGGAAGACCCATGGTGGGGAGCGCTTCTGTGTAACGTGGAAGACCCATGGTACTCGAAAGGAGGATTACCTCAGAAGTCCAAGGTTAGTGGGAAGCGCCTCTTTGTGACATAACAAGCCCACTATACTTGATAGAGGAGGATTTCTCCAGCATCCGAGGGTTCATAATGTTACTTGTTACTACTACCCTAGAATAAATCCTGGTATGAGCTGAGTCAGTTCCTCTGTGTTTTCCTCATGATTGATATGGATTACTTGATAACTTAGGTATATGTATGGTCAAATACCTAATTAAGTATATCTGTTGATTTAAAAAATTTTGTTTTATCCTTGTTGGATTTTGTGATACCTAGAGGGTCTCGGTGTCCCTACTGAGTATCGTTATACTCACCCCTGCACGGGCTATGCCCACACCTTGTTGTGTTGAATGCAGATGATGGGAAATGCTGACTGAGGCTGAGAGTACTAGGACTGGATGGTAACCAGAGGTGGATCTTGCGACGTGTTGGTACACGAAGGAGACGAATGGACGAGGAGTGCTGAGGAGGTGATATATACCTACCCTTCAGGTAGGAAACTTGGTGGACAATCCAATAGTTGTCTTTTATCATTCTTTAGCTGCATTATATTTTAGTTTTACTTGTACCTTTACTGTTGGGATTGTATTCTAGCCATTTTACTTTCAGAACGCTTTTGTTATACAGTTTACTTGGTGTTTCGTATCCAGTGGTGTTCTTGCTTGTGTGTGTGTTTACATGTTATAAAGGTAATGACTTCCCAATTTTAGTGAATTTCGCCTTTAGTGCTATTCTCCAGCCCCTGGACTATGGAATAACGGCTTGGGGTAGTCATAGCACTGGCCCCAGGGGATGGGTCATGACAAATTGGTATCAAAGGAGTCAGTTCTACTGTATAACATAGTACTCTGATCTTTTCTGTGAAGTAAGAGTGTTAAGTGTAGTGAGTGCGGTTTTCAGTTCAGGGAGTCCAATGTTGGTACGGTAGTCGACGTATCCATACACCAGGACCCTGAATTCTGATTTATGACTCAGTACATGAAAACAATAATTGTGTGTGGGTTTTCAAAAGTTTTCTTTAAGTCAGCTCAACAGCTCAGCTCACCAGGTATAAATTTTTGACCGTCTTGCAACTGTTTCTTTTCATGATGCCTCCACTCAGACAGCCAGCTAGAGTTCTGATATTTGTATGCATTGATAGCCCACCAAGTGACGAGGCCTTAGTGCAGGGCCCTCTTCCAGTAGAGGAACCAGCGGAGGCACCAGTAGTACTATTTCCCGTTGGGCCACCGATGAAACCTACCTCAATATCAAATGGTTAACTCTTCATGAGTGAGTTGCATGAGTTCCAACGCTAGAGGCCACCCAGGTTCAGGGGAGAGATGGACCCACAGGCAACTGAGGATTTGCTGGAGGAAGTGGGGAGAGTTTTTCTATTTTTAGGGACACCAGCTGATTTCATGGTTATCTTTGCTTCCATCCTTCTATAGGAAGTAGCAGGGATATGGTGGAGATTTATTCTACATGTTCATGATGAGGTGACGCTTCTTTGGGTAGACTTCGAGAGCCTGTTTCGGGCAGATTTTGTCCCAGATACTCTCCACGCAGTGTGCATACAAGAGCTACTTCATCTGCAGTAGGGCAGCATGACTGTGGCTTAGTATTCAATGAGGTTCACAGACCTATCACAATACTCCATAGATATGGTGTGGGACACTTTCTTCAGGGCTCGGACCTTCAAAAAAGACTCAGGTTGGAGATCAGGGATTCGATGATCTCACTCAGCATCCCGACGTAGGCGGGGGTGTTAGAGAGAGCCCTCTTGGGGATGAGTTTCCTTGCTGAGAAGTCACCCGCGGCGAGACACACTACCAGTCGTCACATTGCAGAGTCTTTTGTAGCTGTCAATAGACAGATGTTACAGAGGTACAAGAGGAAAAGACCTATAGGTGGGCGACCGCATGACTCGAGATCGATTGTGCGGGGCACCTGAATTAGAGCCAGTCATGCTAGGAGCGGGCAGTGTAACGCATGCGGCTGGCAGGGTCACATGGGTTGTGACTGTCTGACCTTCAATTTAGATGATCAGTAGATGGTCAAGGGACCACCTAGACAGAGACATAGGTTCGATCAATGAGGTCTGCAGGGAGAATCCGGACATGGAAGAGGAACTGGTCGTGCAGCTGGTAGTGGGAAATGATTCAATATGTTACAGCCACCACCACTAGAAGGTCCACCTCGACTACATGGAGCATCTGGATAGGGGGAGCTTAGCTCCAGGCAGCAGAGGCCTACAGTCACGACACTCCAGAGATGATACGAGGTATAATCTATGTCTACTCTACCATAGTTGCAGTACTTATAGACATAGGTACCAGTCATTATTTTATTGACATTCCCCTCGTTCAGATCTAGGAGATTCTAAAGGAGTCGTTGGCTCAATGCTTATGTCTAGAGACTCTTACAGGAGAGGATTCGATGATTACACACTAGTGCTGGTAGTGTGATCATACTCTAGGAGGCCAGGGCTTCGGCTGAGATATCCTAGTATCAGTGTTGAGGCCTTACGATATCATCTTGGGTATGGAATGGTTATCTACAATCCATTCATAGATTGATCGTATTAGTCACAAAGTGCAGTGTGTCTGCACGGATGGGACTAGGTTTACCTTCACTGGTGAGAAGGGAGCCTTTGCAGCACAGGATGGAATTTCCCGGAGGATGGTGCAGTCAATTACACGTCAGTTGGATAGCCTTACCCTCAGAGCGGTTGAAGTGGAGAGTCTGAGTTATCCTGTAGTGGTGGACCAGTACGCAGATGTTTTCCATGATGATGTCCTAGGTCTACCTCCTCACAGAGATGTCGACTTTTTCATTGACTTGTACCCCGGGATGGCACCGATATCAACACCAGAATATCGGATGGCTCCTGTAGAGCTTTGTGAGCTGTGAGTACAGCTAGATGACTTACAAGGGAAGGGACTCATCTGGCCCAGTGTTTCTCCTTGGGTATCCCTGATTATTTTTTCAAATAAGGTTTAAGGGAGCTTGAGGCTTTGTGTTGTCAATCGGCACCTGAACCAGGTGACTGTGAAGAACAAGTACCCACTCCCGAGGATTGACGACCTCTTTGATCAGATAAATGGTGCATGGTGGTTCTCGAAGATAGACCTCAGATCAGGCTATCACCAGCTCAGAGTACGAAATGAGTATGTGAATAATATGGCCTTTAGATGTCAGTATGGCCATTATGAGTTTTTTTGTTATTTTATTTGGTGTAACCAATGCTCCAGCAGTGTTCATGGGGCTCATGAACGGGATCATTCAGCCATACCTCGACCACTTTGTCATAGTCTTCATCGACGACATTCTGATCTACTCGACTACTGAGGAGGAGCATTCCGATCATTTGCAGGTACTACTAGACACACTCTAAGAGCACCTGCTTTATGGTAAGCTCTCGAAGTTCCAGTTATGGATCCAAGAGGTTCCCTTTCTGGGACATGTCATCTAGGAGTATGGAGTTTTAGTAGATCCAGCGAAGATTGAGGTGGTACTTGCTTGGGAGACACCTGGGTGTGTGATGGAGGTACGGAGTTTCCTAGGTTTGGTTGTATACTACTGGAGGTTTGTGTCAGATTTCTCCAGATTTGAATCCCCACTATCATCCTTGATGAAGAAGGGGCAACCCTTCATGTGGTTGGAGAGATGCTAGCAGAGTTTTCAAGAACTGAGGTAGAGGATGACTAGTGCCCCCATCTTGAGGCTTCTAGAGGATGGCGTAGGGTACGTAGTTTACTGCAACACATCAGGGACCGGACTCGGATGTGTTTTGATGCAGAATCGAGCAGTGATCGCATATGGTTCCCGACAGCTGAGACAGAATGAGCAGAACTACGATACCCATGACCTGGAGTTAGCAGCAGTTGTCTTCGCCTTGAATATGTGGCGACACTATATGATGGGTGATCATTTTACAGTGTACTCTAATCACAAGAGTCTCGGGTATATCTTCTCTCATAAGTAACTCAACCTGAGATAAAGACATTGGCTTGAGTTCCTCCAGGACTATTACTTTGAGATAGTCTATACTCATGGTAAGGGGAACATTGTGGCAGATGCACTTAGCAAGAGGTCTGGTATACAGCTGCTAGGTGAGGCATCAGAGCATCTGGCTGCCTTGTAGATATCCTTTGTGGATAGATACATAGCAACTTTTCAACAGGTTCTTACAGTCACTCCCCCACTTCGTCAGCGAGATTGGGAGGCGCAGTGTGGGGACGCTAACTATGAGGCTCTACGTGCTCAGATATCCACAGGATAGGCACCTGATGGATTTTCTGAATGTGGGGAGCACGTCATCCTCTTCAGAGGACGTACCATGGTACCATTGTCACCTTAGGAGGAAGTGTTGAGGGAGTTCTACGCATCCCCTCTATCGGAACATCCAGGAGTGGAAAAGATGTACCAGGATCTCCGACAACAGCACTGTTGGCCGTGAATTAAGAAAGTGGTTCTAGAGTTTGTTTCTGAGTGCCTCACTTGTAAGTAAGTGAAGGGAGAGCATCAGGTACCAGCGGGATTGGTTCAACCTTTATAGGTCCCATAGTGGAAGTGTGATGGGATATCCATAGACGTCATGATAGGAATTCCACATACATCCAGGGGAAATAACTCTATTTGGGTGATCTCGACTGACTCACCAAGTCGGCCCACTTCCTACTAATCAGATGTAAGGGTTCAGTAGATACCAGGGGATGCCTCTATGTGCAGAAGATTGTGCGGCTACATAGAGTACCTTCGATGATTGTCTCCGGTCGTGATGCACATTTTACTTCCCAGCTATGGAAGGGGTTGTAGGAGGCTTTTGTAACATAGCTTAGCTTGAGCCCCACCTTCCATCCTCAGACGGATGTCCAGACTGAGCGGACCATTCAAACCCACGAGGACATGTTGCGTGTTTGTGTCCTCGACGTTGATCAGAGCTAGGAGGATCACTTACCTTTAGTAGAGTTTTCATACAATAATAGGTATCACTCCACCATTGGGATGGCACCTTTTGAGCCGTTGTATGGGTGACCCTGTAGATCACCCTTGGGTTGGACTAACCCAGGGGAGTCAGCACTCGTGGGACCAGAGATGGTTCGGTCTACCATAGAGAAGGTGCAGATCATCGAGGAGCAGATGAAGACTGCACAAAGTAGGAAGAAGTCAAATGCTGACCGGATATGGAGACCTCTGGAGTTCGAGGATGGTGACCACGTCTTTCTACGGGTCTCACACTGACGGGATCTACGGAGATTTGGCTAAGGTTAAAAGTTATCTCTGAGGTTCATCGGACCTTTTCTGGTCCTTAGCAGAGTTGACGAGGTGGAATACCGCTTAGCTCTTCCACCTCAGTTGCACAGGATGCACAATGTCTTCCACGTATCCCAACTGAGGAGATATCTGCACGACCCTTCCCACATCATCGACCATGGAGAGCTGGACATCGACGATGGGGCGACTTTTACGGAGGTTCTAGTATAGACTGAGGATCAACAGAAGCGGGTCCTTTTTGGATGGTCGATACCTCAACTGCACATTCACTGGCAGCACGAGAACCACCAGAAGAGAACATGGGAGCGGGAGGCTCAGATGCACGCTCAGTACCCCCACTTGTTCCCTTAGATTGATTTGTGTCTTATGGGGACGTAAAGCCTGAGGTGGGGAGAATATAAAGACCCTAAATTTCTGTGTAAATTTTTTCTTAATTAAATGGGAATTTTACAAGTCTGAGAAAATTAACTGCGCGTGATTTTGAGGCCTGAAGTTCCCGGAATGAATTTCTGAATATTTTTTCAGGTACGTTTAGTAAACGCACGAGAAGGTTTTTCAAACTTTTGAACCGTTGATCGAAATTGAAATCTGAGGGCACTGTTGAACTCACAGCACCAGTATTCACTTAAGGATTATTTCACCTCGACGGTAGTTGGTCGAGGATAAAAGATAATTTTTGGATTTTTCGTGGAAATACTAAAATAAAATAAACACATGTTTTGTTTATTATGTTTGTTAAAACCACCAAGTGGAAGTTGAGATGTGGGGACCACCAAACCTTAACCTCCCATGAGATGTTATGGTGGTGGGGACCACCCGAACCTAACCTCCCATGAAAGGTTATGGTGGTGGGGACCACCTGAGGCCTAAACCTCTCAACTCCCACAATAAATGAGGGAGATACTCTTCAACTCCTCATACATTTAATAGTGTCAAATCCTCCTACATTTAATTGTTCAAACCCTAGGTATCCTTATTTTTGAATTTTTATTCCAACGCAACCCATTAATTATTTCCAATTAATTAATCCAACTGATTTACAACAAATTAAATAGATAAACATATTTTATCTCTTTGTCTATTCATTTTTTTGACCAAGTATTGGCAAAAGAGGAATGGGATAATTTTATAGAAAGATTCTCCAAAGAATAATGTTTCCTCTATGAAGAACACTTCCTCTGTGAAGAATTCCGACAAGGAACACCTTTGACTACGACAAACTGATGCACGAGCTTAGGATTGGAGGTGTGTGGAAGACGTGATGAATGTTGAAAACTTCACCTTATTCCTTACGCCAACGTCATCAAGTGAATGAGGTATGGTTTTAATTGTGTTTGATTTTTTACGGTAAGTTGTAGGGTTGTTGATTTATATTCTTCTCTCTACTATTCTTGACAATTCATTGTAATTCAAGAAGGAATTGTGAACCGATTTCTATCACTCTAAATGCAGTGGGTGCAGGCCAAAGAAACATGGCCCAACCCCTCCATCGTTCTTCTTTATTGTACTCTTCGAAATGGAAGAGGTCAAAGAAGGTGACGAAGGCAACGACGCCGCCACCCACGGTCTCCATGACTTGCGCCACCCCCATGGTGTTCCGGTCTCCCAGCCGAACCGGCCGCACGCCCTAGCTCTGCACCCCAGCTGAGCCGCCTCGTGGCCCTCTGGCCTCCCGTCCAAAACAGCCCCACACGCCCCATGGTGCTCCGGCATCACGGCCAAACCGGCCCAGCACACCCTGCGGCGCCCTGACCGAACCGGCCCTATACCCCCCCGCGGTGCTCCAGCCTCTCGGCCGAGCTGGCCCAGCATGCCCCGCCGCTCTCCAGCCGAAGGGGCCAAATCATCCCCACGCACCCCACGGCACCCCGGCCTCCGGGTTGAACCAGCCCCACGCGTCCCGAAGCGATCCAGCCTCCCGGCCAAGCTGGCCCCGCACCCTGGCTCGCATGCCCACGGCCCTCCGAGCCACCCCAGCTCGCACCGCCCGTGGCCCTCCGAGTCGCCCTGTCTCATGCTATCATTCGGCCCTCTGAGCGACCCTATGGCCTCGCGCCCTCGCAGTCACCTGCGGCCCTCCGCGACCCCTCGCAACCTGTCGGGCCAAACCCAACTGGCCAAACCAACCCAAAGGGTCGGGCCGCACTACCAGCCAGGGCAGACCCAGCGGGTTAGGCCAAGTTGTCCTGAGCCGGGTTGACCCAAGCCGGGTCGACCCAGGCCGGGTCGGGCTGGGTCAATCCGGCTGGGTCGGACCGGACCTGGGCCCACTATGACCCCTTTTTACCTTCTCTTAGCCATAACTTTAGCACTGATTTTCCGTTTGAAGAACAGTCAGCAGTGCTAGAAATCTTGGAGCGAGATGGTCCCTTTGAGTATATTCCACTGATGATGGGGAATGGTCATGTTGGATTGAGAATGAATCCAACCGGGGCCCCATGAGTAAAAGGCTAATAACTCATAGACCGGGTGTCTGATTGACCTAACGTCTGTTACTTTGAGATCACTATGTCATTGAGGTCCTTTGAGACACTTCTTCATTGGACTTCGTGGAAGTTAGAGTATCTACCAATATCTTGTGTAGAGGATCCTCCCGTAGACGAGTGAGCATTGTGCGGGAACCTAGTAGTTGGCTGAGACCTGACGACTGCTGGCTGATTCAACTCGGAGTGACTTGACTAGCCCAGTGGGGAGCGCCTTGGTGTCATGGCAGACCAATAGTGGTGAGCGCCTTGGTGTCACGGAAGACCAACAGTACTCGACAGGAAGATTACCTCAGTAGGCTATAAGGGGGAGTGCCTCTATGTGACGCGGCAGACCTATGGTGGGGAGCGCCTCTGTGTGACGCGGAAGACCCACGGTACTCGACAGGAGGAGTACCTCAGCTGTCCAAGGTTAGTGGGAAGCGCCTCTGTGTGATGCAGCAGGCCCACTGTACTCGATAGAGGAGGAGTTCTCCAGCATCTGAGGGTTTAGAATGTTACTTATTACTACTACCCTAGAATAAATCCTTGTATGAGCTGAGTCAGTTCCTCTGTGTTTTCCTCATGATTTAGATGGATTGCATGATAACTTATGTATATATATGGGAATATACCTATGTAAGGTTATCTGTTGATTTCATACTCTCTGTTTTATCCTTGTTGGATTTTTTGAGACCTAGAGGGTCTCGGGGTCCCTGATGAGTATCGTTATACTCACCCCTGCACGGGTTGTACCCGCACCTTGTTGTGTTGGATGCAGATGACGAACAACGTTGACTAAGGCTGAGAGTACCAGGACTGGATGGTAACCGGAGGTGGATCTTGCGACGTGTCTGTACACAGAGGAGATGGACGGACGAGGAGTGCTGAGGAGGTGATATGTACCTACCCTTAAAGTAGGAAACTTGGAGGACGATCAATTAGTTGTCTTTTCTCTTTCTTTAGATGTATTGTATTTCAGTTGTACTTGTACCTTTACTATCGGGCTTGTATTCTGTCCCCTTTTACTTTCAACACTCTTTTTTTATACAGTTTACATGGTGTTTTGTATCCAGCTGTGTGCTTTCTTTGGTGTGTGTTTATAGGTTTTAAAGGCAATGTCTTCCTAGTTTTAGGGAATTATGCCTTTGGTGCTAGTCTCCAACCCCTAGCCTATGGAAGGCCAGCTTGGGGTAGTCACGGCACGGTCCCCGGGGGAAGGGTTGTGATAGTGCCATCTAAATTGTATCCTGAAAAAAAATTAATGTAAGAAAACACCACTAAGGGTATGTATCTCTCCCAAGAACCCCAAAAATCTAGGATGCATGCTCGATGTATGTCATCCAAAACCTGAATCGTGCACTCAGACTGGCCATATGTCTAGGGACGGTAATCTATACTTACAAGTACATGTGTACCAAAATCCCTCTGTAGTCCCTACCATACATGAGAAGTAAAATGGTCGTACCTATTTGAAATGATATAGTGAGGAACCCCATGAAAACGTACAATCAATTGATTGTACAACCTTCCAATCTCATCAACACAGAAGGTCTCTTTGATCAATAAGAAATGTGAAGCCTTCGTAAGTCTATCAACAACAACCCTAACGACACCATTCCCTCATGGAGACCTCAGTAAACACATCATGAAATCCATTGTGGCATCATTCCACTTCCAATTAGGAATGGATTGCTCTTGTAAAATTCATGTTGCTCACTGATGATCCACCTTCACCTACTGAAAGGTGGAACATCTCTTAACAAAAACATCAACATCCCTCTTCATACCTAGCCACCAATACTGATAGTGTAGATCTTGATACATCTTGGTTACACCAGGATGAACTACCCAAACTGTGGAATGAAAATCTTGCATCATCTCATCATGTATGTCTTCTGACAACGATACGAATCCATGGAAATGAAATATCTCATCATCACCTACGGTCCACCTAAGATAAGGGTCCTCATCTGACACACTCTCCTGTAGGACTAGGACTTCAAAAACTGATAGCTACTTCATTCTCACTCGATCCAGTAGAGAATAAGTAACAACTATATAAGAAAGAAATGTTTGGCCCTATCTATCATGAACCAACAAATGCATCTCATAGAACAAATCCATAAGCTTCCACACACTTCTGGCCTCCTGAACAGCCTGTATCTCAGTCCTCTTTCTCAACGCATCATCCAATATATTTCCTTTTCTGGTGTGTAGGTAATCTCAATGTCAAAATACTGAAGGTACTCAACCCACCATCATTATCTCAAATTTATATCACGCTGAGTAAAGATATACTTGAGGATTTTGTGGTCAGTGAATACCACAAAATGATCTCCCAAAACATAATGTCTCCAACAGATTAATGTATGCACAACTACAGCTAACTCTAGGTCATGCATCTGGTAATTCCACTCAAGTGGCCTCAACTACCGAGACTCGTATGCAACGACTCCTTCCACTGCATAATAATTTCTCCCAGACCGATACCTGACATATCACAGTAAACATTTTAACTATTTCTCGACTCTAGAAAAATCAGTATTGGTGCTGTAGTCAGTCTCCCTTTCATCGCTTGAAATGAAAAATTGTAGGAATCTGTCCCCAAGTACTTTTCAAACTTCTTATTCAGGCCCATCAGTGGTTCTACAAAGCATGAAAAGTACTAAATAAAGTTATTTTAGTAACCATCTATCTCTAAAAAACAATGTACCTCAAAGATGTTCTTTAGATACTCTCAAGAAACTACTACTATCACATTCTATAGGTCTATGGATACTCTTATCTTTTAGATAACATGACCCAAGAAGTGAATACGGTCCATCCAAATGTGGCATTTCGAGGGATTAGCATATAACTTTTGATCTCTTAGTGTACAAAAAATGATCTCAAGATGGGTGTAATGTTCCTGTCGAGTTTGATAGTACACAAAGATGTCATCCTCGAAGACTAAAACAAATGAATCCAAGTACGGATGGAACTCCTGGATCATTAGATCCATAAAAACTGTCTGTGCATTCGTGAGTCCAAATAGAATAACCAAAAACTCCTATAAACCATACCTACTATGAAAGGATTTAAGCGGTATATTTAATGGTATAATGCACAAATGATGATAATAGGATCTCAATTCAATCATCTAGAATACTCGGTCTCCTCAAAGCTAGTCAAAGAGATCATTAATCCTCGAAAAGGTATATCAGTTCGTAAACATCAACTGGTTCATCTTCTGATAATCCACACTATGTATGAGGACATTTTCCACCTTTTAAACAAAAAGAACAGGAGAACACAAAGGAGATGTACTAGTTCGAATGAAACTTATTTCTTGTAACTCCTCTTACTACTTCTTGAGCTTCTGTAACTTTGGTTTAGCCATCCTATAAGGAGTAATGGACATTGGTGCCACTCCTAGCAAAATCCCAATAGAGAAATCTACCTCTCACTCTGGAGGTAAACCTGTAAATTCATCTAGAAAGACATCCCTAAAATGATACACCACTGGAGGAAAGTTTATATGTGAATTCCCCTAGACATCAAGATATTATCGATCAATCTATAATATAATTCTTCCCAACCCAAGATGCTCAGGTCCAGCTCTGCTCACCGGGACATCCCATTCACCCTTGTGTAGAAAACACCCACCCTCTGGTTACATGAAACTCACCCTATAGAAATAATAGTCAACAAAGTCATAATAAGAGACTAACCAATCCATTCTGAGAATGAAATAGAAGCATGTCATCTCTTAGTCATAGAGGTCCCATAATAAGTGACACCCACCAACCTCAAGAGGGTACTCATTACACTAATGTACACTATCCATCATAATCCCAAATAAAGTTTTTAACATCATAACATCTTCATAAATGAAGATATAGATCCCAAGGATCTCCATAACAACAACAAAAATATGAAACTATGGGAATCCCCTGTATCAAAAGGAGCAGAAGGTAAAATTGAAGAAACTGGAATCGTACCTCTAACTGTAGAAGGTCTGGGATCCTACTCCTACTGGGTCTTCTCCACTGCAAAATTCTGACCTATACTACGGCCCTGTGACCCTTCATAACTACCCTGAGCTGATCCATCATGCGATCGCTAAAAGTATGCTGTCTGGATACCATGGCCATGACCACATCCTCATCCTGAACATCCTGATGATCTCTAGTTCCCTGACTAAGGGGAAACTGGCAGTCCTACTCCTAAGCAAGGAGTCATTACTGATCCCATATCACTATCTGATGGTGAGAAGAACCAGAATAAATGCTGAAGATGACCCCTCTTGTGGTAAGCTTGGCACTCAAATGGGTCTCTCGGGCACTGAGGTCTCATGTTCCCACTCTTCCCAAACTGGCAGCACCTCACCTGACTACCTTTAGATACATCTATTATACTATAATCATCGCATGAAGGCTCCATATGACACTTCCTACTATTAAACAAAGGATTACCAGCCCTGGATGCTGAACTTCCCTGGCTCGCATCTCCTAACACCCTCAAATTATGCTCTATAATTAGCACCTGGTTCACTATAGCAGTCACCAAATTCATCTTGAATACATTCACCTATGATAATATGTCATACCTAATACCATCCCCAAACGGCCTAGCCAAATATAACTTGTCACATCACAGAATAGGTGCGAAGCATTGAAGCTCTGTAAAACAAGAAGTGTACTCCATCATTGAGAGAGAACCCTGCTCCAAATTCATGAACTCTCAGGATCGATCATCCCTCAACATCACGGGGTATAAGTAGTTATATAAGGTCCTCTAAATATCTTCCCAATTCGTATCCAAATAATGTCCCACCTATGATATAACATCCCATCATCTCTTAGTGAAATTACATAGTATGTACATCACAAGCTTCACCCTCCTCTCTAGATGCGTCTCTAAATGCTCAAATATTGCGATCATGGACTTCAACCATGACTCTCCTACCATTGGTCCACTATCCATTGAAAAGTGGAAGTATGCTACTATTGGAACACCATCTTCAGCTCCTCCATAGTCGTGATAGGACATGGTGCTCCCTAAATTATCTGTAACATCCTCAAAACACCTTCACAGAACTGTGCATCATCACCTGCGTCCAGTATAACTGCTGGTGCCAAGATGGTCAGAAATGGAGGATCTATTGGTAGACCTTGATCTACTATTCCCAGTGTCTAATCATCTCCCTGTACTTGGAGTACAACCGTAGGACATCTTGTTGGAATGGCTCTACATGGTCAAAATCACAAATTTGTACAAAACTGTCAAGGACAACAACATATTAGAGAAACAAAGGAACGGGATAATAAAACATTAAAGTTTTATAAAATAAAGTTACACGTCAGGTAGAACCACTACACATCATGTCCCCTTTAATCCTTAACATGGGAGTGTATCTATTCCAACATGGTTGTGTAACACCAATCCACACAACATGTTAAACTTGAGACACAATGTGTACTTGAATTTTCCCTCCTTCCTGGGTTCCTCTACACGGCTAGAACTACACAGTTCTCTCTTGGGTAACACTACATTGTGTGTTCACCCTAGGCATGACATATACTAGTTAAGTTCCATAAAACTATGTAGTTGGTCTCAAGACCGGATACACAGTTGATAACTACATGGTGTGTAAAATCTAGACACGACATGTACAACCTATGTTTCATCCACCTGTGTCATTGGTCACACAGCCCGATATATATTCCTTTGCAACACGGCATGTATAATCCCTACACAACATGTTCTACAAAAAGTATCCCAACCTCGTGTCTCTACTCACACAGTTAGTCAAACTTTCAAGATGTACACATCATGTACATATGGTACACACTATGTACTTAAGAAAATATTTTTCTTCCATAACATATGAACAGATGGTGTGTGTTCATAACATCACACTATGTGTTGTCTAGATTTCTAGATAGTAGGCCTCTGAAACTTCTCCTGAATCCACAAAAACATAAAATTTTGTCTAAGTCATGAAAAATTCCATCCCTTGAGAGCCCATAATCTTGTGAATAAATGTTTGGAATCCATATTCATATCATAGCTTGACAAATTATATTGAAATTTCAAACATGATCCACCAAATTCTGATCCAAGTGGGCTCATAACCCATAGGTTGGAGGATCTAAACGGCCCTCTGATACCACTTTGTAAAGTACCGGTTCTGGGTGCCCCCTAAAGTTTCCCCATACTTGGTCGGTCATATGGCCTCTACTGTATTTCCCTAAACACCAGAGGCTGCTAACTAGCAGTGAGGGACTTGGGTGTGATAGTGTGGAAACTATTCTTTTATTGACAGAGTAACATAGTGGAAACAAATAGTAAATAGTAGCGAAAGCGGTAATACCATAAAAGAAAAGTAAATAGTGAAAGACTGATTGTATAAAAAATTAAAAAAAAATATAAATAAAAGATGCATGTTACATGTATCTTGAAAAGAAACCAAACAAGTCACAATAATGTAAATATAATACTAAAACCAAAGTAAAGAAAACGGTAAACCCCACTATCATCGCAAGCCTCAGCTTGGTCCCATGCTGAATAACACCAACAACAATTATGTACCTGATGAAGAAGTGTGCTTTCCATTATCTATAACTGCAACCATATAATATTTTTGGGCCCAAAATCATGACCCAAACAGGGTGTTATACAAATTACAGTAAGAAAACACCAAAATATTTGTTCCTAATAGTCAGTGAATATATATATAGAAGACAAGATGTAGAAATGAAGTAATAAACTATGATGTACTCCAAAAAAACCTAATGTTTTCAATTACATTCATATAATTTATTAATTACTAAAACCCTTGAATAAATAATCATGAGATCTAGACTAAGCTATGTATCCCTCATCACAATAGTAACAATATACGTCTCAGAACACCATCGAAGAAACCAATTAAGGCCGAGTCAAAGATTGTGCTTTGGATTGGCAGACTCGACACAAGAACTATCAATCATTCATAACAAACATCTTGGAAATATCTCACGGTGTAATACCTTTGGTTTAAGTAGAGAACTAAACAAATAAAGAATACCACATGGGCAGCTCTCACAATCAATACCCCCCGATTCAACGTAGTAAAAATAATCATAAATGTCATCCAGGTATCTCTCATGGTCAATACCCCCTAGGTCAAAGTCTACACCAAGACTCTCATGGTCATGTGTAAATAAACATGGAAACCCCCATTGTTTTCCTGGTCCAAGGATCTCATGGTCCATTGGAATATTAGCACGCATACAACATTCATTAAAGGCTCTGTATGAAATTCAAACTATTACGTAGATCAACTTTAATCAAAGAATAAAAACATAAATCACATATAACCAAAAAACTCCATCCTAAAAAACTCAAGGTATGGAAACATGGTATGAATCATAGGCAACCTAGGACAAATGGCCTATAATAGTCAAGAAAGGGAAACACACCTATGGGGTGTCCCATAAATAAGGGTATACAATATTATGCATAGGAAACAAGCCTTAATCAATAAAACAACCATATAAGGTATTAAGCATGGTCAAAAAACAAAATATTCAATACCCCAACATGGTTATACATAAATTTAAGAATATATAATCCAAAGACAATCAATGAATGGCACAAACCACCTACCTTGATGTTGTATGATCAACACTTTGAAACTTCAACCCTTGAATTGGCCTAAAACGATGTAGATCTACAATAAGGATAAAAAAAATCAACCCTAGATAACTCATGTGGGAGGAGAAATAGAGAAGATATGCTCTAGGGAAAGAGTGAACTCGCCTGTGGGAATCCAATGCACCTGACAACATCTCAATCAGATCTTGGAAAAAGGAAAGGGGGGAGCTTGAATTTCTTGGTCGTATATTGATCTCTTATGCACAACACATGGAGAATAAGTTCATTATGGAGATGATACGTGAACCCTCTCTGAGTAATCAAATAAAAAGAAATGTACAAAGTGCATTCATTTAATGTACTCGTTGTGTACTAGCCTCAATCGACCCCCACTTTAGGCGGTATTCTAGGTCATCTATATGGCCATGTACTCAGCCATTACATGGACGGTACACAGCTACATGGAGTAACTATATTGATGGCGTGTACTCAAAATTACTTGGCATGTACTTAGAAAATTTCAGGTTTCTTCATTTTCTTCTCAAAAAAAACAAGAAAAAATATCCGTACCTAAAATGAAGATCTGGGTTCTTACATTCACTACCTATTTCATATAGGTGGTGTGTATAAATCCTATGGATATATTTTATGATTATTATAATTGTTATTATAGGAATTTACATATCAATTTGTGGATCTCCCTTTCATGGGGTTTTTGGGTATACCGTTTTCAATGTGGTAAGGTAATTTTGTCCCAATTTTCCTTTTTTGATACACATTTCATGTTACACACATATATTATCTTACGATGTGTATATACTACCCCATTGACATGTTATATCACTAATATATGTTTTTAATTATATTTTAAGATTCCTAAAATGTTATTCCCTCATGAGTATTATGGTTGAATGTAACTGAAGTTGAAAATGTTTATTTCTACAATCTCATCATTTATCGAGATTGTTTACGATCATGCTTCCATTGAGGAAATATTATAATCCATATCTCAATAAATATCATTAATATCATAATTTTATGAACATTATTTATTATATTCATGTAATGGTACCATTTTTTCACTTTTGGTACTTATAGTAATTAATAAAAAAATTTATGAATATATCTCTTTATTTCTCTATTTGGTAAAAAATATTTTTAATTGATCATTAAATATCACCTTTAAGTAAAAGGAACTAAAATATTATTGATATTTTTACAAGTTTTTAAAATAAGTTTTAATGATTCAATTATTTGTTTTCAAATTTAATTTCAATAAAAAAGGTCTTCAAAATGTTTTATGTTTTAAAACGTTTTTTACAAATTGCTAAGGATATTTTCCTCCACAAATGTTTTAAATTATATTTCAAAAATATTTTACAGGTAATATGACATATTTTTTATCACCCATACCTTATAGGAGATATGATTAATGGGTACCATTCATATTATTTTTTAATGGTTTTTATTTTAATGGAATGTTGTTTGTGAAAATCATTTCTATTTGATGGATTATGCCATAATAAATTTTTTATAGACCCTGCTTTATATTAAGGGTTATTTTATAATAAAATTTTTATGAAACCTATCTATTTACCATAGGTTATGATATGGTTAACTATTTATGATACCCTTTTAATTTCATTTTTATAATATGATTAATGTTATTGATCTTGTGGCACACATATTTATGCTTTCATTATGTGATGGGTGGGACCTATAAAACCCTACACTACATTGGGTAAATATTTATATCATGTGAAATATATATGTATGGGGTGAGGATTGACCACAATTTAGTAATGGGATTTGTCCTGTATAATGGTATTGGGAGTGAACCTTAAAAACTAATATGGATGTTGGAGGGAACCATGACTACTAAGATAATTTGGGGAGTGAACCCATTCAACTAAGACATGCTTGGTGGTAATACATCACTATTATGTGAATCATTTTATATATTTATATTTTTTACCAAAATACCTTGTCTTATTCCATGGTTATTATTTCAAGGATTATGCTCTTGATTCCATTATGATACTAATATTATGAACATAAAATCATTATGTCACGAATCATGAATATGATCATTGATAAGTAGGCTATGATCTTAAAATTTAATGATTTATTTATCAAACCCTTATATTCATGATATTATTACATTATTTCCTTGCTTTCCCTTACACATCTTTAGAGAACATCCTTTCATTTGTTTTCTTTCCCCGTATTATCAATATATATAATATGTAATACATGTCTACGAATGGTGCTAGTAATTAAGAACATAGTGGTAGATGATGTAGCACACTTATAAACCATTGTTTATGTTTCCCTATTTCCTAAGACATTAATCTAATGTGGTCATTGGGCGTGTGTTTTTGTAATGAATATTCGAAAACAAATGATGTAATATTTATGTATGTTAAGAGTGAGTCACTATAATTGGTAACAAAGAAAAATTTTGGTTATGATTTGAAACATTGGATGAGAAAACCTCAGGGAGATATCTATAGGCATTTCTGTAAAGATAAGTCTAAATATGAGTCAAAGGATAAGAAATATTTTGGGAATTATGGTAAAGTATAGAGAAATTGGTTTCCTAGAAATACGTCATATTATAAATAGAACAAGTGTATGTGGATATAAAATAAATTTTCAATGGGGAAAAAACAATGAAAATACTATATTGAGATGGAATTAATCGGGAACTGGTGCACGATAATGGGCCTTGGTAAACACCTAGTTTGATCGTCCAAGGGGACATTCATTGTAAATTCATAGAATATACACGAACCACCATGAATAATTTAAATAGAGGTAGTATATGAATAACATAAAATATACATAAGGATTAATTTATTAAATAAGGTTTTATATTTTAGACATCGTATAAGTAATTTTTCATGATTATGTAGTTTCCCACTATGATAATTTTTTCTTACTCTATGTTTTTTCGTTTTAGTTAATGGATTTAACCTGATGAAACTACGTTAAGATGAGTACAACATAGAGTGAAATGATTGTTCTCCTAATGATAAAAACATTCTAGTAGTTGGAATGAAAAATCATATTTCTATGATCACCCAAAATTCTCAAGGTATGAATCATTAAATACCTTAAAATAATAAAATAATATAAAAACATTTAGTTTGGTCTTTCATAAAGAAATGTATAGCTTCATTGAGTGGGTATTTTTATCCACTTGTTGTTGAATAAGGGTTTAAAACCACTGAAAAGATATTTTCCATCATCCAATTTATAGAGGGTGAAAAATTCATTTTTTGATACTTATCATTTATAAGGAAAATTATTCCAATAGTGGACTCTAATCAAGAAAACAATGTAGAAATATGAAAATAAATATATGGATTGGGAATATTTAATGAAAATATTATTAAATAAGCACTTTAATTTTGTTATTTGTATGCATATAAAGAAAGAGTTCCATTATTTAATGAAAATGGATGATGAATCTGTTGGTAACTACAACGATTATTTTACAATACTTTCTTGTTACATTTTTTCTATTATCATCCAACCTAAAATTAAGGTTGGTAGATTCTTCAATGGATTAAAACCATGTTTTTTATGGGAATTATCAATAAGAGAGTTTAATATATATGAAGATATTATTATTTGTAATATAACGGTGGAAATGGAGGTTGGAGCTACATATCAATTTCATACTTTTGATAAGAAAATGAATGTAGAGTTGAAAGAAAAATAAAAAAAATCAAGGGGAAAAATATTAAAGTTCCATTCTTCTCAATGTGTTGGATGAAACATGGAGGAAATTGCCTTCATCGGTCTAGTATATTTTTAGTCATATAAAGGAATGTCATCAAGAATTTTATTGTTGAAGTGATGGGGATATTTTGGCTAAAAACTTGAATAGAGAGAAATTTTTACAGATTTCACTACACACAGTTCAAGGATTCATGTTCAAGGAGAATGGTAATTATGTCAACCAGTTCCCAAACAAGCGTGTTAATGATTATGATCAATGTTAGAAACTTCTTAATTGGATTGAAAAAGGGAAATTCTCACGAGAAAACTATTTCTAATGAGGGGTAAGATAATGACTTATTTAAAGGTACACTTATCATCCAATCTGGAACTACTAATTTCTTATTTGATTTTGAATCTAACCACACATTGATATATATAAAATCTGATAGGGGTGTTATGATTCCACCCAAATGATTAGATGTGGAATTATAAGTGAAATCCCTAATGGTATGATTATTTCATCTCATTTCTATGATTACACTCTAGTTGAAGTTGGTGGGATTGTGCTTCAGGAAAATATTATCATTCTTCCTCTTCATGAATTTGATGTCATTATAGGATTTTATTGGATGTCTCTAGATTAACCCCACATCAAATATCTTGTAAGGAAAGTTTCATTGTATATTTCAATCCAACCTATGATCATCTATCAATTTGATGAAATGTATGAACATCCTATAGAGATTACTTCTAGTATATTGGTCATCATTCCCATTTAAAAGGCGTGTTTATCTCAAATTTTTTGGGAGAAACAAATGATTGACGAAATGCCTATTATTCAGGAATTTTTTATATATTAATGGATGTATTTATTCATCTTCCACCAAAATGTGATTTTGAGTTCTCAATAGAACTCATACCATGTTCCACAGCAATTTCAATGGCTCCATAGAGAATGACCCCGATTGAGTTATAGGAATCAAAGAAGAAACTTCACGAAAACATTTACAATGTATTAATTCAACCAAGTTTTTCACTATGGGGTGCACAAGTTTTTTTTGAAGAAAAATGTATAAATTATTCTCTACATTGATTATAGGCAGTTGTATAGGACTGTGATCAAGAACAAGTATCATTTTCCCTGTATTAATTACATGTTCGATCAAATTATTGAAGATAAAGAATTTTCCAAGATTTACCATCATTCAGGATATCATAAATTAAGGGTTATAAAAGATGATACACCAAATATAACATTTAATACAAGGTATGGAATAATTAAAATTTTATTTTTTTATTATTAGAACAATTTTTAATGAAATGTGAGAAACTAGAAGGTTTAACAACAAAAAGAAATCACAAAAACATTGAAAAACAACTTTATCCTAATCGAATCATTTTCCCTATATAATTTCTACGATACATAAGTTACCTTTATATCTTGATCATTTTTTAAAATTTCCTCAAAATAAAACATCATATTTTCCAAAGTCTTCATGTACTCTTCCTTATTGACCATCCATTTGTTGAATCCCTTTATCATTATAATAGCTTTCTTATCAATCCATGCAATATTCTTACCATTGGTATTCACATTTAATGGACTTACCATAATCGTGTTCTCTTCATCTTTAGTGGAACTAATCACCAATAAACTCTTCCACCATTTCTTATTCTGGATGCATAAGCATCTCTAATGATTGATCATGGGTTGTACCTGATTCTAGGTACTCAATTAGAGCATCCTCGAGGGATAAAGCCCCATGATCCACATCCTCGTCCCAATAAATTGTGTCAATAGACTTGGGATCACCTTAAATCTTCTTGAATTTCATCTATTTGGTGGATCTAGTTTCAATTGTTAGTTGTAAATATGAATAATATTTTCTCCCTTTTCTATTGAATCTTCTAGTTTTTTTATTCTTAGAATAGGGGGACTTATACCTTGAAAATATTTATCCATATCACTAGAAATATTAATATAATACTCATAATTAGACTCATTATTGGGTACCCCCTAATCCCTATTAGACTTAATTTCACAAGATACTAAAAACTACTGAATCTGTTCTTCATTATCCAACCCTTCAAAGATATTTACAAGAATAATAGATAGAAACTCCCTTATCGGGCTTGATCTGATAAAATTAACACCTACCAATGTCCTTTTATAGACCCTTTATATCTAATGTGTCACCCTACCTTGTTGTATTAGTAGCCACTACATTTCTTAGTAGTGTCTCAGTCGTCTTTGGTACCCCTCTTCCATTAGTAGCATTCCCTAAGTACAATTCACCTGCATAATATGATGACATGGATGGACTATATCCTCCCTCTTCTTCCTTACGTCTCTCAACATAATGTATTTCCACTTTCAAATTGCATATACCCCACCCTGGGTGGACTCTCCAATGATTTTCCATATAAAGGATAGCCTAAATACTTTCTCAAGAGACTAATGATGTCTCCCACCACTGTGTTTACCTCCTATGTCCCACATTTCACATCCTTTTCAACATTTGGATAATCCAAATGTATCTATATAGACAAGTCTTCATCAACACCAGACCAAAAACATTTTTTGATGCCTCATGAGTCCACATCCTTCTAAAATCACTTAATTCCATGCCTACCAGATTCTATAGGATGATTTAATTTTTTACAAGATGAACAAAAATATAACCACGATTCATTAACAATAGGTTTTCTATAGAAGAACTCTTCCCCCGCTAAAAATCTAACGGACTTAGCCGTAATTCATAAGACATAATCTTCCACATAGATTTAAGGATAAATAGGGGACAAAGATCACTAGTTCTGTTGTCAAAACAAAAATATCTTAGAACAAGGTTCCCTAACATTATAAAAATAGAAGGTTTCTGTAATGGTAATGGATGTTTTGGAAAACTAACCCAAATATCCACTTTTTTGGTGTCATGCATAATATGGAAGTTAGAATTCCATCTGAGGGGTAGAACCTAAGTCTGTTGCAGCTGGGGGTGTAGTGGCCAATCCCCAAATAGATCATCCTCTGATGTGAAACGAATCATAATATATCTAGAATCATAAAATCCCACTATTTCTCTATCTTTTAATCTCGATGACCTAATTATTAATCTATCAAATGAATCCAACAAAGGAATACTCTGTTGAATAGAACAATCAATGATATATTTAGAAAGGGTAGAGGCATTATTGAACTCTAAGGTTGAAATTTAAAGAGAGGGTTTATCAATAGATCCATCTGAGATGAAGGCTATTCAATGTTTTTCTAGACCAACCATGGTGACTAAGATCCATAGTTTTCATGGATTAGTTGGATATTATCAAAGGATTGTAGATAATTTCCCAAATATATCTAATCATTTGACCAAGTTAACATGAAATTGAGCCATGTTCTTATGAAAAGATGAATGTGGGAAAAAGTTCAAGGAATTGAATAGAATACTAGTAATCTCAGCTATACATAAGTTACCCTATAATGGATAAGGGTTTGTAATCTATTTTGATGCATCTGTGATAATATTGGGATGTGTTATTATGATGAAGGACATGGTTATAGATTATACTTCACAAAAATTTAATCTTCAAGAACAATATTTCCTATCTCGTGTTTTGGAGTTAGTTATGGTAAATGTATCATTAAATATGTAGAGGAATTTTCTTTATGGAGAAAAGTGTGTATATATATACTGATTATAAATTTTTTAACAATATATTCACATCGAAAAATTTAAAAACAATTCATATAATATGATTAGATATGGTAAAGGAATATGACTACTCCGTACATTACCACCAAGGGAAAGAAAAAAAGATGGTAGATTATTTGAGTCGAACGGATCATGCTATCTTATCCATGATGAGGATAAAAAAAGAAAAAATATTTATGTATTTTAAAAGGATAGATCTTGAAATCTTTATGTAAGGGAAAATAATATCTTTTCTAATTGAATGTCCAACCATCAATTGATGTGTAGATTAAAAATTTTAATAAGTTATATGTAGAGCTGAAAAAGAATGAAAAAAATATTTCTAATTTTAAACATGGTAATGATGGAATGATATGGTTCAGGAACCATGTATGTGTTCCATATGTACTAGATTTGAAGATGGAATATTTAGAGTAAGTGAACAGAAATTTATTTTATACCAATCCTAGAATTACTCAGATGTATGGAGAATGAAATAATAATTTGGGTAAGATATCATGAAGAGAGATATTGTAGAGTTTGTATCTTGGTTCTTGTTATGCCAGTAGTTTATCTTTGAAATAAAAACATATAAGGTGATATTACATCCACTACCCATACATGAATAAGAATGGGAGAAAATAACCATTTATTATGTCATTGTAATCCCCAAATCCATTAAAGGGAATAATTTTATACTAGTGGTAATCGATCTACTTACTAAGTTATCACACTTCTTAGCTATCATAGAATACTTATCTCTGAATCAACTTCCCCGGATATATGTTAATGTTGTAGTAAGGTTTATTAGCATACCACATTCCCTTAAATTTGATCATAATACAAGGTTTACATCAAATTTCTAGAAAATTGAACAGTAATCCCTTTATACGGAATTATGTTTCAGTACCACTTATTATCCTTAGATGGATGGTTGGTCTAAGAGAACAATTCAAACCCTTGAGTATATAATGACATATTCTTATCATGATTTAAAATGTGGTTGGGACAAACAACATCATATAGTGTATTTTCTTAAAAAACTATCTTTCACTCATGAATTCAAATGTCTCATTATAAAGCCCTCTATGGGAAGAATTGAAACGTTGTAATGTGCTATAATTATGTTCTATTGGGACATGGGATTACTAAATAATTAGAAGAGAATGTCAGATTGATTCAACAACATATCAGTGGTTCTCAAAATTTGTAGAAATAGAATGATGATAATCATAAATGTGATCTATAATTTGAGGTTTATGAAATGTTTTTTCAAGTAATTTCTCTATGAAATAAGTTTATGAGATTCATGGAGATAGGGAATCTAAGACCTAGGAATATTTGTCCCTCTGAAATGATCTATCATATTGGTATCGTAGACTATCACTTGGTTTATACTCCAAACCTATCTCAATTCCATAATGTGTTCCATGTATCTCTCCTATGATAGTGCATACCCAACCCTTCACATGTACAGAACTCATATTTCATACCGTTGGAGAAAAATATTTATTATGTGCATCAATTAGTTAAAATTATGAATCATACAGAGAAGGTTCTATGAAGCAATACCACAAACCCTATCAAGGTTTTGTGGTGAAAAAACTAGTGTTAGGCATTTATTTGGGAACTTGAGGATATGATAGGGTATAATTATCCTAATTTTGTTATTAGAGTTGTTAATTTTGAGGCATAAATTCATTTTAACGGTGGTAAAATGTAATACCTTGATTTTTTATGAACTATTTTTATTGAAAAATATATATTTTATTGATGGATAGTGTTTCACTCTAAAAAAATATTCTTTCATTATACTCTACACCAGGTAAATCTTTCACTTCATGCAACACCATCTTAGCTTCTGTTACAAGAAACAGTTAGTTTCTACGAAATAACATTTTTTTATTATAATTATATAAAAAATATAGTTATAACATATTTTTACAAAAAATAATTTTTAATATTAATAACGAATTTTTAAATTTTAATTCTAATGTTTTTACAGATATAAAATATATTCCTAAGAAAGAAAATAATTCTTGGAAGATTCATTATATGCGGGAAAATACTCTTTTCTAAAAAATCAACATTTAATGTCGTTTAGTGAACATTCATAAAACTAAATTTTTAAAATTTTAGAAATCTAATTTGATAAAATAAACATCATTTCTTATTTCATAATTTCAAAATTCTGTTGTTGTGAATTTTTGGAATTTTTCTGAAATACGTTATTTTTGGAAGAATAGTGAAAAATACTAAATTTTAATTTAAAACCGTCTTTTTAACAATTTTATTTATATATAAAATTTATATTAAAAATTATTTCTATTTTATAATTAGTTAATTTAGAAATAAATAAATTCAATTTTATTCATTGTGAAAAATTTTACCTTGAAATTTAGTGTAAAAAATTTTAATCTTTTCAATATATTTTTTTGAAATCCAGTTTTATTGACACATCTGTTGGATTATTTTAAAATTATTTTCTTCCAATTATATTACTATAATATGTAAAAATATATTAGATATTTTCAATAAGAATATTTTATAATTTATAATAATTTGAAATTAATGTTTTACTAAATAGACTAGTGAAATCAATTAAAATTAATTAAAACGATTAAGGGAAAAACAAGATTTATTTATTTTTTAACATAAAACTGAAGGTGTAAAAATGACCCTAAAATTTTTCAAACGCCATTTTATGTATATATATAGACCTTAAAAAATCATTTATCTAATTTTCTTCTTATTCAATTATATTTTTAGGTAAAAATGTCGGTACACCTAATGTTATTTCAAAGATGATATGTGTGTTTTCTTCCCCACTTGTAAAAGGTAACCACCTCCCCCTATATTGAAAAAAATAAAACTACTTGGTCATTAAAACATAAAAATTTACCCTATATAATTCCCTAAATTAGCCCTATAATACACCATTTGGGAAGAAATCTAACCAAGGATGTCCTCTAGTGAAAACCATGAGGAGATACTCGAATACGATGTAATGTTCATCAATACACATTATTGTTTTATTTATTCCTAAAACCTATAAATTATTTTTATATATTTCATATATAATAAAAAAATTATGATAAATATACTTATATTTAATTATGTTAAGGTTGTTACTTACAACATTACATAGTTCCATCAAACGGGGTACCCAATGATCATTCCTGTGTACGAATGACTACCATTGTGCGAATGGATGTCATTATTTCTTTCATTACTGCCATTCATAGATGAAAATAATGATGTAATTATAATTTATATAAGATTTTTAAGATTTTTATGATTTTATTATCTTCCTTAAATATTTATATTAGACATACCTTCATGCATCCCATTTTTGGGAATACGATAACGTCGTCCATGGGTACAAGAGACTACCACCACATAAGGCGATGTGATTTGTTCATACATTACATATAATGTATTAAAGATAGATTCAATAATCATATGTGATATACATGATATAAAAATATTTTTTTAATTAAAATATTTCATAAAATATTTATTCTTTATATCATATAATAAAATGAATATATTGTTCAGGCTTACATACAACATACGGTTTCCATGAATGTTGTACTTAATTTCTTACTTATATCATTATATTTTATTGTAAATACATATATAATTAGAATATATATTAAATAATTATCATGGATACCATTAATTATATGTTTAATTTGTGATCTATATAATAGGACTATTAGTAACAAGTCAAAACATGTGCGAAAAAATAAAGTGGGTTTTACCCAAAACGTAACCTTAACAAGGTTTTGTTAATAAACATGTAATATAAATCCATTAGTAAATCATATATAGTATTATATAAAAAATTATTATGTTATATATTTATAATAAACTTAAATTTATTATTCATGGGGTTTTAATAAGTACAACTGATGTCAAGACATAGGGTAGTGGATTTTAGTCTCACTTTTAATTTCCTTGATACACAATCCAAGTTCACCACCCATTTGTTTTATGTAAATTTAATAATTCACAATATTATATTTTATGATTATTATAATGTGACTTATTTTAAATTACATTTAAATTTTATTAAATCTCTTTTATGGGGTTTACAGTTAAATTATTACCAAACTAGTAATGGAATTTTGTCTTAACTTGCCTTTTTTGAGACACATGTTATGTTATGAACTTATATTATTTTACTAGTTGTATATACTACCCATTTGAGATGTTATATCTTTATTATACATTTTTATATAATATTATAATATTTATTTAATTTTATTCTCTCATGGGTATTCTAATTCAATGTTACTGATGTGGTAAGAATTTATTGCTACTTTCTCATTGTTTGTCAGGATTGTTTACGTTTTTTTCATTGATGAAATGTTATGATCCATATCTCAAGATATATCATGAATATTCTTTTAATATGTTTATTCGTTTTTATATTAATGTAATGGTTCTATTTTACACTCTTGGGTATATAATGTAATCAAGAAAATGTTTTTAAGAAAATCCATCTTTTTTTCTATCATGGGTCCAAAATCTGTTTTCCCCCAAAGCCATGTTTTCGAAAAATAAATCAAAAAAATATTTAAAGATTATTTTATTTTATTTTTAAAATGAAAATAATTCATATATGAATTATTATTTAATAAGTTTTTATATGGGGTTTCAAGTATTCCTTGACAATTTTCAAAGTAATTTTAAAAGGAGAAGGTTTTCAAAATCTTTAAATTCTTAAAAAGTTATTTTCAATGAGGAAAACCTATTTTATTCAAGAAATATTTTCAATGATCATTAAAAATTATTTTCCATCTAATATTGCATATATTGGACTTACTCATTCCCTACTGGGGATGTGATTGAAGGGTAGAATTTATATTCTCTCTCGAAAGTTTTTATATTTTGAATGAATGTTTTTAATAAAACTTGCTTCTATTTTATAGGTTATACCATGAAAAAATTATTATGAAGCCTAATTATTTTTATGGGTTGTTATATGATGAAATTTTAATTTATCCATTCTCTTTTTTACCAATTTTAATATGATTCAATGTTTACGATCCCAATTTTTTTCATAGGTTAATATATGATGAATATTTATGATATTATTGAACATGTATGTATTATTTCATTTTGTAATGGGTGAGATGTATATCTATTTATAATTATTGGGTAAATATTTTTGCATAATAAAATATATGTGGGTAGATTGGGATTGAGTCTAGTTTAGTAAAAGACTTTGACAACTATGATGGTCTTGGGAGTTCACCATGAGTACAATGATGGTCTTGAGAGTAAACCACAACTACTAACATGGTTTGTGGAGTGGAACCATTTCACTAATATATCCTTGGATATATTCCATAAAAACAAGGTAAATTATGTTATATATTTATGTGTCTTCCAAAATTCCATATCTTATTCCAATGTTATGAATTCTTGACTTATACACATGACTTCCTTATGAATCATATCTTATGACATAGAAATCATTATGCCTGGAATCATATATAAGATCATTGATATGTAGGGTACGGTCTTAAAATTTTATGATCGTGATCTCATATCAATATGATAGTGTCATGCTTATGTATCTCTATGGTTTATATTTAATGATAATTTGATCCCACTATTTCATCTGTTTTAATTATCAGGGTTATAAAGAAATTTATTATTTATATTATGTCTAATAAGTGTTCTACTTATAATGAACATATTCAGAGATATTGTATCTCACTTATAGACCAGTGTATATGTTTCCCTGAATTAAAATTTTCTAAACTAGTACGATCTTTGGGGATGTGTTTGGGTAATGAGTATTACAAAAAAATGGATCAATTCTATATATTTTCTGAACAAGTTGATATGAAAATTATATAGAGGAATAAATGGATAATAAGTGGAAAAACATCATCTTAGTTTATACTATATAAAGGTAAAAATTGAACTGGGGGAGTAAAAAATGTAAATAAAATAAAAATCCCATAAAAATAATGGGAATTTTTATTAATAAGAATTCATTTTAACAAAACATTAAAATCATCAACGAAGAAATAAAATTGGTACATGAATTCCTTTGAAATGGACGTAAAAACTATTTTTTTAAAATAAATGGAGTTTTTAATATATCATTCTTTAATTATTATAGAAAAATATGTGTTATTATGAACCAGGGAAGAGAACCAAGTCATCATAACCCATTATGGATTTAGTAATTATATAATTAGAATTCATTGGAAGCATGAAAATAATATGCTTCTATAAATTTCATAGATTAAATAATTTACTATTTAAAAATTAATTTTTTGAATCATGTACACAATATAATTAAGAAATTTGTTTAAAACATTAAACCATTTCCCAGAAAATATGTATTGAGACAAAAAAACTAATAAGGCCTTTGTATATTCTGAATTAATACCCCAATATAAAATGAGAAAAGAATAATACACTAGGAATAATGAAATATACTGAGATCATGTGATAAATTAAAAATTTCTTGGTATTTATAGCATATAAATCAATCATTGATTTTAAAATCCATACAGTGCCAAATGTAGCCATGATAAGTTTCAATTAAAAGAGAAAAATGGTATCCATTTTTAAATTATAATAAAATGTTTCATTTGTCACAAAATATTTTAAATTGACTTTAAAATTTTAAAATAATATTAATAGTTTTATAATTATACATTAATAATATAAATTTTATCATCTAAAATATTTTATAAACCATTTAGCCTTTCATATATAATAATAAACTGATAAAAGTCATTGTTATGGTAGACACTGTATTTGTCATTGTTCATCTAAAAATTGATTATTTAAAAAAATTTAAAAAAGTTCATCTTAATCTAAAATTAACATGATAAGTCCAAAAAACTACAATAACATCAAATTAATATTATTTAATTTATAAATTTAACATCAAATTAAAATCAAAAAATTTCATTAAAAATATTTTTATAGGGCATATTTGTTTTGTAAATTAACTATTCTTATAATATTACAGCTAATAATAAATATATAAAACCAAGAAATGAATATACTTTTTAATATATATTTTATAATAATAAATTTATATTTATTAGTACCCTAGTTTTACTAGTTTTGTTCGATGTTTAAGGTAAATTTTATTTTCAGCTGTATTTATATATATATATAACAATTCATTTATATAAATCATATTTCAGCTAAAATTGTTTACACCTGCTAATTATATTGACACCTTATATTTGTATGAATTATATTGGTTATTAATGATTCATCTTGTCACAAACCCACTTGGATACCTTGGAACACTAATACTCAAGCCAGCACTAACAAAACTCTAGGGGAGTTCCTAATCCCCACGGGTTGGCGACTAGCACCTGACATCATACAATATAAATATGTGAATTGTTTTTCACATAAACACTAGAAGAAACATATTCAAGTAACTATGCACAAAATGAAAACTATATGATGAGAATAGTTTCAAAAGAAAAAAAATGTATATAAACCCAATGTATAACCACAATGGACCAGAAAACCAGATAAAAACCCCATATCCCAATAGACTCAACACCTCAAAGCACAAACATCAATAATAACTACCAATTCCAAGTGGTTCTTTCCCCTTGATCAAACTTCATAGGAGAAGAGATACAAATTCATGAAGGCATCGATATGGTATGAGGTACAGACCATGTAGGGTCTTTCTAAGGAATCCATAATAAGATCCACATTAATTAACAAAATAGAAATTTAAATAATAAATAAAATAGCATGGAAATAAAAGATAATTTCTAAAAAAAATAATTATTTTCATTTCAATTGATCGAAACATTTCTCAATAATGTCATAATAAACATTTTATATGAATCAGTTTATATAAATTTACAAGGCAAGTGTATAAAAGTTTATAAAAAATTACATATATGTCAATATAATAAAAAAATGAGCAAAATAGTCATCTTCCAAGTGGTATAATAGTTCTAGGTTATGGGATCCCAACACAATCGAATAGGTGATCACGATAATATGGGTACACACGTCTCCCAAAACTAGTCAAAGAGGAATCATCACCATCCCATCAGGGATGTGACCTACACCACCATTTTTTCTTTGAGTTGTAAAGAATCAATAGAGTGTTTCCCCAAAAAACACACTAACTACTTTGGATTTCATGTTCCCAAACAAAAATCAATAATAGGAAAATTCTTTTGAAATCGTTGAAAATAAAAACTATTCATTTTTTCAATTTCAATATGACAATATCTCTTTAAAAACCAATACATGTGTTTTTAATAAATTCATGTATTTTTTTAGGATTCAACCAAGGGGTTTTTATAATAAATATTGAATCTATTTTTCTCAAATTAAAATCTTCCAATCAATTTCAGTAATCAATTTCAAAATTTAATCGAACAATTTACTTTCACATTCATCCATTAAATCCTACAAACACACCCAAATTCATTGCAATTGGGGGGTTTTACTCAATTTGATTCCAAATAAAATTAAAATACTAATTCAATGGAATTGTGTTCATAATTTAATTTAATGAAATTTATTTCAAATCAAGTAACTTAGGTTAAAATAATTGGCCAATCATAAACAGTACCAAAAACATTATCACAGAGATAACATCTCACATCACCCATAATAGGAAACTCTAATGAAAAATGTTATTAAAAAATATCTAAGAATAAAACATAGTATCAAGATCTAAAAACATATATTTTATCCTCCATAAACATGGATTTTTATCAAACCCTAAAGCGTATATAGAGGAATAGCTGGAGATATAAGCAATGATGGGCAAACTCTTACCGGAAAAGGGTTGAATGATCATTTCCTATATTTTCTCATCCTTGGGGAGGGTTTGTAGGATCCAAAATGGGTATATGAGATCCCTATAAATCTTTTAAAATTAAATTTTATGTGTTATTATTGAGAAAGGGTGAAAAATAAGATTTGGGAAAATTTAATAAAGTTTCTATAATAATTAAATCACATGCACATAGTTAGCTGGGTAGTGGCCGCACGATTTTGTAACCCATTCTCCAAAACCATTTGGACATTAAGTGGATTAAAAAAAGTATACCTAGAGGGTACATTGTCTTTAAAACCATGTGCCAATCATGAAAACCCTCACATCCTGGGTTTTCATTGTTTTCACGAGTATGGTGCATAGTTTTGGAAAATCATGTGCCAAGTGTGAACATCCCAATAATATTCTTTTTTTTTTAATTTCATCTGAAGCACTGATAAATGAGACCCAGACAAACAATTATTAAAATAGTCATCAATGAGTACCAGAAAATAATAATATAAATTTACATACTCTAAACCAACAAAACATTCTATCCCCAGAAATCCTATTAAGAAGCATCCATGTCAATTAAGATAATGTCCCTTCTCTCTCGTAAGTTCCTCCTTCACCTAACTCTTTTGAGTATTGGAACTATTCATCCATTCCACTCAAACCAAATGTATTTTAATCCTATAATGTACATTGGTTTCTGAATCATCTATCATAAATTGATGATAAATCACAGATAAATTAGATTGAACATCTAGACGACTTCAACCCATAACATGATGTTGATCAGAAACACACCATCATAATTATGATACATGGAACAGGTTATGTATTGACATCAACTCTGGAATATGATCTAAATATTATGACACTTTTTACACCCACTCAAAAAATGAAAAAGGTCCCACAAAATGTGGAGCAGGATTCCCTTGCCTCCCAAGCTAGTGATGACCCAAACAAGGTGAGGATTTCAAAAACCCCTGATCACAAACTAAAAATTCCTATATTCTATGGTGAAGATCAACTAAATATTTATTCCAATATTCTATGTCAAATAAATAGAATATTTGATGGTGTCTCTTGATCAATTCTTGTCTCATCCATGGAACTTTCACCGATCTTCGACCAACCCAAAGGAAATTTTAAAGGTTGTACATTCAAGGCCTAAAAAGGATCCATTCTAATATTGGATTGGTAACTGTCTTTATAATAAAACTCAACCATCCCAATATGGTAATCCCAAGATCCACCAAGATCATGGAAATTCATATGAAGAATAGGCTAAATAATTTGTATATCTCATTCTATCCGGTCATCCAACTGTGGATGGTATGTCATACTCAATAGAACCTGAGATCCTAGTTCCACCAGGTGGCCCCTCAAAAAGTGATATGAAAACATGGGATCCATTTAAGAAACTATAGTCAAAGGAACTCCATGCAAACAAAAAATCTCTTTAATATAGAGGATTCTCAACTCATCAACATTGGTTCTATCATGAATGGGTATAACGTGAGAGTATATTGTCAGCCTATCGATTACAACCCGTATCACATTATTCTTTTTCTGGATACATGGAAACTTAACCACAGTGTCTATAGAGATATCATCCCACTATCAAGTTAGAACTGGAAGTGGCAGAAAAAAACACAAAGGTCTTTGAGGCTCAATGTTGATTTTTTTTAAAATATTATAACGAGGGAAAAATCAGCAATTCAACTTCTCATACCTGGAAAATAGAATAATCACCACATGTCATAGAACATTTTTTTGGTTCCTATGTGAAATTCCTGCTAGGAGATGTAAAAATACCCCATCACAGCATTCATGACTAATAACGGTACAACAAAATGATTTTGATAACATAGAATTCCCTCCATAGAGAATGACTATTCATCATCAGCCTACCCACTGTAAAGAGATTATCTCATGCTAGAGAATTCATCATCATGGAGTTATTCTGAAAGAATAATCTAGAGAATATAGGATTTCACCCAAATACATTCCTAAAAAAACATCAACCCCTAATTTCCAAACACCAATATGCAACTATGTAAAAAAATACATCATATTTCACTCATCTGACTATTGTTTCAAGATATGGGTTAGAATTTTCATGATCAGAGCATCTACCGTGAAATTCCCTTTCCCTGATGTATATATAGTATCAAAAAAACAAGATTGCAGGTATTCCACCCAACTCTTATGGAATTGATTGAAATTTGTTTAGGAAAATATGTCACTCAAGCTCTTGTGGTCAAAATACACAGTATAAATTTATCAAAAAAATGTAATGTTTCCAGCTATTAAGTGCATGCATCATAGCTACAAGATTATGTTCATGGGTTGTATAATTGTTCTTGTGTGGAATATGATTCTAGGATATATAAGAAAAAAATTATCACCCTACATGAAAACACATCCAAAAACTGAACCAAATGCATCATAGAAAAACATATAGTCCTACCCGGGCTCTAGAAGAGTCAACTACAGCCAATAAGTCAAATGTAGTTTCAGATCATAAAATTAAATCTATAATTTATAAACATAATCAAACATTACTCACTTCTGAGTGATATAAGTCATTAGAGATGCCAACTTTTAGAATTCCTTTAAAAAGATATGATAATATCCAACTTAACCCAAGAAGATCTAAATCATGAAAACATTATGCAGTTTTTCCCATGGAATAACATATTTCATCATATTTGGATCCATATAAGTACCATATTATGACAACATGAGTCCCAATAACATTACTTCCAAAATGTAAAAATAATATTTTTATTGCTTGGAATAATTTTAGTGATTTCTCACTAATTTCAAAACATCTCTCAAATGATGCATGTTATCCTCCCCAGACATAGAGCATACAAGATTGTCATCAACAAATAACACCCTGAAAGTATTGAGATACTCATGGAAGATACTTTTCAATAAATCTATAAATACTGAATGAAAATTGGTTAGAACAAATATAATGAAAAGGTACTCAAAAAGAACATACCTTCATAGAAGGAGGTTTTATGACATTCTTAATCTTTTATTCTCAACTAATGATAACTAGACCGAAGATCAATATTTGAGAACAACTTCACCCCTTACAACTACTCAAATCGATCATCAATCTGTGGAAATGGATACTTTTTCTTTATTGGGAATTAGCTTGGATTACAGTCATCATCACAAAGGTGTAGTGACCCTTCAGTTTTCTTAGTAAAAAGAACTGGCACCACCCATGGTGGCATAGTCAAGCATTAAAATACACTCTCTAGAAGATAATACAATTGAGACTTTAACTCTTTAATTTCAACTTGTGGTATCTGGTAAGAAGGAATGGATTCTAAATGAGTACTATTTACTATATCAAAAGAAAACCCTACATCCCTAACTGGTGGTAGATAAGAGAAGTCCAAAGGGAATACATTAGGAAACTCAAAGAAAACTAGGGGAATATCGTCATTTAATGAATCGTTCTGTAGTTTAAAAGATAGCACTGATACTACTTTACCCCACTCTTGATAAGATGGTTTGTCTCTACTCGACTGTGGGTCTCATTCTCCATGAAATACACAATACACCCCCACCAGGTATAGTGAATGAGACACTTCAAAGAGGACAATCCATCCAAGATTTAGGGGTAATGATACAATTCATCTAAAAATTAATGTTAAGAGGTATTATGTTAAGAACCATAAAATCAAATGAATGATCGATATCCAGTAATAATAAAACACAAGGACTATAGATACCATGCTCCCTCGTTGTTCTGAGGGGTGTAGTAATATTCTTCACATAATTAAAAATATCAATAAAAATTATCAGACTCATAATATAGGTTTAAATGAATGATTGATATTCGATAATATCAAATAAATCAGTCACTATTGATAATTTAATACTGATGGAACCTCTCATAGTTTCTAGAATTATATATTCTTCCTCTGGACACTATTCCACTAAGTGATGAAGCATCATCCTAGATTCTTTTTTATTGAACCCATTTTCTCATAAAGGATCAGATTGCATTGTTGTATTATTAATTGGTGATGATATCATACAAAAATGTGGAGTATAATAGACATGGAAGAAATTATTCAAGTGACCCGAGTATCCACCACAACCACTTATCTCAGATTCCTCAATGAGAACCTATTTCGAGTTCTCAGGATTACCACACTGGTAACAAATGAATGAGCCTCTTCCAAGCACTGCATGAGGTCCTGAAAAAACCTTATTTCGAGGACCACCATGAGAATAATAAATATTTATCTTCCATTTAAAGTATTTCATTGGATAAAAAGCAACTCTCGTCAACCCATAATTACCATTTAGTTCTATCTTAACCATTAAATCTTTATCCATCACATCAACATAAGAAGATTGATCTAACAAGAAAATCTTAGATGAAATATCATATCAATGTCCCATATTTAACTTTCAAGTCTTCAACTTATCCTTTGATACAGCCTCGGCTAAAAACATCACAATCTCTGAAAAAATGATTTTTGTATTCTCTCTCGATCATATCAGCCTGCTCTAGTTTATAGAACTCTATAACCTTGGACAACACCATCAAATCCATATAAAAACGGTTAGTGAAAATAAATATAATATCTTTCCACTATAAACCTAAATTCATATTAAATATGATAATCATGTCCCACCATCTCCTTGTAGGTCCCTCTATCTTGAAGGTTGCACATTTCACCTTGATTTGATCATGTGTTTTTGAGAAAATAATCAAAACCTCAATATTGATCAACCAATATTCATCTATATTAGGATCATTCAAGATTTAGAATGCTCCTAGTAATTGGTTATGAAATATTGAGAATTAATCCTAGATTTATCCCTCTGAGGTTCCATAGTTGGATCCTGAATGGGAATTGGTGCAGGTGCTTGTCCCAAATATTTGACAACATGCACAATAACAACAACTAGATTCCAGTCCATTTTATGATTTCATCTATTGGATTCATCATAATATTACTCCTAGATCATATTTTCACATCTTCTTATAAGAATTATGCAACACAACATCATTATATTTCATTGAAGCTATCATATTTACACCCAAATAGAGAAAAAATTGAAATTAATCCCATCAGATAGATAAAAAAGATTTGGAGTTCATCCTATCAAAATCAAAATATGGAAAAAAGAATTGAACCAATCCTCAATATTTCCTTACTAAAACACCCCAGGTTATATAAGGATCATTACAGTAAGATATGGATAGACACTCAATCGCAACTACCACCTATGTCCTAAAAAGATTAATCAACTCCATAGTAACAACAAGGATAGTTTCTTAACTTGCACCTTTGACACAACTTTTTCTCAAAAGATCTTTGATATCCTGGTATCTTGATACTTGAGATGACACTGACATAGCCTGAGGTGAGTTCTCAATCCCAACGAGTTGATAACTGACACTTGGAATCATTCAAGATAAAGATGAAAATGGTTTTTCCACATAAAAAGTAGAATAAATAGTTTCATGTCAGTATAAACAGAATAAAACTCCTAATGGAGAATAAAAATATAAGTCAAACTGGTATATAAACCCAAAATACAACCACAATGTACCAGAGAAAAAATGATAAAAAACCAATGTCCAATGGAAACAACATCTCAAATCCCAATGATCAATAGTATCTACCACCTCCAAGTAGTCTTTTACACTTTCTCTAAGTAGGAAGGATGAAATCTACAAATGCTCTAAGGCATAGGTAGGGTGTGATCTAAAAGACCAGAAGGGTCACACTAAGGATTCCATAATACGATTCCACATTAATTAACTAAATAAGACTTTAATTTTTAAATAAAAAGGCGTGGAAATAAAATAGAATATTTAAAACATATCCTGATTATATTTTAAATTAATTAAAACATTTTATGTAAATAATTTTATATAAATTCATAATATATGTTTAAAATAGTTTACAAACAATAGAATACATATCAAAATAATCAAAAACGAGTGAAATTGTCACCTTCCAAGAGGTGAAAGAGTTTCAGGTTATGGGATCCTTACACACTTGAGTAGGTGATCACAACAATATGTTCACAAAAATCCCTCAATCAATTGTGGAAGAGGACTCATAACAATCCCATCAGGGATGTGACCAATCACAAAATGTTACATTAGAGTTGTAAAGAGTCAATATACAGTTTTCTAAAATATCTCACTAGCTTCATTGGATTTCAGGTGCTAAAAAATCAAAAAGGATAAATTATTTTTAAAAAATTAAATATAAAAATAACCCATTTATTCTTTTTAATTATATAATTTCCTATTAAAACCAAATCATGGCATTTTAATCAATTCATTCATTTTTTTCAGGACATAACCAATGGGTTCTAATCAAAAAATAGATATTATTTTTATCAAATAAAAATTTGTAATTAAATTTCTCAAATTAATTTAAAAAATTAATTCCAAAATTTAATTTCACAATTTTCCATAAAATCCCTCAAAAACACCCTAGTTCTTTTGAATTGGGGGGTCACCAATTTCATTTCAAATCAAATTCAAATCACAATTCACTAAAATTTGTTTTTTAACAATCCAATTGAAAGAAATTTAATTTATATCAATAAATTTAGGGTTAAATAAATCTTCAAATAATAAAAATAACCACATACTAAAAAAAGATATAACGTCTCATAATATCCACAATGGGAAACTCGAATAAAGAGTGTTAGCAATAGAGATTCAACAATCTGTCCTCAATTAAAGATCTAAATCAAGTCATATTAGATCCTCTAGAAAAAAAAAGTGATCTATAAAACCCTAAGGAAGAAATTGAAAGAGATCAAGAGAGAAGTAATGGGGGATGAACTCTTATAGGGAAAGGATTTAAGGATGATTTCCTAGTATAGTTCTTCCTTGTAGAGGGATTGAAATAGAAAAAATGTGTCCTTCAAGGAACTCTCAACCTTTGAAAAATGAAATATCACAAGTTAGCTTCAAGCGAGGGGTTTTAATAATTCAGATTGGGGAATCTAAAAAATAGAATATTTTAATCCATTATGTCGGGTTAGCTATGTAGGGTCTTACATTTTTTCAAACCAAGGACCCAAAGTATGTGACCCTCTTTTGGGTTGCATCGTTTATTCTTAGTGTGAGAATGATTTTTAAATATGTGAACTAACTGTGAATACCCTCTTTGTCTAAGTTTTCATGGTGTTAACTATAAGGGTTCATAATTTTATAAAACCATTCTCCAACCATTCATATCACAATAAAATTTTAAAATTTTCTAAATTTCACCCAAAGTGCACCTAATGAGACCCAACCAAAGCAAGAGCAATAGTGGGGTTGAGGAGTACCTGAAAATAGTAATATTTTGTTTGAAATATATATGAAGCCATTTAATAGAGTATTTATTTCTGGAGAAAAACTATGGTCGGTACATTACACCCCCAAAAATAAAAATCATAAGGATGTTGTCTGAAAAAGTGTTATCATTCTTGATAAAGCACTATTCTTTTGTTTTTTCCTACACCTCCTTAAAATAGTTTTTATCAAAAATGATATAATAAAATAAGTATCTCCAATATACATATATTTAATTTTTTAAATGGAATAACCTAAATCCATCTATTTTTTCATCAATTGGTAAACGAAACTATCAATAGTATGTACGGTGAACTACTTCCTCACGAAATAGAATAATTCATATTCTATCACCGCCTTTCACAGTTGTAGTCAATGATGCATTTTTATATTTGTATATGTTTTTAATGAAATAATTATACACTTTTAATTATAATATTACATTTAAATTCTTACCTTCCAATCTATTAGAAAATAAAAAAATTCATGTGTGTACGTGTGGACTGACTCCTCCATGAAGTGATGTGATACATTTTTATTTTATTCTCACATGGATGGTAATAATAAATGATTAAATGAATTAATATTTTATATATTATAAAAAATATTATTGATAATTGAATTAATACTTACTTTTATTTCATTCCTTCTGTCGAGAAAAGGCAAACAAATATCATGGGTATGCACGTCCTACCATTATAGTGAATAGTGTAATGCATTTTCTAACTCAAAATTTAATGTATTACTATAAATATATATAATTAATATATATGATATTTATATCTTGTTTAAAATTATATATATTATTTAACCATGATAAATTTATGTAGTGTAAAAATAAAAAACATAAATATACATGAAAATGAAGCGATTGTTATCCAATATGTGATTTTAATAACGAATTGTTAATAAATAAATCATAATAAGACATAAGTAAATAATATATGATAGGATATATATGAGTATTATACTATAATATACTTATAATAACAAGTTTTTCATAATATAATGGTTTCTATTGTCTATGAAACAGTCAAGACTTTAGGTAAGGAATTATCGTCAAAAATTGTCTTCATTATTATATGTATTATATTATACACCTATCATAATTTACAAAAAGTATTTACAAACCCTTTGATATTTAATATCACTATTATATTAATTTGAATTATATTTAATGTATCATCTAAATTTATTCTTTCATGGGTCTTACGATTCAAAATACATCCAAAGTGTTAAACGATTTTCATCTAACTTTTATTTCAATGGGGCACATTTCATATTCAAAACATATATATTTTGTGAGGTGTATATAAATTACATGAATGTATTATATTATAAATTTATGGAAAATTATGTGATATTAATATCCATATATGTTTCCCTCTTTCACAGGTACAATGATTCAATAGTTACCGATGTGGTATGGGTTTTATTTCATAATATCTTTTTTAATCAGGATTATTTATGATTACGCTTATAATGATGAAATATTATGATGTGTATCCAAATAACAAGATGAACATTATTCTCCAATGTCTACTTCTTGAAAAAAATCAATCCCTATACCCTCTTTAGGTACTCAATATTCCAAAATAATTCTTTTATGGAAAATTGAATTTATTTCTATGTTCTATGGAACATCATATTTCTTCCATGTCACTATTTTTCTAAAAAAATATGGAATTTTTTCATTTTATTCAATTATTTTCTAAATAAATTTTTTCCCATGATTTGATTTAAAAAAAATTAAAATGAATATTCATGTAATTTTATTGAAAAGATCTTTTGACTTTATATCAAATATGTGAAAGAAAACATAGTTTTAACACGTATATAATGAGTGGTATTTTCTACCATCATAACCTCCCAATGACATATATCATCCTTTAAATTTTTCCAAGGTTATTTTCAGAAAAAATCCCATATTTTTTGGGAAATATTTTAGATTTTAAATAAGTGTTTTAAAAGTGGAATGGTAATTTTTTTCAATAAATATTCTAAGTGATCCTTAAAAATCATTTTTCATCAACGTTGAAATATTTTGATGTTACGTAAGTTTTACTACAGATTTGATCAAATGATTCTATTATAATTCCCTTTATAGATATTCGATGAATATGATGGAAACATGTTATGAAACCCATTCTTTTATCATGGGTTATACTATCATTAATTAAGTAAATGATTATGAAAACTGTTGATTTTTCAAGGGTTATGTTTTACTAAAATTAGGACATGATTATGTGACCCTTTACTATTCTACATGGTATGATTTGATGAAATTATGAAATTTTTATTGATCATATTTCTTTTAAATGGGATACTATATGTCGAAATGATTATGAAACCAAATTATTTTAATGGTTTGTCATATTATGAACTTTTAATGATATTATGGAACACAAATGAATGGATTATGTGATTTTTGATAATTTTTTCTACCTCTATTTTATAGGGTACAAATTTATTTCTTAGGGGATAAATATGGCTTGAATATGGAGTTAAACCAGTTCATTAAGGGTCTCTTTCAATTATGATAGTCTTGGGAGTGAACCCTGACTACTATGTTGGGATGTGTAGTTAACACAACATACTATAATAACCTTGTAAATGATACTTTTATACAATGGAAATGATAATATTTTATTATGTTTTTGACAGTAATCAATATATTATTCTATATTTATTCTCTTATGGATTATGTTCATCGATTCAATTATGAATCATGTCTTATAAACTTCCAATATTTATTCTATGACTCATACTTATGATCTATGATATGCTGGGTATAGTTTTCAAAGGTAAATTTCATGTTATCATATCTTTATGATCATGCTATGTTGATATCTCTCTTGTTATCCTTTATTGAGATGTTTAGTATACCATTTATTATATTTATATTCCCTCTGTTATGAGGAATGTTATTATGTGTGGTATGTCAAATAATTTTTCTAGATATGTAGAACATATTGGGAGATTATATTGTTCACTTATGAACCAGTTTTTTGGGTATCCATGTTTACAAAGGCATTAGAACTATATGATTCAGGAATAGATCATTTTTTATGTAGTTAAAAATAATTTAATAATATGTAACATCTATATATGAAAGGTGTTGGACATTATAATTAGTATTAGAGAAAGGTTTAGTTAAGGATTAGAATATAGTATGAGAATAATTTATTGAGGACCATATTGATAAGTTTATGTATCTGATAATATCTTGGAATATGGGTAAAGGATAATGAATTTGGTTTTTATGAAATTAATAACCAATATGGGAATGATAAGTGTATGTGGCTCAAAAATAGTTGTACCAATGAGTAATAACACTAAAAATGGTGTATTGGGATTTGACATGATTGTCGCCAAATTAATGGAAATGGGCCTTCCTGTAGACTTGGTATGAAACTCTTGGCTGATATGTTTTATAAATTTGGAAACCCTTTATGAACCATCTTGATAGACTTGAATAGATTGTGACCATGAATGGTATAGGTTTTACATTAGGAATCATAGATTGAAAATGATATGTAATTATTTAGACATCCTTTGAATGATTGATCACTCTAATCAATGAGGCTTGGTTGTTAGGCTTACCATTTTTTATTCACCAAGGGATTCAAGATAAAACAATGAAGTAGGGGTGGGGACATGTATACTCAAATATTGATGTATCTTATTCTATCATAGTTATATAAAATCAATTATATCATGAAAATTATTTATAATTTATACTTACTAACCAAAAAGTGATAAAATACTTTGTATTCCTTGTTAATGTTTTTAAAAAAATTATAAAAATTATTTTTACTATTCTATAATGATTTTTTTTTTAAAATACAAGTTTTCCTTTTTTAAAAATGGCCTAAAATTATTGTTTTCATAACTTTCTGAACAAGGATTTAATGGCCTTTTCCAAAAATAATAAATTAATTTTCATTTTATTGTGTACAAATTGAATGTTATTTTTCACCATCATTAGATCTTAATAATTTAATTATCTCTTCACTAACAGACATGTTTTTTTAATAGAAATTATTAATTTAAATTTTAGGAAAATTTATATATTATAAATAAGTTTTTTCAATGTGTAATGATTATTTCCCTAATGAAATTTTCTAATAGATATTTCAAGGTAATTTTATATCTATGATGAATACTTATTTGAGTTTTTGTATGCTTTACTGGGATAATGATTAAATGATAGAATACTTATTCCTTATTAGTATCATTTTTTCATTACGATGAAATTATTTTTATGAAACATATTCATTTTCCATGGTAATTTCTATGATAAATTGATGAAATGATTATAAAAACCATCTATTTTAAATTGGTTCTAATATGATTAAATGACTAATTTATTTTGATACCATTTTATTTTATATGGGTTATGCTATAATAAAAAGATAATATGTTTATTAAACCATATTATTTCCAAAGGGTTATGACGTAATGAAATGTTTCTAAGATCCATTTCAATTCCTGGGATAGAAAATAAAAAATAATTAATGAAATTATGGCACATAAATTTATGGATTATGTAATTGGTGGGACCTATATCTCCTTCAAATTCATTGGATAAATATTGATATCTCATGATAAAAATAGCATTCTAATCAGATTTTAACCCTTCTTAGTAAGGGACTATATCCAAAATGATATATTTTGGAGTGAACCATGACATCTATGATAGTTTAGGGAATTAAACCAATCAACTATGAATGACCTATCAAAGACCCCTTACTACGAAAGTAATGATATTATATGTTTGTTTATATGAAATCAATCAAATTTTTGTGCTAATTTTTTCACACATGGATTATGATCATTGATTCCTTTTGTATATTTATTTATAATAAACACACATTATTTATTCTAAGGCTCGGGTATATATTATATGATATACAGAGAAAGGGTTTTCAAATGATATTCTCATTTTATCACACCCTTATACACAACTTATCCTGATATCCCTATTATTTTCCCTTACTGGGAATCTAACCTCAACCTTTCATATGATTCCATTCAATATGTTTTGTAGAATGCAATATGTTTTGATATTTTTAATAAGGGAGCTATTTATGATGAACACAATGGTAGATGTCGCAGTTCACTTTTGAAAAATATATTTATGTTTCCATCTTTCCAAATACACTAGACCTATATGATTCTTGCATGGATCATTATGCTATATAATGAATATTAATCTAATAAATTTTAATGACTATGTATGAAATGTTTGGGTATCTATATTTCTCATATGAAAATAAGTGATGAAGTTTGATAAAGAAATAAATAACACATATGTCAATAGTTTTTTATAGGATTCGCTCACCGATTTTTGTGAAGTAGCTAATAGGTAGTGAAAACAATATAAATATTGTATCACATATTTCAACCTTACTATCAATAATAAAAATTAAAAGATATTGAATAATTTATTGAAATCAAATTGTATAAAATAAATATATGTGAAAATTATTTGATTGGTCTTTCTACCATAAAACACAAGTGCCCAAATTTTTTGACCACATGTGAAAAATTGTTCTTCCCCTCTATCATAGATCAAATATTTTTTAATTGACACATATAGTGGATAATAAACTATCTCATAGTTTAATATCTATTTTCATTACTCTAGTATCATCAAATAAGATCACTAAATGATTCAACCATTAATGATGACATGAATGATTATTTTATTGAGATATTATATTCCCTAATATATCCATCAGAATCATCAAACAGTCTACGAATCCCCAATTTTCTCATCCTACTTTGTATTTTATATGTATTAAATTCCATGTATTTATATCTTTATATACAACTATAGTGTCCAAATTTAATTCATTTTATCACTAAATAATAGGGAATATCATATCGGGAAATTCGGGAATAGGACTAATCATGACTTAATGGGTATTAACGTGATATAGTTAGTATTATCATAATATTATTTCACTTTTCATGATGTTTTCTCCATGAAAAGTAATATAAAAAAATTATAACTTAAATCTCTCCTCAGATCCACAAAACTACGTCCTTCATTATAGTACAGAAATAAAAATTATGGTGGATTATTTATATCACCTTAGATCAATAGAAGAATTATTATATAATGAGGACCAAGATTAATGTATAAGGTATCATGTCCTATGATATAGTGCCTGGAAAGAATTTTATTGCATGAATACTTAGGGAATAAACTATATAAAAGCAATGTGACTTTAAATATGTAGATTGAGGTTCCTCAGATCTCAGGGATATCCCCACACAAAAATATCATGGATTCTTATTACGACATATTTCAGAACATTCTATCCCTAGAGAAAACCCTTCACAAGACAATGGGTAGTGTTGTGTTGTAATTTAATATGTAAGAGTAAACAAAACATATCCTTATTAAATTTATGAATGTTGGATTTCCTCATTATAAAATGATTTTAATTTAACATTTTTAATAAATTCTATCACTTCCAAATCACAAAATGAAATAATGATGTTGCACCATTTTTTCATGGAACAAATATTTCACTGAATTTTATAAATTATAAGTCACTTTATTTTCTATAACGTACCATAGTAGAAATATTTTATTCCAAAAGTAAATATGTTTCCATAATTTCATCTCAAATTGTTTCTTCATTCACAATCATCATTCTATAATAATGTTTTCATCATCCACTTGAATGGAATATGATTAAAATATCATTATACTAATTATAATGATTTATCCTAAATAGTAAATACTTGAATGTACTGAAAAAATATACATATTTTATATACTGTACTATTTTACAAACACTATATTAGATGATAATATGAATAGTCAACTGCAATAGTATGTTCATTACACAACACCGTCTGTTTTGATATTGTTTGGGAGATATGTCCATCCCTTAGTGGAAAAATGTTCTTCTGTATAATAGAATCATTTATAATCATCATAATGATTAATAATATCCATCTTATTCCTCATAATCTTTATGGTTATCTATTATTTATGATTTTTTCATGATATACTCAATGAATAAGATTCTTTTTAAAAATACATTAAAAATTTTATCCAAGTATTCCATGAAAAACACCACCATGATCAAACTAAGGAATTTTATAAATTCAAATATGATGATAAAATCAATAATGAACATCATATATGAGTTAATTATAAGAATTTATTTTCCCATTAATAATTATATCCACTATGATTCAACTTTTACCTAAAGTTAATATTAACCTCATCCATAGGTAACAAAAACAATATAAAATATATTTTTCATGATATTCAGGAGAACATAAACCACCCTATGAACATTGACCAAAAAATTATTTCCTAATATATAAATCTTATGTATTGAAAACAATAATTGAAAAACAAATCCTCTATTATAATACATTCATATATATCATGTCTGTTATTCAAGGGATGATTAATACCCCCTTTTTGATTTTCCTAAATTTTTATTATTTAAACCATTTTTAATAAACAAATAGTTATTTTTGATACATTATGTAATCATTTAAAAAAATTAGTGAATGAAAATAAATAATAATATTTTTTCTTAAAACCCATTTGATAATTTAAAAAATATTTTTGGGTTAATATATTTTTAACTATAATTGATAAAATAGTCAGGTGGAAAAGTAGAGATTATGTGATTGTGATTGTAACATAGACTCTTCCATTTTATGGGTCTGATAATCCTCATTCATTGATTTTGGGTTTTTTCTTCCACATCTATGGGATCTATGAAAATTATAAACCGATATATTTTCTTCTATTTGGTAATGAAACATCAAGAAATGTCACCCCCATTTAAACTGATTTCCATAAATATGATAACACCAAATAAATCATAGAATCAACATTAAAAATATACTATCTAATTCCTTACATACATACCATTTAGTATTCTTCACTCTTGACAGTCCTCAATAATAAATTAAATATTAGAATATATTTATTAATTAAAAATATAAATATATGTTAACAACTCTGGGACAACAAGTGAATGAAAATTGTAGGATAAAAGTAATTAATATTTAATAAGTATTATATATATATATAATACTTCACAAAAACAATTAATCTAAAATACATTCATAGTTTTAAAATAAGAACCTCATGTTTTCTTAAAATACTATCAAGTAATTCAAGCTTATAAAATAGAATAGTTCTGGGGATCACTTGTCCTAATTATCAAATAATGGAGGATGTCCCACATGTGAAAATAATGTCTTAATTAGATTTCATTAATTACCAATAAGTATTTTTACTACATACTATATATCATTATGATATATCCAATTCATTGACTCCTTAATCATAACAATATAATTTTTGTTTCTTAATTTAATTATTTTGTTCACAATATTTATATATTGTATCTCTTTAATATCTTGGTTAACCCTGTGTGTTGATCCATATCAATATGTTATTCCGATATAAGATATTTTAATACAATTATAATAGTTCTCCATTAATTTTTTTATTTGAATGGGAATACTATAAAATAATAGATGTTTTAGAGACACTTTGGATTTCCAAATCTATACACACATTGTTATCCATAGAGTGTTTGGTGACATCCTTGATCTTTTTCTCTAGAAACCATTAGATGTATGTATTTATGACTCTAATCACAATATGTATTGGAATAATCATTTAATTATAGTTTCTCTTGTATGCATGTGTGATAATTTTTTGAAGTAAGTTATTTTCTCACACTGACCAAATGTCTTATTGATCTCACAGTGAGAGGAAAAAACAGTTAAAATCCATTTGGACTATTTTGTTTTCTTTTTCTTATTTTAATTTAATTCTATAATTTTATATCAGAAGTATATAATTTTTTTATCAAAGAAAGTAAACCATGTAAAAAAATATTCTTGAATTTTATTACTCTATGGAAAAAGTGTTTCCATAATATTCTACATGTTTATATTATGATTTTGTATCACAATTTCATTAGTTTAAATATAATTAAATGATAACTTTTTTGGAATATCCTCATCAATAGATAGTCCCTTTATACTCATTCTCGATGAATTTTGGTAATTTTTTTCTATAATATTCCATATTCCCAAAAAATGGAATGAATATGTCGGTATTCTAAAAGATAAGATCTTTATATTTTGAATCAATTTATCTGTGGGTTTTTCTTCATCATAGTAATTATGTTGGATTCAATCCCACAAAACCATATAATAATTCGAATCCCCAAGGTTGTTTGAGTGGTTTTAAAATATAACTACTTTGTCCAATTTTTATAGATCCTTTTGATTGTAAATAATATTTAAATATTTTCTTTCATTTTGTGCGAATTATTAACAAGTTCTTTCTACAATATAAACCTGATAAGTTCATGAGACATTGAATCCCAATGATAAGAATCATCTCATTAAAGCATAAATTATTTAATGGTATCCAATTATCTAGAATCATGTAATGCATCGTATAAATTCCCCATTAACACAAGGTGTTCATCACATAAACATTCAATGATGTCTTTCTATGTCCAGAAATCAGATTAATTAGAATCTATTTCATTTAAAATTATAATAAATATCTATTCATTAAATTTATGTATTGTTTAAAAAAATAAATCACCCACTTATAAATTGAGATAATAGTTAAAATAATTGTGTGTTACTTATTAAGAAGATAATAATATTTTGAAGTAGAAACATTTGAAAAGATAGTTTTTTTCATCATTCTCCATATCATCATTTTCTATCATTTTCTTAAATTCATAAAGTCCATATAAATTATATCCACCACACTTCCATTTGATGAATCCTCCATAAATAAACTTATCAATGCATTCCTAATATCCCCATAAGTATATAGGGGTGAAATGACATATATATAACTAATGATTAAATCTTATAAATAAGAAATCTCATGAAATTAATAAATCAAAATAAAACCTCAATTGAAAATTAATTATTTTCATATAAATAATTTTTCAAACACTATAATTAATTCATAATGAAATTATAATATAAAATGGTAAAAATTTACATTCGATTTTAAATTACACTATCTGTGGTTATTAAAAGAAATAATGATGCCTTTAAAAAAACCATGCCCATGTACTATGTGTATATCCTAGTCGATAGTATACAAAAATAGAGAGGGAGTGAATTTGTTGATATCAATATGGTCCGAAAATCCATTAAAAACAAAAAAAGATGCGTATTAATAATTATATCGATCTATAATGATATATAATATGTTAACATGGTATATGTTCATTTTTAAAACGGTACACTAATTAATTATAATCCATAATGTGATAAAATGAAAAGAATTATGTTCAATTATTACATTGAAGAAAATTAAATGATTCAACAAGAAATTAAAGGGTTTAAATTAAATAGTAATGAATTTTTTCATTGATGGAAAAGTTATAATAAAATGTTGAGTTTGAATCAAATGAATAAAATGAAAACTACTATTTCTTATGATAATCTTTTACCAAAATTGTACATATACAACTTCATTAAAGGTTCATGTAGATATTTTTCAAGTGTTACATTATTTATTATTCAAATGAAGGGACATTATGCCAAGGAATGTTCATTGAAATATCAACAATCTCTTGGTCAAACAATTAATTTCATATCTAAATGATTATCTTAAAGATTTATCTTAAATACATTATTGAATTAATTTTGGGTTCCTACGATTTATTTTTCTAACCCAACTAGAAGCAAAAAAATGTGGCTGCCAAAATATTCTTAAATATTTTTTTTGTAGGAATCCTATATTTTATGAATTAAAATTGACATGTGGTATATGGATAGTGGTTGTCATGGAATATTAATGTTGAAATACCTGAATTCATAATAATTAATAAGTGTTAATATTTTAGTGTTACATTTGGTGATAACTCAATGTGAAAAAGAAATGTTTTTAGGGATGTTATAATAATAACTTCTATTTTTATTAAAATGATTTTTATTTTTTTAAAATTTAAAACAAAATTTGATTAGTATATCGAAACTGAAATCACCTTATATCTTATGAATAGAATGTACCTTCTTATAATTATTTCATGTAGTATAAAGAAAAAAAATAACATATATTATCACACTACAACCCAATGCTTATTTTATTTTAATTATTTTGGGTCTCACTTTTGAGTTGCGGTTTGAACCAAATCTATTTTAAAAGTAATTTGGGATCTTATATGGGTGTGCGACCATATGCACGACTGTGTGTAGTGAACAACCTTAATTAGTGTATGTTTTATTATTAAATGTGTCATTTTTTTGGGTGTGTGACTATGTCGTGCCCATGTACGCATTTGTGCAAGGTGTCCATACTCAATAATTAATGCAATTATATTGTGATTGATTTTATTATTTTAGTTTTATTAGTCATATTATTATTATCTAAGTTGATATTTCAATTAGGTTATTATCATTATTATTATTATTTCATTTAATATTTTAATTTCATTTTTAACGTTAATTTTTATTATAATTATAAAAATTATTAACTGCTTAATTTTTTATTATTTTTTTATAGTGTCTTAAATTCCATTTTTTTGTTTTATTTTATTTTAATTGTCATTATATTTTCTATCTATTCACTTTTTTATTTTATTTATATTTCTTTTTCCTCTATTTTTTTCTTCTCTCCATCTCTCTTTCTCTCCTCTCTCTCTCATCGTGTTTTCCACCCCCCCCCCCCCCCTTCAGTTCGTCGCACTGAAACAACCCCTCTTAACCCTAGTCGCCACCCTTCCTCATCCTCCTTGCTGAACATCCACGCTGGGCTACCTCCTATGTTGTCGAACCTCCAAATAGTGCCACCCCCTCTATCGCCGAACATCCACACCCCTCCACCCTTCCTCTCTTTAGGACAACATTCATGCACCCATCCTCTTTCCAACAGGACACCCACACGCACGACCTCCTCTTAGAGTCTCTAGTGGTGCCTTCCACCCTCCTCGGACGAACTGGACAGGCACAGCCCTTGCCCCCCCCCCCTTCCATCAACATTGACCAGAGAATGACGACCTAGACTACCCTAATCCTCACCGGACAGCCGCACCGCACCCTCCCTTGGTTGTACCCTCCCCTGAACACACCCCAACTTCACAGTAGGACCCTCCTATGATCTCCCTAGAACATTGCGCACCTATGAACCCTCTATGTCTTGCTAGATTAGATTTTGACACCCTCTCCGTAGGTTTTTTTCCTTCATTCAATTGATTTATTTCTTTAGTTATGTTTAGGTTAGGGTTTTTGATTTTTTTTTGTTTGATTATGGTGTAAATGGTCTGATTTTTTTAGGTTCTAATTGTATCATTTGTGGTGTGTTCGTCATGCGGTGGAACTTTCACACCAAAATATTATGATTCTCTACACCGAGGTAGGTGGTTCCCCATATAACTATTGTTTAATGGATTAATTTTCATGTTTGATTAATTTATCATGTCCTTCCATTAATTACTTGGGTGGGAACTTAGTTTTTTAAAAGAATTTAACATGTGTTAATTTATTTTGTAGCATGTTAGTATAGTGCGAAGTGCATTTTTGTGAAAACCATTATTGATTCATTTATTGTGTTATATAAGTTTTAAAATTAGTTTATTTAATTTAGGAAGAGCTAAAAATTTGGTTATGAAGTGGTGATGTTGTTCATTTTGTAATAAAATTAGTTTTCGTGTTAGTTTTGTGTGTGAAAAATCATGTGACGTCACTTGGAGGTATTTTATAGAATTTATTAATGGTTTATTACATGATATGAAAGCTGGGAATTGGTTTTGAAAACATTATAAGGGTTAAAATCATTCCAAAATAGACATTTTTCATTAATTTACAAGTATCTTGTTTATGCCATATGGGTTTTATTTTTCGTTGAAAAAAAACATGCTGAGTTGTTTACTGTTTTTTAAACTATGTTGTCAGTTTAATAAAATATGTAAGGGATGCAGTGGTGTTTTGGATGTGTTTTCAAGTTGTATTTAGATATAAAATAATTTTATGATTCTTAATTTCATGCGACATATTTGAAATTGGTTAATAATTATTTTTTGAGTTTTTTCACCGTGAAAATAGTCGTTTGAACTATGCAGATATTTTCCTTCATTGTGTATGTAATGCATATTTAGTTTGAGATATTTTTAGTGTGCGTATAATTTTTAAATGGGTTTTTTTTATAGTGGTGTTGGCTAAATTTAGTGCCTCATTTTTTTTATTTATATTTTACATATCACATGAACTCTGGATCACTTGAGCACAAATGGGAAGCCTGAGTACTTGGTGGGTGGACTAGAACTAGTGCCCTAGTGACACAGAATTGGAATCGTCCTAGTTTCACTTATCTAGATTGATGACTACAACACTAACTAAACTTTTGGATTATTTTTGGTAGTCCACTAGTTTATGGTTGTGTTACCCTACTAGTGGCTTATTCACAAAAACATATATTTTTGTGTTCTATACCACTGTTCACTGAGACGTGATGTTCTAGGGTCCCACTTCTCACTAGTATCCTTAGGGACTCTCCCATGTATTATAATCCTACTTTAATTTTCTATCACTATTGGAAGATGGTGGAAATTTGGGGTTACCATGGAAGATATAGTGTGTGTGTTTAAATATAAGTTTTTTTCATTTAAAATAGTTATCCTTAAAACTGTTTTCATTTAAATTGTTTGAGCATTTTTTTATTTTTCATCTGTTAAATTGAAAATGTATTTGTCATTTAATAATTATACATGGAACCTTTTTATCTATGGAATCCTAATGGGTTCTTGTCTCACAACCTACATACACCTTTGGGTGTTTGTAGATTCGGTTTCTTTGGTATTCTGGGTCATGGCATCGGGCTTAGAAATGATGGTCTGAGTTGTTTTGGGTTTCTCATGTAGGTTGGTGATGGTGGTGGTTTGGGGATGTGACTCCTCATGTTGCTTAGAGGCTTGAGTTTTAGTTTTAGTTTTCAATTTTTGTAGTCTCTTTTGGGTTTTTAGTTCAAGTTATAAAATATAAATCTGAACTTAGTTTAAAGACCTTTTTGGTTGTCTAGTTTTAGTTTTGATTTATTCATCTTAATGTTTGTTTTATATGTATTTTTTCTGGTAAATTGTTCCCATGTTTTATTTTTATACCCAGGAACCTGTGCCTGTCCATCGGGATTGGGAACACCCCTTGTGCCTTTCCACATACTAGGTCGGGCATAGGGCCGGATGGTGACCCGACTTGGTTCGTGACAAAATGGTATTAGAGCCAGGTTTTTGTTCTTATTATTTGGGTTGTCCGGTAGATTAGGGATAGGACTGTCAGTACTCAAGGGGGAGGTGGGGGAATATAGTCATGAATTCTTACTCACTCCTATCCTCGAGTAAGTAGGGGTAGTTTGGGATTTATGTTTTTGGATTTGGTCATTGTGAATGGGGGTGATAGTAGGAGTAAATCAGTACTACGCGCGGTATCACATGGAGTAGCGGCCCATCTAATCCCCAAGAGTACAGTTCGACACTCCTAGTGGTAGGAGCCTGCCTAGGGCATGGTCTGTTAAACTATGTATCCAGGTTAGGAATGATCATTAGTTCTCTATCCTGGTGATTTATTGTTGGTGATTTCATGGTTCAGTTTTGGGTTGGCATGAAAGTGTTTTTTTAAAAGAAATCAGACATTGGGGTTGCTCTTATTTAATATTGGTGTGTGTTCGGCATGATTTTAGGTGTGCGTTTATCTTGGACCTGTTTTTTAAAATTTGTCATTTGATTTGTTGAAATTGAATTTCTAAAAGAATGTATTGGGAAATTTGAAATTGAAGTGACTTATTTTAGAAATGGGAAGCATTTTAAAAATATGTCTTGAATTTTTGAAATGGTTTAGAAAAATAAATTTTCAGAATATTGGGAATGTTTTTTTAAGCGGAAGATCCTTGTTTCGTCCAGTGGTATTCCTATGGGTGCTCTCTTGTGCATGTGGACGTGATTAATGGACAGTTAGTGGATTGTGTGGATGGGCACCTGAGTGGAACAAAAATGAATATTTGGGAGGCATCATGGAATATCATTGGTGAGTGATTTATTTCTAAGGATTCTTCTTGTTTCCTGAAAAGTGTGTTTTTCACTAAAATGGGTTTTGGTGCTTAAATGGTTTTTGAAATTTGAAAATGTTTTTTAGCCCGAAGTGAAAGTGACAGGTTCAAAAGAGCAGTTGGGCTTTGTTGTACCTTGCTTGGGTTTTCAAGAAGGTATTTTTCTTTAAGAATGAATTATTGTTTTAAATTGGGGTTGTTGAATTTTTGTCTGGTATGTGGATGATTTTTTGTTAGATGATTGGTTTCATTGAAGGATAGTTTTTTGTTTCCTATTTATTTTATGCCCCCTGGATAGGTCCCATGAGTTTCTAGAAGGTCTCTCATTTCTTGGATCAACCCAGACTTCCAGTGGAATGGTAGATTTGGGTTCTTCTCGGTTCTGTCGATTTTTTTTAGACATATAGGTCGGTTGGATATTGTTGAATACTTTGGGAAAGTCAGAAGTGTATCCAACTTTTGAGGAACTCCAAATGTTTTGTAGGCATATGTTGTCTTGAGTTTGTTTGGAGGAACGAGACTACACCAGAAAATGGTGATCGTTTTATTTACATTGTGAATGAGGATGTCGTGAGCGATCCTCAAGAATAGAATCATCCCATGGTTGTACCTAAGGAAGTGCAGGCGAGGTAAAGTGGTCGATCTCATAGGTGCTCGATTAGTCAACAGGCATACAAGGAGATGTGTTGACCTTTCTAATGAGATAGATTCATGTTCTCTAGAGGTTGTGTGGAATAATCAGTTAAAATATCATAATAGTTGTCGGTATTTTTCATATTATGGTAAATGTAAGTTTCTCATCTGATGAGGAGTGTGATCTAAAGGGGAATGTTCTTGGAGTGACCCTTCTATCAGTTTGTGTCGTACGTTTGACAGACCTCTCAATATCCTATCTCTAGTGTGTCCAGTCATGAACCCTAATTCATTCGCTGAAATTATTAGTTGTTATGTTGATATATTGGCCTTTTAGGACATGCGAAGAAGTAGGTTGGTTGCTTTTCCAATGGAGGAAGTTCTAGTCAGAGGTGGTTATCTTATGAATGCGAGAAGGTGGATTCTTCATACATCAGGGACCCAATGATAGGTCTCGAGGAAAAGCTTGTGCACATTCAAAACCTGTTAGACATGGGATGATCTTGGTCTGACTTAAGTCTACAGTGACGGGATGGGGACGGATTAAATTTTCCTATTGAAATATCATATCTGAAGGATTCATTTTTTTAGGGGAATGAAGCCCCTATCTCCTTGTTGTGGTCTTAATTTATGGGAGTTCCTCTTGAACCGTAATGAGGTTCGAAGAACCCGTATTCTTGTAAAAACAACAAGTGTTCTCTGTGAACCATTTTTTGTGGGTCAGTTAGGAGTTGAAATTGTACTCATTTCAGTGATACTCATGTCTTGTGGAATTGACCTGAGCCTACCCAGTTCACTTCTTGGTTGGGGGGTTTCATCTATCAAACCCTTCCATTGTGGTGGAGTATGGTCCAATATTGGAATCATCAGTGTAGGTCAGCCCATATTGGTGGGTTCATGATGATGAGTTCATTCTATATTTCTCAAGTGTACTGAGAATTCCCGATCAGGTGTCGTGGTGTTAGGGAAATTATAAAATGGTGGGGAGACCACTAATCCTCTCACCGGCATCCCCTCTTGTGTTGTCTTGGCTAAATTAAGGGAACATGGTAGGTAAAGCCAGTGTTAGAAGTTGTTTGAGTTTGTGAGTCATTTTGGTTTGGAGAACCATTGTCTGAAAAGAATCCTAATATGGTGGGGAGACCACCATAAGAGAAACATGTAGAAAAACTCTTTTTTGAAAGTGTTCTTGGAGTGGAAACCTCTTACTTATGCTCCACCTGACCTTGACCATGGTAATTGGGTAGCACGTGTAATGGGTTTCTTGATGATATTTCATAGAGATCTCAAGCAGCCCTGGTGATCCCTATGTTAGGGGTCAGGGTGTTCCATGTTGTAGTTCAGTTTGGAGGTGAATTCCATGTTGTTGGTTATTTTCCATGGTGATTCTGGTTTTGAGATCATTGATGTTTCAGGTCATGGGAATCGCGAATGCTTGTCTTTGAGTGATTGAGGTTTTGATTAAATTGTTTTCATAGTATATCTTGGAATCTTGGGTTAAACAAGTCTTTTGGGAATTTCTGTGGATAGAAAGTGTCATGGTGGGGAGAATTGTCACACCTTGACCTGGTGCTTATTTTATTTTCATTATTTTGGGTCTCACATTTGAGCTTCAGTTTGAACCGGTTCTTTTTTAAAAGGATTGTGGGATCTTATATGGGTGTTTGGAAGTACATGAGAATGTGTGAAGTGACAAACTGTAATTAGTGAATGTTTTATTATTAAATGTGTCATTTTTTGGGCGTGTGACTCTGCCGTGACAATGCACACATTAGTGTGCAGTGTCTAGACTCAATAATTAATACAATGATTTTGTGACTGATTTTATTATTCTAGTTTTATTATTCATATTATTATTATTTAAGTTGAAATTTCAATTAGGTTATTATCATTATTATTATTATTTCAGTTAATTTTTTAATTTCTTTGTGAATGTTAAATTATCGTTTCGTCGTGCTGCACTAGCCCCTCCTAAGCCTAGTGCCACCCTTCCTCATCCTCCTCACCAAACCTCCATGCTTTGCTGCCTCCTCTATTGCTGAACCTCCATGCCGCACCACCTCCTCTTTCGCTGAACCTCTATTCCACGCCGCCTCTATCACCAAACATATGTCCCACACCACCCATCTTCTTTTCTGGAAAACATATGTGCACCCCTCCTCTCTCTGACCGGACACCCGCACACACCGACTTCTTTTGGAGTCTCCAGTGGCACCTTCCACCCTCCTCTGATAAACTTAACTGGCACCTCCCTTGTCTACGCCCCCTTCAAGCTACACCGAGCAGCGAACGGTGACCCAAACTTGCCTCTTCCTCACCAGGAGGTCATTCCACACCCTTCCTTGGCTATGCCCTCCCTTGACCACGCCCCTCCTTCTCAGTCGGACCCTCTGACGACCTACCTAGCATGCGGGACACCTCTAACACCTATCTTTCATGCTCAGTTAGCTTTTTACACCCTCACCGTAGGTGTGTTTTCCTTCATCCGGTTGATTTCTTCCTTTGATTAAGTTACGGTAATGGTTTTGGATTGGTGTTTGGTTTGATTATGGTGTAAATTTTCTGATGTTTTGTTTTTATGTTCTAATTGTGTCATTTGTGGTGCGTTTGGCATGCGGTGGTAGTTTCACATTGAGATCTTGTGATTCTCTACACATAGATTGGTGTTTACACAAATAACTATTTTTTAATGGATTTATTTTACTATTATATTAATTTATCATGGACTTCCATTAATTATTTGGGTGAGAAATTAGTTTTTAAAAAATAATATAACATGCTTTGATTTATTTAGTAGAATGTTAGTAAAGTGCGAAGTGCATTTCTATGAAAATCCTTATTAGGTCATTTGATTGTGTTCTATAAGTTGTTAAATTAGTTTATTTTATTTAGGAATAGTAGATAATTGGATTATTAAGTGTTGAAGATGTTCATTTCTTAATAAAAAGAGTTTTTTGGGTGTTTTGTGTGTGAAAAATCTTATGATGTCACTTGGAAGAATTTTATAGAATTTCTTAATATTTTATTACATGATATTAAAGATGTGAATTGGTTTTGAAAATTATATTGGGGTTCACATCATTCCAAAATAGAAAATTTTCATTTATTTACAAATATCATGTTTATGCCATATGAGTTTGAAATTTTTGTGATAAAAACCATGTAGAGCTATTTACTATTTTATAAACCGTGTTACTACTTTAATAAAATGTGTAAAGGTTTCAGTGGATTTTTGGGTGTGTTGTTAAAGTACATTTAGAAATAAAAGTATTTTTTGATCCTTAAATTCATGTGACATATTTGAATCTATTTAATAAAGTTTTTTTTGGTGTTTCTTAGACTGTGAAAATGGTCGTTTAAACTATACAGATGTTTTCTTTCATTGTGTATGTGATGTAGATTTAGTTTGAGAGATTTTTAGTGTGCGTATTATTTTTAAATGGTATTTTTGTGTTCAATCATGGTGTTGGGTATAGGTAGCACCTCATTTATTTTTCAGATTTATATTTTACATGTGACCTGAACCCTGGATCACTTGAGCACAAATGGGAAGCTTGGGTACTAGGTGGGAGGACTCGCACTAGTACGCTGCTGACAAGGAAGTGGCATTAGCCCAGTTTCACTTAGCTGGATTGGCGACTACAACACTAACTAAACTTTTGGATGATGTTGGGATACCACTTGGTTATCGATATGTTACCCTACTATTGGCTCATACACAAGAATATATATTGTTGTTCTCTATACCATTTTTCATCAAGATGTGATGTTCTAGGGTCCCACTTATCGCTTGTACCCTTAGGTCCTCTCCTATGTATTGTGATCCTCCATTACTTTTCACTCACCGTCGACACACGATGCGACTTTGGGGTTACCATGGAAACAATAGTGTTTGTCTATTTTATGTTTTTTTAAATAGTCATCCTTAAAATTATTTTCATTAAAATTGTTTGATCATTTTTTTATTTTTCATTTGTTAAATTGAAAATTTATTTTTCATTTAATAATTATGCTTGGAACCTTTTTCTCAGTGGCATCCTATTGGGATCATAACTCATACCCTACAACACCTTTGGGTGTTTGTATACTTGGTTTTTTTTGTATTACAGGTTCAGGCATCAGGCTTAGCAATGATGGTATGAGTTGTATTAGTTTTCTCATGGAGGTTGGGGTGGTGGTTTGGGGATGTGACTCCTCATGTAGCTTATAGGTTTGATTTGGAGTTTTGGTTTTCATTTTTTATAGTCGATTTTGGGTTTCTAGTTCAAGTTGTAAAATTTAAATCTAAACTTAGATTAAAAGCATGTTTGATTGTCTAATTTTAGTTTTTATTTATTCATCTTGTTATTTGTTTTATATTTATTTATTCGGTTAAATATTTCCCATGTTTTATTTTTATACCCAGGAACTTGTGCCAGCCCATGGGGATTGGGAACGCCCCTCGGGCCTTGCTGCGTACCAGGTTGGGCGCCGAGTCGGATTGTGACCCAAATTGGTTCGTGACATATATAAACCAAAAAAACATTATTATCATAAATGAAGAATAATAAATTAGTCACAAAATAAAAAAATAAGAATTATTAACATTATAGTGGGATAATAAATATAAAATAATATAATAAGAATAGGAATGTATGGATCTTCTCGATCCACCAGAATGACAACACTCACAAACAATGCTATAGAATTATAATGTAATGTTCATAATACAATATTCATTAAAAATATAAAATTATATATATAAATATATATTTGAGATAATTTATATGTGAAAAATGAATTATTGGAATAATAGGTATTTATAGGAAATAATAAACCCATATGACTGTTATAAATTTGACCATTGGAATAGCAACCTAATCATTGGAATAATAATGTTACTATTAAGAGTAGTAATATTACCAATAGAATAGTATCCTCGCATATAAAAATGTATAATTATATTGATAAATCCTTTAAAAATACAATTTGATATATTTATATAATGGTAAAAGTAAATAAATGTTTTAAAAATGATAAATTATGTGTTAGTACTTTTGTAAAATGTAGCTATTTTATTTGAAATATTATAGTTAATAAAATGATTTAAAATATAATTTTTTAAATAAAATGGATTCATAACACAATAATATGTTGTCTTATAATGATAATATGATTTTTTTCACCATAATTAATTTTCTTAAAGGGTTATAATATCTATTATAAAATTAAAGTCGGTATTTTTCAAATAAATGGTGATTTTATTCAAAAAAATAAATTTTTCATATATAGAATATTATTTTCAATAAATTGTTCCCATGTTATAGACATATTCAATGAGAAATGGTTTGGGTGAATTATTGAAAAAATTTCAAAATAGTAGAAATTATTTTGAATAGTGAAATGCGCAATTTTAGGGTAATTTGATATTATAAAAAGATACATGAATATTTTACACAAGGATATTAAAAGAATCCATTGTTTAGTAGTCACATGATCTGGAAACTATAAATAGTCACACGAATCAATATTATTTATATTCTTGATCAAAAAAAATAAATATTTAATATGAAAATAAAAACCCCCCTCCTGCACTTTAAAAATACGATTCCTAACCACACCTTATCATCACGATTTCTAACCCTTTTAGATTTAAAATATATTATATATGGTTTTAAATTATAAAATTAAAATATGGATATAATTTTATATAAAATGAAACTAGTTCATGATAGTCGACAAAACATCCCAATTGAACGAACAAAATGACCTTACTGTTTTTCATAAAATAAATACCACTAGATCCAAAAAATGATATTTGTGACCAATAATTTTTCTACATGGTCATGAATACTATTTCATTACATATTTATAATTTTCATCCCATTTTTAAAGAACATATATAATTATCCACAAATTATTCGACCACAACACCATGAACCAAATGATCTGAGAATGATGAAATTGAACTTTATTACTCATTAAAATGGCCATAAATGAACAGAATAAAATTATATTAAATTAAATATATTTGTATGTTACTATTGATTAAATAATTAATGATTCTATTTTTATTATCTAGTTCATTTAGAGAAAGTGGATAACACATTTGGACATATGGTAAGGGATCTCTCTAAAAATCCATATTTCCATTAGGTTACACATTCTCTCTATTTGCCTCATTTTAAAAAAATCATGTGTTACATTTCAACAGATGTAATACATTTGAAATTATGAAGATACATTAATAAATTTGATTAAATACAAATTTTTATATAAATATGATTCTATAAATTCAAAAATAATGTAAAATAGTTTATAAACATTGGCACCCATTTATATCTCAAAAATAAACAAGTGAGAAACAAGGTCATCATCCAAGAGGTATGATAGTTCCACGTTATGGGATCCTCACACGATCATATGATGATAAATACAATGTTTACACCCTTCCCTCGGCACTAGTAAGAGGGTATTTTTCGTCATACTACAAATGAATTCGATGTGCTAAATAATGTTCATGTTAGAGTTGTAAAGCATTAATCTTGTTCTAATGAGTTCTCATCATAACGTGTTTGTCCCAATAAATAACTAACTACCTAAGATTTCATGGTATCTAGTAATAAAACATTATATCTAATTTATTTTAAAAATAGTTTAAAATTCAATTAATCACATTCTCAAATTTCAAATATTCTAATTTCCATTTAAAAAAATAGTTTTTCCAGTCAAAATAATCCTTTTAGACATTAAATCCAATGTGCTTTAATAAAAAAATATAAATTTTTTTTTTCATACAAGAATATGAAATCAATTCAAAATTTAGATTCCCAATTCACTTTCACAATAAAATTAAAAATATTAATTTCAACAATTTTCCATTAATTTCACATCAAACCACCAAATTCAATGTAATTGGGGGTTTTTATAATTTTCCCTCAATTTCTCAAAAAACACCCAATTTAATGGAATTGGTGTTTTCCAAAATTTTCCAAAAAACACACTTCCACAATTAAAATCAATTAATTTAAATTTCACCAATATCCACAAACTCACCCCAATTCAATTATATTGGGGGTTTTCCCAATTACATGCCAAAACAAATTTCCAAAAAACACAATTCAATTGAATTTTTTCTTTAAAAAAATCTAAAAATAATAATTTCAATCAATAAAATTTATTTAAATCAAGAAATTGAAATTAAATTAGCAATTTAGGGTTATGAAAAATTGGTCATCGTAATAGAATTGCATACCACTCGATCAATGGATCTCGAAACTCCAAAACCTAATTGCCATTTGGAAATGGGGAATGATGAAATTGAAAACATGAATAAAACATAAGAATAAGATCCCAAAAAGGGTATTAGATCCTCCAAAAAACATAGATATCCACCAAAAACTATGAAGGAAAAGAGAGAGAGAGGAAGAAGGAAAATGGGGAGAGAAACCTTTCTAGGAAGAGACCAAACAAGGATCAACTAGCTTTGATCTACCTTAGAAGGGCCTTGGGGTAGCCAAAATTGGTTATTGGGATCTACAAAACCTAGAAATGGTGTTTATGGGTTAAATTACCCAAGAGTGGGTCATAAATGAGGGTATGAGAAATTTTTAACAAATTTTAGATTAATTAAATGTAGCGCCCACTTTTAGCTAGGCCGTAGTACCACATGGTTAGGCCAACCTATGTGACCTAGTTGTGCACCTATAATAAATGGTAATATAGATTCTCCTAAGAGGGTAATAATGTTTCAAACCATTCATAATCTTTGTAAAACCTCAGTATCTGGGATTACATGGTTTTCCCCAAGAGGGTGCACGGTTTTGGAAAACCATGCACAAACCATGAACAAGCATAAAAACTTCCCAAATTTTCAGAATATCACCTAAAACAACCCCAAATGAAACCCAAAAAATAATGATTAAAAAGAGGGGTTTAATAATACCTTAAAAAAATTAACAAGATGGTATAACCTCTCTGGTATAAATACTTTTTGTCCCCAAAAGTCCTATGTAGAAGCATCCATTCCAAAAAGATGAGGTCGCTACTCTCTCATCAATGCCTTCCTCTCCCACATCTCATGATTATCATAACTGTGTTGCCATAGAACTCTAACCCAAGTATTCTTCCTCTCATGAAGTACCTTGGTTTCAGAATCAACTATCATGACTATTTGTTTATTCATTGATAAATTAGGTTCATCCTAAAGATCACTCCATCTCAGAACATGAGATGGATCAGAAAGATACTTTTGTATATAAGATACATGGAACATGTTTTGTGTCTAAATCATCTTTGGTGGAAGTTATAAATGATATGACAATTTTCCCACCTACTCAATAACCATTAAAGTTCCCCTAAAATTAGGATCAAGTTTTCCATGCCTTCCAAGCCATATAAAACCCAACCATGGTAAAACTTTCAAGCACACTCTGTCCCCAACTAGAAATTCCAATGGTATATGGTGATGATTAGAAAAAGACTTATACCTAATCTATGTTTTCAACATTCTATGATAAATCAAAAGAATTATTTATGTCTATCTTGAATAATTATTCGTTCAACTGAGGAACCTTAACCAATCTACGAATAACACAACAAGGATCTATAAGTCCTGCCATACACGGCCTCAAAAATATCATTTATTATTAAGGAATGGTAACTATTGTTATAAGAAAACTCAACCATTCCTAAGTGACCATCCCAAGAGCTAGGAAAATATAGAACACAAGAAAATATAATATCATCTTGAATATGTATATATCTTTATGTCTATCCATACAACTACAGATGATATGTCATACTCAAATGGGCATGTGATCCTAGTGACTCCTAAAGGCCACTCTAAAAATGATAAGTAAACTGATGATACCTATTAGAAATTATAACATAAATAACTCCATGAAAGTGAAAAAAATATTTTAAATATATATATTCCAATTCCTCAACATCAGTTGTATCATGATTGCATATAAAGTGAGATGATTTAGTTAGTTGATCGATCGAAAACCCTATTGTATTCTTCTTTCTCTATGTAGGATGGAACCCTAATAGAAATTCCTTAGAGATATCATACCACTTATAGATAGGGATTATAAATGTATGAATAAAACTTGATGGTTTTTGTCGCCAACTTGACTTATTTGAAAGTTTAATAATGGTAGACAATCTTAGCAATCCACAATATCATACCTGGACACCAGAACATCCACCGTATTTCATAGAACATCTTTGTGGTTCCTAAGTGAAATGCCCACTAATATTTATAAATACCCACCATAACAATTTTACTCATTGGTAACTACACAATAATGAGATTATAATAGTATATAATTCCCTATTTGGAGAACGACCAATCTACAATGGTCTCCTCGCCATAACGAGAGTCTCTAGTGCTATAGAACTCATCGTCATGTTGTAGATCCTGAAGAATCATCTCAATATGAGTGGATGAAAACTTAGGAATGTAAAATGAAACCTCAACCCCTAATTTCTAAACTCTAACATGAAACATTGAAAATAGATATACCATATTCCACTCTTTCCATGATTCTTTCACTACCTGGGTCTGAATTTTCTTACTCAAAGCATAAGCAATGAAATTTCATTTCTCTAGGGTATATGCAATGTTAACATTGAAATAATGAGAGTATTCCACCCAACAATTATGGTGTAGATTCTATTATTTTTCAAAGAAGATATAACTCAATATCTTATGGTTTGAAAAAAAGCAAAATCATTCACCATTAATATAATTCTACAACTATTAATTGTGTGCATCAGAGCTATAAGTTCAAGGTCATCAGTTGGGTAATTCATCTCATGTGGCCTAAGATGATGAGATCCATATACAACAACATGAAACCTTGCATAAGAACACATCCCAAACCTAAACCTAATGCATAACAAAAGTCCACCTATCTTTCCATAGTCTCTATAAGATTCAATTACAGAGAAGTCATCAAAAGATTTATCATCCCAAGAAAATAATTCAGACATTTCTTCATCCAAAAAAAAGATTGCTACCTTCTGAGTTTTTCTAGTCATTGATGAATACGTCATTCATAATTCCATTACAAACCGATGATAATCGCCACATATGCCTAAGAAGATCTAAATCTTAATGGAATTTAGTGGTTTCTCCCATTTCATAACACCCCTGAGCTTCTTAGTATCAACTGATATACCCTATTAAGACACCATGTGTCCTAAGAACATCACTTACTACATCTATAAATCTCATTTTATATTCTTGGCATATAGTTTGTGATTTTTCAACAAATCCAGCAGTGATTTTAGATGATACACATGATCCTCATCAAACATAGGGTAAACAATGATGTCATCCAAAACTTATACCATGAAGGTATCTTCATTATCATGGAATATCATGTTCATTAAAGACATTAAAACAGTGAAGCATTGGTAAAACCAAATGGCATGAAACAATACTCATAATGTTTGTACCTGCTCTAAAATGCAGTTTTCTAAATATCAGATTCTTTTAACCTCATTTGATTGTAACCAGATCAATGTATAATCTTTGAGAACGACATTTCCACTCTAAATTGATCAAATATTTCATAAATCATTGGAATTGGATACTTTTTCTATATCATAACTGGATTGATTTATTTATAATCAATATATAGGTGAAGTGAACCATCAACTTTCTTATAAAAGAGAACTAGTGTCACCCAAGGTGACACATTCGGGCATTTAAATACTTTATCAATAAGATCATCTAACTAAGTCTTCATCTATTTCAACTCAGTTTGTGTCATATGGTATGGGTTAGTAGACACCGATTGAGTACCAAACAATAAGTAAATAGAAAACTCAACCTCTCTTTATGGTGGAAAACTAGTGAAACCATAATGTAACACATTAGGGTGCTAAATGAAAATAATAGGGATAGCACAACACATCAATTCTCTATCTTGATCAAAAGAGAACACTAATATTAATTTCCATAACTATGGATAAGAAGTTCTATCTCAGCATGACCATGGGTCTCATTCTCCTTGGAAAACATATAACACAACATCAGGTGTAGTAAATGAGTCATATCGAAGATAAAAAATCAATATAGTCATCATTATAAATGATCCAATCTATAAAAAAAATATGAATTCAAGTAGTTTCAAGTTGAGAACCAGAAAAATCAAATAAATCACAACATTTGATTGAGATAAAACACATGTGGGAATTTGGATACATTGTTCTCTCATCATACTAAGGGGTATAGTGATATTCATTAAATAAGATAAATTATTCATAGTAATATTTATAAGATTAAAAATATGAGTTACAATAAATGAGTGAGATGAAATAGTATCAAATATTGAAGTCACTAAAAATGAATTTATATTAATGGAACCTCTCACGATAGCTGACCCCATATTCGATGCAACTGGAGATGCTTACACTTCTTGAAGAAGCTTCTTTTTGGATGCCTATGGTATGAACCCCTTTTTCCATGAACAATATAATTTCACTATAGTTTTAGGAGGTTTTGAAGACCACATTCTAGTATGAAGAGTATAATAGATATGGAAAACCTTCTATATGTGACCTGAGCATCCACAAGAACCACACACCTTGGGTGACTCAGTGTAAACCCTCATAGAATTATCAGGATTGCAATACTGGTAGTAAATCAATGGTACTTTGATAAGAACTACATGAGGTCTAAAATGACATAGATATCAAGAACCACCATGAGAATAATCACACTTCCTCTTTCGATTGAAGAAAATTGAACCACTGCTAGGAGAAAGAATCTACTAACAACCCTGAATTTCTAGCTAGGTCCTTTTTGATCCTCAACTCTCTATTTGGTATATCATTTGAAGAGGTTATCTACAAAAATAAAACCTGAGAGAAAATATCATATAAAATTTTCAACTCGATCCTTAGAGCCTTCATCTTCTCATTCGATACTATCTTAGGTGAAAATACACAATCTTAGAAAAAATGATTTCATATTCAGTCATGATCATGTATACCTGCTGAAGTTTGAAAAACTCTATAGCCTTGGACAATAGCATCAAATCTAGATTTAATTGGTTAGTGAAAATATCTTTTATTTATTTCCACCCTTTTCTCTCAAGATTTTTCTCCTTCACCATGTGTCCCACCATCTCTTTCTCAGTCCTTATAGCACAAAGGTTCTACACTTCAACTTGATTTCCTTAATCCCGAATGGTCAAAAGGTCTTCATTTTTATTGATATTTGATAACCTCCCTTTAAAGGGATGAGGGGGAACTCTTACAAGTCCCGTAGGCTTAGTGATTACATGGCCCATAGTCTTAAGAGACATTACATTACCCAATGGTCTTAGAGAATTCAAAAAGACTATCACTATAAGGAACTGCCCCTCCCTAGCATCTGCATCGTGATGGTAACTCTCCTCCTTCCTATCGCCATTTGGCTAAGCTTTTCGTGCAAGCACATGCTGATCCCGATGATGTAGTAAAACCCTCCCATTATTCCAAATACATTGGTTCTACTCTAGTGAGTTTGGTTTTTCTAAATCCTCCTTTAAGGCTACTCCTTTTTCGTAGAGTCTTTCTGGGGTAACTATATGTGGCCCAAAGGCCTTGAGGTGGCCTGAAGGCCTTAAATAATGGCTTCTAATCCATACTCACTTGAAGAACTAGGTGTAACAAAGGCCTTAAGGACTCCAAGACAAAACTGGTGGCCCAAGGTGAATAGTTCTGGCTGCTATAGTACCGAATAATACCTTCTACAGTAACTGCTATAGTACATGCATAGTGTAAAATGCCTTCTACAGTTCTGCTATAGTGCCTGCTACAATGCTGCTACAGTATCATAGAAATATTCCTCCACTTGGTTTTGAGCCTAGGTCTTGTGAATGAACATAAGGATACATCACCAACTGGGATTAGGCTCATGTGCTTGATTTCCTTAATAGTCTCCAAGAAATAAAGTAAATTCTCCATCCTAATAAATCATTCCTCATCCTATTGAGGATCATTTGAGCCTTTAGAAGGTGTGGTATTTTAGAAAAGTAATTCTTAAGAGTGATTTCAGATATCATCACTTTGAGGTTTTTCAATTTTATCCTGAATAAGAACTTGTGGTGGTTCATATCATAGAGCTTGGACAATATGCATAATCACCTCAACCAGATTCAGGTACACTAGAGGATTCTCTCACTGAGGTTCAAAAGTATCTTTTTTAAGGATCTGATTCCCATGCCTTTTGAGAGGAAAGATTAAACACAACATCAATAGATAACAAATAAGACATCATATTAACACTCTAATAGAGTTACAAGGGAAATAAATCCCAATAGATAAACCAAAAAAGATTTGTATTCAATCTACCCAAATCAAAATTATGGAAAATACTAGAACTAATCCTCCAGAATTATTTCTGAAAATAAAAATAGTGACTTAAGGTTTTATACTGTGAGAGATGGCTAGAAACTCCATGGAAACCACCTCTTAATTATTGAAAATATTATAGAAATCCTATTGACATCCACAAAAAATATCAACCTAGAGATCTGATACCACTTTTTCATGAACCAGCCCAAGTAACCTAGTAATTTGATAACTGAGCGATCAATGACATGGCCTAAAGGGTATTCCAAATCCACGTGGGTTATAAACTAGCACCTAGAATCATAAAAAACAATTGTGGGATCAATTTTTCCATAATCATTGCATAAGTAATGAAAACAAGTCAGTATTCATTCAAAATAAAATCCACATGGAGAAGTGTAATAGAATTGTAACTGGTAAAAACTACCCAAAATACTATAGAAAAGTACTATAAAAAGGAAAAGTTTCAAAAGTCCAGAAGTATGAAACTCTCCAAGTCCATAGTTGAACAACTAGAACCACCTCCAAGTTGTGCTTTACCCCAAATTGAACATAGAAAGAGATAATCTACAAACACTTAAAGGCACAAGTAGGGTGTGAGATAAAATCCGAGTATGTTCTCACCAAGGATTCCATAAAAGATTCCAACATTTAATTAAACCAGTAAAGAGATTCTAATTTGAAATAAACAGGTTTTGTAATTTAAAAGAAAATTGTAAATAAGAATGATTTACATTTCAAAATATGGAATACATTTCAAACGATTGAGATACTTTAAAAAAATAGATTAATTTATCATTTTTTATAAAATATATTATATGAATTTAAAAGTCAATTAAAATATTTTATAAACATTTTCACACCTTAATATCTCAAATATAAATCACTGAAAAAAATGTCCATCTTTCAAGAGGTGCGATTATTCCAGGTTATGGGATCCTCAAACACTCCTTTGATAATAACCATAATGTGTACACACATCCCTCAACACTGGAAAAATATGACTCATCATCATCCCATTGGGGAATTATATGTTATAATAAATGTTCATATTATAGTTGTAAAGTGTTAACCTGTGCTAGGGAATTCTCATACTACCATGTTTGTCCCAATAAATCACTAATTACCTAGGCTTTCATGTGGTATAGTTCAAAACAATGATCAGATGTTTTTTAAAATAGTTTAAAATATAATTAATCCCATTTAACCATTTCAAAAATGATAACTTCAATTTAAAAAGAAAAACGTTTTCTTAATAAAAAAATGACTTTTCCACGTTAAAACCAATCAGTTTCAATAAAAATAATTGATTACATTTTTATTATACTAGAATTTAAAAAAAATCATGGTTCAATTTCACAATTCACTTTCACAATTGAATTCAACAATATAATTTCAACCAATTTCCATAAATTTTATAATAAACCCCCCCCCCCCAATTCAATGGAATTGGGGATTCACACAATTTTCCATAAATTTCTCAAAAACACCAAATTTAATTGAATTGGGTTTTTCAAAATTTTCCATCAAACACATTTCCACAATTTAAATTAATCAATTTAAATTTCACCAATTTCCATAAAAACACAACAATTCAATGGAATTGGGGGTTGTTAATTTCATACCAATACCAATTTCCAAAAATCCCAATTTAATGGAATTCATTTATTAATAAAATAATTTAATGGGAATTTAATTTAAATCATGAAATTTCATTTAAAGCATAAAATTTAAAATAAAATAGCAATTGAGGCTTATGAAAAATTGAGCATTGTAATGGAACCTCCTACCTCTAGATCAACGGATCATGAAACTCCAAACCATAATCGAGATTTTTAAATGAAAAATGATGAAAATAGAATCTATAATCAAAACTAAGATTATGATCCAAAAAAATAGGGTATTAGATCCTCTAACCAACAAGAAGATCAACCAAACCCTAAGTATGAAAAGAGATAAATGAGAAGTATGAAAAAATATAGAGACACTATAATAGGAAGATACTGAACAAGGATAATCTTGCTTAGATCCACCTTGGAAGGGGTTTAGGGAAGAAAAAATTGGTTTATGGGAGCCCCAAAACCTAGATAAACCTTGTAGGGGAAAATGAGCCAAGGAGGGGGTCAAAAAATGAGTGTTTATGAATTTTTTAAAAAAATTAGGAGTAATTAAAATCCACACGCATGATTAGTTGGTCTCGTCCACACATTTATACCGACCTATGTTCATGAATTAAATGGGTCTCACGATTTCTCCTACATTGGTGCATGATTATAAAAACCATGAAAAAGCCATGTAAAACCCAACTATATGGGTTTTCATGGTTTTCCCTGAGAGGATGCATGGTTTTGGAAATCCCTGGGTGAACTATGAATTAACCCAAAACCTTCCAAAATTTTCAATATTTCACCCCAAAATAACCCACAATTAAACCAAACCAAATCATGATTATAAATCAGGTTTTTGGAATACCAGAAAATAGTAACTAGAGGTAACATTTTATCTTATCACTATTGTGTTATACTTATTTCCCATGTTTATTCTCATAAGGGAAATTTTAGCTCATCCATTTTTTTTATGTTCTCCTTATGTTATCCAATGTAGATATAGGAGATCAAAGGATGTTAAGAGATAGTTATGAAAATTAATAAAAATTTGTTTTAGTCTAGTTTCATGTTTTTAATAAATTTACCTACTCTTCTTAATACAATATACTAATTTATCCTTGGATTGTATTTCATTGATATTATTTATTAAATTCATTTAATAATCTTCATAAAAGGATCTTGATGATATTGGTGGTATCAGAGTACAGTTTTGTTATTTTGGGGCATTAGGACTAGAAAAATTTAGTACGTAACCTAGTGATAATTCTATCATAGTGGATAACATAAATTGATGCTTAGGGAATAATAAATTAGGATATACTTTTCATTTTTATGTTTATCCTTTTTTGTTCATCGTTTCTGTTTTATATGTTAATTGGATAAGTATTCAAGACCCCCCCTAATTTCATTTTTCTGTTTTTAGATAGAGGATATAAATAGGATATATTGGTTTAAGAAACAATATGATTTCTAATTTGATAATTTCCCCAATGAGATATTATACCTGATGTGAACAGGAGTACAAAACTTAATGATAGTACTGGATGAACCGGATCAAGTTATGAATAACAACATGAATTGTGTTTAAAATGTACTTTATCCTAATAAATGGAATGTTTTGGTCAAATCCTCCATGTGACAATGACCTCTTGTATGTAGTGGATATTTACGTCTCATCCTCATGAAAAAATAGATCAAATCCATTGAGAATATATTATCATCCCTCTAGTACATAGAGAAGGACAAACTCATGATGGTGGTATATCATTTGTATGGATAAGCTAATCAATAGTTGACACTAATAATGAACAAGAAGTATAAAGATTAAATTGATTCCTAGAATATGAAGGATTAAATAAAATAATTTTCAATAGATGTTTTCCCTGAACTCTCCATCATAAGATGAAGTGGTAGTTCCTTAGACTAAAGAAAATGGAATATTATTCTATCTGGGAATATGAGAAAAACATCACAAGGAATGCATGATACACCTCTAGTATCACCATGCATATAGAAATCAAGATAGATTACATCACTAGTGGATTAAATCTGATTCTATAAAACATGTCGGTGATTTGAGACTTTGACATCTATGATGAGATAATACATTGTTCACTTATGGTTAAGATGGATATTGGAGACTCATTGTGGTCTTTTTGGATCAGAGACAAAATTGAAAAATAGAGTTTAAAATGGGAGGATCGACTAATAACACCAATGAGGGAAAGAATATCCAACATTCCATATGACAAATTGTTGGAAGAATCATCCTTGTAGCTATCTAAATGGAACATCAAGATTCTAAAAATGTGGAAAAGATGGTCATAAGGATAATAAACTCTAATGTAAAATGAAAAATACCACTAACATAGAAAATAAAAGGATGGTACAAATCAAAACTCAGTAGGGATTAAAATTTTTCAATTGTAAAGAACAAGTGGATAATATGATTCAATATTATAAGAAATTGGTTGACATATAAAATCAATGAAAAGAACATCAAAGGATGTAAGGAAGGGAATATGTTATAAATACTACTAAAGAGGATCCTCATTATGAAATTGTAACTGTTACATTGGTTATTCATTCAATAAAAAAAATTTAATTTTCTATTCTTGTTCAACTCATTACATAATATCAATTATCTTATGTACAACTATTAAAACACCACTTCAAAATATGTTTGTTGAGTTATCTGTGAGAATAGGGAATGGGGTAATTTTTCCATTTAAAGTATATAATCCTACATGAAAAATGTTTGTTGAATGGACCAGCAATAAAATATTTTCTTACACCCTTTAGGAGAGTTTTATTCTATGTTAATAATGGATTAGATACATTTATATAAATCCAACATCAATTTTTAGGAGAGGTAGATTATTATTATTATCCTAAGGAATCCTCATATTATGTAAAAATGTATGTAATAGGTTGAATCACCTTCAGAATAATCAACTCATTTGTTTATATTATTTCCATATGATCAAGGAAATATAGCTAAAATTATTAATACAAATGAGAGGATCATGATGGATGACATGCCCATTTTGAGGGACTACACTGATGTATTCCTAGAACAATTGTTCGGTCTTTATCCTAGCCAATAGGTTGAGTTATCAATTGAAATTACATATGAATCTCAAACTATATCAAAGACTCCTTATAGGATTGTCACCATTGAGTTAAAATAACTGATGAATTAGTTTCATGAGAATTTGGAAAAGGGTCCTAAATAACAGATTGATTCTTATTGGGGTGCTCTAATCCTCTTCCTTAAGAAGGATGATGGATAAATGTTCATTCAAATTTATATTTTTAATATCAAGAAAATATTGGTGAAGAAAATGTGTCCCCTACCATGGATAGATGTATTGTTATATTAACTCCATTGGTCCATGAATTTATCTAAGGTGGACCTTCTTTCGGTACATCACCAGTTAATAGTGAAGAAGTAAGATACTCCCATGATAACCTTCCATATGATGTGTGGACACTATGTGTTCATTTTGATTCCCTTAGGACTTGATAATGATTCATAAATATCCATGGACATAATGAATAGTGACTTTAGTGATTACCTCAAAAAAATGGTAGTCTTTATTGGTTCTATTCTGATATACCCTAAGGGAAAAGAGGATCATTAAGATAATTCAAATATTGTGGTAAATTCTATGTGATGAGATAATAAATATGTAATATACAGTAAATGTGAATTCTATATAAAATAAGTATCTTTGATAGGGCATGTTATCACTAGAATATGGATAATTAAGGACTCCATAGAGATAAAGTAAATTGAAGATTGGCCCAGACCAACATCTATAATAGATATCAAATGTTTCATTGGCATAGTTGGTCATTATAGACTATTTTTTGAGGAACTTATCATGTTTTTAAAACCCACTAACCAAGATAAATCTGAAGGGATTAAATTTTTTCATGACCAGTGTTTGTGAATATTACATCAAATAATTAAAAAATAAGATTTTCACTGTACCAATCCTTACACTACCCATAATGGGGGTAACTATTTGTGGTATACAATGATGAATCAATGAATAGATTAGGTTGTGTGCTGATTAAAAATAAGAATGTGATATCTAACCCCTTGATGAAGATGAATTTTCATGAGAAAAACTTTCCCTCTAATGATTTGGAGTTGGAATCTATGAAATTTGCAATGAAAATATAGTGTAGTTATCTATATGGGGAGAAGTGTGAAATATATATTGATTACAAGAGCCTAAAATATAATTTCACACAGAAATAGATTAATATAAACTAGTGAATATGGTTAATGATCATCAAGGATTATTACTACTTGATCCTCTTCCATCCTGGTAATGAATATAAATAGGCATATTCTTCATATAAAAAATGATCATGCATTTTTATCAATTATGAGAGTTGAGAAGGATTCAATCTTATTAGACTTAAACAAGATAGATGTGGGATACGTAGTGGAAGGAACACCATAATCCCATTCAAAAAATATTTCTCAGTCGTCCCATATATAGAAGATAATGTATTCTCGATTATGTTTTTGGGGAATTCCGATCAAGGTGGAATCTATCAAAAATGGGAAATTCGTGGAGTTCAAAATTAATGAGGAAGGAGTTGTAAGATTTGGGTCATGGATATGTGTACAAAAAAAATAAAAAGATAAATAATGGGCATTAAATGATGTCAATTTTTCAAATATTACATACTCAGTAATGAGAGAACAAATAATTTTCATATTTATTAATATTATTTAGATAAATATATTGGTTATAAAAGCTATTATGTATTTTTTAACCAAAAATGAAATTGTTTTAATTAAAAACATTTATTATATGTTTTTCCTTATAAGATTAACTTATATATTTTATAATTTTAATTAGTTAAAATGAACATAATTTTGAAAATCAGAATATAAATATTTTCTTTGGGTGAAATTTTGGGATTTTTCAGAAAATATTTATTTTTTGATGACTAGTTAAACATATTGATTTTTTTAAAAATATTTATTTTAATAAATTGTAAAAATTAGTAGTTCCAATATGTTTTGAATATTTTTAAATTAAAAATAATTATTATTTATTTATATTTAATCCACTTAATTACTATTGAATTATATTTAAATCCTTTTTTAGTATAAGTTTTATTTTTGGTCATAAAAATGGGCTTTTTATAAAAACTATTTTAAAATGCATAATATTTCTACTTTTACTTAATTAAATTTTTTACCATTGGGGAATGTTTTAAATGAAAATTTTATATTAAATATCAATAAATATTATTTTATTCTCAATAAATGTTTGTTTTTTTTGTACAACTAATATAGATTAATCTTTTTCAAAAAAATACACTCTTCATAAAAAACCACTATATCACCGTGTCTGTGGGGATAATTTCAAATAAAATTTGGCCACATATTTGAATTAAAATTGTAAAAAATGATTTTAATATATAACTAGAGTAATTTATATTTTATAATAATATAAAAATATTTTTTTAAGAATTTATTTTCTGGGAAATTATAAATTAAATACAGTGATTAAGGTAAAAATGAGTTTATTTAGTGGTTAAACATAAAATTTAATGGGAAAATGACCTTTAATCTTATAAAACCCCCCATTTGAAGGAAATATTTTGTCCTTATCCCATATTTTCATGATAATAGACCATTATTGGTTCCTAAGGATATGAAAAAAACATTGGTGGAATTTTCTATTTCAAAAAATTACCAGCAAGGAACTCACCCCACATATAAATGGCTACCACCTCTTTACCACTCTTCACACCTTAAGAACTAATTGGTTCATAGATTACCTACCCAATTTACTTGTAAAATCCCTATTCTCATCCTATATTCAATAATTTATGTATAATTATAACTATGTAATTCATTTAGTTTAAACCAAAAATAGGTACCCATATATGAGGTAACGTTCATCAATGAACCTTTTGTATTATTTATTTCTCCACCGCATTAAATTATTCATATAACATGATGATATAATAACATCATTATATTCAATATAATTTTTTCTAATTTTTGGTTAAATACTAAAACCATAATCAATTACATCAAATGGGTTATGAAGTTATCATTCGTGTGTACAGCGGGATACCGCCTCAGGAAATAATGTCCTTTGTTTTTTGAGTACCACCTCCCACAACTGGATATAATGGTTTTTATAATGTTTATATATTATATTTATAATGTATGTATATCTATTTATTCATTATAACATATATAACCTTTATATAGTTCATTTTTAAAGGGTTATGATAAGGTTGCTCGTGTGTATGGCGGACTACCTCCTCACAAAGTGATGCGATTCATTTTTTACTAATGTGTTTCATGGAAGCTAATAAATGTAAAGATAATAAATATATAAGATATTAATTAAATATTTATAGATACAAAAATATGATACATCATTATATTTTTACCACTTAACTCATTGAAAAATGATTATAATTTCTTTCATGGACTTGAGGACTATCGCCACATCAAGGTGATGTGATTCTTTTTTTCACCATCGCTTCACCTGAATGATATATATAAGTATATATAATTAAATAAAATTGTACTTATTATATTATTATTATTTTTAAAATATAAATTCGACATATATTCTTTCCAAAATGATCATTCATAAATGTAAATGTTACTCATGTGTAAGTATGATCTACCATCTCAATGATCGCGATGTTAGTTCAATTATAATAAGAATCATATATGATTTTTTTTAAAAGTATAATTTATGCATAAAAATGATAATTATTTCCTAATTATGATTTTGGACATGTTAAAATAATGAACACTTTGACCATCAACCTACCAAATAAATTATTACCACATAAGACGAATATTGACAAAATATCCCCCTTAAACATAATTGATTATGTATTTGAATATTAAATGTTAATAAGTGAAATAAAATTAATAATAAATATTTAAATAGTTATAAAGTATAAATAATTAATATATCTTTATAATTAAGGAATATAAAGACTCATATGATAAGTCAGACTCAAGGTAAGGGACTTTTTCTTAAATTCATTTCATTAACGAATATCTTGATATAATGCACCATTATTATTTTATAAAAGTTTATATATATCCCAATTTAAATTTCATATTAGGAAATTTTCTATTTTTATTTAATTTAATGCATTTAATGTTATTTTATCTTGATGATTATGATTTAAATATCTCCAAATTTAATCCCCTTTTTAATGTTTTCTATCGATATATCATTCTATTCTATGTCCATGATTTAAATTACTTTTAAATTATTAATATAAAAATAAAATGTTTAAAATGTTAATTTTTTTATCATTTCATTTTTTAGAGGTTTTCAAAAGTACTTATTTTACTTCTTTAAAACGAAATGTTTTGACAAATGAAAAATGAAATGTCTTATTTTTGAATTACGATGACAATGTCCTTTCCTATCATCGTGATTTTTATTTTAATTAAATAATAAATTTCAAGGTTACAAGTTTTCATAAATTAAAATACTTATTTTAATCTTTTTTATCTTGATATTGAACATGAGTTTTCAAAAGAAAAGTATATTGAAAATGGGATTTTAAAAGAAAATGGTACTTTAATATCAAAAAGTTGTTTAAATATGTGATTAAAATACTTCTTCAAATGATGAAATATTTTATTAATAATGTGTTACATAGACATTATATAGTATGGGTTCACCTAGATAGTTTTAGGTGATGTTGTTATAGCTTAAACTATGGGTGCACCTTAATAGCGCTCAAAGGCATTGGGTGATGATTATGTTTTACATAGAATTGTATTGGATGTTTCCCTTATAGCCATTACAACTTATTAGGATTAGATATAAGTTCAACATGAGTTCTATGAGATGTTATCCTAATATGCCTATATTAATTTTATATTATTTCTAATGAGATTTTAAGGAAATAATTTTTTGTAATAATAAAAAGTAATTTATTTTCTAGTGGATTGATATTTTCCTTTATGTGTAAAAATTTATGCCTTCAAGAATGACATTTTAATATGTTTTAATGTTTTCACCAAACTAATGGTTATATTCTTACAATGTTTCTTAATGAAATTTTTATTCTCATTCCACAATTTTAAAATGTTTTCATAGGATTTTGATGATAGTTAAGCCAAAGGTATAGTTCAAGTTGAATTTCATGAAGAGTTTTCATAAAAAGTGGCCATGATTTATTTTAAAAAAATGATATTGATGGTAAATTTTATAATAATAAAATGTTTACACATTGTATGATATGGTTTTATGTATAATTTATGACCTGGTTGTCTAAAACACTAAACATAAAAAGATCAACAAATATAAGAGAATGAATTCTTGAGTTAAAATTCAAGATTATGTAATGATTAATTTTGGATCCTTATAGTTAGTATCAAAAGAATGTATTATATAACATTAGATGTTGTGTTAATGTTAAAAAAATTTCATTTTATGATTCTACCTTAATGTCAAGTTAATATGATATAGCATTTTAATATTACTATGTTATTGTATCTAAAATATTTTCTATCAGAATGGGTTTTTAGAGAAAATAGGGAAGCTATAGTGGTGAGGAACCAAGAGGAAAATATCATTCCAAAGAAACATACTGAGAATGATGGAAGCATATTTGAATAATTTTTTTAGTGATGGCTCAGTTTACATATTTTATAAATGGTGGTGGTATCCATGCCATATAGCAACCCGATCTACCCAAAGGAACATGTATTTAATGTATAATTTCATGAGGGAAATACTCCATCATTCAATTGATCATATGACCTTGAAATAGCTAAAGGGGGGATCAATTCTCTAGATAATATATTTTATTTCATGGGATATTGAGAACATCAAAAGGTCAATATTTTCATTTATCATTTTAATGGTGAAGTTGATCGATGGTAGTTGTAGTTCAAAAATACCCATGAGAATAATGGTCTTTATTCTAGGGAATTAGATATATTTATGGTTTTTTTCTTGACAAATATTTCCATATTTTTTTTACTCTGAATAGAAAACAAACTTAGAATTGTGGGAAAAGATTATGATTTGGTAGGTATGTGTGAATAAATCTTCACAATATTTTCCATTCATTTTATTGATTTTACTAAAAAACTAATAGAAAAAATAATAGGTTTTAATCAAGACTGAAACAGTGATTTTTAAGAGAATTGGCTGCATGATAATTTAGAAGTTATGAGAAAATTGTTCGTTATGATGAAAATGTTGAAATGATTTTTTCGGACACTTATATTCCTCGTGATGATGAAAGTAAAACGTATTATGGAAGGTAGTTAATGGGGAAAATTCATAAAAGTAATTTGGAGGTAATAAATAAATTTCCAATCTTATTGTATGTATGGAAAAAAGAAACTTGGAAAGTCTCTTATGAATTCAAGGAAGTGTTACTGATGTGGAATGTTTGGCTACATGTCCTATTAATGCAAGAAAATAATCCTAAGGAATAAAATAATGGGGTAATTGATAGATATCAAGTGGTAATATTTTTAGATCTAATTTGATGGTTCATTATGGTGATTCATGTTAGAAGTTAGTTGCATAGGATGTAAATCATCATAATCAGAAACAGAAAAGTGTAGCAAGGTCATTTTATACTAGTATAGTTGATATTGAGCCATAAAATTAATTGTTCAAAGGTATGCTACGTGGGTATTAAAATTATAAAAATAATCTATTAAATTTAGGGTCATCAAATTATTTCATTTCTGTGAAACTAAAATGCCTTTTGGGAATATCACTTCATAATAGTAAGATAGATTTTTTTTAAACATCATGTTTTAGTATTTAATCAACCATCAAATATAGAAATATTTCTATTATGATCCATGGGATATTATTTCCTGTAAATATAGTAAAAATATCCATATTAGTGTTCGATATTAGTCATGGTATCGATTGGATCTTGGTTTAACATGATAAGATAGCGTTTAGTGTTTATAATATCTTCTTCAATGATTCCATCCCTTTGATAACATACGATGAAGATAAATAATTGATTATATATGGCAGCAAAATTTCCCTAGATCATGTTTTTAAAAATAAACTATTCAAATTAGTGATTATCTAATAGTGAATTAATACATGGATGTTTTTTGGATGATTTTATATGTGTTATTCGTGATCTGGAGGATGGGTTTACAATTGAATTAGTATAAGATGCTAAATCTTACATCAAAACCACCTATCTAATGGATCAAGTGGAACATTTATAATTGAATGTAAATATAATTATTTATTAGATAATTTTTTCATCTGACCATGAACTTCGCCATGGGGTGATCATGGTTTATTTATTAAAAAGATAGATGGTTCAATGAAGCATTACTTTGATTATAATACTTTGAAGAACATCACTATTAGGAACAAGTATAATTTTTTCATATTGATGAATTATTTAATATACTATAGGTATCACATTATTTTTCTAAGTTTGACAAAAGATTATGGTATAATTAGTTTAAATTGAAGGAAGTATACATTTGTAAGTTTTTGTTATGGACTGAATATGGGCACTATGATTTTGTGTTTATGTTCTTTGGGTAACCTAATTCACCTATTGTATTCATAAAGCTTATGAATAGAATTATTAATGATTTCATTGAAATATTTTTGGTTGTGTTTATTGATGAAACTTTGGTAATTTCTGATATTCAAGAGGAACATGAATAAAAACTAAGGGTTATTTTCTAAACCATATAAGAAAAAAACTATATGGGAAATTTAGAAAGTTCTATTTTTTGTTCGAACATGATTCATTACTTATTTTTATTTTTTCTGATGACTTCATATTAGTTAAACCTTCATAAAAAAATTTATATATTGGAAAGAACTGATAAATATCCCAAATATTTAGATTTCTCTAGGATTAGAAGGTTATTAATGGATGCTTGATAAAAACTTTTCTTGGTTGTCTACCCCACTAACTAAGTTAACCTAAGAAGGAGTTAAGTTCATTTGTACAAAATAATGTGATGATTTATTTTAGGAGATTAAAACAATATTACTGAATACCCCAATTTCGGCCCTACTTTCTAGAAATGGTGAATTTCTCATCTATAGTAATGATTCATTAAAACTATTTTTTTATTTACTAATGTAGATTGATTAGTTAATTTATTATGGTACAAGTAAATTGAAACCTCATGAGTTAAATTACCATGAATTGAAAAGAATTTTCTTTCTTTTCATTAAAAATTTGGAGGATTAAATTTTATGTTGTAAAGTGTGAAATATATACTGACCAAAAAATGTTGATGTATATAATTAATCAGAAGGAACATTAAATGCAATGAATAATATGGATATAACTGATCAAGGATTATGATTTCAGAATGGATTATTATCCTAATAATGAAAAAAAATTGGATTATTCATTGAGTTAAGAAAATAATTCTACATTGACTATGTTATTTTTGGAAATTTTTATTTTTGTTAATGATTTAATAAATATTTTCCTAGAATGTTTGGATATAGAGGAATCCTATTTTTTAATTTATGTTTCATTATAATCAAATATGTGAGAAATAATTATCCATGCTATGAAAGAGGATTAAAATTTGTAGTAAAAGGTTTAATCCATTAAGAATGGTGTGTTTCATGATTTTATATTGATAAATAATGTATTTTATGATATAGAAAAGGTATTTGTGTTCCAGGTGATTCCCATGTGAGGAAAGAGTTTTTGAGTGAAGCATATAGTTATCCATTTTCCATTAATCTGTGTAGACCTAACATATACAGAGACCATATTGTTAATTTATGGTGGGATGTAATGAAAAAAATATATTGATGACTTCACTATTAAATTTTTTTTATGAGGTTAAAAATTATTGGAATTTACAGAAGGGGATGAATCAAAATTTTCACATTATAGAGTGGAAATTGGAAAAATTATAAATGGATTTCAATGTAGGATTTCTAAATAATCCTCAATTTAATAACTCAATTTGTGTTATTGTTGATTGATTAAATAAATCATCACATAACATTCCAATTAAAGATACAATGAAATTATACTATCTTTATTGAATTTATCTAAAGAATGTTTCCATTTATATTGATTTCCTCTCTCCATAGTATTAGACCATTATCCTAGGATCAATCATTTTTTTAAGAAATGAATTTAAAGGTCATTGGGTAATGAATTAAATTTAATTAAATATTTTCATCCAAAAATTGATGGATAGTCTAAGTGGATGATTGAGACCATTGAATATATGCTCCATTCATGTTTAATGGATTACTAGGGTTTTTGTGGTTATCATCTATCTTTGTTGTAGTTTTCATAACATAATAGCTTTAATTGTAGTATACTGATGGAATCATTTCAACCATTATAAAGAAATTAGTGCCAGACACCAGCATTTTTAGATGATGTAGGAGTAAGGAAGTTTATGGGACCATATTTTCTAGATAAAATGATAAGGAATTTTTAGTTCATTTATAATAATATGAAGAAAACTAAGAGGAGGAATAAAAGTTATGTGCATAATTAGGGGAAAAATATTTCATTTAATGTAGGTGATAATGTGTTTCTCTAAATTTCTCTATGGAAAATTGTCACGCATTTAGGTAAAAAGGAAATTAATATTCCATGATTCATTTCACCATATGAAATATTAGAAAAATATGGATCACTTTTTTACTAAGTGGCCTCACCTATATTTTATCTCAGGTACATAATGTATTTCATGTTTTAGTTTTAAGGAAACATGTGTTAGGATCATATCATGATTTGTGCCTTGAAGTATTTTAGTTGAAAGATAATATTAATTATGAGGAAATTATGGTTTAGGTTCATTACCACTTAGACAAATTTCTATTAAATAATGTGATTTATCATTTTCATGTTTTATGGAAAACCCACATGGTTGAAGAGGGAACATTGGAATCTAAAACTACTATGAGAGAAAGATATCCCCATTTGATTAGGAAGATAACAAAATTATGATGAAGAAATTTCTAAATTGTGGGAGGATGTAAAAACCTTTTTAATGATAGAATAAATCATTTTGTATTCATCAATATGAATTAGATAGTTATATAAATTATAAAAATATTAAATAATGTTAAAAAAACTAATTATTTTAATAAAAACATTTATTATAAGGGTTTATTTAAATGAATAATTTCTAAATATGATAATTTCAATTTGTTAAAATTATTTTCATTCTATAAATAATCATAAAAAAATTAACATTGGGTGAAATTTAGGTATCAATAAATATTATTTTTCAATGAATAGTGAGAAATAGATTTTTTTAAATGTCATTTCTTTTAATAAAATATGTAATTTAAGTGTCCCAATATTTTTTGAATATGATTCAATACAACCTATGTATTATTTTTTTATATTTAATTAACTTATCCACTATTTAATCAACTTTTTATTGGTTTTTAGTATAAGTGTATTTTTGAGTTTAAAACTCTTTTTTGTAAAACCCGTTTTTAAAAACATAATTTTTATCATTTTCAATTAATTAAAACAATCTATAATGGGTTTTGTTTGAAATTAAAATTATAGATTATATATTATTATATATTTTTTTTTTATTCAATGATTATTTTTAGTCAAATAGTTAACATACATTCAATGTTTTTTTAAATACTCTTCTTAAAAACTTGTTGTCTCACCGCGTATACGAGATTAAAATTAAATTAAAATTTTTCAATTATGTGAATTTAATTTTGAAAAATGTATTAAATGTTGGGAATAAGGACATTTTATAATAATGGAAGAATTGTTTTTTAAAAAATTGTTTACTAAAACAAACAAAACTCATTATAACGGTTAAGGTATAATGAGTTTACTTAGTGGTTAAACATTAATCATAAGGGGAAAAAACCTATAAACTTGTCAAAAACCCACTGTATTTCCATATTTAGACCATATAAAGCTATTTTATATAATTTAAATTTAATTGGTCCTGGTTACAAGAATAAATCTTTGGTATAATTCAATCTTTAATGAAATTACAAGTGTATCAATCAAACCACTTAAGGAAGGTCGCCCCTCTCATACTCTATTCACACATTCAATTCCAATTATTTTGGAAAATTCCTACCCATATCACATATAAATATAAATATTATCATCCCAAAATCCAATCCTTGGGTTGAAATCCAACCAAGGATGGCCTTTTCTGAAAACTAGAATGGGATACCTAAAGAAGAGGTAACATTCATCAATAATGGTTTTTTGTTTTATTTATTTCTAAAACCACATAAATTATTCTTAAAGAAATCTGTTATAATTACATTTTTATCTTCTATATAATGATATATTGTAATGTAATGTTTAAAACCTATAAATTCACACACCTCCAATAAATGGTTTATAAAATCATCTTCTGTGTGTATAGTAGACTACTGCCTCATGAAATGATGTTGTTCTTTTTTCCACTACCACCTATCACATATGGGTATAAGTATGGATAAAAAGATTATATATGATATCTTTAGAATAATTATTCTTATGTATTAATTATAAAAAATAAAATATTTCTATATTATATTAAATGATTGGTGTGATAATGTCGATCATCTGTACGGCGGACTTCCATCTCATGAAGTGATGTGAACCATTTTTCACTGAAAATGATGACAACATCGTTCATGGGCATGTGGACTACCACATCCTTGATGTGATATGATTTATTTTTTTCACCACCACATCAAAATAATTATATAAATATGTATATATAATTAAATAATTTTTTATTTCTAATATTTTTATAATTCTATATAGATAAATGTTATATACCTTCTTTCTATAAAGATCATTGAAAAGTGGAAATGCTACTCATGTGTACGTACGAAATACCATCTACATGATTGTAAATTTAGTTAATTTTTCATAACCATACATAATGATTGGTTTTAAAATTATAATATAAGTACAAATATGATAATTATTTCGTATTTACTATTCTAGATATGTTTAAAAAATGATATCTTTGACCATAGTTGACCAACCGATTTCATTTTTTTAGAACCTAAGCTGAGTATGGTCAGAACATCCACGTTAAACTTAATTGAATAAGTAATTGTATATAGCTTGTTAATAAGTAAAATAAAATTAATTTTAAACTATAAAAAGGTTCCCAAGAAATTAAAAAGTTTACATATGTTTATTATTATAGAATATAAGGACTCAGATGACAAGTTAGACTCAAGGTAAGGGAATTTGTCTCAATTTATTTTCATTACATAATATCATGATATTAAGACTATTTATTCATTTTTAAGGTATATATATATATATATATCCCATTTGACATTTTATATCGGGAATTTATATATTCTCATGGTATTTACTATCTATTTTAATTTTATTCTTTCTTGGGGCTCATGATTTAAATATTTCCATAAAAAATCAAATTTTAATATTTTCCTACAAATTATATTTCTCTTATGTGTCCATGTTTTAAAATTATTTTTGAAATATATTATTTGGACATAAAATAATTATAAAGTTAATATTATCTATATTTTACTTTATTTCAGTTTTTTAATGGAATCATTTTACATGTTTTAAATGGAATGTTTTGACAAACAATATATGGAATTTCCTATTTTTAAAGTGTGGTGAAAATGGCCATTCTTATCATTATGAATTTTATTTGTTGTCAAGATTACAATTCAATATTAAATTTTTTCTTAAATAAAGAACCACATTTCCCTTTTTTGAGGATTTTAGTATTAAATATTTTTTATCAAAATAAATGTATATTAAAAGAAGTCTGGAATGAAAATGGTATTTTAATTTCTGAAATTGATTTGCATAATATTTTAAAAGAGTTATTAAAATGATGAAATTTTTTATTCATGATTAGTTGTTAGACATAATATATAATGGGTGAAACCAGATAACACTTGGTGATCCCATTATAGCTTAAATGATCTGTGCACCTAAATAGCACTCCAACTAATTGGGTAACGATCATGTTGTATGGGGAATTATATTTGATTTTGTTCATATGGTTAATCAAATTGGTAATGTTTTTTATGGGTTTTGTAATGGTTCTTTAAGGGTTTAATGAGATGATATCCCAAGGTACCTACATGAATTTTATATTCTTGTTAATGATTTTTCATGGAAATAATTTTTTTAAATTAAAATTAATGATATTTTGAAGGAACTATATTTCCATTTAGGGGTAAAATGTAATGTTTTCAATAAAGGGGTTTTATGTGTTTTAATATATCTCACTTGATTAATGGTTTTCTTATTCTTATTTCCCTTACTGAGTTTCTTATGATGATATAGTTTTTTTTAGTGTTTTCATAGGATTTTAAGGATGGGTAAGGGAATGTAATAGGTCGTGTGGATTGTAGTGAAATGTTTTCTTGAAAATTGTTCATAAATTATTTTTAAATTTATATATTTATGGGAACAGTGGTTATTAATCATAACTGTCCACTTTATATTTTATGGTTTTGGTATGTAATAGTTTTGACCAAGTTATATAAAACCATAAACCTCAAAATAAAATCAAATATAAGAGAATCAATTATTCAATTAAAAGAAAATATTATGTAATTTTTAAGTCTTGGTCCTTATATTAACCTTCACCATCATCCTAGAGATCCCAAAGATGTATAAAAATATTTGATACCACTACTTATGATACAATATGAAGAATAATATTTATATATTTACATCAATATTCCTTGTATTTTAAGACGTTATTTCTGAATAGAAAAAGTGTAAGGGGATGAAGGAACAATTACCCAAACAGACATATAAATTGGAAAACATCGCATTAGAATATTTCACTAAAAATAAAAATAAATCCAATTGAAATGATACAATATGGGTTTTTGTTGGTCATTTTACTAATAATTTACACTTTATCACAATTAGATATGACATCTCCCTCGATCAAATTTCATGGATATACATTAGGGAAGTAGTGAGGCTTCATGGAATACTATTATCAATTTAATCTAATCATGATCCAAGATTTACCTCCATGTTTTAGAAAATTATCCAACATTACCTAAATACAAATTTGGACTTTTATAGGACTTATAACCCACAAAATGATGTCCATTTTGAGCGAACTATTCATACATTAGAAGATTTTTATAGAGTGTGCTTTATGTACTTCAATGTATGATGGGACCAATATCTTCTTATCGTCTAATTCTCATATAATAATTGTTCCAATCAAGCATCATGTAATAACCCACTTATTCTCATTATCATGAGAATAAAATGAATCATTATTAGGTCTTAAGTGTCACCCCAATGGTGCCATAGTCTGGAAATAAATTCTAAAGGGATTTAAATGAAAGTAGGGGATTATTTTACCTTTAAAATCTAAAACCATTAACCCAACAAAAATAACCAAAAAACTCACTATATTATGTACGAATAAATGAAAGACAACTCAAAAACTTATTTCATATAAAGACCACACCAATGTGTTCTACAACAATAGAAAAGTAACAATCAATTTAAATAGGTGAAGATAACAAACATATACTCTAAGAAAACCAAAATACTCCATGGTCCACAAGCTTCATGCTACAATATCACCAAACATCCCAAGTATCATGAGGTGGTGCTAATACGTGTGGTAAGTTACCTTTTTACATGTTCTGGAAGATATAATCTGAAAAATCACTAAATTTCCAAAGAAGGGGTAACTATAAAGCTCCAAAGGCTTTCCTCAATTAATTCCCTACTCATTACTTAAGAATAGTAATGTCAGAAACATTTATTTAAAACATTTTATAGAAAACAATTTCCCAAAACAGTTTATAACTAAATATAAACAAGTCTCAAAAAAATTATAACCAAGAATAAATAAATTATATTTTCAACCAAATTTCTAGAAATTAATATTACCATAAAAACAACCAAACAAGGATTTCAGAACCATATCTCAATATCATTTTGGCATACCCATTCCATTGTTCACAACACACACACACACACTATCATGCATGCTTCATTTGACAGTTCCATACTCATGAGAGATCTCTCATCCAATTAACATGTGTCCCAATGAAACACACCCAAAATACAAGGTCACACACATTTTACCCCAATTTTACACATCCCTTATTTAGGGGCACATTGAACATGAACTCACACAACCCATATATGCTAATAACATTCAAATTACCCAATTCAACCCATTTCAATTAAATTATTATTTTTTTAAAACCCATTAAACAAACCAATTCCAAAAAACAATACCATTTCAATAAAACCATTCCTTTCATTGAATACCATGTCATCAAAACCATTTTTCAAAATTCAATAAAAATCCAATTTCAAAACATCATTTTTAATTAATGAATAAAACACTTCATTCACAAGAACCAATTTTCTAGATTTCCACAATAATCACTAAAAAGGGTTTTAATCAATAATAAATAAACTAGTTAAAAATAAAATAAACACAAATAAATAAATTTAAAAACATTCCATTAAATTCTACTAAGAGGAGTTGAGACTCAAGGCACCTACCTTGATGTTTTTTACGGAAACTGAAAAAAGATGAAGAACACTCAGGAAACTGGGTCGATTCTCCATGAAACCACCCTAGATCTCTTCTCCTAACATGATAAAGACCAAATGTCAACATATATTGAATCCATAATCATATATCTAAAAACATATGGTGTATATATAATTAACTAAGATAAGATGATATGTAGATCTATGAAACCATGGAAATAATGATGAAGAACGACACTTATCGCATGAATTAGGCTTGAAAAAAGCTAAGGGAGGGCTCTGAATTAACTCCAAATAACATGGGAGAGGTTCTAATACCTTCGTCGGATAAGAATATATAATTAGGGATAAAAAATATAAAAAAATGAGGTATTTAGAGGAAAAAATGTGTGAGATACACTTTCATAGGATCTCACTTAAACTCTACGCACAGATAATTTGCATGGTTAGAGAGATCGTGTGCTAACCATTCAGTAGCTACTTTCTCAAGAGAGATATCACACTTCCTCTATTCATAGTCTCTCTAACCATGCACCCACTATTCTAAAGCTACTATCCAACATCTACAACTCTACACATTTTCTTCAAGGATTTTGTACGGTTTGGACAAACCGTTCCCATCTCGTACGCCTTCCCTTTAGCTCCAAAAACTCCTTGAATGTTTCCAAAACTCTCCCAAACTTCACCATTATACTATATATAAATAAAAACATAATTAAAGGGTCACTTACCAGAAACTAGGGGTACTACTATCTCCCCACGACTGGTTTTTCCATCCCTAGAAAGTATTTAACCATCTATTCCCTGAATGTGTTCCAGTCATTTCTCTTACATTTCCTTCTCTCATTCTCATGATTCTTCATGAATCTGACCATGTTTCCATAAAACACACACTATACTGATTATTTTTTCATGACAGAATCTATCATTCCTATCATCAATCTACACTGGAATATGAACCAACAAAGCATATGGATCTAGGTCAATGTGATCCCATCTGATCACATGGTCATGATCTAGTAGGTACTTTTTCAAATGAGATATGTGGAACCAATTTCGTACTGAACTAAACCATGGTGAAAATGCCAATCGATATTCCACCATTCCAACTTGTTCTAGTATTTCAAAAGTGATAATTTATCGAGGATATAACATTCAATGTTTCCAAAAATTATGAAGTCCAAGCATTGTAAAAATCAAATAGAACACATGATCACTCAATGCGATTGACAATAGTCTTCAACGATGATCGGCATACCATTTATGACGACTCTAAGTTGTATCCATCTATTTCTTAATCAAATTAATATTCTCCATTTTTTCATAGACAAGGCCTGGCCCAACTATTGAAGTCTCATATATTTCCACCAAACAGAGTGGAGAACGACACGGATGCACATACAATGCTTCAAAAGGATCCATATGTAACATGTCTTGATAACTCTTATTATATGAGAACTCTTGTAAGGTTATATATCCTTCCCATGAACCACTAAAACAATTTACATAATCCTTAAACATGTCATTAAATGTCTATATCATCATTTCGGATTTCCCATCCTTTTGAGGATGATATGCTGGACTCATAGTCAACTGAGTACCAAGGGATTTATGTAGGATTTCTAGAAATTAGATGTGAACTGAGAATCTCAATCTAAGACTATCGAATAAGGTTTTCCATGTCTCTTTATCACATCTTAAATATATATTTTGGAAATATCCTCAATAGTATGAGTTTCACAAATAAGAATTAAATGGGATCGCTTGGTGAGTTGATCCACTATCATCCATATGGGATCGTGTTTCTAGACCATTTATGGGAGACCTATTACAAAATCCATAGAAATATACTCCAATTCCCACACTAGAATATGTAAATACTAAACCATACCTACTGGTCATTAATGTTCTACCTTAAATATTTGACAAGTTAACCGCCTTGAAACAAACTCAACCACTTTTTGTTTCATACCAATCCACAAAAACTATGTTTTCAATGCCTTATATATCTTTTATATACCTAGATGTATATCCCATCTAAAAGGGTGGTAAGTATGAAGAATTTGTTTCTAACAAGCCATTAGTACAACCATCTGATCTCTAAACCACCAAACCAATCTCCCATCATGTTTTAAGCCCTCAATTGTATCCCCACCAATGAGTTTTGAAATCATAATCTTGCAATCTGCATCAGAGTTTTTGTCCTCTTTGACCATATTTACCATATCAGGAACCATGAAAACTGAAATAAACACTGTAACACCACTTTGGTCATCATATTCCATGTTCATATTGGTTAGAATAAACCTTAACTGCCACTCATCTGAATCTTCCTTCACCAGCTACGTATATTAATTTCTCATTACTTCATTAGCCACTGAATTACCTTTTCCTGGTGTATACATTAAGACAATGTTAAAAATATGAAGATACTCTTTCCATATCCTTTTCATCATATTCAAATCTTTTTTTTGAGAAATTGTTTTTCAAGCTATTATGATCCATAAAAACAATAAATTTATCCCCAAAGAGATAATGAAACCATATCTTCAAGGAATAAAAAACCATAACAAACTCCAAATTGTGTGTTGGGTAATTATACTCATTCAATATCAACAACCTTAAAACATAAGAAACCATGTGATCTCTTTTCATGAGAACAAATCCCAATACAGAACATGAAGCATCACAACACACCATGTACCCCTGTACTAAATCTGGAAAAATCAAGATAGGTGTTATTGTATGATTATCTTTCAACTCTTGAAAATAATTTTGGCATTCCTCAGTCCATTGGAATGGAGAATTATTCTTTATTAAAGTTATCATAGGTGATTATAGTCATGATAATACATGAATGAAACAACGATAATAATTAGCTATACTAATAAATCATTGTACCTCAAAGACATTATTTGGAAAATTCCTAGAGATAATATCTTCTATCTTCTATATATTCACATAGAAAACTTTAATATAAATTACATGGATGAGAAAAAGTACTTCTTGTATCAAAAAACAACACTTTTTCAAATTGGAATACAAATGATAGTCTCTCAGGATTTACAACACTAGTATCAGGTGTTTCTCATTATCATACCTTGTCCCTGAATACACCAATATGTCACCAAAAAACACAAAAAGAAAAGAATCTATATATATTTGCAATATCTGATTCATCAATTCCATAAATCCTATTTCTACATTCGAAAGACCGAAAGGCATGACTACGTACTCATAGTGTCTATATCTTCTTCTGAACTCTATCATTGGAATATACTTATTTTAAACTCACAATTGGTGATATCCTAATTGAAATTCAATTTTAGAGAACCAATAGATCCCATAAATTGATCGAATAGATCATATATGCATGGAAGTGGATGCCAATTATTGATCGTAACTTGATTAAGGTTATTATACTCCACACACATCTTTAGAGTTTCATATTCCTTCTTCACAAACAAGACTAGTGATGCCGACATATATTTTCTTGTCGAAATGAAATCTTTTATTTCCAGCTCTTCTAAATACAATTTTAATTCCCTTAATTCTATTGGTTCCATCCTATAATATGAAAGGGAAATATGACTTTTACCCAGAAGGGTATTAATCGTAATCTCCAAATCCATTATGGTGGTAACCCTAGGATGTTTTCAGGAAACACATCATGAAATTGATCCACACATTCTTCAAAAATGTTATCATATATATCATCTATATATTCTAAAGTGAACACATCCAATTGGTTTGATATCATGCCCAGAACTTGTGCCAAAAATTCCATTGAACCTATCTTTACAACCCTTTATCATCTGAAGAGTGTCTCGCTACCATCCTTAGTTGTGAAACTGATTATTTTACTATATCAGTCGATGTGAGCCATCAATGTTTTCAACCAATCCATACTCAAGATTACTCCAAATAAATCCATCTCTAACACCAATAAATACCATTTCTTCTCAACTCCATCAACTGTTATAGAATATTCTATACACACAAAGGCTCCACATTCTTTTTTACCAATATAAGTTTGAAGTTTTAACATGCAGGGTATCATTTAATGTTTTAAACATATAAAATGAAGAGAATTAGAATAAATGAAGGGATGTTATGAACTAGTATCAAACAACACTTTCATAAGGGTATAATTAAAAAGAATCATACCTCTCACTGTAGATGGTCCAGCCTGGTCATATAGAATCACCTGCTCAGCTCCACACAACTGCTTTGTTTCTTCACTCTGCTCCTTATTACTTTCCTACAATTTTCCTTGTTGAGGATTCATGGTATTCTTAGAATTAAAATGGATATCCATATTTTGTTGAGGGGTTTGATTCTTCTTCCTTAATCACGGAGAAGCAGAAGATGATTGCGACACTTAAGAATCCTCTCGAGAACCTGACCTCAGAGCACAATGGCAATAGCACTGAAGATGACCTAAATTCTTGCAGTTATTTCATGCTCTAGGTTGTGCTGTAAAATCTCACTTCATGTAGTCAAACAAAATATATTGGAAATAGCACACTTTTCTATTCGGTCATGGAATAAGGTTCACTGATTGAGATGTTTGATTTTGATTCCCTCTCCCACTTTGGAAATAGGTGTCCTTCTTCTATTTTCTCCCTAAATTCGAGTTCCCACAATTTCCCATATGTATCATTATACATCCTCCTCCCATATCTACTAAGATATCTCATTCATCCACTATCACTCTATTCACCATATATATGTAATCCCTAATATAGAGCATCACGATCTTTGTACGAATCTCATAGCATATCCATGATTCAAAGAAATGATCCTTCAAGGATGCACTCACTGTGACTTTTTGTGAAAAGTGCACAAAATTCATGAATTTAGCTACATACTCAGTGATAAAGAGATTTTACCGCTTCCATCTGGATAAGTCCATCATTAATTGGATCCTGAATTAATGAGGATATAATTTTTTTAATAAACAATTCTTATAAAATTATCCCATTTAAGGCCTTGATCTTGTTTAGCCTACGTCACTATATCCCACCACTGGCGTGAAATATCCTCAAGCATATAAATTTATAGAATAGATTTGAAATTTACTGGTGTACAGATAAAATCGAAGATATAATTCATTATGTTCAGCCACACCTCCTACTTTTTGAGTTTAGAATCACCTAGGAATATGGGAGGATTTTGCTTCACAAACTAGATGGAATGATCCACGTTCCTTTGATCATCCCTCAGGAATCCTATCTCAACATCTTGAAATAATTTTATGGTATTCTAAACTAGCGCTTGGCTGACATGTGGTTTAGCTTTAACCACATTCTCCACATCTTCTTCTAATTGGTTTCTACAACGTCTACTGGGGTCCATTTTCTAAACAGACAACAAACTCTATAAGTAACACTCTCTAAAAACTGATGGATTTTGACATCAAATTATATCATATCAACTATCACAACATTGTTTTCCAAAAACATGTTTTCCCCAATCAACCTATTTTAAAAAATTATTTTCTTTCTTTTTAAAATCAAACCATTTTCAAAATACATTATTCATGCTATTTTCAAATTCATTCATTTAAAAAAAATCATTTTTTAAAAACCAAAACAATGAAAAAAATTATAAATCATTTCTCTAAAACAAATATTCAAACCTAGTAGGAATTCATTTCTCTAAAATTCATGTCAAGTAAATCTCATTGGATAAACCCATGATAATGAGATTTCTAAAATCATATAAGTGTCTTCAAAACACTTATGTACCCAACTACCTTCTAACGTGATGTTCAATATAAAAAGGTTAGTTATCTCTTTTTATTCTCTACATTTCATGTCCTGACAATCCTACTACTTTCTAATATCACAACCCAAGGAATATAAAAAGAAAGATTTTCAACTCCAAGAACAAGAAAATAGATGACTACTTGTTCCACAAGGAAAGGAACAAGATGATACTACTTATCTCAAAAATGATTTTTGATCAAACAAGATGATATCATTTTCAATTAATCACTTATTCCCATTGGCTTCAGAGTATAGTGCATCATTTCTAGGACTTAAGAGACATCCCTAAGATGCCAAAGGATGGAAATACATACCAAAGGGTTTCAAATGAATGTGGGGAATGATTTAACCATTAAGAACTAAAACCATTAACCCACCAACCATAACCAAAAAATCATTATATGATGCATTAATAAATGAAAAACAACTCATCTACTTCATTTATATTAAGACCGCACTGAATTTTACTACATTGGACGACAAGTAACTATTGAGGTAAATAGTGGAAGATTACTACATGATACACCAACATAATGACATGAATCCATTCTCCATAAGATCTGTGCTCCAACATAACCAATCATCCCATGAATCGTGAGGTGGTGTTAAATACATGTGATACTTTACATTTTTTCATGTCTTGAAAGATAGCATATTCAAAATCACCAATGTTACAAAGCATGGGTGTGTATAAAAATCAGTAGTCTTTCTCCAATGACTTCACTAATCATTCCACTAGGATAGAAAGGTTAGAAATATTTATATGACACATTTTATATAAAATAATTTCCCATAAAAATTTACAAATAAATAAAAACATGTCTCAAAACCACTTGGAACCAAGAGTAAATAAGTGCTATTTTGAAAGAAATCCAGAAAGTCACATTTATAGTAAAACAACCAAACAAGGCTTTCAAAACCATTTATCAATATCATTTTAGCATAACCATTCCATGGTTCACAACACACACACCCATGAATTCTTCTTTTAACAGTTCCATACCCATGAGCGGTCTCTCGTCCAATTAACTTATGTCCCAATAAAACACACACCAAATTCAGGGTCACACACCTTATAACCTAATGGTACATGTTCCATATTTAGGGGGATTTCAAACATGAACTCCCATAACAGATATATTCCAAGACCATTCAAATAACAAAATTCAAACCATTTTAATAAAACCATTCTTTTATTAAAAACCATACAACAAACCAATTCTAAGAAACCATTCCATTTCATTAAAATTATACCTTTCATTGAGATCACTTTCATCAAATACATTTTTCATAATTACATAAAAAATTCCATTTCAAAATTTCATATTTAAATCGAGCATAAAACACATTATTCACAAGCACCAATTTTTCAGATTTCTACAACCATCACTTAAATGGGTTTCAATAAATCAAAAAGCATCCAATATATAATAAAATCCACACAAAATAATCAATTTGAAACCATTTCATTTTGTTATAGTAATAGGAGTCTAGAGTGAATCCACCTACCTCAATGGTTTTGATGAAAACTAAAAATGAATGAAGAATGCTCATGAAACTAGGTCGATTCTCCAAGAAACCACATTATATCTCTTATCCTAACATGATCAAGGCCAAATATCAACTTATTTGGAATACATAATCTTATATATAATCACATCAGGTGTAGATCTATGAAACTGAGATAAGGGGATAATTATATCAAAGAAATAATGGAAAGAACCATGATGAATTTTACTTATCGTAAGATTCAAGCTTGAAAATGCCAAGGGAGGGATAAATATTGACTCTGAATTGCTTGGTAGAGGTTCTAAAACCATCAATGGAGATAAATACCGAATTAGGGCTGAAAAGGAGAAAAAAAAGGAATTAGAGGAAAAAACAAGAGAGGTCTACTTTTTTAGGATCTCACATAAACCTTGTGCATAGTTAGTTCACAGGATTAAACAAACTGTTCACTAAATGTGTGTTAGATACTGCCTCTAGATAGATCTCGTATGAACTCCTCACATGGTATCCCTAATCATGAACCCATCATGTCAAGGCTACTGTCCATCATCTACAATTCCATATAGTTTCTCCTAGGATTACACATAGTTTAGACAAAACATGTGCATCTCGTGCACCTTCCCTTTATCCCCAAAACTCCTTGAAAATTATCCAAAATCTCACAAGTTTCACCATTATACATTATAAACATAAAAACATAAATAAAGGGTTAAATAATAGAAACTATGTGTAAAACACATTCAAATGGATCTATATTATTCCATTTGTGGAAAAGTTTCATAACACCTACATGCTGAGAAAAATTGGTAAACATAAGCTATGGGGGCCTGAAATGGTCAACGATATGGTAGAAAAGGTGGGGAACATTCAGAAACACCTAATGAATTCTTGAATTTGACTGAAGATCTATAAATATAATCATCAATGTGATAAAGATTTTGAGTTTAGAGACATGGTATTCTCCATGAATCTCGATGGAAGTGATTCATTATATTTGGGAATAAAAAAAATCTATGCCCCTGGTACATCAGCCCCTTGGAGATTATGGGTCACATCAATGTAGTAGACTATTTACACAAACTCCCATTAACCTAGTCTCATGTACATGATGTATTCCATGTATCCATTTTGAGAAATTAAATACCACATCCCTCACATGTACTAAATTTAGAGGAGGTATATCTGTAAAATGATCTCTCTTATGAGGATCCAGTGATTATTTTAGACTATATAGATAATTATCTATGAAATAAGACATCATACCTAGTCAAATTACTCTAGAATATCCATAAATACGAATAGGGGACATGTGAACTAGAGGAAAAAATAACAGATAATTACCCTCACCATTTTTTACTTTTTTTGTAAAATGAAATTTTTATGGAAATATTTCTTAATGGGGGAAGAATTTAATAACCCACAATTTTATCAATGGAATTTCCAATATAAAATGTATTTCATATAGTATAATGAACAAAAATAAAATAGATAAACCAAAAAACATTATTCTCATAAATGAATAATTATGAATTACACATAAAATAAATAACAAATAATTCCAAATAATACAGTGGGATAATAAATATAATATAATTATATAATTATAAGAGAATTTTGTTTTACTCGATTCACCAGAATGATCTCAATAATGAATAATGATATAGAAAATAAAATTAATGATTAAAATAAAAATATAATTATGAATCTTAAATTATACATATATATATATACTTGAGGGAATGTAGTATTGAATAATTCGTTAGTGTAATAAGAGGTTTTTATATTAATTAGTAAACCCATATCACAGTTATAAATCAGACTATTGGAATAGTAACCATGTCAATGGAATAGTAATGTGACCTTTATAAATAGTAATATAGTCATTTGAATAATAACCTCATCTATGAAAATTTAATATATTATTTTGGTATCCTATATATGGAAAATATTATATATTTATATCATGGTACAAGAATATAGATGTTTTAAAATTGAAAAATTAAGTGTTAGTATTTTTTTGAAATATAACTGTTCTATTTAAAATATTATTGTTAATATAATGAATTAGAATAAATTTTATTTAAATATATTGAATTCATAAATTAATTATAATTTTTATTATAATGATAAGATAATTTTATTACAACATAAATAATTATTTCAATGTGTCATAAAATGTATTATAAAAGTGATATTGATATTTTTCAAATAATTTAGGATTTTTGCTAAAAATTATGTTTCAGATATATAGAAACATTTTTTAAAAAAATTGGATTCAATTTTTCAATTATACACATATAAAAATTGTTTTGGTAAATATTTTATATTTTTCTTAAATAGTTGAATTTGTGGTGAATAATGAAATACGGTAATTTAAAGCATTAAATTTTTTTATCCAAATAAATGTATTTCTATGTCATGGATGATTTAATCCACAATTATATCAATATAACATTACCTTGATACTGTATATAGTCACATGAATCAATAATAATGATATTTTTGAGACAAAATAATTAACTAATTAATATAATAACAAGAAATACCCCGCTCCTCCTCATATAAATACTATCCCTCACCACCCACTATCCTCACACAATATATGATTTGAGGATTTATAATATTCGATATGATTCCCTTATCGAATATCTTACCAATATCCTAGTATTTTTTTCACACCCAAAGACTAATTCCATGTTCCTTACGTAGTTTTTCAACGAGAAAACATTCATGAGGTAAAACCATCAATATTTCTATTTTAAATTCATTCTTTCATCTACCTTATCCAAAAAAACCCAATACGATGTTTAATGATAAATATAGTATGATATATATACTATATTTTTTTAATTTAATATCAAATGAAAACTTCTTTCTCTTTAACTTTTATTCTAAGCATGAAACTATTGTTCGTTATTTGTCGATTAACTACCTTCATGGATAGTGATTTTTTATTTCCCATTATCATTTTCATGATAGGTTAAAATTAAAATATATTTGTTTAAAATTAAATAAAATTTTATAATTTAATTGTTCTCGTGTTTAGGAATCAAAATATGTCCATAATATTATATATTACAAAACTATCTCTTGATAGTCAGTGTAATCGACAAACTAAACGAACCAAGTAATGTTAACATTTTTACTAAAAGAATCAACCTAGATTTGGAACAAAAATAATAATTGAGACCATTAATTTTTTCAAAGGTAATTAATATTAATTAATTACACTTTTTTAGTTTCATTCAAAATTTTCTTAAACATCTATAATTATCCATAAATTATTCGACTAGGACACCATAAAACAAATAGTCTTGGAATGATGAAATTGAACTTTGTAACTCATAAAATTAACCATAAATGAACATAATAAAATTATAATAAATTAACATATGTTAAAGGGGATTTTGATTAAATTATTAATCAATCTTATTTGATTATACATGATGTTATTTTTATACAAAAAACTCATTCGTACATAAGGTAAATGATCCTTCCAAAAATATATATTTTCTTTCAGTTATTATTTCACTCAGTTTTCCTCAACTTATCTCTTAATAATTCTTGTAAACTTATGTTATATTATATTTTGATGTACCACATGTATTTATTTATCTCAATTAATAATTTTTATGGGAATTACATGTTTTAAAAGGTTAACTTCTACATTCTTTTTGATAGGAAAACCTAATAAAAGGGAATTTATTTGTTTCTTACTTATTTTCATATACACACAATAAACTATTATAAGCCTAATTTTTTTAATAAAATCACTAAATTTATAAATAAAATCTATTTTAGTTCATTTATGAGTTTTTTTTATAATTATGCATTTATCCACTTTAAATTCTCATTATTTTTTTCCCTAAAACTTTACTCTAATTGCATATTTCTAATGTTTCCTAACCACGCTTTTTCATGATTTCAATTTAATTGGTCATAATTATTCTTGATATATCCAAATGTTTAAATTATAAATGACATAGAATTATAAAATCCTTAATTTTATGGATTCCATTATTATACTACCTTTGGTTATTCCTTTTGACAAGATTATAATACTCATTTCATTTTATGGTTAACACTTATGTTTATTCCTTATGTTTGATTCTTTGTGTGGGAAACATGTTCATGACCATGTTATGATGGGTGAGCCCATATAGCCATCTAATTTATCAGCTAAGGTTTTTGTCTCATGGGATGTTATGTATAGGATTAGGTAGTAAAACAAATCCATTATAAGAATATATCCACCATGTGATGCCATCTTGGAAAATTTCCTTAACTCATTTTTATGTGATGTTATGTGTTGCTATAATATTTCTTTATTTCCATGATCACATGATTCCGTATTATATATTTTAGACCTCTATATATTTATTCATTAACTAGTCCTTATGTGTTGTCATGTTATACCTTCTAATGTCGTGTGTTTTGTTTATTTTATATGTTTATTCTCTTATTGTGTTTTTAGATCATTTCATTTATATATATATTCCCCAATTTATCCTTTTAAGATGTTGGATATAAAATTAATTTATTATCAAATTATCTATATTAATAAAATTATTTTTTATTATGGTTTATTATTTTCTAATAATATACCTTTTCATCCAAAGGAACTAGAATTTTAAATCCTTGGTTTGTATTTATTGGATAAAAATGCTTAAAATAATGTAATAATATGTGTAAAAGGATAAGGTTACTTTAAAAACTCTATGATTAACATAGGAATATGATAATTCAAAGTAATAAATGAATTTTTTAATGAAAAATATATGCTATTTCCTGAAAACAGAAGAGAATATATTTATTTAATTATTTCTTTTGAATTAGATGTAAAAAAATTCAAAAATATTAAATATATTACGATATGAAAATGTTTTATGGAATATATTTTTTTTAATTAAAATATTAGTTTCCTATAAAAGATCTATTAAAATTAAATGTTTTTGGATCTTCCAATTTAAATACTTGAAAATGTTTGAATGGTATTATTTTTTAAAAGATAATAAACCTAAAGAGTCATATATATCATTTCCTTTGGTAAGAACATCTGGAAAAATTTAAATTTTACGTTTAAATTTTTTAAAAATTATGAAAATTACATGGCGAATAGAAGAAAGGTAATTATTTGATATTTTTATGTCCATATCCAATTTACAATGACTTATTTTCCTACAAATAAATGTAATCCATTTTTAAAATTCGTTATTTATTGTAAATTGATTCAAAACTTAAAGTTTCATTTTATTTTGATAATCTTATGTTATAAAGGTTCTATCTTTTAAAATCATGAATTTCATAAATTATATGTCAATAATGTATATAATAAAAATTCTTCTTCCCTATGGAAAGGATAATAAAATGGTGTGGTAGAGTAGAGAAATAAAACTATATTGGAAATGGATAAGAAAATGAAAATTCAGTATATATGTAGTAAATAATTATCTGGAAAAGATATTAATATAACTTTTTATGTCAATAAAAAAATTATTAATTGGATATTATTAATGGAAGAAAAATGAAATCTCTAAGGGAAAGAATCCTATAATTGGATACATTAGATTATTTTTTATAAATTTTTACATTATATTTACCAATTATACATTATAAAAGTATGATTAATAATATAATAAATGTATTATTATAGGTTATTATAATTAATGTTCGGAAATTAGATTTCATAAATAAAATACATCAGTTGTTGGGAAATATATTCATTTTAAATTTTAGTAAAACATTAAAAAATAAATAAAAATTAATTTACATTTGGTTGAAGAAAAAATTAGATATTTTTTCATATGATATATGAAAAAATATGATTTGGCAGTATCATGTGATGTTGTTAATCTCTATCATGAAAAATACTTAAAATTTTATTATTTTATTAATTTTTTTAAATAAATTTTTTATGTAAAACATGTTTCAGATATAGATTTTCCTTATAAATTTTTTGATTTTATCAAGAATCTATTTCTTATTCTATACCTAAAAGTATAGAAAATTATTTCTGTGATTAAAATTAATTATTGATATATATAAATAGTTAAATTAGATTGATAGAAATATAGTATAGAACTATGTAAAACCACCTAAGGAATAAATTGTTTTAGAATCAAATGATCTTTAGGATCAAATTCGATGATTAATATAAAATAATTGGAATCAAGGATAAATTGGTGGTTCAAGTTTACAAACAAAAATAAATGATTAATTTTAAAGAATAATTTTCCCTATTACAAGAAAATAATCCACATGGATTTCATTATCCTATGCATCTCATTTGAGAATGAATATTTCTCTAATAGATTTCAAATGTTAATTTTTAATGGATATGTTTATGAAAATTTTTATATATGATAACCCCAAGGTTTTGATAATGAATAAAATCCTTTCCATGTTTTAAAAACACAATATAATTTATGGTTTAATGAAAAACCCTATAGCATGGTATAAAAGGATCTTTTTATATCATTTTGATAATTATTTTGAAAAATGTAGAGCTAATATAATATTTATAATTAAATTTACCTTCTAATGTGTTAAAATTATAAAAATATATGTTGATAATGTTTTTTTAGATGTTTATATTATAAATTTTTTAATAAATATTCATTTTTGATGAAATTTTTTATAACATGAGTCTAATGGGATAGTATATAATTTTTACATGATATATAATTTATTAAATAGTTTTTTGGAATTTTTATAAATAAATAAATTTATGAAAATGATTTATATGAAATATGTATCATGTAATCAAGAAAATTTACTAATAAATTAAGGATTAATCATCTCATCATTATAAGGATAAATATAATAATATTTTTACATTAAAAAATTTATAGATTTTATTTTCTTATTAATGTACATTATTAATTATAGGATCCAATTTATATTTGTTTTTTCATGTGTGAATAATTTTGAATTAATCTCATAGAAATTAATTTAAAATTAGCTAAATGAATTTTTGAGTGTTTTAAAGGATCTTTGAATGTTTTTTGTTTTATCTTTCCCATACATTATTTTAACAGACATGTTTTTTAGATTTTTAATTTAGTGGTTGAAAAATAGATTAAGATTTAACAATATTGATGTTTCACATTCCTAATAAATATTTAGTTTCATGTATTTATAGGAAAAAAATTTAGATACATTATCAACTGCTAAAAGTGAGTATATTCCTAATGCATCTTGTTGCTCACAAACATTATGGACCTATGTGGTCTTTCTGGTTTTGTTTTTAGTTTTTAATGGAATCAAATTTTTTGTTTTAATATTTCCATGATTTATATTTCTAAAAATTAAATACAATATTTTATTACGAAATAAATATATATATTATTCCTCTAATATTGAAATTATATTTAAATAAAAATTATAAATTTGGAATCTATTTCAATATAAAATTATCTTGATATTATTTTTTCTAATCCACTAGATTTAGAAAAGTTTGATACAATTAAAAATGAACTTGGAATGGTATAATTATAATGCATTTTAAATATCCATGTTTTTAGAGGTTTTTTTTATTTTTTAAATCTTGATTTTAAATATTAAAATCTTTTGTAGAGTGGTTTTTGTTCAGAACACATTTCATATTATTTATTTACATTTTGTGGTTTCTGAATTTTTTTTAATGATATTGGTTTATAAATTATTTATATATGATAGGTTTAAATTTTTTATAATTTTTATTATAATTATTAAATTTTGAACAAGAAAACTTTTCTTATATCATACAATTTGTTTGTATTTTTTAAATATATTTTATCATTATAAAAAGATTTAATTTAGTGGGAATAGAAATTGTTTTATGTTACTTTCATAATTGTTAGTTCCATTAAATAAAATTATTTTGAATTTTTTTGGGAGAATATTTACACATTAAATTTATTTTAATTTAATGTTGTGAAATCTTTTTCATTTCATCTTCTAATCAATTTTAAATAGGGGATGTAACATCTAGCCCTAGTCTAGGACCACTGAGCACTGATTAGATTAGAAATTTCACTATGTGACCTTATTCAAACCTCACTATATTCTAGAGGCTGATAACTAGAAACTGTGGGCTAAGGTTATATGGGTGGGAGACTATTTCCTCATATTAGAGCATAATAACATTTAAAACAAAGACAATCTGAAATATATTGATATCCTAGTAAAAATAAACACTATAATGTTACAAAAAAAGAAAACCCAATCATATATCAATATGAGATAAATAAATATCATGAATTCACACATTCCAAGTTCATGCCATATTAAATGAAATCCAAATAAACCACAAATAAGAAACTAAAAATTCCCCAAAAATATTCATGAGTACTTTTATATTCCCATATACCTCACTCCATCATAACGTTCCAATGACTAATTAGTAATTTGGAACATGAGAATGTCCTATAATATAATTATGAATTCTACTTGGGTAATAGGTGGTATCTCTGGTAGTGTGTTAGTAAGACCTAATAATCCCCCAAAAAATTATTATCTATATAAACATTGATTATAAAGTGCATGCTCATGTACTATCAGGAGAAGAATAGGGAAACCCACTAAACTAGGACATGAATAAGCCATGAAATGGACTTAGAGGAACACTTAATTCCCTTGGGTTGTTTACTAGCACTCGAGCATCGATAAAGATCAAGAGGAAATGATTTCTCTATGAGAGTGTTTAGTCAAACCAAAGTAGAGTTAAATAATCCATAAACTATTAGTATACCAAAAATAGAGATCTAGAGAAAATATCCATGTGGTAGAAAATAATCCACAAACATCACAAAAACAGAAAGACAACACAAATTCATGTTCTCCAGGAAACAGGTGGATCACATAGTCCACTTGTTAATCTGAACATCCACAATCATGCTCTAATAAAGACACACCATATCCTAAAGATAGTTTACCTTTATTGGACCTGTAAATATAAAATATACAAAAACTCAAAAGAAATGGTAGTGTGTGATAAAAACAAACACAATAGGATATCAAGAAGCATTATCTAACAAATCTATATAAAATAAACTACTAATTCATATTTTAATTGAGAAAGGAGATGTTAATCCTTTAACAATTCATAAAAAATATTCTTTTCACGTTATTTCAATGGAATGTAGAAAATTAGGTTCAAATGAGCATTTCAATCAAGCATACATGAATAAGTATTCATTTCAAAACTATAATGAATTAATCATTTCATTGACATTAGTATGTAGAAATAATTTATACTAATATTCATTTATAACTCCATGGATATATGTCTTAGTGTTAGATAGAAAAATTCACAAGGTTCTACAAAATCCTGGATAAATAAAGGAACCTCAACTCTATCTATTAAAACTCAATTCAGGAACACAAATCATAGATCAAGGTTTGTGGAAAATTCTGGAATCAAATTAATCCATTCATCCAAGTTGATTTTCCCAATAACTCATGTTAACATAAGGATTTATATGATGATTGTAGAATGGTAAATAATTTGTAACCTACCCCTTAAGACCCAAAAATCAAGTCTTTAATCATTCAAGACATCCTAAATTGAAAAATCACATCCAATAAGAGACACAAAGTCACCTATATTACATATTTTTTCCAGACTAGTCACTAAATAAAAATCATAATTTTCCAACACATGAATTGATGGGAAACCCAGATCCACACAAGATGGGAAATAACACCTATGTGTAAATAAAAATCAAGAGTTAATTAATTCGACATGATAAATCCTAAACAAATAAAAAAAATGGCAATGAATCCATAAAATTTATATTTTCAAATTATATTCATGTAGAGAAAAAACTCAAAAAGGAGGAAAATAATCCAGAAATAGTAGAAAAAACCCAAAGATGACATCAATTCAAGATGTCTTCATATAAATTGGGTCATAATATACACTAATTACTAGTAACTACCAATTACTAATTATTATAAAAACACACCATCTCTAAATGACACTTTTTATTTACTTAAACCTAGAAAAAAATTCTATAGAGTCCCAAAACAAAAACTACTTTGTGAATAAAACGAGTCTAGTCAGATCTCATCCAGAAATCCATTGGAAATATATATCGAATTAAAAAATTTCCCTTATTTAAGATTATGCATAGAATGAAAATATTTTAAAAATTATAATAAATCATTCATTAAAAATAATTTCAATGGAATATACTATAACAAGTAAACATGTGAATTTCTATAAAATAGACATGAATAACAATTATTATCAAAACATAAATAAATAATTTTTTTGATAAAAACATAAACGTATAAATCATTTTTATTACTTTTTAATCATATAACCATGGATACAAGACTTGTGGTTAGATAGAAAAATCCAAATGACTCCTAACAATATTTTTAAAATTTAGGTCATAGCGAGTACGCACATCCATAGATATTAAGTCTATGAAGGATTAGAAGGCCAACCTAATAAATAAAATAAACACCCTTATCAATTTTGGTTTTAATTTTTCTCATCAATCTATTTCTCGGTAGAGTAAAACATGAATACCATGTATATCAATATTCTTAACTACCCTTGATTTTAATATCATAAAACAAAATAAATCTATTATAAAATCATTCATATCAAATTATTTTCATCTATTATTGTTCAAGTATCCCAAAATCATGTTTTAGACAATCCATTTATTTTCAAAAAAGAACATGAAATTAATTTCATCAAAACACATGATTGTGAAAACATTTCATTTGGACTTTAAATCAATAAAATATATCATTTATTCAGTTATCAAGAATCATCACCAAAATAATCCTTTAAAAACAATTTTAATTTTAAATAATTTTCTAAAAATCAACACTTCATTATAAAATCTGAATTAAACATTATTTAGAAGAAACCATGATATTTAAAAACATTTATCACGAAAAAAACATTCATAAAACAATTTAAAATCCATTTAAAGTGGATCAATAAGCATCAGTTTCTATTGATAATAATTTCATTATAAGACCTACTACATCAATTTCAATGTCACCCAAAAAATAAAGAATCATAGAAAACCTATTAGAAAGAGGAACCAAAAACAATTCGACGGGTAAAACTAAAATTATCACACATTTTTTATGGAATACCAACCACTAATTTATGTACACCAATATCCCATTATGGGAGAAATAAGAATTCAGAAAATGGAACCAAATCTCATTTGGTAATTTATAAAACTACCAAACCTCCCAACATGAACACATATAATCTAAAATTATAGTGAAAGTGTTGAGAATAAATAATTTAACTAAATAAAAATGGGTGATTAGACTCAATAAATCCTTATATTATGTTTATATGTGGCTGGATTTATAACCATAATAGATCAATGATTAATTTGGTTGTTTCAAATTTGAATCACCTTCCACACACCCTCATCCACTCCCTAGTTATTATATCCATGGTTTCTTATCCAACCATTGAATCGAACTACATGATAGTGAAATTAAATAATATGTAGTGTATAGGGTTACTACTATAATTCCATGCCCTAGTCCATAATATTTTTAGTGTTTCCTGTTTTACCATAGCTACACTATGACCATAGGGTTTCCATTTTTTCACCAAAAATTCTTGTAAATCCATTTATAGGTCTCTATAATCCTCCAATGACCATGGAATCGAAAATTAAAACTCCTAGATCATATAAAAATATATTAATTTAAATAATATTATATAAAACAATAATTTATATGTTACATGTTTGTAAAAAAATTATGTAACAATATAGATAAATAAGTTATCATCAAACCATGGGTTCCATGATGAGACCTGGGATCAGACATACCTACTTAATACTATTATATATGTCTTTGACTATTATATATCATAAAAGAACAATTGAATAAAAATGTATTTCTAAATGGCATTCAAAAAATTTATTTGTTAAGTGTCTAAGGGTAATTTACAAAATAACTACAAACATTTTTCATAATGCTTTCAATTTGTATTTCAAAAAGGTATTCCAAATCATGAGTAATTATGATTCTATATGGGATTTTCTAAGGGAACACCATATTGTGTGTTATAATAATTCTATGGAGGATTTCTCGAAGTAAATCCTAACTATTATTCATATCAACTCCATGGTGATTTTCCCTAAGGCACTCCATACTATGATTCATAACCAGACCAAGGTGGATTTACCCATTGAAATTCAAACAATGAGTAATAATGAGAAAAATTAGTATTTTCTTAAATAAATCTAAACACTTATTCATAACATAGGTAAAAAATAAATCGAATGAAACGTATATTTAAAAAAAATCATCATGTCTGACCTGATATTTATATGCATTAAGATTAATCTCTCTCACACACAAGGTCTCATGTTTCTCATGTTTCATGGTATTTGGATGCATTCCATTCCATATTTTGGTATGAAAAACATTTAATTAATTATTTAGATAAAGTTCATAGTGTGTTGGTGTGATCACACATCATAAACACAATAGAAACATTAAGAATGCAATTATAAATCAATAAGGCCGCCTGCATTATGATTATAGATATATACCCATTATGCGTCAACTATGGATATAGTTTTATTTGATGTAAAATATATAAACCAAAAAAAAATAATAAAATTGAGTATCATGGAATGATATCTCAAGAGTTTGAAATATACAAAGGATGTAATAGAGAATGGTAATAGATTTACTCTATATATCTCTTGAAAAAAATGACAAATGAATTAGAGGAGACATAATGGATAAATCATTAAAGTATTTATGATTAATGGAGGGTGATAATATGGGAGGTTCTCACTAAAATATCCAAATCAAATAAAGATTTTAATTTATAAATTGATAAGGTAAAAGGTTTTATTTGACACTTTTTAGGAGGTCACATGGGTTTTCTACCTAGTTTTCCAAACCATTAACCAACTATTTGGTTCACACTGTTTAATAATCCCCACCTTTCAAGGCTATCTCACATAGTTAGGAAACCCATATTCCAAACTTGTTAAATACCTTTACAATTTTTTAGAGGTTATTAATGGCTCGTACTGGGGTTTTTCTGAGTTTGGGAAATCAAGTAGTTTTCCATTTTCCCTTCATGGATTAGGCATATAGTAAACATTAATCATGATCTAACCATGATTCATTTTATATAATTCCACATTATCATTATTTGGGGTAACAAACATTTTTTTGTATGAATATTTTTTTTAAACTATATGTTTAAAAATATTTTTTTTCTATTTTATTGAATTGAATATTTATTCAAAAAAAAATCATACAATATATGAAGTAGAATAACAACATATTAACAATTCATAAGTCCAAAATTACATCAAATTCACATAATACTATGTATTACATTACAGGTATTGTTACTTAACATGGTTCATTACATCAATTAAAAGTGAAATGGTAAATAGGTTAGAATAGATATAAAATAATAAAATATTCATAAATTTGACATCTGATTGATTATTGTTAACTATTCAGATCACCAATAGAAAAAAATTAAATAATGAGAATGAAAACCATTATAGGATAAATGATTAGGTAAATATATAATATAGATTAAAGATTATTTCTTGCAAAGTGACAGTGTAATGAATGGGTTATTTAGTTAGTGTATTTATATTTTAATTAAATATGGCCATTAAAAATATATTTATTCAAAATATTTTCATTGTAAAAATAATTGTTCAGAATTTTATCCTTAGATATACAACCAATAGGTGACATGAATTCATGTATTATTTAGTTTTAAATATAAAATTATATAAATTAGAATGAAATAAAAATATTATATTAAAATATTATATATAAATATGCATGTGTGTATTATGCACAAGGATTAATATTATTTTTATTAAAATATTATGTGAGATATATTTTAAAATAAAATAAATATTTTAATATTAATGGTTTAGTAAAATTAAATTAGATAATATAAAGATTCAATTGAATTTCTATTTGTATTTTTTAAATCATATTTAATACAAAATAATATATTATTTCAAAGAACAAATTTTTAAATAATTTTTTATTTTATACAAATTAATTAAAATTACTAATTTTAAAATATTATTATTTTATGATCCTTTATATTATATTTTAAAAAAATAATATTTTAATGACATAATGTTTTAAAACGCCATTTATCTATTAAAATATATTTTCCATTTATTTCATATCTTAATTCGAAATAAACATATAAATTTTATAAATTTTAATATATATAATGAATGTGATTTTTTAATTTATGATTTCAATAATACCTTTTGAAAAAAATTGTGATTTTTTGAAATCAAATTATTTTTAGGTGAAGAATGAACATTTTCATTTTTACAATTACCATGACTTTTATGTCATCATTAATATATTAGTATGAATAATAGAATTATGAAATAGTTTTATAAATATAAAATTTATTTTATATATGGAATTATAAATATAGAAATGTTTCTTTTGTCGAAAAACCTATCATTGATATTTTGAAATTCTGGTTACTTTTTATCTAATTTTTTTTTATTTATAGTACACAAATATTATATTAATAATAATTATCATTTTTATATAGTGAATGTAATAAAATGGTTTCAAAATTTAGAGTTATAATGTATATTATATTTAGCAAGGGCAATTTTATTTTTAGGCACAAAGTAAAAAATACTTAGTTAAAAACTAATTACCATAATAAAATCATAAATAGTAAAAGTAATACATCTAGGGGTAGTGGGATTGAATATTTTTTAAAACAAGTATGTAATTTTATTTCTTAGAATTTATCTAACTTATCTCTTCTAATATCTATTATCTTCAATTCTTGTATCCACATGACTTGTATATAATGTGATCCCTTTATATTAATTGGTTATATTTACAAAAAATCCTTTCTTGACAATTATAAAATCGACCTTACACCACCCCATCATGGAAACTCAATAAATAATTTTTCCTATTGAAAATATAACATAGTTAATTAATTTATAATTATATTTCACTCCCTTAAGAACTTGTTCATAATATATTGTTCATTGGGTTCCATATTGAAGAAGTAATTGAAGAAAAAGTAATAAATATCAACGTACGTACTTATCACACTATAATATTTTTCATTGTATTTCATTTTCCTATAAATTTTTATTACCCATTATGAAATGATAATATTAGTATTAAATATATAATTAAATGAATTTTTTTATGATATATAAACTATTTACCCTTTCCCTTCATCACTTATGAAAATAAAAAATGTCAATCATGTTTACATTTAGACTATCACCTCCAAGACACAATGTGTTTAACATTCCATCACCACATTACATGGATGGTACCAATATGGAATTTAATATATAATAATTTTATTTATATAATGTATTGTGTTTTTAAATAATATTCTTTATTATACATTTATCTTTCTCTATGGAAAGAACTAGCATCCATGCATATGTTTTAATTATCACCTCCATGAAATGTTGTATTTAATCATTAATTATCCTATTTAATGGATGATTCTATGACTATTATTATTGTATAAATATTTTATTTATTAAATATTTAAGGTTTTTTTATGTTAAATTTGGAATACTATTAATAATATGGGCAATAAACAACAATTTTAAATTAAAATGTCCAAAATAAGCATACTAAGAAGGAAAAAATATTACTTTGTTTTATTTAATAAAATCATAGAGGTTACATTATTCATTAATTATTTACAATTATAATATATCTCATTAATATATAATAAATATGAGTATAATTTTTATAGTATAATATTATTACAAGTAAATTAATTCACAACCATCCTTTAATTATAGAATGGTTTTTTATTAGGTTTGTGTAATCACCAATAAGAAAAATTAATTAATTTCATATCATGGATAAACAAGGGACCAAAATTTATAGTAATATATGATATTAATTATTCAATAATTAATGTTTATGGTTCTATAATTATTATATAAAAATTGAACACATTATTAAGGAAAACACCTATCACTCACTAAGAATTAACAAAACATGATCATCACTGAATTCATCATTATGGATTGTAACTAAAACTATTATATAATTAAATTATAACATTATAATTAAAAAAATATCATGAATTAATGAATCTTTTATGATATGGGAACCATAATTTTTGAGTGAAGAACAAATAAAAAGACCATTATTTTAAAATGAGCTGAAAATGATCACATATGATATTGACAGTGGATAATAACTTAGTAATATACAAGTAAGGAATAAGTATAACGAATTTTATAAATATTTATATCTTTTAATAAAGTAATTAAATAGGTAAATAGGATATATATTTTTTATATACATTTGTATTGATATTGTTCAACTGTGTAGGAGTAAATTTATGGGGTTCTTATATAAAATTTTATTTCATGAGACATATTTATTATTGTGCAGCATAGCCCATTTAATGTAGTTTTATTACAAAAGAATAAAATTTTTACCATATTTATTTACTTCATGGGGTTATAATATATATATATAATTTAATTTATTTAAATGTAATATTTTAAAAATATAACTATGATGTGGTCAGTTTTGATTAAATTCTTACTCAGACGGTATGGATTTTTGTTTATATTCATAATTTGAAAAAAAATATTATATGATGTATAATATATCTGGGTAATTTTTATTATTTCAAAAAAACCCAAATTATTTTATTTGGATATCCATGGGAATTTATAGTACCCTCTAAATTTAATATCCCTTTAACTCATGGATAACCCATTTATTCCATGTAAGTGAAACTAATCACCTATATTATCTTAAATCAAAACATCCCTTTGTACATTTATGTATTAAATAGATTCTTTTGAAAATTTCTTCATCTTTGAATCAATAATTTTTAATCTGATTTTCTACCATATATAACATAATTATATGTTATAAATAAATTGTTAATATTTTACAATTGATTCATTTTCATCAATGTTGAAAAATATTTTTTTTTGTTTTCCATTTGAAAATATAATTTTGTCATCATTGAAATTTTCTAAGAAACATAATCTATATGTTTTCATGTCTTGTAAAATAATTCTTTATCCTCCTTGTTTTATATATGTTTTCCAATTATTTATTAATTTTTCTTATTTCCAATTATATATTTTTAATGTTCCAAAAATGTGTTTCTTGCCTATGTCAATATAATTTGACATATTTTAGGTTTTTTGAAGGGTATTACTATATTATTAACATCCACATTTTTCACTATGGATGGATTATCAAATGTCATTATCTTTAAAAGGAGTTAATTTTTTCCTCTTTATTCTTTCTAGTGCATCCATAATGAATATGCATATCACTATTTATAATTATTTTCTATTGTTAATGCCATGATTCTCATTTCCTTGATTGTAGGTTGTTCACCTAAATTAAATATATTAATTGATTGGGGGAGATTATTGACTATATTGTATAACTCTTTTATATGTGATGTATACATTTCAATTTCTTGTCGTTATAATTTGTGGCTATTTAAATTGAAAATTTTATAATCTATTTAGATACCCATTTATTTTACATGGTTCAAACATGTTATCATTGTTGATTGAATTGTTAATTTCATTCTTATGTTAATGCATTTTTAAAGGACCTGAATCCTATTATATTTAAATAGGTTATTTTATATGTGATGAATGAAACCCATTTTTGTTTCATGTTTCATTTATGATACATAGAATTATTTATTTCATGTTATACTCATATGAATCTATGATGATAATTTGGTTTATATATCACCCTCCAATGCATTGGAGAAATTCTTATATCACTTAAGATTAAATATTCACATGTTAATTTTTGTTTCTAGTATATGTGTGAACCGAAGGTGCATCTCATGAATTTAATGTTCCTTATATTAATGTTTTTTCATATTTGATAAAATTTATATGACATGCCCCATAATTAAACTTTTGATTCTACAACTAAATATACATATTTTTAATACATGAAATTATTTACTCAAAAAACCATGATATAATGTTTGGTGTCTTTGGTAACGAGGAACATTTAATACTAAATTCATTGAACAATAGACATTATTCCACAAGGATTCTACACATATTTAATTTCCTTTTATGTGTACCATTGATTTATATTCTTGAGTAAATGGGGAAACTTAAGGATATTGTTTTCTATAAGTCACAATAAGGGAAAAAATGTAAATAAATAATAAATTAACATCATGGGTAAACATGAGGCATGATATACAACCATAAACATGAGTAAAAGATTCATGAAATGATCATAATAACATGTATATAAGGAATAGAGATATAAGATACAATAATCAAAATCCATACAATGTCAGTCTTTATCAAAGGAACTGTTAAAATAAAAAAAATGAATAAATAAAATATTTTGGTATCATTTAAATTCAATCATTCATAATGAAATTACATATCTTGGTAATTAATATATCTCATAAGAGTAACCTATAATGGGTAAACTCTATCATCTGTTAGGAGAATCTTCCATATAAATATCTACATCTCATCACCCAATGAATTTGAGTGTTATCATGGAACAACCTTCATATTGCATAATTCACATTTTCCATTTAAGGGAATAAATAAATAAAATAATCATATCATGATAAACCCAATGTAAATTAAATGGGTATCTAATGAAATTTCATAACATTCTCAGTAAATCCCCATTAATACTCAATATGAAGTATAAGGTATTTACATCATAAAAATAAAATGGTTTATAGTTTATTCATTAATTTTGCCATATAAATTGAGGTATGGGTTTATAGAGGAATACCCATGAATCAAAATAACAATGAAAGGGTATTCAGATTGAAATTAATTGGAATAATATATTCGATTACACATTATTTATGATAAGGAAAGATAGTGGATGTTATATATCATTCCATATATAGATCATAATTCTACAATAAAATGTACACATAGGAATAAAGAAATATATAATCCATGAGGAATATAGAGATTTATAGAGATCATTTTCAATGGTTACAAATCGTTTGGTAAATAAACTATTTCAATGGATTAATCTAGCTATGTTGATGAATGGAAAACAATCAATATAGAAATAATAAGATGTTCAAATAAAAAATAAAGTACTCTATAATATTTAATGATAACTATAAGTTAGTAAGGATAAATTCATGGAAAATAGATATTAATTGAAGGAGAATATCATACCATATATGTCAATAATCTATTTTTTCTCATAATTTTGATGTCATTTATCCATTGAAAATCACCTAGGTGTTTCAAATGAGGTGTTTGTTAAAGTATACTCTCATTAAATGGGTGATGATCATGTAAAATATCAATGTCCAATTTTGGGTGATATTAACCCTAAGTGAAACTACATAGGACCACATCCACTTGAAATATCATGACATAGATATAATTTCATGGATTACCACACATTCTATTCTTTACAAAATTTGAGAGTGTTATATGGTTATGAGAGAGGTTGAGAATTAAAATGTATTAGTAAGGAAGTATAATAATATGGAATGGTGATCTATCATTATTATCATAGTAATGAAACTATATAAATGATTCATAATAACATTTTCATTTGGAATGAGAAAACATTATTTATGATCATCAATGTTATTGTAATAAAATGGTAAGGAACCCTTGTTTGGGAATAGTAATGGCTTATAGACTTTCTATGTTGTGTGGAACTAAAAAAATTCTCAATTAAGAATTATCACATTGATGATAATTCCATGAAATAAAAATTATTATAGAATTAGGAAATAAATTTAACCATATAATATAAAAAAGTAATGAGCTTTAAAAGGAATGTGGATGATTAAATAAAACTATACATTGTAAGGAAGCTTCTTAAATATATTGTGGGACTCTTTATAATATTTAAACCACCTAAGAGAGATTATTAAGGGTGATATTGAGAGTTAAATCATTATAAAATTCTTTTTTGTAGAATGTGATGAGGGTATGGTGGGTATTTATACTTGAGTATGGATCAGTATATGTGGTTAAATAATATTTATATTATTATATAAGAAATCCACATGTTGATGCAATAAATTGTTACCAATTTTCATAATTATTAATCTCTGAGAGATAGTGAGTGGATTTTCAAGGCCACCAAAAACTGAAAGATAACATCAAAGAATCCCATTTAATACACACAAAAAATAGATTACATTTATCTCAAAAAAAAATTAAATTATTGGTTCAAAAATGTAATGAGTAAATTTCTATATTTAAATTATTATTTTTAAATTAAATTTAATGATTGGTAATTTTAATTAACTGAAATAAATATTCTAATTTTTTTGTCATCCTAACATAATAATTAAGTCACAATATAACAATTCTTGTAAAGAGGCAATTTTCACTTTTACAAAAAAAATAAACTTTTCCAGAAAATTACCAAAAAATATCCCTTGGAAGATGATATGAGTAAAAAAATAAAATTTATTTTATCAAAATAATTTTGTAAATATGATAATTTTTTATTTTATTTAAAATTATTTATTGAAAATTATTAGTTTCTATAGAATAATAAACATTCTGGTTATTATAAATATTACATAGGGATTCATTAAAATGTATAATCATTTAAAAAATATTTCTATTTATATTTTAAGATAATAGATTTTATTTAAAAATACAACATTTAAAATGAAACTCATTCTTAACAAATTATTCTTATAATATCTAAAAATATTTCAATTATTATTATATCATTAAATAACCCCTTTACTATTTGTAGTTTTAGTCATCCATGATATTTTATTCTATTATCACATGTCAAAGTATCACTATATTCTCATAATAAAACATTTATTATAAAATAAGTGTTTTGTATATAACACAAAAGAATTATGAGGGAATAATAATTTACCCCCTTCGAGAATATGAATCCTTTCAATTTTACAAAATCAATAACCCAAACTAAACCCAAATTTTTATGTAAATTATAACAATAGAATGAAAAAACTATGAATATGTATGTGTAATTAATCTTATGGGGGATATAAATTATGCTTAATCTAGTCTACTGGAAGAAATTATTTATTTATCTAAGGATCTATATCCAAATATTCAAATTCTTAAAACAAAAAAAATAATAAGTTTATACTCTAAAACAAAATGATATGTCCCATACCTACTCTTTCTGATCTACTAGTACATATATATTCTTTTAATACATCACATGAATTAAAAAAAATGTCGATATATAAAGTAAAATGACTTTTGGAATTTGGTATATTTATATATAAACACATTTTACAATCAAAATGTATTCTACAAGGAAATTCCACATTTATAATATCCTTGTAATGGCCTGGACCACTTTGTTATATTCCTTTGTGAAAATATGGTGTTTGAGGTTTTCTGGGAGGTCGAGGTGACTTATCCCCAACACTTTTCCAAATTTACAGTTAGGTGAACAATGCAACAGTAACCTTCGGTGAATAGGGTCAACATTATCCTTCTGTGAACAGTGCAATGGTATCCTTAGATGAACAGTGCAATGGTAACCTTAGGTGAACAGTTTCAATATTAACCTTCTGTGAATAGTGCAACGGTAACCTTAGGTGAACAGTGTCAACATTAACCTTCTGTGAACAGTGCAATAGTAACCTTAGATGAACATTGTTTCCAGAATGGTGAGGTTCCAACGATGAGGTTCATGAACAGTGTTTCGAGAACGGTGTGGTTCCAATGGTGAGGTTCATGAACAGTGTTTCTAGAAAGGTGAGGTTCCAACATTGAGGTTCATGAATAGTGTTTCTAGAATAGTGAGGTTCCAACAGTGAGGTTCATGAACAGTGTTTCTAGAACAGTGAGGTTCCAAATGTGAGGTTCATGAACAGTGTTTCTAGAATGGTGAGGTTCCAATGGTGAGGTTCATGAATAGTGTTTCTAGCTTCCAACAGTTTCGCCCCATTAACATTTCCTTTGACGTAAAATGCATTTAAATCCTCATTTTAAGGACTCTAAGGCTGATTCAAAGGCCATAACTCCAATATTAATTATTCCTATGGGTCGGGATGTTTTTACTTGGTCAAACCACGTGGTTTAATGTAATCCACTTTTAATAGGAAATCTAGCGTATCTTAAACTATCTCTCTGTTAAATCTTTAAAAGGGACAAGATATCTTTCTCCCTTGTTCTTCCTCCTTGTTCTCTAGTGCGAGATGTTCTATCCTTTCCTTCCATCCCGTAGGAATCGTGAGATCAAAAATTTCCCCATGGATTGGTTTCCCCTTGAATTTCTTCTTGTGGCATGTGCACCCCCTACTTTGGTGCAAGCAGAAAGGGTTGATCCTTCATCAAATTAAGGTATGTTTTGTCATTGTTCTTTTGGGTTTCATCTTCTCATATTTCTCCTTTCCATATTATATCATGTGATCTCCATGATTCTAATAGAGTTTTCTTGAATTTCGATTGGTGTGGTCCTACCGTCGCATCCTCGGGTGGATGTAGTTGTCGCAAGAGGAGGCAATCGTGAACCGTTGTGGTATAAAGAATTTCAAGAACCATTTGAGGTAAGGGATTCTTTACTTATCTATTCTTTTTCATGTAACTGTATCATTAGCATGTTTTGTCCCACTGGATGAAAATTGAATTGACATAATAAATATTTGAACTGGATAAATAAATTGATATCGATCATATGTTATTGCCTCTTGTTTTTCTAGATAGTGTGATATCTATGCTCCATTTGTTTAGTTGTTTGTTCTTGATGTAAATTGGTAATGAATGTAAACAAAAATTAATTGATAATTGTTTGGTTAAAAGATAAAGAGGCATGTAAATGAATCTAGTTCTCCTTGTTGTAATTTGATGTTAATCAAATTGGCACATTAAACATGTTTAATTATTTTTGATAGCTTACTGATTAGGTTTCCCGAATTTAGAACCTATGAATAATAAATCGGTTAATTCAAGATGGATTAAAGAACTGATTGTTTGATAATTCCTTGAAGGTTTTTGAGTTTCCCTCTTGATTGTTAAAGGGCCAAGACCCCAATTGGTAAGATATTTTTTTTCCTACTGCTTGTGTTGTGATGTGAGTCTAGATGGCTGTTGTGGTATGTGGGGGCATGGAGACCTTTGGTTGTGGCAGCAAATGATGCCTAGAGTGGTGAGATGCATTGGTTTATGCATGTGGGTGTCGGGGAGGACACCAGGGATGATGGAACAGGATGGATGTGATTGTTGGATGCTTGCTCATTCTTATTGGTTGATTATATTCTTTACTTTTCCCCAATGCTCAAAGAAGCTGGTCTTGCTTACCCTTCTTACAAAAGAGGCAAAGATGCGCATGGTATTCCACGTGCTTTCTGTGTTTAGTTTCTCAATGGAGGATGGGTCTACGCTCTTGCTGTAGGAGGAAAAGATGCCATGGGTAGTACATCTACTCATCGTATTGATCCCCCTAGTTTTTAGTGTCATAGAATGTTTTTCTAGAATTCCTGTGAATATGGGAATGTAATTCTGTAATGAATTATTGAATAAATGAAGTTAACCCTTGGGGTTGGAGTTACTGGAACATAATGATGAGGTTGTAATTTTAAAGGGATAGTGGACTTTGTGTGTGATACTAACGAAGTTTAACGTGGAATTTTAAATGGTTAATTAATGTTTAAAGAATTAATTAATTTAAAGTGGAATTGATAACAAGGGAATTAAGTAATCTATTAAAGATATTTAAATGGTTGTGTTCTTATAGGATACCTAGTCTTAGAAGAAGCAGCCCAGAGTCCGAGAGAGATTAGCTGCAGTTGATTCTAAGACTAGGTTATTCCCATAGCGTGGTTGTGAGTATAATATATCTTGTACTTTTTTTGTTTCTATATGCTACTCCACCCTGTCAGTAAGGGCAGCTAACACCATGGGGATTTTGAGCCCTGGCAGTGTTTTCCCCAACATTCCAGTGGGAGGATGAATGGATGACTACCCCCTTTGGACCTGCACTCTTCTCTTGGTAGTTACTTGTGCTGGTAGGCACAACAGTTATTTTTCTCCATATATGTGTGTAGAGGGCTGTAATGGCTTGTGGTTATTCACACAAATATATTCTAGATATAGTTTCCCATGGACTACTATAGGTGTATTGTGTATAGGCTATGATTTCTTGACGATCCTTACTTGGTGTATGGGTTGTAATGGCCTGAGGTATAATACCCGATGTATGAGACACGTTATGTGGGCTGTGGTGGATCCCAGAATCTACCTGGTTACTTTGCTTACATGGACGTGGTAGTTTTTTCGCACGAGGTGCATGTTGTGGGGCTTCGCTTAGGTGTCCACGGGAAAGCCTTTTTGGAGAGAGATGCTTAGAACATGCAATGTTGGGGAAAAGTGGAAAACCAGTGGGGAAGTAGTAGCAGGGTACCCTTGATATTCTTTATTATATTATATACTCTTGTATGCATTATTTGGTGAGAGTATCCATGGTGAGGCTGCGAACATAGTATACTTGCATAGGTGACGAGTTAGTTTCACTTGTTGTTCACTGTGATTTATCATTCTTTATTTACTTTTTCATGAGAGGCTTCGGGGAGGATTCTAATGATTATACTGTTATACTCACCCTATGTATATATAAATTGCTTGTCAGGTCACTTGGAGCAGGTTAGAGATCAGGCTGGTGTTTACTAGATTGGGGTTGCCGGAGTTGTTCGGGCTTGTGGTTACTTCTGTTTTACTTTCTTTTGGGTACTTGTAGTTTTCCCCTTTCATTTTTAGTATTTTATCATGACATTTCATATGTGTACTTGGGTTTTCATTTATATTTTATATGAGTTGGAGTTGGTTGGTGTCTTTCTTATTTCTCTCTTCCATGTGTGTTCTCTTAGTGGGTAATGCCTCCCATTTGTGTTTTTGTTATACCCTCAGTGCTAGTCGCCAACCCGGGGCCTACTGGTGGTGGGACTCGGGGGGTCATTATCTCCCTTATCACATTATTGTCCCAAGAGGGGTACACTCTGTGGGGAGGGGGTCGTGACAGAGTGGCATCAGAGGTCTGGTTTAGGGATAAGATGGATATTTGTGTTAGGCACAAGTGACGTTGCATGGGTTGGTTGGGCAACAGTGTCATTCATGTTTAGAAAGTGATGTAAACACTAGAGACCGGTTGAGACATAGGCATTTAGTTCCCCCTATGATCTGATTTACGGACCTTTATGTTTACAATGGATACTTAACGAGGTGATAATAGTTGCAGGGTAGAGACCTATAGAAGGATCATGCATCATTCTTCTTTGTGCATATGTTTGAATGGGTATACGTTGGGATAGGATAACCTAAAATGAATGAAAGAAAACAAATAATTAATGTTGAGTCTTCTATATTTTAGGTTTAGGATCCCTAACTAATTATTATTTCATAGGTATGGCTCCAGGTTGACATCCTCTTCAGGATCGCATAGAAATGTCCAGAAGTCTGTTCCAGTAGATCGTCGCTAGGTAGAGGTTGAAGATGATGACACTTGGAGGAAGACACTCTGAGTGTTTCAGCGCCAGAGTCTACAGAAGTACAAGGGCTCTATTTCAGATGCAGTCATGGATGACTAGTTGGAGGAGGTCGATATAGGCTTCAGTTTTATCGGTGATCAGAAAGTGCACTCGGTGTCCTTGGTTGTGATGATGCTGCGTGGAGCAGCGAGGCAGTGGTGGTTCTTGTTCCTCGGGAATCATGAGGAGTTAGCGATCTCAAAGGAGGATTTCTAAGACTAGTTTAGAGTTGAGTTTCATTCTTCGACTACAAAGGAGTCTAGTAGCCAGGATCTTCTTGCCCTTAGACAGGGGAGATCCAGTGTTCGAGAGTTTGGAATCCGTTTTTGGAACCTTTTACAATATGCTTCATACCTGCTTCCAGATGAGGAGGTCAGGGTGAGGAATTTTGAGGAGGCTTTGTGTCCAGAGATCCAGTGCAAGGTCACCCCATTTATGCGGAAAAAATATCTTGAGGTGCTGGTGAGGGTAGAGATTGTCGGGAGTACTTTTTCCAAGACTAGATCATCACAATAGGTGAATCTTCATGATTCCTCACGAAGCAGAGCTATGGTCTGGGGTTCCTGGTTTTCAGGGAAGAAGAGTTTCTATTCATCCGAGGGTAGGTCCCAGCCCTTCACATCTCATTTCTCTAAAGTCAGTAACTCTCAGGCCTATGCCAAGGGATCAGGAACTTTTTTTATTGTGGTGGTCATGGTCATCAACAGCAGGAGTGCCTAACCTTTCATAGTATCCATCGTGCACCAGGTGCTATGCTCTAGGTTCCTCCATTGAGGCAGTTCTAGCTGAGGCAGCATCAATAGGTTCCACTAACTTTAGATCAATATAGGGTAGATGGGGAAGGTAGATGACATCCCCATGACACTCCTCATCCTTAGAGAGAAGAGCGCAGCCATGGTTGTGGTCGTCATCAGGGTCAGAGAGGTCATAGAGGAGGTTGTGTTCAGCTTCATCCTCTAGTGTTGCCAGCTCCAGGAGAGCCAGACGTCATTCGAAGTACCCTTTACTTGTTTTATACCATGGTGTATGCCTTTTTGTATTCAGGATTGACACACTCCTTCATATCACCTACCCTTGTCCATGCTTTGGGACTTAAGGTAGAGAGGCTACAAGTGCCCTTGGCATTGACTATGCCAGTTGGAGGTCTATCTGACTTGTTTGAAGTATGTAGAGACTGTGAGCTAGTGTTGGGGCAGCACCGCTCTTAGGTAGATTTCCTATGATTATGAATACAACCATATGATGTCATCCTCAACATGGATTGGTTGTATTTGATGCAGGCTATCGTGGATTACTTCAGGAAGAAGGTCATTTTCTTGGGTGCAGATGGAGAGACGATGGTGTTTGTTGGAGAGCGAGATCCTCGGATGGGTCATAGGCACATTTCGTCCTTACCAACCATGATGTCTGAGATGATGTTGAGTTCTTCAATGGTTCAGTAGTTGGCATTTCCTAGGGTCATAGAAGAGTACCCTGATTTCTTTTGAGAAGAGGTTGTAGCATTACCCCCTCAATGAGAGATCGAGTTTGGGATCGAGCTACAACCAAGAGCATCTCTTATATATATGTATCCATATAGGATGTCCCCTTGTGAGTTACGGGAGCTACGTATATAGTTTGATGGTCTATTACAGTGCGGGTTTGTTCAGCCAAGCGTGTCACTATGGGGTGCACCAGTTTTGTTTGTGAAGAAGGCTGACGGTAGTTTGCGGTAGTGTGTCAATTATTGTCGCTTAAACAAAGTGATAATAAAGAATCTCTATCATATTCCATAGATTGAGGATTTATTCAATAAACTGAAGGGTTCAAGTTGGTTCTAAAAGATCGACTTGCGGTCAGGATATCATTAGATGTGTGTGAAGGATGAGGATATCCCAAAGACTTCTTTCTGTTGTCGTCATGGGCATTATGAGTTCATTGTAATGTCATTAAGCTTGAAGAATTCTCCAAATGTGTTCATGGTATTGATGAATGTTGTGTTCTGTGAGTTCCTGGACAAGTTCGTGGTGGTTTCAATCGATGATATCCTTGTATACTCTATGTCTGAAGAAGAGCATGCAGAGCATCTACATGCTATTTTGAGAGTTCTTCGTCAACATCAGATGTTTGAGAATTTGTCGAAGTGTGAGTTTTGGGCTCGAGAAGTCCATTTATAAGGTCATGTTATGTCCCAATAGAGATTAGTTTTGGATCCATCGAATATAGAAGCAGTTGTGTCTTGGGCATCCCCCAAGACAGTGTTAGAGGTGCGAAGTTTCCTTGGTCTCACAGGCTACTACAGGAGGTTCGTAGCAAATTTCTCATGAGTTGCTACTCCTATGACAGCTTTGACCAGGAAGGATCAGGCATTCATATGGATTGATCAGTTTCAGGCAGCTTTTGAGTATCTAAAGGAGAAGTTAGTAAGTGATCCATATCTTTTTCTTCCAGCTGAGGGAGTTCAGTATAATGTTTTTTGTGACGCTTCGCATTTGGGGTTATGCTATGTTCTCATGCAGTAGAGGTCAGTTGTTTCTTATGGGTATTAGAATTTTTTTCCCCATGAACGTATCCATGCCACCCATGATCTTGAGTTGGCATACGTAGTGTTTTCTCTGAAGTTGTGGAGACACTACCTCATGGACGAGCGCTTTTTGGTTTTCACCGATCATAAGAGATTGAGGTATGTTTTCTCCCAATGTGACTTGAACTTATGACAACATCAGTGGATGGAGTTCTCACAGGAATACGACTTCAAAATATCGTATAAACCTGGAAAGGGGAATGTTGTAGCTAATGCACTAAGTCGAAAGTCACGTAGTGATGTTGTGTTTTAATACAGTGATTCCTAGAGAGTAATGGAAGAGATTTCATAATTACATCTTAATATGGTAGAAGTTGGGGGAAGAGGTTGTCTTTTTTAGATGACTATACAGTCATCCCTGGTGCAGAAGGTTGAAGAGTCCCAGTTGGGGGATGTAGAGGTGGAGTTCTGGAGAGACCGATTTTTTGTGGTGAGGCCCCTGATGGTTGTTCGGATGATGAACAACACCTAGTGTTGTATCACGAAAGGCTTGTTGTTCCTTTTATGATGTGCGAGATGGTTCTCATAGAGTTTTATAGTTCGCCTTTAGTGGTGAATCCTGGCGTGAAAAAGATGTAACAAGCCTTGAGGAGCCAGTTTTGGTGGTCTGGGCTGAAGCGTGCAGTTGCGGAGTTTGTGTCTCGATGTTTGGTCTACCAGAGGGTGAATGGAGGACACCGTGTTCCTGGTGGTATTCTCCATCCATTATATATTCCTTAGTGGAAGTGGGAGGAAATCTCAATGGAATTTTTTACTGGTTTACTTCGAGCTCAGGGAGGACATGATTCTATTTGGGTGGTAGTAGATTGTTTGGAAAAATCAGCCTACTTCATAGCGATCAAGGAGTAGAGCTCAGTGGAAGTTTTTTCAATGAAGTATCTTGAGGAGGTGGTGAGACTTCATGGAGTCCCAAGGATGATCATTTCTGATCGATATCTTAATTTTACCTCAAGGGTGTGGAGAGGTCTCCAACGTGCTTTCGGTTCTCAACCATAGCTTAACACTGCTTTTCATCCTCAAATGGATAGTCAAACAGAGTGAACCATCCAGACTCTTGAATACATGTTACGCTCTTGTGTTCTTGATTTTGTAGGTTCATGGATGAGGCACTTACTCGTGGTGGAGTTTTCTTACAATAATAGTTTTTACTCCACCATCGGTATGGTACCATTTGAAGCTGTGTATTTCTGACCATTCTGTTCTCCATTGTGCTGGACTGGGGTCGGAGAGTCAGTAATTCTCAGACTGGAACTAGTGTAGAATACAAAAGAGATGGTTCAGGTTATTTTTGTGAGGATAAAGACAACACAAGATCGTTAGAAATCAAATGTTGATCAAAGGAGGATACCCTTAGAGTTTAATGTTGGGGATCACGTGTTTTTTATGGGGACTTCCCATCATGGGGAGCGAAGGTTTGGTCGGTGGAGTATGATTTCTCCCTGGTTTGTTGGGCCTTTCGAGGTGTTAGCTCATGTTAGAGTTATGGTGTATCGAGTAGTACTTCCCCCACAGATGAGTCATATACATGATGTTTTCCATGTATCGCATCTTTTTCGTTATCTTCATAATGAATCTCACGTCATTTATTGGGGAGAGATCGATGGGGATGATGATGTGACCTTTGAGGAACGACCTGTGGAGATCTAAGACTGCAAGGAGAATGTGTTTTGCAGGCATTCTATCCCCTTGGTTCATGTCTTGTGGAGACACGGCGACATGGAGGAGAGCACCTAGGAACGTGAGTCACAGATACATGCTCAGTACCCAGATTTTTTTGAAGTTTAACTATTTTTTTGTAACAATGTCCACTTTGTGGTTAGACCTTTCATGTTTATAATAGGAATTTCTTTTGTTGCTTCTTGTGGGTTGCTCTCTTTTGAGAGGTATCTTGATGGGTGGTTGTTTAGACCCCATTTAGTTATCCCTTTAGGTGGGTTTTGAATTCTCGAGGATGAGAATGTATTCAGAGGTATCTGATGTAATGGCCCGGACCTCTTCAGTCCATTCCTTTGTGAAAATATGGTGTTTGAGGTGTTCTGGGAGGTCACGGTGACTTATCCCTAACACTTTTCAAAATTTACAGTTATGTGAATAGTAAAACGATAACCTTAGGTGAACAATGTCAATATTAACCTTCTGTGAACAGTACGATGGTAACCTTAGGTGAATAGTGTCAATATTAACATTTTTTGAATAGTGCAATGGTAACCTTAGGTGATCAGGGAAACAGTAACCTTAGGTTAACAATGTCGACATTAACCTTATGTGAACAGTGCAATGGTAACCTTAGGTGAATAGTGTCAACATTAAACTTCTGTGAATAGTGCAATGGTAACCTTATATGAACAGTGTTTCCCGAATGGTGAGGTTCCAATGGTGATGTTCGTGAACAATGTTTCCAGAATGGTGAGGTTCCAACGGTGACGCTCATAAACAGTGTTTCTAGAATGGTGAGGTTCCAATGGTGAGGTTCATGAACAGTGTTTCCAGAATAGCGAGGTTTCAACGGTGAGGTTTATGAACAGTTTTTCCAGAACAGTGAGGTTCCAATGGTGAGGTTCATGAACAGTGTTTCTAGAACAGTGAGCTTCTAACGGTGAGGTTCGTGAACAGTGTTTCCAACTTCCAACAGTTTCTCCCCTTTAACGTTTCCTTTGACGTAAAATGCATTTAAAGCCTCATTTTACGGACTCTAAGGCCGATTCAAAGGCCATAACTCATTTATTGATTATTCCTATGGCTCGGGGTGTTTTTACTTGGACAAACAATATGGTTTAATGAAACACACTTTTAATGGGAAATCAAGTGTATCTTAAACCATCGCTCTGTTAAATCTTCAAAAGGGATAAGATATCTTCCTCCCTTGTTATTCCTCCTTCTTCTCTAGTGAGAGATGCTCGAACCCTTCCTTCCTTCCTGTAGTAATCGTGAGATCAAACTTTCCCTCGTGGATTGGATTCCCCTTGAAGTTCTTCTTACTGCATGTGCACCCCCTTCTTTGGTGAAAGCAGAAAGGGTTGATCCTTCATCAAATTAAGGTATGTTTTATAACCGTTCTTTTGGGGTTCATCTTCTCATGTTTCTCCTTTCCATATTATAGCATGTAATATCCATGATTCTAATGGATTTTTCTTGGATTTCGGGAGGTGTGGTCATACCATGGGATCCTCGGGTGGATGTAGTTGTCATGAGAGGAGGTGATCGTGAACCATTGTGGTATAAAGAACTTCATGAAACATTTAAGTTAATGGATTCATTGTTTCTCTCTTCTTTTACGTGCAACTGTATCATTAGCATGTTTTATCCCACTGAATGACAATGGAACTGACAGAATAAATATTTTAACTAGATAAATAAATTGATATCAATCATATGTTATTGCCTCTTGTTTTTCTAGATCGTGTGATATCTATGCTTTCTTTGTTTAGTTGTTCGTTCATGTTGGAAATTGGTAATGAACATAAACAACAATTAATTGATAATTGTTTGGTTAAAAGATAAAGAGGCATGTAAATTAATATGGTTCTCCTTGTTGTAATTTGATTTTAATCAAATTTTCATTGTAATAATGTTTAATTATTTTTGATAGCTTACTGATTAGGTTTCCCAAATTTGGAATCTATGAATAATAAATCGGTTAATTCAAGATGAATTAAAGAAATGATTGTTTGATAATTCATTGGATAGTTCTGAGTTACCCTCTTGATTGTTAAAGGGCCTAGAGACCAATTGTTGAGATGTTTTTTTTCATAAAGCTTATGTTCTAATGTGTTCCTGGATGGATGTTGTGGTATGTGGGGGCATGGACACCTTTGGTTGTGGCAGCAGATGACGCCTAGAGTGGAGAGATGAAACGGTTAATGCATGTGGGTGTCGGGAGGACACCAAGGATGATGGAACAGGATGGATTTGATTCTTTGATGCTTGCTCATTCTTATTGGTTGATTATCTACTTTAATTTTCCCCACTTTTCAAGGTAGCTAGTCTTGCTTACCCTTCTTCCGAAAGAGGTGAATACACACAGGGTATTCCACATACTTTTCGTGTTTAGTTTCTCAAGGGAGGATGGGTCTACGCTCTTTCTATAGGCAGAAAAGACTCGACGGGCAGTAAATCTACTCACCGTGTTGAGCTCTATTGTGTTTAGTAGCATATAATGTTTTTCTAGAATGCATGGGAATATGAGAAAGTAATTATGTAATGAATAATTGAATAAATTATGTTAACCCTTGGGGTTAGAGTTGCTATAACATAATGATGAGGTTGTAATTTTAAAGGGACAGTGGACTTTGGGTGTGATGCTAATGAAGTTTAATGTGGAATTGTAAATTGTTAATTAATTTTTAAAGAATTAATTAACGTAAAGTGGAACTGATAAAAATGGAATTAAGTAATCTATTAAAGCTCTTTAAATGGTTGTTTGCTTATAGGATACCTAGTCTTAGAAGTAGCAGCCCAGAGTCTGAGAGACGTTAGCTATAGTTGACTCTAAGACTAGGTTATGCCCATAGTGTGGTTGTGAGATATAGTATATCCTATACTTTTTGTGTTTCTATATGCTACTCTACCCTATCAGTAAGTTAAACTAACACCACGGAGATTCTGAGCCCTGGGGGGTGTTTTCCCCAAAATTCTGGTGGGAGGATGAATGGCTGACTACCCCCTTTGGCCCCGTACTCTTCTCTTGGTAGTTACTTGTGTTGGTAGGCACAAAGGTTATTTTTTACAATATATGTGTGTAGAGGGTTGTAATGGCTAGTGGTTATTCACACACATATATTCTGGATATAGTTTCCCGTGGACAACTATAGGTGTAATGTGTATAGGTTGTGATGGATTGAGGATCCTTACTCAGTGTATGGGTTGTAATGGCTTGAGGTATAATACCTGACGTATGATACACGTTATGTGGGATGTGGTGGCTCCCAAAAACTACCTAGTTACTTTTCTTATGTCAACGTGGTGGTTTTGTTGCATGAGGTGCATGTTGTGGTGCTTCTCTTAGGTGTCTGTGGGTAAGCCTCTTTGGATAGAGATGCTTAGGACATGCCACATTGGGGCAAAGAAGCAAACCAGTGGGGAAGTAGTAGCGGGGTACCCTTGATATTCTTTATTATATTATATACTCTTGTGTGCTTTACTTGGTGAGAGTAGCCATGGTGAGGCTGGGAACATAGTATACCTACTTAGGTAACGAGTTAGTTTCAATTGTTGTTCACTGTGCTTTAGCATGCTTTATTTACTTTTGAACGAGAGGCTTCGGGGAGGATCCTACTGAGTATACTGTTATACTCACCCTATGTATATATAAACTGCTTTTCAGGTCACTTGGATCAGGTTGGAGATCAGGAAAGTGTTTACTAGTTTGGGGTTGCAAGAGCTGTTCGGGCTTGTGGTTGCTGCTGTTTTACTTTCTTTTGGGTACTTTCATTTTTCCCCTTTCAGTTGTAGTATTTTTGCATTAAATTTCATATGTGTACTTTGGTTTTCATTTATATTTCTCTCTGAGTTGGTGTTAGTTGGTGTCTTTATTTTCTCTCTCTTTCGCATGTGTTCTCTTAGAGGGTAATGCCTCCCATTTGTGTGTTTTCTATACCCTCGGTGCCTATCGACAACCTGGGGCCTACTTAAGGTAGGACTCGAGGGTCATTATCTCCCTTCTCACATTTTCGGACTAGGAGGGGTACACTTTGTGGGGAGGGGGTCATGACAATCCTTATATGTATCCCTTCTATTATGATTCCTATGTAAATAGGGTAACACAAGAAACGAATGTGTGATAAAGCTAATTAAGGGATGAATAATGGAAACAGATCATTAATGAACATCATTGGAAAAACATTATGTATGATATGATAACATAAACATCAGGACGACACCCATATAATGATCATAAGAAATAGGGCAAGAGGAAAATGTTATAAGATACAATAATTGGGATCCTTGGGATATCAATCTTGATCAAATGAACCACTAAAATTCAAATAATGAATAAGTAAAATCTACTAGTATCTTAGAACATAAAACAAGCATAATGGAATTACTTATCCAAGTACTTCTCCTATCTCTTAGGATAACCCTATAACAAGTAAAATCGGTTGTCACTTATAAGTAACTTATATCTAATTTACTCCATATCATTACCAAATAAATTTAAGATATGACAGGGTACACCATTTGTATGTCTTATGTCATGGGTTCCGAATAATAAAAACAAAAATAAAATCACCATATCATGAGAAAACTATTGAAAATTAAATTATATCCAATGAAATTTGATAAATTCTTATGTAAATATGAATCTATCAACATTATGAAGTCTAAGGTATTTTAATTTTATAGATTAATGGCTATGCAGCGTAATAAATAATTTTCACTAGTTAATCGATGTATGGGTTTCTAGTTGAAAACCCTTCAATATGAAGAACCGTGAGAGGGTATTTGCCTAGAATGTAATTGGAATAAAATATTTGATTACACATTACTAATAATAATGAAAGAAACGTAAGTGATGGATCATTCTTTATGTAGAATACAATTCTACTATAATATATATATATAACCATGATAATGTAGAAGAAAGGAAAAACACATGAGGAATATGGTGAGTTTATGAGAACAAGTTCATTCATTGGTCACAAATAGGGTTCTAATAAAACCATTTCAATTTTTTAATGTGGTTATGTTTTTGAATATAGAAAAATCAAACTATAAATAATTGGATGTTCACATTGAAAAGGAATAATTCTAATTGATGGAATTATAACAAAAAATGAATTAATTCATTGAATATGGGTATCAATTGAACATAAGTATGAGTATATATAATAGAATCCATTATTATGGACTATAAAATTTATTTAGATTATCCAAGGAAAATCCGTTAATAGTGTTAAAATTGGTGAGTATAAAGGACCATTTTCATACACCACGTGACTATCAAGTGAATAATAAATTTACCCTTTTGAGGGTAATTACCCATAGGTGAATCTTTTCATGATCCTGGTCTACTTATAGTGTCCAAACATGGATATCATTTCATGGAATACCAAACACACTTCTCATTACCAAATTAAAGATTGTTTTATGGATACAGGAAACCCTCATCACTAAAATGGATTATGAATGTTGTATAATTAGAGATAATAATGATATATAATTGATATCGTAGAAAAGGGTTATAATAATGATTTATAATAACATTTTCCATTAAATGATATTGAATTAATACTTCTTGCAAATGTAATGGAAATATAGGGGTGAAGAACCCATGTTTTAGCATGTTAATGGGTTAAGAAAAGGATATAATGTTAGGGAATAAATAAAATAACATTTATGAAATACCAATTGGAATATAATACAATGGAACAACATTTATAGTAGTAAAAGAATATAAATATAAAAATATATAATAACAGATGCAGTGAACCTGAAAAGGAAAGAGTGGACTGAGGAAACCCTTACATTGGGGGGATAGTTCGTAAAGAAACAGAGGCACTCTATATAACCTTGGAACAATTATAGAATTACTATTGAGATGAATATTTAGATATAAAATTTACACAAATGTTTTTTTTGTAATTGGAGGAGGGAATGGGGGAACTCTTACTTGAATATAGGTGTTTTTATTTGATAAAATATTAGCTATATTAATTTGTATGCCAAATAGTTGTGGGTATAATGAATTATAACTAATATTTAGCACTATAAATGAGTGATATATGGTTGTTGGATGTTTTAAGTATTTCAAAATAGAAATTGGCCTTCCAACCAACCAATTTATTCCACACATACCAAAATTTAATTTTATCTCAAAAACCCAAATTTTTTTCTATAAGGAAAAGTGTAAATTTATAAATTAAAACTAATATTTTTGAATGATTCCTTACACATATAAATTCTATTTTTAATAGAGTAATATTTTTCATATATTCTTTTATTATTGATGATATAATAATATTATCATAAATATTTTGTTCTCATAACGCTTCTATATTCACATTTTCACAAAAAAATAACATTTTTTAGAATATTACCAAAAAATAATCCAATGATATTTTTTATGTGAAGAGTAAAAAAATTATTTTTTTTCTCAAAATAATTTTCTAAATATATGAATATATACTGGTAAATAAAGATCCTTATTGAAATTTTTCATTTTTTATAGAATTTTAAATGTTCTATCCATTATTAAAATTACTTATGGCTTCGTTAAAATGAATTTTCATTTATATAGATTTTTAGAATATTATATCTATGATCTTTATTATCTTCTATTTTTATTATGATGAACATTTTTAACAGAATATATTTATAGTCTCCAAAAAAATTATTATATCATTAAACAACACCTTTAATATTCCAAGATATAGTTGTCTATGATGTGTAATGTTATTATGAAATGTAACAGTATTTATAAGTTCCCATAATACAACATTCATTATAAAATATGTGTTTTTATTTATATTATAATGAAATTCTTTGGCCATTACATCATACATTCTTATTTTATTCCCTCATGGTTTATTTATGATCCTATATATGTATAGGATTGAAATTATAGAAATAATTTAATGTTTTGAAATCATTCAAGGTCTAGTTTGTGAACATGTTGTTGAAATATAATTATATGAGTTAAAAAACCTCATACATATATTTCTACATAGCAATGAGGTTTTAATGGAATCCATGAGTATTTGTAGGATGTAATGGGTATCCTTTTGTTGTTGGGGGATAAAATAGCCTAGAAAATGTAGGCACTGGCCACATGTGTGTGAGACACTAGCTAACTGATAACCTGGTTGGATGCAACAGGACACTAGTCATCCAGGTGATAGTACTTATAAGCCATTAGAATTTTAATAGGGGAAAATTATTTATTTTCCAAATCAGTTATTTATAGGGTGATTTCCTCTACTCTACCTTATCTTGGTGGGTGAGTTATGAGGGCCTTTTATCATGTTCTCTCTCATTCCCCTTGATGAATTTGTTAGTTTGGATATATTTTCCTCAAGATTTTATTTATATCTCTCCCTCGGATGACCACTATTCATATTCTCTTTCTTTATATTTATATTTTCTTTCTTCATTTATGGTAATCAATATATATTATTTTAATTTATATTAAAATATATTTTTTATGGAGCTTTTGTTTTTTGAAGGGAGAGAACATCCTCCAACAATGTCTTCCTGAAATAATTCATTGATTTAGTGAAATTACTTACTTCCATATAAATACTAAATTATTTTCCATATAAATTAATCTAAATATAAAATTAAAATGGTGTTTATCTATAGGGTTTTAACCTGAATTGATGTCAGGGTTTAACTACGGAACATTCATTGTTTATGGGTCTCGGTTCCCATTATGTGGGAGCATTTAGTGAGGATTCAAGAATTATTCATATTTTATAAAATGATTAATTATATATATAATTTTATAATTATTTTTTGTCAGTATTAAGATGAGTTTAGTTCTCATGTGAGTATGGGATAAATGATCAAGCATTTGAATCCTTTGAAGAGATCAGTCCGTCTTGGTGTGGCTTGGATATCATGTGACCAACTACGGGGATGTATCATTGAAATGGGAAAGTATCATGTTGAGGTACCCTTATGGTATTTATGCAACTTGTTTATGTTTTGTGTGATATACGGTCTCACCATTGAGATAATTTGAATAAATGTTAATAAAATTAAATCATGCAATTAAATTTAAATACCTATGATTGATCTGCAGAATGTGTCAAATGCCACAATGGTCCCTTAGATGCCATATGGATTCCTTGAAAACCAATGTATTTTTTATTAATAATGTAAAAGGTTTATTGATGGTATTTTAATTCCCTTGAGTGCTGAGAATGGGGATGGATTGACTTAGTTGAACTTACATTGGAGTCCATTAACACCTCTTGGAAGAGGTGTGTCATGAAGAGATGCTTGGCCTATATAGGATATAGAGGACCTTTATATAGGTAACTATGGATTTTCTTTATAATAAATAGTGATGAATGAGTATTTTTTGAACCTTGTATTCCTTAATACATCCTTTTGATACCATGTAGATATTAGTCACATTCAATGGAAATAGTGGTAAGTGATCCTTTCAATTAAAATTGTAATTTACATAGGGAGTTATACCAGGGGAAGGAAAAAATATATAGGGTGATGAGAGTGACATGGGGTGACTTGGGGGATTGAGATTGAATATATTCTTCCTCTATAGAGTGTAGTTAGTGAGGCCTAACCTACGAGGCCCATGTGACCACGTTGTAATTTTAATATTTCTAGGGAATGTGATATCTCATTTGATGAGTGCTAAGTGACCTTATTGATATTGAGGGCCCTAGGTAGGGTGCATTTAATAAGAAATTACATGGGGGACTTAGTAGTTTCACCATAAACAGAATGAAACTGAGAATCTATATGGATAGGTTAGTCTTGATGACTTTGGGTGTTATGTTTGAGTTAGAAACCTAATGCTATCCTTATATGACTATTGTAAGTTTTATTTTGGGATTCATCAGATGTGATCCAAGGATATAAGATGATATTACCAGGTGGATGACCATGGATTGAGATCCATGTGATTAGGTTACTAACATGTTATATTTGTTAGGTAATTTAGTGGTGATCTAGTGGGGATTTGTACTATCTACCATAGTCATGGGTTTGGGAAAATATGGTCTCATATATAATCTTGGTCAACTACTAAGTTTAATAGTGTGGGTCCCAATGGTTACATGAAATATGTGTGATATAAGAGAGTGTGCTTGATTATTTCTATATACTGGTATACAAGAAGCCCAAAGTCATTATATATTCTTGTAAATGCCTTTGTGAGGTCTAGAAATTTCTTTCTGAGGGGTTTGTAAATTCACTTTGGGTAGTCCTGATCAATATATGGAATATTCTCCTTGATCATTTTGTAAAATGGTCATGGAGTTTTCATGAAAGTATAATATTATTTTGAATCCCTCATTGGATCAGTGTGTGGTGAAGCTTGGCCTTCCAAAAGTTGGGATGGCATGGACATGCTCTATAGGTATGTGGGTATGGGATATGACTCCGGGAAGAGGTTGGGATACCTTATAAGTGCGCAATGGGTCCATTTGAAGGGGATGTTACCCTCCTAAAATATTTTTTACACTAGATCACCAATGATAACATCCTTGTGATTATACATTGAGCCTAATATTTTCATTATCATTATTACACTACGTGATTAGAAACACCCAAACATTTTCTGAAGTAGTTTTGGTTGTTTGGGGATGTAGTTACTTGTATAGAATGTGAATATAATTCAAAATTATGGAGTGGTTCATTGATCTCATGTGTCACATTGGACATGATGATCGATGGATGGTATTTTTTTACATTTATATAGTAATTTATTTCTTCCAAATGACAATATCCATGGAATAAATCACTACATTTACACTCAATATATGTGACCATGTTGGTGGTTCCCTACTATGTTATGTAATCATACCTTACTCATGTGGATAATGTAGCTGGGTACATGATCAACCATAAAAATATTTCAAGTATAGTTTGGACTATGGTCTGGCATTTCATAATCAAGATGGAGTAGTTCAAATGCTTCAAGAGATTAGGATATGATGAGTCTTAAGGTTTTGGGATGGATAATCCAATGTATATTATTTTATTTTAAATATCTTTTATATATTGGATTGGCTTATCGAGTAACCAATCTTATATGTGATAATTATCATTCATGTTGTATGTTTAATTTCATTATTTTTTTATTTTTTATAGTTTTCATACACTAATGTTTGTTTATTGTCTTGGTTGTGGTTTGATTATTTCATATATGAGTTTTCAATCATATTTGGGGTTATACTATTACCATTTCATAGATTAACCTCTCATCATTAGTAGAATGCTTGTTGTATATTGGGAAGTTCAATTGAGTTTCATTTTCCATAGATCTAGTTACTATTTAGAGTGAAAAAGTTCTGAATGTGACAAAGTGAGATTAGTGTAAATTTTTTTTTTCAAGGTATTTTGGGAAGATGTTGGAAAGGAAATATAGGAATGTGTTTTTTCTTGTAATGTGACTTTGATTGGTGCATCGTGAACACCATTTTAATTGGGAAATCATGGTTACCAAGAATGGTATTGAAGTTCATGGCTTGTGATGTTATCGTTATTTGATTTCACCATGTGTGATCCACATGATTTTTTAGATTTTGGATGTTAAAATATTTAATCTCTTGGAATGTGGATACAAGAGGTGTTTTCATGCCTCGTTCATGGAAAATAGGTGTTCAATAACATATAGTCCAACAATTGTGATTTTCATTATTGAAGACATGTGTTCCGCTAATTAATGTGTTAAAAATTGTTTATAGAATGTTCTATTGTATAAGTTCATACCAGAATTATAATATTCTAGACCGATATATATATATATATATATACATATATCTTTTTGTTGAATGGTCAGTTGTATTACATGATGATATGATTTTCGGAAATTATTTTGATGTAATTCTTAGTGCAAGATACATGAAGTGATGATATTATGCCAATATAAGAATTAGATTCCTTGATAATGAACCCCTTTAGGTGTGGTAGTTATATATGTTCTTTTATTTAAATTGTATGTAAAAACATATATTATCTATTTTAATAGAATTTGGTATTTAATTTTTTATGGAAAGTCTACGTGATTCTGGTTCACTACATACTGAAATTCATGGGGATATTTTGGTTGTATCTATATATATATATAGGTGTTCCATGAGACTCTATTGTGTATTCTAATGTTCAAATTTCTGTAGAGGGAATGTTACATAGGAGTGGGTGAGGATTCTCTAAATGTGATTCCTTACATATGTGAGAGTATATAGTAAGAATTTTTGTATTTTAGATTAGAGATGATATTTTACATGGGAGTTTAGATGGTTTCCCATAAGTGGTATCAATTTAATTACAGATTTATGGGGTAGGTGGAGGACACTAGTCACCATAAGTCATTACTCAGGATAGTGATTAGCTAGTGAATTTTTTATAATCAAGGGTAACCTGAGAATGTTTTTCCCTTCATTTTATATTCTATATAAATAGAAATCTTGAGTAGATGCTTCATGTTTAGAGGACATCACATTTGAGGTGCAACCAAGTATGGGATATATGAATGATTATTTCTTAGATATTGTGAGCATGGAATTAACTAGATGGATACTTTCCTTGAGATTAATGTATAAGAGGATCTCTATTATATGGTATATGTATTATTATTCCTTGGTTTTTCATAAGGGGAAAACCATTGTTTCTAGTTCATTGTATCAATGTATAAAATTCTTGGGAAGGACTAGTAAATTCTCTAGACCACTATGATTTAGATATAGTTTGAAAGTTTTGGATGAGAGTGTCACTGGGAATGTTTTTTGAGATTTACACTAAAAACATGTGATCTTGTGGTTATCATCTATATGTGATGGATATAATGCATAAAATAAGTGTGAGTTCATCTTATTAGACAACTGAAACTCTATGGAGTGTAGTCAGTTGTAAGAAATGTGGATTAAATATGATGTGGTAGTGTTTTCACGTTTTTTTCAATATCCTTTTTTGTAGTTTTACTGGATTTTTAATACAATTTTTTTTTATTAAATAGTTGATAATTGTTGTGTTTTTATACCTTGTTGTGTAAAATAATCAATTTTAGTTTAAATCATGTGTTTTAATGTGCATTATTGTCATTTTAAATAATTCTTAAATTTAATTAATTATTTTGAATTTGACTTGTATTTTTTAATATTTTATTTTTATAAGTTTTCATTCTAGTTAGTTTATCAATTCATTAATTTATGTAATTCTTTATTTTTAATTTGTAAATAAATAACTCACTTTACATTAAATAATTAAATTGGTTTTTAACGATGTAATTATATCCAATTCTTTAATTTACTTAATTCTTTAATCAATTAATTGGTTAATTAATTGGTTAAAGAAAGTAAATGTAATTACGTTAATTTGTTTATAATATTTAATAAAAAAAAATTATTCTTTTAAATAATACATAATTAATTTTATCATTTAAGTTTGCATTATATTTATTAATTTATAAATTCTATTTGTTAATTTATATGATTTTTTTATTAATTTATTTTCAGTTCTAGTTCTGCCTCCCTGTTCACGAACAAAACCCACCGGTCTGGATTCTCTCTTTGAACCCCCAGTTCGCCGACCCATCCGCCGAAGCTCCCCTCCTTTGAACCCTTATCCATCTCCTGCTCTGCCATTTGAAGGATTTTTTTTTACGTTTTAAAAAAAAAAATTCCAGAAAACGCTTACAGCAAATTTTTTTTTAAAATACACCTCAAAGGCGGAATCCCGGATGCCACCTTTGCATTTTGGGGGGAAGGCGGCATCCGCGATGCCGCCTTGGCACTGCGGGTGAAAGGAGGCATCCGCGATGCCGCCTTTCTCCTAAAAAATCTTTTTATTTTGAAAATTTAAATTTTTATTTAAATTTTTTTTTGTTTTGTTTAAATATATATATATATAAACAAAACAAAAAAATTCAGCAAAATTTATCTACTATTAAAGATCGAGCGCTACAGCCATTACAGCAGTCTGGATTCTGACAGAAATTCTTACCCAGGCCTCCCTTTTATAAGAGGGCTTGCCCTGAAAATCATTATGCATTTTCGATGTGGGATTAAGGTTCTACCTTTACTGCACAGTACATTCTGCATTTCTGATGTGGGATTCTGTTACAAGTACGTGACTTTGAAATACAATAAAATATAAACTATAAGGCCAATGTAAATGAAATTTTAAAAATTTATTAAAAATATAATAAATAGTTGAAAACAAAAAAAATTTCCTCAAAAATGTTGATGAAAAATAATCTATAACCTTTCAAAATCGCCTACTTGAAACTTAAAAATGTTTCAAATACGTGAATTTGAAAGACTATAAAATATAAACTATAAAACGAATATAATTGAAACTTTAAACATTGATTAAACATATAATAAATAATTTAAAACAAAAGAAATTTCCAAAAAAATGATGATGAAAAGTAATTTATAAGCATTCAAAACCGCATACTTGAAACTTAAAATTTTTCAAGTACGTGACTTTGAAAGACTATAAAATATAAACTATAAGGCCAATATAAATTAAACTTAAAACATGGATTAAACATATAAAAAATAGTTGAAAACGAAAAAAAATCATAAAAAATGATGATAAAAAATAATTTATAAGCTTTCAAAACCACTTACTAATTATTAGTAATTAGTAATTAGTAATTAGTAATTAGTAATTATTAATTAGTTAATTAGTAATATAAATATTAATTATAATTAGTCATTATAATTATTAATTATTAATTATTAATTATTAATTATATAATAGTTAGTTAGTTCATTAGTTATATAATTATTAATTATATAACAATTACTTAGTAAATTAGTAATATAATTTTTAATTACATTTATTCATTATAATTTTTAATTATTAATTAGTAATTATTAATAATTAAATATGTTATAATTAATTAGTTAATTAGTAATATTATCATTATTTATATAATAATTAATTAGTAATATAATTATTACATATATAATAAATATTTAGTTAATTAGAAATACAATTAATAATTATAACTAATTAATTAGTAATTATTAATTATTAATTAGTTAATTAAAAATATAAATATTTATTATATTTATTCATTATAATTAGTAATTAGTAATTAATAATTATTAATAAGTAATTAGTAATTATTAATTAGTTAATTAGTAATATAAATATTAATTATAACTACTCATTAAATTATTAATTATTAATTATAAATTATTACTCATTAATTATTACTTATATATTAAATAATTAGTTAATCATTAATATAACCATTAATTATATAATAATTAATTAGTTAATTAGTAATATAATCATAATCTTTCAATGTCTCGTACTTGAAACATTTTTATGTTTCAAGTAGGCGGTTTTGAAAGCTTATAAATTATTTTTCATTAACATTTTTTTGGAAATTGAATTTGTTTTCAACTATTTCTTATATGTTTAATCAATGATAAACGTTTCATTTATATTGGTCTTCTATTTTATGTTTTATGGTTTTTCAAAGCCACGTACTTGAAAAATTTTAAGTTTCAAGTATGCGGTTTTGAAAACTTATAAATTAATTTTCATCAACATTTTTTTGGAAATTTCTTTTGTTTTCAACTATTTATTATATGTTTAATAAATTTTTAAAGTTTCAATTATATTAGTTTTATATTTTATATTTTACAGTCTTTCAAATTCACTTATTTGAAACATTTTTAAGTTTCAAGTAGGCGGTTTTGAAAGGTTATAGATTATTTTTCATCAACATTTTTGAGGAAATTCTTTTTGTTTTCAACTATTTAATATATGTTTAATCAATTTTTAAAATTTCATTTATATTGGCCTTATAGTTTATATTTTATTGTATTTCAAAGTCACGTACTTGAAAGAGAATCTCACATCGGAAATGCAGAATGTACTGCGCAGTAAAGGTAGACCCTTAATCCCACATCGAAAATGAAGAATGATTTTCAGGGCAAACCCTCTTATAATGAATAATTATAATAAATATTTATATTACTGATTAACTAATTAATAATTACCAATTACTAATTAATTAGTTATAATTACTAATTATATTTCTAATTAACTAAATATTTATTATATATGTAATAATTAAGTATTATATAATTGATAATTTTATTACTAATTAACTAATTAGTTATTATATAATTAATGATTAATAAACACTAATTACCAAATTACAAATTATATACTAATTAATTAGTTATTTCGTAATATAAATATTAATTATATACTAATTAAATAGTTAATTAGTAATAGAATTATTAATTATATAATTTGTAATTAGGTAATTAGTAATTATTAATGTTTTATTATTATGTTTGTATGGTTATATAAATATATATAAATAAAACCTAATTTACCCTCTCCTGAGATTCCACTCTGAACAACAAGTAAAAAATAGTATTTTGATTTCAGTACACATAAAACATGTAAACAATAATGTACAATCAATGCATATGTCTGTGGCGAGGAGATTCCATCCCACATGGTGGTCTGCAAATAGGACGTCCGCGTCGAGTGCGCAGTGGAGTCTGATGACCTGGAGAAGGCTGATCCTCGGGCACTGAAACGTCGACCGTCGCATCCTCCTTCTGTGTGTCAGTGGGAGGAGCTGTCAACTGCATCTCGTACTTCCATTCGGATCCTTCCCCCACTAAGGTGGTAGAAGGACCTGCCTCCATCGCAGAGGGGAACGAAGCATGTGATGGAGCTATACCCCAAGACGACGACGGCTCTAGAATCCAAGGTTGTGAAGGATCTAGAACCCAAGATTGAGAGAACTGCGGATATCCTGTCAGGAAAGACGGATCCCATTCCACCTGAGGCACATCCTGAATAGGATGATCCTGGACTACTAGAGGCCCGACCTCTCCCTGTGGAACAGGCGAGGCCTCACGTGCAGCACGACGCTGTCTACGTCGCCGTGGTCGTGGCTCCTCAGCACCAGCAGTAGCTGCAGGATGTTCCTCTGGGGCAGGAACCTCCTGTCTCCGATCCAGACACGTGATGTAACACCCCGAGCTTCCACGATACGCCTCTCTTTCAATAATGCAATAGCTTGCATTGTACGCAAGTTCGAGCTCTAACACACACCACAACGAATTAAACTAGTCGTTGTGAATAGTAATACCTAATTTTTGAAATTTTATAAATTTTTTTTATCAAAATGGACTTCATTTTTGGATTCGGAATATCGAAATTAGCCTATGTTGAATTTTTGGTATTTTTCTGAGAACTTCTATTTTTTTATGAATAGTGAAAAATACTTAAAAACAACTTTTTTAATCAAAATAATTTATAGTGATAAGTTATACTATTTAGTGGTTTTAAAGTATAATTAGAATATATTTTTACCATTTTATCCAATGGTGGTCATTATAATTATTTTAACATTGAAATTAGACATAAACAATTGCCAATCTTTTGATATAAATTGTTTCTTAAAACACGCTATTTGTTGTGATAGCGGAAATTAATTATAAAATTAATTAATGAAACTTATATGTTTGGAATTTTGTAAAATATACATCATTTTTGAATTCGGAATATCAATTATAGCTTAGGGTGAAATTTTGGCATTGTTCTGAAAAACTTCAATTTTTGATGAATAGTGAAACCACTAAGTGGTAGTTAAATAACTGATTTTTCGTTTAAATGAAATATTACCACTCCTGTGATTTGATTTTCAAAAATCCGACATACATGGTTGTCATTAAGAAGTAAAATGTGGTTCAATGAGTTCAAAATAATTTTTTTGTGAATAGTAACTTTTAAGTTCTTAATCGCGATTAGAGGTAATTAGTTTAGTTTAAGGTAAAAACAATGTTTTAATAATATGATATGAGCTTGACACTTGTCCTACTTCTATTGGATGAGAAATGGCCGACCAAGAAAACCCATGGGTCAACTTGAGGACCCCATGGAGCCACTTTAGTTGGAAAATGACATTAATATATATTTATTTAATGTTAAAATTAAATTGACACAAACATGAGTTGTTTTACTAAAATAGTTTTTAAGTGGGGATACACAAGTCCAAATTTTGACTATAAATATTCATTATAAAGATAAAAATATTTCCTACATCATAGTATTTTTTTTATAATTTTTAGACATTTTATAAATTAAATTATTTATGACATCATTATGATGCAGCGATGACCTCATTATTTAACGATTTAAATAAAATGAGAAGATAATGCAAAATCCAAGGCTTACACTTGTCAAAAGCCTATTGGATGAGGATATTTCGAAACCTTATCACCTTAGACTCGAATTATATAAGTGTGGGACCTTTAGAATCCGAAAAGCATTGTGAAATAATGTAACATTTCAATCTTTCCAAAAGTGCCCCTCCTCTCCACTTATAAAAGGCCCCCACCTCTCCCACCTTATTCACACCTTCAATCCATTTGGCTCGGCCAAACTCTACCCAAATACTCTCCCAACTTCCCCCTCTTACTCCTAGAAGCCTTACATTGGGCAGAACTCTTCCCAAGGAAGCCTTTGGCTCAAATCAAAAAGAGTTACCCGATTTTGAGGTAATATCTTTTCTAATGTTGTTTTGTATTATTTTTCTTCTCAAACCCCCTAAAATCTTTTTATTCATTTCTTTTGTAACAACACCAGTATCCTCAATATACTAGGATGTTGTTTATAAGAAGGATTCGAGCTACACTTACACAAACCTACGTCTAATGGTTAAAGAACATACAGTTTCTGTGGATGGCGAATTTCTGTCTCACGAAACGATGATTGTTCAACACTCATATAACACCTTCAATGGTGGCCATTAAGATGTCACTATTTTTATATACGATATATAATATGTTTATGTTTTACTTATGCTTCTGTATTTCTCATTTATGGCATACTTTATGATTTCCATTATGGGTAAAACGCGATAATTTCATTTTAGGAAGTGCGGACTACCGCCCCCTCAAAGTGATGTGAATCGTTAATGCCATATGTGGGATGTATAAAGGGTGGAGTAAATGATATTATATATGATATTATACTGGAAATATATTATACCTTTATATAATTATGATTTCATTACATTAAATACGAAATAGAAATGAAATTAGCGTTCATGCGTACGTACGGCTTACCGTCTCCATGAACGGTGCATTTCCTTTCTTACCTCTAAATGTTACGTAATATTATGAATGAATGTATATACAGGATATATATGATATATATGATATCTACATCATGAATATAATTCTGGATATAATAGATATTTCACCACATGAACAACTTGTAATTATAAGAAGGTTATTGTTGACACAAGTACCAAAGATCGACAAAACGACCGTTATTAACTTAAATAATTACATAATGTTCATAACATTGTAATAAGTGATATAAAAAGGATAATGAAATTGATAATGGTTCTTAATAAGGTAGATATTAACTCTAGTTTATTATTCAGGAGGTTAAAGAACGGTTGAGTCAAGTCAGACACGAGATAAGGGAATTTCTTAACCCAACTTCCATTCTTTGGGTTAATCTCCTACTTTCAAATTATGTCATGATATTATTATGTCCCATTTTGTATTTTTACTTTCTTTATGTGTACCTATAGTTAATACACATAATAGATCTATTTTATTTTAAAAATGATCTTTTTAAGGACTTCGTCTCAATCTCCTTTCATTGAGGCATATTTGGTTTTATACACAACTTTCTTTTATACGGTGTATAAACCCCATTGAATTTTACGTTTATTCGAAAGGAATCTTTTTTATACGAAGCGTTTTGCTAAACGACAAAAGGGAATGTTTTTATTTTCGTACTTATGCGGCGAAAACGACTTCTCTGCAGCCGTGACCATTATTTGAGATTCGGCTTCCTCTACAAGCCATCATTTTTTTTAATGAAAAATAAATACAATGTTTTAACTTTCTTTTATTTTGGTATTGAAAATGGTTTTGAAAGCGTTTTTATTATATCAATGTGTTGTATTGATATCTTGTGATTGAAATGTGGAAATTTTATGTTTCCTACATGCATTTTTTATGTGATACGATAATGTTATGGTTTATGATATTTTTAAACCTATTCATATGAGGAATGTATTGGACTTCATAAGTGACGGGTGGAGCCCGCTATAGCTCCTCGATGCATCGGTAGGTCTCATGAGACAACTAGACGTGGAATTGGTCGAGGCCCTTTCCCAATTTGATTTATGGTTTTGGCCGAGGCCTTAATCATTTTAGACGTCTTGGTCGAGGCCTTGACGAAATGTTTCAGAATGTCTGGCATTATACATTCCCTCATTATGAAAGTGGTTATTGATATTTCATGTGATTATTCGACCAGTAGAATGTCCATGTGAAGAAGTGAATGGAATTATCTCATTTTACTTTTTCCATATTATGTTGATGTTCATGTTTAAAAGGATTTTGTTTTAGTTATAATTTGCCTTAAATTTTTATGTTTATTTATGAAAGCTTCCGAAATATTGTTATCCTTACTGAGCATCTGAGCTCAACCCTTTCAATGTTTTAATACTTTCCAGGATGTGAAGAAGTATTTTATGAATGACCTGCAGGGATAGTCAGAAGAGGATATGAGTGTGGACTATGAAGAATTTGTTATTATTTTTTCACTTTATGATGTAATGTAAGACTTATGAATGTATCTAGTGTTTCCAAGGCTACTAAACTAATTGGTCTTTCGAGACTTGATCTTTTGTGATCATGCCAATGTTACGAAGTAATGCACCGACTCTGTGTAGCTGGGGTCGGGGCGTTACAGTTGGTATCAGAGGCAGTTTAGTACTAACCTTGGAAGCTAGATGTAGACAAACTCTGATTAGAGCACGTAGACCTAAGATGAACTTTGAGGATTGGTATAGAAGAACTTCCTAAAAATTTTGGTATTGTAGATATTTTGTGAGTTTTCCGAGCAATACATCCCTGTCTGGATACGAACAGGTAGAGGCGGCTCTGGCACAGATGTACCTAGGGGTAAAACCTGAAAACACCGCTTTGAGCTTGACTCGAACGGGAACTGGTGCACGACAACGGGCCTTGCTGCACTCTTGGTTACGACACTCCCGGGGGATATGCTTAGGATAATTCTCATTTTATTTAGAAACCACTATGAAGGGTTATGAGTATATACTTCCTCAAAGAAAACATTTTTTATGATTATAGATTATATCCATAAATAGTTCAATTTATGTTAAGTGTTTTATAAGTATGGGATTATGTATTTTGATTCATAAACTGATCTAGTTTATGCAATTGTTTAGAAACGGCGCCTAGTGGAAGAAATGGAAACCGTATCAATGCACGAACTCCGTGTAGGGATTGTCGTCCTGCTCAAGATAATTATTGTGGATCTGGAGATACAACGGGTGTTGATCAAGTTAATACCATACTGGGACAACTCACTCAGGTTATGAATAATAACCTTACTCGTATGGAGCACCCTGATCCGCAACATGGAGGATCAATGTTAGATCGATTCATGAGGCAACAACCACCAACGTTCAATGGGATTACAAATCCCTTAGTAGCCGAGAAATGGATAAACTCCTTAGAGAAAATATTCCATCCCTTGGGGAGTAGCGAAAGGGAGAAGGTTGTCATGGCAGTTTACCGCCTCACTGGAGATGCAGATCAGTGGTGGTCACTGATTCAAAACACAAAGGAAGATGATGACGTATCGAATATGGAATGGAGTGAGTTCAAAGAGCTTATCTTAGAAAAATACTTTCCTCGTGACCATCGAGCAGATATGGAAAGGAAATTTTTGTGTCTGAGGCAGAAGGAGGATGAGAATGTCGCAAAGTATGAGGCTAACTTTACAAGGTTAGCGAGGCATGCTTCTGATTATATACGTAACCCAAGGAGTAAGATTGATCGTTTCTTTGATGGGTTAAAACCATTTCTCCGTCGAGCTTTAGTATCACAATCCTTCTCATCATACGAAGATATTCTCTCGTGTGCTATCAAGACAGAAAAGGAATTCTCTAAGTCTTATGACAACAAAGTAATGCAAGAGAAGAAGAGAACGGTGGAACAAGAGACAGATAAAGGGAAAAAGGGAAAGAAGGATTTTCCATTATGTGATAATTGTGGGAAGAATCACCCTGGTGCGTGCCTAAAAGGAATGGGATTTTGTTATAAATGTGGAGAAAAGGGTCACCAGGCTCGTGATTGCAAGGGAAAGAAAGAGGCTGTCAAAGTGGAATGCTACAATTGTATTGAAATGGGGCATTATGCAAATGAATGTCCTAAGCGTCAAGGAAAATTATCTCAGAAAAGGACAAGGGATCAAGGCCAATCTTATGCTGTGACGACAGTTGAAGCGGAATAATTAAAGTATTGGTGCTTTTGGACTCAAGGATTATATTCTGGTTATAAGAATAATGTGATATATATAAAGATTGTACTGCGGTACTTTATGATTAAGGTAATATGATTAAGGTAATAATATTTTTAGTATGTGACAATAAGAGAAAATTTACTTTGTTTGGGGAATCTGATAAATTGATTTTGGAATTTAGAGACCTTTTAGAGAAAGTCTGGATGGAGGTATTTTGGATAAATATTAAGGTTGGAATGGATTAAGTTGAACCATGGATAGTATTGTTTAAAGTTAAAGCATTTATGAAGATTATTTTTGGAATATTATGATACTATAGTTTTAGGAAAAGGACAACTTGTAGGGTGGGGAATAACCCGTCGCGTCGGACAAAGCTGTAGGAATCGAACCCACAATCATAGTGCGACAGGCCTTTATTTCCTACCACTAGCCTACAAGAAGTCCCTGGTTATTACAAAATAATTTTACTAATCTAAATGGTATGTGTTAACATTTGGAACCTTATACAATTAGGATAAGTATAATATTTTTGAGTTCTATTATCTTTTTGAGTGAAAGATGAGTTGGAGGTTGAAACTCTAATTCTCAAGCATAAATATATATATACCTATCTCTTATTCAATGAATAAATTAATTCTTAAACTTTAGTAAAGGGATATTAAAACAAAAAATGTGTTATCCTAATACCATATGAGTTGTTGAACTGATGATATTTTAAATCGACATAGACTGAAGGCTTTGAGGCCCTCAATTTGACAGTTGATTGTGATTGATGACCTCAATCACTCCCTACAAATATTTACGTTTTTCCTCCAATTATATGTCTCTAATTTCCACCAATAGTCTACTAATCGAGATCATAATTGGGTGGTGACTTTTTCATTTCCCTTTCCCTCTTATTAAGGCTAAATTTTATTAACCTTATTTCCGATGTGGGTTTTCCACAAAGGTATTTTCTATTTTCAACCTTTTATTTTCAAAGAAAAATATCAAATTGCGAGGATGCAATTTATTGAAGGAGGGTAGAATGTAACACCCCGAGCTTCCACGATACGCCTCTCTTTCAATAATGCAATAGCTTGCATTGTACGCAAGTTCGAGCTCTAACATACACCACAACGAATTAAACTAGCCGTTGTGAATAGTAATACCTACTTTTTGAAATTTTATAAATTTTATTTATCAAAATGGACTTCATTTTTGGATTCGGAATATCGAAATTAGCCTATGTTGAATTTTTGGTATTTTTCTGAGAACTTCTATTTTTTATGAATAGTGAAAAATACTTAAAAACAAATTTTTTAATCAAAATAATTTATAGTGATAAGTTATACTATTTAGTGGTTTTAAAGTATAATTAGAATATATTTTTACCATTTTATCCAATGGTGTTCATTAGAATTAATTTAACATTGAAATTGGACATAAACAATTGCCAATCTTTTGATATAAATTGTTTCTTAAAACACGCTATTTGTTGTGACATCGGGAATTAATTATAAAATTAATTAATGCAACTTATATGTTTGGAATTTTGTAAAATAGACATCATTTTTGAATTCGGAATATAAATTATAGCTTAGGGTGAAATTTTGGCATTGTTCTGAAAAACTTCAATTTTTGATGAATAGTGAAACCACTAAGTGGTAGTTAAATAACTGATTTTTCGTTTAAATGAAATATTACCACTTATGTGATTTGATTTTCAAAAATCCGACATACATGGTTGTCATTAAGAAGTAAAATGTGGTTCAATGAGATCAAAATAATTTTTTTGTGAATAGTAACTTTTAAGTTCTTAATCGCGATTAGAGGTAATTAGTGTAGTTTAAGGTAAAAACAATGTTTTAATAATATGATATGAGCTTGAAACTTGTCCTACTCCTATTGGATGAGTCATGGCCGACCATGACAACCCATGGGTCAACTTGGGGACCCCATGGAGCCACTTTAGTTGGAAAATGACATTAATATATATTTATTTAATGTTAAAATTAAATTGACACAAACATGAGTTGTTTTACTGAAACAGTTTTTAAGTGGGGTTACACAAGTCCAAATTTTGACTATAAATATTCATTAGAAAGATAAAAATATTTACTACATCATAATATTTTTTTATAATTTTTAGACATTAAATAAATTAAATTATTTATGACATCATTATGATGCAGCGATGACCTCATTATTTAACGATTTAAATCAAATGAGAAGATAATGCAACATCCAAGGCTTACACTTGTCCAAAGCCTATTTGATGAGGATATTTCGAAACCTTATCACCTTATCCTCGAATTATATAAGTGTGGGAGCTTTAGAATCCGAAAATCATTGTGAAATAATGTAACATTTCAATCTTTCCAAAAGTGCCCCTCCTCTCCACTTATAAAAGGCCCCCAGCTCTCCCACCTTATTCACACCTTCAAGCCATTTGGCTCGGCCAAACTCTGCCCAAATACTCTCCCAACTTCCCCCTATTACTCCTAGAAGCCTTACTTTGGGCAGAACTCTTCCCAAGGAAGCCTTTGTCTCAAATCAAAAAGAGTTACCCGATTTTGAGGTAATGTCTTTTCTAATGTTGTTTTGTTTTATTTTTCTTCTCTAACCCCCTAAAATCATTTTATTCATTTCTTTTGTAACAACACCAGTATCCTAAATATACTACGATATTTTTTATAAGAATGATTCGAGCTACACTTACACACACCTACGTCTAATGGTTAAAGAACATACGGTTTCTGTGGATGGCGAATTTCTGTCTCACGAAATGATGATTGTTCAAATCTCATATACCACCTTCAAAGATGGCCATTAAGATGTCACTATTTTTATATATGATATATAATATGTTTATGTTTTACTTATGCTTCTGTATTTCTCATTTATGGCATACTTTATGATTTCCATTATGGGTAAAACGCGATAATTTAATTTTAGGAAGTGCGGACTACCGCCCCCTCAAAGTGATGTGAATCGTTAATGCCATATGTGGGATGTATAAAGGGTAGAGTAAATGATATTATATATGATATTATACTGGAACTATATTATACCTTTATATAATTATGATTTCATTACATTAAATATGAAATAGAAATGAAAGTAGCGTTCATGCGTACGTACGGCTTACCGTCTCCATGAACGGTGCATTTCATTTCTTACCTCTAAATGTTACGTAATATTATGAATGAATGTATATACTGGATATATATGATATATATGATATCTACATCATGAATATAATTCTGGATATAATAGATATTTCACCACATGAACAACTTGTAATTATAAGAAAGTTATTGTTGACACAAGTACCAAAGATCGACAAAACGACCGTTATTAACTTAAATAATTACATAATGTTCATAACATTGTAATAAGTGATATAAAAATGATAATGAAATTGAAAATGGTTCTTAATAAGGTAGATATTAACTCTAGTTTATTATTCAGGAGGTTAAAGAACGGTTGAGTCAAGTCAGACACGAGGTAAGGGAATTTCTTAACCCAACTTCCATTCTTTGGGTTAATCTCCTACTTTCAAATTATGTCATGATATTATTATGTCCTATTTTGTATTTTTACTTTCTTTATGTGTACCTATAGTGAATACACATAATAGATCTATTTTATTTTAAGAATTATCTTTTTAAGGACTTCGTCTCAATCTCCTTTCATTGAGGCATATTTGGTTTTATACACAACTTTCTTTTATACGGTGTATAAACCCCATTGACTTTTACGTTTATTCGAAAGGAATATTTCTTATATGAAGCATTTTGCTAAACGACAAAAGGGAATGTTTTTCTTTCCGTACTTATGCGGCGACAACGACTTCTCCGCCTTCGTGACCATTATTTGAGTTCCGGCTTCCTCTACAAGCCATCATTTTTTTTGATGAAAAATAAATACAAAGTTTTAACTTTCTTTTATTTTGGTATTGAAAATGGTTTTGAAAGCGTTTTTATTATATCAATGTGTTGTATTGATATATTGTGATTGAAATGTGGAAATGTTATGTTTCCTTCATGCATTTTTTATGTGATACGATTATTTTATGTTTTATGATATGTTTAAACCTATTCATATGAGGAATGTATTGGACTTAATAAGTGACGGGTGGAGCCCGCTATAGCTCCTCGATTCATCGGTAGGTCTCATGAGACAACTAGACGTGGAATTGGCCGAGGCCCTTTCCCAATTTGATTTATGGTTTTGGCCGAGGCCTTAATCATTTTAGACGTCTTGGCCGAGGCCTTGACGAAATGTTTCAGAATGTCTGGCATTATACATTCCCTCATTATGAAAGTGGTTATTGATATTTCATGTGATTATTCGACCAGTAGAATATCCATGTGAAGAAGTGAATGGAATTATCTCATTTTACTTTTTCCATATTATGTTGATGTTCAAGTTTAAAAGGCTTTTGTTTTAGTTATACTTTGCCTGAAATTTTTATGTTTTTTTATGAAAGCATCCGCAATATTGTTATCCTTACTGAGCATCTGAGCTCACCCCTTTCAATGTTTTAATACTTTCTAGGATGTGAAGAAGTATTTTATGAATGACCTGCAGGGATAGTCATAAGAGGATATGAGTGTAGACTATGAAGACTTTGTTATTATTTTTTCACTTTATGATGTAATGTAAGACTTATGAATGTATCTAGTGATTCCAAGGCTACTAAACTAATCGGTCTTTCAAGACTTGGTCTTTTGTGATCATGCCAATGTTAAGAAGTAATGCACTGACTCTGGGTAGCTGGGGTCGGGGCGTTACAGTTGGTATCTGAGGCAGTTTAGTACTAACCTTGGAAGCTAGATTTAGACAAACTCTGATTAGAGCACGTAGACCTAAGATGAACTTTGAGGATTGGTATAGAAGAACTTCCTAAAAATTTAGGTATTGTAGAGATTTTGTGAGTTTTCCGAGCAATACATCCCTGTCTGGATACGAACAGGTAGAGGCGGCTCTGGCATAGATGTACCTAGGGGTAAAACCCGAAAACACCGCTTTGAGCTAGACTCGAACGGGAACTGGTGCACGACAACGGGCCTTGCTGCACTCTTGGTTACGACACTCCTGGGGGATATGCTTAGGATAATTCTCATTTTATTTACAAACCACTATGAAGGGTTATGAGTATATACTTCCTCAAAGAAAACATTTTTTATGATTATGGATTATATCCATAAATAGTTCAATTTAAGTTAAGTGTTTTATATGTATGGGATTATGTATTTTGATTCATAAACTGATCTAGTTTATGAAATTGTTTAGAAATGGCGCCTAGTGGAAGAAATGGAAACCGTATCAATGTACGAAATCCGTGTAGGGATTGTCGTCCTGCTCAAGATAATTATTGTGGATCTGGAGATACAACGGGTGCTGATCAAGTTAATACCATACTGGGACAACTCACTCAGGTTATGAATAATAACCTTACTCATATGGAGCACCCTGATCCGCAACGTGGAGAATCAATGTTAGATCGATTCATGAGGCAACGACCACCAACGTTCAATGGGATTACAAATCCCTTAGTAGCCGAGCAATGGATAAACTCCTTAGAGAAAATATTCCATCCCTTGGGGAGTAGCGAAAGGGAGAAGGTTCTCATGGCAGTTTACCGCCTCACTGGAGATGCAGATCAGTGGTGGTCGCTGATTCAAAACACAAAGGAAGATGATGACGTATCGAATATGGAATGGAGGGAGTTCAAAGAGCTTTTCTTAGAAAAATACTTTCCTCGTGACCATCGAGCAGATATGGAAAGGCAATTTTTGTGTCTGAGGCAGAAGGAGGATGAGAATATCGCAAATTATGAGGCTAACTTTACAAGGTTAGCGAGGCATGCTTCCGATTATATACGTAACCCAAGGAGTAATATTGATCGTTTCTTTGATGGGTTAAAACCATTTCTCCGTCGAGCTTTAGTATCACAATCCTTCTCATCATACGAAGATATTGTCTCGTGTGCTATCAAGACAGAAAAGGAATTCTCTAAGTCTTATGACAACAAAGTAAAGCAAGAGAAGAAGAGAACGGTGGAACAAGAGACAGATAAAGGGAAAAAGGGAAAGAAGGATTTTCCATTATGTGATAATTGTGGGAAGAATCACCCTGGTACGTGCCTAAAAGGAATGGGAGTTTGTTATAAATGTGGAGAAAAGGGTCACCAGGCTTGTGATTGCAAGGGAAAGAAAGAGGCTGTCAAAGTTGAATGCTACAATTGTAGGGAAATGGGGCATTATGCAAATTAATGTCCTAAGCGTCAAGGAAAATTACCTCAGAAAAGGCCAAGGGATCAAGGCCAATCTTATGCTGTGACTACAGTTGAAGCGGAATAATTAAAGTATTGGTGCTTTTGGACTCAAGGATTATATTCTGGTTATAAGAATAATGTGATATATATAAAGATTGTACTGTAGTACTTTATGATTAAGGTAATATGATTAATGTAATAATATTTTTAGTATGTGACAATAAGAGAAAATTTACTTTGTTTGGGGAATCTGATAAATTGATTTTGGAATTTAGAGACCTTTTAGAGAATGTCTGGACGGAGGTATTTTGGATAAATATTAAGGTTGGAATGGATTAAGTTGAATCATGGATAGTATTGTTTAATGTTAAAGCATTTATGATGATTATTTTTGGAATATTATGATACTATAGTTTTAGGAAAAGGAAAACCTGCAGGGTGGGGAATAACCCGTCGCGTCGGATAAAGATGCAGGAATCGAACCCACAATCATAGTGCGACATGCCTTTATTTCCTACCACTAGCCTACAGGAAGTCCCTGGTTATTACAAAATAATTTTACTAATCTAAATGGTATGTGTTAACATTTGGAACCTTATACAATTAGGATAAGTATAATATTTTTGAGCTCCATTATCTTTTTGAGTGAAAGATTAGTTGGAGGTTGAAACTCTAATTGTCAAGAATAAATATATATATACCTATCTCTTATTCAATGAATAAATTAATTCTTAAACTTTAGTAAAGGGATATTAAAACAAAAAATGTGTTTTCCTAATACCATATGAGTTGTTGAACTGGTGATATTTTAAATCGACATAGACTGAAGGCTTTGAGGCCCTCAATTTGACAGTTGATTGTGATTGATGACCTGAATCACTCCCTACAAATATTTACGTTTTTCCTCCAATTATATGTCTCTAATTGCCACCAATGTTCTCCTAATCGAGATCATAATTGGGTGGTGACTTTTTCATTTCCCTTTCCCTCTTATTAAGGCTAAATTTTATTAACCTTATTTCCGATGTCGGTTTTCCACAAAGGTATTTTCTATTTTCAACCTTTTATTTTCAAAGAAAAATATCAAATTGCGAGGACGCAATTTATTGAAGGAGGTGAGAATGTAACACCCCGAGCTTCCACGATACGCCTCTCTTTTAATAATGCAATAGCTTGCATTGTACGCAAGTTCGAGCTCTAACACACACCACAACGAATTAAACTTCCCGTTGTGAATAGTAATACCTAATTTTTGAAATTTTATAAATTTTATTTATCAAAATGGACTTCATTTTTGGATTCGGAATATCGAAATTAGCCTATGTTGAATTTTTGGTATTTTTCTGAGAACTTCTATTTTTTTATGAATAGTGAAAAATACTTAAAAACAACTTTTTTAATCAAAATAATTTATAGAGATAGGTTATAGTATTTATTGGTTTTAAAGTATAATTAGAATATATTTTTACCATTTTATCCAATGGTGGTCATTAGAATTAATTTAACATTGAAATTGGACATAAACAATTGCCAATCTTTTGATATAAATTGTTTCTTAAAACACGCTATTCGTTGTGACAGCGGGAATTAATTATAAAATTAATTAATGCAACTTATATGTTTGGAATTTTTTAAAATATACATCATTTTTTAATTCGGAATATCAATTATAGCTTAGGTTGAAATTTTGGCATTGTTCTGAAAAACTTCAATTTTTGATTAATAGTGAAACCACTAAGTGGTAGTTAAATAACTGATTTTTCGTTTAAATGAAATATTACCACTTCTGTGATTTGATTTTCAAAAATCCAACATACATGGTTGTCATTAAGAAGTAAAATGTGGTTCAATGAGATCAAAATAATTTTTTGGTGAATAGTAACTTTTAAGTTCTTAATCGCGATTAGAGGTAATTAGTGTAGTTTAAGGTAAAAACAATGTTTTAATAATATGATATGAGCTAGACACTTGTCCTACTCCTATTGGATGATTCATGTCCAACCAAGACAACCCATGGGTCAACTTGGGGACCCCATGGAGCCACTTTAGTTGGAAAATGACATTAATATATATTTATTTAATGTTAAAATTAAATTGACACAAACATGAGTTGTTTTACTGAAACAGATTTTAAGTGGGGTTACACAAGTCCAAATTTTGACTATAAATATTCATTATAAAGCCCAAAATATTTCCTACATCATATTATTTTTTTATAATTTTTAGACATTAAATAAATTAAATTATTTATGACATCATTATGATGCAGCGATGACCTCATTATTTAACGATTTAAATAAAATGAGAAGATAATGCAAAATCGAAGGCTTACACTTGTCCAAAGCCTATTGGATGAGGATATTTCGAAACCTTATCACCTTATCCTCGAATTATATAAGTGTGGGACCTTTAGAATCCGAAAAGCATTGTGAAATAATGTAACATTTCAATCTTTCCAAAAGTGCCCCTCCTCTCCACTTATAAAAGGCCCCCACCTCTCCCACCTTATTCACACCTTCAAGCCATTTGGATCGGCCAACCTCTGCCCAAATACTCTCGCAACTTCCGCCTCTTACTCCTAGAAGCCTTACTTTGGGCAGCACTCTTCCCAAGGAAGCCTTTGGCTCAAATCAAAAAGAGTTACCCGATTTTGAGGTAATGTATTTTCTAATGTTGTTTTGTTTTATTTTTCTTCTCAAACCCCCTAAAATATTTTTATTCATTTCTTTTGTAACAAAAACAGTATCCTCAATATACTAGGATGTTTTTATAAGAATGATTCGAGCTACACTTACACACACCTACGTCTAATGGTTAAAGAACATACGGTTTCTGTGGATGGCGAATTTCTGTCTCACGAAACGATGATTGTTCAACACTCATATAACACCTTCAAAGGTGGCCATTAAGATGTCACTATTTTTATATATGATATATAATATGTTTATGTTTTAATTATGCTTCTTTATTTCTCATTTATGGCATACTTTATGATTTTCATTATGGGTAAAACGCGATAATTTCATTTTAGGAAGTGCGGACTACCGCCCCCTCAAAGTGATGTGAATCGTTAATGCCATATGTGGGATGTATAAAGGGTAGAGTAAATGATATTATATATGATATTATACTGGAACTATATTATACCTTTATATAATTATGATTTCATTACATTAAATACGAAATAGAAATGAAAGTAGCGTTCATGCGTACGTACGGCTTACCGTCTCCATGAACGGTGCATTTCATTTCTTACCTCTAAATGTTACGTAATATTATGAATTAATGTATATACTAGATATATATGATATATATGATATCTACATCATGAATATAATTCTGGATATATTGGATATTTCACCACATGAACAACTTGTAATTATAAGAAGGTTATTGTTGACACAAGTACCAAAGATCGACAAAACGACCGTTATTAACATAAATAATTACATAATGTTCATAACATTGTAATAAGTGATATAAAAAGGATAATGAAATTGAAAATGGTTCTTAATAAGGTAGATATTAACTCTAGTTTATTATTCAGGAGGTTAAAGAACGGTTGAGTCAATTCAGACACGAGGTAAGGGAATTTCTTAACCCAACTTCCATTCTTTGGGTTAATATCCTACTTTCAAATTATGTCATGATATTATTATGTCCTATTTTGTATTTTTACTTTCTTTATGTGTACCTATAGTGAATACACATAATAGATCTATTTTATTTTAAAAATGATCTTTTTAAGGACTTCGTCTCAATCTCCTTTCATTGAGGCATATTTGGTTTTATACACAACTTTCTTTTATACGGTGTATAAACCCCATTGACTTTTACATTTATTCGAAAGGAATGTTTTTTATATGAAGCGTTTTTCTAAACGACAAACGGAAATGTTTTTCTTTCCGTACTTATGCGGCGACAACGACTTCCCCACCGCCGTGACCATTATTTGAGTTTCGGCTTCCTCTACAAGCCATCATTTTTTTTAATGAAAAATAAATACAAAGTTTTAACTTTATTTTATTTTGGTATTGAAAATGGTTTTGAAAGCATTTTTATTATATCAATGTGTTGTATTGATATCTTGTGATTGAAATGTGGAAATGTTATGTTTCCTTCATGCATTTTTTATGTGATAAGATTATGTTATGGTTTGTGATATGTTTAAACCTATTCATATGAGGAATGTATTGGACTTAATAAGTGACGGGTGGAGCCCGCTATAGCTCCTCGATGCATCGGTAGGTCTCATGAGACAACTAGACGTGGAATTGGCCAAGGCCCTTTCCCAATTTGATTTATGGTTTTGGACGAGGCCTTAATCATTTTAGACATCTTGGCCGAGGCCTTGACGAAATGTTTCAGAATGTCTGGCATTATACATTCCCTCATTATGAAAGTGGTTATTGATATTTCATGTGATTATTCGACCAGTAGAATATCCATCTGAAGAAGTGAATGGAATTATCTCATTTTACTTTTTCCATATTATGTTGATGTTCAAGTTTAAAAGGCTTTTGTTTTAGTTATACTTTGCCTTAACTTTTTATGTTTATTTATGAAAGCTTCCGCAATATTGTTATCCTTACTGAGCATCTGAGATCACCCCTTTCAATGTTTTAATACTTTCCAGGATGTGAAGAAGTATTTTATGAATGACCTGCATGGATAGTCAGAAGAGGATATGAGTGTGGACTATGAAGACTTTGTTATTAGTTTTTCACTTTATGATGTAATGTAAGACTTATGAATGTATCTAGTGTTTCCAAGGATACTAAACTAATTGGTCTTTCGAGACTTGATCTTTTGTAATCATGCCAATGTTACGAAGTAATGCACCGACTCTGGGTAGCTGGGGTCGGGGTGTTACACGTGAAGATGATCTCGGAAAGCGCATGAAAAGATGCCCTCGCCTCCAGCGTTGTAGCATGGACGGCTGCCTGGATAAAGACCCCCTCCTCCTCTTCATCGCTCAAGCGAACAAGCTACTCTGTGTGACTTCCCTGTAAGTAGATTCAAACGGAAGTAGCAAATAATTCAATAAACAAACTAATAGGAATTTATTAACTTACCATCCTCTGCATCTCTATGCCAGCTTGGGTAAGATACAGTATAGACTTCAGTCTATACCATGGCGCATAGTCAACCTACTCTGAAAGAGAGAATCAATTTGTAGGAACACCCTGAATACATATCTCTGCACGTCTGTGCCAACAGTCGATAAAACTCGCATGTACTTGGGACCAGTAATCATCCTGCCTCCCTGTCATATTCATCCCATGAAGCTTGTCTGTCTGTCTAGATGGTAATGGAATCGGATGAGTACGAAAAAATTGGCGCATGACCCTGTCAGGCTGCTGCCACTCAATAATATGAAAGTGAATGAGGGGCACTACAGCCATAGCATTCTCAAGCCCAACAGTGCAGTATGCTGGCAACTGGTCCATAATACTCCAGTATGGAAGCCATGAAATCTGAAATGACAAGTTATATTGTCAAAAAAACACCCAACTAAAAACCAAAATTGATGTTATTATTAATAATGTTAGACAGTGATAGATTGTATATACATACCTGATCAGGTAAGAGACAGTCCAACTGTAGCCGATATACGCCCAAATGTTGTCTCTGAACCACGTCAAAATTGTGTCGCTGACACCACCTGTAAAATACAACGATAATGCCAAATAATGTGAAATTATAGTCAATAACTCATATTAGAATCAAAAACCAATAGAAATGACTTATCATACCAGCGTCCACGCGGAGCGTCATGCAGCACCTCCATCTCGACCGGTGGACCAGCAAGGTCAGTGCGGAATGCTAGGATGCGCTCCCATGCCCACATCTGAATACGGATGACACATCCCCCAAGACCTATACGGTCCCTATGGGATAGTCTTCATAATGATCTGTACGTGTATGCCAAGCAGGCTGATCCCCAACTATACGTCCCAGCCCGATCAAAGTCCTCTAGTAGGGGTAGATACATCATATGCACGTGCATCCCCGCGTGATCAGTACACATGGTCCCACCAATGAGTTGTAAGATATATGCACGGGCGTAACGCATGACAGTCTGCTCATCATCATCATCCTGTAAATGTGGAATCTGTAACTCCAACCAACGCATAGATATGGATGATCCATCTGTACCCCTACATTCGGACAAAATATCAACGCCTAACAAGCGTTGATCAAGGTCTGGACAAGCTGCACGAGTGGGTCCAATAACGGGTCTCCCCTGGATAGGAAGACCGAGAAGCAGTGCGACATCCTCGAGGGTGATGGTCATCTCCCCCTCAGGCAAGTGGAATGTGCGTGTCTCTGGTCTCCATCTCTCAATGAGGGCAGCAAGTAGGTAATGATCTACAAATGTGAAATCTGATACGGCAAGGCCATAGAAGCCAGCACGGCGCAAGTAAGGTCTAATGGCATGTGGAGGCTCCATGTGATGAAAATGGTGCGCTCGACGCACCTTCACAATTCGATCTGGATGACCCTCTAACACGGCCTGCGAAATATGGGTAGGCTGCTGAGTGAGTAGTATGGTATCATCCATCTGCATATAAAGAAATAAAATGAGTCGTAAGTGTAAAATGTAAATATAACATTATGATGTTTTTAGAATTTATATAATTGTATGTATTCAATATCTTATGCTAATTATTATGATACTATAAATTTGTTATAGAACAGTTTGCTAAAATATCCTGCATGTTTAGATTGGGGTTTAGGTTGGAGGGTTTAGGGTTAAATTTTTTAATATTAACGTCCAGGAAACATGTAAATGGGTTAACTGACATACACTTTTCAATATGGGTTAAGTGTTCCGCTTTCGGAGTTTTGAAATAAATTCTATTATTTCATATTTAAAGTTATTTCTTGAAAGCATGAATATTAATATGAAATAAGTTATGTTATCTAAAATATTGAGTCTTGAATTTGGTTACACATATTTTGGGGGAGCTTTATGATTAACTACTTATGGATTGGATTAAGATAAACCATGTCAATTAGTAATGATGTTTTTAGAATTTATCTAATTGTATGTATTCAATATCTTATGCTAATTATTATGATACTATAAATTTGTTATAGAACAGTTTTCTAAAATATCCTGCATGTTTAGATTGGGGTTTAGGTTGGAGGTTTTAGGGTTAAAAATTTTAATATTAACGTCCATGAAACATTTTAATGGGTTAACTGACATACACTTTTCAATATGGGTTAAGTGTTCCTCTTTCAGAGTTTTGAAATAAGTTCTATTATTTCATATTTAATGTTATTTCTTGAAAGCATGAATATTAATATGAAATAAGTTATGTTATCTAAAATATTGAGTCTTGAATTTGGTTACACATATTTTGGGGGAGCTTTTTGATTAACTTCTTATGGATTGGATTAAGATAAACCATGTCAATTAGTAATGATGTTTTTAGAATTTATCTAATTGTATGTATTCAATATCTTATGCTAATTATTATGATACTATAAATTTGTTATAGAACAGTTTTCTAAAATATCCTGCATGTTTAGATTGGGGTTTAGGTTGGAGGGTTTAGGGTTAAAATTTTTAATATTAACGTCCAGGAAATATGTAAATGGGTTAACTGACATACACTTTTCAATATGGGTTAAGTGTTCCGCTTTCGGAGTTTTGAAATAAATTCTATTATTTCATATTTAAAGTTATTTCTTGAAAGCATGAATATTAATATGAAATAAGTTATGTTATCTAAAATATTGAGTCTTGAATTTGGTTACACATATTTTGGGGGAGCTTTGTGATTAACTACTTATGGATTGGATTAAGATAAACCATGTCAATTAGTAATGATGTTTTTAGAATTTATCTAATTGTATGTATTCAATATCTTATGATAATTATTATGATACTATAAATTTGTTATAGAATAGTTTGCTAAAATATCCTGCATGTTTAGATTGGGGTTTCGTTTGGAGGGTTTAGGGTTAAAATTTTTAATATTAACGTCCAGGAAACATGTTAATGGGTTAACTGACATACACTTTTCAATATGGGTTAAGTGTTCCGCTTTCGGAGTTTTGAAATAAATTCTATTATTTCATATTTAAAGTTATTTCTTGAAATCATGAATATTAATATGAAAACTTATCTCATATGTTTGGGGTTTAGAAAACCAAGGAATAAAAAAGAGATAACAACATTTAGTTTACAATATGGTAATGTCACAATGAAGACAATACATCATTATGAATGATACTGTAAGTCGACCCAACAACGTTAGGGCATCGCTTCCGGCTATGACCTTCTTTATGACATATTGTGCATCGCAAACTCTGTCCTTGTTCTTGAGGCCAGTCCATCTCATTACGCATCCTACTTGCCTTTAGTCTCCCACGAGGACGTAACCGATTCATGTCAGGTATCACTATCGGCTGGCCTTCAGGCATTGGGAAATAACGATACTCCCCAATAGGTGTCCATGGTGCAGCATAACAGTTGGCAATGATATCCATCCGGTACACTGGATCAACATATGCTTCACATGAGATGTTCACAGAGGCACATGTTGCGATGACGTGTGTACATGGAAACCGTAAGGCCTGAAATTTTCCACATTGGCATTGCCTTGTTTCCAATAATACCACCATTTTTTCACCGACGTGATTTTTGATGGGGTCTGAACTCTCTTGAACTTCAAATCGGGAGTCTTCTCATCGAAAGAGACAGACGTGATAACCAAAAGCTTCTTCAATATTTTTTTCAATCTCTCATTGAAAGTGTCTTCCATATCTTAGCGCTTGATTTATTCGGTCTGATGCTAGTTTTTGTCTATCCACAAAGTAATTCACGCATCGATACAATGTCTCCTGAACTAAGGCGGTTATAGGTAGCTTGCGAAGTCCTTTGAAGATACCATTGATGCACTCCACAATGTTTGTCGTCATGTGTCCGTACCTCTTTCCCCCGTCGTATGCCAATGTCCATTTCTCTTTTGGAATCCACATCATATAATCATAAACTTCTTTATTAGCCTGACGAATTTGTTCAAAACGTTCTTCAAATCGTCATTGGTCCGACTCATATGCTACAAAACGTAGATGATATTTCACATAAATTGATTTTATATTTATATTGAAATAGTAAAACAGAACGAATAAAATACGTACCAAGCCTCGTGATTGCCTTCGTCATCGGTTCATTGTGGAATTTTTTATGTACATTGCTAGCAATGTTTCTAATGAAGAACTGATGATGTGCATTTGGGTATCTCCATGTATCAGGATCTGCATTGATTTCCTCATTAATTGCTTGATGGCGATCAGATATCAAACAAACTCCCTGAATGTTGGTCAAATGGTTGCTGATACATGCCACAAACCAACTCCATGATTCATAGTTTTCTTTCTCTACAATGGCAAAGGAAAGCGGAAGAGGTGAACGGTTTCCATCTTGGGTTGCCGCAATCAACAATACGCCCTTTTATTTTCCAAACAGAAATGTTCCATCAATCTGAATAAATTGTTTGCAAAAACGAAATGCAGAGATACAAGGAAGGAATGCCCAAAACAACCGATGAAATTGAACACGAGATGGATCAAGTCTATTATCAGGAGACACATGTTCGTTTGTATCCAGATGGAAGACAACTTGGTTATGATGCCTCAGTATGGCTAGCAATTGCGGCAATACTCGATATGAGTCATCCCAATCACCATATAACTTCACAATTGCCTTCTGTTTCGCCATCCATGCCTTATTATAGGAAATCTTATAACCGAATGTCTGTAGAATCCTCTCTTGCACAAGGGATATTGGAACATCTTGGAATGTCCTAATCATCTCAACAACAATAGATGACACAAATACTGCATCCAATGAAGTATGATCTTGTGTGAGACTTGGCTGAACGCAAGTATGAGCCGCTTCAATCCTTGAGATTCTCCAACCTCCAAATGTAATGTCTGGAATAGCCCTTAAGCGAAATCTACAATCATCCCCATACTTCACGCACCGTATAACATATTTACTACGGCATGATTCGTGAACTACATAGTTGATGTTTCTCTCAACATGAAATATCTTTAACGTGCTTTTTAAGGCATCTTTACTGGGAAAATTCCTTCCAATATATAAGGTTTTGTCCACCTCACTAAACCTATCTGGTACAACTCCCGGGAACTCAGTTGTCAGTGTGAGAACAGTATTATCGAATTCAGGCACGCGAGTCATTGATTCTGACCAAGATGAAAATAATGGTGGATGAATTATTGGCCGAGGTTGATGTACAACAATTGCATTTCTCAAAACCTTTTCTCTATATTCTGTTGGTCCCTCCTCATCAGCGCTGTTGTCGCCATCTGATCCATCATTACGAAACACCTCATCTGAAGTCGGACTAACACGTATATCTAGGAGATCATCTAGGTTTCCCTCTTCTACTGCATCATTTGGAATATGCTCAATGTCATGGGGTAGACTGTCTTCAACCACTCTTGTATTTCTACGTCTTTGTACAAGTGGACGTTGTTGTTGTACAGTAGCAACAACAACGTATAACTCCATCATGGTACCATCTAACCGTTGAGAAAATAAATTAATTTCTTGGACCCACTGTGCATCAGCAACCAATGGACAAGCTATATGCCACAGTGTTGTTGTAAATTGAAAATGTCTATAGCTCATAGACATTATCTCTTGATCGGGTCCCAGATTTAAGGAAACACTAATTCTCTCTTGAATGTCACTTATGGTAACACAATCAACTGTACTAACCACCGTAATTGGTTGTGTACTGTAAGAATCTCCTTGCTCAGTTTGAATAATCTCCCCATAACAGTACACACAGGCAAACATTGCTCTCTACGTCAAAAATGTTTCTTTCATCAAAATTATGATAGTGTAACAAAATATTAACAATTATGTTTGACGATATGATGTTTATTATAATGTAATTTTATTGCACCTTTCTATACCATAAACTATGCTACTGATGTTTGACCATATGATATTTATTAAAATGTAATTTTAGAGCGCCTTTTTATTTAGTTTGTTTGTTCTTCTTCATTTCACTTTATATGTTCATTAGTATCGTTAGCTAATCATTATATGAATTCATGTTTTAATCCTATGTTATTTATTAATTATTCTAAAATTAACTAATAATTACTAATCGTTAATTATTCTATTATTCTATAATTAACTAATAATAACTTTAATTTGTTAATTCTTATGTCCTTATTTGATTCTATAATATTATATTTATCATTTATCATTGATAAATATACTGATCATTAGTATCGTTAGCTAATCATTATATGAATCAATGTTTTAATCCTATGTTATTTATTAATTACTCTAAAATTAACTAATAACAACTAATCGTTAATTATTCTATTATTTTATAATTAACTAATAATAACTTTAATTCGTTAATTCTTATATCCTTATTTGATTCTATAACATTATATTTATCATTTATCATTGATAAATATACTGATTTTCTTTTTCTTCTCTTAGAAATTTTAGTAGTTTATAAAGAAAATATGAATCATCTTAAGCATATTCCTCGGGAGTTTCAAGCCAGGATGCAGCAAGGCCCGTTATAGTGCACCAGTTCCCGTTCGAGTCTAGCTCGAAGCAGTGTTTTCGGGTTTTACCCCTATGTACATCTGTGCCAGAGCCACATCCACTTGTTTGTATCCAGATAGGAATTTAATTGCGTAGATAACCACATAATCTTTAAGCTACCAAAATTTCTTAATACATAATCTTAAGTTAATATATACTTAATCTATACTACCTAACAGTAATTATTTAAAACTATATATAACTAATGACAAAAACTAAATAACCAAATATAAAGAACTACCTAAACTACTTAACAAATGAAAGATTTAAAACTAAACAAAATTAAATTAATTAAATAAATACATTAAATTAAATAAAGAAACATACCTCTAAATGAAGCTTTGTAAAAGCTCGCACAGCAAAAGAATTTTTTAGAGAGAGAGAGAAATTCGGAGAGATGAAGTGAGGAATGTAATGATCAAGTGAAGAGAGGGGAGGGGGGGTGGCCGCCCTTTTATAAAGAGTTCAGGCGAAGACAGCATCGCGGAAGCCACCTTTCGCCTCTGCGTATGGCCAAAGGCGGCTTCCGCGATGTCGCCTTTCGCCTTACCCTGAGACGAAAGTCGGCCTCCCCCCGGCCGCCTTTACCTTGTCATCAATCCAAGCCAAAGGCGGTGCGGGGGAGCAAAGGCGGCATCGCAGATGCCGCCTTTGTGCGCTAAAACAAAGGTGGCATCTGCGATGATCCCTTTGTAGTGTATTTTTTTAAAAAAAATGACCAAGGCCATTTTTCAGAAATATTTTTTTAGAAAAACGTATTTACAAAAAATCCACCATTTGAACCACTGCCCCCTCTCTTCTTTGCGAACCCTTACCAAACCGAGACCCGACGCACCGTGCCTCACTTCCCGGTCGCACCGCGTCAGTGTCGCCCTGCTGCTAGCCGACCGCACCGGAGTTGCCTCCCCCTTTTTCTTCTCCCTCACCGCAAGACCGCACGACCCTTCCCCACACCCTTCTTCCCTCTTTTTCTTTTGTTTTTCCTTTTATTTATTTTATTTATTCTATTCTATCTTTATATCCCTTTATAATAACCTATATATAACATATAATAACTATATTAACATATATAATATAATTAATATAACATATATAGTAATCATATTATGTTATATTTATTATAATAAAATTAACTAATATAGTAAAATAATTTACTTTATTATTTTATTTGTTTTATTTACTAATTTGATTATTTTGTTTTGTTTGACATAATAATTTAATTAATTATTATACAATTTTTATAATAAATATATATATATATATATATATATATATTTGTGTATAAATATTTAAAACATAATAACAAAACTATATTAGTAATTTAGTTTGTATAAATCTAATCTTTTAACTATTTTATTGCATTTAGTTTATTTTATTTATTTACAATTGTAACTTTTCTAAGTAATTTCGTCCTTAATAAATTATTTTTCTACTTAATTTAATTTTTTATTTATTTTCTCTTTTTATTTATTCTATCTACGTATACTATATTATAACACATAGTTTTTATGTTGTTTTCTGTTTTTAGGGGAATGTGTGTGGCACACATTTTTTTGAGTTAGTTGTGAGGGTGTGCTTTAGTGACAGTTGTTACGGAGATACCATCATGAAAGCTCCCCGTGGAAGTCGGGGAACACTTCAGGCGGGATTCCAGAGAGTTACATTTGGGTGGTAGACACAGAGCATGGGAGGGGCTAACATTGCATAGGGGTGATCAGACATTAATATGGGCATTCAATGGGACTGGATATCACTTCTCCATTAGGACTTCATTCATCCTCTACCATCCATCTAGAGGATCTGGCGATCCCTATAGTTTTCATAAATTCTAGGGAGTAGATTCCAGGAATTGGAGCAGCAGAACATGATTCCACATCTCGATTCCCAGGGAGGGACATTGAGCGTACTTCAGCACCTCATCCACCTTCAAGTTGCAGGAATTGGAGTTTTTTGGAGTTCATGCAGGGAGACAAATATTTTTCTCATTACTCTGTTTTGTGTATCTTCCTTCATTATGAAAAAACTTTTTTTTATGTTTTTTAATTTGTTGAAGTTGATCATGATACTAGGCTACACTTCTTTGGGGGAATAGGCTGGCCGACTAGAGTTGTTGATCTATTGTTTACACATTCATTTTCTACTGGATAAATCTATCTATTTCTCACATTGTTTGGAAAATTATTTTATTTTAAATGTCAAGTAACAATGAAAACTTTTCTTGATTGGAACCACTTTCTAACTGTTTTCAACATGAGTATTTACCTGAAAAGTTAGTCAATCTCAAGAGAGAGGGAGAATAACTGAGTTGAAATGATAAGTTGAATTTGGTGAATTCTGATTTTTAACCGTTGCTTGATCAAATGATTTCTACAGTTGAGATAATTGTAGAGGTTATTTAGCCAAATGTTGACCAGATGAAAAATCCGGTCAACAGATTTCAATCAGATCCAAATCAATTGATTTAAAAGCATAAATAAGAAAAAAAACAATATTGAATCCGACTAGTTGATTTTCCCTTCTCTATCATATTGACTGCTCAAGCTTGTTCTCACTACACATTGTCTGCCTGTTGTTTGTACTTCCCCTTGCACTCACTAATTCATCTTCACTTCCTCATGCACTATTTTTCACTCACCCCACTTCACCACCACCAACTGATTTTGTTTGTTTTTGTGTGTGTTTTTTTTGTTTATTTTATTTTTTTAGATCACTAAGTACAACATTTGACCATCATGTGGTTCGACACTGTCTTTCCACTATTCTAAGTAGTATGTAGGTTATAAATTTTAGTTTTTCACCCATGCCCAATGATGCGTGAGCATGTAAATTTCAGCACTATTTTTGGGGAAGCCTGGAGCGATATTAAAAAAACAAGAAAAATCACAAGAAAAAAATTAGAAAAATAAATAAAAAATAAAAAATAAAACAAGTCTGCAAAATGAAAATTCAAATTCAAAAAAAATGTGAACCTGCTGCATGCAAACCAGTTCTATGTCTGAATACATAGTACCTAATAATTATGATATTGATAAGAACCTCATGGAATTGAAAAAGAACAAAGACATGATCAAAATGGAATTAACAGAAATGAAAACTGGAACAACCCTATTTCTGAGAATATGAACCAACCTGCAATGATGAACCCACCTGAAAATGAGATAGCTGAGAGGCACAGTCAAAGAGAGTTCTTTCTTCCTTCGCTGTCTAGTAACCCTTCATGCATTAGACTCTGTCCTATGAACATGAATTAAAAAATCAATCAATCGATGATTAGTCAGCTGACTACCTTCAATGGAATTCATAGTGAATACTCTATTGACATCATTAGATCCTTCTATTGTAGTGTCCAACAGATACCACTTAGGGGTCTCACTAAGTAAGAGCTTAAACTGAGAGTGTTCCCCTTCTGCCTCAAGGGAAATGATAGGACTTGGTTTCAAAAGTTAGAAGAAGAAATCTTTGTCACCTGGTATCATGTTTATAATTCTTTCACAATGAAATTCTATCCTAGGAGGTTAACATCTGAAATTAGGTATAAAATAACTGGTTTCCTTCAAGATGAAGGAGAACTATTTCATGAAGCATGGGATAAGTTTAGAGGTCTTCTTAGGCAGTTTCCAAACCTATAATGTACACCCCAATTACTTATAGACACCTTCTACAATAGTCTCACCCCTTAGCACCAAACCCTGGTGGATCAGTCTTTTATAGGAGACTTTAGTGATATGATGACAGAGAAGCTGAAACAAATATTTAATACCTTAGCTCAAAACTCCCAGCACAGATTCTCTTGGAGGAGAACCATTGTAAGAAAAGAAATCACCCCTTCTCCTCAAGCTGAAGCCCAAGATGTTGGGTTCTTTAATGAGAACTTGCATCATATCCTTAAGGAGCAGTTCCATCACTGTGTCATGTATGGCCATTCTAAAACCTACTATTCAAACTTCGATATGCTTGTTAATCCTCATGAGAGTTCCATCTTTGTTGTCTATGGACGTCAGATGCATCCTCGGGAAGATCATTTTTCCAACACCTATAATAAGGTGTATAGGAACTATCTGAACTTGTCATGGAGGGAGCAAGGAGTCCTCCAACCTACTGCCCCTCCTGGATTCCAACAGCCTCCTAGGCAGCAGTTCCAACCGCAACCCCAACCTAAGGCTGAGTCATCCAACTCAAAACATGAGGTGAGAGACATGTTCAATTAGTTTATAGGGAGGTTTGATGAACAAAATACCAAAAATAATTATGATAAAGTTCAAATGGATATGAGAATTAAGAACATGGAAATTCAAATGGGATAGTTGGCTAGGGACGTTAGTAATAGAGAAAAGGGTAGGATGCCTGACACCACTGTAGCCAATCCTAGGGAGAATTCCTTGGATGTGACCACTAGGAGTGGTCTCCAAACTGACCAAGAGCCTAGGAAAGAACCCCAAAATGCTGAAAATGAGAAACTGGATGAAGTTGGAAACTCAAATATGAAAAAACCTAAATCTAGAAAAATGGGCAACACCACTGGAATCTCTTCAGTTCCTGTTGTTCCATCTCAAAAACCCAAAGAAAGTGGCTTAAAAAACAATGACAATAAAGGGAATAAATTTTTTTAAGAGGGTGATGTAGAGATTCCCCAAATTGTGTGGAATTTTTCCCCTGTAATCCCTTTCCCAAAAAGAATTAAGAAACCAATTCATGATTCTGAAATGTTGAAATTTTTGAAAGTGGTTGAATAGTTGAACATAGATATCCAATTATTGTAAGACTTGATTTAAATCCCTTCATATCCAAAATCACTGAAGAAAATATATTCAAACAAAAAGACATTGGAAGAATTTTCCACCTATAAATTAATAGAGGAGTGTAGTGATGTCTTGAAGAATAGGATACCTCCTAAGCTTTAGGACCCATGAAGTTTTTTCATCCCTTGAACATTTGGGGATATAGGTGGTAAGTTCAATTATTTATGTGATTTGGGTTCTACTATTAATCTGATTCCCCTATCACTTTTTCATCACCTGAGATTAGGAGTTCCCCAACCCATCAATATTGTGTTACAGCTTACTGATAGGTTTATTACTCATCGTGTGGGTAGGGTCGATGATTTATTAGTGGGAGTAGGAAAACTCTTTTTGCCTACTGACTTTCTTATCCTTGATATGGAGTGTGACTAGGAGGTTCCAATCAATCTCAGTAGGCCCTTTCTGGCCACAGGGGGAGTTGTGATAGATTTCTTTAAGGGGAAACTGATTTTCAATATGGGTGAACAGAAAGAAGAATTCAATGGTTTAATAAAATCTCATAACCCACCCACCCAATCTTCTCAAAATATGAGATGTTAGATGCTGAGAGTAGTGTTGATAAGTGGAAGATGAGTTTCTGAGAATTATCGGTGAAATCAATAGTAACCTGATATACCTGTAGCCACATGCATGGGGATCTGATCAAGTAAGGAGATAGAATATGTTGATGAGTTCGAGGTAGAATTTTTGGAGAACCTAGATGAGTTTTTTTGGAGCACATTCTTACCCCGTGAGAGGAGTCTAAGTTTGAGGAGATTTTTTTTGGAAGCTCTAGTTTTAAGGAATATGCCTTCTCTACTACCTTCTTCAAGAGGCAGCATGAAGACCTTATTCCACCCAGGCCCAAGGGTCTTCCCTCAATCAAGATACCACACATACTTGAACTCAAGCCCCTCCCTTCCCATCTCATATATTCCATTTTAAGATAGAGTTCTACCTTCCTATGATCATTTCATCCAACCTGGAGGCGAGTCAAGAGAAAAATCTGGTTAGTGTTTTGAAGAAGTACAAGTCTGACATAGGTTGGTCGATTCCTGATATCAAAGGGATAAGTACATCCTTTTTCATGCATAAAATTCCCATGGAAAATTAGTGGAATCCTAGAGTAGAATCCCAATGAAATATCAACCCAAACATCAAGGAAATTGTGATAGAATAAGTGATTAGGTTTCTTGATACTGGAATATTATTTCCCATTTCTAATAGCCCATAGGAAAGTCATGTCCATGTGGTACCCAGAAAGAGTGGAGGGATAGTGGTCCCTAATGAAAAGAATGAGAAAATCCATACAAGAGAAGTGAATAAATTGAGAGTTTGTATAGACTACAGAAATTATAATGTTTCCACATGAAAGGATTACTTTCCCATGCTGTTTTTGGATCAAATGTTATAGAGATTGGCAGGCAATGAATTATTATGCTTTCTTGATGGTTATTCTGGTTGCCACCAGATTTCCATTTCACTTGAGGACCAAGAGAATACCACCTTCACCTATCCACTTGGGTCATTTTATTACCAATGGATGCCCCATGTCATATGTGGTGCTCCTGCCACTTTTCAGAGGTGCATGATGGACATTTTTTAGAAATGATTGAAAGGATAACTGAAGTGTTCATGGATTATTTTTCTATTGTGGGAAATAACATTGAGAATAGTCTAAAAAATATAGAACTAGTGTTAGAAAGGATTAAAGAGACAAACTTTGTCTTAAATTGGGAAAAGTGCTAATTCATGGCCAGTGAAGGCATACTTTTGGGACACGAAGATTCTATGTAGGGGATGAAGGTCGATAATTCTAAAGTTGAGGTCATACAAAAGTAGTCCCCACCTGAAAATTTCAAAGGAATCAGATGTTTTTTGGGTCATGCTGGGTTCTACAGGAGGTTCATTAATGACTTTTCCAAGATTACTAGACCCCTTTGCTCCCTGCTGGTTAAGGACACACTTTTTGTCTATGATGAGAAATGTCTAGAGGACTTTAAACTTCTCAAGGAGAAGTTGACTACTTAACCTGTATTCATTTCTCCTGATAAGAAACTTCCCTATGTGGTGATGTGTGATGCTAGTGACTTTGTAGTAGGATCTATTTTTGGGGCAAAGGAAGGATAAGAAACTACATGTTATTTACTATGAGAACAAGATATTGGATGATGCCCAGAATAATTATTCTACCATTGAAAAGGAGTTGTCTGATGTGATGTTTTCTTTAGAAAAGTCCATCTAGTACATGATAGGATCAATGATGATAATTTTCACACATCATTCTGCCCTAAAGTACTTTCTGGCTAAAAAGTACACAAAACCCAGACTCATGAGGTGAACCTTGAAATTACAGGAGTTTGATTTAGTGATTAAGGATAAGAAAGGGGCTGGGAATGTAGTTACAGATCACTTTTCCTGATTTCCCAATACCCCAAGTAAGGAACCAAGGGATATCAACACTTCTTTCCCTGATGAACAATTGTTTTCTACCTCTATGCAGAAGTCTACTTGGTTCAGAAACTATGCCACCTTTCTGGAAGCTGGAGTCATGCCCAATGATCTATCACACTACCAGAGGAAGAGGTTTATATCTGCTCTGAAATATTATATTTTGGAGGAACCTATTATCTTTAGGAGATGTGCTGATCGGATTTTTAGAATCTGTGTGGTTGAGGATGATATTTTTACCATACATGAGAGATTTCATTCATCACCATGTGGTGGCCACCATGGAGGAGAAAGGACTGCTCAAAAGGTCCTACAGGATGGTTTCTACTGGCCAATTTTTTTTATAGAATCTAGAATTATGGTTATTGGCTATGACAAATGTTAAATGTTGGGAAATGATGTAATAAGAAAGGAACTACCCCAAAAAGGAATTCTAGAGGTTGAAATATTTCATGTGTGGGGCTTGGACTTCATTGTACCATTCCCATCCTCTTATGAGACTGATTAAATTTTGGAATATGTGAACTATGTGTCAAAGTTGGTTGAGGTAGTAGCTCTTTCTAACAATTCAGCTGCTAGTATTGTGAAATTCATCAAGGAAAACATCTTTTCCAGGTTCGGTGTCCCTCGAGAATTCATCACTGATAATGGGACTCAATTCAAGAATTATAATATCAAAGGGTTGATGGTGAAGTATGGGTGCTCACATAGGACATGCCCTACTTACCACCCACAATCCAGTGGGAAAGCAAAAGTTTCAAACAGAGAGATCAAACAAAATTTAGAGAAAACAGTGTCTAGCTCTAAGAAGGACTGGTCAAGAATGTTGGATGAGGCCCTTTGGGCCTATATAACTTCTTATAAGACTCCTATTGGGATGTCACAATATATTCTAATCTTTGGGTAAACATGTAATCTACCTATTGATTTATAGAAGAGATCTTATTGGGTAGTGAAGGCTCTTAACATTGATTTCATGTCTATTGGTGTGAGGATTTTGTTAGAGCTGAGTGAGATGGAATAGATTAGAAGAGATTCCTATGAGAAAGTTGAAATTTACAAAGATATAACAACGGATTTTCATGACTAAATCACTCAAAATAGTAATTTCAAGGTTGGTGAGATGGTCATACTTTTCAATTCTCTATTGAAGCAATTTACAGGAAAGTTGAATACCAAGTGTTCATGACCCTTTACCATTGTTAGTGTTTTGGTTAATGGAGCTGTTGAGCTAGTTGGAGAAGAGAATAAACCTTTCATAGTCAATGGTAAAAGAATAAAGAACTTATTTGAAGGGCAGCCAAAGTGAATGGCTTCTATATCTCTGTTGGAAGAATGAACTATTTCAAGTCTAACTGAGGACTATAAAATCAGTGTTGCATGGGAACTAACCCTTGGTTGCTTAGTTGTTTTATTGTTATTTTTTGTTCTTTAATAAAGTTGACCCCTGATGTTTGTACTCTTGTTTAACCTCTTGACTGCTTGCTGGTGCCTCAGGATTTGTTTCTATTTGAGAGAGAGAGAGATTTTTTGCTGCCATAAACTCAACAAAGAAAACCTAAGGGCGCAATCCACTACATCATACAGATAACATTTCTTTCTCCTCACTCCCTTAGGTTACATCTCATGAACTTAAAACTCTATAATCTTATTTTACTTATTTGAAATTGAAGTTTAATGAAGAGGAGTAACCACACAGTACTGCTGTAACACCCAATGATTCCACGGTATTCATCCCTTTGAATAATAAAGTAGCGTGTGTTGTACGCTACTTCGAGTTCTAACACACACCACAACCAATAAAACTAGCCATTATGAATAGAAATACCCACTTTTTGAAATTTTGTAAATTTTATCATTCAAAATGGACTTCATTTTTGGATTCAGAATATCGGAATTAGACTAGGGTGAATTTTTGGTATTTTTTAGAAAACATTCAATTTTTTATGAATAGTGAAAAATACTAAACATTAATTAAAAACAAATTTTCTAATGCAAATAATTTATTGTGATAAATTATACTATTGTGTGGTTTTAAAGTATAATTAGAATTTATTTTTATCATTTAATCCAATATTGTTAATTTTATGTAATTTCACATTTAAACTAGACATAAACAAGTGTCAATCTTTTGATTGTTATTATTTCTTAAAAAATACGCTCTTTGTATTGACAATGGGAATTAATTTTAAATTAATTTCTTTCACATCTTTGTTTTGAATTTAGAAAAATGGATTCCATATTTAGAATCAGGAGGTACATATTATGTAAATAGGTAACTTTAATTTTTAGACATTTTGGATAATTACATCGGTAAATATTTTATTTACCATGGTTAAAGGGCAAATCCGGTAAATAAGGGTAAACAAATAATATTATAATAATATTAAATTACCCGAACATGTGTCCTATCCATATTGGATGATACATGTCCGACCATCGGCATATTTGGGTCGATTTTGGGACCCCATGGAGCCACTTGTAAGTGATAATGACACTTTATATTAATTAAGTTAAAGTAAATACAAAAATGACATAAGCATATATCTTTTAGAAAAACAATTTTTAAATAGGGTTATATATTTTATATTTTCGACTATAAATATTCATTAGAAAGATAAAACGATTTCCTACATAATTGTATTTTATTTATAATATTTATACATTTAATAAATAAATTTATTCATGACACAATAATGATGCAGTATTTTCCTTATTGATGAAAGAATCAAATAAATGGTCTTAAAAATATTACAATAAATAAAATTTGAAAGTTTTGATGCCATACAAGAATTTTATTGGTTAATATGAAATGTTAGGATTGATAAAATGAATTTAGTTCATATTAATAAAGTTTTTAGGACTTTAAAAAAATCAATTATTAAATAGTGTTAAAATTGACATAAAGAAATTTTTTAAACAAATATTATATTATTAATTTATAAAATATTCCTAAAAATTCAAGGTTCAGCCAAAGGACTTATATAATGATATTTTTGTCATTAATGAACCACTTGGGGATCTCTTGGAGGTATATAGTATATTTATTAACCATATAATATGAAAATACAAAGAGACATGGTAAATGTCAAACTATTTAACTAAGTGTTAAATCTAAAAGTTAAGGTTAATATAGTGACCCAAAACTGTCTAAAACCTATTTATTGAGTGGTTTTCAACCGATCCCCACCATAGACATTAAATATTCCATTTTGGATCCATTATAAACCGAAAATGATTTTATTATAAAACAATATTTCTAGCTTTTCCTAAGGTGCCCCTCACCCCTCTTATAAAAGGGACCTCCCCCTTCTCTCTAATTCACCCCTTCAAATCCATTTGGATCGGCCAAACTCTGCCCAAATACCATCTAAACTACCCTCCATTCATCTTAAAGGCATTAATTTAGTCAAAAATCCAACCTAAGGAGCCCTTTTGATCCAATCAAAAGGAAGAACCTGAAGAAGAGGTAAATATCTCACTACCTCTTTCAAGTTCCTTTCATCTTCCACTTCATTTTTCTTTGTTGTTTCCATTATAAAATAATAAATCCAGAATATTCTATATAATGCAATGTTATTATAAATATGGGACAACCAAATTCATTATTCTATCCATCCTTTGAATAACATGTCACCATACGTGCGTATGTACGGCTTACCGTCCTCACGTCGTGGTGTAATTGTTATTCAATACATTATTATTTGGATGGTTATAATAATGATGTGTAATTGATGTAAATAATAAATATAACATGATAATTATTCTATATATATGATATACCATCCAATTATATATTATTTTAATATCAAAATAATGATATTGTCACTCGTGCGTACCTATGGATTACTGTCTCTATGAACATGATGAGATTCATTCCCCATTGTATCCATTCAAGACTAATTTTCATTATATGATTACATAATATTAATTTTCCTTTATATTAATTTTTAGGTGAGTCATATTTGTTATGGATGGGATATATATTATTTATAACATTGTAATGATGTATCTAGTGTTTCCAAAGTTTGTACTAAACTTCCTCTGATATCAACTGTAACACCCCGACCCCAGTTACCCAGAGTCGATGAATTATTACATAACATTGGAATGATCACATAAAATCATGTCTCAAAATACCGATTAGTTTAGTAGCCTAGGAAACACTAGATAAATTCATAAGTCTTACAATACATCATAAAGTGAAAAACTACAACAACATAGTCCCCATAGTCCACACTCATATCCCCTCAGACTATCCCTACAGGTCAGTCATAAAATACTTATTCACATCCTGGAAAAAATAAAACATAGAAAGGGGTGAGATCAGATTCTTAGTAAGGATAACAATATAGAGGAAACTTTTATAAATAAGCATAAACATTTAAGGCAATGTATAACTAAAAATAGCCTTTTAAACTTGAACTTCCGCATAAAATGGAAAAAATAAAATGAAGTAATGTCATTTACATATTCACATGGATATTATACTAGTAAAATAATCACATGCAGTATCAATAACCACTTTCATAATTATTGAATGCATAATTCCAGACTATCATAACCACATAGTCGAGGCCTTGTTCCAAGACTACAAATAAGATTTTGTCAAGGCCTTTTTCCAAGACACTAGTTTGTCTCATGATACCTACCAATGCATCAAGGAGATAAATCAGGCTCCACCCGTCACTTAATAAGTCCAATGCATTCCTCATATGAATAGGTTTAAACATAACATAAACATTCGTATTAAAACTAGAATATGAAATGTCAATACTTTCTCCATAAACCATGAATGGTATAAAAATAACACATCCACATTCAATCATATCACTAAACCTTCAATACTATATAGAATCTTTGTATCATAATAAATCAACTTCAAATAATCTTAAAATCCATCAAAGGATGTTTACATAGATGGAATCAAAACTATATGATAGAAATATCTCTTTTTTTTAAATCATTTAAAAGTCACATAATTATAAAAGACAACATTTACATTGAAAATATTCTTATAAACTTGTAAGGGAATATTAGATGATTTTATAACGGTAGAAAATAGCTGCACCCACCGTATAAGTTAAAAAGACATTCTTACCTTAATTCTGTCGAAAAGGTTAAAAATGACATTGTTTGGAAAACGACGAACAGATTCCTTTATAAAAATCTTATAAAAAGTAAAACAAGGGTATAAATGACATTAAACCATAGTCTATAAAATTTTAATAATGTTTTGAAATACATTTTTAAGAAACATGGATGTTGATGACAAAGAGGTCCCAGTAGATACTTACGTAAAAACAACCTCGGATAATAAAGAGTTTGTGAAATTAACCCTTACCTTGTACTTTTCCTTGGTCTAGGGTATGTTAACCTCATGTATAATGGTTAAATAATTGTTATTAAGTTATACAAGAATCATATACATTAATATTATTTCATATATGATCATTTAACATTGTTTTGTTTATAATATCTTAGTATTATCGCCGTTTTGGGTGTTAACAGATTCATTTTCCTTTATATTCTTTGTTATGTGAGTCATATTTGTTATGGATGGGATGTATCTTATTCATATCCAGAATGTTATCAAGTCTTTAAACATTATTTTTAATCATCTAATGAAAATTATTCTGGAATGGATATTATGGGGAATGAATCTCATCGCGTTTGTGGAGACGGTAATCCGTACGTACGCACGAGCGACAATATCATTCTTTTGATATTAAAATAATATATAATTGGATATTATATCATATATACATAATAATTATCATGTTATATTTATTATTTACATCAATTACACATCATTATTATACCCATCCAAATAATAATGTATTGAATAACACTTACACCACGACGTGGAGATGGTAATCTGTACATACACACATATGGTGACATGTTATTAAAAGTATGGATAGAATAATGAATTTGGTTTTACCATATTTATAATAAAATAATAGTATATATAAGATACTGGATTTATTTTTTTAGAATGGAAACAACAAAGAAAAAGGAAGTGGAAGAAGAAAGGAACTTGAAAGCGGTGGTGAGATATTTACCTCTTCTTCGGGTTCTTCCTTTTGATTTGATAAAAAGGGATCCTTAGTTTGGCTTTCTTACTAAATGAAGGCCTCTTGGATGAAGGGAGGACAGTTTATAGGGTATTTGGGAAGAGTTTGGACGAGATAAATTGTTTTAGAGGTGTGAATTAGAGGGAAGGGGGAGTGCCCTTTTATAAGAGGGGTGAGGGGCACCTTAGGAAAATCTAGAAATATTATTTTATAATAAAATCATTTTCGGTTTATAATTGCTCCAAAATATATTATTTAAGGGACAAGGTGGGGATGTGTCGTAAAAAACTCAACTAATAGGTTTTAGACAGGTTTTGGTCACTATATTAACCTTAACTTTTAGATTTAACTCTTAGTTAAATAGTTTGACATTTACCATATCTCTTTGTTTTTTTATATTATATGGTTAATAAACTTACTATATACCTCCAAGAGAACCAAAAGTGGTTCATTAAGGATAAAAATATCATTATATAATCCTTTTGGCCGATCCTTAGATTTTTAGAAATATTATATAAATTAATAATATAATATTTGTTTTAAAAATTCCTTTTTGTCAATTTTGACATTATTTAATAATTGATTTTTGTTAAAGTCCAAAAAAATTTATTAATTATAAATAAAATAATTTAATCAATCCTAACATGTCATATTCACCTAGAAAATTCATGTATGGTATCAAAACTTTCAAATGGTATTTATTGTAAAATTTATAATACCATTTATTTGATTCTTTCATCAATAAGGAAAATACTGCATCATTATTGTGTCATAAATAAATTTAGTTATTCAATGTCTAAAAATTATAAATATAATACCATTATGTAGGAAATCTTTTTATCTTTATAATAAATATTTATATTCGAAAAGATAACATATATTAGTCTATGAAAAATTTGTTTTTCTAAAAGACATATGCCATTTTTATATTTACTTTATCTTAATTAATATAAAGTGTCATTATTACTTACAAGTGGCACGATGGGGCCCTAAAATAAACACAATGATGCCCATGGTCGGACATGTTTCATCCAATAGGGTTAGGACACGTGTTAGGGTAATTTTATAATATTGTTTTTTTACCCTTATTTACCGGATTTACCCTTTAACCATGGTAAATAAAATATTTACTGAAGTAATTATTCAAAATTTCTAAAGATAAAAGCTACATATTTAAACAATTTTTACTTCATGATTCTAAATTTGGAATCAATTTCTCTAAATTCAAAACATAGAAGTGGCATAAATTAATTCTCGTTGTCAAAACAAAGAGAGTGTTTTTTTAGAAATAATAACTATCAAAAGATTAACACTTGTTTATGTCTAGTTTAAATGTAAAATTATGTCCAATTACCAATATTGGATTAAATGGTAAAAATTTGTTCTAATTATACATTAAAACCACTCAATAGTAGAATTTATCACTATAAATTATTTGGATTAGAAAATTTGTTTTTAATTAATGTTTAGTATTTTTCACTATTCATCAAAAATTGAATGGTTTCTTAAAAATACCAAAAATTCACCCAAGGATAATTTTGATATTCCAAATCCAAAAATGAAGTCCATTTTGAAAGATAAAATTTATAAAATTTCAAAATGTGGGTATTACTATTCATAACGACTAGTTTGATTGGTTGTGGTGTGTGTTAGAACTCGAAGTTGTGTACAACACACGCTACAATATTATTCAAAGGGAAGAGTACCATGGAAGCATAGGGTGTTACATTCTCCCCTCCTTTAAATAATGTTGTCCTTGAAATTTCTAGAATATTACTGCATAAAAAGACTTGGGTGGTTCTTCATCATTAGTTCCTCAGTTTCCCCCATTGCCTCTTCCATCTTATGGGTTTTCCATAGAACTTCTACAGTATGAGTCGTCCGGTTTCTCAACAATTATTCTCTGGTATCAATAATCCTGACGGGCACTTTGCAATAAGACATACCGTGTTCTAGTTCTACTTCCTCATAGGTGAGTACATGCGTTGGGTCAGGCATGTATTTTCTCAACAGTGATACGTAGAACACATCGTGAACTTGGGAGAGATTTGGTGGCATTTCCAAATGATAAGCTACATCCCTAATTCTTTCATGAATTTCGAAAGGACCCATGTACGTAGGACTCAATTTACCTTTCTTACCGAAACGTATAACTCCCTTCCATGGAGATACGTTCAAGAAAACGTGATCTCCTACCTGAAATTCCAAATCCTTCCTTCGGTTGTCAGCATGGATCTTCTTCCTACTTTTAGCAGCTTTGATGTGGGTTTGGATTACCTTAACCTTTTCCATCATTTCCTTCACAAGTTCTGGGCCTACAAGTTTTCTTTCACCAACATCATCCCAACAGGTTGGTGTGAGACATCTCTTTCGGTATAATGCTTCATATGATGCCATTCGAATAGTTGAATGGAAGCTATTATTATAGAAAAATTCTACCAGAGGTAAATATTGATCCCACGTACCTTGAAAGTCAAGTGAGCATGATCTCAACATGTCTTCTAAGGTTTGAATAGTCCCTTCTGATTGTCCATCAGTTTGGGGGTGATAAGCAGTGCTCAAACGAATCTCAGTATCCTGGGCTTTCTGAAGACTTTTCCAGAATTTTGATGTAAAAAATGGAACATGATAAAAAAATCAATAGGGGTACTCCATGAAGTCTCACTACATCATTAATATATAGTCTTGCTAGACGTTTAAGTGGTAAATCTTTTCTTATAGCAAGAAAATGTGTTGACTTGTTAAGACGATCTGCAATGAACCATATTGCATCGTTCCTTGTAGGAGTCTTTGGTAGTCCCATGAAAAATTCCATAGTAATATTATTCCATTTCCACTTCGGTATGAGAAGAGGTTACATAAATCCTCCGAGCTGTTGTCTTCCAACTTTCACTTTTTGGAAAACCATACATCTTGACACAAAATCAGCAATCTCCCTCTTCATGTTGTCCCTTCAAAAATGTTCCTTCAAATCTCTATACATTTTAGTGCTCCCAGTGTGTATAGAGAAATTGGAACTATGAGCATCATCCAAAAATTATTTTTTTAGATCAGGTATATTGGGAACACTAATCCTCTTCCCAAATTTCAAAATTCCATCTTTATATACGAAGACACTCAATCTACCATCATTCAAAGCTTTAATCTTCTTTTGAAACTCCTCATCATCAGCCTGAGAACTTTTTACCATTTCTAGTAATGATGTTTTGGCAACCATTTGAAAAATCATTGATGTTTCACCTTCCATAGTTATTCTCATATCCATCTTTACTAGATCCATGAAAATAGGATCCCTTTAAACTCTCATATTGTTCAAAACTCCATGATCCTTTCTAATCAAAGCATCTATCACCTTATTTACCTTCATCAGGTGGTAGTGTATCATAAAATAATAATCCTTGGGTAGTTCAAGCCATCGCCTTTGCCTCATGTTGAGTTCTTTCTGTGAAAAAATATACTTCAAACTCTTGTGATCGGTATATATCTCACATTTTTTACCATAAAGATAATGTCTCCATATCTTCAAAGAAAATATTACAGTAGCTAACTCAATATCATGAATAGGATAGTTTTTCTCATGAATTTTTAGCTGTTGTGATGCATAGGAAATAACCCTATCATTCAGCATAAAGACACAACCAAGTCCTTTCTTTGAAGCATCACTATAAATAAAAAACCCATCATTACACAATGGTAGAGTCAATATTGGAGAATTGACTAATATTCTCTTCAGTTTTTCGAAACATTCTTCATTATCTTTTGTCCAAACAAATTTAACCCCTTTACGTGTGAGCTTCGTTAATGGGTTAGCTAATCGGGAAAAATTACGGACAAATTGTCGATAATAACCTACTAAACCAATAAAACAGCATATCTCAGTTATACTCATTGGTTCTAGCCATTCTTGGATTTCTCTTATCTTATAATGATCAACAATGATTCGATCCTTAGGGAAAATATGTCAGAGAAAAGAAATATCATGAAGCCAGAATTCACACTTGCTAAACTACCAATATAATTCATGTCTTCTTAGTGTCTTCAGGATAAAGCGCAATTGATTTTCATGATCTTTATAGATTTTGAATTATTCCAAGATACCATCAATAAATACCACTACAAAGTCATGAAGTTATTCCTTGAAAACTTTTTTCATTAGATCCATGAAGATAGAGGGTGCATTAGTCATCCCAAAAGGCATTATTGTAATCTCGTAATGCTCATACATGGTTTGAAATGCTGTTTTTGGAATGTCTTCCTTCTTCACACACAACTGATGATATATAGATTGAAGGTCAATATTTGAAAAATATTGAGCTCCATGAAGTTGGTTGAATAAATCATCAATGCATGGGAGGGGATACTTGTTCTTTATTGTTATAACATTGATCTCCTTGTATTCAATGCACAACCTCATAGATCCATCTTTCTTCTTGACAAAAAGAACAGGGGCTCCCCATGGAGAAACACTAGGGTGAATAAATCCCTTATTACTTAATTACTCTAGTTGTTTCATTAGTTCCACTAATTCCATAGTGGCCATTCTATAAGGGGTCTTCGATATGGGCCTTGAACGAGGAATTAAATCAATGGAAAACTCAATTTCACATTATGGAGGATGTCCAGGTAAGTCTTCTGGAAACACATCAACATATTCTTTCTCAATAGGTACATCCTCTATTTGAACATTCCTTTCCTCACCCATAGTTATTTCATCATCTTCCCCCCCAATAATTGAATTTAATTGAGCTACTGGCTGTGGATCTAGATAAGAATTAGGTGGTGATGATTCTTCTCTAAATATAAGGTGTTATTTGTCATTGTCATATAAAATAGTAACCTATTTCTTCTTATAATAAAATTTTTCATCATGGTCTGAAAGCCAATCCATACTGAGGATTATATCAAATTTAATCATCAGTATGATGATGAGATCAGTAGATAAAGAACATTTATATGCCCTAATGGGAACTGATTCATTGAACTTTGTTGTTGTGATACTTACCTTAGGCTTTTTGACTAACAACTACCGTGTTAAATAAAATTGGAAATATCTAATTTTCCTAGAAAACTAGGAATATGTGAAAAATTTTGATGATCTAAAATCAAATAAAGCATTGGATAAACTTGAGGAAACCATTAAATTACCTGCCACCACGTCTTTTGGAGCATCAACTTCAGCAGTAGTGATAGCATAAGCTTGGCCTTGATACCTTGACCTTTTCTGAGATAAGTTCCTCTGACACTTAGGAAATTCATTTGCATAATTTCCTATCTCCCTGTAATTGTAGAATTGAACATCGGTAGCTTCTTTCTTTCCCTTTCAATCACGAGCTTGGTGGCCATTTTCACCACACTTGTAACAGAATTTCATTCCCTTAAAGCAAGTACCAAGGTGTTTCTTCCCAGATTTACTACAGGATGGATATTGAACTTTTCCCTTCTTCCCCTTATTTCAATTTTCAGAGTGATCAACATATCTCTTCTTCTCTTGCTTTGATATAAAGTCGTAAGACTTATAGAATTCCTTTTCTGTCTTGATAGCACATGAGACAATATATTCATACGATCAGAAGGATTGTGAGACTAATGCTCTAAGGAGAAATTGTTTTAACCCATCAATTAAATGAGAAATATTACTTCTTGGGTTACATATATAATCTGCAGCATGCCTTACTTATGACAACCCTGCTTTTTATTACAACTTAAACATGCTTTATTACATAAAACTTCACTTGATAAAACAAAGAAGATCGATAGGTTTAGTGTATTTGGGGCTTAGGATCATTACATAGAAACTTAAAACATGATATACAACATCTTTATTTAAAACTTCCTTTACATGACCACTACATTCCTTCGTACTTATCATTGCATGGGATAACCTGAGGACATGCATAAGAAAAGGGTGAGCTATAATGCCCAGTAAGGGAGTACACATGGAATAACATGAGGAGTACAATACATGTTAGGAAATAGGCATATCAATAGATCATATGAGAACCATGAATATAAAGGCATGATAAAGCATGTTAATCCTAACATGGAAATGTGGCGACAACACTTAACATTGAATTAGCATGAGCCAAGGATCATTGCACATGGAGCATGAGTAAACCCTCATTGCACTTGAAGCACGAGTAAACCCCCGTTGCAATTGAATTATCATGAGTCAACACTCATTGCACATGACGTATCATGACTCTATACTTTACCCAATGCATTGGAGCACTATAAGGGCGCACCCTTCTTAAACATTTCATTTCATGCATAAGTGTGCCACATGGATCATAAAACATGGATTCATAAAACGTAATCATTTATTCCATGATAAAGGAATGTGGAGTTAATAAATGAAACTTTACAATCAATAAGTAAATGTGCATAAAGGTGAATTCCCTTGATGGAGAAATGGGCATGGTATTCACTACACAATGACATTGGCTTAGAAAATCGGTGTTATTTCGGCAGCGTAACGACATGACATAAGAATTCATAAAAAAAGGTTGATGATAGAGAAGGGGGTTCCTCATCATATTTACATGTAATGGAACGTAAGGAGGTCATATAGATACATATCCCAAAAATTGAAATGGAATTTAGATTCATGATGCAAAATTATTGCTTGAATGTAAAAGAAGAGAGAGAAGTTCCTTTCGGAATTTCGGCATAGTAACGGGTGTACATGGGAGGAATTTAATGAGAGAGAAAGGGTTCTCCCATCATTCAAACAATAATAGGGCAGTATGGGGGATGTGAGAAACCATACCCCAACATTCATAATTGAAATTAAAAGGGCAATACAACTTAATGAAAATTGACAAAAATGAGAAAGGAAGAAAAAACCCTTACTTGGAAGTGTGCTTCCAAAGGCTAGAGATAGGCTTGTGAGAGGATTCTTGGGAGCTTGGGGAACCTTGAGAGGATTCTAGAGAGAGTATGGCAGAGTTTGGACGAACTCCAAGGGCATTGAGTGAGGAGGAAGTGGGAGCATGGGTGGGTTTATATAGGAAAGGTGAGAGAATTCTTTATTATTTAGGTTTGGGACCCCTTATATTAAAATAATCCAAACCACAAACCATCCCATGGTATTTTCCCATGGTTTCAGAAAAAGGAAAGAGGAAAAAAATATTTTACAAGTCCAATGTCCGAACTTATTAAAAAATTAGGGTTGCTTATGTGGAGGTGAGTCACACTCCCAAGGAAATTAATTTTAAAAGGCAAAGTGTTGAATAAGTCTTGAGGGCTCGATTAATGCTTTGAAAAGTAAGTTAAACAAACCCAAAACCTCATTATTTTAATGATAAAACATATATTGGCCGAACATAAGGATTATGGTATTTTATTACATCACCATTGGGTCATTATGATGTCATAAAACACACTATATATTTAAACGGTATTTAATATTTACCCAAAAGTTTGACTGTCTCAGAAAATTATGAAAAATTCACTATTGGATAATTTCAACATTCTGATTCCAAAAATAATATTTATTTTATCTAAATAATTTTCTAAATATGTGAATTTTCACTTTTAAAATAAAAACTGACATTTATAAAAAATTCGCGGGTTTTGACAGAAATGGCTTTCAAACCTTAATAAAAATTTTAATTGCATTCATAAAATTATAAGATCATTTATATTTAATAAAAATGAATTTAATATTAATAATAATATTTTATTAAAATATTATTTAATTCAAAAAAATTCCCTTAATTTAATAAAATATAATTCTTAATTAAATAATAACTAAAAACACCATTTGTACTTTAAAAACTATTTACAAAGTATCAAAAATGACTAGAAATTATATTCATTATTATATATACCAAAATAATGCACATGAACATAGTACTACTTATTTGTTACATAACCCATTAAAATAGCCGCATAAGACCTAAGGGTAAGGTGTGCAATTGTGACAGACTCTTGGGGCGGCTCGGATAACATCACTCGAGTGGTAATTTCAATCAACTTCCACTTTTCTCGTAGACGATCACGTTTGAGCTTGACTTGGTGAAGCTCAGCTTGGGCTTGGTCATGGGAAAAGCCCAAAGACGCCACCTCTTTTCCGAGATCCGACAAATGGGCTTCGTATGGGGCAATTCTACTAGATGAGGCCATCGTTTCCTTTTTCTGAGTAAAATTGGGTTCATTAAATCCATATATTTATACTACTCATGTGATCACTGTTCAACGACTATCAATGTAACGGTCACAAATCTTAACATAAAACCAAAGAAGTTGACATCTTATAAAAAAAATTCATAGAGAAACATTTAACTCGATCAAGAGGGATTTTCCATTAATTAAACCTCGGGTGGTTACAATATTCCCCCCTTAAGAAATTTCGCCCACGAGATTTTCCTTTTCCCATACTAAAACAAATGTCGGTAACTCAGCTTCATCATATCCTCTGACTCCCAGGTCACTTCTTCAAACTTGTGGTTTATCCACAACACCTTGATGAGGGGCATTGTCTTATTTCGTAGAACTTTTTCTCTAAGATCTATGATCTTCACTGGTTGCTCCTCAAAAGAAAGATCATATTCCAATTGTACCACCTCGGAAGAGAGTACATGTGAAGGGTCCAGTATGTACTTCCTTAAGAGGGATACATGAAAGACATCATGCACCTTGGCCATAGTTGGTGTAAGTGCTAGTCGATAGGCCACAGCCCCAACACGATCAAGAATCTCGAAGGGGCCGATGTACCTTGGACTTAAATTCCCTTTCTTTCCAAACCTCATGACCTTATTCCACGGAGATATGCGTAAAAACACCATGTATCCAACTTTAAACTCAAGGTCTTGTCGTCGATTATCTGCATAACTCTTCTGTCGACTCTGGGCTGCCTTGATATGCTGCTGAATGGTTTTCACCTTCTCCATCATTTCTTCGACCATTTATGGTCCAAGCAGCTTACGTTCACCGACCTCATCCCAACATGCCGGTGTTCTACACCTTTTCCCACACAGGGATTCATATGGTGTCATTTGGATGCTCGAGTGGAAACTATTATTATAAGATAACTCATCCAGAGGAAGATGTTGATCCCATCCTCCTTTAAAGTCCATTGATCATCCTCTCAACATGTCCTCAAGTGTTTGAATAGTCCGCTCGGATTAGACATCAGTTTGAGGATGATAGGCCGTACTGAAGTTCAGTTCAATATTCAAAGCATGTTGTAGACTCTTCCAAAACTTAGAGGTGAATCTTGGATCTCGGTAAGACATAGTAGATAGTGGTACTCCATGAAACTGTACCACATCCCTGATATATATCCGTGCCAGTTGATCCAAAGAGAAATCCTCTCGAATAGCAATGAAGTGTGCAGTCTTTGTAAGACAATCCACAACAACCCAGATTGCATTGTTGCCTTTGGATGTCCTTGGAAGTCCGGTGACAAAGTCCATGGTGATGTTCTCCCATTTCCATTCTGGTATGGCCAATGGTTGCATCATCCTCTTAGACTTCTGCCTCTCTGCCTTCACTTGCTGACACACCAGGCACTTTAATGTATATTCAGCGATCTCTTTCTTCATATTATCCCACCAAAAGTTTTCTTGGAGATCTCGATACATCTTTGTACTCCCTAGGTGAATAGAGAAATTTGAACTATGTGCCTCATCCAAAAGTTCCTTCTTCAGATCCGGACTTGATGGAACACATAGTATTTTCCCAAACCGCACAATTCCTTCCTCATTAACATTAAACTCCGAGGATTTTCCCTTTTTGATAGTTTCCACTTTTTCTTGAATTCCCACATCATCCTTTTGAGAATCCTTTAACCTTTCCAAAAGAGATGGTTGAGCAATCATTTGTGAAAGGATTGATGATGTTACCCTCTTTATGATTCCCATATCCATCTTCATCAATTCTAAGAAGATTGGATCCTTCTCAATTCTCATCATTGATAGAATAGCTGGATCCTTTCTACATAGGGCATCTGCCACCTTGTTCGCTTTCCCAGGGTGGTAATGTATTGAACAGTCATAATCCTTGATGAGCTCTATCCATCTTCTCTGGCGCATATTAAGCTCTTTCTGTGTGAATATATATTTAAGACTCTTGTGGTCAGTATAAATCTCACATTTCTCTCCATAGAGATAATGCCGCCAGATTTTCAAGGCAAAGATCACCGCCGCCAACTCAAGATCATGCATTGGATAGTTTCGCTCATGGATTTTCAACTACCTTGAGGCATAGGATATCAATTTATCATTCTGCATTAGCACACATCCTAATTCCTTCTTCGAAGCATCACTGAATACCACAAAGAGCTCCCCACTTTTGAGTAAAGTGAGCACGGGTGCAGTGATAAGCTTCCTTTTCAACTCCTTGAAGCTTTCTTCGCATTCATCACTCTAAGAAAACATTACTCCCTTTCGAGTTAGCTTGGTGAGAGGGTTGGACAATCGTGAGAAATTCCTCACAAATCGTCAATAATATCCAGCTAACCCCAAGAAGCTACGGATATCAGTTACTGATGTTGGCCTCGGCCATCCCTCAATTGCATCTGTTTTGGAGGGGTCCACAGATATCCCATTTCTTGTGATGATATGGCCCATGAATGAGACTTCCTTCAACCAGAACTCACACTTGCCATACTTTGCATAGAGCTTCTCCTTGCGCAAAGTCTCTAGTACCGTTTTTAAATGCTCCTCATGGTCCTCTTTGGTTTTGGAGTATATTAGAATATCATCTATAAAGACTTCCACAAATTTGTCAAGGTAATCTCTAAAGACTCTATTCATCAAGGCCATGAATATTGCTGGATCATTGGTGAGTCCGAAAGGCATTACTATGAATTCATAGTGCCCGTACCTTGTACGAAAAGCAGTCTTGGGGATATCTTCCTTCTTCACCCTTACTTGATAATATCCTGACCGCAAGTCCACCTTGGAGAAGTATTGTGCTCCGCACAGCTGATCAAACAAGTCATCGATTCTTGGGAGAGTATACTTGTTCTTTATCGTTATTTTGTTAAGTTCACGATAATCGATGGAAAGCTGCATTGACCCATCCTTCTTCTTGACGAAGAGGACTGGTGCACCCCATGTTGATGCACTTGGGCGTATAAACCCTTTATCCAGATTCTTCTGTAGTTGTTTCTTCAGCTCTTCAAGCTCAACAATAGCCATTCAATATGGAGTTTGGGATATTGGTAGTGCCCCAGGTATATGTTCAATTTAGAACTCAACATCTCTTCTAGGAGGAAGACTAGGAAGTTCCTCGGGAAACACTTCAGCAAATTCCCTCACAACAGGCATTTCTTCAAGGGTGGTTTCTTCCTTGGACTCAATCATCTGAGCCAGATATGTGTGATCATAAGTAAGTAATATCCATGCTTGAGATGATGGAGCTAAAGTAGATTCATCTTCCTCCTTACACTTGTAATGAATCGGGGGTCGATTCTCCAAATGGAGTGTGCTTTCCCTCTCCCGACAATTTATGTTGGCTCTATATAAGGAAAGTCAATCCATGCCATGAATTGCATCAAATTCCACCAGAGGGAGTATGATGAGGTTCGCCGGGAAATTCAATCCACAGATTATAACAAGGGAGGACTTATACTCCTGGGATGCAATGATTGCCCCATTTTCCGTACTCACCAACATCTTTACTTCCATGATTTGTGGTGGTGCTGGGATTGTTCTACTAATCTTTTGAGATATAAAAGAATGCATAGAACCTGAATCAAAAAGTACGTTCACTATTCTTGAATGAATAACTAGCGTACCTGTCACCACTTCGTTTTCGGGGTTCACTTCGGCAGAAGTGATGGCAAAAGCTCTTCCTTGCTGTCTTAGAGGTTGTCGGTTGCCTCTGAAAACCATTGGATTAGGGAACTGATTTGAAAAATGACCCAGATCTTTGCATTTATAGCATTTAACAACGCGTTGAGGGTCGAACGGAGCATTCCTCTCCTCTTTTGTAGTTGCGGGTCCTTCTTGCCGACAGTTAATAGCTAGGTGCCCTTCTTTTCCACACCTGAAGCATTTTCTCGTTCCCCTAAGGAATTTTCCAGGGTTCTTCTTTCCGCACTTTTGGAAAGTGGGGTGCTGGAACTTCTTAGCGTCGTTGGATTTATCCATCGGCCCACCAGCATTGAAGTCCACCTTACGCTTCTTGTCCCCATGATACCCTTGTGATTCTCTGATCTCCATTTCAACCTTGAGGGCACATCGGACAATTTCCTCATAGCTGTCGAAGTCACGGATCGCTAATGCTTTCCGCAAACTAGGCTTCAGCCCACCAAAGAAGCAGTCAACCTTGCATTCGGGGGTAACGACAAAGCCAGAAGCGTATCGTGCAAGCCTTGTGAAGTTTTCCTCGCACGCTCCCATAGATTCTTCATCTTTCTTCTTGAGGGAAAGGAGGTCCCTTTCCATCTTAAGACGGAGGGTGCGCGGAAAATATTTATCGAAAAACATCTTCCGGAATTCCTTCCATTCCAAAGCCTTGATATCCTCCTCAGGCTTTGTATTTTTGATCAACGTCCACCATTGATCAGCTTCACCCTCTATACGATAGGCTGCCAGGAGAACCTTCTCTTGTTTAGAACATTAAAGGATAGAGAAGATCTTTTCAATGGAGTTGATCCATTGTTCGACGATCGTGGGATCAGATGATCCACTAAAAGTCGGAGGTCTTTGTCTCATGAAGCTCTCGATAGCGACTTGTTCTTTCTTAGGGGGGGATGAACATTCCTCTTGACTAGTGTTTCTATTCAAAAATTGAGTTAACTGAGAGAGAAGCGTGACAAATTCGCGATTCCTGCTCCCATTAGATTGGGCATCTCATTAGTACAATCATCACACGGATCTTCACAACGGTTGTTAGCCCGAGTCCTCCTATTACCGGCCATTGGCTGGAATAAAAGGAAAGTTAGGGGTAACACCTAAAGGGTAATCCAAAGACAAAATTTGATGACTTATAAATACATTTTAATCTCTTTAACTCATGAGTCTATAGGATTCAATCCAGGCTTTTCATGATCTACCTTCTAACATATATTCTTAGGGGCATTTTTCCCTTAATAAGGGTTCATACAAAGATTGTGAATTTATCAAAACATATCCCCCGGGAGTGTCGTAACCAAGAGTGCAGCAAGGCCCGTTGTCGTGCACCAGTTCCCATTCGAGTCTAGCTCAAAGTGGTGTTTTCGGGTTTTACCCCTAGGATACATCTGTGGCAAAGCCGCCTCTACCTGCTCGTATCCAGACAGGGATTTATTTGTTTGATAAACCACTTACTTACTATTTACCAAAACTTAGGGATGTTTTTATTATACTTAGTCTTGTATCTAAGGCTTTACTAGGGTTTCCTAATCCCAAAAATAACTAAACCTTTCCTCTGATACCAACTATGACAACCCTACTTTTTATTACTACTTAAACATGCTTTATTACATAAAACATCACTTGATACAACAAAGAAGATCGAGAGGTTTAGTGTCTTTGGGGATTAGGATCATTACATAAAAACGTAAAACTTGAAATACAACATCTTTATTGAAAACTTCCTTTACATGACCACTAAATTACTTCGTACTTAGCATTGCATGGGATAACCTGAGGACATGCATAAGAAAAGGGTGAGCTATAAAGCCTAGTAAGGGAGTACACATGGAATAAAATGAGGAGTACAATACATGTTAGGAAATAGGCATATCGATATATCATAAGAGAAACATGAATATAAATGCATGATAAAGCATGGTAATCATAACATGGAAATGTGGCGACAACACTGAACATTGAATTAGCATGAGCCAAGGCTCATTGCACATGGAGCATGAGTAAACCCTCATTGCACTTGAAGCACGAGTAAACCTTCGTTGCACTTGAATTATAATGAGTCAACAATCATTTCACATGATTTATCATGATACTATACTTTACCCAATGCATTGGAGCACTATAAGGGTGCACCCTTCTTAAACATTTAATTTCATGCATAAGTGTGCAACATGGATCATAAAACATGGATTCATAAAACATAATCATTTATTCCAAGATAACAGAATGTGGAATTAATACATGAAACTTTACAATCAATAAGTAAATGTGCAAAAAGGTTAATACCCTTTATGGAGAAATGGGCATGGTATTCACTACACAATGACATTAGTTTAGAAAATCGGTGTGATTTCGGCAGCGTAACAGCATGACATAAGAATTCATAAAAAATGGTTGATGAAAGAGAAAGGGGTTACTCATCATATTTACATGTAATGGAAAGTAAAGAGGTCATATAGATACCTATCCCAACTATTGAAAAGGAATTTAGATTCATGATGCAAAAGAATTGCTTGAATGTAAAAGAAGAGAGATAAGTTCCTTTTGGAATTTCGGCATAGTAACGGGTGTACATGGGAGGCATTTAATGCGAGCGAAAGGGATCTCCCATTATTAAAACAATAATAGGTCAGTATGGGGGAGGTGTGAAACCATACACCAACATTCATAATTGAAATTAAAAGGGCAATACAACTTAAATAAAATTGACAAAAATGAGAAAGGAAGAAAAAACCCTTACCTGGAAGTGTGCTTACAAAGGCTAGAGAGAGGCTTGTGAGAGGATTCTTGGGAGCTTGGGGCACCTAGAGAGGATTTTAGAGAGTGTAGGGCAGACGTTGGGCGAACTCCAAGGGCTTTGAGTGAGGAGGAAGTAGGAGCTTGGGTGGGTTTATATAGGAAAGGTGAGAGAATTCTTTATTATTTTGGTTTGGGACCCCTTATATTAAAATAATCCAAAACACAAACCATCCCATGGTATTTGACCATGGTTTCTGGAAAAGGAAAGTGGAAAAAAATATTTTACAAGGCCAAGGTCCGAACTTATTAAAATATTAGGGTTGCTTATGTGGAGGTGAATCACACTCCCATGGAAATTAATTTTAAAAGGAAAAGTGTTGAATAAGTCTTGAGAGCTCCATTAATGCTTTGAAAAGTAAGTCAAACAAACCCAAAACCTCATTATTTTAATTATAAAACATATATTTTAGAACATAAAGATTATGGTATTTTATTACATCACCATTGGGTCATTATGATGTCATAAAACACACTATATATTTAAACGGTATTTAATTTTTACCCAAAAATTTGACTGTCTCAGAAAATTATGAAAAAATCACCGTTGGATAATTTCGACATTCTGATTCCAAAAATAATATTTATTTTATCTAAATAATTTTCTAAATATTTGAATTTTCACTTTTAAAATAAAAACCGACATTTATCAAAAATTCACGGGTTTTGACAGAAATGGCTCTCAAACCTTAATAAAAATTTTAATTGCATTCATAAAATTATAAGATCATTTATATTTAATAAAAATTAATTTAATATTAATAATAATATTTTATTAAAATATTATTTAATTAAAAAAATACCTTAATTTAATAAAATATAATTCTTAGTTAAATAATAACTAAAAACACCATTTGTACTTTAAAAACTATTTACAAAGTATCAAAAATGACTAGAAATTATATTCATTATAATATATACAAAAATAATGCACATTAACATAGTACTACTTATTTTTTACATAACCCATTAAAATAGCTGCATAAGACCTAAGGGTAAGGTGTGCGATGGTGACAGACTCTTGGGGCGGCTCGGATAACATCGCTCGAGTGGTAATTTCAATCAACTTCCACTTTTCCCGTAGACGATCACGTTCGATCTTGACTTGATGAAGCTTATCTTGGGCTTGGTCAAGCACAAAGCCCAAAGACGCCACCTCTTTTCTGAGCTCCGACAAATGGGCTTCATATGGGGTAATTCTACTGGATGAGGCCATCGCTTCCTTTGTCTGAGTAAAATTGGGTTCGTTAAAGCCATATATTTATACTACTCATGTGATCACTCTTCAACAGCTATAAAAGTAACGGTCACAAATCCTAACATAAAACCAAAGAATTTGACATCTTATAAAAAATATTTTTCATAAAGAAACATTTAACTGGATCAAGAAGGATTTTCCATTAATGAAACTTTGGGTCATTACATTACTAACCTTGTAAAGTTAGACTCATACTTTGCAACATTCTCATCCTCCTTTTGCCACAGACTTAGAAATTGCCTTTCGAAATCTGCTCGATGGTCAAAAAGAGAGAATTTTTCTAAGAAAATCTTTTTAAACTCCCTCCATTACATATTAGATACTTCATCATCTTCCTTTTTGTTTTTAATCAATGACCACCAATTATTACCATCTCCAGTGAGGTGGTAAACTACCACGATAACTTTTTCCCTTTCACTACTCCCTAAGGAATTAAATATTTTCTCTAAGGAATTTATCCATTGTTCATCTACTAATGGATTTGTACTCCCATTTAATGTTGATGGTTGTTCCCTCATGAAGCGATCTAACATTGATCATCCACATTGCAAATCAGGGTAGTCCATATGGGTAAGGTTTTTATAAATAACCTGAGTGAGTTGTCCCAGTATGGTGATTAGCTGATCAGCACCATTTGCATCACCAGCTCCACTATAATTATCTTGAGCAGGAGGGAAATACCAACATGGAGTTTGTACATTGACACAGTTTCCATTCCTTCTACTAGGTGCCATTTCTAAACAATGACATACACTAGATTAGTTTATGAATTGAAATACAAAAATCCAAACTTGTAAAACACTTAACACAAATTGAACAATTTATGGATATAATCCATAATCATAAAAAAAATTCTTTGAGGAATTATATACTCATAAACCCTTTATAATGTTTTGTAAAGAAATTGAGAATTATCATAAGAATATCCCCCAAGAGTGTTGTAACCAAGTGTGCAACAAGTTTCGTTGTTGTGCACCAGTTCCCGTTCGAGTCTAGCTCAAAGCGGTGTTTTCACGTTTTACCCCTAGGTACATATGCGCCAGAGCCACCTCTACCTGCTCATATCCAGATAGGGATGTATTGCTTGGAAAACTCACTAAATATATACAATACCAAAATTCTAGGAAGTTCATCTATACTAATCCTCAAAGTCCATCCTAGTTCTATGTCCTTTAATCAGAGTTTATCTAAATATAGCTTCAAGGTTTGTACTAAACTGCCTCTGATACCAACTGTAATGCCCTGACCCCAGTTACCCAGAGTCGGTGCATTATTTCATAACATTGGCATGATAAAAAAATATCAAGTCTCGAATGACCGATTAGTTTTGTAGCCTAGGAAACACTAGATACATTTATAAGTCTTACATTACATCATAAAGTGAAAAAAACAACAACATAGTCTCCATATTCCACAATCATATCCCCTAAGACTATCCCAACAGGTCAGTCATAAAATACTTCTTCACATCCTGGGAAAAATAAAACATAGAAAGGGGTGAGCTTAGATGCTCAGTAAGGATAACAATATAGAGGAAACTTTCATAAATAAGAATAAACATTTAAGGAAATGCATAACTAAAACAAAAGCCTTTTAAACATTAATGTCAGCATAATATGACAAAAATAAAATGATGTAATTTCATTTATTTATTCACATGGATATTATACTAGTCTAATAATCACATGCAATATCAATAACCACTTTTATAATGATGGAATGCATAATGCCAGACTATAATAACCACATAGTCAAGGCCTTGTGCCAAGGCTACAAATAAGTTTTTGTCAAGGCCTTGTTCCAATACACTAGTTTGTCTCATGAGACCAATCGATGCATCGAAAAACTATATCAGGATCCACCTGTCACTTACTAAGTCCAATGCATTCTTCATATGAACATATTTAAACATAACATAAACATTCCTATTAAAACTAGAATATGAAATGTCAATACTTTCTCTATAAACCATGAATGGTATAAAAATAAAACATCCACAGTAAAACATATCGCAAAATCATCAATACTATATAGAAGCTTTGTATCATAATAAATCAACTTCAAATAAGCTTAAAATCCATCAAAGTATGTTGACATAGATGAAATCAAAACTATTTGAGAGAAATGTCTATTTTTTTGAAATCATTTAAAAGTCACATAATTATAAAAGAAAACATTTACTTTTAAAATATTCTTATAAGCTTATAAGGAAATCTTCGACAATTTTATAATGGTGGAAAATATCCGCACCCGCTATATAAGTTAAAAACACATTCTTACCTTAATTCTGTCGAAAAGGTAAAAAAGGACCTTGTTTGGAAAACGATGGAAAGATTCCATTATAAACATCTTATAAAAAGTCAAACAAGGGTATAATTACATTAAACCATAGCCTATAAAATATTAATAATGTTTTGAAATACATTTTTAAGAAACATGTATGTGGATGATAAAGAGGTCCCAATAGATACTTATTTAAAAATAACCTCGGATAATAAAGAGATTGAGAAATTAACCCTTACCATGTACTTTTCCTTGGTTGAGGGTAGGTTAAAATCTTTTATAATGGTGAAATAATTGTTATCAAATTATTCAAGAATCATATACATTAATATGACATCATATATGATCTTTTAACATTTTTTGTTAATAATATCTTAGTATTATCGTCGTTTCGGGTGTTAACGGATTCGTTTTCCTTTATATTCATTGTTATGTGAGTCATATTTGTTATGTATGGGATGTATCTTATTAATATCCAGAATTATATAAATTCTTTAAACATTATTTTTAATCATCTAATGAAAATTATTCTTGAATGGATACGATGGGGAATGAATCTCATCGCGTTCGTGGAGACGGTAATCCGTACGTACGCACGAGCGACAATATCATTATTTTGATATTAAAATAATATATAATTGGACAGAATATAATATATACAGAATCATTATCATGTTATATTTATTATTTATATCAATTACACATCATTATTATACCCATCCAAATAATAATGTATTGAATAACAATTACACCACGACGTGGAGATGGTAAGTCGTACGTACGCACGTATGGTGACATGTTTTTCAAAGTATGGATAGAATAATGAATTTGGTTGTTCCATATTTATAATAACATCACAGTATATATAAGATACTGGATTTATTATTTTATAATGGAAACAACAAAGAAAAATGAAGTGGAAGAAGAAAGGAACTTGAAAGATGTGGTGAGATATTTACCTCTTCTTCAAGTTCTTCCTTTTGATTTGATCAAAAGGGCACCCTAGGTTAGATTTATGTCTAAAGTAAGGTCTCTAGGATTAAGGGAGGATAGTTTAGAGAGTATTTGGGCAGATTTTGGCCGAGGCAAATAGAATTTAATGTGTGAATTAGAGAGAAGGGGGAGTGGACTTTTATAAGAGGGGTGAGGGGAACCTTAGGAAAAGCTAGAAATATTATTTTATAATAAAATCATTTTCGGTTTATAATATCTCCAAAATGGATTATTTAAAGGATAAGGTGGGTTTGGGTCAAAAACCACTCAACAAATAGGTTTTACCCTGGTTTGGGTCACTATATTAACCTTAACTTTTAGATTTAACTCTTTGTTAAACAGTTTGACATTGACCATGTCTCCTTTTATTTTTATATTATATGGTTAATAAACTTACTATATACCTCTACGAGAATCCCAAATGGTTCATTAATGATAAAACTATCATTATATCAGTCTTTTGGATGAAAATTATATTTTTAAGAATATTATATAAATTAATAATATAATATTTTTTTTAGATTTCCTTTATGTCAATTTTGACAGTATTTAATAATTGATTTTTGTTAAAGTCCTAAGAACTTTATTAATTAGAACTAAATTAATTTAATCAATAATAACATGTCATATTAACCTATAAAATTCATGGATGGAATCAAACTTTAAAATTGTATTTATTGTTACATTTATAATACCATTTATTTGATTCTTTCATCAATAAGGAAATACTGCATCATTATTGTGTCATAAATAAATTTAATTATCCAATGTGTAAAAATTATAAATAACATAAAATTATGTAGAAAATTGTTTTATATTTATAATTAATATTTATAGTCGAAAATATAACATATATAACCCTATGTAAAAATTGTTTTTCTAAAAGATTTATGCTTATGTCAGTTTTGTATTTACTTTAACTTAATTAATATAAAGTGTCATTATCACTTACAAGTGGCTCCATGGGGTCCCAAAATCGACCCAAATATTTTCATGGTTGTACATGTATCATAAAATAGGGTTAGGACACATGTTAGTGTAATTTAATTTTATTATAATATTATTTTTTTACCTTTTTTTACCAGATTTACCTTTTAACCATGGTAAATAAAATATTTAACAAAGTAATTACTCAAAATGTATACAAATAAAAGTTACCTATTTAAACAATTTGGACCTCCTGGTTATAAATATGGAATCCATTTTTCTAAATTCAAAACACAGAAGTGACATAAATTAATTTAAAATTAATCCTTGTTTTCAAAACAAGGAGCGTGTTTTTTAAGAAATAATAACTATGAAAAGATTGACACTTATTTATGTCTAGTTTAAATGTGAAATTATGTACAATTACCTATATTTGATTAAATGGTAAAAATATATTCTAATTATACTTTAAAACTACTCAATAGTATAATTTATCACTATAAATTATTAGGATTAGAAAAGTTGTTTTTAATTAATGTTTAGTATTTTTCACTATTCATCAAAAATTGAATGTTTTCTAAAAAATACAAAAAATTCACCCTAGGATAATTTCGAAACTCCAAATCCAAAAATTAAGTCCATTTTGAAAGATTAAATTTATAAAATTTAAAAAATTTGGTATTACAATTCATAACGACTAGTTTGATTGGTTGTGGTGTTTGTTAGAACTCAAAGTTGCGTACAACAGACGCTACTGTATTATTCAAAGGGAAGCGTATCGTGGAATCATGGGGTGTTACATTTTTAAGACTTGATATAATTCTAGATATGAATAATATACATACCATACATAACAAATATGACTCATATAACAAATAATATAAAGGAAAAAAAATCCGTTAACACCCAAAAAGGCGATATTACTAAGATATTATTAACAAAACAATGTTAAAAGATCATATCTGATATCATATTAATGTATATTATTATTGTATAATTTAACAACAATTATTTAAACATTATGCATGAGGTTAAACTACTCTCGACCAAGTAAAATTACAAGGTAAGGGTTAATTTTACAATCTCTTTATTATCCGAGGTTGTTTTTACGTAAGTATCTACCGGGACATCTTTATCATCCACATCCATGTTTCTTAAAAATATATTTCAAAACATTGTTACTATTTTATATAATATGGGTTAAAGTCATTTATACCCTTTTTTTGACTTTTTATAAGATTTTTATAAAGGAATATTTCCGTCGTTTTCCAAATAAGGTCGTTTTTAACCTTTTCGAGAGAATTAAGGTAAGAATGTCTTTTTAAATTATATGGCGGGTGCGACAATTTTCCGCCGTTATGAAATCATCGAAGCTTCCCTTACAAGCTTATAATAATATTTTCAAATTAAATGTTTTCTTTTATAATTATGTGACTTTTAAATGATTTCAAAAAAAGAGATATTTTTCTCAAATAGTTTTGATTTCAATTATGTCAACATCCTTTGATGAATTTTAATCTTATTTGAAGTTGATTTATTATGATAAAAAGTTTATATATATTATTTATGGTTTTGTGATATGTTTGAATGTGGATGTGTTATTTTTATACCATTCGTGGTTTATGGAGAAAGTATTGAAATTTTGTATGCTAGTTTTAATACGAATGTTTATGTTATGTTTAAAGCTATTCATATGAGGAATGCATTGGACTTAGTAAGTGACAGTAAGTGATGGGTGGAGCTCGCTTTAGCTCATCGATGCATTGGTAGGTCTCATGAGACAAACTAGTGACTTGGCACAAGGCCTTGACAAAATCTTATTTTTAGTCTTGGCACAAGGCCTCGACTATGTGGTTATGATAGTCTGGCATTATGCATTCCATCATTATGAAAGTGGTTATTGATATTTCATGTGATTATTTGACTAGTAGAATATCTATGTGAATAGTTAAATGGCATACTTCATTTTATTTTTTCCATATTGTGCTGAAGTTCATGTTTAAAAGGATTTTGTTTTAGTTATGCATTGCCTTAATGTTTATACTTATTTATGAATGTTTCCGCTATATTGTTATCCTTACTGAGCATCTGAGATCACCCCTTTCTATGTTTTATTTTTTCCAAGACGTGAAGAAGTATTTTATGACTGACCTGTAGGGATAGTCTGAGGGGATATGAGTGTGGACTATGGAGACTATGTTGTTGTAGTTTTTCACTTTATGATGTAATGTAAGACTTATAAATTTATCTAGTGTTTCCAAGGCTACTAAACTAATCGGTATTTCGAGACTTGATCTTTTGCGATCACGCCAATGTTATGTAATAATGAACCAACTCTGGGTAACTAGGGTCGGGGCGTTACAATTGATATCAGAGGAAGTTTAGTACAAACCCTGGAAACACTAGATACATCATTCCAATGTTATGAATAAGATATATCCCAACCATAACAAATATGACTCACATAATAAAGAATATAAAGGAAAATTAATCTTATGTGATCATTTAATAAAAATTAGTCTTGAATGGATAGGATGGGGAATGAATCTCATCATGTTCGCGTAGACGGTAATCCGTACGTATGCACGAGTTACAATATCATTATTTTGATATTAAAATAATATATAATTGGATGGTATATCATATATAAAGAATCATTATCATGTTCTATTTGTTATTTACATCAATTACACATCATTATTATACCCAACCAAATAATAATGTATTGAATAACAATTACACCACGACGTAAGGACAGTAAGCTATACGTACGCACGTATGGTGAAATGTTATTCAACGGATGGATAGAATAATGAATTTTGTGGTAACATATTTATAATAACATCACATTATATAGAAGATACTGGATTTATTATTTTAGAATGGAAACAACAAAGAAAAATGAAGTGGAAGAAGAAAGGAACTTGAAAGAGGTGGTGAGATATTTACCTCGTCATTGGGTTCTTCCTTTTGATTTGATCAAAAGGGCTCCTTAGGTTGGCTTTTTGACTAAAGGAAGACCTCTTTGGGGTTTCTTGGAAGTTTATAGTAAGTTTATTGACTATATTATTTAAAAATACGAAGAGACATGGTAAATGTCAAACTATTTAACTAAGAGTTAAATAAAAAAGATAAAGTTAATACAATGACCCGAACCTATATAAAACCTATTGGTTGAGGGGTGTTTGACCTATCCCCACCTTAACCTTTAAATAATACACTTTGTAGCCATTATAAACTGAATATGAATTTATTATAAAATAATATTTCTAGCTTTTCCTAAGGTGCCCCTCACCCCTCTTATAAAAGGGAACTCCCCCTTCTAACTAATTCACACCTTCAAAGGCTTTTTTCTCAGCCGACCCCTACCCAAATATTCTCTAAAATTTCCTCACTTCAACCTAATGTCCTTATTTTTATCATAAATCCAACCTATGGAGCCCTTTTGATCAAATCAAAAGGAAGAACCCGAAGAAGATGTAATGTTTTCACCACCCTCTTTCATGTTCCTTTCTTCTTCAACTTCCACTTTCATTGTTATTTCCATTATAAAATAATAACTCCAGTATCTTCTATATATTGTGATGTTATTATAAATACGGTACAACCATAATCATTATTCTATCCATCATTTTAATGACATGTCACCGTACGTGCGTATGTACAACTTACCGTCTCCACATTGTGGTGAAATTGTTATTCAAAACATTATTTTTTAGATGGATACGATAATGATGTGTAATTGATGTAAATAATAAATATAACATGATAATTATTCTTTATATATGATATACCATCCAGTTATATATTATTTTAATATCAAAATAATGATATTGTCGCTCGTGCGTACGTACGGACTACCGTCTCCATGAACGCGATGAGATTCCTTACCCATCGTATCCATTCAAGTCTAATTATCATTTTATGATTAAAAATAATGTTTAAGGACTTGATATCATTATGGATATGAATAATATACAACCTATCCATAACAAACACAGCTTATGTAACAAAACATATAAAAGGAAATGAGTAAGTTAACACCTGAAACGATGATAATACTAAGATATTATTAACAAAGCAATGTTAAAAGATCATATATGATAGCATATTAATGTATATGATTATTTTATAATTTAATAAAAACTATTTCACCATTATAGTGGAGGTTAAACTACCCTCAACCAAGGAAAATTACAATTTAAGGGGTTTTCAACTCACTCCTTATTCCTAAGAGATTCGTGCCATATTGCCACTATTTCCTTCTGTGTGGTGTATGTACTGTCCATAATTGTATTTTTTATGTAATACACATTAATTTATGTGTATTTAAATATTCATTGTATGATACCACTTTCATGTGGTGTATTTTTCGTATGTTACCAAGTTGGTAAGGGTTTATTTCACAATCTCTTCATTATTCGAGGTTGTTTTTACAACAGTATCTACTGGGACCTCTTTATCATCCACATCCATGTTTCTGAAAAAAAAATGTATTTCAAATATTTCGTACTATTTTATAGAATATAGGTTAATGTAATTTATACCCTTTCTTGAATTTTTATAAGATGTTAAGGAATCTTTCCATCGTTTTCCAGACAAGGTCCTTTTTAACCTATTCAACATAATTAAGGTAAGAATTTCTTTTTTTTAACTTATACGGTGAGTGTAACTATTTTCCACCATTATAGAATCGTCAAAGCTTCCCTTACAAGCCTATGAGAATATTTTGAATGTAAAAGTTTATTTTATAATTATGTGACTTTTAAATGATTTCAAAATGAATATTTTAAGAATTTGTTAAAGGTACTCTTTATCAAGATCAGAATATTAAATGTTTTAAAGATTTATCTTTTTAAATATTTTTAATTAATTCCCAAGTTTTCAAAATGATTTTAAGGATTTATTTATATGGAAATGAATATTTTGAAATTATATTTCATTTTAAAATTTTCAATGTGGCATGGGACACTTTGATTCAAAAATATCTTTTAAATTAATTCTATTATAAATGTTTGACTTTTCAATGATTTCAAAAAAAGAGATATTTCTCTCAAATAGTTTTGATTTTATCTATGTAAACATCCTTTGATGGATTTTAATCTTATTTGATGATGATTTATTATGATAAAAAACATCCATATTGTATTGAAGGTTTTGTGATATATTTGACTGTGGATGTGTTATTTTTATACCATTTATGGTTTATAGGGAAAGTTTTGACATTTCGTATGCTAGTTTTAATATGAATGTTTATGTTATGTTTAATCCTTTTAATATGAGGAATGAATTTAACTTAATAAGTGATGGGTGGAGCTCGCTACAACACCTTGATGTATCGGTAGGTCTTATGAGACAAACTACTGTCTTGGCACAAGGCCTTGACAAAATCATATTTGTAGTCTTGGCACAAGGCCTTGAGTATGTGGTTATGATTGTCTGGAATTATGAATTCCATCATTATGAAATTGGTTATAGTTATTTCATGTGATTATTCAACTAGTAGAATATCCATGTGAATAAGTAAATGGTATTATTTCATTTTATTTCTTCCATACTATGCTGATGTTGAAGTTTTAAAGGCTTTTGTTTTAGTTATACATTGCCCTAAATGTTTATGCTTATTTATGAAATTTTCCACTATATTGTTATCCTTATTGAGTATCTGAGCTCACCCCTATCTATGTTTTATTTTTTCCAGGATGTGAAGAATTATTTTATGACTGACCTGTAGGGATAGTCTGAGGGGATATGAGTGTGGACTATGGAGACTATGTTGTTTTAGTTTTTCACTTTATGATGTAATGTAAGACTTATGAATATATCTAGTGTTTCCAAGGCTACAAAATTAATCTGTATTTTGAGACTTGATCTTTTGTGATCATGCCAATGTTATATAATAATGCACCGACTCTGGGTAGCTGGGGTCGGGGCATTACAGTTGGTATCAGAGGAAGTTTAGTACAAACCTTGGAAGCTAGATTTAGATAAACTCTGATTAGAGCACATAGACCTAAGATGGAATTTGAGGATTAGTATAGAAGAACTTCCTATAATTTTGCTATTGTAGAGATTTTGTGAGTTTTCCGAGCAATACATACCTATCTAGATACGAGAAGGTAGAGGCGGCTCTGAAACAGATGTACCTAGGGGTAAAACTCGAAAACACCAATTTGAGCTAGAATCGAACGGGAACTGGTGCACGAAAGCAGGCCTTGCTGCACTCTTGTTTACGACACTCCTGGGGGATATGTTTAAGATAATTCTCATTTTCTTTACAATCCCTTATGAAGGGTTTATGAGAATATAATTTCTCAATGAAAACATTTTTATGATTATGGATTATATCCATAAACTATTCAATTTATGTTAAGTGTTTTACAGGTTTGAGTTTATGTATTGCGATTCATAAACTAATCTAGTGTATTCCATTGTTTGGAAATGGAACCTAGTAGAAGGAATGGAAACCATATCAATGAATGCACTCCATGTAGGGATTTATCTCCTGTTCATGATAATTACAGTGGAGCTTGTGATGAAACTGGTGTTGATCAGCTAATCACCATACTGGGAAAACTCACTCAGGTTATGAATAATAACCTTACCCGTTTGGAGCTCCCTGATCTGCAGCGTGGAGGATCAATGTTAGATCTCTTCATGAGGCAATAACCACCAACATTTAATGGGAGTGAAAATCCATTAGTATCTAAGCAATAGATAAATTCCTTAGAGAAAATATTGCATACCTTGGGGAGTAGTGAAGGGGAAAATTTTATCATGATAGTTTACCACCTCACTGAAGATGCTGATCAATGGTGGTCATTGATTCAAAACACAAAGGAAGATGATGAAGTATCAAATATGGAATGGTGGGAGTTTGAAGAGATTTTCTTACAAAAGTAATTTCCTCGTGACCATCGAGCATATATGGAAAGACAATTTCTGAGTCTGAGGAAAAAAGAGGACGAGAATGTTGCAAAGTATGAGTCTAACTTTACAAGGTTAGAAATACATGCTAACCCAAGAAGTAAGATTAATCGTTTCTTTGATGGGTTAAAACCATTTATCCATCAAGCATTAGTCTCACAATCCTTCTTGTCATATGAAGGTATTGTCTCATGTGCTATCAAGACAGAAAATAAATTCTTTAAGTCTTACGACTTTAATGAAAAGAAAGAGAATAAGAGATCTACTGATCACTCTGGAAATTGAAATAAGGGGAAGAAGGGAAAAGTTGAATATCCATCCTATAGTAAATGTGGGAAAAAACACCCTGGTACTTGCTTGAAGGTAATGGGTGTCTGTTACAAGTGTGGTGAAAAAGTCCACCAAGCTCGTGATTGCAAGGGGAAGAAATAAGCAACCGATGTTCAATGATACAATTTCAGGGAGATGGGAGATTATGAAAATGAATGTCCTAAGCGTCAGGGGAACTTACCTCAGAAAAGTCCAAGGGATCAAGGATAAGATTATGCTATCACTACTGTTGAGGTTGAAGCTCCAAAAGATGTGGTGGTTGGTAATTTAATGGTTTCCTCAGGTTTAGCCAATGCTTATTTGATTCTGGATCATCGCATTGTTTCATATATTCCCAGTTTGCTAAGAAAATTAGATATTTCCAATTTGATTTTGTCACGACCCGACCCAACGGGGCTCGAGCCGTGACTCCCCAAGCCCGCCTCCAATAGGCCAGGGGCTGGCGACTAGTGCCGAGTAGGCTATCACACACATGGGAGGCATTAGCCTAAGGTACCTGTACACACGCACCCACAAACACCTCCATGCAACAGTGCAGAGATAATGAAACTGAAAAGTAAATGCATGCATACAATCTATCCCACAACCAGAGAGCAACAACAAAAGTACAAGGGCAAAACAGGGCCCACCAAAAGAAAACTACAAAAGCGTATCCAACCAGCTCTGAAGAAGGGGAACGCTGCCACAAAGACCCGCCAGAAAGCTCCCTCGGCACAGCTCCGGTAAACACCCCGGTCAACTCGCTCACTAAGCTCCGCCTGCTCCGGGTCCTCCTGAGACTCCGTCAGAAGCCCTGTGGTCTGCACAAGACACAAACATGTGCAGGCAAAGCCCGTGCAGCGGTGAGTATAAACATACTCAGTAGGCACCCCAAAAACCCAAAACCCAAGGGAGCAACTGAAAGGCAACAGTCTGCTCATCCCAGCCAGAGGGAACCCGGACGAGAGAGAAACTTCATCTCGTGACCATCCTCGACTAACACAACTAGTCAGCTCAGCTCAGCTCAGGAGTATGCCCATACATACACCTTGAACAATCCAGATATACACAGCTCATGCCACAAAGCCACAAGAGGTACCGACCTCGTCACCAGCAACTGTCCACAACAAGGAGAGTACACCACGAACACTGTCATACCAGTTGACACTCATCCGAGAGATACACTCCATCGGGTCCCAAACAAACATCTCAGACGCTCAACCGAGAGACCACGCTCGTCGGACAACATCACTGAGGAAACATCACTGAAACAACATAACCACCAAAATCCTTGGAGAGGGGATCACCGCTAGGGTCCGCTAGGGGATACCAAGACCCACTCCGGTATACGTAGCTCACAGATAGGGGATCACTCCCAGGGTCCGCTGGGGGATACCACGACCCGATCTGGCATACATAGTTCTCACAGATGGGGGATCACACCCAGGATCCACTGGGGGATACCACAACCCGATCTGCACTCGACAGAAGCTTCACACTCAGATAGAGGATCATCGTCCATATAAAGATGGTCACGACGATACCGGAACCCTATCTGGTATAACTCACGATGTAGGGGATCGAACCGACGATGCCACAACCCTACCGAAACCACGCGCTGAGTAGGGGATCACATAACCAACGATACCACAACCCTACTGACACGAAGCGCTGAGTAGGGGATCGTATAACCAACGATACCGCAACCCTATCGACACCAAACGCTGAGTAGGGGATCGTATAACCAACGATACCGCAACCCTACTATAAACATCATGCTGAGTAGGGGATCGTAAACCCGACGATGCCACAACCCTACTGTGCACGACCCACCGCGTAGGGGATCATATTCCCAATGATGCCACAAAACCTATAGAGTTAACCTGCTAGATAGGGGATCGCCGCCCGTGAATAAGCGGTCACAACGATACCAAGAACCCGATCTAGGGTAAGGATGCTAGAGGATCTACTCCGGGCCCACAGGAGGGATACCACAACTCTAATAGTTTAAACATCCCATCGAGAGGATCACAAACTCATACGAAGGTTGTGATACCACACGAACCCTCGTAGGAACGAACCAAGGGAGAACCCTCAACCACTGCTGGTCCAAACGTCGCTACCCGAGCGACTCGCCCCAAAGCCACACTGCGCACCTCCGAAGCCAAAACCGAGGCCACCATCGCATTCCACGCGGAAAAACACGCAGGATAGGCTGTTTACTCGCCCGAAACAGAGCACCGGTGAAAAAGGCATTATTCACCGTAGCTTGCTCGTGCGGGGCCCACACAACGATCCCGAAACCCATCGAGTGGATAACACCACGGCGATCCCCTCGGAAAAACAAGCGGAATCGACTACTCACTCGCCCAAAACGGACACCCGGTGAAAAAGGTACTATTCACCGAATGCCGGCTCGGGTGGGGCCCACGCCTGGATTCCGAAACTCATCGAATGGATCGCACGATTGCGATCCTCTCGAAAAAACACACAGGATCAACTATTCATCCGCCAAAATCGGACTCTTGGTGCAAAAGCTGCGTTTCCCCGCAAACGCCAAAACCCGGCCTCTTGGGGCCCGCACCCCGTTCGCAGTCCCAAAACCTGGAAACATTCTCAAAGAGTCCGTCGTACCATCAGGGTCTCAACGCCACTGACGGCACGTCAATCGGACGCTCCGGGTAGAAGTTACAACGGCCCGAAGTCGTAAAATAATAAAATAATATTATTTTATACGACGTTTCTAACTCCCAGGCCACGATCCCGAACCATAAAATTCTCAAAGTTAGTTCAAAAGGTCCGTCTCGACGCAAAGAGTGCGTCGCCGCAAACGACTCGTAAATCGGAGTTACGGTTTGCGAGTTACGGGGGTTTAAAGAACCCCCGGAACATTCTGGTCGGACCACCGCAGGGTCGCCGGAAACCACCGCGCCGCCGCCGGACTCCGCCGTGCCAGAGCCGGAAACCACCGCGTCGCCGCCGCGCCGCCGCGGAACCCGCCGGAATCCGCCATGGCCGCCGCGGGTCTCACCGGAAAACCGGGTTTTTCGCCGGAAAACTTCCGGGATCCACCAGGAGCACCCCGGTGCTCCAAATTCAGATCTGAAACATGTTTCGGAAAGCTCGGGACCCGAACTATACAAATCACATAAAAATTTGAAGAACAACAACACAAAAACGGGATCGGGGATTGCAAAACTCAAACAGCCTACCTCGCGGGCGAAACGCCGACGATCTGCGCTACAAAGCTTCCGTTGCACGATCCTGGAACGCCCGCCGTCGAAATCCGAGCTCGACGGCACCTTGATCGCGCGATTCGGCCGTCGATTCGCCGTTGGAAGGGGAGGAGAAGGAGGAGGAACTCGTCCTCTGCGTTACACACGTCCAACAAGGGGGGGGGGTAGATATTTGTTTCCAACAAATATCTGCTTAACTCCCCGGCCCGACATGCCCTCGACCCCGCACCAGATGCGAACCAGGATAAGGTCACCCCTAGGGTAAATGTGTTGTTCTGAACGCAACGGCGGACTCAGATTTTCCATCCGAGACTCCGTTCAGAAGTTATTCAAGCCGATGCTCGCACACTAACTTGCTACTTATTTACAGAAACGCCCCTGGTGGCGTTTCTCACCGCAGGCCCGCACCCGCAAAGTTTACACACCGCCTAGGGTAAACGGAACGTTCCGGACGCAACCGTGCCCTCAGATTCCCGTTCTGAGATACCGTTTAGGATATATCACACCCCCGCAACGTGCATAGTATAAAAAAACTTAATATTTTTATAAAATTAATTCCGGGCACACCGGGCCTCAGAATCGCATGCCGTCTTCGCGCCTAGCTATGGAATTATTCGTAGAAATATTCCAAAGTCTGACAGGGACAAAAACCCAAGTCTCTACATCCTCCCCCCATAGAACTTTTCGTCCCCAAAAAGCCCTAAGCACAAGGATAGCGACTGGTCTCTCAACTGGGTCTCACACACCAGCGAGCTCACCAACAAACAACCACTCAGGGTCTTACCAACGCCCTGAACAAAACTCGAGCAAGCAACAAAAGGAAAGAGCACCACTAAACAGTGTCTGACAAACTACTGCAGTAAGTAGAAAAGAAACAAGGCATACCTCTATCCATCTGTGGTGCCTCTGGGTCAATAACCTCCAGGGCATGCAGCTGTCCTCGCCCTCGACCACCAGCTCCCTGAGCTTGGCATGGACCACCTGGGGGTGGGGGTGGTGGCAACTACTACTGCCTACCACCGCCTCCTACTGCACCAGCTCCGCCGCCACGTCCGCCGCCCTGTTGACCTCCTTGCTCGAGACGCTGCCTCTGCCAAGGCGGCCCATTGACCGGCTCCCTCTCAGCAGCACGTCGGGTTGGACAATCTCTAGCAAGATGTCCCCGACCATCGCAAGCGTAACACCGCCTCTCCTGCGGCTGACCAAAACTGGCCTGTGAGCCCTGTGAGCCCTGAGGCTCAGATCCTCCATCCTGGGGTCGCCTCCTGTATCGTCGGCCACTTCCAGACCCCTGAGTCTGATGTCGGCTACCAAATGCTGATCCGACCGACGAAGTCTCGTCTCTCGAGTGCCCAGCACTAACAGGGGGAACTGCTCAGCCAGAAAACTCTCCACCACCAACGCTCGCTCCAGCACTCCAGCATAGGTGGGCAGGCACAAGGAAACCACACCTGCTCGGATGTCCCTGCGTAAGCCCTGCTCGAAGGTCCGAGCCCTAAAGAACGGGTCTCGAACCATATCCAAGGAGTAGCGCGACAGGTCTGTAAACCTCGCTGAGTACTCCGACACAGTCATGCTCTCCTGACGAAGCTGCAGAAGCTCCTGGATCCGCACTGACCTCAGCGTCACCGGATAGAACTCCTCCCTGAAGAGCCGCTCAAACTCTGCCCACGTGAGCATCTCCTCGTCATGGGACTGCGTCACCAAACTCCACCATCGCCAGGCCGAACCATGTAGAAGGCTCGCCGCTAGGACCACCATCTGATCAGGAGGTGTCCTCACTAGGCGGAAAACTCGAGTAACTGCCTCGAGCCAGTCATCAGCTGCCTGGGGGTCTGGATCACCCCGAAACCTAAGAGGTCGCTGCCTCTGGAACTCGTGCAGCGCACACAGCCTGCGTGCAACCTTGTCCTGCACCGCCGGCACAACCAGCTGCTCAACAGGTGGTGGCTCAACTGGAAGACCACCTGGAGGTGCAACCTCAGCACCTCCGCCCTGCTCCACAGCCACTATACGGGGCGGGTCATCAGCACAATACTGCTGCGGAACCCTTGCTGGCTATCATTGTGGAGGCATCCTGAAATACATTCAAGACGCACCACAGTCAAAGAGTATATCTGGAGAGATGACTCAAGAAGGAAAAGGAAAAACCAAAATCCCAGTCCTATATGATGCATGTACCATTATGTCCCCACGACCAGTGTACGAATGTCCCGAGTCGAAAGGCAGGTTATCAGAGTCCTGGTGTATGGATACGTCGGCCGCCGCACCAACACTGGAGTCCCTGGCCTGATAGCCGAACTCGAAACACCCTAACACTGCCGCGATGCAACCCAGACCAAACTTACAGCTAGACCAGCTACACTCTGAGATCCCAAAGGTGGAACCTCCTCTGATACCACTCTATCATGACCCGACCCAACGGGGCTCGAGCCGCGACTCCCCAAGCCTGCCTCCAATAGGCCAGGGGCTGGCGACCAGCACCGAGTAGGCTATCACACACATGGGAGGCATTAGCCTAAGGTACCTGTACACACGCACCCACAAACACCTCCATGAAATGGTGTAGAGATAATGAAACTAAAAAGTAAATGCATGCATACAATCTATCCCACAACCAGAGAGCAACAACAAAAGTACAAGGGCAAAACAGGGCCCACCAAAAGAAAACTACAAAAGCGTATCCAACCTGCTCTGAAGAAGGGAACGCTGCCACAAACACCCGCCAGAAAGCTCCCTCGGCACAGCTCCAGTAAACACCCCGGTCAACTCGCTCACTAAGCTCCACCTGCTCCAGGTCCTCCTGAGACTCCGTCAAAAGCCCTGTGGTCTGCACAAGACACAAACATGTGCAGGCAAAGCCCGTGAAGCGGTGAGTATAAACATACTCAGTAGGCACCCCAAAAACCCAAAACCCAAGGGAGAAACTGAAAGGGAACAGTCTGCTCAACCCAGCCAGAGGGAACCCAGACGAGAGAGAAACTCCATCTCGTGACCATCCTCGGCTAACACAACTATTCAGCTCAGCTCAGCTCAGGAGTATGCCCATACATACACCTTGAACAATCCAGATATACATAGCTCATGCCACAAAGCCACAAGAGGTACTGACCTCGTCACCAGCAACTGTCCACAACAAGGAGAGTACACCACGAACATTGTCATACCAGATGACACTCATCCGAGAGATACACTCCATCGGGTCCCAAACAAACATCTCAGACGCTCACCCGAGAGACCACGCTCGCCGGACAACATCACTGAGGAAACATCACTGAAACAACATAACCACCAAACTCCTCGGAGAGGGGATCACCGCTAGGGTCCGCTAGGGGATACCAAGACCCACTCCGGCATACGTAGCTCACAGATAGGGGATCACTCCCAGGGTCCGCTGGGGGATACCACGACCCGATCTGGCATACGTAGTTCTCACAGATGGGGGATCACACCCAGGATCCGCTGGGGGATACCACAACCCGATCTGCACTCGACAAAAGCTTCACACTCAGATAGAGGATCATCGTCCATAGAAAGATGGTCACGACAATACCGGAACCCTATCTGGTATAACTCACGATGTAGGGGATCGAACCGACGATTCCACAACCTTACCGAAACCACGCGCTGAGTTGGGGATCACATAACCAACGATACCGCAACCCTACCGACACGAAGCGCTGAGTAGGGGATCGTATAACCAACGATACCGCAACCCTACCGACACCAAACGCTGAGTAGGGGATCGTATAACCAACGATACCGCAACACTACTATAAACATCATGCTGAGTAGGGGATCGTAAACTCGACGATGCCACAACCCTACTGTGCACGACCCACCGCATAGGGGATCATATTCCCGATGATGCCACAAACCCTACGAGTTTAACCTGCTAGATAGGGGATCGCCGCCCGTGAATAAGCGGTCACAGCGATACCAAGAACCCGATCTAGGGTAAAGATGCTAGAGGATCTACTCTGGGCCCACCGGAGGGATACCACAACTCTAACAGTTTAAACATCCCATCGAGAGGATCAAAAACTCATACGAAGGTTGTGATACCACACGAACCCTCGTAGGAACGAACCAAGGGAGAACCCTCAACCACTGCTGGTCCAAACATCGCTACCCGAGCGACTCGCCCCAAAGCCACACTGCGCACCTCCGAAGCCAAAACCGAGGCCACCATCACGTTCCACGCGGAAAAACACGCAGGATAGGCTATTTACTCGCCCGAAACAGAGCACCGGTGAAAAGTCACTATTCACCATAGCTAGCTCGTGCGGGGCCCACACAACGATCCCGAAACCCATCGAGCGGATCACATCACGACGATCCCCTCGGAAAAACAAGCCGAATCGACTACTCGCTCGCCCAAAACGAGCACCCGGTGAAAAAGGTACTATTCACCGAAGGTCGGCTCGGGTGGGGCCCACGCCTGGATTCCGAAACTCATCGAACGGATCACACCATTGCGATCATCTCGAAAAAACACACAGGATCGACTATTCATCCGCCAAAATCGGACTCCTAGTGCAAAAGCTACGTTTCCCCGCAAACGCCAAAACCCAGCCTCATGGGGCCCGCACCCCGTTCGAAGTCCCAAAACCCGGAAACCATCTCAAAGAGTCAGTCGTACCATCAGGGTCTCAACGCCACTGACGACACATCAATCGGACGCTCCGGGTAGAAGTTACAACGGCCCGAAGTCGTAAAATAATAAAATAATATTATTTTATACGACGTTTCTAACTCCCATGCCACGATCCCGAACCATAAAATTCTCAAAGTTAGTTCAAAAGGTCCGTCTCGACGCAAGGTGCGCGTCGCCGTAAACGGCTCGTAAATCGGAGTTACGGTTTGCGAGTAATGGGGGTTTAAAGAACCCCCTGAACATTCTGGCCGGACCACCGCAGGGTCGCCGGAAACCACCGCGCCGCCGCCGGACTCCGCCGTGCCAGAGCCGGAAACCACCCCGTCGCCGCCGCGGAACCCGCCGAAATCCGCCATGGCCGCCGCGGGTCTCACCGGAAAACCGGGTTTTTCGCCGGAAAACTTCCGGGAGCCACCGGGAGCACCCCGGTGCTCAAAATTCATATCTGAAACATGTTTCGGAAAGCTCGGGCCCCGAAATATACAAATCTCATGAAAATTTGAAGAAAAACAACACAAAAACGGGATCCGGGATTGTAAAACTCAAACCGCCTACCTCGCGGGCGAAACGCCGACGATCCGCGCTCCAAAGCTTCCGTTGCACGATCCTGGAACGCCCGCCGTCGAAATCCGAGCTCGACGGCACCTTGATCGCGCGATTCGGCCGCCGATTCGCCGTCGGAAGGGGAGGAGAAGGAGGAGGAACTCGTCCTCTGTGTTACACACGTCCAACAAAGGGGGGGGGGGTAGATATTTGTTTCCAACAAATATCTGCTTAACTCCCCGGCCCGACACGCCCCCGACCCCGCACCAGATGCGAACCAGGATAAGGTCACCCCTAGGGTAAACGCGCCGTTCTGAACGCAACGGCGGACTCAGATTTTCCATCTGAGACTCCATTCAGAAGTTATTCAAGCCGACGCTCGCACACTAACTTGCTACTTATTTACAGAAACGCCCCTGCTGGCGTTTCTCACCGCAGGCCCGCGTCCGCAAAGTTTACATCCCGCCTAGGGTAAACGGCACGTTCCGGACGCAACCGTTCCCTCAGATTCCCGTTCTGAGCTACCGTTTAGGAGATATCACACCCCTGCCACGTGCATAGTATAAAAAAAACTTAATATTTTTATAAAATTAATTCCGGGCACACCGGGCCTCGGAATCACACGTCGTCTTCGCGCCTAGCTCTGAAATTATTCGTAGAAATATTTTAAAGTCTGACAGGGCCAAAAACCCGAGTCTCTACCGATTTAATAAGGGAGTTGTCAGTCAAAACTCCTAAGGGAAGTATCATTATTATAAAGTTATGTGAATCTGCTCCCATTAGGGAATATAAATGATCATTATCCGCTGATCTCATCGTCATGCCCGTGATTGAATTTGATATAATCCTCTGTATGGATTTTCTTTCAGACCATGATGAAAAAATTTATTTTAAGAAGAAGGAGGTTAATATTTTTGATGACGATGATAAAGAACACCTTATCTTTAGAGTAGAATCATCACCACCTAATTCTTATCTAGATCCACACCCAGTAGATCAACTAAATTCAATTATTGGGGAGGAAGAGAATGAAATAACTGTGGGTGAGAAAAATAATGTTCAAATAGAGGATGTACCTATGTAAAATAATATGTTGATGTGTTTCCAGAAGGCTTACCTGGACATCCTCCAGAACGTGAAATTGAGTTTTCCATTGATTTAATTCCTGGTTCAAGGTCCATATCGAAGACCCCTTATAGAGTGGCCACTGTGGAATTAGTGGAACTAATGAAACAACTGGAGGAATTGAGTAATAAAAGATTTATTCACCCTAGTGTTTGTCCATGGTGATCCCCTATTCTTTTTGTTAAGTAGAAAGATGGATCTATGAGGTTATGCATTGACTATAGGGAGATTAATGCTATAACAATAAAGAAAAATTATCCCCTACCTCTCATTGATGATTTATTCGACCAAATTCATGGAGCTCAATATTTTTCAACGATTGAACTTCGATCTGGATATCATCAGTTGTGTGTGAAGAAGGAAGAAATTCCAAACATAGCATTTTGAATCAGGTACGAGCATTACGAGTTTACAGTAATGCCTTTTGGACTGACTAATGCACCCTCTATTTTCATGGATTTAATGAACATAGTTTTCAAGGAATATATTGATGAATTTGTAGTGGTATTTATTGATGATATCATGGTATAAACCAAAAGATATGAAGATCATGAAAATCAATTGCACATTATCCTGAAGACTCTGAGAAGACCTGAATTATATGGGAGGTTTAACAAGTGTGAATTCATGCTTCAGGAGATTTCTTTTCTGGGATATATTGTCTCTAAGGATGGAATCTCTGTTGATCCTTCTACGATATGAGAAATCCAAGAATGGACAGCAACAACGAGTATAACCAAGGTACGCAGTTTTATTGGTTTAGGAGGTTATTATCGACGTTTTGTCCAGAATTTCGCCTGATTGGCTAACCCATTAATGAAGCTCACATGTAAAGGGGTTAAATTTGTTTGGACAAAAGATCGTTAAAAATGATTCAAATAACTAAAGAGAAGATTACTCAATGCTTCTATATTTATTCTACCATCGGGGAATGATGGGTTTGTTATTTATAGTGATGCTTCAAAGAAAGGACTTGGTTTTTTCCTTATGCAGAATGATAGGGTTATTGTGTATGCATCACGACAGCTAAAAATTCATGAGAAAAACTATCCTACTCATGATCTTGAGTTAGCTGCTGTAATCTTTTCTTTGAAGATATGGAGACATTATATCTATGGTGAAAATGTGAGATATATAACGATCACAAGAGTTTGAAGTATATTTTCTCACAGAAAGAACTCAACATGAGGCAAAGGAGATGGGTTGAACTACTCAAGGATTATGATTTCACGATACACTACCACTCATGGAAGTCAAATAAGGTGGAAAATTCTTTGAGTAGAAAGGATCATGGAGTTTTGAACAAGATGAGAGTTGAAAGGGATCCTAATTTCATAGATCTAGTAAAGATGGATATGGGAATAACCATGGAACGTGAAACATCAATTCTTTTTCAAATGGTTTCTAATCCATCTTTACTAGATAGGATAAAAACTTCACAGGCTGATGATGAAGAGTTTCAAAAGAATATTAAAGCTGTGAATGATGGGAGATTGAGTGACTTCATATATGAAGATGGAATTTTGAAATTTGGGAAGAGACATTGTGTTCCTAATATACCTGATCTAAAACAAGAATTGTGGGATGATGCTAATACTTCCAATTTCTCTATACACTCTAGAAGCACCAAAATGTTTAGAGATTTGAAGGAACATTTTTGGTGGGACAACATGAAGAGGGAGATTACTGATTTTGTGTTAAGATGTATGGTTTGTTAACAAGTGAATGCTGGAAGACAATAGCCTGGAGGAGTCATGCAACCTCTTCCCATACCAGATTTGAAATATGATAATATTACGATGGGCTTCGTAATGGTACTACCAAAGACTCCTAGAAGGAACGATGCAATATGTGTTATTGTTGATTTTCTTACCAAGTCAGAACATTTTCTTGCTATAAGAGAATATGTACCACCTGAACGTCTAGAAAGAATATATATTAATGAAGTAGTGAGACTTCATGTAGTACCCCTATCGATTGTTTCTGATCGTGATCCATATTTTGCATCAAGATTCTGGAAAAGTCTTCAGAAATCCATGGATACTGAGCTTCGTTTGGCACTGCTTACCACCCCCAGAATGATGGACAATCATAACAGATTATTTAAACCTTAGAAGACATGTTGAGATCATGCTAACTTGACTTTCAAGGTATGTGGGATGAATATTTACCTTTGGTATAATTTTACTATAATAATAGCTTCTATTCAAGTATTTGGATGGCACCATATGAAGCGGAATACAGAAAGAGATGTCGCACGCCAACCTGTTGGGATGATGTTGGTGAAATAAAACTCATTGGCCCATAACTTGTGGAGGAAACGATGGAAAAGGTGAAGGTAATCAAAACCCACATCAAAGCAGCTCAAAGTAGGCAGAAGAGCTACGCTGGCAACCGAAGGAAAGATTTGGAATTTTAGGTAGGAGATCATGTTTTCATCAAGGTATCTTCATGGAAGGGAGTTATACATTTTGGTAAGAATGGTAAATTGAGTCCCAGGTACATAGGACCATTCTAAATTATAGAATGAATTGGGGCTGTAGCTTATCGTTTTGGAAATGCTGCCAAATCTCTCCCAAGTTCGCGATGTGTTCCACGTATCACTGTTGAGAAAATACATGCCTGACCCAACGCATGTACTCACCTTTGAGGAAGTAGAACTGGAACCCGATTTGTCTTATTACGAAGAGCCCATCAGGATTATTGATACTAGAGAACAAGTGTTGAGAAACCGGACGACTCGTCTGGTAAAATATCTATGAAAAAACCATAATATGGAAGAGGCAATGTGGGAACCTGAGGAACTTGTGATGAAGAACCACCCGAGTATTTTTATCCTGTAAAATTCTAGAAATTTCAAGGATGAAATTATTTTAAGGAAGGGAGAATGTAACACCCCATGATTCCACGGTACGCTTTCCATTGAATAATACAGTAGCGTTTGTTGTACACAACTTCGAGTTCTAACACACACCACAACCAATGAAACTAGCCGTTATGAATAGTAATACCCACTTTTTGAAATTTTATAAATTTTATCATTAAAAATGGAATTCATTTTTGGATTCAGAATATCCAAATTATCCTAGGGTAAATTTTTGGTATTTTTTAGAAAACATTCAATTTTTGATGAATAGTGAAAAATACTAAACATTAATTAAAAACAACTTTTCTAATACAAATAATTTATAGTGATAAATTATAATATTGAGTGGTTTTAAAGTACAATTAGATTATATTTTTACCATTTAATCCAATATTGGTAATTGGACGTAATTTAACATTTAAACTACACATAAACAAGTGTCAATCTTTTGATAGTTATTGTTTCTTAAAAAACACGCTCTTTGTTTTGACAACGAGGATTAATTTTAAATTAATTTATGACACATTTGTGTTTTGAATTTAGAAAAATGGATTCCATATTTAGAATCCTGAGGTAAAAATTTTGTAAATAGGTAACTTTTATTTTTATACATTTTGAATAATTAATTCAGTAAATATTTTATTTACCATAGCTAAAGGGTAAATCCGGTAAATAAGGGTAAAAAAATAATATTATAATAATATTAAATTACCCTAACACATGTCCTAACACTATTGGATGATACATTTCCGACCATGGGAATCTTTGAGTCGATTTTAGGACCCCATAGAGCCACTTTTATGTGATAACGACTTTTATATTAATTAAGTTAAAGTAAATACAAAAATTACATAAGCATATATCTTTTAGAAAAAACAATTTTTACATAGGATTATATATGTTTTATTATCGATTATAAATATTCATTATAAATATAAAAATTTTTAGTACATAATGGTATTTTATTTATAATTTTTAGACATTGAATAGTTAAATTTATTTATGACACAATAATGATGCAGTATTTTCCTTATTGATGAAAGAATCAAATAAATGGTATTATAAATGTTAGAATAAATAAAATTTGAAAGTTCTGATTCCATACAAGAATTTTATAGGTTAATATGACATGTTATAATTGATTAAATGAATTTATTTCAAATTAATAAAGTTTTTATGACTTTAACAAAATTCAATTAGTAAATCGTGTCAAAATTGACATAAAGGAATTTTTAAAACAAATATTATATTATTAATTTATATAATATTCCTAAAAATATAAGGTTCGGCCAAAAGAATTATATAATGATATTTGTATCATTAATGAACCACTTGGGGTTCTATTGGAGGTATATAGTATGTTTATTAACCATATAATATAAAAATACAAAGAGACATGGTAAATGTCAACCTATTTAACTAAGAGTTAAATCTAAAAGTTAAGGTTAATATAGTGATGAAAACCTATCTAAAACCTATTGGTTGAGTGGTTTTATACCCATACCCACATTATCCTTTAAATAATCCATTTTGTAGCCATTATAAACCGAAAATTATTTTATTATAAAATAATATTTCTAGCTTTTCCTAAGGTGCCCCTCACCCCTCTTATAAAAGGGCACTCACCCTTCTCTCTACTTCACACCTTTAAATCCATTTGGCTCGGTCAAAATCTACCAAAATACCCTATAAACTCACCTACCTTCATCCTAGAGGCCTTACTTTAGTCATAAAGCCATCATGAGGAGCTATTTTGATCAAATCAAAAGGAAGAACCCGAAGAAGAGGTAAATATCTCACCACCTCTTTCAAGTTCCTTTCTTCTTCCACTTCCATTTTATCTATTGTTTCCGTTATAAAATAATAAATCCAGTATATTATATATAATTTGATGTTATTGTAAATATTTTACAAATAAATCCATTATTCTATCCATTCTTTGAATAACATTTCACCATACGTGTGTACGTACGACTTACCGTCTCCACGTCGTGGTGTAATTGTTATTCAATACATTATTATTTGGATGGGTATAATAATGATTTGTAATTGATATAAATATTAAATATAACATGATAATTATTCTGTATATATGATATAACATCCAATTATATATTATTTTAATATCAAAAGAATGATATTGTCACTCATGTGCACGTACGGAATACCGTCTCCACGAACGCGATGAGGTTCATTCCCCATCGTATCCATTGAAGACTAATTTTCATTAGATGTTTAAAAATAACGTTTAAAGACTTGATATCATTCTGGATATGAATAAGATACATCCCATCCATAACAAATATGACTCACATAATAACTAATATAAAGGAAAACGAATCCGTTAACACCCGAAAAGGCGATAATACTAAGATATTATTAACAAAAAAATGTTAAAAGATCATATATGATATCATATTAATGTATATGATTCTTTTATAATTTAATAAAAATTATTTCACCATTATATAGAAGGTTAACCTACCCTTGACCAAGGAAAATTACAAGGTAAGGGTTAATTTCACAATCTCTTTATTATCCGAGGTTGTTTTTATGTAAGTATCTACTGGGACCTCTTTATCATCCACATCAATGTTTCTTAAAAATGTATTTCAAAACATTTTTACTATTTTATAGAATATGGGTTAATGTAATTTATACCCTTATTTGACTTTTTATAAGATGTTTATAAAGGAATATTTCCGTCGTTTTCCCAACAAGGTCCTTTTTAACCTTTTCGACTGAATTAAGGTAAGAATGTCTTTTTAACATATACGGCGGGTGCAGATATTTTACGCGGTTATAAAATCATCGAAACTTCTCTTACATGCTGATAAGAATATTTTCAAAGTAAATGTTTTCTTTTATAATTATGTGACTTTTAAATGATTAAAAAAAAAGAGATATTTCTCTCAAATAGTTTTGATTTCATCAATGTCAACATCATTGATAGATTTTAAGCTTATATGAAGTTGATTTATTATGATACAAAGCTTCTATATAGTATTTAATGTTTTGTGACAAGTTTGACTGTGAATGTGTTATTTTTATATCATTCATGTTTTATGGAGAAAGTATTGACATTTCGTATGCTAGTTTTAATACGAATGTTTATGTTATGTTTAAACATGTTCATATGAGGAATGAATTGGACTTAGTAAGTGACAGGTGGAGCCTGCTATATCTCCTTGATGAATTGGTAGGTCTCATGGGACAAACTAGTGTTTTGGAACAAGGCCTTGGAAAAATCTTATTTGTAGTCTTGGAACAAGGCCTTGACTATGTGTTTATAATAGTCTGGCATTATGCATTCCATCATTGTGAAAGTGGTTATTGATATTGCATGTGATTATTCGACTAGTAGAATATCCATGTGAATATGTAAATGGAATTGCTTCATTTTATTTTTTCCATATTATGCTGAAGTTCAAGTTTAAAAGGCTTTTGTTTTAGTTATACATCGCCTTAAATGTTTATTCTTATTTATGAATGTTTCCGCTATATTGTCATCCTTATTGAGAATCTGAGCTCATCCCATTCTATGTTTTATTTTTCCGAGGATGTGAAGAAGTATTTTATGACTGACCTGTAGGGATAGTCTGAGGGGGTATGAGTGTGGACTATGGAGACTATGTTGTTGTAGTTCTTCACATTATTATGTAATGTAAGATATATGAATGTATCTAGTGTTTACAAGGCTACTAAACTAATCGGTCTTTAGAGACTTGATCTTTTGTGATCATGCCAATGTTATGTAATAATGCACCGATTTTGGGTAACTGAGTTCGGGGCGTTACAACTGCTGAAGAGGATCTATCTATGGAAGTCAGTGTTAAAGCTCCAATAATTCATGGAAGTGTTGTTCTTACCTTTTTCACTTTTAATTACCTACTTAATTTCACTGTGAATTAAGTGTGGGGGGACTTCCCCCTGACCTGTGAAATGTGTACCGTGTTTCCTGCTTTGGTGTTAGCATGATAATATCTAATTAGTTGAAAATCTATTTTGAGATAAATTTTGAAACTTTCTACTCCCACTATTTTTCTTCTCATTGAGCTGCAGCTGCACATCACTTTTAATCATGCTACTATTTGAAGTACATTGATAAAATATTTTTTTCCTCTTTAAAAATTCAAAGCATGAATATTTTAGGAATATAATTGAACATGTTTCTGGTGATTGTTGGTGGGGTTGGGTTCTTCAATTTTTTGTCTTTGTTGTTATTTTTTCTTTCTCTTTTTGTGTGGCAAAGAAAATTTTTGAACCTTGTTTCCACCCTCTCCATATCCTTTTTAATCTAACATGTCCATCTGTTTTGAACATAAATTGTCTTCTACCTTTGAATTCATCATTGGGGACAATGTTGGGTTTTATGTGTGGGGTAAAGGGGTCATTCTAGTGTCATTTCAAATTCTCTCTTCTTGAACTTGAGTTTGCTAAAAAATGGTAATTTTTTTTTCAAATATCGTTCAAAATATTTCAAAAAAAATCAAATTATTTTATCACTTTATGGCCATTTGAGGTTCACTGGTACTTCAATTATGTCCTATTTAGTGGGGAATTTCTCACTAGTTCATGAGATTGAACTTAGTCAGAAACTGTTAAGCATGAATGATTGCTAAGTGCAATTGTTTACTGTCTCTAGGGATTTTTTTGTTTAAGAACTGAGGATGGGAGTGTTATAGGATAGGTTTTGTGCAATGACGATCATGACATAGGGTAACTAGAAGCTCTCACTAGAACCTAGGGGACTCACACCTTTTGAAAAATAATAATATTCAATCACATTAGGAAGTCAACTCCAATGATTATTAGTTAATTTATTTGTAACTGGAGTAAAATGAGAAAATGGGATCCCACAGTGAGTATCTGAGACAAGGCACACTGGGTGCGTTTCTGTAAATAAATAAAGCCAATTTCAATCTTAATAATTTCTATGAAGAGTACTTTTCACATGGAATATGGCTGGGAAAAATTGAAATAAAGTTCCCTTTTCAAAAATGAACCCATGAAGATGAGAGTAATTTTGAACCTAGATGAAGAAGGGAGCAATTGAATTGGTTAAAATTCATTTGAGTTGAATCAATAATGTATTGAAATTAATGGACATTAATTTTTGGAACTTGGGAGAAGGTGAGAATAGAAGGTTCCCTTGGTTATGTTTTGAGTTCCACTTCATCTAACCTTTCATCACTCCTTGAATTAGCACTTGAATTGGAAGGTGAAGTAAGATAGTTAATGAGTACATATATGGGGGCATGACATACTTTATAGTGTATGCATTTGTGTGGAATTTGACTTCCAGTGGGTTTTTGATGTTAGGAAGGGCCTTATTTTTTAACAAATTTGGAAAGCCTGACTCACTATTTGGCCTTACTCCTCTTGCTATTATATTTTAATCATTCACTTTTTGAATTGAAACTCACAAATCATATTTCTATTTAACAGTAAAAGGCATGTAGTTTTTTAGGACAAATAAAGTTTTATCTGTGGGGGAGTTTGATGTGGAAGTGTTTTCACATTCTTTTCCGCATCCCTTTTTGTAGTTTTACAGGATTTTTAATACCAAAATGTTGTTTTTCATTTAATAGATTATAATTGTCGTTCTTTTGTATATTGCTACGTAAAATAATCAATTTTAGATTAAATCATGTGTTTTAATGTGCATTATTTTCATTTTAAATAATTCTTAAATTAAATCAATTCTTTTGAATTTTATTTTTATTTTTTATCATTTTATTTTTATAATTTTTTATTCTAGTTATTTTATCAATTCATTAATTTATATAATTAGTTATTTTTAATTTGTAAATAAATAACTCACTATAATTTAAATAATTAAATTGGTTTTTAACAATGTAATTTTATTCAATTATTTAATTTACATAAATCTTTATTTAAATAATTATGTAATTAATTGGTTAAAGAAAGTAACTGTAATTACTTAAATTTGTTCTTAAATTAATTAGATTATAATATTTAATACAAATAAACTCATTCTTTTAAATAATGTATAATTTATTTAATAATTTAACTTTTCATTATTTTTATTTAGTTTTTAATTCTATTTATTAATTTAATTTATTATGTTATTAATTTATTTTGAGTTTTCGTAAATTATAGATTTCTTTAAATTAATTAATTTATTTTTTGTTTTGAAGATTTTATGGTTGCACCTAGTGTTGTCTCACTGTTAGCACCCCCATCCACCGTTCTGTCACCTACTCCGCCATTTGAACCGCCACCGCCTACACCTAACCCCCTCGCCGCTTGAGCCTTCTCCCTCAAGAACGCCACTGCCACCGCTATACACAAACCACTGCCCCCTCTCCTCTTAACAAACCCTAACCAAACCCCAGACGACCCACATCTTCACCATCCACTGAAATCCTTCAAGCCATGACTCGATGCACAATGCCTCACTTCCCGGTCGCACCGCGTCAGCGTTGCCCTGCTGCTAGCCGACTGCACCGGAGCCACCTCCCCCTTTTTTCTTCTCCCACACCGCAAGCCCATACAACCCTTCCCCACCCCTTTATTCTCTCTTTTTCTTTTCTTTTTTACTTTTATTTATTTTATTTATTCTATTCTATCTTTATATCCTATTATAATAACCTATATAAAACATATAATAACTATATTAACATATATTATATAACTAATATAACATATATAGTAATCATATTATGTTATATTTATTATAATTAACTTAACTAATATAGTAAAATAATTTACTTTATTAATTTATTTATTTTTTACTTATTTGTTTATTTTGTTTAGTTTGACATGATTATTTAATTAATTAATATAACTTTTTTATAATAAAAACTATATATATTTATATTTGTGTATCTATATTAATAACATAATAACAAAACTATATTAGTAATTTAGTTTGTATAAATCTAATATTTTAATTATTTTATTTCATTTAATTTATTTCATTTATTTACAATTGTAACATTTGTAAGTAATGTCGTCCTTAATAAATTATTTTTCTAATTAATTAATTATTTTATTTATTTTCTCTTTTTATTTATTCTAGCTATGTATACTTTAATATAACACGTATTTTTTATGTTGTTTTCTATTTTCAGGGGGAAGTTCATGGAACACATTTTTTTGAGTCAGTTGTGAGGGCGTACTTCAGTGACAGTTGATGCAGAGATACCCTCATGAAAGCTCCACGTGGAGGTGAGAGAACACTTCGAGTGAGATTCCAAAGAGTTCCATTTGGACGGTAGACAAGGAGTATGTGATTGACTAATATTTCACAGGGATGATCAGACATTGATAAGGGCATTCAGTGGGACTGGACAACACTTCTCCAAAGGGACTACATTCTTCCTCTCCCATCCATCAAGAGGATATGAAGATCCCCAGAGTCTTCACCAATTCCAGGGAGCAGATTCCAGGAATTGGAGCAACATTACATGATTCCACATCTTGATTCCTAGGGTGGCACATCAAGCATACTCCAACACCTCATCCACCAGCAAGTAGTATGAATTTGAGTTTTATATAGTTCATGTAGGGAGAAAAATAATTTTCTCATTGCTCTATTTTGTGAATCATCCTTCATTATGAACATACATTTGTTTAAATTTTTTAATTTGATGAATTTGATCATGATGCTAGGCTAATATTCTTTGGGGGAATAGGATGATCAGCTAGAGTTGTTGATAAATTGTTTATGTATTCATTTTCTACTGGATAAATCTCTCTTATTCTAACATCTTCTGGACAGTTATTTAATTTTAACATTCAAGTAACAGTGAAAACTAGTATTGATTCGAACTAATTTCTAAATGTTTTCAACATGAGGATTTAACTGAAAATTTATTCAATCTTAAGAAATAGGTAGATTCACTACGTTAAAATGAAAAGTCGAACCCGTTGAATTCTGATTTTTAAGCATTGGTTGATCGAATGACATCTACAGTTGAGATAACTGTAGAGGTTATTAATTCAAATGTTTACCAGACAAAAAATCTGGCCAACCGCATTCAATCAAATCCAGATCCTTTGATTTAAATGCATAAATAAGAAAAAACAATATTGAATCTGGCTAGATGATTTCCCCTTCTCTATTATATTGACTGCTCAAGATTGTTCTCACTACACATTGTCTGTCTGTTTTTTGTACTTCCCCCTTTCACTCACCAGTTCATCTTCACTTCCTCACACACTAATTTTCACTCACTCAACTTCACCAAGACCAACTGATTTTGTTTGTTTTTGTGTGTGTGTTTTTTTTTTGTTATTTTATTTTTTAAGATCACTAAGAACAACATTAGGCCTCCCTATGGTTCGACCCAGTCTTGCCACTATTTTAAGTAGTATGTAGGTTATAAATTTTAGTTTTTTCCCATTCCCAATGATGTGTGAGCAAGAAAATTATAATAGAGAGATACTCATGAGAACATGATATGGGTTTCTACTATTGATAGGTACTATAGTGTACACCCATTAATTTTTAGATGATATTGAATGATTGAATCAAAATTTTTTATGAGGTGTTGTTTATATTTGAGAATCTATGGTGGATGTGTTATTTGGGAGATGATGTGTTTTAATGGTATTCGTTGAGTTTGGATCAGGATGAGATACACTCATTTGAATTTGGTTAAACCTAAAAACCTTGAGATAGTGGTTCATTTTGAGAATGTGTCCCTCATTATTAATAGAATTAAGGATGCTTATGAATAGTGTTTCTTCAGGGAGTTGAGAATGGGTACTTCTTAATGATTCTTATCAGACCTCAATATGAATGGGTATGGACATGCCTGTCATTTTTATTTTTGATGAATAAAGAATTTGTAATGTTGATTGATAAATTAGCTGGTGAAGTAAAAATTGTGACTCGAATATAGTGCTGAGCATGACATATTTCAGGGTGATACAACTCTCACATTAGGAGGATAATTGATGTGTAAAATTGGTCATCATATGATTGTTTTGTAATAAGGATTCTATTGAATAAATGGTTTTGGTATTAATTGGAGCCATCTAGGACTTCTTTCTAGGGATTCAGATACAGTTATGGATGTATTTTATACATCATATTCAATATTTGAATGAATTGAGGTGATCCAACTATGAATCGATTGGGAGTGCATTGATGCTCATGATGTAGTAGACCATAATAAAAAGTGTTGGATTGTTTTTTGATTCAAAAACTACATTTTATCTTTATATTAGGATTGGGATTCAGTGGGCATATTAAAATATATTTTGTTACCATAAAGGGAGAAGGCATCATATTATGGTAATCTATTAATGGATCTATATTTGATTTTTAATGTTTAAAAGATATATCATAAAGGGGAGGTACGACTTGGGAATTTCAAAAATATTGGTGACACTATAATAAAAATTATTCCAAGAGCATTATTAAAAATGTGGATGTCATGTTTTAGGATCATGTGAGGATTATATAAAAAATATGGCATGTTTAAAATTATTTTTCTTACATTGGGAATGTATTCTTTCTATCATGGGGTTTTCAAAATGGGAAGAGTCACCAGAATTTTGAGGACTCTCCCACAAGTGTTGTGTTGTGATTTGATATTAATCATGCCAAAAATGTAATTATAATTATATGAATTTGTATTGATTGGAAATCCAGATAGTTGTGAGGAACCATTTTTTATAATTGGAATTTGTAGATCATCCCAATGTTGGGGATCATAATGGGTAATATGAGAAATCAAATGAATACACCGCAGAGGTGTTGGAAACAACAGGTGATGTGATATGCTATATCAGTTTTTTAGTGATAATTTCATGTGAATAATCTGTTTTTTATTAGATGTGTTCATCATGTCTAGATTATCACTTAGAAAGCATGTTTTCCATTCAAGTGTGGAATAATTCCATTTGGATTTTAATTAATAAGCGGCACTAGTTAGGTGATGTAGTTGTATGGCCACCAGGGCTTGTCACAGGCGAGAAGTTTTATACTGGGGATGATTTCATTTCTCATGTTTTCATTAGATTAAAATTCTAGAATGAATTTAATTTGTTTAGTTACTTGAGGGAACACAAATTGAAACATGGTTTATAGAATAATTCTAAATGTTAAAAAACAAAAAAAATGGGAGTTTTGAGACATGGTTTTAGGCTTGAAAGTGATCTGGGAGAAGTGAGAGGGGTAAGAGCCAGTTTAGGGTTTTCATGTCTCTAATAGGATAACTGCTGTATGTATCAGCAAGAAGGCTGCCAATCCTATAGCCCGACTGGTTATAGCAGGCCACTAGCTAGCTGATTATATTTTAATGGGTAAAATTACATTTTCCCCAAATGTTATTAAAAGTGACAGCCCCAATCTATATTCTATAGTTGTGAATAATATGAGGTAATTCATCCCTTTTGTTTATCATTACCCTTGAATGAGGGGTGTATTTTCTTGAAATTTATATCTAATTTTAGATATTTCTCTTTATTTTGAAGATCTCTATTCATATTATCATTATTTTATTTTAAACATTACATTATATAGTTTAGGGTCTCAAGGGATACTTTCACCAAAGGGTGGTGAAATCACTTGATTTCAATGAGTCTCTGTGCATCCTATGGATTAGAAATCCTTAAGGATTGTCTTTATGAAATCATTCATTGATTAAAATAATACATTATATCGACAATTTATTCATAGATTTCCCTAAAATTTTTATTAGATTAATTATGTTAATGGTTATTATTGTAAGGTATCTTCCTTGGATTGATGCGAGGTGTACTCCATAAAACATCCATGTGTTCTCGGTTCTAGTTCCGGTGCAACGGGTGTGTCTGGTGAGAATTCAAGCATTGAATTTTTTTTTCTAAATTTCAAATTTAATTTAAGATGATATAAATAAATTTTTGTCTGACATGATGTATTTTAGGCTCTTGAAAACATGGATGATGGTTGCTCATGAATTTATGAAAATATCTATTATTATGTTTTCCTAGTAAGGTATAGTGATCATAGTCACAAAAACAAAAATAGGATATTAAATGAAAAAATAAACTTGTTTTAGTTGGAGGCCTATGTAATTTACTACATAGAATTTATGCAGTGTTTGTTATGTGATATCCCATCTATGGTAAGAATTTTTTTTAATAAAATGAAATTGTGAAATTAATGACTAATTCCCATGATTGATCACTAAAATGTGTCATGGGCCATAGAGGACCGTAAAACACTTACTAGATACCAATACTACTAATGGATGATATCTTAATGAAGTAAAATGTTTCTATGAGATATTTGACTTCCCATGATCTGTATGAATACTTTAGGTGAGGCTCAGTTGACCGTTCATGGGATCCATTTGAGGCCTCATGGAATATTTGTGTTAGCTAGAGAAACCTACCCCATTTAGGCCATAGTGGAGCATTATATAGTGACACATAGAACTTCATTATATTGGATGGTGTTGACTGGATATGGGTTTTCCAATGTGGGTCATGGTAGACCCCTAGGATACCCAAGATTCCATGGTCCGATTAAAATAAATTAGTGGAGATTGATTATCCCCCTTATAAATTTCATTCCAATAGATGGTTAAACCATGAGTATGATGGATCAAGTTGGGTGAGGAAACTTACTTGGAGAAACATATAAAATTGAGATGGTTAATAAGCCATCACTGTAAATTATTTATTTTGAGGATTGACCAATGAGTCACATTAATAATTTTTATAATTTGATATTTTTGAGGAACATGATATCCAATGTGATAGGTATTGACCATATTGACCATATTGAAATGGAGGAACCCGGGTAGGTTTCTGTCGGTATACAGTTACCTAGGGGATTCTAGTAGGTTCCATAGTGATAGAATGGTCGTAATAAGGAACAATTCATGATTATTATAGAATAATGTGGGATTTACATTAGAACTTGAGACAAGATTTTATCAATCTACGGTTTATGTGACATAGTTTTTTAGATTCCTAGAAAATTCTCTAAATATCTAGTATGATATTTCTAGGTGGTATTTCGTGGATTTAGAGTTGTTATATTTACAATACTACCACATTATATCATCCATGGACTTCATTGGGAGTTATATAGGATATTATTTCTATATACTAGATCCATCGGTGTTGGCATGGATTTTTCATTTAATACATGAGGTTAGCCACTGGGCTCATTATGGGGGACCATGTGGGGTACCTGATAATTTTTAGAGCCATGGGAGCGTAAATGAAATATTATTTATATTGGTATGATGGACACTCTTGATCCTAAATTTTTTTGGTATATTCCTTTGGGATATGTGGAAAAATACTTTTGATTTTTTGGTCAATACCCTTAGCGATGTTATAGTATAGATATGGAATGCACATTTGGGTAAATATTGATTATGCTTGTTGAGTGTTCATTAAATCATGGGATGCCTTTGATAAGAACCATAGATCCATGGGTATGGGATGATATCCCATATAGGTTGGAATTATTTGGATGTAGGTCAGTAATTAGTCGATAAAAACCCCACATAGGTTGGTGTGTCATGGATAGTCTCCATGGGTCTACAGGCAGGGGATGTAACCCCCAGATAGATTTTTTACTGTAGAAAACCAATGATTAACTTGAATGAATCGATATAATATCCTCATACTATAGTGTGCATGATCATGAAACATAGTTAGAGAGACCATGAAATTAATATAATTAAAAATATTTAATTAATTATGTGGTCTAAAGGATCAATGTTGATTATCATTCAAGCTCATGGAGTAGTTGTTCAATCACATGTGTCACCATTGACCCAAGGAATGATAATTGTTATGTATTTAATTTTTTTTTTAAATTACATGTTTTTTGAAACTAACAATTTTACATGAACATATCACTACATTTACCTACTATATTAATGACCATTTTAGTGGTTTTTATTGGGTTATGTACTCATACCCAGCTCGAGTAGCCATTACACCTGGGTACTTAAGAAACCCTCCATTGGTTGTAGGTATAAGAATGGACGAGGCTCGAAACTACATTTTCAAGACAGAGTTTCTCAGGTAGATTGAAAAATAAGATGACATAATGAATGGTGTATGGGATGTAATCTTCTACTTATTTTATTTTGTTTTGTTTATCGTATATATATAAACATGGGATTGACCTAGTGGGAGATAATTATTTTATGTGATCATTACTATTCAAGTTTTGTGTTTAATTTCATTTATTATTGATTCGTTTTTATTAGTCATCATACTCTGATGGTTTTTATTATTATTGGAAGTGGTCTAGTTATTTTATCGGTGACTTTGGAATCTGATATGGGGTATAGTCACCCTCATTAAGTTAATTAGGTCCTCATAGACAATTGGAAACCATTGACATATAGGGAAGTGTGACTGATGTCTATTTAACCTTGATCTAGTTTTAGTTTAGAGGTAATTGGGTTTAGACACAAATATTTAACTCCTGATTATAATACACCTTATACCACTGTTGGTTAGACAATCATTGGATTATTTTATAATCTCGTGGTCCATGTTTATAGAATCATGATTCCACAATCATTCAATTCATATCATATGCTATTACATTCCTTAAACCATGTTTCAGGATCTATATTTTTTGGAATTATTTTCTTTTTTATATTTAATATACATGTACAATCATCTTTTTATCACTTATGATACTTAGTTTTTTTACTGATGGTTACCCTTGCTGTTAATTTCAGCTCCCCAAATATTCTATTTACATTTTGTTGGTTTTTAATGATACAAATAATGAATAAAAGTATAGAACTATATGCTATATGGATAAGCATTAGAAAATATTAAAGTCTTATTATGGATTAAGTTATTAATTGTATATTGTATAAAATTACCATTTGACAAAAATAACAATGATTTTATTAGTTTCTTATTTTATAATTCTTTAATTCACTTAACCTAAAAAGTTCCATGAAATATAAAATTTTCATTATATATGAATCCTCTTGTAATTATTACTGTTTATAAAAGGCATTATATTTGTTATATGATTTCATCACCAAATCTAGGAGTTATGGACCAGGGTCTCTATGGTTGTATTCAAATAAGTTTTTAGATGAATTTTGAGATTATGGTATAACTAGTTAAAGATAAATTATAAGTTTTAAAGGTCATTTATGATTTAATGGTTTAGTTTTGTCATAGATTTAAATTAACTTATATATCTTTATGCATGTTATATTAAATAATTTATATTATTAATAGATTAGGATTATAGAACTTTATTGAAAATTATAAGGATATTTTTATCTATTGAATAACATTTTGATGAAATGGTAATGTAATGATTTTATGGCTTCTTAGTAATTACATATTGGTCAAGATTCTGGAATGTGGTTGAAACTATTTCATAGTGGTAGCTTGGGGTAATCATTTTAAAAGTGGATGGTTTACTATTAATTCATTATTCCTTCTAGGGAACAATGATTGAGCCTAAGGATACACACTAGGATAGAAATTCCTGTTGTAAATTATTTCATTAACTACACATTCATTATAATGCATTATAAATAATTAATTATTTTATGTATTTGGGTATGAAATGTGAGATAACATGACCAAATGAGGCCTAAATTGATCCTATGGTTATTTAGATCGATCTAAATGCTAATGTAATAGTAGACCATTTTGAGGATTAATTTTTATTTTTATTATCTTTGAATAATTAACATATAGTGTAAATATATTTTCACTCTTTAATAAAACTATTTTTTTAATAATGAATGATTCCTAAAGGAACCATGTTTACAATGGATTCCATAGATAATGTACAAATACTTCTAATTAGAAAACTAAAGGGAGACAAAATGAAGTGAGAAACCTAAATATTATGATGAACCAACCATAAATAATCATGATTAACAATGTGATTAGAGTTTAATTCAAAAAAATCACAATTAATAGAATGATTATGTATCATGGAGGATCTGGTGGGGATGTTGGTAAAATAAATATTATTTAAATTTTCTCATTTAAAAAATATGGGAAAAATAACCCATGAATATGTATCAATGGAACTAAATTATGTATTATATGATGTAAATAAGGGAATGGAGTAAATAAAATTTTATGAAAAGTGAAGTTCTTAGTGGACACGGTGAATGGATAAAAGAGTGAATCATGAACTACCAAATAAAATACACTGTATAAAATGAGAAAACATGGACATTATCAATTTCAATTCCCTAATACAAGGGATAATGAGGGGTATAGTCATTAGAAACATCAATTTTGAGGAAATATCAATGAATCAAAATCTAGTAAAGTTAGTTAAAATGATGGTTCAGAGTGAGGAATGTTGTTCATCCACTTAATTACCATGAATATTGTGTTGGTGTGAAGTTCAAGACCCTTCATTATACCGAGATTAATTTCTATGAAAATAAAATCATATCGCTAGTGACTATATATTGAATTATTAAAAAAATCATATAGTTTTGTGATTATCATATCTCGTGATGATGTTTATAGGAATGTTCTTTGGGAAAATTATATTATTCTACCTCATGATAAATTTAATGTTATTTTAGAAATGAATTGGTTCTCTACCTATACAAAATAATTATTTTTTGAATAAGGAAGTAAATTAAAATCAAAATATAATAATATATCAATGAGAGGATTATTATAAACATAATTTTGATGAAAATGATATAATTTAGGTCTTGATACCAAATAATGATAGATACATGGCTCAAATTGTAAGGGAAAACATAATATTGGAGATAAAACTATTCTGAGAAAATATATAAGTTTCCCATGTTTGAAAGGTTGATACAATCTAGAAATTATATCTTGATTTAGGTCTATCATATATATTCCCCTAGATATTTAAATAGGTTTTTGATAATTAAAATTTTAAGGACCCAATTAATTTTGGGTTGGAGAATTCAATACCTAATGATTTTGAGGAAGCACATTTTTTTACAAATCATATATTTTTAATTATAAACTATTTTTTTGTTAAAAGGATTTGAAACATATTATGAAATAAATCCTACAAAATATAAATTAAAATAACAACACATTATTAATACATCAAATAAAAATTACCCAAAAATTCCAATGAAACAATTTATTGAACAATATAGATTATTAATCATGATGGATGACTAAATCCATTAAAATTACCTAAATAATTTAAGGAAAATATATATAAATGAAAAATATTCATGAATAGGAAATATCATGGCTCATGTCTAACTTTGGGGATCAAAAACAGCTAAATAATAATAATGTGTAAGTGAACTATGAAAGAAGAATGCATTAAAAAACCAGTAATACAAAATAAGAATTGTGCTTTTCATTGTGAAAGTGGAATGAACAAAGGATTTTTTAAATATATATATATATATATATCTGAAATAAATATGGACATTATAAATATGTTTGCTAGATTTTTTTTATAAATATGTATTTTTTGAATTTTATCATCAGTTGCACATCTATTTGGAAAACTGATGTTGTGTGTGGTTTAGTAATCGATTTAAAATAATATAACACATAATGAAATAAGATTATATATATATATATTAAATGTATATGTATTAATATTTTTGTTATTATAATAGTATATACTATATATATATATATTGAATATAAATAGACTAGTAAGAATAACATTTAGTGTTTTAACAATTAATTGTAATTGTAATTCTTAAACCATATATAGAATAAATGTAATTTATTTTAAAATAAGTATTTTATTAATTATATATTATTTTATAATTATAAATTAAATTTAAAACTTTTAAAATACTATAATAGTACGTTATTTAAATTATAATATTATATGAAACTTTTTGGAACACGTTATTTTTTAAAACACCATTTATAAAAATTAACAATAAATATTTTATTCATGTTCTAAATAATAGAATATAGATTTTCATATTTTTATTATATAATTTTTAAATTTAAAATTTCAATGTTTGTTAAAGGAATAATTTTGTGATTTTTCAGAAGTATAATATATTTCGTTAATATTGAAAAATAAAGTGTTTATAAATACTATGAAATTTATGAAATTATTAGTATATAAGTAAGTATTAGTGTCTAGAGAAACCCTTTTCTAGGCCCAAGAAAAATTTTATAAGTTACATTTTATATTTTAAAATATTTCTTTTTGTAAATACCTGTAATATATATTTTTAAATTAGAGTTTCCATTTCTTTAAAATTGTTTTTAATAAACTATATATTTGTTATTTTAAATTTAATTTTTATCATAATTAGAAATTTCATCTAACAAAATGGATTTCAAATTTATATTAAGTATGTATATATTATTTAATAAGTACCATTATAGTTTTTTGCACAAATGATAAATTAATTATGTGGAAGATAGTTTTTGTGATAAAATATAAAACATTAAATGTAATATATCTTAGTGTAAAGGTCTTGAAACATGTTAAAATCATATTTCTAATTGAATGGTTATTAAATGATCGACTTTATATCATCATCTCCTCCACTAGTTTCAATTAATTGATTTAATTTAGTTCTGTAACAAGTTCTACCTCCATATGAAGTGAATATATTTATAAAAGTTGCATTAAAAAAACATAAAAGAATGATCCTATTACCACCCCTTGAAGATGTTTCTAAATATGAATTTTATACTTGAAACTAACTTGGTATTAGTTCCTCGAGAATTTTCATTAACTCTATTTTCTTTATAGTTATAAAATATTTTATTATTTCCTCCATTTCCAGTATTCCCCAATCGAGAAAAGAAAAAAAATGCGGTGTATGTGTAGACTATCATATCCATTGTGAAACAAGTTTTGGTTCCATAACATCCTTTAAATTATGGTCCAAATGGGGAATTTAATACATATATATGAAAATTGTGACATGTTTTAGTTTTTGAAATAATAAAACATATTATATATTTATCATGCTCTATGGAAAAAGAACTCATCATCCATCTATATGTGCAGTCATCTGCCTATGTGGATTGATGTATTCCATATTTCATTACCACCATTAATGGATGGTTGTAATATTTTAGTGAAGGTAAAAATTGTATTTTTCTCAAATTATTAAGGGTTGGGTATCTCAAATTACGAAACATATTAATAAAATTAGCAATAAAAAATTGTTTTAAAATCTAGCATCCAATAGACCATAGTAAGAGGTAATAATGATTTCATATTATTCTATAAATACATAAAATATGTAATATTATTATATTATTTTAAATATTTATATATAAAAATAATAAATACTAAATAAGATCATTATACTTTTTTTATTATAATATTACAATTAGATGACCTCATAGCCATCCATTAATCATAGTATTTTATTGATTGGGTTATTTTAATCACCTTCTTGAAAAATTAAGGAAATTTATACCATGGATGACTATGATAATGTAATTTCTATTAATATATAAAATAAGTATGTAAATAATTTGTTTTTATTCTTTATTTTTAATATTAAAATTCAACTCAATATTTCAAAAAATATCCCATGTTCACTAAGAATCATTAAAACATGATCGTCATTGAATTTATTATTAAGGATAATAAAAAATAATCCAATAGAACGAAATTATAATATTATAAATAATTATATAAAATAAATTATAGTACCTTTTAAAATATATAAATGATAAAATTTGGGACATTATTAATGAACATCATTATTATTATAAAACTAGTTCAAAATGATCAAGACTACTCACACCTGATATTGAAAATAGATAATAACTGACTATTACACATGCAGAAAATAAATATAATTGATGTTTATAAAAGGTTATAGCTATGAAAAATTTTATGAATCAGGTGATTATGATTGTTTCTTTATACATGAGGGTAGATAATGTTTAACTAATATTGATTAAAAAAAAGTGGGTTTTGCCTCAAAATTAATTTATAGAGACATAATTCTAATTTTTCATTATGACCACTTTAATATATAGAGATTACCACCTAATTAATATATTTTACCAAATTTATTCAATTCAGGCTGTCTGAAGAGTTATATTTTGTTTTTTTTCATAAATTGATTTTGACTCAAAATATAAAAAAGCCTAATGGGGATTTGATTAAAATGTTACTCAAATATTAAGGGTTTTATTTCTAATCTAAATTTCAAATACTGTTGTTCATGAAAGATAATTAAATTAAAAAATTTTTTATTCTTTATAAAAACCTATAACAATTTATTATAATATTATTGGGGGTATTACAACTCAACTAAAATTTTATTTCCCCAAGATTGATATTTTTCATGATTTTACCCAAGTTATTTAAACGCACCCCTTTAAATATTTTCATTCGGAACAACATTTTTCCATATTTTTATTCATTAAATGTTGTTGTGAATTATCATATCTTTTACTAAATAATTGATTGAGGTTATTTTCTACAACTATGATCCTCATTAAAAGAGTTAAATTCAATTGTACCATTTACCAAGGGGTTAATTTTCATCAATGTTTGAAAGGAACCAGTTCTTAATGTTTTACACGTGATAACATTATTCAATAATCATTGTATTTTTTCTATGTAACTTCATCTCAATGATTTCCTAATTTATAGAGGAAATTATTATCCTAGTATATTTGTTTTATAACTCCAATAACAGTGAGTCAGTTTCTACTTTATTACATTGATACAACATATAAGGGATCAGACTAAAACATATATATCAGTTTAAAATTGTTATAGAACATGATAAAAATATGATTCCATATTACATTGGAAATTTAAAAAATAAACATTGCATGAAATTATTTCTATCATCCATTATAATTATTTAATGACTCATGCTTAATATATAGTGTAATGTAAAAGATAATAAAGTTAGATATATTTTTCTTAGTAAAAGAATGTGTAAAAGAATATTATCTGGGGTATATAAGGCATTAATAGTAACAAAAAGTTGATAATCAATACATATTCCATTAAATAAATAACATGAGACTAAAATTAATACAAGGAAAACCAAAAAAACACATATATAATAATTATTAAAATATTAATGAAGGAAATGCATAATTTTATAAATTTTGGTCATTACATAAAGGCCTCATTACATAACATCATGAAACATACTATCAATGAATTGTGCTAGGACACTTTACTGAATGGGTAGGTATAAAATAAATAGCCTACTAATTTGATTAAATTTTTATTGCACAAGGACTTTTTATGCATCAACTTGATCTCTAAGACTAGGTCCCACACATAACATTCATATCCAATGGATAAAAATATATTTAATGATCAATAAAATTCACTCTCAAAATTCTGTATAAATCAATAGTCATCTATAGCTAATTATGAATAAAAAATATTCCCTAGTCAAAAAATATAATTGTTAAAAATAAAACTCCAATAGAAAACATATATGGAAATTCTATATAGCTAATATACATTCATATTAGTTGATATTATAACATATAAATCCATGAAACATAAAATGTGTATATGTAGGTGAAAATAATATCTACGATAATGTGATCATGAGAATGTTATTAACCAAAAAAACCACAAATCAGTAAAGAGGTAAAGATGGTAATTAATTTATCATAAATGAATGATAAAGGTAACATATATTAAATTAAATTCATAATTTTAATTAAAAAATGAATAAAAAATTAATGGTAACTTACTTTTAGACTTATTTAGAATAATAATATAAATCACATTGAAAATACTTTTCATTCCATTAAGAATATAATAAAATTTTAATTTCAAATAAAATTGTATAGAAAAATGATGTTCTTGTTAAAACCACAAGGAAATTTGTTTCAATATAAATAGGGAGTAATATTTATTTTGTAGTGAATATAAATCCACATCATATATGTTAAAACTAATCATTCCTTGCACCGTTATGTAAAAATTAAAAAAAAAACTTGTTTAGACTTTTTTTAAAAGATTAATTTTAAATAAATACATAGATTTTAAATATTTTATAAAAATACCTTTACCAAAAAATTAAATATAGAAAAAATTATCTATAAATAATTTAAATAATATTGATATATAAGGGAATGATTCTTGAATGAAATTATAATAAGATCACTTTTTGTTATAAAAATTCATTTGGTATTTGAGTAACTAATAAAAGAGAAGATGTAAAAACTATGGAAAACCTCAAAAATAAAAAAGGAGATTAATATATATAATTTTTTAAAATATTTTATATATGATTCATCCAATTACAATTTAAACATGAATAATCTTTAATAAGTGTGAGACTCTAAAATAAACCATTACTGAATTAATAGCATTTCAATCAAAATCCAATAAAATGTTAAACAAGAATGGGAACAATAAATATCTTTAATGGAGTTTAGTTCATGATATAACGTGTAAAAGGGGTCAATATATAGACCAATTAAATAATTTAAGAGAATAATATAGCATAAGTATCGATGAAGTGAAATTGAGATAAAAAACCCTCGTCATGGTTTCTTTATTCATCAAACTTATCATATCCTCTTGAATAATCAATTTGAAATTGATAAGTACTTTATCTAGATAAATTTTAATAAATATTTTTTTTATATTTTTATAATTATTTTCCATCAATTAATTGAATAGTTATTACATAAGTCAACCAAAGTTTTTCTATTTTATTTCCCCTAAATAATTTTGGTATGTTAGACATGATAAAAAGGTTTTATGAAATGGTTCCATCATCAATATAATGTTACTAGTGTTTTGGATAATATTTTTAATCAATATATAATATTTTATAACCATCCATGCAAATATATTATAAAAAATGAAATATGTCGTTCGTGAAGGAAGTTGTCAACACATGTACACATGATAGAATTTTCATTTTCATAAGGGTTGGTATGGAATGAAAGTATAAAATTTTTAATATTTCTAGAATTATTCTAAAGAAGAAATATATTGAATGGAGAAATTTTGGATGAACACCCCTATTGTGGGATGCCTAATTTGGGTTGCACTGTAAGCCTTCCTGGTGTGAAAATTTTTAATGATCAAAACCTTTAGGTCATTGGGAGGGGTATTGGGAAATAATTTAGACAGTTATGGGTTTCCATGAAATTATCAGTCTATTCTAATTATATAGGATAGTGTGTTTAATTTTATTAATGAGGGGAGAGACACTCTTGAAATTATTCAATATCTAAAAATAATATAAATAATTATTCACAGGAATGCAGTACATATGTTTCAAAATTTATAAGGTGGTACATGTATAGTAGATATAAATTCTATAAACATGATTTAGATAAGTTTTTATGTTATTTTAACACAAATATCATTATCTTAACACATCGTTTATCCTATTAACCATTACTGTATTGAATATATTTTACATTAATTACAATTCCTTGTGAAAATAATTAAAACGAATAGTTTAATTAATTTGGACCTCCTGATTAATAGTATGAAATTATTTTTACATGATTATATTCCTATAAGTGTATAATATTAGTTTTAATATGATATTGAAAAATACAATGACAACAAATTTTCTAGAAAAAATTCATGTTACGTATAAAAATTAATTTATACCAAAAACATTTAAAATGTTGACTCAAATAGAATAAATTGAATTACGTATAGTAAAATAGAGATATTTTTCACATCAATTTAAATTAAAACCAAAATGTAATCTTGTAATTTTAAACCCTCTAGCTTTTAAAATATGAACACAATTTTTCATAGTATACAAGACATGTGACCCCATGATTAATTAAACTATGAAATAATATTATATAAATGTGAAAGTTATTAGCTAGCTATTAAGTCGGTGGGTGTAAGATGGAATAACCACATTATGATATATATATATATATATATATATATACGTGTGTGTGTGTGTGTGTGTGTCTGTCTGTGTGTTTGTTTTTGTGTGTGTGTTTTCCTACTCAATTAAAATTTATTGATTAATTATTAGGTAAAAAATACTATATTTTATGTAAAGCCATTATATGCATTAAAAATATGTTTCATATAAAATTATATTTTATTTTAGTGGAATATTGTAAAAAAATTTTAAAATTTTATAAATATAATTTTATATGAATAATAATGTTTTTTAAAATATTCATTTAAATATTATCTAATGGTGTAATATGGTATTTTTTGAGAAAATTGATTATATAGTGAATTGTAAAAATTAAAGAATTTTATAAAATAGAATTTTTTAATGAAAATTAAAATAACTATTGACATTTTATCTAAAATTAATTTAATTATCTTTTAGTTATATATATTTTACCTAATCATTTATGAATAAACATTATTCATTGTTTTGGAATAAGGTGATTTTTTGCATGAATATACATTTTTCTAAAAACTATTTTTCATCTCATTTTTCACATCTATATTGAAAGTAAATTATGTCAATTATAAGAATTAACTATTATAAAATAGACTTCAGTTTTTACAAGATACTGTAAAATATATTCTAGTATTATTTATTGAAATTTTTATAATGATTTAATGATATTGGTGAATAGAAAAAAACACTTTTTTAGAAACACATAATCCTTTATGGTATCAAATAGACATAAATATTATATAAAAATAAATTATAGTCATGGAAACATATTTGGATAATATAAGAAAAAAAAAATAAAAAAAAAATAAAACATATAAATTATAATTTATTTCATTTTAAGTATTAAAATCAATTTTATTTTTAACGTAGTGCTTGGATAGAAATAGAAAGAAAATATGCGTGATCTCAAAGATAATATTTGAGAGGGAATAAGTATTTTCATTGATTTGTTGATAAAGATGATAGATTATTAATTATTTTTATAGATAGATTTCAATTTTAGATTTATATATAATGTAACATGGCCAAAACGTTGTGGAATTCCTATAGAGTGTTAGATAAGTCAAAATAAAATACTAATCAAGTTTTCATGACATATATATAAGTACGTAAAAATATTGAATGAATATACAATTTTATATTGTACATAGAAAATTTTGTTTTAAGATTTAAATTTTTTATTGGATTTAGTGATGAAATAATTACTTTAAATACTTATGCAATTATAACACAATGCCTATACAGGTAGTAGAAAAAACAAGTAAATGATTTTAAAAACACCAAATTTTATTTTTTCTAAGTAATAATGTCCCTTATTTTAATTGATAAATAAAATATATTAATTTTTTTAATGTATTAATTTTATTCTTATTTTTATATTAACGAAATTACAGTTATATTAAATGAATAGTTCCAACAAATGTCATTAAGGATGTATTCTAATAATTAATATTATATTAATTGATTTAAAATTTATAAAAATTTATAAAAAAATTTATCTTCTGAAATGTGAATTATATACAGTTGATAATATCAATCATGGTCCATTTATGAGTCCCTATTCCATTTTTAGTGGATTTATTCACTTATTTACTTTGTAAATAATTAATATCATGTTAATCAAAAAATGGGGAAATAAGGGGTTAAAACAATGAGATACGGGTGAAAAAATCACCTAAACGTAGCTAAATTTTATTATATGAGATTATTTCAACTCATCATACCATTTTCATCAAAATAAATCAATTTTTTGACGTATCTAAGATACATAATTTTTATAATTTACTATTTTTATGAAATTTAATGGGTCTCCCTACCCTCATATATAAAATTACACCTCCTACCTTATCATTTCAAATTTTTTGATCCCTGTAGTTAAGTCATGATCCACCCATTTTAGTTAGATACGTCCCTCTACACTTCTTATATTCCATGGATTTATCAGAAAGATATCCTATGAAAGATTTATATAAAAAATTTAATATTTTTTTCTAAAAATAACGAAGATATAAAATGTATGTGATATATCTAACTCTATGTAAGGGAAACATTACCATAATAACCATATATTAAATGTATTAAGTTTTTAAAATATCCCTTCCTTTTTTATATAATAAAAAACCATCTTATATGTATATATATTCATATAGATATAAATGAATTATAAATTCCATTATTTCTCTATTTATATTTTCTCATAAAATTTTAAAAGGAATAACTTAATGTAAATTTTATTGAATGTAAGGAAAATATGAAATAAAAATGTTACATTTGAATTTATGTAATGTAGATAGATTTTACAAACATAGTAACCATCAATTTATGTTTGGATTCCTTTATAATAGTTTTAATCTTCTTTAAATAATAATCTTCTCTTCCATTGTTCTAGTTTATTTATTTTTTAAAATTGGGTTTTAAATTAAATAGGCTTTTCAATATCTAAATATTATATTCTTAATGGTTCAAAAGGATATTTTTATGAGTTTTCTGATGAAAATGGAAGATTTTAAGTTTTTAATTCATCTTGTGTTCTATGGAAATTAGTTATTAGTGATGATTGGGACAAATATAGCTCTGATGATGGGTGAGCCAGAAATAGATCTCCAAATCACTGTGTAATTATTATGTCATTTGGTGAATTATATTGGATGTTAACTATATTGGTTGTTACAATTATAAGGTTTATTTAATTAATTAAATTAATTTTACATCCCATGGAATATATATGTCTCTTCTATTATTTATAATGAGTTTTCGTGGAAATAAATTTATAAAAAATGAAATCTAAGGATTATATATTTTAAAAAAATGATTATTCCCTTTTAGTGTAAAAAGTTATGTTTTTAAGAATTATTTTCAAGGATTCTCATGTTTTATAAGAATCAATCATGATTTTTATTTTACCTTCAACATTTTATGTATGGGTTTTTATTGAAAACATTAGAAAATGAAATTAATTTCATGTATAAAAAATGATTATTTGAGAACAAAAATTATTATTTTAATAAAAAACTCTATTTTATGATATCATGGTTTTTTAAATGGACATAAAAGTTTCATTATTATTTTTATATGTTCTATACTTATTTTTTTAATATCAACCCATAATTTTAGTTGTATTTCATAAATTTTGAGGATGAGTAAAAATGAAATTGGTCCTACTGAAATTCATGATGAAAAGTCATGAAAATAAAACAAGTTTAATAATAAAATTTTTATATGGAGGAATGAAATTGAAACTGAGATCATGTTTAAATTGTTTAATAAATTGGTTTTTTATGTAGGGTATACGACTAAATTATGAAAAACTATAAAACTAAATGATTCTAAAAAATTAATGAAAGTGAATTATTTTATAAAGATTCAATTTATGGATTGATTATGGATGGATCCTTATAGTTGATATTTTCGAAATGGCCTCGATAATTTTTTTTTAGGATTCAAAAAATTTATTGATAACTATAGAGAAAATTTAATTAAAAGGATAATAAACTCATGTTTTAGTAAATCATAGATCCTATTATTTTCAACAAACGAGATCCATTTTTAGATACTGGTAAGTTGATGCAGTTTTTGAGCATCTTCACATAGGGGTAACAACTCTAAAAGAAGATAATTTTGTATTAACATGATTATCACAAGGGAAGTATGTGTAGTCCTAGTACTACACTCCTAGACAGACACTCCTAGAGGGAAATTATTTAGTAAATTTATTTACTATTTTAGAACCAATATTAATAATGATCAGATAAAACCTATGAAAACTAATAATAATACATAGTCATATGGTATAACTCTAAAGTGTCATTAGATGAAAATTCTATGGTGGATGACATGTTTCATGTTATAGATATGCGTATTGATGTTTTCTATAAATATAATACTATGTGAGACATTTGTGGATTTTTATTGATGTTAGTGGTATAAGTTATATTTATGTTCAATATGTGAAAAAATTATTTAATAAATAATTACTTTATATTTTTTGTATATATGTTTAATGTTTTTGATAAACACAAGGGATAATAAGTTATTTTATATTAATGTAAATATGGGTTATTCAAATTTGGGAACATATGCATTATTGTGTAGCTAAAGTTGGGATTGAAAATATATTTAGAGATTTGGTTATTAATATTATTTCATATAAATATTTCAACATTTTTGTAGAATAATATATGATTCATATTGTAAAGAAAATATCCTTAAATTGTACATAATATGGAATATTTAGTCTAGATTTCATTTTATTTCATTCCAAATGATCTTTGATGTTTAGAGTTTTAGATAATTAGGTAATTAATCATTAATAAAATCAAAATTTAAAAAAGTGTAAGCTTTTGATTAGTATTTATTTTCCCACAATATAGAACATTAAAAATAAGGCAATATTTATTTTCCTAAAAAATATTTATAACTATAAACTTGAATTCATCCTTTCCAATAAACCATCATAAAACCTACAATTTTTATATATAGAGAAAATGGAATGAGAACAAAAAGAAAGTCAAGGATATAAAATAAAAATAATTATATAAAAAAACATATAAACCAATAAAATATATACCATCATCATATTAATCATTGAAAAAATGAAATAAATCATTTTCAAAATGAAAATACACACTTTTTAGTAATGATATATTAAAACCTGTAGCAGGAATATATATATATATATATATCATGTTAGAATCATGGGTAATCAATTTCATAGCACTCCTACATTTAGAGTAACTCTCATGGTTAGGCTTGGAATAACCATCATGGTTATAATTAGAGTAACCATCAAAGTAATATTTGATATTACCTTCATGGTTATACATGAAATAACCATCATAGTATATTCCCATAATATCATAGGATAAACCTAATTAGTTAAATACAAATCCCGACATTAAACGTTAAATAAATATTGAGTTAAATAAAAAATTCAAATTGAGGATCTTGTTAGGTTTAGAAGATTAGTTAAATATTCCATCATTAGTACATAACATCCCGTAATAATACAAGAGGATACTCCCAAAACATTATCCATTTTTTCCAAAATATAAAACTTTTAAAATAAAACATGATTTATATTATTCATAAAAATATTCATGAGTTCTTCCATTACCTTCCCAATCCTTATACCATGTGGAAAATATTTAAAAAACATGGTATGAGAACAAAAATATCAGTAAGTGATATAAAAAAGTGAATGAAACTATTCATTTATGGATATTTTAAACTAAAGAAAACATTTTCACAAAATCATACATTCCACCATTAAAACATAAACTCTTTAACATACCTCATGAAATCATAAGATTTTTGAAATTACATATTAAACAAAATAATTCATAAAAGTAACTTGTGGAATCCATATCCTACTTATATTTTAGATTTCACAGCTACATAGGTAGTAACCTTCATGGTTACGTTTGGAATACCCATCATAGTATATTCCCTAAATCTCTTAGGAGAAACCCTATCACTTAACTCAACCTTATTACCCAATGCATTAGAGAGATATCACGAGCTCACCCACCCTCAGTTTATCATGGAACCACCCGTATACATATGAAATTTCCAACAACCAAAACATAATAACAACACAAAAATTATGTATAAAAGGAAAATTACATTTCCACATAATAATATCAAGATATCATTCTATGATATTGAAATATTCAATCCCTTATAAAAACCATTTTCACTACCAAAATTCATAAAAATTGAATATGATATTAAATTTAAATTTAAAAACCTTATGTATTATAGAAGATTAAAAATATAAAATAACAGTTACGGTGGAAAACAAGTCATTCTCACCGTATACATTAAAAAACATGCATTGTTTCATTTTGCATAGAAAGTTAAACACTCTAAATAAAAAGATTCCTTTTAAAAAAACGATTAACAAAATTAAAGATATAAATAAAATATAAGATATTCAAAATTCATTTCACACATAAGAGTTGAATGACATAATCAAGAAGTATATGCTTAACCCAAAGAATGGAAATTAGGTTAAGAAATTCCCTTACCTCGAGTCTGGCTTGTCTTATACATTATTTATCTTCCTGAATAATAAAAATAAGTTAATTTATACTCACTAGAGATCCATTTTGAAGTTAATTATTCATTTATATCACTTCTTAACATGTTATTACAATTACATAATTAATTATGTTCATGTCAGCAGTTTTTTCCATATTCGGTACTTGAGTCAAAAATGTTCATGGCATGATGTCAAAAGTCCATGTGGTCATAATTAAATTATCTACAAAATATAAACCATTATATAAATATATTATATTTTTATTATATAATTACATATAATAAATAATTAATAAAAACTAAAAAAACTGTTCATAGAGATGGTAAGTCATACGTACGCATAAATGCTATTTTCATTTTTCCAATTGTATAGAAAGAGAAATATTAAATGAAATGTATATAAATATGTATACATTTATAATATAATTAAATTATAATTAATATTTGATTTATATCATATATTTTTACTAAAACAATCCTTAATACATTCCATATGATGTGTGAAGAATCACTTCATTTTGAGGAGGGGGTGGACCACACATCCTTAAGTTATCTTATAATGAAATTATGGAAGGCGTGATGATATGTTTAATATAACATTTATATAATAAAAAATAGGTTATTATATATATATTTTTAAATCATATTTAACCTGAAAAATATTTTTAATACCATCCATGAAGGTGGTAATGAAAAAGGAATAAGACATTATGCATAAAGGTGATTAACTAGCTTAATATTGACAATAATTTCATTCATTGAGTAATAGGAGGTGATAAATGAAATGGATATGAGATATTCCATCAGAAACATAAAAATCTAGTATTTAGATGATTATGGAGTTTTTGTCATTTATGGATGAAGGAGGTGAAGAGAAATTAGAAAAAGAAAAGACATTAAGAGAGGTATTTTGAGAAAACTACCTATTGAATATCCCCTCCTTGAAAGTCCCTTAGGGACCATAGATTTAGAGTTTCAGTAATACCATCAGCATAGGGATATTTAAAGAGTGAGTAGTAGGGGTTTTTGGGAAGATATTAGTGGAGATAAAAGCCTTTTTGGGTCTTAATAGGGTCGTAGAGAGGTGGTATTTATACATGAGGAGAGGTGGGCTCAAGTGATTAATTTATTGACTATTTTATATTAAAAGCCAACCACATTGAGGTGGAATTAAATTACAAAAATTTGCAATCTAATTAATGATGTATAGGATGTTAAGGTTCTACCAAAACCTCAAGAAACCATTAAATGTTCCTATTCTATGGTATGTTATTCTTTTTCCCATTTAACTGTAACCACAGTCATAATTTTACCTACACAATAGTAAAAAAAATTACCATGGTAATTTTTTATAACAAAAAATTAAATTTGAATTAAAACCTTATTTTGACCATAGTATTCAAAATATGTAATCCATTTTAACTAATTAAATTCACAGAATTGAGAAAATTATATTGAAAATTAATTCCACAGACAAAACTAAAAAGCGGGTTTTAAAAGTGAAATGTTCAAATGATTGAAATAATTTTATACCTAATTTAAATTTGATTTCTATTATAAAGAAAAAAATTGGATTAAATGATAAGAAATATAATAAATATACATTAAAACAAATTAAAATTATAATATATCAATTTAAATAATTTAGATGAAATATCTGTTTTGAATTAAAATGTAATATTTTTAACTATTTATTAAAATATGAAAGTTATCAGAAAAATACAAAAAAATTTATCAAAAATAAATTTTGATATCGTACTTTTAAATTAGAAGATTATTTTTACAAATAAAATATTTAAAGGTGTAAAAACTATATTTAAAATGGCTTCTCCATTAAATGGCCGTAAAACTACCTTTTAAAAAATTTAGAGCTTTTAAGCCTAAAATTTGATTTATTCTTATTTGAGGTCCATAAAATTTATAGTAATAAAATAAAAATAATTAATAAAAATGTGTAAACATAATATACTTTGTTCTATTCATTCCCTCCAATAATACTACTAGGAGATAACTACCAATTAAAATAATAATATTAATAATGTATTATTTTTTGGTATCACTCAGTCATGTTTGCGACACAAGATTTTAGAGAAACTCATTGTTGTGTGTCGTGTATGCTATATGACATTTTTTACCCATTAATGTAAAATTAATATCTAATTCATAAATATTAATATATGTGAAAATGTATTATTGTATAATTACATTGGATGTTACATCCTTCTCCCCTTTTGGAAATTGTGTCCTTGCAATATTATTCACAGAACCAATAAGTGGGGTGTATTTCTCCCTTATAGCATTTTCAGATCTCTATGTTTCATATTCAATCATATGGTTTTTCCATAAAAACATAACCTGGTGTATCACCTTATTTCACAACAAATTCTCTCCATGGTCAAGAATATGCACTGGTTGTTCCTCATAACAATGATTCTCTTCCAACTAAAATTCTTAAGGACTCAAAATCTGAGATAAATCCAGCATATACTTTCTTAACATTAAAACATGAGAAAATTTTATAACTAGGATAAACTAAGAGGTAAATCCACTTGGCGGGAGAATGATCCAACCTTCCCCAAGATTTTATGGGGTCTAATAAACCATGGACTTAGTTTCCCCTTCTCACTAAAACACATCACAATTTTCCATAGAGATGCTTTGAGAAAGGCATGATCACCTTCCTAAAAAAACTGTTCCTTCCATTTCTTATCTACATAACTTTTTTCCTGTGCTGAGTTTCCCTCATATGCTTCAGAATCAACTGAACTTTTTCTTACATCTATTATACCAATTCTAGTCCCATCAACTTCATCTCATATATTTCATCTCAAAAAGCTATAGTTTGGCACCGCGTTCCATATAATGACATAAATGGTGCCATCTGTATATTGGAATGAAAGCTGTTATTATAAAAACACTCGTACAAAGAATGATGATGACCCCAACTTCCTTGATAATCTATTGAACATGCATGTAGAATATCCTACAACATCTGAAATATTCATTATGTCTTCCCATTTTATTGAGGATGAAAAGATATGCTAAAATTTAATTCAGTTCCCAACATCTATTAAAGGCCTTTCTAAAAGGTATACATGAACCTGGGATCATGATCAGATAAAATGGAGAGAGGAACTCCTTGAAACCTAACTATCTCTTTAATACACAACTGAGAAAGCTGATATAGAGATATAATATCTCTAATAGGAAGAAAATGAGAATATTTAGTCAATCGATAAACAATAACCTAGATCGCATTGTTACCTCAAGAAGTATTCGGTAATCCCAATATGAAATCCTAGGATATATTTTCCCATTTACACTCTAGAATAAGAAAAGGTTGAATCATACCCTTTAGAAACATTCGTTCTACTTTAACCTACTGAAAAGTCAAACACTTCACATTAAAGTCAACAATATATCTATATATTCCATCCCACCAGTAAAACTCCCAAATATCTCTATTATTCTTAGTACTACAAGGATGAACCGAAAACAGAGAACTATGTGATTCACATACAAAAACTCACTTCAATTTTGGATCATAAGGAACACATAAACTCTTCCTAAATATCAAAGAAAAATCTTTATAAATTTAATATTCAATTAACATACCCTTCTAACCCAATTATACTTTTTTCTATAACTCACTACCTTCCTTTTATGCTTACTTAATTCTATTTGAGAGTGATGATTTCACTAAAACATGAAACAAAATAGAATAATTTCCTACACCAAAAACTTCCAAGCCAAAATTCATCAAATCACTAACCAAAGGATCACATTCCAAATGTAACATGGTTTATGTAAAATTACTTTTTCGACTCAAAGCATCAACCTCATTATTTTATTTTCCTAAATGGTAATGAATCGTTCAATAAAAATTATTAATTAATTATATCCATATCCACCATCTCATGTTAAATTGTTTCTAAATGTATATATACTTCAAAATTTTATGGTAAGTATATATTTCACATTTTACCCCATATAGACGATGCCTCTGAAATTTTAAAGCAAAAAACAACAGCATGTAATTCCAAATCATATGTAGGATAATTTTACTCATTAGTTTGTAACTGATGTGAAGCATAAGAAATCACATGATCATTATTCATTAGTAAAAAACCAATTCCTTTCAATGAAGCATCACTATAGATTACAAAATCACCATTTCTGGAAGGTAGTTCTAGTACTAGATAATTCACCAATATTCCTTTCTATTTCTAAAAACAATTATCACATTCATTTGTCTAGATGAACCAAGCACCTTTTAGAGTTAATTTTTAAAGTGGGCTAGATAACCATGACATATTTTCAACAAACCACATGTAATAGGTTGATAAACTACGAAAACTACACATCTTATTTATAATAGTGGTTCTTTTACATTATTCAACAAATTTTGTTTTAACAAGATCAATAGTGATGCCATCCTTAGAAAAAATGTGGCCAAGGAATGAATTGTTTTTAACCAAAACACACACTCATTGAATTCCCCATATACTTTATTTTATTTGAAAGTTTTCAAGACAACCCAAAATAAATTTTATACTCCTCTTTATTTTATAATATATAAAAATGTTGTCAATAAAGAAAACCACAAACTTATTTAAGAACTCATTGAGTATTCTATTCATATGATCCTTGAATACAATAGGTGAATTAGTTAACCCAAACAGAATAACTAAAAATTCATAATAGACATAGCTAGTGTGGAATTTGATCATTGAAATGTCTTCTTACTTTAATTTCAACTGATGGTACCCAGACCTCAATTTATCCTTTGAAAAATATTTTTATCCAAGGAGCTGATAAAAAAATCACCAATATGAGGGAAAGGTTACCTGTTCTTAATAGTGATGTTATTTAAGGCACTATAATCAATAAAATGTCTCATTGAAACATCTTTATTTTAAACAAACAAGACATGAGTACCCCTTATTGAATTGTTTCATCGAATGAAACCTTTATCTAATAACTCTAGAAATTGAATCTTCAACTCTAAAATTTCAATTTGATATATTCAGTAAGGGGGTTTCAAAATTTTATTAGCATCAAGAACTAAGTCGATAGTAATTTAAACTTCTCGATCAAGTATGATACCAGGAATATGATCAAGAAAACATCAAGATATTTATTTACCAATAGGAGATCATTAATCTGAATAGTTCCTTTGATTTCAACAATATGTGCAAGATAAAATTTTCTTACATATTCTAAAATTTTCTAAAATTCATGATTTTTTATTAATGGTAATGGTTAATTCTTGTACACAAACTGAAATTTGTTCTAAAAATCTACTTCATTATCTCTATAGTCAATCAAAGCATGGTAAACAAAAAGCCAATCCATACCCAGAATAACATAAAATTATACTAGAGAAAAAAACAAGGTTTTCTAGTAGATTCTTTCCAAACATAATAATAGGAATATTATTAAAATTTCTTTTGCCCTCAATATTTCCCCATAAGTTTTTTTATCATAAGTTATGGATTCATTTTGTGAGGTGGAATTTCCAATTTACTAGAAAATTTCTCAAGAAAAAAAGACTGTATAGGCCTTCAATCAAACATTACATTGTCATAATCTGCATAAAAGAACAATGTACATTATACCACTACATTTAATGTACCAACATTTGATGAACTGGTTTTAGAGGATTTCACCACACTATTTTACTTATAGTCTATCTTTTTCCTTTTATTTGTGTTCTTCATCGGAAACTCGTTTTCATAATGAACCATCTCATTGCACTTAAATTTATTTACTGACTATAAATATGATTTTCTATACTATTACCATTATCCTTTTCAGTGTAGTTATGAAACTTATGCCCCATTTTACCACATTAGAAGAACATACTATAATTCATAAGGTATTCTCCATTGTGTTTTTACCACAATTTTCACAAACTATAAACTTATTTTTCTTACCATCAATTTTTTTGATGAATTTCTCACCTTCACCTACCACCACAACCTCTTATTCTATTGTTTTTCAAAGAACACATGATCATCAATAAACCCCAATTCCACCTTCTCTACAAATCAAACATGTTTTTAAAAAAATTTGTACTCTTGAGAATCCAACACCCTTTAATACTTTGTCTATAATCAGGAATAAAAATTATTGATTTTACTATAAAGATATCAGATGAAATTAAGAACTTACATTTCCAATCGAGTGAATTTTTCTTTATAATAACCCACCAATTAATACTCTCACTCAATTATAAGAATTTTTCTTCAATGTCAAACCACCTTAGGAAAATATTTATCATAAAACGTATTTTTGAATTCACCCCAATCAAGAGCATCAATATCCCGACTGACCCTGATATTATTAACCATAGACCACCACTGATCAAATTCACCTTAAAATGATAAATAGAAATACAAAACGTTTGATTTTATAAACACCCCATTACATTGAAAATATTTTATATAGCATTAATCAACCCTTCAGCTATCATATGGTTAGATGATCCTTTGAATGATGGGGGGTGCTGCCTCATGAAATGCTCCAATAGCGACATGTTCCTATATGGTTGATATTGATGATCTAATGAATGGATACTTCCACCTTTTATAGCTTGATTCAACTATGTCATCACTAAAAAAACTGTTCAGTTTTTATTCAATCCATCTCAAGTTGCTGATTTGGAAGACTGTTTTCTTTGGGAAGTCTTCCTATCATTCCCACCATATTTCCTCTACTGAAAAACATTCTAATAAAAAATATAGTAAATGAACCAAATTGGTAATCTTAAAATTATATATCATTTCAATTTGAACATAATGTAATAATCATTTATGGATATTCTATTAACTATATCCTAACCCCTGAAGTTAGAAAAACAGACCTACGATACAAACTATAAGGCCCCAGACATAATTGTTACATAAATCTTGAGATACATCTTGAATTCATAGGAGGGTATTTTAATGTTTATTGTTTTAGAGAGTTTTTCCGAAATTAATACAAAACATCCAATATTCTTACAAGAGGATACTACCTAAACAATATCCATTATTTCTAAAATATAAAAATTTTATAATAAAACATGATTTCTATTCTTGATAAAAAGCTTATTGACATCTTAATTCTTCTTATCCATCATTATTCCTTATGGAAAACATATAAAAAACACGGAATAAACATAAAAATATTAGTAAGTAATATAAAATATGTAATGAAATAGTTAGTCCATGAATATTTTAAACACAATAAATCAATTTTACAAAATCATTCTTTCACCAATAAAAACATAAGATCTTTAACAAACCTCATGAAATCATAAGATTCATGAAAATAATTTTTAGAAAACATAAGTTATAAATGTAAATTTTGGCATCTATATCATACAAACGTTGTACCTTTCACAGCTATATAGGGTGTAACCTTCATGGTTACATTTGGAATACCCATTATAGTATATTCCTTAAATCTCATAAAAGAAACCATATCATTTAACTCTTTATCATTAAACAAGGAATTGTAGAAATATAACAGGATAACCCAACCTTTATTTATCACAAAACCACGCATATATATAATCAATTCACAAGAAGAACAAAATTATTACAACATATTAAGCAAGCATACTGGAAAATAACATTTTCATATGGAAATCACAAGATATCATTCAAAGATATTGACATAATCAATCCCTTATCAAATAATTTCTGAATACCAAAAAACATGACAAGGGAATATTCTATTTATGTTCATTTTAATGGCACTAAGTCTTACAGAGGAATCCAAATATCAAAAAATGGTTACGACGACATATAAGTTGTTGTCACTGTATACATAAATAAACATTCCTTTTTTCATTTTTACAGAAAGTAAAACACTCCATATAAAAAGACTAAATTTTATAAAACAATAAATGAAATTCAAGATATAAATAATATATAAGATATTAAAATATCATTTCACACATTATAGTTGAACGACATAATTAGGAAGTAAAAGTTTAACCCAAATAATGGGAATTTGGTTATGAAATTTCCTTACCTCGAGTCTGACATGTCTTGTACATTCATTATCACCATGAATAATAATATTAGGTTATTTTATACTTTTTTGATAAATTTTTTAAAGTTTATTATTAATTTTATATCAATTTTTACCATGTTATAAAAATTAAAACATTAATTAAGATCATGTCAGACGTCTTGTTGATATTTGCTACTTTATTTGAAAATGAACTTGGTTTGATGTCTAAAGTCATTGTGTTCATAAGTATGTTATATCAAAAATATAAAACATGACATAAATATCTTATATATTAATTATTTAAGTATTTATAATAATATTTTTCAAAAAACTAAAAACATCGTTCATGGAGACGGTAGGTCGTACATACACATAAATGCTATTTTCATTTTCCTCTAATATTGAAAGAGAACAATTAAATAAAATTTATGTAAACATATATAAAAATATAATATTATTAAATTATCATTAATATGTTATTTATATCATATATTTTTACTATAAAAATCCTTAATACATTCCATGTGATGTGTGAAAAAATTACATCATTTTGAGGAGGTAGTGGTCTACACGTCCCCAAACAAAGCTATCATATAACGATAATTTGGAAAGAAAAAAGGTATGTTTAATATAACATTTAAAGAATATGAAGTAGGTTATAATATAAATATTTTATTACTATTTAACCTGAAAAATATTCTTAATACTAGTCATGAAGGTGGTAATTGAAAAGGAAAAAACATTATTCACAGAGGCGATTAACTGACATAACTTGAACAAAAAATTAGTTTCTTTGAATAAGAGGTGGAGAGAAATGAAATGGATATGATATATTCCATTAAACACATAAAACTATAGTCTTTACCTTATTCTGTAGTTATCCTAAATTTATGGATGAATGAGGTGAGGGGAATGTAGAAAAAGTAATGAAATTAAGGGAATTACTTTAAGAAAATTACCTCTTCAATATCCCCTCCTCAAAAGGCCCTTGAGAACCTTGGATTTAGACTTTTGGTGAGACTATAAGCACATGTACATGTGAAGAGTGATAAGGAGAGGATTGGTCTGATATTTGAGGATCTATGTGGCTTTTTTAGTCTAAATAGGGTCTTGGAGAGGTGGTATTTATACTTTAGGGGAGGTGGGTTCAAGTGATTGATTTATTGATTATTTTATATTAAATGTAAACCACATTGAGGTGGCATTAAATTTCAGAAAACATTCATATAATTAAAGTTTTATAGACTGTTTATGGTCTTTCTACACCTCAAATAACCATTAAGTGTTTTAATTTTTAGGTATTTTATGATTTTACCTTTTAGCATTAACCCTTGTCTCAATTTTACCTATACAATGATAACTAATTTTTTTAGCATGGTAAGTTTTTTATAGTGAAAAATGAAATTGAAATTAAAATATAATTTTGACCTTCAGATTAAAAATATGGAATCCATTTCTCTTAATTCAATTCAATGAATTTGGTAAATTTTATTTAAAATTAATTCCACATTTAAAATTAAAAAGTGGGTTTTTAAAGTAAAATGTTCAAAAGATTGAAATTTTTTATATCTAATTTCAATTTGAAATTCATTCCAATGACCAAAATTTTATTATATTATAAAAATATAATTTAAACCCAATTATAATGATAATATAACAACCTAAAAAAATTAGATGAAAAACTGTTTTTAATTAAAATGCAATATTTTTCACTATTCATTAAAATATGAAAGTTATAAAAAAATATCAAAAAATTATAGTAACTAGATTTTGGTATACCCATTTAAATGAATAATGTCATTTTGTAAAATATAACCTATAAATTTGTCAAAAACTAAATTTAAAATGGGATCTCCCTCAAAAGGTTGTAAAACTACCTTTTAAAAATATTATAGATTTTATGCCTAAAATTTAATTTATTCTTATTTTATGTCCATAAAATGTGTTGGAAGAAAGTGAAAACTATTAATAAAACATGTGTAATCATAATATAGTTAGTTATATTCATTCCTATGAATACTATGGCTATGTGATAACTTCTATTTAAAATTATAATATTAATGATGTGTTATTTTTCGGTATAACCCAGTCTTGGGGGCAACATAAGATTTCAGAGAAACAGATTATTGCATGTTAGGTATGTTATCAGACATAGAGTTCCCTTTAATGTAAAATTAATATCTAATTCATAAATATCAATAGATATTAAAATTTATTATTCTATAATAACCTAGGATTTTACATTAACTCTCTCCCTTTACCAAATTCATTGGAGGGATAAAATGGAATCACCTTTTTTTAGATTATATAGGAACCATCAAAACTCATAAAAAAATTCCTATAATTATAACATAATAATAACTCAAAAAATATTTTATTTTGGAAAATAATCTTTCCATCCATGAGAAAATATTTCTAGATATTAAAATATCATATAATTTTAAAAACCCATATTTAAAAAAATAATCACCCCAAAAAAGGGAAGGAGTGTTTTTAATTATATTAAACATGAATGATTATATGCGGAATACAAATCTCAAATATAGATTATGGATTAAGTAAAACTCATTGTTGTTGAATATTCTAAAACCATGCATTTGTTTTATAACTGCATCATGCCTTAAAAAAGAAAATGGATCAATGTAAATGATTTTTTAAAAAAAAATTAATTCTTATAGAGAGAGAATTAAGATGATAACATTATAAAATATACCCAAAGAATAATATGTGACAACAATATTTTTTTGCATTAATGAATGTAAATAAAATTTCAAAATCATGGAAAAAGTTATTGAGGGAAATACCTTTTCCATTTTTCAAATAACATATTAAGAGAAACTACTAAATTATAAAGGAAAGAATTTTCATTGAAAATAACCATGTAAACATGTAATGTAAGCTTCAATGAAAATAATTGAACTGATGGCGGGAAAATCCATTATTTTTGAATAAGGTAAAACAATCCTTTACATAACTTTGTTAGAAATGTCACAAATTAAATTCTTTGGAAAAAAACAGGAAGATTCAATTAATTTTTTTTAAAAAAATATACAAAAGTGGTAAAAATGAATTTAAAAAATCTTAGAAGAATAGTAAAAAAATTATTTCAGTAAAATTTATAATAAATGTATATGTATGAAAAATGTTATTTTATGGGAAACTTTTAAATGATTATTTTTGATTGAATGTCCCTTACCTTGAGACCGAATTGTCACATACCTTTTTTATCATTCTAAATAATAAATATTGTATAATTATTTACATTTTTAATAAAATTTAAAAATTTGTTACTTTTTAATCTTATATCTTAACATGATATATTAAATTTTTTATTTAATTAAATTCATGTCATACTTTTTGATGATATTTGATTGTTATGTCCAGAAATGGCTTGATTAAGTTAACTATAGATAGAGAGGTCAATATTCCATAAAATCTAATATAATAATCCAAAAATAATAATCATTATTTTACATAAATTTTAATTTTAAATCCATAATTTAAATATAGTTATTAAAATATTAACTATATTTCCATTGTGGATATGGTAGGGCATATGTACGGATGATTAACGTTTCAATTTCTCAATGTTAATTGTGGAAATAATGTGTGTATTATTTTATCTCTCGATAATTATAAAAATATACCTAATTTAATATTATTTTATTAAATATAATTATATATATTTTCCATGTGTTTTGGTTCGAAAAAACACATCACATCGTAGAGGTGGTAGTCCACAAGTATGTGTGAACATCATATTAATTTTAGGTGAATGGAAATGTAAGAATGTAAATTATATATTGAATTTTCATAATTAAAAATATTTCATTAATATCATATGAAAAAATTAATTAAATAATTAATATCCATCCATGAGATATATATATGGAAAATGATTTACACTGATTCATCAGGCGGCAGTATGTCGTACGCACAAACGATGGTTTTGTTTCAAATTTTATCAAATAGAAGGTGGATATAAGAAATTACCTTAACATAATAAAATACCTTTATAGGATTATTGTGGTGTTATTATTTTATAAAAGATGAATACTATTTCACAATGTTGAAATATTAAATAAAATGGAAACATGTGGTTAAAAAGTATACATAATCTTTGAAGAATCTCCTTTACATAAAACATTAGTCCCTCCAAGGATTATATTCTGCCTAAAAAAGTCCTCTATAATTTTTGAGTGGGATTATATAAATGTATTTCATTATGGATTTAATTAAAAAATGGTTTTTGATATTTTATATAAAGGAAAGAAGATATTCCCTTTAATAAGAGATCGTGGGGCCACTATTAGGATTTCTCAAAATATTAAATTAATATAAACAAATTTCATACTTAAAATAACCTGAAAATAATTTTTTTCAAAACTATTATGAATATGGACCTATATAATATCATTATATAAATATTATATATATTTTACTCACATTTTACCTTTCTATTTCTATTTTAACCACTAATTAACCCCTTTCACACACTGTGACAAAAATGATTTTTACTCTTTGTGGGTCACTATACTTAGTATAAATGAGAAAAAACCCAAAATGAATAATGGTAGATATTATAAACCATATGATAGTCATATTGTGTAATATATAATTTTTAGGAATTTTATATAATTTAATGAAATATTATTTATTATAATTTATCTTTAATGTTAGTTTTTAGAATTATTCATTAAATTTAATTTAATAAAAGAATGATATAAACTAAAAATCAAAAAATATATTTCGATACATCCCTAAAATGAATTTTTCATCTATAATATTGGTTTATAAAATTATTTATCTAAAATAAGATTACTTTAAATATTTTTAATATCATTTATTTTATTTTTCCAATATTTGAATAAGTAGCGATATTGTGTTGTCTAAAATTTTAAGTTAATTATTTCTTCCATAAATATTTAAAATAATTTACCAAGATGAAGGAAAATAAATAATAATTCTTAAAAAATATTTATAAATGAACATATCCTCTAGACAACCCAATGTTAAAAATAATATATTTATTAACAATAATAGCATGACATTTTTATATTCCCATTACATAAAATATTATATGGGTCATAATCATACCCAAATATCAGCAATAGGTCATATAAGAGAATAAATGAAGATTATGGATAAAATTTACTCCTATAATAAAATTTATTCATCTTATGGGGTCATTTTATAGTCATTATCATTTTATTCTTAATCGTTGATTAACTTATATACCCTTAACTGATGTAACCCAAATAAGAATGGTCACTATTAATATGGATAAAAAATAAAAAGTGATTTTATTGTAAATTTATACCCAATAATCTAAAATAATGGATCCATTCTTCATAATGAAAAAATGGTATAATATAATTTAAATGAAATATGAAAAAATATTTTTTTAGAAATATTCCCTATTTAAATATAAGATTTTTTTATACTAAATTCAATTACGAAATTAATTTAAGAATATTAATTGAATAATTTTAAATTTTAAATAAAAATTAAAAATTAAAAATTACATAGAAATAAAATCCTACATAATAAATACTATAAAATAAAATACAGTATTTAATAAATATGAGTATTTTTTACTATTAATTGTAATATAAAACTTTTGCACAAATTATAAAACAATAATCATAAGATAATTTTGACATTATGAATTCAAAGATGGAATAAATTTTTTGAAATAACATTTCTAAAATTTCCAAATCCTAAATTAAATATTAGATCCCAAAAATAAAGAAAAAAAATTTTGTAAGAATCATATTTAAAATTAATTTACTAAAAATATATTCTATTCTTAAAAATAATTAATTACTTAATAATAAATTAGTTGGCCCATTATATATTTATTAATGTGGTTAATACTATTAATTATCACTAATTTAATTTCTTGGATAGAACCACCACATTTAAATATTAATAGTTTATTTTTCTTTTATGATCTGTGTTGTTTTTCATTTAAACTCTAAATCATTGTCTTTATATTTAGAATATTATGATATCAAATTCCCCAACCTTTAAGACATTTAATTATCAAACTTTGAACTTGTATTTTGTATATATGGTTTGACTTTTCAAAATATCTTTATTAAGAACCCACATCACAAAAAGGGACAACAAAACATCCAATTAAAAAGTGAGGAAGGGAAGTAAGAATGTCATATGGAATAACACATAATAGGTTTCTAGTGGGATAAAATAAATGGATGTTTAAAAAATGTATTTGGAAGAAAAAAATAACTTACAATTACTAATATAGAGTGATATAAAACATGGTCTTTGTAATTTTTATGGTTACAAAAACCATAAATATTTGTTGGGATAAAAGACCACTGATTTCTCAATAAGAAAAGTAAACATATAATTTTTTAGTTTTAAAAAACCCTTTTCTTAATATTGAGGAATTATTTTCATGCATCCATTAAAAATAAAAGTAAATACACATAAATTCATATAATAATTTCATAATTTAATCAATTTCAACCTCAAACAAATTTTCTCTCCATACGTTTAGTATTAAATATGAATGTTATAAGTTTTAAGGAGTAGAATCAACTTATAATGGATCACATATTTAAAAAAGGTTAAAAAATAATCCTCTGATCATTATACATTAACAAAAACCAAATAGTTAATAAAACATAAGTTAATCCCAAAAACATAAGAAACATCACATGACGAAAAACTACATTAATTTCCAAAATTCAAAATCAGTAACCAAAGTTAAACTTAGATCATTCAATAAATATCTATCATTAATATTCCACAATATATTCCTGGCTATGATTATAACCCCAAATTCATCCAAGATTAATTTAATAGTGTCTCCAAATATATAACATTCCAACTAGGGTTCCACGCACCGGTTCTTCACATGACCTGAAGCACGACTCCCTATACGGTAGATGCTTTAGACTAACAGTGAGGATCTAATATGTCAATCATGGGGAGACATCAAAATTTATTCTACCTATATCAATGTAATACACCAATGGAAATAAATAATAAATAGAATAAATATTTATCATAAAAATATTAATAACTCATGATAACCAAAGCATGAAAATACAATGTCAAACTAAACAACACAAACACTATGCTATGTACATGCCATGTTTTAATATGAAAAACCCAAAATAAATAAAGACACTAAAAAATCCCCCAAGAGGGTACTGAATCCTTTAGGGTCCCCTCATCAATGCTCCATTCGCAATTTGTACTTCTAACATCAGGCCTTTTCTCTTATCTTGTCCCGCAACCATGAAATCAATTTAGTTTCCAATCAGAGATCCTAAGTAGGGTGTGATTGCAACATAGTAAGCCCCCAAATATAGTGCTTAAAAAAATCCAATAAATAACAGTGTATTTAGTTGTATAAAGAATAAAATACAGGTAATAAAGCAAACAATTTACATTTATTCAATTATCCTTTATTTAAACACATAATCCCACAGGTTCTCATGGACACCCTTATCTCAATACCTACATCAGCCCATGCCGATGTTTAAACCATTTTCATACTCAATTCACAATAATTATATCACATGGGATTTAATTATCCATTTAATTCAATTCATATATGTCTAGTTGGATCCATAGTCTATTGTCAGTAAATGGGTGTAGAACGCGAGGTCTAGAACCCTCATGAGTATTTGGAGAATTTATCTCTGTCTCACGCCCAATGGGTATTTGGATCCTCAGTCCTTGTCCCATATAAGAATATTTACATGCATGTGGTGTGTATAACATCATTTCTATCACCCCATGAGTATTTAGTGCATCTGTCTCTATCAGTCACCCATATTATCAGTACAACATATATTGTCACGATATAACCATGGTTGACCCTAAACTGGTCACCCGAGCCCATCCATGGCATGGTTCTAGAGGTATTCCTGATCCTCCTGGGATGTCAACAAGAACCAAGAGAATCATTAGAGACAATGTTAATGGTTTCACCCAATAAAATAAACAAAGATATAAAATAAATAAAATAACAAACCGAAATAAATATGATTTTCAAACTCCACATCATTCAAATTGCCATAAATGATACAAATAACTGAAATAAAACTATACTAGGAAGAAAAACTAAACCCTACACCCAATGCATCTCCATGTGGCCCCAAGGATCACTCTCCAATCTATAACCCATTATCTTCTAAGGTGATAGAACCAATGTTATTACTTGAAACATAATATAAAATCAATAAAATACTATAGGATTTATTATTTAAACTCAGTAGGTAGGCTTGAATAATTCTATTCCAAATGAACATTTATTAAATAAATAAACTTTGATTATATTTTTTGACCTAAAATTTAAAAATATAGGGTTTTCCACACTTTAATTTAGAGCAGACAAATCATAATCTCTATTAATTCCCCTTGAATTTTAAAACAAGGCTCATTCATGTAAGGGAGGTTAGGTTCATAAGGGATAAGGAAAAAAGGAAACCAATAGGAAAATTTCATTTTTCACATTTAAGTGAAAATAGTTAAAACACATATTATTTCAAAACATCTCTCGTAAAACCCTTCTAGAAAACCACACTTTCACAATCTACCCAAAGAAAACTGAAACCAAGCATAAGAATAATGATTCCACATAATTAGGATAATGATACTAACGGTTCTAGAAAATGGATAACATATGAATACCTAGGAACCCAGAGGAGAACCAAAAAATAATAGTACATGAGACCCCATCCCGAGTACCATACCACACATGATGAAATCAAAAGGCCTAAATACACTGCCACCCTAACTCAGGACAGAACGAGGGGACCAATCCCATAGCAATAATCCCAATTAACCACCTTCTATAAGCCACTGGTCAGTGCATGAACTAATAGTGTAGCAATTATTCTCAATAATCCTCGTAGCTATGCTAGGTTCCCATTTTATGTTCGCAATGGGGTGTTCCACACATTTGAAAAACCAAGCCATATATATACCACCATACCCTCACACAAACTATCACTATCCCAGCCACTGCATGGGGAGTCCCTTGCCTTAAAACAATTTTCACATAAGGGAGGTCCCATAAAGAGGACAATCCCATCCATAATCAACCAACCATGCGACTGAATCACCCACAGGAGGGTTTTTTTTTCAATGGAAACCATTTTATAAAAATTCCAAACGGGCCTCATGAAATTTCCACAAATTAACTCATTTATAAAGAACTACACACAAGCTATTTTAAATAAAATACCATCCTAGAAACCCACCTAAAAAATCAATCACTATTTGAATACCAAACTAACATTTTCAAAACCAAATATGCCTTTATAAATTACAAACTACATAGAAAATCCAACCGAGATATTTTAAAAGCATTCTGTGTAAAAAACCCACCAAGTCCACATCACATATTCAATGAAATTAATAAAAACAATTTATTTCACATGAAGCAGTCATTTTAAACATGAATCATCACTAATTATTAAGTAAGGGAGGTGAAAAAATCATGCAACAAATGAAATCGTATCTTTAAAGGAGAGGTGAAAAGGGGTCCTACCTCAAATGTCAAAAAACATCCTGAATCTAGTGAGAAAACTCAATCGCACCTCAACCTCACCCATGGGATACATGGTTAGACCTAAAACATCATTGTCAAACCCAAAATTTTAGGGTTTAACTGAAAAAATGGAACCCTAGACATATGAGAGAGGGAACCCCAAGAAACTGGAAGAAAACCCTATAAATAAGGGAGGAGAGAGTACTTACATGATTACCCATAGGATAAATCAGACAAAAAATTCCAAAAAAATGGAGGTATGAGGGATCCAAGAGAAGGGGAGAAGGCACCCAGGGTAGAAAGAACCTGAATAGGAGAGGTAAGGGTGTGTTTTTTTTATAAGATTGGGGGAGAGAGAATAGTTTTAAAAAACTGGATAGGCCACACTATTAGTCCACACAATTAATAAAATCAAGTGGATACTACGTAACTGTTACTACCGAGAAATATATTGACCACACAACATACCTACATTGTTTGACTAATCACGTGACAACAATGCGATATATACTTTCTCAACCACAATCTTCAACACAGTTACCTGGGTCAGGGGCATAGTTACTACTAACCATGCACCAGGGATTTCCCACACAATAAAACCAATTTACACCAAAACTCAAGGGGGGATCCCAAGGAGGAAGGACAAGACAATAATGGGAAGAAATGACATCCCAAAAAAAACAAACCTGTCAAACCCAATATTCGAGGAAATAACTGAAAAGTCGACCTGAACCAGTATAGAAGAGGAATTCAAAAAACCCTGGTGTGACAATTCTCCCCACCATTATTCTTTTCATCCCTAGAATGACACCCTAATGAAAAAATAAAAAAAACAACTACTCTTTTGAAAACTCAATGGTATACCCCAATGAATGACAAACGAATAATTCCCAAAAACACTACCAACAAAGAAGATCTGACAAAATGAACTTGGATGAATGAATAAACTCCCACTATATTCCATTCTACCCCAAAAGCAAAACACCTCTAGTTGACTAGTCACAAAAAAGGGAATAGGGATTTCACTACACTCAATCCATCCTCGAGACATAACACTCCAAGAATCATTGAGTGGAACTCATACCATCCACTCCGAACAATAGACAATTTCAAAACCACATCTCACAGATACCTTTATAACCTTATCTTAATGATACTGAAGGAACATTCCCACTCCAAAATTCACCCAACAAAATAACATGGAATCAGGTGGCTCCATACGAGACCATCAATCTCAAAAACTGATACCATAACAGAACCAAGATATTAACATGGGAGGTCCAAACAAATTCCCCACCATAAGAGACTGGTTCACACCGCTTCATTCTGTTAAATTTCAACAAGAACCATAGTGGGTCTCTCCACCATAAGAGCTATCTAAAACAATACAAACTAAATAACCATCCCATGAGAACAAAAATTTCCCACCACAAGGGGAGGGGAGGAAAGGGTCCAACTAATGGACTAAGACAAAACACAACTGACAAACACACCAACACATCACATCATCAGATAACTACAACCCAACCACATTCGATTTATATAGATGGGACTCACAAGGGCTATAAAAAGGGAAACTCACACTCGGTGTGATATAACCACCAAAATTATAAGAATAAAATACTACACCTCCCCATAACCAAGGGATACTTGTACAACCAAATGGGTTACAATGTGGAATTGAGGTTCCCACACAATTTCCTACTGAATGGAACTATTAAAACTAGAAAAAATACATCAGAGGCTTGAACTACCTCCATCATTTACACTATGGATAGATATTTAACCCATGACTTTCACACCATCTAGGTTCTCCTAATTATACTCCAACCTCACTATAGGACCTGTGGCTAGATCTCTGATGGTTTAAGAATATCCTGCATCGTAGTTTGGATTTAGAAACCCCCCAAACAAAAACTTATCCTTCTGGTTCCACAAGTAACAACACCACATTCCAAGATGACCCAATAGATCCTAGCACACCCAAATACTTACTCTTCCTCATCAAGGAACTTTATCATGATTGAGAATTAGAAGATGCACATGCATCAACATTTTAACCTTGAATGGGGAACAATTATAGAAAGGATACAAGGAGAAACAATTTTATCTAGAACCATGAAGCTTGGAATTCCAAACAGAAAGATATACTTCTGTCAAAATAGATGTCCCAAAAAGGTTCCAAAATATCCATGTTTTCATTTAAAATAGAACGCAAGAGTACCAGATGCTACTGAACATGACCCTTATAACTGAATGAAACATTATAGGGAGAGGGATCCTAACCCATGTCCCAACCATGATATGATTCTTGTAAACAAATATAACAACATCTTATGACCAAACTCAACACCTTGGTGGCCTATAAAAACCTTTTCTAGAATAAACCCATGAAATATATAGAGATCCTTTATAGGAAACCAGATTGCACTAATAGATTCAGACCTTGTGTCATCACTTATTAACTAAAACGTTCCCTTAACTTCATCAAAATTGGTCGTTTATACACAACAGGGAAAAATCCTAACCTAAAAAACATAGGCCACTAGAGAAACTAAATCTTCCCTCCACCTCTCTCACATATTCCCTCCCATTGTGAGAGGATTGATCAACCAAAAAAAATAAAAGAGGTATATTCGAGTTCCACATTCCGAGATGGAAATCCTTTCATTGATCAACTAGAGTGTTCACCACTAGGGAGGTCAACCATGACCTCATTATGAACATTCATTGATTCTTCATGGGGATATACTCTATACAATGGGGAGAAACCAAGGACCCAAAAAAATTGAACCATTAGAAAAAAAATACAACAAATGAACAAAAAAAAGAAACTACCACCAATGTTTCGAAAAATGATTTTAAGAGAAAAACCCAGCAAGGATAAAAACTAGCAACACTAAGAGTCAGAAAGAATCCTCAAGCTCTAATGCATTGCAACCATCATTCTCAAAACACAATAAGAAACAACACACCACTTCTTTAAAATCAATCACCATTATAATTAAAATATGATTTGTGGGTTACACACTCAACGATGATATCCCATGGAGTCTCGCTCATGCATATCCTTGTTCCAAAACAGGAACCCATTCACTTTCTCACACATTCCCATGCATGTTTTCTCCCATGGAAACACAAAAGGTTAAGAAAAAACTTTTTCCACCTTTAAAATCACAACATACAATCTACAACTTCATTTCAAAACACTCCAAGCCTCTTTTCAATACTCTCTAATCATACTAATTTGAAACCCAATTCAAAACTTGAAAACCCCTTCTAGAAAAAGAGTGCCAAGAATTCAATTTTAAACCCATTTTTATACCTCAATCATCTCTTCCAAAACACTTTTTTCTCAATTTAATTATTTAGAAAACTTCATAAAAATTAACTAACCACCCAACTGAAACCATTGTCAGACTCCACACAATTATTTTTAAATCATCACATCCCATTCAAAACAGTTTATAAGTACCAATTATTCTGATTCAAAACATTTCTCAATAGTTCAACAAATCCCTTTAAACTATTTCCATTTTAACACAAAAATTATTTTATGAAAACCAAATTTTCTAAAGGATTCCTTAAGGAATATCATTAAAATAAATTCTACTCTTTTGAAAACAAATTCATTCCCAATGTAAATTCATCATTTCATAATTCCAAAATAACACTTTTCAAAACAATTTTTAGAATTTAGAAGAACCCAAATGATCTAAAAGGGAGAAACTAGTGTTGGGGGGTGAATCGATCATATTGTCCACAACCATATTATAATCGCATCATCACCACGAAAATCATTTTAGGGTAATTTACCCCGCTCCACATAATAGTCCAGGACCTGTGAGCTCATAAAGGCCACTTTCCAAATCACATTTCATTTCCCAATACCAAAAAATCCATAAGAACCAAAGGGCACCAACACACCCAAACATCCCATGGTAACCTGAGGTTTGGAATGATAGAGGGTTCATGATATCCTTCCCATTCCAACATGCTAAGTCCCGATAATCATAATCCTTTTACCTTGACATCCCCAAGTAGTAATGGGAGCTCTAATAAGTAATGTCCACTTAACAACCAACCTTCTATGATACCATTTTGTCACAAACCAACCCAGGTCGATCCTAAACCAGTCACCCGTGTTGATCTATGGCAATCCCCAAAAGGCTGTACTGATCCTCCAAGGCTAGAGAAAAGTTATAGGGTAATCAATAGAGCCAATGGGAATGGTTTTTACAAAAAAATTAAAAAAATATAGAAAATAAACAAAAGAAAAAAACAAAACTAAATATGGTTTTCAAGCTCCACATCATTTACATTACAATAAAATATACAACAAACTGAACAGAAAACTATGCTAAGAATCAAAACTTAACACGACTCCCAATACATCTCCTTGTGACCCCAATGGTCAATCTCCAATCTACAACCCATTATTTCCAAATGAAATTGAACTGAATCTGAAGCCTGCAACAGAAGCTAAATAAAAGAAAATATTATAGGTGTGAGTATTAAAACATAGTAGGTGGGCATGAAAAATTCTATTCCAAATTCACATTATTTAATTAAATAAACATTGATCAGTAGTTTTTAAGTATAATTTACAATTATAGGTTTTTTCTTCAGATTCATTTAGAGAAGAGAAATCAAAATCCCAATTCATTTCCATCACATTTTAAAATGACGTGCATTCATGTAAGGGAGGTAAGGTTCATATGGGAGAAGTAAAAAGGAAAACAATATGAAACTTTCATTTTTCATTTTTAAGGGACAATAGAAAAAACACATATTATTTCAAAACAAATTTCTTAAGACCCTTTTAACGAACTACTCGTTCATAATATACCAAAAGAACACTGAAATCAAACAAAAGAATAATGATTCTACACAATGAGGGAAATGATACTAATGGTGCCAGAAAAAAGAAAACATGGGAATAACTTGGAACTCATAGGAGAGCTGTAACATACTAATACAAGAGACCACATCCCAGTAGCATTCCACACATGATGAAATCAAAACACCCAAACACATGACCACCCTATCTCCAAATAGACTTATGGGCATAATACCATAATAATAATACCAAATATCTACCTACTATGGGCCATTTGTTAGTGCGTGAAATACTAGTGTGGTAATATTTCTTATTAATCCTCAAAACTATTCTAGGTTCCCTTGTTTTGTTCAAAAAGCAGTGTGCCACACATTCCAAACAACAATCTATATATATACCACTATACCCTCACAAAAACTAGCACCACCCCAACCACCCCATGGGGAGTCCCTTACATTAAAAAATTTCACACAAAGGAGGCACCATAATGAGGATACTACCATTCTATTGTCGACCAACAAGGCAAGCGACTCACCACTTGGAGGGTTTTTCCCAAAAGAAACCATTTGATTAAAATTTCAAATGGTCCTCATGACATTTCCACACATCAAATAATTTATAAAGAACTATATGTAAGACAGTTTCCATTCCAAAAACATTTTAGAATCCCAACTTGAAAACACCCACCACCATTTGAATACAAATACATCATTTTCAAAACCAAAACACACCATTAGAAATTAAAAACTACTTAGAAAAACCAAATGGAAAATTTCACAAGAATTTGGTGTGCCAACCCCACCAAATCCACATCACACATTCACTGAAATTTAGATAAACTATTTATTTTACATGAAACAATCATTTTAAACATGGATCATCACTAATTATTAACTATTGGTGGTGAAAAAAAACAAGAAATCAAATAAATCATAACTTTAAAGTAGAGGTGAAAAGGGGTCCTACCTCAAATGTAGAAGAACTTCTAGAATCCGGTGCGAAAACTCAATCACACATCAACTGGACCCAAGGGATATATGATCTGACTTAAAACATCAAGATCAAACATAAAATTTTATTTTTTTACCAATAAAATTGAAACCCTAGCCATAGGAGTGAGGGAACCCCAAGAAACCGAAAGAAAACTCTAGAAACAAGAGAGAAACCATAGGAGAGAGGACTTACATGTTGATCTGGGGGAGAAATCGCACCCAAAATACCCAAAATTGACTTACGGAGGATCCAAGGGAAGGGGAGGAGGTGTATAGGAAAGACAAACCCAAATGCGGGAGGTAAGGCTATGTTTGGATATAAAAAATGAGAAAAGATAAAAGATATCGAAAAACTAGATAGACCACAATGTTAGCCTGAACGGTCTGTAAAATCATTCAGATACCATGTGAACGCTACTACCGATAAATAGATCGACCACATGGACTACTCAAACTGTATGACTAACCATACATTAGCCGAGTGGTAGATACAATCTCACTAAAACGATTATGCACAGTTACCTAGTCTGGGGTGCACAGTAACTATTAATTGTGCACTAACCGAGAACCAGGTCCTACCCACCCCAAAAACACCCATTTACACCAAGAGTCAAGTAGAAACCCAAGTATAAAGGGTAGTCAGATAATAGGAGAAAAGAAAATCCCAAAAATGAAAACCCGTCACACCTGGTTCTTGAGGAAATAACCGAAAATCTAACCTGAACCGAGACCAAAGATGAATTCCAAAACCCAAGTGTGACATATATATCATGGGTGTTGAACATCATGTCTACATATCAATTATAAACCATTTACAATATAACATATATTACACAATTTCCCATAATTCACAATAATCAAGGTTGATCAATAATAACCCCTTACTACATTTCTCATCATAATGTCACATTAATTAATTTAACAAATAATTAATCAAAATATAACACAAAGTTATCACATTGTTAAATTAGATAATTCAACTATTAATTAATCAAATTAATCTCATTAATTAAATAAACTAATAATTAAGCATACCGATCTCATTAATTAATTCAACAATTAATTAATCATAACTATTTCATTAATTAATTCATCAATTAATTAAAAACATCAATTTCAGTATTTAATTCAACAATTAAAGAATTGCATAACATTCATTAATTAACTCAACAATTAACTAACCACATCAATAAAAATAATTAATTTATTAATTACTTAACAAGGTCGATAATATTAATTAGTCTTATAATTAATTAATCCTATCAATGACATTAATTAATTAAACAATTAATTAATCACATCAATTTCCTCAGGTAATTTGATAATTAAAAAATAATGTCAACCACATTAATTAATTCGAAAATTAATTAATCATTGAAATTCTATTAGTCAATTCAACAATTAACTGATCATACCACATTCATTACTAATTCAATAATTTATCTATCACAGAAATTCCCTTAATTGACTCTAAAATTAATTAAGTACATCAATCCAATTAATTAATTCATAAATTAATTTATCGATATCCTCAATCCCAATATCCTATAATTAATTCAACAATGAATTGTTCAAATCAACAATCTAAATATCTCATAATTAATTCTAAAATTAAATATCAAAAATTTAAATCTCATTACCCCATAACTAATTCCATAATTTATTATCTAGTTATAACAATTCAATACCAAAACACTCCACATAAATTAATTCTCCAATTAATTAATCTAATTAATTAAATTTCCCCATCACAATAATCCCCATTAATTAATGTACCAATTAATTTATCTAACTCTGCCAATTTCTTTAATAGAACAATATGTATTAATTAATTTGCTAATTACTATTCCAAATCAGAAAATATAAAATTATATTAATTAATTAGTTAACCAATTAATTAATCCAAACCATTTATATTAATGAATACCGTAATTAATTTATCTAACCCAAACCCTTCAATTAATTCAGAAATTAATTTTCCATGTCAATTCCATTAAATAATTCATAATTAAGTAAGCCCTTTATTTTATTCAACAATTCAATAATATCTTTACTCTTATTAATTAATTCATCTATAATTAATCCCTTTATTTAATTCAATAATTTATTGATCACAATACAACCATTATTCAATTCATCCATTATTTAATTCCATCACATACTATTCAATACTCCAAATTTAATAATCAATTAATTATTCTATCTTAACTAATTCAATAACCCCAATTAATTCATCAACTAATTTTTATATCTATATCAATTTAATAATAATAACAATCTTTAATAATTAATTATACAATTAATTTTCCAAATTCAACAACTTGGATATAACAATAATTAATTCATTAATTAATCATTCAATTTGAATAATATTTTTCTCACCATAATTTATTGAATAATTAATTATACCCAATCAGAATTTTATAATCCCATCCATTCCCATTAATTAATTCTATAATTTATTAATCAATTTATAAAATCTCAATAACCACATATTAAATTCACGAATTAAGTATTTAGCCCATAACATCAAAATCCCAGAATTAATTCCATAGTTAATTTTATCAATTCATAATGTCAATATCCCATAATTGATTCTACAATTTATTATCTTAAATAAACAATCTCTATATCTCAAAATAAATTATTAATTAATTATTCATGATTTAAAATCACAATAACACAATTTTACATTTCAATTAATTAATTAATTCACCAAATTAATTAATCATGAACACAATTTTAAACATATAATATAAATTCTACAATTAAATACAAATAATTGCAATCAAGACTATGAGATTTTAATTTTAGACCACCAACCCCAAGAACAGTGATGAAAATTTTCTAATGAAAATCACCAATTTCAAGCAGATCCATCAAGAAAGTGACAAAGAACACGGAGTAGATCTAAAAACTAAATCCATGATTAAATGAAACAAGATCTTTTAACTCTATATCTAGATCTAGATCCAATGAGCCTATATCTAGAATCAATAAATCTAGATCTAGATCCATCAAGACAAGATCTAGATTCAACAAATCTATATCTACATATAACATCGAATAAACATAATTATTTTCTCTGGGAATAGGATTGGAATAAAAAGATAGGTCTAAAAAAGAAGAACACACATACCTAGGTGGTGTGTGGAGGGTCTTCAGTTGAAGTCTTTGGTGTGAAGAGGAGATTCAGTCCAAGGTGGAGGTGTGCAGAGGCTCTATAGTGGAAAGGATAGGTCCACGAATGCCTTGAAATTGAGAATATGGGTGTCTAGAGGGTTACACAATGTCGGACGCATCATTTTAATATACTGGATGCTAGAATTACATTATGTGAATTCACATTTCATGTCATGTAAAAGTCTTTACTTATTTCACAATTATTCAAAGAAATCCCTTCACAACCACTTAAAAAACAATAAATAAAAATTACAAGTGGTTTAATTTACATTCTTGACATGTTGACATGTTGTGAAAGGTTGTTACATGGGGTGTCATCAAATTTCATGACATGTCACAACATGGTGAAAACTACTTTTGTGAAATATCAATATGTTGTGAAAAATAGTTATAGTGGTGTAAATTTTTGAAGTTGTTAATTAATTAAAGCCACGAATTAAATTCAAATATTTTACCCAACATAATTTATATCGTGAATTGGATCCATAACGTGTATTTGTTATACAACCAGATCCCACCACATAATAATGTTGCACCCTTGGATATGGTGGGATTTTATAATCTTCCAACTAGATAACAGCTCCCCCTTGAGTTGTACTCCCAATCACCTCTACGGTTCTGAGTCAAAATCATTAGGCCATTGAGACCTCGCATTAGCTTCTCTCTCCCATGTATCTTCCTACACATGTCCAGGTTGCCACAATACATGAACTAACATCAAAGTCTTTCCCCAGAATTCCTTCTAAGTACAATACAACACACATATCATATGATCTTCAAAGAACACATTGGTATCAATCTCAACTTCCACAACACACCTGACACATTTTCCAACACACTATTCCCAACAACAGCAGGAACACCATAGAAAATTGGCACCTAGCATTACCATAAAAAACTTCCTAGAAAAGACATGCATCCACCACCACTAAGGCCCACTTGGACTTTATTCAAGGAATTAATACATGAAACATATAGGCTTCTCATTGGAATTATGATGCCACAACTTCAAACCCTGGTTCTTGCTCTATATATCCACCATAGACACATCACTCCCCACCATTAGAGCTTCATTAACACTGATTTTTCTGGAAAATCAGCCATGATGGTATTATTGACCTACGGTCCATCTAGAGAACCTCATTCCTAAACTATTGATGGCATAACTTCCACCATCCATCTTCTTATATATACTGATTCATAATCAGAACCTCTATGGGGACCGATACCCAACCAAAACACATTTAGGTAGCTAGGGGTAAAGCTGGAGATTTCCCAGTGTACTTGGGATGATGTCAATATAGGGGACATGATCGTCAATAATTTAAAGTCGACTAAGAATTCATCAGTGAACACCACCAACAATATTCCATCATTGATGTCATCTATAACTATGAAAATAACATAATCTATCAAAACTCTTGTCCATTTACTTCCTTCCATCATCTTTCAACACCATTATAAAACCATATGGTTCCTCACGTAACCTAAAAATGAATTATCAAACTAGGTAATTCTCACTTCCCAAAACACCCACCTCAAGGGCCAAATAAAAAACAAAGATAATTATTAATTTGTAATATTAATACTATTAACAAGACGGATTTACACAAAACCATATCAAGTATTTCTCCATTTTTCCTATGACACAATCAAAATTGATGCACTATCTATACCCTTAACAATCTTACATATAGGTCTAGGTGAATTAGGTAAAACACATTCTCATTATTCATGTTTCACATTTATACTACCATTTATTTTCACCATGATTCATTTTAATATATCTCTCAATTTCATTTTAGGCACCATTTTCAGTTCAAATTCATAAGCAAGTAAAAATAGATCAAGTTCAACAACCTTTCAAAAACCTATTTTTCCATGCATGCCTATAATGATTTATATTCACAAAATAATACTAAGTTCCCAGAATTAGGTAGGAAGACTCAACTCTCATGCCATTCATGGTCAAAATTCAATTTCAACAAATCTTAGAAACAATAAGCACATCCCATGAGATGTACATCAACCAATGTGAAATAATAGTCAACTTTAACATCAAACAGAAATAACAACAACCCCACCCTAGGTACTTGGGTTATCCCCCATACATGGGGTATCTATATTCATGCATGATCTCATAACCAAGCCTCAGATCTTCATAGTCTCCTATATACCCTCCCAAAATAGTAATAAAAAAGAAGATGAAAATAAAACTAGCCTTTGATACCACTTTTTAACATCCCAACATGTTTAGCATACTCCGGTTCCCCGAGACTGTTCACCACATGACCTCAAGTGCTTATCCACATAGACCAGATGATTTCAACTAGTAGAGAGGGATGGATAAGTTGATCATGGGAATACTATACCCTCTTTTTTATTTATTAGATTAATACACTATCTGAAATAAATAAATAATAGCATAAATATACGATCATAAAAAATACCAATATCTCTTGATAAGAAAAGCATGGAAATACAATGTCAAAACTGAATAGTAGATATGCCTTGATATGTATGTGCTAAGTCTCATCATGAAAAACCATAAATAAATAAAGACATTGACAAATCCTCCAAGTGGGTTTGGAACCACATTTGGTTCCCTTATCCGAGCTCCATCATGAATTCAGCTATCTAAGATAAGGCATTTTTGCTTATCATATTCGGGGACCATGAAATCTTTTTGGGCACCAATCAGGCATGCCAAGTAGGGTGTGAGTAAAACTAACTAATCCCCCACCAACTATATCTAAAAAATATAGTCAATAATAGTTTATTTAGTTGTATAAACAATAATATAAAATTAATAATGTAAATAGTATACATTAATTCAATTATCCTTTATTTAACCGCATAATCACCCGGGTTCCCATGGACACCCTTATCTCAATACCTGCTTTAGCCTGTCCAGAAGTCTGAACCATTTCTAATATTCAATTCAAAATAATTATATTAAAATGAATTTCTTTATCCATTTAATTCAATTCTTATACAAACAATTAGATCTGTAGTTAAATGTCAATAAATGGGTGTAGAATGTCAGGTCTAGCACCCTTAGGAGTATTTGGAGCATCAGTCCATGGATCACACCCCATGGGTATTTGGATCCTCAGTCACTATCCATTTCAAGAAAATTTACGTGCACAGTGGGTGTAGAACATCATGTCTAGAACCCCATGAGTATTTGGAGCATCGGTCCCCATCTCACACCCCGTATATCAATCACACATATATATCAAGGATGTAGAATGCTATATACAGCCCCTTATTTCTCAATCATTCACAATATATGACATATATCTTAATTTTACATATTTCAAAACTATCAAGGTTAATCAACAATAACCCTCTTATCACACATCGCATCACAATGTCACATTAATTAATTTATCAAAATATAACAACTCCATTATCACATTGTTCTATTAATTAATTAAATAATTAATTAATCACATCAATCTCATTAAATAATTCAAAAAATAATTAATCAATTTTTTTGAAATAATAAAACAATTAATTAATGAAAACAGTTTCATTAATTAATTAAACAATTAATTAATCACATCAATTTCATTAGTTAATCCAAAAATTAACTAATCACATTACTTACATTATTTAACTAAAAAATAACTAATCACATCGATAACAATAATTAATTCGATAATTATTTAATAAAATAAAAAATAATAATTAATTAGATAATTAATTAATCATATTAATAACATTAATTTCCTAAGTTAATATAACAATTAAATAATCACATAAACTAAATTAATTATTTCAATATTTAATTAATCACTGCAATTGTATTAGTTAATTCAATAATTAACTGATCATACCACATTCATTACTAATTAAAAAATTATTTTATCACATAAATTACCTTAATTAATTTCCCAATTAATTATGTACATTAATTCTATTAATTAATTCATCAATTAATTAATAAATATCCTCAAACCTGACATCCTATAATTAATTCAAGAATTAATTTTTAAATTAACAATATCAATGTCTCATAATTAATTCTATAATTAATTATATCAAATACAAATCTCATTGTCCCATAATTAATTCCACAATTAATTAACCAATTATGTAAATTAAATATCCAAACACTACACATTAATCAATTCACCAATTAATTAATGTAATTCATTAAATTTCACCATCACAACAATATAAAATATTCAATTTACCAAATCATTGATCTAAAAAATTCAATTTCTTTAACACAATATTCCATGTTAATTAATTTAGAAATTAATTAATTATACTAAGAAATCATAACATTGAATCCATTAATTAATTAAACAATTAATTAATCCAAATAATTTCCATTAATTAAGTCCATAATTATTAAATCTAACTCAAACCCTTCAATTAATTTTCATATTAATTATCCATGACAATTCCATTAATTAATATAGAATTAATTAAACCATTTATTTATTTTATCAATTAAATAGTCTTTTTACTCACATTACCTAATTCATCAATTAATTAATCCCATTATTTAATTCAACATGTAAATAATCAAAATAAAACCATTAATTTAATCTTCAATTAAATAATTCTATTTGAAATAATTGATATCCCTAATTAAATCATTGATTAATTTTTCTATAAAAATTAATTCAATAACACCAATTAAATAATCAATTAATTGTTCTTTATACATCAGTTTAATATTTATAACAATCTCAAATAAATAATTCCATAGTTACTTTTCCCTATTCAACAACTTCAATATAACAATAATTAATTTGTTGATTAATCATTCAATTTCAACAATCTTTATGTTGCCATAATTATTTCAACAATTAATTTTCCCTAATCACAATTTCATAATCCCCATCATTCCGATTAATTATTTCTAAAATTAATTAATCATGTTCAACAATCTCAATAACTCTATAATTAATTCAATTATTAGTTTTTTAATCCATAATAGCAAAATCCAAAAATTAATTCCACAATTAAATTTTCAATTCTTATCATCAATATCCGATAATTTATTCTATAATTTTTTATCAAAAAAAGTCTAAATATCTCAAAATAAATTATTAATTAATTATTCGTGATCTAAAATCCCAAAATCCCAATTTCACATTTCCCTTAATTAATTAATTCAACAAATTAATTAATCATGAACACAATTTCTATACATATAATATAAATTTTAAAATTATAGAATCATAATTTTAATCATAACTATGATATTTTAATTTTATACCACCTACGTCAAGAACAGTGATGAACGTTTTCCAACAGAATTATACAATTTGAAGCAGATCCATCAAGAACTCAACGAAGAACAAAGTCTTGATCTGAAACCTAAATCTATGATTAAACAAAACAATATCTCTCAACTATAGATCTAGATCTAAAAATGATAGATATATATTAAATAAAACTATATATAGATCCAATAATCCTAGATCTAGATTCAAAAAATCTAGATCAAGATAAATAGTGGATAAACACCTTTATTTTAATTGGGATGAGGACTGGAAGAGATAGATAGATCTAAATGAGAAGAACACCCATACCTATAAGGTGTGTGGAGGGTCTTTGCTCAAATATGGTGGTGTTTAGAGGAGATTTGGTGAATGGCGGAGTTGTGTGGAAGCACTGTGATAAACTGGAGGGGTTTGAAGAATCCCTTTAGTAGAAAAGAGGGGTGTTCAGAGGGTTACATGAAGTTGAAGGCGTCATTTTAATATGTTGGGTGTTAGAATTAGATGATATAAATTCTCATTTCCCTTCATGTAAAATTCATGAATTATTTCATGATTTTCCTAATAAATATCATCACAAATCTTTAAAAACAATAATTAATCATTACATGAGATTTAATTTACTTTCATGACATGTCAACACAACATGAATGACAGTTATAGGCGGTGTAATATACTTTTATGCCATATCGATGCATGACAAAAACTACTTTCAAGACATGTTGATATGTGGTGAAAAGTAGTTATAGGTGGTGTAAATTTTCGATGTTTTGAATTAATTCAAGCTATAAATTAAATTCATAAGGTCTACCCAAAACAATTCACATCATGAATTATGTCCATAACATGTATTTGTTCTGTATCTAGAAATCACCACATAATCCTACATCACCCCTGGAAAAGGTGGGATATTACAAAATAACATAAATCACTCTTAATATTTATTTCCCAAAAGTATATTACCTAATAATATATTCTCTAATATATGCTAATCATTTACCTAAATAACCATAATCACCATAATGCCAAAATAAAATCATGAATTATTTAAGAAGATTATTCATTATTTATTCCTCAATAAAATCCCATTGTATTATGTTTACCTTAATCCTATAATATTCTATATTATTATTATGATATTATTTCCAAATAATATTAATATCTTAATCCCAAAATCAGTTTCTAATCTCACTGTTATCTATATGATAAAACATATAATCCAAAACTAAACAAAATTCTTCTGTTTCAGATTATAAAAATGACAAAAAACAATGTAATACTAACCAGTACATCACATAGGATTATAGTTGATGATGAAACCTTATCTACTCTTGGTTATGGGTTAATGCCTCATGGCCTTTTTAGATGTTACAAGTTGTCTCCTAGCCTGCATTTTCTTCTTTTTCAAAATCTATAATAATATAATTTATATAATTAACCAATAAACATGATAAATATCCTAAAAAATTAATTTATTTCATAATTAATGAAATAATATAACCTCAATTGTTATCTAATACCTCCAATTTAGAATCACAAAATTTGAAATATCAAATAATTACCTAAAAATAAATGATCATATAAAACCTGAAGGTTATCCATAACATTAAACTCATTTCCAAAAAAATAAAAAATTTATTTCTATGTCAAATAATTTTTTTCACATGATAATCATTATGGTTTCATATATCTCAAATATTTTAATAAATAAATAAATTTATTGTAGATAACTCTAATCACTAAAATAGTATTATAATTTTAGACTTATGTTCATCCTTCAATCTACCATGACTCTTGAATATATTATTTATTAAATATTAATTATATAGCGATCTTCATGATCAATAAACCTTTATTTTCAATCTTATTACTTAATAATTATTCAATATAAATAAAATATGAATCATGTCCTAAAATTCAACAATATTAAGTCATAAGTTATGAAATAACCACACAATTACAATTTAACTAGATGTTCCACATAATTAACTCAAATTGAATTAGTTATTTCTAAGAAAATATCTATTTGGTTTTGGTTATCCCTTTTATGAGCCTTCTCCATAAGACATCTATTTTTAAATTGCCCACAGTCCCCATATTGAAAATGATTAATTGATACCTTAATCGTAACTTTATTCCCCTTTATAATGTTAACTAATATGTTCCTTTTTTCTATAGTATATTATTAATTTATGACCTCGTTTTCCATATACAAAACATCTTCCCACTCTTTTATGAAAATTTATTGGGTGCTTCTTGCAAAATTTTAACATATTCTTCATTGAATATAATTACCATTATGATAATTATTATCAAAACTACCAAGGGGGTTTATAAATATAATGTCGTTAGGAAACACACCATGGTTTAAGATGTTAATAATTACTCCAAATCTCTCGTTATGAATAGAAAAAAGTGTTTTTAATAGGGTTACCATTCCATTTCTTTTCTCATTCCTACAACCACCACATTTTCCTTTACATCCATTTTATATTAGTTCATACTAGATCCATCCATTAAAACTAAAAAGGTTAATGTGAGTATGTCATTAAAAAATTAATATACCATCTTAATTTTAGGATAACCACTATTATATACATATTCATGTTATCTAACACTCTATAGATCAATCCAAAAAAATTATGCATACTAACCACTATGGTTATTAATGAATATTAATTTTTCCACCAATGACATTGTATCCTATAAAGTAACCTAATGCTTCCTCGAATACTGACTGTATATACCTAGACATAAATATTACACAATTTAGCCTCATTATACTTTATTTCACTTTTACTCATACCCAATGATTATTTGGGTTTATAGTTTTGGATAATTAGTTCATAACTCTTACATAACAAAAATATATATTTTAAAAATTGGAAAATTATGATCGGTATCCATTTTTTCAACAATATTACTCCATTAAAATAAAAAATGATTTATAAACTTGAAAAATACTCATGAATTTTTAATTTAGTTATTTCATTCCCTTACCCATCATTAAACCATATGAAGAATATTTTAAACTAAGGTAAAAGAATAAAAATATCATGAAGGTACATAAAATAATGAAATATTTTAGTCTTCTAAAAAATTTAAAACCCATATAATAGTTAACCTTAGCATATTAATCTTTGATATTTTGAAATAAATCATTTCTATTGAAAAATATAATCTTTATTCACAAAAGAAACATTTATAACCTATAAAAAGAAAATAATGAACTTACAAGAAACCTGGGTAATCATTTTCATATCATTCTTATATATGTAGTAACCCTCATAGTTACACATGGAATAACCATCACAGTTATATTTAGTGTAACCATAATAGTTACACATGAAATAACCATCTTAATTATACATGGAATAAACATCACTCTATAATCCAATAATTTCAAATAAGAATCATAATATGTTAACTTTTTCCCCACAAAGAATTAATTGAATAGATATAATGGGCTCACACACCTTTGTTAAATAACAAAACCATTGGTCCTCATAAAAAATTCTTAAGATATTTAATATAATCTTGAAACATAAAATCATGGAATTCTCCAAATAATCATTTCACTAAAAAGAAAACATTTCTAGATATTAAAATATCTGTTAGTTTTTAAAAACCATTTTCAAAGAATAAATCACCCAAAACAAGGGAAGGGTGTTATAGTTAAATAAAAAAATGAAATATTATATTGGAATACAAACATTAAAAAATATTTATTTTGGAAGGAAATATTATTTTCACTGTATACTTTAAAATTGGTCAATCCTTTTATAACTTTATTAACACTTGGAAAAAAAATTCCTTCTCTTTCTATTTTTAACAATAATAAACCTTTATAATAAAGTATAAGGATATAAGCATTAAAAATTACACCTAGTGAAGTATAAGTAACATCAATGATTCTTGGTGTTAATGAATAGAAATTCCATTAAAAGATCAAAAAAATTAGGAAAATGACATTTTCCATTTTGAAATCATTTATTTTAAGAAAAATTATGAAATTATAATGGAAAAACATTTCATGGAAAATAAAATAATAAAATTTTATTGTAATATTAATTGTAATTATTTTTCATGATAGATAGAAAATTCATTCATTCTGTATGAGTTAAAAACACTCCTTCTATACTTTTCTCAGAAAAATAAATAATGTACCATATTTTGAAAATGAAAAGAAGATTATATTGAATATATTTTTTAAAAATTAAAACCTTATTTTAGATGAAAATAATAATTAATTTTATATTATTAAAACCATTAGTTAAATTCATTTTTGAAAAACTTTTTATGGAATAAAAAGAGAGTTTTATGGGAAACTTTTAAATGATGATTTTTTGAAAGAATGTCCATTGCATTCCCTTTATCTCATCACGTAGGTGTCTATCTTTCTGAATAATATACACAGGTTATTTATTTACTTAACTAATATCCTTTTCAAATTTTATTATTCATTTTATTTTATCTCTTACCAAGAAATATTTATTTATTTATTTAAATTCCCATTTGATGTTTAGAGGTTATTAGTTTCATACATCCAAAAAAGGATTTTGTAAGTTGACTATGGATAAAAAGTGGTCATTATTATATTACCTATAGAATAATAATCATGAAAGAGTTAAAATTTTAATACGTAAATTATAATTTTAAATCTAAACGTTAAATAATGTTTTATAAAATGAACTATATTACAATAATTGAGATGGTATGTCGTGCGTACATAGCAATAACTTTTCCATTTATCAATATTCATTATAGAAACAATATAAGATTTATATTATCTATACATAATTATAATTATATCATACATATTATATTACATATTTAAATACACTTATATATATCATCCATGTAATGTGGTGATGAAAAATGAATCACATCATTTCATAGAGGTGGTAACCCACATATACACCCTAATGATGTTATCATTTATCACTTAATAGAAATTTAAGAAAATAAATTATATATTATATTTTTAAAATCCTAAATATGTCATAAATATAATATATAAACATTATTTCTATCATTATAATCCATCTATGAGAGACAATGATGTAAAATGAATTACATCTGTTCACGTGGTGGTAGTTCTTCGTACACATAAATGATGGGTTTGTTTACCATTTTATGTATAGTGAGAAGGATATAGATCATGAAATTAATATAAAAGATATCATTATATATAGGATATGTGTTTTATTATTTTATAATTTTTTAATAACAATTTATGGAGGTGTAAGTATATATATAACAAAACCATGTGGTTAAAACCAACACATCTTCTTTGGAAATCACCTTTTCATTACACCTTATGCCCTTTAAGGTTTTCATTATTTATAAACGAAGACCACTAGAAAAATGGGAGGTACTAATAAGGTATATTGGAACGTATTTCCTAAAAAAATGGTTTTGAAGTATCATGTAATGGGAAAGAGGGATTCCTTTATATAAGACAGGGGAGAATACTCTTAGAGTTTCTCAAAATAGTAATATAATATTACTTAATTTTCAATTATGAATGTCTCTAAACTGATTTATTCCAAGGATAAGAATAGTATGGATCTAATTTATCTCAATTAATAATAAAAATAATTATTTGTATCAAATTTCTACGGTTATAGTTTTGTTGTAACCCAACTTTATCCACTTGCACACTTACTGTGAAAACAATGAGTTTTACTCTATGAGGGCCCCTATAATTACTATAAATAAGAAAAACATCCCATAAAAAGACCATGGTAGATATTAATAACTATACAATAATAAACATTATAAATTTATGATTTTCAGAAATTTTATATCATTTAATAAAAAAATTAATATATCATTAATGTCAATTTTTAAATCAATTAATTAAATTTATTTTAATACCAATAATAAAATAAGATATTTTGTAAAAAAATATTTCCATACATCCCTAAAATGTATTATTAATAAATTAAAGTAAATGATCACATTATTTATCTGAAATTATATTAATTTTAATATTTTTAATATTTTTTCATTTTTTTATTAATTAAATAATTTATGCCTCACCATTTTGTAAATTTTTAGGTAATTATTTCTTCACTACAAATTAATAAAAAATTACCATGATGAGGATAAATCATTTATCCTTTAGAATAATATTTAGATCCTTGTGTATCCTTTTTTTGTCCCAATGTTGAAAATATTATAGTTATTAAAAAAGGGTGTGATATTTTTTTACTTTTCATTACATAAAATATTATAGGGGTTATAATAAAATAAAAAAGGATAAAAATGGTCATATAACTAAATATAGGATTCATATTTATTAAATGGTGTCATCTAATAATATTTATGGAAGTGTTGGTGTCACTTTAATTTCCCCATCATTTTATTTTTAACCATTAATTACTTAATTTACCATTAAACGAGTTAAAAAATTACTAAGGATACAATTCATTTTAAATAGAAATAAAAGGGAATTATTTAACATATATGGAAAAACTAATTATAAATATGGGATACATTTTTAGAAATCCAGAATAATTTTTTTTTCATCATTATATTTAAAATTAAACTGACAAAAAGAAATGACAAAATGGTTTTCTAGAAACAATTCCCTTGTAAATATAATATGATTTATACATAATTAGATTATATAAATAATTTTGAAAAGAATAATTTTATCATAAGAAATAAAATAGAAAAAATTTTATTTTAAAACAATTCATGAATATATTTTTAGTATCTAAAAAATTTAAAATGAAATACAGTCTTAAAATAAAAATAAATATTGTTCACTATTTATTGAAAAGTCAAAATTTGTAGAAAATTCTCACAAATTCATCCGAAGAAAAAAAAATTCATGTTGATTTTAGAAAATACATATAAATTTTCTTAATTTTTATAAAAAATGATTATAATATTCACTCATAAAATGAATGAAACCCTATTTTAATGAAAATTTATTTAAAATGAATTTACTAAAAATTGATTGGATATTTTAGAACCATTAATTCCTAAATTTGAAATTTTTTGGATAATTGTACATTTAATTTTTTTTGTTATTACTATTCATCCTTTACAATTTAATGGATATGTTATAATGATCAAATTTTAGCAATAATAATTCACTCTTCGTTCAGGCTCAGTGTTGCATATCTTTTATGCTATCAAATAGTCATTATATTTTCAATATCAGGATATTAAAAATGTATAAGAAATGTTATTAGATAAATTGAGATTTTATTTGAGGTTTTAATTAGGACTCATATTTTGGAAGAATAATGGATTTTAATGTGTCTTTATTATGATTCAGTTTATTATTCGAATGGTTAACATATTTTGGATATTATATGATTATGGAATATACATTTTTGTATATAAATTTATGAGTGACTAATTTTGATTAGAGATACAATTTATAATAATCTAGTAATAATATTGGATCAAATCCTTCTTACATTAGAGTTTTATATTTGGTTTTGAATATACTTAAAAATAACAATTATAGTTATTTATCAAATGATCTATGTTGAACGTTGGGTGTTATTGTTGAGGAAATGGAGAATAATGTTGTATTTATTCTTATGAAGGTCAATTCATTTTGTAAATGAAGATAACATTTGATATATATTTTGTTTTTGGTTAATTTATATAGGTAGGAGGAATATATATATATTCCTTTCCATGAATTATGTTATCCCATAGAATTGTATTAATTTTCATTAGGCTTCAAATACTCGTCACGGATCTTCATTTTTTTATAGAAAATGATTTTTCCATATTGTAAATTGATAAAAGGATGAAACTATACAAGTCATTTATATTTGTTTATGTACATAATAAAGATGATATACTAAATATTCAACTCCAGTGAGAGTATTTTGAAATTTAAATGTTATCATATTATAATCATTTATAATAAATTTATCGTCTATTTGAAACATTATTAATTTATGGTTTTGTAGTCATTGAATTTATCATGATCATTCATGTTTATGTAAACAAGGTTCTTTATCAATCTCCATAATTATTCTGATGACAATATATTTCCCCCATGTCTATATTTCCACATCCAACTAATATTTTCCAATTTCCAAACCTTATTATGTGTTATTCAAATGGACCTATATATTTCTCATTCCCTCTTTTAAAGAGGATTTTCAATTAAACCATTTTATGATGTTTGTTTTCAAAAAATGGAATTTCAAATTTTAAACATTTTATTACCATGAATAAGATAAAATAATGAGTACAAAATCTATTGGGGTTGAATGCATCCCACCAAGATCTTAACAGATGAACTATATGATCAAAACCATATAAGACACTCAACATAAATCTTCAATGAAACATACAATATTATTATTTAACTAGTATCATTATAGCCTAGATGTTTAAGTATTGGATATAAATTGTAATTATCAAATTATGAAATATATAGGTTATAATTACTAAAAATATATGTATTATTTCTTAGGAAATAACCATTAGTTATTCAGTAAAGTCATTTCATGCTTCATAAATATGATTTATTCAAATTTGACTTCTAATAATTTTTTATGAAAATATGACAATTAATTTATATTAAATATAAAAACTAGATATGATAAAATTAATTTCATTTTTTAAATTTTCATATCAGATTTATCATTGGGAAATATTTTGGGATTTTTCAAAAAATATTGATATTCCAGTAAATAGTGAAAATACAGATTTTGTAAAACTTTCATTTATTTTAATCAAAGGGTCCCATTATGAATTTAATTTGATGATAAATTAAGACAATAAAACTTTAATTATAATTAAACTAATTAATAAAATATAAATTAGTTGTATACTTGATTTTGGTATAAGTTCATTTTTGTGCCTAAAAACACATTTTTATAAATATTGTGTTCTGTTGAGTTTTATTAATTTATATAACATGTAATTAATTAAAAAAAATTGAATTGAATTATTTAAATTGGGATTCAATTTTATTTATAAATTCATGTTTATAATATGGTGTATTTTTTAGATTTATCTAATAAGGTTATGTATTTGGTGCATATCAAAAAATATAGTTTTTATGAAATATAATATCTTTTATGATATCAAAAATACATAAATATTATATAAATATATATTAAACTTATGATAGGAATAATTTATTGTAATATAATATAAATATAATATAAATATAACTCAAAAAACTTCAATTATAGTTTATTTCACGATAAATATGAAAATCATTTTCATGGACAACATAGTGTTTATTGAAAAGTAGAAAAGTCATGTATGGTGTCCTAAAGATATTATTTGAGAATTAATATTACTTTTATAAATATTATTAAAAAATAAAATTTATTATGTGTGTTTTTTGTTGATTTATATGAATTTTGTTGTTTTTTGACTTTTTTTTATCTTAATGGTTGTCCTGTACATGTAAAGGAATTGAAAAGTCTGAATAACATGTTAAATAAGTTGTCATGAAATTCATGTAAGTAAATAAAAATATTCAATGAATATATTATTTTATCCAGAATTAATTAAATTTATGGTTACTATTATAATTTCCTATTAATTATAGTGATGAATTCATTTCCTAAAATTCATACATAACACTGACATAGTTCATGTGAAATTAGTATAAAAATTAAGTAAATTATTTTAAAAACTCGAAAAAATATTTTTTGGATGAATTATAGTTTCCCCAAAATTTTATAGTTAAGTATAACATATTATGGATTTTGTAATGTTTTTATTTCAATTCCATTGTTATATTTATTATATTAATGTCAAATTAACGAATAGTTACAAAAAATTACATTGTTCATATTTTAGAAAAAACATATTACTAAATGTTTTAAGATTTATAATAATATTATCTTCACATTAGTAGATTAAATATGGGTTATAATATCATACATGTTCAATTTATGAATCCATCTTCCAGTTATAGTAATGTTGTTGATTCCTTTAATTTTTAAAATGCTGATTCTACGATAATCATAAAAAGGGTTAATGGGTGGATAAAATGAAACCATAAGGATGAAATCATCAACTAAACCTATAAAATATATTTTGGATGAAAATATTTAAACCCATACTCATGGTATATTTTAAATATATCAATTTCATTTCACTTTTCATTGGAAATTAATTCATTTTAATTTAATAATTTAAAAAATTCTTCTAGGCCCACTCGTATCAATTGTGAAAGGGAACCTCTTATCCTATCTTCCTAACTGTCACACTCTGACCTCAAAGATTTTTTAGTTTTAATTAATTTAATTATTACTGTGGGATTTAGAAAATTTTTCCACTATTGCACGGTCATCCCGTGCAGTTAGAAGTAATAGTGTGGTGCCCGCACGGACTCCCAGGTGTGTCAGAGTTATGTCGTGCGACTCACGCGCAATTTATAGAACCGCACAGTGAGCACGTGACTTGACCTTGTAAGCGGGTAGTACCAGGTTTCACGATTTGCGCACAATTTTCTCGGCAGTGCGTCGGACTGCAGGTGAGCTGTGCAACTGCCCCAGTTTTCAAAATAAATAATTGAATTGATTTAAATCGTAAATGGAGAAAATATATATATAAATAAACAAAAGAGTATGTCAAATTAAATTTAACCGAGTTTTATAAAGTGTTTAATAATTATAACAATAGTAATATGTTTCTTTTCTATAATAATATTGTTATTTTTATTATTATATAATAATTATTTTTATTTTTTAAAAAGGGCCAAACCCTATCCCCCTTTTCACCGCGCAACTCCCCTTTTCCACCTCGAGTTACCCATGTCCGCCGTCCTCCTGAGTAGCAGGCCGCCTCTGGCCCACCCCGCACTAGCCACCCTCCAGGCCTCCTGTTCCCCCCTTCGCTGTCCAGCGCTGCATGCCTCCCCCTGTTACAACTTCCTGTGCGAGGGGCAACCCAGCGACCCCCGATCCGTGCTCCGACCTCCTCCTCGCCGTTTTGGCCAGGTGCGACACCCCACTCTACCCACCATTCTTGTCGTGCCACCCACAAGCGGCAACCTCCCTCTCCATCATGATGAACGATGCCCCCTTGCTCCCTTTCCCTCCTACAGTTTCCCCGCTCCCCTCTACCTGCTCACCTTCCCTGTTCCTGCGCGCCGAGCCCAGCCACCTCCATCTCGCCTTCCAGGTCTTCACCAACCTGTCCAGCATCTTTGTCCGCAGCACCTCTCGCCCACAATTTCCCGCACCCAATATCCTCCTCCCACAGCCTCCGAGACCTGCTGCTCCACCCGTTGACCATGCACCGCACCTCTAGCCAGTAGACCCTGCATCCCCCTACCCAGGGCCTTCACCTCCATACTGTCATGCATAGGTCTCAGCCTTCACACTCACCCCTGCTCAACGCGCATCCGGCTAGCTTGTGGCCTCCCGACCTGCGACACCCCCTGTTCCCGCTGTCTATGACCTCTCCTCCTCAAGCCACATGTCTCATCTCGCCAGTAGTTCCTTCCAGTGAGAGCTCTCTGTTCCAGGGTACTTTGTTGGTTTTCTATTTTGAATAGACTCTAATCCTTAGGGTTTATTATCTTGGGGTTTTCTCTCAATTTTCGCATTTAATCTTGTTTTGTTAAGTTGATTATGGCTACCCACAGGTGCGGTTGCGGTGCGAACGAGGTTTTGCACCGGCTTTGGGAGGTCCATCCACAGTTGAGTTAGGATCCTTTTCATTGGGAATCCTTGTGATTACTTGAATTATTATTTGTGTTAATTTCATTAGTATTAATAATTATTTTTATGTTCAAGAATAATTTTTACGAGAGAAATTATTTTGTTATGATAGGATAACTTTGTTTGGATAATTATTTTATCTAGCTTAGTTGAACTCATGTGTTTTTTGATTGATTATTTTGGTGCAAAGTTTAATTTTTAAATGAAATTGGTTTGTGTTTTATATTTGGTAGCATGGTTATGTGAAATAGGGTGTGTTTTGTTGGAAAACCAGTTTTTATGATGTTTAATATTTTTCATAGGAATGTGTATTTAGTTTTTGGCAATTCATGTCATTCATCTTCTATCTTGGTATGTTGTGGGTGTGCCTTTGTTAAAAAATGGGTTCTTTGGATGAGATTTGTGTGCGTGGGCTAGGGGGTTACTCTTTGGAAATCGTTTTATAAATTTTAAAGTGGTTTGTCAAATATTACAAGCGGTGCGAGTTATGTTGTAAAAGTAGGTCAAGGTGGTTTTTCTGCATTGGTTGTTCATATGGATTGTTTTAAGTCCGTTTTCATGTATTTTATTTATTTTTGCGGTGAAGCGCATTGGCAGGGTAACCCTGAGTTATCGTGATAATTAGTTTGTGCGTGCTTGTGTGCCTGTGTGAGGCGTGTCGCGCTGTCGCATTGTCGTATTCGAGCTGCGAGTCGAGGTAGGATCCCATTGCACTGCTTTTTAAAATTTATGTTACATTATTTCCTACTGTTTGAGCGCAAAACATGATTATATTAAATATTTTATTAATTTTAATAAATGTGAGATAATATAAGACAATTAATTTTTTTAAATGATTTTTTAGTGTAAAAAGAGCCGTTTATTTTATACAGGACACTTGAAATATTTTCTTGATGAAAGGACACCCATTAGTGAAAGAATTCTAGTTTGGATTTTAAACATAATTCATGGAATTTCAATTATAGTTCGAGTTTTAATAATAAATGATTTCTTCTGAAGCTTGAACAAGTGTTTTGGTTATTTTTAAAGTGATGATTGTGAAATGTATTTAATGCCCGTTTGGCACTTTACGGAAAACGATGAAAATGTTTTGATAAAAAACATCCTAGGATAACACTTCTGCCTTGGTTTCAATTGATTATTTAGGAGGCCGCGCTTAGAGGCTCCCAGGTGCTTGAGTAGTTTAAAGGCAAGAGGTTGTCCCATGGAGTGGCCCGAGGTGATGCATGTTGTGCTTTATATATATATACATGATTGGATGCTCGGTTGGCATTGGTTGGCTCACCCCCTTTCCAAACACTTGAGACATGGGAATCTGGCATATTGAGAGAATATTCTATGAATTATTGCTGCACTGGTAGGTTATGGTAATGACCAGTGGTCTATAGTAGGTGGATATATTGGGTTTATTACTATGGGATTTTCCGTCAGCCTTCCTGAGAAAGGATGGTCGAGCGTATTGGGAGTTTCGATTTCATCATGTGTGACATGTCAACAAGGATGATTTCTCATGTATTGGTGTATTCTGGTTTGTTTTCGATCTCCTAGGTTCACCCATGTTTGTGACTTTTTAGTTACTTGTTGTGAGGAATATGGTACTTGTATATATTTTCTTTTCATTGCCCTTACTGTGTAAATACTGTAGCATTTTCATGTGTAGTTTTTTTACTAGAAAGTGATGTGTGGTTTTAAAGTGGTTTATGAAAACTGTTTTCAAGGAAATGTGTTTTATACTTTTTGTGAAAATTGAAAATGTAAACATCACATCCCCTTTGTAAAATGCTAATGTCTCACTAAAAGAATGACTTGGGTTTTTTAGAAATGAATAGGGGAAATGACTCGTACTTTGTTTTTGAGTAACATGTAGAAAACCTTAATTTTATAAATTATAGTTCAAACTTGAAATGTTGTTTCTTTTATTTTAAAGGTAGTGCATTGGGAATAGATTTATCGGTCTAGCCTAATGAGTTTTAATACTCACTCCTATAGTGTTTTTTTTTTGTTTTTAGTTCTATTTCAGGTTCCAGCTTTAGTTTTTCTCTTTGAGTGACGTTGGTTGTGGTATTGGAGAGTGACCCATGAGGTCAAGTGGAGTTTTGGTTGTAGTCAGGTTAGTAGCGTTGTTGGTTGTTCTTTTTTTTATTTGCTTTTGTTCTTTTTATTTTTCCGCTGCTTAGTTAATTTTATTTTGGGCCAAATCATTCCCACCTGTTTAATTTTGATGCTCGACACTGGATGCCAGCCCGTGGGGATCGGGAATGCCCCTTGGGCCCTGTTATGGGTTGGATCGGTTGACCGGTTCAGGGTCAACCGGGGTTGGTTCATGAAAAAATGGTATCAGAGGCAGGTTTTTGTGATTTGGGTGTCCGGTAGATGGAGATTAAGACTGTCGGGACTTGAGAGGTAGGTACGAGAAATACATCATGACCCCTCACCCGTTCCGAACCTCGAGTCGCCAAGGGTAGTCCAGGAATTGAGTTCTTGTCTTGTTTTGATTTGTTTTGGATTGAGAGATGACAATGGAGGCAAACCGATGTTAAATTGTGATTTTACATAGATTAGTGACCCATGTGGAATCCGCGTACACGGTTTAAGTTCTTCCTAGTCATTGACGCTTACTTGGGGCATGACCCACTACCATGTCCCTAGGTTAAGCATGACTACTAGTCCCTCCCTTCAGCGATTTGATGCATGTTGAGTGTCGTCTTGGTTTAGATTGGTGTAAGTGAACTTTTAAAAATGAAAAAGGGTATTTTAAATGAGAACGTTTTCTTTTGAATGACTTTAAATTTGTGAAAGAATTTTTTTTTTTACAACTGAAAGGTCTTGGTCTAAAAATTCAGTAGTCACTTAGAAATGATAGAGATATTGTTTGGGTGCAACATCGACTACTCTTTATGAACGTTTGCACATGTGAGGGAATGCATGGGAAATGTGTGTTGGTGAATATGGATGAAAGTGGATGAAGACATGTGAAATGGTTCATGGGATTACTAGGGTGTGGAATTATAAGGAAAGGCTTGACCTTGTTTTACTAAAGTTATCTAAAAAAAGGAAATGATTTTTAAAAAAAATTGAAATTGGTTTGAATAGTGGGTTTGGTATTTGGGAAGTGGCCTTGAAAAAAGGCGATTTTGAAATCATAATTGAAAAAAAAAATATTTTGTGTTGTGTTGGTATTTGTTTGGTTTTTGAGTTGGATGTTTTTGGATGAAGACGCTTTAAATGATATTGCTTCATGGAGATATGTTTGGATGTTAAATTTCTGCCCTAGTTGAGTTCTTGTGGTGGGGAGAACCCCTTCGTGTTTTCCCCTCAACCTCGGGCTTAAGTTTTCTCTTGAATTTTGTCAGGTGTGACATATGTAGAGTAAGGTCATTCCCAGATTCTCAGTTTCCTTTTGTTCTTCTAGTTCGGTTCGGGCATGGACATATTTCTTGACCAATGTAGGACTTCATGACTTTCTGGGGGCAGAAAGTGTATGTGGTGGGAAGAATTGTCACACCCCGACCTCATAGATTTTTTATTTTTAATTACTTTAATTATTACTTTGGGTTTTAGAAAATTTTTCCACCATTGCACGGTCACCCCGCGCGGTTAAGAGTAAAAGTGTGGTGCCCGCACAGACTCCTGGGTGTGTCAGAGTTATGGCGTGTGACTCACGCGCAATTTATAGAACCGCGCAGAGAGCACACGACTTGACCCTGCAAGCGGGGAGTACCGGGTGGCATGGCTCGAGTGCAGTTTGCTCAGTAGTGCGTTGGACTGCAGGTGAGCAGTTCAACTGCCCCAGTTTACAAAATAAATATTTGAATTGATTTAAATGGTAAATGGAGAAAAATATATATATAAATAAACCAAAGAGTATGTAAAATTTAATTAAACCAATTTTTATGAAGTGTTTACTAATTATAACAATAGCAATATGTTTTTTTTAATAATAATATTGTGATTTTTATTATTCTATTTTTTTAAAATGGCCACACCCTAGCCCTCCCTTTTCACCACGCAAATCCTCTTTCCCCCTTGTGTTCCCCCTTTCCGCCGTCCTCCCGAGCAGAGGCTACCTCTGGCCCTCTCCGCACCAGCCGCCCTCCAGGCCTCCCATTCCCCCCTTTGCTATCTATCACTGTGTGCCCCCCTATTATGGCCTCCTGTGTGAGGTGGAACCCAGCGCCCCCTGATCTTTGCTCCGAACTCCTCCTCACCACTTCAACCTTCTCCTTGCCGTTTCGTCCAGCTGCGGCACCCCGCTCTACCCACCCTCCTCGCCATGCCACCAACCCGCGGTGACCTCCATCTCCATCATGATGGTCGATGCCCCCTTTCTCCCTCTCCCTCCTACAATTTCCCCACCCCCTCTGCCTGCTCGACTTCCCTATTCCTGCACACAGAGCCCAGCCCCCTCCATCTCGCCTTCCAGGTCTCCGCCAACCTATCCAGCATCTCTGTCCGCAACAGCTCTCACCCACAAGTTCCCGATCCCAACATCCTCCTCCCACCGCCTCCAGGACCTGTTACTCCGCCCGTCGACCATGCACCGCACCTCTGGCCAGTAGAACCCACACCCCTGCTCAAGGACTTTGCCTCTTGACCGTCACGCCTAGGTCTCTGCCTTCATTCTTGCCCTTGCTCAACGCGTATCCGGCTAGCTTGTGGCCTCCTGACCTGCGACACCCCCTATTTCCGCTATCTGTGACCTCTCCTCCTCAAGCCGCACGCCTCGCCGGCAGCTCCTTCCAGTGAGAGCTCTCCATTGCAAGGTCCTTTGGTGGTTTTCTATTTTGAATAGACTCTAAACCTTAGGGTTTATTTTCTTGGGTTGTTCTATCAATTTGCGCGTTTAATCTTGTTTTGTTAAGTTGATTATGGATACCCGAAGGTGCGGTTGCGGTGCGAATGAGGTTTCGCACCGACTTCGGGAGGTCCATCCGCGGTCAAGTAGGATTCATTTCTTTTTTAATACTTATGATTACTTGAATTATTATTATTTTTGTTTCATTATTATTAATAATTATTTTTTATTTCAAGAATAATGGTTCCGAGTGAAATTATTTTGTTATGATAGGATAACTTTGTTTGGATAATTATTTTATCCAGCTTAGTTGAACTGATGTGTTTTTTGATTTATTAGTTTGGTGCAAAGTTTAGTTTTTTAATGAAATTGGTTTGTGTTTTATATTTGGTAGCATGATTAGGTGAAATAGGGTGTGTTTTGCTGGAAAACCAGTTTTTATGTTGTTTAATATCTTTTCATGGGAATGTGTATTTAGTTTTTGGCAATGCATGTCCTGTGTTTTCTATCATGGTATGTTGTGGGTGTGCGTTTCTTCAAAAATGTCTTCTATGGATGAGATTTGGGTGCATGGGCTGGGGGGTTAATCATTGGAAATCATTTTATAAATTTTAAATTAGTTTATCAAATATTACAAGTGCTGCAAGTTATGTTCTGAAAGTAGGTCAAGGTGGTTTTCTTGTGTTTTTTGTTCGTATGGATTGTTTTAAGTCCGTGTTCATTTAATTTTTTTTTTGGTTTCAGCATGTTTGAGGGGTAACCCTATGTTATTGCAATCATCGTTTTTTGTGTGCTTGTGCACCTGTGCGAGGCATGTCACGCTGTCGCGTTGTCGCGTTCAAGCTGCGAGTCGAGGTAGGTTCCAATTGCACTGATTTTTAAAATTTAAATTACATTATTTCCTGCTGTTTGCGAGCACTACTTGTTCAGATTAAATATTTTATTAATTTTAATAAATGTGAGATTACATAAGACAATTAATTTTTTAAATGATTATTTGGTGTAAAAAGAGCTGTTTATTTTATACATGACACATGAAATATTTTCTTGATGAACGGACACCCAGTAGTGAAAGAATGCCAGTTTTTATTATAAACATAATTCATGGAATTTCAATTATTGTTCTGGTTTTAATAATAAATTAATTCTTCTGAAGCTTGAACAAGTGTTTTGGTTCTTTTTAAAGTGGTGATTGTGAAATGTATTTAATGCCCATTTGAAACTTTACAAAAAACGATGAAAATGTTTTGATAATAACCCTACTAGGATAACACTCTTGCCTTGGTTGCAATTGATTGTTTGGGAGGCCGCAGTTAGAGGCTCCTAGGTGATTGAGTAGTTTAAAGGCAATAGGTTGTCCCATGGAGTGGCCCGGGGTGATGCCTGTTGAGATATATATATATATACATGATTGGATGCTCGGTTGGAATCAGTTGGCTCAACCCTTTCCAAACACTTGAGACATGGGAATCTGGCATATTGAGAGAATATTCTAAGAATGATTTCTGCACTGGTAGGTTATGGTACTGACCAGTGGCTCATAGTAGGTGGATATATTGGGTTTATTACTATGGTATTTTCCCTCAGCCTGCTTGAGAAAGGTTTGTCGAGCGTATTGGGAGTTTTGATTTCATCATGTGTGACATGTCAACAAGGATGATTTCTCATGTATTGGTGTCTTCTAGTTTATTCTCGATCTCCTAGGTTTACCCATGTCTGTGACTTTTCAGTTATTTGCTGTGATGAATATGGTACTTGTATATATTTTCTTTTCATTGCCCTTAATGTGATACAACTGTAGCATTTTAATGTGTAGTGTTTTTACTAGAAAGTGATCTGTGGTTTTAAAGTGGTTTATGAAAACTATTTTCATGGAAAGATGATTTATACATTTTTTGCAAATTGAAAATGTAAACGTCACTTCCCCATTGAAAAATGCTAATGTCTCACTAAATGAATGAATTGGTTTTTTGAGAAATGAATAGGGGAAATGACTCGTACATTGTTTTTGAGTAACATGTAGAAACCATTACTTTTATAAATTGTAGTTCAAACTTGAAATTGTGTTTCTTTTATCTTAAAGGTAGTGTATTGGGAATAGATTTAACGGGCTAGCCTACTGAGTTATAATAATCACGCCTATATTGTTTTCTTATTTTTAGTTATGTTGTAGGTTCCATCTTTAGTTGTTCTCCTTAAGTGACGTTGGTTGTGGTATTAGAGAGTGACCCATAGGGTCACGTGGAGTTTTGGTCGTAGTTAGGTTAGTAGCATTGTTGGTTGTTCTTTATTTATTTTCTTTTGTTCTATTTATTTTTCCGCTGCTTAGTTTATTTTCTTTTAGGCCAAATCATTCCCACCTATTTAATTTTGATGCCCGACACTAGTTACCAGCCCGTGGGGATCGGGAATGCTCCTCGGTCCATGTCGCGGGCTGGCTCGGGTGACCGTTTTAGGGTCGACCTAGGTTGGTTTGTGACAAAATAGTATCAAAGGCAAGTTCTTGTGATTTGGGTGTTCGGTAGATGGAGATTAGGACTGTCGAGACTCAAGAGGTAGGTACGAGAAGGACATTATGAACCCTCACCCGTTCCGAACCTTGAGTCGCCAAAGGTAGTCCTGGAATTGAGTTCTTGTCTTATTCTGATTTGTTTTGGATTGAGGGATGACAACGGAGGAAAACCATGTTACATTGTGATTTTACATGGAGTAGTGACCCATGTGGAATCTGTGTACATGGTTTAAGTTCTTCCTATTTGTTGAAACTTACTTGGGGCATGACCCCCTACCATGTCACTAGGTTAAGCACGACTACTAGTCCCTCCCTTCAGCGATTTGATACAAGTTGAGTGTCGTCTTGGTTTTGATTGGTGTAATTGCACTTTTGAAAATGAAAAAGGGGCTTTGAAATGATTACATTTTATTTTGAATGACATTAAATTTGTGAAAGGGATTTTTTTTAAACTGAAATCTCATAGTCTAAAAATCCGATGGTCGCATAGAACTGGTAGAGATATGGTTTGGGTGCAACCTCGAGTACTCTTTATGAACTTTTTCACGTGTGAGGGAATGAATGGGAAATGCATGTTGGTGCGTTTGGATGAAAGCAGATGAGGACATATGCAATGGTTCATGGGATTAATGGGGTGTTCAATTGGAAGTAAAAGCTTGACCTCGTTTTCCTAAAGTGATTTTAAAAAGGGAAATGATTTTTGAAAATAAAAAATTGAAACCGGCTTGAATAGTGGGTTTGGTATTTGGGAAGTGGCCTTGAAGAAAGGTGATTTTGAAATATAATGTGAAAAAAAGATTTTGTGTTGTATTGGTATTTCTTGGGGTTTTGAGTTGGATGTTTTTGGATAAAGACGCTTTAAATGATATTGCTTTGGCATGATATTGGTTTTGGTTCAGTGTTATATATGTTGTTTAGAAAATACCGCCTAGAAAGGTCCCCAGAGTTTCTGATAAGTCATGCATAGTTTTTGGCCCTTCTCGGATATTGTCGGTACTTAATAGTGAACAGGGTATGTTAAAGGTATTTATGTGGTTTGAAGAGGTCTATTGTACTTTAAGATTTTGGGAACTCCTGAAGCTATCACAGTGCGTGCAATTTTGGGCATATTCGAAGGTCCAGCCCTTGATGAACAAGAGTTGATCGCCCCACCGTCAATGCAAGTTGGGTTGACATGGGATGTCTTTAAATCTGTCTTCATGTGATGTTTTATACCTAAAGAAGTGAAGACGAAGAAAAGGAAAGAACATATGTGCTTTCAACAAGTCCAACATATGGTGAAGGCATTGGTTGACCATTTCAAGGAGCTTGTGTCATTTTCTTCGGAAGTAGCATTACATGGATCAATAAATACTTCCCTCTTCTTCGGGGGTCTTCGCCCAGAGATCAAGGAGTGGTTCCACCCTTCTAGGGATCATTGTTTTAAGAAGTTGGTGGATGAGGAATTTCTAACGGAGCTGGTATCTGGAGCGCAAATAGTTGGTAATCCAGCGTGTTCGATTGCTTTCAAAAGTTCCCCATTTGGCGAGCAGGGAGTGCTAGAGGAACCGGTTGCTAAAGAGTCCTTCTACAGTGGTTCTAGCTTCCAGTTCATGGGACCGTTCACTGGTGTGCCACCATTGTGGTTGGTTCAGGCACGTGAATTCTTCATGTCACATCCCTCCGAAGACGTGTCATCGTTGCGGATGTCTGGGTCATCTAGAGAAGTTTTGCAGGAAGCGTCGCCTAAAGAAGACGTTGTAACCGAAGGATTCTAGTGCCTGAATACGAGATAGGGTATGCTTCATCCATCAAAACCCCAACCATAGGTCTTGGGTTGAAGCTCGCATGTAGTCAGGTGTTGACGGGGGTGTGAAGCCTCAGTTCGGGTTTCGTGTTCTGTGTTGGTGGTGGATCATTTAAAGTCGTTTAGTTCTTGTTTTTCTATTTTTAAAGTTTTGAAATTATTGAAAGTTCATTATTTTTCCGTGGAGTTATAACGAAAATTATCTATTGTAATCTAAACAGTTTTTTTGTCTGGTTAGGGTTTTCTGCGTTGTGTATTTTTCTTAAGAGTGTGATTGACCCCTGTATGGGTCAATCTTGGTTTAGCAGCGTTCTTTTGGATATGTAAGTTCCTGCGGAGGAGTCTAAGCTTGTAGTTATTCTTGGGTTTACTGCTGGTGTTAAGTTCTTTGTGGAGGTTTTTCTCTAATGTTCGGGCTTTCTTTGGTCTGAGTCGAGAGTTCCAAGTTTGGTAGAGGTGTTATTTTGCTCGTGCTATAGAGGTTAGTATAGATCAGTTGGGAGTTCCTGCATCTCCCCCCTTCTTAGGGTGTTATGTTTGGATGATAAATTTCTTCCCTAGTTTAGTTATTGTGGTGGGGAGAACCCCTTCGTGTTCTCCCCTCATCCTCAGGCTTCAGTTTTCTCTTGAATCGGTTGGGGGTGACCTATGTAGAGTAAGGTCATTCCGAGATTCTCAGTTTTCTTTGGTTCTTCTGGTTCTGTTCGGGCATGGACATATTTCTTGACCAACGTATGAGTTCATGACTTTCTTGAGGAAGAAAGTGTCTGTACTGGGGAGAATTTTCATACCCCGACCTCACAGATTTGTTATTTTTAATTACTTTAATTATTTCTTTAGGGTTTAGACAATTTTTCCACTGTTTCACGGTCTTCCCGTGCGGTTAGGAGTAACAGCGCGGTGCCCACACGGACTCTCGGGTGTGTCAGAGTTATGGTGAGGGACTCACATACAATTTATATAACCGCATGGAGAGCACGTGACTTGACCTTGCAAGCGGGTAGTACCAGGTGGCACGGTTCGGGCGTAGTTTGCTCCGCAGTGCGTCGGACTATAGTCGAGCAGTGCAACTGACCCCGTTTTTTAAATAAATAATTGAATTAATTTAAATGGTAAATGGGGAAAAAATATAGAAATAAATAAAAGAGTATGTCAAATGTAATTAAACCGATTTTTATAAAGTGTTTACTAATTATAACAATATTAATATGTTTCTTTTTTATAATAATATAGTTATTTTTATTATTATTATTTTTAAAAAGGGTCAAACCCTAGCCCCCCCCTTTTCACTGTGCAGCTCCCCTTTCCCCCTTGTGTTCCCCCTGTCTGCCGTCCTCCCGAGCAGCAGGCCGCCTCTGGCCATCTCTGCACCTGCCGCCCTCCAGGCCTCCCGTTCCCCCCTTTACTGTCCAGCGCTACGCACCCCCCTATTACGGCCTCCTGTGCAAGGTGGAACCCAGCGCCCCCCGATCCGTGCTCGGACCTCCTTCTCACTTCTTTGACCTCCTCCTCGCCGTTTCTACCAGTTTCGGCACCCCATTCTTCCCGCCCTCCTCGCCACGCCACCCACCAGCGGTGGACTCCCTATGCATCACGATGGCCGATTCCCCTTTGCTCCCTTTCCCTCCTACAGTTTCCCCACCCCCCTCTGCCTGCTCGCCTTCCCTGTTCCTGCGTGCCGAGCCCAGCCGCCTCCATCTCACCTTCCAAGTCTCTGCCAACCTATCCAACATCTCTGTCCATTGCACCTCTTTCCCACAAGTTCCTGCACCCAAAATCATCCTCCCACCGCCTCCGGGACTTGCTGCTCTGCCCGTCGACCATGTGCCGCACCTCTGGCCAGCAAACCCTGTATCCCCCTTCCCAAGGCCTTCGCCTCCCAACCGTCGTGCCTCTGTCTCAGCCTTCATGCTCAACCCTGCTCAACATGCATCTTGCAAACTTGTGGCCTCCCGACCTGTGACTCCCCCTGTTCCCACTGTTCGTGACCTATCCTCTTCAATCCGCACGTCTCGCCAAAATCTCCTTCTGGTGGGAGCTCTCCGTTCCAGGTTCCTTTGGTGGTTTTCTATTTTGAATAGACTCTAAACCTTTGGGTTTATTTTCTTGGGTTTTTATCTCAATTTGCGCGTTTAATCTTGTTTTGTTATGTTGATTATGGCTACCCACAGGTGCGGTTGTGGTGCGAATGAGGTTTCGCACTGACTTCGGGAGGTCCATCCGTGGTCGAGGTAGGATCCTTTACTTTGGGAATACTTGTGATTACTTGAATTATTATTTGTTTTAATTTCATTAGTATTAATAATTAATTTTGATTTCAATAATAATTGTTCAGAGTGAAATTATTTTGTTATGGTAGGATAACTTTGTTTGGATAATTATTTTATCTAGCTTAGTTGAACCGATGGGTTTTTTGATTGATTAGTTTGGTGCAATGTTTAGTTTTTAAATGAACTTGGTTTGTGTTTTATATTTGGTAGCATGCTTATGTGAAATAGGGTGTGTTTTTCTAGAAAACTGGTTTTTATGATGTTTAATATCTTTTCATGCGAATGTGTATATAGTTTTTTGCAATTCATGTCATGCATTTTCTATCTTGGTTTGTTGTGGGTGTTCCTTTTTTCAAAAATGTGTTCTTTGGATGAGATTTGGGTGTGTGGGCTGGGGGTTACTCTTTGGAAATCATTTTATTAATTTTAAAGTGGTTTATCAAATATTACAAGTGGTGCGAGTTATGTTGTGAAAGTAGGTCAAAGTGATTTTTTGCGTTGTTTGTTCGTATGGATTATTTTAAGTCTGTTTTCATGTATTTTATTTATTTGTGTGGTTGCAGCACGTTGGAGGGGTAACCCTGCGTTACCGCGATCATCGGCTTGTGCGTGCTTGTGTGCCTGTGCGAGGTGTGTCGCGCTGTCGCGTTGTCGCGTTCGAGTTGTGAGTCGAGGTAGGTTCTCATTACACTGATTTTTAAAATATAAGTTACATTATTTCATGTTGTTTGCATGCACTACTTGTTCAGATTAAATATTTTATTAATTTTATTAAATTTGAGATAATATAAGACAATGAATTTTTTTAAATGATTATTTGGTGTAAAAAGTGCCGTTTATTTTATACAGGACACTTGAAAAAATTTGTTGATGAATGGACACCCATTAGTGAAAGAATTATAGTTTGTATTTTAAACATAATTCATAGAATTTCAATTATAGTTATGGTTTTAATAATAAATGATTTCTTTTGAATCTTGAACAAGTGTTTTGGTTCTTTTTAAAGTGGTCATTGTGAAATGTATTTAATACCCATTTGGAACTTTATGGAAAACGATGAAAATGTTTTGATAAAAACCCTCATAGGATAACACATATACCTTGGTTGCAATTGATTTTTTGGGAGGTCATGTTTAGAGGCTCCCAGGTGCTTGAGTAGTTTAAAGGCAAGAGGTTCTCCCATGGAGTGGCTCGGGGTGATGCCTGTTGTGCTTTATATATATATACATGATTGGATGCTCGGTTGGCATTAGTTGGCTCACCCCCTTTCCAAACACTTGAGACATGGGAATTTGTCATATTGAGAAAATATTTGAAGAATGATTGCTGCACTGATAGGTTATGGTACCGACCAGTGGCCCATAGTAGGTGGATATATTGGTTTTATTACTATGGGATTTTCCCTCGTCCTGATTGAGAAAGGATGGTCGAGCGTATTTGGAGTTTTGATTTCATCGTGTGTTACATGTCAATAAAGATGATTTCTCTTGTATTGGTGTCTTCTGGTTTATTATTGATCTCCTAGGTTCACCCATGTCAATGACTTTTCAATTACTTCCTGTAATGAATATGGTACTTTTATATATTTTCTTTTCATTGCCCTTACTGTGTAACTACTGTACCGTTTTCATGTGTAGTGTTTTTACTAGAAAGTGATCTGTGGTTTTAAAGTGGTTTATGAAGACTATTTTCAAGGAAAGGTGTTTTATACTTTTTTGTGAAAATTGAAAATGTAAACATCACTTCCCCTTTGAAAAATGCTGATGTCTCACTAAAATAATGACTTGGGTTTTTGAGAAATGAATAGGGGAAATGACTCGTACTTTTTTTGGGTAATATGTAGAAAACATTAGTTTTATAAATTATTGTTTAAACTTGAAATGGTGTTTCTTTTATTTTAAAGGTAGTGAATTGGGAATCGATTTATCAGGATAGCCTACTAAGTTTTAATACTCACACCTATAATGTTTTATTGTTTTTAGTTCTGTTGCATGTTCCAGCTTTAGTTGTTCTCCATGAGCGACATTGGTTGTGGTATTGGAGAGTGACCCATGGGGTCACATGGAGTTTTGGTCATAGTCAGGTTAGTAGCGTTGTTGGTTGTTATTTATTTATTTTCTTTTGTTCTATTTATTTTTTCGCTGCTTAGTTTGTTTTATTTTGGGCCAAATCATTCCCACCTGTTTAATTTTGATTCCCGGCATTGGTTTCCAGCCCACGGGGATCGGGAACTCCCCACGGGCCATGTCACGGTCCGACTTGGGTGGCCGGTTCAGGGTCAACCCGGGTTGGTTTGTGACACTCACAATAGTCGAGAACTCTATTTCTAACATGATCATCTCTAGTCCCTTCCTTACATCCTTCCGAGTGTCCAATATTAAATTTTTTAATCATAAAACCAATCTTGGGAGGGTATTTCAATATAAAACTATATAGGTTTTATGAATAAGATGATGAAAAAGAATGTACCAATCTAGTCATACTCTAGGTAATATGAACATTACCATAAAACCACATTTTAATTTCGTTGAATATTTAAATTTTAAATATTTTTATTCCATATAAAGTTTCAGTGAAATAATTTTATTATTTATTTATATAGATATAAATAAGTTATAATGTACATTTTACATCACTTTTAAAAAAATAAACGGTTTTTGAAAATGTAAACATTTTACATATTTTATACGGAACATTTTGAAGAAAATGAAAAATGAATGTTCTATTTTAACTTATATGACATACATTTATTTTATAACTACTATAAATTTTATCTGATTTTAGGATTTCATTAAAATATCCCATGTTTTTTAAAATGAAAAAACCCCTTTCAATTTATTATGGGTTTTTTAGTATTGAATTTATTATTTTAAATGAATGAGGGATTTAAATATATGAAATAATTTTACATAGGTGTTAAAAAGAATATTTTTAAGAATTTGATGATGGAATGGTAAGATTTTATGTGTTTCATGCATGTTATGTTCCATGGATATTATTTATGAATGAAGGGGGATCTTGATATTTCTCAGACAATAGGTGAGATAAATATATATATCTAATGCATTGAGTAATGATTATGATATCTAGAGAGTTATATTGGAATATTTTTGTATTGTTTATTCAACATATGATGTTTATTATAAGGGTTATATGAATATAATTCCCCAAAAAATCTATATGGCATCTCCTTTCATACTAACATGTTTTCATGGAAATGATTTTATTTCAAAAGTCAAGATAATGATATTTTGAACAAAAGGGATGAGTATTCAATTTTAGGGGAAAAAGTATGTTTGTATGAAATTTTCCATGGGTTTCCCATGATTTATTTAAAACCATCAACACAATTATTTTTCCTTATATTTCTATATAATATGATTTATAAGATATGTTAGCTAGTTAAAATGATTTTTTGAATAATTAAATTATTATTTCATATAAATTATTACTATGGTAAAAGTGTAACATCCCGACCCGGCTCAACATCAACCTGGTGGCTGGACCGGTCTCCACATGGCCTCAAGTGTGTCTCCCCGTATGCCAGAGGCTGCTGACTAGCAATGAGGGTCTCGAGAGGTGATAGTGGGGAGATTATACCCTCTTATTAGAGTTTCACAGCGGTATCTCAGAGTAAATAACATTCAATAGTAGCGGAAGCAGTAATAGATAAACAATGAACAAATAGCAGTGGAAGACAAATAGTGATAATTTTTATAAAAGGTGGCCAAAGCCAGTTTACACGATTCAGGGATAATGAATGATACAATGTGAAAATAGGAAACAATACAGCATTCTTACAATACAATGTAAAAGAATAAAGAAGAGACAGTAAGGCTTGATGGGCATTCTCCTGATCATCCCGAGCTCCCGCTCGGTCCTTTGCTCCTATCCCTAGGTACAAGAAACACAGCAATCAACCTAGGTCCTGAAAACAATAAAGGTATACTCAGGTACCCCGGTGCAATGGCGTCCCAAGTAGTGTGTGAGATATAAATCTCAGTAGGCCGGCACCACCTGTGTCTAACCCAAACTAGAAAGTGTATAATAATTTCAGCAGGAATTAGGTATAACATGATTCAATAAGAATAAAAAATAGAGTAACAACACCCATCTAGGTTTCCCAAGGAATCCTTACGGCTATACCATCTTCAAATCGTTGCCAGGATATCAATCTAATCATGCCACTACAGTTACATATGTAAATATTTATAAAAGATGGTGTGAGGTAAGCATGCCTCCCACCCATCAGCTGAAGATAGCGGGCATGAGATATGAATTCCTATCGTCCCTATAGGTCAAATGGCAAGGGGGTATTAATGCCTTCCTTCCATCATTCGTGATTATTGGGCACGAGGTAAGAATGACTCTCGTCCCTATCAGTCAACTGGCAAGGGGTATGAATGCCTCCCTTCCAAAAACATATAGAGAATAGCAGGAATGAGGTAAGAATGCCTCTCATCCCTATATGTCAACTAGGAAGGGGTATAAATGAATCCCTTCCATACACGTATAGAGATCAGATCTGTCATGGAGTAGACATGCCTCCCACCCATACTCAAGTAAGTTGGCATGGGGAATGCATGCCTCCCATTCATAACCGTTCAAAGTAGATGGCATGGGGTATGAATGCCTCCCATCCATAACCACACACATTCATTATCAGCATTATATTACAATGCATAAGGCAATACCTCTTATGCATTTCAAACAGACATTCCACATTCACAAACACCCATAATCAATCATGGCACTCTTTTACGTTTATAATAATAAACACCAGGGTCACACTCTACCCCTCTCTAGTTTATCATTCAGTTTAAGCATCATTTCAACTAGTCAAATGACACATAAGGCATTACCTTGTATGCGCTTCAATTAACCATATCAAAAATCACAACCCAACCCATTAAACTATGTCATTTAGCGCACTTTCCCTTTTCACGGTCATTTTATCCAATTTTCCTAAACAAGGAAAATTGGGAAGGGTTCCCCATGAGGGTCATTCCATCTAGTTTCCTAAACCTGGAAGGACAATTAATAATACAAGCTTCATAGTCATTACACTTAGTTTCCACCATCTCATTTAACCCATTCTAATCAAATTCATTTAACCCCCTTATCTCAAGGGAAATTAATGTCCAAGGGATCAAGTGCAAGGTGAGGCGTTATGAAAACATATAATTTGAACACATGGGAAAATTCAACAAAGAAGAAAACAAGCAGCCAAATATACCATTCAGTAATTATCATAAAGGCAAGGAAAAGAAGGCAAGCATAAATTTCTAATTCCTACTTTTTATCTTGGAGACAGCGCACCTCTAATCGAGGGGTTTTGTTATTAAATTGGTAGTTTAGTTAGCAGGAAACCCTTTTTATATTGTTATAGAATTCACATGGTTTTCACCGAAGTATTTACTCAAGACTAACTTTCAGAATTAAATTACTAAGGCAATGCATAAATTAACTCATTTAAACATCACTTTAAATAAAAAGGTAGGATAGGGATCCAACCTCAAGGTGGATCTATCCTTCCACTCCGGCTCTTGACGCTTTCTATCTAAGAGTCGCTGCTTCTCCCCCACAAGGCATATGTGATTTCACATCCATATAAGGACACCTAGCCTCTATGCACATGCTCCACATGGCCATGAGCGTGTGCAAGAGGATCCTTACACATATGCTTATACACATAAGCCTGTCTCTGCTCACCTGCATAGGGACTTTTATATATTTAATGGGGAAAAATAGCCTCGTACGTTTATATTCACTGCCATACACAAATATACGCATATCAGGGGAACCCACGGACATATAAATACGTACCTATGCCTACGCAGGCGAGTCGCCTAAGCACTGGCACTCAAAACATGACCAAAAACACGAATGCACTAACCAGAACACACCAGGGACTCTTTAATAACCTAAGAAAATAATTTAGAGGATGCACAAACAATAAAAGGGTAAAACCCTTACCTCGAAATCGACCTAGCAGACTGAAAAACCCATAATCCGCCTCGCCTTCATCGACGGATGTCGTGCGCACACCAATGAGGTCCGGAGGGACCTTCTGCATCTCCTTACAACAAAAGAACAAAGGAAAACCCGAAATCAACCACAACCCTAAAACTAGGGTGTACGACCGAAAGATATTAAGGCAAAGGGAGAGTGAAAATCAGACATTGAAGAAAGGAGAGGAAGGAGGTAAAGACTCACCACAGAGATTTGGAGGAAGAAATCGCCAAAAACAGGGAGAAATCTGAGGAAGGAGGAGGCACCGTGGAAGGGGGGTCGTACACGCGGCTAAGTGAAGAGGAGGGGTGCGCCGTGTTGTTCTGTCGAGAGAGGGGTGAGGGAGAGATTTATTTTAGGTTTTTAATTATTTTATTTTATTTTATTTTAATTTTAATTAAAAACTTATACATACCCGACCACATGGTTTGACCCGCACGGTTTACCAAACCGTGCAGGGTATCCTGCCTCCAAGACACCTGCTGCATAGGCTAGGCGCATGGTTTGGGAAACGGTGCGTAGCCCATGCGCAAGCCACTGCCCACCTGACTTGGGCCGCACGGTTTAGGCCGAACAGCTTGGTCACCCCTTGCACCAACCGTGCACCCTCTGTAGCACTTTAAAGAACTGGGGTCCGGCACTTCCGAAACCCCTCGAGCCACCCAGGAAACTTAACGGGCATACACTCATGTCCAAAAACAATAAAAGAAGGGTTGAAACCTTCAGAATATCATTCCGAAGCCCGGTTCTAAAAACGACCGGTTCAGTAATTGAAAAAGTTCAATTTCCCCCACTTTTTCACCTGGTTCAAAATGCGGGTCATTACAACCTTCCCACCATAGAAATTCTCGTCCCCGAGAAGCCATCAGGAACAACACACACCTCACTCGACCTACAAGGGTCATGAAGCTCCATTCAAATGACCGCATTACGTTTCTAAACGTCCCACGCACCAATGAACATCCACTTAAGCACACGACACTTAAGCCTTTAGCACCCAAGCCAACACTTTTTTTCCAACCGAACACCCAGATGACTCTTACCTGAGCCCATCATACCGGAGACACAACCTCATCATATTCTCGATAAGAAACCAATCTACGGCACTTTCCACCTTAGGTTTTGATGTTAAATGGCCAAAACCAAACTACCACTCCACATTTCAAAAATTCTTTCAAAAGCATGCTCCGAGCGTTCCAAAGATGCACCTAGTATGATTTTGAAAGGATCTAATAGTCGATTTCCCCAACGATCTCAAAGTCCAGGCCGAAAAGAGTCAAGCCACTCCGGCTAACTATTCAAGAAGACACCCGACTTAGGTGGCCGATGCTTTACAAGCTAAACAACGATTCCTTCTCCCAAGGCATACTGCATTTTCCACGAGGACGTTCACGAAAAACTCATACCAGACTCTCAGTGATGTATCAAGATCAAACCATACAAGGAACCATGCATCCTGTATGAAAAGAAGAAAGAGAACCACCCGAACAAGCCCAATGACTTTAAAGCATTAGCACAGATAAGACTGACGCTCTCTTAGTGCATCCAGGATGAGGAAAAGATAGGGTACATGCTCGTCACGTAGCAGAGTACACCAAGAGATTGAAACAGATTCCAGTTATTTATAACCATTAACTGGAAAGTAGAACAGTCAAACCACCCCCAGTCGACTCTAAAGAAGAATGTCGGCTTCACCTGCCGACAGATAAAGATTCTAAACCGATCACAATGCCTCTTTCCCGCACAAGGCATTCAGTGATTGTTTACGATTTACCACCGAAGTCTTCCACGACCAACGATGTTTCTTAAAAGGGGTGGCAGACACCGCCAACTAGATCAAAGTCGTGCTGCCGAGAAAGAATCAATGCATAATGACACCTTCAAGCCTCAAAGGAATTCAAACAAACCCGACCATTCCTAAGTGGTCCTTTTTGATGTGTTCCTTCTACCCAAAAGAACACACTTTACTCCATTGGCACGACGCTTCCCACCTTAGAAGGGTCGGTGTCATTGAATGGAGAATGAAAAGCTTCTCATAAGAAGACTTGTTCATAACGATTAAACGGATGTGTGTTGCTCCTCCGATCCACGATCACCACATCGAAACGCACAAGAAAGCCAAAGAAACAACACCGGCATTTCAACCACCCAAGTCTTACGAAAATCATCCCGAGCATTGGGACAACTTTATTCTCAAATGCTCAGGTCACTCTTCCACAGAGATGACCCAAGACCGTACATAGCATCACAAGAGATACAACCAAATATCGTATTTCCCCATACGACCATCCGCTTGGACGATGACATGTCAAGTCATCCATTACAGCGCAAGAAGAAAGGGTCAAACAACCAACATGGCGACCGACCATGCCCGAGGCATGTCCATCCAAATGATACAGAGCATTACCCGATGTTCAAACCATTAACAAGATCATGAGTAACATGACCACCCGTCCGAACAAGGGTTTCATTAGAACTGGAAGTCCTACACGGAAGAATAGTACCTGAATAGTAACAAACATCAGGAAACTCACCGTACAAGCATTGCATAAAATCTCTAAGAGTGATACCAACCATGGGCGGGCCCCTCACAAAAACAAGCGTCGACCCAAGCACTTGGTCACACCCAAAAAAAAGTCATCAGGTTCAAAGCCTAACATTTAACGTCACTACTAAAAGAGAACAACCTACAGAAAACACGTAAGGTTCCGTTCTAAAGAACTCGCAAGAAAGGCTTAACTTACCCACACATGGGGTCTCAACAGAGGACCCCACTATAGGTTCCTTTTCCCAAGCCCTTTATATTTATTCACATTTATCATTTAATCACTTTAAAAGATAAAATTCAACACATTAAGTACCCCTTTCCAAACCAAATTTCACTAGGCACTTGATTTTTTTAACAACCCACTCAAAGCAAAGAAAAAATGTTTCAAAAAAAACATCCTTTTAACCATTAAACACTTATCGGACATCCCATCTCTTATCAGGAAATTTATCTCAATAACATCCTTTTAAACAAAATAGACATCCTACGAGGGTCCCAACAAGCCAAACATTCCATATCAAAATCAAACAAATTTTACACATATAAACATCACACAAAGCATCCTGCCATTACATTCCTTATGGGTTGCCATTTTCCAACTCATGAAGCACCCATACACTCCATGGGTTGAAATTTGGCTCCCAATAGACGAAACAAATTACATTCTAAAATTAAACATGCTCCAAACAATCATCCAGTCATATGGGTGGCCACCTACCAATCCGTAAAGTGACCATACACTTTACAATTTTGCATTTGGCTCCCTTAATTCAAAACCAATGCCATTGTACAATTAAAGCTTTAACATCCCTTTTTCAGAAATCTAATTACACAGGTTACCCTTTCCCAGATATAAGCCGCCGATATACCATACAACTGAAAATTGGATCCCATCGTAACCAAAATCATTTAATTTTGCAAAAGCAACCAATTTCATTTTAACTGATCCTATCCTGTTATCGAAGCAGTAACACAGAAACATGATATATCACAGAAGCATAGAATAACTACCACAATACCTATCACAACAGCAGGCATTGACTAATGCATCCTAGATGGCATGACATAATGCATGGTATGAAATTTCTTACAAGGTGCCTATATGATGCATGAGATGGCATACCCTCATCTCATCGGGTTGCAATGGAAATAGAACACACAATTGCATCAACAGTATCAGCATAAATCATGTGTGTCACCCAATGGTTAAATCAAATGAACCGTAATAATCAAAATCATTTATATAACAATTCCATTCGAGGAAATTTGGATTTTCCCTATGCGTGGGGTGGCCAATCACAGACACAAATTATTACCAAATTCCACTTTCTTCATATCCCTGTCTAATGTCGCCAAATAGTAAAAGAAATTAGAAGATAAAAATCATCTGATACCACTTTTTAACATCCTGAATCGACTCACCATCAACCCGGTAGCCGGACCGGTCGCCACATTCCCTCAAGCGCGTCTCCCCGTTTTCCAGAGGCTGCTGACTATCAGAGAGGGTCTCGAGAGGTGATAGTGGGGATACTATACCCTCTTATCAGAGTTTCACAATGGTATCTCAGAGTAAATAACATTCAATAGTCGGGGAAGCAGTAATAGATAAACAATGAACCAACAATAGCGGAAGAAAAATAGTTATCATTTTTATAAAAGGTGTCCAAATCCAGTTTACACTATATAAGGATTATAAATGATACAATTTGAAAACCAGAAACAATACATCATGCTTACAATACAATGTAAAAGAATAAATAAAAGATAGCAAGGCCCGATGGGCATTCTCCTGAGCATCCCGATCTCCTGCTCGGTCCTTTTCTCTTATCCCCAGGTACAAGCAACACAACAATCAACCTAGGTCTTGAAAACAAGAAAGGTCTACTCAGGTACCCTAGTGCAATGGCGGCCCGAGTAGGGCGTGAGATATAAATCTCAGTAGGCCGGCACCAACGATGTCTAACCCAAACCAGACAGTGTATAATAATTTAAGCAGGAAAAGGTATAACAAGATTCAATAAGCAGAACAAAATAGAATAACAAAACCTGTCCAGGTTTCCCATGGAAACCTGATGGCTATACCAGCTTCGGTTCGTTGCCGGGATATCAGTCTGATCATGACACTACAATTACATATGTAAATATTTATAAAAGATGGCATGGGGTAAGCATGCCTACCACCCATCAGTTGAAGATAGCGGGCACAAGGTATGAATGCCTCTCATCCCTATAGGTCAAATGGAAAGGGGTATTAATGCCTCCCTTCCATCATTTGTGATTAGTGGGCACGAGGTAAGAATGCCTCTTGTCCCTATCAGTCAACTGGAAAGGTGTATGAATGCCTCCCTTCCATAAACATATAGAGAATAGAAGGCATGAGGTATAAATGCCTCTTGTCCCTATAAGTCAACTGGCAAGGGGTATAAATGCCTCCCTTCCATACACGTATAGAGATCGCATCTAGCATGGGGTAGACATGCCTCCTACCCATCCTCAAGTAAGCTATCATGGGGTATGCATGCTTCCCATCCATAACCGTTAAAAGTATATGACATGGGGTATGAATGACTCCCATCCATAACCACACACATTTGTTATTAGCATTATATTACAGTGCATAAGGCAATACCTCTTATGCATTTCAAACAGACATTCCACATTCACAAACACCCATAATCAATCATGGCACTCATTTATGCTTATAACAATAAACACTAGGGTCACACTCTACCCCTCTCTAGTTTACCATTCAGTTAAACCATCATTTATACTAGTCAAACTACACATAAGGCATTACCTCCTATGCGCTTCAATTAACCATATCAAAAATCACAACCCAACCCATTAAACTATGTCATTTAGCACACTTTCCCTATTCAAGGTCATTTTATCCAATTTGCCTAAACATGGAAAATTGGGCAAGGGTTCCCCATGAGGGTCATTCAATCTAGTTGCCTAAACCTGACCGGACGATAAATAATACAACTGTCATAGTCATTGCACCTAGTTGTCACCATCTCATTTAACCCATTATAATCAAATTCATTTAACCCCTTATCTCAATGGCAATTACAATTCAAGGGATCATGTTCAAGGTGAGGCGTTATGGAAACATATCATTTGATCACTTGGGAAAATTCAACAATAAAGAAAACGAGAAACCCAATATACCACTCAGTAATTATCACAAAGGGAAGGCAAAGCAGGCAAGCATAAATGTCTACTTCCTACTTTTTATCTTTAAGACAGCGCACCTCTGATCGAGGGGTTTTATTATTAAATCGTTAGTTTAGTTAGCAGGCAACCCTTTTTAGGTTGTTCCTGCAATTCACATAGTTTTCACAGAAGCATTTACTCAGGAATAACTTGTAGAATTAAAGTACTAAAGAAGTGCATAAATTAACTCATTTAAACTTCACTTTAAATATGAAGGCAGGAGAGGGATCCTACCTCAAGGTGGATCCATCCGTCCACTCCAGCTCTTGAAGCTTTCTAACTAAGATCCGTTGATGCTCCGACATAAGGCATATGTGATTTCACATACGTATAAGGACACCCAGCCTCTATGCACACGCTCTGCCTGGCCATGAGCGTGCGCAAGAGGATCCTTACACATATTCTTATACACATAAGTCTGTCTCCGCTCACCTGCATAGGCACTTTTATATATACAATGGGGACAACTATCCCTATAGGTGTATATTCACCACCATTCATGAATATATGCATATTGGGGGAACCCACATACATATAAATACATACCTATGCCTACGCAGGCGAGTCGCCTAAGCTCTGGCACTCGAAACATGACCAAAACCACCAACGCACTAACCAAAACACACCAGTAACTCTTTAATAACCTAAGATGTTAATTTAGAGGATGCAAAAACAATAAATGGGTAAAACCCTTACCTCGGAATCGACCCAGAAGACCGAAACAACCATAATCTACCTCGCCTTTGGCGGCGGATGACGTGCGCACACCAATGAGGTCCGGAGGGACCTTCCACATCCCCTTACAACAAAAGAACAAAAGAATACCTGAAATCAACAACAACCCTAAAACTAGGGTGTACAACTGAAAGAGATTAGGGCAAAGGGAGAGTGAAAATCAGACACGGAAGAAAGGATAGGAAGGAGGGAAAGACTCACCATAGAGATTTGGAGGAAGAAATCGCCAAAAACTGGGAGAAATCAGGGGAAGGAGGAGGCGCTGTGGAAGGGTGGTCATGCGTGCGGCTAAGGGAAGCGGAGGGGTGCTCCGTGGTGTTCTTCCGAGAGAGGGGTGAGGGAGATATTTATTTTAGGTTTTTAATTATTTTATTTTATTTTATTTTAATTTTAATTAAAAACCTAAACACACCCGACCGCACTGTTTGACCCACACAGTTTGCCAAATCGGGCGCAAACCGTGCGGGGTCTTCTGCCTCCAAGACACCCGCTGCACGGGCTAGGCGCACGGTTTAGGAAACCCTGCACAACTCATGTGCAAGCCACTACCCACCTGACTTGGGCCGCACGGTTTAGGCCACACGGCTTGGTCAGCCCGTGCGCCAACCGTGCGCCCTCTGTAGCCCTTTAAAGAACTGGGGTCCGGCGCTTTCGAAACCCCTCGGGCCACCTGAGAAACATAACGGGCATACGGCCATGTGAAAAATCATTAAAATAAGGGTTCAATCCTTCTGTATCTCATACCGAATCCCGATTCTAAAAACGATCGGTTTAGTAATTGAAAAAGTTCAATTTCCCCCACTTTTTAACCCGATTCAAAACGTGGGTCATTACAAAAAGAAAGATTAATTTTATAACAACAATGTTTTTAAAAAGTAAGGAGATGTTTATATATTCCTTTTTATATGATACTTATCGATCTTTTTTTTCTCATCACATGTTTTTAAATTTTTTTCTTATTTTTTATAAATGAGTAAAAGAAGAATAATTTGTGTCAAAACTCATAAAAATTTCTCATAAATGGAAAACATGTTTCATTATAAATGACTTATAATTTGGAAAATGTATATTGAGTCGAAGTGTCATATTTTTAATATATTGGAATTTTTATGATTGGGTTATGACCATATTCTCAAAAATTCGTAAAAATAGAACCAAAAAATGAAAAAATGTAATTATATATATCATTTCAATTTATAGATTTCTTAAGGATTTTTCTTTATTGTGATTACATAATTATAGAAAATAACTAAAAATATTATTTTATTAGTTCAACACAATACATAAATTATAAAAATGCCAAACATAGGTTTATTAGTACAATGTTAAATTTCTAAAATAATTATATTAATTCATAAATATAGATATAGACTATAAAATGTCTTTATAAAATTTCATGTAATTATTATATCATGATAATTTCATTAATGTTAAATTGTTTTTAAAATCAGTATTTTCACTATTTACCCAGATTCAAATATTTTGAAAAAATATCCAAAATCCAAAAGTAAGCTAATTTTGACATGGTGAATTAAAAAATAATACTCATTTCAAGAAATTTATGAAAAAAAAGATAATTTATCTTTGAAAAATATTCATGAATAATTCTACATCCATTATTCTATAGATTATTTAGTATAAAAAATATATACTTATTATTATTGGATCATGGGTTTTACATTCTTCCCACATTCTATAATTGTAACCTAAAATTCCTAGAATGTCACCATAGTAAAAAGTAGGTGTATTTTTAATCAAATAATTCATAAGTTATCATGTGTCTTCTTCTATCCATTGATTTTTTCATCAGACCATTATTAACTAAGTAATCTGATTCAAAAAAAATTGTTACATGTTTTCAAAAATCATAATATGTGCTCCAAAATAAGATAATCATGTCTCCAATTATATATCCTAATATTCATGTAAATGCATTAATACTAGAATATTCTTCACCAATAATGAGATATGGAACACATCATAAACTTATATTATATGGGTAATATTGTTAAATAATATTCCACAACTCCAACTCTATTAAAAATCACAAAAGTCTTAATGTAGTACTTCTTATTTTCCCTTTCATTTCATTCCTTATAACACCATTAAATAAAAATATCTTTTTGAAAACATGATACCTTATAGGAAATTCTATATTTATTCTTCAACTATAAGAAAAACTCTTTTTTCCTACTTTGAGTTTCCTTGTTATGTCCTAGAACAGTTCTCACATCTGTCATTGTCTCCTAAAATTTTTTATAACTTAAATTATTCCATTACCTACATCAACACGAAATGTTGGAGTAGAAAATAATTTCCAATAAAACACTTTGTATGATTTCATTTTAATTATTTAATGGAATCTATTATTAAATAAAATTTCACTGATAATAAATATTGATCAAACATACAATGAATTTCAAGTGAGAGTGACCACAACATGGATTTTAATTTTTAAATAGCCCTTCTAGACTATACTACTCATTGAGGAAAATATGATGTGTAAAAATTCATCTTGAATTTTATATCAATATAATTACTATTATTGAATTTTTATTTAAATCATGGTTCATGATTAATGAAAATTAAAATAGGTTCATTATGGCTTCCTTAACATCATTAATATAGAGTCATGTAATGGTGTTAGGAGGTAAATTCCCCTCTTATTAATAGAAAATTTCTGGAAATGATAGGGAAATAAAAAATAACACATATATAGTCATTTTTTGGCATCTTTATAAATAAAGATAAAAAATCCAATATTATATAATAATATATCAATATAGGAATAGAGATAGGTTTAATTATTCCAATATAACATTGTCCCTCATCCTTAACCTATTTATAAACAAAAAATATTGTTCCATACTCATTAGTTACACACCACATGTTATCCAAAAACAATATATTTTATATCCCTATACATTTTTTGAATAATAGGATGTATATATAAAATTTTTCCCTAAGATTTATTCTTGAAATTAACTATCTTAATAATGTATTGATGAAACACATAACCTCTTTCCAAATTTTAGAAAAACATCTTCATTGACCATGTAATAAAAATTTACAACATAAACGAAATTAATTTTCATTTCTATAATCTAATTAAAACGATGATACCTTTTTACCAACTATATTAAGGATAGTTTGGAAATAATTTGCAAAAGGAGTAATGTTTCCTCTTCCGTAACGATTCTCATATCCAACAATACAAAATCAATTTATATATGATATTTTTAAATCCACATTTTTTTTCATATTAGCATGATCATTCATAATAAATGCATTAACTTGTATAAATTCCTTCATAAGGTGCAATTTTATTTCAAATTAATAGTCCTTGAGTAAATCAAGATATCTTCATTGATACTCAATGAATTAACAACCTTATTAAGGTGATTTTATTCATAAAAACATGTTTTATTCAAACATTGTCTTTATTTATTTTTGTGAGAAAATATTTATAAATAATTTCATTAAATTTTAAAAAATTTATTTGATAATAATAATTTCATTTCTGAAATTATAATTTCTAAATTTCATTTGGAAACAATTTTAGTATTTTTTGAACAGATTTATTTTTTGGTGAATAGTGAAAAGTGTTTTTTGTAAAATTTCCATTTTCTTTTCTCTTAAGAATTATAATTATTCGATGAATTTTATGTCAAAGAAACATATTTATTATTAAGTTATAAGTAACATAATTACCTCTATTTTAGTGATCATTATATGTGATTTTTTATAAGTAAATTTTTGTACATAAATACATAGTTTTCAAAATTACTCTTTTTGTTGAGTTTTACATGTTTATATTAAATATAATTTCTACCACTCATGTGAATTAATTTTTTAAAAAATTTATTTAATATTTGGAATTATGGGGTCCATATTTGGTAAAGTGGTATGTTTTATTTTTTGACATTATGAATTGCAACATTAGAAATTTTGCTACTGTGGTAAGGGGTAAATCAGGTTTGTAAGGATAAATATAAAATTATATGGACTAAATAATGACACAAATACCTGAATTAATTTAATTTTATGTGTATATATAATCCTTAATCATCCAAAATTGGAATATATTGTCGGTTTCCCCATATAGACATGATTTTAATCCTTTATATTATGTCATATTAAGAAAATCCAAAAAACATATTCTCATTATTTTATTGTTAATAAATTTTTGAAACAGTGATGATCATAGGATATTTTAATTTATCAAAAATAATAATAAATATAAATTATATTTTTCTTCTTGGTAATTTATTTTTAATTTTTATTTATCAATTATTGCATTAAATTCACATGCACCACTTAATTAGTACACGTGAAGGTAGTAAGAAAACAAATAGTATGATTTCGAAAACACTAAAAATAATATAATACTCTTTATTTATTATTTACCATGACTAATTTAGATAAATATTACATATTATAGATGTATGGATGCATTATATTTAAATTTTATTATTGTCTTGAGGGTTTAAAAGTCAGATTAAATGAATAGGTCCAAAATTGAAATTAATAAGATCTTATAATAAATAATATTTAATTAAATGACTAAATATTTATAAAAAATGTTATTTTAAGAAAAAATAATGGTATATAGTTTTAATCATAATATTTGGTGCCTTTATGGTACATTTATCATTTTATAGTAAAATATTCTACCCATAAATCGTAGAAGACTATAATATTGTGGTAATTGTCAAAAGATTTAACTTGGGATTAAATCTAAAATATAAGGTTTAAAAAACAACTAATACTTTTAAAAATTGTATTTTATGATATTATTTTAATTAATATTGGATATATATTAAAATTATATATTTTTTTATCAATTTTTACTTGAAATATAATTTATATTAATTTATTACATTTATAAATTCCAATAATTCCCCTCCCCGCTATTATAAAAGAACACCCATTATCATATTTCATAAAACCACATTGGTCCATAAATATGATAGAAAACCCTATAAAATTATATTATAAAAAACTTTATATATTTTCTAGATGTTGTGGTAATTCTAACACACTTATTCTAGGTCATGTAATCAAATATCTAAAGTAATTAAACCAAAGAATATATAATCATCTTCATAGAATCTTTCAAGACTATTTCTTATTATAAATAATAATAAATGGTTTTATCCAAAATAATATAATAAATATTGTATAATATATATATGTGTGTGTGTGTGTGTGTGTTTTTTGTTATTATGATTATAGGAGGGCTATATTCCATGGCTTTTCCATACAATAAAAATAAAGGACATCACTCTTGTATTCATACAACATATCGTATCCACGTAGCAGTGGATTTCATTTTTCATTATCGTTTCACGAAGAAGGTTATAAATATTGAAAAAATTAATATCTATGATATTTATGAAATTTTTATGCTTCTTTAATTTCAATATCATATATACCATTTTTTCTTCATAGTGGTTCATAGATTATAATGGTGCTTGTGTGTACGTTTGTACTAAAACCTCTATGAAGTGATGTGATCTGTTTTTCTTTTATGTTTTACATGGATGGTAATAATGATCAATTTATTGAATTTATTTTATATAGATAATGTAATTATTTTTCAATAATTATTAATTATTATAATCCTTTCATCTATTCCATGGAATGGAAAGTGAAAATAGTGTTCATGTTTACGTACCACCATCCTTCTCTATTAATGTTGTAATTCATTTATATATATATATATATATATCTTTTATTTATAGATCTAATATATCTTTATATTTAATATATAATACAATTATTCAAATAAATAAATTATGTATGTTATCTAACCATAATAAAAGTACAAATACATGATCTACAAAATCAAAACATTCATGAAAAAACATCCAGTTGTTAATAGATGAAATAATGATAATAATAAAATATATTTGTCAAATGGGAGATAAAATGTTATAAATTGATCATATATGATATTATTGATATGTATACGGTTCTATTATGTAATTATAAAAAACTATAAATTTATTATAATGGTGGTTAAATCACATTCAACTAAGGGGAAATGTTATGTAAGGGATTTCATCAAAATTTACACTCCATTGAGACATATTTTATATTATTAAAGGGTTTGATTTTATATCATTTATAAACATGCCATTTTATGTATTTAACATGAATATAAATTTATTCATGATTATTAATGATTCATTACAATTTAATATTCAAATATATTTTTTAAAAGAAAATTGGGTCTTATTCTGCTTTTAGATCGTGTTCATTTTTCATCCACATCCATATTTTTCAAAATGTTGTTATATAAGTCATTTTTTATTAATAAAATAAATTATTAAATAAATTTTACTTTTTTTCCAAATATTTCAAAATATAATTAATGAAAAATTTCAATTAATTTCCGTAAAGGGGTCTTTCTCAATAAAAATTCAAATATAATGTTTTTTAACAAATACATCATTAATAAATTTTTTCACCTCTATAAATGTTTCAAACCCTTTAGATTACTCTAAAAGATTCCAATATTTTTTAATTTAAAATTTTGTTAAATTTTTCATTTACATTTTTATTATATTCTTCAAAGAGTCATTTTAATTATGAAATATACTTTTTTATGGCTATCTCTCATCTCTTGATTAATGTCGTGGACATTAAATTTATTTTTAAAACATTAAAATTCATGACATTATTAGACATTAATATTCCTTTAAATATCAATATTCTATGTATCATTAATTCTTATATTTCTTAAACCATAAACTATTTCAACATTTGGTGTTTTACATTGACAATTATTTTTATTGACTGTGAAATTATTGATAATCCATATTCATTAACTAATATGAATATTTTTTGTAGGTCATATTATTCGTAACATTAAATTTATCATGTTATATATGTGAAATACATTATAAATTTATATATCATTTGGTACAAGAATAATATAACCCCTTTATTGATCAACTGGTCTTATGTGAAATTTTTTTTTCTAAATTGAATTGGCTTTACACATAGTTTTAAACTATCATGGAAGAAGGTCTTGATAGTAGAAATATAGTGATGACTTTGAACATGATGTATAAATGTTATCATTTCATTAATTTATAATTATATTATTTTTATTGTTATTAATTTTAGTATCCATGATAATATTGAATTAATAATATATATAGATTCAGTTTGTTCTTATGTTATTCATTTAATGAACTCTGTTATCAGTTCTTTACCATTTCATATTGATTAATCCTTATTTATTCAAGATTACATCCACTATATGAGACCCTATATGAGATATTAAGATAACACTTATTTTCATTCCTTTCCCCATGTTATGAAGAAGAAATATTTGAAAGTGATTTGAGGATGATTTTTTTATTCTACGATTGTTTCTATTAAAAAATAGGAAGAATGAATGTATATGTTTATTCAAGAGTACTGAACTATTCCATTCATTGGTATACAATATCATGTATCTAATTTCAATTTAATAATTTTTAACACATTTTTGGGTCATCATAGTTGGGGTTGTTACCATACATAAGAAGGGTTTGATCAATTATTTAGTATGTTTAAAATTACGCATTAACAATTGAATGTCATTAGTGATTATAAGATGTACATAAGGGTATAATGACATAATAAACATTAATACTAAAAACATAAAAGAATTATTACACCTAAAAACATTTATCATGAAAGAAGTAACATTTAATTAATATTTATGAATGAAAATAGTCCTAATAATCAATAACCACAATCCATGTGATGTCAATCATGATAATAGGTACCTATAAAAAATAATTTAAAGCATAAATAATGTGTGTTTGTATCTTGTAAAATTATTATCATATCAATCTTACAATTACTCTTACAAATACAATATCTTTCTTTGTAAATTCAAAAAATCTCATAAAAGAAACCTAAAATTTTATAACAATGACTCTTTAACCAATGCTTTTGAGTGATATAACAAACCCACCCTTCATTGGTTTAAAAATGAACCAACATTACTTGGATTATAATTAAACCCTTAATGAATTATTTATAAATAAACACCATATAAATCATTCAAATATATTTCCAATTACCAGATAATGGGAAAAAATTATAAGCATTCACTTTTCAACATAACAATAACCATTGACCATTCACAACATGATTTTGTTATGGAGATGAAACGGGTTCCATGAAAATCTATTTGAAACAATCATAATACAAACATATTAATTATTAGTATTTTATTATTAATACATTTACCCATTTGAAAATATATAAAATCAAGGGTTGATTTTTTTAGGAATAAATATACCCATAAAAAATTTAGGAACATTCTCTTGGAAAATACCCTATCCACATTTAAAATAACTTTTAATTTATTTTTCTAAAATATTAATAAATATATTTAATTATAAAATAAATATTGAAATATTTAATGGATTATTAAATGAAAAATAATCATAATGGATAAAAAGGTGGTCAGTCTATGTATTTTTAATTAAATTATTATATTAACTCCCCAGTAAAGAAAATAAAATTATGTCTTACAAACAATGTTAAAATAATTAATTTATAAATCCAATGTCTATAAGGTCAAAAAAAATTAAAATGAAAAAAATAGATTGTTAAATATTCATAAAAAATATTTGAAAACATTTTCGAAAATATTCATATAGAAGAGAAATATTACTGATTAAAAAAGGAAACAATATGGTATCACTTTTAAAAAAATTCTCCACAATTCAACAATATTTGTGATATGAAATGGAAATTGAACATATAAGAAATATTATTAACTAAATGACATGAAAATATTTACAGTTCAAGAATATAATATCACATGACCCCTCCTAAAGGATCATTGAACATCTCAAATCAAAAAATTAGAAGAGATTGTATCCTAAAAATCATTAATATTTTAGAAACTGTTGAATCATAACCCTATGAGATATATAACATAAAATACAAATAAATATATTAATAATATAAGAATATATATGAATTTAAATTTAAAATGATTTTATATACACCTCATAAAATTATATATGTTTGTAATATATTCATATGTCCAAAATAAGGAACGTTTGGGATAAAAAACCATTATAAGGATCCTATTAAGGAATTAAGAATTGATAAATTGAGTGATAATGTGATGAAATATTAAATCCACACATAAAAACTTAAATTAAACCATAAAATGGTCATTTTAAAAATAATTTGTTCATAATATGGTTAATGAATAAGTAATATAACCCAATATAAAGAAATTCAGTTAACAATCCCCTTACAAATTGTTACCATTCATGTTAAAACCCATTGAATAGAATATTTGAAACCAAAAATACCATTATTTATGAATTATTCATGGTATTAAATTTATATGGGTATTATATAAACCATATAATAGAAATTAGTTGTATAACATTAAAACATTACACAATAAAGCCAAATTGAGATTAAATATCTTACCTCAAGACCAGATAGTCAATATATTCCTTATAAATCATTGATAATAAACATATATAAATTATTTACATGTTTATAAATTTAAAAGAGTTTTATTACATTATAATTTAATAATTTATTTCATTTATTATAATGACACATTAATTATTTAATTAGGTATTTTTTCAATGTGTGATTCGAGGACATTTGGTTTAAATATTCAAAATGGATTTGATATCTAAAAATGGTTAAACTATGCATTATTCCATCTTCTTTAGATTAATAATCATGAAATTGTTTTTATATATTTTTTATATATTTAGAATCAATTATAAAATATGGTTATGAAAAATGAATGACATTACAATAAAATAGACGATTGGCCATAAGTACACATGCATAAAATTTCAATTTTTTAATCAACATGATAGAAAGAAGGTTAATATCATTATTTCGTTCCAAATTTATGACTATATGATTAATATAACATTATTTTTTTTAATAAGATTATGTATAACACTCATGTTAGGTAATGATGAAAAATGAATCACATTACTTTATGGAGTTACTAATCTTTTCCCATTAACAATGTTAATCATTTTCAATGGATTGAATGGTAAGAAAATTGATGATATATTATCCCTCCATAATGGTAAATATTTCTTGAGAATTATATATATAATTCAAATCCATCATTATAAGAATTAATACAAGGCGTTGATAGAAACCGAATTACATCGTCTCACATGTTTCTAGTCTGTCAGACAAATGAATCATGGTTTTATATCTACTAAATGAAGAAGGATATAGATTAATGTTATAAAACTAACATAATAAAATCTTATTATATGATATATACTAATGTATTTATATCACAATGGTAAGACATGTTTTTTGGGAGGTAGAAGAAATAAACAAAGCAAAACCATTTTATTAAAAGATATACATATTATTCAGAAAAATAACTTTAAATTAGACCTCCATACCATTATGGTTTTTATTAAATATAAAATAAGACCTATATGAATTCCAAAGGGATTTTAAGAAGTGATTTTTATATTCATTCACCGATAAAAATAAATCATCGATTTTGTAGTGGAAAGGGGATGGGGTGTCCTTTTAAAAGTGTGGGAGAGCGCAAACATAAAATTTATTGAATGATTAATATATATATATATATATATATATATATATATCATAATCATGTATAGTGGAATAATGAAATTATTTATTTGATTTTATTTTTTAATAGAGTTTATATAAAATCAATAAATAAAATTTAGAGAATTGTTGTATAAATTTTATGCCTTCTGTCCTTGTCAAACAACATTAAACTAATTTTAAACATAATTTAGATAACAGAAATTATGAATCTATATAAAATATCTATATGAAAAATAAATAAAATCATACTTATAAATAATTTTTGAAATTATTATTCCATATTTGGAATCCATATTTAACACCCCAAAATTTTAAAAGAATTATATTTTATTCAATAGCATGTATGACTCACAAAAACAAGTGTAGAAGGTAATATAACATCGTGAGACACTATGATATATTTGATATTTTTAAATAAATTAAATATATATCAGGAAATGCACACAAAATTGTGTTATTATTCATTACATGCAACAATGACTTTCATCGATGGCTTTTGTTACATGTAAGTATGAGTTTTATTAAATACTATTAATATTATTATATAATATGAATATAATATCCAAGCAATTAAATTGGAGGTTATAAATTGGATTAACTAACAAATGAAAAAATATCATTTAAAAAAATGAATTCATTTATTACCAATTAATTTTGAATGGAAATAAAACCATTTTAATATAAAGAAAATGTTATTATAAAAAAAACTATTTTTATTCTCCCAAAAGGGTTTAATATATGTAAATTAAATTAATTACTTTTGGGGAATAATATTAATTTAATTTTAAACATTTATATTAAAAAATAATTTTTTAATTTCACCCAATATATTTAGTAGGTATTATATAAGAATAAAACCAATTATACACATAAAAAGATATTTTTTTATAAAGGTAGTTTTTTTCTCTCTTTAATGCACCACCTATTTTAAAGATAAATTTTAGAAAATTAATAAAATTTATTTGAGGAAAACATAGTTTCATAAATATAAATTTTAAAGTCATCTTTATGTCTGTTTTTGTTATTTTTCTGAGATGTTTCATTTTTTACTAAACAGTGAAAAAACTAAATTTAAATTGATAACATATTTTTCATCTAAATGATTTATAATTATAACTTATATTTTGATTTTTTTAAATTTTAATTAGTTTAATTTAAATATTTTAATCAAATTTATTTTTTTGTAATAATTTTTATATTTAATTTATATTTAAAAACGTAGTAAACATTTATAAAATTTCACTTTAAAAAGTCACTTTCTCGTTCCACCTGGGGAATGAATTTTAAATATATTTTTTCCATTTCTTTTAATTTTATTTAGATAAATTGATTTTATATTTTTAATAATAATAATTTATAAGTTACTTGAGATTCATTATAATTTCTGAACATAATGATTGGTGGATGAAGTTAAAATTAATTAAGGTGATTACATTAAAAACGAATTTACTTAGTGGTTAATTTTGGAATGTATAGTGTAAAAACAACTATATACTTGTAAAATAAAATTTTTATTAACATATTTGTACCATTAATAATCTAGGAAATAATATGGTGTGCTATGGAAGCCTATTTTTAGGAATAATGTGGGTACACCTATCATCTTTTGAAAACATCCAAGTGTGTCCCCTTCCCATCTTATAAAAGACCCCCTTCTCCCTGTTCTTTAAACCTCTCAGCACACTACGGTTTAGAAAACACCTTCAGAAATAACTCTCGAAAATCCCTCCCATAATCTTATAATCCATTTTTTGGAACAAATTAATCCTTTTAAGTCTTTAATGCAAACATAATTAGGATATGCGAAGAAGAGGTAAGGTTCTTCAAAAATCATTTTCATTTTATTTCGGTTTCCACTTACTTAAATTTTTTATATAATTATAATATAATAAAACAACTATATTAAATATATTGAGTTGTTAATATTATAATGGTATAACTTTAATCATTAAAAAATTCCATAAAATGGGATATATAATCATCGTTCACGTGTACGGTGGACTACTTCCTCGCGAACTGATGAAAATCATTCTTCCATTACCAATTTTAATTGTTAAGAATAATGATTTATTTATATTTTCTATATATTATATATATTTATATGATATTTTATATTTATTTATTTTTATGTAATTTTTATATAACAAATACCATCATTCTATCCTTTTTTTGGGAATACAATAATGTTGTTCATGTGTATGGCAGACTACTGCCTCATAAAGTGATATGATTTAATTACAATTTACATGAAATGTATTAATGATGGTTTTAATTAAAATATGTAATAAATATGAAATTTAAATGAAATTATAGTTATAATATGCATATATATAATTTCATTTTTTTCTTTAATAAGATAAGAGAATGGAAACAACATTTATTTATACGTCCAACCTACCATCTCCATGAACAACACATTTCATTTCCTATAAATTAATATTTCTTATTAATATAAATAAATATACACTAAAAATATATTATATTTACATCACGTTTGACATTCAACATTTTTTGGAATCATGATCGACATAGAAATTAATAAATATCTTGTCAAAACTAACACAAAAAACAAGGCAATTGGGATCTAAAACAATGAGAATAAGGAAATATTATTCACAAATGGGTGATAATATAATATAAAAGGATCATATGAGATATTATAAATATTAATATGATTCTATTATATGTTAATAACATGTTTAGAACCACAATACAAGAGGTTAAATAATGTATTACCAAAAGGAAGCGTAAAGTAAGGTATTTTACCTCAGTTTACATTCTCTTAATGATATTTTATTCTTATTCAAAAAATAAATTTTATATAGGGTATATATTAAAAATTCTACATGAAATATCATGAATATTTTATGAATATTTTAATTTTCATATTCATTTTGAATTATCTGTTCTAATGGGTTTGACTCAAAATTTACTAAGTGGTAAAAGTTATCTTTATAGTCTCAATTTCTTTTGGTATTGTTATGTTTCTCTAGAAACAAACACTTAATTATGACCATTATCTAGTTTAAATTACACATTCTTTAAATATGCATAATCATGTGTGATGTTTATGATTATTTCCTTAACCGTATATATTTATTATATATTGTGTACACTTTAAATTATATTTGATTGACTTTGGAAATATTGATAAATCTGTATCCTTTAATCAATAAATATACTTGATGATTCAACACATTGTTTACAATTAAAATATTTTTTATATATATAATTAATTATTTGGGAACATACAACATGGGATGGGGGCCAATTTAAGTAATCCCATCAATGAATATGTAGTCTCATGAGTTGAAACACCATTTCAATCAGATGGGGTTTTACCCAATATGTTATTAACCATATTTTGAAAGGTATTAATAGTAAAGGTATCATATAACTAGGAAACATGGTGTCCAATAATTAATCATTATCTTAATTTAGAATCCATCTATTATTATTACTTATCAATGATATGTTCACATTGAAATTATATATGAATGCAGGTCATTCTCTATTTTTTTATTAAATGGAATGTGTTTTAGTTACCTTCATTTCCATATTGATTTTTCTTTATCAAGTTATAAAAATGGCAGGTGTTCTAAGTTATTTACCTTTACATGTTGGTTATTCTCATTGATTCATTATTGGTTTTAATGTGATTATCCTTTCTACACCATTGATCTTACCCTTATATTGTATCCTTTCCCAAGGATATGAAGATTATGTCTTTGAATGAGTCTATAAGGAAGTAGTTTATTATATTGTTTTATTTATTAAATTTTATTTTTTATTCCCAATGTAAAATGGGTATTATATATATAATTTGGTTCTATAAAATTGCTAAAATAATTGGTCCTTCAGGATTTGATTCCTTATAATAATCCCAATGTGAAAAAATAAGTCATTGAATATTGTCTACTATGGTCAGGGTCATTATAGTTGGTCTCAATGGATTTTTAGTAGAAACCATGGAAATCAGATTTAGGAGAACATAGTTTATCAGACATAACCCTATGTTATACATTGATGATAAGTATAGATTAATATTTCAAGGAACAATTTTTATGATTAGGATATTAGATATGAATAATTTTATCAATTTATGTTATGTATCTCGGTAGTTTTGTAATTATACATTACATTTCATATTGTTAGGATTTAATCCAGTATATTACATTGTTTTGAGATGGAACCCAGATGGAAGAAAGTTATCAATACTCATGGAAAATGTAGAGGTAACACTGTTGAGGAAGCCAATATAGATGGTATTGTAACTAAGTAAGTTATAAATATCTTAGGGAATCATAATTAGGTTATGAAACATAACCATGATTGGGTGGAGAAACTTGTTCAATAATGAGAATCTCCAATGTTAGGTCACTTTATGTGATAGTTTCAACTATTATTTAGCAATACTGCTATTCCAATAGAGTGTGAATGATGGATTAAGTCTCTAGAAAATATATTTATGTCGTTTAGATGTGGTGAAAAGGAAAATGTTACACATGAATTGTGTTGTCACAAATTTGATACTGATCAATAGGGGTAATTGATTCATAATACAAGGGAAGCAGAAGAAATAATACTCATAGAATAGAAATATTTTATGTATACATTATTTTCTAAATATTTTCCTTTTCAGTAACAAACTGATATGAAGGTAAATTTCATTAGCATAAAGAAAATGGAATAAGAGATTGTTTCAAAGTATGATGATACATTTATATGGTCATTTTGGTATGCTACGAATTACTTACACAATACGGAGTGGAAGATTTTCTATTTATTTTAAGGTATTAAGCCGTGTCTCTCAATGGAAAGTATACCTCAAAATTGTTCTTCATATGATGAAATAGTTTTATGTGCTATCAAGAGAGAGAAATAATTCTCCATTTCTTATGGATTCATAGGGAAGAAAGAGAATAAGATATAGGTAGACAAAAAATATTATGATGGGAATAATGGAAATAAGGATTTTCCCACATGTGGTAATTTTGGAATGGATCACCATGGTAAATTCATGAAGAGATTGAGAGTTTATTGAACATACGGAGAAATGATTAACTAAGAAAAATGATGTAAAGGTAAGAAAGGAAAAAACATCTATTTGGCATTTCAATTGTAAGTAGTTGGTGTATTGTACTAATTAATTCACCAAGAATCAAGGTAAATTGCCATAGAAGAGGACAATGGGAGAAGTACAAGATTATTCTATTTAAAAAATGGAATTTGTATGATTATTATTATTTTTTATTTGTATTCCAAAAATATGTTTCAATATTATTATATTGATGATGTTATGAAATATATAGAGATTTCACTATAGTACTTATTCTTTATGGATTTAAAATCCTGTATTAAATAGAATCGATAACCATGAAAAATGATTCACTTTCAAGTTATATATATTAGAAAAAAACATGATTAAGGTACCTTAATATGTTCCTAATTTTGAAATAATGATTTTAGGATAAATAGATTATTTATTTTGACAAAAAATGGATTAGTGATGAATACATTGGAACAGATTAATGATTTATTTAAAAAGTGTTTTATGCTATCATTCATATAGTATAAAACATTTTTGGATTTAAGGAATATATCCAAAAACCTGTGTTTTATTTAAGGAATAAGTAAGAAATCATGTTTTCAATATGGCTATATTGTAATGGTTCATGCCTTCCCATTCCATTAACTTTTGGGTTTTTTTGTTGGTGGTGTTCGTTGGAGGCTCATATGGATTTTGGAGATGTTCAGCTACTAAAGTATTGAATAAGGGTGATTACACCTCATATAACTGGATTACATGATGTGAAATTTGGTTTCACAGCAAGTATAGGAAGTTTTATGATGTGTAAATATTCTACATGGCATGAATAAGAGTTTCATGAAATTCATTATTTTAGGGTTATAAAAATAAAATAAAATTAAGAGGCAATTCATTTTTCTATATTAACTGATCCATGGGTATTACATGGTCTGAAAGGGAACATCGTGTAATACCCCAATCAGGTGCAGTTTTAGAAATTACTTTCTAGCTGAACCCTCATTCGTTCGGTCATGATTTCTTTTCCCTATATTTTTTTGTGAACACTAAGGTCCCTAAGGTTTCCTTCAAGTACTTCTTCATCCCTCTTTGATCCATTAATATTTGAGGATGTTCTTTGGCGATTCGTCTTTGATATTTGGTGAGTTCCCTCCCCCTTTTTACATGATTTATTCTGTTCTTCTCCTAGGGATCCACTATGGTGGTGTTAATTTGGATTGAAGAATGTATGAGGTTTCATTTCTATTGATCCTTGGTGCAGTATAGTTTGATCCACTGTTTTCATGGTGTATTTGTGGTTTGCGAGCATTTATCTTTTCCCTGTGATGCACAATAGTTAGAAGCTTCCTTGAGGTAGGATTCTCATCATTTATTTTTATTCTGAATCTTTTGGTGCTATATTTAATTATAGTAATCTATAAATTATGGTTCTTCCATTTTAAATTAAAGATAAATAATTAGTTAATATAATTTAAAGGGGAAATGGTGTCTGATAAGTATGTTTTTACAGCTTCGACATTGGTTGCAACATAGTGATTATATGGGCTATGTGCCCTGTTAAAAATAGTGGTTGTTGGTGGACTTGTTTGCTATGGATATATTTACTAAAACTATTAGATTATTTTTACATAACCCTAAATAGAAATTTTTTAATTACTTATACATGGATAATTAATTGGTTTCCCCATGATTTGGGATGTGTGATAACTGATCACATCATGATTCATTGTTTCATTTTCACAGTTACACCAGTCTGCTAAACTAGTTTTGTATTAAAAATTATATAAAAAACTTATTTCATTACTGATTCAATTATTTTGTTGTTATCACTGTTAAAAATTTAAATTTAACTTTTTTTGGATAATAGCATTGAAGGTGGAGGTGATTTGGAGGGCCCATAACAAAGTTCAAGAAAAATGGGTCAAACTGCACCGAATCCAAGTACATCGGTGGAATAAACCAAACAATGATACTAAATACTGCTTCCATATGGGCTAATATATTGTTTTATTGTCCGAAATTCAATGGTGTATATTTCAAATGAAGAAACCCATAACTCATTTATCCATCTTCTATCCCATCGGGACTGATCTATTGATGAAACAGAATCTGGTCGAAGTCTAAACTGGGGTCTTTATTTCATCAATATCATTGGATGTGATTGTACAAATGATTTCAAACATTCATAAGAGATATTCATGAGGTGGGGATTTAACTTTTTAGTTTCTTAAAAAGTGAGATAAGATAGTCTGGCCATAGAAGAGCATGGGCTAAGTGGTTTTTTCGAAGTTAGGGTTCCCAAAACAAACTTTCACATTTCCTATAAATAGACACATTGGGATCCCCATTTGTATGTTAATACAGGAGAAAATTATATGGTATTTTGGAGACCCAAAGGATTCCTCTCATCATCTATGAAGTTCTGGAGGCCCATATCCTCATAGGGAGATCAAGGATGAATGATAAGTTCCACCCGATCCTCCTCTACTAAATTGTGAGCTAAACGATGGACGATCATTTCGAGGGAGATACACATACTTGGGAGGGAGTTATGTAACATTTTATTCTACTAGTTTTGGGAAATTTTTGGGTTAAACATTTCACTTATGTTTAATTTGGATTTTAGGTTTCTCTAAATATATTTATTTTATTATAATTAAGTGAATCGCTTTTCATTTTCAATGCAGATTGGGTTGCGATTTCATGTGGGAATCATGGGTTGTTCCGATTGGGCAAGAAAATAATCCCATTTCTCTCACATAGATATACGATTTCAGTATTATTTTATATCCCTTTTTCTATTTTTTATAACCAAACCTTGACAACACAATTGTTGTGTCAAGGGGGGATTCTTTGAACATTGTTTTAAGAGGCAAGATAGAAGTCAATATATTTACAACCCTCAACCAAAGGATTAAATTAAAAAAACATAAAATTTTCCTAATAATAAACTATGAAATATGGGAAGTGAACATTAAATGATATTATTATCTCATAATTCTAAAAAACCACCTTTATTTATCAACCATTAATCCCTTTAAATCAATTATTTTTCTTAAAAATGTTTTCAAAACCACTCCCCCTTTTCCCTTTTAATTAAAAAATCACACTATAAACCACCAATTCTCATTGATAGACTACCTAGGGACTAACATATAATATAAATAAATCTTAAAAACATAATCAATTTGACATGTGATGAAAGAAAATTCAAATTTTTTCACTGTTTCTAGGAGCCCCTTTTTTAGTTTGGGTTTTCATGAAATATTTTTAATTTTTTTAACTATTTCTTTGATTATTTCCTTTGTTTTTTATATGATTTCTAAAATATTCTTCTTGCGTAGATTCTATGAATTGAGTGTTCTAATTTGGGAGATTTACCACCTTTTCAATCCAAATCAGAGAGGATCCTATGTCAGTGACACCATGCCACACAAGATAACCATTTGAAGGAGGACACATAACTTATTGAACCTCTCCATGATTCTTCGTCTTCTTATTCTGGAACCAACATCAAAATTGAATAAAACTTGAAAAATATAGGTGAACAGAACCAAAATTTAAAACAACTAACCTCACCCGATGTTTATATCCAACCCACCTATATTCAATTGCAATCTGATATGCCCAATTTTGAATTAAATATGGTCTAATTCACTTATTGCCAAGATTTCATGGACTTGTTGGAGAAGATCCACATAAGCACATAAAATTAATTTCATACATTGGGTTATATATTAAAATCTAATAATCTGGATTAAGAACAAATAAATCTTATATCATTCCCATTTTCACTATAAGACACTGCAAAATATTGGTTGTATTATATTAATTCACTAATTAGAGGTTGGGAAGACATGAAACACATTTTTAATGAAAAATATTTCTCATCCTCTAGAAAATCAAAAATAAGGAAATACATTTGTGTGATAAGAAAATCATAAGTGGAAACCCTTAATGAATATTGGGTGTGATTTTAGATGTTATGTTCAAGCTATCCACACCTCTAAATAAGTGATCGACTTTTAAATCATTATTTTTATGAAGGTTTAATTATTATTGATAGAAATATGATCAATGCCACAACAATTTGAGCACTATTTTATAAAACCTCAATTACTGTAAGGATATTGATTGATATCATGGTTCAAAACACTGAATTTTTTAAGGTTTAGTGTACCCATTTAAGGTGTCCATGAGATTCATAGTTTTGAATTCAAGATAATGGTGGACACAAAGCTCTAAGAGGTAAGTACCCTTCTTCGAAAAATTGATCATTACCAAGGGAAATACCTATATCATCCTCCCATCAATTGTGGTACATGTTCTTATGAAACCCACTACTCTAATCAATTCCCTCATCTAAGAGAAACTTCTTAGAGTTGCAAAGAAAATTTTTCCAAGCCACCCCTATAACCAACCCTTTAGGAAAGTACCATACTATCCATCCAACCCTAGGTAGAAAGAAAACCAATCCTTTAGAAGGGGGGTGGGTATTCAAACCAACCTCAACAACTATTGAACCAACTGGGATAGAGTATACGACCACCACCACCCAGAAATCCTCAACCACAACAAAGGTATTTCCAACAACCCCCTCCAAAACTCGAGCATAGCCTAGAAGATAAGTTGAAAAAATGGCTTCCAATAATCTCCAATTCCAAAAAACCACCCAATATTCAATACTATACCTAAAAACCTAATTAGCCCAACTAGCTAACTTAGTGGGGAAACTCAAAGTCATGGGTTAGGTAAACTACCCTATAAACCACATGTCAACCCTTGGGATAAAGGAAATGTCAGTTCCATCACCCTTAGGTTTGGAACTTAACTTAAAACACAAATGACCCCTCCTTTAGATTCATCCCCTCCTAAGGAAAACACCACCCCAACCATTAAAATTAGTCCATATGATGAAAAACCTTGTCCCGAGAGAAACCCCTCCAAAGGAAAGAGTGTATATGTTGATGAGTCACCTACCAAACCATTACTATTCAATTTACCCGAAGGGACACCTATCCAAGAAAACAAAAAAGAAACTAAACTTGATAAATAAATCTTGGAAAAATTAAAAAAGTGCAGGTTAACATCCCCATAATCGATGTTATGAAGAAAATTATAAGATGCACCAAGTTTCTGAAAGATATGTGTACACAATAAAGGAGACTTAGAGGTGATTGGAAGGTGAGCTTAGGGAGGAACGTCTAATCATTGATAGATCCATCAAATCCCAATAAATGCAATGATCTGGGTGCATTATCAATTTCTTTCACCCTATTGGAGTATTCCTTTTCTAATGATATGCCATATTTGGGTGCTTCCATAAATGTTATGCCTCACTCTATTTAATCTTCATTGTGGATTGGGGAACATAATCCCACTAGAATTGTTATTCAATTAGAAAATAGGATTATAACATACCCTTATGGTGTGTTATAGGAGGTTCTTGTGAGCGTTCAATCTTTAATTTTCCCTGCTTATTTTTATGTTCATAAAAATGAAGATGATAAGATGAATGGACATACCCCAATTATATTGGGGAGACCATTCCAGGACACTTCCAAAACCATAATTAATGTCAACAATGGTAAATTATCTATGGATTTTAGTGGTGATATTTCCCACCTCAATATCCTTGATTCATGAGGAACCCCTCAAAGGAACATTATTATCTCTCTCTGTTAATTCAATTGATGTACTCCCTTACCCTAAGAAAACTTCTATTCATTCCCCTGATCCCCTTTCCGAGTTTTTATAATTGATTGAAATTCTATGAAATGAATCATGTATCAAATGTTGTACAATTTTAGAAAAATGTCTTGCAAGTTTATTGATTGATGATTTCTTTAATACTGAGGATCACATGACCATCGATGATACTGCTAATCTTGTAAAATCTCATTTCTCATATGAGGATAAAACCACTAAGTAGTTAGATGAGATTAATGACTTATCACTTTCAAACACACTCCAATAAATCCAAAATCTCCTTGAATTGGAACTAAAACAACTACCTCAAAATTTAAATTATTCATATCTTGAGAATATAAATAACCTTTCTTTCATCATTTCTAGTTCACTCCCTCTAGATCATGAATTTCTAATACATTACATTTTGAGGGAGTATAAAAATGATTTAATATGGAATCTTTCTGACATTACTGTAATTATCCCATCAATTTTTACACATCATATATTTTAAAATGATGATGAAAAACTAGTGAGGTAGGCACAATAACCACTAAATCCAAACCTTTTAAATGTGGTTAAAAAGAATTTAACAAAATTATTGGATGCTGGAATTATTTACCCCATATCTGACAGCAATAGGGTCATTCTAGTACAAGTGGTTCCTAAAAAAACTGGTCTAACGGTAATTAAAAATAAAAATAATGAATTGGTTCCAACCCATGTGAAGAATAGTTGGCATGCATGTATAGAATATTTTTAGCTAAAACATCACACTAGGAAGGACAATTCCCATTACCATTCATTTACCAAATGCTAGAGAGGCTAGAAGGGAAGTTCCATTACTATTTTTATGGGTATTTTGGATACATTCATATCCATATTTCTCCTGAGGACCACGAAAATTCAACCTTCACTTCCCCCTTTGGCATATTTTCATATCAGACGATTCCATTTGGATTGTTAAATGCTCTAGGTAATTTCTAGTGATGAATGGTTTGTATTTTTTTTTTCTGATTACCTATTGAATTTTATGGAAGTGTTGATGGATGATTTCACTATATATGGATCCTATTTTGATGATTTTTTTGAGTATTTTAGGTTCATTCCTAGATCACTATATTGAAAACAGATATTATATTAAATTATGAGAAATTAAACTTCATAGTGCGATAAGGTATATTATTGGGACATGTCATTTTTGGGGATGGTATCCAAATTTATAAATCAAAAGTGGATGTCAATTCTTCATTACCATTCCCAAAAAATGTATGGGATGTGTGGTCTTTCTTATGTCGTGATGGATTTTACTGTCATATCATTCGTGACATCAGTAAGATTTCACACCCCCTCTACAAATTGCTCCAAAAAGAATGAGGATTTGTTTTTTCCTTGTGAATATGAGGATGCTTTTAATAAATTAAAATTCAGTCTCACATCACACCTTATAATCCAACCACCTCAGTGGGATTTGACATTTGATCTTATGTGTGATGCTTCTAAATATGCAGTTGGGGAAGTCTTATCACAAAGGGTCGATTGAGATCCACATGTCATTGCTTATGCCTCACGTACTTTGGACCCTACCCAAGAAAACTACACCATAATTGAAAAAAAATCCTTACCATTATGTTTTCCTTAGATAAATTCTGATCATACCTTTTAGGGTCCAATGTCATTGTGTTATCATACCATGAATCCCTCTGGTATCCCCTTAAGAAATGAAAAGCCAAACCACATATCATTCATTGGATGCTCCTCCTTCAAGAATTCAGTATATAAATTAGAGAAAAAAAGGAGCATAGAATGTTGTGGTTGACCATATCAATAGGATCCTCCCATCCTCTTACATTGAATCATCCCCCTGTATTCCAATAAATGACATGTTTCCTGACAAGAAATTGTACCACATTAAAGATGTTATTCCTTGGTATGCTTAAATTTTAAATTATTTGGTAGCATCTTGCATTATTGTTCATTTCAACAAAAAAAGGATCGTCGTCAAGAATATTAGTCTTGTTGGTACATTTTGGATGACCCCTACCATTGGTGCACATGTAGTGATCATTTTCTCTGACGTTGTGTTCCCGATAATATGTTTTAGTCCATTCTTAGGTTACTCCATACTCTTGATTGTAGGGGCTACTTTGGTCCCCAATAGACTGCTCATAAGGTCCTTAATTTTGGTCTATTTTGGCCAACATTATTTAGGGATTACAATTATTTCTTGAAATATTGTCCTCACTATTAAATAAAGGGGAATTTCACTAAATAAAATAAAATTCCATGACAAACCTTTCTCTTCCTTTGCATTTTTGATGCTTGGGGCATTGAATTGATGGGAATATTCCCTAATTCATTTGGGAACTTATACACTATTTTGGGAGTTTATTATGTGTCAAAATGGGCAGAATCATTTCCCACAAGGATTGATGATTCCATGACTATTTTGGATTTTTTGAAAACACAAATGTTTTGTAGGTTTGGATTACATAGGTTAAACATCAGTGACCATTGTTCTCATTTATGAAACTGAATAATGAAATATCTTTTTCATCTATATGGGGTTTGGAATCAAGTTTCTAATTATTATAAAACATAGACCAATGGTCAAGCCGAGGTGTTTAATAGGGAGGTAAAACAAATTATTTAAAAAATTGTTCAACCCAAAAGAAATGATTTGAGTATTAAACTCGATTATGCATTATGGGTTTACCGTACTCCATTTTAAACTCCCATTGGACTTATAGTCTTGTGTTTGGAATGAGTTTTCATCTCCTTGATGAGATAGAGTGTCGGTCCTACTAGGACATTAAACAATGCAATTCAAGTTTTTATGGTGAAAGTTCTAAAATGAAGTTAAATATTCCTGAGTTGGAGGAAATGAGAGGATATTCATATGAGAAGTACTGGACTTATAAGGGGGAAACCAAATCTTCTCACGACTGTCTCATCCTTCATTGTCAATTCCACATTAGGCATAAGGTCCTTCTTTACAATGCAAGGATGAAGTAGTATCTAGGTAAGATTTATTCTCACTAGATTGGCCCATACACCATTAATAATTTTTATCCATTTCTCATTTTTCAGGTACAAAATGAAGAAATGAAACAAACCTTCACTGTCAATGTGAAGCGGCTTAAAAACTTCTACAATGCCCTTCTAGAGTTCCTGATGGAGGAACTCCAAGTTCAATAAGTAACCTACCAATGACACCCATCAGGTTTTATCCTTCCTTACAACATTATTTTTTATTACAGTGAGGATAATGCACACTCTATGTGTGGGGGGGTTGTCACAAACCATCCCAGGTACCCTGGTAACCTGAAAAATGAGCCGGTCCTGATATGACCTGATGGGTATTCCCGATCCCCATGGGTTGGCGACTACCACCTGACATCATAAAAATTACAAGTGGGAACTATTTTTTCAAAAGATTATTTATTTAAAAGATAAAATAAAATATGCATATCAATAGGAAAACTCCATTGTGAGAAAAAGTAATAGATTACAATGAGTCATAAAACCCAATGTACTGCAGACAAAAGTAATAGATTTGAAAAATAGGCCCAATTTCCCAAAGGACACAACTCGCCAAGTCCAAATCAAAACAACTGGATCCTCCTCCAAGCGATCCATTCCATTTTCTCAAGCCTGGAAGTAGAAACTCTACAAACACCAGAAGGAAAAAATAGTGTGTGAGCCTAATCCCAGTAGGATACCACCAAATATTCCATAATAGATTCCAAATATATATTATCCAAAGAAAAGCATTCACTTTTTCTAAACAAACAGGTTTGGAAATTTAAAATCTTATTAAAAAAAACATGATATACATTTTCAAAATGATGGAATATACATTCAAAGAAAATGCTTTACTTTACAAGATATGGATGATTTCTAAAACAACGTCTTATAAAAAACATCAGTTTATATAAATTCAAAAGGTATGAAAAGTAATTCAAACAATGTTGTCATAAATTTATATCTCAACTATAAATAAAAAAGAAATCAACATGGACTTATGGAAGATGTATGATAGTATTAACCAACTATAGGATTTCTCACTCTCTAAGTGAACTCAGAAAAACGTGTATACACACATCCCTATGAAACTAGAGAAAGGAAACTCGTCACAAACCCATCAGGGATGAGACCCACTGCATGTTTTTTTTAGAATGATGTAATAGCGTAGAGTGTATCCAAAATACTCACTAACTACCAAAGTCATGCATGCGATCTTACGTTATGGGATAACTATTTTAATACATCTTAAAATAAGATCAATCACATTCTTACATTTCAAAAACGTCAATTTCTTTCCATTTAAAACCAAAATAGGCTTTATTAAAAAAACATATCTTTTTCATAAGATAAAACCAATAGGTTTCAATCAAATCATTTTAAATCGTTTTCCGAAGATTTAAATCCATTCAAAACAAATTTATATCTTTTTCAAAATTCATTTTAATAATTAAACTCAACAATTTAATTGAAAATATTTCCATAAAAATCCACCATTTAAATTCAATAATTTAAATATTCCAATTTCAATAAACACGCCCCAATTCAATAGAATTGGCCAAATTTTCATGCCATAACCATTTAAAATCCTATAATTAATTAGAATTGGGTTTTATTCATGAAATTTTAACAATGTTTAAGAAATTGAATTTATATAAAATATTGAAATAAACTAAGTAAATCAATGTTAATCTATTTGAAAAATAAAAATATAACCACCTACCACATTCCCAAAGAAAGACACTCTCAATGGAACCTATCAATGAGAACAAAGGTGAAGGAGATCTTGAAACTCAACCCAAGAATAACACCAAAATAAAAAGTTTTATTGAAAGATGAACGGATCGACCTGGAAGGTGGGGAACCTCTAAAAATCACCTTGGGAGAGTCTAGGGTCAAGAGCCAAGAGGCCCTGAAAAAATAGACAAAGAGGTACTCCAAAAACATTACTTTAGGCTGGATGTTGTTCGAGTCATGATGTGTACCCATGGGCCACGAATTTTTGTCCATGATGGATAAGTATGCTAAAAAACCCATTGCCTCAGGTTGAAATACTGATACTTAACCCCGAAATGATTTATACATAAGGTATATGATGTGTACCAGCTCACGACATGATCTCCCCATTCATATCCTGAAACTAGCACCAAGTACAAGATGTGTACTTCGGGTACATGGTGTGTACCTATTATACATTCCATAGTAAACCTAGAAAAACACATAAAAATAATTTTTTTAACTGAAATGGAACTTAGATAATGTGGAAAACATACCCGATCAAGGTAACATGATGTTACAACCTCCTCGCCCTAAAAACTATCTTCCCCCATAAAGTCTATGTAGAAGATTCCATGCCAAAGAGATGAAGCCACTGATCTATCATTAGTTCCTTATGTTCCCAAATCCCATGATTATCAAATCCATTTTTCTATAGTACACGAACTAAAGGTATTATCATCCCATGAAGCATTGTGGTCTCAAAATCAACTATCCTAACTGGTTGCTCATTTAAATATAAATCAGGCCCGATCCCAAGATCACTCCAACTTAAATCATGAGATAGATCAGATAGATAATTTCTCCACTATGAAACATGGAATGTGTAATATATTGACATTATATGAAGTGGGAGTGTCAGATTGTACGTAACCTTCCCGACCTTCTCAAAAACCTTGAAAATGTCCAATAATGTGAGGAGCAAGATTCCCTTCCCTCCCAATATGTCGATGACCCAACCGAGGTGAAACCTTTAAGAACACCTAATCACCAACTGAAAACTCCAAACGTCTATGGAGTTGATCAGAATACGACTTTTATCAGCTTCCTGTTGTCAACATCCTTTGATGTATGAGATGAATATTTGTTGTTGTCTCATGTACCATTCTTGGACCAACCAAATATATTTCAACATCCTCCAACCAACACAATAGATATTTACAAGGACACCCATAAAAGTCCTCAAAATTTTCATTCTGATCACAGACTAGTAATTGTTATTGTAATAAAACTCAACCATCCCCGAGTGATCATCCCAAGCCCCATAGAAGTTGATAATAAAGGAACGAAGCATATCCTCAAGAATATTTATATCGCTTTCCATCAAGACATCCGACTACAGATGATAGGTCATGATCAAACAGACCTGATATCCCAGTGTCTCCTAAAGGAATCTCCAAAAGTGAGAAGTGAACTGAGGATCCCTATCAGATACTATAGTGGACGAAACTCTATGCAAGTGATCAATATCATTGACATAGATATTACCTAACTCCTCAACTTTGTCTATATCAAGAATGGGTATAATATAAGCTCACTTGGTTATTCTATCGATCACAACCCATATTCAATTCTTTATTCTGTGGGTATGAGGCCACCCAAGAAAAAATTCCATTGAGATCTCATCCCAATTCCATGTAGGGATTGGAAGTGGTTGCAGCAAACCTAAAGGTTTATGGTTCTCAGTTTTCACCTGTTGGAACGTATAGAAATATGATAAAAACTCAGCAATGTCATGTCTCATACCTAGAAACCATAACTACCACCTCATGTCATAAAACATTTTTCAGGTTCTTAGGTGCATAGCCCACTGAGAATTATAGCCACCCCCATCACTGCCTTTCTTACCATTAATAGAATAATGAAGTGGTTCTGATAGCATGCAACACCCTCATTGGAGAATAACCACTATGAAACTGTCTCCCCACTCTAAAGGGATTCTTTATTGAAAAGGAACTCATCATCAAGATCATGATCTTGAAGAATCATCATGAGAAGAGTAGAAATAAATTTACACGGGCTAAAGAAACATCACACCCATCCTCCTAAACTCCAATACACAATTGTGCAATGAGATCCATAAAATTACACTCTTCGGAAGACTCTTTAACATCCATAGTTAGATGTTTCCTACTCAAAGAATAAGAAAAAAAATTCCCTTTCCTTACTGTTACTCCACCCAACCCCTCTTCCTAAGATGATTTTTTAAGATAAGATATAACTCAGGATTTTATGGTCTAAATACAACATAAAAATTTCTTCTAAAAGGTAGTGCTGCCAACTTTTAATCATGTCAATCAGAATTTAATGTTCTAGATCATGGTTAAGATAATTATTCTCATGTGGCCTAAGAATACGAGATATATATGCTACTACATGATAACCCTACTAATGAAAGCAGACCAAGCCAGAACCTGATGCATCACAAAATACCACACAGCCTTGCCTAAATACTGGAAGTGGAAACACTGGCCTAGTATTCAACGAATGATTCAAATTGAAAAAATAACTCTTACATTTATCATCCCATGCAAACTTCACCCCCTTCCGAGTTAGATAAGTCATTGGAGATGCCAACATCGAGAATTCATTCATAAACCTGCGGTAATATCTAGCTAAACCTAAGAAGCATAAGATCTCAAATACATTTCGTAATAGCTCCCAAGTTATAAAAACCTTCACCTTCTCAGGATCAACTAATACACCCTGTTTAGTCACCACATTTCCCAAATATTTTCACTTCCTAAATCCAGAAATCACACTTTGAAAGCTTTGAATAAAGGCGGTGATATTTCAACAGAATCATAACTATTCTCAGATGATGCACATGATCCTCTATATAATTGGAGTAGATAATAATTTCATCCACAATGAATACCACAAGGGTATCCAGATTCACATGGAAAATATTGTTCATTAAGGCCATGAAAGCTGTAGGAGAATTTGTTAAACCAAATGGCATAACTAGATACTCACAGTGGCCATGCCTACTATGAAAGGTGGTTTTATGAATGTCAGATTCTTTTATCATCAACTAATGGTAACCAGATCAATGTTTTATCTTTGAAACCCACTTTTCCCCTTTCATATAATCAAATAGATTGTCAATCCATGGAAACATATATTTTTTTTAATTATTGTAACTCAATTGAGCTTTTGATAATCAACACATAAGTGAAGAGATCCATCATCCTTATTAACAAAGAGGACCGAAGCTTCCCAAGGATACACACTTGGATGAATAAATCCCTTTTAAAGAAGATCGTCTACCTGAGACATCAGATCTTTCAATTTTACTGGAGCCATTTGGTAAGAGGGGATACATACTGGTTTAGTTCCACGCACTAAGTAAATAGAAAACTAAACCTCTCTCACTAGTGAAAAATAATAAAAAACTAAGGAAACATGTTGGAAAACTCAACGATGAATGGAGGAAGATCACCACCCATTGAATATCACTCTAGATCAAAAGAAAAAACTGATATAACATTACCCAACTCTAGATAAGAAGGCCTGACTCTGCTTGACCTGGGTCCCATTCTCCTTGAATGACAAGTTGCACACCACAAGGCATAGTAAAGTAGACCCCTTGAAGATAACAATCAATTCAGGTTTTTTTAGAAATAAACCAATCCATTCTTAGTATGATTCTAAGAGATTTCATATTAATAACCAAAAAGCTCCAAGATAGCTCATCATCTACTAGAGGGAAGACACAAGTAAGAATACAGATACACTTCTCTCTTTTCGTACAATGGGGTGTAGTAATATCCATTTCACAAGATAGTTTCTCCATAAGATGATTAAATAGATTAACAATAAAGGTTTAAATAAAAGAGTGAGATGCACCAGTATCAAAAAGACAAGTCACTAATGATGAAGCAAGAGTAATGGTATCTCCCACAATCACTGGACCCATGTCTTCTTCCTCTAGATACAATAACACTATGTCAAGAAACATCATTCCATATTCCTAGGGATGGAACCCTTTTATCATATAAGAATTTTATTTCCCCATAGTTTTAGGAGGAGATGATGATCATCTCCCACTATTCATAGTAGAGAAGTGATAGAAGAACCTCTACAAGTTCCATGAATGTCTGTAGGTGCTACAGTTCTTAGGTGCCTCAGTGCATGCCCTCCTAGAATGTTGAGGCTTTCCACACTGATAACAAGTCAATAAAATTCTTCCTAAAGATGTAGGTGTTTTGGAATGACATTGTGATCGAAAAATACTATGAGGATCATTATACTTACATTTTCCTTTAATAGAACCAATGCTGCCACTAGGAGAAAAAATAACTCCCATCAACCCTGAATTCCCAACCAAGTCCATCTCACCCATCATCACCCTATCAAACACATAATCATAAGTGGGTAACATCAACAAGAAAACCTGAGAACAAATATCTGATCGAATTTCCAACTCGAACCATTGATCCTTAATCCTCTCATTAGATACTATCTCAGGTGAAAATTGCACTAGTTGAGCAAAGAGATTTGAATACTCAATCATAGTTTTCCCAACCAACTCAAGCTTGAAAAACTCCATAGCCTTAGACAACACCATCATCTATGGATATAACTGATTGGTGAAAAGAACCTTAAAATATTTCTACTGTAAGTCCTCATGTTTCCTTGTCGTCATCATCATGTCCCACCATCTATTGCTTGGTCCCTCCAGTATGAAGTTGGAATACATCACCCTGATAACTTCTGGTTCCTCCAAGAACTCCAACACAAGCTCAATCTTTCCCAACCATTCCTCACCATATTGGGATTAGTAGAGACTTTCAATAATGGTGGTTTTTAGTGAAGGAACTATTGATAATGATTCCGAAGAACATCCCCCCTAAGGATCCACAGTAGGATCTGATGTTCCCAATCAGGATCCAAGTATCACTGAGAGGGGGAGGGGGTGAATCAATGATATCTTTTTCTTTTTAAGTTTCACCTTTTTGAAACAACCTTCGCCTCTTGTTAAAGAGTTTCTTCCCTGCTGAACACACACATCCACATGAACACAAGATTTACAAGGTTCACTACTCAACAAGAGTAGCTACGTCCTTGGTATGGTACGGAAATAATACAGTACCACACAATCCACTAGAAAACAATCCTTTGATGTGGAATACAACGAGTAGGATATACCCTTAAACTCGTGCAGCACTTTGAAAACAATTCAATAGTGCGTGTGCTCCCTCTTAGCACAAATAGAATAACACAATGTTTCAGTGCTTCTTTACAATTAAACAGATGTATTCTCCGAAGTACAAATCTTCACTTTCTTACCCAGAAGCCGGTAAGAACTCTCTTGTGCACAACTGAATACGTGCGAAGACCCCAGATATTTCGCGCAGCCTTTAGGGTGCCTTGTGCGCAATTCAAATGGCTTGCGCGTAAAATCCCCTTTTGGCGCGACAAAACGTTTTCGCGCAACTTTCCTTTTACGCGCAACTTTTCCTTTTTTTCCCGCAACTCACTTAGCGTATAATTTACGCGCACCAGAGCTCGGGATTTCTTCTAAGTGTCGATAATAAACATCTAACAGGGATTAGCCTCATATTTATAGGCATTTTTGAACCCGCGCGAAAAACACTAATCCGCGCGTAGAACCTCCTCCATGCGCGTAAAAACTCTTTTATGCAACTTCATATTTCGCGCCATGCTTCAAGTTTTCGCGAACCTCATGCCTTTGCAATTTTTCATCTTTCTAACCATGAAGCACCAATTTCGCGCAAAATTCCGCACCGCGTTCCATATTGCGCGCAAACCCAATCTTTCCTGCAACATCAGATTTCGCGCACTGCTCCAATATTTCGCGCATTTTATGCCTTTGCCAATTTTTGATCTTCTGATCTCTAACCATCATTTGCGCGAAAACTTCATTCCTCAATTTCGCGCACCACGCCAATATTTCGCGCATCCCGCAGATTTTTCGCACAACCCGCAACTATTTCGCGCATCCCGCAGATATTGCGCGCACCACTTTTTTTTTGCGCGAAACGTGCCTAAATTTCCGCGCACTCCATTCCTTTGTCATTTTTCATAGTTCTGACCTAGAATAACTCTTTTGCACGTACAAACCATCTTCAATCTTATGCGCAACCTCCATTTCCAAGCACATTTCTTCATCTCCCGATTTTCCAGCCCTAAAATTTGGCAAACACTGGAAAACGACGCCACCTTAAACTGTGCTTTTCTGCCATCCCCAGATTGTCTATTGCTTTTCCATTTTATCTCTTTACTGCTTCCCATAACCATTATTCTGCTCTTATCACGAATCCCACTGTCGTGATATTTATCCTTTGATAGATCAGCTTAAGCATCGTCAGAGTTGCAATGGGAACTGAATCTTTCCTATCTTCCAGCAGCATCATTCCTTCCAATCAAAACATTATATGACTTGCATCATCATTTCTCCCCCTTTCCTTCATAAGGATTGCATCACAAGTTCTCCGAACTCATGATTTGTGTGAAATACATACCAGCAAAGCATCGTCTGATTTATGATCCTTCTACAAAGTGAATTGATTTATTGCCTTTGACAACAAAATACAACACTCTGCAAAAGCAAACTCTTCAAACGTTCATCTTCATTCAACCTGGTCCCAACAGGATCCAGAGCAGGAACTGGATGTGGTGCTTATCTTAGAGCTTGGACAATGCGCACAATCCCCACAACCAGATTTGGATCAACAAAACTATTTTCATGCTGAGGTTCAGTGGAATCCTTTTCCTGTATCTGATTCACACATCTTCTCGAAGGAATGATTCTACACAACATCATCATATAAAAGGAAAACATTATATTAACACTCAAACTGAGTAACAAGAGTAAATATTCTCAATATAAGGGACAACCATGATTTGGATTTAAACCTATCCAAATATCTATAGAGAAAATACTAGAAATAATCTAAAAGATGTATTTCCATAACCACCCCTAGCGACTTATGGTTTATTGGAGTGAGATCTGGCTAGGAACTTAATTGCAACTACCTCCTATGTCCTGAAAAGAGTTCAAAAATCCATACTGTCATCATGAAAAAAATATTAATAGTCTAGCTCTGATACCAATTTATCATGAACTAACCAGAGTGCCTTGGTAACCTAATAACCGATCAAGAACTGAAATGACTTGAAGTGTATTCTTGATCCCAACAAGTTGGCGACTAGCACCTGGAATCGTACAACTTACAATTGGGAACTATTTTTCACAAGAATATGGAAGAAAAAGATAAAAGATAATATGCATATCAATTGGAAAACTTAAATGGGAGTAAAAATACCAAAATACAATGAGACATCAAATCCAAATTACTACATTCCAAAGTAATATATAGGTAAATATCCCCAAGGTCCCTAAGTAAACAATTCGCAAGTCGAAAGCTTAACAGCTGGATCCACCTCCAAGAGATCCATTCCCTTTGCTCGAGCCCAGAAAATGAAATTCTAAAAACACCAGAAGGAAAAATTATGCTGTGAGCCTAGGCTTAGTAGGATACCCCCAAAGATTCCATAATAGATGAAAAATATAGAATATCCAAATAAAATCTTTCATTTTTTCAGAAAAAACATGTTTTTCAATTTAAAATTATATATAAAAAACCTTTCTATACATGTTCAAAATGATGGAAAATACATTCAAATAACAAGATTTACATTACAAGAGATGGAATATTTCCAAAACAATGGGTTATGTAAAATATTTATATACAATTGTTTATATAAATTCAATAGACATGAAAAGTAGTTTAATCAACATTTTCATACATTTATATCTCAAATAAACATTAAAAAGAGAACAACATGATCATATACGAAAAAGGTACGATAGTATTAACCAACTATAGTATTTATCACTCTCTAAGTGAAATTAGAAAAATGTGCATACACATGTCCCTATAAAACTGGCCAAAGTAGACTCATCACCAACCCATCAAGGATGTGTCCCCCTTTCGGAATGTTTTAGAACGTTGTAATAGCATTGAGTGTATCCAAATAACTCAGCAACGACCTAAGGCTTGAATGCGATCTTACATGTTGGGAGAAATATTTTAAGACTTCTTACAATATGATCAATCCCATTCTTAAATTTCAACAATTCCAATTTCATTCCATTTAAAACCAAAATAGATTTTATTAAATAACATGACTTTTTTACATGATAATACCACTGGGTTTCTATCAAATAATTTTAATCCATTTTAATGATATAGAAATCCATTCAAAACCAAATTTCATAATTTTCAAAATTCATTTTCACAATTAATCTGAACAAATTATTTGAAAACATTCCCATCAAAATCCACCATTTAAATTCAATAATTTAAATCAACCAATTTCCATAAAAACTCCCAAATTCAATAGAATTAATGGTTATCCAAATTTTTGTTCCATAACCATTTAAAATACTCAAATTAAATTTAATTAGGTTTTATTCAAGCAATTGTAATCATATTTAAGAAATTGAATTTAAATAAACAATTTAAATAAACCAAGAAAATCAAATTTAATCAATTTGGAAAATTAGAATGAAACCAACTACCTATTTTCCAAAGAATGATACTCACATTGGTAGCCATCAATGAGAAGGAAGCTGAAAAAGATCTTGAAACTCATCTTGGGAATCGTACCGCATGAAAAATGATGATGAAAATCTGATCGGATTGATCCAGAAGGTGGTGCACCTCTAAAAATCAACTAGGGAAAGTCTATGGATGTGATCCACGCAGTCTGAAAAAAATAGACTGAGTGGTACTAGCAAAAGCATTACTTTAGTTTAGGTGTGGGCCGATTCATGACATATACCGAAGTGTCACGACCTGTAGGCCACGATAGATATGTATACCGAAAACCCTATATCCTCAGATTGAAAACCCAATATTTAAACCCTACAAGACATGTACCTTATGTACACGATGTGTACTAGCTCATGACATGATCTCCCCATTCACGACCTGAAATGATCACCAAGGACACGATGTGTACTTTAGGTACATGGTGTGTACCTATTCTTATATCTACAGTAAACATAGAAAAACACATAAATGGATTTTTTAATTAAAATGGAACATAGAAAAGGTGTAAAACTTAAATGACCAAAGTAATGAGATGTTACAGGGACGGTTATATTAATGGGTTAGTTTAGAATTTTCATCATCTTTCTTATTGTTCTCCTTTTGGATTGATAGATTGTATTGTCACTTTCTCCCCTCTTTCATCCCCCTCAATTTTGTGCCAGAATATAAATTTTTTATGAAAACATTATCATGGAAAATGATTCCCACTTAATCATGGATGTTATTGAAAATTCATGAGTAATTTCTATATTTCATGTTGTTTTAACATTAAAAACAATTCTGATGAAATGTGAATTTCATCCAGAATTCAATACTGTGTTGTGACTTTATATTGAAATTAGTTTTTTGTTGATGATATAAATGGTTGTATCATTTTGAAACATTTTAGAAAAATAGTACTATTTGTTTGAATAATTTAAGGGAAAACTGTTTCACTTAATCTCACCACACATCTTTGCACCCAACCATGAAGTCTGAATATTAATTACATAATAAAAGATAAATATAAGTTAGTTTAATTTTTCTCTACCTTAAAAAATTCTTTTAACATATGTTTGTTCCTTATCTGATCTATTTTATTACTATACCATATTGACCTATGCGTTTTTACCTGTAATATGATTGTTGTACGCCCTCAAAAAAACCAAGAAAAAAACAAATAATAATAAAAAAACATTGAAGGGAGTGATGAAATGTAAAACATATAAGTATGTCTAGGTTTAGAGATTATGGTTTTACTGTTGGGAATAATTAATTGAGTGTGTCTTGAAATTAGATGGAAAATAATGTAGGTCAAGTTCGGTGGAAAGGATCTTGTAAGTAGACAATTTTTAAAATAACTTATATTTAATCGATAGAAAGTGGAAAGAATAGAATGAAATGGTTTTCCCACACACACATGGAGAATTAGTGACATGATTAAATTTTGAATAATTTTGTTCTATTTTTAGAATTCATCTCTTGGAATTTTGTTCTGATAAAATTTTTGAGACATCCTTTTCCATTATTACTGAGGATAACTGCCTTGTTTGATTTTGGATTTGATAACATTTCTATCAGGAATTAGATTTTCATTTATTGTAAAATATTTATGAATTTTCAAATATCTACATGCATAATTTTAGAAAATATGACTTTTTCAAGGAGTGAAAATGTTTTGCTGTGGGGGTGTTTTCGCACCACAATTCATTGATTCATTTTCACCCTTACACCACTTTGTTTAACAAGTTTTGTATTGAAAATTATTCAAATAATAAAAAATTCACACAATTTTTTAATAAATTATTTTTTTATCACTGTTAAAAATGGAAAATGTTACTTTTTTGATAATTTCATTGATGGTTGATGTGATTTGGAGGGCCCATGATGATGTTAAAGAAAATTGGGCCAAACTGCATAGGATCCAAGAACACCAGTGGAATAAACCACACACATTTAATAAAACAACCATACAAATTGGATGATATTTTAAGTGATGGTCAGAAATTAAATTTGATACATTTAATATAGAGAAACACAAGACTCATTCATCCATATGATAGCCCATTCGGACTATCTATCCATGCCACCGAATCTTCTTGGAGTCAAAAAGTGGGTTTTGTATTTCATCCATATCTCTGGCTATGATTGTCCAAATGGTTCCAAATATTCATTGGATATCTTAATGAGGTGGGGTATAATATTTTTGCTTTGTAAAAATTAATATAAGTCTTTATGTACATTGAAGCCCATGGTCCATGTGGTTTTTTGAAATCAAGGTGCCAAAAATCACCTACCAAATTTCATATAAATTGGCACCTTAGGCTCCCCATGTTAATGATTTTCTAGGAGGAAAAGATTTGGTATTTTGGATACCAAAATGAGCCATCTCCTCATACATGAATTTATAGAGGAACCTAACCTCATATGGGGGGATCAATGATGAATGAGAAGTTCGATCCGAGCCTCCTCCTCCTCTCGATGGCGGGTTAAATGGCGGTGGATCATTTCAAGGGAGAAGAACAAACTTTGTCACATTTTCTTCAACTAGTTTTTTGAAATTTGTGTGTTGAATATTTCACTTATGTTTAATTATTATTTTCTTCTTCTATAAATATATTTATTTTGTTATAATTTAGTGAAACACATTTTATTTTCAACATTGATTGGGTTCATATTTTATGTTGGGATCTTTGGTTGTTCTGATTGGAAAAGACAAGAATCCTCTTTCTCTCACACATACATGAGATATCAGTATGATTTGGTATCCCTTTTCTATGTTGTATAACCAAACCATGAAAACATGATTGTTGTGGAAAGGGGTTATTCTTTGAGAATCATTTTAAGAGGCAAGAGGGATGTTGAGATATTGAAAACCTTCTGCTAGAGGAATAAATGAAACCATATTAAATTTTCATAACAATGAAATATAAAAGATTTTTAGTGAACTTGAAATGATATCCTTATCTCGTAATTCTAAAACACCACCTTTATTTATCAACTATTAGTCTCTTTAAATCAAGTCAATTTTCTTAAAAATGTTTTCAAAACCACCCATATTTTGTTCATTTTTATTAAAAATTTCACACTATAAACTACAAATGATATTTGAGATATGACATAGGGTATTCTCTATACTATAAATAAACCATAAAAACATAATCAATTTGATGTGTCACAACAACGCGTTTAATAACACCCCAATGAAATGTAGTGGAATGTGATAAATGTTCTTGTGAACCTATAAAATGTTTTATTATTATGTGATGTGTGATTGGTTATGGTTTTTAATTGTCAGGGTAGTGGGTGGAATTTGGTTGTATAGTGGGATGTAATGGGTGTGGTATGATTATGCAGTTGGACTATGAAACTGGTTGTGTTGTAATGTGTTGCTGGTTGTGGTTGTGAGTTGGGGGTTGTTTTGGTTGGTTTGGTGGTTTGGGCTGGATGACATGAAGAAGGATAATAGTGATTGATATCGGTAATTATCCAATAGATTTTCTATGAATAATAACTATAAATATCCACATTGTCACTTGATGATTTTTATGATATGTGCAATGGATGTGTGTTAAATATAGAGGTATGGTGTAGTTGTGTTAATTTATCAGGGATCATCAAAGTCTAAATAGATGTTTCGGTTTAATTTGATATGTGTTTTGCCATAATAGTTTACTGGTAAGTGTTAATGGTAAATAAATGAATATTAATGGAATGGTTTGAAATGGTAAAATACGAAGAATGTCTAAGTGATAATTAAAGACTGAAAATGAATCATATCTTGTGTTCACTATGTGTGGACTAATGCATTTAGAGTTTGCATTAAAAGTGACAGTGTTGTGAGATTGCTTATTTGTTTGTAAACCCATAGGTTGGGATCAAGTGTTTGATACTATAAATATATTTATATATTATTTTTTATTTCTATACACACCCCACCCTTGTTTATCATTAGGTTCTAAACACCCGCATCACCACCCAGGGGTGTTTTCCCAACATTCGGTGAGGAGTCTAGATGGATGGGTACTCGCTCGTTTCCACTCTCTCTTCCACGAGAGGTAGGTATGGAAAATTATGTGATGGTTGGAGGTCTATAAATGATATATATAGTGGTTGTGATGGCACAAGTGGATTTGGGTGTGATTTGATAACCAAGTTGTTTGCAGGTGATGTGGTTTATATTGTCCCAGGTGTCTTCGAGATGAGATATGATTTACAAGGTATCTTCGTGACAAGATGTGATGTGACGTGATGTACGGACAAGGTTTTTGCTGGAAGGATGTGTTTTTAGGCCTAGGTGTGTGTGTGTGGGGGGGTGTGTTGTGTGGCCTAGTTGTGTGCAGGAGGGATGTGTCTTGAGACATAGTTGTGTGTGGGGAGGATGTTTTTTGTGTCCCAGGTGTATGGGGGAAGGATGTGATGTGGTATGCAGAACGGATGGGAGTGCTAGGATTTATAATGTTTGATGAGATTGGCATACCAATGGGAAAGTGGTTCAGGGTACCCTATCATTTATGGGATTTATAAAATATTATATTACATGACTCATGTTACTTGGTAACATTCCCTGGTGAGATTATGATGGTTATTATACATATTTAGGCGATTTTTTCCTTCTACTTTTTTTACACAGGATCATTAGTATGCTTCATTAACATGTGCATGAGAGACTTTGGTTTTCTAAATGAGTATGCTTTTATTCTCACCCAACATTTATAAAACTATTTTTAGGTTTCTATGAGGATTTCGTGGACTATGCTGGAAATTACTAGCTCAGAACATTTGACAACTATTGTCTCACTGCCTTAACTTTTTTTGGGGTATTTAATTTTTAGACTTTATTATATATTTATCCACTATATGTTTTTTATCAATGTGGGATGGTTTTTGGATTTATCTTTTTTATTATTTCTTGGAGTTTTTTGGATGATTCATTATATATCCCAATCCTATTATATTATAAAGGGCAATGCCTCCCATATTGTGAGATTTAAAAACACTGTACTAGTCACCAAATCGAGGCCTACTAGAGGTGGGAATTGGGGTTAATTATCTCTCTTTCCTCATTATGGTGTCTTTGGAGGGAGTGGGTTGTGACATAGTGGTATCATTGGTGATTGTTGAGAGATAAGATGGAATTGGAGTTAGGCACAATAAGGATTTCATGGGAAGGTATGGAAATAGTTCCAGTTGACCTTCGTTAATGTCATAGTCTATGAAAAATAGATAGTACGCATGATTTTATGGCCCCCTTTGATCTAGTGCATAGGATCTGAGAATTATTGAGAAACCAATTAATGTGGACCCACTTGCAGGGTAGATACCTAGGAATGGTACAATATCATAATGACATATGTTCTTATTTGTGTTTTATTTTTTTGGGATGTATAAAATGTATAAAATAAATAAAATGAATGAAAATAAATCCCAATGAAAATCCATACTACATGACTGAGGAAATCATTGATTTCATTTCATCTATGTCTCTTGGCCATAGTCCCCATGTGTCTTAGGCAGTGGAGGTTAAGAAGGGTAATCTGGTTGATCTTTATAGGTTTGATCCAGTTAAGGATTATGATCAGTAGTTGAGGATGTTTCGTGATTTCTAGAAATAGGATATTGGAATGTTTTAGGGAAGTGTTTCAGATGTGGAGACAGAGAGACGATTGGAGGATCTTGAGATCTCATTTAGTTTAATCAAAGCTCTGAAGTAGTATTGGGTTATTATGGGAGTAAGTCAGATGCAGGAAGCTGGCATAAGTGGTGGACACTGTATCTATGAGAGATAATGGAGGAAGATGTTCTGATGGTATAATTACATAAGGGTTTCTATGAAGAGTTCCTTTCATCAACCATTAATGTATTAAAGAGGAAGGATATTATCTCTCTTTAGTAAGAGATCATGTTAGTTTGGGAAATGGGAATCGAGTTCAAGGACCTACTATATTTTTTCATAGACCTTTTTCAAGATGTTTCATATTGTGTGAGAGGTCTTGAGGAGGCACTCCGTCCTTCTATCTAGTATGATGTTAATTTCTTTTAGATTTCCAATATATTTAATGGTTTAGTAGATAGAATGGGTGATAAATATAATGCAATCAAAAATAGCTACACCATGAGAGGGGAGCTAGAAAAGTTCTTCTAGAGGAAGAGTTGTTAGGTGTAGATCTTGGTGGAAGGACCTCTGAGGTATCTAATGGAAGGGAGTCGACCTCAGAAGCTTCCATTCTGTCCATCTAGTGCCAATAGTTTTCATTCTTTTCATAGGATCTTTGTTCCATTGTGTTTTGGTTGTGAGGATTTTTTTTAATCACCATATCCAATTCACTATAGTTTCTTAAGATCAATTTAGCATAGGTGGATAGTATTAGAACCATCCTCAGTCGCAATTTTATGTGAGACCATTTCTGTAGCAGGGAAAGCTAGATTTTTCTCCACTAAGGGGATATGGAGCTGGTAGAGGCCAACCCCAGGATGTTCCTTGTGTTCAGGGACCACAACCTTATCATGGACATGGTGGTGGTCATTAGTAAAGAGGAATAAGATATGGGCGTTTACTATTGCACATAGTGGAGGCATTAGTTCAAGAGGGGATATAGATCATAAGATGTATGATTAGTTTGTCTACCACCCATTTTTTTCTTGTTTGATTCAAGATCTTCAAACTCAAATATTTCACCCATTATAACTCATGCTCTAGGAATGTACATCGAGAGGCTTCTCGTGCCCCTGGTGTTGAGTACGCCAGTCAGAGTCCATAGAAGCTTGTTTGATGTGTTTAGGTGGGGGTGTAGACTGATGATGGGACTGCATCAGTCCCATGGGAATCTCTTCTTGCTATAGATACTACCATACCATGTCATTATCAACATCAACTATTTGTATTATCTTCATTCTATTATCGACTACTTTTGAAGGAGATCCATGTTTTTTGATATGGATGGACAACATGTGGTTTTCATTAGAGAGCAGGCCTTCTAGGTGGGCAGTCGGCATGTGGAGCCCCTTCATTCCTTGTTGGCTAAGCTATAAATGGAATTAGTGGAAATTGAGATAGTAAGATGTTCCCAGGGTCATTGTGGAGTTCTTGGATTTTTTCCCCAAGGAGGTTTTGACGCTACCCCTTTTGGTGATGTTGAGTTCAGGATAAAATTTCAGCCCGATGCTTCTCTGATTTTGATGGATCCTTATAAGATGGAACCTTCTGAGTTGTGGGTGTTGAGAATTTAGATAGGTCATCTAATGCATAAGGGTTTTATCCAGCCTAATGTGTCATTATGGGGGTGCTCTAGTATTGTTTTCCAAGAAGGAGGATGATAGTATGAAGTTATTTATAGATTAATTTAGGTTTAATCATGTGATGGTTAAGAACCATTACCTTATTATGAGTATATAAGATATTTGTAAACTAGTTGGTAGGGGTGAGTTTTTTTTTGATATTGATCGACGGTATGGATATCACTAGTTGAGGGTGAAGGTGGGTGATATTCTGAAGATCGCCTTCAGATGCTGGTATAAGAACTTCCAGTTTGTAGACATGACATTTGGCATTATGAATTCCCCATCTATGTTCATTAAGCTTATGAAATCTGAATTCTTTGAGTTCTTATAATGGTAATTCATCGTATTCATTGATGATATCTTAATCTACTCAAAATCCTAGTAGGAGCATGTTGAGCAACCCAAAACTATCTTGTAGGTTCTTTAATGCCAACGGTTATATGGAATGTTATCCAAGTGTATGTTTTGGACACATGTGGTGCATTTCCCTGGACATGTGGTTTCTCAGTGGGGTTGTGGCAGTAGAACCATTGAAGGTTAAAGTAGTTGTTTCTTGGGAGAACCCAAGAACATGGTATAGTTTTAGAGTTTCCTTGGCCTTAGAGTATATTATCAGATTTTTTCCCTAATTTTCGTCTCTCTTGATGGCTTTAACAAGGAAAGACAAAGATTTTATATGGATTGATAAGTTTTAGGTAGAATTTGGTTACCTAAATGGGATGTTTTTTAGAAGTCTAGTGCTCCCATTTTCTGAGAAAGGGGTGATGTTTGAGGTGTTTTGTAGCAGTTCATGTTAGGTCTTGGGATTCATGTTGATGTAGTAGTGAGAAGTAATCTCTTATGGGTTGTTTCCGACACTTTTGTCAGGGTGCACATCCATCTGTTGAGGAAGCTCTGATTTTTGCCCTGTATTCCCACTTTCCAAATGTGGGCGACATCCACCACTTATTCAGGGACATTTTCTACATGATCAGAACGGGATGATGGTATGTCTTTTCCTTCTTATGTGGATTCCTCCTCAAAACATGTCACCTAGTCTTTGTCAACATTATAGATTAATACATTGTTCATGAATCTCATTCCAAGTGTCATATATTTTTGGATGCCAGTTAATTACACTGCTTATATGAGGACAGTACAAGGGGTCATGTTAGGGAAGAAAACATCAATCAGGGGAGTAGTCACGTTGGACATCACTGGTGTGACTGGAAATTGAAACCCTGATGCATCTGGGTTTCATTCCCTTATAATAGGGCTTCTTGAGGGATCAAAATCCAGAGTCATCACACGTCGAGTGCAGGGAATATTAGTCCATAGGCATGGATCTGCGGTTTTCCTTAGCATCCCATATTTAAAAAATGGTATGTCGTGAGTTTAACGTCTTCTAAAGACAGATCAGACTGATTAGAACACTTACAGGAGTGGATCATATGGGTGCATCCCCAAGAGGGATCACCTAGGGGGTTTACCAGATGACTGGATCAGAACATCCAATGAATATGGATTTGAGGATGCTTGGGTCTCTATAAAGGGTACTCTATGGTTTATTGATGGATGGGATTGATCCGCATGGAGGTTTCCTACATATCCCATCTAGAAGATAGGGGTCGAAACCCTTGTAGTTTGAAGGGAAAATCAAGAAATTGAGGTTTACACAAAGGATAGAGACCTGAGGGCATTTCAGGGCTTAAACATGGTTAGCAGCCTGAGTACTGCTATGATCAATGTGAAAGTTGATGACATGATCTCAGCAGGATGTGGCGGCCCAGGTAAAGTAAGGATGGATGATGAATGGTTTGGTGAAGTTGATGGATAATGATATGGAACTGTCGTGAAGGTGATGTAGTGTTGGTCTTGAACGCCAGATAGGATTCCTACGTATACCTATGGATGGGAATCAATTTCTGCATAGTTCAGTTGGGTGATGGGATGCCCGAGGAAGTGGGCCGTGAGAATGGACCCATTTATGGGACCCAGAGGAAGTGAAACCTCTAGGTTGGGGAATGAACTTCCCGAAACTCAAAGGCTTAGTGGAGAGATCATCATGGGATATGAGTGATGGGTTTGAACCTCAGGGAGGCTTCCTACGTATCTTTATGGCATGGAATCAATGACCACATAGTTTAGTATGGGGCATGGAATCAAGGTTTGTGCATAAGACAACGACCTGATGACATGATGAGGCTTACGCGTGGTTAGAGTCCCATGAGATGGTATGACGCCACTGGGATAGACCAAAGATGTGGATCCCAATAGGGAGGACATCAAAATTTACTAGTTTTGGGGGATGAACCTCAGGAAGGCTTCCTACATACCCTATGTAGGAGACTAGGATCAAACCCACATACTTCATATGGTATTGGGGACTACAACAACATACTATTGGTTGTGGACCACAATGGATTACTACCGATTGGGGATGAAAAAAAATTATCATCTGTTGGGTACTACAACGGCTTATTGTCAGTTGGGATTCAACATCCTAGAGGCTTCTTATGCACTCATTCTAGGAAACATGAATCAAAACCCACTTAGTTCGAACAAGTATAGTTTAGTGTCATGCAGGACAATAATGGGGAATATAGTTTAACGTCATGCATGATGAGGGTAAACAGATGTGGAGTCATCGAGACAAATGAGTGATGGTCTTGAACCTCAGAGAGGATTTCTACACACCTTGATCGAAAATAGGCAAGGATCAACATCCATGTAGTTCGGAAGGGGGGATTGGGGCTTACACACTATGGAGGACCTTGATGAATGCCATGGTCGGTCCTTACTCTAATCCCATGGGAGTCATACACAATGTGAGAAACAAGAGGCAACAGAGACCTGACGATCACGTCATGAAAGGTGCATCCATGAGGAATAGAGTAGGGCATACACATGGTAAGCGGCCCAGGGAGATGGAGATTGGGACTTTCTCCAGGATGGAGGCCTGATGGAGATAAATCTAAAAGGGAGAGGTACATGGTAACAAAGGTCCTTATGCCCATCTCTTATCTATAATTATTGCATCGAAGAAAAAATGAGGAACAAAGTTGATACCTCATGCAAGAAAGGATAGGGGATTAAAAAAGATGGTTTCCCTACCCCACAGACAGATGTTGTTCCAGAAAAGAGGCCCCCATTCCATGTGAGGAAGATCTCCCTCCCAGGAAGACCAGTGGGAATGGAGAATGTATGATATGGGGAACCCTGCATACATTACATAGGGGAGGACACAGTTTAACATCATGTTCTGAGGAAAATGGTGCCTGACAGTTTAACGTCCTCCAGGTCAGACGAGGTGAGTTCACTCCTCACCCCTAAGACTAACATAAATGATACCCACCCTCCCATGGGGAAGGGAAGGAATCTAAAATTCCATGTAAATACGGGGTTGTGGAGTGATCCATTGGGGGGGGGCTCATATTATCTTGGCCATGGGAAGAAGCAATATCCGTTAGTAGGCCTATGTGAAGAAGCATGAGGAGAAGTAACTCAATATGATGTACCACCCAAGGGACCTTGAATTCACTTCATACAAACCTGGAGGGTCATATCTGTGAAGGGTTTGTGAAGAAAATGGGTTTACAGGAAGGGACATTGCGAAGCTCTGGTGCTTCACAGGGTGGAGGGAGTCCACGAAGGGGTATGCTTTGCGAAGTAGAGTGGCCAAGACTAGGAATGGGGTGTACATGCGTATAAAGGGTGCTTCACAAAGTTCAAGTGCTTTAGTGGAGTAAAACCTCATGGATCATGGGGACCTTGCAAAGCGTGACATTGCAATGTTATGAACTTCCCAAAGCACAGTTTCCCTACCTTGAAATATGGTTTATATGTGCATGGAAGATACATTGCAAAGCATGAGTTCTTAGAGAAGACCCAAGTTCCCTTAGAGAGATCCTTCCTTTTCAGGGGCCCTTGGGTTCTGCCAAGGGAATCCCTTCTTGAATAGGGGTTGTATTTTAGCTAATGATAAGATATTTCGAAATGCTCAAATACCTTGAAGAGATCATTTTTATCAATGCTTCAAAGAGAGGAGGTTGTTTCAAAATTTAAGAGATGAGAAGGAGAAAGGTCATAGGTATCCATCATTTGGGACCGATGTAAGTCTGGTATTTTTATGTAAGAGGTGGCGCGAAGCTCGAAAAGCTCATTGTGAAGCCACGTTTTACTTTTTGATCGGCCACAGATTGTGTCATGTTTTTTTAACTGAGGAGTCGACCGTCATCCCCTCCATTGCATAGAGGTCTCCTTAATTCCTTCCACGGTGCTCGCATAAGATTCCCTCAATTTCCAAGGGATCATAGAGACGATCTGGTTCTCTCTGTGGCACGAAGGTCCCCATTAATTTCATCATAACTGTAGAGCCTTCCACCTCTTTTACTCTGCATCGATCACAGAGGGGGATTCCGGTTTGCGTCGATCGCGATGCTGGGGGGATCCGCAAAGGTTCTTCGCAAAGTAGCCCCTTTGGCCTTGATGTTCTCTTTTCCAATTGTTTCCTCTTCACATATTTTGGGGCTAACAAATGCCCCCCCTCAAACATTGATCCGAGGAGAAAATGATGGTCTATGTATAAGGGTAAATTTCCAAATTTTTTAGCCTAATCGCAATGCAATATCACAGAGCAGGGATGCGATGCGGAGATACGATGTGTGGGTTAAGAATGCAGCGATGCTAACCTTGTACAAGCATACTGCGATGCTTCGAGTTCATTAAAAATAAGTAGTGGAGGGTGACCCTTATTTTATCCTTACTCCTCTCTACATGTTTTTGTTTGTTCTCTCGATTCATGAATCTATGCACGCTCTATAACCATTCGTTGCAAATCGGGTCCTTTCTGCTATGCAGTACATAGCGAGTCTTCCGACTCTACGATTGTTAACTCTACGAATTCTGTTTGTGAGGTCTATGGTAGGGATTTGCATCATGCGTTTGTGACTAAGCTCTATGATCATGGTCTGTGATGGAGCTCTGCGATCCAGGACAAAATATTCAAAAACATTGAGATGGAATGGCTCACCAAGAAACTTTTTTTGGGGGGGGGGGTCCTTGTAGATGTTACCTAGAGGAAAGAGATGGATGATAACCTGGGGATGAGGGAATGCATGCAGATCCATTTGGACCATGAATCCTAGGTGGAGATATTGTCATACAACCATAATAACTACCCCCTATGAAAAATATTTCCCCTATAATGCTTTGGTCTAAGAGATGATGTTATCTTCCCCCAAGCGAGCAGGGACGAGCCAATCTACTAGTTCAGGATCACGTCGTGCCAACGACAATGGTTTAGGGAGGCCGAAGGTCATACATGGTAGGATTATACACCCATAAATTCCAAATGTTTTTATAATAATGTAAAAAAAAATTTTGGGATGGTTTTACAACTAGAGGTATCTCCCCCGCAGTATAACACCATTCTGAAGACGTCCTTAGTGAACCTGGAGAGGGGATAGACCAATGAGTGGGTCCTGCTCCAAGGTGGAAATTTCACAGATGATTGTGCATGGGCCTACTAGGTTTATTACTCCTTCAAGGATTTTGGAGAATAGATGAGTTTAGTGGGCCAGTATAAGGCAACATGGGCTTCCCAGTTCCACATTTACCAGCTGAAGAAATTGATACCAGGGTTTTTGGCCAGGTGATCGTTGATAACCAACAATTTTTATTTTCACCATGGGGAGGTCGATATCAACTTTTGGGACCTCCACAACATCTCTATAATTTCAATATTGTGGGTGATATATGATGAATTCCCCCCCATCCCTAATACATAGGAGGACCCGAAGTAGATGTCACTGATAGAAAGGGTATTTATGGGATTGGTTCATGGAGAGGAAAAGTAGTCAGTGAGGAATGTCCACATCAAGTGGTAGTTCAACAAGTTCTTGAATTCCCCTGTGGACGAGATTTTTCTTGTGAGGCCTCCCACTTTACTGAAGGTGGTGCAGCATAGAAAATAGCACTCCTACTGGCATCTCTTTGAGGACAGCTAGTGGCAGACATGGGGATTCAGTATCAGCACAGAGCAGAAACCTGTTGTTAGGTTGGCTGCATTCATTTCGGTGCTCATTTTCTGCTAGATTCTTCCAGTAAGTGACACAAACATGGCTGTGCAGTTGAGAACTTTTATCAAGGAGTCCATGTTGGTGATGGGGGATTAGGTCAATCTGGGGACCCCGATGCTGGCTAAGATGTAAAAAATGATGTGGCATATCAGCGAGGGGAATAAGCGACATAGGGTGTGCCGGCCGCTCCAACTTTTGTATGGATGGATAACAGTTTATATGGGCATCTACGAATACCCAAATACCATTTCTCCTCTAGTTTCAGACTTCTGACTAGCTATTATGAACCTAGTGGGAGAGTTTTCTAACCATGATGACCTCACCACTAGTGTTCAACCAGCTTTGGAAGGTAGACGAGTTCGACTTCCATCTGTTCCCATTTCAAACAGGTGTGTTCAATGATGATGGCCAAGGATTGGATGAACATCAGTCCTACCTCCTATCTTTCCGGGATGGTGTCCTAGTGGTGTGGGTTGACTGCGAGCCTCTCTATGAGTCGTACACCTAGCACTGCTTCGTGAGGCAATTTCGGTGCTTTCAAAGGCTCACCACATAGGTCTACATGGGGGTACGCCCTGAGAACCATCATTGTGTGATGAGGAATATTTGGATCATGTTCACATGAGAGGATGGGAAGATGAAAAATTAGCTACATCCTCCTACAACTGTCTATGGGCAAGTGAAGGAGTATGCCAAGAGTTGAGAGGCAGCCTACCCGAGGGAGATGCTGAAGCGACGAACCATACGTGCTAGTGATGGGGTGCCTCCTCAACCTTGAGGTTCATGACAGAAGGCAGAAATAACATCCCGTGGTGGAGGGGCTGCATTAGCGGTGAGGCCCACACCAACCGAGAGGCAGGTGACATCAGTGGGCCCGATGGTCCGAGGGTAGAAAAATCATCTATAGGGCAGGCCACCTAGGGGGTTCTGTAGGATACCCACTCAGACTCTGGATAAGTGGATGAGCCACATATATATTCTTGAGGATGTTGTCTTCCTAGAGGCTTATGACATATGGGATGTCAAAATACAGTTCCCCAACCCTTCCCCAATGTGGAACCCTCTAAACCATCTCGGGATGGATTTTTTGGCGATTGGTCCTTCTAGTGTCGGCTTTGCGGTATCACAAGTGGAGGGGGAGAAGTACATCTCTAAGCTAGAGGACATCGTGTACTCTTAGGGTGCTCCGTGTCCAATTAAGGATCAGGTGAAAGTGATTCTCAGTCAAACAGTCCCTCCAATACCATATTCCGCTGACATGAGCTAGTTCTTCCCACTACCGGAAGAATCAAGAGGGTCCTCTTGGGGGAAGAGGCTGGTAGAGGGAGCCCTCCAGAGGAATGTGAGGTTTCCAACTCAGATCTGAAGCTGGAAGAGTTTGCAGAGACTCTTGAGGAAAAACCTAAACCATCTTTTTATAATCCTCATGTAGGTCATTTATGACTTCTCAACTAACATTTGACTTGTATAGGAGGGTCTTAGAAATAAAACCTGATCTCACGCAATAGTAGATGCTGCTGTGGGAATATTGGGATTTGTACCTGTAATGATGACGATTACCATGCCTAGTAGGGATGTGACACCCATGGTGGTTCTCTGAGAGTCTTAAGATTTCCCAATCATATATAGAGGTCCACACCTCAGGGTTCTTTTGGCAATAACACAGGGGATAGAAGAATTGTTTGATCACTATATTTATTATTCACAGAATCCTTAACTGTCATCCATTGATCAGATCAAATGATGTCTATGTACTCTCACATGTACAGTTATTAAAATGGCATGGGACATATTGGAGAGGATGACTGGGGCCCCTGTAAATGATTTTTCTAGGGAAATGTCGGTGGTCGTGGAAGCGGATGCCCATACTGACCATGCCACAGTGCTCTCGATCATTTTTGATACCATTAGTGAGACCGAACCTGAAATCATCGATGTTGAATCCAATGATGGGGATTAGTCACATGACATGTGATCTAGCCTACCCGACCAGACACTAGATTAGAAACATACTGATGAGTTTCTGTAGGCATTCCCCACATATGAACTTAGCAACCCTAAGGACTAAGATGAGACAACTTTCGATGAAATGGAGAGTAAGGTCATATATTTCTTGTCATGGAAGCTGATAAGCCACTTTATTGGAGACACCCCACAAGCGAAATGGATAGACCAGATGGGGATGATTCATTAACTATTATGAAAACTATGTGATGGAGGTGAGGATGCCTAGTGTCCTCATATGCTCATATGAGATTTCATGGAAGTGAAGATACGAGATTATGTCAATGGCCTCAGTGTGGACTGGAAGCGGAGGAAGTAAGTGAACATCAAGAGGCTCCAGGAGGCCGAAAATGAGATCTAGTGGTGAGGGAATGGGCCAATGAGTATCCTGATTTCCTCAACACGCAATCAGGGCTCATATGGTAGCTGGATGCCCAACTAGCTGAGGATGAAAAATAGATGAGACGATCCTATGAAGAGATGGATATTATCCAAGTTTATGAGGGTTGGGCTCGAATCGAAGATGATGAAATATTCCCCATTTCTATCTAGGAGGAGCATGAGATTAACAGGCGACAGCATATCTTGGATGCCATAAGCCAGTGAGTGGAAAAGTTGGAATGCTCCATTGAAGATGCCAACCCATCTATGGTATGGGTAATCATTGGGCAGTGTAATGTGTGTAAACTCATAAATTTACATTCATGCTTTACTTTCTTATGATGATTGCATGCGTGAGTTCCACTATTTGTATTGGTTTGCTGCATTTCCATCACATTCTTGGAATATATAGAGATGAATCCCTAAGCTCACGTTGATCATGCATGATGTGAGAAACAAGGGATCACCTCATCCTTATTCCATTTGAATATGGAGTTTCAACCAGGCTCTGTGCATCAGGGGTCTGAAAAACCAGTCAGGATTTCTGAGAAGAAAGAGGGAGGCCGGACAGGAGACGGATGTTCTTGGAGTAGTCAAATTTCTGCTTTCTCAACGTTCTCTAGTACACGAGCATGGTAACTCTAGGGGTGTTAGAATCAATCCGAACATAAGGGATTGGAAAGATTTGAATCAAAACACACAAACTTCGGAACACTGTAGGGATGGAATTCTAATGAATGGGTAACTATTGATTGTGTTCAAAACATAGTATCCTTATTGCGTCAGCCTGAGACGAGGATAACAAATGAGGGTCAACCACTGACCATGTTCAAAATAGGGTTTCAGGCTCAAAATGTCATTCATTAGTATTCTAGAATGTTATCACATGAAAGTAGGTGATCCATAGGCTGAGCATACATACTATTAGGGGGATCCTTCAGGTATAAAATAGGATGAGGATCTGAATAACGGGAACACAATGCATGGAGGGTGGAGTGATGGTATGTTCTAATGGAGTCCAACACTCTCAATATTATGCCACCGTGATGTAAATACATTAGGTGGGAACATTGGTCCGAACCAGGATCAAGACTACTTCTAGACATGAACTCTCTGGTGAGGACTTATCATTTCTTATAGTTTTACATCATGCCAAGAAGGATGATAGACATGAAGTTTAACATCATATGGTGAGGACGATGACCCTAGAGCTGGGCCCGAGGCGAAATTATTGGGTGTATCTATGTATCCCATGAGGATGATAATCAATCCATAAGTAGTTCTTGAGCATAGTCCGGTAAGAGACCAGCACTTGTCAGGGGAATACTCTCTAGATAGGAAGTTGATGCATCATATAATTATCATGCGGCATCTAGAACATGTTTAGGGTAAAACCACAATTTAAATTCATGTGTCGAGGATGTGGTTACCCAAAAAGGAATCACACAGTGTGGTACATATCCCAACATGAATGAAGACTGTAAGAGTTCACACCACACCACGTGTTCCCGATGGGATTTTTCTTTAGACCATATACCCGAAGTGGTCTAACATGGGGCTGGACCTAAAGGAAAGTGTTTGGGCATTCCTACATACCCCATGAGGATGGGAATCAAGCCACACGTAGTTCTAGATATTTTTTTAGTTTAACATCATGCGATAAGGATTGTAGAAAGAATCTATAAAGGGATACATGATGTGGTAACTAGGAACCCGATGTGGATGTTGACAAGTTACACACCACACCACATGTTCCCAGTGTGATTCTTGAGACCATAGACCAGAGGTGGCCTAATTTGGTCTGGGCCCTATAAAAAGTGTTCGGGCATTCCTACGTACCCCATTATGATGGGAATCTATCCCTATGTAGTTCTTAGATTGTATTTTAATGTCATGAAGAACGATGGGAATGTGTGGTTCAGTTTCACTGGTACACATCCTACCAAAACAACAAAGCCCATGTGAGTCGTGCTGAGTGTGGGAAACAAGGAGTTTTGATGGTACTTTTTTGGTATAGGGAGGCACACATGAGGGGCAATTTAATTTTAGGTAAATGATGTCCTAATACTACTGACACACCTTCATAACACACATAAATGCATGAAGGTGTAAAAATGAGTGTGCTGGAATTTAACGTGAATATAATAGAGTGGAAATATGTGAATAATGGTGTCCAAGATCTAGATCTCAATAATGGTGGTGTGACTATAGATGATAACTATTGGCCATGTTCAAAATATAGTATCTGTTTCGTGTTAGCATGGCATGGGGACAAACAAATGAGGGTCGACTGCTGACCATGTTGGAAACATGGGACCTATCACAAAATAGTGTATGAGGTCTTTCGGGGTGTTGGCCCAAGCCTATAGGTGAGCCAATGTGGTATGAGACCAGATCATAAAGGGGATCCCTTCATATTTGGAAGAGGATGGGGATCCAAATAAAGGGATCATGAAGCGTGAACATGAGATGAGGGAATTCCCATGTAAAGTTATACACTTCGGGATATTTACCATGACACATTTGAGTATGCCAATGAGGCGTGTTAGATAGAGGGAATCATGTCCCTTTCCATGGACAAGGGTCCTGAGAATACAATATCCTAGTTTAAGATCATATAGTTGACCACTATGAAGTAAATTGGTTTAACCGAATGTGCACATGGTGGAGAAGTAGACAAACCTAACACATAGTTCTTGTAGGAAGATCTTTGTTTATGGAAGTAGAACATGGTCTAGTCTAGGAAGAATAGGGGAGACTTATGGTGTGGTTATTGTAAAATCCAAAGTGAATGATAACCCAAGGGGTACTCACCACAACACATGCTTCCGACCATGTTTGGGACTAGGGGGACCAAAATAGGGAAGGATTTAAGATACCTGGGGTTGGACCCAAATAATATATCTTCAGGAGTTCCTACATATCCCAGGAGGATGATAATCAAGCCATATATAGTTCTAGATATACTTTTTAGTTTAATGTCAATCATGAAGGACATGATAGATCATAGTTTCTGGTCATAGATCTTGGACCGAAGGTGCCTGGTTTAGTGTCATGTGACAAGGAAGATTGGATCTTATTTTTAAGGTCTTAGATCTCAAACCATAATAGAAAGGGGTAAGGGAGACACATGGTGTGACTATTGAAAAACCCAGTGTGAATGAGGACAATAGGAGTATGTATCAAACCCTATGCTCCCAGGGGAGATTTTATGTTGAGGGAACAAAGATGAAAGTTGGGATGGGCCTGAGGCAAAGTTCCTGGGAGTTCTTATATATCCCATTATGATGGGAATCAAGCAATAAATTTTTCATGAAGACTGGCATGGTAGGGAACCAACTCCATTGGAAATACTTTCGTGCATGTCTGGACCATATACCAAAAGCAGCTACATTTTATGGATCTTTTTGTTCTTTAGGGTGGATGTGTTTTTTTGTGATGTAACAAACCTAGGATGAAGAATCTAGCCATTTCATATGAATCAATCAATATTTAAACCTTGAAAAATGTCACAGTGGAGAACTTATACCAAACATGATGTTCCCTCGAGTGAGGACAACACAATGCGATGCCGTTTTTCATCGTGAGGCTAGGACGATAATGTCATCGTTAAGGGTCATATGATTGGACCAGCCCACATATTTTAGAGTCGTGCAGAAAATACGCAATATTTTAAAGTCATGTGGGACCAGGAATCATAATTTAATGTCATATTGCTTGGATTCATATAGAATAATGAGGTTTTATATGGAATACACAAGGTGTGATAAAGCATACCCAATGTGAATGAGGATAAGGTCCACACCACACCGTACACAACTCCAGAGAAGAAATCTCAGGCTGAGGGTCTAGAAATGATCAGAGGGTATGGGTATGGAAACAATGATGAAACATATGGGCGTTCCTATGTATCTCATGAGGATGGGAATCAAGCCATACATTGTTCTGAGAGTTAAGTTTAATGTTATGCGGGAAAAGAGGCCGGAGAGACTAGATCATAAAATACGAGTATGTGGTGAAGCTATGGAAAACCCAATGCGAATGAGGATGTATATTCCACATCACACTATGAAATCCTATAAAATTACGTCCCAATAGGATGAATAGAAGAGATAAATAGTGGATCCTAAGCTGGTACTGAAGACAAAATTTTCGGGCATTCCTATGTATCCGATAAAGATGGGAATCAAGACATACACATTTCTTGCAAGGTGCCTTGTAGTTTAAAGTCATGTGACCAAGACATGGGGGGATCATAGTTTAAGGTAGTATATCTCGGACTGAAGGAAATGAGACTCTACCAAATGGGCGTAAACCTTGACCAAATCCCTTAGACCACGTGAGCCGTGCTCGATGTGGGAAACAAGGGCGAAGAAAGTCTTCGTAGCACGTGGAATGAAGAGAATGTGGGAAATGGTGTGGATCCTCAAATGACAGCTCACCATGTCTTGTTCCTCTCAATGTGAAATCACTCACTGAGGGATTGCACCAAGAGTGTCGAAATTCCACTTTGACATGATGGATTTGAAAAGGATGTGAATCACACGACCAATATTTAGGGATTAATGGGGGTGTGCAATGATGGATGATTATTTTTGACCTCGTTTGAAACACAACATCCATATTTTGTGACCTAAAATGGGAACAAAAAATGAGTGTCGATCGCTGACCATATTCATAATGTAGGACTTTAATCAAATTGTCATCCAGAATCCTCGGGGACGTTGTTCTGAGATGATAGGAGATCCTTGAGGATTATAATCCATGCCATTCGGGGGCCCTTTCAAATGTGAAATATGATGAAATCCCTAATAAAGGGAAACATGAATCATGGAAATGGATGGAATCATGTCCACGTATAATCCAAAACTCTAGGTCTTAAACCAGAGTGCTCTTGGGCACATTGGTGGATTGCCAATAGTGGTTGAGAGGCCCAATTTGAGAGAAGACGAATCAAGAATATGAGTGGAGGAAACGGGGGTGAAGAGCTCTCAAGAGGGAGGTATGTGGCATGGATATTTCTAAACATAATTTAATGAGGAAATCAAATGATACAACACCAAATATATTCTCTCAAAGGAATTAGGCCAGGGGTCCAAAAAGACGAGGAGGTTTCTATGAAATAGGGTTGGACCCTGAGAAAAAACTGTTCAGGTGTTCCTATGTATCTCAAGAGGATGATAATCATGCCAAGCCACATGATGTTTTGAAAAATGTCATGCAGTTTAACATAACATGAAAATGATAAAGATAGGAGAGGGTACCTCAATGAGGAATGTGTATGGAGTGGGGAATAACCTGATGTGAATGAGTGTGTTATCCCCCATGCGCCACACCATTCATAATTCCTCGAGAGAACTGAAGCCAAGATGGTGAGAGAAAGTATATATGAACCTGGGATAGACCCGAAGGAAAAAAATTTGGGTTCTCTTACGTATCCCATGAGGATGAGAATAAATCCAAGTGTAGTTCTCGAGTTTCGGTTCAGTTTAACATCATGCGGCAAGGATGTGGGGAGATATTAGTTTATGGTTATAGGGTTCGGACCGTAGATGCTTGGTTTAATGTCATGTGCATGGGATAGATGGGTGAAAAGGGTGAATCATCATGCCTGTCATTTGGAAGACCACAGAATGATCACACTGATTAACGATAACTACTGACAATTGTCTCAACATAGTATCCATATCCTTTCCTAGAATTGGAACACCAAATGAGTGTCGACCACTGACTATATTCACAATGCGGGACTTGTATCAAATTTTCGTCCAAAATCCTTGGGAAAATTGGCCTGAGATAATAGGAGAGCCCTATGGCCTAGCATCCATACCGTTCGGAGTCCCTTCAGATGTGAAATGTGATAGAATCCCAAATGAGTGAACATTTAAAGCATGGTAGTACCCATGCAGTTTAACATCTTGCATCATGGATACTGGATAAAGGAGTGTCTTAAGGGGATTTATGTTGTATATAAAAAATAGCCTTACATGAACGAGGAAATATAGTCAACACCACACTAGACAATCCTAAGAGAGAACTTGGGCCAGTGGCCAGAAATTTCGTGGGGCCTAAGGATGGACCACGGATAGAAATTTGCATCCTATCTTCAATTTATCATCATGCAGGATGAGTTTTGAGTGGTTTTACATCCTTCAATTCAGACGGATCACAAAGTTTAACATAATGCGTGAGGATAGTGGTGATCTTAGTTTAAGGCCATAGATATCATACCATGATTACATCACCCATTATGCAGGTATTGCCATACCAAATCTCCTAATCCCACGTGAGAAATGATCGATGTGGGAAACAAGGAATGGGATCAGGTTCTCCCCAATATATAATGGCATGACAATAAAAAAATGTGATCAGGTGAGGTCGACCCCAACTAGACCAGCATCCATGATCAAGTCATGACATTCGAATGGATAGAAGGAAAAAATGAATCACTACACCCAATATTTTGGACATATATGAGTGGTGATAAATATGGAGGATGGCTGTTGACTATTTTGAAACACAACATCCATATCATCTGACCTAAAACAGGAAGAACATATGAGCATTGACCATAGACCATAGTCGAAACGTGGGACTTGTATCGAAGTGTCATTCATTATCCTGGAGGACATTGGCCTGAAATAGTAGGAGATCCCTAGGGCCTTGCATCCATGTTGTATGGGGGTCCTTTTGGATTTGATTGTTAATGGAGGCCCAAATTAAGGGGACACGTGAAGCATGAATATTCCCATGCATTTTAACATCATGCAAGATGGGTGGATGTATAGGAGATCTACAAGGAGGGAAACACATGATGTATTCATGATAAACCCGATGTGGATGAGGGAAAAAATCTCATCCCACATAATGTGTTTTTGAGAAGCATCTAGGCCAAGGGGCTGGACCCAAGAGGAGATCTCAAAGTTTGGGGCTAGGCCAATGAAAAAAATGTCCGAGCATTCCTACATATCTTACGGGGGAAGGAATGAGACATACATAGTTTTAAAAGGGCCGTTCAATTTAACATCATGCACTGAGGACCTAGGAGGATCGATGAACGGTTGGGGAACATGGTGAGATCATTGTAAACCTAATACAAATGGGATCCAAAGAATTATACACTACACTGTGTGCGATCCTCCATGAGAACTATACCCAGGGGTAGTCGAAGAGAAGAATTTGGGGACTACACTCTAAGAAGAAGCGTCCGAGCATTGATGTGGCCTTATTTTTACCCAGTTTGCCACATCTTTTTATTACATTTTATGCAATTTATTTAATTAATTTAACAATTTTTAATAAATAATTGCACTTTTGTATTTTTATAAATAAATTTTTCAATTATTCACTTTTTATAACATTTTATGTAATTTTGGACCTTAAAATAATTGATTTATCCATTATGTGTTTTTAATATAACTAATTTTCAATTTGTTTAGTTAAAAGTTTATTTGTTTATTTTATTTAATTTATCATTATTATTAATCATTGAGTTTGCTAATTAATTTAATTTTAATTTTTAAGGTTATATACAACTTAGCTCAGCTTGCCAGACTATCGGTAGCTTAGCTACTGATAGCAGGTTACCGGTACACTCTATCGGTGAGTCTACCTCTATCGGTGACCCTTATCACCGATACTCATTTCTAACAGTAAGCGCTTTAATTTTATAAGCAATGGTGAGTTTTTAGTTAGGTTAATTTAATTCTTCTTAACTTTATAATAGTCAATTTCTATTAAAACAATCATTTAATCAACATAATTCTAATTAACTAATCTAGACTTTATTTTATTAATTATTCTTTCAATTAAGTTATGTTAAAATAGGTTAATTCTATTATTTTATGTGTTTAGTCTTCCTGCTCGTCATTTAAGTAAGTTATCTGTGCTTTTAAATTAATTAAATTTGTTCGCCCTTAATTTTATTAGTTCAATTAGTTAATTAAATAATTAATTAATAGTTTTTAAACATTAATTATATTATTTTATGTATGCAGATTGGGTTTTAATTCATTTTTATTTTGTTTTAGTCTATCGGTAAGGTAGATGAGCACTTGCGGTCACTGAGGCTTTTTATTTCTATTTGTTGCTATCCTTTAATTAATTAATATAGTTAATTTAATTTAAGTCTTTTATTAGTTTAGTTTAAAATATTATTTTATGTACAATTTTAGTGTTTCTAATTAATTATTTTAATGTGTTTAAGGTTGAATAATAATTTTGTTATGAATTAATGGTATTTATCATTACATTAATTAATTATTTCAAGTATTTTCATTTAATTTATTTTAGTTTTAATTCTATTTTATTTCAGCATACTATTATTTTATGTACTTATGGTGGACTTTTATTTATTTATTTTTTCTTTCTCTATCGGTAGCTGAAGCTACCGATAACCCTTATACACCCCCAGCTACTGATATCCTCTGCTTCTATCGGTAGCTGTCCTCACCGATATTTTTTTCCCTATCGGTAGTTTCAACTACCGATACCCCTCCTCACCGATAAGATTTTCATCTCACTGCTACCGATAACTCTCCACATCAAGCCGCCACTTGAGTTGGACCACAGTACAGTGCGAGGATCTCAAATCGAGCCACTCCCACCGGTCTGTAGGTGCAGCGCCACTATGCCGTGATACCATGGAGGAGGCCGCCGGTACTGCTGGATAAGGTGAAGCCAGTTCTACCACCTGGAGTCTTGCGGAATCACCATGCTGCTGCTTGCCATCGCCAGGAAGAGACCCAGTCTGAGCGCTGCTGCTGCTGCTGTCTGCCGCTGCACTCTGTGCAAGGAGAGCCGCAGGGTAGCTGCAGTCCGCCTCTAATGGAAGGTCGTTGCTGCTGAAGATGCCACGCCACGCACTGGAGGTGGTCCGCTGGACTGCCGCGCTAGAGAGGAGGGCTCCGCTGCGGGTTTGCTGAGGGAGGAGTCGAGCCGCTGCCACCGTGAGCAGGAGAAGACCGATGCACTATGTTGCTAGGTGCAGAGGAGAGCAGTCACCCTTGCGCCGTGAAGAGAAGATCTGCTGAGCGCCGGAAAAAAATCCTCAAAACCCTCCCCCTACCCTGTTGCGCCGTGGATTTGGGGAGGAAGAAGGGAGGATAAAAAAAATGAATAAAAAATATATAATAATGTAATATAATAATAATAGTATAAGTAGTATAAAACAAAACAAGAGAAAAGTAAAGTATAAATAAAGTGAAGTAAAAAAGAAAAAGAAAAAGAGAAAAAAAATTAATTAAAGTAAAGTTAACTTTTCATAAAAGCTAACTTATTAAGTCAAATGAATTATTTATAATTTATGAAAGTTATAATTATATTAATACATAGATTAATTATAAATTAAAATATAAAACTAAATTAATAATAAATGATTATAATAAATTAATTTAATATAGTATAATTTTTATAATTAATAAACTATAAAATATACTTGTTAATTTAAATATATGTGAAACTTGAGTAATAACATTAATTACTTTATTAAAATTAACTAATTAATTCATTAATCTAATGATTAAGTTTCTTTTATTTTAATAATTAAATTATTAATTTAATTTAAATTATTAACCTAGTTATTTATGCTCTTAATTTTTAATAACTTAGTTTAAGTGTTAAAATAAATAACTTAGTAATTATTTTATTAACTCAATTAAACTAATCACTCTTTAATAACTTATGTTTTATCACAGTTAATAATTGTATAAATTATTTAAAAGAAAATAATTATCAATTAACTAAGAATAATTTGTAACGAGTAATGTAACAATTGACTCTAAAAATAATTATTTTTTTTCTTGCATATCCTCTATTTATTTATTTATTTTATTTTATTTACAGGTTCATTCAAAGGACTTAAACATGTCCAGGTACTTACAACTAACTTTACCGAAGTTAGTTACATGAGAAAAGATTGCGCGACGTGCCGGTCGCGAAAAAATGCACATTTTGCAGTGCGTGAGTAAAGAACTCTGGAAGTCGGTGGAAGATGTGGCGGTGACATGCAGCAGATGACAGATTGTATTTTAAGCAGAGCAAGCAGCAAAATTGGGGGAGACTCTCATTAGACATTCCACGACAACACCAATTCGAGAGCGAAGACTCCCGGGGAGTAAATTTAGAGCAGATATGGATGTGAAGGAACCTGAGAGCAGAGCATCACTGAGGGAGTTCTTTTCCCTTCATGTACTTAATTTTTACAATACTCTGTAATCGATTGTATTCCGTTTCTTAAATCAAGATGATCAAAGTATAAATTTTCTTAGCTTGAGAATTCAACTTGCAGGTAAATCTTTTAGACTTCTTCATTCGCTTTACATTTCATCTCAGAGTCATGATCAATCGGAGAGGTTGATTAATGACTCGCTATTTAGTTTTTTCACACCTTAAATGTTTTAAAATTCAAACTTCAAGAACTACTGGTGAGGTAATTATTGAATTCATTTTTTGAAGCGTTTATGTCTTAAACTGTGGAAATTTATGGCGAGTTTATTTTCCACTGTTATGGTTTTCTAACTGTCAAATAGTTTGACTGATTTTGGAGTGGAGAAATCCTAAAGTCTGTCTTCCATGTGTTGAGTTTCCTGGCGAGGGAGACTTTTCACATTTATTTCTTGAGGTGTGACTCAATAAAGTGTAGTGGGGAAGGTATCCATTAAACTAGTAGGTTTGGATTCTCGATTATTACTTTCGATCTGCTCCTTCAACCTTGCTATTTTATTTTTATATTTTGATCTTTTACATTAGTTTTACTGTAGTTCTCAGTTCATCAGTATATTTGTAATCGATTTTGTCTCTTTCTTAAAGAAAATTACAAAAAAATTATAAAGTAAAAACAACTAAAAAATGGACACACACTTCACTGCTGACAACAGTGGAGTTACTTTTGAATAAAACATAGAATTCTCATCTGCCTTCTCTGTGGGTCGACCCTGCACTGATGTACTAGTGTAGGAGTATAAATGTAATTTTGAGGGTCGTGACAACCTCCGGCCGCTTCAAAATTTGGCGCCGTTGCCGGGGAAGGCACGCACCGAGAGTCTAGGGTTTAAAAAAACACACAAAAAAAAAACAAAAAAAAACACAAAAAAACTGATTTAAAAAAAAACTACTTTGAACTATATCTGCTACTTTTGTTGTTTTGAAAAGAAAAATCTTCTTCACAGAGAACTGTTGTGTGTTTAAGCTCATTAAATTTTGAATTAAAAATGGATGTTAAACAGAATTGGAATCAACCGGGACCTAACTGTGTTTGTTGTGGTGATTATGGACATACTGCTTGGCAGTGTGTCTATAACCAGCAACAACAAGATGATTACACTGATGAAAATGAACAATGTGAGTTTAGTCTTATCACCCTAGCTAAAATTGAATTAACTGATTCCAAACTAGATGCTAGGGTGGAACAAATTAATAATTGGTTAACTCAAACCCATGAGATTCAACTTAGAGATTCTCAAGAGCGAGATCAAAGAATGAAAAGAATAGAAACCATGCTCTTAGAATTGCAACAAAGGGGTAAAGAACAAGAAGTATTTGAAGAAAATGAAAAGGAAAATGTTTACAAAAGATTTGAAAATCAAGTGGAAGAATAAAGTGATAATGATACTGGACAAGAACCCATTCACTTTGAAAAATCTGACTCTGTTGAACTAAATCTGGAAATAACCAACTCTCTAAATAAAGAACACATCATTGAAAATACAATAAAGAACTTTAATGGAATCGAGTTGGACAATTTTGAAGATGAATTGAAACAGATTGAAAAAGATAGCCCAGTTCTTTTCATAATTCCTACACTTGAGAAAAATCACTGTTTTAGAAGCTTTGAGAATGAAGTCACTCGGGTTGAAGATATACTTGAAACTAGAAACTTGAATGTTAAAAACTCTTCACCCAATCTTTCTGAAATTCTGAACAATGAGCCTGAAATTGAACTTGGGAACACTTTGGAAGATAACCTTAAGCTGAATAACATAGAATCTAAATTTTTTGAACCTCAACTGAAAACTTCTCTTCCATGTTTTGAAACTGTAAACCCAATTAATTCTGAAATGATGTTTGATGATGAGAATGAGGGAATAATATTTGAAGAAAGACTAATTGATGATTTTTCATTTCCTTATTCTCATAGTAATCACTTTTCTGAATCAGTGTGCAATGAAATGGAAATCAGTGTTGATCAACTTGAGGAGAATTGTCTTAACATGAACATTTTGGAAAGTGAATTTATTGAAATTCAATTGTACAATTATTCTCCTGAAATTGAATTGCAACACTCAAATGACATGGTTTTAGAAAGTGAGCCTTTTGAACATGAACTTGAAAGAGAAGTTGAACGCACATTATATGATGGTTGCAGAACTGATTTGATAGAAGTAGTAGATGTTCAATGTGAGTTAACAGATGAGGATCTTTTGGAAGAGATTTATAACATTGTTAGAGCTGAACCACTTAGTGATAACATAAATTCTCTTCCTTGTCAGTCACTTACATCCTCATCTGTGAAGGGTTCAAAAGATCATCATGATACTGATAGTAGTCTAGAGGGAGACTTAGAATTGAGTTCCAATGCTCATGATTCTGTTCAGAACTTTATTGAATCCCCTTTTAAACCTACTATTCAGTATTCACCCCCAAGAACCCCTGTAGTTAAACCTAGGAGTGTTGAAGATGAGAGAGAAATCCATGGAAATAATGCCACACCCTTTGAAGCACCAAGTACTATATTTTCCCTTCATGTGAACTCAACTTTTGATAAATCTGAAACAAAACTGGAAGTGGACAGCACTATATCCATTACTACTAAAGGGTGCTACTTAGGGGTTAATTCAAGCTTTGAGAATTCCATTTTTATCTTCTTATGTTTTGGTTCCCACAATCTTCACTGCTCTGTTAAAGATAAATGGGCCAAACACATGTGGTGGTTCCTATTAAGGAAACCAAATCCACCTAGTGACTACGGTTAGTTTCTTGGTGAGTCTGGCTGGGGACTTTAAACCTAGCGCTGCATGGGAGGCAACCCATGGTTTGTGTTTTGTTAATAAATAAAAAATTGTAATTAAATAAAGTCTTACTGAAAACTTTAAATTCATTGCTTCATGGGAGTCAACCCATGCTCTTTTTTTGTTTTTACTTTTGTTCTGTTCATATTTTACTTTGAATAAGGTGCTGCTCATATATGCTCATATATGCTTTGTGTTTTTAGGAATGATGTTGCTGTCATCTAAGGAGTGGAATTCCCATGGTCATTTTTGGACAAGAGCTTAGTCAGGGAAGTACTTCAACTTGTTTCACTTATTTTTCTGCTCCTGCTTTTGTAAATAGAATTCTCATTGCTTAAAATTCTGCTTGTATTATAAAAATTTTGATGCATGTCTTGTAACTAATGAATTAAAAATCTGCATGAGCCTCCATGCTTTAAAAAAATTGTATTTCACTATTGTGATAAAACCTTTTCACTGCATGAAACTAAGTGTGGGGGGGGGAAGTACATGCTGCTGGTCATTTGAATCTGCTTGTTTCGTTGAGGTGTTTGGCCTGAACTTTGTCTACTATATTAAACATATTATTGAACTTATTGTTTAAAATGCTTACACCCAGTTAATTGCACACCCACACATTATATACTTCTTTTGTGCTTTAATGAAAATCATTGTCACTGGACTGAATGTTAAAGCATGTGTGTGTCTGAAATGAACCTGATTTTATTTAACTATTGTGGCAAACACAATTTTTGAACTTCATTGAGACCCTTTATACATGTCATATATCTACTAAATTGAAAATCTGTGTTGAACCATAATTGATTAACTGTTCTTCTCCATATTTAGAAGTCAACTTTGGGAACAAAGTTGGGTCTTAAGTGTGGGGGAGGGGGTCAATTATTGACTGTGCTAAACTGTGTTTAATTGTAATGCTCATCAATTCCCACTGCTTTTAAACTTTTTGACAAAAAATTGGTCAAAATTTTTCAAAAATTCTTTCACAATTTTAGGCTTTACACTGCACTCAAATGAGTCTTGCCTTGGGATGGTGCTTGATTGGAAGTTGAGTCTTGCTTTGAGTTTGAAATGAGTGTTGGTGGATGATTGCTAAGTGGAACTGTTTAGTGGTTTAATGAATTTTGTTTAGGAACTTGTTTTGAGAGTGATATGGGAAACCGTTTAGTGGATTTGAGATCATAATTTTAGGTACTAGAAGTTTGACTTTTATCCGAGGAGACTTTTCATTCTTTTAATTTATAAAAATGATCATTTTTATTGAGTCAATGTAAATGGTTTTTATATAAATTCTTTGTAACTGGAGTAATACTGGGCATCTGGGATCCCACGGTGAATCTCTGAGACCTTAGATGCTGGGTGCGTTTCTGTTTACAATAAGCCCTCTGTACACTCTGAATAAGTGCATTGCACAGTGCTTGACACAAATTACATGGCTTGGGAAAAATAAATAAAGTGTCTAAGGTCAAAAATGAATTCATTAAGGTGAGGGGAATGATGAACTCCAGATGAAGAAGGGGACAACAGGTTTGTATGGGAGCCATTTGGGATGACTCAATAAAGTGGCTAAAAATTATATATTTTTATGTATTTTCTGGTACCAAGGTGATGAGTCAAAGTACAAAGTTCCTTTTATTAAGATTTTAATTCCACATTTTTTTTATCCTATTATCACTCTTGAATTTAGAAATTCAGCATGAATTGAAGTAAGTCACTAGGCAGAATCATATATGAAGCAGGACACCTTCATTTATGGATGATTCATGGTTTACTTGAGTTCCCTTTGAGTAGTGGTTCTAAGCGAGACATTATTTGAGGCTATGTTTTCAATAGCCTAAGCACACTTTTTGAGTCCTCTGTTGAAACTTTTCTAAACATAGCTGATTTGTATAATTCACATTTTTTCAAAGATGATAAAACATGGGATTGTTTGAGGACAAACAATGTTTAAGTGTGGGGGAATTTGATGTGGCCTTATTTTTACCCAGTTTTCCACATCTTTTTATTACATTTTATGCAATTTATTTAATTAATTTAACAATTTTTAATAAATAAATGCACTTTTGTATTTTTATAAATAAATTTTTCAATTATTCACTTTTTATAACATTTTATGTAATTTTGGACCTTAAAATAATTGATTTATTCTTTATGTGTTTTAAATATAACTAATTTTCAATTTGTTTAGTTAAAAGTTTATTTGTTTATTTTATTTAATTTATCATTATTATTAATCATTGAGTTTTCTAATTAATTTATTTTTAATTTTTATGGTTATATACATCTTAGCTCAGCTTGCCAGACTATCGGTAGCTTAGCTACCGATAGCAGGTTACCGGTACACTCTATCGGTGAGTCTACCTCTATCGGTGACCCTTGTCACCGATACTCATTTCTATCAGTAAGCGCTTTAATTTTATAAGAAACGGTGTGTTTTTAGTTAGGTTAATTTAATTCTGCTTAACTTTATAATAGTCAATTTCTATTAAAACAATCATTTAATCAACATAATTCTAATTAACTAATCTAGACTTTATTTTATTAATTATTCTTTCAATTAAGTTATGTTAAAATAGGTTAATTCTATTATTTTATGTGTTTAGTCTTCCTGCTCGTCATTTAAGTAAGTTATCTGTGATTTTAAATTAATTAAATTGGTTCGCCCTTAATTTTATTTGTTCAATTAGTTAATTAAATAATTAATTAATAGTTTTTAAACATTAATTATATTATTTTATGTATGCAGATTGGGTTTTAATTCATTTTTATTTTGTTTTAGTCTATCGGTAAGGTAGATGAGCACTTGCGGTCACCGAGGCTTTTTATTTCTATTTGTTGCTATCCTTTAATTAATAAATATAGTTAATTTAATTTAAGTCATTTATTAGTTTAGATTAAAAATTTATTTTGTGTACAATTTTAGTGTTTCTAATTAATTATTTTAATGTGTTTAAGGTTGAATAATAATTTTGTTATGAATTAATGGTATTTATCATTACATTAATTAATTATTTAAAGTCTTTTCATTTAATTTATTTTAGTTTTAATTCTATTTTATTTCAGCATACTATTATTTTATGTTCTTATGGTGGACTTTTATTTATTTATGTTTTCTTTCTCTATCGGTAGCTTCAGCTACCGATGCGTTTTATTATCCTCACCGATATATATATTTTTTCTTCTATCGGTAGCTTCAGCTACCGATAACCCTCATACACCCCCAGCTACTGATATCCTCTGCTTCTATCGGTAGCTGTCCTCACTGATATTTTTTTCCCTATCGGTAGTTTCAGCTACCGATACCCCTCCTCACCGATACGATTTTCATCTCACTGCTACCGATAACTTTCCACATCAAGCCGCCACTTGAGTTGGACCACTGTACAGTGTGAGGATCTCAAATCGAGCCACTCCCACCGGTCTGTAGGTGCTGCGCCACTATGTCGTGATACCATGGAGGAGGCCACCGGTACTGCTGGATAAGGTGAAGCCAGGTCTACCACCTGGAGTCTTGCGGAATCACCATGCTGCTGCTTGCCGTCGCCGGGAAGAGACCCAATCTGAGCGCTGCTGCTGCTGCTGTCTGCCGCTGCGCTCTGTGCAAGGAGAGCCGCAGGGTAGCTGCAGTCCGCCGCTAATGGAAGGCCGTTGCTGCTGAAGACGCCACGCCACGCACTGGAGGTGGTCCGCTGGACTGCCGCGCTAGAGAGGAGGGCTCCGCTGCGGGTTTGCTGAGGGAGGAGTCGAGCCGCTGCCACCGTGAGCAGGAGAAGACCGATGCACTATTCTGCTAGGTGCAGAGGAGAGCAGTCACCCTTGCGTCGTGAAGAGAAGATCTGCCGAGCGCCGGAAAAAATTCCTCAAAACCCTCCCCCTACCCTGTTGCGCCGTGGATTTGGGGAGGAAGAAGGGAGGATAAAAAAAATGAATAAAAAATATATAATAATATAATATAATAATAATAGTATAAGTAGTATAAAACAAAAAAAGAGAAAAGTATAGTATAAATAAAGTGAAGTAAAAAAGAAAAAGCAAAAGAGAAAAAAAATTAATTAAAGTAAAGTTAACTTTTCATAAAAGCTAACTTATTAAGTCAAATGAATTAATTAGAATTTATGAAAGTTATAATTATATTAATACATAGATTAATTATAAATTAAAATATAAAACTAACTTAATAATAAATGATTATAATAAATTAATTTAATATAGTATAATTTTTATAATTAATAAACTATAAAATATACTTGTTAATTTAAATATACGTGAAACTTAAGTAATAACATAATTACTTTATTAAAATTAACTAATTAATTAATTAATCTAATGATTAAGTTTCTTTTATTTTAATAATTAAATTATTAATTTAATTTAAATTATTAACCTAGTTATTTATGCTCTTAATTTTTAATAACTTAGTTTAAGTGTTAAAATAAATAACTTAGTAATTATTTTATTAACTCAATTAAACTAATCACACTTTAATAACTTATGTTTTATCACAGTTAATAATTGTATAAATTATTTAAAAGAAAATAATTATCAATTAACTAAGAATAATTTGTAACGAGTAATGTAACAATTTACTCTAAAAATAATTATTTTTTTTCTTGCATCTTCTCTATTTATTTATTTATTTTATTTTATTTGCAGGTTCATTCAAAGGACTTAAACATGTCCAGGTACTTAAAACTAACTTTACCGAAGTTAGTTACGTGAGAAAAGATTGCACGACGTGGCAGTCGCGAAAAAATGCACATTTTGCAGTGCGTGAGTAAAGAACTCTGGAAGTCAGTGGAAGATGTGGCGGTGACATGCAGTAGATGACAGATTGTATTTTAAGCAGAGCAAGCAGCAAAATTGGGGGATACTCTCATTAGACATTCCACGACAACACCAATTCGAGAGCGAAGACTCCCGGGGAGTAACATTAGAGCAGATATGGATGTGAAGGAACCTGAGAGCAGAGCATCACTGAGGGAGTTCTTTTCCCTTCTTGTACTTAATTTTTACAATACTCTGTAATCGATTGTATTCCGTTTCTTAAATCAAGATGATCAAAGTATAAATTTTGTTAGCTTGAGAATTCAACTTGCAGGTAAATCTTTTAGACTTCTTCATTCACATTACATTTCTTCTCAGAGTCATGATCAATCGGCGAGGTTGATTAATGACTCGCTATTCAGTTGTTTCACACCTTAAATGTTTTAAAATTCAATCTTCAAGAACTACTGGTGAGGTAATTCTTGAATTCATTTTTTGAAGCGTTTATGTCTTAAACTGTGGAAATTTATGGCGAGTTTATTTTCCACTGTTATCCTTTTCTAACTGTCAAACTGTTTGACTGATTTTGGAGTGGCGAACTCCTAAAGTCTGTCTTCCGTGTGTTGAGTTTCCTGGCGAGGGAGACTTTTCACATTTATTTCTTGAGGTGTGACTCAATAAAGTGTAGTGGGGAAGGTATCCATTAAACTAGTAGGTTTGGATTCTCGATTATTACTTTCGATCTGCTCCTTCAACCTTGCTATTTTATTTTTGTATTTTGATCATTTACATTAGTTTTACTGTAGTTCTCAGTTCATCAGTATATTTGTAATACATTTTGTCTCTTTCTTAAAGAAAATTACAAAAAAATTGTAAAGTAAAAACAACTAAAAAATGGACACACACTTCACTGCTGACAACAGTGGAGTTACTTTTGAATAAAACCTAGAATTCTCATCTGCCTTCTCTGTGGATCGACCCTGCACTGATGTACTAGTGTAGGATTATAAATGTAATTTTGAGGGTCGTGACGACCTCCGGCCGCTTCAAGCATTCCTACATATCCCATAAGTATGAGAATTAATCCATACATAGTTATTGAGATGTTGTGTAGTTTAATGTCATGCGGTGAGGATGTGAGGATATCTTAGTTTAAGGTCATAGATCATGGATCATTTTTACAGTTTATCATCATGCAGGATGAGTACTGGGAAGTTTTACATCCTTTATCCTGGATGGATCACGTGGTTTACCATCGTGCGGTGAAGATGGAATAGTCTAAGGTCATGTAGGACTCGTATAGATCTTATTTTATGGTCATAGATCTCAGACTATAATGGTATATCATCCTCTTGCAGTTTTAGTGTCATGAAGAATGACAAAGTAGTTTAGTTTCATGAAGAAAAGAATAGTTTATGGTCATGTAGGACCGAGGCTATCCCAAGCGATGTACTTCTTGAGTAATTTGGCATTGGTGGGAGGAGTTATTTTCTCACCATCCATGGTAAACAAGGACCACACTCCATTAGGATAAACCATGTGAATGATGTAACGTCCTTCCCATTTGGGCTCCAATTTTGGTGGTTTTCTGCTAGGTATCATTGGTGTTCTTAGGGCCAACACCATGTCACCTTGTAAGAAAGAGCGGAGGAAATGATTATTCTTGAAAGCTCTAGATATCTAGTTCTGATGCCTCCCCAGATTGTGTAGGGCACAAAGCCTATTCTCATCGAGTGCTTCCAATTAAGCAAGACAAATTTTGGATAGCTTACTTGGTTTCATCTGATCGTAGATAGCGGTGTGCAACGAGGGAAACTGAATCTCGATGGGTAGGACTACCTCCATTTTGAACACTACGGAATATGGGGTAACCTATGTGGAATTACGAGTTTTCATTCAATAATCCTAGAGATCATTTGGGATTTTATCCAGCCAAATTTTATTATTAAGACAAACCATATTTTGAAAAATTTTAGGGAGGGATTTTTGAATTCCTCGATCTGTCCATTTTCTTGCGCATGATAGTAGGAGGTATGGTTAGCACATATGTTGTACTTGGTATCCAACTTTTTCAGTTCGGTTACCCAAGAGTTAGTGTCATTATCAGTGGGGAAAAATGAGGGAATCTAAATCAGTAGATGATATTAAATTTCACAAATTCAACGATAGACCGGGCCTTGAAATCCTTAATCATAACTTCCTCTACCCACTTGGAAAAGAAATTTATAGTGGTTAGGATGAACTTGCAATGGAGAGATATCACCAGTAGATAAGGTCCCATGACATCGAGTCCCCAGTCCGTGAAGGGCCAAGATTACTTAGTAGTGTGGAGTGTATCTGGTGGCCGACGAGAAAAATTAACATGTATTTTGTAGGTATGGAACCTCTTAGAAAACATGATACAGTCACAGATCATGGTAGGTAAGAAATACCCAAATCTCTAGATCTGGTGAGAGAGTTTTGGCCCTGTCCGATGAGCCCCATAGGAACCATCATGAACCTCTTTCATGACTTGATAAATCTCACATACTTTAATGTAATAGAGGATAATCCCATCAAACACGCATATATGGAGGATCGAATCAAGATTGGGAACACTTTGGATGGTGAAATGCAATCCGCATCATTGGATTCACTCACTCTTGGCTCGGTCAGCTGGGAGATTACCTTGTTGGATATACTCAATGAAGGGGGTCCTCCAATCAGGAGTAACTTCCAACACTACAGTGGGGGGACATCGAGGTCCTAATATGGAGGCACTGACGGTAAGGTGGCTTACCTACGAGCTATCGTTGTCATCCAGAGTAACTGGAGTGATGACTATCTGATGTGCCACATGGATAATCAAATCATCCAGATTAGGATCTGTAAGAGATGCATCCAGGTTGTCCAATGTGTCAGCTCGACCGTTTTAGGACCGAGGACACAAGTAACTTCTGGCCGAGATGGGAACTAGGCCATCAAATAGAGGGTATGTTCTAATAGTGGAACAATCTCTGTCTTCATGATGACGTAGTAACCATTGATCTTCTTTATGACTACATCAGAGTCCCCTTGAACATGTAGGTGGGGAACATAAATTTTTATGGCTAACTCGATACCAGTAATGAGAGTCTAGTATTTTTCATCATTTTTGGTACAAACTTCTGACAACATGAATGAATATGGAAGAACATATTGTGTTGGCGGGATGAAGATGATACAGAGGCCCACTATGTTGAGTTTGGAATCATTGAGTCTTCTACTGATAGGTCTTTGGGACGCACCATCAAAGTGAAATTTCCAACACTGAATGGACTGATCTACCTTAAAGATAGACTCATCTAGAAAATCAAGATCCAAAAACTGGTCTGTGGGAGCAGGATGGGAGGAAAGGAAGTATGCTAATGCTTCTCCTTTGATATCCTTTAAGGGGGAAAACATGATGTCAAACTACTGGAGGATCACTACCCCTTGAGTTAGACAGTCTATCAACATGGGGTTGTTCAGAATGTACTTCAGAGGATCCACTCAGGACACTAGCTGTATCTCATGGTGCTGTAGGTAGTGTCCCAATTTGTGCACTGTGAATACCAGCGCAAGGAAAATTTTCTCAAGAGAGGAATATATGATCTTTGTATTTTGGATCATGTGGCTAATATAGTATAAAATTTTCTACATTCCCTTTTTGTTTTTCTGTGCGAGAAGGGCACCGATAGATCATTCTAGAGCAGTCACATAAAGGACCAACGACTTTTTGGAAATGGGTGGCATCAGAACCGGAGGTTGAAATAGGTACAACTTGATTTCCTCAAAAGTAGTATGACAATCCTCATCTAACTAATAATTGAAACCTTTCTTCATGAGCCATAAATATTGCTTACACTTTACAACCAGATTTTTAATGAATCATTGTATATTAGATAATTGGCCTTGAAGGCCTTGATGATCCTGAATGTTTCTCGGAGGAGACATCAGACTGGTGGCCTTGATTCTCTCAAGATTAATCTCAATGCCTCTATAAATAACAATGAAGCCGGGAAACTTTATGGAATTGACCCTGAAGGCACAATTCAGGAGGATCACCTTCAGATGGTGGGATTAGAGGAAGCCAAACACTTTCTTGAGATCATTGAGATGGTCCTCGTACTGGTGAGATTTGACCACCAGATCATCCACATATCATTCCACCAATGTACCTAGGATCATCTTAAATATGTATTTCATGGAATGATGATAGGTGGAACCTATATTATTTAGTTCGAAGGGCATTAACTGGTACTAGAAAGTACTTGTGGTTCCATGATGTCTGTATACTCTTCATCCTCGGGGGGTGTTTGGATTTGGTTATACCCAGAATACCCATCCATGAAGAAGAGAGCATGAAACCCTATGGTGGCATAAATAAACAGTTTTTTTGTAGGAAGAAGAAAATCATCCTTTAGGAAGTGATAGTAGAGATCCTGAAAGTTGATGAAGAATATGATCTATCCATTCTAATTCCTTATAGGCACAATGTTGGCTTACCATCTAGGGCACTCGTCCTCTTTGACAAGGTTGGATCTGATGATGTTATAAACCTTAGCCTCCACCATGGCATCGTGAGAAGGATGCATTTTTCTGGGAGGCTGTTGGAACCCACGATCATTTTCTAGAAGACTGAGGTGGTGGATGGATACCTGAGTATCTAGTACTATAATCTCATCGTAACTCTTTTAAAACACATCATAATTATTCTTTAGGATTTACTTGTATCTCTATTGCACTTCGACATGTATAGAGGCACTGGACATGGTTGGTTTTGGATCTATCTCATTATCTAGGTTCACCGGTACCAATTAATCATCCATAGTGGAAAAAATCTTATCAAATGTGGGAGGAGAATCCTAAAAATCATCTTCTTCATTCATGGAGGATGTATCCTCAGTAAGATGCGATTCTTCTTAATTAACAGTTCCTGATAGGATGTTGATGTCAACCTGAGCGGTGGTGGACTCCGCATTAGGGATCTCATGTACTGCCGAGACCATGGTGATGAAATCTATCGAACTGATCCCATATTGATTTTTTACTAAGGGGCCATTCTTGAGGATATCAAATAAATTGAGACACTTCATCTTGAACTGGTTTATCCCAGCCCAGTGAAACAAGTATGATCTATTTTCGTTGGCATGGGGTGGACATCCTGATACCTTATTGGGGTACGAGCTCTGGGATCACCTGAGCCTGATTTTTTTAGGAATATGAGGTGATATTACAGCATCCCTTTGACTTGGTAATGTTATTTCCCCTCATTCCAGAAGTTAAAAATAATTGTTCCAAGTCTGGGGTCATGGACTCAAATTTGTGGATTTGGAAAATGTAGGCATCATCCAGGTCTGTCCACGGGTTGGTCGCAGCCATAGCATGTTCAACCTTGTTACCGTATATCATCTTGTACTTTCTCATGTAATAGTAGGAATCTAGGTTGCCAGCATCACAAGAGGAAAAGGGAGACAAATCACCTTGGAGTATTCCCAATTGACCAATAAGAAAGTACATAAGTCATTGGTGATACGAAGAAGGGAGTGTCGAGTGTAGGTGGATCCATGGCCTACCCCTCAATGCATTGTAGGGGGTGTCCTGGGAGATAACCATGAAATCAATGCTGCATACAAGGCCACTAAACTGGGTCTTCAGGAGGATCTTTCCAACCAGTGTCTATTCCATCTTATCATAACCTCAAATTTTCAGTTCAGAGGGACTCAGATCATCCTCAGACAACCCCATATTTCAGAGTGTCACGGTTGGGATAAGGTTGATCCATGACCCTGTGTCGACAAGATAGCGGCAAAACTCCATGCCATTAAAATGGTCAGTGATGTAAAGTGGTAGAATATCCCCATGTTTGGTAGAACCATCATCTTCTTTATAGATATAGATTATTTCATGACATTCTGCATCCTCGACTCCCTCATCATGGAAGGCTTCTGCCACTACAACCGCGGTCTCAGACTGGAGGGGGATTCGTAAAGACTCGACAAGGTCCTCATGAATATCCTTTGATAGGAGAAGATACTTGAGGATATAAATCCTCATGGGAATGATAGAATGATGCTTAATAATATAATAATTTTGTGCCAAGCGTGAACTTCTACTAACAAGAGGTCGTTCTATGGAAGGAGGTATGACGAGACCTTCTCACTGAACCAGTTTCTGACTGGTGCTGGCAATGTCCCACTGATCACTAGTTGAAACACACGGAATGACTGTCAGAAGAGGGATAGCTAACTGAATCCGATCTGAAATAGAACGTGGAGAATGCAGAATAATCATGGTGGATCCGCCTAATCATGTAGCACAAACGACGGTGAAGGAAGACCCGGTGATACAAGATGGGACGACTGCATGTGCTGATCTCCATGCCAAGACTATTTTCTAGATTTGGTGGCATGAAAAACCTTGCTCTAAGTATTTATTGAGGCATTTCTATGACCCATATAACCACATATCCATTGATTCTGACAATGTATGGGGACGTTAGGAGGATATGTTTGGAACTCCTCATCTTCAGGAACCATATAGGGTTTACCAACTCTACAGTATTAATCAAAACACACCCTTGGTCGTCACATGAAGAATCCTCCACCACTAGAAAGATTCTGGGGGTAATTTTCATCTCTAGAGGAATGAAATCACCAAGAGTAAGGATGATGATGGAATTGGTGTGGGATTATGATTTCCCATGCATTGCTAATGCTTTCGCTTCCAATAAGAGTATGACTAGGAAGATGACTCAAAAGTAGTGGTTGTGTGTGACACAACAACTTTTGAAGGATTGGGTCAATTCAGACATGCAAGGATAATAGCATGGGCATGAGAGACAGCCTTACGGGCCATCCTGTCGTCATATTTTCAGGACTCACGGTTAAGAACGTACTGCCACTCACCTTCGCTGTCACTGTTGCTATCAGGATTTATGAATACAGATGCCACCTGGGTCGGGGCTGGGCCTAACCTAACATTGTTGTTATCAACATGGTATTGATGCTAGTATTAAACACAAAGCACTGATTAAGGGTGTTCCCCAATATCTGATTGCAGGGGCAGTATTTGGGGTGATCAGTGAGATCTGCCTCTTTGGGTCTCCTACATTCCGACAACAGTAGAATTCCAAGTTCCAATGAACTTTAAAAATAACTGGGGACCCAAGCCTCATTAAATGAGTAGGTATGATTCCTTCTATCCAGGAAGGGGTTTCTAGGAGCTTGGACCTAATTATGGGATGGAGGATCCTATTGAAGAAGTGGTGCCTGGTTATCTCGCCTAGGTGGTGGCGGCGCTTTACACAGGGGCACCTTCCAATTCTAAGGTGGTTGCTACTGGGCCTAAGGATGTGCCTGAGGTGGTGGGCCTTTGAGAGGCTATGGATGTGCCTCTTCTAGTAATAACTCCAACAACCTGGGGGCCCTTATATGTGATACAGAGGTGGTATCGACCTTAGAGCCTCTTCTTGTGGGAACCACAAGAGGCAAAGAATGCACCTGCTTGGCCAGCAGCAAGGCTTCCTCTAGAGGCTAGGATTTATTTGAAAAATCCAGAAATCCCCTGAGTTAATTCTATGTGATGAGAGAGGGAAACAGTACAGTTTTGACATTCCCCACACACATTTTCAACACCTATTCCTAAGTCAGTGGCATATCCGGGGAGCATGTAAGGCCTTTCCACTAGGTGAAAAAAGTCTTTGTCACGCTCATCAAGAATCTTCTTTCATTTAAAGAGGTCTGAAATAATCATCTTCCTAATGGTAGAGCTGAACTGGTAAAGAAACTTCTTCGAAGATCTTCACATCCAGCTACTGAACCAATGGGTAGCTTGCTGTGACATAAAAATGCAGGCCCTTCCAATTTTTTTACGAAACACTAGAGTTTGGAAGCCTCATACTACCCTAGTATTCCTAGCATGGGTCCCCACCTTGAGACGAAGTGTAATAGATGTTGTAGTGGATCACCCATCCCATTAATGGGGGAAAATGTAGGATTTCTAAATCCATCGGGTGCTGGCATATCATCCACCCATGCCAAATATGGCTTTCAGGTAGAATTTCCACCTGTCGATTTTCCAAAGCCTCGGGGTGGGAAATGAGTTCAGCCATTGGATCATCTGTTTGGGGATTCCTGTCATGATGAGGATCTGTGACCACCAGTGCATTGAAATGTTCCTCAACATGATAAGTAGACCCAATGGCTTGTGGAGCGATTTGTGGGATGACCTATGGAGCAGTCGAGGAGCTTGAACTGGGTCCCGAGGAGGGTTATCATGCACTTTAGGTGGATTTGGAGAGGAATACCATTCCATATTTCCATAAAAACCAGTGTCTACCCATTATATGGGGGCAGGATGGTCGATGTCACCCATAGGTAACTCGCAGGGAGAGTGTGTACCTACCCCTACATCCCCAGTCGAGGATTACCATAGTTTGGTCATTGTTCCACAACATGCTCAGTGAGAAGGTCATCAACCGTATTCTTATTCTCCATGAGCTGTTGACGTAACATGACCTTCTTGGGATCATCTTTCTTATTCTGCAATGAGAATGATAGGTCATTGTGTTTGACATTCCTAATATGTTTTTTTTCCTTTATTGGGATTCCGACCGAGGGCTAATGACTTGGTAGGTACGGGAAGACCCATTAAATTTCCTTGCTGGAGAGTTATTCATCCCATTTGATCCAATAGGTGTGGAACCCCCTCGATGGGGGGGGGTAAGTTATATTCTAGGATATCTATCTCATTTTCTCCCATTAATAGGATAGACATGTTAACCACGACTCTACCTGGATTAATATCCTTAATAAAGCTTGGAAAGTCGGGCAGGCACTAGATAGAATTGAAATGAAGGGAAGAATACTACCCCCAAACACAGACCTGAATTTGGGGGGAGGCCTTATTGATAATCATACAGAGAAAATTAAATCTCTGGACGCACCGTTGCTGGAGGGTCCGATGGAAATGGGGTGACTCGGGGCATTGGGCCACATAGAGCGTAGCCAAGTCGACCATACAAAATTTCTGGCCAATATCTTCAAAGTGTTCCTGACTCATGGTGTCTGAAACCTGTCGATAATGGAGACATTAGTGTGATTCCTAGAGGGTTTGGTGAAAGCACACAACTTCCTATTGGGTAATTTATTCTGGTGCACTGATGTTCATGGTTGCAATTGGCCAAAACAACTTTGGGAAATGGTCCTCTACAAGGATGTCCCATAAGATCCTCAGCTTAGGCTTGAGATCTAGCCCTTGGTTTTCTCATTCATCAACTGGGGGTTTTTACGGGACTAGTAACAACACTGAGTTGAGATGGCAGACTGGATGGTGGAGAATACGACGAATGGGATGACAAGCCACCGCATATTGGGCTGTCTTATGAAGAATGCAATGATTGAGACACCACATCCTGGTAAGATGGATTGGTGACCACCGTTTCCGATATAGGGACTGCAGTTAAAAATGGTGGTCCATGACGTTGCTCTTCCTCTCTCGATCCCTATAATAACTCTCTATGATCTCGGGTTGAGGTAGAGAGTGACCCTGTTGACGATAGGTAGGATTACATGTCCAATCCCTAGAAAGAGGCCAAATCATCCTCTTGGATGTATAATCAGAGGGAGGAGGGAATCTAGTGGACCTCACATCCTAGAAGTATAAGGCTTATACGCCTCACTCCTTCCCAAGACCTTGACATAGAATATCAGGGTGAGGATTGTATTACCGAATCACATTCCACCTCAGAATCTAAGAAGCAGACGGGCTTAATCATGGTCTGAAACATATCGGTATTCTTCTTATGGCGTTGGAGATCCGCCCTCCTACCCCAGGATGGTTATCCGAATAAGGTAGGTTTTCATCTCAAGGAGGACCTTTGGATGAACTGATGATAGGGAAATGAGGACATCCACCTAGGTGAGCTGGGGTGTGTGGAGCACCTATAAAAGTGTCAAAGGGAACATGTTGTGGACCTCTGTGTCCACTAATTTGAGCATGGAGGAAATATATGTGGGAAGTGTGGGACTATGTTGGACCTCATCTAGATATAGTGGGAGCATGGGCAGTACCTCTGTGTCTATTTCCCTTAGTAGTGATGGTAAGAGGGGGGGCCTTTGTACTGAGAAAACTGAACATGGGGAAGACCTCTGCATTGGGTACCAATGAAGTGAGGTAGACCTCCACTTATCTTATTTACAAGACGAGGAGAACTTCATCAGTTGTATTAAGAACATGGGGTAGACCCCCACACTGATGGTTGACTAGACGAGAAGGATCTTCACATCGACGACCCGTGACAGGAGGAAAAAATCCATATATGAGGTCTTGGTGTAGAAGAACCTTATTTTCTGTATGTTAGTGTGGCAGGGAGGTCATTCTCTCGGAATGATGGTGGAATGGGCAGGACCTCTGTGTCAAGCTTAGGAGTATGAAGGACCTTCACTCTCATTGGTGTTGGAACAAGGAGGACTGCGATACTGGATTTCAGCGACACAGGTTGGACCGTGATGGACGCCACCTGTGTAGGTGACTAGGAGAGTCATCCCAACCTGCCTAAGGGTTGTTGGGGCCTCGATCTGGGATGAGAGTACAGGTTCCCCTATTCAGTGTAAATGGGGGGTTGATGGTATACGTCGGTGGTGGCATGGGCCACTATAGCTATTGATAATGATTCCCCCTAGCAGGTGCCCTCCTCAGCTTGAGCCTGACATTGGCATTGGGTTAACCGAACCGGGGCAGGTGGTGTAGGCGTTTATCTCACCTGCTTCTCATCCTATGGGGCAGGGTGGTCGCACTGACGTGGCCTAGTGGGAACCCTTCTTGGCATCCTCTGGGATGAGATTATAGTTGGGCTGGCCCGGAAATCCCTCACCTCTTTGGCGTAGTGGAGGTAGTCGTCAAAGCGCTCGAGGGAGAGGATGCTGAAACGATTGTAGGTCGAAGTGGGGAGCAGTGGATCCCTGCACGACCCTTGGGGGGGGGGGGGCGATGACGAGGCATTGAAGCCTATAGGTCTTGTCAGGCCATATCCCAGGTTGGGATAATCCCTTATTTAGCATATCTCTGGACAAAGTCATTAATCACCCTCCTCTGAACATGTTCTGATGAAGAAATAGGGCGTGGACGCCCAATAACCATTGATGTAGAGACCATTATATAAGATATGGAGACATGCAGTATTGCTACGTTCGTGTTTCCATGACCCCTGAGTCAGTAGGTGGGGTTGATTGGTTTTCTATCATGACAGCATGGGTCCTACTAAGAAGGGAGATTCAACCATTAGTGCTGAATAAAGGAAATTGATGTCCTCTTCCCTAATACCATTCCATCTTCCATGGTTGGTAAGAAGGATCCACACTGACAATGTCATGGACTGGGATGTCCAACATTCAACTTCCCCAATCTCATGTGAGTTTCACACCAGGCCCACTATTTTCTTGGCGGGACCTGGCACTGGATAGCTTGATCTGGTGAGACACTTATCTTATTATGTGTTGAATGCTACTAATCTCCACATTGAGGATAAGAACATCTTGTCGGGTTCACCATTTATGTTTCTGATGATTTTTTTGGGGCACACATCTATCGAGGACGTGCTGATTGTTGCCCTGCATTCCCTCTTACCAAGGCGGGTGGAATCCATCACTTATTCAGGGAAATTTTATCCTTGATCAAAACAGGTTTATGGGATGTCAGTTCCACCTTCCCTGGATTCCTCCTCAGAACTCATCCCCTAGTCTGGGTATCCCTTATAGATTAAGGCGTTGTTCGTGAATCTCAATCCTGGTTCCATATCATTGTGCATGCTGGTTAATTACTATCACGAACGAACCCGGGTCGACCCTGAACCATTCACCCGAGCTGGCCCGCAACATGGCCCATGGGGAATTCCCGATCCCCACGGGCTGACAACTAGTACCGGGCATCCAAATTAAATAGGTGGGAAAGAATTGTCCCATAAAAAAATAAACTGAGAAGCATAAAATAAATAGAACAAAAGAAAATAAATAAAGAACAACAAACAATGCTACTAACCTGGCTACGTCGAAAACTCCACGTGACCCCATGGGTCACTCTCCAATACCACAACCGACATCGTTCAAGGAGAACAACTAAAGCTAGAACCTTCAACAGAACTAAAAATAAGAAAACACTTTAGGTGTGAGTATTAAAACTCAGTAGGCAAGCCCGATAAATCTATTCCCAATGTACTAACACTAAATAAAGAATTTATCAATTCCAAGTTTGAGCTAAATTATATAAAATATTGGTTTCCACACACACTTTCATTTCTAAAACAAGTAACATCCCATTTCCCTTTTTAATCTAAAAACAAGTTTAGTTTTTGAAAGAAATAGGTGCATTGCATTTTAAAACATTTTTTTGAGAACAATTTAGAAACCCAAATATTTGTTTTTAGTCAAAAGGAAAACTACACACAACACATAACACACACTAATGGAAATGGAAAAAGTGGCACACATGGTCCAGCAACCGAACTATACCTCTCAACCGGCCTCCACATAAAAATAAACACTAAATAAAAACATGTGTCGATCCTTGGAGATCATGAACAATCCAGAACGTACTATACATGTGACTCATCCTGAAGGCATGCCCTAACTCGATGACGTCATAACGCCCTAACGCTCGACATAGACTTACATGGCCTAGCTGAGAGGCCCAATCCCCATAGCAGCAATAACATAGTATTCCCTTTCTATGGGGCCACTAGCAAATGCGTAATCTAAACTAGTACAACAATCGTTCTCAGAAGATTCACTCACAATGTCATGTTCCCATGTCAACACATGCAATAAAAAGGGGTACGTCCACAATGTAAATAAATCAGTCACGTGGCAAAAATATCACACACAACTCACGCAATCAACGCACACCAACGATCACCCCTGAGTAACCCCAATGTGAGTTTTTCCAAAACAATTTATTTTTTTAAAGTTCAAAATGGGCCTTCACCAACTTTAAATAAAAACCTCATTTCTCAAGAAAACCCAAATCATATGTTTAGAAGAAATAATTTATCTTTAAAACCAAAACTACATTTAATATTATGTGAATTATGTTTAAAGGCCAAACGGGCATTCTTTCACTACTGGGTGTCCGCTCGTCAAGAAAATATTTCAAGTGTCGTGTATTAAATAAACAATTATTTTTATACCAAATAATTGTTTTAAAATTATTTATCTTATATTATTTCTCATTAATTAAAATTAATAAATATCAAGAAATTAAAAAATTCTAAATTTAATGGTGAGTGTAGTGGGGGACCTATCTCAACTCGCCGCTCGATCGTGATGACACGACTCGCTTCACACTTGTGCATAAGCACGTGAAAACCGATAACTTTAGTGTCATAGACTTTTGTTGATGAAACGCTGCAACAACCGCAAGACTTTAAATGCCAAAAACCTTTACCCAATTCGATTACTTTTTTTTCATCCTTAATAATTATTTAATAAAACATTTTAAAAATTTTATAATTAAAATTTTAAAATCCATTTACACTGATAAACAAATCACTAGAAAATTTATTAAATAGTTTCAAAAATATTTCGCATGACTTTAAATGCAAAAAAAATCACTCAAAACATCCTTTTAAAACAAAACTCACCTTGGTGCAACATCAAAACACCATCCAGACATGTTTCACACCATTAATATAATTTAAGAAACCGTTTAAAAATTTTGGAAAACAATTCCTAAGTGGTAACAAAAGGATTTACACAATACCAGAATACAATACACCGCACATTAACACTAAACCAAAACACAAACCCAACCAGAACACAGAACGCAACAACACCAAACTAAAACACAATACACAAAAACTGCAGATATAATTAAGCACAGAAAAATTCCATTTCGAAATAATACACACACCAAAACAGATTTTAAACAATATTTTCAACGCACAAACAAATTAATAAATATTCTAAATTAATTAAATAAACAAACTAATTTTTCAGATAAAATTTATACGCGGAACCACTTAACTCAGGTGCTGAAGAATCCAACACTAGGTGTGAAACATCAATTACTCACCAATTGGACCACAACAACTTCAAAATAGACCCTAAACAACATGAAACTCATAATCGTAACTTTACCAAAAAAGGAAGAACAATAACTCGGAATAGAACGCAACTGGTTGAGAGTTTAGGGCAACGCAGTGGGCTGGTTCGCCAGACGTATGGCAGGGAACCATCCTGGATTAGAGAGGGGAGTTTTGACGAAGTGAGCTGCTAGCCAAGGATGGTAAGGAGGAGGGAGTCCACGAGTAGTCTAGCGGCTGGCCAAGGGAGGTTAGGTGGTCCGGTGCAGGGCGGTCACCAGACAGAAGGAGAGGGGCGCAATCAGATGGTGGAGGCAGGGGGTAGTCGCTTGCTTAAGCGGAAAGGGAGTAGGGTGCAGCGGACTTCGTGAGAGAGGGGGGGGGGGGGGTGTGGCGAGAGTCTGGGAGGCGAGTGAGTAGGCTGTTCGAGGGGCACCGAAGGGTGAGAGCCAGGGAGGGGCGGCCATGCGACAGGTGGGGGAAGGGGAGTCCATTGCACAGGGCTACGGGGAAGCAGGGTTTTCCACCAACCAAGGAAAAAAAACACTAATCAAAGGAAAGAGATGAAAATAATAATAATAAAAATAAAACAAAAAAAGATAAAACTAAATAAAACTAAAAATAAAACTAATACTAATAAAGATAAAAATAACCATAATAATAATAATAATAATAATAGGGAGAATAATATGAATACGAATACTAATATTAATAATAATATCCTCAAATAATAACAATAGTAGTAAGTTATTACAATTGTAATAATAATAATAATAATAATACGATGATAACAAACTTAATAAACTAAATATTATACTATACAATAATTAACTTAATAAAATGCTATTAATAAAAATAATACTATCAATTAAATTATTAACCAAGGTAATAATAATCATATTCTCAAGTTACATTAATATTTTTATTATTTTGAAGCAATTCATAATTCATCTTACTTCATTAGTTAACAATCGGGCAGGGCGTGTGGGGAACCGAGCGAGGCTACGCAGTGACCTAGGAGAGGATGTGCGGCTTCGACAGCGGCGCGCTGGATGTTTTCACTGCCAAAATGTGCATTTATAAATAAGAACTCAAACTTTTAAGTCGGGTTTCAACCCAGATTACCCGACGCAAAGAAAAAATTAATAAAATAAATGATTTAATGACGGAGGGTGTGTCAATTCTCCCCACCATAAAGCTTTATGCCCCCGAAAAGCCATAACTAAGGTTGAGAATCAAATAAGAAACTGATACCCCACTAAGGTTCAAAGAGGATCCCCCACAATCAACAAGAAAAAGAGGAAAAAGCATCGTTCTCAGAGAGATTGACTCAATGATAACTTCAAGAATCTTGTAAAAAGACTTTCTGATATGTGTCGCCCTCTCCAAAGAGCTAGAATGCCTCCAGTTGAGTAATCAAGGAATGGAACTCTCACACCCATGGAAACCAACTTCACAAGCCGAAACATCTCAAACACTATTAAATGAAAGCCATACCATTTGTCTAGAATGAACAAACAGGGTCAAACCACGTCCAAGGAACACTCTTATCACTTATCACAAAAACATATTTAGAAACAGAACCAAAAGGTCAACATGGGGAACCCCGAGGGGCTCCCCACCATTAAGAACCAACCAACTCCCAAGGCGAGGCTGGAAGACCAAAATGGGGAGGTCTGAGTGGACTCCCCACCATTAAAGAGAATTCTAACACCATTTCATTCCATAGAAATTCGTGCGAGACCCATTGTGGGTCTTCCCACCATTAAAACTAAGAGGAGATACATAACTTTGAAAATTTCACGATGGTGACCAAACACCCCACCACAACGGGTGGGGATGGAGGGGCCCAACTACCAGGGCGTCAAAACCATGACCCAAGACAAACCAACATCTTCACATCCCTGAATGAGTACTATTCCAACTTTGAGACCGAATTACCCAACATATCCCATAAGGACCACTAAAGTGATTTCATCCGGTGGAACGCGACCCCCAAGACTCTAAGGCAATGATATGACCCCACCTCCACATAGTCATAGAATCCTTACGTGCCTAAACGGTTCGTTTGGAACAGAACATCTATAGGAAATGATTTAAACTGCATTGACTTTCATCACAGATGACAGAACAAATTCAAGGTCACATACACTCTCTGGGTTCCTGACCACGCGCCAGCTTCACTCCAAGGACTATGGATGGAGCCCTGATGTTTGAAGCATCTCCTGCCTCACGGTCAGGTATCGAAGACTCTCAAATGGAGCTTCTCCATTGGGTGATGCACGCAACCACACAGCAATAAAGACAACCCCATCAAACAGTACACACCACGACATCCAACTACTCGCTCGCAACACATCCACCCCAGTAGGGTTTTAGAGGATGCACATGCATCACATCTTCACCTTAACTAAGAAGAATAAGGAGGAATGACACATGGAAAACACTCCCCTTTGAACAGAAAAACTAGAACTCCCTGAGAGAAAACACTCCTATAAAAACTGGGATTCTCGAAGGATCCTACGAAATCCACCCTTGCTCTTCAAAGAGAACTCACACTGCAAGACATCACCAAACATGACCCTTGCAGCTGATAAAAGTACTAAAAAGCCTTTCAAGGCACCAGTCAACACTGATAACTCTGAACTGCCTTCATCCTTCCCTACTGGAATTCCTTTCGCCATTTCCAGGGTAACCTTCAAACATGATAGTTTCAAACATCATACCCGACGAGTCAGACACACAAAAGACCAAAACTCCCTTCAACTCCCCCCGCATCCATCATCCCATTACGAGAGGATCCTCTTAGTTTTAAAAAGGAGTGGTGGGTTAGATTCTAGAATTCAATAAGTGATTCCTCTGATCAACTGGAGGGTTGGCCAACGATGATTTGCCTGTGGCCACACTTCAATCACATGTCAACGCTTTATGGGGCACATACACTAATCAAGAAGGAAAAATATAGACCCAACCAAACTGGTGTAATGGTCAAGACATACCAAAAGTGAACACCAAACGTGCAGGGGAAACCACAGCAAGGGCTTCCTGATGTACTTCTCAAAAAAATTCACTAACTACACACTTGCATACCAACTTACAAGTAAGAATTCAAACTCAAGACACAGATCATCAAAAAAGGACCCTCGGCTCAAAACGACTCACATCCATCATTTCAAAAACAAAAGGACACACCATGCAACCAACAGTTACTAAAACATCAAATTCTCATTTAATGAAACTCTTTGAAAATAAGGAAAGCTAGTGGGTTGCACAAACACCAATGGTGCCCCATGGACCTCGCAGGTGTATGTTCTCGTGCCGCACCGACACCCACCTTGTATCCATCTAGGAATTCACCTGCTCATGACATTAACCATTTATTTTTCCATATACATTCATGAATGTGGTTTCAAATGAGAACACCAAGAATCAAAACCATACCCACTTTTCAAACCAAATTCAATTTTTCAAAAATGATTTCCCTTTTTAAAATCACTTTAGAAAAACAAGGTCAAGCATTTAATTCCTAGTGTACACCACAGTAATCCCATGAACCGTTGCAAATGTCTTCATCCGCTTTCATCAATATGCACCAACACGCACTTCCCATACATTCTCTCACATGTGAAACTGTTCATAAAGAGTACCCGAGGTTACACCGAAACCATATCTCCACCAGTTCTAAGTGACCACAAGATTTTTAGGCAAATATATTTTAGTTTTAAAACAAATCCATTTCAAAAATTTAAATCCCTTTAAAAGATATCATTATCATTTCAAAAACCCGTTTTCTTTTTCAAAAGTGCACCAACACCCACAAGAACCAAGACAACACACAACTTGCATCAAACTACAAGAGTGAGGGACTAGTAGTCATGCTTTACCAGGAAAAACGGTAGTGGTCCATGCCCCAAGCAAGCACCAACAACTAGGAGGAACTTAAACCATGTACTCGGACTCCACATGGGTCACTACTCCATGTGAAATCACGATGTGACATTGTCTTTCCTCTATTGTCATCCCTCAATCAAAACAAACCAGAATGAAACAAAGACTCAATTACCGACTACCACTGGCGACTCGAGGTTTGGAATAGGTGAGGGTTCATGAAGTCCTTCCCGTACCAACCAATCGAGTCCCAACAATCCTAATCTACATCTACTGGACATCCCAAATAACAAGGGCCTTCTTTGATACCATTTTGTCCTGAACCTACCCGGGTCGACCCTGAACTGGTCACCCGAGCCGGCCCGCAACATGGCCTGAGGGGAATTCCCGATCCCCACAGGGTGGAAACTACTGTCAGGCATCAAAATGAAACATGTGGGAATGATTTGTCCCAATAGAAAATAAACTAAGCAGTGTAAAATAAATAGAACAAAAGAAAATAAATAAAGAAAACCCAGCAATGCTACTAACCTAACTACGTCCAAAACTCCACGTGACCCCGTGGGTCACTCTCCAATACCACAACCAACGTCGTTCAAGGAGAACAAATGAAGCTAGAACTTGAAATAGAACTAAAAATAAGAAAACACTATAGGCGTGAGTATTAAAACATAGTAGGCTAGCCCGATAAATATATTCCCAATGCACTACCACTAAATAAAGAATTCATAAATTCCATGTTTCAACTAAATTATATAAAATATTGGTTTCCACATACACTTTAATTTCTAAAACAAGTAACAACCCATTTCCCTTTGTAATATAAAAACAAGTTTAGTGTTTGAAAGAAACTGGTGAATTTCATTTTAAAACATTTTTTTGTGAACAATTTAGAAATCCAAATGTTTGTTGTTAGTCAAAAGGAAAAGTACACACAACACACAAAACACACTAAGGGTAATGGAAAAAGTGGCACAGATGGGCTAGAAACTGAACTAAACCTCTCAATCGTCTGCCACATACAAATAAACACTCAATAAAAACATGGGTCGAACCTAGGAGCTCTTAAACAATCTAGAATGTACTATACATGTGACCCATCTTGAAGGTATTCCCTAACTCGATAACGTCATAATGCCCTAATGCTTGACATAGCCCTACATGGAATAACCTAAGGGCCCAATCCCCATAGTAGCAATAACTCAGTATTCCCCTGCTATGGATCCACTAGCTAGTGCGTAATCTAAACTAGTACAATTATCATTCTCAGAAGATTCACTCCCTATGCCAGGTTCCCATGTCAACACATGCAATAAAAAGGGGTGCGTCCACAATGTAAATCAATCATTCACGAGGCACAAATATGACACAGAACTCACACAATCAACACACACCAATGATCACCCCTGAGTAACCCCGATGTGAGTTTTTCCAAAATAATTTATTTTATTAAAGTGTCAAACAGGCCTTCACCAATATTAATGAAAAACCTCATTTCTCAAGAAAAACCAAATCACTTGTTCATAAGAAATTATTTATCATTAAAACCAGAACTAAATTTAAAATTCTGTGAATTATGATTAAATTCCAAACGAGCATTCTTTCACTACTAGGTGTCCTCTTATCAAGAAAATATTTCAAGTGTCGTGTATGAAATAAACAGCTCTTTTTATACTAAATAATCATTTTAAAATTAAATATCCTATGTTATTTCTCATTAATTAAAATTAATAAAATATCAAGCAATTAATTAATTCTGAATTTAAAGGTGAGTGCACTGGGGCACCAACCTCGACTCGCCGCTCGATCGTGATGACATGACTCAATTCACACTTGCGCATATGCATGCGCAAACCGATAACCACAGTGTCGTGGACTTTTGTTGATGACACGTTGCAACAACCGCAAGACTATAAATGCCAAATCCTTTACCCAATTCGATTAAAAAAAATTTCATCCTTAATAATTATCTAACAAAACACTAGAAAATTTATTAAACAGTTTTCAAAATATTTCACATGACATTAAATGCCAAAAACATCACTCAAAACATCCTTTTAAAACCAAACGCACCTTGGGGAAACAACAGACCACCTTAAAGACATGTTTCACACCATTAATATAATTTAATAAACCATTTAAAAATTTTAAAAACACAATTCCTGAGTGGTAACACAAGACTTTACACAATACCAGAATACTATACACCGTACATCAACACCAAACCAAAACAAAAACCCAACCAGAATACAGAACGCAACAAAACCAAACTAAAACACAATACACAACAGCTGCACAGCTAATTAAGCACACAAAAATTCCATTTTGAAATAATACACACACCAAAACAGATTTTAAACAATATTTTCAGTGCACAAAAAAATTAATAAATGTGCTAAATTAATTAAATAAACAAACTAATTTTCAGATAAAATTTATATGCAGAACCACCTACCTCGGGTGCCGAAGACTCCAAAACTCAGCTTGAAAAATCAATTGATCGCCGATTGGACCACAAAAACATCAAAAATCAACCCTAAACAACATGAAAATCATACACATAACTTTTCCAAAAAGGAAAAACAACAAATCGAAATAGAATGAAACTGGTTGGGAGTTCAGGGCAACACAGCGGGCTGGTTCTCCAGATGTATGGAAAGACACCGGCCAGGATTAGAGAGGGGAGTTTTGACGAAGTGAGCTACTGGCCGAGGAGGGTAGGGTGGAGGGAGGCCACGAGTAGTTCAGCGGCTAGGCGAGGGAGGTGTAGGTGGTCCGGTGCAGGGCGGTCGCCTGACAGGAGGAGAGGTGCACAGTCAGATGGTTTAGGAAGGGGATAGTCTCTTGCTTAAGTGGAAAGGGATAAGGGTGAATCGGGCTTTCAGGAGAGGGGGGGGGGGGTGCGGCGCCAGTCCGGGAGGCGAGCGAGCAGGCTGTCTAAGGGGCGCTGAAGGGTGAGAGCCTGGGAGGGGCAGCCATGTGACAGGTGGGGGAAGGAGAGTTCATCGCACAGGGCTACGAGGAAGTAGGGTCGACCGCCAACCAAGGAAAAAAACCTACTCAAAGGAAAGAGATGAAAATAATAATAATAATAATAACAAAACGAGATAAAATGAAATAATACTAAAAATGAAACTAATAATAATAAAAATAATAATAACCATAATAATAAAAATAATAGGGAGAAGAATCTGAATATGAATACTAATATTAATAATAATATCCTCGAATAATAACAACAGTAATAAGTTATAACAATTTTAATAATTATAATAATAACAATACGATGATAACAAACTTAATAAACTAAATACTAAACTATACAATAATTTACATAATAAAATGCTATTAATAAAAATAATACTATCAATTAAATTATTATCCAAGGTAAATATTCTCAAGTGAAATTAATATTTGTATTATTTTTAAAACCATTCTTAATTCATCTTACTTCATTAGTTGACCATCGGGCACGGCGTGTGGGGAACCGAGTGAGGCCACACAGTGACCCAGGTGAGGCCATGCGGCTTCGACAGTGGCACGTTGGATGCTGTCACTACCAAAATGTGCGTTTATAAATAAGAACTCAAAATTTAAGTCGGGTTTCAACCTGGACTACCCGACACAATGAAAAAATTAATAAAATAAATGATTGAATGACGGCGGGTGTGACAATTACACTGCTGTTAGAAAATTCCAAGGGGTCAAGTCAGGAAAACAACATTCAATCGATGGAGTAGTCATGTTGGAAATTTCCTGCATGTCCGGACACAAAAACACTGTTGCTTCTGGGTTTCATTCCCTTATGATAGGGCATCTCAAGGGCACTAATTCTCGAGTCAACCCACATTGAGTGAAAGGAATTATATTCCATGGGCATGTCTCTATGTTTTTTATAATATTCTCATTTTTAACACAGGGCATGAAACAAGTTTAATGTCTTGTGGAGATGGATCAGACTGATCAGAACACTGACGGGAGTATATCCGATGGGTGCATCCCCAAGAGGGAGTACCTGGGGGGTTTACCGGATGACTTGATCATAACGTCCATTGGAAAAGGATCTGAGAATTCTTGGGTCCCAGCAAAGGGGATTTTAGGGTTTATAGTTTGCTAGGATTGAACCTTCAGGATGTTTCCTATGTACCACTTCTAGGAGATAGTGATCAAAACCCATGTTTTTTGAATTTAAAATCATAGAATCGGGTTATTCACAAATCATAGCAACCGAAAGACATGTTGGGGATTATGCATGGTTAGCACCCTGGTACTACAAGGAGCAGTGAGGAGGTGGATGACATGATCTCACCGGGATGTGGCAGCCCAGTTAAAACTAGGATGTATGATGAATGGTTGAGTGAAGTGGATGGAGAATGAGATGGAACCATCTTGAAGGTGATAGTAGTGTTGGTATTGAACACTAGATAAGATTCTTATGTATCCCCATGGTATGGTATCAAAGTCTGCATAGTTAAGTGGGGTGATGGGATGCTTGAGGAGGTGGGACGTGAGACTGGACGCATAGTTGGGACCCGAAATAATTGGAACCTCAGGGTTGGGACATGAATTTACTAAAACTCAAAGGATTAGGGGAGAGACCAGAATAGGATATGAGTGATGGGAATGAACCTTAAGGAGTCTTCCTACATATCCCAATGGGAGGGAATCAATGTACACGTAGTTCAATATGGGGCATGGAATCGGGGTGTGTGCATAAGACAATTACCCAATGACATGATGGGTATTATGTATGGTTAGCGGCCTGTGAGTTGGTCTGACGTCACTGGGATGGACCAAAGAGGTGGATCCCAACAGGGAGGACACTGAAGTTTACCAGTGTTTGTGGTTGAACCTCAAGGATGATTCATAAAAAATCTATCTAGGGGAAATAAATCAAACGCATGTATTTCATATGGTATTGGGGACTACAAAGACTTACCGTTGTTTGGGGACTACAATGGATTATCGTCTATTGGGGAATACAACAGCTTACCGTTGATTAGGGTTGAAACTTATGGTGTCTTCCTACATACCCAGTCTATGAGATAGGGATCAAAACCCACGTAGTTCGAATAGGTATAGTTTAGTGTCATGCAGGATGAAAAGGGGGAATACTGTTTAATGTCTTGTGGGACAAGGGTGAACAGACGTGGAGTTTTTGAGACCGATGGGTGATGGGATTTAAACTCCAGGAGGATTCCTATATACCTTACTCGGAAAGTGGAAAGGATCAGTGTCCATATAGTTTAGTAGGGGGGATTTGGGAATACACACTAAGGAGACCTTTGAAGGATTCCATGGTTGGTGTATACTCTAATCCCATGTGATTCGTGCTCGGTGAGAGAAACAAGAGGCACTAGAGACCTAATGATCACGTCTCTAAAGGTGCGTCCACAAGGAATAGAGAGGGGCTTATGCATGGTTATTACCCCTTGGAGATGGATATTGGGTTTTACTTCAGGATGTAGGCCTGATTATGGTAAATCCCAAAGAGAGAGTTACAAGTTAATGAAATTCCATGTTCCCACATCTCCTCTAGATTTGTTTTTCACCAAAGAAGAATGGATGAGAAATGATTCTACCTCCCACAAGAAAATCTAGGGGCTTACACCACGATGGTTTCCCTTCCCTGCAGACAGATGTCATTCCAGCAAAGAGGATATCGTTCCATGTGAGGAAGAGATCACTCCTGTGGAGAACAGTTGGCATGGATAATGTCTGAGACGGGGCACCCCACATACATTTCATGGGGTGATGCCATAGATTAACGTCATGTGTTGAGGATGATGGTGTTTGACAGTTTACCGTCTTGTAGCTCGGACAAGGTGGGTTCACTCCGCACCCCTAGAACTTACATAATTAATAACCACCCACCCATGGGGAAGGTAAGGCATCGACAATTCCATGTAGAGATGGGGTTGAGGAGTGATCCAATAGGGTATCACGTTATCATGGCTATGAAAAGAATCAATATCCGTTAGCATGCCAATGTGAATAATCATGAGGCGAAGAAATTAAATACGAAGTACCGCCCAAGGGACTTTGAAATCACTTCATACAAACCTGGAGGGCCATATGGAAGAAGGGTTTGCAAAGAAAAGGGGTTCAAAGGAAGGGAAATTACGAAGCTCTGGTGTTTCACAAAAGGAGGTACTACACGAAGGGGTATTCTTCACAAAGTGAAGAGGCCTAGCCTAGGCATGGGGTGTACATGCATATAAAAGGGTTTTTCACAAAGTGAAATTGCATTTGCAAAGTAGGACTTCATGGGGTATGGGTGCCTTACAAAGAGCGACATTACGAAGAAATATAATTTGCGAATCATAGTATCCCTTCCTTGGATTGTGATTCACATGTGTATGGAAGGTACTTCGTGAAACATGAGTTCTTGTAGAAGAAATGTGTAACCTTTGGTGGATCCTTCATTCACAGGTGCACATGGGCTCTATGAAGGGTATACCTACTTGAAGAGGGGTTGTATTTGAGTTAAAGAAAAGGTATTTTGCAATGATCAAATACCTAGAAGATATCATTTTTCTCAATGATTCATAGAGCACTGGTTGTTTCATGATTTGAGAGATGAGACGTTGAATAGTTAGGGGTATCCATCCTTTGGGTCTGAGGGAAGTATGGAATTTATAGGCAAGAGGCGGTGTGAAGCTTAGACAACTCATTGTGAAGCTGCATGGATCTTTATGACTGCCCATGGATTGCATAATGGTTTTTGTAACTATGGAGTTGACCTTCATCCCATCCTTGGCATAAGGGTCTTTTTAATTCCTGCTCTGGCACTTGCGGAGGCTTCTGTCAATTTCTAAGGGATCACATAGGTGATCCATTTCATTCTGTAGCATGAATTTCCCTATAAATTGTGTTATAACTACAAATCCTTCAACCAATTTTACTCTACAACAATCTCCTAGGGGGCCCCAACATTGTGCTGGCCGCGGTGCTCAGGGGATTCACGAAGGAGATTCACAAAGAAGCCCCTTTGGACTTAGTGTGCTCTTTACGAATTGTTTCCTCTGCACATGTTTTGGCACCAACATGGGTCTATTTAGTTCTACCCCCATGAGCATAACTATGCCACCCATGATCTAAAATTAGAAGTCTTTGTGTTCACGCTGATGTTGTGGCGTCATTACCACATTGGGGAGTACTTTGTGGTCTTTGTATATCATATTAGTTTGAGGTATATATCTTCCCAACATGACCTGAATCTATGATTTCAGATGTGGATGGAGTTTCCATAGGAATATGTTTTTTAGATCTCATACACCTTAGTAAATGGAAACATTGTGTCCAATGATTTGAGAAAAAATCCACAGAAGAAGGTTGTTTAGTAATCTAAAGATTCTTGGAGAGAGAAGGAGGAATTGGAAGCCTTGAACATTGATACAATGGTGGATGGTGGTAATGGTTGTTTTTTATATTATGGTTTAGTCTTATATAATTAATTAGGTATAAGAGCCTTTTTGGGGAGACTAAGAGGCATAGATGATGTGCGATCGTTTTGGACATGGTGATGCTCTAGAGGGATGGCCAGAACTAGATTTTGTTTTGTGGAATGTTTTTTGTTTTGGTGGTGATTCATGATGCTATAATTCTTGAGCTTCATATCTCACCCTTGTTGGTACACCAAGGAGTTTTCAAGATGTCCTAAGGAATGCAGATAAAGTTTTGGTGACCCGAGATAAAACAGGATGTGGTAGAGTTTTTGGTGAAGTGCATGGTTTTCTTTTAGGTAAAGGCAGAGCATCATTTTCCTAGTGTTTTGTTGAAACCCTTTGATTTTCCCAATTTGAAATGGGTTGATATCTCAATGGATTTCATCACATGTTTACCCAGATCCCAGGGAGGTTTTTATTCAATCAATGTGGTCATGGATTGTTTGATGAAATCGGTTCACATCTCAGTTATCAAGGAGTCGGGGTGTATTGGATGCTTTAACTAAGAGGTACATCGATGAGGTGGTGAGGTTTCATGGAGTTCTGAGGATGATTTTCTCAGATCGGGATGCATGTATTACCTAATTTATTGGGAGGGGATTGCAGTATGATTTAGGAAACAAGTTATGCCCCAACACTACTTTCCATCCATAGATAGATGGGAAGATGAAATGGATGATCTAGACCTTGGAGGATATGTTAGGGGCCTGAGTCATGGACTTTGGTGGATCTTGGGTATGACACCTGAATTTGGTATATTTTTTTATAAAAATATCTACCAATTTCCCATTGGAATAGATCAATTTGAGGCTCCTTCTGAGAGACCATTTCATTCACTTTTATGATGGAAAGAGGTTGGGGAAACATCTTTTCTTGGGCCTGATGTGGTGCCGAGCATGAAAGAAAAGGATCATCCAGTTTGTGAGAGGATGAAAGAAGCACATGAATGAAATAATTCTTATGTTGATCACATAAGAAGGCCTTTGGAGTTTGAGGTTGGAGACCATGTGTTATTGAATGTTTCTTCTCGACGTGGGTAGCAGAGGGTTTTCATAGGTAGTAAGCTTTATCCTAGGTTTTTTGGGCCCTTTGGGGTGAGTTGGTGAGGTGGTGTATCAGTTGGAATTTCCACCGCAGTTGGAGAGGATCCATGAAATCTTCTATGTATATCAAATTCATCAGTGTATTCACGATGAATCCCATGTCATTGACTAGGGGAGTTTGATATCAAGGATGTAATGATGTATGTGGAGTGTCTAGTGGTGATCCACGATCATCCGGACAACGTACTATGTTGATATACCATTCCTTTGGTTTGTGTGTTGTGTAGGCATGGTGTCTTGGAGGAGAGTACTTGGGAGAAAGTGACATGGATTTATGCCGGTACCAATAGATGTTTTGAGTTTTTCTTTTCTCTTTATTTCTTTGTAATGTTAGGTTTTAACCTTGTTTTATGAGAGTAGATTTTTTCCTTGGATTGTGATGTGTGTCGTGTGTTCTGTGATAAATTCCTAAAGTATGAAAAGGGAGGACTAGATTAATAATCAAAATGAATTAATTGTGATATTATTAAGCCTTTGTGGGAATGTTAGTGACACCAAGAGTAGATAGTCTCTTTACATTTAGGAAGAAATTCCATAATTTTTGTGTTTGATATGGTGCTTTTTGATTGTTTTGTGGAAGTACGGTTCATTGGTTGTAGTGGTTGTTAGTTTGGGCTGCATGGAGGTTGAGATGGCTATGTAGTGGTAGGGCGGAGATGTGATTATGTGAAATGAAACCGTTTATAGTTTTGGTTTCATGGTGATGAGGTTTTGTGAGATGTTTGTGATCATTTTGTTTGTCATTATTGGATGGTGGTAACATTTGTGCTATGGTGGGATCCTTGAGAGGTATCTCATATGGTGGTTTATTGGAAACCTTTTCCTTCTAGGTTTTTTTTGGATTCTCAAGGGAGAGAACCATTTGAGAGGTATATGATGTAATGGTATGTGCCTTACCGGTCCATTACTTTATAGGTTTTGGTTTTTGGAGGTGTTCAGAGGAGGCTTGAAGGGATTTTAGAGAAGTTTGGTTGATAAAGGATAGAAAAGGGGGATTAAACATCATTTAAATGGATTACATGATGAGAAATTTGGTTTCATGTATTGTCTAGGAAGTTTTACGTTATGTAAATATTTTACACAGTGTGAAGAATAGTTTCATGGTGTGTAATATTTTAGTGTAATAAAAATAAAATAAAATGTACAGGATATGTGTTTTTCAATGGAAACATATCCCCAAGTATTACACGATGTTAAATGGGATTACATGTCACTTAATACCCTGATAAAGTGTAGTTTTTTTAAAAAAAATCTTGCTGATTTATCATTTTTTCTATTATGCTTTCCTTTTCATCCCATTTTGGGAGAACCCTAGGTACCCTGATGTTTCCTTCAAGCCCTTATTTGTACCTATTGGATTCATTGATCCCGGTGGATGTTCATTGTCGATCTGTGGTTGATACATGTTGAGTTCTCTCCCCCTTATCAATTTTTTTTATCTGTTCTTGTCTTGGGGATCTATTGTGGTGGTATTTTTTTGGTTAGGGGTATGCATCAAGTTTCATTTTGATGGATCCTTGGTATAGTGTAGTTTGAACCGTAGTCTTCATAGTGTGGTTGGGGTTTATGAGTGTTCTTCTTCTCTATGTGATTTGTAGCAATTGGAAATATTCTTTGAGGTAATATTCCCTTTGTTTCTCATTATCGTGCATCATGTTGGAGGGGATTTACTTATTTATAAATATTAATTATGGTTTTTATGTATTTAATTAAATATAAAGAATCAATTAATTGATTTGAAATGGAAAATGGGGTTTGATCTACATTTTATTGAGCTTCTATATTGGTTGTTATATTGTGATTATATGGGATAAGTTCCCCATTGAAAATTGTGGCTATTTGTCGATTTGTTAGTGATGGATATATTTAATGTGATAGCTGTGATTTTTTATATCATATTAAATGAAATTTTTTTAATTACATATACTTGGGTAATGAATTGGTTTTCCATGTATTTGGTTTCTGTGATAACACCCCATTGAAAAGTAGTGGAATTTGATAAATGTTCTTGTGGAACTGGGAATTTCTTTTTATGATGTGATTTCTGATTGATTGTGGCTTGTGTGTGTATGGGGGGGGAAGTGTATGGTATGAGATTTTACAATGGGGGTTGTAATGGGAGAGGTATTATGATGTAGTAGGACTGCGAAACTAGTTGTGTTGTAATGTCTTGCTAGATGTGGTTATGAGTAGGGGGTTATTTTTTTCGTTTGGTGGGTTGGGCAGGATTACATGATAACTGAATATAGTGATTGGTGTGGGTAATTCTTTAGGAGTTTATTTGTGAATATAAATTTGAAATATTCAACCCGTATCTTGAGGATTTTTATCTGATGTTCAATGGGGGTGTATTAAATAGAGAGGTAAAATGGATCTGCATTAATTTATTAAGGATCTTAACCTTCAAAAATGATTGTCTCTGTGTTTTTTTATATGTCTTTTCCCATGGTATATGTTGAGTAAGTGTAGATGGTAAACGAATTAACGTTTGGGGAATGGATATAAATTATAAAATATGACGAATGGATAAGTGATCATTAATTATTGAAAATGAATTGCAGCTTGCATTCAATTTGTTTGGAATGATGCATATAGAGGTCAAAGAGAATGTGATTTTTTTGCGAGATGGTTTGTTTGTATGTGAACAATTTTTTTTGATTTGAGTGTTTTATACTATACATATATTTTTTTTACTCTTATGATTTATATGCACACCCCACCCATGTTGAGAACTATATGTTGAACACCTGCATCATCACACATGGGGTGTTATTCCAAACATATGGTGAAGGGTAATAATAGATGGGTACCCTCCCTTTTATGCCATCTATTCCAGGTGAGGTAGGTATGGAATATGATTTTATGGACATAGGACTATTGGTGATTTAGATGGTGGTTGTGAAGGCCCAGGTGTCTTCATGAGAGATGTGATAGCCTAGGTATTTGTGGGTGAGGAGGATCGTGTGGTCCTAGGTGTCCTTAGGAAGATATTTTGTGTTCTTTATGTTGGTAGAAAATACATAAATGTATAGTTCTAGTATTTTTGTGTTGATTATGTTTTTTGAAAATGTGGATTTATCAGGTAAGTTGTAGATTCCATAGAGATTATTGACACGGTATGTTGACATAGATCCAAGATGACGGAATGGATTCCCTAGAAGCGGTACAGAAAATTGGTGGTGACATAACACTCCATGATTACGACGAGTATCCGAAATGAAGAATTTTAATGTAGCTTCATGAAATTGGGAACTTCATGGGTGAAAAGAGGGAGCTCCCTAAAATGGTGTTGACATGGCTGGAAGGTTATATAATCGGAGGAAAATACATATAAATATCCCTTTACTTCATTAAAAAAAGAAATGATACATAACAAAAATCATAATGCTCCAGAATCACGATGGTAGTTCGAAAAGTGTAGTTCATGAAGGTGATATGATAAGAAGTTAAAGAAGGCTGTAAATTCCAACCAGATGTTATGATCATTGTGAATGTAAGGAAATTCAGGAAGGCTAATTAAGAATCATGAAAGGATAGAGCTTTACAAAGGCTAGTTGAGAATCAAGGAAGAGGTGTGTTCATGAAGGATAAGCGAGATTCATGAAAGGAAGGTGTGCTTCATGAAGTATATTTGAGATTCATAGAGGAGGAGCATGGCGAAGGCAGTGAGCATCACAAAAGTTGTTCAGAAGTAATTTCCTGGTACATCTGTGGTAAAGTGGAATTCATCTATTGGATGAAAGTGGAACTTCAATAGAGAATCCATCTATAAATCAGGATGTATTCATTAGAGATAATGAAGGGACACACAAGTCTATAAACTATAGGTGAATCCCTTACAAGAGAAGTGAGTGAAGGAAGAGGAAGATGATGGTCTTTACCACCTGAAGTGAGCTATAAAAAAGGCATAGGGAGTGACCCTTAAGAATGCAGTGAGAAGACACTAAGCCTTGTAATGGAATTTATCCTATGTATAAGAAAGATCTAGCCCGAACCATCATTACTAGTAGTGATAATTAGTGAATTTGTTACAATTGACACAAATCCCTTTTATGCTCTTTGGGTGTAGCCCATTGAGGGCGAACCAAGTAAAAATAGATGTGTCCTTATGCATGAATTCCTATATTACATTAAAAAGATCATCATTTGATAATGAAAAAAATATTAAGATCACCCATAAAATTTAAGTGAAAACAAAGTGACCCTTAATATAAATAGTTCAATATCAATTTGGGTAGGAATAATTTAAAAAAGAATATCCTTACCCTAATTCACCCCCTATTAGGGTATCTAGGCCGCATTTGGAACAAACACTTTCTCAATTGTCTTCAAGATGAGATATTATGAAAAGTATTTTGAGGCCCAAGTGTGTGCAGGTGGGATGTGTTGTGAGGCCCATTTGTGTGCGGCCAGTATGTGTTGTGAGGCCCAGGTGTGTGCAGGCATGATTTTTTGTGGGGCTTAGGTGCGTGCGGGATGGAAGTGTTCTGAGGTGCATGTGTATATTGGAGGGATGTGATGTGGTATATAGAAGTGATGGGAGTGCTAAGATGAATGTCATTGGGTGAGAGTAGACTACCAGTGGTAATGTTGTGTAGGGTACACTATCATCGATGTACTTTATAACATATTATATTACTTGACTTTGGTTACTTGGTGAGCATGCCTTTGTGAGGTTGGGATGGTATGTATACCTTATAAGTGATGTCAAGTTTTGTATTTTGTCACAAGAGCATTAGTATTCTTCTTTCACATGTGCATTAGAGACTTTGGTTTTCTTACTGGGTAAACTTGTACACTCACCCTATGTGTATAATACTATTTTCAAGTTTCTAGACAAACTTCATAGACTGTGTTAGGAGTTCCTAGCTCAGAACATTGGACACTTTTGGGGTTACTGCCTTAGCTTTTATTTTGGGTATTTAATTTGGAGAATTTATTTTATTTTTATCCGTTCTAAATTTTTCATCCATGTAGAATAGTTTTTGGTTTCTCTTTTATATTATTTATAGGAATTTTTTGGATAATTCATTATATCTTTCAATCATATTTACTTTATAATGGGTAATGCCTCCCATATTGTGATATTTGTACACCCTTGGTTATAGTCCCATCCCAGGGCCTATTGGTGGCGTGACTCTAGAGTTATTATCTTTCTCCCCTCATTGTAGTGTCTTTAGAGGGAGGGTTAATCAAATATATGTTATTTCATGTTATTACAATGTTTAGAGAAAATACATAAAGAAGGCATTCACATGTTTGGTATATGAAATTCAAGAGAACCTTCATTTTCATTTAAGAGTAATATGTTCCTTTTGGAAATTTAGTGACCTTCTATCTATTGTGTGGGATCATAATCTTTTAGAAAATTTAACCATTTATGAAATGTTTTATGTTGATATTTGGATAATTTTTTAGATATTAATGTATTACTTCAGCAAATTATGCAACTTGTGACATGAGATGAAATAGGAATAGTTCAGGGAACAAATAAAATAATATTTTGTTTAAGAAATAGAAATGTATCCAGAAATTATATTTACGTATATTTTAAGAGAGGAAATGAATTCCATAACTCTAAGAAAAGGTTTTTGAAACAGTTTTTTTTTCATATTATAATCATTTTCTATTATATCAATTTTCTTTTTCCACACCTCTAGGTTATCGTTTTATAGTCATTAACTTCCTATGGATCACCCAATTTATTCTGATCAATGTTCCCCATCATTCAATATAAGTTTTTTTGTGTAATTTCTATTCCCTTTCCATGTTTTAATTTCCCACTTTTGTTCTCCTACATGAAAACCTAGTTGTGTGTCCTCCATACATCCCTTTCTCTCTTGTTAATAAGATATTTAATTAACACTTATGTGATGTGGGTTTTTCAATAAAGGAATTTTAAAATATCAAATACATGATTACCAAGAGAATGTTTAAATTATGAGGACATAATTTAGTTAATGTGGGGAAAATTTAACACCATGAAATTATTAAAATATAATATTTTTTTCAATAGAAAATATCATAAGAGACATAAAATGTAGGAGGGAGTATAACATCATCGTAATCAATGATTAATTTAGAATGTTTAAATAAATTTAATCTATAACTTGGAATTCACAAGATACTGAGTTAGATTTCATTACATGCAACAATGACCTTATTAAAAGGATTTTGATACATGAATGATTGAGTTTTAACTAATACTATTAAAATTATTTTGTAAAATTAAAATTAACACTACACTAATAAATTGGAGATAATGAATATGTTTAAAAAGCTTATGGAAATATATGATTTTCAGACATATAACATTAATTAATTGGTTACCAATAAATAATAAATGAAAATTGTAACAAATATAATATAAATGAAATGTTATTATAAAAAACAAATGTAATTCTCTCAAAGGATTTTTATCATAATAAATTAAATAAATTATAATTACAAAATGATATTAATGTAATATATATGTATATTATATTAAATAAAATATTTGTGATGTTCACAAAATATATTTAATATTCATAAGATAATAATAAATCTAATTTTACACATAAAAGATATATTTTTTCAAAGGTATATTTTCCACCTTTTAATGAAAGACATATTTAAAAACACAATATTCAAACTTTGATATATTTTATTTGAAAAAATAAACATCATTTTAGAAGTTAAATTGTTAAAAATATATTAGGGTGAATTTTCAGTGTTTCTTTGAGAAGTTTTATTATTTATTAGTAGTGAAGAATACTGAATTTTATTGGAAACCTAATTTTTAATAAAAATAATTTTTAATTATAAATTATATTTTAAATTGATTTTTACGTTTAATTTGTTCAATAACACATATATTATTCAAATTTAGGTCATTGGAATCATTTTTATATTTAATTTAGATAAAATAAATTATAAAACCTTTTAACTTGTTAAGTTTAAAAACATTCTTTCCTATTCAATATGTGGGATTACATTTAAATCAAATTTTCCACTTCTATTATTTAAATTTGGAAATATGTGTTCATCATTTTAGATCATAATAATTTAAAATGTATAATAGGATCAAATTAATTCTTACCCACAATTATTAATCAATTTAGTTAAAATTAATTATAGTGATAAAGGTAAAAAATGAGTTTACTTAGTGTTTATATAGATAATATCAGGTGTAAAAATGACCATAACCGTTTCCAATAACCATTATATGGAAATGATTATTTAATAACACCTATATAATTGAAAAATTTCTCAAATGAAATCCTATTTTTAGGTAAAAAAATTTGGTACACCTAGCTTCTCTTAAAATTTCCAAGTATTTCCTCTCCCAACCTATTAAAGGACACCCCCTATCCCCCTTCTTCGCACCTCTAAAATCACTTGGGTATATCCAATATCATCCCAAATAACTCCCTAAAATATATACACTAATAATTTTATCCTTATATTGGACATAAATAAATCTCACGATATATTTAGTGAAAACCTAAGGAGGATACCTTAAGAAGTGGTAATGTTCATCTAAAACCATTTTCAATTTATTTCCTTCTATAATTACTTCAATTATATTTATGTAATTATTAGATAATAAAATCATAATATTAAATATAATGAGAATATTTTATTTTAATATTGAAACCATAAACTTCAAATACATCCACTAAATGGGATACATGATCATCGTTCATTTGTACAGTAGACTGTTGCCTCACGTACCACTATCATTCATTCATCTGTTGCCAATATTATATGATGGTAATAATGGTGGAATTAAAGTCTATATAGTATATTAATGATATTTATAAGGGATTTGTGTTTTATAAATTATTAAATAAAACATTCATTCATTCTTTCCTTTTAGTGAGAATATGATAATGTCATTCATGTGTACGGTGGACTACCGCCTCACGAAGAGATGTGATCCGTTCACATCTTACATGGAATGTATTAAGGATTGTTTTAATCAAAATATTTGATATATATTAAAATAATATGACACTTTAATTATAATATAATATAATATATATATATATAATTTAATTTTCAATCTCTAATATAACAAGAAAATTGAAATATTGTTCATGTGCATGTATGACATATCGTATCCATTAATGGTGCATTTCATTTCCTATCACTAAATTTTATGAATTATAATGAAATCATAAAAACTAAATATAAATCATATTTACATAATGAATCAAATTCTAGATATTATTATATCATTATCGTCAAAATATGAACACAAAATAACATGTCAAAACATACTCGAAAAACCAGGCAATTAACACCCAAAATAGTGTAAATAATGAATAATTATTAACAAACAGATAATAATTATAAAAGGATAATATATAGTATTATAAATATATATATATGGTTATTTTATATGATAATAACTTTTTTAAAATAGAATACATGTGTCTAAAACACATAAAACCAAAAGGATGTGTAATGTAATGGATTTCATCTCAATTTAAATTCCATGGGGGATTATTTGTTTTTATTCACCAATTATATTTTATATGGTGTATATACTACCACTTTGATATTTAATATCATGAATACTTCATTATTCATTGTATTTTAGGTTTCAATTTGTATTTACTCATCCAAGTGGTTCACACGGGAATTACTATGTGGTAAAAGTTAGATGTGCAATCTCCCTTTCTTTTGTGATTGTAACTTTCTCTTAAAAAAGGCACTTGTTTCCATTTTCCATTAATCATTACATATATCATGAATATAAAAACTCTTGTTTGATGGGTATGATTATTTAATAAATCATATACCATTTTTACATACAATATACACTTGGAATGATATTTGATTAGTTGGGGGATATTGATAAATTTGTATCCTTTACTAAATAGGGATACTTGATGATAAGAAAAAAAATTTAAAAATTAAATGGATTTTCAGATATATGATGAATGTTATGGAAATGTATAACACATGTTATTGAATGTTTTATATAATACCCTCTATGCATCATTTGTCTCATTAGGTGAATCATTTGGCCAATCAGATGGGTCTTTACTCGGTATGTTATAAACCATCTTGTGAAAAGTCTTGATAATAGAGGTATAATGTACATAGGAAGCGTGAAATTGAATTATTAATAATATAATCCATTGATAATTCATATATTATTATTACTTATCTATGAAATATTATATTTGACCTTTTCTATGGATGCAGTTCATTCTCTATTTATTGATTAAATGGCACGTGTTTCAGTTACTTACACTGCCATATTTATTTCTCTATATCCTGTTATATAATTGTCATGCATGCTCAATTATTTTGCTTTACATTTTGATTATTCTCATTGATTTTTTATTGGTCCTGATTTACCTGCCCTTACTGGTCATTTGAGATCACCATTATAAGTTTTCCTTTCCCTAGGTTATAAAGAAGAGATCCTTGAATGAGTTTTCAAGGATCCATTTTATTAGATTTTGTAATGTAGTGTATTTCATTTTGTATTCCAAATATTAAATGGGTGTAATGTAGGTAATCTAGTAGTCCAAAAGTACAAAAATGATCTGTCCTTTTGGATTTGATTCCATTTAATCATACCAATGTAATAAATTTTGGCAATGTATTTGGGATATTGGGGTTAGTTTCATTACACCATATTATTAATTTCAATTTCTAGTCATACAAAAATTATTTTAATATAAAATAACAAAATTCCTAAAAAGTGTTTTTAATAAAATATATTACTTATGTGTAAAAAATATTTTACAAGAAAATCATGTAATAAATTCATTTAAAAAAATATGTAAAGTAATAAAAAAGTAGGGGTTTTATTCCTTTTGATCAGGGAAAATCCAATGGAATTTTCCAACCATTCCATTAAATTCATGTTCTCAAGAATAATTTTTAAAATGAATAAAATTTAACTTACATAGGTTCCGAAATTGAAAATAATTATTTAAAAAAATTATTAAACTCTTGAAATATATATTTAGTGGATTAAAACAAAAAAAATAAGCTAAAGGAATGTATAAATTATATTTAAAGCATTAATCCATAGTTTTAACCAAATTTAACCTCTTTTACTATGGTGACTAGTATTTACTTTTGTTGCTTTTAATAATTACCAAAAATTTAGTTGACACAATTATAATATGTAAATAATTATAATTCTAAATATGAAATTAATTTTATCAAATTCAATTTATATAATATGAATAATTCAATTTATAATGATACTTGAAAAAAGAGACTAAATGAACTTTTCAAGAAAAAAAGATTCCTTTAGTTTGAAAATTATTTACACAAAAACCAAGAATAAAGTTGAATAAAATTATCCTAATATGATTAGTCATGATATATATATATATAATAATGAACCTTTTAATACATTTTTAATGAAAATGGAACTTGGTAAATGCATGAAATGAAGGCTATTGAAAACTGTGTCCTTTTAAAATATTTGGGTATTACATTACCCCAAATAATAAATTATGCCCTCAAAATTTTTCTTGATCTAAGTAATCAAGAGTATAATTTTTCAAAATTATTCTTCTGAAAACCCATATTTGAAAACTGTTTTAAAAAATACCTTAATAGAATATGAAATGGGAAATATGAATATTACCTATATTTACACATAATTGGGTTTCCAAATTATCGAAAATTAGTGGAAAATGATATCATGAAATTTTATGTGAAAGGAAATATCAATATAACAATGAATTGTGGTAGAGTATATTTATCAAAGAATATAAATGATCATGATATTGTCAATAGACTATATACCATAACACAAATTTGAGTGATTTAGGCCAGTAATTCATAATAAATGAAGTATGTATAATTAAATATTTTTATTAATTGATCTTTAACCTATAGTTGTTGAATTATATAACTTTATTGACTATGAATAATGAAATATTTTCCAACATGATCATATTCAAATCCATATACAACATTTCATCATTTGCTTTTGTGTTTCAATCAGTTCCAACCATTTTTTGATAAATTACCCTAAGTGATGATTATTGATATTTAATTCATATATTATTATAGTATACTTCTAATTGAACATGATTTATATAAAATGATGAAAATATATTCTTCCTAAGTTTGTTGAATCTAAAATGGTTAGTAAAATTTATTATAGTAAACAAAATGAATAAACCACCATATTAAGAAATAATAGACTATTCATAAAAATAAAACAATACCACCAAAGGATCAATATAGATCATTCCATAAATAACCCTATGTCATAGTTAGCCTCAATAACAAGAACATTTATGAATTTTTTAAACACAAAGGCTATCTTATATGATTCAACATGAATAAAAAGATTAATATCATTCTTCCAATATAATCCTTCATGTAAAACCAATGGGTTATATATTTATCACCCAAATAGAATGTCTCCAAAATATAATAAATCACTTCAAAATCCCATTACATAAATACAATAAGATGGAAATAATTATTAATTATATCTTATGATAATCCATAAACATATAATACCATGATGGTGTCAATAAATTTTATGTTACCATCACATGAGAACATCATAATCTGAAAATAAATATCTAAATTTTACTATGATAAATACAATTACAGCCCATAACCTACACTCTCAAATCTGATGCTAAAAATATAATCTTAAATTTTTTTGGTTTGAAACTGATTAACTTAGCCCAATTTTACCCTTCAAAATCACACAAAACTAATTGAATGTATTGAGTCACTTTTAGAGTCATTTAACTTTTAGGATTATAATTTTATAAATGAGGAAAAAATAATAAACAATAATACCAATTAATTCATGTGAGCATTCATCCTATATTTTCCTTATTTTCTTAACTCTCATTATGGATTAATCATGTCTCATATAATTTTTCCCACAATAATCCTTTTTATACATAATTCATTTAATATCAATCTTCATAACATTGTTAAACTGAAAAAATAAGAGTTAGATTAAATGATCATTAATTGTAAGAAAAGCATTGAAAATATAATTTCATAATTTAACATAAAATGAGAATAATGGATTGATGAAATAATTTATGTGCATTGTCATAATATAGGATATATTATACCCATAAAAACATGTATCATTAAACATATGACATTGAATAAATATTTAATAAAATTATGTGTAATAAGAATCATTAATCAGGATCCATGTGATGTCAATCTTGTTCAAAGGTAACTTAAAAAACTATATAATATGTAATGAAAATTTCATGTAATATTGGATAATTATTATAAAATTACTATTTCAATCACTCATATAAATGGAATAACCAAACTAGTGAATTCCCAAAATCACATATAAGAAACCTATCACTGGTTAACTCCATCTCACACTCAATGAATTATAGGGCTATAATAGACCCATCCATCCATGGTTTATAATGTAACCACCCATCCTTGGATTATAAAAGATCCATCCATATTTGGTTTGGAGTGAAACCGTCCTAAAATCATTTATTCAAGTGTTGCGCATAGTTTAATTTTTAAATAATACATGGTTAAAAGTATTTTAAAAAGAAAAAATATTCCTTAAGTAGTTACAAACATATTTTTTTCCTCATGTTGAGCTCCTTCTAAGAGAAGATACACTTTACACTATTATGTTATGTATATATCCCACATATTTCTCATTAGAGGTAGTGTCTCCATTTTTTCAAGGAAATGAATAAGGATCCCATCTCAATTAACTGAGTTGGATAGTTATATTCACGTGTTATTAGATTCCATGGTGCATAGGAAATATCATGGCCATTCTACTCAAGGACATAACCGTGTGATTTATTCGATGTATCCATACAAAATACAAATCATTATTTACAAAATGTTAAAGTTAATACTAATTAATTAATAATTATCCTCTAAACCCCTTCAAAAAAATTCCACACATTCCCTTATCAATGTGAATTGAGACCCTTTGCATGTTAACATGGTCAGTGTGTGTCCAATCAGGAAACATTTTGAACAAGCCTATAAGTTCAAATTCTTTTAATGACTTGGAGATTCTAATGGAATATGAGTTTCTCATTTTAGGGATGGGAAATCAAACAAATTGAAATTTATAATGGATTTAGAAGAGATTAAATTTCATAAATAAATTATTAGATGAGGTTAGGTCCTTGAGGGTTTTCTTAGGTTATCATTTATGTCTTAGGTGACTCAATCATCAAAAACTCAGTTTTGGGAGAAGCAACCTAGGGGACATGGTTAGGGATAACCATCAACCCAAAACCATGTGGCCTATTTATTAAGGGAAAATATTTTTATAAACCAAGTTAGGGGATATAGTAAACTATATTGTTTTTTAGAGTAACAGAGTGTTCTATATTATTTTAGCATGGGTTTTCAAACCATGCATTGAAACCGTTAAAGATAGGTGTGATTTGGATAGTGATTCCACACATTTTAGGGACTTTCTAACTAGGTTCATCATTAAAAGTGGTAAAATTACAATTTTCCTTCATGGACTTTAATGGTTTTACTCACTTTTATTGCTCATTTTAACCAGGAGATCACTCACACACTCCCTCATCCTTCTCCCTTCCTCCATGGTAGATTTACACTGTTCTTGGTCAAAATTGAATTTTCATATATTTCATTGGATGTGTTGAGGTGATTCTACCCCTCACAATCCCAATTTTCATAGTATTTTTCACCATCTCTCTTCCTAAAATTATTTATATGGATTATGACCTAGTTACATGGTTTTTATGGTTTTATGTTTCCTCTAATTTCATCACGAATCATTAGATGATATAGGCTGAGTAAGGTATCCTTATCTTGACATAAGTGGTTTATAAACTATTCCAGAAATTATTTCCATTTAGAAAATATTTCATCGAGTTACATATTGTAAATTCTCTCTGATGCCTATTGAAAATATAATTCCTCACATTTTATTCCCAAATCATTACCTACAATTAGAATATTATTATTTTACACCGCTGAAGGTTAATAAACTCAACATAGATGACACCTTAGGGTGAGTTTGAATCAACTCCCATAGAGACCATTCCTTCTTATCATACCAAATATCTAAATATGGTGTTTAATGGTTCATACTTATTAAATCACCATTTAACTCCTTTGCATGTAATGAAACCATGCTCCTTAGAGTGTGTCTTTCCTTGTATTATTTTGGAACATGTCATTAGTGTTACCATAAAACACTTAATGTTGTGTTTGAAGTGAATATATATAAGTAATATAATTTTTTTTGATTAAACCACCAATAATGATGTGTTTTTATGACCCATATACAATTTAATTCTTTGAATAACCTTAGATATGTCTTTGTATGATTAAACCTACCTCAAGAATCTAGGGTGACATGAGTACGTGTTATATACAATATCCTTTTATTATTTTATGTCTCTAAATAGATATGAAGTATTTTATTTGGTAACTAATGTTCTATATTATGGAAAACCATGGGAAACCCCTCATTTGTTATGGGTATTTTTTTATAAATCCCTTGATTTTTTTAGTTCCCTTTATTATAAGTTTTTTTCCATGAATACATGGATTTACCTTATGGAATTCCTTTGAATATATTACCTTATACGAAGAACAATCTAGATTATATGGATTATAGTGATATTATTAGTGAAATTGTGATATCCATTTTTATAAGGTAAATTGTTAAATGTGTATATGGAACCTAATTTCATATAATTAATTGGTGACTTTTTTTATTTTCATAAAAGGAATTGAGATAATTAACTACATTATTAGTTGGTTCTCCTTACAATTACTCAATATCTTTGAGGTGGTTAAAATAAAGGGATTAGTTATAGTTATAGTATGTCCTACCAAGGGTAAATTATTGATTCAATTTTTGAAATCCATGTGATATTCTGATGGACCCCGCTACTTCATTAATATTAATTCTAATGGATATACTCATTATAATCATCCATTTTCTTACATAAGTAAATTCCTCAACATGTTAGAAACAATTCCTCATCTAATTATAGAATAATTAAAATTCCTGGATGAACTCCCCAAATTCATCTTGATTTCCTCAAACAAGGAATGCATTGGATTATCTCCTCAAATCACATTCTATACTCTACCATGATTACCATGTAATTCCTTAGCTGGCTCGATTATATCCCTTCATAGAAGATGAATGATGGGGGTTCATTCCTTTGATTCTACACTAGAGCTAGAACTCATGTCTTGATCACCATGGGTTGGCTTCCCAGTTCTATACATTTAATTCCTTAGAGTATTCCTTGGATTAAGATGGTTCTGATACATGTTAATTCTTAAACTAGTTCTATGGATTCATAACGATACTTCTTTATGGACACATGGGATTATCTCCATGGATCATGTGATTAAAGTTTTATACATATAATCTAAAATTACCTAGATTATTCCAAAGAATTTTATATTTCCCAGTTCAACTCTAATTTACTTTTTACCCAATTATATATAATTCATAAGATTATGATACATACACAATGATTGGATTTCACTAGAAACCAATAGTGCCCAGATTCAATGGTTTAGTCACACCCTATTTGGGCTAATATTATAACTCACAAAGATTATAATTTTTTTTATTGCATAGCATTTGAGACAAATAATATCGAGTTCGTCTTTAATTACACTAAAGACAAATTTTATCTTGTGTTGCATGCAATAATGGGTTTTCTTGAAATCCTTAATTACACACAGTGTCGAGTTGTAGCAAACAACAATATATTATTAATATTATTATTTAATTTGACAATTATTGTCTATCCATTAGATTGGAGGATAAGAATAAGATAAAATAATATATAAAAATATATATTTTATAATTTTTTATTAATTATCTATTGATTAGTAATAAGATAATAATCATTTGAAATAAAAAGTACTTTTTTTCTATAAAGTAGTATTTATTCAAAAAAAATTATTTAATCATGGTTGGTACATGTAATTTAAAAATAAGTTATACACATTACATTAAAATTATATGAAGAAATAAAATTCATTTCTGAATAATTCATACCAATATTATCTTAAGTTTAATTTTTCTATTTTTCTAAGGAGTTTCATATTTTTATAAATAGTGAAAATTATTTTATTTTATTTTAAAACATTATTTTCTTATATATAATTAATAAGGTTAAATTATATTTCAAATTTGTTTTATATTAAAATTAAAAAAATTACATATCCATTAATCAAATTTATTTCACGGAAATAATTTTCACATTTAATTTTTATATAAATACATTGTAAACTTGTGAACATTTTTACTCTAAAAACATTCTTTCCCATTACCTCTTTGGGAATAATTTTATGTTAAATTCCACCACATCTATGAGTTGAATATGAAAAAATGGATTCCATATTTAGAATGTGAATTATTTATATTATCTAATAATTTCAAATTAATTTTTGACTATAATGATTATTAAAAAAACATAAAATAAATTACCAAGATTATGGTAAAAATGTGTTTATTGTGGGATTAAACATATTTGATATGGGGTAAAATGACCTAAAAACTTGTCCAACACCCGTTTTCTATAATTAGTGATACCCATATCCCTTTATTCATTATTTTTATGAGTTATTAGGATATTATTCCTAAAAAGTAACCAATGTACAAATTCATGTAAAAGAAAAGACAAAGAAAAGAACATTCTATGCATTTAATATCTATAACGATTTGGGATAATGGGAAAACAACAATGGATCAATTATTAATATTATTTTCAAAGATAAATTATTTTTATCGTAATATTTTTTTTATAGATTAAATAATTAGTTTGACTGACTAATAAACACCAACCCCGAAATTATATACATAATAATTAATCATAATAAATGATACTAAATATATTAAATGTGATGTAGATTTTATGAATTATTGAGCTAAATTAACATTTTTGGTGATTATATATTGGTATGGTTGTGAAAATAATGTATTCTAATTCCATCATTGTCTTTATGTTTTTTTTATTCAAATTAAATGAATAATGTAAAAATTGATATTAATTTTATTTTATAATAATCAATATGTTAATATATGTTTTAAAATTACAAAAAAGTAGTGTTATACCAAGTGATTTATAAATATTAATAAATATAATTCATGATCCTTTCATTTAAAATGTTTCTTATATAATGATAATACTCACCCATAAAATGAAAAAACATTTTTATCAAGGTTAGGGTTAAAGTAGGGTTTTCGGAAAGATACATGTGCTTCAGTTAAAATTAATTTCTATCCCACATGATATTTTTATTTTTAAATTACAAATCACGATTAATTTTTTTTGGTTATAAATAGTATAAAATGTCACGATCCGTCCTTCGGGGCCCATGCCGTGACTACCCCAAGACTACCTTCTATAGGCATGGGGATGAAAACTAGCACCGAAAGGCGTATTCTCTAAAACGGGAAGGCATTGGCTTTAACCTGTATAAACACACGGTCCGAGAACACAATAAGAAGAATATGTGTAGTAAATTACTATAGTGAAATATTGATGAAAGAAAAAAAGGGACCGAAATACAATCCCAACTGGAAGAGTACAAGTACAACTGAAAGAAAAATACAACTGAAAAAGGGAAAACCACTACTTGGTCATACTCTGAGGATCCTACCTGGAGTGTAGGTATAATTCAAATCCTCATCACTCCATGTCTTCCTGTATCCTCCGCATACCGCCTAGTCCTGGCTCCCTCAAGCCTCAGCCCAATTGCTCGTCATCTGCACAAGACAGAACAAGGTGCGAGAAAAAGATTGTGCCGGGGTGAGTACAATGATACTCAGTAGGTACCGTAAGACCTCGAAGGTCTCCTAGAGTTCCACAAAGAAAAACCACAGGGTAACACCACGAAGATAAAGTATGACATAGGTAAAGTACCACATAACATAACCTCAATCACAAGCACAAAGTAAATATAGATCACGTCCGGATTTATTCTAGGGGTAGTAACAAGTAACATCCCCAGTCACATCGTCAATCACCTCGGCTACTGGAGAACTCCTCCTCTATCGAGTACAATGGGAATGCCACGTCACACAGAGGCGCTTCCCACTAACCATGAACTACTAAGGTACTCATCTCCATCGCATACTATGGGTCGATCGGGTCACACAGATTCTCTCTCCCCCAACGTGGCATTCTAAGTTACTCCTCCCCATCAAATACCACGACTGCTCCCTACCATGGCCTGCTGAGGTACTCCTCCCCATCACGTACCGTGACCCTCAAGTCCCTCTGAGTCGAAAAGTCAGCAGTCGATAGGTCTTAGCCAGTCGCATGGTTCCATACGTAGTGCACTTGGGAGAACCACTCCCCAATCCATTAGTCACATCTTCACCAACAAGAAGTCTCAAAAGGTAGTAAACCGATGATCCGCTATGTCATAAAACTTCCAACACAATAGACAGAGCGTCATTCGGACGCCTAGTCTGTGCATTGTTGGCATTTCAGTGACAAGGGCCCAGATGGATTTGGGTGAGATTTAACCTGTCCATACTCCAAGATTCTCTGAAACTCTAATGGATTAAGTTAAAAGTACCATCTCTCTCCAAGGGTCCCAATGCCGTAGACAGTTCATCAAACGAGCACCTGGTTCCCAAGATAAGGGCCTTTTACTTTTTCTGGGCCCAGTGGGGCCCGAGTTCGATCTGACCTGGTTGGGCCAACTTGGCCCGACCCAGTCTAGGCTAGGCCAAGGTGGTCTCAGCCCACTGGGCTGATGTTCGGTCCGACCCATAAAATTGGTGGCCCGACTAGAATAGGGCGGATCACAAGGGGCGGCCTGGCCTGCATGGGGAGGTGGCCAACTAGGGTGGCGGCCAGGTCCAGGGGTGGTGACCCGCTCTGAGGGCAGAACCCCGGTGCGAGGGCAGTTTCTTGACTCGAGGGTGGTATACCGGTTCAACGGTGGTGGCTTGGTCTGAGGGTGGCAGCCCGGTTCGAGGGAGATGGGCCGCTCCGAGGGCGGTGACCCGCTCTGAGAACTGCGACCTGGTGCAAGGGTGGCGGCCCGCTCTGAGGGTAGTGGCATGGTGCAAGGGAGGCGGCTTGGTCCGAGGCTGGCAACCCACTCTAAGGGCGATGGCCCGGTGCGAGGGAGATGACCTGGTTCGATTGCGGTGACCCAGGGCGAGGGCGGCGGCCCGACTCGAGGGCGGGGGCCCGGTGTGAGGGCAGCAGACGGAGGCGAGGGCGTTGGCCCGTTTCGAGGGCGGTGGCCTGGTTAGGTCTAACATGGGGGGTGTAACCCCTCGGTCTCTCAGATTCCCGAACGGCCCAGAGGACATTCGGTTTACAAGGCGGCGGCGGCGCAGAACCCACTAGAGGTAGATTTGGCATCCGCCGTGGCTTCGGCCGCGACTTCCGTTCTCCAGCAGCGCGATGGTTGCACCACCTCCCTTCCCACATCCGGACATCATTCCAGCCACCTCCTTCATTCTCCATGACTGACAAGGCACATCCTTCCTCTTGTGGCAAGAATCAACGTGCTCGCGGTCTTCCAAGGAGGTTCATGGATAACCTGATAGTGGAGGGTTCGGGATGGGTTCATTAGGACCGTGTCCTCTGCGTTAGCTCATATAATGGAGGATATTAAGGGAGTTTTATAAATTCACATGAATTTGAAATGAGAAAAAAACCCCTACCTCGAAAAGTCAGAGGAAATCCCATGTATGAATGTGGATCGTCTTCTTCGTTCTCCCGACCGGTTCCCCAAGACGCCACTCGCACGTCACCCTTTGGTTTGGTGTTGACCGTCACCTCCTGCTACCTCGACTTCATCTTCTAAGGGTATATAACTGCGTTGTTCCTTCAGCACTTCGCTGCTTGGGGAAGCTCTTCGATACCCCTTCCCAATTTATATATATAGGAGAGGGGGAGGGTAGGAAACGACGTGGGGAAATAATGGGGCTCAATAATTAAGAAGCTTACTAATTTCCCCAATGTCGTCATTACTTAAGGATGAAAGGTCAAGCCATTTATTGGCTTCACAAACCACCGACCCCACCCTTTAATTGGTCCATTGGAGGTTTATGAAATAAATTAACAAAATTATTTTATTTCATTTCATTTAAAAATTCGCAAAACATAACTTTTTATCTGGACCTACTGCGGTCAAAGTAAAGCCTCCCTTACGAGAATCCCGATGATGCGGATTCAACGATGCCCTCAATTTTTAATCTGAACATGGTTCACAAGTTAGAAAATTCCGCTCATTCGTTTACTAAACGTACCAGAAAAAAAGTTCAAAAATTCATTCCGGGAACACCAGGCCTCAAAATCATGCACAGTCAATTTTCGAAGACTCATAATAATTTCATATAATTAAAAAAATCACATGAAAATCTGGGTCTTTACATTCTCCCCACTTTAGGGATTTTCATCCCCGAAAGCCACAACATGGACTAAAGAAACTAATGGGGGTACTGAGCACGAATCTGAGCCTCTCACTCCCATGTGCTCTCATGGAGGTTCTCATACTGCCAACGAACACGCACCAGAGGTATCAACCACCCATGAAGGACCCACTCATGTAGAACCTCAATCTCTACTAGAACCTCTATAAACGTCACCCCATCTTCTATGTCCTGGTCACTGTGTTCGATGACGTGAGATGGGTCATGCACATATCTCCTCACCTAAGACATTTGGAAGACATCGTGCACCTTCTTCAACTGCAGTGGAAGTGAAATGTTTTATTCCACCTCACCTATCCTCCGAAGTATCCGAAATGGCCTGATAAACCTCAGTGATAACTTTCTGCCTCGACTAAAACTCTATAGTCCCCATCGAGGAGAGACTCTCAAGAAAATATTTCCCCCTCCTGGAACTACAATATTTTCCATCTTCTGTCTGCATATGACTTCTCCATAAAATGTGTAGTCTTCATCCACTCCTGGATGATCTGCACCTTCTTAGTGGTAGCTTGTACCAACTCTGGACCCATAAGTACCAACTCCCCTAGGTCTGTCCAGCATAGAGGTGAACTGTAGGGTCAGTCATATAGGGCCTCAAATTGTTCAATACCGATGGTGGAGTAGTAACTATTTTTGTGAGAGGACTCTACCAAGGGAAATTGATCCACCCAACTATGGCCAAAATCTAGGATGCATGGATGAAGAATTTCCTGTAGCATCTGAATGGTCTGCTCCGTCTGACCATCCGTCTGAGGATAAAAGGCAGTGCAGAAATGCTGCTGAGTCCCGAATGCATCCTGCAATACCTTCAACAACTGAGATGTAAAACATGTGTCATTATCAGAGATGATCATTGATGGCACTCCATGAAGTCATACGATCTTCTGTACATAGTGGTGTCCCAAGCCATCTACTGATCCCTACTCTCGAATAGGTAGGAAGTAGGCCAACTTTGTGAGTCAGTCAATGATCACCCATATGAAATCATGTCCCCTAAACATACGTGGAAGCACTATTACAAAGTCCATGGAGATCCCATCCCACTTCCATTCCGACACCTATAGTAGATATGCTAAGTCTGCTAGAACCTGATACTCGACCTTCACTTGCTGACAAGTGAGGCATCATGAAACAAACTTCGCTACAACCTTCTTCATCCCTAGCCACCAGTGCCGACGCTGGAGGTCCTGGTATATCTTCACCACACTAGGATGTACCACTAGAGGAGACATATGGAACTCCCTCAACACCTCCTCCCGTAGAGCCACTTGTACCATGGTACATCCTTTGAAGGGGATAACATTCTCCCCAAATTCAGAAAATCCATCAGGTGCCTACCCTTAGAATATCTAAGCACATCGAGCCTCACAGTTAGTGTCCCCAAGCTGTGCCTTCCTGACTCGCTGAAGGAGTGGGGGTGTGACTTTCATTGAGTGGAGGTATGCTGCTTCATCTCTATCCACAAAGGATATCTACAACGTGCCTAGATGCTCTGTCGCCTCACTCAGCAAATGCAGACTAGACCTCCTGCTGAGTGCATATGCTACCACGTTTCCCTTCCCAAGAGTATAGAATATCTCAAAGTTATAGTCTTGGAGGAACTGTAGCCATCACAGTTTTCTGAGGTTCAGGTCCTTATGAGAGAAGATATACCTGAGACTCTTGTGATTAGAGTAGACTGTAAAATGTTATTCCATAAGGCAATGTCACCACATCTTCATGGAAAATACCACTACTAATAACTCCAGGTCATGGGTAGCGTAGTTCTGCTCATGCTGTCTCAACTATCGTGAACCATAAGCGATCACTACTCACTCCTGCATCAGGACACATCCAAGCCTGGTCCCTGATGCATCATAGTAGACTACATACCCAATACCCTCTTCTGGCAGCCTTAAGATGAGGGCACTCTTCAGTCTCTACCTCAGCTCATGGAAACTCTGTTGGCAGATCTCCATCCATAGGAAAGGTTTCCCCTTCTTTGTAAAAGCTGAAAAGCGTGATACAACTCTGAAAACGTCAGGCACGAATCTCCGGTTGTATCTAGACAACCCTAGGAAACTTCGCACCTCCATCACACTCTTGGGTGACTCCCAAGCTAGCACAATCTCTATCTTCGCTGGATCCACGACAAATCCATCTGCTGAGATAACGTGTTCCATAAAGTGGACCTCTCGTATCCAGAATTGGCACTTCAAGAATTTACCATATAGTTGGTTCTCTCAGAGTGTATCTAGAACTATCTGTAGATGATAGGCATGCTCCCTCTCCATCACCCAGTATATCAAGATGTCATCGATGAACACCACCATGAAGAGATTGACGTATGGATGAAATATCATGTTCTTGAGTTCCATGAACACTGATGAGGCATTGGTCATGCTGAAAGGCATAACCAAGAACTCATAATGGGCATACCAACACCTGGAGGCCATCTTCTGCACATCATCATCTCGTATCCTAGGATGATGATAGCCTGATTGGAGGTCTATCTTCAAAAACTAGCGATCTCCCTTCATCTTATCGAAAAGATCATGAATCCTCAGGAGTAGATACTTGTTCTGAATGATCTCCTAGTTTAGGAACCGATAGTCCACAAAGTGTCGCAATCTCCCATCTGCCTTCTTGGCGAACAAAATCGGGGCTACCCATGGAGAAACACTGGGTCTTATTAACCCCTTTCCCTGCAAGTACTCCAACTGTACACGCAACTCACGAAGCTCCGTGGGAGCCATCCGATATGCTGGCTTAGATATCACTGCCATTTTGGGGTACAGGTTGATGTAAAAGTCTACATCTCTACACGGAGGTAGTCCTAGAACATCATCAGGAAAGACATCGACATACTGGTCCACCACTACAGGATAGCTCGGACTCTCAACATCAACAGCTCTGAGGGTAAGGCTAGCCAACTGATGAGTAATCAGCTAAACCATCATTTGGGTATGTCCATCCTATGCTGAAATGGTTTCCCTTATTTCCGGTGATGGAAAACCTAGTCCCGTCAAAGCAGATACACCGCACTTTGCATCTAATACAGTCATTCTGAGCACGGACTATGGATAACTAGTCCATAACCAAGATGATTTCATAAGGGCTTGAAGCCGCCACTAGGAGATCCCAGTCGAAGATCTCGCCTCCTAGAGTAATCTCAAAATACCGGCACCAGTGTGTAATCTTCGAATCTGATCCCTTAGGAGTCTCTATCCATAAGAATCGAGCCAACCAATCCATCAGAATCTTCGAGCTCCAAACGAGGGTCATGGAAATAAAAGAGTGACTGACACCGGTGTCTATAAGTACTACAGATAAGGTGCAGTAGACATAGATCATACCTCTAATCATATCAAGAGCATCTTGATCATAGGCCTCACCTGCCTGAAGCTGAGCTCGTCCCTGTCCTCCCCCTCCCTATGGTCGGGGAGGAGCACCTGGCGGTGGTGATAGTAGAATATTGAAACACTGCCGACTGCCTACTACATGGCCAACTACTATGTCACGTCCGCCACCTTGGAAATCTCCTCAATTGAACCTTTTCCTCTACCCCGGCGGTCCCTCAACCATCTGTTAGTCATTGGTATGGTGGTTAGGGTAGTCACGAGCCATATGAAATTGACCACCGCACTTGTAACACTACGAGTCATTTTCCTGTCTCCTTCTGCCATGTGAGCCTCGCACCTCTGACCCTACGTCCTGGGGTCTTCCACTAGAGGTCTAGTCTTATTGGACCTTTGTGAATATGCCTACCACCTTCTGTAGATTTCTCTTCTACCTGTCCTCTGGTGGTAGCTCTCGCTATCAGTTCTTACTCTGCTAGGAAGCTCTCCACCAAAATCACTCGCTCAAGCACCCTAGCTTGCATCTGAATGTTGAGCGATACCATCGATGCTCTGATCTCCCATCAGTGATTCTAGTATTTGACATCCTAGCCTAGGCACCCCCTATGTAGAAAATATTCCCCTCCCTATGCATGGGGAAGAACCACACATGGGACATTTCATCAAAAAATACATGTAGCTTGATTCCTAACATTAGAAAATACATAGTGATTCCTGGAACTCATGTCTTGGGCCAAGATATGAAATGAAGAATAGGGTATTTTCCCCTATATAAAAAACAAATCGACACAAGGTACCCCAAAGAAGGTCTTATTCATAGGACCACCTCATGCAAGGAATTATCTCCCAACACATGAGTTTGATATGTTCAAGGAAGTGTGTTTAGTAATATGCGTGTCTTGATATATATCCATGTAGGATTAATATTATGTGTGGCTTGATATATTTCCATGTACCGTGATTCCTATAATCAAAGGTTATGTAGTGACACCATGATTTCAATTATTAGGTCCATCTGCAACATTCCCCTTCTTCCATGCTTGTTCCCATTCATCCTCACCACATGATATTAAAGTACATGTTGTCCCAAAAAAACATGAGGCCTAATTATTTACATCACAAGATACATAATGACACCCACATCTCTTGTCCAAGGTCCAACTACAATGAAGGATAGAAATAACCTCCTCCTGTTGTGTGGGTTATACCTTCATTGGGGGTTTTCTTAGAAATCCATCAACTTGATTCTAATTTTAAGGAAATATGTAGACACACTTGGATGTTTTATCATATTCTATAAAAAACAAATTATGGAATTCCATATCTTTCATTTTATCACCACTCTGTGGAGGAATAAACCATTCCCACCCTTATTTCTCACATCAAGCATATATCACATGTTATTTTTGGTTTCAAATGTGAGTTTCCTACATGATCAAGGAATTTCAATCCATATCAGAGTTTCCATGGTCCTGAAAGAATGAAACTAAAAGGCACACCATATGTCCTTAAGAACTGATATGTCTTGATTCTCACCATCATAAGATACATAGTGATTCCATTGCCTTTAATATTGGTTCATGTTGCAATACATTCAATTCATGTCAGGGAACCTATGTCCTTACCACGTGATGTTAAACTAAATAGCACACGAAGAACTACATTTGGATTGATTCTTGTTTTTGGAATGATACATAGTAACACAAAAGACCTGTCCCTATCCCCATCCATGGGGTAAATTTTTTCCCATCTCTAGCATGCAAAAAAATATCTATGTAGGAAATTTCACGCTTGGGTTCCTCAATTTGGGATCTATTAGGGAAATAATAAGGCCACATCCAAATGTGTCATATCTATGTAAGGAGTTTTAAACTATATGGATAATCATAGTTATAATGTTTCTTACATACTTGGATACATTCCTTCCATTCCCCATTCTTGATGCCCTGGGTAATTTCGGATCTTAACAATCTTACTCTGGCCATCAGAGTCTAAGGGGTCTGTGTCCCAAGGACACCTTTGTTTGAATATACAAAATATAACATGGTTGGACCTGTATAAGTCACCCAAAAAGGCCTATAAACAAAAGGAAAATTATCCCTCGTGAGAGGCCTCTTATATATTAGTAGTTCCACTAGCAGTTTAGCCCCATATTATTTATCCTGATCTCAGAATCGCTGGAATCATGGTTTACACTTTCTTACCCCCCTTATGTCTATGGAATATCATAAAATTTTTCCTAATGACCCTATTCATACTCATTGTTTCCATGAGATATGGTCCTAGCCATATGACCTAAGACTGGAAGATCGTATATCATCATCACCACATGACATTAAACTTCTTGGTTGATGCTCTAGTCCCATGACCTGAAACTGCATGACATCTAAAAAAATTTGTGTCATGAATCTTTATGCGATAAGATACATTATGAAACTCAAACACCCAGTCTTGGGTTCAACCATAGAATGTATTAAAGATGTCCTCTCACTCTACACTTGTTAAACCTCCATGGAGAACTCGATAAGAACTATATATGTCCGGATTCTTGCTTTAAAGTGATAAATAGTGACACTCTGAACTTATAAACTAGTCCAACCATAAATAAAATCCCCTTCCCTCCTATACATGAGCTAGATCAGCATAGAAGATTATAATTTAAGCCATAACATATTATTGAACTTGTATTCAATAAAAGATTCCACTTTCCATCTCAATATTTCAATTTATGTGTGAGAAAATATTATGAGGACTACATATGGATTGATTCTCAATTTTACAAGATACATAGTGAAACCCATTCAATATATCTTGTTCCTCAACCATAATGAAAAATATCATTCATATGTTTTGGTCATACCTGTGTAATGGGAATATTTCTACCCATTCATGGGAAATTTTTACCTTAAATGCCCTTTTCATATATAGGTAATATCGTTTCACAAACCAAACTATGTGTGTATATAGGCCTTAATATCAATAAACCTAAAATGCCATTAGAAATGGAGGGTATGTGTCCTGAGGAAGACTTTGTTTTAATATGAGAAATATTCCTTAGTTAGAACTACATACTTTTCCCCAAAAAAGTTCTATAAAAAAATCAAATTCATCCTCACGAGAGGTTATTCCTATGTTCATAATCCCAAATAACATTTATGTCCCAAATAAATCATCCTATTTGGAAACCCAAAAATTAATGATTATAATGTTTCCCCTTCATCCTGATGATGATTAAACATTCATCGACAGATAACTATAAAATGGGAAGAAATTTATCCCTCTGTCTAAGCTATGTAACCTTAAATCATAGGCCTCAAATGTCCTTGTTGTAAGACATTAAGACACATTGTACATGTCTTAGTTTCATAATTTTAAACCATAGCATGATTCATCCATCCTTAACAGAAGACAATTTCTCATAATAGTGTCTCCTCATTCATGACATGTGCCGATAGAGATGCCCTTGTCACATTCAGACATTATTACCTTTCCAATACATCATATGATGATTAGAGAAATAATAATTTTCAAAAATTAATATATATTAGAAATGGAAGGTCAATTTTCCTATGAATCCTTTGTTTGACAATGAAAAATATGCCACAATCATCTCTCTATTAGTTTCTACCAAAAAGACCTAAAAACCAATGAAAAATTCGTCATTATGAGAGGATTTTCCTTTCTCTGTACACTAGAGAAACATATTATTGGAAACCTTTCTTGTTGTTACTCCTTTCCTATAAGCCCCATATTATAACCTAGATTCATAAATCACCAAAATAGTTTATAAGACTCCATCAATAATGAAAAAAAGTAATGGGTCATTCTCTACCAATAGTCCTTGTTGGGGTCCATTCACCATAAATCGTTTTCAAAGATGTTAGACCTAAAAAATCAGTTTAATTTGTCCAGTTTTAAAGAATCTAAATTTCACATGAAAAGAGACATAAAACTAACTATGTTGAAAAATGACATAGGGAACCCTGTGTAATTGTTGACTGTCAGCTCTCTAGACACATGCTTTGTTTGATTTAGGAAACTACTGAGTAATCAAAAAAAATACACAAAACTTGTTAGGATGAAAACTAGAAATGGGTAGCCTAATAAAGAGTCATGTTATACCCCCTTAGACCACATTGTAGGTGACTTAGAAAAAATTATGGTGGTAAAATAAAATACAAAAAGTTTGTAGGGTTTTTATGTAATGCTATCATTAGTAAATACTACACTTGATGAGTCCATCTACTCATGTAAAAGTTATATAGTTACATTATCATGTAAATTTGGTTATCCCAGGTTTTTATTGAAATTGTAATATAGTGAAAAAACCATTTAAGTCATCTGAGTGATAATCTTTCAAAGACATTGAAAATTATAATTTTTGGACATTGAAACAAAATATAAAAGATAAGAATTGAAGGGAAAATAAGTTTTCAATAATTTATTAATGGATTGTAGAAGAGAACCAATACATTGAATTATCTCCCTAATGCTACTACTAAATAAAGAGGAGAAATCACATGGTAATAGAAATGATTAAGATAATGCTCGACTCACTTTAGTCATCAAATTGAAAACATCTTGATTTCATCCATCAACGGTCTATTTCAAAGTGGTCCTTTTATCAGTTTCTATTTTAGCTAATGGGTGAAGCTATCTAATGATGGCCCTGAGAACATTTCCATTCTACTTTATGGATTCAAAACATTCATTTGTTGATGAAAAATGTGTTGTTAACCTTTCTACATGAGCATTGAATTCCACAACTCCTCATAATGGGTAACCACTTGATCAAAAGATATTTATACTTCAACATCTAAGTGGTGTAGCTTAGTGGTAACATCCCATAAGGATTTTTTTTGATTATGGGAAGAATTAAACTGAGTGAGCTAACATTTTAAATAATATAAATCTACTTGTGAATTTTTGATATAGTGGATAAGGATATGTAAGTTCTGATAGTCTAACCCACCTAAGCTTAATCCAAGGAAATGTTGGTGATGGTTTTCTACCCGGTCATCCATCTCTTCCAAGGGGGTTGCTACGATGTTAGTACAAATTTGTTATCAGTACTATTTTAAAATATCCATTGATTGATGGAAACATAGGGATCTTGACCCTGATCACTCACTACAATAGGTATGTAATCTTGAATTTCAACCATGAAAAACAATTTATTATTGAAAAATGAATCCCAGGTGGGTAAATCATATATATCTTTCTCCATCCCTGCTTCAAGATTCAGAATAATAGGTCCAACATCAATTGGTGAGGTTCTCAAGGTTGTTCCACTTAGACTAGTGTTAGCAGGGCTACCGATAGTGATAGTTAAAAAATCGTACCTAAAACACCTTTAATAAAGGAGAGCTATAAGAAGAGGATCCCATAAGAATCTTGGTTCGTCAGGCCTCAATGTGTTCTCCCTGTGAAATGAATGAGGAAGGTACAATAGGCATTGAGTTGGGAGAGGGAAAAAATTTCTTCACCATTCATATTGCTTGCTCTAACATCCAGTTGGGATAGTATTACATCAACATTCTAGAATAATCACATGAATGAATAATGGTAGTGTCCACATAAGGAAATGATTTGTCGATTCCAGAATATTTTTTCATCATCATTAGCTATATATGGTGATGAATAATCAAGTGTGACTCCTAGATCTGGGAAAGTGGAAAAGAAGAAACTCATTGGAGAAATTGTAAATGTCCTGAAAATATATAAGGAGTATATAAATTGTATATGGTTACCCCATACACCCATGCATCCATAATACCATCTCGTAAAGATTTGATTTAAGAGATATCCTCTGATGTCCCTTAACCAATATCAACTACCATTCCTAAAGGTACGGGGTAATGGATAAGAGTAAAGTAGAAAAATTAACTTAATTGATCAACATCACTATCGATGCCCATGGATTTGAAGAAAACAAAAATGATATTAATCAGTGCATGATGAGAGGTATAATGAGGAATTATTATGGTATGTTGATATTCATAACATCAACAACATTCATCCAACCAACATTACAAGAATTGGAATTCCCCATATAGAAGATATAGAGACTTACCTTATAGTATATGTCCCATTAATTCATAGATATGAGAATGGGTGGGTATAAATAGGTTGACAGGGTGTCCCTCCTCCAGTTTAGCTACCATCATCATGGTACAGATCCTGACACTGATGTAATCATCATGGGATAATAATATTAATCCACTCAGAAACACGGTGAAGAAACCTGCCACCCTAATACCATGAGATACATCATGATGAATTATGTAGCCCCAAATAGAATATTTTCCCAATTCGAGAATAGTATATTATGAAACCTAGATGCCTTATGAATACTGAGTTGGATGAGTCCTGTTGTAGCAAACATTAGGACTTATACCACTAACTTGATAGAAGAACTTTATTCAATCATTAAATGGAGTGAGTGTGTAGGATTGGATGGGATGACATAGAAATTTATCTATTGTGGTCAGTAGGTCCCTTTCCAATAGAGATACATTCTTAGTTTTTTCCTAGGTATTGTCTATATGTAGGAATTAATAAAATATGATATAAATAATGTGGATTCTCCCTAGTTGATAGACATCCCATAAGTTGATCCCTACTTCACCATGCGATAAATGTAAAGTGTTGGTTCTCTATCACCTGCTGATTAATTCTTCTAACACCTTGGTTAGTGAATAAATTTGAAATTGATGTACCCACACTTCTTGGTATAAGCTTATGCCCTCCAACTTTTTAGTAAATTCCATGAAATTATGATTCACCCAGAATGGCCAAGCCTATTAATCTGAGAAGCCCCCACTTGAGAGTAAGTCCCATATTGATCTCCACCCTCCATTGGGATTGCATCTTGAGCTGCTGAAAATGGATGGATAATTTTGAATAGATGATTTCAAGGATATTTCATTTTTGTGTTGGTTTCTTTGTGTTCATGTCAAAAAATTCAGAACAATGGCTTTCTCTCAACCTGAGTCTAAAATGATCTACCATGTAGTACAATTTTTTTTTTCTTGAGCACACTTTAAAGACATCTCAAACTAAATAAATTGGATATGTTGATAAACTAATGGAAGGTGAGTATTTTAATGAATTTTGAATTTATAAAGTGGTAGAATTTTTTATAATGGTTAGGTCGGAATAGGTTTTGGAATAAGGTTCTTTAGAATGACTTCCAGAGGGGTGATGTTATATCAAATATTCTCATCAATGTTCTATGTCATGGGGGTCATTATCCCAGTAGTAGTAATAAATGTGGAAGAAAATCCCATTTTCCCCATGAAATAGATCATCATTATTAAGTGATACACTTTGGGGAATGATATAAAATAACAACCTCCCTAGTGTAGACATGTGAACCCTCAATTGTAATAGAACAAGACTGAGAAGAATTTTTTATTGAAGAATTAGTTTGTGGGACGCTCTATAAACGAATCATCTATACATGAGGAACTGTCTCATAGTTACTTGTATTGAAAGGATTTCATTTTGTTGGATGATTTATCAATTTGGAAATTAGTTTCTATAATGGACCAGACCCCTCCGGTCCATTCCTTTTTGAAATCGATGTGGTCAACACGACGCGCGTTATAATGATAATTTTTAATACTGATGATAACGTAAAAATATGATAATTAATAATGATGATGACATAAATTGTGTGGTTAATTAAACTAAAAATATAATAATCATGATAAAATGATTTAATGGATGTTATTATTATTAATGATGTGAAGTTGGAAGGTGTGTGACCCATTAGACATTGATAAATGAAACATGCGGTTTATTATTAATTGAGTAATTGTTGAAATTAAATTTGAATAATAATAATGGGTGTTGTGTTATTAATATTATTCATAATATTAATAATAATGAGAAAATAATGAAATGAGTCATGGTATTTATTGCAAACAAATAAATTAATATGTGCAGTGAAAGCATGGTGGTGCGTTAATAAAATGAAATGTGAGATCGTTATTATTATTATGTTAAATAATAATAATAATGGTGGCGTAAAAATATGTTGGGATTATTAAATTGAATGGTTTTAATTTAATAAATGTGGTTTCAATTTAATCAGTGTGAAATAAAAATAAATAGAATTATATAATTAAATTGACGGATGTTATGCGACATTGACATGGCATGGTCAGATTCAGATATCCAATAGGGTGGTTTAACATGGTCAACGCGACGAACGTCAATAATAATAATTATTATTATTAATAATTGCTGACGAGTTAATAAATTTTAATTGGAGATTTATTATTATTATTATACTAAATAATAATGATAATGGGGACACAAATATGTGTGTGATTGGTAAATGAAATTAAATGGGATTAAATTAGACCATTAATGATGGATGTTATTAATATTATTTTTATTAATAATGACATTGAAGTGAGAATGGAGGTTTGGGGCGTGCCACATAGTGTAAAGGAAAGGGGAGGTGACACTTTTGGTGGAGTCGGCGAGAATCGTGGAAGAATAAATTAGATTGTGGAAGAATAAATGAGATTGGAGAGAGAAAGAGTTAAAGGAAATAATGATTTAAAAATTAATAAAATAAATAAGTTAAAAAAAGGGAAATAAATCAATAGGCGGGGCGTGGTTGACATGGATTCAAAGAGGCACCTTTTATTTTTAGTGGTGCGTGGATTTTGGATATGAGGATTTATGAAATTAAATTAAATTAAAATTAAATAATATAATAATGTTAATATTATTTTTGTTGGGAAAACCGTGTTTCGTCCATAACTTCTTCATGTGACGTCGGTTTTACAAACCGTCAGTGGCAGTGCGACGCTGACTTCAATACGGAAATTATGAGTCCAATATTTGATGTATTTTTTGGGTTTTCGGATCAGGTTCCCGAAACGCTCATGAATTAATATATTTAATAATATTAATAAACCTTCGACCTACCATAACTATTGCGTGCGACGTCCAATTGACTTTCCATTAGTGGTGATAAGATCCTGTCATTAATACGGTCGATTCAAGTCTAATGTTGGATATTAAATTATGGTTCATGGCTCGGGTCCATGAGACACGCAATAATAATAATATCATTATTATTACGAGATCTTGTATCCAACGTATCTCCCTCATACGGTATCAGATTGGCAAACCGTCTGTGATGTTGCAACCCTGAAATTATGATGGTCATTTTAAAGCCAATGATGAATACCTTTTTATGACTCATGTCTTGGGTCAATAAAACACTTATTATTAATTAAAGTTATTTTTATCATTAAACGCATGGAAACCTCGTGACGTGTCATGTGTTGACCAGTCAAACAACGTAACAGTTGTACGGTCACATCGTGTATTCATTAATACATGCTACATACCATTTTACCTTTTTGTTTCCTATATAAGAGAGGGTCACATGTTATTTATGAACCTCTCTTCTTCTCCGCACAATGATGCTCCTGGACGACTGAGAAGTCATCCTCTTAACTTCTTCATCCGGACTCCGATCGTCGATCTGTCAGTGACTGCGGGATCGTGTCAGCGAGGAGAACATCATACACCCTATTTCATTCCCTCTTCTTCGACTTCCCCTCCACAGTTTCCAATTGATAAGACTGCTGATAATTGACGAGAACGATGGTCTTTGACGAACGACTCTAAAAAGGTGTGTTAAAACTTTGTTCTTGTATTCTCTTTCCGATCATACTTCTACCTTTTTCTTTACATTCTACGGCATGTGATCTCCATGTTGAGGGAGTTTCTTGTGTTGTTCATTCGGGGGTGCCACGACGTCCTTGGTGGGTGCATTGATTCTGGGAGAATCCTTGTGATCGTAGTGGTCGTGTCCGTAGAAGGACATCGGAACCTGTTGAGGTAGGGATCTTACCTTCGTCTCTCTAAATTGTGCATCATGCGGGGTGGGTGTCCTCTTTTTTATGTGAAACACATTTGAACCGGTTTAATAAAGATAATTACTGGCTTATATAACGGGGATGTGAAGTTTTTTAATGCAGTTGCATTATTTATATCTTGTGATATTATGTTGTGAATTGAATGAGATTCTACTTACTGAAAATCATGGTCATTGGGGGCCATTGCATACACAATTAAATGTTTCCCTCTCCTTCTGAATTTTCGTATGGATGAAAATTTTATTGAATGTGGAAATTTGTTAATCACGTAAAGTTGGCTGATTAAATACCTGGAACCCTTGGGTGATCACCCCGGTTGAACAACCTGAAATAATAAACATGTGGGTGATGGTTATGGTTTATTTATGTGAATGGGGTGTTTTGTGGGTCGTTGTGGATCATGTGAGCAGCGGGGATGCGATTGTCTCAGTTGTGGGTGGGTGTGAATGTTACGTTGGTGATGGACGGCGGGGCTGCGATAAATGGTATCAAAGGGATGATGATGTATGAGTTTCAGTGTGATTGTGGTTATGGTGGTTGGCAGTGGGGCTGTAGGGATGGGTTTGAATGTGAATGAACTATGGGTTGTGAATAAGAAATAAAAGTGCAAGAGTTAATGAATGGTGGGGCATGGTAATGGAATGGGAATAATAATCAATGGGGTTGGTTGGTTAATAAGAAGGGACTTGTTTGTGTTGCTTGTGTTTTCCGAAATTGATCTGTGGATGGCAGGGATATGTTTTATTAACTCTTGATCCAGTTTGGTTGTTGATAGTTTCCCGGTAGTTAAGAAACCGATAACTAAACTTTTGAAACATGAAAACATTAAATGGGATTTTGGGATTGATTATTGTGTGCATACTCTCGAAGTAGTAGTGCCAAGGCACGTGCTCAGATCTTTTTGTAGAAGCCTTTGGATGGGATGAGTGGTTGTTATACTTATATAAATATGTACATTTTATGTTTCCTTACGCACCCCACCCATGTTGAGCACTACATGCCGAACACCCTTGGGACGGGGGGTGAGATTCTAAAAAATCTAAAGGATGGCTGGTTACTGTTCTTCCCTGTGCTCCCACTTCTAGGTTCTATAGCCCAAGATCCTTCAGGCAGGTTATGACAGATGTTTCCCAAGAGTCTTTGGGATGAGGATGTGATATGTTCCCAGGTGGCTTTGAGATGAGATGTGATGTGGTTCCTAGGTGTCTTCAGGATGAGATGTGGTTATGGCTGAGGATTGAGTGCCGATGGGATACTATAAGCTTCGTATGGCCAGGTTGAGGAACTAGCTTAGGAAGAGGGGGAAGCATTAGAGCGTTAGGCGTGAGGGATTGAGAAGTATCCAATGGGAAGGTGGTGCGGGGTACCCATACTTTGATAACATTACTACTATACTCTATTGACTTGTGTTACTTAGTGAGTGTGACTGGTGAGGCTGGGCGGATAGATTCCTTGCTAGGTTTTGGTTCTTCTGTTTTCTCACGGGGCATTAGGATGTCTCACCACCTGTTCACGAGAGCTTTATGTTTTCCTACTGAGTACACTTGTATGCTCACCCTATGTTTACTTTCAGGTTTTCAGGAAGAATTCAGGGACCGTGTGGGACCTTGATATTTGGGTGTTGGAGTTTTGCTGGTTGCAGTTTTTGCTTTCTTTTATTGGTATCGTACTTTGGAGCTTCTCTTGTACTTGTACTTTTGTTTCTGTATTTTATATAACATGCATACGAGATTGGTTTTGGGTTTATTTTCATTTACTTGCTCATTTTTTTTGGTGTTTGACTCATCCTATTTCCCGATTTTAAATAATGAAAAGGGTAATGCCTCCCATATTTATGAAAACTCATACACTTGGTGATAGTCGCCACCCCGGGGCCTACTGGAGGTGGGTCTCGGGGGTCATTATCTCACTTTCACCATTTCCAGCTCAGGAGGGGCATCTTTGGTGGGAGGGGGTCATGACAGAATGGTATGAGAGGCTGATGGATAAGAGATAGGATGGAGTATGGATTTAGGCATAGTGAGTATTGAATGGGATGGCAGGGCAACAATTTGGGCTGATCTTGGTGCTTGACATAGGCCAGGGAAGACCAGCTAGGACACGAGATTTTAGGGCCCCCTGTGATCCGATGCAAGGACTCTGAGCTTACCAAAGGACCAATTAAGACTACATTGATTGCATGGTAGAGACCCTAGAAAAGGTAAATGCATCATCATGTTTTGTGATTTACTTGAATTGGGTGTTATTGGAAAGAAATTGAAATAAAATGATAAAATGAAACCTTGAGAATCTTTCCTTGCTACTTGGGCTTTGGAGTTACTTGTTTACCGAACAACTATGGCACTTGGATGTCAACAGAAAGGAAGAGGATGGGGACACAGACAATTGCACGCAAAAGAAGCGGCAACCCTATCAAGTCCAGAGATCGAGAGAGATGTTTCGGTTTTACTTAAATTCTCTTGTTTATATTTTGTTTAAATTTAGGAGCATCACAATCCTTTTTTGAGACTCATTCTCGCCCATGATTTGGGCCTAGACCATGTTTTTCATGAGTCTACAATGCTAAGTTGTTTCCCTCTTTCCTATAAATGTGTGTGAAGAGTCCTAACTTGTGGGGAGAGGAGGACCTAATCCCTAATCAAGACGTATTAATGTGGATGCGATTAAACCCGTGCAGGCGAGTCAATGCCGCCAAAAGTGGATAATATATTGACATGGGAGAAGTAATTTCCCAATCCATGTGTTGGGGTAGCGTGTTATTGTTTTTTATGGTGTGGGGGGAAGTGTAAGTTTGGAAAATCCTAATATATGGAAGTCAGAAGACCTAATTCCTAATCAAGATGCATTATGTGGATGCGATTAAACCCGTGCAGGCGAGTCAGTGCCACCTAAAGAGGATAATATCTCGATATGGGAGAAGGAATTCCCAACTCATATAATTAGGGTTGTCAATTGTTTCCTATTATGATGAGAGCCCTGAGAGGTATTTTGCGGGGTGGTTGATCGGATCCATTCTTTCTTCTGGGTTGGTTTTTAATTCTCGAGGATGAGAATGTTTTGAGAGGTATCTAATGTAATGGCCCGGACCCCTCTGTTCCATTCCTTTGTGAAATCGATGTGGTCAACACGACGCGCTTTATAATGATAATTTTCACTACTGATGATAACGTAAAAAATGTTAAATCATAATGATGATGACATAAATTGTGTGGTTAATTAAACTAAAAAGATAATAATCATGATAGAATGATTTAATGGGTGTTATTATTATTAATGATGTGAAGTGGGAAGGTGTGTAACCCATTAGACGTTGATAAATGAAACATGCAGTTTATTATTAATTGAGTAATTGTTGAAATTAAATTTGAATAATAATAATGGGTGTTGTGTTATTAATATTATTATTAATATTAATAATAATGAGAAATTAATGAAATGAGTCATCGTATTTATTTCAAACAAATAAATGAATATGTTAAGTGGAAGCATGGTGGTGCGTTAATAAAATTAAAGGTGAGATCGTTATTATTATTATGTTAAATAATAATAATAATGGTGGCTTAAAAATTTGTTGGGTTTATTAAATTGAATGGTTTTAATTTAATAAAAGTGGTTTCAATTTAATCAGTGTGAAATAAAAATAAATAGAAATAAATAATTAAATTGACGGATGTTATGCGGCATTGACGTGGCATGGTCAGATTCAGATATCCAACGGGGTGGTTTAACATGGTCAATGCGACGAACGTCAATAATAATAATAATTATTATTAATAATTAGTGATGAGTTAATAAATTTTAATTGGACATTTATTATTATTATTATACTAAATAATAATGATAATGGTGACACAAATATGTGTCTGATAGGTAAATGAAATTAAATGGGATTAAATTATATCATTAATGATGGATGTTATTAATATTAATTTTATTAATAATGATATTGAAGTGAGAATGGAGGTTTGGTGCGTGCCAAATGGTGTAAAGGAAAGGGGAGGTGCCACTTTTTGTGGAGTGGGAGAGAATCATGGAAGAATAAATTTTATTGTGTAAGAATAAATGAGATTTGAGAGAGAAAGAGTTAAAGGAAATAAAGATTTAAAAATTAATAAAACAAATAAGTTAAAAAAAGGGAAATCAATCTAGGGGTGGGGCGTGGTTAACATGGATTCAAAGAGGCGCCTTTTATTTTTGTTGGTGCGTGGATTTTGGATATGAGTATTTATGAAATTAAATTAAAATAAAATTAAATAATATAATAATGTTATTATTATTTTTGATTGGAAAACCGTGTTTCGTCCGTAACTTCTTCGTGCGACCTCGGTTTTACAAACCGTCAGCGGCAGTGTGACCCAGACTTTGAGACAGAAATTTTGAGTCAAATATTGGATGTATTTTTCGGGTTTTCGGATCGAGTTCCCAAAATGCCCGTGAATTAATAGATTTAATAATATTATTAAACCTTTGACCTGCCATAACTCTTGCGTGCGACATCCAATTGACTTGTTGTAAGTGGTGATTGGATCCTGAAATTAATATAGTCGATTAAAGCCTAATTTTGGATATTAAATTATTGTTCGTGGCTCGGGTCCATGAGACACCCAATAATAATAATATAATTATTATTACGAGATCTTGTATCCAACATATCTCCCTCATACGATATCGGATTGGCGAACTGTCTGTGATGTAGCAACCCAGAAATTTTGACAGTAATTTTAAGACCAATGATGAATACCTTTTTATGACACATGTATTGGGTGAATAAAACACTTATTATTAATTAAAATTATTATTATCTTTAAATGCATGGAAACCGCGTGACGTGTGGTGTGTTGACCAGTCAAACAACGTAACAGTTATACGGTCACGTCATGTATTCATTAATACACACTGAGTACCATTTAACCTTTTATTTTGCCTATATAAGAGGGGGTCACATGTTATTTATGAACCTCTATTCTTTTCCTCATGACGACGCTCCTGGACGACTGAGAAGTCATCCTCCTAACTTCCTCATCTAGACTCCGATCGTCGATCTGTTAGTGACTGTGGGATCGTGTCAGCGAGAGAACATCATACACCCTCTTTTTTTCCCTCTTCTTTGACTTCACCTCTACAATCTCCAACCGAGGAGACTACTGATAATTTATAGGAATGATGGTCTTTGACGAACGACTCTAAAAAGGTATGTTAAACCTTTGTTCTTGTATTCTCTTTCCGATTCTACTTCTACATTTATCTTTCCATGCTATGGAATGTGATCTCTGTGTTGAGGGAGTTTCTTGTGTTGTTCATTCGATAGTGCCGCGGCGTCCTTGGTGGGTGTATTCATTCTGGGAGAATCCTTGTGATCGTGGTGGTCGTGTCCATAGAAGGACATCAGAACCTGTTGAGGTAGGGATCTTACCTTCGTCTCTCTAAATTGTGCATCATGCGGGGTTGGTGTCCACTTGTTTACGTGAAACACATTTGAACCGGTTTAATAAAGATAATAATTGGCTTATATAACAGGGATGGGAAGTTTGTGAATGCAGTTACATTATTTATATCCTGTGATATTATGTTGTGAATTGAATGAGCTTCTGCCTACTTAAAATCATTGTCGTTGGGGGCCTTTTCTTATGAAATTAAATGTTTCCCTCTCCTTCTGAATTTTCATATTGATGAAATTTTTATTGAATGTGGAAATTGGTTAATCACGTAAATTTGGATGATTAAATACCTGGAACCCTTGTGTGATCACCCCTGTTGAACAAACTAAAATAATAAACATGTGGGTGATGGTTAGGGTTTATTTATGTGAAGGGGGTGTTTTGTGGGTTGTTGTGGATCAGGTTAGTAGCGGAGCTGCAGTTGTCTTGGTTGTGGGTTGGTGTGAATGTTATGTTGGTGATGGGTGGCGGGGCTGCAATAAATGGTATCAATGGGATAATGATGTATGTGTTTCAGTGTGATTGTGGTTATGGTGGTTGGCAGCGGGGCTGCAGGGATGGGTTTGAATGTGAACGAACTATGGATTGTGAATAATAAATGAAAGTTGAGGAGTTAATGAATGATGGGGCATGGTAATGGAATGAGAATAATAATCAATGGGGTTGGTTGGATAATAAGAAGGGACTTGTTTGTGTTGCTTGTGTTTTCCTAACTGTATTTGTGGATGGCTGGGATATGTTTTATGAATTCTTGATCTAGTTTGGTTGTTGATAGTTTCTCGGTAGTTAAGAAACTGATAACTAAAGCTGTTGAAACATGAAAACATTAAATGGGGTTTTGGGATTGATTGTTGTGTGCATACTCTTGAAGTAGTAGTGCCAAGGCACATGCTTAGATCTTTGTGCTGAAGCCTTAGGATGGGCTGAGTGGTTGTTATACTTATATAAATCTGTACGTTTTATGTTTCTTTACGCACCCCACCCAAGTTGAGCAGTACGTTCCGAACACCCCTGGGATGGGGGGGGGGGTGAGATTCTCAAACATCTAAAGGATGGCTGGTTACAGTTCTTCCCTGTGATCCCTCTTCCAGGTTCTATAGCCCAAGATCCTTCGGGCAGGTTACGAAAGATGTTTCCAAAGAGTCTTCAGGATGAGGATGTGATATGTTCCTAGGTTTCTTCGGGATGAGATGTGATGTGATTCCCAGGTGTCTTTGGGATGAGATGTGGTTATGGCTGAGGATTGAGTGCCGACGGGATACTATGATCTTTGTATGGCCAGGTTGTGACACTAGCTCAGGAAGAGGGGGAAGCATCAGAGCGTTAGGCATGAGGGCTTGAGCAGTATCCAGTGGGAAGGTGGTGCGGGATACCCATACTTGATAACATTACTACTATACTCTATTGACTTGTGTTACTTGGTGAGTGTGACTGCTGAGGCTGGGTGGATAGATTCCTTGTGAGGTTCTGGTTATTCTGTTTTCTCACAGGGCATTAGGATGTCTCCCCACCAGTGCACGAGAGCTTTAGGTTTTCCTACTGAGTATACTTGTATGATCACCCTACGTTTACTTTCAGGTTTTCAGGAAGACTTCAGGGACCATGAGAGACCTTTCTTGTTGGGCGTTGGATCTTTGCTGGTTGTAATTTTTTTCTTTCTTTTTATGGTATCGAACTTTAGAGCTTCTCTTGTACATGTACTTTTGTTTCAGTATTGTATAAAACATGCATATGGGTTTGGTTTTGGATTTATTTTCATTTACTTGTTCCTTTTTCTTTTGGTGTTTGACTCATCCTATTTCCCGATCTTAAATAATAAAAAGGGTAATGCCTCCCATATTTGTGAAAACTTATACCCTTGGTGCTAGTCGCCACCCTGGGGCCTACTGGAGGCGGGACTCGGGGGTCATTATCTCTCTTTCACCATTTCCAGCTCAAAAGTGGCATCTTTGGTTGGAGGGGGTCATGACAATTACCCTCTATGTAGAAGTCAAATTTACCATTGTTTTGGTGTCGTAGTTCAATTCGTGGAATGGGATGTCTTCAATGGAGGCTCTACATGGAAGAATTATTTGATCTAGAGTTTGAAGAGAGATCAATTTATTGAGAAATTCATTAAAAGAAAAATTAGATGCCCTTATTTATAGGTGTGGTCCCCTCTAACAGTTCCACCTACATACTGAAAACTAGTTTAGAACAGGACCTTTATTGACACCTGAATAGCCTCCTTTTCATCCTGATCAGAACCCATTATGATGGGGGAATATGTTGGATCCTAAAACCATTAAATACAAGAAGAATACAATTATATCAAATTCCAAAAATAAATGGTAGAAATAAAACCAATATTATGGTTGAAGAAAAATATTCTAATGGAGAATCTCTAAAGGGTAGATAGATCCAGCGAAGCACACATCGCTATGAGGATGGTGGTTCTTCATGAAAGTATTCCACTTCACGAATCACGCCATGAATGAAATCATTCACAGAATGAGGAAGTACCACCAACACATACAGATGAACCCTTACCGTTTGTGGGGATGGGTAGTGATTTACACCCTCATGAGCGACTATAATATGTGAATAAAACCATTTTATAGGTGAGGAAGTACTGCATGCACACAAAAACTAAACCAAGTCATTTACAAGTATGGGAAGAAATCCCCCCCCCCCTTGAACGAACTTCCTCCATAAATGAAACCCTTAATGGGCTGGGCCAACCTCCTGGGATCTTGTAGAAGAAGTAACATCAACCACCAAAGATGACCGACTATTTGTGTACTCGGTCCCTCAATTACTCTATAAATAGTCCCCGAGGGAAACCAAGTGAGGGGGAATCCACAATAAGGGAAAAGTGTAGATTGTTGAAATAGGTCCTCGAAGAGATAAAAAGAATGGATATTTTTTTTATCTTCATTAAAATTCTACCATATATCATTAATGGTGAAATATAATAATATCTGGCCGCCCATGAACATAAAACCCTTTGTGATGTTTATTCTTCATGGCACAAACAGATGACCCCTCTATGGAGCAGCTCCCCACATAGAAAAATTTTATATGCGTGGAACCCTACCCCATGTCGAATAATTATACATGGGAAGAACATTTCCCCATGTTGAAAAATGCTATTCTGATAGAACTGATCCCTATATAGAAACACACTACACCGGTAAACCCTAGGTTTTTGTAGCACTATGCTACGCAGACAATACCACCACCCTCACAGTAACATGATATATGGAGGGAACCACATACCATATAATATAATTCTACATGGAATGAGGCCTACTAGGGTGTTTTTTAACCCAGTTCCCATCACTCCATTCTGTCATCTATTTGGGAACCTTATTGGCCTTTCTAAAAACCAGTCTAATGGAATGTGGCCAAGGCCCCTTCCAAATCCACCTAAAATGTATGATTAGATTATTTTAAAGACCAAAATTACCTATTTATTCAATATTACCATGGTAATAGGAGTCATGTGTGTAGCCTCCATGACATGGTAGGCCGTCAGAATGACATTGATTCTACATTCCTGTTGTAACAAGGGTTCTGACCTTGGAGGCACTCACAAGAATCACCCTATTATTAGTGGATAGGGTGAGGATCATTCATTATGTTCACATTAAAATAGAAATAGATCCTCCTCAAAAAACCATTTAAGGGCATCCCTCCGAGATGAAGTCCCTATTCATTTCTTTGCGAGAGGTGTCCCTCTTGGTCCTCTTCGCCTGATCCCCAGTTTGTAACTGGATAGATCAAAAAATGTTTCTATCGCAGTTATCAAAATAAATGAGGGTACATGTACATTTAAATATCTTTCTCTATCCCTTTGGGATTAATAACATCTTCTATCAGTGGATAGAGTTTATCATGATATCTTCATATCAACAACTTCCTCTTCTTTATCACACCGAGCTTAAATCGTGTGTGCTTAGATAAGTGCATAAATCATGACATATATTGGATCCTATAACCACATGGGAATTCCTTTAGTATAAGACCCAGTCATGTATCCTCAAATGGGACTCCTATAAGGTGTAAGACCCACCGTACCAAACTATTGGAGATTTTATTCTCAACTAGCTGGGATACGTAGGAAGGCTCTCTAAGATCCAAACCCATCACATAAATTCACTCTAATCCTTTTTGGTCCACATTTCTGGGAGTTTCATGTCCATGTGGGAAATCACATACATTCCGTGTGACCTCATCATAATTCCCACACCTTCCATGAACATACATCGTTTTCCAGGGATTCCTTGCTATGTGATGTGAAAATTGGTGGTTTGGTCATTGTCACATGACCATAAAAGGTGATGTGACCTATTTAGTGAAACTGAAATACGTGGGTTATAATTTATCTAATGAGAATACATAGGAATATCATATTAGGGTTTTGGTCATGATGTTAAAATAAATTTAATCTCCCTAGATGAAAACAAACTCCAGAGTGCCTCACCACGGGGAATAAAACCCACATCTTCTTAATAAACAACTTTAGAATCTATAATTTTTTCATAAAAGGTTACCATTGATGGAGAAACTTGGATACATATAGATATCCCTATCAATAGAGAACCTCATAAATGTATCAATGATTCTGAATGCATCTGTGTTAAAAATTGATCACTAAATTGGTGATCCACATATACATACATGAGAATGAAAAAATGGAATTGTGAACATATCTTATGTATATATGAGATTATCAGAATAGCAAATAGTCCCCCCATGGGTGTGATGTGCTTTATTTAACTTCATCTCAACCAATGTGAGTTTATAAATATCATTTGACAAGTTCCATAATGAACTCAAGCGTTCAGAATATATGACCATGAGTCATCACATATATGAGATTCGTTGTGGATTTTTGTCTCAAAAAAATTATTAGAGACTTTTAAAAGATGTTGTACCCAACTTCAATTATTTAACACCATTTAACCCCATATAATCATTTTTTTATAATGAAACACCATATATTTTCATTGGAAACAATGTTAAAGGGATACACCTCAAAATAATCTAATGGATCAGTGTCAAATGTATGTTATTGACATGAAAGAAGATGAATGATTAATATTATTGTGTTTGGATTCTATAATTATGTAATTTGAGAATTTTATCAATGATATCATGGTCATAAGAATTATGAAATGTATAGTTATTTTAAACTATTTTTTTGGGGGATTTGAAAGCGTATGTTTAATGTTACCATGAAAAGTGATTCAGTATAAAGATTAACTTTTTGGAAAACACATGGTTGAGGGAAATATAATAAATAATAAGTTTATGATGTTTAGATATTGATGTTTGGATTAAGATATTATTGATTTAGATAATGTAAATTATATACAACTAACTACCTTAGAACTAATTCTAATGGTTTGGGTCAAAATATTTTGGGAGAATCAAAATGTTAACCATTTATTAAATAGTTCAATTTGAACTTTGGACTACGTTTTTGAGATTATTGTGTTACATCACCATATACAAATTTAATCATATTGGATAACCTGCTCTTACCTTGTTGTCATAAAAATAACTTGATATCATAAGAATGAATTATCTTTCTATTATATATCTTACGATCCGTTGAAATTGGATTTTAGTGCCTTCAGAATAAAAAATCCCTTTTAGAGGAATTGATGAATTATTGATTGATAAAGGAATAACTAAAGGATGTGATTATACTTATGAAATTAAATTAAATCAAGTATATATATCTTCTCATGAAAGTTCAACATATTTATGGAAAAGGATATTAAAATAAAATGTTTTCATTTTACTATCATTTTTTATGATACGAATGAACTTTTAACAGCTATTTGATTTACATTTTTCTATTTTTTAAACATTTCTTGATGACCCACTACCTTATGATCAATGTTCCTTATCACTCTCAGTTAGTATTTCGGTGTTAGTTTTCACTTTCATGTGCTTTGTTTCCTTTCCAAACTATGTAATCATACTCAAAAAACTATTTTTATGATTATTTCCGATACAAATTTGTACTATCATTTTATTCATATTAAGGGGATATTTTATTGAACATATTACTATACATGGTTTAATAAAATGAATTTTAAAATATCATAGCCTTTATTACCGAGATCAAGTTTAAATTTTTATGTATGCAATTAATTTAATGTTGGGAGAATGTAACACCTTAAAAATAAAAATTAATATTGTTTTATTGAATATAGTACCAAAAAAACAACATTGAGTTTATCTTTCATTAAAAATAATAAATATTTTCTTTAAAATCCAGTTTTACACCCAAGGAAGTGTACTAACAATAATAATATATTATTAATATCATTATTTAATATGAAAATTATCACCTAATAATTAGAATGGAAGGAATGAATAAGGTTAAATAACTTATGAAAATATATATATTACACACCTTTATTGGATATCAATTGACTATAAGTAATATTATAAATCATTTAAAATGAAAAGAAATTTTTTCTAAAAAACTGTGTTTCCCTAAAAGAGGGTTTAGTTACGCTTGGTAAAAATAATTTAAAATTATTTTTTACTAATTTTATAATATTAAAATTGAAAAAATAATTCATTTTTAAAATAAGAATACCAAAATTATATTTGTTTTGATTTTTGGTATTTTTTGTAGAATTTTCATTTTCTGATATCCAGTGAAAAATAATGAATTTTAGTTGATAACTGTCTTTTCATTGTAAGCGTTTGAACATTTTCCCATTAAAACCCTACATTCTCTTCACATCTGAAGGATTAATTTTAAATTATGTTCTTCCAATTATGTGAATTTAATTTTGATAAATGGATTATATAATTTTAACAATCATAATTTATATTATATATAATAGTAATCATAATTTTTTTCCACAATTATTACTAAAAATAGTTGAAATTAATTATAGGGATTAATTAAAAAATGTATTTTCTTAGTTGTTAAACATAGAATATATGGTCTAAACGACCTATGAACATTCATGAATCCCATTTTATATCCATATTTAGACCCATATCACCTTATAATAGATTTATATGAGTTATTTGGATAATATTTCATGAATGTGGCCTATATAATAAGTTAAGTAATGAAAATGATAAAAAGGGAACCTTCCTTGCTTTCGATATCTATATTGATTTCAAATAGGTAAAAAAACAAATTAGGTTCGGTTATATATATTATTTTGAATGATAAATTATTTTTTTGTAATAATAATCATTTATCATTAACTTTTAGAGGTTAAACAACTATATAAAACACTTATGAAATGACGACGAAGTAATTATTTAGTTAATAATGAACTAAAATAAATGATACTAACAAATTTAAAAGAGATGTAAATTGAATGAATTATTTTCTTAAATTAATTATAGTATATTAATATATAATTTTAGACATGGTTCTTCTTAATAAATTTAAATTCAATCATTTTTATGATATTTTCAAATTCAAATTATATAACAAATCTAAAAATTAAAATTAATGCTATTTTATAATAAATGATATTTTATTAAATGATTTAAATATATTTGAACTCCTATATTTCTCCAAGAGATTTATAAATGTTATTAAATACCATATAGGGGAATTTAATGAACCATTTAATCTATTTTAATGACATATTGATCCCAAAATAGTTAAAACTATGCTAACACGATTAGGGTTAAAGGAATTTTTTTCTCGTTACATGTTCTTCTATTAAAATTAGTTTCCAATGAACATGATATTTTTATTTTATAAACTAGATATAATATTTATAATCAGTGGGTCTAAATTTTATAAAATGTTCATCTTTAATTTATTCTTAATGAATAAATTACCTAGAATAGAAAGCTGTTTACCGTAGTAAAAACAAAAGCGATAAAATTGTATAATATTAAAGAATAAGGATAAAAATGTTAGAAATGATTTTATATATATGTTTTAGAGTTTTATCTAGAAACAATATACTCTCTTCTCTGTTATTAATATTTTAAAACCATATTAGGTAATGCAGATCCCTCAATAGTGAATTCTATTGAGAATTTACAAGAATGCCACTCCTCGTCCACTAAAGAACGAGACTCCCTCACCACCATTTTTCACACATTATAACCACATTTGATCATAAAAACAGTGAAAAAATAACATACCAAAATTACTCCCCTCATCCTATAATCATTAGTGTTGTATGAAATCCGAACATTGGTGGAATTAGTGTGTACCTAAAGAGAATACTTGAAGATGAGGTAATGTTCTTCAACGAGCGTCTTTTTTTCTTCTTTCTCCACATACATAATTTTTTTAAACATGAATATATAATAAAATAAATATATTAAATATTATATTATATTTTTTAAAATATATAATTTCTTAAAATCATCCCTACTTCCATCAAATGGTTTACAAAATTATCATTCATGTGTATGGAAGACTACAACCTCGCGAAATGATGTCATTCGTTTATCCCTTACCACATCTCATGGTTGGGTATTAAAATGGATAAAAAGTATAAATATAACATATATATCATTATTATATATATTTATTCATTAAATAATATATAACATATTACTTTAGATTCCATATGAGACTCGATAATGTCTCTTGTGTGTATGACGGATTGTCGTTTCAAGAAGCGATGTGATTCATCTTTCACTAACGTTCTACATGGATGGTGACAATGAATAATTATTTGTTATAAAAATAAAATAATTATTATATTTCTGAAATATTTATCATTATTTAAATATAATATATAATTTTCTTTTCTTGTATTTTCACTCAATAAAAAGTTGATATCATTATTCTTGTAGGTGTGGAATACCACCATCACGAAGTGATGTGCCTTTTTTTTCATCACCACACCATATAAATGATTATGTAGATATACTATATGGTATTAATGATATTATTATCATTTTAAGGATAAAATATTACTTACCACATTTCCATAATAATTATTGAAATATGGAAAATATCAATCATACGTATATACAACTTACCTTCTCCATGATCATAACATACATAATTTTATCAAAACATCACTCATGATTTATTTTAAAAGTACAATTGATGTTTAAATATGATAATTATAAAATTATTATTATTATTAATGTGATATGACTATATAATTTTTAATAACTAGATCTTTTGTGATGAAACACGTTGGGGAAAATAAGGAAATTAACACCCGAAATAGTGAAAAAAGTAAACGATTATTAATGAACGGATGATAAATGATATTAAAGGATCATATATTATACAATAAATATAAAAATGGTTATATAATAAATTAATATCATGATTCAAACCTATATATAAGAGTTTTAATAATGTTCCCCCCAAAAAAAAGAGTTAGGTAAATGAATTTTTGTCTCGCTTTTTACCTCTATGAGACGCCGGTCAAATTCACAATATATTAAGTTTATGTAGTTTATATAATGCCATGAATTTATTTTGTGATGATTATAAAAAATATTATGGGTATTTAAGGATGAATTTTAGGATCTCTCTAACATGGGGTTTATGGTTCAAGAGTCCCCAAATCAGCAAGGTAATTTTGTCACAATTTTCCTTTAAGTAAACATACATTATATTATAAACCTATTTCTATAAATAGTTTTATATACAAAACCTTTTACATGTACTATAATACATAATTATTTATTTATTTTATTTTATGTAACAGCTTGATTTTTTTCATCTAAGGTGATTTGACTTGAAATTTACCAAATGATAAGAGCTATTGTGCAATGTTACTTTCTTTTGTGATTGTTAACTTTATCATGACACAATCAAATTACTATAACCATATTTCATTTAACATTAAATTTCTATTAAATATATATATTATTGTATGATTGATATTATTGTTTATTAAACCGTATACCATTTTTACATATGTTTGTTTACTTTGAATGAAATTTGAATAACAATGGAAATATTAATAAATATGTATCCTTTACATAGTGTAGATATTTGATAAGGCACAATTTTTATGTGTTAAATTAATTATTTGATATATGAAGAATGGTTTTGAAATTAAATACATGATTTTGGGACCAGTTAATTAAATCCCCTTGATGTATCAATTATCTTATGAGACAAAATCAGTTGGAAAGATGATACACGTTTGTAAGCAGTATGTTTTTCAACCCATACTTGATTTATATAATATAATAATAAAAGTTATTTTATTTATATTCTTTAATTATAACCTTTTTCATTCTTGTTATTCATTTTTTCATGTTATAATATATTAATAAATCAATTATGTTCGCATCATACGTTTTTGTGATACTTGTATCATATGTCCATAATGACAATAATAGGATAACTACGTCTAAATAGGTCATTATTTAGTCATATCAGAAATGATAATAAATAAATATTTATAATTTATATGCATCAATTAATATTTTAAAACAACCTATGAATTATGGGTATTCAAATGAATTATGTTATAAAACATGGAAATTGTAGTTCATACGTACGCATGAGTAACATTCCCACTTGTCAATGAGAATGATTGAAAGAAATTAAGAATTATTTTTTCATTAAAGTTTACCAATATATCATAAATATCATATTAGTTCCTTAAATAAACATATACACATCATCCAAGTTATGTGGTGATGATAAATGAATCACATCGCTATGTAGAGGTGGTAGTCCACACATATACACAAATTTAAATATCATTATTCTATGAATTAAAGTAAATGAAAATAGTGATATATTACATTTACATATAGATAATTATTTATTTAATTTCATATATATAAATTAAACCCATCATCAGTTCTATACATGAGTTGAGGTTATGGATAAAAATTACATTGGTCCACAAGGATGCATTCGACTTTACACATAAGCGATGGATTCCTATACCATTTGTTGGAGGTGGGAGATGCATACAAATTATAACATTAAGAAAATAAAATATTATTATATGGATTATAAGTGTTTTAATATTTTATTATTTTTAAATAAAAATAAAATTACGTGTAATAATAAATAAAATAAAAATACTAAATTATGAACGATACATCTTCTTCGAACAACTGCTTTTGGATTACACCAATACCTTCCAATAATAGTTTTATCATAAAAAAAGGTCCTAGATGTTGTATAAATAGAATTAATGAAGGTATTTGGGCTCCTATTGGATGAACAAAAAGGTTTTTTATGTGTAGGATCATATGAGAAGTGGTTCCATTTTAAAAGAGAGGTGAGGGGAACTCACGTAATTTCTTACTATATTAAATGAATATAGATAATTTATTCTACTTAAATAATCAAAACTAATATAATTTTAATATACATTTAGGATGGTTGAAATATTATTATCTAGTAAAATTTTGAAAATATTAAACATAGTTTCTACCCTTAATTATTTATTTTATCCCACAATAACCTTTTTTAACTATTACTCCTATTGCAATGTTTCTACATTTTAGGGGTCAATATAATTAATATAAAATTAAGATTGTACAATAATTTTTCAAATGTGGATATTTTAAGCTATATCTAAATCAATTGATTGAATATAGGGTTTCTAGTGATTTTACATAATTAAATAATTTATTATTTATTTTAAAATATCATTTATGTAAATTTTGAAAATATTCCTCTATTTTTACCATGAAAACATTATTAAAATAGGAATTAGAATATAATTTATTAAATAGTCAACAATAAGATTTATTTATCTAAAAAATTAGAGAAATTAAATTATTATTTCAAATTTTATTTCTTTTTATATTTCAAAATTCATTGATTTAATTTTTTTAATTGAATTAATATTATATTAGTATTTCATAATCATTTTAGGACACTATTTTATAACTAATAATGAGAAAAATATAAACATGATAAAAATAATAAATTATATTTAAAATTAATATTTATAAAATAATATAAATTATTTTTAACCCTCTCACAAAATATTATAGTTATTAAAAATAAGAAAGTGTCATTTTTATCTTTATCTTTTACTTATAAGTTACAATGAAAAAAATCAATGAAATATGGGACCATGAATCGATATATTGCGGAATTTGATTGATATGGATAAAATATAAAACTCTAATTGGGTAAATGAAATATTTAGTATTTTTTAGTTATTATCATATAAATTTTACTATAATTAACACATTTTAACATTATCATGGTATCAAAATTTACTATGATTTCTATTCATAATGACTAAAAATAAAAAGGGATTTATTTACCATATTTAGATGCAGTAATTCAAAAAATAGTATAAATTTTTACTGATTAAATTAATTTAAGTTGAAGAATTTAACTTTATATTAAACCTACAAAATTTGTGAAAAATGTTTTCTAGAAATTTTTTTTGTATAAAAATGTTTTAAAACTAAATTCAAGTATAAAATTCATTCCATGGAACATAATTGTATTTTTATTAATAAAAAGGAACAATATAATTTTTAATAATAATATAAAATAAAATACGACTTATTGAATACTATAAAATAAAATTCATTTTTCTATAAAAGTCAAAAAATTTCACTATTTCTTAAAAAAATCATTCATTTTAAGAAAAATAAAAATCTTCCCCCATGATATAATATTTGATAAGATGATATAAAAAATGATTTAATTTTAATCAAGTAATGTTTCTTAATGTTTCATAAATTAATTATAACATTTTATTAAAAAAACTATTTTTATGGAAATCATATTTTTGAAGAACACAATGAATTTACTAAAACATAAGTTCTTATTTATTAAGTATTTATCTATAAATTTTCATTGAGAAGGAAATTTACATATATTTCAAAAACTAGTAAATATTTTCCATATATTCTATATTAATGGAAAGGTTATATTATTAATATAGACATAATATTATATCTTGGTACATTTAGGATTGGTATTGTCTGCTATATATTCTATCTAACATAGTTCTCTTTTTAAAATATCATGGTGTTAAATTATCCTCTATTTAATAAATTTCAGTCTCTTAGAATTAACATGATCATTATAGTTACTATTTTATCATTTCAGAATACCTTTTTTGGCATTCCACATCTGAAAATGTTTAGTATAACATCTTCTTGATAAGAGAGAAAGAAAAATATAGTGGTCATATGTGATAACACATAACCATGTCTCCAAAAAGGAGAGGATTGATGTGATGTGAAAATATAGATATGAAAGAAATGATTTATTCAAAAATAATAATGGTGACGGACATCAATAATTGATCATATGAATATGAATTATTAAGATAATGTCAATGAAAAAACAATGAAACACTGAGGTATAAAAAAACCTTCAATTCATCTAAAATAAAGTTCATAGGATAACGTTTTCCTTTCTAGGTAACATTCCCAATATAGATTAATCTGTACCACATAGAATAATAAAATAAAGAAAATATGGATATATGACAAGTAGAATTTCATTTTTAGTCAATTTATACAACATTGTAATAATTTTATCCTAGTGATGATTATTCAAGATGAAATTTTAATGCAAAAAAACTATAAAATAGTCCTATATAGATCAAATAATTCCATGAATTGATCAATATATTTTCCTATTGATATTATGTATTAACCAAAAATTAAATGGTTAGAATATTTCAAGACTATTCAAAAAACATATGAATAAACAATCATAGAAATAAATAATACATTTAAATAAAAATTCAACAAAAATAGCCAATTTTCAAGGTAAATAATTTGGTAAATTACTATCCTTAAAATTATTCAAAATATTTATACTAGATATTGAAACCCAATGATTAGAATTATTTCATATTAGATTCTTACTAGATAAATTTAATATTTATGTCCAAATAACATCAATCACTTTTAATGTCTTGTACCAATAATGTATGTGATATAGTTATATAATATTAATCATATGATAATAAATTTAATAAATGAACTACATCACCATAGTTAAACATTAAATTCATCTATACCTCAAATATATAATTCAACCTTTAATCCTCAAATAAAATTCCATATAATTATGATTCTCTTAACTATATAATTCTACCCAATATAATGTGATTTTATTGAAAACTAACATTAATCACATAATCTCAAAATTAAATTTCACCCCACAGTAATCTATATGATAAAAAATGACCCTAACATAAATATAATAATTTTCTATTAATTCATTCACAAAATATCATGTTAAATAAGACAAAACATAGACCAGTTGTAGTTGTTTCACCCATGTCTCCCTTTAATTGGGTTTCAATCCCTATAACCTTTCCTTATATGATGATGTTTCTCTTTTTACTAAAACCATATCAATATATTTCCTATAAACTTCCTAAAAAGATGATTCAAATGCCCAAAAATACAATCATTAATCAAATCAATTTTTACCCTCCCTGGTTTTCTACACAACTCAATTATCAATAATATAAAATAATATTAATTGACTATCATTTCATTTTCATCACGTACATATTGTGTAGAATTTTTATTTACCCATCTATAATCTATCCTTTAATGAGTGTCTCTGAAAATTTTCAATTTTTTTCTAAATCACGTTTCAAATGTATATATTCTATATAACATATGTTCAAAAAGTTTGATATGTCAGATATTTAATAATCCATTGGTGTTTCATGTTTCTCAAAATATTTAGAATATATTATAATATCATTTAAAAAATACATCATTCAACCTACTTCTTGAAATATTATCCATGATTTGTTTTCCTATTCCTCAATAATTTATTAATAAAAATAAGTGATGTTAAACATTTCCATATGATTCTATAATATAAACAAAAAAATTATTTTCCAATAACCCTTCCAAAAATAAATTTCCATGTTAAAATAGAGTTTTTCTATAAAAAATATAATTATAATTAGGCTCATGGATTTTACCTGAGGTATAAATTGGATACAATTATTTTATAGAAATGAAAAGTGAATGTAATGGTTTTTATCATAATAACTTTCATCTATTGAGTCAATACTATATTCAAAATTTTCCTTTTAATTTTTTTGTGTTTTTATGACCCTAGGGATTCGTTTTATATAACCATTAATAAAATTGAATTGATTTACAATCCCATTCATGTCACCATTGTTAAAGTATATTTAGTCATGTGTTACGAAACCTATAATGGTTTTTTCTAAAATGATTTTTGTTCATTGAGTTATGATAATTTCTCATGAACATTATTCTTACATGGTGTGGGAAATTTTCATTTTCATCGAATTATATTGTACTTAATTTCATATTTCTATTGATTTACATTTCGTTTTCAAGATATAATTTTCAATATATTGTTAAACTAATTACTCTTCATTGATAAATTTCATTCTTCATAAAGATGATACATTGATTAAACATATCCTCATTATCTCAGTACTAGAAAATATACCATTAAAAATCTTTAAAACTATTGGTATATTCCTGAGAAGTATTTTCATTGACTATACATTTATTTTATATAAAAATTGGAAAGTGGGATGTCTAAATAAATTTATACATATAATTTTATGGAAACTATTGGTATATTGTTTTCTGATATAAATGTTACTAGTAGTATATATAAACCATTGGTGTTGAACATATATTGACGGTTAGAGAACAATTAGTATGGGTTACCACTGTGAATAGATTAAAACTATATTGTACCAACAACTTACACACCATTCAACCGCAATACCAAAAATTGATTCATATACATAAAATCCAAAATAAAGTGGATTGATAACTTCCTCATGGCTATCACTAACATCACTCAATCAGAGTCAGTACAATCATCATGAGAACCCTCACTAAGATCGTCACCTCCATCATCATCATCCCCATCACAAACAAAAAATCCATCTCCATGTTCATCACTAGGATAGTCATAACCATTTTAAGGTACATCATATGAGGACTATATCATCCAAATGCATGTTTCCAAAATGACAGTTGTATCTGATGGTTGTATTGCAAATGAATCAATAATTTTTTTAGAACCTATTAATTATAATTTTTAATTACTTCACTCTCCAACATGGCTATTTATTATCCTTTGATCCCTCTTTATGGGCCTTTTCTGAATTGGCATAAGGCTCCTACAAAATGATGGTTCTAGAGGTTTTAGTGGCGCTTGATGTGGAATTGTATATAGTTGTGATTATATACTTCCCAGATTTATATCTAACTCTCCCATGATTCTCATCACCTTATTTCTATCATCAATGATCCTATATGATGAATTTCACATCACATTACTCATCATGGAACTCTAAATAATATTTTTAGAAAAATTTAAAATGTTTTTAATTAAAAAATTTATATTAAATTTTAAATTAATAAGAATAAAACATATAAACCATTATTTTTCTGGTTTTTACATCACTCCCATCTTTATTGATTATATTAAAAAACAAAATTTTTGAGGCAAAAACCCTTCTATGATTAATACAACCTACTAAAAATTACATTGAATATACGAAATTATTATTAAATAACATTGAATTGATGATTTAATTTATATTCTGAAAGGTTATTTAAGATGTTTAATATTTTTTATCTTGTGATGAAAAAAGGGATAGTTTTTTGTTGAAAGTGATATATGATATGTTCTTTATTTAATTTAATCTTTCTAATGTGTTAAATGATACCTAGTTACATAATGATGTTACTATTTTTAAATTAATTTAACTACTTTCAATGAATATTTATAATGAGTAGTGACTATTTTAATTTATGAAATAAATGATAATAAAATAGTAATTGATAATTTATTTTCTTGTTTAAAATATATTAATTATTTTTCTTGTTTTTGAGTTAATTTAATGATTAATTTTAATAATTGATATGATTTAAAAATATATTCTCACTAATTTTTTATTGAATTTTATTTATTACGATATATAAATTAGTTAAAAATTATTTATTATAAATATGCTTTTATTTTTGTGTGATTTCAATAAAAACATTTGAAATGTAATAGAATCCCCTCACTCTAAAAAAGCAGGTTTGGTGATTATTGTTTGGGAGAGGATTGGGAATTTTTTTAATCTAATAATTTAAATATTATTTTTTGATTATATAATGGTGAATTAATTATATTTTTTATTATATATGATTATAAAGATTAAAAACTATTACATCAATTTAAAATAAATGTGTTAACAAGATTTATGCTTTATAACATAGTTCATTTCAATTAATATAAATTATGTGTCATGTTGAAGTCTTTGTTGTTGGAACCCCTAGTTGTTGTGGTTCTCCATTTGGGAGATAATAATTTATTAATATTTATTATCATGAAGTTTCTTTTAATTAAGATTTTATTAGTTTATATTCATTTTATGGATTATTTATTTGTTTGGTAATGATTAGTATGAAGATGGAATTTTTAGAATCTTTTGTGAAGTGGAATGATAGTGTAAATTTTGGTTCTTATGTTTGGGAATGATATGTGATTTTTTTAATTTATGATTAACTAATAGTATATGGCTTAGTATATTGGAATCAGGTTTGAGTGATTTGGTTTGTGTGGTTATTTTATATTTTAGCCCATTTTGGTTGATTCTTGAAGTATAAACAGAATGGTATGTGGATTCATATATAGATGAAAATTTTAATGGTCATATAAAATTAATTGTGGTATTTTTATGCTGAACCATGTCTATATGAAATTTAATATATGATAGAGATATTAATCAGTACTCATTAGATTTGAAATGTGGTTTTTGGAATTATAGTTTCTATCATTTATTGGTTCTAAATTCTTTTATTATACACTAGTAGTGTTAAAAAGTAACACGTGATAATATATTCATTGTTTCATCCATCAAATAAAATTCCATTGATTGATTTTTTTATCTTAATTTGATGATTGATTGATTTGTTGGGTTGTGATTGGTATAAAGAAGAAATTTTGTTATTTTACTTTAAGTGGAAGGATAGTGTTTATTTTTGTTCATCTATATGATATGGAATTGGGAATGTTCTATTGAGGATGAAGCTATTATATATGTTTTAACTGCATGGAATTGGTATGTTTTATTTTTTAGGGGATTATTTTAGATATTACTACTTTTTAGTGGATTCTTGGAATATAAAAAGAAATGTGAAGTATCTTCATTGATGGATGACATGTTTAATGGTAATATGTTTTAAACTATGAACACTTACTAGTTAAACATGTATACCTGATCATGAATATATAGTTTCTATGTTCTTCAATTCTCTCATGATGAGATTGTTTGTTTTTGATATTGAAGTGTATGGGTTTGATTGGACCCAGAGCCTTGCATTATACAGTTATAGTGTTATAATGGAATATGTGAGAATGCAATTAATTTTTTAGTCAAAAAACCATTACCAATTTATTTTATTGTTTTTTTGACTTTATGATAGATTGATTTTTAGTGGCATTTGGTATAAATATGAAATTAGTAATTTAATGTAATATGGAAAGACAAAGTTAATTTTAGGTCATATGTGTGATATGGATTCTCATAATGATTTTTAATATGAAACCATTATATTTTATTTCTATTTATTGAATTAGGTGAAGGTTTTTTAATTTTGGGTGATTATATAAGATTCTATCTATTTTATAAATGGGTTGGGTATAAATGGAATGGGGAAGTTCTTTATTTGATTGATTACTAGATCGGCGGTCATATGAATTGAATTATGGAAATTTGGTTTTAACCATGGGTTATTATCTCTTGAGTGGATGTTTTAGATACTACACAGTAGTGATATAACACGATTTGCTATTTTTTGTGTTCAGGTTTCATGGATCGATTGGTTTAAAAGTCTATGATTAAATAGTATCATTGTCATAAATTAATATGTGATAATATACCAATAGTTTTAGTAATAAACTCATGGTCTATTTATATTTTGATGATTAAAACCACTTATCTATTTTGTTCACATCATGTCAATTTAGTTTACTTTGGGATTGGTTATATTTTTTTGATTTCGAATGAGATAGTTCTTCTTTAGTATTGTTGAATCATGTTTTTTAATTAATTCATTTCATTTTGCATAACATTAATTATAATTTTATTAACTCATTTAAGATCATGTCAAGATTTCCAAGGACATAATTAAACACATATAGAATATAAAGAATACATTTCATATATGGGAAATCTATGACAGTTTCTATACCCTCTAACTCAATGTTGAGTCCACTAGTCTGACCAATATATAACAATTGTTGATATAATAGACATAGATCCCATAATTCTGTTATCTGTGATTCCATTTCAACATGATCTTTAGTATAGATAAATTGATGTTAATTGAAACATATTCATTAAAATTAATGAAATAATAATATTTATTTATATTTTAAAAATATTTTTTCCAATATCTCATCCCATGAAATCTATAGTATTTAATTGTCGATATGTTTCTATGAGATTGGTTTTAATAGAATAAGGTCACTATAGTTTTTACGTTACTATAAAATATATACATTTTATACCTTTTTAAAAAATTAATTTATGTGTTTCATTGTAAAAAACTATGGTTTGTGTATGAGTGCTTATCATTATATATAGTAAATGAATATGGGAAGTATAGAATTGGAGGTGGAATAGATGTTTTAGAATAACGATATAAGATGGTTGAAATAGATGTTTTGGGATAAGGATATAAGGTGAGTAAATACATTATGATATATATAAATGTATATGAGAAGTGGTTACTATAAGAAATAATGATAAAAAATGGCTTGGAATATATAATGTTTCTATAGTGGAGTATGAGGAGGAAAAAATGTAGTATATATGATATATTGTAGCAGTTATTCCTTTGAATGTGCAAGATGAGTACTATGGTTATTTCTTGTAAAAACTTAACACTACTGGACATGCTACCCACCACTAGAACTATTTTTACATGAGAGATGCTTTGGTCTAGCTGAGTTCTCAAGAATGTAATTTTTAAAAAGAATAATAAAATGACATTTGATGTATTTTAAATGATATATAATTGAATTATTATACTCACTATAGTACAAAAAGGATGAATCCCCTTCTCTAATTTTCATCGATCATTTTCATGTAATCTATTTCAATATATTTATTAAATACCATTCATATTATTTGTAATAATGACTTTTATATTTGGAAATTTTGTTTAAATTATTTCTAATAAGGGAATAAAAGGTATAAGATTTAGTATGGAGTAACTCATTAATTTTAATTATAAAACCAAAAAATGAAAATGAAGTGATATAAAGTAATCCAAGGATACAATTTGGAATTTTCATTAAGGAATAAAAGATAAAACAACACAATCAAGGTATAAAATATCCTTAATAGTGAACATGAAAATAGATTTTATAGTTTAAATTTTAACTGAATTTACATCTTACAGTTCATCTAAAAGTATTTTACATGAAAACATTAAATTTTTTTTATTTAATTTAAAAAGAGTTTACATTTAAACTAAAAATATATATCATAAAATCCATATACTCAATTTACATGAAAACTGATTTTACTATTTACATTCAAAATAGATAATAAGTAAAATCTCATTTTAATCTTGTTATTGAAAATTTATAAAATTCACATTATTTAAATCCATTTTATGAGTATACATTAAATTGAATCAATTTAAGTATTTTTATTACTATTTTGGGGATGTATAAATCTGTTAAATTTTATTTCAGTGAAATTTAAGTATGATTATATTTTTTAAGGAAAATTTAGTCCTGTAGAAGTCCCTTAAACATGGTTCTTATTATCTATGGTATTGTTGGAATTTTTTTAAATGAAACTCAAACTAGAATAAACCTCTTTTAAATTCATACTTATTATATCAAATATTTAATTATTTATTTAAATGTTTTTTTTATTTTTTGGGGATCCATAGTGAGACCATTTTCATAAGGATATTTATTTGTGTGATATTTATCTTTCTAGTTTTGAGGACATGACCTTAAAACATTAAATAATCATTAATTAAATGAATAATTCACATAGAGGATCTTTTCAGGTTTAGAGTTTTAGAGAATTAGGACATAACTGTAACATCTCAAAAGATTACAAAGTAGACACTTTTACTAAGTTTCCATAAAATAAAAACTCTTTAAAAGAAACATGTCTAGTTCCATGTTTTAGATAGCATGTCTTTCCTTGATCCCAACCTTTACCCTATTTATCTTTAAGTCCTGTGGAAAACATTTCAAAAACTCGGGATGAGCATAAAAAGCCCAGTAAAAGATACACAAAGAAGGAAAACTATTAGTTTGTCAAAACAACAAGTAAATCATGAATAATTTATCAAAGTAATACTTTTCACCTTTATGAAGTAGTAAATACTCTTCACTGAAAAAAATGTCACTACTTATCCTTTATAACCAAATGATTACCATAAACCCATATAAAGAACACATAACATATAAAGGCAACTTGGGACTTAAACATACTTAAATGGAATAACCATAGGGTTGACTTCCACACATATCATTAAATGGAATAGCCATAGAGCCAACTTCCATACCCAATGCATTGGAGGATATAACGTAACCAGCTGTCCTGGTATTCACGGCACCACCCGTCATATGTTTTATCACGCAACCACCCATCAAATTTCCAAGTACCATTATAACATCATAACACATAAAACAATTCTAAAGGAAAGAAAAAATTTCCACATTTCAATCACAATATATCACTTAAATATATTGACATAAAAAATCCATTATCAAAACCATTTTTAATACCAAAATACATAAAAGAGTATATGATATTTATTTACTTTTATAAACATTATAGCTTGTTGAGGAAGCCAAATATCAAATAATACTCGTGGCGGAGCAAAGGTCATTGTCACTACGTATGTTAAAAAAAGAAACATACTTTTTGTCATTTAGTAAAACACTTTGTATAGAAAAGATTCCTTTTGAAAAAAAGTAAAAGTCAAAGGGGTTTATACACCATATAAAAGAATGTTTTGTATAAAACAAAATATGTCACAATGAAAAGAGATTGAGACGACGTCCATTAGAAAGTCTGTATCCTTAGATTTAGGATAAATTAATTACATGATTATGTGTGAAAAATTTAAATAAACCCAATATAAGAGGATATTAAGTGTAAAACAATCATAGTTCATCCACACATATTCATAGTATTACATAATCAAGAAATAGAGGTTTAACCAAAAGAATTTAAATTGGATTAAGAAGTTCCCTTATAGAAATTCGACAACCTAACGGTGTCACTTTAAAACTCAGAAAATGAGGTGATGAGAGAGAAAAGGGCATCTCATCACTTGGACATGATATTTATATCTATAAGGATATTTAATAACATATCCCAACATAACAAGATATAAATTAAAAGGCATAACAAAAATAAGTCTTTTAAAAAAGAGGAGGGTGAAAGGTTCCCTTACCAATTTGGAAACTTAGAAAACATATGCCACATAAAAGAAGGATCATACAATGAATATGTAAATACTCATAAATGAATGAATATTAAAAAAATAGTACAATCATGGGAAGTATATACACTACAAAAATAAAGTAGTGGCAAATATAGCATGAATCTCATGGGGATATAAAGTGAGATGACACCCTTTACCATGTTGTAATCAACTGAGTCATATGACCAAAATTAAATAACCACAAAATGAATCAAAAAATACCATGAATATAATGAGAATAATGATAATATATATCAAATGGAAGTAAAAAATACACCACATTCAATGAATAAGTGGCGAACAATGGAAATTTCACAGAATTAAAAGTGAGATAAGAAAATCCCTTATGAAAATTCGGCTGCCTAACGACGCCACTTGAAAAATAAAAAAATGGATTCATGAGATCAAATAGGGTATATCATCATATGAAAATACAGATTATAGTATATTTAATATAAAATAACATCCTCCAACATAAGAACATGGAGCATAAAAGAAATGATATAAAAGAGAGTACTTGAAAATAAAGAGAGAGGTCGGATCCCTAACCTCCAGTCCGACTTGTATGGTTCGTTTCGTTATATTTTTGAATAATAAACATTGGTCAATTTATAATTTCATAAGGAACTCCTTTAAAGTTTATTATTCAATTCATATCACATGTTATAATGTTATAATAATTAGTTAATTATATGAGTTTATATCAGACATTTTTGTCGATGATCGGCACATGAGTCAAAAATGAAATTGTTTGAAAGGAATTGTCCATGTAGTTATAAGTACATAATATCCAGAATAGTATTAATGATTTAAATATCATATATATCTAGTAAATATTCATTTTATACTATTCTATAACATTTGGTGATAAAAAGAAATGAAATGCACCATTCATGGAGACGGTAGGCCGTACATATGCATGAACGCTGCTTTCATTTATTTGGCACATTAATGGAATTAATACTAAATGAGATATATATATATATATATATTATAATTCCAGTATAATATATATGTCATATAGGTCACATAAGTTCATCAATTTAATTCTTTATACATTCCATGTATTGCATGAACGATTCACATCACTTGAGGGGGCGATAGTCCACTCTTCCTAAAACAAATTATCGTATTTGCACAACATGAAAAGCATAAAGGTATGTATTAAATATAAAATACAGAAGAATATAGAGGAAATAAATATAATATATATCCTAAATAAATATAGTTCCATCATAATGGCCACCATGAAAGGTGGTAGAAGAAGATAGAACAATCATCGTTTCGTGAGGTACTAATTCGCCATCCACAGAAACAGTATGTTCTCTAAACATTAGACAAAGGTGTGTGTAAGTGTAGATCAAATAATTATCATAAAAAAAATCCTAGTATATTGATGTTACTGGGTTTGTTACAAAATAAATGAATAAAAAGAGTTTAGGGGGTTGGAGAAGCAAAATAAAACAAAAGAACATTAGAGAAAGCATTACCTTTAAATTGGGTAACTCCCTTTGGTTTGAACCAGAAGGGTTTCTTGAAGAGATTTCTTCCTATGTTAAGGCTTTTATGATTAATAGAGGGATGTGGAGAGATAAAATTATCAGAGTTTGGATGAGCCAATGACTTGAGAGGTGTAGGTAAGGAGGTAGAGGTGGGTGCCTTTTATAAGAGGGTGGATGGGCACTCTTGGAAAGTATTGAAAAGATACTTTATTATAAAATGATTTTTGGATATAAAAGGTCCCACAATTTTATATTTATATGATAAGGTGATAAGGGTTCGAAATCCACACATCTAATAGGTTTTTGAAAAGTGTATGTGTTAGATTTTATATTATATTTTCATTTTATTTAAATCGTTCATTAATGAGGTAATCACAACATCATCATGGTGTCATAAATAAATTAATTTATATAATGTCTAAAAATTATAAAAAAAATACTATGAAGTAGGAAATATTTTTATATTTATAATTAATATTTATAGGGAAAATTATGACTTGTATAACCCCATGTAAAAATTGTTTTTGTAAAAAGATACATGTTTGTGACATTTTTATTTTAACTTTAAATAAGAAGTTATTAATGTCATTTTATTACCCAAGTGGCTCCATGGGGTCCCCAAGTTGAACCATGGATTTTTTTGGTCGGAAATGACTCTTCCAAAAAGGGTAGGACATGTGTTAAGGTAATTTAATATTATTATAACATTATCTTTACCCAAAATTACTCCAATTACTTTTAATCGCAATTAATAAAACTTAAACGTTACTATTCACCAAAAAATATTTTCATCCCATTGAACTAAATTTTACATCCTAATGAATACCACGTATGTAGGATTTTTTAAATTCAAATCACAGAGGTGGTAAATTTTTATTTAAACGAAAAATCAGTTTTTTAACTACCACTTAGTGGTTTCACTATTCATCAAAAATTGAAGTTTTTTAGAAAAATACCAAAAATTTACCCTAAGATATATTTTATATTCCAAATTCAAAAATGAGGCCTATTTTAAAAAATTGAAAACATATAAGTTGAGTTAATCAATTTAATAATTAATTCCCGTTGTCAAAACAAATAGCGTGTTTTTAAGAAACAAAATATATCAAAACATTGACACTAGTTTAAGTCTAATTGTAAAGTGAAATTAATTCCAATAACTACCATTGGATTAAATGGTAAAAATATATTCTAACTACACTTTAAACCTAAATAAAATGATAATCTATCCATATATATAAATCATATTAAAAGGAGGTTTTGAATTAAAATACAACATTTTTACTAAAAATGATCTTTATCGAAAAAATAACAAAAATTTACACAAAGTAAATTTTGAAGACCAGATTCTAAAGAAGGATTTTATTTGGCCCAATATAACATATAAAATTGTCAAAAAGTGGATTTAAAAATGGTTTTCTATCAAAATGCGGTTAATCGGCCTTTTGTAGAATATTAGAATATTTATGCTTAAAAATTGGATTATTTTGTCATTTTAATCCTCTAACATTTATTGTAAAAAAGTAAAAATATCTGACAAACATATATAATCATTTTTTAGTTAGTTCTGTTCATTCCCGCCATTACAACGGCTAAGCGTTGTCTACCATTTAAAATAATATTATTTTATTATTAGAGTGCAACGTAATATTTCAAAGAAACTCGTTGTTCGTATTTGGTACACCATCGAGGATAGAATTCCCTTTAAAGTAATATTAACATTTTATTCATAAATATTAAGAAATATGAAAAATTAATATTCTTTATTTACCTGGTATGTTACACTAGTATGTTGCATGGACTGGTAGATATATCGATAGTGTTTGAATTTTTTTCATCATGATTTTTTTTTGCTTTTGAATCATTATTTTTAAATATAAACATTGAGATTAAGTTATATGTTTGTATTGTTGGGATTAGGGAGCCCATGTTTGGTGTTGTTGGTTTGTAGAATTGGTGTATAGAAAGAGAGGGAGTATCCACCCCACATATGTATTAATAAGGAATTTTTTTATTGATTTGAAACAACTCAATGTTAATGATTCTAAAACATTTAAATCTAAACAAATAATTCCATTACAAATTGAAGATAAATTAAGGTAATTTATGTATTACAAACGAAATGACCATAGTTTAGTTACAAAAAGTAATATAGGAATAAATATGATTAATTTTATATATTACATAATGTTATTTCTAGTTCATTGTTAGCTCAGAAATTTTTACTTTATGATTTATCCTGAAAAATATTTTAATCAAGAAAATTGATGTCAAATATGGTGTAAAATTCATCATCACAGTCAATAAAATATTCCTTGAGATTATTATAATAATGATTCCCAATTAATTTCATGGATGTTATTTCACATAAAATACATGCATATCCATTAATTTAATAATGTTTTGCACATTAATTTTCATGAAGTGATTCTTGTCAATAAATCTAAATCCTCATTTATTCGTTAATGTTTCATTCCATTCCATTGAATCAAATAAAATAAATTTATTATGAGAAACTCAACCATAAGAATAATTTTCCATTATAAATATTTCCTCTCCAACTCTACTATAATACACATTTTCTTATCATGGACTACTATATAATAAACTTCCAAAATTGGATTTAATTGTATTTAACATATCTCCATTATGTTGTGTTATCGTGTTCATTATTATATAATTTATAACTAATTTTTACTTATTGATTACAAAAAACATCAAAATTTTGACCTAAATAATTTAGAGTAAAACCCAACACTCATATATCATTAAAGTCAGTGTTGACATTTATAGTCAACACCAGAAATGTAAATTATAATTAAAAGTATATTAATATATACATTTCAATCTTATTAAACTAATTATCATATATTCAATTTTAACAAAATATGAAGTTCATATCTTGGAAAATTCTCTCTCAATATAAAAGGGAACGAATGATGAAATATTGTTATAATTTTTTTATGTTACCCACAAAAAAAATTAATAATATTTTATGGTGTATGTGAATCAACATGGTATGACATACAATATACATGGTCAAATTACACACTTGATTTAGTCATCAAAAAAAAATCAAATACATAAAATATTATTCTATGTGGCTTCTATGTTTCATCCCTTTTGAATGTAGTCAATGTATATGATTCATAAATTCACCTTAATTGGGGATTTCCTAGAAAATCAAGTATAATTTTATCATAATTTTATTATTTTATTCTCATTGGCCAATTATGACTTTTTCTCATATGACCCATATTCATTGAATATAAATTCATTCATTCTTGATCCATGTGACATTTCACAGTGGAAAAATATATATTATTCTTATTTTAGGAAAAATAAATCATTGGTAGAATATTTATTTCAGTTTGATACATTAAAAAAAATCAAGTACTTACCCAAGAAGAATTTCAATCAAAGGATGGATAGACAGATGCAGTATATAGGTTAAAAATATGGATAAATGTTTTTCAATAACTCACTTAGGGACAATGGGACATCTTTCTCCATTATTTTGATTAAATAATTGGAAATATTATTTTATTATAGATCTATATATAGATGTAACAACTTAATAACTGTCACTATTAAATTATTTGATTGCAAATAATAGATTTCTATTTGGAACAATTTATATTGAAGTGTGTGGTAGTCCTGAGTGTCTTTAGTTGACCCCTTTGTAGATATTTTTTTGAGTATCCATCAGGATCAATTCTAGTTTCTAGTAATTCATGAAATGTAATTTTGTTAAAGCTATTATCACAAAAGAATCATAAGTAAATTTCAATTTATTTTCACTTATACTCTAAAGATTCAATTCTACTCTAATGACTCAATTCACCAAATGAATATATGATCATGTGTCATATATTGTCTTCCCTATAGATTCCTTCCCAGAGTTCCACTCAACAGTTTCGCAAGACAGTAGGCCACAAGACCTCAAGTGTACATCCCGATTTTTCAGAGGATTTCGACTAGTAGTGTGGGACATCTGTGTGAATATGGGGTTACTATGCCTTCATAGATTAGTGTATTAATAATAGTTAATGATAGATATTAAATAGTGAAATAATCAAATAGAATCAAATAGTATTGGTATAATAATAACAGTAAGAAAATAGTTGTATAAATCTATAATAGGTGGAAGATGAGTATTAATAACATTTACAATGATCATGATGTTCATGATACTCTAAAAAATTGTTATATAAGGGGAACCTAGAATGTAAGAATATACTACAAGTTGTACAAAGATACCAAAAATAAAAAAACTTCTACAAAAAAATCTCAAGAATAGGCTCGTTCCTCTACCCCAACTCCATCATAAATCTGAAAATTAATCAAGCATCAGGAGTCACAAGTTTCCCATTATCAAGGCCTGAGATCATAATGTCGTCTAGGGTGCCAAGGGTGGCCTAAGTAGGTCAAGATATGAAATCTCAGTTGTCCACCACCTACTATTACTAGGACATTCTATTTCGTTCAATAAATAAATAATCATTATACCATATAAAAATAGTTTATATACAGAAACAAATAATTAATTTAATCACTTCAGTCCGAGTTCCTAATTGGAAATTTGATGGATACCACCTAATTTGGCCTAAGACAGATGTCTGACTGATATACCTATGCAAGAAATATGATAAATAAAATGGGAATCTTATATAAAGAGCCCAACGTTGACAGAACCGATGCTTGTTCCTTGTCTTGGAGGTCTCATTTCCCTACCATCATTCAGGAATGATCACAATATAAATTGGAGGCCTTACATACGGCACAATAAATTAATCAATCTATCAAATTCCATGGTGGAGTCCTGATCCCATAGAAGGTAATCTATAAGAATCCCAAGAGTCCCTAAAGGTATCTCTAATTTAACCAATACCACAGAGTCTATCCATGGAAACAAAAATGGATTCCCTTGCATCACTCATGGCATGTTTACTCTAATCCCAAAACATGTATCTATCATAGGGGAATTTCTTTCACTCGATTCAGGGAATAACCATCTTTCCAGTAGGACCATTAACAGTTTCTCCCCTAGGGAACCGGTGTGACTCACGAGTATGATTAGACCCCCAAGATATCCTATACATTGAAATAATATGTATCACTCCTGACGTGTCATGTAGAAACAAACTGAATGCAGGGATTCCATCCATAGAATCCTTAAATCAGGGACCATTTACTCCCCCATCCAATAGTTGGTGATCCATGATAATTAAAGAACATTTCACCTAATGAAATATCATATATAATTACATTCAATAAATGAAACATCTCAAAATCACATGATCACCAACTAACCAAACAATACAATTAAAACCAAACCAACATGGCACAATTTATATGAAAAAATCACAAGACAAATAATATATATAATCATATGTCATCAATGAAATTTACATATCCCAATATAACAATATTGATCAAGCATAAAATTCAATTCAATGCACCAAATTATGGATTATGTAAAATGTTCAATGTATAAGGCACATAAAATGTAATAAAAGGAAATCAATTACCTAAGGTAATAAACATATGCATCCAACCAAATTTGCAAAATTTATTTATAGATTTTACTTGCTTAACCAAGAGAAAAATGCATGGTAATCAACCATGTCAAGCATGGGTAATCTTTAATTAATGTAGAAACACCCTAAGGAGTGGGCAACGATGAAGATAATGACCTGTGGAAGGGTTTCTCCATGACGGAGGTTCATATACGAAATGAGAAACCTCTTAAATTAATTTATTAAACAAATATGAAGCATAATTAGAAGGGTTTGATGGCTGGCACAAGGATTCGTCATTTAGAAAGAAAAAAAGTGTGGAAATGTATTATACCCCCTCCTTCAATGTAGTAGTTCTCCACTCGTCCATTTTTTAGGTTTGATTTGACATATAATGAGAGAAATTAAAGGATTCATCCAATTCCCTAAAAATAGGTAAAACTGAGTTCCAAAAAAATTAGTAAAAAAACGATGAACCTTGAATAAATATTAGAGGGGAAGAAATATCTTACCAAGGGATTCACTTTTCTTCTGACGACGAAGGATTCAGTTGTAGAATGAAGAAGGTAGCACCAAACCTATAGAGATGGATATGGGAGATATACATGTGAGAGGATAGATTCATCCACTTGAGAAGATGGAGGAAAATAAAAGGGGAATAATGAATAGGTTAAATCATTTAAGATGTTATAAATTTACATTTCAACCACACAACATGAGGTGCATAGTTTGGCCACATAGTTTTCCAAATTATGCACCAACCATGCACCGGTTACTGCTTCAAAGGGGAACACTACACAATTAAGTGCATTGTTTGACTAACCACGTGAAAACCATAGTAAATTTCAGCTCCCCAGGACCTATAATTATAAAATTTATTTTTTCTCCTTGGGGGTCACATCATTTTAGGCAAACCGTGTGTCCCCTATAAGCCCATTTTATAGAACATCGCGGTTTTTAGAAACCATACTGACTAAGCGGCATGATTTCTACTAACCGTAAAGCCTAGTATTTTCATCCCATTTATGAGATATAAGTAATTAAAAAGCCCTAAAAATGAACAATATCTCCTTTTATTAACTAAGAATCATAATTAGGGACAAAAAAATATTTCTAACAAAAATTAATAGTTTGTTACTTTTTGAAAAGAAAGGATGTTACTACCTTCCCATTTAAAGAGAACTCATCCCTAAGTTTCTTATCTATGTTTAGTATAACATCATATTATAAGAGATCTATACAATATTCACATACATAGACCTCTATATCTCTTGTCTCATCATGTATGCATCCATTATTCCATAGCACCTGGACTAAAGGAACTGACATTCATCAGAGGACCTTCATGCTACGATCACTAATACGTATAAGATACTCCTCAAAGGGTGCACCTATCTCTAGTTAAATATCATTTGGGTCAAATTAATGATACCTATTGGCATGATAGTATAAATTTGGTGATACATGGAAGATATCATGCATGGAATAATATCTAGGAGGTGACACTATCTTGAAAGGCCTGATGTTACAAGAATATAACTTACCCTATCTCCTGAATCTTTTATTACCCTAACTAGGAGACATACATGGAGACCAAATGTCCCACCTCAAACTCCATAGGTCTATGTTGAAGTTTGGTATAATAATTTTTCATAGACTGTGTTGTAGCCACATACTTTTGAATCTTAAATAACTTTTTTCATGTCTCTTAAACAAGGCAATGACACAATATAGCCGCCTTACCTACCACTATCCATCATAAATATGGATGAAATGGTCTATTGTAGAGGGACTCATACTAATCCTTCTGATTTTTTAAAAGTTTTTATTATAGAAAATTTCTACCATAGGAATATTATTTTCCTAAGAACCTCTTAAATAAAGGATATAGGTCCAAAGCATATCCTATAACACTTGTATGGTCTGCCCGGACATCATGTTGGTCTGAGGGTGATAAGAAGTACTCAACATAACCTATTAACCTAGTTTGTTCTGCAACCCTCTCCAGAACCATGAAGTAATGTGGGTGTATTGGTCGGATTCAATATAATGTAAAACATAATGAATCCACACTATCTATCGATGTAAATCGTTCCTAAATCATCAATAGAGAATGTTTTCCATATAAATAGTATGTGTAAAACCTTGGTCAAGCTTTCTATGATCACTCATACTTCCTTTTTACCTTGAATGGATATATGAAAGCCTATAATGATATACATGGTGATATCGTTCCATTTCCACTCAGAGTTGGATAGATTCTATGGAAGTACATTAGGTCACTCATGTGCTTCCTTCACTTGTTGACAGGTGCAACACCAAGTGCTGATATCTACTATCTTCCTCTTCATACATATCCACTAGTACCGACAACACATATCTTTTTACATATTTGTAATCCCAGGGTGAAAATCCCATACATAGGCATGGGATTCCCTCATCATCTCATCCCTTATAGTAGAAGGCACCAAAACATGCTCATGGTAGAGAAGGGTCTCAATTCCATTAACAACCCAAACAAGAGGAGTGTTCTCACCTATGATGCTCTCCCTCAAAATGAGGAATTCATAATCTAATAACAACTTCATTTAAATCCATTCCAAAAGAAAAGAAATTTTTTCCATTGTTTCTAATATTTTCTTCCTATAGTTTTCCCAAACCATAAGAAAAATCATAGAGAACAGATCCATCAACCCCCACTCACTACTGGCTGCCTTGAATTACCTTATTTTTGTCCTTTGATTCAATGAATTAACCATGTAATTACCCTTTTTGGGGTTTTAAGAAAGATCAATGTCAATGGAATGTAGGTATTCCAACCACCTTCCATTCTTATATTCAAGTCTCACTATGTGGAGATATATTTTATACATTTATGATTCCTGTGAACAATGAACCAATCACCCAAAAGTTATTTCCTCCCAAAACACATATTATGAACCATTGATTCGAGATTGTGATTTTTTATGGGATAGTTCCCCTTAGGAGGCCTCATCCGGAGAGACTTTTACACTCTATCTTGATCACCATGAATTAAAACATCCCCATGTACAACTCAAAATGCATCACAATAGATGGTATAACTTCTACTCATCTCTGGCATAATCAGGATCAAATCTAAGGTGATTATTCTATTTAACTCTTAAAAAGCTGTCTCACAGGATTCCGACCATGAGAAAGGAACACCCTTATAATTAAGGGTTGTAAGAGGAACCACTAAGATGAAGAATTTAGGGAATAATTTCCTTTAATAATTAGACATACCTAATAATCTACTCATGTCAAAACAAATTCTTGGGCTCCTCCTAGGAAACCACGACACTCACCTTCTATGCTTCAATAGATATACCTAACTTAGATATTATATGACCAATGAAGTGAACCTTGATGATCCAATAGAGGCATTCAATGAGCTTCACACATATTTTGTTCTCTCTATCTATATTCAACATGATATCATGATGATTGACATGGTTGTGTCTATTATGAGAATACATTAAGATATATTCTATAAAGAAAACGACATATGAATCAAGGTACGGGTGAGAATCCCAATTCATCAATTCTATAAAGTCTTCTTCCACGTGCTTCAAAATGAATGAAATAACCAATTACTCATAAAAACCATACCTAATATGAAACATTATATGTGGTTTGTCAATATGTGTCACACACACCTGCTGGTTGCCCAACTAAAAATCGATATGTTAGAATATAGTTTCTCCTCAGATCTGATCGAAGAGTTCCTATATATGAGGAAATGGATGTCTATTATTCAACAGAATTCAGTTTATTTAGTGGTAATCCATGTACAATATAAGGGCACCATTATACTTCTTGGTAAAAAGTATTTGTGAACCCCATGACGATGTGTTGGGTCAGGAAAACCCCTCAACCACTAGGTATTGAAGCTACTTCTTGAGTTCTTGGAGCACTGAAAGTTCCATCCTATGAGGTGGAATAGATATTGGTATCTCACATAGCACTATCTTTATAGTGAAATCAACTTATCTCTTAAGAGGTAAGCTAGATAAATCCTCAAAGAATACATTCCTAAAATGGTACAATATTGGATGGAGTTGTAAAACATGCATTCCCTAATCACTCATAAAGTGACACTCAAACTGAGCAGTCAATCCACCTATCCATGTATTCTTGTGTCCATATCATCATTACTAGATATCCCATTCTCCCTTATGAATATATTCACTACCCTAAGGTGATATTAATGATAATCAACCACGATAGAAATCCATATAGGCATGATAATATAAGAGCTATTCCATACAAAGAATAACGTTGATGTCAGTCATCTCGAGGATGATGAAAATACATATGAAATGGCACCACTTATCTCAAGGGGTGCTCCTAGAACTGGCATATTCCTTCTGATATGACCCCAAAAGTCATGTTTAGAGACATGATGCCACAAACTTACTCAATTGAAATGCAAAGACGTTACAAAACTATATTAGATATAATGGGGTGCGATGAGACTTTTTTTAAAAAGGGTAGAAACTAATGAAGTGGATACTAGAATAGTACATATGACCATATATGGATCTAAAAACTTATCTTTAGTTTTTGTTTCACCTCTTAAATATGACACGAACCATTTCTTAGACTTGTTTCTGGACTAGCCTGATTAGATCCACTCTACTAACGCTGATGTTCTGTAACTTTAATACCATTTTCATGGCCACTACCTCCTTGGCCTGATCATCTAGTATATTACCAAATCCCATCCTATCATGGATTTGAAAATCTCATACCTCATATGGGTGTCAGTATGGATCACCTTTCAATAAATACTATATAAAAATAAATGTAAACGTCTTGAAGGTGACCCATATTACCACAATATCAGCACTTGATCGGGTTCCTAGTTTATTGAGGATTCTTATGGATTATCCTACCATACTGGTGACACACTATAGATCTGTTAGTGTGTTCCTCCTTACTGGAAACACCCTCATGTCTACCATCAATATAACACTTCCAACTACTAGATGAACCATCACCCCACCTTATAACTAAACCTCCCTGGTTAAAATTTCAAGCCACTTTGGGATTATATTATATAATTATGACCTGACTCAATATGTCAATAATGGTATTAAACTGAAATAGAATCACCTATGAGAAAATAGCATGACTAATCCCATCTTCAAAATTCCTCACAACCGTCAACTCATCACCAATCACATGTGGTGAAATTTGATGGAGCTCGGTGAAGTTTTCCAAATAATAAAAAAATCATAGTACCCTACTGAAGATGCATGAACTCCCTAGTTGGATCCACCCTCAGAGTCTGAAGGCTGAAATGGTCATAGATGGATATCTGGAATTATGTCCATACTCTTCCTTGATGATGCTCAGACTGGGATATGACATCCCACCATTTCATGGTGTAATCACAATACATGTAGGTAGAGATACTGATCCTCCACCATGGAGGCATTTATATATGGTCAAATATTGATACCATGGCTTCTAACCATGACTTAGCTGCATGAGGTCACCATCCCCTAATAAATTGGGAGGATAATCCTGTAAAAAGTATTGAGTCAGTTATTCCATTGTTAAGGCAGATTGGGGAGAATTTTGAACATATTGCATAAACTGAAGAAATATATAACAAAACCGAGCATCAGCACCCAGTGTAATATCAGTGTGAGGTTCCATAGGCTTCACTACTAGAGGTTTCATGGGTGGATCAGATCCCACAACCACTTTAGTATTCTCATATCCACTCTATTTGCCGACAAAACGATGTCATCACACTGGAATATCTCTAAATTTTCCATGGTCACTCCTCAATTAGGATTTATAATAGAAAAGGAAATAAGATAAAGAAAAGAATATGTATTGAAGGATAAGAACAAGGAGAACCTACTAAAGGAACAAATCCCATTAACTACTCCAAGATTCAGGTCTGGGTGAAGAGAAGTGGTCATAAAAGAAACTCTAGAGACATGACCTACTACCCAATGCTAAAGTCGGGTCAAGGTCAAGGTATCACATTTATCATATGAGGATGTTATTTCATTTTAAAGATGATATTTTTTAATTCCTTTAATTGTCTAAAAACATTTTTAGATTGTTAAATTAGGTGGATCACCATTACAATTTATAAGGGCCCATACAACTTATAAACTGAAATTAGGAATCCTCTTAATTCAAATCTTAACAAGTTCCAGCAAGAAGAAATGACTCTTTTCTATATTTATAAAAATAAAGAACTGCAAGGAAAAAAATTAGGAAAAAAATTAGTAACATGTGAAATGGTAAATTCATGTTGAAAGTAGACATGGAATGGAAAGAAGCATTATAATTAATTTCTTATGGTTCCCTGTATGATGCTTGCCTTGATCTTCCCTAATATAATTAAAATGAGTAAGTAGAAATCATCATTTCAAAAATAAAAATATAATAACATCATAATACATGTGTTTCAACCAATAGTGATGTTGTATCAACCATAAATGTCATAATCAATAACTTCAATTTCCTAACACATAAAATTTGGATTTCCCCTATATATGGGGTAGCTACTCCCAGGAACGGGTTCATTAAAAAATCATATATAATAATCTCATATATAATCGAAAATAGATAAAAAAAAGAAAAAATGTATTTGATACCACTTTGTAGCATCCTGCCCCGAGTTCCACCCAATAGTTCCCCAAGACGATGGGCTATAAGACATAATGTGTGCCTCCTCATATGCAAGGGACTTCCATATAATAGTGAGGCTCTTTGGTGTGTCCATGGGGAGAATATTATCATATAGATTATATAATTCATAGTAGTTAATGATATATAATTAATAAAGGATTCATATAAGAGAAATAGACAACATCAGAAATAGCATAATAACAATAATAGACAAAATAAAGAGAAATCTATAACTGGATGAAGTTGAATCGAAATAATGGATACAATGATGATTATGTTCATGATACAATTCAAAATGATAATAAAAGGGAGATAGTGGATAAATCCTTATATTACCATATGTACAAAAAAACCAAAACAACAAAAAATAGATACAACAAGTATCTCAAGCATAGTCTTAGTCCTTTACCCACAATTCCACCCTAATGAATAAAATAAATCAAGCCTTAGAACTCACACTATTCCATTTATCAATACCTATAATCCTGATGAATTCCATGGTTCTAATGTAATCCCATGTAGGGTGTGAGAAAAAATAGTAGTAGGACTCCAACCATTGTGATTAGGTTATTCCATTTCATGAAATAAATAAATGAGCAGTGTACCATATAAAAAATAATTTATGGATTGAAATAATTAATTAATTTAATCACTTTGTTTTCGGTTCATAAAGTGACACCTGGCCAATACCACCTACTTCAGCTTATGTTGGGATTATGAATGAGATTCTTGTTCAATAAATATAATAAATACAAAGGCCATCATAAATAAAGCAGCCAAGGTAGACAGACCCCAAGACGGTTCTTTGTCTTAGAGGTCTCATTTCCCTTCCATTATTTATTCATGCTCACAATATAAACAGGAGGTATCACATATGGGACATAAATGAAATCAATCTCTAAAATTTTATGGTGGAGTATTAATCCTACCTAAGGCGATATATAATAATCCCAAGGGTAGTTAAAGGTATTTATAATATAACTATTACCTTTGAGTCCATCCAACTCAACCCATAATGGTGTCCCTTATTTCAATCAAGGCATGGTGACTCTGATCCCATACAAAGTATCTCATATAGGGGATCAGGTTTTTTCCAAGGAATAGCGTATCAATCTTTCCAATAGGCCCATGCCTGATTTTTTCCAATGGGAACCATTGTCACTCACGAGTATGAGTAAATTGATCAGAGAGCCTTTACATGTAAATCTAATGTACCTATCTTGGTGTGTATGTAGAAACCAACCAAACATGGTGATACCATCCATGAAATCCTTAAATTGGGACCAATATTCTCCCCCGACCCACAGTATGAGAGCCATGATAATAAATTCATACATCACTACATGACATAACATCTATAATTCTATTCTATCAATGAAACAACTCAATATGAAATTATGATAAACTAACCAAACTATAAAATTAAATCCAAAAAAGTAGAACAATTTATACGGAAAATCATACGGTATAACATATATATAATCACATGTCATCAATGAAATTTTGACATCACAAGGTAACAAGCATAACCTTGAATAAAATTCCATTTAAGACACCCAATTGTGGAATAAGTAATAAGTTCAAGGTATAAGGAAAATAGAATGGAATAAAAGGAAAAAAAATTCATAAGGAAAAAATAATAAGCATACATGAAAATTACTACAATTTATTTATAGATTTAATTCATTTATAGAAGGGAAACTAACATGGTGATTAACTATTTATACGATGGTCAATTTTCCATTATGGTATGAACATCCAAATGGGTGGGTAATGATGAACAGAATGACCAATGGATGAGTTTCTCTATAAGGTCACATCATATATGAAATTGCAATCCCATTAAAATAATTTATTAAAAATTTTGATTCCTAGAAGGAAGGGTTTAGTGGGTAGAAAATAGCAAATCATTTAAAAAGAAATGAAATGAGTAGAAAATACCTAGACCACCTATCTTGATGTAGTAGTGATCCACCCTTCAATTATAGAGGCTTGATTTGACATAGAATGAGATAAGTTGAAGGATTCATCAAACTCTAGGAAAATAAGGGAAAACATGTCACACCAAAATAGAACAACATATGGAGTTTGAATCATTAAAAAATATGAAAGTGGAATTAAGAGCTAACCAAGGGATTTTTCATTTCTTCAAACAATGAAGGATTCAGTCCTCTGATGAAGGATTTAATAAAAAATCTAAGAAGTGTTTGATGGGAGCTCCACACATGGGGGGAGATGTTCAACCACTAGAGAATAAGTGGGAAGATAAAACATGATGAAATAATAGTATAATTCATTTAAGATGGGGAAAATGTAAATTTCACCCACACAGCATGAGGCATATAGATTGTCCACATGTTTTGTGAAACCGTACACCAGCCATGAAACTGTTACTACTTCAAAGGGGAACACTACATGGGAAGCACACCATTTGAATAATCACACACAAGTTGTGAAAAATTTCACTACCCCAATATTTTCAATTCTTTCACGATCGTGCACCAGTGGTCACATGGTTATCAAATAATAGTGTGTCTCTCTAGCTGCCCACGATGGGCAACTGCATGGTTTCTCCAAACTATGTGACCTAGTATTTTCTTCCCATTTCAGGGATTCGAGATATGAAAGAGCCACTGATACACCTGAGACCTCCTTGACATGATTAAGCAGCATAATTAAAGTAAAAAGAATATTTAGAAAAAACATTAACTGTATGTACATTTGAGAAAATCTGGAATGTTACATTCCCCCTAACTTTTAGAATGATTTAAACCAAAATTTCCTTTATTATTTTCTCAATGTTCATTACATCTAAATAATGATAGAAAAAATATCTTTACAAATAAGAAAAATCAGTGGGGATAAATTTCTACTTCCAATTGCAAATAGATTATATGGAAACACTATTCATCTTATTTCATATTTTAGGACCTTTCCTGAACTAAAACTTTACTTCCTTAAAATTTATTTTGAATATTAGTTCGAGACCTCTACTAAGGTGTCTTCTCATTTTAAATTGTATTATTAAACATTAGTCCATTATATATGTATGGAGGATGTATTTGAAAAAATAGGTGTTTTCCAATGAAAATGAATCTAGGATAATATTTATGTATTTTAAAATCATGTAACCTTTATAAAAATTGGACGTAATTATTTTCACATCATTCTACAAATATGTGTCATTTCATAAGCAGTTTAGTCATTTGTCATCAATATAAACACAACAAGAATGTAAAATATATGTTTCAACTATGAGTCGTATGTGCTCACAACCACTTTCTACAACTACATCATCTCTATTGTTAATTTTATATATACACATATATATTATTTATAGGAATAAAAGTTTCATATATTGATATAATTATGAAAGTGAATGGTTTTTTCATATACATCCATGGGTGGATATTATAAATATGAAGGGAAAAAATATTTTTTTTAAAGTAGTAAAATGACCAAAACAATTAATATAGACAGATGATAGACCTCATATTATATTACACACCTTAATAGAAAATTTAGGGTACCTTACATCAAAAATAATCTATACTAGTAAGTCCATAGGGTAAACCAACTCATCATTATTCTCAATTCAGATAGTTTCATGAAATCACATATTAGTTGATATTTTATTAGAAAAAAATAAATTTTAGTGCCTAGAAACTGATTGAACAAGTTAAATTATGTTATCTTCCATAAGAGATTCTCTTCCATCTATAATTCACATTCATATAGATATAAAAATTTCTTTAAAACAATTTATATCAATAATTTCCTCCAAGAGTAAGCTAAAATCATTTTATAGAGTATTTAAGTTATTAGTACTATATTATACCTATCCAATTAACTATCATTACATAAAATAATTTAATAGAATATGTAAATAATAACGGAGAAATTAACTTTAAAAAATATTAATATATTTCATTGTAGTATTATAAATTTTATATATGGTTTTCACATAATATAATCTTTTCAATAATTCATGCCTTCTTATTTTATCACTTGTACAATAGATAGAAATCATAGCATTTTCCATCAAGATTTTCACTCTCTGAACATTATCATTCTCAATAGTCATATCATATTTAGTCATAAAATTTTATTCATGTGATAGAATAATTCCTGTATCATTATTATAAATAATTGAAATACTAGAAAATAGCATATTCTACATTCCACTCCATTAATTTCAAAAATGATTAGTCAAATAATTATTTTTATCTCTATTATCATACCATAAATAATAGTTTCTTTGAAAATGAACTTTTTTATATGGTTGATAACTGATTTCTCAATTGAAAATTCGGTCCCAACAAAATTAAATCATGGTATGTGTGTCGGACCTATATCTAATGATTTAATAAATAAAACATATAAAACACAAAATATTTAGTTGAAATGTGGTTGAGATTAGATCTGTATCATACATCTAAATTGTATCCATTCTTATAAGAACCCAATTCTTCCAACAAGGTATCAGTCATCATTTTCATTTTCATTTGACGTTGTTTTTAAGAAAAATTGGGAAAACTGGGAAGTTCAAGAAATTTCCAGATTACATGCCATGTACATCATAGTACACATCGTGTGTATGTCAGGCATGTATTGGTTTCATGGTTACTTAGTACATGTCGTGTGGTGACCATGTAAAAATAATATACTACACGACATGTTGTCCCTTAACACACAATATACATTCCTTTACACATACCGACTGAGTCCTAGTCGTGTGTTGACCCATGTGACGCGTCAAAGCCATGTGATGACCTAGAAACCCACATAGGTTGTAGTAAAAAAAAGCTACTACATGACATGTAATCCTTAATACATGTCATGTACATTAATTTTTATTCGTTTATATAGAAGAGCATCGTGTCTCATTTCCGAAACTATCATCTTCTTCCCCATTTTCGGACTGTGATGCTCTGGAAGGCCGATAAAATTTCTTCTCCTAGATTATTCATTCGACATCCATTATTCAATCCATCAGTGGCTGTAAGATCTCATCGGGAAGCCTAAACCCGTGCACCCTCTTTCATTCTTGTCTCCCTATCTCACATGCCGTAGTTTCCATCTGAATAAAATTTCTAGAATTTGACAGAAACATAGACATATGAAGATCATATTTGAATTGGATCTAAATATAGGACATGAATACATCTACGAGTCTAAGGTTTGAGGTTCATTCTTGTTTTGTGTTTTTGTGAACATTTGGGTGGTCCAGCCTTTGGCGCGTCTTCAGGTATTTTGGGCGAGACCCCGTAATAGATGCTAATGCATTTTGAATTAATTGGTAGACCCATGGGATTCCTTTGGGAATACCCTATCTCCTAAATTTCATGATAAAGGATGGGAAAGAGGTGAACACTTATAGGGACATTTTGGGCCAGGGTGCCAAAATGGTTATAATTGGTCTGCATTGTCTTCATATAAGTATTTTTAATTGGAAAAAGCAGTATTAGGTTTTTTTGAATCATTCAAGTCCTCAGTACTGCTATGTGATAGTCTTTAGGCTAGTGCAATTCAATTGTTTATATTGTTTTTCATGTTAATGTGATTTGTTTAAATGTGATAAATATTTAATTTCCGAATTGAATATGCTAGAAACATTCGGTTGTGTTGGACATGGTGCATATATTCATGAATGATGTTGATCACAGGTTGGCCTTGGACTATATTATTGGGTGGTTTGACCATGGGATTGGGTGTCATGGATGTCGGAATGAGGCAGTGTGACTGTCATGTTGGGCTTGTTCTGGGTTACATGGATGGAAATTCCATCATATTTTGAGTAATATGGTCATAGGGGCACGAGGTTCCAGAGAGGTTGTGGCTTTAGTTCTATTTTTTGTGATTATTGTTAACCTATGATTTGGGTTGTGTGCACATGGATGACTCTGTGATGAGGTGGTATTAACAACTCATGTGGGTAGAGGACCTTGTAGTTGTGGTTGGGTGGTTATAGTTTGGGAGTTCATGTTATGGAAGCTGTGTGGAAGGTGAGAAGCCTTCAAATTGTTTGGGCATGCATACAGGACGTCTGTAATGGGGACACGATGTATCAGGAGGAACATGGTGCAAGGTTACTACTACTTGGGTGTGCCTACGAGACATTGGTACTAGAGACATGTGGTGTCAGGAGGCACATGGAGTCTGGTAACTATTGTTTGTGTGTGCTTTTGGGATGTCGGTAAATGAGACACGAGGTGTCAGGAGGCACATGGTATTGGGTTGCGTGACTGAGATTCCGACATTTTTTTGAATAAGGTAATACTCCCCAGTGGTTATTGAGATCTAGTGGAGTTTTTGTTTATTTGGGAATCATAATATTTTCACGAGATAGATCATTTTAGCTACTGCATGGGGATTTTCCATGGATCCTAATTTCATGACTTTCTAGAGTTTACTTTGTTTTGTTTTCATTCCTGTATTAGTATGCTTACTTTATTTTGTTGCTGTTATAGGTTATCCATGGGTGCCATTTATTTGACATGTATGACCTGATGTGGATGCATGTTTAGTGGTTTCAGTAGTTTTAATATGTTGAGATCATCATGATGATCTGTTATCTTCTATCACTCTTGTTTATATATTTCATTCATTTTTTATCTGTTTTGGTTGTGCTTCCACTATACGGGTTTTTCGGATTCTGATGAGTCTTAATGATTTTTTTATCAAACTAGTAACTTCATTTTCTTCCGAGAGGATATATCCTCCCCACTATATCTTTTTCACCCTCACTGCTAGTTGGTAGCCTTTGGCGTTTGGGGAGGTGCACCTAACATAGTAACACCCGAACCGTTTAGCACTATCTGGGTGGCTATTCAGGCCCGAGACACTACAAAGTGGTATAATATGGGGGTTGTTTGTGATAGGTATTTAGTAGCAGCTTTTGATTGACTACTAATGAGATCAATAAAAACTTTTTATTTCTTATGGTTTTACTATTTGGGATAGGGTATACTGGAGATAGGTTGTTATTGGAACTAGGTTTCTAGCTTTTTCTTTGGTGCTTACAGCCCCAAGTATGAGGGATGGACCAAGTTACCTTGGATGGGAATTGCTATTTTTCTTTTACTCAGATTACATTTTATATGATTTCCACCATGGTTTCTAACTTGGTATGTGATGTTATTTATTTTGATATGTGACCCTTAACCCAGCGGGGTAGGGGAAAAAGAAATTAGGCCTTGGCTCGATATGGCAAGGAGTTATTTTTTGGATTTTGGTTGGCACTTTTTTAGGGTACTTCAATTTCATAACTAGGCGTATTCTTTGTGAAGTGATAATACCAAGTGAATAAAATCAATTTCCATTATATATATGATTTTGAAATGTGAAAGGTGAAATTACTGATAGAATTGGTTGTTTATTGAAAGTAATATGAAATTCTTTAAATTGTGTAAAATTGCATGTGGCATGACATTTGGACTTGGATAGAATGTGAGTAGGTATGTACTATGAAAGAGGTAATGTTGAACACTAATATTGAGCATATTGGACATTGATTTGAGGCAGTGTGGCTATTAGGATTGGGAGACTCGGTCGTCAGTTTGAGACAACGATGTTTGTTGGGATGGGTATGGCCCGAGGTTCTTTTGATACATGGCTCTATTGATGGTGTGTAAGGAGGTTGTATGGCTGTGATGCCATTGGGGTGGTTGCAGTGGGGGAGAGTAAGTGTAGTTGGTATGCTCTACCTCTTTACTATTTTCTTTATTTGCATTATATATATATATATATTGTTATATATGTGAGTTGTCTGACCATTTATGGTATTCAGTAGGTTCTTCCTAGACGGTTCGATGGAATATCAAGTGGGTGATGGTATAGTTCTGCATGGGCATGATCAGGTTCAGACACTTGAGGGACATTCAGATCATGAGACGATAGTAAATGCTTAGGGACATGATTAGGTTTAGGATCTAGTGTAGGCATAACAGCAGCTGGGTTTGGAATCGTTTGAGTCGTCTCTCAATGAGTAGCTCTGATCTAGTATGGTAAATGTTTGGCATGGGATCAACGGAGGCGCGCATGGTATGGATCCCTCTATGGAATATCTGAAGTGGGAGTTCCAGTCACAGTAGCTTCTACTTTTCAAGGTTGAGGGTGGTCCACAAGAGGCTAAAAACTAGATAGAGATATTTCTGATGAACTTAAAGAAGCTCGAGACACCTCTAGGGTGGAGGGTCAAGCTAGCAATGTACATGCTGAGGGGACTAGATAAGCGTTGGTTGGATGTACAGTTATAGGCTCACATATATGATGGACTGGCTTGGAAGGACTTCGAGGTTAGGTTTTTTGAGAACTTTTTCCTAGAGACCTTGAGAGAAAAGATATCTCAGGAGTCTTGAGACTCTAGCAAGGTGGCATGTCTGTTATGGACTATGAAACCACCTTCACTAAGTTGTATTTCATTTTCACCAGGTATGGTATGTGATGACACCTCGAGGGTAAGGAACTTCAAGGATGGATTACGTCATTCCAGTAAGGTGCAGGTACACATTTTCAAGTGGACCTCGTTCTTGTAGGTTGTGAATTAGGTGGTAGTAGCTAAGGGAAACATGATATAAAATCCCATTTGAGATGGTCAGAAACATCAAGTGATGGTTCAGATAGCAGGAAGTGAGCTCGGGATGAGTTATAAGAGGTTAGTCAGGCCATGGACTCAACTGGACCACCTCGTGGCAGATCATTAGCGGATTGCTTTCAGTGTGGGAAGACATGGCATGTTCAGACTTAGTGAGATTGGCCTCCAAAAGAGTTTCAGGCATGTGGATAGGTCGTAAATCGAGAGAGGTGCTGCAGGTAGCCTTCTCAGAAAGCCGACAGGGAGGGACCAAGATAGACGGTGACGTCCGAGGTGGATTCAGGATCGATACCAGGTGAGGGTTTCTCGGGCTTTGCTGCCCGCAGAGGACGTTGAAGAGACAGTGGGACCCAATATTGGGGTCAGTGGCCAGTGACTAAAGAAGCACCATAGGGAGGTCAGGAATCAAGGCGTTGTACATTCGGCCAGGGGTACACCGTGGAGCTGCCAGAGGCTGAGCAGCTAGTGAGCCGACGATGTTCAGAGGTATGCCACATGCGTGTTCGAGATTTTCTTTTTTTATTTTGGCATGGATTGTTAAGTCATTTTTGTTTTGAGTGCACGAGGTTCAGAAGATATTTATGGACTAACCAGATGTTATTCAGTTGTATTGGAACCATTTCGGTAGCATGATATATATATATATATATATGAGATACCTGACATCAAGAGAATCTAGGATGTGGAATACTTGAGGTGTTTTGGGAATCAGGGCATCAGGGATGCGAGTTACTTGAGGTGCAAGGCACCAAGTTTTGTTTTGAGAATATATGGGATATAGGACTATGTGGTGGCAGACACAGATATAGTGTGAGATTAATATGGGTGTCGGGAACGACACAAGTGCACTTGATTGGGTACTAGGGTGATGATGTGTCAGGGGAGGACCATGGGTCCGGGTAATAGGTCGATAGACCATTGATTGATTTGAGTTTTGGACCAGAGTTGTTTTGGAATCTTTCTTCACCACCCTTGGAAGGGAAATTCGGGGACAAATTACTTTAATGAGGTATGATTGTACGAACCCAGTTCTTCCAAAAAGGTACGAGTCTTCTTTTTTCCTTTTCTTTTTATGTTGTTTTTTGTGAAAAGGGGAAAAACATGGCATTTATAGAAATTTCAAATAACATGCCATGTACTTCATAGTACATTTCATGTGTATGTTAGGAATGTATTGGACACATGCAAACATAGTATATACTGTGTGGTGATTTGTAAAATTAATATAAAACATGGCGTGTAGTTCCTTGACATGTCATGTAATTTCCTTTCTATGTACCAGATGAGTCCTAGTTGTGTGTTGACCCATGTGGTGCATCTAAGCAATGTGATGACTTGTCAAACCATATAATTCAGTGTATAGATGAGCTACTACACAGCGTGTAGTCTATAATAGACACCGTATAATTTTATTTTTCTTTGATTATATGGAAGATTGTCACGTCTTGTTTTCAAAAATATCTTCTTATTCCCTATTTTCAGACTATGACTCTTCGAGAGGCTGAGAGCATTTCTTCTCCTAGATTCTTCATCCAATATTCATCTTTAATCCTTCATTAGTTGGGGGATCACATCAGGAAGGCTAAACCTGTGCACCCTCTTTCATTCTTGTCTCCTTGCCTCACATGGCATAGTTTCCATCTGAGTAGGATTTCCATATTTTGATGCAAACGTAGATCTACAAATATTGGATTCAAATTGGATATCGTTACCAGACGTACATACATCTACGAGTATAAGTTAGATGGTGTATACATTGGATTTTGTTTAAAAGTAAATTTGGGTGGTACATATTTGGGTATTTTTACCGAGACCCTGTTATAGCTGCTAATGCATTTTGAATTAATTATCAGACCCATGGTATGCCTTTGAGAATACCATATTTCCTAAATTTCTAGAGAAAGACTAGGTGAGAGGCCAACACTTATTAGTACATTTTGTCCTGGGGCACCAAAATAGTAACAAAATGGACTTCTTTGTTTTTAAAATTGTAATTCTTAATTGCTAAAGCATTATTAGGATTATTAGAGGCATTCAAGACCTCAGTGATTCTATGTGGTAGTCATTGGGCTAGTGCAAGTCAAATATTTATATAGTTTTTCAAGTTTATATGACTTTTTTAAATGTGATAAATATGTAATTTATGAATTGAATAAGTTGTAACCTTTGGGTCATGTTGTTTGTCGACCGTATATTCTTGAATGATGCTGATAACAGGTTGGGCTTGACATAGATTATTGGTTGGTTTGAACACATGATTGGGTGTTGGGGATGTTGGATTGAGGCAGTGTGCCTATCAGGTTAGGCATGGACCGAGTTAATTGGATTACAAGGCCATCAGATTTTGAGAAACCTGGTCGCATTGGAACGAGGTTCTAGAGAGGTTGTGGCTTGGGTTCTATTTTTTGTGATTACCAATCACCTATGATTTGGGTCATGTGAACATGTATAAATCATTGATGAAGTGGTTTTGAATGCCCATGTGGGTAGAGTCCCTTGTAGGTGTGTTTAGGTGGTTATGGTTTGGGGTGCTTGCTGTGGAAGCTGTGTGGAAGGTGAGGAGTCTTCATATTGTTTGGGTGTGCATATGGGATGTTAGTACTGGGGACATGAGGTGTAAATAGGTATAAGGTTCCAGGATACTATTGCTTGCTCATGTTTATGGGATGTTAGTACTGGATAAATGATGTGTTAGGAGGAACATGGTGTCAAATTACTATTGCTTGTGCATTCCTATGGGATGTCGGTACTAGAGAAATGAGGTGTCAGGGGAACATGATGCCTGGTTGCGTGAGTCGGATTCCGATGTTGGTCGAAGCAGGTGATACTCTTTAGTGTCTACTGAGCTCCAGTAGAGTTTGTTTTTATTTGTGCTTCATTATATTTTCTTATTTCCTACTTAAACACTTATACTAGGTATGAATCATTAGGTGGAATCCTACTGATATTTGTCTCACACCCTACACGGGCCCTTTAGGACAGGTGTGGACTTTTTGGATTTACGTTTATGAATGATATCTTCTTTAAGAGCTAGATCATATTAGCTATTTCATAGGGATTTTTCATGGACCAATAGGTGATTCCAAGCAAGAATTTACATTGTTTTGTTTTCATTACTGTATCTGCATTCTTACTTTATTTTGTATCTACTATTGGTCCGCCATGGGAACCATTGTTTTCGACATGTATGGCCTTTTTTGGATGAATGTTTTTTTGTGTTTGTAGTTGTTATAAGTGGAGTTCAGCATACTGTTCTATTATCTTCTGTCTCTCTTGTTTATATATTGTTTCCGATGTTTATCTATTTTGGATGTTCTTTAGCTATGTGGGTCTGGTTTCAGTCTGCTAAGTTTTTATGGTTCTATTATTTTACTCAGGCTAGTACCTTCATTTTCCTCTCAGAGGGTATAACCTACCTACTGTACCTTTTTCAACCTCTCAGCTAGTTAGCAGCCTTTGTCATTCGGGGAGGTGCGCCTAAGGTAGTAACACCCGACTCGTTTAGCATTGTTCAAGTGGTTGTTCAAGTTAGGGACATTACAATTCCATTAAGAAATTTCTAATAACATCAATATATTAAAATGTAATTAAACTATCCATGACATCCATGATTATTTTAAATGCATTTCAGTAGAAAAAAAATTTCATAGAATAAATGACTTTTAATCATATATTATGTCATTTCGATAGTATATGGTTCAATATAATCATTCTAATATTGGTTTGGGATGGATTTAGTTATAAAATATTAAAAAAATATACAAATTAATGGATTAAAATTTAGTTTTATGTAATTTTATATATTCAAATATTTTACAATCAATTTTTGTTTGATCTATTAATGTTTCTCAAATTAAATTAATTAATGATTGTTTTTGGTTGAGTTGGGATAGGTATGGTTAATATGGAGAAGACTTTTTTTTATTTCAGTTTCTTTTATTCCAAGAAATTTATGGTGTTTTTTTAATTCAATTAGGTTAATTTATATTTCAATTATTTTTTTCTTTTTATTATATTTTTTTATCGTTTTCATTTTCATTAAATTTTATTTTTTTTGAAATTAATTTTTATTAGTTTTTATTAGTTTGATAATAATTTCTAAGACCTAATATTCATATAAATACAAAAATTAAATGATTATATAAGATTATAACACATTCCCTATACAATTTAGTTTTATAAAATTAGAGAAACATGATTGATGATTTCATATACAAACTTATGTCTTTTTCAACTATTGTAAATTATCACACTATATAATCACCTTATTAATCTATAAAGAGTTTTCAACCTCTCCCAAAAATTCCTATTTTTAGATACCCATATGAAAAAATTATATGTATTACATTTCTTAATACTCTAGGGAAATGGAATCATAAGAATGTGGTGTTATCATATACTTATTACGAGTAAATATAGGTGATAAAAATAAATCCTCATAAGTGAGAATAGGATGATAATATAGGTATAATAAATATACATAAAAAAAATACACCAAAACCATTATTTTTATAAATCATAATATTATTATGACATAAAACATGACATGTATCAAAACAGTGGTTCAATAAACAATATCCATTAAGGGAAAAATCATAATGTAGTGGAAATTCAAAAATAGATCACACATTATTGATGGAACATAACATTCATGACCAAAAACACAATTTTCCATGCATACAAGCAACTAATATGTATGTATTAACTCCTATCTAATTGGTTATAAACTCTTATCCAATGAGTTTTAATTTGGTATATAACCCACTCATCATAATCCATATGTAAGGGTGTAAAAAGTTAACCAATAAATCATTAAATATTAATGAATAAATGGAATAAAAATGGGTTTTATATCTTATTCATATTGAATTTATTATAAGAAAATGTTCATAATTCTATCAATAATCATGACATGATATACTCATGGACAATAAATTAATATCCAATGATGTTCTGAAATATTCAATGTAAATACCATACAATAATGATAATAGATTTTGTAGTATTTTAACAGAATTGATAAATTTTATATAAATAGGTATATAGTTTCCCAAATTATCCAATTTATAAAATCTTGGTGAAAACCCTTTATTTAGTCAAATCTAAAATTTGTTATTCTCATTGGAAATGAATTTGTAGAAGAATTATGTTCATTAATTGAAGGGGATTATGAATGTCAAAGGCATTGCATGATCATTTCCTCAAAAGAGAGGGAAATTACAGTTTTCATCAATAGAAATATGGTGGGTAGATACATTTGAAAAACATCCTTTATTGACAATAGAATTTTCTAAAGGATAATGAAATTGATGGAATATACATTTAATGAGTTTTAGAAAAAGTAATTTTGAAAAATAATGTGCTTTATCATTTGAAATGATATCAAAGGGGTAATTATTTAAATTAATGAGATAAATTATTATTATTTTAGAAACAATTTAATCAAATAGAGAATGAATCAAATAAAAAAATAATGGTGATAAAATGATGTGTTACAATAGAAAATATTAAAAGAGATAATATATAGTATATTTGTAAAATAACTATTTTGGAGGTAACATTCAAACATTATTTTGAAAATGATGAAATAAATGTTTTGGAAAACATACTAATATGAAATTAAATCATTAATAAACGATTACTTGAAAATTAATAATTATTATCGAAATAAAATTGAAGTGGAATGTATTTTTAAATTCATTTTTTTCACAGACCAATATGAAGAATAGTGTTAGAATATAATTTTTAAAGGGGGTGATTTTTTTAAGAATGATAGAAATTAATAAATATTATTATTACAAAAAATAAAGGATATCATTGGTGGGAGAGAAAATATTTACTTGAAACATGATTATTAATACAGAGAGGTTTATTCATGATAATGTGATAATTTTAGATGAGATAATTATCATGTAAGACTCTTGAATCAAAATAGACATTCTACCACGAAACATAAAAATGGAAATAATGAAATACAAGGTTATCATGATAAAAAATTATAATGGGTCAATATTTTCTCCATGAAAAGTAAATCATGGTGTACAACATAAAGATGAATTAATGAATCCCAATGTGAGACAAAGAACCCCTTATGTATTTAGTGACATTTAAAAAAATATGATAAACTAGGATTTAAATTGAACTTAAAATTCCTTGATTAAAAGATAATTAATAAATTCAATCTAAAATATGTAGTATATTCTCTATTTAAATTAAATTATGTGCATAATAATAAAAATTCCTCAAATAGGGTAATTTGATATGAAAATACCCTTACCTTGTATTCTCACTTATTTGACTCTTCGTTTTCCTCCATTATAATGACAATAACAATCTTAGTCAAAAATCTCAATACCATAATATAATCTTAAATAAATCTTTATAATTAATTAATAACTCTATATTTTAAATATATTTACTTACAAAAACTTTCTTTCTTCATCGGGTGCTATAACTATAACATTTTTATTTCATACACTCAACATGAATACTAGATTTATTTCTTCTATGCGGTTTCAAGTGTAATAATTTGATTAATATAGATTAAATAATAATTTTTTTACTGATTAATCATGGTATATATTAATTATGTGAATGAAATAAAAACATCATGGGAAATAGAAATTACATCAAATTAGTTTTCAATGTGCTTATCGTTTGAAACTTTATATAATAGTAACTATTTAAAATATTATTATTAAAAAAAACAATTACATAAATATATGATTAATAAATAATATTATCTTTATATGAAATCACATAATTACTAATGAAATAATTTTAATGACATCGTTATCATTAGATACTAAATCAATTAAAATGGTAACATTTCATAATATATTAATTAGTAAGAGAATATATATAGATAATGATAATATGAAATTTTATTTTAAGCATAAATGTAATTTTTTCATATATACTCATTAAATTCATTCATATAACCATCCATGATTGGTGGAGACTATATATTAAATTCCTTTTTTGTCGAGGTGGTAGTTTGTCGTACACACTATTAATGATCATATTTCTCAATCAATGGATGGAATGGTAGTATAAGAAATTAGATAATATAAAACATCATTAAGAAAAATGAAAATATTTTTATTCAAAAAATATTCTATTCATACTATCCCCAGTTGGTGGTGATTAAAAATGACCAACATTGGTCAGTGGAGAAGGTAATCCACCCACAAACACTATTGATGTAATTTGGTTTTAATAACGGATTAAAATTGTTGAATAATTATTTACTAATTAATATAAATGAATTTAATTATAAAATTTATAATGAATTGATAATAATTATATGGTTATGGAATATTATAAAATAAAAATTAAGGAGAAACTTGGTAGATTTGGGTACTAACATAGGGGAAACAAATTGTCGCAATTAATTTTCATTTAAAATAGTGGATTTATACTAACTAATAGATGAAAAGAATTTTGGAAGATGGAGAGTTTTCGATGAGGATAAATATACTATAGATTATGGGTAAAATTCGAAGTGAATGTGATCTGGGATATGGTGGATGTTTTTTCTTTTATATGTTAATAGAATGGTAGATTTGAAAGCAACATATTGTGACTCCTACCTTTTGTCAATATCATTACATGATTTTCAACATCAAAATATATTAATTACCACCCAACTCTTGTGATTCCTAATGTCTATGGAATACTATGATAATAATATATCAATTGAAAATAAAAAAAATACATCATTATTTTTTTCCTCTTACTTAGTGAACTACGAAATCCATTTAAGGTCATAAAATTTCATAGGATAACATGGGGAATACATAAATGAAATGGGTGAGATAAAAAGCCTAGTAAGGGAATAAACACGATAAGGAAACATAAAATATAAGTCAAAGTTATAAAATGATATCTTAAAAGTGAAAGAACATGAGTAATAACATGGTACCATATGTTTATGGTAACATAGTAAATTTTGATGAAACATAAAACCAGACATAAACAGGAGTCAAGGATAACTTTATAGATACCATAGCATGGATCAAAGGTCCAAAAATTGAATATGTTACACCCTAATACCATAAATGATATCTATAGAGTATATAAAATTACCCAATAAATTGGAGTGATATCTTGTCTCACTGAAATACCCAAAGATTTTATGGTATGTCTCTTCTTATATAAATTTAATTTCTTCGATAGTATTTGTTTCATGTAACATCGAGCTTAAAAAACCGCAATATACTGTGAAATATTAACATTTTAATACTATCCATTAAGTTAGTGATTGTGAATATGGTTAATTAATTTTGAAAAGAAATGTTCACACATGTTCACAAAATGAATTTAGTGATTACCAATTAATTGGAAATAAAAATAAAAACCAAATCAATATAAACTTTATGTTTTTATTAAAAACTATTTTCATGCCAATTACTGTATTTCATCATAATAAATTAAGTTAATCAATATTAGTGAAACATCAGAATGAAATATGTATTTTATTTATTAAATATAGTGTATAAAATTCATCCAATGTGTTTTATAGACATTATATAATAATAAATCCAATTTTATTCAAAAAAGATATATTTTTACCAAAAAACGATTTTACTGCCTTTTGATGGAACACTTGTTTCAAATTTAGTTTTTTAGAATTTTAAAAATTATGTCTGATAGAATGAACTTATAATTTTAAATATTTATATAAAAATTTCCTTTGTTGAATTTTTGGTATTTTTCTAATAAGATTAATGTTTTGGTTAATAATGATAACATATTGTATATTAATTGAAAACCACATTTTCATCTACATAATTTAGAGAGTTAAATTAAAATTTTAATCGGGTTTAATGTATAATTATATATAGTATTAATTATTTAATACAATTTATGTCATTTCAATTAATTTCAAACTAATTTTTTATATAAAAATATTTTAATCTTTTGAACATTTTCACATTAAAACCCCATTTTCTGGTTCGGTCTATGGGATTAATATTAAATTAATTACAGAAACATTATTATTTTTAATTTTCAAAAAAATTATTCCATATTTGGAATCATTGTCTTAAAATTACATAAAAATTATCCTTTTATTTTTAAAAATTATGAATAGTAACTATAGTAACATTTTTTAGTACAATGGTTTAGGGTAAATATGGTAATTAAGGGTCAAAATAATATTATAATTATTAGAATATTACCCTAACACTTGTACTAATTTTATTGGATGATTTATTTTTTTTACCAAAATCATCTTTGGGATGATTTTATTGCTGCTTGGATCCACATAGATGACTTTAAGGCTTTTATAATATTTTATTCAACGAAATGTCAATTTTGTGATACTTTTGTTTCTAACAAGTATATTATTTTTAATATGGTGTTATATATTTTATCAATGTGACTATACATATTAATTGGAAAAATATTTTTTTAACTTCATCATGATAATTTATTTTAACTATTTTTGTGAAGAAATAATTAAATTACTAGCTTGAACAATGATGATGTAGTAACTGTTTAATTAATTGGAATATCAACTAAATGATTTAAAAAATAATAAAATAAATATAATTTGATATAATTAATGGCCTCAAAAAACTTTATATATAATATAGACATATTATATATTTATTAAGCATTTTTTTAAATGTTATCTTATGTGTTGATATTTTTTAAAATTTCATGAAATGGCTAGTGTTTAAATTGACATTAATGATATTTGAAAATAAATTATATTATATTAAATGATATAAAATTTATAGAAAAATAAATGTTTTCCAAATGATTTATATAAGGTGGAAACTTTCTGCCAAGAAACATTTATGGTTCTGTAGGATTTTTTTGTAACTATTTTAACCTTTAACTATTAAAAATACTTGTTCTTAGAGTAAGAGTTAAAGAGTTTAAATAAGGGTTAATAGCAAAAGATAAGTGTAATAATGAGACCAAAATATGTCTAAAAAATATTGTTTGAGAGGATTTCGACCCATAATAATCATATATTTTAGATAAATCATTTTTTATCCATTTGGATGTCAAAATAAATTTATATAAATTTAATATTTTTAGTGTTTCCAATAGTCCCTCTCACAACAATTATAAAAGGGCCCATTATCCCTCACTTATTATCACTACATTGAGCCTTATTGCTCAACCAACCCTAGCCCAGTTCTCCTCCCAAAATCTTTATCCACGTTTTTGATTTCATGGTCTTTCTAAAAGACAAAACCTATATCTCCTAAGAAGATATCTAATGGGAGTCCCCCAAAGAAGGGTAATCGTTTTTACCAACCCAACCAAGTTTGTGATTCTTATACATAATCTTAATGTGTTTTTACCTGATAAATTATTAAATTAGGTATCATATATGTTCTGATATTTTATTATGGTCATTAAACCACCATATTCTATGAATTATTCTCTATATGAATAATGAAAGCACCATTCATGCATACGTACAACTTACCATCTCTAGGTTGTGTTATATTTTTTTTCCATCACCATTTTACATGGATGGGTATAATTATGAAAATAATGGATATATATAGTAATTATAAAATTATATTTAATCTATTTATTTAATATACAATGAAATTCCTTACCCTTTCACGATTGAAGGGGATGAAATCGTTGCTCATGCATACGTACGACCTACCATCTCAATGACATGATGTGGTTATTTTTCCATTTTAACCAATCAAGAATGATATAAAAAATGTATATAATGAGTAAATATGAAATATGTGAACTTAATTCTGGATTTTAAATATATATATCTTATTCATAAGACTCATGAAATATACCACGAAACATGCACATGAAAATGAAGTAGTTAACCCACAAAAAGGGTAATGACAAAATATTATTAAGAAAATGATATAAGAGGATCATATATGATATCGTTATTTTGTATATGGTTCTAGTATTAATAAATAAATTTTTTAAACCAATATATACTATTTTAATGAACGTTCAACTAAAGAAATTTTCATGTTAAGGGTTAATTTCACACTCTCATTATTATCCGGGATTATTTATATATAAACATTTTTAGGGAAATATTTATCATTTATGTCCATGCTTCATTGAAATATATTGGAAAATATTTTCAATATTATACTATAAATGTTTAAATTATTTTTACCCATGTTGAATGTTTTATAAAATATTTTGAAAAAAATGTTTTTTTTCATTTTCCAAACGAGGCACTTTATTTCTTTTTTGACAAAAAATACAGGAGGAACGTTTTTGACTTATATAGGATTATTGGTTTCCTTTACCTTCATGAAACAATAATTTATTGAACCTTAATTTGAATTTTTAGAATATTATTTTCAATGATTTTTTTTAAATTCGGTGTCCTTTTTAAAAAATAGATTCAAAGTTAAAAGGGGGGTATTTATTTCAAGAAATGATTAATGATTTTTTAGAGAATTTTCATCTATATTGACATCTATAGTTGTATACTATGCATCATTAAGGTTGATATATTATGATACCATATACCATATTTTGTGGAAGGTTTTATGATCAGTTTGACTACAGATATGCTATGTTGATAGCTATTATTGTTTTTGAATTAAGTATTCACATTTAATATGAAAGAGTGTTTATGTTGTTTAAGTTTTACAATTTTAATATAAGGAATGAATTGGAATTACTATGTGATGGGAAAATACCACTATATCCCATTGATTCATTGGTAGGTCTAATGAGACAAACTAGTTTGGGTATTGGCTGAGGCCTTACCCATTTGATTATTGTGTCTTGGTTGAAGCCTTGATGATATTTTTATGATGTCTGGAATTATGCATTCTATCATTAAGAGATTAGTTATTGATATTCAATGTGAATATTTTATTAGTATAATATACATGTGATTTTTTTATATGAAATTATTTCATTACCATTTATTATTTATATATAATGATAAATATTATGTTTTAAAGGCTTGGATTTCACTTATTTCCCTTGTCTTAATTTTTATGATTATTTATTCATGATATATTCTGATGTACGCTTACCCTAACTGTTCATCTGAGCTCACCCATTTCTTATGTTTTATTTTTTCCAAGATTACAATATGAATATTATGATTGATATGCTGGGTAATGTTAAATGAATATGGGTGTTTCCAATGGAGTTACTATGTGGTTTTTTTATTTCATTTTTTTTGATATTTAGGTATAAATATAGGTTTCCAAACTATTAAACTATTCGGTCCTATATGATAGGATCGCTTGTACCTAGTAATAATGTAATCAAGAAACCAATAAATTTGGGATACTAAGTTCAGTGTCTTTATAGTTGTTATTAGATAATTTTTAGTAGAAATCCTGGGAACTAGATTTATAAAACCAGGAATTAGAAAACATAACCCCTTGAATGGATGAGGATAGGAATAAGTATAGGATATCATCCTATATATTTGGTGATACCGCAGATAACCTAGTTTAATCCTACAGACTAATATATTGATATGAACATGTAATGATTTAGACATTATATAAATTATTCATTATGAATATATAACTATGATTAGTGTTGCTCAATTTTTTATTTGGCTTTTTGTAAATGGTCAGAATCAGTAAGATTATACAAGTAATTCTCATACTAATGATGATGAATATAATATAAAAGACAAATGAATGTAATGATGTATTGAGGAATAATATAATGAAATGTGATTAATAGTTTGACAATGAAGTTTAATGATTAAAGTTATTGTGTTTTATTATTCAAAAATTATTTCTTCAATGGTACTCTGGTTATAAGAATCATGAGATGTAAAAATATTAGACTTCATTATTTCTTCTTTAAGGATTTGGAAGTATGAAATTTTTAATTATGGGTTTTATGGTGATCAAATATTTGGTATGTGAATCTAAGATCTAAATTACATTGTTTTGGTAATCTAATATTCAGATTAATTTTAGAAATTTTGATAAATTTTTACATTGTGAATTAGGACATAAGTATTTTGGATGAGTCTTAAGGTTTTAATGGATTTAATTGAACATTGGATATTATTTTTTGGGGTTAATGTAATATTTATTAGATTTATGTTCTAACCATTTTGATTTTAGTAAATATTTAATGTCTAAATGAATGTATGGTGGATCTTATGATTCATTAAAGTTCCTTAGTTATGAAAAATCGAACATGAATATCTATTTACTATAATATGAGATAAAGTTAAAATATATCAATGTACAACCAAATGATAAGATAGTTCTTATTAAATTGAATAAAATCATGTAAAATAAAACAGTTCATGTGTTTATCTGGATAGTAAAATAGTCCCCCAACTACAGAAAATGAATTTTGAATGCAGACACAATTCTTTTAATTTTTTTATCGGAATGTCAATGGACACTTTAACACATCATAGATTTAAAATTTTGTGGTCATAGTCATCATGATGACCATATTATCCAACAATATCCATCAAGTATTGAAAGATATATTTCTATTCCATGTATCATTTTTTTCTTCCAAATATCGTTATTCTATTCAAAATCCTATTTTTTTCAACATTTACATTTTAATTTCCCTCTTATTAAATTGATATTTTTTTGACCTCATTTCTAATGTGGATTTACTACAATGGATTTTTCAATTAACAACCTATGATTTTAAAATTAAAATTTCAAAATTTTATATTTCAATTTATTGAATGATTGGAGGATATAACACAACAAGATTTTATGATATTTGTCTTATTAAATGAATTCAATTTCATTGATAGTATTTTTTTAATGAGAAACTGAGATTAAATGAACTGTGACATATTATTAAATATAATTAATTTAACACTATTCCTTAATTTGGAGGTTTTGAATATGATTAAATAAATTGTGAATATATAGTTAAAAAATGTTTATTAAATGAATTAAATTATTACTAATTAATTATAAATGATAACACAAACAAATTTAATATAATGGATGAGTTTTTATTAAAACTATTTTTATGCCCATAATGGCATTTTATCGAAATAAATTATATCAAACACTATTATTGAAATATATTAATTGAATATATATTTTATATATTCATTATAATGATAAATATTCATCATTTCGTTTTTATATACATGATATAAGAACAAATCCAATTTTATGCATAAAAGATGTATTTTTATAAAAATATAGTTTTACCACCTTTTGATGGAGCACTTGTTTCAAATATTGATGTTGAAAATATTATAAATAATATTTTAATAAATAATATTCTTACTTTAATGTGTAATAAAAAAAATTATTGTGGTCTATTTTTTTTATTTTTCGGATAAGATTCATATATTGAGGAATTGTAATAATATTTTTCATTTTAAATGAAAACTTCTTTTTCTTATAGATAAATTATACTGTTACATTAAACTTTTAAATGGTTTTAAGATATAAATAGATCAAATATTTATTAGTTAATACAATTTTGGTCATTTAATTAATTTCAAATTGAACTTTGTTTTAAAAAAATTCCAATCATTTGAATGTTTTGAATTTAAAAACATTTTTTCTCGTTATATCTACATGATTAATTTAAATTTTATTAATAAAATTTTTTTATTGTGAATTATTAAAAATTTATTCCATATTTGGAATAGTGGGGAAAAATTATTTTAATAGGTTCAACTTATTTTTGGAAATTATAAATACCAATTTTAGTAACTCTTTTTAATATCACAATTAAGGGTAAATCGTGTAATTAAGAGTAAACATACAATGATAGAAATTAGAAAATTACACTAAAACATATATTACATTTATTGGATGAGTTATTGTGGAAACAATAATCCTTTGGCCGATTTTATGGCCTCATGAATCAATGTGGATGACTTTAAGGCTATTATAGTATTTTATTCAAGGAAGAGTCATTTTTTCATACTTTTTTTAACAAGTCAAAAATTTGTAATATGGGTTAATATAAGGGATATCCTCAACAATAAATTGTAATTGGAAAGATAAATTTTTTATATTAATCTTCATAATTTATTAATAATATTCAGGGAAGAAAAAAATAAATTAAAGGCTTCCATAATGATTATGCACTAATTTTTTAATTAATGTAATATAAAATACATGTTATTAAAAATATTAAAAAAATATATAATTTGTTATAAATAATTACTTACAAGAATTTTATAGATTAACTAGATATATTATACATTAATTAAATGTTTTTTTAATTTTTCTTATGTATTGATATTTTTTAAAATGTCAAAAAATTAATAGTGTAAAAATTGACATCATTGATATTATAAAATAAAAGGGGGTTTTGCATTTCATTCTACTTAATAAAGGGGCTTTCCCCATATTTTCTAAAAAAATATTAATGTTGAAAGTGTAAAAACTCTTGTTTTCGTGGTAAGAGTTGAAAAGCCTAAATAAGGGTTAAAACCATATGATAAGGGTATGAATGTGACCTTAACTTTTATAAAAATTATTGGTTGAGACTATTTTTACCCATAATTATATTATCTTATAAATAACTATGTTTTGATTAATTTTTAATTGAAAATTAGTTTATATTAATTTATTATTTTTAGAGTTTTCAAAATTTCCCCTCACCTCATTTATAAAAGGGAACCTTCTCCCTAACTTATTCTCACCCCTTTGAGCCTTATAGCTTAAACAAAACATGAAAATTTATCCTCCCAACATCCTTATCCATGTTCTGGTATCCTTGGTCTTCCATATATACCAAATGTAGATCCCTTAATAAGGGATCAAAATGGAGTCCACTGAAGAAGAGGTAATCATTTTTCCCAAATCATCCAAGTTCATTTCTTCTTGTATTTACTCTTTCTGAGTTTTTTCCAAGATAAATTAATAAATTTAGTATTTAATATATTCTTATATTTTATTATGATTATGGGGAACCATATTCAATGATTTATTAATCCTATGAAAAATGAAATCACCATGCGTGCGTACATATGGGACACCATCTCTATGCTGTGGAGTAATTTGTTTTCCATCACCACATTACATGGATGAGTAAAATGATGTAAATAATGGATATATATATATATAGTAATTATAATATGATATTTATTATTTATTATTAATATACCATCCAATTCCATACCTTTTCACTATTAAGAAAATGATATTTTCGCTTATACGTATGTACGAGCTATCGTCTTCATGACACGATGTGCTTCATTTTCCATTTTAACCCTTCTAGAATGATTGAAAAATTATATAATGAGTAGTAAGGTATTTATCAACATAATTATAGGTATTAAATAAATATATCTTATTTATAAGATATAGAACATACAAAACAAAAAATGATTATGAAAATGAAAGAGTAAACATCCAAAACAAGGGTAATAAAAAAATATTATTAACATAACTATATAAGGGGATCATGTATTATCTTATTTAAAACATTATACATGTGGTCAAATCATAATCAACTATATTAATTTACTACATATGGGTTAATTTCACAATCTCATTATTATTTGGGATTGTTCATACGTTAGAATCTACTGGGGAATATTTCTCGTCCATGTCCTTGTTTCTTTGAAATATTTTCCAAAAATAATTACTATTATCCTAAAAATGGATAAAGTGGGATTTACCCTTGCTCTAATTTTTGTAAAAAAATTAAGTGAAACATATTTTTCCAAATGAGTAACTTTATGACTATTTCGACAAAAATACGGAAAGACTGTTTTTTTAACTTATAAGGTATACGAAATTTTTTCCGCCATCACGAATCCTTAATCCCTTGAATAAAAATTTAATTATTTAAAAGATTAATTTCATGATTTTTTTAAATTGTGTGTCCTTATAAATAAATTATTTCAATTTAAAAAGGTTTTTTTCTCTTAATATGTTTTTAATTATTTTATTAGAGAATTTCCATCTATGTCAACATACTTAGTGGGATCTTATAAATTCTTGAAGTTGATCTATTATAATTCTATATACCATATTTTATTTAAGGTTTTATGATCTATTTTTCTGTCGATGTGCTATTTTGATAGAATTCATGGTTCACAGTTAAAGTATTCACCTTTCTTATGCTAGAGTGATTATGTTTTTTATGTTTCACCCTCTTTATAAGATAAATAAATTATACATAGTAAGTGATGAGGTGAGACTACTATATAACCTCAATGCATTGGTATGTCTCACAAGACAAACTAGTTTTTGTATTGGATAAGGCCTTGCCCATTTTTGTATGGTGTCTTAGTCGAAGCATTGATGGTATATTTATGATGTCTGGAATTTTGAATTCCTGAATTATGAGATTATCTATCAATATTCCATGTTATTATTTGACAATTCAAATAACCATGTAATTATTTAAATGGAATTATTTGATTACCCTTTATTTTTTCCACGTTTTTCTAAAGATTATGTTTATAAGGATTATGTTTCCATTATTCAGCTTACCTTACTATTTATGAATATTTATTCATGATATATTATATTGTACACTTACCCTTACTGAGAATCCAATCTCACCCCTTTCTTATGTTTTATTTTTCCTAAGGTTCCAAGATGTATATTATGATTGATGTACTGGGTAAATATAGTAGAATAGGTGTGTTTCTAATGGATTTACTATGTGAGTTTTTTTATTTCAAGTTATATAGTTAGATTTATGTATGAAACTATTATTTAACAACTATAAAACGATTCAGTCCTTTGGGATGCAATAACCTCCAGATTTAGGCTACTGAGGTTGGGGTATTTACACTCACCCACCATAAAATATTCATCATCAATTTCTGCCACATAAGGTAACTAAATCATAAATCATGACATAAGAATTACCCATTCAATGTAAATGTTCACATAATGATGTCTTATGTCATAACTAAAGTAAATTTCATAATAAATAAATTTTAGAATTTTACAAAGGGTATCTATTACCCGATCATTGGAATAAAGAATAAATCTGATTTATATGTCGGAGAAATATATAAATAATGTATAATAAATTCATAACTTCAATGTTTTTAGTTGATGGTGAATATAAATACTATAAAATATTAAAAACACTCCCAAGGAAAATAACCACTTCATATTGTATATAATATTTTAAATACTAAAAATCACAAATATATTGGGGAAATCCATATCATTGAAAATAAATATAGAAAATTATAAAGCATTATTTGATTAATTTATTTGTACAAATTATTTAAGGTTTCTTTAATTTGTAATGTGATAAAAATGAAAGATTCCATTCATATTTTTATTAGAAAAGTAAAAAGGTCACTTGTTTAAAAACAATAGAATGATTAATGTTAAAAAATAAAAAATGAAATAATGTGTAAAAATTAATTAAATCAATCATTTTAAACAATTTTTTAAAACAAATTGATTTTTTTAGAAATAATGGATTTATAATAAAAATTAATTTTCACCGAAGAGAGAAATAGAGTTGTTTTTCATTAAAAGAAATTCCTAAAAATAATTAGTATGAAATAGAGGAAAATATTATAATAACATGAGAACTTCAAAAATAAATAGAGGAGAATAAAATGATATTACATATTAGAAAATGATCTTAAAAATTTCTGTAATAAAAATTCAAGAAAACAAATCCCAAAAAAAATAAGATATAAATATAAACCCTTACCCCCATGGTAAAATTTGAATCATAATCTTGCATAAATTAAAATGTGAATTTTAACTTAATATATAATTTATTATTAAGAATTAATTTTATAATATGAAAAGTTTTATTATATAAAACATTTAAAATATATTATGTGCACAAAAGAAAATGTATCTCAAATAATTGAGTTTGAGAAAAAAAACTTACCTTGATCTTGAATCGTCACATACGTTTTTTTAATGGTTGGGGCTGAAGCCTCATTTTATTATTTAATGATAAGACCTCTTTAGATTGTATAGAGGGAGACCCATTACATAGCCTGAAGGCCAAAGGACAAGTGGCTAGAATAATAGGCTTGAAAGACCATTTTTTGGCCCAAAGGGCCCCTCGGTGAATAGTACTGCCATAGTACTCGGGCTGCTACAATCCCTGCTACCGTACCACCACCGCTACAGTTCTTGCTACGGTGCCTCCACCGCTACAGTGTTTTCGCCACTATAGTTCTTCCACCGCTACAACACTGCTATAGTCTGCTACAGTCTCTGCTACAGTACAAGAAATTATTCCCTGCCTAGATTTGATCCTGGGTTTTTTTTGGATTCAAAGCATGAGCCTGTGCCACTAGGGTACAGGCTCGTTGGAACAGAATGTTATTTATCTTTTTAATTAATAAAATAGTGTTAAAATTTTACTTTATTTATTACCTTTTTCATCTTTACAATTAAATTTATTTTACGTTTTACCATTTCATATTCATTTATATAACGAACTAATTTCATGTCAGGCATTTTAACTATAAATGACCCATATATCGAAAATCACTTTGGTCAGTTCGATATGGTTAAAGAGATTATTATTTAAACATATAAATAATTTCAATAATTAAATATTTATTAATTTTTAAAATATATTATAATTTTTAAACCAACTAGGAAATATGGTAATGAAAAATGAACTACGCTACAATTATGGAGATTATAGGTCATACATACCCATAAGTAATGAATCCTTTTTTAGATGTCCATGATGGAATGAAGGTACGTGTTATTTTTTCAATACATGATTATTATTATATAATAAATATTATATTATTCCAATAAAAAAACTAACTCATAAAATCCATGTAAAGTGGTAATAATAATGTACCGCATCACCTCGCTTGGAGGTAGTACGTCTTCCACAGGAGCGATCTTATCGTATTCTATACGGAATGGAATGTAAGAAGTTATATGTGATATTATAATTAAAAAAGTTTAATTATATTAGAAATATCATATTATAAAATTATAAATATAATTATATCCAACTTATAATTGTGGTGATGAAAAATGATTTACATCGGTTCATGTGGTTGTAGTACGATGTACAGACGATCAATAGTTTTGTATCACATTTAATAGAGGAGAAGATTATTGTAGGTAATTTATTTAAAATAAAAAAATATAATTTTATCAATAATAATGATTTGATTATACCCAAATGTTTTAATAATAATTTGAGGTGGATGAAGATGAAATAAAATTAAATGTTTGGAAAAATATGCTACCTCTTATTCTGACAACAGTAAAAGATTCTACCCCAAAATCCACTATAAGATGTATTTATGATCCAAAAAATATATTTTGTATGTGGGGGGATGAATAATTATGTTATTAGGGTATTTATGGGCATAAAACATTGTTTTGGATGTGTGTAAAATATAGAAGATGTGGTATACTTTTATAAGAGGTGGAGATGCTGCACTTAGAATTTTTGAAACGAATAAATTACACCCACCCTTTTCTCATGTAAAATGTCTTGAAAATAGAATTTTTTTAATCCATTGGATATATAAGGTATAAATATGACCATTATATAATAATTACACATTTGTTTGTCATTTTTAACACTTTTATTTTAGTTTAACCCATAGGTAAGCATGTTTTTTACTTAACCGCGGTAGATAATTTTTACTATTTTCAATATAAATAATGGAATAAATTAAATTTAAATTATTAGATAATTTATATTATTATAAATATAAATATGGATTCTATTTTCCAAAAATAAACTCACTTAAGTGATGTAACTAAACAAAAAAGTAAACCACATACGTGTTGAAAAAATTATGTTTCTAAAGAAAAACATTTAAAAGTTTGAAAATATTTATATCAAAATTCAAAATATAATTGAAAATAATGACCTAATTTTTTAAAATTATATTATAAATTATCTAATTTTACATTAAAACTAATTTAAAAAATATTTTAACTTCATAAATAATTTAAATGAAAAGGATGTTTTAAATAAAAATCAATATTTTTCTCTATTCAAATAAATATTAATATTTTCAAAAAAGTATAAAAACAACAGAAGATAAATTTAAAATATAAATTTTCAAAATGAGGTTTATATTTTAAATTTTTTTTAAAATATATAAAATTAAATTTTAAATTATGTACACAACGTGTGACTAATCCGCCTTTTAGAAACATATATAGTTTTATAAACCATTTCTTTTTCAAACTAAAGTTTCATATTATATTTCTATTTGGAATATGACCATTGAATTTATATTATAAAAGTGTAATAAATATAATTTTCATTACATATTTTTTATTATTAATACCCACTAACTTAACTACTTTGTTATAATGGTTTAGTTTAAATAATAGTATTTTAATAGATCATCATGCTTCACTTAAATTTTTTTGTTGTTTGTATCAAAATCTATTAGTGTTATTTAATTTATTTATAAATATATATATTATAAATTGTATAGGTTGTATATTTTCTTTATAATAATGTTTTTTTATTTCATATACATGATCGAACATGATATTCCACTTTTGAAATCATTAAGTGTTACAATCTACCACTCTAAAATAAATTGTGTCCAAAAAATTTAATCTTTACCCTTGGTTGTCAAAGTTTCGACATTTGAAAATTCCCTTCTTGAAATCCCACACCCACAGAAGGGTTAACAAAATATCTTCTTGAAAAGAGATGAAGGTAAATATGAAGGTCATCCAATATGAAAAATTAGTAGGTTTCTATATAAAATAACGTAAGTTGGAAATAAAAACATGGAAATTGAAGAGAATAATAATTCCCATAGATAAATAGAGAGTTATAGGTAACATCTAACTGAGGATGTTAACCAAAACAATTACATATATCTTTATTTAGTTAATATACCATTGATTCAAAATAAATGATAATAATTGGAAAACATTTTTTGTGATGAACTTTTTCCAAAATTTTATGGATTTTTTACCATCAATGTGTAGAACTTGAGAAAAAAATACCTACATTATTCCATTATATTTAATAAGAAAAATATAAACCTTTTTCTAGAAAATGAGCATTAAATATTATTTTTTAATTCCAAAATCAGTAAAATTAACTTTTAATAGATCATAAGATGCATAAAATAATAACAAGATATTCCCCATATCTTTACTAAAACAAAAATAATTTAGAACAAGTTATCCAATATAATAAATTAATATCTATTACCACAATAATAACCCCAAAATTTTATAACACTACTAGAATTTGAGGTATTTGTGACGGGATCACGTCGCAAATGAGATTTTGCGATGGAGTCCTATCGCAAATAGACCGTTGCGGAAAACCGTGTCAGAAATATTATTTTTTCTGATAGGCCGTCGCAAAAAATACTATTTGTGATGAGAAATCATCCCATCACAAATAGGTTTTTGATTATATAGATTTTATATATACAAACCTATTGCGATGGGCCTGTTGTAAATAAGTATTTGTGATGGTCAAGCTTTCCCATCACAAATACTAATTTACAAAACATATAAACTATTTTCGATGGGGTCCTATCGCAAAAGGACCCATCGTAAATACTTAATAAAATAAAAAAAATATATTCAATAAAAATATGATAAATTAATACTAGAAAATAATAATAATATTAATACTAATAATATAAATAATGAAATATTATATATTAATAATACTAATATAAATAATATAAAAAACAATATTATTATAATATTAATAATAAAATCATACTGATATTATAATAATGTTATTATTTTTATTAATATTTATGAAAAAATAATATTAATATTATTAAAATAATAAAAAATTATAAAATATCACAATTCACAATATTATGAAAAAATGAAAAAAATATAAAATTAATAATGTTATTATTATTAAAATAAATGAACATTGAAAAAAATATTAATAATATTAAATAATAAAATAATAAAATAAAAAAATAAAAAAATAAAAAAATAAAAAAATAAAAAAATATTTAAAAGAATAAAAAAATAAATTATGTAATATTCACATTAATATAAATGACATAAAGTGTAAATGGTTAATATTATAGTAAATTTGAATTCAAATGTTTTTAATATTAAAAAATGTCACTAGGGGGATAGTCTTCTGGAGGAGGTGGAGGAGCTGGAGGAGATGGTGGAGGAAACTCTATCCCTAAACTACGAGTCAGATTGTGCATGTACTCCATCTGCTCATGATGTTGCTACTACCATCGATGCGTCTCCTTATCATGCTGCCACTACGACTGCTGACACATCTCTTCATATTGCTTACACAAACTCTCTATAAGCTAACTCTAAGCATGAAACTGCTCCTAATACTATGTGCCAAAATATAATTCCTCTCCACGAGTCCCTCTCGAGTTGGACACATACATTGTAATAGTAGCATAATAAGTCCCATGACTCAAATGAGAGCTGATACGAAATAATTATCCCCTTTCGATGCCATACTGGGTGGCCTGCATCCATGCCACCTTATCAAAATAGTGGGCACTAATCTGATCAGCCGTCTCGGCCTGACTCTCAGCGTGTGTTTGAGTGGTCAATGCCTCATATTACTCCATCAGTTCAAATTGAAAATTAAAATACTGAAAATACTTTATGCAGTATATTTTCAAACTAAAAATAATAATACTGACCACAATCTGATCTTGGTGATCACCTCTAATCTCTCGAGTGGCTAGATCACTATACATCCTCCAATAAACATCATAGTTTATAATATCGGAATGCTCGACTTCCTATATGAATATAAATACATCTTTATATATTTAAACTTATAAAAAATATTTAAAAATAGTACTTTCCAGATTCTCACTATATATACCGAATGTACGACTACTGACTTGATGTGTCACCTCCTGTCTCCCCTAATTCTGTTAGCCCAATAAAGATCTCTTCTAAAATCCACCACCCAACCAGTGTGAACACAATCCATCCCAAATGTGATATGAATTGTACTCTAGTGGGTGGACTCTACATGAGCCATCAAATAGTTCCACTACAACTTTCTTCATGGACATCATTCTCAAATTGTGAAAAAACTGACAGAAACAGTCACACATAGACACCTCCCATGCCGCGTGGATAACATCACACATGCTATCTTATAAGGACAATTGTCGACTTCCTTGTTCCATTTTTTTCTACAAAATATAATATCCTTAGTATTTTGGAATAATTTGAAATATGAAAAACACATCAAAAATAGAAGATAAATAATTATAGTTACTTTTAACTAAATACCACTAATTACGGGTGACACAATATCCATTGGATTGGAAGCTACTCTTTTGTCTGACGGCTCATTTACTTGCTATTTTATCACATTGAAATCAGAGTGAGGAATCTTCTCATAGATACGCAGAGCCATTCACTTGCATATGAGAATGCATAAGCGTACCTTTGACTAGATTCTTCATTGTGATTATAGTGTGATAAAGATGCAAGTAAATGAGTCGTCAGATAAAAGATCCTCCTTTTCATTGTGGAATCATCTTCTTGCAACTATCACAACCTAAAAAAATTAAGTAAAATGTGGTCCTACAAATTTATATCTAATCTCGTGCATACGATAGGATATGCATACGTAGAAACATGTTTTTCTAAATGTTTTGAGTTGATGAGAGTTAAAATGAGAAGAGTCATCGAGAAAATGGAGTGTCACCAATCCACTAGAAATTGCGCCATGTTCTTATAATTTATTACAACTATCCCAATTTTTTACTAATTATATCCAAATATTTCTAATTATACATATTTATTACAAATTATTGTGAATTATCCCAATTTATTACTAATTATTGCTAATTATCCCTATTTATTTCTAATTATTGCTAATTAATACTAATTACTACTAATTGTTACTAATTATTATAAATTATAACTAATTAATACAAATTAATTCTAATTTTACTCATTATTGCGAATTATTACTAATTATTAATAATTTTTACTAATGAATACTAATTTTCACTAATTATCACTAATTAATACTAATTATTACCAATTATTACTAATTAATACTAATTAACACTAATTAATACCAATTAATACTAATAAAGAGTAATTAACACTAATTAATGGTATTGAATAGTAATTAATACTAATTAATAATAATTAATACTAATTAATAATAATTATTACTAATTATTACTAATTATTACTAATTATTACTAATAATTACTAATTATTACTAATTATAAGCAATTATTACTAATTATTAATAATTATTACTATTTATTACTAATTATTACTAATTAATACTACTTATCACTAATTATAACTAATTATAACTAATTATTACTAATTATTACTAATTACTACTAATTATACTAATTACTACTAATTATACTAATTATTACTAATTATTACAAATTATTGCTAATTATTACTAATTATTACTCATTATTACTAATTATTTCAAATTATTTCTAATTATTACTAATTTTTACTAATTATTACTAATTATTACTAATCATTACTAATTATTACAAATTATTACAATATATTACAAAATATAACAAATTATTAGTATTTATTACTAATTATTAGTATTTAAAAAGATTTCTTAGCATTTATTCGTATTTATTAGTATTTATTAGTATTTACTCATATTTATTCGTATTTATTCCTATTGATTCTTATCTATTTCTAATTATTGCTAATTATTGCTAATTATTTATTATTATTGCCAAATATTCCTAATTATACCTAATTAATGATAATTATTACTAGTTATTACTAATTTTTACTAGTTTTTAAAAATTATTACTAATTAATACTGATTAATAGAAATTATTACTAATTAATACTTACTAATACTAATTATTATTAATTATTATTATTTATTAGTATTTATTACTATTTATTCTTAATTATTTGTATTTATTAGTATTTATTACTAATTATTTTTAATTATTGCTAATTATTTTCTAATTAATACTAATTACTACTAATTATTACTAATTATGACTCATTATTACTATTTACTACTAATTATTACTATTTATGACTATTTATTACTAATTATTAGTAATTTTTTGCAATTATTAGTAATTATTAGTAATTATTAGTATTTATTAGAATTTATTACTAGTTATTAGTATTTATTAGTATTTATTACTAATTATTAGTATTTATTAGTATTTATTATTAATTATTAGTATTTATTAGTATATATTACTAATTATTAGCATTTATTACAATTTTTACTAATTATTATTATTTATTACTAATTATTACTAATTACAACTAATTATTACTAATTATAATTAATTACTATTAATTAATTCATATTGCCACAAATTACCGCTACTAATTACTAATTACCGCTAATTATTCATATTCATTACTAATTATCATTAATAATTCCTAATTACTACTAATTATTAATAATTAGTACTGCAAATTTAAATTTATTATCACAAACAAATACTCATGATAGAAACAATCTAAATATAATTTTTTTACAACTAATTAACAATAATTAAAATTAATATAAAAATGAAATAAATATTATATGAAATAAAACATTAATACCTTTAACCATGATCTTTTATATGTGTAGAAGACATCAAAACTTGTTCATAAAAAAATTCAACTCGGGGAAATTTTAACTCTAAACTTAGAGTTTTACGAGAGAGGGAAAGGATTAATTGAGAGGAAGAATGAAAAAAACAGATGAGGTTATATATAGGTTAGATTATTTGGGACGATACTATTTGCGATGGGACCCCATCACAATTAATACTATTTACGATGAGACCCGTCGCAAATACCTTCGGCCGTATTAATTGTTGTCGGCGGTTAACATGCTAATTGCGACATGGGCATACCCCGTCGCAAATAGTATTCACCGCCACCGGGTATTTGTGATGGGGAGCCACCATCACAAATACCCTTCTCACTATTTGGAACGCAAACCACGTCAAACCTTTTGCGATGGGACCCCTAATCCCATCGCAAAAAAATTAATTATTTTCGACGAGATTAGTCTACCCGTTCCAAATAAGATGTCGTAAATGGTCATTTTCCCATAGTGGAATAATCCATTCTATAAGTGTCTATCATTAAAAAACATTATATTATATCTCCAAAAATGTAATAGCATTTCTCCCATATAATCTATTAAACTAAACCTAATGGTTACATATACATAAACCTAATATGATTTCTCCCAAAATATCATATATTACCCCATTAGTATTTTATCATCATAATTTTTATTCATCAAATAATTTAAGTAAAAATATTGTTAAACAAACAAAAACATTACATAGGTTAGTAGTAATAATTGCGCCCTTATCACCCTTCGGTTGTGGGATCAAACCCCTCGGCCTTGCCATATGTTATGGGTTTTCACCCGACTTTCAGGTTGACCTTTTCTAAAACTATTTAAAAACATATGTGATAAGAATATTCATAATTCTCTACGATACTAACACTTTCTCAATATTTTATAGAACAACTTCACAAATACAATATTCATTAACCCAATTCATTTAATAATTATGTTTTTCTGTACTACTCATTCTTCTCTAAAAATTAAACTAATTACTTCATCATCATGCACATATCTAAAATTATATTTTACTCAACTCTGTGTTTTTTCATAGATTTACAGCTTAACAATAATAACATTTATATCTCCTTAGTTTTATTCATCATATTCATGAAAATAATTAATTCAAAAGATTTATATAAATATAATTACATATATCATGATTCAAATAATTCTTTAATTCAATCACATAACCATTTTAATAATCCCCCTTTATTCTTAAATCATTAAATATGATTTATCATCTTATTCATCAATACCTCATTATATGCATTTGTAATTTTGTATTCTCATCACCATCAACAAAAAAACCATTACTCATACAACCATGTTAATCTTCTTCTTGGGAATCCTCCATAGTCCTTTGATATTAGTAATTCCCATACTTTCCAGATTTAAAACATTTAATGATAAATGATGCCTTAGAGAGGTCATTATTATGATCCATTGTTTCAACCAAACATTTTATTTTTACCCATCATTTACATACTTTGGGACCTTCTTTCACACAACCAAAACATCATCATATTTTTCTATGATATTCAATTGGGCGTTTCATCCATCATTCTCAACATATAGAAAATTAATCTTATTTCTTTAATGGTTTCCACCACCTGAGAACACAATGAAATCTATAATTATATTCTTTAGTGAGTCAAGTAGTTAATAATTGTGCAAGCTGAAAATAATATATTATGGTCACTGATTAAGAACGATAAAATATCCTTCAATCCATTCATCATACCATTTTTAGTCTCATCGACACACTATATATCCCATTCATTGTTAACCTAGTTCTTTCTATTTTCCCACATTTACTAAAACCATAAAGCATAGTTTGAGAAAAAGTATTCTTAATGTGAAACAACATAATAATGAAACATTATATATATGATGCAATATCCCAATGTTTTATTAAATATTTTATTTAAAATTTATTTTAATTCACATTTTTCTTTCATTATAGGAAATTCATAGTTTAGCTTGTGTTCTATGAAACATGATGTTTATTTTTTATTTCATGTATCTTCATGTTTCTTCTATATATTGTGTTACATGAAAGTTCAAGTATTAACAGACATAAATATACTATTAATACTATTACAGTTATCATCTCATCATTTGAATTAGAATAAATAATAATATTAAATAAATAATAGAAATATGGTTTACACATGTTTATATACTTAATTATTTAGTGACCAATTAATTATAAATTTTAATAAAAACCAATTAAATATAAAGACTATGTTTTTTTTGAGAATCTTTTTATACCAAAAAAGAATTTTTATCATAATAAATTAAATTAACAACTATTAGGAAATTATATTAATTAAATTTTTATGTCATGTTTTCAATGAAATGTTTTTAAAAACATCAAATTAATTTTATTGGCACAAAATTAAAAGTATAGGAAAGTAGTATTTTTTCTATATGACATTTTTACCACCTTTTAAAGTAAGTTATATTTTAAAACTGAATTGATAAACTTTTATAAATTATATTTTAAAAAATAAACCTCGTATTTTAAATATAAAGGAAAAAATTAACATTAGGTTATTTTTTTGAATTTTTTTGAGAATTTCTCTTTTTTGATTAAGAGGGAAAAATACTGAATTTTAATTCAATATTGACTGTTCTTATAAATAATTAATAATTTTAAATTATAATTTGAAATGTTTTTAAATTGGAAATAGATAAAGTTTAAATAAATTAATCTTCTATATTTGGAATCATTTTTACAATTAATTTTGGAAATAAGAACTTGGTAAACTCTCTAATATTTTTTACTTTAAAACTATGCTTTCCTGTTCCATATAAAGGATTATTTTTAAATTATATTCGAAAAATTATATGAAATGAATTTGAAAAATTTCATTCTATATATTTTTTATTAATAATTAATAATTAATTTTAATTTATAGATATTATTTTGACTAAAATATTTGTGGATGCAATTAAAATTAATTACCACGATTAAGGTAAAAATTTGTGTACTTAGTGGTGAAACTTTAATATTATGGTGATAAATGGCCTATAAACTTGACAGAAATTCATTTTAGATAAATATTTAGACCATATACCCTATTTTAGAATTAATGGATCTTTATTGGAGACACATTATGTAAGGGATACCTCCAAATAGTGTTTTTGTTTTGGTGTCAATAAGAATTTCACTCCTCCTCCATTATAAAATTGTATTCACTCTTTCCCATTATAAAGATCTATAAAACCTTTTGAATCATCCAAAACCTAGAACAATCACCACCCAAAACCCATCCCCACATTCTGGAATATGTTTTTCGTATGGAAATCAAACCAAGTATGGATTGTGGTGCAAACCAAAACAAGTTATCCAATGAAGAGTTAACATTCATCAACACGCATTTTTGTTATTTTTTCTTGTCCACCTTCATAATTTATTCTCAAATATGATTATATAATAAATAATGTACCCTGAATATAATGAAAATAATTTATTTTATTGTTGTTACATGTACCCACACACATTTCAATCAAAATGGGTTATAAAATAACTGTTCATGTGTACGGTGGACTACCACCTCACGAAACGATGTCGTTCATTTTCCCAATACCTCCTCTCATGGTAGGAAATAAAAATGGAATTTTTTTTTATTTTATATATGTGATATTTATAACATAATTATACCTATTTATTCCATATATCATGTACACCCTTTTATAGTCTATACCACAGGGGATACAATATCGTCACTCGTCTTTACATAGGACTACCGCGTCGCGAAGTGATGTGAAGTGTTTTTCACTAACAAGTATCATGGAAGGAAATAAGGTTTGCCATAATGAATATATATGATATAAATGAAACAAATTATGATATTAATGACATAAGAATCATTATTAATGTAAAATATGAAATTATCTTTATTACCTTTTGATGCACTGAAAAGTGATAGCATCATTCATGGATTTGTGGATTACCGCCTCCTCGATGCAATGTGATTCCTTTTAAATCACAATATTTATATTTATATAATAATACATAAATAAATATCATAGTATATATTATATAATCATCATTTTCTAATGATAAATGGTACTTAACTTCTTTCCATAATGATCACTAAAAAATATGAATGTCACTCTTGCGTATGTACGACATATCTTTTCAAAGATTGTAACATTGGTTAATTTTTCATAACCATCTTCCATGATATTTTTGAAAAATCATTTATTTATAAATATGATTATTAATTAATTATTAGTATACTATATATGTTTACATAATGACCACCTTTAACATAGTCAACCCACATAAGTTAGTTTTGATTCATAAGCTGAATATGGTGAAAACATCCGACTTAAACCTAATTGACTATGTAATTATATATAATGTTTATAAGTGAAATAAAAGTAATAATAAACCTTTAAAAGTCTATAATACATGTAAATAATTAACATATGTTTTTTATTCTACAAGATAAAGAAAAACTTTGTTGAATTGGACACAAGATAAAGGTTTTTTTCACCTCAAGTTTAATTATTTAATATACATTACATATTCACCGTTTATTTTTGTTCTGTGCTGTATATACATCCCATAAATTTATTTTATGTTTCATATCTGTAAAATTTATGATTATTTAAATATCCATTAGATAAAATCATTTTTATGGGGTTTACATTTTAAAATTTTCCAAAGCGGTAATGTATTTTTATCACAATTTTCCATCTTTTAGAATTATATCATGTTATGTTCCTATATAATTTTATAAGGGGTATATGAATCAAATTTGACGTGTTATATAATGAATATCCATAGATTTATGATATTAAAATATTCTTTTAATTCCTTTAGGGGTATTATGGATTATTTTTCCCAAGTGATAAGAGACTTTTGTTACAATCTCGTCAATTATCAAGATTATGTATAATTAAGTACTAGATGTTGAAATATTTTAATTATTATGAATTATCTTATCATATATATATTAATATTATTTTCATATAATTGTACCATTTATTTATTATTTGGTAATAATAATAATTCAGTAATTTTTTTTATAATAATTCAAATTTATTTCTCTATTTGGCCAGAAATCGATTTTCTTCCAAAACCATGTTTTCTAAAAAAGTATTCAATATTTTTAAAATTTTAAAATTATTTATTAATAAAAATTTCCCCCAATTTTTACCTTTTTAAAAATTGGTTTTCAAATTAATTTTCTTGTCACTTTCCGACCAAGGAACTATTCATACATTTTTATTGTGTAAAAGGAATATTCTTTATGACATGTATGAAATTACCCCCCAATATAAACATCATGTCATTGAGGATTACTTTTAAATATTAAAATGTTAATTTTAAATAAACTGTTTTCTTAATAATCTATAAATTCTTGGTTTATAAAAATTATTTCTAAAGAAAAGGATTTTGAAAATGTTTTATGTTATAATGAATTGATTTTAAAAATGAAAACTATATTTTCCCCCAAAATGTTTTGAGGATATTTTAATGGTATTTACATTGATGAAAATAAAACCCCCTATTGTTACTTATCCAACAACAGGGATATTTCTTATTTATAGTATCTTGTTTTTTTGATTGATTATGTTTATTTCAAATATATTATAATGAAACCCTTTTCTTTTCCACTCGTTAATCATGTTTCAAAGATATCATAATGAAACTCGTTCCTTTTACATGGGATAATCATGCTTCAAGAAGATTGAAAATGAACCCATTTTATCTCCATGGGTAAATAATGTTATAGAAGAATAATGATAGTTTAAATGTATTTTTTGATGAAATCACTATGTAATTTATTCATATTTTTTGACATAGATATTATATGAAATGGTGAGCCCGATACAACATATATAGAGGGCTGATCACCATTATAGCTCTTGTGTGAGCCTTATAATGCTTATGTGAAGGGTTCGTACACATTTCAGCTCATTAACAAATATTTTATCCTAATATAGCTTATATGAAGGGTTCATCCACCATTATAGACCACTCATGAGCCCGATCTAGCATATATGAAGGTTGAGCCCCATTATGGATCTCCAATGCAATGGTTAATGATTGTGTTCTACAGAGAATATTATTATAAGTTTTTCATTTGGTTTTTCAAAATTTTAAGGGTTTCTCAAGGGTTCTATAATTGTTAAGTAAGGGTTCTAACAGATGATGTTCCAAGATACAAATATGTTTTTATCTATTCATGTTATGGGTTTATGATGCTTAACTTAATCATGATTGTATCACGTGGAAAACGATTATTGATTATTATGAAAATTTTATTTGTTAATTCCTTATGCCATGTTTCTGTGTTTTATGATCCAAGAATTGATGGGTATGAATATTCATATATTATTCACATGCACTTTGATTTTTTCATCATACAATTTTTATATTCCTATGATCACAGTAGAAATTAATTTATTAATGGTTACTTTTTTTATTAATGAGAATTTTGAGCTCACCCTTTTAATATTTTTTCCCAGGTTATAATGAATGAGTTTGAACGATTTATGTCTATTAAGGATATTACAAGGACAATGTTGATGAACATATGTGAAATATGAAAATGTGATAAATGGGACCAATCATTATTTGAATATTTGTCAATAGTTTATGATGAAATTTTTACTAATTCAATAAAACTATAAAATAGAAATTTATTTAATAATATAAGTGATCTATATTTTCAATTTAATTTTTTATGTTTCAGATGCAAACATTTGGGTCACAAGAATCTGCATCGCAGATAGAAATGTAATCGGAACTATGTGTACGGTATTTGGTCTATAAGTTTTTTTTTCAAATGTCAATTTAGACAAATTTGGATATTAGAATGTTTTAATATGATTTTAACATAATATTTATTTATGTATTCATAGGATTATAATATTCATAATTTTCATAAGATTAATTTCCTAGACACCCCTCTAGGTTTTAAGGGATGAGATATTAAACTGTTTAATGAAATATTTGGAGGTGTTTTATTGGGTTGGATTATTTTTAACCCCTATGATCACCAAGAAGTAATTTTATGATGGAATTATTATTCAAGATATATGAAAATAAGAGGAAAAACCTATATTCTAGGTGGAAAATCATCACATCTGGTAAGACTATTCGGCTTGATCTCGTGGCTGAAAACGATAAGGGTTTTGTGCCTACAACTTGCCTATGTGATTCCTAGTTTAGTTCAAAATTCATTTTTGGTTAATATTAATATTATTTCATAAACAAATCACATATTTTTGGGGAATAGTTGTTTATTTATTTTGGAATAATATATGATCAAATTATTTTACTCATTGGATTTCTAACATAGTCAAAAAATGTTTGATGAAATATAAGGATAATAATTTATTGAATTTTTTGTTTTGAACATGGGGTATTAATTTTTATGATTAATTTATCATATTATGGTTTAATTATTTTGGGAATTATCTTACCCTACTATATCCAAGTTGGTTTTGTTTAATGTTTAATAAATTTTGAATAATGTTATTATCCCATTTATGGTTATGTGGCCTTCAAAAGATGATTTTAGTTCTTTATAAATTAAAAATTCATACTGAGTACACATCATCTGGTTAAAAATATGTGATTTTTATGGAATTTTATTAACATATGTAATTATACTCATCAATTCAGAATATTTCCATATTCTCATATTCTATTGGTAAGATAATTCCTTAACTCTATGAAAATGATATTGAATTTTTTTAACCAAGTACCTTTATTTCTGATGAACCTATATCCTTTTGATCATCATCAATTTATGGTTTTTACTCTCTTGACTTTCCATTGGTAATTAACTTACTTGTGATCAATGACCTGAATCACTCTCTATAAGTATTTATGCTTTTCTTTCATTACCACATATGTTCTACAATGTCAAAACATAGATAAACATTACCTCAGGTATCCTTTATATTTCCCACATTCCATTTCTAAGGTATTTTTTATTTATTTCTCATGAGGGTTTCAATAAAAGAATAATTAAAATGTAAATCCTATGAAAAAAATGATGAATTTTGAGGGTGAAATTAATTTTAAAGTAGGGTAATATGTAACATCATGAGATTTTATGAAATATCTTCTTCTTAATTTATTTAAATTATTTGGTACATTTTTATACACAAAATGAATAGTTATTTTGTGGTATACACAATAACATTTTTATCTTTCATTGTATATACCATCATGTTTTGTTGATATATTTCATTACACATAAGGTCGTGTCTTACCAAAAGTCAGTATAATATTAATATTATCATAGTTATCCCCCAGCCGTTGGAATGGTGGGAATGAATAAGATTGACCAAATTGTAAAAACATAGTTTATAAATGTATATATACACAACAATTTTGTTACAAATTAATTATAAATAAAACTTAAAAATGAATTAAATATAAAGGATGTGTTTTTATAAAAAACCTTTTTATGCCAAAAAATTAATTTTATCTTATTTAATTATATTATGAAATATTATTTAATTATCTTAATGAAATTTAATTTTTATATATTCAATAATTTTTTTACATTCATTCAATAAGTTTCATAGGCATAAAATTTTAAAAAATCCTAGTTTAAGCATAAAATATTTTTGTTTTGTAAAATGTGGGTTTTCCGCCCTTAAATAGAAGATTTTTTTAAATAAAATTTTAAAACTAAAATAAATTTTATTTTAAAAACTAAGATTATTATTTGAAATTTAAATTTAAAATACTTCTTAGTGTGAGTTATTGGTACTTTTCTGAGAAGTTTTATTTTTCGATGAATAACTAAAAATAGTTAAATTTTATATAAATAATTTATGTTTTTAAATTATATTTTGAATAGGTTATAAAGTAAAATTACCTAAATTTTACACATATTAATCCAAATTAGGAAATTTTAATCCTTTTTATATTTACTTTGGATATAAGAACTTAGTAAACGTCTAAACAGTTTTACTTTAAAAACACGCTTTCTCGTTCTATCTGTAAGATTAATATTATTTTAAATCATTCCCCTTTCATGATTTGGATTAGGAAAAATGGATTCAATTTTTTTAATCTATACAATTGATAATTTATATTACGTTAAACTATGTTTTTTTACCAAAAATTATTATTCAAATAAATTGAAATTAATTACAATAAGTAATGTAAAACATAGTTTACTTAGTGGTTCAAATTTATTCACAAGGGCACAAATAACCTATAAAATTGTCCAAATCCCATTTTCTAGAAATATTTCAACCATATCAACACTTTTATCAAATTTTGTTAATTATTTTATAACCATGATTTAATGGAGATCTCTGAATAATGTTATTTTTTTTGTATTTACAAGAATGTCAATCCTCCTCCATTATAAAAGTATATTCACTATTTCGCATTCTAAACATATCTAAAGGGTTATGGAACATCAAAAACTTTCCAAAATTACTATAAAATTTACCTAAACTCATCCTATAGGATTTTCTTTATGTAAATAAAACCACGTAAGAATTTTTATGCAATGAAAAAAAAGTTTACCAAAGAAGAGGTAACGTTTATCAATGTGGGATTTTGTTTTATTTCTTTCTCCACCAACTTCAATTATTCTATAACAATATTATATAATAATTTTATTATCTTAAATATACTAATATATTGTTATTTTAAATATAAAACCTAAAACCACACACACTTCCTTCTATTGGGTTTGAAAATCATTGTTCTTGTGTACATTGGACTATCGCCTTGCAAAATGATGTCATTCGTTTTTCCAATACCTCCTCTCATGATTGTACATAATGATAGAAATAGTGTTTTTATATGATATTTATGAGATTTACTACATAATTATACCTATTTATTGAGTATATTATATACAATTTGTTATATTCCATTTCGTAGGTGAAACCATAACTTCATTTATGTGTACGAAAAACTACCGCCTCACGAAGTGAGGTGATGCCTTTTTCACTAAAGGGTTACATAGTAAGTAATAATTTTAAATATAATTAATATATATTATATAAATGAATTAATTATTTTATTAATTAAATAATTATAATTTAGAAAATATAATATAAAATTTTTATTATTACTATTTTAAATATTGAAAATGTGATAACGTCATTCATGGACGAGTGGACTACCACATCCTAGAAGAAATTTGAATCTTTTTACATCACAAAAATGAATTTTATAAGTATATATAATTATATATAATATTATTTATGATATAATTATCATTCCATAAATATAAATTTTACATACATTCATTCAATAGTGTTCATTGAGAATTGGGAATGTTACCGATGCACATGTGTGGCCTACTACATCCATGATTGTAACATTGGTTCATTTTTAATAACCATCATTGATGATTTGTTTTAAAAGAATAATTTTTGTCTAAATATTATTATTATTTAATGATAATTATTCAATATATATTTAAATAGTTAGTACTTTTTCCATAGTCATCCCACCTATGTCAGTTTTGACACACAAGCCGAATATGGTCAAAACATCCTACACAACCGTAATTGATTAAGTAATTATATATAAGAACTTTATAAGTGAACTAAATTTAATAATAAAAAATAAAATGTTCTAATTCATTTAAATAATTATCATAAGTTTATTATTCTCGAATATAAATTTCAAGCGTGACGAATCAGATAGAAGGTAAGGGTCTTTCTCATCCCACTATTTTTCTGTGAGATGAATGCCATATTCACCACTTCTTTTGTGGCGTATATACTTCCCATTAATTTATGTTATGTTTCATATAAATAAATTTATATTGATATAAATTTCAATTCTAGGAACTCTCTTTCACAGGGTTTACGATTTCAATATCACCAATGTTTTAATTGATTTTTCTCACAATTTTCCTTCATTTAGACTTGTGTCATGTTATGCACTTGTAATCTTTCATGAGGTTTATATACATAAATATTGACATTTTATATCATGAATATAGTTATTTTAATTATATTATATTTTTCAATTAATTCCATCATGGTGATTATGATTCATGTTACAAATGTTGTAAGAGTCTTTTGTTACAATTTCATCATTTATCAGGATTATGTATGATTAAGTCTCTGATGTGGACATTGTATAATTCATATGAATTATCTTATCATCTGTTTAGTAAGGTTATTATCATGTCATAGTACTTTTTTTTATAATCTTGGGTACATAGACTAACTGAGAAAATGTTTTTATAAAAATTTGACTTTTCTTCTCTCTTCGATTAGAAGTCTATTTTGTTTCAAAACCATGATTTCTAAATGAAGATTTCAGAACCATTTTTAACCATTTTTAAATGAATTAATAAAACATTTTTACCCAATTTTTCCTTTTTTAAAATGTGTTAAGAGAAATCTTATTTTCACTTTTTGATCAAGGAACATCACTAACCTTTTTACCGTGCAAAAAAATATTCTTTAAATCATGTATATGATTACCAACTAACATAGTTATCACTTATTTAAACATTCCTTTAAAAGTTAACAATAATATTTCTAAATTAAATATTTTCTTAATATTATGGAAATTTTTTATTTTTAAAAATTATTCTGAATAAAAAATTTAAATATATATTACATTTTAATGATGTTATTTTCCAAATGAAAAGTATATTTCTTTAAGAATATTTTTAATGATATTATAACGGTATTTACATTCATAAATGCCAACAACCCATGATGTTACTTATTATATAATGGTGATATTTCATATTGATACCATCCTCTTTATTTCATGGGTTGGATTGTGTTTATTTCATATAGATTGTAATGAAACATGTTCCTTTTCTATGGGTTAATCATGTTTCAAATAGATTATAATGAAACGCATTAATTTTACAAGTGTTAATCCTGATACAAAAAGACATAAATGAATCCCATTTCTTTTCCATTCATTAGTAAGGTTATCAGATAATAATTACCATTTCTTTGCATTTTATGATGAACGCACTATTTAATTTATTCATATTGTGGTTCTTCGAAACCATATAAAATGGGTTAGCCCGATACAACATATACGATTGGTTAAGCCCCACTCTTGCTCACAGGTGAGCCCAATGTTTCTTATATGAAGGGATGATCCCCATTATAGATCATGAATATTGGGTGAGACTGATATTACATATACAATGTTTTGAGCCCCGTTATAGCTCCTTGGTGATCCTGATTAATCTTATATGAAATGTGATTACCATTATAACTCTTCACTTTTTTTGGTATTTATTATATTATACATATAATATATTGGATGTTTTCATATGGTTATTAAAAATTTGAAGGGTTAAATTGAACTATAAGGGTTCTAAGAGATGATTTTCTAAGAGCCCAATTTATTTTATCTATTCTTTCTATGGATTTAGGATGTTTCTTTGGATCATGATTAATATCACATGGAAAATGATTATTTATTCTTATGAATTTTTCTTTTGATAATTATATATTCCATGTTTCCATATTTGATGATACATGTATTAATGGGCATGAATATTCCTATTTTATACACATGCACATTGATTATCTCATGATACCCTTTTGATATAACTATTCTCACTGATAACATTATTTTTCGATGATTAAATTTACCTTAATGAGCATTTTAGCTCACCCTTAATATTTTTACTTTTTTACCTTGGTTATAATTAAATTATATGAATGATTTATGTCTATAAATTATTTTATAATGATGATTTGAATGACCTAATGAAAAAAATAAATGGTGGTTTAAATAAGAGAATTGTTCATTTGATGAGTTTTCAATTATTTATGTTTTAGTTTGTCCTAATTATCTAAAACTCTAGATCTAAAAGGCCTTGATGAATATAAGTGAGAAAATATTTTTTTATGTAAGGTTTGGTTGGGAAAATTTGGGTAAAAAAATGTACTATCATATTCAGAAATATAAAGTTTACAATGTTAACACTGGATATAAGGAGTAGAGATATAGTTTTTAAATAATATGTATATGTCAAGACACATTAATTTCAATTTAATACACCTGAAGACTAACCCTATTCATCCATGATCATCATTTTTAATGGTACAAAAAGAGTTTGTGAATTTCTATAGAATATCTCCTAGACGTTTTAAACTAGGTGTGAAGTGAGGAAAAATTAAATGCACTAGGTAATGCTAAATTTAATCCCATCATTCATTTTTTTGGAGTTTTTACCCATAGACATAGTTGTTACAAAACCCCCAAAAAATTTTAGTATCCATTAAGAGATGTCATTTCTTGAATCACACTCACTGAATACATCTCTAATATTCTACGATATTTTTATATAATTAGTCTTATCCTTAGATTTATCATTAGGGATATATCTAAGGATTTCACATCGAAGTTTCCATTTTTTAACTAAAACTTTTCACTGATACCAATTATAGATACCCATTACTTTTGTACATATCATTACATTTTTTTAATGTATATATTTAATAACTATAACCCAAATATTGTGAGGCCTAGTGTATATGGAATACTAGGATCATATTCCATAAATGGAACCTAAAAAAATAATCCATAGATTTTTTCCCTTCATTAGTGAGTTCCTAATTCTATTTTAGATCATAAAACGACGTTGGATAACCTGGGTAATACATAACTAGAAGGGGTGAGATAGAAATTCATATAAGGGAGTACACATGATTAAGAAACATAACATGTGCGTCAAGGAAATGAAATGATATCATAAGATAAAATTCACATGAGTTATCACATTGAATCATAACATAATTTACATTCTATTATAATATCATCTTAAAATAGGAAATATGGATGCGACATATACCATGACATAATCATAGGTCAAGGATAACCACATATACAATATCAAATAAAAGAGAAGTACCACAATGGATTAAGATGACTCCATAATTACCAATGGAATGAAATTGGTTTTTATAATCATGTCACATATCATAATCAAAGTAAATTTCAAAATGATGGAATTTGAGAAATGAACATAATTCATGTATTAAACCATAAAAGTAAAATAGAATAACATAGGTATATATGTTGGAGACATATATAGATAATTTATAATCAATTCATGAAAACCAGGTTAGTTGTTGATGAAGAATAGAAAAAAAAATATATTAAAAACATTCTTGAGGAAAAATACTTTCCACTTTGAAAATCATATTTGAAAAAATATAAAACAAATAATTGAGTAAATCAAAACCATTTAAAATAAACATATTATTTTTTAATGTAATAATAAAGGAAAATAGTTATCATGATAGCTTATGGTTCTGTTCATGTGAAGTATGTTAAAAAACAATTATTCATTTAATTTTTTTGTATGAGAATTCATCAAAAAATTTGTTCAGGAAACAAAATAAATATTCATTTTATGATATTTTCTCAAAATCCAAAAATGGGTAGAAAATAAATTATCAAGTAAAATTCCAAAAATTTGGAAAATCTTTTTAGAGGACATTGATTTTGAAGAACAATTATTTTCAAACAAAGAGAGAAATGAAGTTGTTTTTCATTAAAAAACATTCCTCAATTATGATTAATAGAAATTAGAGTTTAATGATAATATAACTATAAAAGTTCAAAAATAACTATATAATAAAAAGATGAAAGTGTTTTATTAAACAAATATCAAAACATTTCATACAATAGAAAATCAATCAAAATAATCCCTATAAAAATGATAGTGGAACATAATACCTTATCTATTTGTTAAATATTTATTTATAAATCCCAATGAATAAATAAGATGATTTGAAACATAAAATATATTTAATTGGGAATTATTCAACAAATATTACATAAATTTTTTTATATAAACAAATTAAATGAAAAATAGTTTAGAAAAGAACATGTGTCTTAGAGAAGGGTGTTTGACACCAAACTCTTACCTCGACCCAGAATCATCATGTGTGTTATTTATAATTCAAAATAATAACATTATTCTAAATATTTATTTTCATAATAAAGATATCATTTAATTATTCCTATTTTTTATTTCATACCATGTCATATTCAATTACTTATTTAATATGTATTTCGTCATATGTTTTAACGATAAATGACTCATATGTACAAAATCACTTTGTTCAGTTAACTAAGGTAAAAGAGATTACTATTTAATCATATAAAAAATCTAAATCCTTAAAAATTATCATACATACACATAGATTATAATTTTTGAACCAATGATGAAATATTGTTTTGAAAAACGAACTGCATACAATCACAGAGACGGTAGGTCGTATGCACATATGAGTAATGTTTCTATTTGTCGAAAATCATGATAGAAATATGTTAAGTTTTGAGTTACTATTATAGTTTTATAATTATATAATAAATAAAATATTATTTCATTAAATAACATTACACATTCAATTCATTTCATGCGGTAATAAAATATAGTAAAATTGCTTCACGAAGTAGTAATCTTCCACACACACTCGCAACATTACTGAATTCTCTACAGGCAAGAAAGTAAGAAACATTATGTGATATTATAATTTAAAATGTATAAATATTTAATAAATATGATATATAATAATAATATACAAAATTATTTCTAACCATGAGAAATTCTTATAGAAAATGAATTACGCCGATTCTTAAGGCAGTAGTCTATTCTATATATTATCAATGGTTTAGAATCCTTTATGAGGGAGAAGGTGATAGTTCTATGTCATTAAAATCAAATAAAAAAATATTAGTATATATATTATATTTGGAGTATTATGTCATAATATGTTAATAAAAGATGATTGAGATGGAAGAATAAATAAAATAAAACACTCTGTTAAAGATGTTACCTCTTTATTGGAAAGCATCATTAGGTTTGAAATAGATGACTTTAAGGGTTTTATTTATGATGAATAAAAGGCTTATTGAATTAGGAGAGGTAATTAAAAAAAATATTTTGGTTTGTAGTGGGGGGGCCATTGGTTTTATTAATTGGGGATATGAGAGGATTGTAGGTGGCATTTTATAAGTATAGGAGAGGAAACACTGAGATGTTTTGAAATGAGATAAATCCACCAACAATATTTTCATTAAGAAAAGATAAATATTTTCTATTTTATAATATCATTAGATATGATGAATATTTATGGGAATAAAATAGTAATTTTACATGTTTTGGGTATTTTGAACCCACTTTTTTTTTATTTTACGACTTTTTTTTACCATTTTTTACATTATAGTAGGTAAATAATTTTTATTGTTTTCACTATACATTATAATAAAAAATTATATTTGAAATTTATGGTAATATAAATTATTTTGATTATTTATATTGAATAAAATTTTAAAAATTATTCCCAGTGAAGTGACAGAATTACTTTTAAAATTGAACATATAGACTTATTGACAAAAAAGTTTTTCCAATGAAAAACCTTCCAATTTTAAGAAGTTTTTTGTATTAATTCTATATGATATATATTATAATGACCAAAACTACAAAAATTGTAATGTAATTGAACTAGTTTTACTTTAGAACCAATTTAAAATATATTTTATCTTTGAAAATTATTTAAATTAAAATGAAGCTTTAAATAAAAATCAATATTTTCCAATATTAATCAACAAATTAATATATTTAGAAAATTTTTAAAGATTAAACAAAAGGTAATTTCCAAATATAGATTAATTTTTTATAATAATTATATAAACATTTTGAAAATTAATTTTAATTTATGTTCACAAAGTGAGACTAAACCATTATTTAGAGAAATACAGTTTTTTAGAAAACACTTTTTTTCAGAGGGTTCTAATATTATTTACTATTAGTTCATAACCATTGAATTTATTTTATATATGTGTTAAAAATATAGTTTTCAAAATTTATTTAGTAACATTCATACCCAATAACTTAAAAATATGGTTATAATGGTCATGTGTAAGTAATAATATTTTAATTGAGTATCATGTTTTGTTTAAAAATTTTGGTGTGTGCATCACAATCCATCGAAAATATTGAATTAATTGAAAAATAAATAAATCATAAATTCTCAAGGTGTTAATGTTTCTTCTAATATTGGTGTTGTCTTTAAAAGACACTATCAAACATGATGTTTCTCTTTTAAAAACTCATGGTGTTATAAAAAATTTAAAATTTTAATAATGTAATGTTATTATTCAAATTTCATTTTTCTTTAAATTGGAAAAAGTAGAGGGGAAGTGAGTACAGATTTATATTTTCCTCATCCACTCTTTTTAATGAATCAATGTATTATTTATGTCTTTTTAACTTTTTATCTTTTGTAGTAATTTATGTTTACCCAAGTAATTAATATTTACCTATGGTAAAATAGTATTAATGAAAAAAATTATGATAATATTTTTTTCATAATTCTAACCTTCTCATTTATAAATTTTAATTCATTTTTTAATATAAACTTTATAGGGTTTTGAATTGTAAATATTATGATTATCACAATTAACGTGTAAAAATAGTTTGTTAGAAAAATTATGTTTCTAATACTAGAATTTTTATGTAATCCATATTTACTAAAATTATCAATATATATGATATGAATTGATATATAATAAATAAATTTATCCTTTATAGAAATAAAAAACCCAACAAAACCTTTAAAATACTATATTCAATGAAATAAATAGAATTATTTTTTTATTAAATAAATTTTTTATTTTTTTATAAAAAATTTATTGATAAGGATTATATCCTAAAAAATATATATTAAAAATAATAATTTTATTCTATAGATAAATATTTCTGTACATAAATAATTTTTTAAGAATACTGGATTTTCATACAAAAGGATACAATCTTAAAAATCATATTTTTATAAAAAATGTTCTTTTCAACTGAAAATATACACTTTTAGAAAAATAATAATAAATTTTATAAAAAATAAAAATCAAGATACAGAATTCATGAATTAATTTTAATCTAAAAAATTTGAAATATAGAATTTATAAATTTAGTTTCTAATAGAAAATTCACAATATAATGAAATCATGTTTCAGTTAAACAAAGTTGTTATTAAACATTACATGTTTTTAATAATATTTCATCCCCATTACTAATAGAATATATGTTGATATATTATTAAATATATAAAAAATATTTTATATCTGTAGAATTTATTCTTAGGGTAATATTACTTTTATAAAAAATAAACTTTAATAAATATAAATAAAATCATTTATTTATATTCTAAAATTTAATTATACTTTTCAATTGACATTTAAATATTTATTTTTAATTATATATATATCATTGTATATTTTATAAAAATATTTATATATAACACATAAATATATATTTATAATATTTTAATATCAAAATTTTTATTATTTTTGAGTTATATTATTTTATATTTACTACCTAAAAATACACAACATTAGTATACCTATTGGATATACGACCACAGATCAAATTTTCAATAACCATATTTTCAATTACCAAATTTTGAATAACCATATTTTCATTGACCATAATTAAAATGGAATGTTTTTTCATATATATATATATGTATATATATGAATAATAAATAATTTTTCTATTACTCATTCACTTCATAAGTTATAGTTATTATATCATATTATGGATTTTGAATAGTTATTTCTCCTTACATTGTGATCTTCCCCATTATATAATTATCTTGGATATTAGTGATCCTCGGAGTTTAATATTATCTAGTGGATATCCTAGTAGATATTATTTTATTAAATTTAATATATTTTCCAGTATATATATACACTATTAGTAGGTGTATTTTATCCATGGTGAGTAATAATCCATGGTGTGAAAAACATATTTTTATCTTCAATTGTTGTAGTTTTACACTTATGAATGAATAAAGTTTTAATAATTTATTTTATACATTCTATGAGTTATTTTATAATAAATTTTATTTCCATTTAAAAAAATACCTAATAATGTTGAATTACAAACATATGTATAATAAAATAATATGCTTCCTAAAAACTTAGGGTCTTACAATCACCCCTTGAACATATTAAATAATCATAATTTTATATACTGAAAACTATAGAATATATGTATGGGTATTGATAACATATTCAACAATAAATATACAACATATAATATGACATCTACCTTATATTATTACGCTATAACAAGTTAATTATTTTTTATACAATTAAATTAATTTTTTTAGTTATGATCCCTAGTATATATATGACATAATATCATATTAATTATAATTTAAGTCTCTAAAACCAATTAGAATCCTTATTATCTTACACCACATTGATAATATATATTATACTAAAAATATAAGCTACTATTAACCCTAAAATGTAATAATCAGTACATCATAATGCCAAAAACACGTCATTATATATCGTAATCTCAAAAAAATTGTAAACATCACTGAAAAAATATAACATATTTCTTTTTATATAAATAAATTGGTAATTGTAATACTATATAAATAAAATTTCAGAAAATAAATAAACCCTTTATTACCACAAAATCATTCTTACATTAACATAATATTTAACTATACCCCAATCATATTTTAATGTTCTTCCCCTTCTCATGGGCCCGAGAAGGTGGTGAAAGGTTACTTGGCCTTAAGAGACATCAGAAAGAGACCAAAGGCTAGAAATAAATTCTAAAGGGATTTAATAAATACGGGGGACTATTTTCCTTTTAAGAATAAAACAATTAACCAAACAAATAATAACAAAACACACGACTATATGTTGCATGATAAAAATTATAGGCAACTCAACATTTCATTTATCAGAATCAAACTAAAACCAAGTAACATGGAGGAAGACTACAAGAACAACAAAACTCAAAGACATATATAACTCCAAGGCTCCACAAGCTTCAAGATACAAGTCCAACAAACAATCCATGTATCATGAAGTAGTTCAAAATACGTGTTATACTTTACCTTTTCATGTATCTCAATAGTTAATATATGAAAAATTAAAAAAGTTATCATATTGGGGAGAGTAATAAAACTCATTATGTTTTCCCAAATAACTTCCCAACTCACGCCACTAAGATAGAACATGTTATCCAAATTTATATAAACAATTTACACAAAAAAAATCAAAAACAGTTTATATCAAAGTTAAGAAGTTCACATTAAAACAATTTTCCAAAGAAATGAAATAAAAATTTATCAAAATAATTTAAAAATTATATTTTGGTGTAACAATTACTTTCCACATAACCATACAACTGACCATCGATGAAACATATAAGAGGGGGAAAATCTCTAACCCTTATCCATCCTAGTAATGATGGGGGCTAATTCATTCCTTTATCATTCCCAAATAAAAAAAATTTAATAGGGGATATACCTGACTTGTATCAATCATTATAATGATGGGGGAGACTTCTAACACTTATCTGTACCTAATTTACATGAACAAACACAACAAAGATGGACCATAAACCATGCCAATATAACCATTTCAACCATTTTAATAAAAACTTTTCTTGTTTTGAAACCTTTCAAAAAAAATTAAATACATTTAAATAAACCATCCTTTAATTGATTTTTTATTAAACCATTTACCAAAATTCACACAAATCCACATTTTAAAACAATGAAACCTAAGCACTTTCCAAAAAACACACAATTTTCCACAATTTTAAAAACTTTCACCAAAGAGGGTTTCCAAAAAGAAATTCACAAAAATTTCACAATTAACATAAATAATAGAAATAAATTTGAAACTAATACTTCTTTTTCTAAATAGATAAGTCAACTATAAACCTAGTTGACTTATTTGTTTTTGGATAAAATGATAAACTACATGAGAAATGTTGCAAAACCATGTTGAATCTCCACGAACCTTCCTTGGATCTATTTCACTATTATAAACCAAGAAAAATGTAATAATATTTTTCATCCAATATCTATGATATTCCATATTAGGAATATATATATATGAAATATATAGATATAGTGACATAGATCTAAGAAAATTCATCAAGAATGACCATGAATGATCATTAACTACTAAAAATCAGCTTCGAATCACCAAGGGAAGCCTTTGGATCACCTCCAAATCGATGGGTGAACCTTTCGTGACCTTTCAGAAGAGATAATATTGAGTGAGGGACACATATGAGATAAAAATAGGCAGTTAGAGGGAAAAATAAGTGAGATTGAAAAGTTTACAACATCAATTTTGACACGTGAATAATTAGTCACATCGTTTAGAAAACCATGCGCTAACTGTTTCTTAGCCACTACCTCGAGGGTGGACCTCACATATTCATCTCAAAGAGTCTCAAAACCATTTATCAATCATGTTGAAGCCACTATCTCAAAAATCTACAACCATTTTTATAATTTGGGAACTTTCTAATTGGTGGATACTCTATTTGGGAAAATCATGCGCTACCCATTTGCCTTCCCTTATTTCCCATGTCTCCCTATGTATAGTTTCTTGTATGTTTTTAATGGTTTTCTCAAACAATGAAATATCCATGAACCTATATTAGATCCCCCAAAACACTCTAAAAGTTTAATAAACTCATGAAAAACTCACCCATATACATGATAACCTTAGAAACACAAAAAAGAGTTAATTAATTGAAATTGGGGGGGGGGGGTGCTACATTCTCCCCATCATTGGCCCTTCCATCCCCCAAAGTAGAAAACCATCGACGATCTGGAAGAGTTCTAGTTGTTTCTCTTTCATTTCCTTCTCCCATTCTAATGTCACATATGGAATCTAACCTTGTTTCAATTAAACCATAACTATAATTATGATTTTTTAGGCAAGTATATTTCTATATTATTCATAATCTATTCTGGGATATGTACCAACAAAGAATCCAACTCTATGTCAATGTGATTCTATCTGGCCGCACAGTTTGGATCATGTTTATACTTTTTATTCTAAGACAAATAGAACACCTTATTCACCACACTAAACCATGGTGGTAATGCCAAATGATATTCCACCTCTCCAACCCATTCTAGTGTCTCAAAAGGGTTTATGTATCGAGGAGATAACATTACCTGATTCAAAAATTGAATATTTCTAAAACATAGAGAGATATTTTAGAAAACATGACCACTAAGTATGAATGGAAACAACCATCGACAATGGTCCACAAAGGATTTATAATGAATCACAACTATCTCCATATATTTCGTTGCTAATAGAATCATCTCAATTATTTCATAGAAAATGCTATGCCCCACTAGTGAAGTCTCACCAGTTTCTACCCCACAATGGGGGGAATGATAAGGACACACATACAATAATTCAATGGTAACCATACATATCATGGAATGATAGTTGTTGTTATATGAGAAATCTATTAATGGAACATGTTCATCCCATAAGCCGCCAAAATCCAATAAAAAAACCCACATCATGTCTTTTGATGTTTGTATCATCTTTTCAGATTGGTATTCCATCTGAGGACGATATGTCATACTCATAGTTGGTTGAGTCCCAAGGGATTTCTGTATGGTTTTCTAGAAATGAGATGTAAACCTTGGATCTCTGTCTGATATGATCGAAACTGGTATGCCATGTCTCTACCAATGATTGGATATAAATTCTTTACAATTCCTCTATCTTATGAGATTCATGAATAGGGAAGAAATAAGATGAAATTATGAGTTTATCCACAATCACCCATATGGAATCATGTTTCTCAACCTTTATCGGAAGTCTGTTAACTATATCCATATCTATCTGCTCCCATTTCCAAACTTGAATATGTAAATACGGTAACATACCTTCCATTCACTAACATTTTTCAATAACTTTCATACAATTTATGAATCTTGAAATAAATTCATCCACCTTTCTTTAAATATCAGCCCACCAAAACTATGCCCTCAAAACATTATACATATTCTGTATTCCAGAATGAACAAACCATTAGGAATGATGGTACGCATGAAGAATTTATTCCTGACAAGCCATAGGTATGACAATATGATTTCAAAAACACAACACTAAACACCCATATAGCCTCCATCCCTTAATAATCTCCCAACTATTTTTTAACATCTTTGACACATATTTTACATATCATCCCTATTCCTCCTATACCATATTAACCAAATAAGGATCAAATGAAACTATAAAGAAAATTGAAACATCACGCGGACCTTCAAATGATAGATGCATGTTGGCTAGGAACAACATTAACTACCAATCATCTAAAGCTTCCTTTTCCATTTAGGAGTATATATTTATACATAATGTGTAAAGACCCGTAAAATTCAAGGGAAATTTTTTCTTAATTTTCTTTGGAATTTTACAAGAGCGCGGTTTCTGACGGCACCTAATTCCGAGGCCCAATGTGCCCGGAATCAATTTCCGAGGTTTGGCTCGGGTACGTTCAGTGAACGAACGAGCGGGAATTTCTAACTTTTGAACCGGTGCCCGGAATCGAATTCTGAGGGCACCGATGAAACCGTAGCGCCGGTAAACGCTTAGGAACTCCTGTTCTGGAGTTGCGTTCTTACGAGTGTTGATAATAAAAATTGTGGATGTTTACTGTGTAATTACACTACAATTTTTATTATTTTACTCTAAGTGTTATCTCTTGTTGGAAGTTGGGTAACCACCCAACCTCCCTTGGGAGGTTATGAGGGTGGTGGGGCCCACAAGAACCCCACCTCTTCATATCCTCTAAAACCCCTCAACTCCCTCATAAGTTATGATATCTTAAGTTATAACTTTAGACTTAAATAAGGTGAGTTGTGTGTGTGTTTTGAATTTCAAACTCTTGAAATTCTAGTGTGTTGTTGTGTTAATAAAATAAGATAGTCTTATTTTATTTTGGTGTTTAGTTTTGTCTCCTTGAGAGAGTTTGGAAGGTTCTTCTTGTTTCTTCATCTTCTTCAACCTCGACGAAGAACACGAAGAACGCCGTTCTTCAACGAAGAACTTCTTCGCCGAAGAACACGGTCCTTCCGCGACGCCATATCCGTGACATGACTTTCTTCTTCCGCGTCATCTCTTCCGCGACGGTTTTCCGCGACGAACGCCATCGACAACGACTCTTCCTCCAACGTCAAAGGAATCGACACCGATATTCCACGACTACGTCAACGTGCGACTATCAAGGTAGGGGTTTTTATATATGATTGAATTCGTTTTATTGATTCTTCATATCTAAAATTCATGATGATGATGACCAAATGAACATGGACATCGTCCCGCACATAAACCATTCTCCTTTTTCTTTTTATTCTTCACGTGTTCTTCGTACGTTTTTCAATGCCAAATAATTATTGACGCTGGAAACACGAAGTTTTGTTGAGCGTAATATATGGATGTGAAGCCCTCGACGCAAGGATCACAATTATGTGATCGTTTAATTTTTCGGGCTTGGAACGAAGCCGCAATGGCTCGCGGAAGGAGGCGTCTAAATATTTATTGACGCTGGAAACTCAATGTTTCCCTGAGCGCGACATACGGACACGAAGATCTCGACCCGAGGATCATGAATATGCATTCGTATCTTTTTTCTGAGTTAAATCGAAGTCGGAATGGAGTGCGGAAGGCAGAGGCCGTTGGTGCAGGTCGTGGGGAGAAGTCGTGTGAGGAAGCAGGTGATGCGGGAGCGGGCGCATCGGGGTTTACGGTGAAGACAGCAGCGGCGCGGCAGGCTGAAGGCAGCCGCGACGGTTCTGGAGAATACAGCGGGTGCGAGAGGCGGTTCTGGCAAATACAGCGGGTGCGAGAAGTTGGCCGCTGGGGTTCGGAGGAGAGGCTGCGTGAAATTGTGATTGAATAAGTTATTAGATTGGAGAGAGAGAGTTTTGGGAAATAAAATAAAGAGACAAAAAGGGATAAGGGAGAGGTATTTGTTTTTGGCGCACAAGGGGGATAAGGAACGTGTTTTGATTGTTTTTTTGGAGTTAAGAATGATATAAATAAATAAACAATTAATAATAATAATAAAATATTGTTATTATTACTTTTGTTGATAAAACACCTTTTCGCCAGCAACTCCTTCGTGCGACCTCGGTTTCACGAATCGTTTGCGGCAGTGTGACCCTGACTTCGAGACGGAATTTATGAGTCCAATATTGGATGTCTTTTTCGGGTTTTTGGGTCTGGTACCCGAAGCGCTCGGAAAAATAATAGATTTAATATTATTATTAAATCTTCGACCCACCATAACTCATACGTGCGACGTCCGATTGGCTTGCCGTCAGTGGCGATATAATCCCGTCATTAATACGATCGATTCAAGTCTAATGTTGGATACTAAATTCTAGTTCGTGGTGCGGGGCCACGAAACACCGAATAATAATAATATTATTATTATTACGGGATCTTGTATCGGACATATCTCTCTCATACGGTATCGGAATGACGAACCGTCTGTGACGTTGCGACACTGGAATTACGACGGATGTTTCAAGACTAATTTTCGATATTTATGTCGAGGTTGATGCACGGGCCCCACGAGGCCCGGTTCGCGCATGATGCGGTGAAATGCAACTTTTTCACCGGCTATCCGTTTGGGACCAATGGGTAGTCCATCTCGTGTGTTTTTCCTTATGGATCGCAATGGTGTGACTGGTTTGGTTAACCGGTGTCATTTGAAGTACGACTGGGTTGGATCAAACATGAATCCAACCGGGCCCTCGGAGCGGAAACGCTTATAACTTGAGCTCTGGACGTCCGATTAACGTGTCGTCAGCTTTGTTGTTTTCCTCTTAGTGAGACGGATCTTTTGGCATACTCCGCCCGAGGTTTTGATGCAGGTGGAGTACGGTCGGGTTGGTTTTGCCTTAAAAACCAACCGGGCCCCGGGGACGAAAATGCCAATAACTCTCAGACCGGGCGTCCGATCGACGCACCGTCTGCTGCGTTGAGTTCCTGTTGACGATACAGAACTTTTGGCATCTTTCGCCCGAGTTTTGGATACAGTTGGTAGTGGCCGGGTTGGATCGCACCCGAAATCCAACCGGGCCCCTGGAACGGGAAAGCTGATATCTTTCAGACAGGACGTCCGTTTGACGAACCGTCAGCGGCGTTGGTGATTACGTTGAGTAACGGTCCCTTTGATTATACACTATGAGAGTTCAGGGTACAGTTGAGATACGGCCGGGATTGGTTCGCACACGAAACCAACCGGGCCCCTGGGACGAAAAGGCTAATAACTCACAGACCGGGCGTCCGATCGACGCGCCGTCTGTTGCGTTGAGACCCCTGTGACGAGACGGTCCTTTGTGATACTTCTCTGTGGGACTTTGTGATACTTGGAGTATCGAACAGTAGCTCGTGGAGCGGACCCTCCCGGAGATGAGCATGCGGAGTACGGAGACCGTGTAGCTGGCAGAAACCTGACGACTGCTTGACCGACTCGACTTGGAGTGAGTCGACTAGCCCAGTGGACGGAGCGCCCGGTATTTGGCGGCAGACCCACGGCGGACAGAGCGCCTGGTAGTTGGCAGCAAACCCGCAGTACTCGACTGGAGGAGTACCTCTGTAGGCTATTTGGGTGAGCGCACGGTATTTGGCGACAGACCCTCAGCGGACGGAGCGCCCGGTAGTTGGCCGCAAACCCGCAGTACTCGACAGGAGGAGTACCTCAGCAGTCTTAGGTTAGTAAGCAGTACCTCGGAGTCGTGACAGGACCACTGTACACTCCAGAGACGGATCTCTTCAGCAGTTACGGTTTCGATAATGAAAATCCTGGTTTGAGCTGAGTCAATGACCTTTGTGTTTCCTCATGATTGAGATGGGTTACTTGATAACTTAGGTATATGTATGGGCATATACCTGGGTAGTGGTTATCCGTTGATTTCATAATCCTTGTGTTTCCTCGTGATTGAGATGAGTTACTTGATAACTTAGGTATATGTATGGGCATATACCTAAGTAGAGGTTATCTATTGAGATCTTCTTTGTGGTTATCCTTGTTGATTTTAGTGAGACCTTGAGGGTCTCGGGGTCCCTACTGAGTATCGTTATACTCACCCCTGCACGGGCTATGCCCGCACCTCGTTGTGTTGGTTGCAGACGACGGACAGTGCTGACGGAGGCCGAGTGTTCGAGGACTGGACGGTACCCAGAGGTGGACTACACGACGAGTCAGTATCCGGAGGTGGAATTCACGGTGAGACGACACTCGGAGGAGGTTGACGGACGAGAGCGTTGTGGAGGCTATCTGTTCCTACCCTTCAGGTAGGATCCGTGGAAGACGGCGGGACCCGAGGAGCAGTGGAGCTATCTATACCCACCCTTCAGGTGGGATTTTCAGTGGACAGCTCGGCGTAGCGGCTTTACCTTTCAGTTGTTGTTTTTTTCCTTTCAGTTGTACTTTACAGTTGGGCTTGTATTTCTGGCCCCCTTTACTTTCAGCACCTTTTGTTGTACTCATTTTTACTTAGTATATTACTTCCGCTTGTACTCTGTGTGTTTGTTTACTTTTATAAAAGCAATGTCTTCCCAGTTATCGGAATTTATGCCTTTGGTGCTAGTCGCCAGCCCCTGGCCTATGGAAGGCGGGCTTGGGGTAGTCACGACACGGGCCCCGAGGATGGGTCGTGACAAATTGGTATCAGAGGAGTTCAGTTCTACCGCAGAACTCAGGACTCTGATCTTTTTCTATGTGAAGCAATAGTGTTAAGGGTACCGAGTGTGGTCTTCAGTTCAGGGAGTCCAGTGTTGGTGCGGCGGCCGACGTATCCGTACACCAGGACCCTGACTACTGATTTCCGACTTTGTACACCAAAACACTGATTGCGTGTGTGTTTCCAAAGTTTTAAAGTCAGCTCAAACCAGGTCAGCTCACCAGGTATAAGACGATGACCGTGTCGCATCTGTTCAGGATGTCTCCACGCAGACAGTCAGTTGGAGTTCTAAGAGAGTACTCGATGACGGCTCACCGAGCGACGAGGCTCTGGTGCAGGGCCCCTTTTACTATGTTGGCACCCTCGGGTGGGGTACCAGTAGCACCACCACCTGTTGGGAAGCAGATGCCAACGGCTATACTAGCAAACTGTGCACGCTGGCGCAGCGTGTTGCACGAGTTCCAGCAGTAGAGGCCTCAGAAGTTACGAGGCGAGGCAGATTTCCAGACAGCAGAGCAGTGGCTGGAGGCGATTTCTAGAGTTTTCCGCCTAGCTAAGACATCAGTAGAGTGGATGGTGGACTTCACCACTAGTGTTTTCCAGTGAATGACCATGAGGATGGTCCGCATAGTGATGAGGCTTCGGTACGTGAACCGATGCCTGAGATAGTGCCTTTGGGTAGTGTGTCAGCTATACATCACTACCTTTTGGTCAGCAGTTACAACCGGCGGTACCAGTAGGTGACACATGTAAGTTTACTGCCTTACATGTGTTCTGACTTCAGATACCCTCATGTTCCGAGGTGAACCTGACTCATAGGCGGCTGAGGACTGGCTTGAGGAGGTGGCCGAGAATTTTCTATAACTTTTACAGTTTCGGCGGGACGACGTGTTGATAACTGAGAATTCATCGAGGCGTACCGAACATATCGGGTACTCGATGGAAGCGTTTCGATCAGTGCAATAGAGGTCGGACCTCTGAGCATGGTATGTTTAAGGGCTTCTGAGCCATCACCTTTTCCCTATGCATTTCTACTTAGGCTAGAGTGCTAGAAGGATCCTTTGGGGTTGAGAATTCTTTGCTGATCGAATACAGCCAGAGAATGTTAGAAGTTTGGAAAGCAAGAAACTGACACCAGTCTCAGAGACTTGGGCATGTAAAATGTTTCAAGAAGAGGAAATGTTAAGGACAGATGAATCTGCAGAACAACAGACATGGAGGCAGAACTTGGAGAGCAGCTCGTGGTGGTGTACATTTCAACATGTTACCATCACCCGCCTTTGTAGTCCCCGCTAGAATCAGGGAGTTGGAGAGTAGGGAAAGAGGGTATCTGCTTGCAGTCATGGAGTGCGACCAAAAAAGGGCTCTAAGGATGATTCGAAGTGCGGAATTTATCTTCTACTAGCTGCCGTAGCCACAGGCATCGAAACGAATCATCCCTTCCTTCCATGAATCTAGTCCCAGACCTAGAGATTCCGGTTAAGCCGTTGACTTGACCCTCACGTCTGGAGATACCTTTGGGAGGAGACTCGATAGTCACACTTACGCCGACGGTGTGATCTGACCCTTGAGGCGAGAGTCTCGGTTAGGACCTCTTGGTGGCAGCGTCGAGGCCTTACGACATTAGTTTGAGTATGTATTTGGCAATCACTGATCATACTCAAATTGACGATATTAGGCAAAAGTTGGGATGTGTTTTCCTTGGTCGGCGAAAAGGAAACCCTGGGAAGCACAAGATAAACTCGTGCATGGGAGGGTGTAGTCGATCATTCTTGGGTCGGCCAACCTTACCCTCGTGGCAGCATGAGTTTTGAGTTTCAGTTCTAACCTAAAAAGGGAGACCTTTAGAGTTCGAGGATGGCGACCACGTTCTTATACAGGTCTCACCTCGACGAGGTTTATGGAGATGTAGCCGAGGCGGTAAGAGATCTCCGAGGTTCAATAGACCTTTCTAGGTCCCCAACAGGGTAGGCGAGGTGGTTTATCGCTTGACCCATCCACCTCAGTTGCACCAGGTGCACGATAACTTTCACGTAACTCAATTGAGGAGATACGTGCTAGATCCTTCACACATCATCGACCTCAGGGAGTTAGACGTCGATGATAGAGCGACATGCACGGAGGTTCCAGTGGGGATCAAGGATAGACAGAAGCAGATCCTACGAGGATGATCGATTCCTTGGGTGCACTTCTTTCGACAGTATGGGAACCTCCAGGTGAGCACATGGGAGCGGAAGGCTCAGATGCGTACTCTGTACCGCTTTTGTGACCCTATTTTTTGAAGAAGCTTTACGGGGACGTAAAGCCCTGAGGTGGGAGTAATGTAAAGACCCGTAAAATTCAAGGGAAATTTTTTCTTAATTTTCTTTAGAATTTTACAAGAGCGCGGTTTCTGACGGCACCTGATTCCGAGGCCCAATGTGCCCTGAATCAATTTCCGAAGTTTGGCTCGGGTACGTTCAGTGAACGAAAGAGCGGGAATTTCTAACTTTTGAACCGGTGCCCGGAATCGAATTCTGAGGGCACCGATGAAACCGTAGCGCCGGTAAACGCTTAAGAACTCCTGTTCTGGAGTTGCGTTCTTACGAGTGTTGATAATAAAAATTGTGGATGTTTACTTTGTAATTACACTACAATTTTTATTATTTTACTCTAAGTGTTATCTCTTGTTGGAAGTTGGGTAACCACCCAACCTCCCTTGGGAGGTTATGAGGGTGGTGGGGCCCACAAGAACCCCACCTCTTCATATCCTCTAAAACCCCTCAACTCCCTCATAAGTTATGATATCTAAAGTTATAACTTTAGACTTAAATAAGGTGAGTTGTGTGTGTGTTTTGAATTTCAAACTCTTGAAATTCTAGTGTGTTGTTGTGTTAATAAAATAAGATAGTCTTATTTTATTTTGGTGTTTAGTTTTGTCTCCTTGAGAGAGTTTGGAAGGTTCTTCTTGTTTCTTCATCTTCTTCAACCTCGATGAAGAACACGAAGAACGCCGTTCTTCAACGAAGAACTTCTTCGCCGAAGAACACGGTCCTTCCGCGACGCCGTATCCGTGACGTGACTTTCTTCTTCCGCGTCATCTCTTCCGCGACGGTTTTCCGCGACGAACGCCATCGACAACGACTCTTCCTCTAACGTCAAAGGAATCGACACCGATATTCCACGACTACGTCAACGTGCGACTATCAAGGTAGGGGTTTTTATATATGATTGAATTCGTTTTATTGATTCTTCATATCTAAAATTCATGATGATGATGACCAAATGAACATGGACATCGTCCCGCACATAAACCATTCTCCTTTTTCTTTTTATTCTTCACGTGTTCTTCGTACGTTTTTCAATGCCAAATAATTATTAACGCTGGAAACACGAAGTTTTGTTGAGCGCAATATATGGATGTGAAGCCCTCGACGCAAGGATCACAATTATGTGATCGTTTAATTTTTCGGGCTTGGAACGAAGCCGCAATGGCTCGCGGAAGGAGGCGTCTAAATATTTATTGACGCTGGAAACTCAATGTTTCCCTGAGCGCGACATACGGACACGAAGATCTCGACCCGAGGATCATGAATATGCATTCGTATCTTTTTTCTGAGTTAAATCGAAGTCGGAATGGAGTGCGGAAGGCGGAGGCCGTTGGTGCAGGTCGTGGGGAGAAGTCGTGTGAGGAAGCAGGTGATGCGGGAGCGGGCGCATCAGGGTTTACGGTGAAGACAGCAGCGGCGCGGCAGGCTGAAGGCAGCCGCGACGGTTCTGGCGAATACAACGGGTGCGAGAGGCGGTTCTGGAAAATACAGCGGGTGCGAGAAGTTGGCCGCTGGGGTTCGGAGGAGAGGCTGCGTGAAATTGTGATTGAATAAGTTATTAGATTGGAGAGAGAGAGTTTTGGGAAATAAAATAAAGAGACAAAAAGGGATAAGGGAGAGGTATTTTTTTTGGCGCACAAGGGGGAAAAGGAACGTGTTTTGAATGTTTTTTTGGAGTTAAGAAAGATATAAATAAATAAACAATTAATAATAACAATAAAATATTGTTATTATTACTTTTGTTGATAAAACACCTTTTCGCCAGCAACTCCTTCGTGCGACCTCGGTTTCACGAATCGTTTGCGGCAGTGTGACCCTGACTTCGAGACGGAATTTGTGAGTCAAATATTGGATGTCTTTTTCGGGTTTTTGGGTCTGGTACCCGAAGCGCTCGGAAAAATAATAGATTTAATAATATTATTAAATCTTCGACCCACCATAACTCATACATGCGACGTCCGATTGGCCTGCCGTCAGTGGCGATATAATCCCGTCATTAATACGATTGATTCAAGTCTAATGTTGGATACTAAATTCTTGTTCGTGGTGCGGGGCCACGAAACACCGAATAATAATAATATTATTATTATTACGGGATCTTGTATCGGACATATCTCTCTCATACGGTATCGGAATGACGAACCGTCTGTGACGTTGCGACACTGGAATTACGACGGATGTTTCAAGACTAATTTTGGATATTTAAGTCGAGGTTGATGCACGGGCCCCACGAGGCCCGGTTCGCGCATGATGAGGTGAAATGAAACTTTTTCACCGGCTATCCGTTTGGGACCAATGGGTAGTCCATCTCGTGTGTTTTTCCGTATGGATCGCAATGGTGTGACTGGTTTGGTTAACCGGTGTCATTTGAAGTACGACTGGGTTGGATCAAACATGAATCCAACCGGGCCCTCGGAGCGGAAACGCTTATAACTTGAGCTCTGGACGTCCGATTAACGTGCCGTCAGCTTTGTTGTGTTCCTCTTAGTGAGACAGATCTTTTGGCATACTCCGCCCGAGGTTTTGATGCAGGTGGAGTACGGTCGGGTTGGTTTTTCCTTAAAAACCAACCGGGCCCCGGGGACGAAAATGCCAATAACTCTCAGACCGGGCGTCCGATCGACGCACTGTCTGTTGCGTTGAGTTCCTGTTGACGATACGGAACTTTTGGCATCCTTCGCCCGAGTTTTGGATACAGTTGGTAGTGGCCGGGTTGGATCGCACCCGAAATCCAACCGGGCCCCTGGAACGGGAAAGCTGATATCTTTCAGACATGACGTCTGTTTGACGAACCGTCAGCGGCGTTGGTGATTACGTTGAGTAACGGTCCCTTTGAGTATACCCTATGGGAGTTCAGGGTACAGTTGAGATACGGCCGGGATTGGTTCGCACACGAAACCAACCGGGACCCTGGGACGAAAAGGCTAATAACTCACAGACCGGGCGTCCGATCGACGCGCCGTCTGTTGCGTTGAGACCCCTGTGACGAGACGGTCCTTTGTGATACTTCTCTGTGGGACTTTGTGATACTTGGAGTATCGAACAGTAGCTCGTGGAGCGGACCCTCCCGGAGACGAGCGTGCGGAGTACGGAGACCGTGTAGCCGGCTGAAACCTGACGACTGCTTGACCGACTCGACTTGGAGTGAGTCGACTAGCCCAGTGGACGGAGCGCCCGGTATTTGGCGGTAGACCCACGGCGGACGGAGCGCCTGGTAGTTGGCATCAAACCTGCAGTACTCGACTGGAGGAGTACCTCTGTAGGCTATTTGGGTGAGCGCCCGGTATTTGGCGACAGACCCTCAGCGGACGGAGCGCCCGTTAGTTGGCCGCAAACCCGCAGTACTCGACAGGAGGAGTACCTCAGCAGTCTTAGGTTAGTGAGCAGTACCTCGGAGTCGTGACAGGACCACTGTACAATCCAGAGACGGATCTCTTCAGCAGTTACGGTTTCGATAATGAAAATCCTGGTTTGAGCTGAGTCAATGACCTTTGTGTTTCCTCATGATTGAGATGGGTTACTTGATAAATTAGGTATATGTATGGGCATATACCTGGGTAGTGGTTATCCGTTGATTTCATAATCCTTGTGTTTCCTCGTGATTGAGATGAGTTACTTGATAACTTAGGTATATGTATGGGCATATACCTAAGTAGAGGTTATCTATTGAGATCTTCTTTGTGGTTATCCTTGTTGATTTTAGTGAGACCTTGAGGGTCTCAGGGTCCCTACTGAGTATCGTTATACTCACCCCTGCACGGGCTATGCCCGCACCTCGTTGTGTTGGTTGCAGACGACGGACAGTGCTGACGGAGGCCGAGTGTTCGAGGACTGGACGGTACCCAGAGGTGGACTACACGACGAGTCAGTATCCGGAGGTGGACTTCACAGTGAGACGACACTCGGAGGAGGTTGACGGACGAGAGCGTTGTGGAGGCTATCTGTACCTACCCTTCAGGTAGGATCTGTGGCAGATGGCGGGACCCGAGGAGCAGTGGAGCTATCTGTACCCACCCTCCAGGTGGGATTTTCAGTGGACAGCTCGGCGTAGCGGCTTTACCTTTCAGTTGTTGTTTTTTTCCTTTTAGTTGTACTTTACAGTTGGGCTTGTATTTCCGGCCCCCTTTACTTTCAGCACCTTTTGTTGTACTCATTTTTACTTAGTATATTACTTCCGCTTGTACTCTGTGTGTTTGTTTACTTTTATAAAGGCAATGTCTTCCCAGTTATCGGAATTTATGCCTTTGGTGCTAGTCGCCAGCCCTTGGCCTATGGAAGGCGGGCTTGGGGTAGTCACGACACGGGCCCCGAGGACGGGTCGTGACATAATGCATCTACCATCAAATTTATTTTTCCCTGTGCATAAATCAAGTGAAATTCAAAAAAATTTAGATACTCCAACCATCTTCTTTGCGTAAAATTAAAATAATTTTTTCAGAAAATATGCTCTATTCTTTTATGATTCATAAATAGAGTAACTTTTTCACAAAAGAGGTAATGAAGCAATATCTTCAAAAAAATGGATGACTGTAACTAACTCTAAATCATGTGTTGGGTAGCTCTGGTCATGAACCCTTAAATGTCATGAACCAAAAGGAAAAACATGGTCTCCTTGCATGAGAACACACCCCAACCAAGATCTCAAAGCATTAAAATACACCACACACCCTTTTCCTGATCCTAGAAATATCAAGATAGGTGGTGATTCAAATGGAAATTTCTTCTCTTCAAAATATTACTGGAATTCCTCATTCCATTAGAATGGTACATTATTCTTTTTAAAAGTTTTAATAGGTGAAAATAGTCCTGATAATTCATGAATAATGCATCGTTAATAAATATCTAGACCAAGAAAAAGATGTATCTCATATAAATTCATTAAATGTTTCAAAGATATAATTGAATTTATCTTCCCTAGATCCACTAAAACACCTCTTTCAGAAATTACATGGACAAGAAAGTGTATCTCTTGTATCAAAAGATCACACGTTGAAAATTTTGAAAATAAAATATGTTTCTCAATATTCCCAACACTATCTTCATGTGTTTCTCATGCTCAACCCTTTTCTTTGAATAGACCAATCTGTCATCCACAAACACCACCACAAAATAATCCAGATATCATTGAAATATCCAATTCATCAATTTGATAATAACCATTGGTAAATTTATAATATTTAAATTCATAACATCATATTAATTATGGACATATCTAATTATGAATGGTGTATTCAGAATATCCTCCTTCCATACCAACAATTGGTGATATCCTGGTTACAAGTCAATCTTACAGATTTACATACCTCCCCTCAATTGATTGAACATATCATCAATTAATGGAAGTGGATATTGAATCATTATCATAACCTGGTTAATATTATGATAATCCACACACTTCCTTAGAGTTCAATATATATTATTTTTAAAAACATGTACGGTGTAACCGATGGAGGTGTTCTCATCTGAATGAACCCTTTCCTTTCCAGCTATTCCAAATAGTTTTTTAATTCCCTTAATTCAGTTGGTTCCATTGAATTAGATATTATTATGATATGACCGGTCCCTTGAATGAGATAAATCATAAACTATAATTCCCTTAGATGTTATAACCTTGATTAATTTATGAGAAGAAATCAGGATATTGGTCTATGAGTGGTGGAAAACACTATTCTCGATCTCTTCTATCAATTCCAATGTCAAAACTTCCTACATGTAAGAGACCATTCCAACTTTGGGTTCCAAAAAAATCATTGCACCTATATTTACATCCCTTTCTCCTCTAAAGAGAAACTTGGCCCCATCCTTAGTCACAAAACTAATAGTTCATATATAACAGTCTATGTGAGACTTGATATTTTTTAATCAACACATACTTAGGATTATATCCTAGTTATCCATATCCAGTATCGAGAATTCCCATGGTTTCCCAGCTCCATCAACAATTATAGAAAATTATATACACACAAAGGCACAAAAATATATTTGACCAAGACTATTTTGATTTTATTATCATTGATGGAATCATCTCAAGCGATAAACTAAGCAAACCAATAGTATGAGAAAAAATAAAATAAGGTGATGCACCAGTATAAAACAACACTAGCATAGGAATATAATTAAAAATAATTTTACCTCTCACCATAGATCGTCCAGACTAATCATCCACAATACATTGCTTACCTCTATATAATTTCTTCATTGTTGTACTTATTTCACAATTTACATGTTGAGATTCCCCTTTTTTAGGATTCATGGTATTCCTAGAATCATCATGGATGTTTTTCTGATGAGAATTTTTCTATTGAACTCATTCTGTTAAAGCATATGATATCTATGACTCAAGGTTAGTTTCAAAACAACCATACTTTAGAGAACTATAATAAAATCATTGAAGATTCCCCATATTTTTGAAATTGCGGCATTCTCTCGGTGGTGTCATAGACACCTTATTGATGTGACTTAGTGACCCACAAAAAAAATATCTAGGCGTGGTATAGGGTTTTAGAGGATGGTTAATTGTTCTTGTGGTGTGATTATAATGTGGTAAAGCTCATTGATAATTAGCTTCCCTACTTCTCTTACTCTTAGTTTTAGAGTTTTAACAGCCTCTTGTAATGATAACCATACTTCCTCCACTTGTATTTTCAGAAGTGATAGATATTGTAAGAAGAGTATCTTGTTGTAATTATGAATCAATGGATTTAAAATCAAGAGCGATGTCTTGAAAAAAACAATTGGTTAACCAATGACTTAAGTGAAGCAATACCATAAATGGCCTCTTCTAATTCATTCTTATGACATCTACTGGGTTCTAATTTCTTTAGAAAAATGAAATGCCATAAGTCTGAGTTTATATTAACTAAAGTAATATAATTTGAAATTCTATGACATCGACTATCTCAAAATGTCTTTCCAAAAACATGATTTTCCATGTTCAACCGTTTTTTAAAAATCTCTAATTTTTATTTGTAAATTAAACTTATTTTCAAAATACTACAATCATACTATTTTTTCAATATATTTCATTTGAAAAAAAAGTTTAACATTTTTTCAAAAACAAATAATTGTGGAGAACATCATAAATAATTACTAAAAATATATCATTCATTCATAGTTGGAAGTCATTTTTTAATGCATGTTCTGCTCGTATCATTGGAAAAACCCTTGAAAAAGAGATTATAAATCCGATATGTGTATAAAAAACACTTATGTACCCAACTCCCTAGTAACATGAAGATTATCCTAAAATGGTTTGTCACTCCTTTTTTGGATCTACAATTCAATTCCTAAAAAAACTACTCCTTTCTATGATCCCAACTCAAGGAATATACAAGAATGAAATTCAACTCTAAGACAGGTAGAATCGATGACTACTTATTCCACACAGAAAGGGACAAACTGATACCACTTGTAACATCCATCACCTTCTCATTGTTATGAGAAGGTTGTAGAAGGTTAAGTGGCCTTAAGAGACATCCCCAATACACAAAATGTTAGAAATAATTACTGAAGGACTTCAATACATGTGGTGGACGATTTTACATTGAAGATTAAAACAATTAAAAAAATACTAAAGAAACATGCCACTCTATGATATAGGATGACAATGAAAATAAACTCAACATTTCATTTTAAAAAATCAAACAATAAACATGTACCACATTATAATTCTACAATATCAATGTAAACAATGGATGACTACAAGACAAAAAAAAAAATTGAAGACAACTATAAATCCAAGGATCCAGAATCTCTATGATCCAACTCCACCAAATATCCCAAGTACCGAAAATTAGTGCTAAAGATGTGGGATACATTACATTTTCATATATCTTAATAGCTGATATCTTTAAATCACCTGAGTTCCAAAGAAGGTGTGAGTACTACAATTTAGTAGGTTTTATCTGATGGATTCCCAACTCACACCACTAGGATAGAACATGTTGGAAAAATTTATATAAAAAATTTATATAAAATAATTTATAAAATATTTTATATGAAATCTAAGACTGTAAAATTAAAACATTTTCTATGTAAATCACATAAACAGTTCTTTAAATCATTTAACATTATTTTTGGTGTAACCATTCCATTCTACATATGCATACAACTAAACATGCAAGAATCCTTGATGTGGGGGAAATCCTTGAACCTTATCCATCCCAGAAATGATAGGGGAGTCTATTGACCCTTATCTGACCCAAATTCACATGAACACACACAACCAGGTATGCCCCAAAACCATGACAATACAACCATTTCCACAATTTCTATAAAACCATTATTTTACTAAAAAACATTTAAACAAACCAATTAATTACATTCCAATTAAACCATCCATTTTTTGAAATATTTTTTATAAAACCATTTAAGTCAATTTATGCATATCCGCATTTTAATATCAACATTTTAAATCAATAAACCCAATATCTTTCCCCAAAACACCCAATTTTCCACCATTTTTTAAATTGTCAACAAAGAGGTTTCCAAATAAGAAATTCACAAATTATTGACAATAAATTTCAATCAAATAAATCTTTTCTAAAATAATCCTTCATGTTATAAATAGTGAAGTCAAGAGTGAATCCACCTACCTTGAGTGTTTTTTAGAAAATGATAAACTGCATGAAAAAAGAATGAAAATAGGGATGAATCTCCATGAACCATCCTTAGATATCTTCCCCAATCATAAAACAATCCAAATATAATCATATTTAAAATCTAATATATTAGATATATCCAAAAGGATTGTAGATCTATGGAAATGATAGATATAGAGAATTAGATCTAATAAAAATAACTATGAATAATGGTGAATGATCACTTACCACGAGGAATCAGATTCTAATCACCAAGGGAATCCTTCATATCACATCTAGGTCGATGGAAGAACCATGCTTGAACTTTGGGAAGAGATAGTTTTGAGTTAGGGTGACATAGGAGGAAAAGCATTGGTGTTAGAGGGTAAAAGGGTGAGATCTACAATTTTATGGTCTCACTTTTGACATATGAATGGTTAGTCGCATGGTTAGGAAAACCATGCGCTAAGAATAAATTACCCACTACCTCAAGGGTGGACCTCACATGGTTGTCTCACACTATTTGAAAACTGTGATCCAACCGTTCTTAAGACACTATCTAAAAAAGACATAGCCTCATTTAAAAGTGCACAGTTTCTCCTTAGTGGATGCACGACTTGGGAAAACTATGCACCGCTCATGCACCTTTCGTTTTTCCCTTGTCTCCATATGCATTATTTTCTGTAGGCATTTCATGGTTTTATTAAACCACACACCAACCGTTAACCTGTATAAAATCCCCAAAAATACTCCAAAACTTTTCCAAACTCTCTCAAATTTCACCCATATAATTTATATCTTAAAAACACACAACAAAAGAGTTACATAAAACTGGGGGTGCTACACATATCTTCCCCAATATTTATCCCTAAAATATAACAATTTAATAAATTCAATATTAACGGTGATTTATTTCCATTTATTATATACTTTAAATCCATTAATGTATTAAAAATAATGATCAATCCTTTTATGTTATACATAACCATTAAACATTTAGAACATACCCACATACAATCAATAAATAGATCTTACTAATGATAATGGTTATGAATATCAAAATTAAATATAAATTATGGTATCAACATTACAAATTTAGGTAACACTAAGAAACATACATTTTAAATCATAATAAGAATATAATAAGATCCTAAACCAATAAAAGTTTATCCCATGGAAATTAATATTAATGAAACAAATAATATTGAACCTTTTACTAAATTTTACCATTGTAATTTATAAATGGTAACTAATTTTATCAATTATATTTTCTAAGGTTAGTATATTATAATATTATGATTAGAACACATAAATTATAAAAAAATTAGATATATAGTTTTTTAAGAATAAAAATATCTATGGAATAAATATTTATTAAAATTATCAATTCCCCAGAAATAATTTTTTATATAAAAAAACTATAAATGAATTGAGGAATCCATAGTAAGTTTAAATCAAATCTCACTTTTAACAAACTTTTTTCAATTAAAAGGCCAAAAATATTTTTAATCCAAAAAAATTAAATTCACTTCTCAATGAGTTCAATATAAGATTTATAAGCTCTAGTAATAGATTAAAATATAAAATATTACTCCTTAAATAAATGTTTTATTATTTAATTGAGGTTTAAAACTATTTATATACACATAGATAATGAAAAAAATAAAAATATCATAATTCTCATAAAAACATATTATTAGAATGAAAACCACTATTTAAAAAAATAAAAAGTTAATAGTAAGAAAATGTTAATGTGAGGAAATAGATAAAGTTATTTTTTAAATTTAAATTATTGAAGTTAAAAGTTTAGTTTTTAAAGTAATGTACAAAATATAATGGAAAACTTATTTATTGAAAAAATGAAAATTTTAACCATTGGTTTATTTAATATTATATCATATCAATTTATAATTTATATGTTTTTAATATATTATTTCATTTATAATAATATGTAACGTGTTTATTTAATATAAAAGAAATATTTATTCTATACTATATAATTTTAAGTTAATAGAAATAAAATTATTTTCTATCTTTTATGATATAATTTAACTACTCCATTGATATAAAAATATATATTGGAAATTTATATATATTTCATATTATGTTTAAATAACAGTACTTGTATATAATCCTTAAATATATATATTTATAATATTTTTTATCATATTTCTATTTCATTGGGAGATATATTATTTTAAATTTTCTAATTAACAATATATTCGATATGTATAACTATCATATATTATGAATCTAACAATGTTTTTAACAACTATATTTTCATCGATCATATTTTCAATGACCATATTAGGAATAAAATAATTATTTGAGGTATGATTTCCTATACATATATATATATATAATTTCTAAATAAACTTACACTCTCCCTTGACATATAAAAGTTATTATTTTATATTATAGATATTTCACAATTATTTATCCTTTTATGGATACCTTCTTAATTATATGTCTTATTGGGATATTGTTGATCCTCATTGTTTAAGATGATCTATTTGATTTCCTAGATTTGTAGATTTTATTCATGTTTATTTATTGTTCCCTATTGATATATGCACATTTAATGGACCTATTTTATCCAGGGTGAGTAATAATTCACGTGGTTTAGAATATAGTTTTTGATATTTTGTTGCAAAATTACACTTACTAATGAATAATGCATTGATTCTTAAATACAGATGTCATGTGACCTATTTTATAATAAATATTAATTTGGTAAAAATATAAAAAAATATATATTTTAAAAAAAATTATTTATAAAAGAATATGCTTCCTAATAACCAGGGGTGTTAGATTAATGGGTTTCAATATAGTTTACTTCATCAGTTATATGTTCTTTTTCATTTATTATGTTCAATTTATTATGGTTTATAATCCATGATCACTCATATTAATTGAAAATGAGACACCACATGTTTTGGGTAAGAAATTAGGAATATGGGTGTCATAAAGGAATTAATAATTACTCTAAAACATAATCAAGTAGAGAAATTATCAACATTCAATGGTGAACCCTAAGAAGATAACAACACATTTGTTAAGTATTTCTTATGTATAGTCCATTATTTCAATTTTATGTTTTTGACAGATAAGTAGATTTAATTGAGATGATTTTTTTCTTACATGAATGAAGAGGAAATGAAATTATTATTAAAAAATATGAAAATTAATTCTATAAGTTTTATGATCTAAAAGATAAAATGTAATAAATGATAACATGTATAATGAAACTGAATACCATGAACTATATTTTTAGATATCTCAACTTCATGAACACATGGGTGAATTAATATCAAAATCAATAGATAATTACATGTAGATGTCTAAAAAAGTGAAATTATTAGGCATTTCTAAAATAATTTATGAAAATGTGAAAAAAAAATCCTTACACCCATCAAAAAAAATAAGAAATATACTTGAAAAACCATTGAAATTGACCATTATGATGTGAAAATAACTTTATATCACATCATCGCATTACTATAGTAACTATCCAAAAAAATAATATGTTATGGAATATTCTATAATCAATGAATACTAGCTATGGCCCCCAAAAAGTATATGGCATTCTAGAAATAACATGCAATACATACTATATGATTATGAGAAGTTAGTGAGTGACTATTAAATGTAATATAATTATTTTCTATCATCCTAATTAAACCATATAACATCACAAAATATTGAAATTAATTACACAGAAATATTAATCATTAATTAATTAAAATAAAATATTTAATGAATAATTTCATTAACCTACAAATTTAAAATAAATTACTATATTGAATAATTTCATATTCCCTAAATATATGTCATGACAAAAATAATTTTATATTAGATTTAGGTAGAGGTAGTGGTTGAATAAATATTAAATATATTTAAAAAATATGATCACATTTATTACTAATAAGATTACAAATATAATCTAAAAGAACTTGTGTTCATTGATTCATGATGAATAATGACCCATCAAGATCTCATTTGTCTATTGATATGAATATGAAAATTGAAATGTTACTAAAAATATTATATTATAAACAAAAAACCCATAGAATTGATGTATAATAAGAATCAAATAAAGAAATAGAAAAATTAGTGGAGATCTCTATGTAGAACATATGGGAGGATACATGTGTGTAATGGGATTATTAGGGGTCAAGGGGATGTCCCATGCTGCTTTTGGGAGAAAACCATACCCATTGTTTTAAAACCCCATAGGTATAATATACTTTATGCCCATTGTTATTTTACACCATTTTCAATGGATTTGGATTTTGATCTTATACACCCAGTTTCAGAAAACTTGTCGTGTTTCAGTGTTTTTATAACCCAACATTCCACTAACCCAACATTCAACTAATTTATTTAGTCTATGTTTTTCGCACATATCAATATTCATTCATTCCACAAACCATTTTGTTTCTTATTTTGAAACTACTATATTGATAATCTGATGTTAAATTAATATTTAACTTATCCAAATTTATAAAAAAAAGTATATCCTTTTTATGATTTAGGTTTTTATTAAAGCCTATTATAACCTTAATAATTATTATCCATTCACATAGACATATTTTTTCATCAACTACAAATATTTTTCATCAGAATTATATATCATCAAGGATAAATGGTTGAGAATTCCTTCCAAATAATGTTGAAATTTTTTTCTATTCCCCTTGTCGAATTGTTTTTGAATGAATCATGCAACTTTAAAATTTTAACAATAATGCTATGATTTATTTTGAAATTTATTTTGATGGTTTCACTTATATCTTTCCTTTTCTTATATGAAGGATCTATCCCTTATGGTGTCATGATTCATGATTCACCCTCTAAATTCCTTTGTGATGTTACTCTAATTTATATATTGAATATTGGTCTTTACCAATCAATTTTAATGTCATGTTATAAGATACCATTTAAAAATATTATCAATCAAATTCCATTTCTATGAATTTTTCATTTTAATCGATTTAATTTAGAATAATTTTTTTTATTGATTGTTGTGTTTTTATATATTCCAAAAATTAATTGGTTATAGATCTATATCTCATGATATAAATATGATAAATGCATATTGAATATATGTACACATTATGAATTAGTCAATGATGTTTTCTTAGCTACTTTATGGGAATCATATAGTGATTATGTCTCCACCATGTCATTGGAATCTGATATTGAAACTTTCTCCACTATATTATGGGAAATAGGTATTTATTCGTGATCCATTACGTTATGAGTTATTATGGTTGTTCACACATAAAATTCCATTAAAATATATCGATGTTACACTCATGGACTCATGATTATTTTCTATTATTCCCATAAACTTATTCTCGGGTAAATGATTGAACATTTGAGTCCATATAGAATTTAATGTATGTTTTATGAGAAAATATCATTGATTAATGTTATTTTTTTAGAAATTTACTGTAGTAATGTTTTCCCACATGATTTTATTTGAACCCTTTATGATATTTTGATAATCTGTTCCCTTTCTAAGAATTTGAGATCAGACCATTATTATGTTAAACATTCTTGAGTGTATAAAGATGACTATAAAATATGAGAGATCTATAAGGATGTCTAGTATGGTAGAATTATAGAGAAATGTTTACAATAATGTGAAATATGATCTTTATATAGATAATATTAAATGACTATAAACCTTTTATTCTCATGATCATATAATTATTATGAGATGTATGTTTAAATTATAAAAAATATACGAATTTCTGGATTGGTCTATCATATTTGGCATCAATTATGGAATATAATGAATGAATTTTCATCAAGATCAAGTGTATGAAATTGAGGAATCAGAGTTCTTACCACACTATAATTTAGTAATTTTTGGGGATTTGAATAATAAAACTTTAGTTAAAACACTATGGATGAGCCTAAATATAAGAAAAATTACTAAACATTTTGTAAAATTACATTGTATGTGGATTCCTTTAAATAAAAACCACATATTTATAAAAATAAATTGATTAAACCCATCTATTGATTAAACTATATGTATTAAACAATAAAAAGTTTGTTCATGAATTTCAACAATCTGCACTCAACCTATAATTGGTCAGCCTCACTATATACGTATTTTGACACTCCATGAAGCTATTATTTGGTTGATTAAATTTTTAATTAAGAAAAATTAGTATTAAAAGCTTATATAATTTAAAAAACCAAGGGTGCACTAAAGGTGATATAGTAATAACCTTAAATTTCATGGGTTTAAATAATGGGGTCACCATTAATGATATCATAGGATTAATATTCCATTATATATGATCACTCTATAAAAGTACTATTATTTATAACTAGAAGTAATTTTCTGTTGTAAATGGATGGTATATAGAGGAATATAGTTAACAACATCAACCTTTTCAAACCCCAAAACTCACCAGATAAGAGAAATATAGAATTTCATGGATCTCCATGGGATAAACCCATATAGAAAAAATATCCAACATCTTATGTGTATAATATGTGGAAAAAAGAAACCCTGATTTTTCATAATGGGAATTGGAACATGTATAATGTGTATAGGTATTGGAAATCCATATTATGAATATCAAATATATAAGAGGTGTTCATATAATACCATAGTGGGTATAATGTTCCCAATTAAAGACCCAAAAACTTTTAATGCCTCGGTGTTGAGGAATTTAATAATGTTAATATCAATAGCCCAATTAATGGGATAAAGGGGATTTAAAAAATAAACAAAATTATAATTCATTGGAAAAATGAATTTTTTCATAATCACAGCTATTGATTATCGAATGGAAATTGAAGTGGAATGTATTTTTAAATTCATTTTTTCACACACCAATCTGAAGAAGAGTGTTAGAATATAATTTTTAAAGGGAGTGAATTTTTTTAAGAATGATAGAAATTAATAAATATTATTATTACCAGAAATGAAGGATATCATTGGTGGGAGTGAAAATATTTACTTGAAACATAATAATTAAGATAGGGAGTTTTGTTCATGATAATGTTATAATTTTAGTTGAGATAATAATCATGTAATACTCTTGAATCAAAATATGCATTCTACCATGAAACATAAAAATGGAAATAATGAAATATAAGGTTATCATGATACAAAATTATAATGGTTCAATATTTTCTCCATGAAAAATAAATCATGGTGTACAAAATAAACATGAATTAAAGAATCCCGATTTGTGACAATGAACCCCTTATTTATTTAGTGACATATAAAAAAAACATGATAAACTAGTCTTTAAATTGAACTTCAAATTCCTTGATTAAAAGATAATTACTAAATTAAATCTAAAATATGTAGTATATTATATATGTAAATTAAATTATGTGCATAATAATAAAAATTACTAAAATAGGGGAATTTGATATGAAAATACCCTTACCTTGTATTCTCACTTATTCGGATGTTCGTTTTCCTCCATTATAATGACAATAACTATCTTAGTCAAAAATCACAACACCATAATATAATCATAACTACATATTTATAATTAATTAATAACTCTATATTTTAAATATAATTACTTACAATAACTTTCTTTCTTCATCATGTGCTATAACTATAATATTTTTATTTCATACACTCAACATGAATACAAGATTTATTTCCTCTATGTGTTTTCAAGTGTTATAATTAGATTAATATAGATTAAATAATAATTTTTTTGACTGATTAATCATGTTATACATTAATTTTGTGAAAGAAATAAAATCATCATGGGAAATGGAAATTAGAACAAATTAGTTTTCGATGTACTTAGCGTTTGAAACTTCTTATAATAGTAACTATTTGAAATATTATTATTTTTAAAAAAAATTACATAAATATATCATTAATAAATAATATTATCTTTATATGAAATTACATAATTACTAATGAAATCGTTATCATTGGATACTGAATCAACCAAAATGGTAACATTTCAGAATATATTAATTAATAAGAGAATATATATAGATAATGATAATATGAAATATTATTTCATGCATAAATGTAATTTTTTCATATAACCTCATTAAATTCATTCATAGATCCATCCATGATTGGTGGGTACTATATATTAAATGATTTTTTTATGGAGGTGGTAGTTTTTCATACACACTATTAATGATCATATTTCTCAATCAATAGATGGAATGGTAGAATAAGAAAAACGATAATATAAAAATTCATTAAGAAAAATGAATATATATTTATTCATAAAATATTCCATTCATACTATCCCCAGTTTTTGGTGATTAAAATTGAACTACAATGGTTAGTGGAGAAGGTAATCCACACACAAACACTATTGTTGTTATTCAGTTTTAATAACGGATTAGAATTGTTGAATAAATATTTATTAATTAATATAAATGAATTTAATTATAAAATTTATAATGAATTGATAATATTTATATGGTTATGGAAGATTATAAAATAAAAATTAATGAGGCACTTGGTAGAAGTGTGTACTAACATAGGGGAAACAAATTGTCACAAGTAATTTTCATTTAAAATTGTGGATTTATACTAACTAATAGTGGAAAAAGATTTTGGAAGTCGGAGAGTTTTCGATGAGGATAAATATGATATAGATTATGGGTAAAATTCGATGTGAATTTGATCTGGGATATGGTGGAAGGTTTATCTTTTATATGTTAATAGAAGGGTAGATTTAGAAGCAACATATTGTGACCACTACCTTTTATCAATATCATTACATGATTTTCAACATCAAAATATATTAATTACCACCCAACTCTTGTGAGTCCTAATTTCTATGGAATGCTAGGATAATAATATATCAATTTAAAATAAAAAAAATACATCATTATTTTTTTACTCTTACTTAGCGATCTACTAAATCCATTTAAGCTCCTAAAATTTCATAGGATATCATGGGGAATACATAAAAGAAAGGGGTGAGATAGAAAGCCTGGTAAGGGAATAAACACGATAAAAAAACATAAAACATAAGTCAAAGTTATAAAATGATATCTTAAAAGTGAAAGCACATGACTAATAACATGGTACCATATGTTCATGGTAACATAGTAAATTTTGACGAAACATAAAACCAGACATAAACAAGAGTCAAGGATAACTTTATAGACAACATAACATGGATCAAAGGTCGAAAAATAGAATATCTTACACCCTAATACCATAAATTGTATCTTTAGAGTCTATAAAATTACCTAATGTATTGGAGTGATATCTTGTCTCACTGAAATACCCAAAGATTTTATGGTATGTCTTTTCTTATATAAATTTACTTTCTTCGATGGTATTTGTATCATGCAACATCGAGCTTAAAAAAACCAATATATACTGTGAAATATCAATATTTTAATATTGTCCATTAAGTTTTTGGTTGGAATATGGTTAACTAATTTATAAAAAAATTGTTCACATATGTTCACAAAATGAATTTAGTGATTACCAATTAATTGGAAATAAAAATAGAAACCAATTGGATATAAACTTTATGTTTTTATTAAAAACAATTTTCATACCAATAACTGTATTTCATCATTATAAATTAAGTTAATCACTATTAGTGAAAGATCATAATGAAATATGTATTTTATGTATTAAATATAGTGTTTAAAATTCATCCAATGTATTTTATTGACATTATATAATAACAAATCGAATTTTATGCAAAAAATATATATTTTTACAAAATAACGGTTTTACCGCCTTTTGATGGAACACTTGTTTCAAATATAGTTTTTTACACTTATAAAAATTATGTTTGATAGAAGAAACTTATAATTTTAAATATTAATATAAAAATTTACTTTGGTTGAATTTTTGGTATTTTTCTATTAAGAGTAATGTTTTGGTGAATAGTGATAATATATTGTATATTAATTGAAAAACACATTTTCATCTACATAATTTAGAGAGTTAAATTGAATATTTAATTGGTTTTAATGTATAATTATATATATTCTTATTTATTTAATAAAATTTATATCATTGCAATTAATTTCTCACTGAATTTTTATATAAATGTTTTTTAATCTTTTGACCATTTTCACATTAAAACCCCATTTTCTCATTCCGTCTATGGGATTAATATTAAATTAATTATAGAAGCATTATTGATTTCAATTTTCAAAAAATTTATTCCATATTTGTAATCATTGTCTTAAAATTATATAAAAATGTTCCTTTTATTTTTGAATATTATGAATAGTAACTTTAGTAATATTTTTTATTACAATGGTTTAGGGTAAATAGGGTAATTAAGGGTAAAATAAGATTATAAATATTATAATATTACCCTAACACTTGTATTAATTTTATTGTATGATTTATTTTTTACGAAAATCATCTTTGAGATGATTTTATGGTTGCTTGGATCCACTTAGATGACTTTAAGGATTTTATAGTATTTTATTCAATGAAATGTCAATTTTGTGATACATTCGTATCTAACAAGTTTATTATTTTTAATATGGTGTTATATATTTTATCTATGTGACTATACATATTAATTAGAAATACATTTTTAATCTTCATTATGATAATTTATTTTCACTATTTTTGTGAAGAAATAATTAAATTAACGGCTTGAACAATGATGATGTAGTAATTGTTTAATTAATGGGAATATCAACTAAATGTTATTAAAAAACTTAAAAAAATATAATTTGATATAATTAATGGGATCAAAAAACATTATATATAATATAGAAATAGTAGATATTTAGTATGTGTTTTTTTAAATGTTATCTTATGTGTTGATACTTTTTAAAATGTCATGAAATGGCTAGTGTCAAAATTTATATTAATGATATTTGAAAAAAATAATATTATATTAAATCATATAAAATTCATAGAAAAATAATTGTCTTCCAAATGATTTATATAAGGTTGAAACTATCCGCCAAGACACATTTATGGTTCCATAGGATTTTATTGTAACTATATTATCCTTTAACTAGTAAAAATACTTGTTGTGATGGTAAGAGTTAAAGAGTTTAAATAAGGGTTAAAAGAAAAAGATAAATGTAATAATGAGACCGAAAGATGTCTAAATAATATTGGTTGAGAGGATTTCGACCCATAACAATCATATATTTTAGATAAATCATTTTTGATCCATTTTTAAGTCAAAATAAATTTATATAAATTTATTATTTTGAGAGTTTCCTAATGTCCCCCTCACCACAATTATAAAAGGGCCCATTATCTCTCACTTATTCTCACCACATTGAGCCTTATTGCTCAACCAACCCTAGCCCAGTTCTCTTACCAAAACCATTATCCATGTTTTTGATTTCATGGTCTTCTTAAAATATCAAACCTATATATATTAAGAATATATCTAATGGGAGTCCACCAAAGAAGGGTAATCGTTTTTACCAACCCAACCAATTTTGTTCTTCTTCTACATCCTCTTAATGTGTTTTTACCGGATAAATTGTTAAATTCGCTATCATATATGTGCTGATATTTTATTATGGTCATTAAACCACCACATTCTATGATTTATTTTCCATATGAATAATTAAGGCACCATTCGTGCATACGTACAACTTATCATCTCCGGGTTGTGGTGTGATTTGTTTTCCATCACCATTTTACATGGATGGGTATAATTATGAAAATAATGGATATATATAGTAATTATCAAATTAATATTTATGTATTTATTTAATATACCATGCAATTCCTTACCCTTTCACAATTTATGAGGATGATATCATTGCTCATGCGTACATATGACCTACCATCTTCATGACACGATGTCATTCTTTTTCCATGTTAACCAATAAATAATGATATAAAAAATGTATATAATGAGTAAATAAGATATATGTGAACTTTATTATGGATTTTAAATAAATTTATCTTATTCGTAAGACTCATGAAATATACCATGAAACATGCACATGAAAATGAAGTAGTTAACACACAAAAGGGTAATGACAAAATATTATTAACAAAATGAGATAAGAGGATCATATATGATAACATAATTTTGTATATGGTTCTAGTATTAATAAATATATTACTTTAAACCAATATATACCATTTTAATGAATATTCAACTAAATGAATTTTCAAGGTAAGGGTTAATTTCACAATCTCATTATTATTTGGGATTGTTTATATATAAACATGTATAGGGAAATAGTTATCATTTATTTCCATGTTTCACTGAAATATATTGGAAAATATTTTTAATATTATACTATAAATTTTTAAAGTATTTTTACCCATGTTTAATGTTTTATAAAATATTTTGAAAGAATTATTTTTTTCGTTTTCCAAACGAGGTACTTTATTTCATTTTTGACAAAAAATGAAGAAGGAACATTTTTAAATTATATAGGATTATTGGTTTCCTTCAACTTCATGAAAAAATAATATATTGAACCTTAATTTGAATGTTTATAATATTATTTTCAATGAAAATGTTTTTTTAATTGGTTGCCTTTTTATAAAATTGATTCAAAGTTAAAAGGGGGTATTTTTTCCAAGAAATGTTTAATGATTTTTTAGAGTATTTTCATCTATGTTTCCATCCATAGTTGTATATTATGCATGATTAAGGTAGTTATATTATGATACCTATAAGATATTTTGTCAAAGGTTTTATGATCAATTTGACTATGGATGTGCTATGTTGATACCTATCTTTGTTTTTGGTTTAAGTATTCACATTTAATATGAAAGAGTGTTTATGTTGTTTAAGATTCAACAGTTTCATATGAGGAATGACTTGAACATACTATGTAATGGGAAAAAGGCCACTATATCCCATTGATTCATTAGTAGGTCTAATGAGACAAAAATAGTTTGGGTATTGGCTGAAGCCTTACCCATTTGTGTATGGTGTCTTGGTTGAAGCCCTGATTATATTTTTATGATGTTTGGATTTATACATTCCATCATTAGGAGATTTTTATTGATATTCCATGTGAATATTTTATTAGTATAATATCCATGTGATTATTAATATGGAATTATTTCATTACCATTTATTATTTCAATATAATGATAAGTATTATGTTTAAAAGGATTTGGTTTCACTTATTTCCCTTGTCTTAATTTTTATGATTATTTATTCATGATAGCTTCTGATGTACGCTTACCCTAACTGATCATCTGAGCTCACCCATTTCTTGTTTTTTATTTTTTCCAGGATTTCAATACGAATATTATGATTGATATGGTGGGTAAAGGTATATGAATATGGGTGTTTCCAATGGAGTTACTATGTGGTTTTTTTATTTCATGTTTTTTGTGATATTTATGTATAAATTTAGGTTTCCAAACTATTAAACTATTCAGTCCTATAGGATGGGTTCGTTTGTACCTAGTAATAATGTAATCAAGAAACCACTAAATTTGGGATACTAGGTTCAGTGTCTTTATAGTTTTTATTAGATAATTTTTAGTATAATTCTTGGGAACTAGATTTATAAAACCACGAATTAGACAACATAACCCTTTCAATGGATTAGAGGATAAGAATAAGTGTAAGATATCATCCTATAGATTTGGTAATACCATGGATAACCTAGTTTAAACCTACAGACTAATATATTGATATGGACATGTAATTATTTAGATATTATATAAATTATTCATTATGAATATACAACTATGATTAGTGTTGCTCAATTTTTTATTTGAATTTTGGTTAATGGTCAGAATCAGTAAGATTATACATGTAATTCTTATGATAATGATGATGAAGACAATATAAAAGACAAATTAAAGTAATGTTGTATTAAGGAATAATATGATGAAATGTGCTTAATAGTTTAACAATGATGTTTAATGATTATAATTCGTGTGTTTTATTTTTAAAAAATTATTTCTTCAATAGTACTCTGGTTATAAGAATCATGAGATATAAAAATATTAGATTACATTATTTCTTCTTTAAGAAGTTGGAAGCATGAAATTTTTAATTAGGGGTTTCATGGTGATCAAATATTTGGTATGTGATACTAAGAGCTAAATTACATTGTTTTGGTAGTCCAATATTCATATTAATTTTGGAAATTTTGATAAATTTTTATACTGTGAATTTTACAGAATTATTTTGGACGAGTCTTAATGTTTGATTGGATTTAATTGAACATTGGATATTATTTTTGGGGGTTAATGTAAGATTTTTTGGTGTTATGTTCTAACCATTTTGGTTTTAGTAAATATTTAATGTCTAAATGAATTTATGGTGGATCTTATTATTCATTAAAGTTATTTAGGTATGAAAAATTCAACATGAATATCTATTTACAATCATATGAGATAAAGTTAAAATATATCAAATCACAACCAAATGATAAGATAGTGCTTATTACATGGAATAAAATCAAGTAAAATTACAAATATCATATGTTTATCTGGATAGTAAAATAGTCCCCCAACTACAGGAAATGAATTTGTAATGAAAACACAATTCATGTAATTTTCTAATCGAAATGTCAATGGACTCTTTAATACATCGTAAATTTAAAATTTAGTGGTCGTAGTCATTCTGATGACCATATTATCTAACAATCTCTATCAAATCTTGAAAGATTGATTTTTATTCCATGTATCATTTTTTTCTTCCTAATATCGTTATTCAATTAAAAATCCTATTTTTTTCAACATTCACATCTTTCGTTCCCTCTTATTAAAGTGTTATTTTATTGACCTCATTTCCAATGTAGATTTCCTACAAAGGAATTTTCAATTAACAACCTATGATTTTAAAATTAGAATTTCAAATGTTTAGGAATCAATTTATTAAAGGATTAGAGAATATAACACACTAATATTTTATGATATGTATCTTATTAAATGAATTCAATTTTGTCGATAGAATTTTTTTTCATGAAACACCAAGATTAAATGAACCGTGATAAACTATTAAATATTATTAAGTTTAACACTATTTTTTAAGTTAGAGGTTTTGAATATTATTAACTAAATTATGAAAATATAGTGTAAATATGTTTATCAAATGAATTAATTTATTACTAATTTATTATAAATGAAAACAAAAACTAATTTAATATAAGGGATGAGTTTTTATTAAAACTATTTTTATGCCCATAAAATCATTTTATCAAAATGAATTATATCAAACCCTATTATTGAAATATATTAATTAATTATATATTTTATATATTACTTATAATGATAAATATTCATCATTTCATTTTCATATACATGATATAAGAACAAATCCAATTTTATGCACAAAAGATGTATTTTTATAAAAAGATAGATTTACCACCTTTTGATGGCACAATTGTTTCAAATATAGATGTTGAAAATATTATAAATTATATTTTAATAAATAATATTCATCATTTAATGTGTAAAATAAAAATTTATTGTGGACAATTTTTTTATTTTTCTGATAAGATTCATGTATTGAGATATTGTTATAAAAGTTTTCATTTTAAATGAAAATAACTTTTTCTTCTAGATAAATTATACTATTACATTATATTTTTAAATGGTTTTAAGATATAAATAAATAAAATTTTTATTAGTTAATACAATTTAGTTCATTTAATTTATTTTAAATTGAATTTGGTTATAAAAACATTCCAATCTTTTGAATGTTTTGAATTTAAAAACATTTTTTTTCATTATGTCTACATGATTAATTTAAATTTAATTAATAAAAATTTTGTGTTGTGAATTATTAAAAATTTATTTCATATTTGGAATAGTGGGGTAAATATATTTTAATAGGTTCAACTTATTTTTGGAAATTATAAATACTAATTTTAGAAACATTTTTTATTATCACAATTAATTGAAAATAGTGTAATTTAGAGTAAACATACAATTATAGAAATTATAAAATTACACTAAAACATATATTACAATTATTGAATGTGTTACTGTGTAATAAAATAATCCTTTGGGCCTATTTTATGGCCTCATTGATCAACTAGGATGACTTCAAGGCTATTATAGTATTTTATTCAAAGAATAGTCATTTTTTCATACTTTTTTTAACAAGTAATTTTTTTTAATTTGGGTTAATATAAGGGATATCCCCAACTATAAATAGTAATTAAAAAGATAAAATATTTATATTAATCTTCATAATTTATTAATAATATTCAGCGAAGAAATAAATAAATTAAAGGCTTTCATAATGTTTATACACTAATTTTTTAATTAATTTAATATCCAATACATGTTATTAAAAACATTAAATTAAATTTACTTTGATATAAATAATTTCTTACAAGACTTTTATAGATTAACTAGATATATTAGAGATTAATTAAATGTTTTTTTATTTTTCTTATGTATTGATATTTATTAAATGTAAAGAAATTAATAGTGTCAAAATTGACTTCAATTATATAATAAAATAAATGAGGTTGTGTGTTTTTTTCTACTTAATAAAGGGGAATGCCCCAACTTTTCCAAAAAAATATTAACTTTAAAAGAGTAAAAGCTCTTGTTTTCGTTGTAAGAGTTAAAGATCCTAAATAAGGGTTAAAACCATAAGATATGGGTATGAATGTGACCTTAACTTTTATAAAAATTATTGGTTGAGACTATTTTTACCCATAATTAAATTATCTTCTAAATAAATTTGTTTTGAGTCATTTTTAATTGAAAAGTAGTTTATATTAATTTATTATTTTTAGAGTTTTCAAAAGTTCCCCTCACCTCATCTATAAAAGGGAACCTTCTCCCAAACTTATTATCACCCCTTTGAGCCTTCTAGCTCAAAAAAACATGAAAATATATCCTCCCAACAACCTTATCCATGTAATGGTGTCCTTCGTCTTCCATAAATACCAAAATTAGATCCCTTAATAAGAGATCAAAATGGAGTCCACTGTAGAAGAGGTAATCATTTTTCCCAAATCATCCAAGTTAATTTCTTCTTGTATTTACTCTTTGTGATTTGTTTCCATGATAAAGTAATAAATATAGTATTATATATATTCTTATATGTTATTATGATTATGTGAAACCATATTCAATGATTTATTAATCCTATGAAAAATGAAATCATAGAGCGTGCATACATATGGCACACATCTCTATGCTATGGTGTAATATTTTTTCCGTCACCACATTACATGGATGGGTAAAATGATGTAATTAATGTATATATATATATATAGTAATTATGATATGATATTTATTATTTATAATTAATATACCATCCAATTCTATACCCTTTCACCATTAAGCGAATGATATTGTCTATCATACGTACGTACGGGCTATCGTCTTCACGACATGAGCATTTTCTATTTTAACCCTTCTAGAATGATTAAAAAATTATATAATGAGTAAATATGGTATTTATGAACATAATTCTCAATATTAAAGAAATATATATTATTCATAAGAAATAGAACATACAAAACAAAAAATTAATATGAAATTGAAAGAGTTAACATCTAAAACATGGGTAAAAACTAAATATTATTAACATAATGATATAAGGGGATCATGTATTACATCATTATTATGGATATGGGTTTGATATAAATAAATTATATTATTTAAAACATTATACATGAGGTTAAATCACACTCAACTAAATTAATTTTCTATGTATGGTTTAATTTCACAATCTCATTATTATTTGGGATTGTTCACACATAAGAATCTACTAGGGAATATTTTTCATCCATGTCTTTGTTTCTTGGAAATATTTTCCAAAAATAATTACTATTATCCTTCAAATGGATAAAGTTCTCTTACCCTTATCAAATTTTTATAAAAAAATTAAATAAAACTTATTTTTCCAAATGAGTAACAATATGACTATTTCGACACAAATACGGAAAGACTGTTTTTATAACTTATAAGGTATGAGAAATTTTTCCTGCCATCACAAATCCTTAATTCCTTGAATAAACATTTAATTATTTACAAGAATATTTTCAGGGATTTTTTTAAATTGGGTGGCCTTATAAATAAATTATTTCAATTTAAAAAGGGGGTTTTCCCTTAATAAGTTTTTTATTATTTTATTAGAGTATTTCCATCTATGTTAACATACTTAGTGAGATCTTATAAATTCTTGAAGTTGATCTATTATGAATCTATATACCATATTTTATTTAAGGTTTTATGATCTATTTGTCTATTGATGTGCTATTTTGATATCATTCATGGTTCATAGTTAAAGTATTTACCTTTCTTATGAGAGAGTGATTATGTTTTTTATGTTTCTCCATCTTCATAAGAGAAATAAATTATACATATTTAGTGATGTGGTGAGCCTTCTATATAACCTCAATGAATTTGTATGTCTCATGAGACAAACTAGTTTTTGTATTGGCTAAGGCCTCACCCATTTTTTTATGGTGTCTTGGTCGAAGCCTTGATGGTATATTTATGATGTCCGAAATTATGTATTCCTGAATTATGAGATTATTTATCAATATTCCATGTTATTATTTGAAAATTACAATAAAGACGTAATTATTTAAATGGAATTATTTGATTACCATTTATTTTTTCCACATTTTCCTCAAAATTAAGTTTATCAGGATAATATTTACATTATTTGGCTTACCATACTATTTATGAATATTCATTCATGATATATTATATTGTACACTTACCCTTACTAAAAATCTAAGATCACCCCTTTAATACATTTTATTTTTTCCCAAGGTTTTAAGATGTATATTATGATTGATATGCAGGGTAAATATAGGATAATATGGGTGTTTCTAATGGATTTACTATGTGGTTTTTTTATTTCATGTTATATTGTAAGATTTATGTAATAAAAAATTCTTAAAAAACTATAAAACTATTTTATCCTTTGGGATGTGATAACCAACAAATTTAGGCTACTGAGGTTGGGGTCTTTATACTCAACCATCATAAAATATTCGTCATCTATTTGTGCCACATAAGGTAACTAAATCATAATTCATGACATAAGAATTACCAATGGAATTTAAATGATCACATAATGTTGTCTTATGTCATAACTAAAGTAAATTTCATAATGAAGAAATTTTAGAATTTAAAATTGGGTATCTATTACCCGATCATTCGAATAAACAATAACTCTGATATATATGTGGGATAAATATATAAATAATGTATAAGAAATTCATAACATCAATTTTTGTTGTTGATGGTGAATATAAATACTATAAAATAATAAACACACTCCTAAGGAAAATAACCACTTCATATTGTATATAATATTTTAAATACTAAAAATCACAAATGTATTGGGGAAATCTATATCATTGAAAATAAAAATAGATAATTATAAAGGATTATTCGATTAATTTATTCATCCAAATTATATAAGGATTCTTTAATGTGGAATTGGATGAAAATGAAAGATTCCATTCATATTTTTATAAGAAAAGTAAAAAATTCACTTGTTGAAAAACAATAGAATGAATAATAAAAAAAACAAAATCAAATAATGGGTAAAAATTAAATAAATCAATCATATTAAACTATTTTTGAAAACAATTTTGATTTTTTTGAAATAATCGATTTATAATGAAAATGAATTTTCACCGAAGAAAGAAATAGAGTTAATTTTCATTAAAATAAATTCCAAAAAACAATTAGTATGAAATAGAGGAAAATATTACAATAACATGAGAAATTCAAAAATAAATGGAGTAGAATAAACTAATATTTCTTATTATAAACTGAGCTAAAAATTTCTACAATAAAAATTCAAGAAAAAAATCCCAATGAAAATGAGATATAAATATAAACCCTTATCACCTAGGTAAAATTTGAATCATAAACTTGTATAAATTAAGAAGGTGAATTTTAACATAATATATAATTTAGTATGAAGAATTACTTTAATAGTATGAAAAGGTGTATTCTACAAAACATTTAAAATATATTATGTGCATAAAAGAACATGTATCTCAAAAAATTGAGTTTGAGAAAAAACACTTACCTTTATCCTGAATCGTCACATACATTTTTTAAAGGTTGGGGCTAAAACCTCATTTTATTATTTAAAGCAATGACATCTTTAGACTGTGTAGAGGGAGACCTATTACATACCCCGAAGTCCCAAGTCCAAGTGGCCGGAATAATAGGCTTGAAAGCCCATTTTTTGGCCCAAAGGGCCCCTCGTTGAATAGTACTGCTATAGTACCCAGGCTGCTACAATACCTGCTATAGTACCGCCACTACAGTTCCTACTATAACGCCTCCACTGGTATAGTACCGTCGCCACTAAAGTTCTTCCACTACTAAAATGCTACTATAGTCTGCTACTGTTCTGCTATAGTAAACATAAATTATTCCCTACCCGGATTTGATCCTGGGATTTTTTTATGCCAAGCGGGAGCCTATGCCACTAGGGTACAGGCTCGTTGACACAAATTGTTATTTATCTTTTTAATTAATAAAATAATGTTATAATTTTATTTTATTAATAAACTTTTTCATGTTTACAATTAAAATTATTTTACTTTTTACCATTGTATATTCAATTACATAACCAACTAAATTCACATCAGGTGTTTTAATTATAAATGACTCATATATCAAAAATCACATTTGTCAGTTCAATATGGTTAAAGAGATTATTATTTAATCATATAAATAATTTGAATAATTAAATATTTATTAATTTGAAAAATATATTATAATTTTTAAACCAACTAGGGAATATGGTAATGAAAAATTAACTACGCTCCAATTATTGAGATTATAGGTCATACATACCCATCAGTAATGAATCATTTTTTAGACGTATATGATGGAATGAAGGTACCTGTTATTTTTTCATTACATGATTATAATTATATAATAAATATTATATTATTCCAATAAAAAACTTACTCATAAAATCCATGTAATGTGGTAATAATAATGTAACACATCACCTCGCTTGGAGGTAGTATGTCTTCCACATGGATGATCTTATCGTATTCTATATGGAATGGAATGTAAGAAGTTATATGTCATATTATAATTGAAAAAATATTAATTATATCATAAATATAATATATTAAAATTATATATATAATTATATCCAACTTATATTTGTGGTGATGAAAAACGATTTACATCGGTTCATGTGGTTGTAGTACGATGTACACACGATTGATAGTTTTGTTTCTCATTTAATGGAGGAGAAGATTAATGTAGGTAATTTATTTAAAATAAAAACATATAATTTTATCAATAATAATGATTTTATTATACCCAAATGTTTTAATAATAATTTTAGGAGGACGAAGATGAAATAAAATTAAATGCTCGGAAAAATATGCTACCTATTATTCCGACAACATTAAAATGTTTTACAGCAAATCCACTATAAGATGTATATATGATCCAAAAAATAAAATTTGGATGAGGGAAGATGACTAATTATGTTATTAGGGTATTTATGGTCCTAAAAATTTGTTTTGGAGCTGTGTAAAATATAGGATATGTGGTATTCTTTTATAAGAGGCGGAGAGGCCACACATGGAATTTTTGAAAAGAAAAAATTCCACCCACACTTTTCTCATGTAAAATGTCTTGAAAATGGAAAATTTCTCGATTCATTGAATATATAAGGTATAAATATGACCATTACATAATAATTATAAATTTTTTGGTCATTTTTAACACTGTTGTTTTAGTTTAACCCCTAGGTAAGCATGTTTTTTACTTAACTGTGGTACATAATTTTTACTATTTTCAATATAAATAATGGAAAAATTATATTAAAATTATTAGATAATTTATATTATTCTAAATATAGATATGGATTCCATTTTCCAAAAATAAACTCACATAAGTGAAGTAACTAAACATAAAATTAAACCACAAATTTGTTGAAAAAATAGTGTTTCTAAAGAAAAACATTTAAAAGTTTGAAAATATTTACATCAAAATTCAATATAAAATTGAATATAATGGCCTAATTTTTTAAAATTATATTTTAAATTATCTAATTTTACATAAAAACCAATTTAAAAAATATTTTAACTTCATAAATAATTTAAATGAAAATGATGTTTTAAATTAAAATAAATATTTTTCTTTATTCATCTAAATATTAATATTTTCATAAAAGTATAAAAAAACCAAAAGATAAATTTAAAATTTAAAATTTTAAAATGAGTTTTATATTTTAAAATAATTGTTTTTAAAATTTATAAAATGAAATTTTAAATTATGTACACAAGGTGTGACTAATCTGCCTTTTAGAAACATATATTGTTTCATAAACAATTTATTTTTTAAACTAAGAGTTCATATTATATTTTTATTTTGAATATTACCATTGAATTTATATAATAAAAGTGTAATAATTATAATGTTCATAAAATATTTATTATTATTAATACCCACAAAATTAACTAATTTGTTATAATGGTTTTGTTTAAATAATATTATTTTAATAGATCATCGTGCTTCACTTAAATTTTGTGTTGTTTGTATCAAAATCTATCAGTGATATTTAAATTATTTATAAATATATATATTATAATGTCTAGAGGTGGTATATTTTCTTATATTCATGGTGTTTTTTTTTCATATACATGATCGAACATGATATTCCACTTTTACAATCATTAAGTGTTACAATACACCACTCTTAAATAAATTGTGTCCTACAAATTTAATCTGGACCCTTAGTTGTCAACGTTTTGACATTTGAAAATTTCCTTCTAGAAATCCCACATCCACAGAAGGGTTAATAAAATATCATCTTGAAAAGAGATAATGTTAAATATGAAGGTCATCCAAAATGAACAATTACTAGGTTTCTATATAAGAGAACATAATTGGGAAATAAAAACATGGACTTTGGAGAGAATAATAATTCCCCTGGTTAAATAGAGAGTTATAGGGATCATCGAACTGAGGATGTTAACCAACAAAATTACATATATCTTTATTCCGTTAAAATAACATTGATTCAAAATAAATGATAATAATGGAAATTTTTTTTGTGATGAACTTTTTCCAAATGTTTATGGAATTTTTACCATCAATGTTTGGAACTTGAGAAAAAAATACTTACATTATTCCATTATATTTAATAAGAAAAATATAAAACTTTTTCTAAAAATTGAGCATTAAATATTATTTTTTAATTCCTAAATCAGTAAAATTAAATTTTAACAGATCATAAGATGCATAAAATAATAACAAGATATTACCCCTGTCTTTACTAAAACAAAAAATGTTTAGGACAAATTATCCAATATAATAAATTAATATCTATTACCATAATAATAACCCCAAAATTTTAGCACAGTACAGGAATATGAGGTATTTGCGACGGGATCACATCACAAATGAGATTTTGCGATGGAGTCCCATTGCAAATAGACCGTTGTGGAAAACAGTGTCACAAATAGTATTTTTTTCTATAGGCCGTCGCAAAAAATTCTATTTGTGATGAGAAATCATCCCTTCAAAAATAGGTTTTCGATTATATAGATTTTATATATACAAACCTATTGCGATGGTCCTGTCATAAATAAGTATTTTTGACGGTCCAACATTCCCATCGCAAATACTAGTTTACAAAACATATAAAGTATTTGTGATGGGGTCCTGTAACAAAAGGACCCATCGTAAATAATTAATAAAATAAAAAAATATATTCAATAAAATTATGATAAATTAATACTGGAAAATAATAATAATAATACTATTAATATAAATAATAAAATATTATATAATAATAATACTAATATCAATAATATAAGAAAATTTATTATTATAATATTAATAATAAAATCATACCAATATTATATTAATGTTATCATTATTATTAATATTTAATAAAAAATATTATTAATATTATTAAAATTATAAAAAAATTATAAAATATTACAATTCACAATATTCTATAAAAATATATAAAATATAAAAAATAATATTATTATTATTAGTAAAAAATAAACATTAAAAAAATATTACTAATAATAAATAATAAAATATAAATAATAAAATATAAATAATTAAATATAAATTATAAAATACAAATTATAAAATAATAAAATAATAAAATTTTAAAAAAAATAAAATAAAAAATAAATTTTGAAATATTCACACTAATATAAAAGACATAATGTGTAAATGGCTAATATTATAATAAATTTGAATTCAAATGTTTTTAACATCAAAAAATGTCACTAGGGGGGATAGTCTTTTGGAGGAGGTGGAGGAGCTAGAGGAGATGGTGGAGGAAACTCTATCCCTAAACTACGAGTTATATTGTGCATGTTCTCTATCTGTTCGTGATGTTACTGCTGCCATCGATGCGTCTCCTTCTCATGCTTCCACTATTGCTACTGACACATCTCTTCATATTGGTTACACAAACTCTCTTTAAGATAACTCTAAGCATGAAGCTGCTCGTAATACTGTGAGCCAAAAAATGATTCCACTCGACAAGTTCCTCTTGAGATGGATGCCGACATCGTAATAGTAGCATAATAATTCCCATGACTCAAATGAGAGTTGATGCCAAATACATATCCCTTTTCGAAGCCGTACTGGGTAGCCTCCATCCATGCCGCTTTATCAAAATAGTGGGCACTAATCTGATCAGCTGTCTCGGCCTGACTCTCAGCATGTGTCTGAGTGGTCAGGGCCTCATATTACTCCATCAGTTCAAATTGGAAATTAAAATAGTGAAAATAAATTTTGAAGAATATTTTCAAACATAAAATAATAATACTGACCACAATCTGATCCTAGTGATCACCTCTAATCTCTCCAGTGGATGGATTACTGTACATCCTTCGATAAACATCGTAGTCCATAATATTGGGCTGCTCGACTTCCTATATGAATATAAATAAAAAGGATTGTATTAAAAGTTTTAAAAAATATTTAAAAATAGTACTTTCCAGATTCTCTCTATGTATACTCAATGTACGACTACTGACGCGATGTGTCACCTCCTGTATCCCCTGATTCTATTAGCCCAATAAAGATCTCCTCTGAAATCCACCACCCAACCAGTGTGAATGTAATCCATCCCAAATGTGATATGAATTTTACTCTAGTTGGTGGGCTCTATATGACTCATTAAATAGTTCCACTACTACTTTCTTCATGGACATCCTTCTCAAATTGTGAAAAAACTGACGGAAACAGTCACACATAGACACCTCCCATGCCACGTGGATAACATCACACATGATATCTAAAAAGGACAATTTTAAACTTCCTTGTTTCATATTTTTCTACAAAATATAATATCATTAATATTTTGGAATAATTTGAAATAAGAAAAACACATCAAAAATAGAATATAAATAATTACAGCTACTTCTAACTAAATACCACTAATTACGGGTGACAGAATTTCCAGTGTATTGGAAGCTATTCTTTTGTCTGATGGCTCATTTACATGATATTTTATCACATTGAAATCACATTGAGGAATCTTCTCAGAGATACACATAGTCATTCCCATGCATATGAGAATGCATAAGCGTACCATCGACCCGATTCTATATTGTGATTCTAGTGTGAGAAAGATGCAAGTAAATGAGTCGTCAACTAAAAGATCCCCCTTTTCATCATTTAATCATCTTCTTGCAACTTCCACAACCTAAAAACATTAAGGAAAATGTGGTCCAACAAATTTATATCCAATCTCATGCATACGAGATAGGATATGCATACATAGAAACATGTTTTTGTAAATGTTTTGAGACTGTGAGAGTTAAAAGGATAAGAGTCATTGAGAAAATGGAGTGTCCCCAATACACTAGAAATAGTGCCATGTTCTTACAATTTATTACAACTATCCCTATTTGTTACTAATTATTTCTAAATATTTCTAATTATTTCTATTTATTACAAATTATTTTGAATTATCCCAATTTATTACTAATTATTTCTAATTATCCCAATTTATTTCTAATTATTGCTAATTATTACTAATTACTATTAATTATTACAAATTATTAGAAATTATAACTAATTAATACTAATTAATTATATGTTTACTAATTATTACTAATTATTACTAATTAATACTAATTATCACTAATTATCACTAATTATCACTAATTAATACTAATTAATAATAATTATTACTAATTAATACTAATTACTACTAATTAATACAAATTAATAATAATTAATAGTAATTAATAGTAATTAATAGTAATTAATAGTAATTAATATTAATTAATAGTAATTAATACCAATTAATACCAATTAATATGAAATAATAAGAATTATTTCTAATTATTACTAATTATTACTAATTATTTCTAATTATTATTATTATTACTAATTATTAATAATTATTACTATTTATTACTAATTATTACTAATTTATACTTCTTATCACAAATTATTACTAATTATAATTAATTATTACTAAATATTACTAATTACTACTAATTATTACTAATTACTACTAATTATTACTAAATACTACTAATTAGTACTAATTTTTACTAATTTTTACTAATTTTTTCAAATTTTTTCTACTTATTAATAATTTTTACTAATTTTTATTAACGATTACTAATCATTACTAATTATTACAAATTATTACAAATTTTTACTAATTATTAGTATTTAGTACAAATTATTAGTATTTATTAGTATTTATTAGTATTTATTAGTATTTACTCGTATTTATTCATATGTATTCCTATTGATTTGTATCTATTTCTAATTAATTCTAATTATTGCTAATTATTTATAATTATGGCCAATTATTCCTAATTATACCTAATTAATGCTAATCATTTTAGTTATTACTAATTTTTACTGGTTTTTAAAAATAATTACTAATTAATACTGATTAATAACAATTATTAGTAATTAATACTAATTAATATTAATTATTATTAATTATAAATAATTATCAATATTTATTACTATTTATTCCTAATTACTAGTATTTATTAGTATTTATTACTAATTATTTTTAATTATTGCTAATTATTGCCAATTATTTACTAATTAATACTAACTATTAATAATTATTACTCATTTTTACTATTTTCTACTAATTATTACTATTTATAACTATTTATAACTATTTATTACTTCTTATTAGTAATTATTTGTAATTATTTGTAATATTTAGTAATTATTATTATTTATTAGAATTTATTACTAGTTATTAGAATTTATTAGTATTTATTACTAATTATTTGTATTTATTAGTATTTATTACTAATTATTAGTATTTATTAGTATATATTACTAATTATGTGCATTTATTACAATTTTTTTCTAATTATTATTATTTATTTCTAAATATTACTAATTAAAGCTAATTATTACTAATTATCATTAATTACTATTAATTAATGCATATTACCACAAATTACCGCTACTAATTACTAATTGCCGCAAATTATTCACATTCATTACAAATTATCGTTAATAATTCCTAATTACAACTAATTATTAATAATTAGAACTACAAATTTAAATTAGTTATCACAAACAAATACTGATGATATAAACATTCTAAATATAATTTATTTACAACTAATTAAAAATAATTTAAATTAATATAAAAAATGAAATAAATATTAAATTAATAAGACATAAATACCTTTAAACATGATGTTTTATAAGTGTAGAAGACTTCAAAACTTGTTCATAAAAAATTTAACTCAGGGAAATTTTAACTCTAAAATTAGAGTTTAGTGAGAGAGAGAAAGGAGTAATTGAGATGAAGAATGAAAAAAATGGATGGGGGTTTATATAGGTTATATTATTTGGGATGGTACTATTTGGACGGGACCCCGTTGCAATTAATACAATTTACGACGAGACCCATCGCAAATACCTTCGGTTGTATTAATTACTGTCGGCGGTTAATAGGCTAATTGTGACATAGGCACATCCCGTCACAAATAGTATTTACTGCCACTGGGTATTTGTGACGGGGAGCCCCCTTTCACAAATACCCTTCTCGCTATTTGGCACGCAAACCACGCCAAATCTTTTGCGACGTGACCCCTAATCCTATCGCAAAAAAAAAACTAATTATTTTCGGCGAGATTGGTGTACCCGTTGCAAATAACATGTCGCAAAATGTCATTTTCCCATAATGTAATAATTCTATAAGTTTCTATCATTTATAATCATTAGATTATATCTCCAAAAATAAAATAGAATTACTCCAAAGTAATATTTTAAACTAAACCTAAAGGATACATATACATCAACCTAATAAGATTTCTCCCAAAATATCATATATTACCCCATTAATATTTTATCATCAAAATTTTTATTCATCAAATAATTTAAGTAAAAATAATTTTAAACAAACAAAAACATTGCATAGGTTAGTAGTAAGAATTGTGCCCTTATCACCCTTCAGTTGTGGGTTCAAACCCCTCGGCCTTACCGTATGTGATGGGTTGTCACCTGACTTTCGGGTTGACCTTTTCTAAAACTATTGAAAAACACATGTGATAAGAATATTCATAGTTCTCCATGATACTAACACATTCTCAAGATTTTGTAGAAAAACATCAAAAATACATTATTCATTAACTCAATTCTGTTAATAACTAGGTTTTCCTATAATACTCATTCTTCTCTAAAAATTAAACTAATTATTTCATCATCATTCATATCTCTAGGATTATATTTTTCTAAATTCTGTGTTTTTTCATAGATTTCCACCTTAACAATAATAACATTTATAGCTGATTAGTTTTATTGAACATATTCTTAAAAATAATTAATTCAAAAGATTTATATAACTATAATTATTTATATCATGATTCACATAATTCTTGAATTCAATCACATAAATATTTCAATAATCCTACTTTATTCCTGAATCATTAACTACGATTTATCATCTTATTCATCGATACCTCATTATATGAATTTTTCATTTTTGTATTATCATCACCATCAATAACAAAACCATTAATCATACAACCATGTTGATCTTCTTCTTGGGAATCCTCCATAGTCCTTTGATATTAGTAATTCCCATACTCTCCAGATTTAAAACATTCAATGATAAATGATGCCCAAGAGAGGTCATTATTATGACCCATTACGTCAACCAATAATTTTATTTTTACCCATCAATTACATACATTGGGACCTTCTTTTACACACCCAAAACATCATCATATTTTTCTATTATATTCAATTGGGCGTTTCATCTATCATTGTCTACATATAAGAAATTAATCTTCTTTCCTCAATGGTTTCCACCACCTGAGAACACAGTGAACTCTATAATTCTATCCTTTAGTGAGTCAAACAGTTGGTTATAGTGCATGCTGATAATAATATATTATGATCAATGATTATGAGTGACAAAATATCCTTCAATATATTCATCATACCATTTATAGTGTCATCAACACACTATATAACCCATTCATTGTTAACCTAGTTCTTTCTATTTTCCCACATTTACTAAAACCATAAAGCATAGTCTGAGTAATAATATTCTTAATGGGAAACAAATTAATCATGAAAAATTCTATATATGATGAAATATCCCAATGTTTTATTAAATATTTTATTTAAAATTTATTTTAATTCACTTATTTCTTTCATTTTAAGAACTTCATAGTTTAGCCTGTGTTGTATGAAACAACATGTTTATTTTTTATTTCATGAATCTTTGAGTTTCTTTGATATCTTGTGTTACATGAAAGGTCAAGTATTAACATACATAAATATACTATAAATACTATTAAAGTTATCATCTCATCATTTTAATTACAAGAAATAATAATATTAACTAAATAATTGAAATATGGTTTACAAAAGTTTATATACTTAATTATTTAGTAACCAATAAAATATAAATAGTAATAAAAACCAATTGAATATAAAGAATATTTTTTTTTGAGAATCCTTATATGCCAAAAAAGAAATATTATCATAATAAATTAAATTAATAACTATTAGAAAATTATATTAAATAAATTTTTATGTCATGTATTCAATGAAATGTTTTTAAAAACATCAAATAAATTTTATAGGCACAAAATTAAAAGCATACAAAAGTTGTATTTTTTGAATAAGGCAATTTTACCACCTTTTAAAGGAAGTCATATTTTAAAACTAAATTGATAAACTTTTAAAAATTATATTTTTATAAATAAACTTATTATTTTAAATATAAATGAAAAAATTATCTTCAGGATATTTTTTTGAATTTTTTTGAGAATTTCTCTTTTCTGATTAAGAGGGAAACTACTGAATTTTAATTCACTATTAACTATTCTTATATATAATTAGTAATTTTAAATTATAATTTGAATGGGATTAAAATCGGAATTAGATAAATTTTAAATAAATTAATCATCGATATTTGGATTCATTTTTACAATTATTTTGGAAATAATAACCTAGTAAACTCTGTAATATATTTTACTTTAAAACTCCGCTTTCTTGTTCCATATGCAGGATTATTTTAAAATTATATTAGAAAAAATCTGTGAATTGGATTTTAAAAATTGAATTATATATATCTTTTATGAATAATTTATAATTAATATTAATGTAAAGATAGTATTTTCACTAATATTTGTGGATGAAATTAAAATTAATTACAACGATTAAGGTAAAAATTTGTTTACTTAGTGGTGGAACTTTAATATTATGAAGATAAATGACATATAAACTAGAAAAAAAATCCTTTTTATATAAATATTTAGACCATATCCCCTATTTCAGATTTGATGTATCTTTATTGGAGACACATTATGTAAGGGAGACCTCCAAATAGTGTTCTTGTTTTGGTGTTTATAAGAATTTCACTCTTCCTCCATTATAAAAGGGTATTCACTCTTTCCCATTATAAACACCGGTAAAGACTTTTGGTTCATCCAAAACCTAGAACAATAACTTCCCAAACCCATCCCCACATTCTATAATATGTTTTTTTTATGGAAATCAAAGCATGTATGGATTGTGGTGCAAACCAAAACGAGATACCCAATGAAGAGTTAACATTCGTCAATGTGCATTTTTTTATCTTTTCTTATCCACCTCCTTAATTTATTCTAAAATATGATTATATAATAACTAATGTGTCCTAAATATAATTAAAATAATTTATTTTATGGTTATTACATATACCAAAACACATTTCATTCAAAATGGGTTATGAAATAACTGTTTACGTGTATGGTGGACTACCGCCACACGAAACGATGTCTTTCATTTTCCCAATACCTCAAATCATGGTAGGAAATAATAATGGAAATTGTTTATATTTATTATATATGTGATATTAATAACATAATTATACCTATTCGTTCCATATATCATGTACACCCTTTTGTAGTCTATACCATAAGGGAGATGATATTGTCACTCGTCTGTACATAGGACTACCGCGTCACAAAGCGATGTGAAGCGTTTTTCACTAACAAGTTTCATGGAAGGTAATAAGGGTTACTATAATTAATATATATGATATAAATGAAAACAATTATTATATTAATTACATAATTATCATTCGTAATGTAAAATATGAGATTTTCTTTATTACCTCTTGACGCACTGAAAAGTGATAGCATTATTCTTCGATTTGTGGACTACCGCCTCCTCGATGCAATGTGATTCCTTTTACATCACAAGATTGATATTTATATAATATATATAAATAAATATCATCGTATATATTATATAATCATCATTATATAATGATAAATTTTACTTAACCTCTTTTCATAATGATAACTAAAAAATATGAATGTCACTCTTGCGTTTGTACGACATATCTTCTCACGGATTGTAACATTGGTTAATTTCTCATAACCATCTTCCATGATTTTTTTTAAAATCATTTATTTATAAATATGATTATTATTTAATTATTATTATACTATATATGTTTAAATAATAACCACCTTGACCATAGTCAACCCACATAAGTTAGTTTTGATTCATAAACTGAATATGGTGAAAACATCCCACTTAAACCTAATTGACTATGTAATTATATATAATGTTTATAACTGAAATAAAAGTAATAATAAACTTTTAAAAGTTTTTAATTCATGTAAATAATGAACATACATTTTATATTCTACAAGATAAAGAACAACTTTGATGAATTGGAATCAAGATAAGGGTTTTCTTCGTCTCAAGTTTATTTCATTAAGATACATTCCATAGTCACCATTTATTTTTTTTGTGGGGTGTATATACATCCCATAAATTTATTTTATGTTTCATATCTATAAAATTTATGGTTATTTAAATATCCATTAGATAAAATCATTTTATGGGTTTTACATTTTAAAAGTTTCCAAAGCGATAATGTATTTTCATCATTATTTTCCATCTTTTAGAATTATATCATGTTATGTTCCTATATTATTTTATAAGGGGTGTATGAATCCAATTTTATGTGTTATAAAATGAATATCTATAGCTTTATGATATTAAAATATTCATTTAATTCCATTATTGTTATTATGAATTATTTTTCCCAAGTGGTAAGAGACTTTTATTACAATCTCATTAATTATCAGGATTATGTGTAATTAAATCTTCGATGTTGAAATCTTATAATTATTTTGAATTATATTACCATATATATATATTAATATTATTTTCATATAATTATACCATTTTTTCATTATTTTTTAATAATAATAATTCGGTAATTATTTTTACAATAATTCAAATTTATTTCTCTATTTGGCTAGAATTCTATTTTCTTCCAAAACAATGTTTTCTAAAAAAGTATTAATTTTTTTTAAAAATTTAAAATTACTTATTAATGAACATTTCGCCAAATTTTTACCTTTTTAAAAAGTTGTTTTCAAATTAATTTTCTTGTCACTTTCCGATCAAGGCACTATTCATACATTTTTATTGTGTAAATGGAATATTCTTTATGACATGTATGAAAATACCCCTATATAAAAATCATGTAATTGAGGATTACTTTTAAATATTACAATGTTAATTTAAAAAAAATGTTTTCTTAATAATCGATAATTTATTAGTTTATAAAAATTATTTCTAAAGAAAAGGATTTAAAAATGATTAAGGTTGTAATGAATTGATTTTCAAAATAAAAAGTATATTTTCCCCAAAATGTTTTAAGGATATTTTAATGGTATTTACATTGATTAAAATAAAAAACCCCTATTGTTACTTATCCAACAATAGGGATATTTTGTATTCATAGTATCTTTTCTTTTCTTTTAATGGATTATGTTTATTTCAAAGAGATTATAATGAAACCCTTTTCTTTTCCACTTGTTAATCATGTTTCAAAGATATCATAATGAAACTCGTTCCTTTTACATGGGATAATCATGCTTCAAAGTGATTTAAAATGAAACCATTTCATCTCCATTGGTAAATAATGTTATATAATAATATTTATTGTTTCTATGTGTTTTATGATGAAATCACTATGTAATTTATTCATGTTTTTTTGACATGGATATTATATGAAAGATGTGAGCCCGATAAACCATATATAAAGGTTTGATCACCATTATAGCTCTTGTGTAAGATTTAAATTGCTTATAGGAAGGGTTAATCCCCATTATAGCTCATTAAAAAAATATGGTATCCCAATATAGCTTAAATGAAGGGTTCATCCACCATTATAGACCAGAAGTGAGCCTGATATAGCATATATGAAGGGTGATCCCCATTATGGCTCTCCAATGCAATGAGTAATGATTATGTTCTCCATAGAATTTTATTATAAGTTTTTAATTTTCTTTTTCAAAATTTTAAGGGTTTCTGATGGGTTTTGTAATGGTTTTGTAAGGGTTCTTAGAGATGATGTTCCAGGATACCAATATGTTTTTATATATTCATGCTATGGGTGTATGATTCTTAACTTAATCATGATTGTATCACGTGGAACAAGATTATTGATTATTATGAAAATTTTATTTGTTAATTCCTTATGCCATGTTTCTATGTTTTATGATCCAAGAATTGATGGGTGTGGATATTCATATATTATTCACATGCACTTTGATTTTTTCATCATACAATTATGATATTCTTATTAACACTGTTGAAATTAAATTATTAATGGTTACTTTTTTTATTACCGAGAATTTGAGGTCCCCCTTTTTATATTTTTTCCCCAGGTTATAAAGAATGAGTTTTAACGATTTATGTCTATTAAGGATTTTACAAGGTCGATGTTGATGAACTTATGTGAAATGTGAAAAATGTGTTAAATGGGACCGATCTTCATTTGAATATTTGTCAATAGTTTATAACGGAGTTTGTAAAAATTTAATAAAACTATAAAATAAGAAATTTACATAATAATATAAGTGATCTATGTTTTATATTTATTTTTTTATATTTTGGATGCAAACATTTTGGTCACAAGAATCTTCATCGTAGATAGAAATGTAATCGGATCTATGTGTACGATATTTTGGCTATTCTAATTTTTTTTTCAAATGTCAGTTTAGAAAATTTTGGAAATTAGGATGTTTTAATATGATTTTAACATAATATTTATGTATGTATTCATAGGATTATATGATTCAGAATTTTCAAAAGATTAATTTCCTAGAAACCCCTCCAGGTTTTAAGGGATGAGATATTAAAGTGGATAATGAAATTTTTGGAGATGTTTTATTGGGTTGGATTATTTTGAAACCCTATGATCACCGTGATGTGTTTTTATGAAGGAATTATTTTTCAAGATTGATGAAAAGAAGAGGGTAAACCTATATGCTAGGTGGAAAATCCTCAGATCCGGTTAGACCATGGGGCTTGAACCCATTACAAAAAATGGTAAGGGTTTTGTGCCTACCACTTGGCTCTGTGATTCCTAGTTTAGTTTGAAATTAATTTTCAGTTAATGTTAATATTATTTCATAAGAAAATCACATATTTTTGAGGAATATTTGTTTATTTATTTTGGGAGAATATATGATAAATTTATTTTACTTATTGGATTTCTAACTTAATAAAAAAATGTTTGAAGAAATATAAGGATAATAATTTATTGAATTTTTTGTTTTGAACATGGTGTATTAATTTTTAGGATTAATGTATCGTACCACAGTTTAATTATTTTGTGAATTATCTTACCATTCTATATCCATTTTGGTTTTGTTTAATGATTAAATAAATTTATAATAACATTATTATCCCTCTTATGGTTATGTGGCCTTCAAAAGATGATTTTAGTTCTTTATGAATTACAAATTCATACTGAGTACAAACAATCTGGAGAAAAATATGTGATTTTCAAAGAATTTTATTAACAGATGAAATTATACTCATCAATTCAGAATATTTCCATATTCTCATATTCTATATCGTAAGATAATTCCTTAACTCTATGAAAAGGCACTTGAATTTTTTTTATCCTATTACCTTTATTTCTGATGAATCAATATCCTTTTGATCGTCACCAATTTATGATTTTTAGGCTCTTGACTTTCCATTGATCGTTAACTTACTTGTGATCAATGACCTGAATCACTCTCTATAAGTATTTATTCTTTTCTTTCATTACCCCATATGTTCTACAATGTCGAAACATAGATATACGTTACCTCAAGTAAACTTTATGTTTCCCACTTTCCCTTTTAATGGTATTTTTTATTTATTTCTCATGAGGGTTTCAATAAATGAATTATTAAAAATTAAATCTTATGATAAAAATGATGAATATTGAGGGTGAAATTAATTTTAAGGAAGGGTAATATGTAACATCATGCACTAGTGGAAAATGTACCTATCCCCACGGTTTTCTCCAAAACCGTGGGGATAGACCCCCCCTATACCCACGGTTTTGGAAAACCGTGGGTATAGGTGACTTTTCACGACCTATACCCACGGTTTGCCAAAACCGTGGGTATAGGGGGTGTCTATCCCCACGGTTTCCCAAAACCGTGGGTATAGGGGTCTCTATCCCCACGGTTTTCCCCAAAACCGTGGGGATAGGTCTGGGATAAAATACCTATACCCACGGTTATGAAAAACCATGGGTATAGGTCAATTTTGTGTGCGTGGGAAATTTTTTTTCCCGCGGGAAGGAATTTTTTTTTGGCGGGAACCCTATACCCACGGTTCTTCCCTCTATACCCACGGTTTTTATAACTATATCTAACTAAATATATATATATATACATATATGTGAAGTTAGGGTAGTGGTTAGATGCGGTGTTTGCAGCGAAGAGGTTGCGGGATCAAAACTCGGCGGCCGCATTATTTTAGGACCTATACCCACGGTTTTGAAACCGTGGGCAAAAGCCGTCGACACCGTGGAAATTGTCTATGTTTCGGTGACATGGTGGCAGGACACCTATACCCACGGTTTTCCAAAACCGTGGGTAGAGGCTGGGGACCTATACCGACGCCGTTCCAGACCACGGTTCCCAAAACCGTGGGTATAGGCTATCCCCACGGTTTTGGGGGCTATACCCACGGTTTTGAACCGTGCGTATAGGCTGTTTTTCCAGTAGTGATGAGATTTTATGAAATATCTTCTTCCTAACTTATTTAAATTATTTGGTACGATTTGATACACAAAATGAATAGTTATTTTGTGTTATACACAATAAAATTTTTATCTTTCATTGCACATATCATCATGTTTTGTTGATATATTGCGTTACACGTAAGGTTTTGTCATACCAAAAGACAATATAATACTAATATTATCATAGTTATCCCCAAGCAGTTGGAATTGTGGGAATGAATAAGATTAAATAAATTGTAAAAATATGGTTTATAAATGTTTATATAATTAACAATTTTGTTACAAATTAATTATAAATAAAACATAAAAACCAATTGAATATAAATGATGTGTTTTTATGAACAACTTTTTTTATGCAAAAAAATGAATTTTATCTTATTTAATTTAATTATTAAATATTATTGAATTATCTTAATGAAATTTAATTTTCATATATAAAATAATTTTTTTAATACATTCAGTATGTTTCATAGGCATAAAATTTTAAAAAATCCTTGTTTAAGTATAATAAAATTTAATTTTCTAAATAGTGGGTTTTCCGCCATTTAATGGAATATTTTTTTGAAAATAAAAATTTGAAACTAAAATAAATTTAATTTTAAAAAATAAAATTATTATTTGAAATTGATATTTAAAATACTTCTTAGTGTGAGTTCTTGGTACTTTTCTGAGACGTTTTCATTTTTCGATGAATAACTTAAAATAGTGAATTTTTATATAAACAATTTATATTATTAAATGATATTTTGAATAGGTTATAAAGTTAAATTACCTAAATTTTATAAATATTAATGCAAATTAGGAAATTTTAATAATTTTTATATTTACTTTGGATATAAGAACTTAGTAAACATCTGAACATTTTAACATAAAAACACGCTTTCTCGTTCTATCTGCAAGATTAATATTATTTTAAATCATTCCACTTTCATGAGTTGGATTAGGAAAAATGGATTCCATAGTTTTTAATCTGTATAGTTGATAATTTATATTATGTTAAACTATGTTTTTCTTCCAAAAATTATTATTGAAATAAATTAAAATTAGATACAATAAGTAATGTAAAAATTAGTTTACTTAGCAGTTCAACTTTATTCACAAGGGAATAAATGACCTATAAAATTGTCCAAAACCCATTTTCTAGAAATATTTAAACCATATACCCACTTTTATCAAATATTGTTAATTATTTCATAACCATGATTTAATGGAGATCTCCCAATACTGTTATCTTTTTTGTATTTACAAGAATGTCAATCCTTCTCCATTATAAAAGTACATTCACTCTTCCTCATTCTAAACATCTCTGAAGGATTATAGAACATCGAAAACATTCCAAAATTACTATACAATGTCCCTAAACTCATCCTAGAAGACTTTATTTATGTAAATAAAATCATGTAAGGATTTTTATATAATAAAAAAAATGTTTACCAAAGAAGAGGTATTGATTATCAATGTGTGATTTTGTTTTATTTCCATCTCCACCTCCTTGAATTATTCTTATAAAAATATTATATAATAATATTACTATCTTAAATATACTAATATTTTGTTATTTTAAGAATAAAACCTACAACAACACACACTTCCTTCAATTGGGTTTGAAAATCATTGTCCGTGTGTACATTAGACTGCCGCCTTGCGAAATGATGTCATTCGTTTTTAAAATACCTCCTCTCATGATTGTAAATAATGTTAGAAATAGTGTTTATATATGATATTTATGAGATTTAATACAAAATTATACATATTTATTCAGTATATTATATACACTGTGTTACATTCAATTTCATAGGTGAAACAATAACTTTATTTATGTGTACGAAAAACTACCACCTTGCGAGGTGAGGTGATTCCTTTTTCACTAAAGTTTTACATAGTAAGTAATAAGGTTAACTATAATTAATATATATTATATAAATGAATGAATTATATTATTTATTAAATATTTATAATTCATAAATTATAATAGAAAATTTTCATTGTTACTATTTTAAATATTGAAAATCTGATAACGTTATTCTTGGACGTGTGGACTACCACATCCTTGAAAAATTTTGATTCTTTTTACATCACACAAATGATTTTTATAAGTATATAGAATGATATATATTATTATTTATGATATAATTATCATTCCATAAATATAAATTTTACATACCTTCTTTTAATAGTGTTCATTTAGAATATGGAATGTTACTGATGCACAAGTGTGTCCTACTACGTCCATGATTGTGACATTGGTTCATTTTTCAGAACCATCCTTGATGATTTATTTTAAAAGAATATTTTTTGTATTAATATTACTATTATTTAATAATAATTATTCTATATATATCTAAATAGTTAGTACTTTTTCCATAGTCATCCCACCTATGTCAGTTTTGACACACAAGATGAATATGGTCAAAACATCCTATATAACCTTAATTAATTAAGTAATAATATATAACCACTTTATAAGTGAAATAAATTAAATAATAAAATTTTAAAATGTTCTAATTCATTTAAATAATTATCATAAGTTTATTATTCAAGAATATAATGTACAAGCGTGACGAATCAGATAGAAGGTAAGGGTCTTTCTCATCCCACTTTTGTTTCTAGGAGATGAATGCCATATTAACCACTTCTTTTGTGGTGTATATACTTCCCAAGAATTTATCTTATGTTTAATATACATAAATTTATATAGATATAAATATCCATTCTATTAACCCTATTTCACGTGGTTTATGATTTCAATATCACCAATGTTTTAATTGATTTTTGTGACAATTTTCCTTCATTTCGACTTGTGTCATTTTATGAACTTATAATTTTTCTTGATGTGTATATACATCAATATTGAGATGTTATATCATGAATATAGTTATTTTAATTATATTCTATGTTTCATTTAATACCATCATGGTGATTATGATTCATGTTAAAAATGTTGTAAGAGTCTTTTGTTACAATATCATCGTTTATCGGGATTATGTATGATTTAGTCTCTAATATGGAAATTGTATAGTTCATATGAATTATATTATCTTCTTTTTATAAAGGTTATTATCATGTCATAGTGCATTTTTTTATCACCATGGGTACATAGAATAATTGAGATTTTTTATATGAAAATATGACTTTTCTTCTCTCTTTGGTTAGAAGTCTATTTTTTTCAAAACCATGATTTCTAAAAGAAAATTTCAGAACCATTTTAACCATCTTTAAATGAATTAATATAGAAATTTTTACCCAATTTTCCCTTTTTTTAAAATTTGTTATGCGAAATATTATTTTCACTTTCTGATCAAGGCACATTATAAACCTTTTTACCGTGCAAAAACAATTTCTTTAAATCTTGTATAGAATTACCAAGTAACATAGTTATCACTTCTTTAAACATTTATTTAAAAGTTAACAATAATATTTTTATATTAAATGTTTTCTTAATATTATGGAAATTATTGTTTTTTAAAAATTATTCTAAATAAAAAATTCAAAAATATATTACATTTTAATGAAGTTATTTTCCAAATGAAAAGTATATTTCCTTAAGAATGTTTTTAATGATATTATAAATGAATTTACATTCATAAATATCAATAAATCATGTTGTTACTTATTCTATAATGGGGAAATTTCATATTTATACCATCCTCTTTATTTCATAGATTTGATTCTGTTTATTTCATATATATTGTAATGAAACATGTTCCTTTTCTATGGGTTAGTCATTCTTCAAATAGATTATAATCAAACAAATTCATTTTACATGGGTAAATCCTGATACAAAAATACTTAAATGAATCTCATTTCTTTTACATTCATTAATAAGGTTATAAGATAATAATTACCATTTCATTGCATTTTATGATGAACGCACTATGTAATTTATTCATATTGTGCTTCTTCAAAACCATATAAAATGAGTGAGCCTGATACAACATATACGATTGGTTGAGCCCCACTCTAGCTCACAGGTTAGCCCAATATATATTATATGAAGGGTTGATCCCCATTATAGATCATGAAAAATGGGTGAGACTGATATAGTATATACAAAGTGTTGAGCCCCATTATATCTCCTCGGTGATCCCGATATATCTTATAGGAAGTGTGATTAATATTATAACTCTTCAATGGATTTGGTATTTATTATATTCTACATATAATATATTGGAAGTTTTCAAATGGTTATTAAATATATTAAGGGTTTAATTGTACTTTAAGGGTTCTAAGAGATGGTTTTATAAGATCCCAATTTGTTTTATCTATTCTTTATATGGATTTAGGATGTTTCATTTGATCATGATTGATATCACATGGAAAATGATTATTTATTCTTATGAATTTTTGTTTTGATAATTATATATTCCATGTTTCCATATTTGATGATACATGTATTAATGGGCATGAATATTCATATGTTATACTCATTCACATTGATTATCTCATGATACACTTTTGATATTCCAATTCTCACTGATAACATTCTTTTATTAATGATTAAATTTACCTTACTGACCATTTGAGCTCACCCTTTTTATTTTCACATTTTACCTTGGTTATAATTAAAGTATTTGACTGATTTATGTCTATAAATAATTTTAGAATGATGATTTTAATGACCTAATGTGAAAAAAGAAATGCTTGTTTAAATAAGGGAATTGTTCATTTGATGAATTTTAAATTATTTATGTTTTAGTTTTTCCTAATTATCTAAAACTATAGACCTAAAATGTCTTGATGAATATAAGTGACCAAATTTTATTTTTTATTTTTTAAGGTTTAGTTGGGAATATTTGGGTAAAAAAATTTAGTATCATATTCAGAAATGTAAAGATTAAAATTTTAACATTGAATCTAAGTGGGGGAGATATAGTTTTTTAAATAATATGTATATGTCAAGACACATTATTTTCAATTTAATACACCTTAGGATTTACCCGATTCATCCATGATCATCATTTGTAATGGTTCATAAAGAGTTTGTGAATTTCTATAGAATATCTCCTAGGCATTTTAAACTAGGTGTGAAGTGAGGGAAAATGAAATTCACTAGGTAATTCTAAATTTAATCCCATAATTCATTTTTTGGAGTTTTTACCCATAGATATAGTTGTTCCAAAACCCCAAAAACTTTTAGTATCCATAAAGGGATGTCATTTCTTGAATCACACTCACTGAATACACCTTTAATATTCTACGATATTTTTATGTAATTAGTCTTATCCTTAGACTTATCCATAGGGTTATATCTGAGGATTTCACATACAAGTTTCAAATTTTTAACTAAATTTTTTTAGTGATACCAATTACCGATACACATTACTTTTGTACATATCATTACATTGTTTTTAATATAAATATTTAATAACTATAACACAAATATTGTGAGGCCTAGTGTATATGGAATACTAGGATCATAATACATAAATGGGAACAAAAACAAGGAATCCATAGATTTTTTCCCTTCATTAGTGAGATCCTAATTCTATTTTAGATCATAAAACAATGTAGGATAACTTGGGTAAAACATAACTGGAAGGGGTGAGATAGAAATTCATGTAAGGGAGTACACATGATTAGGAAACATAACATGTCTGTCAAGGAAATGAAATGATATCATAAGATAAAATTAACATGAGTTATCACATTGAATAATAACATAATTAACATTGTATCATAATATCATATTAAAATAGGAAATATGGAAGTTACATATACCATGACATAATCATAAGTCAAGGATAACCACCTATACAATATCAAATGGAAGAAAAGTACCATAATGGATTTTGTTGACTCCCTAATCTCATACATGATGTCCCATGATACTATAAAATTACCCAATGTATTGAAGTTCAATCTAGATACCCCCGTTAAAAAAATTTCATAGTCAATATATTCCACATATGGGAATCCACTCATAAATAATGACATAATAATTACATATGGAATGAAATTGGTTTTCATAATCATGTCTCATATCATAATAAAATTAAATTTCAAAATTAAGGAAATTGGGAAATGAACATTATTCATGTATTAAACCATAAAAGTAAAAAATAATAACCTAGGGATATATGTTGGAGACATATATAGATAATGTATAAGAAATTCATGAAACCAGGTTAGTTGTAGATAAAGAATAGAAATAAAATAATATATTAAAATCATTCTTGGGGAAAAACATTCCACTTTGAAAATCATATATGAAAAACTATAAAACAAATAATTGAGTAAATCAAAACCATTTAAAATAAAAATATAATATTTTGATGTAATAATTACGGAAAATAGCTATCACGATAGATTAAGGTTCTATTCATGTGGAGTATGTTAAAGAAATGATTCATTTAATTTTTTTGTAATATAATTCAATAATAAATATGTTTGGTAAACAAAAGAAATATACATTTTAAGATATTTTATTATAATCCAAAAATGGGTAGAAAATACATTAACAAATAAAACTAAAAAAATTTGGAAATTTTTTTTAAAGGATATTGATTTTGAAGAAAAAGTATTTTCAAACAAAAAGAGAAATGAAGTTGTTTTTCATTAAAAAAAATTCCTCAATTATTATTAATAGAAATTAGATTTTAATGATAATATAACAATTAATGTTCACAAATAACTATAGAATAACCATATGGAAGGGTTTTATTAAAAAAAATATCAAAACATTTCATACAATAGAAAATCAATCGAAATAATCCTAATTAAAATGAGAGTGCAACGTAATACCTTATCCCTTTGGTAAATATTTATTAATAAATCCCAATGAATAAATAAAATTATTTGAAACATAAAATAACTTTAATTGGGAATTATTCCACAAATATTACATAAATTTTTGTTATATAAACCTATTAACTGAAAAAAATTTAGAAAAGAATAGGTGTCTTAGGGAGGGGAGTTTGAGATGAATCCCTTACCTCAACCCAGAATCATCATTTGTGTTATTTATCATTTAGAATAATACAATTTTTCTAAATATTAATTTTAAAAATAAAATTTTCATTTAATTATTAATATTTTTTATTTCGTACCATTTTATATTCAATTACTTATTTAATAAGTTTTTCGTTATATGTTTTAACGATAAATGACTCATATGTCCAAAATCACTTTGTTTAGTTAACTAAGGTAAAAGAGATTACTATTTAATCATATACAAAATCAAAATCCTTAATAAATATCATACATACACATAGATTATAATTTTTTAACCAACAATGAAATAATGTTTTGAAAAACCAACTACATACAATCACAGAGATGGTTGGTCGTATGCACATATGAGTTATGTTTCTATTTGTCGACAATCATGATATAAATATGTTAAGTGTTGCGTTACTTTTATAGGTTGATAATTATATATTAAATAAAATATTATTTCATTAAATACAATTTCACATTCAATTCATGTGATGCAGTAATAAAATATATTCAAATCGTTTCACGAAGCAGTAGTCTTCCACACACACTCGCAACATTACTTAGTTCTCTATAGGCAAGAAAGTAAGAAGGTATATGTGAGATGATAATTTAAAATGTATAAATATTTAATAAGTATGATATATAATAATAATATACAACATAATTTCTAGCCAGGAGAAATGATTATGGAAAATGAATTACGTCGATTCTTGAGGCAGTAGTCTATTGTACATAGTATCAATGGTTTAGAATCCATTATGAGGGAGGAGGTGATGGTTGAATGTTATTAAAATCACATAAAAAATATTATTATATATATTATATTTGGAGTATTATGTCATAATCTTTTAATTTAAGATGATTGAGATGGAAGAATAAATAAAATAAAACACTCTGTTAAAGTTGTTACTTCTTTATTAGAAAGCATCATTAGGTTTGAACCAGATGACTTGAAGCGTTTTATTTATGATGAATAAAAGTATTATTGAATTGGAAGAGGTAATTAAAAAAATTTATTTATGTTTCTAGTGGTGGGGCCATTGTTTTTATTAATTGTGGATATGAGAGGATTGTAGGAGGCCTTTTATAAGTAAGGGAGAGTAAACAATAATATGTTTTGAAATGAAATAATTCCACCCACAATATTTTCATTAAGAAAGGATAAATATTGTATGTTTTATAATATCATTAGATATGATGAAGATATGTGGGAATAAAATAGTAATTTTACATGTTTTGGGTATTTTTAACCCTCTCATTTTTATTTTAAGTTTTTGCTTAACCAGTTTTTAAATTATCCTTGGTTAATAATTTTTATTATTTTCACTATACATTATGATAAAAAATTATATTTACAATTTATGGTAATATAAATTATTATGATTAATTTTATTGAATAAAATTTTAAAAATTCTTCCCAATGAAGTGGCAGAATTACTTTTAAAATTGAGCTTATAGATTTATCGATAAAACAGTTTTTCTAATGAAAAACCTTCGAATTTTAAGAATTTTTTTGTTGTAATTCTATATGAAATTTATTATAATTACCAAAACTAAAAAAATTGTAATATAATTGATCTATTTTTTCTTTAGAACCAATTTAAAATATATTTTATCTTTGAAAATAATTTAAAGGAAAGTGAAGCTTAAAATAAAAATCAATATTTTCCAATATTCATCAACAAATTAATATATTTACAAAAATTTTAAAGATTCAGAAAAAGGTAATTTCTAAATCTAGATTTTAAGAATGAATTTAAGATTTTTAGAATACTTTTATAAACATTTTGAAAATTAATATTAATTTATGTTTACAAAGTGAGACTAAACCATTGTTTAGAGAAATACAGTTTTTTAGAAAACACTTTTTTTCAGAGGGTTCTAATTTTATTTACTATTAGTTCATAACTATTGAATTTATTTTATATTTGTGTAAAAAAATATAGTTTTCAAAATTTATTTAGTAATATTCATACCCAATAACTTAAAAATATGGTTATAATGGTCATCTGTAAATAATAATATTTTAATAGAGTATCCTGATTAGTTTAAAAAGTTTAGTGTGTGCATCAAAATCCATAAAAAATTTGAATTAATTTAAAAATAAATAAATCATAATTTCTCAAGGTGTTAGTTTTCCTCTAAGATTGGTGTTGTGTTTAAAACACACTATCAAACTTGATGTTTCTCTTCTAAAAACTCATGGTGTTATAGAATGTTTAAAATTTTAATAATGTAATGTTATTATTGGAATTTCTTTTTGCTCTAATTTGGAAAAAGTAGAGGGGTAGTGAGTATATGTTTCTATATTCCTCATCCACTCTTTTTAATAAAAAAATTTATTATTTACGTCTTTTTACCTTTTAATCTTTTTTAGTAATTTATGTTTTCCAAAGTAATTTATTTTTACCTCTGGCCAAATAATATTAATGAAAAAAATTATGATAAATTTCTTTTCCATAATTTCAAACTTCTCATTTATAATTTTTAATTCATTTTTTCATATAAAATTTATAGTGTTTTGATTTGTAAATATTATGATTATAACAATTAACATGTAAAAATAGTTTGTTAGAAAAATCATGTTTCTAATACTAGAATTTTTATGTAATCCATATTTATTAAAATTATAAATATATATTATTTGAATTGATATATAATAAAAAAAACATTGTCCTTTATGGAAATAAAAAACCAAACATAACCTTTAAAATACTATATTCAATGAAATAAATAGATTTTTTTATTAAATAACATTTTTATTTAGTTCTAAAAAATTTATTAATAAGGTTTATATCCTCAAAACATATATATTAAAAATAAAAATTATATTCTATGGATAAATATTTCTATACATAAATAATTTTTTAAGAGTACTATATTTTCATATGTAAGGATACAATCTTAAAAATCAAATTTTATGAAAAAATGATCTTTTCAACTGAAAATATACACTTTCAGAAAAATAATAATAAATTTTCTAAAAAATAAATATCAAGATAGTGAATTCCTGAATTAAATTTAATCTAAAAAATTTATATTATAGAATTTATAAATTTAGTTTCTAATAGAAAATGCATAATATTATGAAATCATGTTTCAGTTAAACAAATTTTTTATTAAACATTTCATGTATTTATTAATATTTCATCCCCATTACTGATAGAATATATGTTGATATATTGTTAAATATATAAAAAATATTTTATATCTGTTGCATTTATTCTTAAGGTAATATTAATTTTATAAAAAAAATCTTTAATAAATATAAATAAAATCATTCATTTATATTTTAAAAGTTAATTATACTTCTCCATTAACATTTAAATATTTATTTTAATTTTATATATAAATCATTGTATAATTTAAAATAAATATTTATATATAACACATAAATATATATATTTATAATATTTTAATATCAAATTTTCCATTCTTTTTGAGTTATATTATTTTAAATTTACTACCTAAAAATACACGACATTAGTATACCTATTGGATATACGACCAATGACCAAATTTTTAATAACAATATTTTCAATGACCAAATTTTGAATAACCATATTTTCAATGACCATATTAAAATGACATGTTTTTTCATATATATATTTATATTTATATAATAAATCATTTATCTATTACTCATTCACTTCAAAAGTTATAGTTATTATATCATATTATGGATTTTGAACAGTTATTTCTCCTTACATTGTGATCTTCCCCATTATATAATTATCTTGTATATTAGTGATCCTTGGAGTTGAATATTATCCAGTGGATTTCTTAGTAGAGATGATTGTATAAATTTTTATATATTTTTCCAATAGATATATACACTATTAGTAGGTGTATTTTATCCATGGTTAGTAATAATTCATGGTGTGAAAAACATATTTTAGTCTTCAATTTTTGTAGTGTCACACTTATGAATGAATAAAGTTTTAATAGTTTATTTTATACATTCTATGAGTTATTTCATAATAAATTTTATTTCCATTTGAAAAATACCTAATAATGTTGAATTGAAAACATATGTATAATAAAATAATATGCTTTCTAAAAACATAGGGTCTTACATTCACCCCGTGAGGATATTAAATAATCACTATTTTATTTACTCTAAACTATAGAATGTATGTGTGGGTATCGATAACATATTAAACAATCAAGATACAACATATAACATGCAATCTACCTTATATTATTATTCTACAAGAAGTTAATTATTTTTTATATAATTAAATTAATTATTTTTTAGTTATGAACCCCAGTATATATATAACATAATATGATATTCTTTATAATTTAAGTCTCTAAAACCCATTTGAATCCTCATTAGCTCACACCACATTGAGAATATATATTATACTAAAAATATTAGCTACTATTAACCCTCAAATGTAATAATCAGTACATCATAATTCCAAAAACATGTCATTATATATCGTAATCTCAAAAATATTATAAACATCACTGAAAAAATATAACATATTACTTTTTATATAAATAAATTGGTAATTTTAATACTATATAAATAATATTTCATAAAATAAATGAACCCTTTATTACCTCAAAATCATTCTTACATTAACATAATATTTAACTATACCTCAATTATATTTTAATGTTCTTCCCCTTCTCATGGGCTCGAGAAGGTGATGAAAGGTTACTTGGCATTAAGAGACATCTAGAAGACACCAAAGGCTATAAATATATTCCTAGGGGATTTAATAAATACGGGGGACTATTTTACTTTTAAGAATAAAACAATTAACCATACATATAATAACCAAACACGCGACTATATGTTGCATGATAACAATTAAAGGCAACTAAACATTTCATTTATCAGAATCAAACTAAAACCAAGTAACACGGAGGAAGACTACAAGAACAAAAAAACTTGAAGACAACTATAACTCCAAGGCTCCACAAGCTCCAAGCTACAACTCCTCCAAACAACCCAAGTATCATAAAGTAGTTCTAAAGATGTGTTATACTGTACCTTTTGATGTATCTCAATAGATGACATATGAAAAATCAAAAAAGTTATGATATGGGGGTGAGTAATAAAACTCATTATGTTTTCCCCAATGACTTCCCATCTCACGCCACTAAGATAGAACATGTTATCAACATTTATATAAACAATTTATTTAAAAAAATTCAAAAATAGTTTATATCAAAGCTAAGAAGTTCACATTAAAACAATTTTACAAGGAAATCACATAAAAAATTATTTAAATAATTTAACATTCTATTTTGGTGTAACAATTACATTCCACATAACCATACAACTTACCATCGATGAAACTTTGAAGAGGAAAAAATCTATGACCCTTATCCAACCAAGTAATGATGGGGGATACTTCATTCCTTTATAATTCAAAAATTCAAAAGAAAGTTTAACATGGAATATACCTGAACTGTATCCATCATAATAATGATGGGGGTGACTTCTAACCCTTATCTTTCCCTAAATCACATGAACGAACACAACTATGATGGCCCAAAAACCATGCCAATACAACCATTTCAACCATTTCAATAAAAACCTTTCTTGTATTGAAAAACATTCAAAACAAAATTAAAAACATTAAAATAAAATGATCTTATAATTGTCTTTATTATTAAACCATTTTCCACAATTCACACAAATCCACATTTTACAATCATGAAACCTAAGAACTTTCTAAACAACACTCAATTTTCCACAATTTTAAATACTTTCACCAAAGAGGGTTTCTAAAAAGAAATTCACAAACATTTCACAATTAACTAAAATCATAGAGTCCAATTTGAAACTAATCCTTCATGTTCTCAATAGATAAGTCAACTGTAAACCTAGTTGCCTCTTTTGATTTGACTAAAACGATAACCTGCATGAGAAACGTCACAAAACCATATTGAATCTCCATGAACCTTCCTTGGATCTATTACACAATTATAAACCATGAAAAATGTAATAATATTTTTCATACAATATCTAAGATCCATCCATATCAGGAATATATCAATGAAATCTATAGATATAGTGACATAGATAAAAGAAAATGCATCGCGAATGACCATGAATGATCACTAACTGCTAAAAATCAGATTCGAATCACCAAGGGAAGCCTTCGGATCAACTCCGAATCGACGGGAGAGACTTTTGTGACCTTTGGTAAGAGATAATATTGAGTGGGGGATACATATGAGATAAAAATATGGAGTTAGAGTGTAAAAAAGTGAGATCGATAAGTTTACAATATCACTTTTGACTTGTGAACAATTAGTCGCATAGTTTAGAAAACCACTCGTTAACTGTGTATTAGCCACTGCCTCAAGGGTGGACCTCACATATTCATCTCACATAGTTTCGAAACCATTTAAAAACCATGTTGAAGCCATTGTATCAAAAATATATAACCATATTTATAAAGTGGGATGTTTCTAATTGGTGGATACACTATTTGGAAAAATCATGCGCTGCCCATTTTCCTTCCCTTATTTCCCCTATCTCCCTACATATAGTTTCTTGTATGTATTTAATGGTTTTACCAAACCATAAACTGGCCATGAACCTATATAAAATCCCAAAAAACACTATAAAAGTTTACTAAACTCTTTAAAACCTCACACATATACATTATAACCATAAAAACAAAAATTAAGAGTCAATTACTTGAAATGGGGGGGGTGCTACATTCTCCCAAACATTGGCCCTTCTATCCTCAAAAAATAGAAAATCATCAGTGCTATGAAAGAGTTGTAGTTGTTTCTCTTTCATTTCCTTATCCCACTCAAATGTCACATTTTGAATCTAACCATGTTTTAATTAAACCCTAACTAGAATGATGGTTTTTAGAGGCAATAAATTTTCTCTCTTATCCATAATTTGCATCGGGATATATAACAAAAAAGCATCCAACTCTATGTCAATGTGATTCTATCTTACCACATGGTTTGGATAATGTTTATACCTTTTACAGTGAGACAAATAGAACACATTATTCACCACACTAAACCATGGTGGTAACTCCAAACGATATTCCACCTCTCCAACAAATTCTAGTTTCTCAAAAGGGTTTACATATCGAGAAGATAACATTCCCTGATTCAAAAATTATATATTTCCTAGCCTTGGAGAGATCTTTAGGAAAGCATGATCACTCAATACGAATGGATGCATCCATAGAAAATGGTCCAGATAGGATTTATAATGACTCCCAACTATCTCCATATATTTCATTGCTAACAGAATCATCTCGATAATTTCATAGAAAAGGTAATTCCCCACTATTGAAGTCTCACTTGTTTCTACCCCACAATGTGGGGAATGATAAAGAAACACATACAATACTTCAATGGTAACCATACATATCAAGGAATGATAGTATTTGTTATATGAGAAATCTTGTAATGGAACATGTTCTTCCCATGAGCCACCAAAATCCAACAAAAGATCCCACATCATTTCTTATGATGTTTGTATCATCTTTTTAGATTAGCATTCCATCTAAGGATGATATGTCATACTCATAGTTGGTTGAGTCCCAAGGGATTTCTGTATGGTTTTCTAGAAATGAGATGTAAACCTCATATCTCTATCTGATATGATCGAAACTGTTATGCCATGTATCTACCAATTATTGGATATAAATTATTTATAATTCCTTCACCTTATGAGATTCATGAATAGGGAAGAAATAAGATGAAATTATGAGTTGATCCACAATCACCCATATGGAATCATGTTTCTGAAAATTTATTGGAAGTCCGTTAACCAAATGCATATCTATCTCCTACCATTTCCACACTTGAATACATAAATACAGTAACATACCTTCCAGTCAATAACATTTTTCAATAACTTTCAAAAAAGTTATGAATCTTGAAACAAATTCATCCACCTTTCTTTTAATATCATCCCACAAAAACCGTACCTTCCAAACATTATACATATTCTGTATTCCAGAATGAATAACCCATTAGGAATGATGGTAAGCATGAAGAATTTATTACTGACAAGCCATAGGTATGCCCATATGATTTCTAAAACCAACACTAAACTCCCATCCAGCCTCCATCCCTTAATGGTCTCCCAACTATTTTTTTCTGACATCATAGACACATATTTTACATATCATAAATATTCCTCCTATACCAGCTTCACCAAATAAGGATGAAATGAAACTATAAAGAAAATTTCATCATCACCTCAACCTTAAAATTCTAGTTACATGTCGGTTAGGAACAAAATTAACTACCAATCATATAAAGATTCTTTTTCCATTAAGGATTATGTATTTCTTCTTAATGAATCTACCATCAACTTTCTTTTTCTCTGTGTATACATCAAGTGAAATTCAAAAAAAAATTAGATAATACAACCATCTTCTTTTCCTAAAATTAAAATCATGTTTTCAGAAAATATTCTTTATTCTTTTATGATTCATAAATAGAGTAAATTTTTCACAAAAGAGGTAATGAAACAATATCTTCAAAAAAATGGATGACTGCAACTAACTCTAAATCATGTGTTGGGTAGCTCTCTTCATGAACCCATAACTGCCATGATCTAAAAGAAAAAACATGGTCTCATTGTAAGAGAAAACATCCCAACCATGATCTCAAAGCATTACAGTACACCACACACAATTTTCCTGATTCTAGAAATATCAAGATAGGTGCTGATTCAAATGGAAATTTCATCTCTTGAAAAGATTACTGGAATTCCTAATTCCAATTGGAATGGTACATTCTTCTTTTTAAAAGTTTTCATAGGTTAAACTAGTCAATATAATTCATGAATAATGCATCGTTAATAAATATCTAGACCAAGAAAAAAATAAATCTCACAGAAATTATTTGGATGTTTCAAAGAGATAGTAGAATTTATCTTCTCTATATCTACTAAAACACCTCTTCCAGAAATTACATGGACAATAAGGTGTATCTCTTATATCCAATGATCACATGTTGATAATTTTGAATATAGAATATGTTTCTCAATATTCCCAACACTATCTTTATGTGTTTCTCATGCTCAAACCTTTTCATTGAATAGACCAATATGTCATCCACAAACACCACCACAAAATAATCCAGATATTGCAGAAATATCCAATTTATAAATTCAATAATGACCATTGGTGAATTTATAATACTGAAATTCACAACCTCATATTAATTATGGACATATCTACTTATCAATGATATCTTCGGAATATCGTCCTTCCATACCAGCAATTGGTGATATCCTGGTCACAAGTTAATATTACAGATTTACATATCTCCCCTTAATTGATTAACCATATCATCAATTAATGGAAGTGGATATTGACTCATTATCATAACCTGGTTAATATTACGATAATCCACATAGTTCCTTAGAGTTAAATATATATTATTTTTAAAAACAAGTCCGGTGTTACCCATGGATATGTTCTCATCTGAATGAACCCTTTCCTTTCCAGCTCTTCCAAATAGTCTTTTAATTCCCTTAATTCAGTTGGTTCTATTGAATAAGATATTAGCACTATATGACTGGTTCCTGGAATGAGATAAATCATAAACTATAGTTCCCTTACATGTTATAACCTTGATTAATTTATGAGAAAAAATCAGGACATTTTTCTATGAGTGGTGGAAAAAAAATATTCTCGATCTATTCTATCAATGCCAATGTCAATGATTCCAACATGTAAGAGACAATTCCAACTTTGGATTCCAAAAGAAACCATTGCACCTATATTTGCTTCTCTCTGTCCTCTAAATAGAAACTCGACCCTATGCTTAGTCACAAAACTAATAGTTCATATATAACAGTCTATGTGAGCCTTGAACATTGTCAATCAATACATACCTAGGATTATATCATAGTTATCCATGTCCAGTATCGAGAAGTCCCGTCATTTCCCACTCCATCAACAATTATATAAAATTAAATACACAAAAAGGCCCAAAAATTTTTTGGACCAAGAGTATTTGGATTTTTTATAATAGAGGGAATCATCTCAAGTGATAAACTAAGTAGAACAATAATAGGAGAAAAAATAAAGGAATGTGATGCACCAGTATGAAACAAAACTAGCAAAGGTATATAATTAAAAATAATTTTACCTCTCACCATAGATCTTCCAGACTGATCATCTACAATACCTTGCTCACCTCTATATTATTTCTTCATTGACGTACTTATTTCTCTATTTACTCATTGAGATTCCCCTTTTGAGGATTAATGGTATTCCTAGAATCACCATGGATGTTTTTCTGATGAGAATTTTTCTGTTTCACTCATTATGTTAAATCATATGATATCTATGACTCAAGGGTAGTTTTTCAAAAACCATACCTTGGAGAAATATGATAAAAGCATTAAATATTCCCCATATTTTTGAAATTGTGGAATTCTCTCGCTGGTTTCAAAGAAATTTTCTTGATGTGACTTAGTGACCCACACAAAAAATATCTAGGCATGTTGTAGGGTCTTAGAAGATGGTTAATTGTTCTTGTGGTGTGATTATAATGTGGTCAAACTCATTGAGAATAAGATTCCCTATTTCTCTTTATCTTATTGTTAGAGTTCTAACATCCTCTTGTGAAGACAACCATACTTCCTCCACTTGTATTTTGAGAAGTGATAGAAATCCTAAGAAGAGTATCTAGTTGTAATTCTGACTCAATGGTTTTAAAATCTAGAGCGGTGTTTTGAACAAACTATTGGTTAACCAATGGTTCAGGTGAAACAATACCATCAATGGACTCTTCTAAATCATTCTTATGACGTCTACTAGGTTCTATTTTCTTTAAAAAAATGAATCGCCATAAGACTTAGTCTATATTAACTAAATACATATAATTTAAAATTCTATCACATTGACTATCTCAAAATTTCTTTCCAAAAACGTCAATTTCCATGTTCAACAATTTTTGAAAAATCTCTATATTGTTTTGTAAATAAAATGATTTTCAAAATACTACAATCATACTATTTGTTCAAAATATTCCATTGGAAAAAAAATTTAACATTTTTTCAAAAAACAATAATTTTTCAGAACATCATAAATAATTACTAAAAATATAACATTCATTCCTAGTGGGAAGTAATTTTTCTAATGAATGTTATGCTCGTCTCATTGGAAAACCCCTTGAAAAAGAGATTCTAAATCCTATATGTGTATAAAAAACACTTATGTACCCAACTCCCATGTAACATGAAGATTAGCTTAAAAAGGTTAGTTACTCCTATTTAGGACCTACATTTCAATTCCTAAAAATCCTACTCCTTTCTATGATCCCAACTCAAGGAATATACAAGAATGAAATTCAACTCTAAGACTGATAAAATTGATGACTACTTATTCCACAAGGAAAGGGACAAGATGATACCACTTGTAACATCCATCCCCTTCTCATTGATATGAAAAGGTTATGGAAGGTTACATGGCCTTAAGAGACATCTCCAATACAAAAAATGATAGAAATAAATGCTTAAAGACTTCAATACATGTGGTGGAAGATTTTACCTGGATGATTAAAACAATTAAAACAAATTCTAAAGAAACACGCCACTATATGATATATGATGATAATGAAAAGAAACAAAACATTTCATTTATCAAAATAAAATAAAAACCATGTACCACTTTATAATTCTACAATATCAATGTAGATAATGGATGACTACAAGACAAAAAAAACACGAAGACAACTATAACCACAAGGCTCTACAATCTCTATGATCCAAATCCACCAAATATCACATGTACCAAAAATTAGTGATAAGGATGTGTGATACATTACCTTTTCCCATATCTTAATAGCTGATATCTGCAAATCACCAGAGTTCCAAAGAAGGGGTTAGTACTACAATTTAGTATGTTTTCTCTAATGTCTTCCCAACTCACACCACTAGGATAAAACATGTTATAAAAATTTATATAAAAAATTTATATAAAAAATTTATAAAAAATTTTATATTAAAGATAAGATAGTCAAATTAAAATATTTTCTAAGTAAATAACATAAACAATTATTTAAATCATTTAACATTCATTTTGGTGTAACCATTCCATTCTACATATCCATACAACTAAACATGCATGAATCCTTGAAGAGGTGGAAAACCATGAACCTTATCCATCCCAGAAATAATGGGGGAGTCTATTGACCCTTATCTGACCCAAATTCACATGAACACACACAACCAGGTATTCCCCAAAACCATGACAATACAACTATTTCAAATATTTCTATAAAACTAATATTTTACTGAAAAAATTTAAACAAACCAATTAAATACATTCCAATAAAACCATCCATTTATTGAAATATTTTTTATAAAACCATTTAACTCAATTCCTGCATATCCAAATTTTAATATCAACATTTTAAAATCTATAAACCCAATATCTTTCTCCAAAACAACCAATTTTCCACCATTTTTTAAATGGTCAACAAAGAGGTCTCCACATAAGAAATTCACAAAAATTTAATAATAAATATCAATCAAATAAATCTTTTTGAAAATAATCCTTCATGTTTAAATAGTATAGTCAAGAGTGAATCCACCTACCTTGCGTGTTTTTTAGAAAATGATAAACTACATAAAAAATGTTTGAAAACAGGGATGAATCTCCGTGAACCTTCCTTGGATATCTTCCCCAATCATAAAACAATCCAAATCTAATCATTTATAGAATCCACTATATAAGATCTATCCAAATGGAGTGTAGATCCATGGAAATTATAGATATAGAGAATTAGATCCATGAAAAATAACTATGAATGATGGTGAACGATCACTTACCATGAAGGAACAGATTATAATCACCAAGGGAATCCGTCAGATCACCTTAAAGTCGATGGAAGAACCATTTTTGAACTTTGGCAAGAGATAATCTTGAGTTAGGGTGACATAGGAGGAAAAACATGGGTGTTAGAGGGTAAAAAGGGTGATATTCACAATTTTAGGGCCACACTTTTGACACATGCACCATTAATCACATGATTAGGGAAACCATGAGCTATGCATTAATTAGCCACTACCTCAAGGGTGTACCTCACATGGTGTCTCACACGGTTTAAAAAATGTGGTCCCCCTATTCCGGAGACACTATCTAAAAAAGACAAATACTCTTTTAAAAGTGCACAGTTTTTACTTAGTGGATGCACGACTTGGGAAAACTATGCACCGCTCGTGCACCTTTTGTTTTTTCCTTTTCTCCTTGTGTGTGGTTTTCTGTAGGCACTTCATGGTTTTCTTAAACTGTACACCAACCGTTAAACTATAGAAAATCCCCAAAAATATTCCAAACCTTTCCCAAAATCTTTCAAATTTCACCCATATAATTTATATCCAAAAAACGCACAACAAAAGGGTTACTTAGATAAAACTAGGAGTGCTACAAATATCTTCCCCAATCTTCATCCCAAAAATATAACAATTTAATAAATTCAATATTAAAGGTTATTTTATCCATTTATTATATACTTCACATCCATTAATGTATTAAAAATAATGACAAATCCTTTTATGTTAGACATAAACATTAAACATTTAGAACATACCCAAATACAATCAATAAATAACTCTTACTAATGAGAATGGTTATGAATATCAAAATTAAATTTACATTATCGTATCGACATTACAAATTTTCCTAACACTAATAAACATACATTTTCTATTATAATAAGAATATACTAGGATCCCTAACCAATAAAGGTTTCTCCCATAGAAATTAATATTAATGAAAAAAATAATATTGAACCTTTTACTAAATTTTACCATTATAATTTTTAAATTTTAAATAATTTTTTCAATTAAATTTTCTAAGGTTCGGATATTATAATTTTATGATTAGAACACATAAATTCTAAAAAATAGATATATAATTTTTAAGAATAAAATATCTACGGAAGACATATTTATTAAAATTATCAATTCTCCAAATATATTTTTTTTATAAAAACACAACAAATGAAGTGAGTAATCCATAGTAAGTTTAAATCTGATATCACATTGAACAAACTTGTTTCAATTAAAAGTCCAAAAATATTTTTCAGCAAAAAAAATTAAATTCACCTCTCAATAAGTTCGATATAGGATTTATAAGCTTTAGTAATAGATTAAAATATAGAATATTACTCATTAAATAAATGTTTTATTATTTAATAGATGTTTAAAACTGTTTATATACACATAGATAATGAAAAAAATAAAAATATTATAATTCTCATAAAAAATATTATTAGAATGAAAATCACTATTTTAAAAAAATAAAAACTTTATAGTAAGAAAATGTTAATGCGAGGAACTATATAAAGTTATTTTTTAAATTTAAGTTATTGAAGTTAAAAGTTTATTTATTAAAATAATGTCCAAAATATAATGGAGAACTTATTTATTGAAAAAATGAAATTTTTAACCAGTGGTTTTTTAATATTATATCATATCAATTTATAATTTATAAGTTTTTAATATTTTATTTCATTTATAATAATATTTATATGTGTTCATTTAATATAAAAGAAATATTTATTTTATACTATATACTTTTTAGTTAATACCATTGAATTTTTTTTTCTTTTATGATATAATTTAAATACTCCGTTGATATAAAAATATTTATTCGAGATTTATATATATTTAATATTATGTTTAAATGAGAATATTTGTATATAATCCATAAATATATATATTTATAATATTTTTTATCATATTTATATTTCATTGGGAGATATATTATTTTAAATTTTCTAATTAACAATATATTGCATATGTATACCTACCATATATTGGTCATATAACCATATTATCAACAGCTATATTTTCATTGATCATATTTTCAATGACAATATTAGGAATAACATAATTTTTTTGAGGTAAGATTTTCTACATATATATATACTTTCTAAATAAATTCACGCTCTCCCTTGACATATAAAAGTTAGTATTTAATATTATAGATATTTCACAATTATTTATCATTTTATGGATACCTTCCTAATTATATGTCTTATTGGGATATTGTTGATCCTCATTGTTTAAGATGATCTCTGCGATTTCCTAGATGTGTATATTTTAATCATGTTTATTTATTATTCCCTATTGATATATGCACATTTAATGGATCTATTTTATCCAGGGTGAGTAATAATTCATGTGGTTTAGAATATAGTTTTTTGATATTTTGTTGCAAAATTACACTTATTAATGAATAATACATTGATTCTTAAATACATATATCATGTGACTTATTTTCTAATTAATTTAAATTTGGTAAAAATATATAAAAAAATTATATTTAAAATAAAATTATTTATAAAATAATATGCTTCCTAAGAACCTGAGGTGTTACATTAATGTGTTTCAATGTAGTTTAGTTCATCAGTTATATGTTCTTTTTCATTTATTATGTTCAATTTATTATCGTTTATAATCCATGATCAACCAGATTAAATGACAATGAGACACATCATGTGTTGGGTAGGAAATTACGAATATTTGTGTCATAAAGGGAATAATAAATACTCTCAAACAAAATCAAGTGGAGATATTATCAACATTTAATGGTGAACCATAAGAAGATACCAACACATTTGTTAAGGATTTCATGAGTATAGTCCATTATTTCAATTTTATGTTTTTGATAGATAAGTAGATTTAATTAAGATGATTCCATTTCTTACAACAATTAAGAGGAAAGGAAATTATTATTAAACCAATATGAAGAGTAATTCTATAAATTTTATGATGTAAAAGATAAAATGTAATAAAGGATAATGGCTATAAAGAAACTGCATACCATGAACTATATTATTAGATATCTCAAGTTCATGAACACATGGGAGAATTAATATCAAAATACATATAGAATTACATGTAGATGTCTAAAAAAGTGAAATTATTAGGCATTTCCAAAATAATTTATGAAAATGTTAAATTAAAAAAAAATCCTTACACCCATCAAACAATAATAAATATACATGAAAACCCATGGAAATTGACCATTGTAATGGGAAAATAACTTTAGATCACATCATCACATTATTATTGTAACTATCCGAAAAAATAATATGTTATAGAATATTCTATAATCAATGCATACTAGCAGTGGCTCCAAAAAAGTATATGGCATTTAAGAAATAACCTGCAATACATACTATATGATTATGTGGAGTTAGTGAGTGACTATTAAATGTAATATAATTAATTTCTAGCATCCTAATTAAACCATATAACATAACACTATATTGAAATTAATTACACAGAAATATTAATCATTAATTAATTAAAATAAAATATTGAACGCGGAATTTCATTAACCTAAAAATTTAAAATTAATTACTACATTTAATAATTTCATATTCCCCAAATATATGTCATGAAAAAAATAATTTTAAATTGGATTCAGGTAGAGGTAGTTTTTGAATGAATATTAAATATATTAAAAAATTATGATCACATTTATTAGTAATAATATAACAAATATAATCTAAAAGAAACTGTGTTCATTGATTCATGATGAATAATGACCCATCAAGATCGTATTTGTCTATTGATATGAATATGAAAATTAAAAGGTTACTATAAATATTATATTATAAACCAAAAAACCATATAATTTATGTTGAATAAAAATAAAATCAAGAAATAGATAAATTAGTTGAGATCTGTACATAGAACATATGGGAGGCTACTTATGAGTAATGGGAGGGTCAAGGGGATGTCCCATGCTGCTTTTGGGAGAAAACAATACATATTATTTAAAAAACCCATAGGTATAACATAATTTTTTCCCATAGTTATTTTACAGTAATTTCATGGGATTTGGGTTTTGATCTTATACACCCAGTTTCAGAAAACCAGTGGTATTTTAGTGTTTTTATAACCCAACATTACACCAACACAAAATTAAACTAAATTATTTAGTCTATGTTTTTCACACATATCAATATTCATTCATTCTACAAACCTTTTTGTTTCTTATTTTAAAACTATTATATAAATAATCTCATGTTAAATTAATATTCAACTTATCCAAATTTATAAAATTTTTTCATATCCATTTTATGAATTAGGTTTTCATCAAAGCCTAATATAACCTTAATAATTATCTTCTATTCACATCGACATATTTTTTCTTCGACACCAAATATTTTACAAAAAAATTATATATTATCAAGGATAAATGGTTAGGAATTCCTTCCAAATAATGTTGAAATTTGTATTCTATTTACCTTGTTGAAGTTTTTTGGAATGAATCGTGCAACTTCAAATTTTTAACAATAACTCTATGATTTATTTTGAAATTTATTTTGAGGGTTTCACTTATATCTTTCCTTTTCTTATACGAAGGATCTAACCCTTATGGTGTCATGATTCATGATTCACCCTCTAAATTACCTTGTGATGTTACTCCAATTTATATATTGAATTTTTGTGTTTAACAATCTATTATTAATGTCATTTTATATGATACCATTTAGAAATATTATCAATCAAATTCTATTTCCCTGAATTTTTCATTATAATCGATTTAATTTGGAATAATTTTTTTTATTGATTGCTGTGTTTTTATATATTCCAAAAATTAATTGGTTATAGATCTATATATCATGATATAAATATGATAAATGCATACTTAATCTATATACACTATAAGAATTAGGTAATGATGCTTTCTTAGCTACGTTATGGGAATCATATAGTGATTATGTCTCCACCATGTTATTGAAATCGGATATTGAAACTTTCTCCACTATATTATAATAAATAGGTATTTATTCGTGATCCATTATGTTATGAGTTATTATGGTTGTTCATAAATCAAATTCCATTCAAATATATTGATGTTACACTCCAGGAGTCATGATTATTTTCTCTTATTCCCACACACTTATTCTCAGGTAAATGATTAAAAAATTGACTCTATATAGAATTTCATGTTTATTTTATGAGAAAATAACATTGATTAATGTTATTTTAATTATAAATTAATTATAGTAAAGCTTTCCCACATGATTTTATTCTAACCCTTTATGATATTTTGATAATCTATTCCCTTGCTAAGAATTTGAGATCAGACCATTCGTATGTAAAACATTCTTGAGGGTATAAAGATGACTATAAAATATGAGATATATATAAGGACGTCTGGTATGGTAGAATTATAGAGAAATGTTTACAATAATGTGAAATATGATCTTCATGTAGATAATATTCAATGAATATAAACCTTTTATTCTCAAGATCATATAATTATTCTGAGATGTATGTTTAAATTATAAAAAATATACGAATTTCTTGATTGGTCCATCATATTTAGCATCAATTATGGAATATAAAGAATGAATTTTTTTCAAGATAATGTGTATGGGATTGTGGAATCAGAGTTTTTACCACACTACAATTTAGTTATTTTTGGGGATTTGAATAAGAAAACATTAGTTAAAACACTAGCGATGAGCCTAAATATAAGAACAATTACTAAATTTTTTGTAAAATTATAGTGTATGTGGATCACATTAAATAAAAACCACATATTTATAAAAATAAATGGATTAAACCCATGTATTGATTATACTATATGTAGAAAACAAAAAAAAAGTTTGTTCATGAATTGCAACAATATGCTCTCAACGTATAATTGGCCAGCCTCACTGTATACATATTTTGACACTCCATGGAGCAATTATTTGGTTGATTATTTTTTTATTTATGAAATATTTGTATTAAAAGGTGATATAATATAAAAAACAAAGGATATACTAAAAGTGATATAGTAATAACCTTAAATTGCATGGGTTTAAATAATGGGGTCATAATTAATGATATCATAGTATTAATATTTCATTATATATGATCACTCTATAAAAGTACTATTGTTTAAAACTAGAAGTAATTTTATGTTGTAAATGGATGGTATATAGAAGAATATAGTTAAAAACATAAACCTTTTCAAACCCCAAAACTCACCAGATGAGAGAAATATAGAATTTCATGGATCTCTATGTGATAAACCCATATAAAAAAAATATCCAACTTCTTGTGTGTATTATATGTGGAAAAAAAGAAACCCTGATTTTTTCATAATGGGGATAGGAAATTGTATAATGTGTATAGGTTTTGGAAATCTATATAATGAATATCAAATATATAAGAGGTGTTCAGATAATTCCATAGTGGGTATAATGTTCTCAATTAAAGAACCAAAAAAATTTAGTGGCTCGGTATAAGGAATTTAATAATTTTAATATCAATAGCCCAATTAATTGGATAAAGGGGATGAAAAAAATCAAAAAAATCATAATTCATTGGAAAAAGGAATATTTTCTATAATCACAACTATTGATGTAATTCATTAAGATGATGTGGTGTATGGTATGGTCAACATTCACTAAAGAACCTAAACATTAATCTATTATTTTAGTCATACCCACATTAGTATATATATAAATTTCTCTTTGATTATCAAATAACAACAATAATTATTTGATATTAAATTATCCAAGAAATATTTTATTTATAAGAATTCTATATTTCATGTTATTCTTTGTTGGAGTGAGATATATTAAAATATTATTTATCTTATTTTATATTTATTTCGTTGGATTTTTTGGAATGTATTAGATATATCAACAAAGATTCAAGATTAATTAAAAAAATAGGGAATCTATATTTAATATTTCAAATAATTCAGTTGTAAACTATCATTATAGGGAAAATGTTAGGTCCACTAGGCTAGATACCCTGAGATGGGGGTGAATTAGGGAATGAAAAATTAAAATAACTGCCCCTCTTGTTCTTGTTTTGTTATTAGTCAAGACTCTATTCTCTGTCTTCTTCCCATTGTAGAGTATGAATGAATCTTAATGCATGAACATGACATATACATTTTACTTGATTCACTCGCACTGGGCTACATCCAAGGAGTATACACTGGTAATGTGCCAATGTACCAAATCCACTATAATCACACTACTATTTTCAAGGTTCGGATCAGGCTCACTATCCCTCTTGGTTAACAACCACTCACAATATGAAAACTCCCTAATCTCCCAACTGAAGTCTGCTCGCTACTTCTTTAGAAGATCCACCCATAGTTTAAAGACTTTTAGGTCCCTTCATTGTTACAATTGAATGCATCTTCCTCTATATGTAGATGCTCTGTTTATGTTCCACTTTCATCAAATGATGAATATAACATTACCACAGGTGTACTGGGAAATCTTCCAACATTCACACAACCATTGAATGACTGGAATGCTTCTCAATGTCTGGCACGTAGGTGTCACCAAACCACTTGCACAACACTCCCTACTTCAACACAAAACATGGGCAACTCACACCCTTTTACGCCCAAACCAATATTGGGGCGTAACTATCAACTAGCGCACTTCTCCAAGTCTGGAGAACATGTTAAAAAAAATTGTGCAAAACACCGTTTACGAACTCAGATCTTGGGAGACTCACACCCTTTTCTGCCCAGACCAATATTGGTTCACAACATTCAATTGGCGCACTTCTCCAAAATATCTTTATACTTGTGAGAACAAACCACCACTTGGATTCTCAAACCACCTGCGTGAATGGAGCTCAAATTTTCACTAAGTTTTGATATTCTATAAAAAGGAGGAGGGATATCCCTATATTTATAGTCATTCTAGACACCCTGAGTGCCAATGCACAACTCTCCTCCTGACACGCAAGTCCAGCCACCTGATCCTCAATCGCCATAGTCACCTTGTGTTCCAAAACCAAAACATCAGAGCCCCTCTTTCCATTGAAATATTTTGATGTTATGATCTTGAGAAACATATGGAACCCAAGTTTACATGACTATAAGGCATCACCATGCAAGACCCTTTTCCAAAAACACTTTTCTCTATTTTTTATTTTGTGGCCATAAAATTTAGAAAACACTGGAAAAATATTCCACCTTGTATTTTCTCTTTTTGTACCACCTCTAGATCATCAATTCATTTTTTGAGGTTCTTCAATTAATCAAGGATTGTTGAAAACATCCCCTGATCTTGATAACTCAACATGTAAACCCCCTTTGTCAACAAATTTGTACATTGTGGTATTCTTTTGTCAACAAACACAACACGAATGCCCAATTTTTCAACAAACAGAATCACCTAAGAAATGCATCAGTGATTCCTTGGGGGATTTCTGCACAAAAATATCCCCCATTGGGTTTTTAGACAACTATTTCATAAAATGATACCTTTTTAACTCTTCATCCACCATTATCCTCCTGAGATTTTTATAGTGATGAAGGATTCACTCAACACATACTCTAGGCCCACATGAGAAATTCTCTGGGTAAAAAACAAGAGTAAATGAAAAGTAAATTAGTGAATCACTTCACTTTTGACACTAATTGTTGATATCAAACTGTTACTAATTATTGATTGCTAGAATCCTTCTAACACCACTCTGATAACACTCTCCTTCTTTTATCATGATCTCTAACTATCATGATATCTAGTCTTGGATCGATCACTTCTAGTATTGTCATACTTAAAACGCCTCCTTCTAAATGTCCTCGGTTCTTGTATTGTCCATGATAAACTCTGGATGATCACTTCCAACACCACAAACTCTTATCCTGGTGCTCCCCCAATTATCTTCTTCACATGTCTTGAAAAACTCCCCATATCTCGTTGATCAACCTATCAGCTTCTCCCCGTGTATTTAAAGAAGAAATTGTTTCCCTTTTATAGCCACAATATCTCCCCCTTTAGAAGTCACTCTTTCTCCCCCTTTGTCAGCGAACCCAAAGGTCAGTCCTTTGTGGTATGAAATAGAGTAGAGAGAATAGATTAGTATAGTAAGGGAAAAACACAATAACTTAGGGAGAGTGGGCGTCCCACAACCACAATTTACAATGTGTAGGGAGTCGACTGAACTCCTAGAGACATTCGATGACTCTAAAAAGAATCCATGGGTAATTCCATTATCAGAATGTCTGCAACTTATAGCTCTATAGACACATACTCTAACATCATGATTCCCTAATCAACCTTCTCCTTTATTAAATGATACTTTATCTCTATGTGCTTCATCCCTGAGTGATGGACATGATCTTTTGTGAGATTTATAGCACGTTAATTGTCACACTAAATTTCAATCAGAGACTTCACTTCAACTCCCATATAATCAAGCTACTGCTTCATCCATAATAATTGTGTGCATGCTTTAGATGCAACAATATACTCAACTTTTTTGGCACTAAATGAAATGAAATATTTCTTCTTTCTTATCCTTGAATTACACAATCCACCATGATAGAAACCACATCCAGATGTTGATTTTTTATCATCTGCTGAACCACTCAAATGTGCATCTGTATATCTCAATAGATCTTGCTGAGACTTGTCATTATACATCAAACCAAAATCCATTGTTCCTTTGATATATCAATGAATTATTTTCACTGAAAGCATGTGGATTTCCTTGGAATTGCTTGTATATCCTATTGCTTGGCATGTGGCGGAAACAATATTAGGTCTCTTCTCTATCAGGTATAAAAGACTCCCAATAATCTGCCGGTATTATGTGATATTAACTGCATTTCCATTCAAATATTTCGATAATTTCATTCGGGTAGCAACCTGAGTCTTCAGATCCTTGGATTTTACATTCCAAATATTATTAGAACCTCCTTGGCATATTTGGATTGAGAAATTAAAGTTATATTCCTTCCTTGTGACACCTATAAACCAAGGGAAAATGTCATCTCTCTAATCATTGACATTTCAAACAACCTTTTCATGAATTGGAAAAACAGTCTGCACTGAGCTTTATCTGATCTGCAAAATATTATTTCATCGACAAAAACATACACCATAATCCTTTGATTACGGTCATTGTTGAGATATATATTGTAATCAAATCTACCATGCTAGAAACGAGGCTACTTCAAATACTGATCAAGAATTGCGTACCATGCTCTTAGTTATTGTTTCATCTCATATAGAACCTTATTTACCTAAAAAACCATATTCTCATCCTCATGAATGAGAAAACAATATGGCTCCTCGTTATAAACTTCTTCCTCTGGAACCCCATTCAAAAATGCATATTTGATGTATATATGGAACAATTTAAACTTCTATTGCACTACAATGGCTAGGAATGATCTGATTGTCTCCATCCTTGAAATCAGTGCAAATGTCTCATCAACATCTATTCCCTCTATCTGTGAGTATCATTTGTACACTAGTCGTTAATTTTTTTGAATCACTATTCCATCTTCATTCATCTTGTTGTGATAGGCCTATTTAGTCCTGATGAAATTCTTACCTACTGGCCTTGAAACAATCTCTCACGTCTGATTCTTCTCAATCTGATGAAACTCTTCATTCATATCCTAAAGCCAGTTTTTATATTAAGTTGCATCAGCAAAGAATTTTCACTCTCCCTGAGTTAGGAAAGATGACTTCTGTAGTGATTTCATTCTTCTAGTATGATCTATATCTGAATGATCACCAATGATATTCTAATTGTAATCTACAGATCAACTCCTTAGCCTCTTTGTAGATACAAATATTACTTCCTCATGCTCATCATCAGTATCATCTTCTAAATCAGCATCAACCTCTTTTTCACCCCTTGCATTTCTTTCCACCACATCACTTTCATCATCAAATCGTTCACTATTGAATTCTCTCTTCATTCTCCACAAAAGTGACACCATTTATCTCAACTACTTTTTCCACCCTTTTGTTAAAGAATTTTTATGATTTTCTTTTTCTTAAGTAGTCAAGGAATATCCCCTCATCATTAGGTGACTCAAATTTACAATGTTTTCCTTATTGAAAATAAATCACTTACTCCTAATGATTCAAAAGTATTTCACTTTTAGATTCTCTCCATACCATATATCATATAGAGTCTTTCCTTCCTTCAGACACAATAATGCTCTGTTAGAAATTTTGACTAATGTCAGCATTGCTTCCACCAGAACATTTATAGTAGGTCTTTTTCTATAAGAATTGTTCTGGCCATGTTGTTGGTGATCAAATTTCTCCTTTAAACTACTCCATTATTTTAGGGATTTATCACTGTGGAAACTTGATTCGTTATCCCATGTTTCTCTATATTGACTTCCACTTGACTATTTGTGAATCTCGTACCATTGTCAATATGAAACATCATAATTTTCTGTCCAAACATCCTTTATCACTCCCTCTATTATTGTTTTATATAGCTAAACACATCAAGCTTATGGGAAATAAAAAAATAACCATGCCATTTTGCTATAGTCATCAATGAAAAGAATTTAGTACCTCTTTCTGTCAAATTCCATTGGTGTGAGAGGTCCACAAACATCAACATGATCTAATTCATACACTCTTGTTGACTTCTTTTACTTTGCCTTATATGTATTTCTTATGATCTTAACTTGTTTTCATGCATCAAATGTATGAGTATGATCACATGATATCGTAGGCAGGTCTCTAGATGAATCCCACTTCACCAGATCTTATAGGTATGGTTGGCATAGATGACAAAGTCGTTTATTCTATAACATGTTCTCTTCCTCTCTTGACAAAAATCACATATCTTCTTCTCCACTTACCAGGTAGAGATTTCACTTTGTTCTTTTTCCTTGTAGAACCACGACACCAACTCTTCCATTAACGATAAATATCTTTATAGTAATCCTTATAGAATTCCTAGAGTCACATAATTGGTTGACGCTAGGAAAATTATGTCTGAGACCTTCTACTACTAAGAAATCATCACATCTCATCTATTTCCCCAAAACCTGGACTTTCCTAAGCCAATAATCCTTAGATCTTCATCGCTTCCAAACATGAAAACTCATTCAATGTAATATTTTATTCCAATAACTAGATCCTTATTACATTTCATGTGAGATTTACAACCGCTATAAATGATCCATACACAAAAATGGTCTGATGCTTTAAGCGCAATTTCATCCACCACTGACTTCTCATACTTTTTCTTTTTGATCTAAGCCTTTGACGTCACACTTGGTGGTGTTTTAAATTCTTGATCTTCCTTAGAGTGTAATGGGACAACATCATCCTGCAGATCCACATATCGATTTTGTATTTTCAAATCACCTGTTGGTTTATTGATTTGCTACCTGCGACAAATTTGATTCTTCCTTGGCACATTCCTCGACATGGTTGATATACAATATCTATCCATGCGTCCAAATTATCCACACCACAAAACAATTCCCTCAATGGATTATCTATAACATCGATCTCTGTTTTTCTCCCACTATTGTTCTTGTTCCCTTTGATATATCTTGGCTGTGGAACACACATACTCTGAATGACCCATCTTTCCACATCAATAACACCTAATGTAAGGTGCATTCCTTCATGTCACTTCGGCATTGCTAGTTTCCCCCTGGGATCTTTGAATATTCTTATTCTTCTTTATGACCAAATAAAACATAAATATAGGAATTGGTGATTATGGTCTAACTTCAATTTTTTATAGATTTCTGTTTTCGATCAAGTAACCCCTAGACCTTAGCATCTGAACATAATTGATGCTTCCTTTCTACTAGACCACTATGCTCCACATTTAGCTTCTCGATTTTCTGATTGATCTTGTTTTCTGATGTCCAAGTAGGTGTCAAGAGGTTTTCATTATCCTTAACCTTTTTCCACAAATGGAAAAGTTATCTTTTATGTTCTTCAGTACACTTGATTTGATCTTTCCTTGTGTTATTCATTCCATCAATCTACCTTTTTTGTTCTACAAACTTGATTTTATATTCATCAACCATTTCTGAGATCTCTGGAATATAAGACTTAAGGTTTTCAATTTCTTTTATCAGCCCAGAATTCCCTTATTTCTTTTGTTGAATTTATAAATTGGCAACATGTACCACCTTGTTGGAATTCTTGTCTTTTTCTCTTCAAACATCCATCTCATTAAAATATGATTCTAATTTAGCTTCCATGTTTACTCTTACATAATTTTTTTCTTTTTCTTCACCATCTCCAGTTTCTTCCTCTTTCTGAGAACTATTGACAACTGCCACCATAGCATTCTATCCTCGATTTGTGCATTTATCTATCTCTTCAACCTCATACTCATATGAACTACCACATTCTTTTGAGAAAAGATTCTTTTTCTTAATGAAATTTCTCTTGAATTGTTTCATTCCATTCACATAGGATGAAGTCTTCTTCTTGGGAATTTCGATTTCATCCTCCCCACATTATTGAAACTTCTTGGGGAACCTTATAGAAAGGTGACCAATTTTTCCATATCTAATGAAAGAAAGTAGAAATTTCCCTTGGAACCTTCTTCCCTCCCTAAATATTGGAGGAAAGAAATGACATCACCTCATCTATCTCTTCTACTTCCAGAGAATCTTCAATGGTGATCATTTTCATGTCCTTGAATGCCACCTCTTTATATTTAGACCTTTTCCACATCATCGTTATCATGATTTCTCATTTCATATATGGAATTGGTGCTGTGAAGGTTATCCAATGTCAGGTCTTTTAGGTATTTATCTTTTAAAACTAAAACATTCGGATTGAACTGAGGTGGAAGTTTCTTTAAGATGCACTTCACAATTTTTATGTCTTAAATAACTTTTCAATGACCTCTCATGTATTTCACTACAACATTTACCCTATCAATGATGCATCAAAAAACTCATTCGTGTATTCATATATCTTCATACTTGTTCCAAAACACTTGCATCTTGGCCTCTCTAACCTTTTAATATCCTTTATATATGTTCAATAGATTTTCTGACATAGCATGTGACGTTTTGCATGAGATCACCATTGTATGGATAACATTGGATAGCCCCCCCTAAAGAATTGATTCCTTTGGCGTCAGTACCTAATTATCTTCATTTCTCTTCTAATAATTCACCACTATTAATAATAGAAATTATGCTGTGCATTACTACTATGAACACATCCATTCCCAAATATCAGAAGTAGTATTGAATCTGATTCTTCCATAGATAAAAATTGTTCTCCTCGATGATCGGAATCCATTTATGATTAGTGAACTAAATTTGAGAGAGAAACACTAAAATCATCCATTCGATGTGATACAAATTTTTAGGTCCACTAGAAAAGATACCCTGATGCGGGGGGGGGGGGGGGGGTTGAATTAGGGTATAAAACATTAAAAGAACTTCCCCTTTTTATCATGTTTTGTTGTTAGAAAAAACTCTCTTCTCTCTCTCCTTCACATTATAGAGTTTGAATGAATCTTAAAGCATGCACATGACACATCAATTTTACATGGTTCACCCGTATTGGGCTACGTCCAAGGATCATACCCTGACAATGTTCTGAGGTACCAAATCCACTATAAGTGCATATCTGTTTACAAGGTTCAGAGTGGGATCACTATCCCTCTTGGTTTACAGCCACTCATAATATGAAATCTCACTTCTATCTCTACTGATATGTGCTCACTACTACTTCATAAGATCCTCCCATAGTTTGAAGACTTGTAGGTCCCATCATTGTAACAAAGGAATGCATCTTCTTCTGTATATAGATGCACCGTTGATGTTCCACTTTCATCCATTGATGAATACAACTTTACCAAGGGTGTACCTGGAAATCTTCAATCCTTCGTGAAACACTATAATGACAGGAGCACTTATCAATGCCTGGGGAGCATATGTTAACAAACCACATGCATGACACTCCATTGTTCAATGCAAAACATGGGCGACTCACACCCTTTTATGACCAAACCAATATTGGCGCGCAACTATCAACTAGAGTGCTTCTCCAATCCTAGAGCTCATGTGTCGACATACAACTTGCAGGACACTCCATTCACAAACTATGAACATGGGAAACTCACACCCTTTTATTCCCAAACTAATATTAGTGTGCAACTATCAACTGGCGCCCTTCTCCTGAATATCATTATACCTGCCCACCAAACCACCACTTGCGCGGCCAAACCACCAGCGCGACTGGAGATCGAATTTGTAATAAGTGTAAAGATTCTATAAAAATAAGGATGTGAATCCCTCTATTTATATGATTTTTGGACACCCTGAGCACGGACACACATGTCTCCTCCCGGTGCGCAAGTCCAGCCTCCTGAGCCTCTATCACCGTAGTCACCTTGTGCGCCAAAACAAAAACATTGGAACCCCTCTTTCCTTTTCCATATTTTAATGCTCTGATATTGAAAAAATTATGGCGCACAAGTTTCCAAGACTCCATGACATCAGTCAACAAGTACCTTTACCAAAAACACATTTCTCCATTTTTTATTTCGAGGCCCAAAAATTTGGAAAATAGTGGAAAACAACACCACATTGTATCTTCTCTTTTTGCATCCCCTATGGATCATCTATTCCTTTTTTTAGGTTCTTAAATAAATCATAGATTGTTGAAAAAATCCCTTGAACTCTACAACTCACCATGTAAACCCCCTATGTCATCAAATGTGTACATCGTGGTCTTCTTTGTCAACAAACACAACATTGAGGCCCACTTTGTCAATAGACACAATCACCTCAAAAATGCTTCATTGATACCTTGAGGGATTTTTTCCCAACAGAAAAATATAAACTATATAAGAAAATTAATTCCATTATATGATACATAATACCAACGATGATATGGAATTTATATCAAATGTTGAGAATGAATCTCAATATTGGTTATATGACTATAATGATGGAAAATATTTTTTTTCGTGTCATACCCATGTCAGTAAGGTAGATATCTAACAAGATGTCAGATATTTTTTCACTTATATATTTTAGATAAAAATAACTATTTATATGCTTGATGGATTATTTATATATCAAGGGAAACATCTATTTGGGGGAGAATATAACACATTGGTTCTTATTTAAGACCCACAATTATACATTCAATCAAATTTCCAATGTTTTTATGATTGTTTTATTATAATTTCAAAAACAACTATGTGTAAAATAAGACATAATTGATATAAATTAAATTTAAAATACTTTAATCCTTCATAATGGAACAATAAATCCATGGTACATGAATCTAACTACAACATTCTATGGAATATTATATAAAATAGATTATTATATACAATAAATGTGCATAAATTAAAATGTAATAATTAATAGAAATTTTCAATAATATTTAAAATATGAGGTCCCCTATGTCATATTCATCCATGAGAATCAAATACAGTGTTAATAAATCTATAATAACAAAAAAATAATTTACGGTGAAAAAAAATTAGGAAATAACCTTTGTGGAAATTTATGGAAATATGTTTTTGATTTAGTATGTAAGATAGAAATAAATATATTAAAGGAAATGGGGAAAATATTTCGGTTATAGGGGGATAATTTATGCTGGAAATATTGACTTTTAAAATATGTCTATTTGATATAAATGTATCTGAAAGGTATACTAAAGCTGTGTATCAAATTAAAAAAATTAACAAAAATTTAATAAAAAATAATAATGATTTAAACAAAAAATATCTAAATAATGTATTAAATTTTAAAAATATTTTTATACATTATATACTAATGTTATAATTATTTGATATGTGGAATTTAAAAAAAATATAAAAATTTTCCTTAATATTGAAGGATTTGTGAAATAATTTTTTTAAATGTATATAAATATTTTTAAATGTGATTGGTGGTGGTTATTCAATGTAAATGTAATATTTTTCAAATAGTAGTTTTTTATGTTTTATTTATTTTCGTAAATAATTATTTTAATTATCAATATTCATAATATGTACTTGAAAATAGTGTATCATATATCCCAAAATTATTATTATGAATGTAATAGAATAAATACATTTCATGTTCAATAACATATTTTTTAAATGGGATTTCAATGCACTCAGAATTTTTATATTAAGAGAGAAAATATATTTTTCTCAAATTTACATAAAATGTATTTTTTATATGAATAAATTATTAAAATTAATTTAATTAGTAATTGATAGGAAATTTGAGAAAGAACCTCTAATATTATAAAATTTAAATTTTCTATAAAAAATGTTATTCAACATATTTGATGATTCTATTTAAAGTAGAAAATATTTATTTTTACAATATTAATTTCTAAAAGGAATTTTCTTATTTTAATTAATTCATAAAATATTATTCTATCAATTTTTTTTTGTTTTTTTAGAATGATCAACTTTTAGTTGACCAGTATATAATAATATTTAATAAAATGTCATAACATTTAAGAAATCATTATGTTATAAATGGGAGATAAAAATTATAGAAAACTTTTCCTAATACAAAGATGTATTTAAAAATTAAAATTTTGCATTTATAAATATTATGATTAATTTAGAATATAATGATGAAAATATATGGACAAATATTGTTTTATATGACTATTATCTATGAAATATATATTTAAGATTTTAAAATTTAGTTTTTTTACTTTTATTAATTAAAAAATATAAAATATTTTCCATAATTGAAGTCTTAATATCAAAAATGTATATTATGTGAAATTTCATTATTATTCATGAAATAACGATACATAAACAGAGAAGGTCTAAACGTTATATTATGGGGGAAATGCCTAAAATATTTCAAACCTTATACATTATATATGAGGCTTACAGGTGGATCACCTAACAAATAACATAAATATGTTGTTTTCTACTATTTTTTCCACATTCCTTTAATCGTGGTCTGCCATGAATGCAAATCAAAGAGTATTTAAAATAATCCACACCTATGAATTATAAAAATATCCCTTCCATTTAAATTTTTGTATAATTATATAGGGAAATATTTAAGGGGTGTAATGGGTACTATATAATATTACTAACCCCATATAGACACAATACACTATCCTAAAATTTAAATTTTATATTAAAAACTCCAAAATGCATAAACTATAGGGGTTCTAGGAGTGTGAGGAGGGTAAGAAGAGGTTAGAACGATATGTAAAACTAACCATTGTTCGTATATCTCATTGGATTAGAAGATGGTGAAAACTAATGTTAGTCTCAAAACCATACAAGCACCAATACCATTTTCAACATGGGATCCCATGAGGCAGGAAGATAATTCAATCACCATTCCACTATCCATATCCACTTAAATCTATATCTGAAAAATTTCAGTGATTGATCAGCAGTGTTATTATCAAGTGAAAAAAATCCATGAATCATCATTAAAAATCACCATATAGAAACCTCCTCAAACACCTCTCCACAAAATCTCACAAACACTTAATCTAAAATCACCACAAATCATCACCTTCACAAAATATAATCAACATTTCTAGACACAACTTCCACGACCACCCCTAGAATTCAAATAGAAACAATCATCACCATGAAACATCATTGAGTACCACACTATGTCAAGTTGGAACCTTTAAATAGAAGACCATGAGATTCAACAAACACCAATTCCAAAAAATTACTATCAAAGTCAAAATAATAAAAATTAATAATATAAATTAGATAAATATATTAAATAAGGGATGAAATTGTGGTTTATTCCAACCTGTTCCACTATTGAACACTACATAGTCATAGTATGAAGCAACCATGAGAAACACAACACTATACCAAAAAGGGATATTTTTTTAGTGAATATATATAAGAGATCATAGGTAGAGATGAAATAAGAATTTAAAATAGAGAAATGAACATATAATAAATCACAGGGGTGAATAGAAAAATCAAATCAGCTGACGGATTAAAAAAACACACCACCTAAAAATATTAATAACCAAAAAAAAACATCAAGTTTTACTAAATATGGGGTATATTATGATTGGTTTGTTATTAAGAGAAGATAAATTGTCTCTAGATGGCCCTAAAATATGAAAACGAACTGCACAAATCCTTAGTGAAAAATATACTAGAGGACTAAAAATCTCAAGACCAAAAAGAATAAGATAAATTCTTCAAGATGAAATCAATAAAAATATATTAAAATCAATAAATAAAATAAGGGCGGTTTTTATGTAATGGGATCCATTTATAGTGAATATTATGTGAAAAAAAGAGAGAAAAACTATAGGGACAATAAACACAAATGTACGGGAAACCAAGTACACTAGTAGACACAACGTTAAATTTGGAATCACTTCACTACCCCATTTCTTCTCATATCCAAAGCCTGTTAGTTCAACCAAAATAAACTAAAACACATTTCCATCACTCATTACCATATTCTATAGGTGTTAATTTCATAGAAAGATAATCTCAAGAAGGATTGTGGAGGTTTCCAAAGGAGTAAAGTGGTTAAATTGAATTTAAAGAAGTTGAGAGTGAAGGTAAGAGTTTTTCTCATATCGATCATTCATTGAGACATATTAAATATTCAACAATACTATTTTTTTTTATATTATATACTACCGGATTAATTCCTTTCATCATACATTTTATTAAAATCAAGTGATTTATGAATGAATCACATGGTCACTTATTTAAATATTTTTATATTCATGTATTACTAAATAAATAAGTTGTATTTCTAAATAAAGTTACAATCTTGAGTTATGATCTATATTATTGAAAATTATTCTTATAAGAGAAGAGAAATTTAACTTATTACTGGATTATTTTATACTTCATGTCATGTTTCACAGGACATACATTTCATTCTCATGATATTTATTTTGATGGATTATTATATTAACTATTATTCACTATTGTTTTTATTTCTTCATGAAAATAAAATATTGTTTAAAAAATCATAATCTGCTGTAATGGAAGTTTATCCTCCATTACCTTATTCATTATTTTAAAATATGGTTCAATTTCTTATTTTGAAATGAAAATCTATATTATCTCAAGTGAACCTATTATTCCATTTTAAAAATTCTAAATAAGTTGTAATAGTACCAATTTTATGATATGGTAATTGATTAAGTAATTTCAAAAGTAATTAAAAGGATTTTTATTTCATTTATGTGTTTATAATTTTAAAATCCACTTTTTTTACTTAATCATCATTTCATTTCAAGGATCCATTATTGGGATATCCTTCTAAATAATGTTAAATTTTTTTATCTAATCCCCTTATTGATAATTAATTTTGAATGTAACTCATACCTTCTTCTTTTTTTTATGAAAAGATTATGATGTATGATGAAATAATGTTTTATAATATCTCTTATAGATTTAGTCTTTATACCAAAAAAAATCATTTTCCTCTGGAGATATGATTCATTATTCACCATCTAAATTTCATTGAATGATAACTCCTTTTGGGTGACTGTATTTTTTATTGACTGATATATTTTTGTGGTCATGTTATGTTATACCATTTAAAAATGATGAAAACCCCATTCTCATTCCTTTTATTCATAATATGGTATTTGATCAAATTTTTATGGAACACATGTCTGTTGATATTGAATGGTAGGTTATTATATCCCCATCTAATGTGCTAGTTAAAGATATATATATATATATATATATATAATTATAATTATTTATCTACGGTTTATGTTATATATCTCATTAGAGATAAATAGAAGACACAAATTTATTTTCACTCCAATATGATAATTTGGAAGTGATGCCACCTCTAATCTATTATAGGAACCAGGAAGTGATTCCTACACCACTATTATATAGGAATAAATAACATTTACTTCTCTATGATGGTGTGGGAAATAGATTTTATTTCCTCTCCATTATGTTATAATTTATTAAGATTAACCTTACAAATGAAATTATCTTATACCCAAATGTTATAGTCCATGGATCATGATTATTATAACATATTTCCACATTCATACTCTTTATCATTAGTTTAATCATTTTAGATGATATTTTTTTTTATTTTATGACTTATGGAAAACACTTTTAGATTTATGTTCTTTCAATCAGTCGTTTATAGTTTTCTCACATTTTCTATCATGATTATCAACTCATCCTCCCCGATATCTATATATATATTTCCATTACTCATAATTTCTGGTCACAATATTCATATGTTTTCATTTACATAGTTTATATAGATAAATGTAAAATATGATATGTATAAAAGGTGTTAATGTATGGTACACATATAGATAAATGTTGAAATTATATGAAAAAGGTTTTTAATATAGCTAGTTATCTAATACACTAAATCTCAGTTTCTTAATATAGTGTGATTAATGTGTGATATAATTTTTAAACATTGTAAAATATATTCATGTTTATATTTTTTCAACTCATAAGGTTTCAAATATGAAATTTTAATATTTTGAACTAATAACTATCCTGGGGGTGATGGTATGGGCCATCTCAATGACTAATATAAAAAATAATGATTTAAAAGATATCAATTTTAGTTACATGAAGGGGGTTTATAATAATTCCCCCATATTAGGTAAGTTTTGTGCCTATATGAAATAATTATGAAGGATTTTTGTCACTATATTGGGGAAGAAAATCTATGTGAATAACCTAGATACATGAAAGTCATGGTTTGCAAGAGGATTCAATTTGTGAAAGTTTTTTTATTTGGATGAAACATGTTCTTTATGGATGGATGGATTTATGAAATGGTCTTCCACATTTTCCAATACACTGTAGTGATTTCTAGATGTAATTCCTAAAAAATTTATCACATATAGAAGTATATGTAAACATAATTGAATTAGATCATACGATGTATGGAATTGAGGGTAGTGAAAAATGATATCCTTTAACTACCCAAAAAACATGAAAAACACCCAAGAGGTAGTTTTGTTGGGTATTTATTTGCATCCAATTTTAAAAAGTGTATTGGTTAAATTCATGCCCAAAATTTGGTTGAATGATCACAAAAAAATACAACTTACGTGATTATTTCAAACATGATATCACATAATAGTCTTCTTATATGAGATCTAAGAACATTGATTCAAATATATTCCACTCTCCATTCATCATACATAATCCACATTGAATAAATCTATAAAATTTAATTGTCACACTCTTATTTTCTCAATCATATGATATGATCTCAATAGTTTACTCCCCCTCATTATGTTTGGGCCAAGTAGAGAAATGAAGTTATTATTGTATGCTCTTTCCTTACCACACCTAAGTGGTCCATAATCCCTTATAAATAATCAATCCACCTCACCACTCTCCAATTAATGTGAGGTGGGGATGATTAACATGACTGGAACCACCAAGCATTTCCCAATCCATATGTAATTTGAGCTTTCAACTATTATCCCTCCTTGAATAGGAAATGGTCCAGTGAATAGCATTGAGTAATCATATCACATAACATGAGAGGCCATATCATATATCAACCTATAAGTGACACAGATCTCCAATGGATAAAATAACAAGATATTCCTATCACATATATATAAATATATTTAACCAATTGAACTCTATAAATAACATGTTGGAGACACCATATTCAAGTGAATTCCAAATATAAAAATAACAATGTAAATATATATCATGAAATGGATTTAATATAAATAACACAATTCGCCGAGAAGATACTTTTTATTATAGTTACTCTGGGACTGATATCCAACTTTAATAATTTCCACCTCAATCATAATCAACCAAAGTCAATGATACATAATAAATCATCACCATGCGTTATCTTAGAATAAGTCATAGTAGCTATATATCTACTAATACCATATCTTATCCCATCATTATATACACATACCCAACATATATGGGAAAAAGGATATTGCATAGTTTAGTATAAACATACATGATATAAGGGCTTGAAAACATAATATGATAATCAGGAAAACAATATACTCAAAACCAATTGTATGATACATCATCCATGAGGATTAGAATAAAAGATCAACATATACTCTACAACTAGAATTATGAAGGACAAAAATTATTCTTAATAAATTAAACTTCATCCCTCAAATGATTATCCAAATAATCACACCTCTAACCCAAGAATGTTTAAATCACACTTGTGATAATGGATATGAATGATATGAAATCTCAAAAATGTTTTAAGTTAATAAAATAGATGTACATCGCCCCATAAAGTCATCCATGTGGAGCCTAAAGAGACACAAGTCCATAAGTACCAAATATTATCAAACTCTTTAATGTCTACATTCCAAATATAGTACATAAATCATGAAATTTTAATCAATTAATGTCACACGTTTCAATCTAGGGAGTTCCAATAATTATTATCTACAAATACAAACACACTATTCAAGAAACACATAGAGGAAATCTCATATTGACAAAGGATGTGACTCATACATGTGATAATATAACCCTTCCTTTATAACTAGTGATAAATGAGTAATCACATGTCTCCTCATCAAAAACTGTAGGTGGGAACCTATACCATTTTACTAGAAAAGAATCATTCAAATGGTTTACTAACCCCTATGAAAGATCTACACCCCGAGTATCACATAAAGAAAGGGAGGGATTCACTTCCTATTTAATGGACTTTTTTATCAGTTAGTAACACATATTAGATAATAATATAACATAGTATGGGAAAATATAATTATATATGTCACATAAAATAACACATTTTTAGTCTCAATGAAGTGAGAATGAGTCACTATGGTTTTCATAGTAAACAAGGATGTGTACTTGATGTATGTTAAGTTTTATGAACTCCATGCTTAAAAAATAATTGTGTCTATGAATTTAATAGATAAAACATCATAGATAAATTTAAAAACAATCTTAGGTGGCATAAAATACTAATTTATCTTGATAAATATGTAGAAAAAATCAAGATTGGGTCTTTATTTTGTCAAATCCAACAATGAGTGGAAATGTTGAAAAAAATGCCACATAGGTGAATTATGTACCATATAGAAGCCTCCGAGAATGTGGAATGAAATGCTGGGAAAAGGGGGCCCATTCCCATAGTTCATGAGTGAAGAACACATGCATAATAGAATATGGGCATGTTGTACCCACATTCTCAAAGGTGGTCCTCTCAAATTCAGGTTGGGTAGACTCGACCAGACATGGCTTGTAAATATTTCTTCACATATGTGTCTATATTAGGTTTGACCAAAATTTCCCTGGTTATGTTTGGATCCCATGAATGCAATGGGTTTTCCTCTAATTTTTAGAAATTCTACCTATTAGATTTGTAAGGTGAGACCCACCTGGACACCTCTCCATTATATTTCTGTTGGTGTATCTATCACCATATTATCTTAATTGGTTGGATGTTCAAGGGAGGAACCATGGACACCATGATCATCATGAAACAATTTATTTGAGGATCATGTAACTACTTCCTCTCAGCCTTACAAACCCTTTTTTGGAATGTCCCAACACCATCAATGTTAGAATCCAACATGACCGACCCCCATTTTCACTACACCACCATTACTAAGCCTCCTTGTTTTCTACATGAAGCCACCCCCACACTACCACTACAGATACACCCCCACAATTCTGTGATCTTCACTAACCATAGTTCCACTATATAAGATTGACAGTGTCGAGAAATTCAAATGTTTCACATGGCTCAAACATGATGCTGTGGAGGGGGGTGGGTTTAAATCAGTCAATCATTCCCATGAAAAAACACACTATGTTTATGTGATATGATTCATTTATCCAAATAATCTCTAAAATAAAAGATGAATTAATGGATAAATTTTATACTTTTAAATAAATGTCAGAATGATCAAAACTTTTCAATGAACATAAAATCACAAATCTAGTATAAAATTTACTTTTTAAGAGATATAAAATTAAATAATCATCCATACACCATTAATTATTCAATTTTTTGTGAGGAATGCATCCATTTATAGGATATATGTTAATTCCTAATAAATATCGTGCTCAATTGATCCCATGATTCATTAATCCCTCCCTATCATATTCTATCTATGTATGGTTTAAGGGAAACCCTAATTAAACAACATATGAATGAATAATGATAAAAAATATGGTTTACCAAAAAAAAATTATTTAATTAATTAATTCTATTTAAAAAATAATTTCAATTTTTTTTCACTAGTGATGGCTCAAACATATGGAATCCAATGTGAATGTATATTACATTGCTCCAAAAGTCCCGAAAATCCACACACAATTAGTGAAACTCTTGTGAAACAATTTTTTAAAATTTTAAAGGTCCATATCAATATAACATAGTATTTAACATCCTCAATAACATAAAAATTTTATTCCTAAAATAAAAAAATTAGTTCCCTTAAAATTAAATATTCAAGAAAAACCCTCTTGTGGTAATATCCAACCATCATACAACATTCATTCATCTTTATAGGTTCATTATCAAAAATCTTTTAGTTAAAAATATATTACGAAGGTAAAATTATCTTCCATGACTATTTATATTTTCTCTAAATGTTCTTAAAGTATGACCACAACAAAAACTCACATATAATCTATTTGAGTTGTTCTAAAGTTCAACGTCAAAAAAATGTCTCATTTAAAGGCCTCCAGACAACATTTTGATAATGGATCCATATAACATAGTTAAAATTTAGAAAATTATTCATTTGTTAGGTTACCTCTGGGAGGAGTAACTTACTCCCAACATTTAAAAGGATTTCTATATGGTTGTTTCATGTGAGTAAGTGAACCATGTCTCACTCCAATAATTGATTATTAAAAAAGGCAACATTGCAATGTGAGTGTATTTTTCAGATTAGATGTGAGGTTCTGTAAGGCCTAATGAATAATTATAAATGAATTAAAACTATTATTGTACATAATACATTATGTATGGAATGGAAAAATTGTTTCATAAATTAGACTAATAGATATTCAAGACTCATTGTGAGGTTACATTATCATCTTCATATATTATTGGTACATGGTTCTAGATATTTTATTTTCTTATTATATGATTCATATAGTTCATAATTTTAACGAAAAATAATAAAATTGATGGAGTATATGGAAAAACATTCTTTTTATTGCTAAAATACAATTAATCAAATATTTCAACAAGTTCCCCAATTTAAAAAATATTTATCAAATATAAAAAAATATTGAGAAACACTAATGAAATAAAAAACATATTTTCTATATCATTTTTAATGGACTATAATTAATAAATAACTAATGAAATAAAATTCATAATTCAAATAAATAACTTCTCCAAAACATGAAGAATTCCTTCCCCTAAGTAATCACCTTCAACAACATTATTATGGTCTTACCACATGCTATGTTCTAACCTAGGGAAAAGGAATTTAAAATTAAAGTGATCAATTAAATCAATTGATAAAAAATGAATGCCTTAAGAAACAACACTTCTTAATGATACACATCTACTTACGATTTCAACACTTCCTTTGTAACACTGATAGAAAATTATTATAAATCATCTTCCCCTTGATTATTTGTTATTATAATTATAGAAATGTTTCCACCCCCATATGATAACATGGAACTTATATTAATTTTACGATACTTCTTTATATAATGTACTTATTTAATGATTTCATATCACCAAGATAAAAGATATACATAATAACTATCATCTAACAATGATTTTTTTACTACCAAATCAAGAATACAATGGTTATGAATCCTACTCTCTAGTTTTCTATAACTATTTTGGATAGCATAAAATAACACATATATTGTATGATGTTATTTCATGAATATTTATATATCAGTTCCAATATAATAATTTTACACAATTTCATGGAATGTTTAAATATATTAATTATAAAGTATCTTTGAGATTTTATATTAGTTTTTAAAAAAATTCATCAGTGAGTTCAAATTTCAAATTGGATCTTGTCAAAATTTCAGTTCCTAAGAATAATATTTTTATACTTTTGTAACCAAGTTCTACATAAAGGAATCCATTTTCCCAAAATGTGAAACTATTTTTTATTTTTATGAGTATTCTTGATTTGGAGAAATTTTTTATTCAATATAATGAAAAATTTACATGAAAAAATAGAATCACTTTAAAAGAAAATAATTATAAAAAACATAAAATTTCCCTCCACTTTTCTCATTCTTGTAATACAACTCAATGAACTCAGTAATACAATTATCAATAAGATTCATACATAAAATATGAGTATTGATTCTCTTTAAATAAATGGGATAACTAACATTTATTATTCATAGGTGGTATGAATTAGAGTTTACTCATATATAGTCTCATTCATAAAATATTCACTGAACTATTTCAGCTGCTACCCATTCATTTTGAAGTTCTTATATTCTTTAGATTTTTTAATTTACAACACACAAAATGGAAACACGTTAGTAAAAGATTATGGTTTGGTAAATTTGGAATTAATATTAGATGAATTATGTTTTAATATTTATGTTAAAATGAACACATTATTATGAACAAAGAAAAAATTATTTTAAATATGGTTTTAATTGGTATTTTTGGATCCTTCGTTATATATTATATAATTATAATAAACATTACTCATCAACTAATCTAGCTCCTAAATTTAAATCCCCTTTTTTCTCTATCTTTTGTCATCTTCATATTAGTTTTCATAAAATCCTATTATGGGAAATTCTATAAGTAAATGAGAAAACTAAAGTTTTTGATATAAAAAAAATCAATTAGGAGGCATAACTAGGGGAATTTATGTTCTTTATTCTAGTAAAAATCATCCATCTTTCATATAATATATTTCATGATGGGATGAATTGCCTTCACAAAATCATTATTCACTTCTTAGATTAGAGCCTCTGCCTGCCTATTTCTTTATTGATTTTTGACAATGTTTGTCTTTTGTTAAACTCCAATCATTATTATTTATTATACATTAATATATTATCTTTAAAAATACCCTTGGTGACTAAATAATTCATTAGGTATTCCAAACATAAAAAAATTTGTGTTCAATTAATTCCCCTAATAACCTATGAATTGTCAGTTCTCATTTATTTTTCATCAATAAATTTTGTATCATATTAAAAAATAATAGTATATATGTAAATAAAAGAGATAAATAATATATCAAAATAAAAATATTCCTTAAATATAAGTAATTTCATATAAAATTAATGATTTTGGGAAAATCAAATCATATAAATGTGCCACTAGTGACTTGAAAGTAATTACATGACATTAAAAAGATGTGGGAATCACTAAAAAATTATAGACAATATAGTAAAAACTCTAAGACATTACTTGGTTTGTGTTGGGGTCAAAAATGTTTCTAAAATTTTTACTATTTGAATAGATTCACAAGAAAATATACATCTTATCATTTTATAATCCTCGTTTTCAACTGATCACTACAAATTCCCCTTATGTAATTTTCCTTCAAAAAGTTTATTGTTTACTCCAATTTCAATTTCAAGAATCACTTTTTATAATGTATTGATGATAATTTTAACATAAAAAGTAATTCATACTATTCTTGTACTAAAAAAACGTAGTAGTGATCCCAAAGTGATACTCATAATGGTGTGATTCATTCATAGTAATTTCTATTGGAATATTATATTAAGTTGTTTAAGGCCATTTTTTTGTATGTAATGAAATTATATCCTTCAATCCCTTATTTTAATTACTCACTACATCTAATCATTAGTCAAGAAGTGACTGTGTACTATCCAATGTTTTGAATATAATTTATTAATTATATATATGTAAAAAACATGATTAGAGTACACAATCACATTAATTTACTAAAAACAATGATGAAATTTCATGATAAAAAATGGGTTAATAATCATTATTAGTTATTATATAGATGAACCAAGAAAATTCCAATTATTTGGAATAATATGTAATAGTTTTCGACCATAAGTCAATATTCTAATCCATGACACCTCAATCTTTTTAATTCATAGCATGGCATATGAATTCAAAAGAAACAACAAATGGATATGGTAAAATGATTGTTTTTGTTGTAAAATTATTCATGATTTCATATAAATCCATTATTAATGGTTAATTAAAAAAATTTCAATGTACATATGTCCAAATTTATTTATAGAAATTTAAATTTGTAAATATATCAAGTTAATTTCTTATATAACCATTCATGACCATAGAATGACCTAATATCATTTATGGTAGTTTAGTGTGTAAAATTTTAGATCAAAGGAATATATGTTTACACACAATAATTTAATCATTATAATTGATGTTTACATAAATAATATGTGTTTCTAATATTAATTTATATTTCTCAAAATTATATATTGAACTCTATTCGATGAAAAATTATTAAAGTCGAAAACAAATATCAAGAAAACTTTGATATTATGTTCCATAAACATTAATGTAACCACGAAATACCTTTGGGAATATTTTGATTAAATTTTAAATGATTCAAACCATGAATAATTGAAATATACATGAATTATTACAAAAATATAAAGGTATCCTTGAGAATGAAAATATACCAAAAAGGAAAATGAATGTGGACATATATTGGTTTTCAATTTTAATTAGAACCTGAAAATATCCATATAAATCATTATAGAAAAAATAATGTGTTTTTTGATATAGTCACTTGAGAGTAATTAGTAGTAAATGGGGAGATTTAAATAACCTATTTTTAAAAAGGTTTAGTTTCTGATAATTAATTCATACCCTTTGATAATTTTTAATATAGGAGGGAACGAGTTCATTATTTTCATTTTTCCCAATAGTCATTATTGTCTTTTAGAAAATAAATTTAATAGGGATCACCCATTAGGAGTTTGATATTAGTATGATAATGGTATCCTCTTTGATATTTTAGATTTTGTTTCTAAAAAAATCTATTATTGTGTTTTTAGACTTTAATGGAATTTCCATACTAGTTTGTAATTATTTCATAAATAAATAAATTCCCACAAATAATGTGACTTCTTATAGGTATATCAAAAAGTGTCAATTATATTATTTTTACATTTTTTCCAAAAATGGTAAACATATCTTATTATTATTGGGATGAAAATGTTTTTTATACTATTAAAGTTATTTAATCACCACATAAAAGATATACTTATTTATGATTTAATGGTAGCTGTTTAAATTCAAAATGGGTTGGTTGTTTAAATGATAGGGTTACATGATTTCAATCATCTATAAACTTGAATGATAACATAAATATATTTGGAAATATTTTTTAACTAAAAATAAAGACAATAGGATAATTATTCATCTATCATACCCTCAAAATTTATATGAGACACAAGTTTAAAACTGAAAATAATTTTCAAAAATAGTCGTATTCATGAGATTTTGTGACATCAAAGCTGCTCCTAAATTCATGATTTCATTTAAATGTAAATTTTCCCTAATTAAAAAAATAATTTGATTCAAAATAGGATCGATTAATGACATATATATCTTCTTTTGGAAATTATATAGAGTATAAAATACTAAAATCGAATGTGCCTTCATGATATTTTATTGTGACGGTACATTTAAGAACAGTGATTATAGTCTATGTCGGTTTAATGATAGGTATCTGTATGAATATTGGGGAAAGATTAATACATTTTTCATTATTCACATGAAGAATCAAAAATTAATATGGGAACAAAAGGGACTTTACTATAGCAGTGAAATCATCTTATTCACCAACAGGATGGGTAGTATATCAATTGTCTAATCGTACCACTATTAAATTTGTTCTTGAGTTCTTTCTCAATAAAATATTAATTAATAGTGTGATGTCGTATATTAATAGATTACCAAAAATTACACAATAGATTATTAAATATAATCAATTTTATAGTATGAGGGATTATGATGTACTAGTATCTTGGAATTTATTTTATGAATATAGTTTGTTAAAAGAAGAAATGTTGGATCTATTTTTACCATTTCATTTCTTAGAAATATAATACCCAAGACCATATAGTAAAAGGTAATCACAATATGGCACATTACATTAATATTTAGAGAGTTTATTTCTTATTATATTAAAATATTTGATTTCAAAATTTTATTATTTTTTAATATGAAAACTATTATATTTTGAATCATCATAATGATATATGGTTACAATTAATTTTTGTGATATTTCAATAAATGTGGGTTATAAGAGAAAATGTAAAAATTTATTATCCCATCACATAATAATTTTTTTAAAAGGAATTTGTTTTTAAAATTACAAGTTATAAATTATGTAACTATTATAATATTAAATTTATGAATTTAAGATAAATTAACTATGATAGATTTTAATAACCATTATAAAAGTAAAAATATTGTTCTAAAATAATTAATTTAATAAGAGTTATATTATTTTTAACTAAATTATTTATATTAATATATAAAAAATATGACAATAAATTGATGTTTACACATAAATTGAATTTATAAACACTTGTTAAATTAATAATTATTTCCTATTAAGAGTATAAAACAATGAATATAAAAAATCCATTTTCCTATAAAAATAGTTTTTCAATAATCATATATTTTAAATGAAAAGTTAATTTAATAACGATTTTATATTTAATTAGGTAAAATGGATCAGAAGGTATGATTTATAAAATGGAAAAAATTTTAATGAATGGTTATTATTTATTTTTTAAACTAAATCATTACCATTTTTAATTTTTAATCAAGACTAAGAATGGTAAATGGGTAAATGTTTTATCTTTCTTTTTTAATGATTTCAAGGTCAGAAACACCATATAGACGGTACTATTTGGTAATAAATTTATAATAACATGTATCACCTCCCAATTCTCAACCTATCTCTCAAAATAAACCAATCACCTATATGATTTTATTCCTACCCCTTTACTAACATTAGTTTCAACAAAAATCCCCAAAATATAACGTATAAAAGGTTCATCTCAAAATCCCTTCCAGACCATAACAAAATATTAGTTTCCTCCATATAATATAGACCATTTACACCCCCCTATGAACCTATATAACCCTTATAATCTTCTAGTTAAATGTAATTATCGAAATCCCTTCATTACTATGGAATTCTTATAGTGAAACTATAAGTTCACGACATAAGTTCAAATTTTTTCTAAAATATTTTACATTTATTACAATCATATAAATTTATTTTTGATAAAAATTATATGATTAATTATGTATATATCGTATTCTTAATGTTTATACATTTTTGAAAAATTATTATTCACCATTCTCCTTTACCTTATGATAAAGTAAACCAACATTCATGCGTTGTGTGGACTACTACCTCCATGATTCCTTGTGATTAATTATCCAACCCTACATCTTAAATAATGATATAAGTATTGGATTAAAGGTTAAAAATTATTTTTACGATAGAATTATGTGTATATTATGAAAATTCTTGAACCCATTAATTATACGACCAGTAAATGAACAATATTAAATTAATTGTTTAATATAATATTACCAATAGTATAACATTTTATTAAAATTGTGTAATATATTAATACCAATAATTTCATCATTTAATTAATAATAATTTTGATATATCACACAAATAAAAACTAAATATTATCATTATGCTTCTTATATAATTATTTTACAATAATCCACCTTATATTTATTCATGAAACCCTGGTTTTTTCATGTTGTGTCTATTTGACTACCTACTGGAATAATACTACAAATATTTATCTAGAATAACTATGGTAAAATATTTACTACTATAAAATAAAATAAATTATCAAATAATGAATTATTATTAGTTCTATATATATTATATCAAAATTTTACCAAGAAGAAAACATATAAATAATGCATCATTTTAGATTAATATTCAATACATTTCATAGTAACACAAACCCAAGGACTTTATATATTTTTTATATTTGGATTCCATATTCATATTTTTATTATTTCATAAAATATATTCATAATTTTATGCAAATATATTCCAACATATAACTCTTCTTTTACATACCCTATATAAAACCTTTCTAAATATCCTACGAAAATGAAAAAAAATAATGTGTGAGCTCATATGCTCAGTAAGGGTAAAAATGGGTGATAATAATCATTATAATAAATGATGATCACAAGGTTAAGTATAAATATCTATGTTCATGTTCTCATCATAAAAAATTCATACCCATAAAACCATAGATCGTTTGATTTTAAATAAATCCATTTTTTACTATAATTATAAATAATAGTCTAAAAATCGTAATCAACATCTAGGGGTAGTAATATAGAAATATGGAATCATAAGCATAAAAAATAATAATCTTTTGACGAAAGATAAATGAATTCACTTTCAAAAATAATTTAGTGAAAATACAGATTATGTGACCCTAATCAAGTAATAATATGTAAAAAAAAATTTATTTATAAACATGTACAAACATTTTTCTATGATATTAGATATAAATTAATCACACTCATGCATCATTATCTAGGTAAATCTATTTAAAATAATTTCCATGAAATTTTCATTGATCATAGATTGAAATAAATCATAATCACACATCAATATGTTAATAAAACTATTTTAAATATTTTAAATTATTTCCGTCATCATATACTAAGATATCAATATAACTTTACCCCATGCATTGGAGATATATAATTAACCAAATAATCACATAATAATAATTCATTCATATAAAAAGCACTAGATCATAAATGAATTTTTATATCATCATTACAATATCCTTGGAAAATAATTGGCTTTAATTAACATCGATTGATAATTATAATTAAAACCTCCAAATAATGAATTTGGATCGTATAATTGGATAAAAAATTCAATAAAATGTAATTAAAATTAAATTATTTTATCCAAGATTAAAATTTAATTAAATGAATCCCTAGAATTTTTCATGAAGATATTACCCTTTTTACTTTGAAAAAAATCTTTTTAAATCTAATATTTTCCCAATAATTATAGAAATATTTTTTATATTAATTTAATTTTAAAACATGTAATTGAAGTTTCAATGATTTTATAATTCATGACAATGTGAATTTACATTCATTCCATATAATTTAGATGAAAACATTACAATCACACTTTTCAATTAAGTCCAAAGCAGCTCATTTGAAAAATGATGGGATGATTCCATTAAATTTTTTTAGATATATTTATAAAGGTTAAAATTGAATTTCAATAATCTTATAAAAAATAAATTATATTTGTTATCTTATTTGTGAAAATATAGACATGGAAGAAAATTGATATCAGCTGAAGGGAGAAGTCAGGTCGATTTTCCTTAAAAACATTATTTTGGTCTATTATGTATTTATAAAGATGAATATTAAAGGAAAATTTTAATATCTATAAATTAATAGAGGTGTAACAATTAATGGTGATTCAAGAGAGGAATATCATTAAGTTTCATCCTCAAAAGTTTCATCATAAAATATCCTGATTAACAATGAGATTGTAACTTAAAACCCAAAACATAAGTTTCATCTTTAATTATTATTGTTTTAGACTACTATTTAATACACATATATTCATAATAAATGTATTAAAAAACCATAATCATATTTATCATACCATATATTATTTTATTATCATTTTATCATCTATTCAGTGATAATTCATTATTGAAATAACTGTTTTTGTTTAAAAATGCTTCATTTTTCATGCATGTTTCTATTTAACAGTGTTAGTTTTTATAAATTTATAATGGTTAAGTAATGTTTATAATTTTAAAAAAATTATTATTCTTATTTATATTAATTATATATTAATATTTATATTCATCAGTAAATGTTTGAGGTAGAAAATGAATCACATCATTCATAGAGATGGTGTGTCATTGTTACGTATGAACATGATCTCCTTTCTTATTAATGATTGAAAAAATGGTATGAAATAATTCAACAATTCTTAATCATTTTTAGATCATATAAATCAAATATATTCATCAAATATAAACTTATTAGCAACCCTAAAAAGTGTAAATGATAAAATAATAACAACATTTCATGGAGGTTTTAGTACACATTTACACATGAGTGAGGATATCTATATCTAATGGATTATAATGTAAGAAGGTAAGTATGATGTTAAACTACCAGAAGATTAATTATTTCATAAATTAAAAATATAATCATTAAAACTTTAATAATAACCATACATAAAAAAGGAGACTAAAAATGAATTCTATATTAATGTTGATAAGGTAAGTTGTATGTACGAACAAGTGATTCTTTCACAACATAGTTGATGGGAAAGAGGGTGGAAAATGGAGGTTTCATAATACTAATTAAATTTAGGTATATTTATTATACATAAAAAAATTCCTCATATTTATAGTAGGTAAATTAAGAAGTAAGCAGAAAGTGATTAGATAATGTTATTACTTCTTCTTCGAATGAACTCATTTAGATCTCCAATTACAAAACCATAGTTCTGGTTTATTGTGAATATTATAATCTATTAATTGTGAATAATGATATATATAAGAGAATTGGGGATGACGTGGTTGAGATACATGGATTAATGTTGTAAAAATAAAATAGGGAAGGGGTGTCTTTTTATAAGGTAAGGAAATGACACACGTAGAATTTCTAAATCGAATAAAATGAAAATAGTTCATTATAAATACAAAAACATCTAAATAGATTTATATTCAATTAAAATGTGTATATAATAAAAATAATATAATTTAATTATATTTAAAATTTTTTTTGGTATTTTGAACCCTATATGTTTTATTAAACTATTCATTAACGATTTGTTTACCATTATCACGATAAGAATTTTTGGTAATTATTAAATTAATAATAATTATAATTAAGTAAAAATGATAAAAAAATTTATTTAACATCATATTAAATTTTATAATGACTCTTATCCTCTACTTAACCTCATATTAAAATTTCACAGTAATTAAAATCATAATAGTTAAATTAGATATTTTTCTTTTTTGTAAAATGACAAGAGCATCATAATCAAATATGTATTATTACATGTGACAATATATTTGATTATTTGACAAAAATGGATGAAATAAATTTATAATAAAGGATAAATTATTGTATTAAAGATATGTCAAAGCCTTATCCCTATGTTTGAATCTTATTTTTCTCATTTTACCTTGAATAGAGTGGAAAAATTTTAATATGGTTACTCTTGATATTGAGTTAAAATAAAAGGGACCTAGTTACCAAATTATAATCATGATAATTCAAAATATAGAAAAAATAAATATTAACATTCTATTAGTGTTAGATATTAATTTTAAAATATGTAGATAAAATGTGTTGAAAACCATTTTATACTAAAGTAAAGTTTTTCGAATAAAAATAGATATATATTCTCATATCATTCCTAGAAATTAATAATATAAATATCAATAAATTATAATGATTATAATGTATAATAAATTCATTAAAATAATTCCTCAATGGTTATGAATTTAATTTATTATGATAAAAACACATTTTGCGTAGAATTGTTTTTATAGAAACAAATATGTTCTTTTCAAATAGTTTTTATTTTACATTATAATAAATTATAAACTAGTGTATTAATTTCAAAAAATTTAGTTATTACCATTCATAGTCTCAATTCTAGGGGTTGGGTGATAATATTAACAAAAAATAAAAATATTTTAAAAGAATGTCATGGTTCATTTACCCAAGGTGTTTTCTGTATAGAAATATATCAATGAAATAGAATTTATTTTTAGAGAATTATATCATTAAATAGAAGGATGTAAATTTATACAAACTTAAAATAATTTTTCCATTGAATAAAAATTTTTTATGTCTATATATTATAACATCCTCTTGAACCCAAGTAGCTACTTAGAATTATTTATTCCTCTAGGTAACATTAATGAGGTGAATAGTCATGTTCCCTAGAACACTATAAAACTAGTCACATATTTATATTGGTTATTATTCCTATAAATGATTGTGTGCCAATGGTATAAAATCAATGTTTATTATATGGGATAGAAGATGCATGCACCTACATAGAATAGATACATAGAACACATCATTAACATTAGTGATGAATATTGTATGTTCCAAGTTATTAACTATTGTGCCTACTCGTTCAAGAATATCTATGGGGATGATAGAGATTGGAAAATATTTCAATTATTTTTTAAAATGATAACTTTATTATATGTATAAAGTAGTATAAATACCCTCTCAAAATATTTTAATAAATAATTTCACATATGAATGTCAGTATAACCTTTTATCTAAACCTTAGGATATCATGATGGTATGCAGAATAACTCTAAAATTTTCTAAAATTTTCTCAACAATATCTAGTCCCAATTGAATCAATTCTAGAAATTTAATCAAGCACATTTTATTTGTACACTTATTTTAACATTGTACTTCATAAATAGTTATCTTAATACTTATGTGAAACATGTTCCCCTAATAAATCTCTATTTTTTGAATGTGTTAAACACCACAACCATTGAAATCCATATAACAATATCATATCATATGCGATATGGTTAAAATGGTTATACTAGAATGAGAATATATATGAGGATGTTATGTAGTAGCGAAACAAAAATCTGAATCTATATCTTGTAGAACACTTTACAAGAAAATAATGGTAAAATTCATATCCCGATTAGATGTAAAAAAATATGGTACTCTGTGTAACATTATGAAATTCATAAATTATTTCCTGGACACAAGATCAAGAAAAAAAGAATATTTTTTGGATGTTATGTGTGACGAAATCATTAGATGATTTTCTAAAACCTTAAAAAATTATTTCCATTATATTTTTTGGGATTCATATAAAGAAACTCATGTATATGTTTTCCCATTTTAATTTTGTTATGGGAAATGGTTGAAAAAAACCATATATGATTACCACTATTTCATAACAAGCTACCATAAAATGTATGGGGATATATACCATGTTATATATATCATCATGGTTCCCCACCATAAATATGCTTTCATATCTCTATACATATTCATAATCCTAGGTTGAGTAATGAATGATGAACTTTGAGCATCATCAAATAACTACTTCTTTAAGTCTGATATAGACAGAACACATACGTGATTCCAGAACCTTATCATTATATCACAATTAATGTTGAAATCAAGTTTATTTCCCATATTCATTTAAAACTATAAATCTCCTTTCTATACCTATTTAATATCCACCTGGATTAATGGTTGTACACTCATTTGTGAAAGATATGATTTATCACATTACATCATGATTTCTACATCCATCATTTTCAAATCCATAAATATGTTATTTTTATCAATCCCCATCATGGATAAACTAGTATAGTCTTTCTCGGTCTATTCATTATCAATCATGTTCATTCTCTCATGGGATAATGTATTAATAATTCACAATCATTAATAAACTCCAATTGTATTCTGTAGAACATATTAAAATTATTTTTTGAAAATATACACTACAAATTTATTTTTATCAATATCTATATCAAACTGATGTTAATAAAGATAGGGCGTTCATATATTAAATTAAAATATTATAGATGATAAATCCAAATAAATAGTTAGTTAATTTTTCACATGAACCTTCAATTTTAATGAGGAATAAGATAAAACTAAATCATTTATCATGAGGGAGTGTTCCAATCCCTTATTTTATGCATCACTGTAATTAAAAACCCTTCCCTACTACAAGGTATTATATGTATAGGTGCACTGCCATTCCTTCTCTTTGGTTCTCAGAAATTTTCTTCACATTCATCTTTCCAATGGGACTTGGTTCCTTAGGAATAAAAATAGGTGAGTTGATTAAACAATCATTATAAAATCTCATGAAGGAATAAAACATTTTCATCCAAACTAATAAAAAATGGCTCATCATCAGATTAGTTTCTCTAAGATAATGTTAAATAACATATATCATTGATGGGTCCATTGAAATACCTTAACAGGAAATTATATGACGCAACACGAGTCTTTTCTTTGCCTAAATTCATAATTGATAAATTTTTCATAAACATTATACATCCTCCAGTTATTCAGAACAATTCTCAAATGGTCTTCATTCAATTCCATTATTATTTAATTTATAATAATATTATTTATAAAAGCTTCCAAAGAACGATCAAGGTAGTTCTTAAAGACAATATTAATTAAATCTATGATGATAGTATATGAATTAGTAAGTCCAAATTATATCACTATAAATTCATAATGACCATACCTCATATGGAAAGCTATCTTATGTATATCCCTCTTCTTATCAACCAATAGATGATATCTATAAAGAAGTAATTTCTTAAAAAACTTTTTAACTCCACGTAATTGATCAAAAAATCATTGAAATGGGTAGATGATACTTTTTCATCATAGTGATCTTGTTGAGTTGCTGATAATCAATGATAATATTCATTGAACCGTCATTCTTCTTTATAAAAAAATAGGTGCACTCCATGTTGTCACACTAGGTAATATAAATCCCTTACCATGACTATTTTTGAGTTTTGTCTCAAACAGTTCCCTGGGGCCCATGCCGTGACATACCCCAAGCCCGCCTCCCGAAGGCCATGGGTTGGTGACTAGCATCGAAGGCGTCAACCTACAAACGAGAGGAATTTTCTTGAGTACCTATATGCATGTACACACAACCATGCCCCAAAGATGAAAAGTAAACATGCATTCCACTAAAAAACCACTGATTAAAAGTAAAAACTTTAGGTAAAATGGTGCAGAATACAAACCCATCAAATTATGAATTGAATAAAATAAAATGCCAGGAAACTCTAATAGCATTCTCCTAGAAACCCCACCTAATGGGTTTGTATAAAGTAGCTTCCAGAAATCGTAGAAGCACGTCATTCCTGACTGAACTTACTAGGAACCGCCTGATCCTTGGTCACAAAGTCCTCTGCCAAGTCGTCGGTCTTTTGCACCATACACAACACATACGGGCGAAGCCCATACATGGATGAGTAACGAAATACTCAGTAGGGACCCCAAAACCAACTTGGGTCTCACATAAATAAACAAAGGAAATCAAAAAATAATGCACAATTATTAGAGTCACTGAAGTCATCTCGACACAGGTATAACATAATGTGTTAATAGAAAAACCAACAGTTGAAAACACTGAACATCAATCATTGTAAAGGCACCCATCCCTGATGAGTCCTTTAGGCTAGCTAGGTCTCCCAGACCTATTCAATAGAAGATCCATAAAGCCTCACTAGGTAGCTGAGTCAAGAAGACTCACTGATAGTTGAGTCATGAAGTCTGGTTGGGTAGTTGAGTCATGAAGTGCCACTGATAGTTGAGTAAAAAAGTCTTGATGGTTTGCTGACTCACAAAGTCTCGTTGATAGCTGATCCACAGAGTCTCACTGGGTAGATGAGTCATGTATTATCACTGATAGATGAGTCACGATGTATCTCTGGGTAGCTGGGTCATGAAGTCTCAATGATATTTGAGTCATAGAGACTCTCTGTGTAGCTGAGTCATGATGTCTAGCTGCTAGATGAGTCAGGGGGTCTCTCTGGGTAGCTGAGTTATAACATCTCACTGATAGCTGAGCCACAGAGTCTCACTAGGTAATTGAGTAACAAATCCTCCCTCGATCAACATACATGAAATCATACATAGATGATTTTATAAGTACCACACCATCACTTGGGTCCCAACTCCGCTGACGATGCATCAATCCGACACACGTTCTGGGAGATACGTCCCTTTTTGTAAACAAGGGTCCGGTTGTAATCGGTCCGGGTCTGACTGGTTCGGACCGACCCAACCAACTCGACCTGAGGCCCCTCGTAACATGATCCTGTCCATCTGACCCATTGACCTGTCCTATTGGGACTCACTAGACATGCCTGAGTTTGGCTGTTGGTCCAATATTCTTGGTCACCTAGTGACCCAAATTTATCTGACATGTCCCTCACGTGTTGGCCAGTCTCTTTTCCTAGACATGGATGTTGTGCTTCCTGGCTTTATCCTATAGTCCCGATCCACTAAAGAGGATCAAATAGAATTTTTATCTAGGCCACTCAGGTAGCCTAATTCATTGGCTCGGCCCGGTTTGGCCCAAACCAGCTCAGTGAGTCTGAGTTAGCATGGACCCGCGTGGCCTGTCCGGTTGGGGTGCGCACACCTGATCATTCAGCCGCATCATCCTATATGTGGTGCAGGACGGCACTGCCTCTTGCCTTCTCCCACCATGATGGTGGTGCCACTCCGACGACACCTTCTTCGGGCCACCAAGTTCACTTCGGTGGTCCGATCTCAAATCCTCATGAAACCTCGGGCCTCTAGGGTTGCCGACATCACTACCTCAACCTCATATGCACGTTTTCCCCATTTTGAGGATGTGACCAGGAAGCACGTACAAGAGGAGAGGATCATTCCTTGTTTATTTCGGCCCACACCCTCATATTTAGATGTTTAAAAATAGGGGTGGCTTGGGAACATAATTCTATCAGATAATCATCAATCCCGGTGCAAAACCCCCAGAAGGTAAACACCCTCCCACAAGAACACATGATCTACAGATCATCCTATTGGTTGGTTGATCCACATTCATTGTTTTAGAACAATAACAGAGAACACTTAAAAAAATTAAACCCCTACCTGGGTCGAATCGTCTGTTGGCCATGAATGGTGTCACTGTGTTCATCATTCTTCCATCCTCTATTTATGGTCATTAGTCATTCGTTATTGGAGATGATCCATTCCAAGGGTGGAAAAATAACGCGTCCGCCATTCTTCACTCCATGATCCAATGTTTGGTGGTCAATGGCGCTCATCGTCATCACCACCCCATAGCTCCAGAGCAGAAACAGAATTGTGCCAAGAATCCTGCATTTTCGGTATGAACATTAAATGATGGAACATGAATCAGTGTTTCAGTTACATTTATGTTATGAAGTCGTTACACTATATCATTTAATGAAACAACGTATTCAGTTTTGATTGGTTGGAAAACCGCCGAGCTAAAAAAATTGAAAATTCATAAAAATAAAATGAAACATGTTTATTTTATTTTTAACATTTTCTTTAAAAAGACTAAAAAATAACCTTTTCCCTCGACCCACACTGATCGAGGTTAGGTCCATTATAGTGGAATCTCGTAGTTTTGAGTTCAACGGCGCCCTCTGAATTTTGTACTGAGCACTGGTTTAAATGTTATAAAAACCAGCTCACACGTTTATTAAAATTAACCTTAAAAATAGTTCAAAAATTAACTTTCACCATTGATCCACGCTGTTCGAGGTTAGGCTCCACCTAAGGGGAACATGCCATAATGAGCTCAACGGTACTCTTAGATTTCAATCAGAGTTACCGTTTAAGATTTATAAGGATTTACAATAAAATAATTATTTCATAATTATTTTATTTGCGACCAAAAACTAACTGACATTGTTGGCCCGCACATGCCACTATTAGGATCTACCAAAGGAAAGCATTCCCTCACGATCTCAGTGGTGGTTTAAGATTTTTAATCCAAAACAACATTTCTGAGTTATAAGCATGTGAAAAATAAAATACTTTTATGTAATTATTTTATTTATAATTATGAAAATTTAGGGTTTTCTCACTAGAGCCATGAACTAACTAAACATAGGTTTTGCCTAGGGTAAAACCTCCACCCTGAAGGCAACAGTCCCCTTAGATTTCTGATTTATTCACTTATTTAAGGTTTATTCCACTTTTTTTAGGAAAACCTCTCATGCACACTATTTAAAACTTAACATTTTTTGACCGATCATTCTGGACACTCTGGGAATCAGAATCGCATGCCGTCTCAGGTCCTAGTTTCAAAATAATTCGATATAATAAAGAAATATTACATTGGGTTTCCAAGACACTAAATATTTTTTATTCAATTCCAATAACACAATTGGGGACACCTTATAAGGAGTCTTTCAAATAGTATTAGTACAAGGTATGAGTTCAATTTATTTATCAACATTAGGATTTTAAGGAATGAGGGAGAAAACTTAAAGAAAAACATTAAAAAACTATTTTACAATAAGAAAACCCTCACTGTTTTTTTCTCCTAAAAAATCTTAGATAGATCACCATTATATATATAAATTTAGGCCGACAAGATTGAAGTGATTTCCATCGAAGGTCATAATCATATTCATATTAATAAATTATAATAGGTATATTCAGAGTAAAACACGTGAGTTACATCCCTCAGAAATTGATATTGTCATTATATACAGAGATACCATGGATGCCCAAGATCACATGAAATTCAACAGGAGGGAGAATAACAATATCTTCATGAATAAAAATCCCACAAGCTTCTATCATAGTATAACTATAAACATTAAATGAAACCATCATACCATTAGTAGTTTTCAATTCAAACTGAACATATAACCACTAATATAGTGACATTATACCCATAGTAAATGCACTATTTATAACTTATTAGGTAGATACAGAGAAAATACATTACCAGTTATCGAGTGGATAGTAAGTTTAGAATTCACCATGACACTCTCATATTCCACATTAATTGTGATAAAAAATAATACCTTTATCTTCTTATTTAGTGGTTTATTAAGGCCCAAAACATTATTAAATCTTGGGTTGAGAAATTGACATTCATAATTTCTAATCACCCTACATATTATGCATTTAAAATAATTTTTTGAATATTTATTTAACTCTATTTCATTTGTTTAATTTTTAGCCATCAATGATACTCACATGTAATTTACAAGGTAATTATCAAATAATAATTTTTCATATTTAGTAATATTTGTGAATGAGGTAGTAATTTTAATTTAAATGGATGTTATTTCTGATATCATACCCAACACACAACAATGAGTTTTTCTAAAATTTTACATTAAGCACAAGACTGTGTTATACCAAAAAATAATATATTATTAATATTAATATTTGTAGTTATCTCATAGATGTTAGAATGGTGAGAATGAATTATATTAACTAAATTATAACAATACGGCTTAACAATGTTTATATAAGGATTCATTGGTTATAAAATCAATTATATATGTAAATAAAAACCAATTGAATATAAAGGCTGTATTTTTTTTGAAAAGCTGTTTAAGTGAAAATAATAGGGCTTATAAAATAATAAAATAAATGTTTATGGATTATATTAATTAAATAATAATTCAATATAATATTTAAAATTAATCTTAGGTGTTTTCTAGACATTATATAATAAAAAATAAAATTTTATTGATAAAATGAGTGTTTTTCTAAAAATGCAGTTTTATCACCTTTTGATGGTGAACTAATTTTAAATCTGGGTTTTAAAACTATTATAATTTCTATTTGATAATATAAACTTATTATTTGGAATTGGGACATAAAAATATACTTTGGTTGAAATTTTGGTTTTTTCTGATAAAATTCATATTTTAATGAATACAGAAAAATACCAAATTTTAAATCTAATATTCCATTTAATATACATTATTTTCATTATTAGATTATCATTTTAATTGAGTTTAAAGTATATTAAGATTATGTTTTTATCATCTAACAATATTATTTTCCTTGGATATAATTTCGCATTGTAATTTGGTATAAACACATGTCAATGTTTTGATGGTTTTTACTTAAAAAAACTCGTTTTCTCATTCCAAAAATGGGATTAATTTAAAATTTAATTTTTCCACTTATATGAATTTAATTTTAAAAAACTAATATATGTGGTTATAATAAGTATAAATATATTATTTAATAGGATCAATATAATTTTTGGTGAATCATAACTTTAGTATTTTGTTTCCATGGTGAAAGGGTAAATCCGGTAAATCAGGGTAAAAATAATATTATAATAATATAAAAATACCCTAACACATGCCTTAATTTTATTGGATGACTAATGACTGACCAATAAAACCCTTGGGATGAAAAATTGTACATTTTAAGCCACATGGGTGTGATTATGACATTTATAACATCTAATTTAATGTAAAAGGAAAAATATCAAAATCATGACACTTATTACTAAAACAATTTTAATATTGGGTTACATAAGTGATATCTTAGAATATAAATAATCATTATAAAGTTAAATATATTACATAAATTATTTTAATTTGTTAATTTTTTTATACATTAATGAATTAATTTTAATTATGACATAATGATGAGTAGTGATTGCCTTATTAATGAAAGAATCTAATGAATGATATTATAAATATGACAATAATTATTAGTTGAAATAATTTATGTCATAAAAGAATGTTATAGGTGAATATGTCATTTTAGTATACTACTAAATTGTTTTATTAAAAGTAATTTCTCTATTTTTATTTTATTAAAATTCAATAAAAATGAATAGTGTAAAAATTAACACAATTCATAACTTAAAATATAAAATAGTTTATTAAATGTAATAAAATTTCTAAAAATACAATATTTTACCAAATGGGTAGTATATTTCCTAATATGTAATTAATGATACTTTTTTTGTCTTTTTACATTTTATGGTAATTACATTAACAAACAAAGTATAAATAACAATATATCATGTTAAGATTTAAAAGGTTAAAATATGGGTTAAACCAAAACAATAAGTATTTAAAAAACTCAAAACTTGTATAATTTTTATTAAATGATGGTTATTAGAACAAAAACTATATTATATATTAAATAAATGATGTTGGAACCATTTGAAACCCAAAATTAATTTATATTAATTTAATATTTTAAGAGTTTCCAAGGGTGCCCTCCTGTCTCCTATAAAAGCTACCCACTACTATCTAATAGTCACACATAAATGGCCTTTTGGTTTAGCTAATCCATTCAAAAATAGATTACTTTAATCCCTACCCACATTATTGACGCCTTATTTTAAACATAACACCATGTTTATAGGTTTTTAGGTGTTCATCAAGGGTAATCAACCGAATAAGAGGTATCATTTTCTTTAAGTATTTCTATTTTATTTACTCTCCCACTTCTTTCAAGTCCATTCCAACCCTGATGAGATTATAACTCTAGTTTCCTAAATATAATTATATATTATTATGTTAATATTTTCAACTAAATTCACATCCACTTCCATAAAATGGGAAAGGAATTAATCATTCTTGTGTAAGTGTGAACTATCACCTCCACGAACTGATCTAATTCCTTTTTCATAACCGTCTCTCAATACTAGTTATAATTATAGAATTGATGTTCATATGTGATATTCATGAAATATTAATCATTATATTAAAATAATATATCAATTAAAATTTTATTTTCCTTGTGCAAAAAATGATAATGTCGTTCGTGCGTACGTGTGAACTATTTTCTCCCTAAAACGATGTAATTTGTTTTTATTCGTTATATCACTTGTATGATATATATATATATATATATTTATTATAATTATTATTATGATATTAATTATTTTATAATAATTTTGTAAGGATTAAATAATACTTAAATTCTTTCTATAACGATCAATGAAAAATGGAAAACATTACGAATGCGTACGTACGACTTAACATGTCCATGATTATAACATTGTTCATTTTTAATAACCATAAATAATGGTTTGATTTAAAGGTATAATTTATGTATAAATATGATAATAATGTCATGAATATTATTCTAAGTATTATGGACTTATTACAAAATGGACTAGTGACATCATAATTTTATTATTCAAGAAGAGAAATAACGATTGAGACAAGGCAAACTTAAGGTAAGGGAATTCTTCTCAATCTCCTTTCATTGAGGCATATGTTGATAATATACACCACCTTCTATTATATGGTGCATAATCAACCCATTTGATATTAAATTTCATTCAAAGGTTTTCAAAAGTAATATTTTTAATATGAAACATTTAACTAGATGAATAAATGAATATTTTTTAACATATATGGTGACAACGACCTTTCCGCTACCATGACCATTATTTTATATTTGTATTTCTCTACAAACCATAATGTTTTTAAAAGAAATATAAATATCATATTCACTTTTTTTGTATTTTCTTATTAAAAATTCTTTTAAGAGTAGATTTATTATATGAAAATATTGAAATTATATATTATTATTTCAATGTGTAAAGGTTATTTTTTATTTTATGCATGTTTTTTGTGATATGATTATGTTATGGTTTGTGGGAATTCCATATGTATAGGGGTGGTTCCATGATAAACTGGGGGTAGGTGAGCCCCTGATAGCTCTCCAATTAATTGGTTAACGTGACATAGTTAAATTATATGTTTTATCCAGAGAGATTTAGGGAATATATTATGATGGGTATTCCAAATGTAATCATGAAGCTTACTCCATATGTAGCTGTGAAATCTACAACGTAAGTATGTTATTGATGCCACAATTTTCCAATATGTTTTATGATTTCTATGATGTTTTATAGGAATATTATTATTTCATGATGTATGTTTAATAGCATATTTTTTTGGGTGGAAAAGTATGATTTCATGGTTTTATAAGTATTCATGGACTAATGTTTTCTTTCCTTAATTTATATCCATTACAATGCTTTTTGTGCTCATCACATATTTTGGATATGTATTCTATATGGTATAAGGATGGGTAAGGGTAATTAATAATTCAAGATGAATGTAATAATTTTTTTATCATTAATAGCAATTCATATATTAATTTAAACTATTTTAGATTTTGAAAAAATGGGTAGCGTGTAAACTTTTCTACATTGAATTATTTGAGATGTTATGTAATAGTTATGGCCTAATTCTCTAAAACTATAACCCTACAAATATGCTTAATGTAAAATTTAGTAATATCATGTCTAAAACTCGAGATTATGTAATGTTTAAGGCTGGGGCCTTATAGTTGGTATCAAAGGATGATTTAGACAACATTAGAGCTTAGGGTAATATTTAAGCATAAGTTACATATTATATATAACCATAATGGTTAGGATAATAAAAATAGTGATTGTTATTTTAGAAAAATTGAATGTGTTTAAGATAAAATTAATAAGTATATCTTGGTTTTTATCTTCCTCATAATAAATTATATGATGATTTTTTTGATATACTCACACTAAACATTTTGGTTTTAGTAAATGGTTAGATCTAAAAAGAACCAAAGTAACAATAGATGTGAATGAAAATTTGGTGGTTCTATGAATAATAAACCAAATTAAATGGAAGAAACAATTATAAATCCCATGGTTATTATATACCAAATATCATGTATCGTGATTGGAAACTAGAACCTGAGTTAGTTTTCTAATGAATCATATATTAGAGAGATGAATCCCTATGTAAGTTTGGGTAATAATCATAAAGGTCATTATAATTAATAAAATATGTGTATAGGATGTGGAAATAAAAACCTAGGAAAATGTTTTAATGGGATGTGAAGATGTTATATATGTGGTAATGAAGGTCATAAAGCAATAACCTTACAAGAAAAAAAGGAATCATTTAGTTGATAACAAGAAAGAGAAATAAGTTCTTTTTTATTTATCAATTGAATGTTTTAAGTGTGGAGATTATAGTAATTATTAAGATAGATTCCCAACAAAGAAGGTTTAGTAATGGGATCAGTAGGACAATACAAATATATGCTCAGTAGTACCTAATGCAATTCCAATTGAAGATTAGGAAAATTAAAATGACATATGAATGGTATCGATTATTTCTTGACTCATGTTTTGACATTATTGAATCTCAAAAACATGAATCATGTTTTTTTATATGAAATAAGTATTAAGTAATAATTTGAAAAAGCAGAGTTAAAGAATCATTAAGAACACTGACTGGTTATAAGGGACACAAGAGTTATTGTAAATTTTAAAATGCTCAAATATTTAAGAGTATTAATGATCTTTTGATGGTGGGGTTACTTTGTAAGACATAAAATATGTGTAACCCTTAATCATGTTATTTTAAAATGTAATTTGAGTAATAATTATATTTTATATTATGGAAATAATGATAGATAACCTTTAGAAATTATATGATCCTAGTTTTTTAGCTAACATTTTTGGATGAAAAATTAAAGGGATGAGATAAACATGAAAATAAAATATCTTATGGTTATTTTTGAAGATTTAAACTCATTTTGTGAATGTTATAATAATTGCATAGTTTTATAAAAATTGAAAACACACAGACCGTGTAATAACCCATCTTGTTTAACAAGGCTATAGGAATCAAACCCACAATTGAAGTGTGGTAAACCTTTATCTCCTACCACTGGCCTACATGAAGTATTTGGTTAGTATAAATTTATTTGTTTAATTAAATGGTTTGATGGAATAAGAATAAGTTGATTTTGGTAACTTAGATTTTATCAAATTGAAATCCTTTGTATTGGAAAATGATTTTGGGATTAAGTGATAAATTTTATTTTTGAATACGTTTACTATTTTGGGAAACATATAAGATTAATGTAAATAGAATACAATGGGATTGTATTTGAGGAGTAATGGTTGAATTTAATTTTGTAAGAAACTGTAATTTTTATTGTAGAATTATGGATGTTTGGGTTATTTATGGGAATGATTAACCTATCTTTGAGAATATGTGATTTTTAGAAATTTATTTTTCGTATGAGACATTATGAGTGAATTATGTTTTCTGGAGATAAATGATAAAACATATACTAGAAGACAATGTGTTCAAATCCCTTTTAATTTTTTGTTTCAATATTAGTTTAGATTATTTGACGAATTTTAAGGAAATTTATTTTTAAGATGGTCTATATTAGACTTTCAGTATTACATTTAAATTTTAGAGATTATAAGTAGTCATTATTAATTTAATGGTTATTATCTTTTTAGAATTGTTTTATTTTATCCTAACTAAATTTATTTTGGATAATGTTTCCAGAAATAATGAATAGATATTTAACCTTTTTTGGAATATTTGATTTTCTAAAAAATGATTCTGGTGTTCCAGGCATAAAAAATTATGTTAAATACTCAACATTTGTGGAAACGGATTATTTTTTGGTGGAATTTGATTACATGAAGAAACTAAACTAGTTGATTGTATATAGTAAATTAATTATAAAACATTATGAAAATGATTATAAAATCAGAAAAATTTCAATTTACTTTTATTAATATGAAATCAATGATTGTTTAACCCATCCAAATCTTTTGTTTTTCTTATTGTTAACTTTTTCATAATCTTGTTTTCTATCACTCTCAATTAGAACATGATTGTTATTTTTTCTTCAATGTCCATGTATTTTTATATGGGATACTCCTATGTGTTATCCCAGGTGACTAATGTACTTCAGTTTCAATCATTTAACGTGGATGTTTTATTGAATCTTTTTCGCAATATTGATTTCAATGAATTAATTTTGAAAAGTGAAACCTTAGTAACTGAGCCCAAATTTTAAATTTTGAGGAAGAAATTTCCAAAATGGGGAAGGATGTAGGATCCCAGGTAATTATAGAATAATAATTTTTGATATTTATTAATATTTATGTATTAGGTAGTAATTTTACTTTAAATGTGATTCTATGTCTAACAGAATACCCGACAGGAAACAAAGGCTTTCTCCAAAATCTTACATTTCACACAAGAATGTGTTATTCCAAAAAATATTAGACTATTAATATTATTATTTATAGTTATCACATAGCTACTAAAAATGTGGGAATGAACTATATTAACTAAATAATTAAAATAGGTTTTATAGATGTTTATATAATGATTCATTGGTTAGAAAAATAATTGTATATAAAAATAAAAACAAATTGAATATAAAGGATGTCTTTTTATGAAAAAGTATTTAAGTTAAAATATGTGTGATTATAAAATAATTTACTCACTCTTGAAGGATTATATTAATTAAATGTTTCATTAATATAATTTTTAAAATTCATATTATGTGTTTTCTAGGAATTTAATAATAATAAATACAATTTTATGGATAAAATGAGTGTTTATCTAAAAATATAGTTTTAGCACAATTTGATGTAGAATCCAGTTTGGATCTAGTTTTTGAAAACTATATTATTTATATTTTTAAAAAATAAAATTATTATTTGTAATAAGGACATAAAAATTTACTTTGGATTAAAATTTTTTATTTTTCTAATAGAATTCATTTTTGATGGATAATGGAAAATATTGTATTTTAATTCAAATCTACCATTTACTCTAATTTATTTATATTTTTAGATTATCATTAGAATTGGTTTTAAAGTATATTTAGATTATTTTTTTATCATGTAATCCAATGTTGGTCATTGGAAGTATTTTCACATCGAAATTTGATATAAACACATGTGAATCTTGTGATAGTTTTTTCTTTTTTAAAAAATTGTTTTCTCAATTTAATATCGAGATTATTATTAAATTTAATTTTCCCTCATATGTGAATTGAATTTTCAAAAACTAATATACATGGTTGTAATAAGTATAAAAAATTTGATTTTATAGGATCAAAATAATTTTTGGTGAGTAGTAAATTTAGTATTTTATTTACCATAGTTAAACGGTAAATCAGGTAAATAAGGGTAAAAATAATATTATAAAAATAAAAAAATACAATAAAACATATCCTAATTTTATTGTATGAGTTTTTGAAGACCTAGATAAACCATAAGGATTAAAAAAAATTTTTCTAAAGACACTTGGGTGTGATTATGACATTTATATAATTTAATTTAACCTAATAGAAAAAATATCATAAACATGACTCTTATTACTAAAACAATTTTAATATGGGGTAACATAAGGGATATATTTGACTATAAATAGAAATTATAAATTTAAAAATATTACCTATATAATGGTATTTTATTTATTATTTTTATACATTAAATAACTAAATTTAATTATGGCACGATTATGATGCAATGAATCCATTATTAATGAAAGAATCAAATAAATTATATTATAAATATTAACTAACATAATTTATTTCATACAAGAATTTTCTAGTGGAATATTACATGTTAGAAGACTATGAAATGGGTTTTTAAGTTATCTCTCTTTTTATATTTTAATAAAATTCAATAAAATCAATAGTGTAAAATTTTACATAATTCATATATCGAAATAGTAAATAGTTTATTAAATGTTATAAAATTCATAAAAAAATATAATATTCAAATAAATGGTTAGGATAAGTATTAATATGTCAAAAATTATATTTTTTTTGGTAGTTTTACATGTTATAATAATTATATAGACTTCTTATGGTAATTACATAAACATATAAAGTATAAATAACAATATATCACAGTATGATTAAAAAGGAAAAATGAGCATTAAACCAAAAGGATAAGTATTAAAAAAAATTAAAAGAATATATAATTTTAATTTTATTATGGGTATTCGACCCCAAATCATATTATATTGAAAATAAATTATTTTGGGACCATTTGGAACTGAAAATTAATTTATATTAATTTAATATTTTAAGAGTTTCCAAGGGTGCCCCGCCACTCTACTATAAAATGGTACCCACTCTTATCTAATAATATCACTCCCATAGCCTATTGGTTCAGCCATGACCAACCCAAAACCCATCCTATAATCACTACCCACGTTCTTGAGGCCTTATTTTTTGTCAAAAAACCCTTCTTATAGGTGTTAAGGTGTTATTCATGGGTGATCAACCGAAGAAGAGGTATCATTTTCTATAAGTATTTCTATTTTATTTCTTATTCCACTTCCTTCAATTCTTCTCTAACAATGATGAGATAATAAATCAGGTATGATCAATATACTAAAATGATATTATGTTAATATCATCACTTAGATCCTAATCCACTTCTAACAAATTGTAAAGTTATTAATCATTCATGCGTATGTGTGAACTATCTCCTCCCTGAACTGATCTAATTTTTTTTAATAACCATATCCCAATATGGTAACAATAAAAGAATTAATGTTAATATGTGATATTAATGACATATTAATCATATATTATAATAATATATCAATTACATTATTACATACCATGCACATAAAAATGATAATGTCGTCCGTCCATACGTGTGAACTATTACCTCCACAAAGCGATGTGATACATTTTAATTTGTTATATCACTTGTATGATATATATAATAATATTTAAATTATTTATATGATATTAATGATGTTATTATAATTCTTGATAGATAATATAATACTTACATTCTTTCCATAACTATCAATTAAAAATGGAAGACATTACTCACGTGTACGTACGACTTACCGTCTCCATGATTATAACATTGATCATTTTCCACAACCATAATTCATGGCTTGATTGAAACATATAATTTATGTTTAATTATGATAATAATTTAATGAATATTATTCTATAGATGATAGAATTATGACCACATGGACTACTGAAATCATACTCTGTTCATTTTCTACTCAAGTACTGAATATCGACAAAACATCTGACATGAACTCAACTAATTAGATAATTGATATAACAAGGTAATAAGTTATATAAATGGAATAATATACTTGAAAAATGTTATAAATAAATTATAAATTATCCTATGTTTACTACTCAGGGTGATAAAAATCAACCAAGACAAGGCCGACTCAAGATGAGGGACTTCGTCTCAACCTCCTTTCATTGATTCATATTTCGATAATAAACAATACCTTATTTTATATTATGTATAATGAACCCCTTTGACTTTTAATTTCATTAAATAGTTTTCAAATGGAATATTTTTTTTTCATGAATTGTTTTAGTAAATGACTAAACGAATGTTTTTTAACATATACGGCAACAATGACCTTTCCGATGTCATGACCATTATTTGGTATGTGGCCTCCTATACAAGCCGTAATGTTTTTAAAAGAAACGTAAATACCACATTCCATTTTTAGGAATTTTGGTATTGAAATTGGTTTTGAGAATGGATTGATTATATCAGCATCATGAAATGATATCTTATGATTGCAATGTGGAAATTTTATTTTTCCTTTATGCATGTTTTATGTGTTATGATTATGTTCTGGTTCTTGGGCATTGATTATGTATATTGGTGGTTCTGTGAAAAACTGAGGGCGGGTGAGACCAAGATAGCTCTACAATGCATTGGGTAATGTGATAGAGTTAAATGATAGGGCTTCTTTTAAGAGATTTAGGGAATATACTATGATGGTTATTCCAAATGTAATCATGTATATTTCTCCCTATGTAGGTGTGAAAGATACATCCTATGTTTGATAAGGATGCCACAAGTTACCTTTATGTCGTATTAATTATATGCATATCTCGACCTGCCCTCGGGGCCCGTGTCGTGACTACCCCAAGCCCGCCTCCCATAGGTCAGGGGCTGGCGACTAGCACCAAGGCGTAATTCCCGATAAAAAGGGAAGGCATTGCCTTTATAAAGTAAACAAAAACACAGAGTAAGCGAGCAGAAGTAAACACTAAGTAAAACATAGTACAATAGTAAGTGTAGAAAAGTATGTGGGCCAGAATACAAACCCAAACTGTAAGTAAAGTACAACTGAAAAGGGAGTATATCAACTGAAAATTAAAGCCGCAACGTTGAGCCGTCCACTGGAAGTCCCACCTAAAGGGTGGGTACAAATAGCCTCCACAGCTCCATGGGTCCAGCCGTCCGCTCCGAGTACATCCCGCCCAGTGGTCCACCTCCAGGTACCGACCTGCTCCGCAAGCCTTAACCATGATCAGCGTTGTCCGTCGTCTGTAACCAACACAACGTAGTGCGGGCATAGCCCGTGCATGGGTGAGTATACGCTACTCAGTAGGGACCCCGAGTCCCCCGATGGTGTCCCAGAATCCACAAAAGATAATCCACAAAGGAAAGATACAATCACGAAGTAACATCTGACACTACTTTAGTATATTCCCATACATATACCTAAGTCATCAATTCTCGTTCGGCTCCAATATCCGAGCCCAAGTACAACCCAGTTCACACAGGAAAGAAAGTCAATCTTATCGAAGATAAGGATTGAAAGTCATGACTCATCTCACACAGGAATACTTATTTGTAAGATGATAGAGATGATCAGATGTAGCCACTGATTCATCTAAGCTGTCAGACCCACACAGGATCGATAGGTACTAACGCCCGCGATGACCCACACTGGATCGATAGATATTAACCCCCGCAATGACCCACACAGGATCTGACCCACAGAGGATCGGTATGCGCTGGCCCACATAGGACCGCTGAGTGCTGAACCACACATGATCTGATCCACACAGGATCGTTAGGCAGTGATCCACACAGGATCGCTGAGTGCTGAAGTCGTCGCTATCGAACCCACGGAAGATTTCCATGCAGTTTTCATCACCGTCGCAGTCGCAGCCAGCTCTAGGGTTCTCGCACACGGCAAGCACATTTCGGGAGGGTCCTCTCCACGAGATGAGGGGCTGATACATCAACTGACATGAAGTCCAAAGTTGATGTATCCCAAAGTTTCGTATCACCAAAAGGAACTCAACGTGACAGACAGCGCGTCAATCGGACGCCCAGTCTGAGAGTTATTGGCTTTTTTCGTTCCAGGGGCCCGGTTGGTTTTTAAGTCAAAACCAACCTGGCCTTACTCCAACTATGTCAAAACCTCGAGTGGAGTAATCCAAAAGGTCCGTCTCACTATAATAAATCCAACAGAGTCGACGAGAAGTCAATCGGACGTCCGTAGCTTAAGTTATAAGTGTTTCCGCTCCGAGGGCCCGGTTGGTTTCGTGTTCGAACCAACTCGGCCGAACCCAAGGTCCTCCAAAAACTTCAGTATAATATACCGAAACGACGATCTCAATCCAATGATCGCATCGCAACTGACGGTGCGTCGATCAGATGTTTGTAGCCCAAGTTATGGGCAAAAGACAGAAGAGGTCCGAAAATAGGGGGTTCGGGCCCGGTCCGACCCGGCCGGATACCCCCTGGGTCGGCCCAAACTGGGTCGACCAGATGCGGTTCCGGGTCCGGTCCGGTGGGTGCGGCTCGGCCCAAACGGCCGAGCGGAATGGGGGGGGGGCTGCCCCATGTTGGTGTAACCACAGCCCCCATTTGGGGGGCCGCTCCTTCCGGCCAGCCGGGGGTTATGACCCCCGACCTTCTCGGTGACTGGCCAGCCAGTTGCTGCTGCAACAGGACCGCCGTGGTCCCGCCCTCCTGCTCTGGCAGGCGGAAGCCGGCCGCCGCTCCCTGCTCCGCTGTGGCCAGAGTCCGCGACCTTGGTCCGACCGGCGCGACACGACGGCGCCGCGCGCCTCCGCCGTAACCCCACTCCGGCCGCAGCATCTTCTAGGTTCTCCGGCGTGGCGCGACGGCGCCGCGGCTTTGATCGACTTCAATGGCTCAGCGCGATGGCACTGCGCTTCTCCACCCATTATTTATTATTTCCATGCTATGCAACAGCACCGTTCTTCCTTCCTCGTGCCGCAATAATTCAAGCATCAAGGGGGGAGGAGAGTTGGCCATGTTCGTGCGGTCCGACCTCCTCCCGTTATTGCGATAACTGGGGGTCCAATTTGAAAACGAAGAATGGCGACGAAAATATTCACAAACAAAAACAATTAATCCCCTACCTCAATGAAATCATTGAACGAAGGTTCGTCGCGGAATTGAACGTCGCGGAAGAAGGCGTCACGAAAGTAGAGGGTAGTTGGCATCGTGGTACATGGAGTCACGTTTTCGATCTCTAAGGAATTCTTCTCTCACTGTCGTCCATCGTTAGAGGCCGGCGTTCTTCATCGGCGATGGTTCATTCTTCGCATTCTTCAAGGAGGAAGAACATTCTTCGGAACATAGAGCTTTCCTCTCCAAATCCTCTCGCACAACGAACTATCTTCTCATGAAATAAGACATGGTCTTATTTTATTAACTCACAAGCCAAAATTCATTTGAAATTCAAAATGAATCCAAGAAATAAATATATTGAAACCTACTCAATTTATTAATTAAGAGTTGACTTCAATTAAAGGGGGTGCGGGTGGGTTACATAATTAATAGTGGCTGAGGAAGTTGAAAGGGTGGGGCTCGTGTGGACCCCACCCCACTAATATCCTACCTAGTGGAGTAGTTAGGATGTGGGTCCCACTTTTACCACTTAGCATAGGTTAACACTTCTTTAAATAAAAATAAAATTGGTTGCACCATTTTATTTTATTCTTCACTTAACCCAAAATTTTAATTACTACACCTGAGAAAATGCAACTCCAGAAATGGTGTTTCTAAACAATTACCAGCACTGCGATTCCATCGGTGTTCTTGGATTTTGATTCCGAGCACTAGTTCAAAAGTTAGGAAATCCCACTCATTCGTTCACTGAACGTACCCGAGATAAACTTCGGAAAATTATTCCGGGCTCACCGGGCCTCGGAATCAGGTGCCGTTAGAAACCGCGTTCTTGAAAAATCCCGATGAAAATTAAGAAAAAAAGTCCCATGAATTTTATAGGTCTTTACATTACTCCCACCTCAGGGATTTACGTCCCCGTAAAGATACATCATAAACTAGGGAAACATAAGTGGGTACTGAGCATGCATCTGAGGCTCCCACTCCCAAGTGCTCTCCTGGAGGTTCCCGTGCTGCCATCTAATGTGCACTAGGGTAATCGATCGTCCACATAGGACCCGCTCCTGTCAATCATCGATCTCCATTGGGACCTCCGGAAAAGTCTCCCCATCGTCAATATCTAGTTCCCCATGGTCGATGATATGCGTTGGGTCGTGCATGTATCTCCTCAACTGAGATATGTGGAAGATGTCGTGCACCCGGTGCAACTGAGGTGGTAGAGCTGGGCGACAAGCCACCTCGCCAATCCTGTTGAGGACCTAGAATGGTCTAATGATGCACGGAGACAACTTGCCGCCGCGGCCAAATCTCTGTAATCCACGTCGGGGTGAGACTGCAAGAAGACGTGGTCGCCATCCTCGAACTCTAGTGGTCTCCATCTCCTGTCTACGTAAGACTTCTGCCAGCTCTGAGCTATTCTCATCCACTGTTGGATGACCTGGACCTTCTCCGTTGTGGCCCGGACCATCTCCAGTTCTACAAGTGCTGACTCCCCAGGGTCTGTCCAGCGCAGCGGTGATCTGCAAGGTCAGCCGTACAATGCCTCGTATGGTGCCATCCTGATGGTGGAGTGGTAGGTGTTGTTGTACGTGAACTCTAACAAGGGTAGGTGGTCCTCCCAGATGCGACCAATTTCTAGGAAACATGTGAGGAACATGTCCTAGAGAGTCTGAATGGTCCTCTCCGTCTGACCATCTGTCTGATGGTGAAAGGCGGTGCTCCGACATAGCTGCATCCCAAATGCCTCATGCAACCCCTTCCAAAGCCGGGATGTAAAGAGAGTATCTCGATCGGAGACAATAGATGACGACACACCATGAAGTCGTACAATCTCCTGAACATAGAGGCATCCCAAGCACTCCACTGATCCCTGCTCTCTAATGGGTAAGAAGTGGGCCAACTTGGTGAGTCAGTCGACAATCACCCAAATGGAGTCGTGACCTATGGATGTGCGTGGAAGTCCAGTCAAGAAGTCCATAGATATCCCGTCCCACTTCCACTCTGGGACCTCCAAGGGTTGTACCAAGCCTGCTGGTACCTGGTGCTCTGCCTCCATCTGCTGGCAGGTGAGGCATCAAAAAACAAATTCTGCTACAACCTTCTTGATACCCAGCCACCATTGCTGTCGTCTGAGATCCTGGTACATCTTCACCACTCCAAGATGTACCTCTAAAGTGGATGTGTGAAACTCCCTCAGCACCTCCTCCTACAAAGAAACTGGTACCATGGTACGTCCTCTGAAAAGGATGACGTGCTCTCCTCCCACAGATAATCCATCAGCTGCCTATCCTGAGGATATCTGTGCACGCCGCGTCTCACAGTCAACATCCCCACATTGTGCCTCTCTGACCTACTGATGAAGTGGAGGAGTGACTATGAGTGATTGAAGAAAGGATGCTCCAACACTATCCACAAAGGATATCTGCAAAGCGGCTAGCTGCTCTGTCACCTCCCCAAGTAACGGAATTCCCGTCCTCTTGCTAAGAGCATCAGCTACTACGTTCCCCTTTCTAGGAGTATAGACTATCTCAAAGTCATAGTCTTAGAGTAACTCGAGCCATCACCGCTGTCTTAGGTTTAGGTCCTTTTGTGAGAAGATGTACCAGTGACTCTGGTGGTCATAGTAGACTGTAAAGCGCTTGCCCATCAGTTAGTGTTTCCACATCTTCAGAGAGAAGACCACTGCTGCTAACTCCAGGTCATGGGTAGCGTAGTACTGCTCATGCTGCCTCAACTGACATGATCCATAGTATATCACTGCCCGCTCCTGCATCAGGAAAAATCTGAGTCTAGTCCCTGATGCACCGCAGTAGACTACGTACCCTACTCCCTCCTCCGGTAGCCTCATGATAGGTGCACTGGTCAATCTCTGTCTCAGCTCCTAGAAGTTCTGATGACATCTGTCTGACCACATGAAGGGTTTCCCCTTCTTCGTCAAAGCTGAAAGTGGTGTCGCAACTCTAGAGAAGTCTTGCACATATCTCCGGTAGTACCCAGCTTGTCCCAAGAAACTCCGCACCTCTGTCACGCTCCTGGGTGGCTCCCAAGCTAGCACTGCCTCGATCTTCGCAGGATCCACCACAACTACCACCTCAGAGATGACGTGTCCCAAGAAGTGGACCTCATGTATCCAGAACTGACACTTCGAGATCTTACCATAAAGCTGGTGCTCTCGGAGTGTGTCCAATACAAACTGCAAGTGGTAGGCGTGCTCCTCCTCATTCGTCGAGTATATCAATATGTCATCGATTAAAACCATGACAAATCGATCAAGGTAAGGCTGAAAGATCCTGTTAATGAGGACCAGGAACACTTCTGGAGCATTAGTTACGGCGAAAGGCATAACCAATAACTCATAGTGGCCATACCGACACCTGAATGCAGTCTTCTACACGTCCTCGTCCCGAACTCTGAGCTGATGATAGCCTGGACTAAGGACTATCGTCGAGAGCCACTGTGCTCCCTTGAGATGATCGAAGAGGCCGTCAATCCTCGGTAGCGGATACTTGTTCCTCAGGGTCACCTGGTTCAGGCGACGGTAGTCGACACACATTCGAAAGCTCCCATCCGCCTTCTTGGTGAACAAAATCGGGGAAGCCCAGGGTGAAACACTGGGTTGGATGAATCCCTTGCCCTGCAAGTCCTCCAGCTGTACCTATAGCTCTCGAAGCTCGGCGGGAGCCATCCGATATGCCGGGGTGGATATCGGGGCTATCCTAGGGTACAGGTCAATAGAAAAGTCTACCTCTCTGTGAGGAGGTAGTCCTGGAACGTCGTCGGGAAAAACATTCGCATACTAATCCACCACTGCAGCTAAGCTCGGACTCCGCACATCAACTGATCCTAGGATGAGGCTAGCCAACTGATGAGTGATGGCATGTCCTCTCTTCTGCGTGAGTCCATCCTGCACTGCAAAGGCTCCCTTCTCGCCAGGGAAGGTGAACCTACTCCCATCGGTGCGAACACATCGCACCTTGCACCTAATGCAGTCGATCTGAACATGGACTATAGATAACCAATCCATGCCCAAGATGACTTCGTAAGGCCTCGACGCTGCTAAAAGAATATCCCAACCGAAGTTCTCGCCTCCTAGAGTAAGCTCACACTGCCAGCATCAGTGCGTAATCGTCGAGTCTGCTCCCGTAAGAGTCTCTAGCCGTAAGGATCGAGCCAACGGCTCTGTCGGAATCTCCGAGCTCCAAACAAGGGCAGTGGAAATGAAATAATGACTCGCTCCTGTGTCTATAAGAACTGCAGCAAGGTTGGAGTAGACACAGATAGTACCTCGAATCATCTTGGGTGCATCGTGGTCGTAGGCCTCCGCTACCTGAAGTTGTGCTTGTCTCTGCCCGCTAGCTCCATGTGGTTGGGGTGGACCTCCTGGTGGTGGTGGTGGTAGAGCCTCAAAGTGTCACCCACCACCTGCTGCTTGGCCAGCTCCTCTACCTCATCCGCCTGCTCCCTGCGGATAGTAACGTTCGACCCTCTGCCTCTGCCTGGGTGGTCACTCAACCGTCTGATGCTCCTCTGCACGGTAGGTCGGGTAGTCACGAGCCATGTGGCCCTGCCCGCCGAATGTGTAGCATTTTCTGCCTCTCGTATGACTGGCTCTGCGCTGTGTGCCTCGCACCTCTGAGCCAGTGTCCGGAGGTTGTCCACCTGAGGGTCTGGTACGCCTGGACCCATGTGTCATCCATCGACTTCCAGCTTCAGAAGACTCTGCTACGAGCCTCCCTACGGTAGGTCTCACTGCTGATGTAGGATCACCAAGAAAACTCTCAATGGGAAGGGCTCACTCCAGTACCCCTGCCTGTGTCAGAATGCTGAGGGAGATTAGCGATGCCTTGATCTCATGCCTCAATCCCTGCTCGAAGGTCCGGGCCCGGAAGAATGGTTCCCATACCATGTCCGTCGAATAGTGCGGGGGGTCTGTAAATCTCACCGAGTACTGGGCGACCGTCAAGCTGCCTTGCCACAACTGTAGAAGCTCCTGGATGCGCACAGCATAGAGGGTGGCTGGGACGAACTCCGAGCGAAGAGGCTCTCAATGTCCGCCCATAGGAGTGATTCCTCATCGTGCACCTGGAGCATCAAGATCCACCATCTGCCTGTTGCCGCATGGAGAAGACTCATTGTAAGGATAACCATTAGGTCTGCTGGTGTCCCCACCAATCGGAAAACTCGTACAACTACCTCCATCCAATCCTCGACTGCCTGAGGGTTCGTCTCCCCACGGAACCTGGGCAGTCTCTGAAACTGAAACTCGTGCAGCACACTAAGGAGAAGTGCACTATCAGTGGCTGGGGCTGGTAGCATCGGTGTCTCGCCAGGTAGTGGTACCGCTGGGGCCTCCCCAGTAATAGGGCCCTACACCGAGGCCTCGTCGCTCGGTGGGATGTCGTCACGTACAAAACTTGGAACCCTAGCTGGCTGTCGTCGTGGGGCCATACTGAAAAGAGACAGGTGCGCCACGGTTAAAACAGTATACCTGGTGAGCTGACACAAAGTAATCACAAAGAAAACTTGAAACACACATTCAATCAATGTTTTCGTGCATTAAGTCGGAGATCAGAAGTCCGGGTCCTGGTGTAAGGATACGTCGGCCGCCTTACCAACACTGGACTCCCTAGACTGATAACCACACTCAATACTCTTAACACTATTGCTTCACATAGAAAAAGATCAGAGTCCTGAGTTCTGTGGTTGAAACGAACTCCTTTGATACCAATTTTTCATGACCTGCCCTCGGGGGCCGTGCCATGACTACCCCAAGCCCGCCTCCCATAGGCCAGGGGCTGGCGACTAGCACCAAGGCGTAATTCCTGATAAAAAAGGAAGGAATTTCCTTTATAAAGTAAACAAACACACAGAGTAAGCAAGAAGAAGTAAACACTAAGTAAAACCGGGTACAATAGTAAGTGCGGAAAAGTAAGTGGGCCAGAATAAAAACTCAAACTGAAAGTTAAGTACAACTGAAAAAGGGAGTACAGAAACTGAAAAGTAAAGCCGCAACATCGAGCCGTCCATTGGAAGTCCCACATGAAGGGTGGGTACAGATAGCCTCCATAGATCCTCGGGTCCAGCCTTCCGCTCCGAGTACGTCCCGCCCAGTGGTCCACCTCTAGATACCGACTTGCTCCGCAAGCCTCAACCACAATCAGTGCTGTCCGTCGTCTGCAACCAACACAACGTAGTGCGGGAATAGCCTGTGCAGGGGTGAGTATACCCTACTCAGTAGGGACCCCGAGACACCTGATGGTCTACTAGAATCCAAAAAGTATAATCCACAAAGGAAAGATACAATCACGAAGTAACATCCGACACTACTTAGGTTTATGCCCATACATATACCTAAGTCATCAATTCTCGTTCGGATCCGACATCTGAGCCCAAGTACAACCCAGTACACACAGGAAAGCAAGTCAATCATATCGAAGATAAGGATTGAAAGTCAAGACTCAGCTCACACATGAATACTTCTTCGTAAGATGATAGAGATGATCAGATGTATCCACTGATTCATCTAATCCGTTGGACCCACATAGGATCGATAGGTACTAACCCCCGCGATGACCCACACAGGATCGATAGGTACTAACCCCCGCAATGACCCGCACAGGATCTGACCCACACAAGATCAGTATGCGTTGGCCCACACAGGACCGCGGAGCACTGACCCACAGAGGAACTAATCCACATAGGATCGGTAGGCACTAATCCACAAAAGATCACTGAGTGCTGATGTTGTCGCTGTCAAACCCACGGAGGATTCCCATGTAGTATTCATCGTCATCGCAGTGACAACCAGATCTAGGGTTCCCGCACACAGCAAGCTCGTTTTGGGAGGGTCTGCTCCACGAGCTAAGGGGATGATACATTAACTGACACGAAGTCTGGAGTTGATGTATCCCAAAGTTCTGTATCATTAAAAGGAACTCAACGTGACAGACGACGCGTCAATCGGACGCCCGGTCTGAGAGTTATTGGGTTTTTCATTCCAGGGGCCCGATTGTTTTTAAATCAAAACCAACCTATATGTACTCCAACTATATACAATCCTCGAGTGGATTAAGCCAAAAGTTTCATCTCACTAAGAGAAATCCAACAGAGTCGACGCCACGTCAATCGGACGTCCGGAACATAAGTTATAAGTGTTTCCTCTCCGAGGGCCCGGTTGGATTCGTGTTTGAACCAATCCGGACGAACCCAAAGTTCTTCGAAACATTATGTGTAATATAATGAAATGACCATCTCGATCAAAGGATCGCATCGCAACTGACGGTGCATCGACCGGAGGTCCGTAGCCAATGTTATGGGCAATAGACCGAAGAGGTTCGAAAATAGGGGGTTCGGGCACGTTCCGACTCGGCCCGATCCCCCCTAGGTTGGCCCGAACTTGGTCGACCCGACCCGGGTCCGGGTCCGTCCCATTAGGGCGCGGCCCAGCCCAGCCTTGGCGGCCCGGCCTGGCGTGCTCGGCCTGGCCAGCGTGGCCAGGCGGCTCGGCCAAAATTGTCGAGAGGAAGGGGGGCTGCCCCCCTGTTGGTGTAATCGTGACCCCCATGTACGGGGACGCTCCTTCCAGCCAGCCGGGGGTTACGAACCCCGAACTTCTTAGTGATAGGACGGCCCAGTCCGGCCGGCCGATTGTTGCTGCCGCGGGACCGCCGCGGTCCCGCCCTCCTGCTCCGGCGGCCAGAAGATGACCGCTGCTCGCTACTCTGCCGTGGCCAAAGGGCGCGCCCTTGGTCCGACTGGGGCGGCGCCATCGCGCCGCGCCCCTCCGCCGCGCCCCAGCTCCGGCCACGGCCTCTTTGAGGTTCTCCAGTGCTGCGCAAAGGTGCCACAACTTTGTTTGACTTCAATGGCGCAGCGCGACGGCACCACCCTTCTCCGCCCATTCTTTATTATTTCCGCGCGGTGCAATGGCACCGTGCTGCCTTGCTCGCGCCGCAACAATTCAAGCATCAAGGGGGAGGAGAGTCGGTCGTGATCATGCAGTCCAACACTCTCCCGTTATTGTGATAATAGGCGGTCCAATTTGAAATCGAAGAATGTTGACAGAAGTATTCACGAACAAAAACAATTAATCCCTTACCTCGATGAAATTGTTGAACGAAGGTTCGTCGCGAAATTGAACGTCATGGAAGATGGCATTGCGAAAGGAGAGGGTCATTGGCATCGCGGTACACGGCGTCGCATCATCGATCTCTGAGGAAGGAATCTCTCACCGTCTTCCATCGTCGGAGGTCGGGGTTCTTCGTCGGCGTCGGCGTGTTCTTCGCGTTCTTCAAGGAGGAAGAACGTTCTTTGGAACTTAGAGCTTTCCTCTCCAAATCCTCTCTCACAACGAACTAACCTCTCACGAAATATGATTTAATCTTATTTAATTAACACACAAGCTAAAATTAATTTGAAATTCAAAATGAATCCAAGAAATAAATATATTGAAACCTACTCAATTAATTAATTAATAGTTGACTTCAATTAAAGGGGGTGCGGGTGGGTTACATAATTAATAGGGGTTGAGGAAGTTGAAAGGGTTGGGCTTGTGTGGGACCCACCCCACTAATATCCTACCTAGTGGAGTATTTAGGATGTAGGTCCCACTTCAACCACTTATCTTAGGTTAACAATTCTTTAAATAAAAATAAAATTGGTTGCACCATTTTATTTTATTCTTCACTTAACCCAAAATTTTAATTACCACACCCGAGCAGACGCGACTCCAGAAAAGGTGTTCCTAAACAATTATAGGGGTTGTGATTCCATCAGTGTCCTCAGATTTCAATTCCGAGCACCGGTTCAAAAGTTAGGAAATCCCGCTCGTTCGTTTACTAAACGTACCCGAGCTAATCTTTAGAAAATTATTCCGGGCTCACCGGGCCTCGGGATCAGGTGCCATCAGAAACTGCATTCTTGTAAAATCTCCATGAAAATTAAGAAAACATTTCCCTCGAATTTTACAGGTCTTAACAATGCAGTTTTATAGGTATATTATGATTTCATGAGGTTTTTTAAGGGATTATGTTTTATAGTTAGAAAGTATAATTTCACTGGTTTATAAGTATTCATGGACTAATGTTTTCTTTATTTATTTTATATCTATTACTGAGCTTTTTGTGCTCCTACCATGTTCTTGAAATATATTCCATAGGGTATAAGGATGGGTAAGAGAAAGGAAGTAGTCAGGATGAATGTTATGAATAGTTTTATCAAGAAAAATAATTCATGTTTAATTTTAAAATGTTTTAGATTATGAATATAATGGATAGCGTTTAGACTTGGGTACTTTGAAATATTTGAGATGTTATGTCATTTTTATGCCCTAATTCACTTAAACTCTAAACTTGAAATGATCCTCTATGTTATAGAAAATGAAATCATGACTAGAACTCAAGATTATATAATGTTTAAAGATGGGGACTTTTATCAGTGGTAGGATGGACAACATTTCTGTAATTGAAGCATATCCCAAGTCATTTCATTAAATTTCCTAAATTATTTTTGTCCAGCTTTTTTGATTGTTTTTTGTATGAATTTCATTCCTCATTGAGATTTATAATTCTAGTTTCCAAAAAGACCCATTTTCTCTCCTTATCACTATGTATAAATGCTAAATTTGAGCTCCCATTTTCCTTGTCTACCTTCATATTACATTGATCTATTTTCTTCAAAACAACCAATTTCTCTTATGGTTAACTACATTCAAAGACACGGTTTCCGGCTACTAAAGAGTTGATTAGTTTTTCTTATAATGTTTATTATATATTTATAATCATACATTGATATACTTGTAATGTTTTTTCATATCTACTAATGGATTCATCATACCTATGTTTAATATCCCAAAATTCCCCCTACATATTTGTATGAAGGGTTCAAGGATAATATTTAGATAGAAATACCCTCTTAAAGACATCACATTTTAGGGAATGTTTTTCATCCTCTATCATTCTTTTATGGATAATATTCCACCATAGAAAAAATTCATCTTCCAAGTAATATATTGTTAAAAAAATAACTAGTGGTATAAGAACTATTGAATATAAAATATTTGTTTCCATTACATTGATACATTTCTCAAAATCATGTTGACCAGATGACCCATGTTAGGAAGGCTAAAATTGTCACACAAAATGTTCAATTATATGTTTTTCTTTTCCTAGTGCATTCAAAATCTAAACATGATTCTTGATAATGAAAATAGATTGAGATATTTGGTCAAGAATAGTCATAAGATATTTCCATCCAGCTCCAAATCCATTTGGCTCTACCTTAAGGAAATCATTTCATTGACTGTCAGATTTTTTGATGATTTCTACTAATTATGAGCATTGACTGACTATGATAACATATTATAAGAATCAAGAAATAATAATCACAGTTATATTTATTATACTCATAGAATATAATTAATAAGACGTATAGATCATGAAACCATCTGTTCAATCATTGAATCCATAGGTTTAGCCTAGGATTTCAATGTTCATTACCATTCTTTTTAATTTTTTCCAAAACATATACTTACCCCCAAGGTTCTAATTAATGTTTTCCTACCCAAAGAAAAAAATATCATATAAACCTCCCCCTGATTGAAACTAAAGTATCCCAAGACAAACATCTATAAATTTTGTATCATCTTAAATGAATATTGAATTCATTCAACAACTACATATTCCCACAGGCAACAATGGTTTAATTTTATTAGATACTAGATACATAATGATCATATTCCATGAACGAGATTAAATAATTCAAAAAATATCTTCCCTCATAGTATGATTCTCATAAATACCCCACATAGTACCAGTTTTTTATAACATGGGGAATGGAAACATAAAATAATTTTTCTCAAATGCTCAATAAGTGTTGAAATTGGATATATCAATCATTATAGGATAATATGATCATAAGGGAATGATGACATAATCAACTCTACTTCCTTGGAATAAAATATTCGTACCCAAAACCATAAATCATATTATTTTAGATTGAATAAAATTTGGATACACGACCAATAAGGTATTAAAACCATAATAATCATCCACAAGTCATAATATATTCATGTGGCATCATAAGAATAAGAAATCATTATCTAGTGACATTGAAAAATAAAATCATGTCTATACATAATATTGTAAGCATTACTAGGAAGGAAAAACACTCAAACATTAAAATTGTGAAAAATCTCTTTGAAATCACATATAGATATATTATTATGATAATAATAAAAAATAAATCATACTCACACATAAATATGTGAAATAATTATTTAAAATCATGACTATGAATTTTATTATTAAATATCTAGAATGAAATCACACTCAAGGATCAGTATGTGAAAAGTGGGTTTCACAATCACACACAAACATATCATTATCATATCATGAGATATCTACACCACATTAACAAATATATTTCAGGCATGTAATAGAACCAACCTTCACATTCTCATAATTGATTCATATAAATATATAAATTTCATAAAACATTTATCATATCATGAAAGCATTACCCAATAAAAATTATTTGATTTAATAAACATATAATAATCATAATCATATATCATCTATAAAAATAATATGGATAGTATCAATTTTTTATAACCATAGTAAAACATAATTATTATCAATAGTCTCTTTCATAGATAAAAATCCAATTAAAATAATCACTAGAATATTTCCTATTGAAGATAAAGTTTTCAATTTGATTTCAAATAATTATAATATAAAACATTCCAAAATATTGTGTAAAATAATTTATTGAAACATTCATTAAAATAATAAAATGGTATGTTCAAATTAATAATCATTTATGATCTAGGAAAATTCCATTAATGTTGTATTTTTAAAAAGAGAAACATTCCTTTCACAGTTTCGTAAAAATTAAAAATGTACCTCATATATAAAATGATAAGATTATTAAATTTCAAAAACAATTAAATAATAACCACATTCGTATAATTGACATTAAAAAATCATTGTATAACAATATTATTTTTTTGAAATTATTTTAGATAAATCATGGGGAAGAAAGATAATGAATTCTGACAAAAGTGAAAAATATAGTTGTTTTCCAAATAAAATTATAGTCTATTAAGAATTTAAATAGAATAAAACTAAAGGAAAAAATTTAATATATGGATATAACTAGAGGTGAATAATTTTCATGCTAATTATTGAGATCTAGACCATGTAATTTTATCCTTAGATGTTTAATCATGAATAATTCCATTAAATAATGAATATGTAATATATTATCCTGTCTAAAAGTATCACAAATATTTGTAATAATTGGAGAATCATTTATAATAAATATATATTTATTTTACATTTATTCAAAAATAATAAGATTATATATCATACCATATATTATTTTCACATCATCTTATCGTAAGTTTATTATCAATTAGTTTTTAAAATAAATGTTCCTGGTGATAACTTCTTCTTATTTCATGCGTGTTCCAGTTAATCTGTCACAATAATTATTCTATTATGATATATATTGAGATTCATCATCATATTATAGTGATAGAAAAATGAATCACACTGTTAATGGAGGCGTTTGTTCATACGCACACATGAAAAATATTTATATGTTTTTATTGATGGTGAAAAACAATGGTAGATAATAAATAAATTTTGTTGAATAATTATTATATAAACTAAATCATATGAATTCATCAAACACATCATTTTTTATATCCTAGTAAAATGGGATTGGAAAAAAATTACATCACTTCATAGAGGCGGTAGTCCACATGTAAGCATAACAAACGTTATCATTTTCAAATAGGTTGAATGGAAATAATATATATATATATATATATATATGATATTATCATTAAATAAGAATAATTATTTATTAAATTTATTATATAATCATTAAAACCCTCATAAAATTCATCTATAAAATATGGTGATGGAAAATGAATTGTATTTGTATGTGGAGATGGTAAGCTTTATGTTTACATAATTGATAACATCACTTCCCATTTAGTGGGGAAGATTATTTATAATGGTGGTTTCATAAATATAATAAAATTTACGAATATATATTATTGACAATATTATTTTACAATAAATAAAATCTATTTATAGGGGTAAATTAAGAAGTAAATGGAAAGTGACCAGTTAGGGTGATTTCTTCTTCTTTGAAATAACTCATTTATATATCCTTACAAGGACCCTAGTGTTGGTATTTTTGGATGAAAAAATCTATGTAATGTGAATAATTATTTTCGGAAGTAAAATGAGTTGTTTTCTATCATTTTTAAGGGCCCAATTTGGTGTAGGGAAAAGAGTGATGGTGTGTACTTTTATGAGGGAAGGAAATGATATGCCTAGAATTAACAATAACATTAATATTTAATTAAGTCATTCTAAATAAAAATTCTTCCACGTGGTCAGAGATTTGATGATAAATATTACAAGCTATAAATTTCTTAATATAGTGAAATTTATATTTGTTTGGGTGTGATTTTACAAGTTATATTTTAACTAAGACCATCATTACCACATTTAACATTAACCACAATAATGAAATTTTTAATTAAAATGTGTTATAATTATTAATTATAAGGTAAAAAATGTATTATTAATAGGTATGCGTTGAACTTTTGAACCATATATTATCCACCTTTCAATAGTTTATTATTTTAATGAATTCAAATTAACTGATAAAATATTTATTTCATAAAATATTATTAACGTCATTTTGAATGTAATCAATTAATTTAAAATTGAAAAGGAAATTCAATCAAAGGAATTTAAATATAATCCTATAAAAACATCTGGAATTTATTATATATCTCTAATAAATTTTAAAAAAATTTATTCCAAATTATACTACTTATAATATTTTAAAATACTTTTATGATAATATAATATTAATTTTCTATATATTATGTCAGCTTTTTAAGCCTTTAAGATAATTATTAAATTTAAAAAATATAAATAAATTTCTAAAATAAATGTTTTAATTTTCCTTTAATATTAAAATTTATAACCTAAATTATAATTTTTTAATCCTTATAACAAAACTAAGAGTTTTTAAAGCCAAGAGAGTGATAATATTTCTTTATCACTTACTTAAAATAATATAATTGTCATAATAAATGAAATATGGATCCATGTTACATTATTCTTTAGAATCATATGAATATTTTAAAAATTTACACATTCAGAATTATAAAGTAAAGTATTATATGTATCTTAAAGCCTTATCAAACATTTTAATCATATTTTACATGTTTTACCCTCAATAGGGTGACAAAATATTAATATGATCAACATTCATATTGACCTAAAATAAATGGGGAACTTTTACCAATTTTTTTAGTGATGATTCCAAATATATAATCCATATTTAATTTTTTAATTTTAATAGAAGGAAAAAATAATTTTTAAATAAGTAGCATAATGAGAAAAAATAGGATATTTTTTAAATTAGAATTTTAGGAAAATACCATTATATATATTCGTATATCATACCTATGAAATAATGATTATACTATTAATAAATTTGATTGAAACATTAGAATTTTTATTTCATAAACATCATTCATCAATAGTTATTAATGTAATATATTATGATAAAAACACATATTGCGCGTAAAAGTAGTTTTTTAATAAAATGGATCATTTAATTTCTATTTATTATTATTTAAATTTAAGATCAATTATAAACCAATGATTATTTTTCATAAATTTGTTAGTCATATACATACTCACCAATCCAATTTCTAGGAGATAACTATCACATTAAATAATAACATTTTAATAGTATATCGTGATTTGTTTAAATTAAGTGTAGTATGTAAATAAAGTTATCAATTGAATAAAATTTATTTATAGGGAAAAATAATATAATATATCTAGGATTGAAAATATAAATATTTAATTCATTAATTAATAAGACACACATCATTCATCATGAATCATAGAAACATTCCTGTTATCGATTACATATTCATCGATAAAGACCAAAATTTTCATGAAAAGATTTTGATACATTATAAATATATAAAATATACCTAAAATAGTTTTAATGATATAGTATATATGTACTTTCAAAGAATAATTAATATGAATTGAACTCTTATGAAATTAGTTGCAATGATCAAAATAATAAACTTCACATGTGATAAATTAGTGGAATTCATATAGATAATTATTATTCATGAATAATATAAGTGAAAATAGATATGAGTAATGTTATTAAATAAGTTATTAATATATAAAGTTTTGTCACAAAAGTGTTAAAAAAATGTTTGTGCATGTCAAGAAAAGTGTTAAGTGGTTTCATCTCCAACTCCACTCCTTTGGACATGTGTTGTATTATGCTCATAACAAATATTTTTTTAGTTATACACTACCTATATGAAATGTTAAAAAATACACAATTAAGGTTTTTTGAGGATTAATTTTGAGGCCCCTATTTCATGGGTTTTGAATTGAATTACTACCAAATCTATATGTGGGATTTTTCCATCTTAATATTCTTTCATTATAACTCGTTCTATATTCACCAGCTATTCTCTTATGTATGTTGAATACATTTACATGGAATATTTTTTCCACATTAATTATTAATTTTAGTGGATTTAAAAGTATATATATATTTCCTACTCTAATATTATTTTGATTAATGAGTTTACAAATCTATTTAAAAACACAATATTTTCTATTGTGGATGAAAAATCCCCAATTTTGGTAAAGTAAAAGTCTATTTTATTTGCTGGAAAATTTATCCATGTATGGATAATAGAATTTTGTAGAGATTTTGGAATAGATGCACATATGGGTAATTTCCATGAATAGGGGTTTTTTGAGCATTTATTGAATAATCATCTTGATGCACGATTAGTGGTTATGTGACCACACACATGGAAAGACACTCCAAGGTGATATGATTTATAATATGTAATGGTTCTTAATGAACCATGATAATGGATAATTCCTACCATTTCCCTGGTTTGTAACAAATGAAAACTATTGAACCCAATTACAATAATTGACACTTAACATGACATATTGATGGCAACATATCCTCTATATTTAATCAACAAGGATACATTATATTACTTTTATGATATCTCATAGATTCTACATTGATTAAGGGATATTCTCATAGAAATCCTTATTGTTCTATTAAATGTGGATGTAATGAAATTATATATTTCTCATTATATATATACATACGTTCTATTTAGTAATATATTCCTTATGGAGTTCTTTGAATAGTATTGATAACACCTTTCAGCAATGCGTTGGATTTAATCTGGTGATCGGTGAGACCAAAATTATATAGCCTCTTTATGAAACTATTTGTCTTAGGGGAAGGCAATTTGGGTGTTGGTTTATCCTCCCACCAAAATAAAAAAATTTCTTGGAATAATTCTCTAACAACAACATTTCATATTGACATTATACATTCCATCATTATGAGGTCAATATTTATTGTAATCCATGTTTTCATTTACTATCCTGGATATATAATGATGTGATTTCTAGTTAATTATGACTTCATATTGTTTATTTATATCTATTATATAAATTATTAAATGTTTATATTATAAAATAATCCATTTAGTGCTACACTTTCATTATAATATGAGCTCACCCGAATTTGTTTCCATTCCCCAGGAAACCAAAAATATGTTTATGTGTAATTTTAAGGGACATTATGTATGACAATTCATGTATTTTTTACACATTAATCCATGATTTTTTACATATAAAGACATATAATACAATCCAAGAAGACCACGAGGCCCAATTTCATGTAAATTAGGTATATATAAGAATATTTTGAATATGGACACAATAACATAATCTAAAACACCATAGCATGCTCTTAATATTCCCTTGGAATCCTAAAAGTTTATTGAATACCCTGGGATGTATATATGAATATTCCGATCTATAAATTATAGTAAGGGAATATTCCAATCATATAAAGTTATAAATAAGTATATTTGAGTCAAAAATACAATCATAAAAACATAGAAAAGTGATAATTATAATCATTAAAACCAAATAATTGTATAAGATGATAACATCAAGGAAACATAAGGAATATTTAATAAACAAAAAAATAACACCATAGGAATTATTCAACTCTAAGAACTAATACATCGTAATATAGTATTCATAGTATATTCTTCTAAGATCCATACAAAAAATCTAACTAGATAAAAGAATTAACCAAATCATTATAGGACTATATAATAATGGGACCACCCATCACATTTATATCATGGAAATTCATTAGTTTGCATTACAGATCATGAAACATAAGAATTTATTTCATTATATTTATTCCCATGATCATAGAGTATGGGTTATATATATTTAATTCACCAATAAATGATGGATATTTATATTTTGGTGAATACAATTGAGGGTAAATGGGGATTAGTATTTACTATAAAACCTTTTATCATTGAAAAATAATAGAAAAATCATGGAATCAAAACAGTTGTTCAAACCGATTCATGCCGTGTTTCAATGATATCCGAAGGTTTTTCATAATTACCTGAATATAAAAATTAATGCATAAAAATCTATATATAAACCCATTTTAACACAATAAATTGGAGAAAAATGGAATAATAAAAACATTTCTCATGAATAAATATGAGGATACAATCCATTACCTTTATAGGGTGGTACTAAAATAAAGGGATGTGATTCTTAAGATTATTTTAATTCATTATTAATAATTTTTAAAGGGATAGATAGAGTAACATTGTGATCAATGGTTTTTAGTTATGATGATTCGGAGGATGGGTGGGTGTTTATAGAGAATGTTGTTGGAATTATATATTAATTTCTATACCTTTGTTTTGGAAGCTATATGATAAAATAATCAACACCAAAAAAACATTCCAATGTTTTTTTTTCTGATGGTTTCTTTCCAAGATGAGGTGTTATAAATATTTCATATGTATATGAAAAAATCCATTAATATAATACCCTAGGTGTAGTCGAAGTAAGTAATTTTTATAAATAAGTGATATTAAAACCTTAATATATAAGTTTGGTTTTGAATAATTCATTAAGGGTTTATAAAATTATTTAAATAACTTCAAAGAACCATTAGTTAAGGGTAAAATTATAATTGTTCATGGAATCCTTTTAGGAAATTTGATACATCAGTTTTGGGATATAATTATGTTAAAATACATACTTAATTTTTATGACATATTTAATTTTTACCAACAAACTGAAGTATCTTTTAAAATTATGGAAATTTCACTATTTCTTTATTTTAACTTGCATATTTCAAAAATTTATTTGAAATATTTTGAAAAATATGAAAATTAAATACATTAAATAAAAACATTAATTATTGACAAAATAACATTTTAGAACAATATAAAATTTTATGATCTTTATAAATATTACATTAGAAATCAATAAATTATTTTATCATTTATATTTAAGTAAAAATTATTTAATTATATATTATAATTTTTGTAATTTTTTTTCAAAAGTAATTAATTTATGAAAAATTATAACCTAGTTGAAACTATACATTTTATTCATAATAAAATTTTTTATTTTATCATATCAGATTTTAATTTTTATCAAATTCATTTACCATTCATCAAGTAAAAAATAAAAAAACATATATAATAAATTTTTTAATTTAAATTAAAATAAACAAATTCATACTATTTGGGTCTTGATATATACCCCTCGTTACATTACCATACTCCCTAAGGGTATGATTTTTAATGATGAAAAATTCATAGGGTGGTTTGGTGATCAAGGTCTATGTCATGATTTCAATAATCTTTTAATTATCATGAAAATGATTTTATTTCTGCTTCAGTTGTTGAATATCAGATTTGGCATAGTTAATGGAAATACCAATTGATTCTATCTTCTATAAAAATTTTGATAAATTGGATTCATAGGGTATGATCTAACTGGTCTTAGACATCACATATTTCATTTATGTATATCACAATTTATCACATCCCTTAATATATAAAATCATATTTATCAATATAAAATATCTTCATAATCAATGGTTATGATTCTTGACAATGTTTTAAATTTTATAGAATATATTTAATAATGGGTAAAAAAATAATCAAATTAGTGCATGTTTTTTATTATTACATTACTTGGTATGGATGTTATTCATTAAAAAAAAGTTAAATCTATAAACTATTGGATAATTATATTGCGGTTTAATTTTTAATGTCATCCCAATGTTTTTGTTATTGTTTACAATGTTTTCTAATGTAATAAATTTATATTTCTGAAATTATAATTCCACAGTGTTGTTCGATCTTATGGGAACTCTTTTATTTTGTACTAATTATTTAATATAACTATAGGGTCTAGTTTTTTTTGAACAAAAGATATTATTTTTACTATGAAAGACAATTTTCTAAAAATATTGGGGACTAGATTTAGAGTAACCTTGTTAGATAGAACAATAACAATGAAAACCCCTCATGAATTACTAGGTACATTCCATAAAACCAGTTAGAATTATTCTTTATAATTCAATATCATGTGGTAATCTTTTTTATTCTATTATAGGTTGACAGAGGATAAGCATTTGAATGGGATGAATATCAAAACTTATATTCAATGAATGTATATTCCTCAAAAAATGTTAATGGATATAGATTTATGGATTATATGTTCGTAAGTATATATTTGTTTTTTCCCTAGGATATGAAAAATATTATCTTATTAATAGAGTGACATCTTGATCTATAATATGATGTAACAATACTATATCCCTTAAGATAACTAAAAGCTCCATATTTCAGTATAAATACAAATACATTTGTTTCTGATTAATAAATCTAGACCCTACAGAGGTTTTTTTATAACTTTGGTATGTTTTGAAAATGTAAATTTAATTATATAAGTCTATAATCTTTTGGGAGACACAGAACAATGGTGTTTTCTAATTAAAAATTTTAAAGAGTACGGTGAGGTCAAGTGAACATAAAGGTGAAATTATGGGGATGGCTCTATGAAAAATGCATTCCTCGTGATAAATGAGAATAAATGGAAATGAATTTAATAAATATTATAAAAAATGAATTGGAAAATGATGATGAGTACAAGGATAATAATAAAATTTAACATAGACATTCTGAAAAATATGTAAGTAGATTAGAAATAAAGACTAGTTATTTCATTGATGGGTTAGTTTTGAGCCAATGAAGGATTTTGGTTTCTGAGAACATTTTATCATATAAGGATTTTGACTCAAGTGCTATTTGGATAAAATATGATTTAACTAGGATGTATAAAATTATATTAAACTAGGGTAAGGATATGATATATTTTCATCGTGGTAAGAAAAATTTAGTAATGGTGAATAATGGAAGGATTTTATTTCCTACATGTTTTTAGTGAGGGAATAAGTAAAATAGGATACGATGGGTGGGTGCTTGAATTTGTTACAAGTGAGGATAAAAATAAAATCAAGATTACCATTGATTGTGAAATAAAAAATCTATTGATGCTCAAAATATTAACTTGAGTGATAACACACAATATGGAAACCAATTCCCTAAACATCAAGTGATTTTACTGTAATACACTATGATTTTATGTTATATTTCAGTTCAAATAAATGTAATTTCATTAATAAATTATTATATTTGAAATCTTGAGTCCAAATATACTATAATATAGATTTGTATTATAACCTATATGTAAATTTGGATATATTAATAGTAATAAATGTTCTAAAAAAAATTTAGATAAAAAAACATATTGATAAATAAGTACACAATTAGATTCAAAGTCGTAATATGTGTCGAAAGTAAGTTTTACTTACAAACTAGTTTTTCATTTTTTTAGGATAAATAATATAATTAATTATTCAAAATATTACAATATTTATTTTAAAAAAATAAATTCATTTCTAAAACCATCATTTAAAAAATATATTGGATTATATTTTTTCTTAATTGTTTGTACATAATGATTTATCAATGAATAATTGGAAATACAAATTTTTATTTAATGTCTTAATTTATTCTAATGAATTTACAAAATTATATTTTTTAAATGTTATTATATTTAAATTTAGTTCATTTATATTATGAATAATTATATTAAGGTCACTGGAAATAATTTATGTTGATTTTAGTATAAAAACATTTCTTTCTTAAGAATTTAATTTTTATTTAATACTGCACTTCCTCAGCTTTTGTGGGACTAATTTTAAATTATTTATTGAATATTAATTCAAATTAATTTGATAAAATTTATTATTTGTTTTGAATAAACATAATTAATATTATTTAATATGTTGATCTTAGTTTTATGTATTAATGAAATGCCAAAAATATAAAAAATACATACCATGATTAATGTTGAAACATGGTTTCTAGGTGTTAGAAAAATATATAACGGTATGTTTAATAATTATATATGAATAAATCAAAATTTATTGTAATATTTTGATATTTTCTCTTCAACCTACAAATACCTATCAATAATTGAAGCATATGAGAAAAAATTTGACATTATTATATTTTATATTTTTTCTGATTTCAAATGTGTAATCTCCCCCACTTATAAGAGGAAACCCATCTTCTCTCTTCTTTAAATCATATTAATCCATCAAGGATGACCAAACCTGAAAAAATTATTTTTTAAACATCCATATACATGAATAAGAGGATATGGTATTCTTAAAAGACCATTCAACAGGTTTATAAGTATGGATCTAATATATTCTTACCAAAGAAATGTAGTGATCCTAACCAAAATCATTAATTTAATTTATTTCTTTTTCCACCTCTAAATATGTGGTATTTATCATTAACTAATAACATAAATATCATAAATATATTGATTTTTTATTATTATTATATAACTACCATTATTCACCCTTCGATCTATAAAATGTTTAGTTAACTTATCACTTGTGCATTTATATGGACTATTGCATCCATGTACTGATACTATGTATTTTTCATTTCCATCATTAATGTATAATTATTATGATGGGTTAATGTGGTTTATATTATATTTAAGTGGTAATTATGGTTGTGTAACTATAATATCATATCTACATTCTTACCATGCAATCTGTTGAATAATTATAATGTCACTCGTGCATATGTCTGGGCTACCACTATCATGAAGTGATGTTCTTAGTTTTTAATTATTGTTTTAATTTTATAAAAATAATGATTTATTTAATCTATATATATTTTATTTAAGATATACTTATTTCTATTTAATGGTAATATAATATCTATTTTTATTTCCTTTTTTCGTTAGAAAATGAGAACCACCTTTATGCATAGGTACGACCTTCCATCATCATGAACGATTTAAATTTTATATATATATATATATATTATGAATTGTAATAAATATTTTTATAGTTAAAATATTCATAATTTATATTATTTTTAATATTCTAGACAATATAGAACTATGAACGTATTTCATGGACCAGAACTGCTGAACTAAAACTCTCATGAAATGTAAAATAATGAACACATAGAAACAAGGATTTAAAGAATGAATTATTAACATATGGAAGATGAAATATTATACTCATATTTTATTTGATATTATAAATATTTAAATCATTATGGTTCAAAAATATAATAAATTTTAGTTTATTATAGTGGATGTTAGAATTATTTTGAAGCATTTTGAGCTTGAGGTAAGGGATTATTTAGAATCATACTATTATTTATTGTTGTTAATGTTTATGCCTACATTAGAAGAATTATTTTATCATTATATCATAAAACCAATATATTTATTCACATCTAGGTATTTTAGAAAATAACGTGTTTCCTTTCATTTTTCTCACTTTATGAACCAAAGAGAACAAAAAAACGTTTTTTGTGGGAAACTACCAGAATTTATTTTACATCAAGTATATTTTTCATCCATTTTGACATATTCATTAAAATTATTTCCATAATTTTTATAATGTTAACCAATTATATATTAAATAATATTGTATCCATGTTGTAATTTCAATTAAAATTTTAAAAATAATCTTATTTATTATTCAAAATGAGGTACCTTTGAATTTTAACCAATAATATGAATGAAATCATTTTTTTACATACATAGTATGATTTAATTAACCACCATCATCCATTACATGTTTTCAATATTAATTTCAAATATAATGTTTTACATAATGTTTTTTATTTTTTTTATATTAAAAAATTATCTCCTAGTGAAAAATACTTTTTAAACAAGTAATCAACCAACGATCTTTTAAATGAGTTTTCATCTTTGTTAATATCTTATGATGAATATTTTTCTTTTCTAAGGATATAATATAGTGATACCATGCATAAAATTCATTGAATTATTTACGATTAGTGTGACTAGAGAACATATTAACATTATGTATTTTATTTTTTATGATACAGACAGTTATTGATTAGAAATCATGTTGATTAATTTTTTTATTTATATAATGAAAGGGTTTGACTAATTATGTGATAATTGGGGCCCAAAATTATATAGATCATTGAATTTTCAATATTTATCAAGAGATAAAACTTGTTTTTTGTTTATATGAGGCCTTACCCATTTATTTAATATGTCTTGGAACGATGCCCCAATGATATTTTCAAGATGTCTGACATGATTCATGCCACTATTATAAAATCAGTTAATGATATTCATTGGATTATTCTAATATCTTTCATATTAATTGATAATATTCAAGCTCATGTGATTATTTTTATATCATTATTTTATAATAATTTATTCCTTCCATATTCATTATATCATATTTTTCACGATAATAATTTCATTATAGAGAATTTCATCACACCCCTTTCTTTTGTTTCCTTTATCTAGGATATCAAGATGCATGTGATTATTTATATGCAAGTATATACAATGGAAAAAAATGATGTTATATAATAAAATAAAATTTTGTAATTTATTTTTTCATTTATAATGTAAAATTCAAGAATGTATTTACTTTTTCAACACTACTAAACTGTTAAATCCTTTAGGATGTGATATATTGTATCTACCTCTAGTGATAAAATTATTTCACCAGCTCTGGCCTACTAATTCTACAATTTATATAGTTTGAATTTGAATTAGTTTAGTAGAAATAATGTAAATAATATTTAAACAACATAGATAAAGTGACATAACCATAAGACTAATATTTAGGACAAGATTATATATTGGATACCATTCTAATAATTTTGAAAGGTAGATATTATATTGCTTTATAGAAATAAATCCCTTTATGGATACAACAATTGTACATGGTTTTGGCACAAATAAATCTTTTGGTTATAACCATAAAAAAGTTGGATTATTATATATTTATCCCAATAATATGATATGTGATTAATGTTGCTTTAATATGTTTATATTTTGAAAATATAAGGTGATATTCTTGGATTAAATGACATTTTACATACAAATAATTATAATAGGGTTGAATAGATGATGATCATGGATCTATGTTAAACCTAAGGATTAATATATTTAAAATAATGTCTCAATATTTAGGCATCTTATGAATTATTTTATCATGATTGATCACTCGAATCAAATATTCTTTATTTTCATGCAAACAATTTTTTTACTATGGCAGTCAAGATATAATGATAATGTTATTATTGTTATAATAATTACCAAATAAAAATGTACACAATTTTATAATAGATATATTAATTACTATATATTAGGAAATGTATTGTGTGACTTCAATTCATATCCTTATAAATAATACAATTAATTTGTTTTAAAAACTAATAATTAAAAGATGACCGCATATCGAGTCTGTGGATCCTACCTAATTAATGTTTTCGGAATTATTCTTTCTAGAAATATTCTTATTTTTTATTGATGAACATGATGTTATTTTGGGAATATATTGGACCTCTCTTTACAAATCCCATATCAATTTTCATGGTACAGAACTTACATACGATACTATGAATCAACATTTGATCATATATTAACTTGACGATTAACCTAAACATCAACATAAAATTTCATCCATCATATCTTTCACGTCTCTCGCATTCTCATTAGCTAGAGTCGAGGCAGATGTGCTACTCGGCCTTAAGCGACTTCATCGAGGCACCAAAGGGTGGCAATAAATTCTCAGGTCTTCTTAAATAGTGGGGGTTTATTTCCCCTTTGAAATGAAAATCACCGACCAAATGTGAAAAAACAACCACTACTACATGATGCATGTCAAAAAAAATTTACAATAAAATAATAATAAGCACCAATACAACCAAAACACAATAATTAATAATAAAATTACCAAGTGGACGACTAATAAAAAATATCCAATTTAAGCCATGACACAACTCGGTAGCTCCACACCAAGCTCCAAGATCAGAGAACCACAAGACCACCCATGTACCATGATGAACCACTAAGGAAATGAGATTCTTTAACATTAAATATGTCCGAGAATACAACATATTAACAAAACAAATGCACCAAATAGTGGGTGAGTAATAAAACTCATTATTATTTCCCCATATGACTTACCTATACATGCCACTAGGATAGTAGTATTAGAATATTTATAAAAACGAATTATATAAAATATCAAAAAAATAAAACAATTTCCAACAAGACAAAGACACCCTTACTACACCATCTTACCCAAAACATAACAATACCATGGAAAGCAACAAAACATGTCATCAACCATTTTACAAACTCATAAAAGAACATCTCAAATCACCTTTTATATTTGAATGCATATTCCAATCATATTCAAAAAATTCCATACACTCAACTTATTGTTCCCATGATGGTGGAACTTCTCGTCCACACCCATTCACCCCTCATACTTTATAGTGACCGTTCATGCCTAATTATCCTTGATGGGGGTTATTCACATCCTCTATCCATCCCATTTCTATAGAAGATCATAACACCCACTACCCATCCATTTCAACACATGTTTAAACCCTTAACCCAATAACCAATCCAACATCATTTACCAAAACCAAAACAATAGAAAGAACAATAATTTCCATCCTCATATCAATTTACGTATTCCAATACAAACTACTTAATCATTTTCAAACCAAATTATCCCTTAAGATAATCAATAATTCCAACAATATGCTAAATCCACTTCAATTAATCACCTGTCTATTAAAAACACCCTTAAATTTTTTTTGATGCCAAACCACATTTCAATAAAACAACATTTACATTGAAAATCTATTTTCAGAAACCATTTTCCATAAATCAACCAAGATACATATTTTAAAATCCAGCAAAAATGAAAATTTTACCACTACACCCATTTTCGCAAAAATCCATAAATCATCACATGATGAGTTTTAATCAAGCTTTTCACATCACATTCACAATCAATTTCATTAAAAAAAATTATTTGAAATTAATCTTTATAGTTCTAGAAAAACGTATTCAATAGTGAATCCACCTACCATAGGGTTTAGAAAAGTCGACCCATCGCACAACCACACCCCAAATTTGGGTGAAAATTAAACAAAATCACCTTAGATCCCTTTCCCTAAGATCAACATGCCCAAATAATACCATTTTATGAAAAAATTACTAGATATACATGAAGCAAGAGTAGATCATGAAAACCGAGAGAGAGATAGGGTAATATATCTAAGGAAAACCAATAAACAACCAAGATATGAGACTTATTGGAGAATAATTTCATTCAATTTACCTTTGAAACCCTTCAATTCGTATCCAAATTGAGCGTGTGAGACTCCATAACCCATGAGAAGAAGATATTTCGAGTGGGGTTCATATAAAAGGATAAATGGGGTATATATAATTAATATTGAGGCCCCTTATCTTTTAAAACCCCTTTTATTTTTGTGTATAGTTAACTCATATGGTTAGAAAAATTGTGGTTGAACCATACCACTACTAATGCTTCAAGAGGGACCCTACACGGTGATATTACATGGTTAGAAAATTGTGCAATGACCATGCGAAAGCCCACTATCCCAAAAAAACTCACCTATGTAGCCATGTGGTTTTCTAAACCATGCCCAACCATGTTCCCTAACTATGTGCCTGCAAAATCCCACTACCTCCTTGCGCACATGTTTATGTAGAATCTGCATGGTTTCCAAAAACATTGCTCATACTCTACACCCATAGAAAATCTCCAAAACCATCCAAAACCCTTAAAAAGTCTCCCAAACCTTACCAATAAACTTTACAAAAATAAAAAGTCATAAAAAGGGGTTACATACCTCAAAAATCGGGTGATACATTCTACCCACCATTGTAATTTCAATCCTCGATAAGTATAGAACCATTGCTTTATGAAAAAATCTTAGGCCATTTCTCAACCATCTATTTTTCAGGTCCCAATATCTCCTCCCAAATATAACCAGGTTTCCAAAAAACCAAAACAATAATAATTATTTTACCATGAAATATTTTATATTTCATACCCACAATCAACACTAGAACATGTACGAGTGAGGGATCTGTCTTGATGTCAACATGATACCATCAAATCACATGGTCAAAATTCGGCTAATACTATTTCAACTGAGACACATGAAACACATTGTGCTCCACACTGAACCGTGGTGGAAAATCCAATAGATATAACACCACGCCAACCTGCTCAAGTAACTCAATGGGACCAATATACCTCAGTTATAACATACCCCAATTTCCAAAAGGATGATGCAAACACCTAGGTGAGACTCTCAAGAACACATGATCACCCACCTTGAACAACAAAAACTATCGATGATGATCCACATATGATTTCTAACTAATTAGATCTATCTCTAATATCTACCTAATCCATAGAAAAATCTCTATAGTCTCATGGAAAATTCTCACCTCAAGCCTCAATGTCTCACTTGTTTCCACCCAATATAGTGAAGAATGAAACAGACGCCCATACAATGCTTTTAATGGATCCATATGTATTGAGGACCGAAAATTGTTATTACAGAAGAACTCCCCCAATTGATAGTGTTATTCTCATGAGACACCAAAATCTGTCACACAATCCCAAAAAATATCTTCCAATATTTGTAGAATAACCTCATATTTTCCATCTATTTTTGGATGATACTCCATACTCATCATCATGTGACTCCCTAGGGATTGCTGTAAGAATTTCTAGAATTGAGATTGAACCTAGGATCTCTGTCGGATAAAATGGAAATCGAGAACCCATGATTCTTTAACACCTCGTAGATATAGATTTTGGACATATCCTCCACCATATGAGATTCATTAATAGGTATGAAAATTGATTAATTTTGAGCTAATCCACAATCACCCATTTGGATTAATGATTCAAAATCATTCTTGGGAGACCTATAACAAAATCCATTTCTGTATTTTCCCACTTCCACATAGGGATAGGTAAAGGATGCAACATACATATTCTTAATTGATCATCTACCTTGAATTTATAACAATTCAACCATCTTGAAACAGACTTGGTCACCTTTGTTTTCATACCATCCCCCCAAAACTACTGTATCAATGCCTTATGAATTTTCTGAATTCTACAATGCACAACCAATCTAGAATGATGATAAGTAATGAGAAGTTGTTCGTGAAAGTCCATCGGTACAAACATCCTATTCGTAAAGGACAAAACTATGTTCCCATCCAGTTTCTAGCCTTTAATGGTCTCTCCACCATTGTGTTTCAACCTCACGGGTACACACTCTAAATTGAACATATTTGCCTTTTAACTAAACAAATTATGTCATGAACCAATGATACTAGAATGAAAACCACTACACTAACCCAATATTCACATTCCAACTGTGTGTTGGCTATAACTTAAATCAACTTACACTGATCTGATGTATGTTTCACCTCCTCAGTGTATAACTTTGTACTTAATGCATCCGCCACTGAAATGACATTACCTGGTGTGTACATCAAGTCAATGTCAAATATCTGGAGATACACCATCCATATCCACTACCTCAAATTCAAATATCTCTATTAGGAAATTTCCTACAAGATCTTATTATAAGTAAACACCATTAATTTATCACTAAATAAATAATGACATGTTTTCAACGAATTTACAAAAACTGATAACATAAAATCATGTGTTAGGGGCTTAGTTTTATGAAACCTCAAATTTCATGAGAAATATACAAAAAATGATCCCCTAGCATGAGAATATACACAAACCATGATCCTGATATATTACAATACACCATGTACCCTTTCCCTAGTTCTAGAAACACCAAGATTTGCGATGATGTAAGGCAACCCGTATGCTCATTATAAGAGTTATCACACTAATCATTCCTTTTAAATGGAACATTATTCCTTATAAAAGCTTTTATTAGTAAAGAAAATCATTTGAAATAATGAACAAAGTGTCAGTAATACCTAGATATACCAAAGAATCTTCTTATCTCAAGGAAATTCTTTGGTGGTTTCCACGAGATAATAGCCTCTATATTTTCCGAATCAACTAAAAGACCATTCTCAGAAATAACATGGAAAAGGAAACGAACCTCTTGTATCCCAAAAATACACTTTTATAATTTGGCATACAATTGATGATCTCACAAGATCCAAAATACAATCACTAAGTGTTATTCATGTTTATCCCTTGTCCTCGAATACACCTATATGTCATTGAAAAACACTTCCATGAAATAATCTAGATATCTATGAAATATTTATTTCATAAATTCCATGAAGGCTTCAAGTGATTTTTTTAGAACAAAGGGAATAACCACATACTCATAATTTCCATATATACTTTTGAAAGTTATTACTGTAAAATCCTCCTCTTGCACCTACAATTGATGAGAACCTTGTCACAAGTCAATTTTGGAGAACCAATGGGATCCCCTACACTGATCAAATAGATGATAAATTTTTGGGAGTGGATATGAATTATTTATCATATATTTGATAATCATATAATAATAAACACACATATGAAGATTTCTATCCTCTTTTCTATCAAATAAAATTTGGTGTTTCACAAAAGGACATGCTATGATGAATAATCATGTGTTTTCCAACTACTTTAACTCCACTTTAAATTTTCTCAATTTTTGTGGTTCCATATGATAAGAAGAAAGTGAGATAGGAATTTTCCCAAAATGGTGATCAATTTTAAACACCATTACTATTACAGGAGGTCACCCTATAAATTCTTTTGGAACGACATCTGTAAGGTGATCCTGAACCTCAAAAAAACTGCTTTGGACAATTTCATCCATCGATGTTAAAGAAATATCCTCTATATGATATAAGATCATCCAAAATATTGGTGCCAATAATCTTGTTGCGCCTATCTTTTCATTCTTCTCTCATCTCAAGAGATGTTTGACGACATCATCAATCATAAAACTAATCGTTTGAACATAATAGTCGATATGGGCCTTAAATTCCATTGACCAGTCTATACCAAGGATTATATCATAAAAATCCATCTCAAGAACCGAGGATTCCAACATCTACTCAACCCCAAAAACATCTATATATCATCCTCTACATAGAAAGGCTCAACACTCTTTTTGACCCATATGAGTTTGATTTTTTGAAACTGAAGGCAACATTTCAACATTTAAACCCAACAAATAAAAAACCATAAATAAATAAAATAATGAGATACAACCATAATGAAAAACCTATTAGTAAAGGGAGAATTAAAAAGAATCATACCTCTCACCCTGGATGGTCCTAACTGATTGTCCAACAAAACCTTCTCAACTCCAAATAGCTACTTTCTTTCCACACTCTGCTCTTTATCCCCTGATGTAATTTCCCTTGCTAATGAGTTTTGGTATTACTAGAATCACCATGAATAAATATACTTTTTTTTTGAGTAGGAGTATGTTTCTTCCCTCGCTCTATTGAGTCATAAGATGCCTGCGATCCCGGAGATTGTTCACAAACACCCGACCTCAGTGCATTACGTCAATAACAATGATGATCCGAAATATGATTATAGTTATGAAATGATTAATTATATGTGATAAAATCATGATTCAATTGGAATATATATAAACAATGAAAATATTATAGATTTCTCTATGGATTTAGAGTAGGATTCCATGATCATGCCATCAGATTCTCATAAATACTCCCACCCTAGAAATAAGGGTCCTTCTTTAGCATTCACCCTGCATTAGAGTTCCCAACATTTCCCATCGGTACCAACATGCTTCCTCCACCTCTATCCCCAAATATTTTACTTTCATCCACTTTTTATCTGTTTACCATTGCTTTATAATCCGTTATACATAAAACAATAAATTTTGAGTAATTTCATTTCTCAAACCTGAATCAAAGATACACACCTTCAATGATTCACTAGTCACAACCTCAGGCGCAAAGCTAACTAAGTTCATAAAATTATCTAGATATTCTCTCACTAAGAGAACCTCCTAATTCAAGATAAATAAATCTATGATTTTATGAATTATGAACGTGTGAGGATAGATTTATCTATTACAAAATTCCTCAAAACCATCCCATCCCATACCTTGTTCCCCATTCACCTTGACTACTAACTCTCACCAATAACATGCTAGATCTTCTAACATATATGCCACTATCATTTAACTACATTAGTGTGCCAAGGAAATCAAAGATTCAATTCATCCTATTTAAAATTTCATCCTACAAAACTGGTTCCATATCACCCCTACTTATGGGTGGATTCTACTTTTGAAACTGAATGGAGTGATGAATAATCTTTGGATAATCCATTAAATTCCCACTTTACACAGTTTATAAATCATACACTATGCTCTAAACAAGATACTGGTTCACCTGAGGCTCAGGTTGAAAAACATTTTCCTTAGTTTCCTTAGGATTGTCTCTATGAAACCTACCCAATTCCATTTCTATCAACAAAACAACCACCATAAGTCTCACTCCCTTGTAACTGTAGGATTTCAATTTCATTTTTTAACACATTCCATCTATTACAACCATGCCTTAAAAAATTTAATTTTTTTTTCATTTTCAGCCATTTTTTAATAATCTACTATGTTTTGAAAATCAACCCATTTTCAAAATACCAAAACCATTCTCTTTTCGAAGACACACATTTGAACATAATATCTAGATTTTCTAAAAAACAACACATTAATATAACAACATAAATCATTATGCCCAATGATATTTGAAATCCTTGTTGGAAATCATTTATACCAGTCATTCTATTGTCATCTCATTTTCTACACCCACGACTATGATATCAGAATCCTATAAGTGTCTCCAAAACACTTATGTACGCAAATCCTATGTAAAATGAAGCTCAAAATAAAAGGGTTAGTTGCATCAATTTATTCTACACATTTCATGTTATGACAATTATACTCATTTCTACCGTCCCAACTATAAGAATAATCAATGAAGCAAATCAAACTATTAGACAAACAATCAACAATAAAGGACCAAAAAAATTGATACCACTTGAAACATCCAACCCCTCCTCATTGGATTGAGTCGAGGAGGATGTGATTCTCAGCCATAGGAGACATCCCCAAGGCACCAAAGGATAGAAATAAATGATTATTACTTTATGAATGGTGGAAGATTATTTTCCCTTTCAAATGAAAATGGACAACCAAATGTCCCTTTACTATGACAACAACACGATGCATGTCACCGATGTCTGGAAATCTAACAATACTAAATGAAAAATAAAGCCAAACCCCAATAACCCATGATCATTGTAGCAAGAGGAATACAAAAACACAAAACAAAAAGAATCCATGAAAAAAAATCCACAACTCCACACCAAGTTCCATGCTCTAATCACCACAAGACCTTCTAACCATCACGATGATCGACTAAGAAAGTGAGATACTTTACCTTTACCTGTGTCCCAAAATACAACATCTACAAAAGAACAAAAGTTCCAAAGTATGGTGTGATTAATAATTCTAAATAAGATTTTCCTAAATTAATTCTATACACACAACACTATGATAGAACAGTTATCACATTTCTTTAAAACAATTTATATAAAATATGTAACAATGTAGAAATTTCAAGCAATCCAAACACACGCTTACTAAACCATTTTAAGGAAATAATCAAAATACCAATGAAATAAACAAAAAACATCATTAACCATTTTCCCAACACATAAAACTACATCTCAAATCACCTTGTCTAGCTACATGCATATTCCAATAATATTCATAAAGTATTATTCACCCAACTTGGTGTGATAATGACGGTGGAGCATCATGTCCAAGTTCATTCACCCATATTCCTTTATAGTGGTCCATCACATCCACATATCCATGATGGTCCTTTACATCCACTATCCATATACTTTTCAAAGTAATTATCCACACCATCTACCCATACCTTTTAACATATATTTAAACCCTTAATCCAACAACCAAGCCAATATGATTTAGGAAAACCATAATAACTATCCAAACAAAACTTCCAAATCTTAGATCAAGTAACATATTCCAGGAAGTACTACCAAAAAATTTCCAAACCAAACATTACCTTAATAAAATACAAAATTCCAACAACAGTCCAAAACCACTATAATAAATAACCCATTTATTGAGGGGACCCTTTAACCATTTTCCATTCCAAACCAAATTTCAATATAATATCATTTTCATTGAATTTTTTTTATAAACCATTTCTCATAAATAAACCATGCCAATGATTTTATAATCACCATTTTAAAATCCAACAACAATAAATATTTCACCAAAACACCAAACTTCCCCAAAATCTAAAAATCATTACATATGGGTATTAATCATTCTTTTCACATCACATTCACAATTAATTTCGAAAAAATTCAATAAATTGGAAATCAAGATTTATTCTTTAAGAAAAATGGATTTATGAGTTCATCCACCTACCATAAAGATTGGAAAAATTGACCCAACGCACAACTGCACCCCAAATCCTAGTGAACAATTTACCGAATCTCCTTAGATCCCTTTCCATAACCTCAATAAGCCCAAATAATACCATTATAGAAAACAAAAACCCAATATATTCATGAAACATGAGTATATCTAGAAAATAGGGAGTTAAATATACAGTGAGAGATTTAATCTAATAAAAACCATTAAATGACTATTATATGAGACTTTCGAGGCATTAATACCCTTCAATGTATATTAAAACACCTTTGATTTGCATCCAAAATGAGTGGGAGAGCCTCCATAACCCATGAGAAGAAGAAATACTATGATGCATTTATGTATTAGGATAAATAGTGCTTCTAAGGTTAATCACCTTCCCCCATCATTTTTTAATCCCATTATTATTTTCGTGCATGTTTATCTCACCCGATTAGACAAACCATGCACGAACCGTGAAACTAATACTGCTTTAAGAGGGATCCTGCACTGTTAGACTGGATGGTTGGAAAACCCTGTGTTAACCGTGTGAAGACAAATTTTCCCAAAAAGCACAACTCACCTAGGTGGATGCATGAATTGACAAACCATGTTCAAACTGTGGGCCCTAACTATTCACCTATCCAAGCCCACTACCTCCTTATGCAATATTTATTGGATAATCTATACATTTTCCTAAAACTGTTCTCAAAATGTGCACCTATATAAAATCCCCAAACCTTCCAAAACCCTTAAAAACTCTCCCAAACCATACCCAATGTCTCTATATGCATAAAAATGAATAAAAAGGGTCACATACCTCAAACCTATGGTGCTATAATATCGGTCCTAAAACTTATTAATGATGGATATTTAACCGAAATTATTATTTAAAATCTCTTCATAGAAAATTATCCTATTATTCAAGAATAAGGTGATGTATTTTCTAATGAAAAGAATAGTCTTCCCTTGAATTGTGACGTTGTTTTCAAAGACTCCATTCATAATATCATTGATTGATTTGAGATAATTAAATAAAAAAACTCCAAGATAATCTATACAAGATATTTAATTGGCATAACTCTTCCCCATGGGGTGTACCAATTCTATTTTATAATAAGAAAAATTGATCAATGTGTCTTTTCATTGAAGATCTGAAACATAAAATTACCACTATAATGAATAGGATTCATTTTCATAGTATGAATGATATATTTGAATAACTATGTGGATCTTTAAGTTTTGTCAGAATTTTTCATTAATATGGAAATCATTTGTTATGTGTTAAGAATGATTATATACACAAGAAATATTTCTACATGTGTTATGATCTATCTTAATTTTTATTGTTTCTGTTTGGATTTACCAATGCTAATTATTTATTCATGAATTTAATGAATATAGTCTTCATATATTACCTCATAAATTTGAGGTATCCTCTATATATGATATTCCATTCATTTGAAGAGCATGTAAGAGCATGAGTGACATTATAAAATTGTGTTAAAAACCTTTATCAAGGAGTAATTTTATTCAAAATTTAGTTTGTGTTAATTTCCTATTCTTAATGTTCCATTATTGGGTTTTATATTCTGATATGAAGGTATATCAATGGATCATCCGAAGGCAAATGTTACCAAAAAATGACCTAGGTCAACCCTGTTAAAAATGATTCATAGTTTCCAATAGTATTTCGGATACTAACAACATGTTGATCTTTTCATGGAAACTAGTGGATCAGAAGAACCATAAAAGGAAGGTGAATGTTATCTTATAAATGACTCAATTCGAAGTTTCATTATTCTTTGAACATTAAAAATCCCAACATGATCCCCATTACAATTCATTTCTCGAGATATTTGACTCTGCATAGTCACAAAAATTTACATTCCAACAACCATATCATTCAGTTACAATTGAGGATGGTCATTGAATTGACCATAACATTTGTTGTTTAGATGATTTATTCTTGTTCCATCCATTAACTAATAGAAAAAAATATAATGTCACCATCAAGCTATAATAATTAGTTTGAGCTATCATATAATCCTGAAAAATATTAATACGATTTCTAAATAATGAAACCTTCTTTTATATCTATGGAGCCATAGTTTTAACCCATATTAGAAATGGTCATTACCAGAGCATTACATTATTATACTATGATCAGACTTATCCCATGGGTTCTCATAAGGTTTTTCCAACCTTAATCGACACTGGTTAACTAAACAACCATTTTATATGAACTGAAGTGACCAAAGCACAACATATAATAATTTTTCTTTATTTTATGAGGACATTCAATGCATTTCAGAATAATACACACACAATTTATATAATGGTTTATTTTATTGGGAAATGAGATACATAATCATATTATTTCACAAATAAAAAGTATCATTTCCAACAATGATATTTCACAGTCATGTGATTCCTAAATATAACCTATATAGAACCGTTATTTATAATCTCAGGAAATTAAACATAAGAAAGGGTGATGTCATATTATATGTAAGCGTAAACATTTGTGATATAAATCATTAGAGTAGAATATGATAATAACATAATGATGACATATCCAGGTTTATGTTCTCAATATAAGATATTCATACACTTAAAAATAGATCTGAAGCCTCACGTTCATTTAGTATCTTGAGGCATGATAAATAACTATGTCAAAATAGTAATCAACATCCATGATTAATAATATAATAATGTGTAATGATGAGAATAATAAGTCATAATCTTCTGAGAAAATATAAATTCAATCATGTCAGCACATAATCATGTGATAATAGATATGAGGAAATCATACTCAATAATTTCAAAGTGAACAATGCCATTATCCATTATTTACACAAATTTTCCTTTGAGAATAAATATAATTAATTCATAATAACACAACAATATGTGATAAATGATATTTTAAATCATGTCAACGATATTTCATATCAAAATAGATAAAAATATATCATAGTCACTCATTAATATGTGAAAAAAGTTTTCTGAAATAATTTCCATGATTATTATCATCATCATATGATATATCAAAATCACATTACCCAATTAAATATAAGGATAAAATACAATGATTTTCATATAATCAAAATTCATTCATATTAATATAAAAATATCATAAATCATTTTTCATATCCTAATAGCATTAATCATGGAAAATAATCCGATATCATTAATATCACATCATCATAATCATAGACCATCTTGATAAAGCATAATGATGGTATCATTAGATTATAAACATATTAAAACTTAAGTAACATCAAATGATGTGATCATATATTAAAATTCAATTAAAATAATCACTGGAATATTTCTTGAGTAAAATATCCATTTCAGTAAGAAATAAAATATTTATAATCTAAAATTTTCCAAATAATAAGGGAATTGTTTTATTTCAATAGTACATTGAAAACATGTAAAGGATAATATAATTATTTGATTTTTTATGATGGTAAGATATTTTTGTTGTGCTGTGTAAGTAAAAAAGTAAATAATCATTTCACAAATTATTAAAAATTCAAAAATTAACTCATTTAAAAAAAATGAAAGGTTGATTATTTTGAATCTTTTTTTATGTTCAATAAATTTGAAAATATAACATTAAATATTCATATTAAGATAGTAAAATATTTGTGAAAAAAATTTAGTGAATATATGGACAAGGTAGAAAAGGGATTTTGATTGAAAATAGAAATAAAGTTGTTCTTACTTAAAAAAATTATTGGTTTCATAAGTATCTAAAGAAGAGAAAATGAAAGTAAAGAATATAATATCTAGGAATCACCAGATTAAAATAAATTTAGTGATAATTCAAGATTGGTGGATAATGATATTTTTTCAACATAAGCTTAATCGTAAACAACACCAATAAATAATGTTATTGTAACACATACCCCTTTTCCCAAGTCTCATCATTATTTATACATTTTAGACAAATTTATAATAAATATACATTCATTATACATATATTCCATAAAAATAATCAAATTTATCACAAAAAATATGATTCTCATTACATCTTATCACCAGTTAATTATTAATTATTTTTTAAAATTATTTTTCTAGGTGATAAGTACTTATTTTCTCATGCATTTTTTTGTTAAGTAGTATTAGTATTTATACTTTGTTATATGTTCCATAATCTCTACAGTGTTAAAAATGATAAAAATTTCATATAGATTCATTATATAAATATATTTAAAGTTATCCATAAAGGGATGAGATAGTGTATAACCCTAGCCTTCTATATAGATTTCTCAGGCTCATTTATAGGTACTATTTCGAATTGTGTTAATTACGTTTAAAATGGGTTTTACCATAGGGTGTATTAGAATGAAATATTGATAAAAATATATGAAGGATCGTAGATCATGGTTGGTGCATGTTTTTCCTTAACCGTGCACTAATGCCCAAAAAACTATGCATCCCTCGACAGTTGAGATTTTTATGGATGCAACATAATTTTTTCAATCTGTGCATCCTTTTAGGAGAAACTGTTCACACTCCCCCACCCACCCCCATAGGAGGCACACTATTAGGTATATAATTAGGGGAAATTATGTTCCCTAACCATAAAACCACGCGTACATGATTTTAGTTCCCTAAAATTTATTATAAACATTACAGAACCCCCATATTTTAAACCCAAATGCCTCAGATCGACCAATAATCAATTTATCTTAATTAAAGAGCATACCATAGGTATTTAAAGGCCTTTAAACCTTTGTTATTAGTGATTCAGAGCTTGTTTGGCATATCTGCATCTCTTTGGGTATGTGGTTTCATTCCGAATATTTTTAATTATTTATCGTATTCTTCTCCCATTATTTTGGTGGGTAGTTATCCTATTTTTTGTTGGATATAGATCATGGAATTATTGACTTATATCTATAATTAAGGGATATTTAGTTTTTCAGTAATGGATTTAGGTTTTAGATATGGATGTATTGCTACATCATTTTTTAGTTGAAATTAGGTTTTTCCATTAGGGAATTGTTCTTCAACAAATTGAGGTAGGTGGTATATAATTAATATACAACAGTCTTTATATAAATTATGTTTATGTTATTTTATATTTCATATTTTCTGTTTAGAAATCAAGATCCTAACCGAATAAATTAATTTGGTGAATTATTTAACAAATGGAAATAAGAAATTGGGGATATTGAGATTATATAATTGAGATGATTAGATGTTGAGATAATTATGATATATTGATATTTTGTATTTGAGATATCTAATCATTGAGTTAATTATGATATATTCGGGATTTTTATTTTAGATAACTAATTTTTGAGTTAGTTATCAGAAATTGAATTTTGATTTGGGGATAATTATTAATTTAATAGATTATTGGAATATTGAATTGGGGTTGGGGATAATTAATCGTTGAGTTAATTAGCATGATATTGAATTGGGAATTGAATAATTAATTGTGGAATTAATTATGGAATTCTGAGTTTTCAATATTCATTAATTTATTGTTGAATTAATTAATGGTATTAGTGTTCTTAATTACTTGGGGAATTAATTAAGAGTTTTGATGTGATGATGTAATTTTTGAATTAGAAATGAGAATGAGAAAATTAATTAATTATTGGATTAATTAATGAAATGAATTTTAATAAATGAATAGTAATGACAAAATTCTTGATTATATGAGAACAATGAGTGGTAACAATGGGATTCATGTGTTATTTGAGACCAATGAGTTGTAATAATGGAATTAATGTGTTCATTGAGAAAAATGAATGGTAATAATAGAATTAATTTGTTAATAGATAATAATTATTGGTAACAGTGAAATTCTTGTGTGACTTACGAATAATGAGTGGTGAAAATGTAATTCATGTGTTAATTTAGAACAATGAGTAGTAAAAGTTTTATACATTTGTTAATTGATAACAATGAGTGGTAACAACAATATTCATGTGTTAATTGAGAATAATGAGTGGTAATAATAGAATTCATGTGTTAATTGAGAACAATGAGTGGTGCCAATGGAATTCATGTCTTAATTGAGAACAATGAGTGGTACCAATAGTACTCATGTGTTAATTGAGAACAATGAGTGACAACAATGAAATTCGTGTTTTAATTGAGAATAATGAGTGGTAACAATGGAATTCATGTGTTATTTGAGAATAATGAGTGGTAACAATATAATTCATGTATTTATTAGAACAATGAATTGTAATAATGGAATTTATGTGTTCATTGAGATAATGAATGTAAAAAATGGTAATATGAGACGTGATATCCCTTGGGTATTATTTGAACTCTAGGATGTGGTAAGAAAGTAACAATGTATGGATGTCTACAAGTATCCTTGGGTTTATGTGGTTAAATAAGGATTCATTAATAATGCGATAACTGTTTAATTATTCAATGTAATTTTTTTCTTTATAAAATTTCATAGATTATTATTTGACTGGATAATGTTTTAGACATCATTCATGCTGGCCTTTTGAGATGTACTCATACTACCTGGGCTGACCGATCGGTACCCAAATAGATTACATGATTTCATGATAGGTGAAAGGAAATGAACCTATGTTAATTGGAAATTCAATATGGAGAATGTATAAGGGAAGAAAACATGGTTTTGGAACTACTTTAAGTTTTTGGTGTATTTACTTTTGAGTTTTCATTTCAAAACAAGGTACAAACATTAGCATCACATATCTACTATTCATTTTTGATATTGTATTTCTAGTTTTGGTCATCTTGAGATATTGGGTTTTCATGTTAATTGATTATATGTTAATATTTTATTATCTATAATTTATTCTTCTATATTACTCTGATGTTAAAAGTGTATAGTATCCACATGACCGATATTATACCCCTTCAACAAGTTAGCATCCTCTAGCATACAGTGAGTTGTGCCTGAGGTCATGTGACATAATGGTTTGAGACACCAGTGAGCTACACCCATGTCGGGATGTTACAAAGTAGTATCATATGAGTTTTATTTACATTTTCTTTTTTATTTTGATTTTGGAAATGTTGATAGGATACTAAGAAGTTTCAGACCATAGTTACGAGCTCATGTATGGGATTTTAAAATCCGGGTATAGGGGAAAACCCTGGCACCGAGGGTGGGATTATTTTTATTGTTGTTAAAGTTGAATATTATATCACCTAGGGTGATGTACTTGTTATGTGATGTGATTTTTGTTTCTACAAATTTTCTATAATTGAATCATGTCATGGTGTGAAATGAGATTTTATTTTCATTCATCATTCTCGGAACTCATGATTATTATGACATGCATCTTTTTAGGCACACATGGGAAAATAGGTTTTGGGTAAGTTGTTGAACTTGAATTTTTTTCCTTTAATGTGAAATTGGATTGAAAATTGTATGAAACATGAAATTGAAAAACATTGTAAATTGATGAAAGATAAAAATAAAGGTGTGTCTAATGAGAAATATTATATGAGAATTATTTTACCCATATAAACTAGGACCTATGTGTAAGTTGATTACGGGTAGTGATAGTGACTTAGTTTTCTCCTTATGGTGAGGTTTGGGAAAAATGATTGATGTAAATTATTTTTATTCTCCTCTTATGTGAATATGATAAAGCATTGTTATATGTCTTGAGTCATGTGTTTGGAATTGATGATGGATGAATCTATGGGGGCACTTGTTGAGAGGATGACAAGAGGATATGGCGAGATATGACCTAGTAGTAGTGGAACCTGGAGTAACGATAGTTCTAGGTGAAGAAGAGGGATAGTAATTCTAAAAGAACCATGAAAGCTTCACGAGATTCATGGGAAGTGACCTGGAAAAGGATGTAAAGAGTTTTTCTGATCTGATGAGGGGGTTTCAGTTACATCTCCATTTGAATTTTACTGAATGGGGTGGACCGGAGGGATATGAATTCTAGGCTGAGTCTATCAAGAAGATACTAGAAAATTTATAGAATCTTACTGAGAAGAGGGTCATGTTGGTTGATTATATTCTACAAGGATATGTGAAGTGCTAGTAGAACATTGAGGCACAGATTGGGTAGGGTGATAGTATGTTTTGGGAGGAATTTTTGGATAGCTTCCTAGAGAACTATTATCTAGATACATTGAGATAGGAGAGAGAAGTTGAGTTCGTGAGACTCACTCTAGAGAGGATGTTCGTTATGGAATATTCTAGATGCTTTAAAAATTTGCAGTGTTTTCCTACAATGTTGGAAGGATATGATATGGGTATGGAAATAAGATTCTTAGACGGACTTAAATGAGAGATTATGTCACAGGTTAACCTCTTTTAGTTAAAGAAGTTTATTTAGGATGTGGATTAGGATCTCATAGCTATAGAGAAACTGTTGAAAGATTCCATTACATGAACAACATTTTCCATTATATGATCATAATGTACAACTTCTGACACTAGGAAGCATCGCTATGATAGTGTTAATCAGGGTAGTGGGAAGAATGATGCATTGACAAAGGGACCAGTTTCTCATGATCATACTTGAGTGATATTTCAACTGTGTGGTAGGTCAGGAAAATTTTGAATATAATTCCCTCTTCTAATAGTGGAGTGTCAATCTTGGAGAGGGATGAGACATTTGCAGAAGTTTTACAAGATCCTTAAACTGAAGGGTATTGATGGAGGATCTATATATAACTAGGGTATGGGAAATGGATCTTATGAACCATATCACAATAGAAGTTGGAGTTCTACTTGAATAGGAAGTAGAGGTAGTGGATGCGGTACTTTTGAGAAAGATCACATGTATCAGTAGTGTGGTGTCACATAGGAAACTTAGTATGCATCATAGGGAAGAGGTGTGGGATTGTTACATATAGTTTAGCCTACACTCGTGGATAGAGAGGCTAGACCATCGATTGTGAGAGGTATTATTCTTGTAAATTATATGTTATCTAGTGACTTACATGATAGTGTTGGCTCTTATTATTTTATTTTTTCACAATTGGTGAATGGTTTGAACTTGGTGGTGGAGTTCATGAGAGGGGTGTTGATGATAGACACACCGTTGAGAGTACTGTCAAGAGGTTTTTTCTTTTGAAAGGGGTGTTCTCTAAAGGTTAGAGACTATTATTTTCTATGGGATATTTATATCCTTAACATGTCAGGATTTAGTCTATTTATGGGTATATAATATTTAGTAGCATACTGAGCCTATATTTACTATTAGAAAAAAGAGAGTAACTTTTACGTCTCTATAGGGTGACAACTATGTCCACCGTGGAGAGTGGGATATCCCGAAAGGCTGAGAATGGTCAATTATTCATCAACTATAAGAGATCACATCCGATTTTGAAAGTCTATTTATAGATGATACAGTAGTAAGGAATGGTTTCATTCCACAAATAATAAATCGGATTCCAGATGTGATTTCTGAATACCGCCATGGGATTCTAGATAAGAGAGAATTAATGTTTACAAATGATATCATGCAAGGGGTTAAACCAATTTCTATTCCACCATACATAATAGCACTGAAATGTATTCAAGATCTCATTACTCAACAAGAGGAGTTTTTGGATAAGGGGTTTATCTGAATTAGTCTTTCACCATGGAGCTCACCAATTCTGTATGCTAAGAAGGCTTAATGGAATCTACACTTGTGTGTTTATCACCATAAGTTGAACCAGATGACTGTAAAGAAGTGACATATTATTCCTTATATCGATGATATATTTGACCAGATGAGGGGAGATTGTGTATTCTCAATGATTTAATTGAGGTCAAGATATCATTATATGAGTGTTATAACTTCTTATATACTGAGGAATACATTTATAAAATGGTATGGCCAATATGAGTTCGTTGAAATGCTGTTTGGGTTGAAAAATTAACCAGTAGTGTTTATGGAATTGATGAAAAGAATCATCCATTTATACCTGGATTAGTTTGTGTTAGTGTTTTTAGATTACATATTGGTGTTCCCCAAGACTCATGATGATCACTCCTAAAATTTTGACATCATCATGAGTACACTAACAGAGCATCATCTATACACCAATTTATCTAAGTGTCCATTTTGGATTGATTAATTACACTTCTTGGGTCACATAATCTTGGAGGTAGGTTTTTAGGTGGACCTAGAGAATGTATAGGAAGTAGTTTCTCGAGATCATCCCTGGATTGTGTTTTATGCATGTAGATATCTAGGGTTAGCTTGATATTATCGGAGATTCATCCAAGAATTTTCCCATTCAGCAGATCCACTTTTGGTCTTGTCCAAGAAGGGGATAATGTTTTAATGGTTAAGATCATGTGATAATTTTTTTAGGGGTCTATATAAGATCTTGAAAAAATCATCGATCATGATCATACCCTATTTGGGCGAGGCATATACAGAGTTTTGGGATGCTTTTAGAAAGGCCTGGAGAAATTCAAATGCATGTAGAAGAATTTTTGGAATACAAGCCTTAGAAAAAGATGTATAATGTCCAGAATTACACTATGAATAAGATTGAGTTGGCATCTATTTTTTATGCCTTTAAATTTTGGAAGGACAATTTGTTGGGTGAGAATTTTATAGTGAATACAGATAATAATATGTTAAAGTATATCTTCTCCCAAGGAGATTTGAATATCTGGTAGTGAATATGGGTTGAGTATATGAATTCATTTGATTTTTAGCTAGCATACATTGCCCATAAAGAAAAACAATGTTGTTGATTCTTTGAATAGGGAAACTTAGACTCATGCTATCTAGGAGTCTAGTGTTGATAAGAATATGTTGACTTTACTGAATGATATGCTTATTTTGGTTTTGGAGAGTCAAGAGAAGATAACTCTCATGTTATTTTAAGTGAGGTATACACTTTTGAGATGGATTATAGATAGACAGTGTGAGGATCCATAATATTTAACCTTTAGGGAGATCCTTGAAGGTCATGTGGCACCTTCAGAGTAGACCATAAATGAGGAAGAGATCTTCTAGGTCAGGAATCAGGTTCTTGTTCTTATGTGTATGTTGGGGGGACATATGATTTAATTTTATTCCTCAATGGTTTTGGTAAATTGTTCATATTCATTTATTCATAACTTTATTCTTTCTCACATTAGTAATTTTCATGTAGAAGTGTATAATTATTGTGAAATACTCCCATGTTACTAATAAATATGATATTTGGTCACTATTTGAATATCTCCAATCGAGTTAGTGTACTATATATATTATACCTCTCCCCATCATCATCCAAATTTTATAATTATTATTTTTTCAGTTTCTAAATTCAATTTCCAACATATCATTGGATGGAATCGTTTCCCAATTCTCTCATTTCAATAGTCATATGGACAACATAATAAGGCCCAAAAAACCTATGGAGAAACTAGACTGGACAAAAAGATTGAAAATCTGGGCTCAATCCAGAAGTAAAAATTATTTCATTCTCCACAAAACTTTGGGGGATAATAAATTCCATATTGGATAAACATTTCATGGTCCAACTCCACCAAAAAGGGGGCCAAATGATTCTATGATATCTAGTCTACCATTTTATCTGGGAATTAATACCCTAACACAATTACAGAATTTACTCCTCATATATACATCAATTCAAGCTACGAGTTTTCATTTTTAAAACAAATATATGGATGGACTACTTTTTAGGATAATTTATTTTATTGGAGGGAATAATTCTATTCAAAAACCCATTCAAAATTTTTCCTTTGAAAAAGTATCTATTGAAATGGGCAGAATAATTTTTTTTTCATAAAACCACTATAAATTTGGATACATAATCCCAATAGTTTATAATATTTTAGGGTAGACTTTCAAAATTCATATCGAAAAATTTTATAATACAATTTATCCATATTAAACTTTATGGAGTATCAAATTGGCGATCCAACAGGAGGGGATGATTTTGAATGAAAAGAGTCTGACTCCTTGTGCTATAAATACATCCCCCGTAAATCCTTGAAAGACATTGAAATTTTAGCACTTAAGGAAGAGTTTTTTTTAATGAGTAGATAATTTCCAAGGTCTTGGGATGACCTGAAATGATATTTTTTCAACAAAGTATACATCTTCTCCCCTTTTATTTAAACGTTCATTTGTGTTATTTTTCAATTGTATTCATGTAAGTTTTCATTCATTTAAATTAAATACTAAATCATGTTTCTTCATAATAATTTATAATTTTCATCCATATTCTATTTTTTAATATTAATATTCTTAAAATAGGTTAAATCAAGTATAAAAATCTTCTCTTCTTTTTCATTATTTTTTCAATCGAAAGTATGTTTTCTTTAATTCTCTCCATATTCATGTGTGTTTTCATCACACCAATCTTATCTTATCTTATAGTTTATTTATTTTATTTTAAACTCATAATCCTAAACATCATAAAACATAGTAATATCCATCTCAATGGCTATGTAAATCTACCATTGGGGTGAGTCATCATTTGGGGTTGTTAAGTAATGGAGGGCCTTTTCTCATAGATCACTCTTTATGTTAACATGGTGTATGATAAACATAAATGTCATGGATTAATGACAGTTTTTTTTAACATGTGGATTATATAGTTTATTTGACCCATAAATACACTAACATAAATGAGTTTTGATTTATATTAGAAACCTAAGTTATGTTAAGGCTTGGACTAAATCCTTAATACTGGGGAATTCCAATCATAGTCATCTTGTGAAGTGGGTGTTAATCTAATACAATATAATGAAATGCTCAGGGATATCAAAAATTTAAATCCCTGATAATTAACTCACCCTAATTATTATCAAATTGTTAAATAAAAATCATCCATTATTCAATTTAATTAAGATCTTAAAAAAAAATCTATTAAAAAGATAAAAAAAAACCAAAACAATCCACTATTAAAATGTACAATCACCGAGGATTCGAACTGAGTAATGCTAAACAAATTAGCAGAGCCCCTGACACTTGAACGGTTGATAAGAGACAACTTCTCGTTCTTCAAATGTATTCGTTTTTGGGGATGGTGTGTTAATTAGTTTGTATTTTATTATTATTTTTAAACTAAAAAATTAATTAAAATAAAGAATTTTTTTTAAAAAACACAATGATAAACTCTCCTTCTCATAAAAATCACAAACAGAAAAAAAACACAATGAAATACCCACCTTTATCATCCTTAAAAGTTCTCTCTAAATTCCCCATAGCCTCCAAAATAATCTATCACATTTTTTTTACTCGGAAATCAAGCGAACTCTTTTAGAACATAGGAGGACTACTGGGGATAATCAAATAACTCCCAAGACATTTATTTCCCATCCAATTTTACTAGATATGGCCAATCCAATGGAACATACCCTTAAATAACTTGTTTCCTTGATATGAATTACCAACCCATCAGTATTCTAAATCAAAACATTGAGGTTGATTTTGAACTCAAATGGGGTTTTAGTCATCTTATACCTCATTTCCACAGGCTAGCCATTAAGGATCCTCATCTTCATCTCAAAGAGTTCCAACTGGTGTGATCTACCCTGAAGCCTGAAGTTGTTACTAAAGAAAAAATAAAACTGTTTTCATTACCATTCTCTCTATCTAACTATGCCAATTATTGTATCTAATACCTCCCTCCTTGTTCCAAAATCACATGGAATGACATGAAGATGATTTTCTTAGAGATGTTCATTCCGTCTTCTCTTGCTACTCATATTTGAAAAGAAAATAGTGTCATATTTCAATTCCCAAATGAATCACTCCATGAGTATTAGGATAGGTTCAAAAATCTTGTGGAAACCTTCCCACATCACCAAATCCCAAACCAAATCTTGTTCCAATACTTATATGAGGGGTTACTGGAAATGGAGGGAAATCTTATTGATGCCGAAAGTGGTGGTTCTCTTGTTGATAAAACACATACAGTTGCATGATATATCATATGAAATATGGATGAAAGTATACTGAAATTACATACTCAAGCACATTCTCATATAAAAAAAGTCCAAGATAATCAATCCATAGAGACCAATAGAATGACCGAGTGGATGAGTGAAATTACTGATCTTATGGGACAATGAGTTGTGGCTGCCAAATACCCAACCTCATCTTCTCCAAAATCTATGTTCCCTGGACCTATCAAGAATTGTGGAATCTATGTCTCACTATCTTAACCAATTGGAACATGTACACAAATTCATGAGGATTCATCTGTTTCATCCAGGCTAATGGAGATAAATGTAGAATATCCTCATTAGAACACAAACCCTCAATAGTCATGTCATTTCATTAGAAACTTCAACCAACCTCACTCTGATTCCTTCTCTTAAAAATTTGACCCAAGTTTGAGGTATGTTAATTCTGTTTCTCATCCCACTCAGTTCCCTCCTCCAAATACAAACCAATTCTAATATGGTCAAAGAGGTGGTAACTTCCAACTACATTATCCCTTTTCTCCATAACCTCAAAGAATCAATCATTCTCTTTCTCTTCATAGATCCCACTATCTAAATGAGCCTTACCAATTCCCAACCCAATACTAGAACTTTTGGAAGAACCAAAATCAAGGAAATCCCAGTTTAGGATAATCCTCTTCTACCAAAAAACCATAGGAAAGCATTGTGGATAATCTTGCCTCTTTCACCCTTTCTAGCCTCCAAAAATTTGAAACCCATATTGGTCAACTTGCATCCAACCTAAGCTAGAAACAACAATAAAATTCTCCCCAACTCCCACCTCATCTATTACCCAACCCCATGGGTAATGTACGTTCAATTACACATAGATCAGGAACGAAAATTGATATGGCTCATGATGAGTCATATAAGTACCCTTTAAATGTTAATCTATAAAATGAAAATAAAACGAAGCCATAAAAGGAAGATAAAGTCATTACCTTACCTTCTTTCATCCCATTGAGGAACCCAATTCCATTTCCTCAAGATGTCTTTAATACAACGAAGTCCTTTGATCCTAATCCTAAAATGCTTGACATGCTTAGACATGTTGCAGTGAACATCCCCCTATATGATTCCATCAAAAAAATCCCACTGTATACAATTATTCTTAAATATTTGTTCATCCATAAAAGACATCTTAGGACAATTGTAAATGTTTCAACCTAACAGTCCATACCCATGAAGTGAAATGATTCAGGGACATTTACTATTCCATGACATATTTGGAGTGCCAACTTCAATGATGCACTGATAGTCTATGAGACTTGTAAAATTTCTTGCCCAAATCCATTTTATCAAACCTTATTCTAGATCCATTACACCCAATCTATGAACATCCAGTCCTGAAGGAATAATCTAGGATGCCCTTTTCTAATATAATGATCTTATGTTCCTAGATGATTTCTATGTCCTTAACATAGAATGTGAGACGACCTCTTCTAGATCTACCATAATTATATGAATTATATTCCTTCTGATAGCTATAACTATGATTGAATTATATTCATCACCTTATCCATAGAATTTAGTGACCAACCAGTCACGTTCAACATTTTTCGAGCCATGAGATACCCTTATGAGGACCACTCATCCTTCTTAATATATGCTTCTGAGGACACTTCTGAGAGTCAAGTGAACCTTATTTCATCATTCTCACCATGTTATAGTGATATAGGAGCTTGTGTAATTTGTACCATGGTAAACCAAGTCATAAACATGGATGTTTATGTGGACTGTTCATCAATAGTCACCATAAATCGAAAATATCTTGAAAACTCTCTAGAATCACACTTCAACTATAATCTATATTGTTCCACCATGGATAGTAATGAATCAGAAGCAATTGAAATCCCTTCCTCTATTCCCAGGTTGTCTAAACCAGAAATTAATGATTTGACTGATCTAAAACCTCTTCCCGCACACCTAAAATATGCATTCCTCTTCCATGACCACACTTATGTTGTCATAATCTCTTACACACATACTGAAACTAAGGATTCCAAACATGATCAGGTGTTAGAGGAATACAATAAGCCCATAGGTTGGAACCTAGATGACATAGCACGAGTCAACCCTTTTCTTTGAATACATTACATCCATCTTGAAGAGTCATCCAAACTAATTAGACAACCACCAATAAGACTCAATCCACTCATACTTGAGGTTGTTAGGGAATAGATTACAATTCTTCTCCAAGATGGTATTATCGATCACATTTTTTATAGTGAAGGGGTTAGTCCAATTCATGTGGAACCTATGAAGGGTGAGATAACTGTTTTCACAAATGAACAAGGCTAGTTGGTCAGAAATCGAGTGAAAAATATGGTTTGTGTGTGTATTTATTATTGGAAATTGAATGCTAAAACAAGAAAATATCACTATCCTCTTAAATTCCTTGATAAAATTCTTGAATGATTAGAGGGGAAGATTAATTATTTCTATCTTGATGGATACACAAGTTGTTTCCAAATCCCAATAGCACCCCAGGACCAAGAGAAGACTACTTTCAGATTCCCCAAAGAAGCATTTATATATAAAATCATCCCTTTTTCACTTTTTAATAATCCTCCAACATTCCAAAGGTTTATGATGAGTATATTTTCTGAATTAATTGAGTGTTGAATGGAGGTATTCATGGATGAATTTACCATTTATGGAGAGTCCTTTGAATATTCCCTGCATTCAGTCTCTCTAATCCTTCCAAAGTGTTTCAAATGTAACCATGTGATGAATTTTGTAAAATGTCACTTCTTGGTTACAAATGGGATTGTTCTAGATCACCTAGTTTTACAAGAGGGTATTTAAGTTGATCCTTCCAATACTAAAGTAATCCAATCACATCTTGAACCCATTTCTATTTGATACATCCATTAATTTATTGTCCATTCTTTTTTATATCGGTGATTCATCCATTACATCAGTAGGATTTCCCTCCCATACACTGGGATACTCCAAAATGATGTCACATTCATTTTCGATGAAGCTTGCAAGAGAGCCTTTGTTTAACTAAAATTTATTCTTACATATGCCCCAATAATCCAACCCCCATATTGTTCCTTACCCTTTGAATTGATTTGTGATTATTTTGATATGGCTATTGGGGCTGTTTTTGGTTAAAGAATATAACATGTTTATCATGTATTCTATTAGTCCTAAAAAACATTGGATGAAACTCAATCTCCCTATACTGTGACTGAAAAGGAAATTTTAGCAGTGGTTTTTTCCTTAGATAAATTGTCGCCATATAAATTAGATTCCAAATTTATTATCTTCATATACAGTTTGGCAATAAAATTCCTATTTAAGAAAATTTATTCCAAACAGAGGCTAATAAGATTGATCTTGACACTCCAGGAGTTTAACATTGTCATTCGAGATATACCAAGAAAAAAAACCTTGTGGATGATCACATGAGTAGAAAACCTAAATCTTCTTATTTATAAATAATTGATCTTAAATTATCCCATTTAAAACCTTTGATATCTCTCCCAAAAGTCACCATTGTATGTTCCAATTGTAAACTACTTGGTTGAAGGTATTTTTTATGAAATTTTTTCAAAAGGACATAAATTGAAGCTGGAAATTGATTCAAAATTATATATATGGAAGAAGAAAAACTATTGAAAACTGGGGCCAACATGGTAATTACGAGATGTGTCGATGAAGATGAATATTAATCCATCGTGGAATTTTTTTCACTCAATTCTTGGTGGTGTCCAAATTGGACCATAATGGTCCTTTAGAAAGTTCCTTGACTCGAGATTCTTCTTGACTTTAATCTTTAAGGACTCACATGAGTTCAGTAAATCATATCCCACTTGCCAAGAGTTTGGCACAATTTCAACAAGAAATTAAATGCCCCAAAATCATTTATTTTTATGTGAGATCATTGATGATTGGAAATTCAATTTCATTAGATAATTTAAACCTTCCATATGGATTCTCATATATTTTATGGATATTTATTATGTTTCTAGGTGGGTTGAGGTCAATCCCACCAGAAAATATGATTCCCATACTATTATTGAGATCATATAAACTCACATTTTAAATCAATTTTAAACACTACATTCCTTGATAAGTTACTTAGGAACTCATTTTAATAATCAGAGCATGGAATATTTTCTAAATAATAATAGGGTTTTAAATAAAATTTAAACTACATATCTCTCTAAATAAATGGCATGGATGAAAATTCTAATGGAGAAGTGAAAATATTGATTGAGGGAATTATAAATCCCACAAGAAAAGACTGGCCTGAAAGACTTAGTAAAGAGATTTTGTCTTATCAAAATTCTAATAAAACACCGATTGGTATGTATCCTTTTTTTCTAGTTTTTGGAAAATCATGTCATTTACCAGTTTAAATCCAATATTAATCTTTTTGGGAGGTGAAAACCAGTAGTTTTGAGTGTTACAAATCCATTGAAGAATGGTTTTTGCAATTAACTAAATTAGTGGAGCTTTGATTTAATTCTTATGAGAATTATAATCTATACAAAGAAAAAAAGGCACTCCATGAAAAACATATCTTTTGAATGGTATTCCATGATGGTGAAAAGGTAATGATCTAAAATTCCCAATTATAACTTCACCCTGGTAATCTTAATTCTCATAAGAAAGGTTCTTTTATTATTATGAATGTTTACCAATTTGGTGTAGTGTCAGTCCAAGACCCCTCTTCAAAAAATAAATTCATGGTAAATGGGAATCAGTTAAAGAATCACTATAAGAGGAAATAAATAACAGGAACCATATCTAATTCTATTAGATCCCCAAATTGTATAGTTGACCCACCACTATATCGAGATGGAGGCCCACCAAATTCAAAGCAAGGGGAATATCTTTGCCATTAACTCCCCTTCTCTCTCTCTCTCTATCCATATTACTATATCATTCTCATTTTTACCACTTTTCTCATCAAAATATTAATTTAATCTTTCTTTATATTGTGTGTCTGCCTTTATAAAAAAAATAAAAAAGCCAAAAAAATATGAAAAAAGAGAGTAATAATTACACACATCCACTTTTGAAAAAATTTCCAACCATTTTGGGTAGTCAAAAGACATTTTTCTTCTAAATTTTTTTTCATCATAAATTTGGATAAATAATTTTTGTTATGAATAATAAATTTTTAATTCAATGTTTCAGATTGAGAAAATGATTATTCCCCAACCATAACGAACAACATTAGATTTCATGCCAAGGTCACCTATGACCAACTATTCATTTTGTGTGTTTTTATCACCAATTGCGAGTCTTTATTTTTTGGAACTTTGAGCAGAATATCCTACTTTAGTGCCCATTAATATGATAGAGGATGTTTCTGAACCACATGAAAATCACAAAATCCAAATATCTTCTGATTAACCATACATTAATCCGCTTTTTGAAATCCCCATTTAGCCTATAAATACCCTTACATTGATTGACACATTACAATACCAATAGCTTGTCCCACCCAACATCTTCATGGAATTATATTTCATAATTTATTGAAATTAAGTGTGGGGGAATGTATTTCATTTTGGGTATCCTTTTATTAATTTTCACTATGTTACCATATGCTTGAGGGAATGAATATATATTTGTGTGGGTGGTGGTTTTCATTTATTGAGTTTGGGGAATAGATTTTCAATTATGAAATTTTGTAAATGTTATTTTTAAGTGTTCAAAAAAATAGATAAATAGAAAAAATTATCAAACAAAACAAAATGTGTTGTGACTTGGGTGGGTCAAAAATCACACTTACTTAGCCTTTGATATTTTTATAAATATTACAATTTGTTACGTTAGGAGATCAAACATGGGTTGGTAGATAAGTTCGAGATCTATTTCAAGTTCAACTTTAGAAAAAAAGAACACTTATTTCATTATGGGAGGATTTTTGTTTTGTAAATATTTTATCTTCCCATCCCCATCAATTTATTCCTCCTTTTGTCATTATTCACACAATCATGCCATTATAAATATGTGTTTGCACTTCCTTTTATGTTTCTTTTCAAATAAAATTGTGCATTTTTCTACCCATGTTTCTCTGTTACCCCTCTTTTCCATTATTTTGGAAATTAAATTCATATCATCCCACAACCAAAAAAACCACTAAAAATTCCACTTGATTAATAGGCACTTTAGGATAGGGAATGGAATATGAGAGATCTTTCAAAATCTATGATTTTCCTTTTTGGTTGGTGAATGAGTGAACCTCCATATGTAATTTTTTTTTTGTATTTATATTAGTATGTTTTGAGTGCTCATGTTTTGAATTTCTAAATTTTTCCATGAAAAATGAAATGTTTTTTAACATTGTTTCTGTAAAACAAATGTGGGGGAATTCAATTTGAATGATTCAAATGGACCAAACCACACCTAATTGGGAAAAAATTATACTTTTTGGTGAGTGAGAATGATTTAGTTATGTTTTTATATCTGTTACACAAAAAGAAATGCACAAGAATAAGTGTGGTTGAGTTAATGTTATTCTTTTATTCATATATTTGTGTCTACTCCCTTTTTTAATTTTCTGGTAATAGTGCATAATGAGGGTTAAATACCCACGTTTTACTACTAAATATAAATTTTTTATCATTATTTGAATTAATCCAATCAATTCAATTTAATATAGTAATTATAACTATCATACTACTTATCCAAATTATATGATTCTTTTTATAGGGTTATTTATTCAATTTCGAACATACCATTAGAAGGCCCCTTTGGCCAATTCGTCCATTTTAAAGGTTATATGGGACACATAAGAAGGCCTAACAAAAAATATGAAGAAACATGGTCATCCAAAAAGATATAATTTATGGACTCAATCCAGAAGTCCAAATTCTTTCATTCTCTAAAAAAATGTCATTGGGCAATAAACTCTACCTTTGAAAAAAATTTAAAGGCCCAACTCCCCAGAAAAGGGGCCCAAATGATTATATGAATTCCATCCCACCATTCTGTCAAGGAATTGAAACCAGACTCCAATTATGGACTTTTATCCTGATATATACATCAATTAGAGATAATATTTTTCAGTGTGAAATAAAATATATATCATGAAAACGTTTTATAAGAAATTATTTGAATTTAATGGCATTTTCTTATTCATAAACCCATTCGCATTTTTGTCGTCAAAAAAATATTGATTGAAATAGACAGAATAAAATTGATTAATCAAACCGACATAACTTTGGATCCTTGTGTCCAATAGCATCAAAAATTTGAGGTTATACTGTAAAAATTCATAACTACAACTTTTAAGAAGAGGATATCTCTATATTTGATTTTCTGGAGTTTCAAATTGGTGATCCATGTGGAGGGGATGATTTGGAATGAAAATAGTCCAACTACATGGGATATAAATACATATCCTTCATGTCCTTGCAAATGGTTTTCATTTTAAAATTTAAAAAAAAATGGTTTTCATGACTAGAGACATTCAAATGTATTTGTAAGACATGAATTGATATTTTTTGAATAAGACATATCTATCCTCTAATTTTATATTCATGTTTGTTTGCGTTTGTTTTCTATTATATGTTAATAAATTTTCTTTAATTTCAAATAAATATTATAGAATGTTCCATCATCACAATTTCTAATTTTCAACCACCTTATTTATTTTAATATTAATCTTATTAAAATAGTTTAAATATTGTTTAAAACCACTATCTTATTTTTGTTTCTTTTTCAATTAATAGTATGTTTTCTTTAATTCTCTACATGTTCTTGTATTTGTTCGGTGCACTACTCTTATCTATTCCCATTCTTTATTTTATTTTATTTTTAACTCATCAACCTAAAAATCATAAACTATATTAATATAAATTTTAATTTATGAGTAAATATACCATTTTAGTGAGTCATGATTTGGGGATATAATTTGTTTGACCGCCTTTTCTCATTTATTATTCTTTAGGTTAACATTTGGTATGTCGAACATAAACTTCCATGGATTTATGAAATGTTTTGTTTGACATGTGGATTACATGGATTATTGGAACCATATGTATTGTATCATAAACATTTTCTAATTTAGATTTGAACCCCAATTTAATTTAAGGCTTGGACTACATCCTTAAAACTTCTGAATTCTGATCAAAGTCATCTTGGGAAGTGGATGTTAATTTAATAAAATATAAAGAAAAACAGAAGAATATCATAAGCCTAAATCCCTGATAATTAACTCACCCCAATAATTTTCAAACAAAAAAAAATTAAACCATCATCCATTAATAAATTTAATTAATATCTATAATTATTCTCCCCATTAAACAGAAAAAAAAACAATTGAAAATTAAAAAGTACCATCATCGAGGATTCAACCCAAGAACCACTAAACTCATTAGAAGAGCACCAGAACCTTGGATGGTCAATACACTACAATAATTAATGCTCCATAAATCTAGGGGCTTCCAAAATTTTCCTTGACCTATGATGATATTTTTGGTTTCCAATAATAAAAAATAAGATAGTAGGGTTCGTGGCATCAAGCTACACATTTCAGAATGTGGATGTTGAGCATCAACGACCTGGTGGGTTTCTATGGTCATTTCCCATTCTTGAATGTAAGTGGGATTATGTGACCATGTATTTTTTCTTGGGAATCCCTTGGATGATTCGAAATAACAACACTATTTGAGTTATTTTTCATCAGCTGATGAAGGTAGAATACTTCTTAATATAATGAGAGTATCATAGTGGATTAGTTGTGAGAACTATATATTTGGGGATATTCCATCTTCATGGGGTTTCAAGAACTATTGTTTCAGACAAAAAATTGTATTTTACTTCATTTTTTGGCATTCCATAAAAAATTTTCTTGGTAAATATGATTTTGAGTATGTAGTTTCACCCACTAATAGATAGGATGTTATAGCATACTATACAGGTACTTGAGGATATTCTACGAGCATGTGTTCTTATCATTTATGGGTCTCGTGAAAAGAACATGGAATTACTAGATTTCTACTATAAAAATAGTTATCATGAATCTAATAAGATCAAAAAATTTGAGGAACTTTGTGGTAGGCCATGTTGATCACCTCTATGCTAGATGAAGGCTGGAGAAATGAAGATGTGGGAACTGAGAACTGTGTAGTAGACATTAGAGTAGTTACAACTGATTCGTAAGCGTATTAAAAAATCTCAAAGTAGATTGATGTATTATTCTAATTTAAGATGGTGAACCCTAGAGTTTAAATTTGGTGATCATGTTTTCCTTTAGGTGCCACCAAGAATGGAAAGGATACAAAGATAGGTAAAGTCATTTCCCAAGTTTGTTGAACCATTTGAGGCTGTGGAGAGAATCATGTTGGTTGCATACTGATTGGATATTAAATAGAGTTGTAGTGCTATGAATGATTTTTTCCATGTATCACAAATATGGTATTATCACCTATACTCTTCTCATATTATTTATGTGGGTGATTTTTGAAAATGTCATAGATGCGTCCTTTGAGGATCATTTGATACGTGTGTTGGATTGCAGAGAGAAATTACTGAGGGAAAAAACTATGCCCATAGTTCATTTTTTGTAGAAAAATGGAATTTTTCATTAAGAAACTTTGGAGGGAGAAATATATATGAGGTATTAATGGAACAATATTCTTGAATTTTAATCTTTGAGATAGCTAAGAGTATATCCAGAGGATGAGCAATTATAATGAGAGGAGATTAAAAACCCCAACCTTTTCTAGAGATGTTTTGGGATCATTTTCATTTACTCTTGTTCCTTTTGATGATTATTTTTTGTTTGGGTTTGAACATGGAGTGTGTTTGGGAAACCATTTTATAAAAATTGAATAAATAGTTTTTTCAATGATTGGCGCATGATTTAACCTAAATGTGTTCCCTTAGAAAACCATGAAACCCTGGAATGTGAGGATTTTCACGGTTGGTGCATGGTTTTTCAAGTGGTACACCCTATTATGAGATAAAATGAATCCCCCAACCCTAGAACTTGTTCATAGTTAGGCACACAATTATTGTAATCTGTGCCCCTTGACCAGTAAACTATGATTACTAGACTTTAATCCCTGGAAAATTAAAAAAAAATCACGAACACCCATATTCTAGAATGAATGCCCTAACATGACCCATAATATATTTCTCTCAATTATAGAGCTTATGAAAGGGATTCCAAGTCCATAAGTCCTATGGTATTGGTAATTCAATTCCTGGTTGAAATAACTGTATATGTTTGGGGGTGTGCATTCATCCGAATTTAGTTCCCTTCTATATATCGTTCCTCTCCCATTCTTTTGGTGGGTGATTATACTCTATTTTGTTGGATCTAGATCATGTAATTGTGTATTTATATCTATAATTATGGGATAATTATTTATATAATATTGGATTTTTGTTTTATATCTGGATCTCGTGCTACATCATTATGCCATTGAAATTGAGGATTTATATTGGGTAATGGTTCATCAATGAATTGGGGTATGTGGTTTATAATTCAAATCCCAATTTCGTGATTTGAATTCTATGTATGTAATTGTAAATTTTCTATTTTATGTTTATCAATTTAGTTCATGATGGAATTAATTAATCTGGGGAATTAATTATTTGAAGAAAACATGAAATTGGGGATATTGATATTATAGATTTGAGATAATTAATTGTTGAGTTAATTATGATATATTAAGATTGTTGGTTTGAGATAATTAATTGTTCTATTAATTATTATATATTGATATTTTTTCTTGAAGATAATTAATTTTGGAGTTAATTGTGATATATTGAATTTTGATTTGGGGATAATTATTTATATAGGTAATTATTGGATTCATGAATGGGTATTGGGGAAAAGTAATTATTGAGTTAATTATTAGGACATTGAATTTTGAATTGAATAATTAATTGTGAAATTAATTGTAAAATATTGATTTGGTAGTATTATTAATTGATTGGTGAATTAATTAATGGGATTGATGTGAATAATTTATTAGGGAAATAATTAAGAATATTTATGTGATGAACTAACTGTTGAATTAGAAATGATAATTATAATCTAAATTAATTGTTGGATAAATTAATGAAATGAATTTGAATCATTGAATGGTGACAATAGAATTCATTATTATATGATTAAATTGAGTGGTAAAAATGAAATAAATGTGTTAATTTAGAAAAATGAGTTGTATTAAATGTATTATTGTTCTAATTGAGAACAATGTTAGGTAATTATAGAATTCATGTGTTAATTGAGAATAATGAGTGGTAAAAATGGAATATGTGGGTTAATTGAGAACAATGAGTGCTAACAATGACATTTATGTGTTAATTGAGAATAGTGAGTAATAAAAATGTAATTTTTGAGTTAATTGAGAACAATGAGTGGTAACAATGGAATTAATGTGTTAATTTTGAACAATGAGTGGTAACAATGTTATTCCTGTGTTAATTGAGAAGAATGAGTGGTAACAATGAGATTTATATCTGAATTGAGAATAATATGTGGTGAAAAATTAATTCATTTTTTAATTGATAACACTGAGTGGTAACAATGACATTCATGTGTTAATTTTGAAAAATGAGTGGTAATAATGGAATTTATGTATTAATTAGAATAGTGAATGGTAATAATGGAATTTATGTTTTAATTGAGATAAATAATTGAAGAAGTAGTAATATGAGATATGATATCCCTCATGGATAGTTTGATCTCCTGAATGAACCAATAAAGTTAAATAGTACATATTTCTAAGGGAATCATGGGGTTTAAGTGGTTAAATAATGATAATTTCATATTTTGAAAAAAAAATATTGTTAATTGTAATTATTTTCTTTATACAACTAAAAACATTATTATTTGACTGAATATTCTATTACATGACATTGGTGGTGGCCTTCGAAGTTTATGTCACACCATACTCATGCTTCCTAACTAGTAACCAAATAGATTACATGATTACATGACCTGTCAAGGAAAAATCCAAGTGTAAGATGACTGATTTCATATGGAGCATGGATAAGGGAACCGTATATGGCTCAAGACCCACTGAGTGTTTTTTGATGCCTTTAATTTGTGTTCTCAATATGATACTAGGCACGTTATTTAGTATGGTATATTTACTGTTTTGTATTGAAATTTTATCTCCAGTTTTGTTCATCTTGAGATAATGTTTTCCCATGGTTATTGATTTTATGTTATTCTTTAATTATCTCTTATTTATGATGGTGTATTACCCTGATTATAATATGGTATAGTCTACCCGTGACTGATATTAGACCAGCGCTGCAAGTTTCTAGCCTCTTTCATATGGGGAGGCATGCTTGCGGTCATGTGATAGACTGGTGAGTGGAACTGAGGAGTGGCACCATGTTCACATTTTTATAGATAAAAAAATAATCACATTGTTCAAGGAGACAGTTCTTCATACAAATGCATGAACCATGATTCCATTTTTTATAGATGGAATGAATAAATGGTATATATTAATTCACATTGATATAAAAATTATTATATCATATAAATAATAATTTTTTATAAAATAAAAACATATTATCATCCATGTAAATCATATATTAAAAATGAATCACATCACTCCATAGATGTGGTAGTAAATATGTATGCATGAGAAACATTATCATTTTTCAAAGGAACTTATGCAGAGAATTTATATAAGATTTTATAATGAAAAATAATAACTATTCTATAAATACAATATATATAAAAATTTTAACCATCAAAAAACCATTGTTAAAATATAGTGATGGAAAATAAATTTTATTGACACATGGAGATGGTAAGTCGTACATGCACTCAATCAATACATTCAATTTTTATTTGATAAGGAAGAGGCTATAGAATGGAGGTTTCATAATTATAATAACATTTAACATTATTTAAGATAACAAATTTAATATTTATTGATAATTAAATGTTAATTATAAGAGGTATAAGAATGAGTAAAAGGAACATGAATGATTATCGAGATTACCTCTTATTTAAAATAATCAATTTAGATCTCCTTTCAAAGAACCTAGGACTGTATTTTGGGAATAATGACACCTATATAATCTGGATAATGATCTTGAGAAGACGATTGAGTGGGGTTTGATCAATATTGTTATATTGGTGTTGTTTATAGAAAAGAGGGAAGGGAATTCCTTTTATGAGGGGGGGGGGACACCATTAGAATTATAAAAATTAATATAATATAATTATGTAATTATCAAGAAAAATGATTCCAAATGCAGATAGATTATGAGAAAAATAGTCTAAGGTGGAATTATACTCATAAAATAATATTTCGATAGGTTTTATATTGTTTTAAACATTATCTTTTTTCATCAACTTTTTCATCCATTAGTAACAATTGCTATTGTAAAAACTTTTTTCATTACAATGGGCTCTATTTTTAACATTTATGGTAACAATTGGTTCATAAATTGAAATGAGATGTAATTTTAGACCACATCTTATTGATATATTCCTCTTTAGATATTTTTATAATTTTTAAATAATGTAACAAAATATTTATTTAATAAAATATCGTTAATGACATTTTTATGTTATCCACATAATGCTTATTTAAAAGAAACTTTACATAAATGGAATTAAAATATATACTGATAAAATATCCCAAATATGATAATTATATTGATAAATTACTTTGATGATAATAATTAATTTTAATTATATTGATTTTAATAATTTAAAAAGCATTTATATAATTTTTAAATTAGTTGGATAACTACTCTATATGCATCTTGTATGTATTTAATCAGAAAGTATTTGGACTGAGCATTCTCAAAAAAATTGAAAATTAATTAAATTTTAAGGTGAAAATATATGTACAATTATGTTTTATAGAGGTGGGTGTAGATTTCACCCCCTGAATCCATGTCAACTATGGATTAACAAAATAATGGTATCATAAAGGACCCCATTGAGCTTATTTCAACTATCAGTTTCATTAATAATGAACCAATTACATTATTTTATTTCGTTTATACATCAGTCACATTCAATTTTATTTCATTAATAGATTTTTTTCATATAGGAGACTTAAAAATAATATTCCATGGAAAAATTATTTCTGTAGACTTCAAGTCTTTAACAGAAATGGTTGGATCACATTTAACATACAGGAAACCATATTCTATGTGCACTGCATATTTAGTTGTGATGATTTGTAGACCAACGTTTGGATTCCAACATACCATTGTTCAAAATATAATGATAGAAAAATCCCTTCAAAATTTTATAGTGGGTTTGAAATAATATGTAACAAAATGTAGGGACCGGTGTACCTAATGTCATACTATAAATGTTGACTTTATTCTATTTTAGAAGGGGTTGTATCCATCTAATGTACTTCATTATAAGGGGGTGTATGGTATTTCTAAAAATAACATATAATAAAATAGTATTTAAATCATTAATATCATTCTTTATAAAACCACTTCTATCTTCATATGCTGCCTCCACATCCCTATATCATAGAAACTCTTTCATGTGGGTGAATAATAAGGTGTTGAAAACCATATCATTCCATAAAATCCATATATAAGATTGTTTTAACACTACTACAACAATTACAAGGATATATAAGTTATCTATAAAATTAGAATCAATTTTTTAATTCCTATGATTAGTAAATTCCTGATATAGGCATAGATTGAAGATAAATATCCGTAGTATATATTCCAAAAGTTTTAGTGAATATTCACAATGAATGAAAGATTGTAAGAGAGTTTCATCATTCCATAGGAATGTAGGATTCATTTAGACAATATATAATATATTCATTTGAATTTGGTTGTATAGAAGAAACAAATTTCTATATATAATCTGATTTAGTATATATTTTGTTGGTAAAATAAAGCTCCTTAAAAAAATTACAATTCATTTTGGTGCAATGATGCCCCGATCAAATTGGTCTATATAGTACTATCTCATGCCAAAGGATCCAACAATACCCAGTTTCTAGACCCAAATGTCCCAATATTTGTATATATATCTCAATAGTTATTAAAAAAATACAAGAATGGATAAAGTTTAATTAATCCTCAAGATGAATTCTAATATCAACAATGGAAATGTGATGCTTTTCTAGTGGTGTTATTACAAGTTCTTTTAAGGGAATATCCACCATAGTGGTTCTCTAACAATTTATTTTTTAATGTCTATAGAACAAAAATTTCAATCATTCCATCAAATGAAGGTTTGGGGTTTTAATTTACTCCCATACAGTTGATGACATGTATTAAGAGTGTCCATTGTGGAAGATTGATATGAATTTATTCCTCAAAAAATCAAAGGCTTCATACTTATAGGTAATAATATTCCAAGTGTATTTATAAATCACGGCCTCTTTATTTTTTTCCCTTTGATTCTAATGCAACCACATTCAATTAGATTGGTCAATTCCTAACTTTATTCAGTGATGAGCTTACTTTCATTAATATTCATTGTCCAAATGAAATTCCTGATCATGTTCTGCATACTATTGAGAAGTCACCCTGAACATGTATACATTGAGAATTCATAAACTAACATTAATGTAATCACATAGTTAACAAATAATTTCTTTATCTATTGTAAAATACTCTTTCATTTTTAATAATTCATTTTCTCAATGATAATACCGTAGAATTGTTTATCAAATAATATCTCTATACTCTTTCTAAAAAGTAAGGATCACCTAGATCATCAACATCTATGAACCCTTTTATGGATCATTGTTATTTAGTGAACATATCTGGTTTAGAGATCATAATTTCAATTAAAAACAATAAAGTATTTACACCATCATTAGGATTCACAACAATCTTCTCATGGTGACAAAATAGTTCGTTGATTTCATTTATTTAACTTTTTATTGGAAAATCAATTGAAAGGAATTTCATCATCATTGAATATGTGTGAGAGTTAATATAAGTTTTCCAAACCATCATATGGTCATAGATTCTAGCATGTGTGTGATCAGTGATACATTTTATAGATAGTACATAGAAATTTAAAATGATATTCTATAGAATGGACCACCATGTATGTGTACTGTTTGTCATCTAATATATCCAGATGTGGAACCAATGATTAATATAGATTGTTTGGAAGTAAGAATAGACAGACTTACGAATTTGATAAACACATAGAAAAACCATACACCTCTAGTACAACTTGGATGGAGCTCCATTTTATGGGGTAAATCTCATTAGATATATTAAATTATAATGAAGATATTCCTTTCATGAATCTTTTCTTCAGGAAATCTATACACTATAATGTAGTAAATATTTATCTTTGAATATTCATTATAAAAAAACAAATTTATTAGAGATCATAATATTTTCAATAATCATTCCGATCATTATGGATATAATTTTACTAATTATCATGGAGATGGTGTTCCATTTGGAAACTGGACTAAAATATCTAAAGTCAACAATATTTTTTTCTCTATGAGAACATGTACACTCTATGATTTTTTGAATTTTTTTACAAATAAATTTAATTTCTTCGATATCTTTAATTACACACAATAGTGTGTTTAGATGAATCTCTATATACTATAAAAATAATATTATCACCAATCCACTATATATGAGGTTATTAATAAGACCAACTAAATTATGATAATATATTTTTTGCATATGAATTTATTAGTTATCAATTATGTTCAAGTGAAAATAAAAAATCATTTGGAAATAAATTAGTTTTTTCTAAAACATTTATTTTTATGTGGGAAATTTATTTTTATCCTAATTAATTTTTAACCATTTTGATTAGATAAAATTGTTAAAACCACTATTATGGTTAAAAATAGTTTTTCATGTTACAAGCTCTTGAATTTAAATTACGTTTAAACCAACCTAAAATTATTATTGATGTGATTTTATTTCATATTTATAATAATTAGTTTAAAATTATGTAATAAAGATATTTTTATTTTATTATTAAATGATAAATATCCTTGTTAAAAAAAGCTACAATGTTGAAATATAAAATGGTAAACATGTGTAAAACATAAAGGCTAAGGAATGAGTTGTCTAAATTTTTTTGTGTGGTGCAGTTGTTTCTAGGCCATATAATCCCTCCACTCAATTATTTATTATTTTTTGAGACACATTAGTTTAGTATGGCATCCCATTATGGAATACATTTTTATGTTTAAAAAAATTTCACTCCCACTAAATTATAAAAGGCCACCCCCTCTCCTATATATTTCTCTATATCAATCCCTTTTTGTTTTGACAATATCATCCTAAATGAATTCCCAAATTCCATCCTCTCATCCAATAATCCTTTATTTTTGAAAAAATAAAACCTATTAAGGCTTTAGGTGAAAACCTATTGAGGTTACCTGGAGAAGAGGCAACTTTCTTCAACAAGCGTATTTATTTTATTACTTCATCAACCTCTTTAAATTATTACAAAATAATTATAATATTTTAAAATAAATATTTTAAATATATTTTTTTAGTAAATTACATTCAACCATTTTCACTTCGATAAAATAGGTTTTGAAATCATAATTTTTGTGTACATCAGACTATATCCTCACAAACCGATGTAATTGCTTTTTTCCATCACCACCTATCATAGCTGGGTATGACAATGGATACCCTCATAATTAACAATTTTTTAATAAAAATTACACTTTTTTGGAAAAGAGTGTGAAACTATCAACTAAAAATAGGATCATCAGACCCTGTTGCAGATGACAGAATACTTAAAGTCTAACTTCAAAATATTAGATGCATCCTCAATATAAAATTTCCAGGAATTTTCTATTACCATTTTATTAGGATCATATCTTATTATATCATAAAATTGATATACCAATTTTTCCCATGTCTGCACGAACTCTTCCACCATTATCCTCTTGGCATTGAAGCCTCTGTTCATGATTAGAAGTTGCTTGATGATCAAGTCTTCCTACACCCTGTTAGTGTCCACTATTTTTATTATAACATATATATGCTTTTACATTCCATTCTAAACATGATACAATAACATTATTTGTGTTTATGACAGACTATCTCCTCATAAAACGATGAGATTCGTTTTCACTAACACATTACATATAAGATAATAAGGATTAATTTAATAAATATACATGTCATGTAACATCCCTAGTAAGTAAAGAAATATGTATTTTTATATCTATGTCTATTTATGAATTATATAGTGTTTTAAATACTTAAAATTAGAATAAATCGAACATTAAGCATAAAATTATCTAATATTTTTAAAACATAGTTTTACCATCTTTTGATGGTGAACCATTTTTAAATATATATTTTGAAAATTTTATAATATTTATTTTTCAAAATAAACTTGTTAATTATAATTGGGACATTGAAATTTACTTTTGATAAATTTTTGGTATTTTTCTGACAATGTTCATTTTTTAATGAATATTGAAAAATACTGCCTTTTACTTCAAAACTGCTTTTTAATCTAATTAAATTATATAGATAGATTTTTTTTTTAATTTTTTTTAAAGTTTAATTATAATATATATTTACCATTTAATTCAATGGTGGTCATTATAATTCATTTCACTTTGTAATTGGGCATAAACAAGTGCCAAACTTTTCATAGATATTGTTTCAAAAAAACCCGCTATTTGGTTTGACAATGGGAATCATTTTTAAATTAATTACAGTAATTTTTGTGTTTGGAATTTGGTAAAATTGATTCCATATTTGGAATCAGAAGGTCCAAATTATTTAATTAAGACTCTTGTTTTTTGACGTTATGAATAGTAACGACGACAATTATCTTTAATTATCACGATTAATTAGTAATCGGGTAGTTAAGGGTAATAAAATAATATCATAATAATAAAAAATGACCCAAACATGTGTCATAATGCTAATGGTTGTGTCATGGCTGACCATTTTATGCCTTGTTCCAAACATATGGACCCCATGGAATCACTTTTGGGTGATAGTGACACTTTATCATTTTATTTTTAAAGAAATGAGAATATCACAAAAGTCTGTAACACCAAATTAAATCAATTTTCATTTTGTCTAAATAAATTATATCTTGGACAATAAATATTCATTGGAAATATAAAAATATTTCTTACATCATAGTATTTTTTTTTAATTTTTATACATTAAATATATTAAATGTTTTCTGACACCATGATGATGCAACGATTACCTCATTAATGAACGATTTAAATAAAATGAAAAGATAATGTACAATCTAAGACTTACACTTGTCAAAAACCAATTGGATGAGTATATTTCGAACCCTTATCACCTTATCCTCAAAATATATCAATGTGGGTCCTTTAAAATCTGAAACACATTTTAATATAGAGTAACATTTCTTGACTTTCCAAGAGTGCCCCTCCTCCCTCTTATAAAATGACCCCACCTCTACCACCTTACCCACACCTCTCAATCCATTGGATTGGAAAATCCCTACTCATTTTATCTCTCCACATACCTATCTTAATCCTAAAATCCATACCTTAGGCAGAAATCTCTTCAAGAAACCCTTTTAGTTCAAACCAAGGAGAGTAACCCGATTTAAAGGTAATGTCTTAACGTGTGTTCTTTTGTTTTATTTTGCTTCTACAACCCCCTAAAATATTTTTATTCCTTTATTTTGTAAAAACACTAGTATATTCTATATACTAGGATGTTTTTATGAGAAGTATTCGAGCTACACTTACACACTCCTCCATCTAATGGTTAAAGAACATACTGTATCTGTGGTTGGCGAATTTCTGCCTCACGAAACGATGATTGTTCAATATTATTTTAAAGCCTTTCATGGTGGCCATTAAGGTGTCACTATATTTATATATGATATATATTATGTCTATTTTTTCCTTATGATTCTGTATTTTTCATTTATGTCATACCTTATGGTTTCCATTATGGGTAAAAGTGATATCTTCATTTTAGAAAGTGCGGACTTCCGCCCCCTCAAAGTGATTTGACTCGTTAATGCCATAATTGGGATGTATAAATAAAAGAGTTAATGATATTATATATGATATTATACTGGAATGATAATATACCTTTATATCAATATGATTTCATTCCATTAAATATGGAATAGAAAATGAAAGTAGCGTTCATGCGTACGTACAGCTTACCGTCTCCATGAATGGTGCATTTCATTTCTTACCTCTAAATGTTATGTAATATTATAAATGCATGTATATACTAGATATATATGATATATATGATATCTATATCATGAATATAATTCTGAATATAATGGATATTTTACTACATGAACAACTTGTAATTATAAGGAGTTTATTTTTGACTCAAGTACCAATGATCGGCAAAACGACCGTTATTAACTTAAATAAATACATAGTGTTTATAACATGGTAATAAGTTATATAAAAGTAATAGTGAACATGAAAAGGTACTTAACAAAGTATAAATTAACTCACGTTTATTATTTAGGAGATTAAAGAACGATCGAGTCAAGTCGAATACGAGGTAAGGGACTTCGTCTCAATCTCCTTTCATTTAGGCATATTTTATTTTATACACAACATTCTTTTATATGGTGTATAAACCCATTTGAATTTTAAATTTATTCAAAATGAATCTTTTTTATATGAAGCGTTTTACTAAATGACAAAAGGGAATTTTTTTGTCATACGTATGTGGTGACAACGACTTCTCCGCCGCCGTGACCATTATTTGAGTTTCAGCTTTCTCTATAAGCCATAATATTTTTTAAAAGAAAAATAAATACCATGTTTTACATTTTTTTATTTTGGTATTGAAAATGGTTTTGATAATGTTTTTATTATATCAATGTGTCGTATTGATATCTTGTGATTGAAATGTGGAAATGTTATGTTTCCTTTATGCGTGTTTTATGTGATATGATTATGTTATTGTTCTTGGTAATTGTTTAGGAAGACAGCTGGTTTCATGGTAAACTAAGGGCGGGTGAGCCCGATATTGCTCTCCAATTCATTAGGTAATGTGAAGGGGTTAAACACTAATGTTTCTCTGAATAGATTTAGGGAATATACTATGATGGGTATTCCAAACGTAACCATGAGGGTTAGTCCCTACGTAAGAATGTTATGAATGCCTCAAGTTACCTCTATGTCTTATGATTTCTATGAGTTATTCATGATTTGATGAGGAATGTTAAAGTGATTATGTTTTACGAGAAATGTATGATTTCATTAATTCTTATGTATACATGGACTAATGTTTTCATTTCGTAATTTTATATCCCTTACTGAGATTTTTATTCTCATCCCACGTTTTTGAAATATTTTTCAAAGGTCAAGGGAAAGGTACATGATATGATGATAGTGTTAAGGAAGTGTCATGAGAGAATCCATGTTTTGTTTTAAATATATATCCTTTGATGGGAAAAAATAATACTATATTTTATGACACCGCCTTGTTTAAATGTGGAATGTAATGCATGATTTATGATCTAATTCTATAAAACTCTAAACCAGAAAAGATCGTCAATGTGTAATATTGCAATAACTCAAGATTAAGTAATGTTTATGGATGGGGCTTTATAGTTAGTATCAGAGGTTGGTGTAGATAACATTAGGAGTTATAATTCTATTAAATAATTATCCAAAAATATTTTTTTATGGTCAAATTGAAATGATATAGCATTTTAAGATTACCATGTTGCTTCATCTAAGACATGTTTGTTCAGAATGGTTTTCCGCAGTGGAAACTTGGAAGTAGTGTTAAGGAGGCATATAGAAGGAAATGAAGTTCCGAATCAGCATCCTGAGATGGTCGGAATTGGAACTGAACAGTTTGTTGTAGTAATAGCGCAGTTGAATCAAGCGATAAATGGTGGTGGTATCTATGCATGAGATAAGCCAGATAAACCGCAGAGAAATATGTTAGTGGTGGAACATTTCATGAGGCAACATACCCCATAATTCAGAGGATCGTTTGACCCTGTCTTAGCTAAAGGGTGGATTAAAGCACTGGAGAAGATTTTTGATGTCATGGGGTTTTCAGAAAATAAAAAGGTTAGTCTTGCTGTTTACCATTTGGAGGGTGAAGCAGATCAGTGGTGGTCAATTGTGAAAAATATTAGGGACACTGATGAGATTGATGATCTCGACTGGGATGAATTGAAAGGTATGTTTCATGAGAAGTATTTTCCTAAGCCTGTTCGACTTAGGATGGGAAAAATATTCTTTGAATTAAGGCAAGAGGATGACTCAGTGGCTGCTTATAAATAATAGTTCACTCATTTGGCAAGGTATGCTCCAAATTTTATCCGAGACCTTGATAGTAAAATCAATCATTTTTACTCAGGATAAAAGACAAATTATCGAAGGGCTTTAGATTCTCACGAGTTCAAGAGTTATGAAAATCTTGTTCGATGTGCTCAGAATGTGGATATGGAGTTTGCAGACGATCAAGTGTTCTATAACAACAAACAGAAGAAGAGACTGAGGGGGCAGGATAAAGGGAATAATTCTTCAAAAAGGACTAATGGTATGAAAACTAAGTTTCTAGTTTGTGATAAATGTGGTAAAAGGCATGATGGGGAATGTCTCCTGAATTCTGGAAAGTTCTATTGATGTGGTAATATGGGACATAAGGCTCGTGATTACACTGAAAAAGATTAGGGTGATGGTAAGACCAAATTTCATTTACAGTTAGTGATGTGTTTCAAGTGCAATGAGATGGGTCATTTTGCAAATGAGTGTCCGACAAAGAGATCGAGTGACAAGAAGTAGTCAGACTACAAGCAAAAAAGAGTGGTGAAATCCTTTGCAACTACTTTAGCAGATGTTGGGCCATCAAATGAAGTGGTATCAGGTAAATTGTTTGTTTTCTCAGATTATGTTAATGTGTTGTTTGATTCGGGGTCTACACATTCTTTCATCTCTGAAAACATTTCTAGAAAATTGGGAATCCCATCTCAAGAAATAACTCCTGAACTTGTGGTAAAAACACGTGGGGGAAATTTTGAGGTAAAAAGAATTTATAAGAATCTCCCTATCCTTATCTGTGGAAAGAACCTACTTGAAAACCTTATTGTTTTACCTCTAGTAGAGTTTTATGTTATCCAGGGTATGGATTGGCTCTCTGTTTACCATGCTAAGATTGAATGTAGAGATAAAGAAGTTTCTTTTCATAAAGAATTTAAGTTTGTGTACAAGAATGAACCCATACTGTTGGTAAAATATCAAGAGGCTGAGAAACTTGTAAAATATGGAAATTAATGTTACCTTGCACATATTGTTGAAAACAATGGAACCGTTCAGATTAATGATGTGCCATGGTAAATGAGTATCCTAATGTTTTTTCTAATGATTTTCCTAGAATAATACCAGATCGGGAAGTTGAATTTATTGTTGACGTAGTTCTTGATGCTATGCCAATTTCAAAACCCCCTAATCAAATCGCTCAAATTGAACTTTTAGAGTTGAAGGATCAATTGAAATATTTATTAGCAAAAGGTTTCATTCGACCTAGAACATCACCATGTGGTTCTGTTGTCTTATTTTTTAAAAAGAAAGATGGTTCAATGAGACTTTTCTTTGATTATAGAGCATTGAACAACATCACTATTAAGAACAAATATCCTTTGCCTAATATCGATGATTTATTTGATCAGTTCCAGGGAGCTCAGTATTTTTCAATGATTGACCTGAGATCGGGGTACCATCAGTTGAAGGTAAAGGAAGCATATGTTATGAAGACTACGTTTCGTACAAGATATGGCCATTAGGAATTTGTAGTAATGCCTTTTGGGCTAACCAATGCACCTGCTGTATTCATGGACCATATGAATAGAATTTTCCATTAGTTCTTGGATAAGTTTGCGGTTGTTTTCATTGAGGATATTTTGGTGTTTTCTGAAAGTAAAGAGGAGCATGAATGTTATTTAAGGGTTATTTTTCAAACCTTAAAAGAAAATAAATTGTATGGGAAATTTAGAAAGTGTGAGTTTTGGTTGAAACAAATTTCTTTCATTAGTTACATTGTTTTTAAAGATGGAATTACTTTTGATCCAGCAAAATTAAAGGATTTTGAAGAATGGCCAAGACCCACAAATGTAACCAAGATTCGTAGCTTCCTTGGTTTGTCAGGATATTTCCGAAGGTTTGTTAGAAATTTTTCACGGTTATCTAGTCCAATGACTAAGCTAACTCGGAAGGGTGTTAAGTTTATCTGGAAAAAATAATGTGATGACTGTTTTCAGGAATTGAAAAGAAGATTGGTGAATGCTCTAGTTTTGGCAATACCTTCCAGGAATGGTGAGTTTGTTATCTACAGTGATGCTTCATTAAAAGGACTTGGTTGCGTCCTAATGCCGAGTGATCAGGTAATTGCTTATTCTTCACGTCAGTTGAAAATTCATGAGGTAAATTACCTTACACGTGATTTAGAATTATCTTCTGTAGTTTTCACTTTAAAAATATGGAGGAATCATTTTTATGGATTAAAGTGTGAAATATATACCGATTACAAATGTTTAAAGTATATTTTCACTCAGAAAGTACTAAACATGATACAGAGGAGATGGATGGAATAAATCAAGGATTATGATTGTATAATTCATTACCATCCAGGAAAAAGAAAATAATGTGGCTAATGCTTTGATTCAAAAAGTAATTCTTCATTAACCTTGTTATGTTTGGAACATGATAATTTTGTTAATGATTTGATGAACATTGGCATAGAAGTTGTTGGAGTAGGATGTTCTTCTGTTTTGTTTCAGGTATCAGTGAAATCTTCTCTGTCAGATAGAATTAAGAAAGCACAGAAGTAAGACAGTGAGTTGCAGAAAAAGGTGGAGCTGGTTCAGAAGGGTATGTTGCCTGAATTCAACATTGATAATGATTGTGTTTTGAGATTTGGGAAGAGATTGTGTGTGTCGTGTGATTCATAGTTGAAGAGAGAGTAGTTATGTGAAGCTCATAGTTCTCCATTTTCAGTTCATCCTGGTAGTACTAAGATGTATAGAGATCTTCAGGAGTATCACTGGTGGGATGTAATGAAAAAGAGATATTGCTGATTTTACTATGAATTGTTTGACTTTTAAACAGGTTAAAGCAGAGTGGCAGTTACCAAAGGGGATGCTTCAGCCCATACCAGTACCAGAGTGGAAATGGGAGAATATATCCCTGGACATCGTTGTGGGATTTCCAAAGACACCTCGAGGTAATAATGCAATCTGGGTTATTATTGATCACTTGACTAAATTTTCTCATTTCCTTGCTATACGAGATACTTTTTCCCTAGATCAACTTTCTCATTTGTATCTTAAAGAGATATTCAGGTTACATGGAGTTCCCCTCTCTGTTGTATCTGATCATAATCCATGGTTTACTTGTAACATTTGGAGAGGCCTTTAGAAGTCATTGGATATTGAATTAAATTTTAGTACAACTTGTCATCCTCAATCATATGGGAAGTCAGAACGAATAATTCAGACTTTGGAGGATATGATACATGCTTGTTCGACAGACTATCAGGGAATTTGGGACCAACATCTTTCTTTGGTTTATTTTTCTTATAATAACAGTTTTCATTATTGTATACAGATGGAACCATTTGAGGAATTAAATGGGAAGCGGTGTCGAACTCCATCTTTTTGGGATGATGTGGTTGAAAAGAAGATGATGGGACCGGAATTGGAAGAAGAGTTGGCAAAAAAAGCTTAGCTGATATAGAGGCACATGAGAACAGCTCAGAGCAGGCAGAAACGTTATGCGGACAACAGGAGGAAGGATCTCTCTATTGAGGTAGGTGATCATGTCTTTCTCAAAGTATCTCCATGGAAAAGTGTGATGCGATTTTTTAAGAAAAGAAAGATGAGTCCAAGGTTCATTGGACCATATGAAATTCTAGAGAGAGTTGGATCAGTTGCATACCGAGTGGATTTACCTCTGAGTTTATCATAGATACACAATGTTTTTCATGTTTCAATGTTAAGGAACTAAATTCCAGATCCATCTCATGTTTTGAGTCTAGAGGTTGTTCAGTTGAAAGAGAACCTATCTTATGAGACACAACCTGTCCAGATTCTTGATCATAGGGAGAAAGTGTTACAGAATAAGGTGATTTATCATGTAAAGGATTTGTGGAAAAACCACATGATTGAAGAGGCAACATGGGAATCTGAAAATACAATGAGGGATAAATACCCCAACATATTTGATAAGTAAATAAATTGCGGGGATAAAATTTTCTAAAGGTGGGATGGATGTAACATCCCAACTAAGTAAATAATTATTTATTTTCATATCTACGTCTATTTATGAATTAGATAGTGTTTTAAATACTTAAAATGAGAATAATCCAATCTCAAGCATAGAATTCTCTAATATTTTTAAAAGATTGTTTTACCACCTTTTGATGGCGAACCATTTTTAAATCTATATTTTGATAATTTTATAAGATATATTTTTTAAAATAAACTTTTTCATTATAATTGGGACATTGAATTTTTCTTTGGATAAATTTTTGGTATTTTCCTGACAATGTTCATTTTTTAGTGAATAGTGAAAAATACTGCATTTTACTTCAAAATTGATTTTCATCTAATATAAATATATAGATAGATTATACTTTTAATTGGTTTTAAAGTTTAATTAGAATATATTTTTACCATTTAATCAAATTATGGTCATTATAATTGATTTTACTTTGGAATTGGGCATAAACAAGTGCCAAATTTATCATAGATATTGTTTAAAAAAACCGCTATTTCTTTTGACAACGGGAATCATTTTTAAATTAATTACTGTATTTTTTGTGTTTGGAATTTTGTAAAATGGATTCCATATTTGGAATCCTATGTTCCAAATTATGTAATTAATACTCTTTTGTTTTCGGACATTATGGATAGTAACGGCGGTAATTATCTTTAATTATCTTGATTAATTAGTAATCGGGTAGTTAATGGTAATAAAATAATATCTTAATAATAACAAATGACCCAAAAATGTGTCCTAATTCTACTATTTGTGTCATGGACAACCATGGGATGCCTTATTACAAACATAGGGATTCCATGTAATCCCTTTTGGGTGATAGTGACACTTTATCATTTTATTTTTAATGAAAGGAGAATATCACAAAAGTATGTAACACCTAAGTAAAACAATTTTAATATTGTCTACATAAATTATCTCATGGAATATACATATTAATTGGAAAGATAAAAGTATTTCCTACGTCATAGTAGTTTTTTTATATTTTTTAAACATTAAATAAATTATATGTCTTATGACACCATGATGATTCAACGATTACCTCATTAATGAAATATTTAAATAAAATGAAACAATAATCTAAAATCTAAGACTTAAACTTGTCAAAAACCTATCAGATGAGTATATTTCGAACCCTTGTCACCTTATCATAGAAATATATCAATGCGGGACCTTTAAAATCTGAAACGCATTTTAATATAAAGTAACATTTCTTGACTTTCCCAGATTGCCCCTCCTCCCACTTATACAAGTCCCCCACCTCTACCACCTTACCCACACCTCTCAAGCCATTTTCTCAGCCAATCTCTGGTCATTTTATCTCTCCACATCCCTCTCTTCATCCTATAAGCATTACCTTAGGCAGAAAGCTCTTCAAGACACCCTTTTGGTTCAAACCAAGGAGACTAACCTGATTTAAAGGTAATGTCTTCACATGTGTTCTTTTGTTTTATTTTTCTTCTCCAGCCCACTAAACTTTTTTTATTCAATTATTTTGTAACAACACATGTATCATCAATATAATGGGATGTTGTTATGAGAATAATTCGAGCTACACTTACACACACCTCTGTCTAATGGTTAATGAACATATTGTTTCTGTGGTTGGTGAATGTTTGCGTCACGAAATGATGATTGTTCAGTCTTCTTTTAACACCTTTCATGGTGGCCATTAAAATGTCACTCTATTTATATATGATATATATTATGTCTATGTTTTCTTTATGATTCTTTATTTTTCATTTATGGAATACCTTATGGTTTCCATTATGGGTAAACGTGATATCTTCATTTTAGGATGTGTGGACTACCGCCCCCTCAATGTGATTTGATTCGTAAATGCCATATGTGGGACGTATAAAGGATGGAGTCAATGATATTATATATGATATTATACTGGAATTATAAAATAACTTTATATCATTATTATTTCATTCCATTAAATATGAAATAGAAAATGAAAGTAGCATTCATGCGTATGTACGGCTTACTGTCTCCATGAACTGTGCATTTCATTTCTATCCTCTAAATGTTATTTAATATTTTAAATGTATGTATATACAGGATATATATGATATATATGACAACTAAATCATGAATATAATTTTAGATATAATGGATATTTTACCACATGAACAACTTGTAATTATAAGGATTTTATTTTTGACTCAAGTACCAATGATCGACAAAACGACTATTATTAAATTAAATAATTACATAGTGTTCATAACATGGTAATAAGTGATATAAAAGGAATATTGAACTTTTAAAAGGTTCTTAAGCAAGTATAAAATAACTCAAGTTTATCATTCATGAGATTAAAGAATGATCGAGTCAAGTCGGATACGAGGTAAGGGACTTCGTCTCAATCTCCTTTCATTAAGGCAAATTTTGTTTTATACACAATTTTCTTTTCTACAGTGTATAAACTCCTTTGTCTTTTATTTTTATTCAAAAGGAATATTTTTTACACGAATTATTTTACTAAACGACAAAAGGGAATGTTTTTGTCATACGTATGCGGTGACAACAACTTCTCCGCCGCTGTGACCATTATTTGAGTTTCTACGTCCTCTACTAGCCATAACTTTTTTAAAATAAAAAATAAATACCATGTTTTACTTTTCTTTTATTTTGGTATTGAAAATGTTTTTATAACATCAATGTTTTGTATTGATATCTTGTGATTGAAATGTGGAAATGTTACGTTTCCTTTATGCATGTTTTATGTAATACGATTATGTTATGGTTTTTGGTCATTGTTTATGAAGACGGGTGGTTCCGTGATAAAATAAGGGCAGGTGTGCCAGATATAGCTCTTCAATGCATTGAGTAACTTGAAGGGGTTAAACACTAAGGTTTCTCTAAAGAGATTTAGGGAATATACTATGATAGGTATTCCAAACGTAACCAGGAGGGTTACTCCCTACGTAATAATGTTATGAATGCCTCAAGTTACCTTTATGTCTTATGATTTCTATGAGTTATTCATGATTTGATGAGGTATGTTAAATTGATTATGTTTTATGAGTAAATTATGATTTCATTAATTCTTATGTATACATTGACTAATGTTTTCATTTCTTACTTTTATTTCCCTTACTAAGCTTTTTATGCTCATCCCAAATCTTTGAAAGTTTTTTCATAGGTCAAGGGAAAGGTACATGATGTGATGATAGTGTCAAGGAAGTGTCATGAAAGAATTCATGGTTTGTTTTAAATATTTCACCATTGATGGGAAAAAATAATACTGTCTTTTATGTAACCACCTTGTTTAAATGTGGAATGTAATGCATGATTATGATCTAATTCTCTAAAACTCTAAACCTGAAAAGATCGTCAATTTGTAATTTTGTAATAACTCAAGATTAAGTAATGTTTAAGGTTTGGGCGTTATATTTCATACATGAAATATTTATTATATTAATGAAATATTTATGATTATTATAATATAATATATAATATTACTTCTTACCTCTCACTCATTGAATGATGATAACGTCGTTCGTGTGCATGTAGACCACCGATTTCACAAAGCCATGTGACTCTTTTTTCATCACCACCCCAAATGGATGATTTTTATAAGTATATTTAAAGAATTAATATTATATTTATAAAATAAAGGTCATTATTAAAGATAATATATAACGTACTTTATTTCCAAAATGATCAGCTAAAGATGAAAATGTTACTTATTGGTATGTATGTCATATCATCTCCCAGATTATAGCATACTTCATTTCTCAAAACCATAATTTAAGATAGATCATAAAATTATAATTTATATATAAATATGAAAATTATATCATTTTCATTATTCTATAGATAATGGAACCATTATCAATGGTATTTCAATAATGACAACAAATCAAAACATATATGATGAACAAAGCAGTCATTAACTGAATCTGATTTTTGCAAATAATTGTTAATAAATGGTCAATAAAAGGTCATTAATAAATAATATATGGATATATATATATATAATTATGTTTATATAATTAATTTATAATAAACATATATTTATTATATTTTATTTTTGAACATTATGAATGATGTCAAGAAATAAGGTAAGGGATTCCCATCTCACGTTTTTCTTATGTTAACACATTCCATATTCACCACCATTTTATTCAATGTGATATATATACTTCACATGGAGCTATATTATTATTAATATAAAAAATAAATTTGGGGTTTAAATATGCATTATAATATCTCACTTTTATGGATTTTATGGTTCAAATTCAAACCAATCAGTAAGGGAACTTTGACTGAATTTTCTTGATTTGAGATATACAATATGTTATGTAGCTATATTCATTCACAATGTTCATATATAGACCCCATGAAATTTTATTTCCTTAATTAATTTATCATATAGTTATTTTGTGTTCTATTTTATATGATTCATTTATTTAGATTATGAATCAATTTTTCAAATGTGGTAATTATTTTATGTCACAATCTCCTCGTTTATGAGAATTATTTATGAATATATTTTTGATGAATGAATATAATAATATATCTCTCAATAAACTCATATAATTTTTTCTACTCTAGTTATTCATTAATTCTTCATGTAAGAGAACCATTTTCTATGCTTTGATACTTTAAATAATTGATATTTTTTAAGAAAATCCTACATTATTACTCTCGTCGGCCATAAATCTATTTTCATCCAAATACATGTTTTATAAAAAACGTTTTGAAAAATGATTTCTTATTCTAAAAGGGTTTGGAAATGAATTTTTCACCCATTTTAGGTTTTTTAAAATAATTTTTAGAAATGAATATTCATGTCATTCTCCAAATCATGCCCAGTTGGATTTCACCAAAAATTTGAAAGGTATATTACTTTAAAATGTACATATGAAAGAACAATCATTCTAGAATGAACATTATTATATTTTAATATTCCATTATATGTTTCAAGGTTATTTATGTTGAAATATATTTTCAATTTTTGATTCAAAAACTGTATATCAGATAGGAAATCATATTTTCCTCGAGAAATTATTTAAATGATCATTAAAAATCATTTTCCATCAATAATGACACATTTGGATATTAACTGTCACTTACTGATATATGACCAAAGAATTCCATTCTTATTTTTTCTTTGAATTTCTAATTTTTTATGGTGATCTAATTATTTTAAAACCAACTTCTCTTCCATGAGTAATATTATGATAATATTCTTAGAAATCTTGACTATTGTTCCGTGGGTTATGCTATGTTGAAATGATTAAATGAATATGAAACCTATTTCTTTATCACATGTTATGATATTATAAAATGTTAATGAAACCCATTTCATTTCAAGGGTGATGATACGATGAATGACTTATAATTTTTTAAAATATTTAAACACAATTTTCATTATAAGAATGATTCGACTTATGTATCACTCTAATGCAATTGGTAACGATTAATATCTCAAGATATAATGATGGGAAAAATGTTTATGGGCTTAATCCTCTATGAGGAATAGGTTCATCCTGATCAACTATGGGAAAAAGCTACATCCTAATAAACTATTTGAAAAAAGGTTCATTCTAATCCTATATAGTAAATATGTGATGTTTCTTGATCCACTATGTTGATGGTCCTTGTAGTTTACCATGAAATACAATTTTTTTTATTTATCTATGACGATGAATTATATTTATGGTATGATCTTATGGTTCAGGATTTATTTATGATGGTTATCTCTCTATTAACTGATGTTTTCTGAAATGGTATTATTTTATTACAAGACTCATGTTTATGATCTACATAAGGTTGGGTAGGAAAATTCAAAGATATGTTAATGGTTATATACACTTGTTCTTATCTTATGATCTCATATGATATTATATTGATATATATTTTTTGTTACCCTTACTGAGAACCTGATATCACCCTTTCTTATGCTTCTTTCCCCCATGTTATAAAGAAATGTTTAGAAGTAGGGTCTGTTTGTAAGGACTATTAAAGTAGGTGATCTGTAAGGTAAATGATGATGATATTTCACCAAATTATAATATTGACAACCCAGTCTTTAACTAGACAAAATATTGTGGTCCTCAGGTGTGTGTTTCTATAATGTATTGAATATTCATCCAAAATAGATGTAATATACTAGTATAAAATGTTTCGGTCTCTATAGTTGGTATTAGAATAAAGGTATATTTATCCTTTAGAAACTATGGTGAGGAAACCTTAGTGGGATCTACAGAGAAATTTATAAAGACATATCTAGGGATTTATTGAAGGATATTCCAATGGATGAGTCAATATAAAGGAAATGCAAACAAATTTTGTAATGGATAGATGAAGTGGATTCTAAGAAACTACTTCTCTTTATTGATACTAAAAGTGTTTGTGGATCTGGTACAATGGTTTCTATGTGTAATAGCTCTGAAAATGACCCATTGATATGGACTGAATTATCACCTGGTGCGTGACAATGAGCCTTACTTCACACTAGTCTTGACACTCCTGAGGGATATTCTCTGAAAATACAGAAACTCTTTATGAACCATCAAAAATGATTTAATTGTACGGTGATTATGAATTACCAAGGATAAGAATAAAATGTCAAATATAGAATATAAGATTTCATGATTTAGTCACCAAATATGTGATTTTCAAGATTGTGTGGTTACCCTATTTTATTATTATTTTACATACTATGATTTTAGTTTTATTCAATGGTTTGAACCCGAATGAACCATGATATTTTGAAATAAAAAGTATAATGAAATGATTTTTCCTATAAAGAAACAAATTTTAAGGGATTTTAAAAAAAGAAACTTGTTTCTATGATCACCAAAATTACTCAATATATGAATCATGTTGAAAAAACACACATGAAAATGAGGGAACAATGTTCTATTGAACCCTTCATGATGAAACAACAAACTTATTTTTTTGTTTTAATTGATCCAATAATTTATAAGTAGTGGATCAGTTATAATTAGAAGATATTTTCCACTATCCGGTGTTTAGAACATGAAGAATTCATTATTGGATATTTACATTTGAGAAGGAGAAGCAAATAAATGGTGGAATCTCACCAAAAATAAAAAGGGAACATGAAGAAATTGACTCCATGGATTGAGATAATTAAAAGAAATTATTTTAAACTAAATACTTTCTTCATAATGTTCATATGAAGAGGGATAATGATTTCCATAGTCCAAAGAAAAGGGATGTTGAATCTATTGGTAAATTTGAGGAAACGTTTACATGAATTGTGAGGTATGCTTCTGTTATTGTCATCCAAGCTGATAGTAAGTTATATCAATTCTTTAGTGAAGAAAAACTAAGGCAATAATGGGTGATAGAAATTAGAGGTGTTAGTTTCAATGAAGAATTCCTTCGATGTTCACTGATGGTTGAAATGGAAATTGGAATGTCCCACTATTCCCATGGTTTTGATAAGAAAAGAACTATCGAGTCTCATGAAAACTCAAATAAATCACGTGATGGAATGAAATTCTAAACATCTAAATGCTAGAAGTGTTGGAAGAATCATGATGATAATTTATTGAATGGAATTGATTTGTTCTTTAAACCAAGAGGGGTGGGTAATAAATCCCGAGATTGTAGGAAACCTATTAATGGTATGGTAAAAGAAACAGAGGAGAATAGGATGGAAAAAATGCACCACCTCACTCTAGTGAATCATGTACAAGAAGATAGGGAATTTTTTGAATCAATTCTCCAATCCAATGGCTAATTTGGAGGATAATCCCCAATATCCTAAAAAGGAAAACGTTGAAGGGAAATATTATGCAGTCATAATGGATGAATTGAATCATGATAATTTGTGAACAGCTATCCTACCCTATATAGTTGGTGAATTGATGTCTGATTTGGTATGAATGAGCCCTATAAATAAATTATTATTCATCAATTAGTGACATTTCATGTTATTATATTCCTCTATATAGATTTTGAAATATCGAAATCACATTTTTTCTTATATTAATCTAATTTTGAACCCAATATTTTAATGGAAATATTTTTTTATAACATGAGAACTTATATAAGTAATGAACGGTGAATTATCTTTTGGGAGTATTTATGTCTCTATGTAAGATTAAATTAAGAGTTTGGATACAACCATGGGTTTATGAGATTATTTTTGGTCATATTTTCATAGTCATGGAAACCACTTTTAGGTTTTATGTAATTGGATTTTATAAATAAAAAATATATTTTAAGAGATATTAATGGATATAATACCCTTTGGTTATTTATATAGTGATAATGATATATGAGGATGAATTTCGTTAAAACTTGTAGAAATATGAATAAAATAAATTTTATTTTTTATTTTTTATATTATTATTGATTTTGAGATAGTTATATGTTATATTTGATAACCTTATGAAGCCATCACACTTCCTTTCTATGTGAGAATATTTCTATTTTGATCTTCTTTCTATAGTATACAATAAGAAAGTGGTATGGTTTCATGGAGTACCACATTCAGTTGTATTTATCCATAATATAGACTTTTCCTTCGTTTATTGTTGAAGTATTCATCAAGAAATTAATACAAAATTGAGTTTCATCATTTCATATCATCCTCATACATATGGTCAGTTTGAAGAAATAATTGAGACCCAAAAAGATATCTTAAGATCTTGTACAATGGATATAAATGGTGATTGGGATCAAAAACCACCAAAAAATGTAAACTATCGATGTTTTTTTTCATAAGTGATGTTTTAAAATGGAACTAAATGTAGTGCCACTAATTTAGCGAGGTCTATAAATGGAGCTAAAAAATTTATCAGTGTTTTCTAGAAATTTCAATAAATAAGGTTTTATTTAGAAAAATTTCTAAAAACATAACTAAATGAGGTGAAGATAATTAGGTAAATTTATAAATGTTTTCAAATTAGCATCTTCTTGAAAAATATCAAATTAGTGACACCACATTTAGAGAAGTTTCATAAAAATGTCTGTAAATGAGGCATGGTTTAGCGATGTTTCTAGAAATCATTGTTAACTATTTTTAGTGGCGAATGCAATTTTTTTATTTTTTATTCAATGAAAAATAATTTCTTAAGAACCCACCCTCCATCACAACACATCATGCCTCTCCATTATCTAGTCAACAACGTGCCATTCCACCTTGTTCCTTGGACTTGCCTCTTCAACACACATGTCTAGTTCCTCCAGCGGGCAGCCTTCTTTGTATTTCCCTCTCCAGTCCCTGAATTGACTGATGCACCTCTCCATCCTCCTACTGCCTCTCTAATATCGTTCATCCCAACCTCATGCCCAGACCATTGACCAACTACTTATCCATTTTGACCACCCCTCAAATGTATGATAGAAGTTATTTTACATCAGGATTCAAACACCATATGTGACGGAATCCCAGGGCTTCTGCCACATTTTCCTAACCACCATGTGCACTGACATTTTATGAAATTTATGTACATGGGTATATTTAAATATATACATATATTTTATATATTAATATAAAATAATAATATAAATATATGAATATATGAATATATATATGTTTGTATTTTATATTTTATGTTTTATGTGTATATATATACACATATATTTTTATAACATATATATATATATATTTATCTTTATATTTTATGTATGTTTACATGTTTATATTATATATATATATATGTTTATCTTTTTATTATATTATATGTTTATATGTGTCTGTATATAAATAAATATGTGTGTGTATACGTAAATATAATTATAGTTTTAAATATATATATATATATATATATATAATTATCCATGTCTTAAAACACTAGTAAAAATGTCATTAAAATAGCTAGGTTTTATTAAAAGCGTTAATAAATTTAAAATATGTGCATTTATATATACGTGTGTGTGTGTGTGTGTGTGAGTATATATATATATATATATATATATATATATATATATATATGTGTGTGTGTGTGTGTTTATATATGGGTATGTGTTTATATATATTTATATATATCAAAATATATATTTACATCAATGCAATTATAAGATATATCAATATATATATTTAAAAAGGTTTCTTGGAAACATATCTAATTTACCAATGTTTGTGAGTAAACATCGCTTCTGAGGAACCATAACTAATGTGATGAAATTTTTGGAGAATCATTGCCAATATGAAACATCATGAATTTAGAGTCATATTTTTAGAAAACATCACTAAATTAGTTATATTTTTTACGAGTCATCTCTTAATTAACGATGTTGTTTTAGAAATGTCACTAAATTAGGATCATTTTTCTTGAAACACCACTAATTTACAGACATATTTTGGGAAACATTGCTAAATTAGAAACGCTTGTAGGGAAATATCACTAAATTAATGACATTTGTTAGGAAATGTTGCTAAGTTAGTTATGTTTTCTTGGGAAGCGTTTCAAAAATCAATTTTTTTGTGACACCTTCCTCATGTTTAGTTTACCTACAATAATAACATTCACTCAAATATTAAAATGGATCCATTCAAATCCCATTATGAAAAGAATTATAGAAGTATAATATACTTGAATGATGTTGCATAAATAAGGATCTTGGGGACAAAAAAATATGATGAGATAGTATAAGATGTTAGAACCATTTTGTAACATGTATGAACTATACAAAGTTTAAAAAAAAATTTCTTCGTAGTCATAAATTTGATCAAGAATTTGATGTTGGGAATACGTTCTTTGTATGAATTTATCCATGGAAGAAATAAGGGAAGGCTAATCCTTAGGTTTATCAGTCCCATTAAAAAACAGGATCATATCAGGATTGTAGTTTATCGTTTATCATTTCTAATGAACCTCTACTAGGTTCATGATATTATCTACGTATCAATTCTAAGGAAGTATGTTCCGGATCCATAACATGTATTGAACTCATACTTCGTACCACTAGAGGATGATATTTCTTACGAGGAACAACAGATAGTGATTTAAGATCATGTAGAGAATGATATAAAAAATAAGACCACTCACCTAGTCATTGTTTTTTGGTGAAACCACCTACTTTAGAAATCTATTTTGGAACCATATCATTTAATGAGGTAGAATTATCCTATCTTTTTAGCACCAAAGTGATGAATTTTGATGGCAGAATTCATTTTAAGGCGATAGATTGTAACACCCTGATATTTTGTAAAATATTTTTTCTAATAAATTTAATCCTTTCTATATTTTTCATTACACAAAATATTGTGTTTGTCTTTTATTATACTCAACCCAAATTTTAATTCACATTACAAGAACACTGAGTTCTTAAAAACTGTGAAAAATAATCAATATTATTGTTAGAAAAAGAACATTATTACATAGCTGTTAAATTAGTGGAATAAATTTTAATAACTAAATTATTAATATTATGAATAATTTTGTTTATATAAATAATTCAAATTGATTAAAAAGTACATAAATTTTCAGCTATGTCATGACTTGTTTAAAAAAACAATTTTCCCCATAGTTATTCTAAATTGTTTTGTGGAAAATAATAAAACTAATATATGAATATTTTAAAAAAGTAATTTCATAAAATAGAATCCATAATTGTAATCATTATAATAATAATTTCATATCCGATTTTGTTTCTTAAATTTTCTGAATTTTTATTTTGGAATACTAAAAATAATGAATTTTAATTGAAAAATGTATATTGGTCAAAATCGTATATAATGATAAGTTATATTTTATATTTTTAAAAAATTAAAATTAGTTCCATTATATATATATTAATAAGATTTATCCCTTTTTAGAAACTTTATTATTTAAATATTATAGAAAAAATCTTGGTAACGTTTTAATCATTTTCTCATTACAAACCCATTATTATCATAACGTATATAGTATTAATAATAAATTAAAATTTGCACTTCTATTAAAGAAATTTATAGAAAATGATTCCATATTTGGTATAATCATAATTTATATTATCTAATATTTTCAACTTATGATTTGACAAAAAATATTATTGAAAACTAATATAATTTATTACCGTGATTAAAGTTAAAACTGATTTTGTGTGTTACATGAGCTTGTGTTAAAATTATTTTCCCACAAAGCTAGTATTTTTATTTCAAATAATTGATTTATATTTAGAATAATCAGGTATAAATTATCTAATATGTTTCTTTTTATTTTTGGATTAAAGGATAATTTATCAAGGTTGTGAAAACATGTTACTTTGGTAAAAATTATAGCGGTAAAGTGAGTAAAACATAATGAATAAGGAATGAAAAGTGTAAAACATGGTTTTTTGTGGAGTTTTGGATAATAAATATATTAAAACTCCATTATATATCAATTTTATAGACACATCTGGTGGGAGTGGCATCTAATAATTTAATACTTTTTTTTATTTACAAAAATACCACTCCTCATAAATTAGAAAATGCCACCACCTATCCTCTCTTCCTCTCAAATTAAAACTATATTAATTTGGAAAATACCTTAAAAAGAACATAAAAAAATCCCTCCATTTATAATTTAAACCTTATTTTCACAAAAACCAAACCTAAGAAGTCTTTTGGTGTAAACCTATGTAATTTACCCGAAGAAGAGGTAACGTTCTTCAACGAGCATTTTTATTTTATTTCTTCCTCTACATCCTTAAATTCTTAATAATACATAATTATATAATACCATAGTATATTTCAAATAATTAGATGTTTTATTCTATTTTAATTACCTAAATAATATCTAGTTCCACAAAATGGGTTATGAAATCATCTTTTGTCTATATGGCAGAATACCGCCATACGAACCGATGTCATATATTTTTCCATTACAACATTTAATGGTTTATTATGATGATGGGTCTAAATTATATATATATTTATTTATTTATTTATATGAAATTTATAACATAATTATATTTATGGTGTAATTATATAAAATATTTTTTTTTACTTTCCATTTTTTATCAGACTTGATAATGTTGTTCGTATTTACAGAAGACTACCACCTTCCAAAGAGATGTGATTCATTTTCACTTAAGCATTGAATGGAATATAATAATGACAAAATTAATAAAAACATAAGATATAAATTGTATAATTATTATAATCATGAAATATATATAATTCTTATTTGATAATATATCATATTATTTCTCAATCCTTCAATCCATATAAAATGATAACGTCATTCATCACTAGTAGAAAAAATCTATTGAACATCACTATTTTGATGGTGATTTTTCAAGAATTAAATTAAAAGTATTCTATTAGGTATTTTTACATTGGTTATTTAGTAGTCAATAATGAAATCCGACTTTTAACATTGGTTTAAAACAACTTGTTGTTAAATGTTCTCAAGGAATACTTTTGACATCGTTTATTCAGTAACTAATGTTAAAAACCTACATTTAATGGATGTTCATAAAAAAATGATGTTAAAAGTAATCTTAAAATAATTTCAACATATATTTAGTTCAATAAGTTACATTAAAAATCACATTAGTTGTACTTTTTTTAAAACACCAATTTAAAAAATGTTCACCAGGTTTTAGTTCATTTCCCAATGTTCAATTTTACTAGTTGTGGTGCTCGAACAAAGTTACATATCAAAAGTTATCGACATTGGATGTTTAAATTCTCTATGAAATTTCTTATAGAGGTACAATTTTATATGCTTATAAATTAATATTAGTACCACTATTTGAGCTACATGAATAGTAAAATCAAAACACTGGAAATGGAATAAATATTTTAAAAAGTTTTTATATCATTTTTTGAAAATAACATTGCAAAAAACTGTCTTTTAACAACATTTCCTAAAAAACTGATGTAAAAAGGCTTCATAGATGTTTTTTTTGACTTATTTTTGTTTCAAAAACTATTGTTTAAATTTACATATTTTATAATTTATTCAAAAAATTGATGCTATAAATACTGAAACATTTTTATATCATTTCCCAATCTTCTATTTTTCTAGTCATGGACATCAAATAGAGCTACATATCCAAAGTTATGGACATTGTATGTTGAAATTCTCTAACAAATTACATTGAGATGTTCAAATTCAGATGTCCATACTATTTGATCTGTAGCTTTGTTTGATCATCACGTCCATCTAATAAAAACTTTTGAAATTAAAAAAAAACATGGTCTGCATTTCAAATGTCTATTTTTTTAAAACCAATGTAAAAGGTGAATTTTAATGTAGGCTCCGGAAACAAAAATGATGATTCAAGTCTTCTAAGAGGACATTTAAAAACCATTTTTCATTAACTGACACTAAATGTAGTATCTTAATGTCAATTAATGAATAACAAATGTTAAATGTGATGTAGTGATCCTTTAACATCACTTTTTTAAAAACCCAAAGTTTAAACCCAAATACATGAATGTTTTTAAATTATGTTATATATTTAATCCTCATTATGATTAAAATTTCTAATACACGGGATCAATATTTCAATTTTTTCATAATTCATTTTCCAATTTTTGAAACCCCACTTAATGTTTAATGAATCACCATAGAAAATATTTTAGTTCACAATATGTTAATAAATATTCCCTTCACTTCATATTTTTTACCTCTTCGTTCCAATCAGAATTTCAATGCATATTCAATAAACTATTTCAACATGCTATCTATTATAATAATTTAATTTATTTGATATTATTTTACTTTATCACTAAACATATTTTTTCTAATAATGAAGATGTATTCTTCCTATTGAGTTGCAGTGATAAAAAATATGCATAATACCTACTTACTAAATACAAAAAGTCTTTATATATGGATGTTTTAAATATTGCATGAGTTATTCCCCAAAAATAATATTAATAATGATAAAATAAATATTTATTCAAATAAAACCACTAAACTAATTTAAATTAGGTTGAATCTTTATGTTTATTTCTTTTTTCCCTTTGTTGAATATAATTTTGAGTTTATTTTTCTCATGTTTTCTTTGAATAATGTTCTATATATAAAAATGTAGAGAATGAAAAATTCTAAAGGGAATAAAATTTGACCCATAAGTGTATTTTTTCTTCATGATTAGTAAAATAAAATCTTGGGAGATGAGCTACAAATTGGTTAACATTCATAACATCCTTGTTTGAAAAACATATGTCAAAAATGACTTGTAACATTGTTTCTAGAAAAAATGGTTTTATAAGTCTTTATAAAGAGTTTTAATGTCAGTTTTTAATGAAAAGACATTAAAATTGTTATTGTAGAATTATTTAGTGAATAAAATAAATTAAAATACTTATATGTGGAATTTTAATGTCATTTTTTAACAAAATATAACATTATAAACCTTATGGATTCATACATTCAACAAAAATTTTCCAAAAAACTGACATTGAATGTTCCAAATTTTACTTTTGACATCACTTAAAAAAAACTATATCAAAATAAAAACTTTTACATTGTTAGAACATCATAATTTAAAAACTAATGTTAAAATTAAAAAATATATCTCAAAAACACCTTTTTCTACTAGTTCATGTACGTGTGGACTACTTCTTTCACGAATCAATCTGACTCTCTATTAATCACCAAACCACATCGATTTTTTGTATATGTAAATTTTTTGAAATAAAATTTTATTACTTTTATTATTATAATTGTATAATGATATGATATTACTTACCTCATTTACATAATGATCATTGAAGAATGGATGCATTACTCACACGTGGGTACCGCCTACTATCTTCAACGTACTTCATTTCTCAAAATGATTATTCATGATTAGTCTAAATATTATTATAGATGTATAAATTTGATAATTATTTCATTATTATTATTATAAAGATAATATTATAATGATCAATTTATGTGAAAAGAAAATTAAAATAAAAACATATATGAAAAATAATTCGGTTATTATCCAAAACATGGTTTAACAAGGAATTGTTAATAAACTGGTAATAAGATTTCATAATTAAAAAATATATGGAATGATATATATATTTATGGTTATTTAATTTATTTATAATAAAATTATATTTATTATATTGGAGGTTCTAACCTGCACGATGTATTTTGAGACTAAAGGTAAGTGATTTTTGTCTCACTTTTTACATTTATAAGACACATTCTATATTCACCACCTATTTATTTTATGCGATGTATATACTTCCCATGAATGTATATTATGATTCTTATCTTGAAAAATATTATGGTTTATATATCCATTATATCATCCCACCTTCAAGGGGTTTATAGTTCAAAATTTGACAAATTAGGAAGGGATTTTGGTTTCAATTTTCCTTCTTTGGGATGTACATTATGTTTTGCACCTATATTCCATCACTAGGTGTATATATATGACTTTTTACATGAAATATAATGAACTTATTTATCTTGGTGATATTTTATATTCAATTTAATGTTATTCTTTTATGGTTCTTACTACAAAATGTTACCAAAGTGGAAATTATTTTATGTTATAATGTAATTGTTTACCAGGATTGTTTATGATTATGTTTACAATGATACAATATTATGATAAAAAATCATGAAACTCATGTTTTTTGTATACTATGGTTATTAATTATATTTTCAACTAATATCCCCATTTTTTCACCCATTGGTAATTTAAATAATTTAGAAAATTCTTTTAAGAAAATAAAATATTACTTCTCTCTTCACTCGGAAATCTTTTTTCATCAAAAACCTGGTCATATAAGAAATGATTTACTATTATCTTATATTATTAAAATAAATAACTTCCATGTGTATATTATTACAATAACAAAATTGAAAGGAATATTTGTTTCTTTTTTCAAACAATTCCATTTTGGGTTTTTTTTACAAATGTGAAAGTTATCATTATTTTAACGTGTACAGAATGAAAAAAATACATTCATCATTAACATGATTTTTTTCAAAGATTAAATTGTATTTTTATAGTTATTTTCAAAGAATGAGATTTTCAAAATTATTTAGGTTTTAGAATATAATTTTTTCATATTAGAAAGGATATTTTCATAAATAATTTTTTTAAATATTCATTTAAAATAATTTTCCATCTAAGATGACATCAATTGATGTTATCTCTGACTTACAGTGTGTGTGATCCAAGGATACCATTATTATTCATTATATATATGGTTTTTTGTTAATGATGGAATATTGTTTACGAAACCTATTTCTCTCCTATACTATGATATAATTCCTATGAAAAACACTTCTTTTTTCCCATTTTATGCTATGATGAAATTATTATATGATTAAGAAACCATTCATATTTAAATCTGTTATGATATTATGAAATGTTTATGAAATCCATTCTATATCATATGTTATGATATGAATAATGTTTTATTATCTCTTGGGACACATAAATGCGGTTTTCATTATGAGATGTGTGTAAACTATATATCAATAAAATTCAATGGGTAAATCTTTATATCTAAATATATAATGATAGAAAATAAGATGAGGTACTTGATCCACTATGTGAAATAGGTGAATCCTGATCCATTATGGAAAACAAGTGAAATATGGTCTACTATATGAAACAAGTGTTTTCTAATCCACTATGGATGATATGTTATGAGTGCTTATCCAATATGTTGATGGTATTGGTAGACAAACATTATGTAAAATATATTTTAAATATTTATAATTAAGACACACTTTATTGAAATGATATTATGGTTTATGATTGGATTATAATGGTTTACACTCTAAAAGTCCATGTTTCTTGAAATGATAATGTTTTATTACATGAGTCATGTTTATGATCCATGAAGGGTTGGGTAATAAAATTTTAGGTTATGTTCATTAATAAGATACTTATTATAGTATTATGCTTTCATATGATATTAGTATGATATCTTTTATCCTTTTCCTTATTAATCATTTGAGATCTTCATTTCATATCTTTCATTTCCCTTGGTTATGAATAACATTTTTAATTAGGGTATGTTTGTGATTAGTACTAAAGGGGAAGATAATTGGGGGTATGTTGATGATATGTCACCATATTATTAGATTTTGTACCTAGTATCCAATGAAACTAACCTATTACAATTTTCAAAAGTTTATTTGTGTAATGTATTGAATATTAATTTTGAAATGTAATATCCATGTATGAAAAGAATGTGTTTATATACAATTGATTAATAATTTTAATAATATTTATATATTATATACTCAATAAAATATTTTACAATTCATCTGAAATTTTTTATTGTGCATGAAATTACAATTAATCCAGTTTTATGTTTGGAATTTTAATTTCTAAAAATGGTTATCATGGAATTTTTGAACTAAATTTTAAATTTACTTCTTCCGTATATAGGTATTTAATAAGATAATATCAATTACATATTTTGAGTCAATATGTTCATATTTTGAAAATATTCCCATTTTATTTTTTGCCAATATGAATAGTAACTATGCTAAAATTTTTCACCTCGGTAATGGTTAAATTGGGTTAATCTATGTTAAATATAAGAGGCATGAAGATAATTTTTCATCTTAATTCGTATTTTATGAAGGAAATTATAAGAGTATCACCATATTCTTGAATTTAATTTTTTTAATTGACACTTTTCAATGAAAATGACCTATATATTATTTAAATCATAGAAGTTTTAAAATTTCAATCTCTTTATTTTAAATTTCTCTTATGTGTCCACATAGTGAACAAATCATTTTATGAGAAAATATAAGTGTATATACTGATATTAGTGGAATTATTTTGTTGATATATATTTATTTTTAGGTTATTTGTAATTATAAAATTACTTTAATTTCTTTTGAAACATCGTTGTAGTTTTTTTCTATTTAATAAAAAGTATAATAACAATTTTTAAAATATTCAATTTTATTTAATTTTAATCAATTAAATTTTAACATGGGTTTCATATATATTTATGACATATTATTGGGGTTTGAAAGTACTATATTGGAATTCCCCCTTTTTATGATGAATTTAAGTTCATATTTAATGAATCTTTTCACAATTTTCATTAATGATATCTTATAATAAATAGTATTTAATTAAATGAAATAAAATTGATTATAGTCTTATATTCTTCCAAATTAATAGTATATGATTTTAAACATTAAAACGTTATATTTTTGTTTTTTTATTCATTTTGTGTTAATATTATTAGCCTATAATTGGTTGAAAACATTAGTATTATAGTAATTGTCAAAAGAGTTAACGATATGATACAACTAAAAGTCATTGGTAAAATTGTAATCTAATCGCATAAAAATTTTATTGGATAATATAATTTAGACATAAACTAACTATAAATGTTAATATTATCAACTATTGTCAATTTAGAATATAGAAGTAATTTAAAATAATTTAATATTACAAGAAATACAGAGAGTTCCCCGCCTCTCAATTATTTAAGGTCACCATATTGCATGTTCTTCACACAAAAATGATCTATCTGGTATGAATAGAATCTATCCATTTCTATTTTTTATTTCCCTATCCAAATCCAATAGGTTAATTATTTCCAAATGAACAACCCTAGATCCATGTATATGGTATATAAAATAGTTGTTTCAAATAAGAGGTTATCACTACAGCTGAACACTTTCATATAAAATATTCATTTACATTCTCTAAGTTTGTTACATTATTCATAAAATAATAAATTTGTTACCCTAAATGTAATTAATTTTTTTTATGAAAACACATTTATTCATCAACCATTCTATAAAATGTGAAGGGAAATTATCGCTCATTGATAGGTACAACTTACCATCTCCACATTGTAATAAAATTAATTTTAAACCAACATATATTATGGATGGGTAATATGATGGGTTTAATATTCATATATGATTTATAGGTTATAATTATTTATCTATAATTATAATACCATATCTATGTTCTCACAATCCAATCCTATGGTAAAATTATAATGTTGCACGGGTGTACGTGTAGACAAGCACTTCAATAAAGAGCTGTGATTCGTTTTTTATTTATATTTTCAAGGATGATAATGGGGAAAATATGATGAATATATATGATATATATGATTTTAAAAAATCCTGGATCTTGGAAATAATATTGTACATTGTTTCATTCATTCCATCGAAAAATTAAATCATCCTTCAAAAGTATGTATGACTTACCATCTCCATGGATGGTGTAATTCATTTAACTCTAAATAAAATTTATGGGTGAATATAAATATATATAACGAATATATATGATATTATACCATTATTAAAAAGAATTAGATTATGGAAGTATGATCAATGAAAATAGATCAAAATAATCATACAAAAAGTTTCATAAAAAACGAAGTAATTATCACACAAAATAGTGATTATAATAATGAATTTTAAATAAATTTGTTACTCATATATTTATTATAATAGTTTGGTTCTACAAATTTATATATAATAAACCTATAATTATTATATACGAGGATATAAGCATACATAGAAAGACAAATATAAGGAATGGGTTGTTATGTTGCAATCACATTGTTTATGATTAATTTATTATAATGAAATTCTATAATCAACCTCTCATGATACTCATGAATTATTTTATCATCTGGTTAATTATTTAAAATACATGTCTTAGTTTAATTTTCCTCAAATTATGTTCTCATGAAACGAAATATAACTGTTTATGTTAAATCTCCTATAATTGTCTCTTCATTCTGAAATATTTTTTCACAAATATTAATATTTTATATAAATATTTTAATGAAAGTTTTTAAAATTATACTTTTCCTGTTTAATGTATTTATTTTTATATTTTATACATTTTAAAAGACGGTTTGAAAATAAACTTCATTTCATTTTCCAAATGAGATACTTTTTAATTTTCTAAATAAAGAATGAAAAGAATGTTTTTCACTTATACTCCATTAATGTGAATTCTCACCACCACTGTCACTCAATGTTTTTAAGCTTCCATAAAAATATCCATTGCTTATTTTTAAATAAGATTTTTAATTAGAATTTGGGAAATCATTAGATTTGAATGATGTGATTTCAAATTTCAAGGGTTATTTTCCTCAATAATGTTTTAATTATCTTTTTTTCATCAAAAAAACAAACATCAATGTTAAATATTATTTACTAAGAATATGATCTAATAATACCATCCTTATTCATTCTCTTTATTGTTTATTTTTATGATTGAAAGATTTTTATGAATCCTGTTCCTTTTCCATGGTTATTCCATGATGAAATAATTATATAACCCATTTCAATTGATGGGTTTTGAAATGATTATTTGTTTATAATCATGTGGAGCACACTTTTATGTCCTTAAATATGTGATATATATCCCTACATTTACTTCTGATGAATTAGGTAATGATTTATATCTGATGAGATAAATATGGCTAGAATTGTGATTAGTCCCAAGTCAGTAAGGGAAATTTTCCACTATTATTGACACTAGAGTGAAACTTTATTAATATGATTGTTTTGGGAGTGAACCAATTCTAATTTTATAATTCTGGGAATGAGCCTTGACTACCAAGTAATGTTTTTTTAATATGCGCACACAACAATTCTATGTCTTATGCCTCTATTATGATCTCAATGATCATGTTATTTGAATCATTTATGATTCATCTCCTATATACTACCAATATATTTTCCATGAATCAATATTTTTATCTTTGATATGCAGAGTATGTTTTTTTAAATTAAATTAACATGTTCCCATACCCCTTTTTCATGTTATGCTTATATTAACATTGATATCACGGTTTTTACAAATACTGAGCATCATAACAGACCCTCTATTATATTTACTTTCCATGGTTATAAAGAAAGGATCTATGTATGTTATGTATATTAAGGGTGATATGTATGAATATATATAAAATAATAAATATTTATTAATGATAATAAATGAACAAGGTTAATGATTTGTTTTATTGTTCGTATTTTTCATGATTTAGACATCCTATAAATGATTTTCAGGATTTTGTAGTTTTACAATATGATTATTGTTTCTTAGAGTAAGATTTTGGTTTCATTAATCTGATGGAACCTAAATGAATGGAGTTAGTTCTGAATGCCACATAAAATTCAATGATTTCCTCTAGGGAAAAAATGTAATGGGAGTTGGAATGAAAATTTTCATTTCTATTATCTTATAACATTCTCAATCTAGGAATCACAATGAACTTCCAAATGATCAATGGTGTAAATAATTATTTCTTTAGAACTTCATGAGAAAACATACTCCTTCATTTAGTGGGTCCACTGATCTAGTATTTTTTGAGAAATCATTCTGTACCATTAAAAGATATTTTCCATTACCCTATCTTCAAAACATGAGAATGTTATTCCGAAAGTTTATCTTTTATAAGGTGAATTATATCATTAGTAGACTATTATCAAGGGAATGAATCAGCAATAATTAATCTAATATGTTGATTGGGATGATTTTATGAGATTATTTCTCAATAAATATTTTAATGGTATTATTCGAATGAAAATAGATAATGAATTGTATGGTTTGAAATAGAAGTTAAATGAATCTAGTGGTACCTATGAGAAAAACTTTACAAGACATGGGCCATGATTTGGTATTATCATCTATCCGGAATGTCAGTTTGATCAATTATTTATTGGATTAAAACCAGTTTTACAATGGGCATTAACCGTGAGGGACATTACAAACTATGAATTAATCATTATATTTTCATTCATGGAGGAGATACAGATTGGAGCTACCTATATAAATCATGGGTTTATTTAATAAGATTAGAATATTATTAATATTAAATTCTAAAACCCATTGATAGAAGAAAAAATATTACAATTATACTAAAAATGTGGATAGAAACTTGAATAAATCATTTTAATGGAATTTTTATATGTTTCATGTGTGGAGATTATTTTGTTAGACATTCGAATTCAGAAGTGCTCAGAAGTAGTAAATTAATTAGGTGATTATAAAGAAATAACCAATAAGTTAACCACCCCAACCCCAATGCTTTATAATTAATGATTATGGGAATCATCTTATCCATTTCCCAAATATTAAGGTTAATGATGATGATTGTGGTAAAAACTTATTAAGCCCAAATATAATGGGAAATATCATGAAAACACTATTTTAGGATAAGTATGAAAACATTATGGTGAAATTTACACATAACATCCAATCTAAAAAAATCCAATTTCTTATTTGATTCTATATGTAATATATCTTTTAAATATAATAATTTTTTTAAGGTTGTCATAGTACTATCTCAATAATTAGATATTATGTTATCAGTGAAAACACATAATGATAATATGATCACATCCCTAGTCTATGAGTCTTCTCGAGTTGAAGTATCTGGAGATATGTTTCTTAAAAATCATGTAACTATTCTTCTAGTTGAAATTGATGTTATTTTACGAATGCATTGGATTTATATACATAAATCTAACATTGATTTTCATGTAAGAGAGGTTTCATTTTATATTCGATTCCAACTGATGATCTTCTATTAGTGTGATGAAAAAGTGTCCTTCCATTGGAAATTACATCCATATTAATCGACATAAATCATATTATAAAGTGGTGTTAATATTAGGTGTTTCGTGAGAAATAAAACATAAAAGAAATTCCAATTATGTGGTAGTTTATTGATGTATTTTTTGAAGATTTTCCTAGACTTCCTCAAAATCATGAAATTGAGTTCTCAATAGAAATCATAACTATTGCTTCTATTATATGCCAAACTCTATATAGAATATCACTAATTTAGTTACATTAATTGAAGAAGAAACTCCAAAAGGCTCTTGAAAAGTGATTCATTCGGCCACGTAGGTAACCTTGCATTGAACATATTCTATATTTTAAGAAGAATGATGGATCAATGTTACTATGCATTTATTTGCGAGAATACAAAATGATAAATATTAATAACATGTATCATATACTATGAATTAATGAACTGATTGATCAACTTTGTAGGAATCTATAGTTTTACATGATTGATCTTCATTCTAGATATCATCAATTAAGTGTCATGGAGGACGATATATTCATGAAACCATTCTATATAATTTATGAAAACTATTAATTTATGGTGATTCTATTTAGTATATCTAATTTCCTGGGTATCGAAACATATTAAATGAATAGATTATTTTGAGAATACATAGATCAGTCAGTGGTAGTCTCTATAGATGAAATTATTATATATTAAAAGAAAAATGAATAAAATAAAGATCACATAATAATGTTTCTGAAGAACCTAATTATTGATAATATTTATAAAATAAATACCAAGTGGGGATTTTGGATTTTAAAAGTTTCATTCATGGGTAATGTAATATCATGTGAGGATTTATTAATAGACCCTTCAAATACATATGTTACTGAACATTATTGTATACTAGCCTCATTGACTAAGATATAGAGATTTCATTTCATGGATGAATACTACTGAAGCATCGAATAATTTTATATGGATATAAATCCAATCACCATGTCAACATAGAAGGAATCCATGTTCCTATTAATGTATGGATGTGAGGAATGATTTTAAATAATTGATTACAATGTTATTCAGTGAACATATTATTACACAAGCCAATAAAGGATAAGGATTTTTACTTTATAATGTTTCATCAAAAAAGGGAATGTGATATGTACTCATGTGGATGTGAATTGTTATAGCTTTTACCTCATGATAATTAATGGTTCCTGATAAAAATTACCCAAATCATGGATTGGAGTTAGCTATAGTAATTTTTCATTATTGATATGGTGGAATTATATATATGGAGAATAGTGTTACATATATACCAATCACAAGTATTTGATGTACATTTTTACCAAAAAAGTTGTCATCATGAAGAATAGAACATGTGAATATATGATTATATATTATTAATTCTCAATACATTCCCACCATAGGAATTTTAAAAGGGGAGATATTCTATAAGTAAAATGGATAATTCTATCATATTTATGTTGAATATCACAAATGTTCTGACATTTTTTGGACTTGAAAAGGATGGATCTTGAAATCTTGAATGATGCGGAGAAATATTATCTTTCTCAAATTATTGTCCATACATATTTCCATGTGAACATTAAATAGGCATACAAGTATGATGTAGAGTTTTAAAACAATATGAAAAATCTTCTTGAGTTTAAAATATATTATTATGGAATAATTTGGTTCAAGAACCATGTATGTTACCCTTTGGTACAATATTTGAATAAGGAAATATTTGATAAAGTTTGTAGTTATTTGTTTTTTATTCATCTTGCAAGAAAAAATATAAATAATGATTTCAAAGTGTAATTTTTCTGGGATAGAATTAAGAGAGGTATTTCTAAAAAAATTTCTCAATGTATTATATGTCACCAAGTTAAGGTCGAGAGACAAAGGTCAAAGAAAATGTTAAAATCGTTACCCTTGTGAGAATGTAAATGGGAAAAATTATAATGAATTTTTTCTTCACACTCCCTAAACCATATAAGGGTTTAATTCTATATGGGTTATATTTGATCGCCTTATATAGTAAGAACTTGTTTTTTACAATAGAATATATATCTATCTTGATCAATATATAATGTTATATAATAAAGAGGTGTTAATATTTCATGTTGTACCATTGTCAATTTTATATGATCCTGAATTTTTTATTTGCCTTGATGTTTTGGAAATGTATTTAAATATATTTGGATACAGAGATATGTTTCAACACTACTTGTCATAATTGGATAGATAATAAGTCTTATTGAATCACTAAAACTCTATAATACATTTTTAGAGTATTATTTATTGATTTTAATGTTTGATGGGATCGACACCTTCTTATATTGTAGTTTTCTCACAATAATAGCATTTAATCCATCATGAAGATGACTTCTTATGAATCTATATATGGTAAGAAGTACATAACACCAATGTTAAATAATGATGTCTGATAAAGAATGACATTGGTATTCATCTATATGAAGAAATGGAAGCGATGTTCTAAGCCATCTAATTACAAAAAATAGAATAGTATATTACACAAATAAATTATACTGAAAATCATCAAAAAAATATAGAGTTTAATGTTATAGAAATTTAATTCCTATAAATATCTAATTGGAAAAGGGTGATGAGATTTTGAATGGAAGTAAATTAATGCCTTTTGTATATCAGTTCTTTTCAAATCTCCCTATCATATCTAGATGAAATATATTTCATTGGCGCTCCCACAGAATCATTCCCATGTTCATCATGTGTCCCATATATCAATTATAGGGACACAATTTTCAAATCCTTTACATATAATAAAATCATCAGTCATAACAATAGGGAATTATTTTTCTTTTGAAGAACAACCCTTGGTGATTTTAGATAGTAGATAGGTACTACTACGAAACAAGACAACTCACCTGTATATAGTTTGGTGGTGAACACACCCATTTGAGGTAGCTACATGGAAACCTGCGGAAATGATGAGAAAAAGTATGCTCAGTTTTTTGTATCCATGTAATGTAATTTGTAGGGTGAATTTTTATAATGTTGTAAGAATGTAAAAACATGATATTTCCATAATTATTTTTCAAATAAAATTAATTTCATCAATTTCTTGAGTTACACAGAATAACGTGCTCAGACGAACTGTAATGTAATTTTAAATTATTATGATCACCTTGAATTTTAATTTGTAAGTATGAATAAGATTTCATTAATTGTGAAAATATATTGTTTACACATCTATAAAATTAATTTATTAGTTATCAATTAATTATAATTGAATATAAGAATCATTTCAATATAATGGATATGTTTCCCTAAAACTGTTTTTATATGTGTAATATATTTTTATCTAAATAAAATTAATTGACCACTATTGGTGGTATATTTCTATAAAATTTATGTATTAAAAATTCATTAATTTTTTTAAAAAATTATCTCATATTTATTATCATGCATAGGATAAAAACCCTATTTTATTTTATGAAAATGTATTTTTATGAAAAGTGGGTTTCGTTACATTTTTCACACTTACAGTAAAATTATTTTCATGCATTTATAGGTATTTAATTTTATAGTATTAATTACATATTTATAATCAAGATGTAATAATTTGGTAAATATTCCCCTTTTATTCTTGGTCAATATGAATAGTAATTGTGGTAATTATTATGACCATGTTATATTGTAAATTGGGATATTCTTGTTTAAAACTAAGTGGTATGGCCATAAGTTTTCACCCTAATTCCTATTGTTTATGGGGGTTTGACCCTTATCACCTTAGTCCAAAAATTTATTATTTCAGTGGATAGTAATCTAGGAAGTGATCTTTATTATATTTAAATCAATGAAGGTGACAAAATGTCCATCTCACTGTTTTTAATATCATATATGTGTCAATATATATAAAAAAGAAATATATGAATGAATGAATGTTTTTATTTTCATATTATTGATAATATTTTGAAAGTATAAATTTATTTTCAATTTTTGGTAATTATATAATGACCTGAATTTCTTTGGAAACATCAATTTAGTATTTCTCTATTTAATAAAAAAATATAAGAAATGATATTAAAAATTTTAAAAGTTATAAAATTGAATGAAGTAATGCATACCAAAAATTTTAATGATCTAAATTACATATTATAGAGTTTTTAAAGAATTACATATGAATTCCACCTTTTTTGTTGTTACGTTAAATATTAAATAAATTGAATAGTGTTAAGAATTTCAATAATGATATTTTATAATCATTAATATTTTAGAACATGATATAAAATTCATAAAAAATAGATTTATAAATTGAATGGTATATTGATTTTAAAAATCATATATGGTATACTTATGGAATGTTTTAAAGTTTTTATTAATATTATTAACCCTTAAATATTATGAAACATTAATATAACTATAATTGTGAAAAGGGATAACTGGGGGTTTATAGCTATATGATATGGGTCAAAATGTGATAAAAACCAATCCATTTTTTATTGTATTAGTGGATATTGACTCAAACTAATATTTTCGTCTAAAATTACAACTATTTATATTTTTAATTCAATATAAATTTATATTAATTCAATATTTTAGGAAATTCTGAAAGTTCCAAACAACTAAATTATGAAAGGGAACCATACATTCACATTATCACTCAACAATAATCATTATATCTCTGAAAATACCATAAAATTTATATTCTCCAATTTTTGATCCACAACATGGTGGTTTCGATCTTCCTAAAAGACTTACCATATATCCCAATAGTGGATATCAAAAGGAGTCATTTCCAAGAAGAGTTAATCACCTTAGTCGGTCCCATTATTTTAAATGTTTATTTTATCTCTTGATTATTTATATTAATCATAATATCATACCATTAGTATATTATATATAATGAAATGTTATTATGATATAAAATCACCGTATTATAACATCTTTTTCCATCAAATGGGAAGTGAAGGTATCACTCCTACATATGTATGGTATACCTTATCCATATAGTGACACCATTCATATTTCATCACTATATTTTATGGATGGGTATTTTGTTTGTTATGATTTATATATATGAAATTTATAAATCAATTATACTTCATGAAGTTAATATCATGTTTAATTTATTACCATCCAATCCTTTGGGGGTATTTATGTATTTCTCTTTCATACATGTGGATTACCACCCCCATAAAGCGATGTGATTCGTTTTTCATATATATTTTACATAGATGGTAATGAGGATTATTGTGATCAATATATATGACATATATGATATCATAATGATCCTCTAATGGTGAACTAATATTCATCTTTCTTTTTATTCATCTGTCAAAAATTGAACATTATGTTCATGGGTATATAAACTTACCGTCTCAGTGAATAGTGTAATTCATTTTTCTATCCCTAACATTAAATGATGAATATACATATATATATATATTATCATATATAATATTTATACCATTATTAATATTATCAATATGATAGAACTATGATCAAATCACAAGAAAATGAACTACCCAACCAATACTGACAAGAAAAATGAAGTAATTTTCAACATGATTTTTGATTTTATTAAAAATTATTAATAAATGGGTAAATTGTATATTATTTATATAATTATGGATCATGAATAAGATTTATAATAACATTACATTTATTATTAAATATGATTAAAAATACGCGATGGAAATCAAAACTAAGGTAGGGTTTTATGTTTCAATATAATTATTTATCATTATTGAATATGATTAAGTCTTGATTATAAAATATTATAATCAACATACCAATATACACCCAAATTATATTCTACCATTTTTTAAATACATGGTTTCCACTCATTTCATGAATTTATGCACTCAAGATATTGAAATTATGTTTTAATGAATGTCCTTATTATTTCTCTATTCGATCAAAAATATTTTTTGTTCCTTATCACTGGTTTATAAAAATGTTTTAAATAATGTTTTACCTATGATCCTATTATTGTCTCAAGTTAGTTTTACCCTTGTTTGAGTTTTTTAAAAATGGTTTGAAAGTAATCATCTTTTCATTTTCTAAATCAGTTATCTTGTGACTTTTCTGAAAAAATGTGTAAAAGTAATGTTTTTAAAATATATGATATTATCAGAATTTCCCAATATAATGGCCACATAATGATTTGTAGCATCCCATACATATTCTGATTGTTTTTTTAGTTGAAACTTATTCCATTATATTTTTGTAATTTTTATGATTTTGATGAATTTATTTCAAAATGGAATTTTTATTTTCTTCAAGAATGTTTTACTGATCCTTTGATTCATCAATGTTAACAAAATTAAATTGTGGTTATGCTTTACTGATAATATAATCCAAGAAAACCATCATTATTCTTTTCTGGTATGCTTTATTATAATTGTGGAAGGATTTTTATGGATCAAATCACTTTTCTATAGGTAATTATATGATGAAATTTTTATGAAACATGTTTCTTTTCATGGGTTCTAGTATGTTGATTGGTTTATGATCTTGTGGAACCAATATGTATTTTATTCGTTATTTGATAGTTGGTAGTGATAAATACATCCAAATAATTAGGTATAGATTAAAATCTCATGATAGAAAATGGGATGGAATGGGGTGTGAACCTAGTTTAGTAAGGACATTTGTCCACTATGATACTCTTCAGTGTGAACTTTGAATACTATGATTTTTATGTGCAGTGAAACCATTATTTAATGATAGTGTTTCCAAGGAGACTTATTTAATATAGAAATGGTTTTATACACTTAGGTGTATTCAATAATCTACATATTATGCCATTATTATGCTCTTATGTCTTGTTTTCATTGATCCCATTATATTTTATGTCTTATAAAATTCTAATACATATTCCAGGACTCATGCTTTTGATTATGATATATGGGATATAGTTTTCAAATTTCATGCTAATGTTCAGGTATACATTTATCATGTTATTTTTTGGGGTCCTTGATATCTCACCAATATAACCTTACTGACCGTCACTTATCACCATTTATTATGTTTCATTTTTCTTGTTATAAAGAAAGGTTTTATGAATGATATATTTAATAAAATTGAATAATACGAATATCTATGTGGGAGAAGATATAGAACTATTATGAACCAGTTAATTATGACTCTATGTTAACTAATGGAAAAATAACCTATACCAACGGTTCAAAACCGCAGATATAGCCCCCAAAACCGTGGGTATAGCCTATACCCACGGTTTTGGAAACTGTGGGAAACCGAGGCATTGGGATAGGTCCCCAGACAATACCCACACTTTTTTTCCATGGTGTCAAAGCCTCATTCCATGCTGTCTAAGCCTTATACCCACGGTTTTAAAACCATGGGTAAAAATCGTACAAAAAATAGCCTATAGGGGTCGAACTTGTGACCTTCCAAATGAACTTCGTGTCTTCTCACCACTCCATCTATGCCTCTTAGAAGTATATATATCTATATTTCGCTAAATATATTTATCCACATACTAAATTATAAAAATATTACCGCGGGTTTCAATCCCTCCTTTCGGATTCAGAATTCGAATGACTAACCAACTGAGCAACCAAAATTATATAATAATATATCAACATTTTTTTAATATATTAAACTCGCCTCATCTATTAGAAAAAAAGTGCCCAGTGGGATTTTATCCTATGAAATCGAATTCATACTTCAAATGATAAACTAACTAAGCAAACTAGCTTATATAATTATACATCTAAATTTATTATGAAATATTAATAATGGTCCTGGTATTAGAAAAAAAAAGTGGGCGATAGGATTCGATCCCGCGACCATTCATAAGACCAAATTGTGCTTCACCAACTAATCTACATAACTTAAATTGTTATTTATCTATATATATATATATATATATTAATCCGAACTGTGGGTATAGGGGTAAAACCGTGGGTATATATTTTCCCACAAATTTTTTTTGTGTCCCATGGAATTTTCCCCCGCCATAATGCGGGAAATCTATACATATAGTTTTATAAAACTATGGTTATATGTCTTCGAGAAAAATTCATATACCCACAGTTTTGACAAAACAGTGGGTATAAGCCTTGAAAATAATTTCTTTGCCCGCGGGTTTGACCAAAACAGTGGGCATTTCTATTTTTCCCCATGGTTTTCGAAAACCGAGGGAATAAGTCATCAAAAAAAGCTATACCCAGGGTGTTTCCCAAAACAATAGGTATAGGTGACCTATACCCATGGTTTTGGAAAACCGTGGGTATAGGTCACCATTCTACCCCTATACTGTCGGCTTTGTGCAAAATTGTGGGTATGGGGATATTTTCCAGTAGTAATTTCCATAGATACCTGACCTCTACAATTTTTCATGGATAATTATGTTATGTAAAAGATTTTCATCATTATATATATAATATATATGTATGAAAAGATTAGGTCCCTATATATATAATGTGAGAGTTTATACAATAAAACAATGATATTGATAAGAAGAATTCAGTCACAAAATTTGTTAAGTTAGTTTGGAGGATTTCAAAATAAAATATGAAGAATTTGTTGATAAGTCTATGGGAGTAAGGGATATATCAAGGTTCATTGAGAACGATGCATATTTAATTTCTTCTTCCAAGTTAACATGAGTATTTTGACGATTCAAATGTTCTTTAATGCATGTGGATAGAGTATCAATCAACTGTGGGATATCTTCAACCACATTTCCCATGTAAAGGCCATGAAAATAAATTTTAATATAATTTGAAATACATAGTTCAGATATGAAATGTAGAAAATTTATATGAATTTCATGGATTCCCCTCAATGAAATTCTTTAAGTAGTGTGGATGTTGAAAAAATATATAATTCAAGTCACCTTCTTAGAGCCATTTTACTTCATATTCGTACTTTAATAGACATTATTTGAGGGTTAGAAGGCTATCCATTTTAAAGTGCTTCTAGATATATTATTTTTATAGCATTTAATTATTCTGATTGGTGTATTGGAAGTATGCTAGGTTTTATTCTTCTTCTATTATCTCATCATCCTTTTTGGAGATAGAATCCTTACTACATTACCTGAATCCTTATTTTGTAATCAGAGCATTACAAACTAATGTTGAAGTTAACTAATAAATATGTTTGATGTGAATACATTTGAGACAATCTCCCTACATCTTGGAATGATGGTCCATGTATTATTTAATTATAAAGGTATAGGAAATGATCTCATAAAAATCATTTGGACATCAATTATAATGGTATTTTGATCCGAATTGAACCTATATATATTGAATCCTTCAATAATTACTAGAGTAAAATTATTCTCAATATGGTATTGAAATTAGTCTTATTTAATTTCATTCATATAATTTATTTAGTAACACTCATAGGTGAAATAAACACCAGAAATGGGAGCCTCAATAATATTTCATTCATCATTTATTAACTATAATTCATCTGTAGAAATCCTGATGAAGTTTTCACCCATCTTATTATTAGGCATCAGAATGTTGTTTGAGTCCAAAATTAGAATCCATTATTGATTCTTTTTTTTGGAAATCACATCCCATTACAACCACATATATCTCATATATTTATATGAGGTTATATAATATAAAAATTCTCAGGTTAAACAATTTCCTTTTTCAAAAATGGATAAAGAAACATGTTTAAAACTATCAAAGTTGTAGGGAACCTGAATTACTGTGTGTTTTTTGGACCAAAAAAGATTCAACCACACTATCACATATGTTATGTGAGATAAACGAGTATACAATAGATTCCATGTTAAAGGCCTTCCAATTTTTAATCGTCATCATGGGATATACTATTCCATTGAGAAATGTATTACTAGAGATAAGGTGATTACTAAGATTTTATATAGTGGGAAAATTCCCAAGACCTCAATAATTATAATAATGAATCTTCATTACATTCTTTTTCCCCACACAGTGGGTGGATTCTTCTTTTCTTCTTATGTGGATTTCTCTTTCACGTTAACTTAAAATTTTATTTATTTGTTATTAGAACCAAAAATTTAAATTGGCTTTCCAATATCCACAAGCATATGTTTTCGAACATCAAACTCACTTTCATCAACCACATAATTATCATATTCCAAGATCATGGCACTGATAAGATTTATTTTTTTAGAATCATAAACTCCTAAGTTTGTTTTTTTAGCATGATTTTTTTAGCCACTTTTTCATAAGATACTATTGGTTAGTGAACATATACTTTGTCTTCAGATGGTGTCATCTCATTATCCAGGGAGTGATGTTTTTCTATTAGAGATACATGATTCTCAATTAGTATTTCAACCTAATTCTCATAGTGGAATGTAATAAATACATATTTTCTCTATTATTTCCATTGCAATCATTATCATTAGAAGGAATAGAATTGAAATGTGCTCCCTCAACAGCCACCTGGGATAGGATAGTAAATTAAATTGGTATGGATTCCAATTTAATCACCACTTTGGAAACATACTCACAATGAGTTTTTAAAAATATTTTCTTTAGATTGTGCTTTTTATAGATTCATCCTCCACTATTCTCTTTTAGTTAGAAAGATCATCAAAAATAACTTCAAATTTATCATCCTTTTGGATGGGATTATCCCCTATATAAGAATCTTCTTACACATTGATATCCCCTACCTTTAGGACCCCTTGAGGTTAATCTTATAATGAGATGAAATATTTCATATAATGGTTATGAACTGTAGTCTATATTATTTTAGGAATTGGATATGGGGAATAAGGATTTGGGATATTCACCTTTCCCTTGATTGGGTTCTTGTGATATGTTATTTCATCATGTCCTATAATATTGTGAAAATTTTAGATGATGAGTATGCTATAATTTTAAAGACAATTTCTATTTAGATTAAACTCGCCATAGAATAAGGGGTGTTTCTCATATTTACATTCAAGGTTGATGGTGTCCTCTAAAGTAATTAGAACCACTTCATCCACAAAGGATGCAATAATTTCTACATCAAATAACACCCAACCACAGTGATAAAACCATCAGATATTTATTCTCCATTCAACTATAATGAAAAATCACACTATAATGGATATATTCTATAAGATGCATGGATTCTAAAAAAACAAATTGAGTTTCAGGATGCAGATCCAGACTTTCACATAAAAGTTTCTAACTTTATGAAGCTCAGAATTCTGGTCCCATACCTAATTCTTAAGGATTCCATGTTTCATAGATTCTGATCCAATTATTAATTATATCCATTTTCATTCATAAAATTGAAAAATTTTATAATCCCCCTTTCCTAACACTTTCATTTTTCAATTTAATGATCCCCTAAACTAGGTTATTATATTAGTAAAACAATTAATCTTTTAAAATATTATACATTTTGGAAAAATTAACCTAGAAATTATCAATGTCCTATATAGGATTATTATTTCTTAAATTTATTAATAGTTCTTCGAGATGTGAATTGTATATCCCATTCATATCACCATTCTGAGAGTGGTGAAGTTAGATAATGAAAATCTTATTGAAGATATTACACCATCTATAAAAAATTAGCAACATTATCCCTAACCCACCATTGGTAGAAAGTTTAATAGAATAAAAATGTTATAATAGGCTACTTTGTGCCACAAAATATGAAAGATATTTACATGGAGCTTCAGAACAATTATTTGATAAAATCAATGCAGGCTTTCTTATACAATAACCCTCTCAATGTTTCTTTCCTCCCCCCTCTGAAAACATTCATAAAATTTCATTTAATGTATTTATTCAATTATTAAGAATTATAAATAAAATATTATGAAAAAAAGTAATTTTTATTTAATTTAAAAATTTATAAAATAACTTTTACTATGTTTATCTTCATAATAAAAACATATAGTTATTTAAGTCAAGAGAGTAACATTTTTTGTTGACTCTTTTCATAAAATAATATAATGGTAACAAATAAGGAATTATGGTATAATTTCAAAATATATTCGATAATTATACATACATGGAGAAATATCATTCATATAATCGGATAAAGGAAAGTGTTAGAGAAATTATAATTCCATATCCAAATGTTTTAACACTATTCTACCCATTTTATGCTTACTGGGTGAAACAATATTACAATTGTAACTATTCATATTGACCAAAAGGAAAGTGGAAATATTTTTCAAATTTCATCATCATAATTGAAAATATAGAATCAATTTTTTAGAATCAATTTACATAAGTTGAAGAAATTTATTATACAATATTTTCACAAAACAAGATGAAAACTGTTTTAAAAAAAATACATTTTTCAGTTAAAAACATGATATATATTCTTATCTCATGAATTATAAAAAATGAACTGAATTATAATAAATATATTTAGAATATATATTATATTAATTAAATTAAAATCATTCAAAAATACTGAAATATTTAATATAAAAAATATAAACACATATTGCACAGAGAAAGATTTTTTAAAGAAAAACATTTACATTCAATTGCTATTATTTTTATTTCTAATAAATTGATAAACAATGATTTTTTTTAAAAATTTATTTAGTCATACTCATACCCATCTATCCAGTGTTTATGTCATAACATTCACTTTATATAATAATATTTTAATTACATATCATGGTTCATTTAAAAAATGTGTTTCTTGTAATGAATGCTATCAATTATATCAAATTTATTTATAGAGTACTACATAATTAAATCCTAGAGTGTTACAATATCAATAAATATTTCATAAATTACTAAAATACACTTCATCAAGAATCATAGAAACATTCTATTTATCAAGTTCATCTTAGTGGATAAAGAATAAAACATTCTTCAATGGAATTATAAACATCATAACTTATTATAAGTTATCAATAAAAATAATATAAATTATCTAGAAAGGATGATATTTAGAATAAGAATGAATATGGACACCACTATTATGAAACTATTATAAAATATTAAATCTATAAACACCCGATGTGAAAAATGTATTTAATTCAAACAATGAATGACTATTTTTTATGTGTATGAATGAAAATATATATGAGCATGTTTCTAAAATAAGTGATTAAGATTAAAATTTCTATAATACGGGAGGTTAATGTATGTCTGTACATGTCAGGAATAGAGGTGAGGGGTTTTATCTCAAATTACTCTCTTCGATACATGTGTTGTACTATAACTATAACATCCATTTTTTTGTATACATATCCTATTTTAAATGTTTTATGAAAAAATTATTTTATTGATTTAATTTAATGTTCAATTTTAGGACCCTTTTTTCATGGGATTTTTAATGAATTCCTACCAAATCCATATGTGGGATTTTAAGTCTCTATTTTCATTTTTTAGGACAAATTTAACATTATCCAACTAGATACATATATGTGGTGCATACATTTCCATAGAACAGTATTTTCTATATTGATCATGAAATTTATGGAATTTCAATGTCTATATTGTTACCCAAACCTCATAATGTTTTGATTAAAATGTTACCAAAACCATTGTAAAATAAAATACTTTCAATGGTGGAAAATGCATCCTATGTTTTGGTAATGTAAATGAGTCTATAATTTTTTCGAAAATATATCAATGTATATATACTCGAAACTGGTTGAGACTATGGTATCGATTCACCTACAGTAATCCCCCTGGGAGGGTTTTTTTGAGCTTTTCCTTAATCATCTCTATGATGCACAATTTGTGGTCTTAAGACAACAAACATAGAGGGACACTCTAGACGTATATGCTTTGGAATATCTACTCAATATTAAGGAACTGTGATAATGGATTTTTTCATTCATTTCCTTTGTCCCGAAATAATGAAAATTGTTGACCACATATACAATATTCCATTGATTACTCAACACTTCGAATGTAAGATAACCAATATATTTCATCATTTACGGTACATCATGTTAATATGATAATATCCCATAGATTATATGTTAACTTAGGGACCTTCTAGAAATCCATAATATTTAATTAAATGGAGATGTAATTGATTTTCATATTTCTCATTATATGGGTATATAACTTATATTCAGTAATTAGTTCATTATGGTATGTTATGAACAATATTTTTAACTATTATATGGAAAATATTATATTTTATTACGTGAAAGGAATGGACCATAATTATATATTCCTTTTATGCCATGATAGGCCACATGAGAAAAAATTGTTGGGTTTTGGTGTATTTCACGTCCAATAAAAGGAATGTGTCTTTGAATAAGGCCTTGATTTTTTTTTTATGTTCCGCATTATACATTCCATCATTATGAGATTAATGGATATAATTTTACATGTTTTCCTTTTATATCATGTAAATTTAATGCCATGAGTTATTGTTTATTATGACTTCATATTGTTTATTTATTCCAACCATATCAATTATTCCATGTTTATATTATGAATGATTCCTTTTTGTGCTACCCCTTCATGTGAATGTGATCTCACCATTATTAATTTTCCTTTTAGAAGGAATTCTATAGGATTATTATGTGTAACCAATATGGACATGTTGTACGACCACCCATAACTTTTATAAAAATTAATTTATGACATATTACATAAAAAATATTAAAATCCCATAATTTCATGAGGCCAAGTGTGAATGGGAAATTTATTTAATGGAATTAGTTAACTGAATTTTGATTCAACCACATTATTTAAAACACATTAAAATTCAATAAAAATACAATTGCTCTTCTAAAATAGAATGGGACACCACAGGGAGGTACATGACAAAGGGGTGAGCTATAAATCATAGTATGGGAATAATAATAGGATAATATGAGATAATATATAACATGTTATTCAAAAGGAATATAATGATTATATAGAGAGTTGAGAATAATAATAATGAATATAAAGTGATGGTATAAGATGATAACATCAAAGATACATAAATAATGTGTAAACAATATAAACCATTATATCAATATCATTCGTCAAAGATAATTTCCAAGACATCATAAAATGTAGTTCCTAAGATATCCTAACTTGAACCATACATATCATCTTGTCAGATATAGAATATTCCCAATTCATTGGAGGGAAATATAATTTCAGGCCCACCCATCAAATTCTTATCATGCACATGAGTTAGTGGGCCACATCTATCATACAACATAATAATGAATTTCACATGTTTTAATTTGATGATTAAGGAGTCTAGGTCATATAAATGGTTTCCCCAAATAAATTATTTAGAATAATATTTAGGTGAATACCCTTGATAGGGAATAGGGATGTGTATTCACTACACAAATGTTTAGCATGAAAAAATCACAGGATACATTATACAGTATAATGGGTGTACAAAACGATTTAAGGAGTGGTTTAATGAGATTGAATGGGGGTCCATCATAACTTGGAAATCATAAGTAATGTAAAAGATATATGTAAAAACGCAATAAATCCTGAAAATTACAAAGTAAAATGGGATAATCACTACTACAAAACTGGGTTTATACAACGTCAGGGCTTTAACAACGCTAGCTAAAAAGTTGTAAAAGACCCCCTTTGTTAGAAATAAAACATGAACTATGAAATGGGGTCTTTAATTACACTAAAAAAGCACTATTAAAGGGTGTATCTATTAGTGCTTTTAAAAAACAAGTGATAAATGAGGTTATCTAATAGTGATTGTAAAAAAGAGCTGTTAATGGTGGATCATTATTAGTTCATTTTTAGAAGCACTAATAACGCCCCCCACCCCTTTATTAGCGTTTTTTAGTAGTGCTGATAAAGGTATACATAAAAATCATTAAGAATAATATATTAATAAATATATTTATATTGATATGAATGTAATATATATTTTTTAAAACATGTTTTTGATAATGTAAATAGATATTTACACTTAATATATATGAACTTTTGTGAAAATATAATATAAAATAACTAGAATAAAATTTTTAATTAATAATTATCTAACTATTACTAAGTAATTATTATATAATATTAATATGAGGGTATCTAAATTCAAAAAATTAAAAAATGATCTAAAATAAGTTAAAAAAATAACTCAGTCTTCAAACAGAGATAACTATTTATCCGACTATCCGTTTGAGCTCTACCAAATTTCAAATTGTAGCATGTGACGAGATATACCGCCTTAGTGACATAGGCATACCTTTTTCACTATTTTAGAGGCATAAAAAACTTATAAGGCCTCCAAAACTGACTTTTTAGTAAGGGCACCCCAATTTTTTAACATTCAGTGGATTTCAACCTCGCTGGGTCTCATTGTTTTTCTTGGTGGATATTCAATTTATTCCCATTTTGTTTATTCATATTTATATTAGGGTTTTGAGATTTTATCAATTTTCAGAATTTAATTTTCATTATAATTAATTATATTCCAGTTTTATTATATTTACTTGTAATAAATCACCCATATAAATATATATTAACATATTTATGTGAAGATGTATATTATAATATATATAAATAAAAAGATATCTTAAGAATGTGTTTATAAAAATATATAACCATTTTTTAAATTATATATACATATACATATGTGTGTATTAATAAATAGATTTTTATTTATATTATATTCTATATATATAAATGAATATAATATATAATATATTCCAATAAATATAATTATATATAAATATCACACACACACATATATATAATTTAAATTAATTTTAAAATAATCATATAATTATATTTAAATATATATATATATATATATATCATTAAATAGACGGTAAAATAGTATCGTGTAGTGGTAAAGGTATTCCATCTTCAAAGGATAGGTGCATGTTTTGAACCAGGTGGGCACATATAAGGATGGAAATTCACAACGTGCTAATAAAATGTGTTGGTGTGAACAATGTTGATAAATGAGGGACGACATGCTATTGAAGTGGTCATGGAAGTGCTTAGAAAGGGGGTCAGGAAAATAAGTGTCCAAAAAAAATATAATTTTACCCTCTTTAATTGTGCTTCCATTATAAGCGCTTTTAAAAGATCCCTATAAAAGTGCATAAAACAATGTTAAAAATCCAATTAATAGAAATAAAAAAGCGTGGTTAAAATTTTCAGTCTCTTAACCATGCTCATATTGTCACCACTTTTTTAGTACTGATAAAGGCTGATTGAAGCATGGTTAAAAGCCAATTTGTAATAGTGAATGAAAATAAATTTTATGAATAATAAGGATTAAAGAATCTCTTATATTGAGAGAGTGCTTCAAAAAAAATTGGGAGGAGCTTTTTAAGAGCTTGATAACACCTTGGTTGGGTTTTAGAATAGGATAGGGAATGTAACATCATGAAAAATTGTTATTGAGTTGAGATGAGTGGTGGTAAGGGTAGAAGTTTATGGGAAATGGGAGGATTCTTTATTAATTTCAAAAAATCGTATTTGTAATCTATGTGAAAAAATATTCAAACCCACATTCAATCACAAGGTTATACAATTGGTTTCTACCCAAGAGGAGTGTTATATTATCTTTTATAAGAAAATTAATCAAAATCATTAATATAATACCCTTGGTGATGTTGAAATTAATAATAGTTTTAAAGAATTGATTCTTAAACCATAAAAGGTAATTTATGTTCTAGAGGATTCATTATGGTGCTATAAAATTATTAAAATAATTAAAAAATTATTATTTTAATTGATAAATGTATAGTTTATAATGGATCCAATTTATGGAATTTATCGCATCACTTATTTACCAATATGATGACATAATAATGAATGTACCTTTATACTATATTTAATTTTTACACAAAAATTAGATTGTATCAGAAATTATAAAAATTTTACCATCAGATCATTTTAACTTATAGTTTTAAAAAACATTGTCAAAATAATTATAAAGATATAATGATTTTTCCATTCCAATTAAAAGATTCATTTATTGAAAAAATACTATGTTTTTTTGACAATAAGAATTTCGTGATACCTAAAAAGATAAAACGAAACATCAATAAATTATATTATATTATCATTTATCATGCAGAGATCAATGCTTTGGAGATATTTGACTTAGGTCCCCTTCTATCTGGAGATCAAAAATCATAGTGGATATATGCATCATGCTCTCATAGTCATATTCCACATCTTGGCGCCTCGTACAAGGATTCCATTCCCCATTCTCCTCCTGGATCCTCTATCCCCTTTTCCCTGAGGTTTCCTCAGATCTTCAGGCTTTAACCATGAACGGAAACTGCCTAAAATTGAATGTTCCTATATCTTCAATTATAGAAGCCTTAGAGTGTCTCAGGTGGACACTTGTGGCATGATTTGGTTCCTATAGGCCACTGCATCCGATTTTCTGTTACATCATGGATTCTTGGGGATTGGATTTTCTAGATTGTGTCTCGCTATTGAATCTAAAAGTGATCTATGTTGAAATGTCTTCAAAGGATGATTTTTTAGTAATGGTTTAAATATCTGAGACCTATAGGGAGATAGCACGTCAACAAATCCCTCTGTCTAATTGAGATCCACCATGGATAGGAGTCCTCCCAAGCGGTAGTGTGGATCAACCCCCTGGTCTCCACCTCCCATTAATCAACACCATTATTTTGTTAGATATTGGATATTCTCTAGGGGTTTTTTGTTCGGATATGTGGATTTGTTGAAGAAGTTTTAAATTTTTCTAAAAAAATGTGATAGGGTTCCTAATATTTTTATAAATGGGTCCAATAATGCATGAACCCCGTTCAAATACTTTTGATCCAAAAAAGATGGGTGAATAAGGTTCACGCATCCTAGGAACGACGTGAGATGCATAAACCACATTCAAACATCCTTTATGAATTGGATTAAGGATTCGTAAATAGGGTTTAGTATTCCTCCATCATTTTTTAATTTTTTCACTAATTTTTTTCTAATTTTTTTGTTTTTTTTCATATATATAAATAAATACACATAAAATTTCCACAGAATTTATCTTCACTATAATTTCAAGCAGAAATGCCATTAGAGATGTCTACATTCTGGAAAAACCTTCACCCAGGGTTCCGTTTTATAAGAGGGCTTGCCCTGGAAATCATTCTGCATTTCCGATGTTGCATTCAGGTTCTCCCTTTCTTACCCATCACATTCTTCTCTTTGAATGTGGGATTCATAAATATCTCAATTACGAGTCTTTGAAAGAGTATAAAATATAAACTATAAGACCAATATAACTGAATCATAAATCAAGTATTAAACATATAAGATATAGTTGAAAATAAATAGAATTTTAAAAAAAATGTTGATGAAATATAATTTATAAGTTTTCAAAACCACCAACTTGAAACTTAAAAATGCTTCAAGCATATGACTTTGAAAACCTATAAAATAAAAAGTTTAAGAAAAATATAAATGAAAATTAAAACATTGATTTAAAATATAAGAAATAGTTGAAAATAAAAATAATTTCGTAATATTGATGAAAAATAATTTATATGCATTCAAAACCACCTACTTGAAACTAAAAAACTGTTTCAAGTATCTTTCTTTGAAAGACTTTAAAATATAAACTATAAGAAAAATATAAATGAAACTTAAAACATTGATTAAACATATAAGAAATAGGTAATAATTAATTTGTTAATTATTAATATAATTATTAATTATATAATTATGAATTATTTAATTAATAATTCAATGATTAATGATTAATTATCAATTACTAATATACAATAACTAATTAATTAATTAGTAATATAATTATTAATTAAAATTATTAATTATTATTATTTATTAATTAGTTAATTAGTAATATAACTATTCATTATAATTAGTAATACAATTACTAATTATAATTAGTAATACAATTACTAATTATAATTAGTAATTATTAATTATATAGTAATTAATTAGTTAATTAGTAATATAATTATTATTTCATTATTACTTATTATTTATTATATAATAAATAATTAGTTAATTAGCAATATGTTTATTAATTATACTATAATTAATTATTTAATTAGTAATAAAATTATTAATCTTAATTTTCCATTATAATTATTAATTATTAATTTTTACTTATATAATAATTAATTAGTGAATTTGTAAAATAATTATTATTTATATAATAATAAATTAGATAATTTTTAATATAATTTATAATTTTAAAATAAATAAATAATTATTTATTCATATAATTATTAATTATAATTATTGAATAAAATTATTAATTATTAATTATTAATTATATAATAATAAACTAGTTAATTAGTAATATAATTATTAACTATACAATAATTAAATAATTAATTGCAAATATAATTATTAATTATAATTATTAATTAGTAATTATATATTAATTAATTAGTAAATTATTAATATTATTATTAATTACCAACATATAATAATTAATTTGTCAATTTGAGATATAAATATAAAATAATTTATTAGTTTATTAGTAATATAATTATTAATTATTAACTAAATAAATAAATAAATAAATAAATATTAATATAATTAGTAAATATATTTATTAATTATAATTAGTAATTATTAATTATTTATTATATATTAATTAATTATATAGATAGTATTATAATTATTAATTATACAATAATTAAAGAGTTAACTATTAATTATATAATCTATAATTATTTAATTAGAAAGATGATTATTTATTATAATTAGTAATTATGAATTATATAATAATTAATTAGTTAAATAGTTATATATTTATCAATTAAAATTATGCATTATAATTATAATTAGTAATATTATTATTAATTATTAATTTTATAATAATTAATTAGTTAAATAGTTATATAATTATTAATAACTAATATATAATAATTAATTAGTTAATTTGAAATATAATTATATAATAATTAATTAGTCACTTAGTAATATAATTAAAAATAATGTAATTAGTAATTATAATTAAAAATTATATGACTAATTATCTAATTAATTTCTATATAATTAGTTATTAATAATTATTAATTAATAATTATAGCGAATAATTATAATTATTAATTATATTATTAATTAACTAATTAATTATTTTATAATTAATAATTATATTACAAATTAAATAATTAACTATAATATAATTATTAATTAAATTACTAAATAAAATATTAATTATTATATAATTAAAAATAATATCATGAATTAAATAATTGATTATTATAGAATTAAAAATAATAATACTAGTTTATTATTATATAATAAATAATGATATTTACAATTAATGAATTAATTATTTAATTAATGATTAATAAGTAATGATTTTATTACTAATTATCTAATTAATAATTATATAAATAATTATTAAATTACTAATTAATTAATGAATTATTAACTATTTCGTATATGTTTAATCCATGTTTTAATTTTCATTTATATATATCTTATAACTTATATTTTATAGTCTTTCAAGCCCTTATACAGGAAACATTTTTAAGTTTTATGTTGGTGGGTTTGAAAGCATAAAAATTATTTTTCATCAACATTTTTTATGATTTTTTTTTATTTTCAACTATTTATTATATTTTTAATCCATGTTATAATTTTCATTTATATTAGTCGTATAGTTTATATTTTATAGTATTTCAATGTCACATACATTAAACATTTTTTAACTTTCAAGTTGGTGGTTTTGAAAGATTATAATTTATTTTTCATCAATATTCTTTACAAAATTATATTTATTTTCAGATATTTCTTATATTTTTATTCCAGGTTTTATGTTTCATTTATATTCTTCCAAATCTTTAAAATTTATAGTCTTTCAATGTCACATACTAAAAACATTTCTATGTTTTATTTTGGTGGTTTTGAAACCTATAAAATATTTTCCATTAAATTTTTTTACAAAATTCATTTCTTTTGAACTAGTTCTTATATGTTTAATCCATGTTTTATGAATCATTTACATTCATCTTATAGTTTATATTTTATAGTCATTCAAATCCACAAAATTGAAACATGTCTAAATCCCAAATTCGAAATCCATAATGTTCTGCGTTTGAAGGGGAGAATCTGAATCCCACATCAGAAATGAAAAAAATGATTTCTTGGGAAAACCCTCATTTAAAAGGGAGTCTTGAGTGAGTGTATTTATCACATTGTAGACTACTGTAATAGTAGTTCTTCTGGATATTAAATAGCAGATAAAATCTATTTAATTTTTTATTTATATAATTATATATAAATATAACAGAAGATAAAATAAAAAAAATTAAACATACAAAAATGGTTAAAAATTTAAAAAATTTAGAGGAGGAGTGAACAGGGTTCAATATTCCTTTAAAAAAATCACACAAGAAGTGCGAACACCGTTTACACTTCTTGGCAAGCGTAGATGCAGGAATGAGGTTTAGGTATCTCGGGTCTCATTTTAAAAAAAAAATTAAGAACCCTATACCATTTAATTTATTTTTTTGTAAAACCCATTAAAACCCTGGATGAGAATACCCTTTGTATTGAAGAATGATTTGATTCATTGATTATTGTTGACTTAGAAATCTGTCAGCCCCCCCGTTATCAGGTCTATCTCCAAGTACAAGACTCGTTTAATTGGTGAAAATATCTCGTCTATCCATACTCCCTATGTTCATCTTATTTTTCCATCTTTAAGAGAATTTGATTCCCAGCAGTAGGAGATTTCTCTAAGGCAGGCAAGGAGTTCACACGAAGGTGACCTCAAGAAGTGAAAATTCATCTTCTTCACCCGGTATTGGACTATCAATCCATGATCTGACAAAAAAGTGAAGCTACAGAGAAGGCTATTTCTTGGGTGATCTCTTCCATGGGAGTCTAGGGAAGCATCAACCAGTTTATTATCTCAGTCCATTACGCAGTGAAGATCCTCTTTATCTGGCATTGGCTCGTTATAAGTTACCGAGCTCCCTCTTTTGCAATGGGGGTATTCCTCACGATGCTCATCTTATTCAAATGCACCGAGGTAAAGGAATTTCTTGTGGTTCACAAGATCGTACTCTTCCTCCAATTGATCATGGTCCCTCAAAATAGTTTCCCCAGTCTCTTCATCCCTCTACAGTGTATTATCACATTTCAAGGAGGTCTGTTCTCACATGGTTAGTTTTTCTTCCCAGTACTCTCATATAGAGTCCCCTTAAATGGAACCTCCCCATCCTCATGACAGAAGGTATGTGTTCAAGATATCTATAATGGTATGAACAACCTTTCTCTTCTTCTAAATATATAGTTCTGAGGGTTTCTAAATAAAGGACTTAAGAACACATAGTTTCTCATATGATGATCTCTTCACCTATGCCTAATAATGTATTCATGGGATGTTAGTCCAAGATCATATAAGAATGTTCTCCTTCTCCATCTCAGTTGAATGGTTCTGAATTGTATGAGGGTAAACCAAGACATCAAGCGGATCAATGATCTCATTCATCATTTTTAATGGATGATCCCTAGAGGCTTGGGTATAACCGTATTTAATTTATACAAAACATTAGAAGAATAACTTCTCTCTAGTTTGAGTGCATGAACCCAAATAATATCCCTCCAAATTTATATGTTTTCATATAGAATAAAAATTCATGTCTTCACATGAAAATCCTCAAAACATGCACATATGTTTATTTTGGAATTCAAATATCTCATTCGAACTAATTCATTCACAGAAACTATTTTTTATTATAATGGTTACATCAGGCATTCATAGTTATTTCATATCATTTTTTATGGTATTTGTGATGCTGAAATAATGGAATCATAGTGGAATGGCCATGGTGCCTTTGATCCAGGGGATTTTGCATGACTCGTGGATAATAGATTTTGTTGTTGTTAATGATCCATCTTAAATGAAAAGGAAATGAACCTTCCCTCGGAATCCAAGTGGTGAGTTTCTTCACGTCATGGCTTGTCATGGGATTATGGACATGAGATTCATTAGGGATCACTTTAATTGGTGTGATAGTATGAAAGAGGGTCTTCACATCTAATGTCTATTTGATCAGTTTCATTCCTATAACCACACCTTCTACTCACCCCCAAACACTGAGGTATATCATCTAATCTATGTTAGATTAGATCATTCTGTTTTGTTGGTCCCCTAATCCTATAGGTATGAGAGATGTGGGTTCAACTGTTTCTCTCTTATATGGCTCAGGTTTTCTTGATATCACCACGTGGTGGAAGAGTTATGTAATAAAACTACACAAGGGAGTTTAGGGTTCATTATTAATAACAAAATATGATGACACAATGAAAATATATGGTTATAGATTAATAACAAACCTCTATGGATTTAGGAGTTAGATGTGTTGATGATGGACTTCGACTACCTAGAATCCAGTTTGGATGAGGAATGGAATGATGAAATTTTTGGTGAACTCGCTTACCAAAAGGACCTCCTCGTAGAAATGATCCTCAGGCATGAATGGTTGTCTTGAAAATAGTTCAGAGTAAAATGTATTTGTGATGGAAACTAAAATACATCATTTTTTCAATCTTGTATTAAGGATAAAAGGTGTACCATCATCCCCAACATACACCTCGATGATGGATCCTCTACTAATGATAGGGATGTGGTGGGGGGAATGGTTGAATCTCATGAAATGGATCTCCTTACAGGCCGCAACACCAGCAAGACTAATGTTTACCTAAGGGGTTATAGTGGAATTATGAACCTGATTCCTCAAATTTTCTCATGTCATGATAAATAACTAAATGAAGTTGATCCAAATGAGAATGAGATATGTGAGGAAATACACGTTCTCAATGAAGAGATTCATCCTGGCCAAGATTTCTTCCCAGGTTCTTTCTAATGGCATCCTAGAATCAGGATAAGAGTGACCTGATGAATGATGTAAAATAATTCATCCGGGGTGGTAGTCTTTCTTGGGTAGCTTGAGTTACTATACTAGTGATACTCCAAAAAATACAGGGCCCATCTTCTATCCATCATTTTATGCCACTAACCATGTGAAATTATCCATATAATGTGTTTTCCAATGTTATTAATGGTAGGTTCCCTACTCACCTTCAATGATGGATATCTAATGAAATACATGGGTTTGTTATAAAATGGTAAATGTAGGGATCAATTTCATTAACCCATGATTTGGATAGGAAAATTAATCTACGGGCCCATGGATCTAACATGAAAATCATGTTTCATATGGAAAAGGATTATGATAGAGTTGAGTGGAATTTTGTTATCAAGGTGTTGTCAAGTATTGGATTCTTCTCCCTTGACTTAGATATCATCTTCAGGTGTGTTAGTTCATCATGAATTTCCATATCATTCATGGGAGAAAATCATGGCTTATTCAAATGCTTTCAAAGGCTATGATAGGGTAACCCACTATCCCCTAGAATCTACATCCTTACATAAGATTTCCTTAGTCACCTCATCAAGAGGAGCATTGTGATGGGTGACATACTTCTTTTCCAATATAGATTGATCTCTTATTAAATCTCCCATATTATTTTCTTTTAGGATACTATTATTTTTATTATGGTTTCTGAAATATCATCATGTTTTATTATTAAGGTACTTGATGATTACTAAACTGGAGTAGTCGAATTATTAACTAACAGAAGAGAAACTTATATATCTTAAATAGGTTATCAGACAAGTAGGTGATATCTCTTAGTAATATATTGGACATGAACAAAAGGGGTTTCCCAATGGGCTTCCTAGGTTATCCTATATCACCATGAAGGCTAGAAATCCAGTATTTTGAGTAGATCGTCATAAGGATCACGAGCTATGATTTGAAGTAGAAAAAATGTTATCCTTTATTTCGTGGAAGAATCTATGTAGTGAATTGTCTACTTTCGTCCATTAAAATCCATGCTCTCTTGGCCATCAAGGTCTAGAAACAAGTTATATCTAATATTGAATGCATAATGGCCTTGTTCATTTGGCACTCCCTCTTTGATGTTTTGCATCCTTGAGCATTGTGGGTTTGCATTTCTATGACTTCATTGGTGGGTTTCATTAATGTAAGGAATATCACAGACATGTTTCATGGAATGTATACAAAGTTATTTTGGGATACTATTGATTAGAAAACCCTCTAGGGGGGATTATTTCCATAAATTATAGAGGTGATAATGGTGTTGTAAGATGAAAATATTCTCCAATTTAGTTCATGATTTAGTCTAATATCGAAAAACATCAGAACCACACTTGATGGATAATGGGGAGAGGTTATATTTAATTCTAGAACCACCACTAGGTTTTCTCTAAGATCATATTCCATGGTTTCCCTACCGTGAATATTAATTTTACTCATTATAGTATCAACATTCTCTTTATAAATGTTTTTATAAACTCGAATCAGAGAGATATTATTGATATCATTGAAATGAACATAGAACCAGATAAATGTGTTTTAACTAGAACATTATCAGGCACAATTTCTGCAAAGTATTATCATAGGGTGATGATCATCATGGGGACTGTGGATTATTAGTGGAGGTCTTATGGTGTATGGAATCCGTGTGAATATAATTTCATTTTTTGGAGATGAAGAAATTGGGATTTTTTATAGATAAGAACATTGAATGAATAAGCATCAACATGGTCTCTAGATTCTCGTGTTGTAGGAATTTTTGAGCAAGGATCTTAGACAACCTATTATTTGATGGATACTAGGCTCAAATGGTCTATATCTCATTTTGTGATTGTATAGGATTTTACTCCCAGGGGTTTTTGGGGCTTCCTTCTATAGAGTGTACGTTCTAGGGAGTGGGAGCTGCTAGTCCTAAGAAGATGTTTGGAGCAATGGTAATGTCAGTAATTTTCTGGTTTGTATGGAAGGTATAGAACACTCAAACTCAGAATGGATTATTTTGTAGGGAATTATCTAGATATACGAACCATGAACCTTCCCTTTGTCATGATTAGGCTCTCCATGAACTGGGAAGATGTCCCCACCCTGAGATCGCCCCTAGATGGAAACTCTCCCAATCATTCACATTCTATAGGCACTCAAGGTCATTAGTTTCATTGGTATCCCCACCCATTGGGAAACACACTAAAAACAAATCGAACATGTATCTTTAAATCCATGTGAGGAGGTGATGTGGTTCATGATATCAGTTATTTGATTTTATTTTCAAATAATGTGTAATTTTTCTATGGACACTCTCTCAAAGTGGAATCTATGGCTATTCTTATAAGTCTCCACCTATTCTATCAAATGAGGATTAGTTTGGAAATAGTTTAATACAACCACTCAATAACTTTTATTTCACTACATGGTATATGTATCCCTATATGGTATATTTATTTTTTCATTAGATGGTTTATAGTCCATATAAACAATCACATCAATGTCCTCATACTTAGAGATTGGGTGAAAATATTGTGGATTTTATTACATCATTGGTGATCTGTGGGACATGCATTACAATCGTTTCATTTATGGATTCACTGACTTGTATCGGGATGAACCTAGTGATAGTGGATGCACTAGGGATTCACTATTTCTAAATTCCCTAATTATTTGGCCCCTTTGGTTCTTGTTTTCTTGTATTCTACACATCATTTTAAAATAAGTAAAAATTAATATGATCACAAGATTCAATGGTAAATTGTCATCATAGGGAATGATCATATTGATCTCATATATAAATTCTTTATTCTATGAAAATTAGACTTTATCATAACCCATAATATATAATAATCTTATAGTTCAATGCACAAATTCTTTGAAATCGTTGGTTTTGATGCTTAATGGAAATTTAAATCTATTAGGATATATTTTTAAATATATCAAAAATAACTGATGTAGTATGTGTTTTTTAAATAGAAATATTACATAAAAAACAAGGTATTCATTCAAAAAGGAAATTTCATCTATAAATGTTTTGGTCGTTGTATGATTTAATAGTTAATAATGTTCTTCCAATGTGTTCATGTTGTTTGATATGTTACCAAATGTAATGTATGTATATTACTAGTCTTCGATGGCTACTACGTTGTTTAATCCTATGGAAATCTTTATTTTATACTAATAATGTAATATAACTACTGGATCTAGGCCACTAGAGTCTACGATATTACTATTTTTATTAGATAATGTTTAGTATAATAATTGGGAGCTTGATTTAGGGGAACCATGACATATTGAAAAATATTTATGAAATTCCCTCTTGAATTCTATTTGAAAACTAAAAAAAATGGATATTATTTTAGAATTTAATATAGTGAGCTGATTATGTGTATCACACAGTAAAAAATTGACAATAACAATTGTAATTTTATCCATATCAACACCAATAGTCAATGAATGGATATTCCCTATGAAAAAGTTAATGAATATGGAGGTTAGGTTAATAAGTTTATAACCATACTAGGGTAATTGACCCAGTTTATGAAAAATTTTATCCCCACAACCTGGTGTAACTATAATTCATTACTTCCCATGATAAAAACCTAAATCATTCAGTAGAACATGTAATCCATTGTTATCTGAATAATGGTTCAAGTCCCAATATATGTTATATCTTTATATTTGGTGTTCTTAAATGGAAAAGTCATTATGGTCATCAATTGTCTTATGGGATATACCAACCATTGTTGGTCGTAATTTCAAATCACTATAGAGGAATATGAGACTAAATGCATGGAATATGGATCTTTTAAGGGTGAATTCAATGGAAAAAATATTCCTTGTGAAAAAATGGATTAAATTTGAATGAATTTCATTAATACATTGAAAATAAAGGGCCAAACTATTATTTATTATAAGGATAAAATTATAGAGTCATCTGGACATGTTGTAGAGTATATATGTATATCGAAAATCAGGATTAATACATTCATTGATAGTTTAGTGATAATACATTGATGGGTTCTTGTTTCTGCTAAATTTTTATCATATAATTATATAATCTTCATCATCATTAAGATAGAAAATGATTTTTATGGGATGTATAAAATTAGGGTAATCCAGAAAGAGAGGATGATGGATGAGCTTTACTAAAAGAACAATACAGAAATGGGTAAGAAATGAAATATGGGGTTTTCCCCATGTGGTTACTGTGGTTGAAAACTCATAAGGGATTTATGGAAGAGAACATAAATTTATTCATATTTCATAGAAAAAGACTAAAAATATTTTCAAAAAAAGGTTAAGGAAGAATCTATTTGAGTTCAATAATTTTACTATAGAAAGAAGGGATATTATGTAAACCAATGACAAGACATAAAGTGATTATACTTTTACTCCAATATATTATAGGATATTATTATCTTTAAGTAAATTTTATTTATTCAATTTATTGTGATACACAAAAAAACGAGTCTATGTAAAATATAGTATAGTATAGTGTTACAACCTGGCTATTAAATTTGAGATATTAATAGTAATAACCACTTTTAAAAAAATATTTTATATAATGTAAATATATTAATAAATATGTTACCAATTTTATGGAATATCTTTATATGAAACAAAAAAACATTTTCCACAAATAACCTTATTTATCTATTTTTTAAACAAAATAATATAATTATTTTCTTAAAAATTTAGAAATTTTATTTTAAAAAGTGAAATTCATTTCATAAATTATATTTAAATATTATGTTATTGTTATTTTTTATTAATATTATTAAAATTTTGTTTTTCATTCAATAGTGTAAATATTAATTTTTAATAAAATATCTATTTTCATCTAAATCTTTAAAATGTTTTATTTTATTTTAATATTTCCTTAAAAGTAACAGTAGTTCAATTATATTATGAATAATAAAATTAAGTTCTTTAGAAATATATTTATATTGTGTTTGGTATAAAAAATTTTATACTTAAGTATACATTTTTTAAAAACTGATTTTCCACATTGTTTTCATGTTTAATTTTAAATTATATTCTAGAACTTACGTGAATTTAATTTTATAAAGTTTATTCAATATTTTAAATAAAATAAATAAATATATTCTGCTCAGTTCATATTAATTACTTTTCAGGATGAATAGTAAAATCAATAAAAATCTCATACCATGATTAAGGGTAAACCATGATTATTGTGTGTTAAACCAATATAAAAATATATGTTTTCTAAAAAAACGGGTCTAAATCCAATTTTTTATAAATAATTTGATCTCATACTATAATATTTCCATTTGGATGAGTTTTATCTAGAGTATGATATTATTATATTTTAATCTTTTACGAAAAAAATGTGTCCTATCTCCCACTTATAAAAAGAAACCCCACCTCTATCTTCTTTATACAATATTGAGGAATATATCTCAACAAAACCTTAAAAATTTATATTTAAAACATCACTATAATTTAATTATAGTCACTTCTATTCTTAAAATACAATTCCACATGTTATTAGAAAGGGATGTAATGGGGGCCTACAAAAGAAGAGGTAATCATTCATCCTAACTCTGTTCAATTTATTTATTATTCTATCTACTCTATATATTTGGTATTCACTATAAAAAATATTTAATATTCTAAATATAAATAATTTTTATTATTATTATGGAACTGTAATTATTCACCCTTTATTCCATCAAATGGGATGTCAATGTTTAACCCTTTCTCACACGTACACTACCACCTCTACGTAGAGATACAATTATTTTTCCATCACTATTATTCAAGGATGGTTATAATGAATGGTTTAAATTTTTTATATATTATTTGATTTATAATCTTTCCTTTATATTTATAATATCATATCTTCATACTCACATTCCAATCCTTTGGTAAATTATTATGTCATTTGTGTGTATATATGGAATACCACCTCCATGAAGGGATGTGGTTTTTATTTCACTTATATTTCAATTAGTTATTAATAACTATAGAATTTATATATATATTTGTTATTTATAATTTAATTATTTTTCTATTTTGATAAAACAATATATATATTTCTTTCCTTTATTTTGTTAAAAAATGAAATCAAATTTCTTGTGTATGTATGACCTTTTGTCTTCATGAATAATGTAATTTTTCAATCTAAATAAATTTAGTAGATTATTGTAAATATATATATAATTAACATATATAGTATTAATATCCTAATTAACATTTTAGATAATATTTATCCAAGATCAATGTTCAAGGACTTGAATTTCGGATCTAAAACACTCATGAAATATAATAAAATTAACACCAATAAACAATGATTTTATGACGGAATTTGTAAAAAATTGGTTTTCTAATATTTTTGGTGGTTCATATGTGAAATTATATGTATTTAAATTATTCTATTAAAAAATTATAATAAATAATAATTTATTATAAAGGATTATAGAGTGAATTCAAAGCATGGCGAGCTTGAGGTAATATTTTATTTCATAATCTCATCATCATTCTGGATTTTTAAATTTAAACCTCTTCTTAGAGAACTTTTTGGTCATTCCATCTCGAAGAAAATATAAATTATTCTTCTATTTAAATTTCAAAAAATTATAACTTTTCTTTTAATTTCTCTCTCGTAAATTACTATATAGACCAAAAATGTATTTTTATTGATTTTTTTTGATTTACTTAAGAGTATTTTTATTCCAAATCAATATTTCCATTATGATTTTTTCTATAATATTATTAAAATTGTTAAATAAATTATTAAATATTTTTTATTCATGTTTTAGTTTATAAAAATTATTAAATTGAATCATCTTATCATTTTCTTAATTAGAAACTTTTGTCTTTTTACCAAAAATATAAAAGGAACCTTTGTTTTTATAGACACGATGGGAAATTAATTCACCACTACATCCATTACATGTTTCCATGATTTTTTTTGAAACAATTTTTTTCTTAATGTTTTTTAATTTATTGGACATTAAACTATTTATTTCCAAATGAATGTTTTATTTCCTCACAAAATCTTCAACCGATCATTTAAATGTATTTTCCTAAATGTTAATGTCCATTGATGAAGATTATACTAATTTAAGGATATTATATATTGATATCATCCAATATATGTTTTTTAAATTTATTACAATTAGTTTTTACAAGGAATGTATTTAAATTTTCAATTTTAGTTTTTATAATATGGTAAGGTAGTAATTATAATGAATATTGATTAACTTATATTTTTATTCATATAATCATTGTGTTAGACATACTATGTGATGTATGGGGTCCAAAATTACATATACCCTCAATCCATCAAAATGTATAATGATTCAAAAATGGTTGGGTATTTGTATGATGCCTTACCCATTTATGTATGCTATATTGGAAAGGGTCCTTGATATTTATCTTTAGTTGGTCAACATTATGAATTCCATTATTATTAAATATTTTTTGGTTTCCATTTTATTAATAAAAATATTGTGATATCCATGTAATGTTTTAAGCTCATTTGATTATATATATGTATTATTTGTTCATAATTTATTTGTTCGATATACATTATATCATATGTTTAACTTTTTCCACTACCTTACATAACATCTATGATCAACCCTTTATTATGTTTCCTTTCCCTAGGATTCTAAGAAGTGTGTAATTATTTACCAATACTACTAATATATTATATGATTGGGGATGTAATCTCTTGTATATAGTACAAATGAAATAATTTAACCACTATAATTGGGCTACTAGGGTCAGGGTTTTTATAATTAGTATCAAAGGATGTTTGGTTGAAACCTTGAGAACTAAATTCAATAAAAACATATATTATTGAAAAAAAAACCTAAGGATGACTTTTAGGATAATACTATATATTGGATATCATCCTAATGTTTTGGTAATATAGACATTATGTGATTTTCTTAGAAATAAATCCCTCTCTGGATACTATATGTTGTCATGGTTTTGGAACAAATGTATCTTGTGATAATAACTATGAGAAGATTTGTTTGACTATATATATTCCCTCATTATTGTGAATAGTGAATGTTCCATTATTTTGAATCAGGTGTGACCTGACGAAGGTATATGATTGGGTTTATTCACATTTTCGTTATAAACCATTATAAATGATTTTAATCGATGATGATATTGGATATACCTAGTCACACATAGGTTGTCATTGATTGAAAATAAGGTGTCAACATTAAGACATTACATGTGTGATTTTTTATGATTCTATTCATTAATTTATGATTCATGATGTTCATACTAACCATTTTTTATTAATAATTATTTAAGATAAAATGATATTATTGATGTGGTTATAGGAGTGAGAAAATATTAATGTACCCTATTTTAGTACAGTTATATGAATTCTTATATTTTAGGTTATGTATCTAGTAATGCAAATTTATATACTCAAATGATGTATTTTCATTTTTTATAGAAAACTATAAATGGAATGATGATTACACATCATGCATATATCTATTATATGATAGAAAATTGTGGGAGTATGCTTCATGAAAATATTTTTTTTGCTTTTGTTTATTTTGAAATTATTTTTATCACTTATTGGATCTCTCTATATAGATCCCATATCAATTTTTGAGGAGGGGATTTTTCATTCTATATTCAAAATCAACCTACAATCATATATTAACTTGAGGATAAAAATAAAATTTAACTAGAAATTACATCCACCATATGTGTTATACTATATATTTTTATGGGTTATTTCTCTCAAATGGTTGGGAAAAAACTCAACATAATAAATTACCCCATTATTTGAGAATATAAATATAAATTTCATAGAGATATTCCAACTCTTCCATTTAATTTTTATCTTATGTTTTCAATTTAAATCAACCCTAGTGCTAATAAAATTTAAATGAATCCATATAGAGTTTCCGTGATCTATTTAACAAAATTGATGAAGGAAATATAGAAAGGATTTTAAAAGGGATTAATTTGACATAGTTATCCACCATGGGGTGAGCCTATTCTATATTTTAAGAATAAATATTGGTCAATGATTCATTGTATTGATTATCAGGAACATAACAACACCACTGTCCATAAAAACTATCATATTCCATGTATCTATGATTGATTTGATTTGTTATGAGGGGATCTATATTTTCCAAGTTTTATCTTCAATATGGATATCATTATCATTGGTTCTCAAATGAGAATATAACCAAGAATGATTTTTTTTACGAGGTATGGTCATGGTGAATTTATTTTAATGCCATTTGGATATTTCAATGGTCCTCCACTCATCATGTATTTAATAAATACTGACTTCATAGATAACATTAATCAATTTTTGGTAGTATTTATAAATCATTTTATTATTTATTGAAAACTATATAAGAACATGAATAAAATTTGAGATTTATGCTGAAGACCTCTAAATTGAAGCAATTTTATGGTAAATATTAAAGGTTTTAATTTTGGATTTTGAGTGATTCCTTATTCAGATATAAAATTCCATCTAGGGGTATATCATTTTAACCATAAAAGATAGAAAAATAGGGAGAAATAATCTATAATTTAAATTGTAACAAATAATCTTAGTTTAATTTTTTTTTCAAAGTACCCCTAATGATTTGTGATATATTTCTCAGGACAATCTAGTACACTCAACATGATGAAATATAATGAGTGATTTTCTTATGGATGTATGAATGTAATAATAATATCAAATAACTGAAGTGAAGGTTGGAAAATGATATTATAAATATTTTACCATATATGGGAGATTTGATTGTGACCTATAGTGACACATAAATTAAGGGAAATGGAATAATACCCATACATAATGTGTTTGTGATAGAATAATCCACCTTAATTTTAAAAATCATAGAGAAATATTTCCTATCTCATTGATTGGAGTTGGAATTTTTATTTTTTTGAATGATCGTATAGAGGAATTATATGCAAGTTTAATGGTATCATATCTATACTGAGCATAAAATAAATTATCAAATATTTACATAGAAAGTGTTAAACAAGTTTCAGATAAGGTAGTTAGAGTTGATAAAATTTTATGACTGGTAACTATATTACCGCCATGGGAAAGCGATGAGGGTGGATAATTCACTAAGTCAAAAAGAAAATTTTAGTTATTCCATGATGAGTATTGAAATAGATCCAATATTTTTTTATTTTTTATTATATATATTGAAATCACGAGGAATAGTGATAATCTATATCTTTAAGAGAACTAAAATCCTGATATTTTAAATAGAGGTACACATAATACAATCCTAGAAGATCACGCTCCCTAGTATCTTTTGGAATAAACTTCTTATCCTAACAAATGAAAAAATAAATACAAAAAATATTATTTAAACTCTATAACATGAATTTATTCTCTGTGGATCTTCTAAAACTGTGTGGGATAATCTTGTGATGATCATAATAAAGGGTTGGGCTATAAATCCAAGTAATGGGATAATAAGAAAACATGGTTAATTTAATTAATTTGATTCAAAAGGAATATAAATATGAAAAATGGTTGAGATTAATAATCTTTAATAATGAGATATGATAAAACATGATAACGTCAATGAATAATAGGAATGTGGAAACAACATAAAAAATGAAAAAATCATAAGTAAGGATAACTATCAGTTCAACCTCTGAAGGTTGAAAATGTCCAATTATGGATTAGGCTTACTCCATAATGTCCCATGATTCCAAAACATTACCCAAATCACTGGAGGGATATATAATTTCTGTCCCACCCATCATATTCATTTCATGTACATGCATAAGTGTGCCACATAGATCATACAACTGAATGATGTATTTCAAAACATCTAATAACATGATTATGTAGTGTTTCTCACATACATAGTAGTACCTATTAAATGATTAATACATACATATTGTTGATAAACATTTATAGGAAATGGGGATCAGTATTAACTATGCCTTTTATGATATGGAAAATCACATGTTGATTTTGATTGCATAATGAGGTTATATAAAAGAGTATGGAAGTGTTTAATAATAATGAAAGTATTCACACCACACTAGGAAATTATAAGGCTAGTAATGTTGATGTGTAATAACATATCAAAACATGAGAAATTATGAATCAAAATACATAATATAAATTAGATAAATGAATAAAGACCATAAGGAGTGGATCCTTTAACTTGAGTGGGAACATCTAAAATACTAGGAGGAGATTCATAAGAGCATGTTTCCACCTTTGGAGGGAACTAGGGAGGGAGTGGATTAGTTACTAAATATTAATTTTTTTAGTGAAGATTAATTAGAGCATGGGTTGGTTTATGTATTAAAAATAAAGGATAATTATTTATTAAATTCCAAACATAGGATTTGGACTATATTGGATAAATTAATCAAAACAAAAAAACCAAAAATGTTATTTATGGTTTCATCCAAAGAGTATTTTTTTTCGTTATTTTATATTTCCAATAACATAACTCATCAATATAATACCATTTTTGATATGTAATCATCAATTTATTTTGAAACATTCAAATATAATACATGTTTGGCGGCATTCATAATGAGTTTATAAAATTAGTAAAATAACTTCAATGATAAATTCTCACAAATATGAAACATGATTTTTGACATGGATATTATTTTTAATATTTATTACATTTTATTGTATTTTATGATCTCATAATTATACTATCTAACTATACTGTATTTATTTTTTACACAAAAAAATCATCAATACGAGAAAATTAAATAAATTAACTATTGGTTAATTTTGATGTGATTATTTTAAAAGTAATATTTATTTTATGAAAAAATATCTAAATATGATAATTCATTCTTGTAAATAAATAGTCTCTATTTATGTAAATATATAATTTTTTGATAATAATTATTTTTGAACCCCTATAAAATTTACCCTTGACTTTGTAAAATCGTGTTATAATTAATTTTTAATAAATATTATTTAATGAAAATATTTTATTCGAATATATTTTATTTCAAAATTTCATTAATTCATCAATAATAGTGTCTTTAATGAATCAATAGTTTTCCCAAAAAACAATATTTATTTCATCATATCAATATCTTATTTTTATAAAACATATTGTTTATAAATAATGTAATAATTAAAGTTAAATATAAACATTAATTTATAAATATTTAATGATGTAAAAATACATAATTTTATTGTCAGGATACATAAGACTTTATTAAAGAATCCTATTCCAAAAGAGTAAGGTATACGATGTTGATATTTTCTTTGGGTGGCTTGGAAAACATGGTTTGGGACCAGAGCTCAATGAGCTTGAAAAAAATCCAATAATGTTTTCACCCAAGATGTTTTTTGAAACTCATCTTTGGATTGGTCAAGGTAAAATTCTTTTGATGTTTTCTCCCTTAGAAGATCTATTAAGTTTTCTTTATAGGATATGATCTTAATAGTCAAGGCCATCAATCCTTCTATCTATATGAGTTGGACTTTATAATAATCTATAATATACAAATTTTAGTGGTCACTATAAAATTTATATATTATCACTAGATACAATGATTAAGAATTTTTTAAATCCAACATAAATAAATATAAAAATATCCATTATAGTGCATGTGTTTTCAATAATGACATTTAATAAGAATAAATTTATTAATTCAAAAGGGGAATTTCATTTATAAAAGGCCAAGTTGTTAAATTGTCCCCCCCCCCTTTAATAAAATTTCTCACAAAATTTTCATTTCATACACTAAAATAGACAATGGTACTTCTGTTTCACCAATTATTCCAGTTCCTCTATCGTTTCCTAAAAAATATGGTTCTTCCACAACACATTGACCTGGTGAGTTGTCTTGTTTCATAGATCATTTCCTCTATGATCTGAAGATCATGACCCACTACTCCTCACATGAAGGATAATTCTCCAGTGGTACCAACTCATGATTTAATACATATGGTTTGTTTTTAATGTACTTCCTAAATATGGATACATGGAACACATCACATACTTGGTATTAGTTTGGTTTGAGTTCAGGTCGATAGGCCCCTTCTTTGATGTGATCAATGATCTCAAAAGGGATAATGTATCTAGGAGTTTTCTTTATCGTTTTCCCAATACATCTTAATTTCATCTATCATGATATATGAAGGAACACAATATATCTTACCTCAATATAAATAACATGTTAGTGATTTTCTAAATATCTTTTCAATATAATTAGTGCATATTTCATATAATGTTTAATGGGTTGAATATTTTTTATCATCTCTTAAACAATATTAGGTTCCATCCACTTCTTATCTCTACTATCATCCTAGAATATCATAACCCAAAATATATTCCCATATATATCCTTATAAGGTGAAATATTAAGGTTACTATTAATAATAATGTTATGTGAGAACTCCACAAGGGGATGGTGTAGATCCTGAAATCCATATAAATTCATTGGACATGATCTCATTATATCCTCTAGAGTTTTAATGGTACTTTTAAACTGTACATATTTCAGAGGGTGGTATGTAGTATTAAAGCTAATTTATGTATCCAATTATTTCCAGAGGATTATCCAAAACCTTTTTGTAAACCTCAAATCTTGATTACATATAATGGATAGTGAAATTCCATGCAGTCTCACCACATATCTTATATATATCATGATAATTTGGATGAGAAATAATTTTTTCTTGATATCTATGAATATCACTATCATGGAAACTCAATATAATATCACCAAGATGGTGTTATTCCCTTTAGATGTATTGGGGAGTTATACAAAAAAATCAATCGTTATGTTTTCCCATTTTTATATTGGTATTGGTAATGGTTGCATCATATGTTTATACTTCTATATTCCACATTGACTTGTTGGAATACTGGAATCGATAAAAAAACATAGAAATAACCAACTTTATGTTTTCCATCAATATTATTTTAGTGATATTTCTCTATATATTTGTGATTTTCGAATGAATAGAGATGGATGAGATACACACATTATCCAAAACATGACTCTTTAGTAATTCTTTTGGGACACATATCGGATTTATAAACCTTATAACTCAAAATAGAGTAATGTGGTACTATGGAATATTTTCTAGATGTTTTTTTAACATCTCTTCATCATTCTAGGCCTCCAGGATCCTCTTAATAATGGATGGATGAGTAGTTACTTGAGAAATGTAATATGGTTTTCCTTTTTTTTTGTTCCCATGTACATCCATGGAATGTCCTATTAGATTTGATACCTTTAACTCCTCATTATGGATATGGTTATGGCATTATTTTTTCCTATAGATTATACAAAGGTTTCTCCCTCCAATGATGGCGGTGGATTAAACAATAATAACCCTTTATTAGATCCGGAAAAAATTATTGTTTCATATTAAGCTCCATTAGATTCATTATAAACAACATTCTTCTATGATACTTATATATGTCCTATTTTTCTCTACATTGGTAATTTTTCCATATAACCAATGTTAAAATCACTAGAACCAATTATAAATCATGATGTGGGTAGTTCTGATCCTGGATCGTTTATCTTATGTAGCCATAGCTGATCATTTTATCATCTCACATGAGTACAAAACCAAATCCCTTTTTAGACGCATCACTACAAATCATAGATCCTTCCTCACTAGTGGTAAATGTGAGTACAAGTGTAGTAATTACCTCCTTCATTAACTCTTTAAATATCTATTCTAATTCACTTATCCAAACATGCATGAATTTTTTTTTGATAGCTTGGTTATTGGGATTGAATATCATGAATATTTTCTAAAATATTAATAAAAGAACCCAGTAAGTCGAAGTGTATTTTTAATCTCCATCACAGACATTGGTCACTAAAATTATTAAATTTTATCAGTTTTTCATGGATCCATTATCACCCATTTGATGGTTTTAACATGAACCATCTAGGATTCTATTACATATAAATATAATGTTTTTATTACTTTAATAATTACAATTTTTTAATAATATATTTAGTTTTTAATTAAAATTCTCCTCATATTCCAAATTTCTTTTTATGTGGATAATAATTTCATCTATAAATTCTTCAAATGATTTTTTGAGATAATCCAAAAATACAATATTCATAATGTCTCTAAAGATTCCCTAATAATTAGTGAGTCCAAATGGAATATTTGTGAACTCATAGTTCACATACCTTGTACAAAATATAGTTTTGTAGAAATACTCATTCTCCATCATTATAAAGTACTATTCCAATAGAATAATTACATTAGATATGAATTGTCTTCCACATAGTTTTTCAAATATTTCATCAATATTTGGAATATTATAATAGTTATTTATCGTGATCTTATTAATATCATGATAATTAATGTAGAGGTACATCAAAACAAACTTCTTTTTTATACAAAGGACATTTTCACCCCGTTGTGATGAACATTGGAATATAAACCCTTTTTCTATAATCAACCGTAATTGTTTCTTTAGATTTTCAAGTTCAAAAATTGATATTATACATGGAGTCTTGGATATAAAAAAAATCTCCTGGTATATATTCAATTGATAGATCAACCTCTCATATAGGAGGAAGATCATGGAATTTTTTTAAACACATTAGAGAATTCCATTATAATGGGAATGTATTCAAGGATGATGATTTCCATAGAATTAATCATTTATGATAGATAAACTTGTTCTAGAGGATATAATATCTATGTTTGAGAAGATGAAAACAAAATAATATTCATCTTTATAATTTATCTTCTATATAGACATAGGACAATTAGTGATAATGAATGTGATTTCCTTATGTCAAGAATTTATGTTTTACCCATTTGATTAAATCCAATCCATGGATAAAAAAACATTTAATCCCACTAAAGGTCGTATCATAAGGTTTTATGGAAAAAGTATTGGAATAATTATATGACAACCCTTGCATTTATTACACATTAATTCATGATTTATCACATAAGATCACACATCACACAACCTGGGTGATTTATAGGTATAACGTATTTAAGGATTAGGTAAATCATAGAAAATCATAGAATAGGGAATAAATTTACATTACTGAAATCTTCCTTAACATTCTCATTTTATTCCATCATACCTAAAACTACCTAGGATAACCTGTGGAAAACATAAAAAAGGGGTGAGTTATAAATCATAGTATGGTAATATACAAAGAATTTCATGAATGAAGTATTACATGTTAAACAGTATTTTTAACAATGAGACATAAAAGGGGTGAGAAATATAAACATGAATAATGAGGAATGATATATTATGATAAAATAATGGAAATATGGTAAATGTTGGGACAACATTAAACATGGAATCATAAACATAGGTCAAGGGTAACAACCAAAAAATAATAGTGGAAAATTTCTTGTGATGGATCAGGTACACTACATGTTACCTTGAATGACATCTAATGAGACTAAAATATTACCCAATGCATTGGAGTTCTATATTATTTTTTGTGTACTTATGATATTCATTCCATTCACCAGCATAAATGTGACACATAGATCATAAAACCTGGAATCATTTATCATCACATTTTATTACATTATCAAGGATTGTGGGATAAATAAATTTCTATCCCCAATAAAGTATTTATAAGTTCATAGAGGTGAGAATACTTGATAGTAAATGGTTATGGGTATTCATTATAAAAGTTTATTTCATGCACAATAACTGTGAAATTTCAGCAGCATAACAGGCACATATAAATTATCATGGGAGGTATTAATAAAAGAGAAATGGGTCTCTCATAATTTATAAATAGTAAAATAATTAAGGGGATTTTATTTAATATATCCCAACATTAGGAATTGGAGATAAAAGGTATATGTTAATAAAGAAGCTTGAATAAAGAGGACAAGGATATGATCCATTTTCCTGAGAGTGTGTTTCCAAAATTTTTTGAGGAGCTTATTGAGTGATTAGGGTAACTGTGGGATGACTATAGAGAGGGTATGGAAGATTAAGAATGTGATAGAATGATTTTTACAATAGAGGGATGGGAGATTTTTTTGGATTTATATAGGAAAAATGAGGGGAGATCATTATTATAAATCAAACTTATGTTTTGGACTCTATATACTAAATTAATCAAAACTAAATTACCCCCCATGGGTTTTACCCATTTTTAATACCAAAGGGAATTGAATTGAATTATTTTATATGGATAAGGGAAAAATAATTAAAATATAACCCTTTCTTATGTGGAAGTGAGTAATGTTCAAAAAGAAATGATTTCAAAACCATAAAATATAATATAGGTTTTGGAGAATTCATGAAGGTTTTATAAAATTACTCAAATAACCTCAAAGAAAAATATTTTAAAGGGTAAAAATGTATTTGGTATTGGATACCCTTTATTTTATTTATTAAAAACCTTTTGTTTCATTATTATTTCATAATACACCCCATATATTAATAGAGTATTTAATTGTTACCTAAAAATCTGACTATCTCAAAAAATTATAAAAAATTAACCATTGAACAATTGAAACATGCTGATTCAAAAAATAATATTTTTATTTTCAAAATAAATTTATGAATATATTAATATTTACATATTAAATATAATTTAAATTTATTAATAAATGTTGGGTTTCTTACAATAATGTTTTTTGAACCCTTCTAAAAATTACATATGAGTTCATAAATGTTTTATTATAAATTATATTTAATAATAATTATATAATAATTATATTTTATTAAAAAATAATTTATTTCAAAAATACATTAATTCATCAAAATATACGACATCATTAAAAAATAATATTACCCAAAAATACAATTTTTGTTTTATTGTATCAAATTTGATATTGTTTATAATGTAATAATATGAAGTAAATAAAATCATTATTCTAATAAAAATACAATATAAATATTCATATTATTAGTTATTTGACGCATATCACTTTACAAAATAAGAAAACACCCTAAGGATAGGGTGTTTGATTGTGATATTTTCATTATGTGGTTCATTGTACATGGTTTGAGTTGTGATGTCCAAGAGTATGGACGTCCCCCATAAACTATTTCTCGCATGATCTAGTTGTTGTATCTAACATTATGATTAGTTAATTGTAAATCCTAATTATTTTATATCCCACATAAGCTTCAATAAATGAGATTCATAAGGTATGATCTGAATGGTGGAGGTCAACACTTCCTTTTTCTTTGTCAATTGGATTTTCAAAACCGTGTATTTATACAAATAATAGGATCACTATTCAATAGTTATATTATCAATTGTTATGATTCTCAAAAGACATTTAAATTTGATATAATATAATAAAATTAAGGGATTAAATGGGTATTCCATAACCATAATAAGACATTTAATTAAATAAAAAAGGGAAATTTTATTTATAAAAGTTCTTGTCTTTATATTCTACCTCCCCCATTAGAAAATTCACTCATGAAATTTTTAATTCAAACACAAAAATAAATGACAATAATTCTATTTCATCACCTCAACTTATTCTTTGGTTGCTTCTTCAAACATGTGGTTTCATTATAACACTTTGACCAGGTTCATTATTTTATTTCATAGTACTTTATCTATACAATCTAAGATGTTCACCAACTACTCTTCATATGAATGATACTTCTCAAAATGTACTGCCTTTAGATTTAATACTTGGTATGGCCGTAATATGTACTTTCTCATAAGGGATACAAGGAACACATCATGTAATCATGTTAGGTTAGGTGGGTGTTTTATTCGACATGGCACCGCTCTAATGTGATCATTATACAAAAGGGGTCGACATATCATGGCATAAGATTTCCCTTCCACCAAAATCACATGAAATTATTTCATGCGATATAATTAGATGAACAACATATCTTTAACATCAAATTCTAGGTGTTGTTGATTTTTTAGCATAGAATTTTTCCTAACATTGAGCAGCACTGATTTTATTCGGAATAATCATGATCTTTTCCACTATTTCTTAAACCATTTACGGAAACAACAATTTTTGTTCTCAAATATCATCCCATCATTTAGGTGTTCTACATATCACCCTATAAATTAATTCATTAGAAGCCATATATATGATTTAATGGAAAATATTTTTTTATATGAACTGGACCAAAGGAATATTTTGATCCCATCCCCCTTTAAAGTTAATTGATCATGCTCCCAACATGTCCTCAAGTTTTTGGATTTTCCAATCCAATTTGACATCCGTTTGTGTATGATAAAAAATAATGAATTTCAAATCAGTATTTAGATCATGTTAGTAGATATTCCATAACACAGAGTTAAATCATGGGTCTCGATCAGATACAATCTACAGTGGGTTTCCATTTAGCCTCACTTATTGTCTACTGTATATCATTTAAATTTCATCAATTGAGAAGTCCTCTCATATTAAAATTAATTGTGAAGTCCTTATTAGATGATCCACTAGAACAAATATAGCATTATTTATTCATGATGTCTCTAGAAGACAAGTGACAAAGTCCATGGTAATTATTTTCCAACTTCCGTGTAGGTATGGGTAACAGTTTCATCATTCCTTTTTATTTTTTCTTTAGTCCTTCACTTGATAATATGCAAGAAACCTTGATGTTTACTCAACTATCCCCTTATTCATATTTTCTGACCAATAGTTCTCTCGGAGGTCTTGATACAACTTTGTTCTCCATGGATGGATGGAGAATGTTGAGCTATGTGAATCATCCAACAAATCCATATTTAATGAATAATTTGATGGTACAAATATTCAAAAACCAAATCTTATGACTCTATTGTTAATTTTTTTCTTTGGGGAATTTCCTTATAAATTCAAATTTCTTCTAAATTTCCGCATCACCTCTATGGGCATCCTTTATATTTTTTCAAAGGGAATGATGATAAATAATGTGTGAAATGATTGAAGATGTTACTTATATTATGATTTTAATGTCCATCATTTCCATTTATAGGGAAATTAAATCTTTCTCAATTCGCATCAATGATAGAATTGTTGGATCCTTCCAACTATGAGTGTCTTACACTTTACTTTCTTTCCTTGGTTGGTTGTAGATTGACCAGTAATTGTCCTTAGTCAGCTCAACCCATCATCATGGGAATATTAATATATTTATATGTTAATATATACATGAGGATCTTGTGATCTATATATATATTGTGCACTTCTCCGCATGGAGATAATGATTCCATATTTTCTAAGCGAAGATCACTACAACCAACAGTAGATCTTGTTTTTGGTAGTTCTATTTATGAACATTCAATTTTCATGAAGCATAGGCTATCAATTTTTCATTCTTCATTAACGAAAAATTTATTTTATTCATCAAAGAATCATTTTGTACCCCAAAAGTATCCCCATATGTGTGTTATGTAAGCACAAGTATAGTGGTAATCATATTTTCCAACTCTTTGAATCCTTTTTCTCATTAATTATTCCCAACCAATATTACTACCTTGGAAGTTATCTTGTTTAGAGGGTTTGAAAATTATGAAAAATTTATTACTAATTGTTGACAATACCCATAATTTCTAAGGAAACTACAGATATATATCACAAATTTTTCCTTCATCCACCATTCAATAACTTATTCCTTTGAGGGGTCCATAGATATCCCATTACTTGACAAAATATTCTTCATGAATGAAACATAATTAAACAAAAACTCACATTTACATTACATTTTATATTAAATATCCTTTCATAATATCTATATCATAGTGATTAAGTACTCCACATACTCATCCTCTTTTCGTAGATTATAATATCTTCTTTAAATACTAATGTTTTTAAGATGTAATCTCTAAAGTATTTATTCATCAATTACATGAATATTTTTAGATCCTTAGTGATTCTAAATGTAATTACAATGAACTTATAATGCCTATACCTTGTACTTAAGGTAGTCTTCAGGAGTAATCATTCACACTTACTTTATGATACCCAAAATAAAGATCATCCTTGGAGTAGTATTTTTCTCCACATAGATGATCAAAAAAGTTTTCAATCCATTGAAGAGGATAATGGTTCTTTATCATGATCCATTTTAGCTCATGATAATCAATTAAAAGGCCCATTGAACCATCCATATACTTGATGAAAAGGACTAGTTTACCCCAAGGTGAAACACTAGGCTGTATGAACTATTTATCCAGACTCTCATGCAGTTTTTTCTTCTGTTCCTAAAAATCTATAACAACTATTATATATGAAATATTGGTTAATGTAAACAAACTAGGTATAATACTGATTGAATATTCAACTTCTTGGTTATGAGTCAGACTATTAAATTCCCCAGGAATCACTTCAGTGTATTCCCTAAAAATGGAAATGTCTTAAAGTATTGTACTTTCCTTATACTCAATCATATGATCTAGATACCTTGGAATATAGGTAAATAATATCCATGTTTGAGATTTTGGTGATAAATAATATTCATCATTTTACAAGAATTTGTATATAATGGGATGATGATTCATGATAGAGGGAGTGATTCCCATATCACAACACTTTATGTTGTCTCTATATAGGGAAGGCCAATCCATTCCTATAATTTCATCAAATTCCACTAAATGGGGTATCATATGGTTTTTTGGGAAGTTCATACCTAAAATTTTAATAGGAAATGAGTTATATAATTGGGATTGAAGATATTATTCATTTTATATTTTCTTTGAGATCTCTACTTATATAATTTGTGGTGGTGTTTCAACAGTTTTACTAAACATGAATGATATGAAGGAATGCATAGAACTAGAATGAAAAATTACATTTTATATTCTTGAATGAATAACTAGTTTACATTTCAACACGTTATTACTAGTTAAAACCACATTAGTTATAATGGAATTAGCTAAAATATGTTTCCTTATATGTTTTTGGAAATAATTTTCTCTAAACACCATTGGAGTAAGGCTTTGGTTTTCAAATTCCTTTTGTTCCTTGTAGTTGAATCATTAGACTAAAGAAGAAGTTTTGAATTGATTATTCCTCTATTATATTACAATAGTTTATTTATTCCATTATAAATCCATAGCTAGGTTCCCCTAATCTCCACCCATAAATCATTTCCTCATCCCCTTCCTCCAATTTCATGGGTTCTTCTTTCAAGACATTAGAAAATTGAGATGTTAGTATTTCTTATCACTGTTAAATTTATCCATCGCACCACTTGAATTAAACTCCACTCTCTACTTCTTATCCCTATGATACCGTTGAATTTTTTATGATATCTATTTCAAAATTCATGAAACATCAAATAATTTCATCGTAGCTACCAAAGTCTAGAATAACCAGGTATTTTCGTAGGGTCAAAATAGCCCTCTAAAGTAGTAGTCATCTTTGCATTCATGGGTAATGATAAATCCAGAGGCCTATAAGGCATGTATTGTGATTCTTTCCTCATATTATCTAATTTATGCATCATCTTTTTATCTTTACTCAAAGGAAATATCATTCCCTTTTAATTCAGAGAGTGATAGGAAACTATTTTTTAATAAACATTTTTCGGAACTCCTTCGACCCCGTTGCTTCGATCTCTTCCTAAGGCTCCATATTCTTGATCAATGTCCATTATTGGTTATATTATCTCTCCATACAATAAAGAACGTGTATAAACATATCTTTCATGGAACATTAATGGATCAAAAATATATTTTCAATGGAATATATCCATTGTTCCGATATTAAGGGATTAGATAATCCAATGAAATCCAAGGGCCTTTTCATATAAAGGCCTTAATTGAAACCTGTTATTTTTAGAGAGATTTCAGAATTTCTCCAGATATAGGTTTATATTTATAACCTAATTCATCTTAGAGATTATCTTCACAAATTTCATTATTCTTTATCACTTTAGTATGGTCATCTTGTTTGGAGAGTCATCAAAATTCCCATCACATTTTTTTGACTCCGTTCCTCATCTTTCAAGACATTTTCAAAAATAAAGTGAAATTTCATAATGATTATTTTTAAATTATTAAACACATATATGGGAATCCAATGACTGAATAATTCATTTTTTGTTATCAAAAAACTTTTAAGGAAAAAGTGAGAAACCCCGATATTCAGATGACTATCCCATAACAACCCTCATAGAAAAAACCGAGAATAAACTATAGGACATTCCCCTCCCCAGCATCTTCTCCATGTCATCAAGCCTTAACTGAATAAATACCCTTTGGAAAGAAGTCTCTTGTAGAATTTCATGAGAACATAACCAATGGAAAAGCCATACCATAGAAATTCAATGTCATTAATGTGATAACTTATAAATGACAGTCATTTACATATCTTTTTATTTATAGGATTTAATTTATGTTATGCGTGATCTATTCAATCATAATGAATATTATAAGAATTTGTTTTTTATTAATAATAGTTCATAATGAGCTTGTGAATTTTCTAAATCATATCCCCTGGTAGTGTAAAACTAAGTGTGTAGTAAGGCCCGTTGTTATGCACCAGTTCCTGATCGAGTCTAGATCAATGTGGTGTTTTAGGCTTTTACAGTTATGTACATCTATGCTGAATCCACATCAAAATTTTTTATCTAGATATGGATATATTTTCTTGGAAACCACTTAAACTATAGTTTACATAAATTTATTGATTTTTTATAATAATTAGTGTTATCCAAAATCATCTTTTCTATATATTTCTAATCCAATTCAAAAATATAAAAAAATATTCCGTTGATACCAACTATGAAAAACATGGCCTTTATTAAACCTTATTTCATGATTTACTACACATTATTAAACATATTACAATCGAGTAGATGAAAAATTCTAATTTATTTGGGAATTAGGAAAATAACATAATAACATAAATGGGGGAATACATAGACATTGTGGAAAAAATCTCTATCATGATCATATTATTCTACGGTACTTAAAACTATATGGGATAACCTAGGGACATACATAAGAAATGGGTGATCTATAAATCACAGTTAGAGAATGAACAAAAATTAGAGGAAGGAAGTATTTCATGCTAAACTATAGGCGTATCAATGAGACATAAAGCGGTGATAATTATAGACATGAATAGTGAGTCAGGATATAACATGTTAACATAAAGGGAACTTGGGAAATGTGTAAATAACTATAAACATGGAATCATAAACATTGGTCAAGGTTGAAAACTAATAAATCATGATGTAAAACGTTTGATTATGGATTAAGTTCACTCCCTAATCCATTTCGGGATTCTTAATGAGTCTAAAACATTACCAAATGCATTATAGTGCTATATAATTTTAATCACACCTCCCACATTCATTTCATTTACATGCATTAGTGTTCCATATAGATCATACAACATATAACCAATATTCATTACAATTTTATTAAATTATCTAGGAGTTTGTAATAAATATATGGAAGTCCCCAATAAAATATGTATATGTGAATTTTTTTTGAATCCCTTGATTGTAAATGGGTATGGTTATTCACTATATAATTATTTATCCTAAGAGATCGTGGTGAAATTTTAGCGACATAACAGGGGCACTTAAATGATCATGGGAGTGATTAATGAGCATTAAAGGGGCATCTCATCAATTAAAAATTATAAGGGAAGTAATGTGGATATGAAATAACATATCCCACCATTTGGAATTGAAGTTAAAGGGGATACTATAATTAAATTACTTGAATAAAGAGGACACATAGAGGATCTCTAACCTTGCGACAGTGGTTAAAATTCTTGGGAGGAACTTATTGAGATCATATTGGAGCCATTGTAGTACTCTATAGTGGGTAGGTAAGATTAGGGGCATGATTCCTAGTTTTTGAGTGCAGATTAATGGTATATTGTGTGGATTTATTTAGTAAAATATTTGGGAGTACTTTTTTATTTCCCCAAACATAGGTTTTGGACTCTATATAATAATGTAATGAAAACCATAAACAATACAATAGTTTTTTCCCATGGTTTCCAGTATAGGGTAGTTTTTTTTTAATTTTATTAGGCAATGGGATGAACTTGTTAAAATAGTACCCTTGGTGCTGTGGAATTGAGTCACGTTCTTAGAGAAATGATTTTAAAACCATAAAATATAATATAGGTTTTGGAGTACTAATAATGTCTTGATACAATTACTGAAATAACATATAAATAACATTATTTTAAAGGGTATAATTTATTTGGATGGGGATACCACTTATCAAATTTATTACATCACTTTTTGGCCATTATAAGGTTATAATACACACTGTATAATTATATGATCTTTAGTTTTTACCAAAAAATTTGATTGTATTAGAAAATTTTAAAAACATCAAAATAAGATATTATTGAAATTATAATTCAAAAAATAATATTTATTTTATCAAATTAATAATATAAATATATGAATTTTCACTTTTAAAATTGAATCAATATTTACTTCAAAATGATGGATTTGTTTACAATAACAGTTTTCGAACTATTTTAAAAATTATATTTTGAATTCATATGAATTATGATATCATTTATATTTACCAACCAATAATTAATAAGAATATTTTTAAAAAATATTATTCATTTCCAAAATAAATTAATTCATCAAAAGAAATGTGTTAATTTAAATTTTATATTACCCAATAAAACAATTTTTTCTTAATTGAATAAAAATTGAGATCATTTATACGGTAAAAAATGGATGTAATTATAACCACTATTATATTAAAAATAAAATATTTATATTAATATTGTTATGGTCTTGATACGTATCCCATTATTGCATCGAAAAATTCCCAAAGGGTAGGGTGTAAATGATGATATTCTCATGGGGTAGTCTGACATACATGGTTTGGGACATGTTCTCGATGATCTTGAACTTCTTGCATAAACAATTTTTCTCATGATTTAGTAGTTGGATCTCAGACTGGGCATTATTATTTTCAAATCCTAGAGATGTTATCTCTATTAGAACTTCCAATAAATGGCATTTATATGGTACAATTCTACTATTTGAGGCTATAACTTCTTCAATATGTGTGAATTTGATATGTCAAAACTATATATTTATACTAATAGTATGATCATTTTTTCTGGTTATGTTATCAAATAGTTATGTTTCTTAAAGGACTTTTAAATACAATAGGATATAATGAAACCATTGACATTCATGTGTTTTTTATAACCATAATAAAAATTTTAATTAAATTACAAGGGTAATTTTATCTATAAAGATCCTATCATTACATTTTTATAGGGGATGAGTTATATACTTAGGGTGAAATAATTGCCCAATTTTTTAATTTTCACTCACACCTGCACATTGATGTTTTTTGGTGGGGTTTGAATAGGTCTAATAATCTTTCTGGATATGATAGAATGTGTATAACCATATTCATCTTAGAAGATTCAATTTCCTGAATAGATATTAAACATTTATTTCACTATTTGATTCTGGTTCTAATCAATTACATCATAAAAAATAATTGAATGGATGAACATTTCAAACTATTAAACGCATAAATAGAGAACCATTATCCTTAAATGTACAACTCATAAATGAAATTTATTCAGTAAGCTATGAATTTTTTGGTTTCAATATATGTTATTTAGGATCTATTTCATAATATAAAGTCATATGAGAATTTTTTACACTTAATAATGGTTAATAATGATCTAGAATTTTTAACAAATTATTTTCCTAGGGAGTATAAAAATAAGTGTGCCGAAATTCTTATTTATTATGAACTAGTTGACGATCGAATCTGGATCAATTCTCCCTTCTCAGATTTATTACCACTAGTCATAAATTTTCTATAAAAATAGCCACCAATAGTATTTATAAAGGGTTTTATTTTCATTGAAAACAATTAATCTATAAATTATTAAATTTTTTGTATCTTTTCCTATGTTTAATTATATACATAAGTAATTCAATATATTTTTATAATATTAATCCAAAATAATAACGTGTATTTTCCCAAAAAACAAATTTTAAAACTAGTATCTTTGATACACTCTATTTAGGGAATTATTAAATGAAGGTGCACATAATACAATCGCACAAGATCCCAAGGCATAGTTTATTTTGGTAATTAGGTACATAACACCAAAAATTTCAATAGAATAATAACATAAATATATTTAAAATCCATAGAATGTTTTAATATTTTATGGATCATCTAAAAGTGTAGGGGATAAGAGGTATAAGTATATAAGAAATGGGTGAGCTAGGAAGCCCAGTACCAGAATAATCAATGAAAAATTTATGACAATAATACATGTGTGTTAATAGTCATATCAAGATGACATAGAAGGGGTAAGAATTATTATCAAGAATAATGAGACATGATATTACATGATAACATCAAGGAAATATAGAAATTTGGAAACAACATAACACAATACATAATAATAAATAATAACTACTTTCCTAGATAACAGTACATGACGTAAAAAACCCATTATAAATTTTGTTTAATCCCTAATTATGTTCATAGAATCACCTGAGATAAAAACATTACCCAATTCATTGGAGAGATTTATATTTCTTGGATAACCCATCACATTAATATAATGTATATTGATAGGTGTTCCCCATAGATAATACAACAAAGAAACGAGTTTCAAAACATTCAATCTTTGTATTAAGGAGTGTATGATAAGAAAAAGGAAGTCCCAAATAAATGAACTATAGGTACATATTGGGGAATAACCTTGAGTCATAATGGGGAACGATATTCACTACACTTTGGTTTGGCATGAAATATATCAGAATAATTTCAACAACATGAAGGGGGTACATAATGGTTCAGAGAAGGATTTAATTGGTGTTAAAGTAGTGTACCCTCACTTCGAAATCATTATGAATATAAGATCTATGTGTAACAATATATCATAAGCAGAATAATTGAGAATCAAAATATATAAAATAAAAAAGGTGACTGAAATAATTAGAGAATTATATTATCCCATACATTGAGAGGGTGAATTTAAAATAATTGGAGGAGCTTATTAAGAGTCTGTGGGAACCTTGGGAGGGTCCCAAGAGAAATAGGAAGAATAAATTAATTATATAAGTGTATTTTATGAAGAGGAATGGTGGTTATAAGTTTATATATTGAAAAATATAGAATTTTTATTCATTTAATTCCAAAAATTGGGTTGGGAATCAATATTATAAATTAATAAAAACCCACAATCCTTCAGATGGGTTTTTCACAACGTTTCAAAAATAGATGAGTTCTTCAAATAATATTATGTTTCTAGGAACTAAAATCATTAAAATAATACCAATGATGATGTTCATGTCATTCATGATTGTAAAGAGTTGATTTTAAAACATTAAAATACAATATAGGTTTTGGAGGATTGGGTGTAATAAAATTAATCAAAAAACGTAAAAACACATTATTTTAATTGGGAAACATAATTTTGTATAGGGATAATTTTAAAAGTTTTATTGAATATATTTTGGACTTGTATTTAGTCATAATACATACCATATAATTATATTATTATTAAATATTTCAAAATTGTTTGGCTATATCATAAAATTATGAAGAATTCACTTGTTGGTAATTTATATGTAATGATTCAAAAAATAATTTTTATGAAATTATTTCTATAAATAAGATAATTTGTAATATTAAATAAAAATTATACATTTATTAAAAAATACTTGTTTTTTCTGAATAATTTTTTTTTGATACTTATAAAAATTATATTTGACTTTGTAAAATAATATTATAATTTATATTATTAATATATTATTTAATAATAATAATTTATTGATATGTAATTTATTTAAAAAAATCAATTCGAAAAAATGAGATTCTTGATTGAAACTATATATTTCCAAAAAATATCATTTTTGTTTCATCATACCAAATTCAAAATTTAATCAAAAATTTAATTTAATTATAATTTAATAATAAATGATAAATATAATAAATAATTTATAAAAAAGTAAATATTAAAATACATTACTATTTGGGTCTAATTAAAAGAATATTTATTACAAAATTGTATTATAAAACCCCATGAATTTACAAATTCATTTAATACAGAATGCATGAAACAATGAGTCTCTATAAAGAACAACATTTTTATAAACTAGCCAAGTAAAGAATAAAATTTCCACCTCTGTGATTTGAATTTCACAAAACTGACATACCCGGTTGCATTTAGTAAGATATTTAGAGTCCGATAAGAGAAACATAATTTTCGGTTAATAATAACATACCCTTATGAGTTGTAATAAATATTAATGAATAGTATATTGGCCAAAAAAACAATTGACCCATGAATGTATAAATACAATTTAGACATCTTAAAAGTGAAAAAATGATCACAGTATAAGTATTGGGATTTTTCTATTTCATAAATATTTTAATTACAATTTTATGATTAATTTAATAATTTAATATAGAAAATTATTTTCATAAAAAATAATATTAAGCTATTAATTTAATTTCTTATGGTTATAAGATAATTTTATGGGACCTTGATTAATTTCACAATGTGTTATAAAACAGGTTATAGTTTTAAAGTTGTTTTTTGGAATAAATTATTATTTTATTTAAAACATAAATTAAAAATATTAAAAATATTAATTTCAAAAAATGAATATCAGTTTTTAATTTTACACATCGATAAATGGTGAGTTTTAATTTTTGGGATTTTTCTAAAATAATCGAATTGTTGATGAATAGTGAAATTTGGTAAAATACCGTATATACAAATTATCAGTTAAATACATAATTTTTGAAATTATGAGGGATTTAAGGCCACTTGGGTCTAACTCATATAAACGTTTCGCTATTAGGGGTAACATAAAACAACAAAATTGGTTGTATTGATGGAAATAAAAAAAATAATGAATAAAATATTCAAAATTCACTCCTCTCCTCCAAAATAACCCCCCTTCACTCTCTCCTCTCTTGACTCCTCTAAGCCTTAAATCTCCTCAATGTTATGCCCCAATATCCTACCATAGTCACTCCCCACTTACAACAAGCTCTTGTTCTTTCCAAATGATTAAACCCCTTCCCTAAAAGAGATTCTTAAGGAGATGGATTCAAGAGGAAAATTCCACTTTTCATTTCTTTTATTTCATGTACTCTTTTATGTGGTATGTATTTCAGGTTTTCGTACAATGATCTTATTTACATTTTATTATGTTACAATAATGTTTTATGAGTCTTATATTATTGTGTGACACCTTTCCCATTTCTTTTTATTGTTTTCTAAAACCATGTTGCATAGCCATTATGCTGCAGAATTTTCATATCAGAATCTCTTTTTTTCAAGAACTATTATTATGCTATTATCTTTTAAATTGTCTTATATTGGGATATGTAATTATATATCCCCTTACTGTATATATAATTTAGTAATGATGAGATTTATTTTTTTTCTCTTTAATATATATTATGAAATTTTAAGTGATGTCGTTAGGCTTTCGGATTTTCCTAATGGATTTATCATCTTTTTTTATTTTGTGTTCCTTTATTTTTATTTACTCTCCCCCTTTATTCCAAATTTTGTGATGAATCCAATATTTTAATTTACTATAATTTTTTCATGATAAATGAATAATTATTCGTTATCTCTTCTTTCCCATTCCTTTATACTAAAAATGAAAACACCACCCGAGATGTGCTAATCTACAACATTCAAGGACGATAGGTTTTCAATGTCTACTACCATATTAAAATATGGTCATGAAACCATTATTATGGTTTAAACGGAATATAATATATGTATCATTTATCATATATGGTTCTGGAATATTTTTTATACACATGGTTTTGATTTATAATTCTGAATGAGTTCATTGTGTACAAAAACCAAAAATTAACCAAAACTGTTTTCATTAAAAGATTTAAATAATGATTCATCTTACCTATAAGTATCCAAATTATAATTAAAACCATATAACCTTATTTAGGTTCAATACTATCCAATAATCTTCATTTGAATGGATTCTTCGCACATGAATATAAGTAAACCAATCATAAAACTAACGGACCCGAACAATGAAATTGATCCTATTAACCAACCAAAAAGGCCTTGAATAAACCAAATACTATTATAATAAATAAATTATGTGTAGAATATATTATTTAAATATTAATTAATGAATTTAAATTGGTTATCCAAGACACTATGACCAAGTGAAGAACACCATCAGACATAAAGAAAGGGTTTCTTCATCTCACTTCCATTTTTGTGAGATATTCTGTATTCACTACTATTAGTTGTGTATGGTGTATGTATACTGAAAATTTATGTATAATATAATTAGTCAATTTAATTTAATTATATTCAATGTGTCATTTAATTATTATTAATTTTGGGCAAATAATTCAATTGATTACAAAGTTACAAGTATTTTCTACCCAAACCTCCATTTTCATTCGAGTTTCTCTTATTCTATACTCACCTTAATAATATTTTTTCATATGTACTACTCATAAATTATAATTGAATGTTCTATATATAGTTAACAAAAATAATTCAACATTAATTTATGGGGATTTATATTATTTAAAAATATATTTCAAAACAGCATCCCGAAATATATGTTTGATTCAAGGAACTTTTTAGATTCTTACCTTTTTTGATGTTCACCCTATAATATATTTTAATAAAAATTTATCTTTCTAAAGTCACAAATTTTAATTTGAAAAATATATTTTGGTTCATTTCTTGTTTTATGAAAGCAAACATTCTTTTTCACTTTAAATTCTCCTTAATGGATTTCTTATAATGCATTAAAATGTTTTAATTCTAATTCATCTTTAAAAACAATTTTCACAAGATTTCACTTTAGTGGGACGTCAATTTTTCCTCAAATGTAATATAAATTTACTTACCATTATTTTTTTGGGATATAAATGTTTAAAACCAGTCTTATGAAAAATAAAAATGATTTTCCAAAATAACTCTTCATTCCAATGTAAAATGGAATTTTCTCATCTAACTTTAACATTTATGAGTTACACGCCTTGTTCACTAATTATTCCATTCATGTGGTGTATGTACTTCCCTTTTCTATATCATATCAAGAGTATCCTTATTCTCTTGAAATTTTAAGGGATTATTATTTGAATGTTTCAAGGTGGTATGGGACACTTTGTAATGTTTAAGGATTATTTTCTTAAGGATATTTCAAGGGACTCCATTAAAAGTATCTTCATCACTGTCAAATTCATTGTTGAATATTTTACTTTAATGATGTTTATCTCTTATGATATCATATTCCATATTTATTTGAATGGTTTATTATTAGCTTGAATATGGATGTGTTATCTTAAAACCATTCACGAATTAACACTGAATGGTTAGTGTTGATGCTTAATGATTGGGGAAAGTTATTTAAAATTCATAAGTTAGTTTCAATATGATTGTGTATATTGTTTATGTTTTCCCCATTCATATGAGGAATGCATTGGACTTAGTAATATTTGGTTGGGGCCCTCTATAGACCCCTAGTGCATTGGTAGGTCTCATGAGACTAACTATGGTCTTGGCATGAGGCCTTGATAAATTAATATTTATGGTTTTGGATGAGGCCTTAACCATTTTTAGATGTCTTGGATGAGGCCTTAATGGTATATTTTAGAATTTCTGACATATGAATTTTCCTCATAATGAATCTAGTAATTTAAATTTAATGTGTTTGTTCAACTAGTAGAATATCTTTTGTTATGTTTTATTATGACATTATTTACTCAACTAATATTCCTTCCATCATGTTTTCATGTTTTTTATTAGTAGAGGAATGTGTTTTCAATTAATAACCGTTCCTATTTTTGATGTTTATGATATATCCTGCTGTATTTCTTACTCTTACTAATAGTTTTAGCTCACCCATTTCTTATGATTCATTTTCTCAGGGCAAGAAATTTTTTTTATGATTGACCTACAAGGATAATTTTTGAGTGGTGGATGTTCCCCATAAAACGTATATGTTGTATTTATTTTCAAGTTCTAATGTTGAACTTATGTATGTATCTGGCTTTCCAAAACTACTGAACTACTCAACACCTTTGGATTTTATTTCTTGTAATCATACCAATGTATTAAAACAATGCACAGTCTCCAAGATTTTGGGGTTGGGGCATTATAGTTGGTATCAAAGGAAATTTATTAGAAAACATGGAAACTAGACTTAGAAAACGTAGCTATGGAAGAAAAACCTAAGATTTAATTTTAGGATAAAAATACAATAACATCCTATAATTTTGGATAGGAATAGATTTTGTGGTTTATAAACAATATACATCCCTGTATGGATACAAACAAGTAGAGGTGGCCCTATCACAAATGTTTCCAGGGGAAAAACCCAAAAAATTTTCTTTGAGCTAGACTCAAATGGGAACTGGTACACGACAATGGGTCTTGCTACACTCTTGGTTCTAAAATCTGGGGGGATATGCTTCGGTAAGTTAATAAGCTTACTAAAAACAATTATAATGGATTTACACCCCCAAAGTAACCAATGTATCTGGTTATAGGATTTCTGATGCGTAAATTTATGTTATGTGTTATACCATTTTTAGAGATATATAGAGTTCATAATTATATGAGCCAATATACAGTATATAATTATTTAGAAATGGCACCTAGTATAAGGAATGAGAAATTCACCGATGCATGTGATACAAAGAGTAATACATATCATATCTCTAATGGCCTTAAGACATCATTTAAAAGGAATATTTTATCCCATGTATCATCATCATATAAGGAAATAGTGTCATTTGTTAACAAGTTATGTAAATACTTTTCTGAGACCTAAGGATTCGAAGGGAAGAAAAGGAATGAGAGGATGGCAGTGAAATATGGGGATAAAGGGAATAAGGGAAAGAACAGTTTTCCCACATGTGATAACTATGGAAAGAATCACCATGGTATATTCTTGAATGGAATTGGAATTTTATATAAGTGTGGGGGAAAAGGACACCAAGATCATGATTGAAAGGGTAAGAAAATAGTTTCTAATGTACAATGATTTAACTAAAAGGAGATGTGACACTATGAGAATCAATTTCCCAAGTGTCAATAGAATATACCACAAATTATTATTTTGGATAATGATCAAGTTATGATGCTACCACACATAAAGTAGAATGATTAATATGCTGAGTCAAGAATCATGTCATTTGAATATTTTGTTAGTAATGTACTAGTTGTAAGAATTATGAGATATATAATGATTTTACTTTAGTAGTATTTTTTTAAGGATATGAAGTTGTGTAATGAATGGTAGAAAGGAAAAGTGATTCAGTAGAAAGATAAAAGTTTTAAAAAAACCTGATTTATGGAAAAATAGCCCTTATTATATATCTAATGTTTAGATAATGATGAAGAAATGATTGATTCAGATATGTACTGACTGCCTTAGACTGATTATTGACTTGTCGAGAAGTGGTATATGCTACCATCGATGGAGATTATAGTACTTCTGTATTTAAGGAATATATAAAATAACATGTATCTCACTTAAGAAATATGTAAGAATGCATGTTTCCAATATCATTTTTTGATAATTCATGTTGTTAATACATTTAAAGAGGATACATGATGAAGTCACTCACATGTTTGGAAAGTGAATTTTAGAGTTTCTTATTGTTGATTAAGGGTTAATGATAAGTTAATATTAGAAATTAGAGACCTTTATTATAATGTTTTAAATCATTATATTTTGGAATTTTTGTAAACAATTACGAAATGGTATAAATTGATCATTGTATGGGGTATGGATATGTTTTCAAATTAGAATGTGTTGTTTTGTAGTAACAGATTCTTTTCCCTTTAACTTTATTAATAGGATATTTTAACCATATTCTTGATGTGGGTTTACCACTAGGTTATTTTCAAGTATCAACCATTAACTTTCGAAGTTCATTTTCAAATTTCAAGGATGAAACTTTTTTGAGGGGATAATGTAACACCCTAAGAATTTAAAAATAGATTTAATACAGAATGCATGAAACACTTAGTCTCTACAAAACACCACTTTTTTATAACCTATTCAAGTAAACATAATTTTTTCACCTCTATGATTTAAATTTTGTAAACCGAGATATATGGTTGTGTTCCATAAGGAATGTAGAGACTGATAATGAAAACTTAATTTTTAGTGAATAGTAAAATACACTTATGAATAGTTATAAATAGTAATGAATGATAAATTGGAAAAAATAATATAAACTTCACCTATGAATGTATAAACACAAATTAGACATCTTATAAGTGAAAATATGATCATAATATGAGAATTGGTATTTTTGTATGTGATAAATATTTAAATTAAAAATTTATGATTAATGTTATAATTTAAAATAGATATTTATTTTCATAAAATGTAATAATAAATTTTTACATTTTTTAATTATGGTTATAATATAATTTTATAGTACATTGATTAATTTCTCAATGTGTTATAAAATGAGTTAGAGTTTAAAAGTTGTTTTTTAGAATAAATTATGATTTTATTTAAAATTAAATTAAAAATATTAAGAAAATTTATATCCAAAAATGGATTTCATTTTTGAATTCAAAATTTCAATAAATTGTTAATGTAATTTCTTGGGATTTTTCCGAAATACTCAAATTTTTTATGAATACTGAAATACGGTAAAATAATGTATATTCAAATTATTAGTTAAATAAAATATTTATGACATCATGAATGATGTAAGGACACTTGGTTCCAACTCACATGCACTTATCACTATTATGGGTAACATGTAACAACACTATTGGTTTTCATGATGGAAATAATAAAATAATGAATAAAATATTCAAAATTCACTTCTCTCCTCCACTATAGAAACCCCCCTCAATACCTCTTATCCTCACTCTTAAAAGCCTTGAAGCTCCTAAAAGTTATTATCAAATACCCTACTCTAGTAATTAACCTTTTCCAAGAATATCTTGGTCTTTCCTAAATACTAAAACCCCTTTCCCTTAAAGTGATTCTAAAGGAGGCGGATTCAAGAGGTAAATTCCTCTTTCATATCTTTTATTTCAAGTTCTCTTTTAATTGGTATGTATTTCATGTTTTCATGAAAAGTTATTATTTCTATTTTATTCTATTCCACTATTGTTTTATGATTCTTCTATGAATGGTTAAACCCTTTCCCATATCTTTTTAATGTTTTATAAAACTTTGTTGCATAGTTATTAGGTTGGAGAATTTTCGTCTCAAAATATCTCTCTTTTTCAAGAACTCTTATTATGTTATTATATTTTAAATTGTATTATGCTAGTATATTTAATTACATAATCCTCTTATATTATATATTATGTAATAATGACTAGATACCATTTTTCTCCCAAGAATTGCTTTTATTAATTTTTAAGTGACGCCATTAAGCTGCCGGATTTTTGTAAGGGATATCTCAACTTTTCTTTTATTTTGGGTTCCAATGTTTTTATTTCATATCCGTCAATATTCACAATGTTTTGATGAATAAATTATACTAAATTTAATGTAGTTTTTCATGATAAATTAATAATTTTTCATCATCTATCTTTTCCCATTATTTTATACTAAAAATGAAAACACTACATGAGATGTGCTAATATACCAAATTCAAGGATGATGGGTATTCAATTTCTATTTGCGTCTTCAATTATGGTCATGAAACCATTATTATGGTTTAACCAGACTTTAATATATGTATTATGTCTCATCTATGTTTCTAGAATCTTTTTTTACCATGTTTCTGATTTATAAAGAAAAATGAGTTTGTTGTGTTCAAAAAATGCAAATTAACCCAAACATTATTCTTTAAATAAATTAAATAATGATTCATCTTCACTCCAAGTAACCAAATGAAGTTTAAAAACATATAAACATTGGTAATTTCAATAATAACATATATCATCTATTATATACCACAATCCTCATTTTACATGATTCTTCGTTCATGTATATAAGTATACAGATCATAAAGCAAACAGACCCGAACAATGAAATTGAACATCTTAACCCACCAAAAAGGCCATGAATGAACTTAATAAGGTTATAATAAATCCATTAAATTTAGAAAATATTCTTGGAATCATAATTAATGAATTAAATTTGGTTATCCAGGACACTAAGACCATGTTAAGAACACCATCGAACTTAAGGTAAGGGTTTCTTCGTCTCACTTCCATTTTTGTGAGATATTTTATATTCACTACTATTATTTGTGTATGGTTTATGTATACTGACCATTGATGTTTCATATCATTATTCAATTTATAATAATGATATTTAATTTTTCATTTAGTTATTATTAATTTTTGGGCATATGTTTCAATTGATTACAAAGTTACAAGTATGTTATACCCGAACTTCCATTTTCATTCAGGTTGGTCTTATTCTCTACTCACGTCAATGATATTATTTTCTTATGTACTCCTCATAAATTCTATGTGAATTTTCTATATATTTGTACCTATCATAATCATACTTTCATTTATGTGGGGTTATATTTTTGAAATGGACATTTCCAAAATTCTTCCCAAAATAAAAGATCGATTCAAGGAACTTATCAGATTCTAACCTATTTTGAAGTTCACCATATAATCTATTTTAGGAAATATTTATCTTTATAATTTAACACATTTTTCTATTAAAAATATATTTTGGTTCACTTCTTGTATTATGAAATAAAACTTTCCTTTGTGCATTAAAATCTATTTAATGAATTTCTTAAACCACAATTAAATGTTTTAATTCTAAAGCTTCTTTAATAACACTGTTTACACGATTTCACTTTAGTGGGACATCAATTCTGCCTCATATGTAATATAATTGTACTTTACATTTCTTTCCTAGGATATAAATCTTTAAAAAAAGGTTTATGAAAAATAAAAAAGATTTTCTAAAACAACTCTTCATTCAAAAGTAAAATAAAATTTTCTCTTCTCACTTTAACTTTTATGGGATATACGCGTAGTTCACAACTTATTCCTTGAATTTTTTGAATGTACTTCTCTTTGGTATATAATATTAAGAGTCTCCTTATTCTCATGATATTATAAGGTATTTTTATTTGAATGTTTCAAGGTGTTATGTGACACTTTGGAATGTTTAAGGATTATTTCCTCAAGGATTTTTCAAGGGTCTCATTTAAAACTATCTTCATCTATGTAAACGTCCATTATTGAATAATGTACTTATTTGATGTTTATCTATTATTATATCATCTACCATATTTATTTTAATGTTTTATGAATAATTTTACTGTGGATGTGTTATCTTAAAATGATTCACCAATTTATTACGTATGGTTAGTGATTATGAATAATGTTTGGGGAAAGTTATTTACATTTTATATGTTACTTTCAATATGGTTAGGTATGTTGTTTATGTTTCTCCATGTTCATTTGAGGAATGCAATGTAATTTTTATGTGTCAGGTGGGGACCACTAGAGCCCCTCGATGCATCAATAGTTTTCATGATACAAACTGTGGTCTTGGGATTAGGCCTTGCCATAATGGATATTTATGGTTTTGGCTGAGGCAATAATCATTTTTAAAAATTTTGGTCTAGGCCATGATGGTATGTTTTAGAATGTCTAGAAAACTCATTATGAAAACAGTAATTGAAATTTCATGTGTTTATTAAACTAGAAGAATACCCATGTTTATGTTTTATTATTTTATTATTCACTCAACTAATATTCCTTCCTTAATGTGTTCATGTCTATTATTTATAAAGGCATGTGTTTTCAATTATTCACCATGCAGATTGTTGATGTTTATGAAATCTTCCATAGTATTGCTTAACCTTAATGAGAATTTGAGATCACTCCTATATTATGTTTTATTTATTTAGGAAATGAATAAGTTTTTTATGATTGAATTACAAGGATAATCTTAGAGCGGTCGTTGTTCCCAAAAAAACATAAATGTTGCATTTCTTTTCAACTTATAATTTTGAACTTATGTATGTATCTAGATTTCCAAAACTACTTTACTACTAAGTCCTTCCATATTTTTTTCCTTGTAATCAAGCTAATGTGTTAAAATAATTCACCAGCTCTAGACTTCTAGGGTTGGGGTGTTACGTGTATACACTACGAGTAAAGTGTGAGATGGAGATATTTTCTTGGGGTTGCTCAGTAGGAAATTTTTGGTCCATGACCATAATGATCTTGAATTTATCTTATAGATGCATTGCCTCATGATTCAGTTTTTGAATCTTTTTTTAGTCTTTCCATGGGACGATCCTTATGATTTTACCTCCCTTAGAAGCTCTGATAAATGGGATTTATACGGTATGATCATACTAGTTTGGGCTATTGCCCCTTCTGTCTGTGTCAAATGGAATTTTTCAAAACCATTAATATACTATTATTAAGGGACACTATAAAATGACTATATTATCAATGATTATGGTGATTAATTATATTCTAAATGAAAAATATTACAACTATCCAAAATAGACAATGTAGAGAATGTGTTTTATATAAATTCATTACTTAATAAAAAATTTATTCATTCAAAAATGGAATTTAATAACAAAATTTCAATCCATTATAGGAGTTGGGAAATATGATATCATTATCATAAGAATGTTCAACCATCCATCCATGAGATTATTAAGACGGTGAAGTGTCTGAAACATGTTGGCGGAAGGAGTCATTGAGGTTTCCTAAAGTTGTTTTGAAGAAGTTTGTTTGAAATATTTTTGTGAAATATTTTTTAATTGAAATGGTTGTCTTCTTTATCATAACCAAAATCACATGACATTGTATGTTTTTCAAAAAAAAGTGATACAGATGGAGTTTTCATCAGATTGTGAGGATTGGTAGTGAATTCTTAACCAATATCAATATAATTTATTTTTTGTGACTGAGTATATCTAACAATGTATCATGGTGAATGTTAATATTATACTGATTCAAAATGTTTTATCAGACAGAATGATCAATCAAAATATCTAATGATGCATCACTATTCTGAATATTTTAGATATCATTATTTAAAATGATTTCATGGTCCTTGAATTTGTTTTAATGTTTTAGAAATTTATTCATATTTAAAATGTTCTTATTTTGATGTTATTTAGAATTATCTTGAAATAAAATAAGATAAAAGATTGGATGTCAAGAGGTTGTAAATTTTTTATTCCCTATGAAACTTTTGCAGATGTATTTCAATAATGAAAAATGTTATTTTCCATTTATATGATGTTTTTAATTTTATATTTAATATGTTTTTATGATTTTGCTTTATGATATTTGTTATCGAAATTTTCAAAGACTATCAGATAGAAAAATGTTACAAAAGTAAAAATAAAGATATTAAAAAATGGTATCAGATGAAGTCTTAGTCAGATGAAGTCTAATCAAATAATGTATTTAAGAAATGAACATTAAAAAAACATGTATGAATTGGTGATATTGAATTTTTTGTAAGTTCATAATAGAAACCTTTATTTAAATATCATTAGATAGATTATCTTGTATAAATAAATGTAAAAGATGGTTTTTATTAGTTTCTAAATTGTTTTTAAAGAAAAAATAATATTGAGTCTGTACAGAAATAACTTTTTTTCCAAGGTTTCTTACCAAACAATTATTTCAATTTAATTATTTTTATGCTGAATCTAAGTTCAACACAAAGATTTTATAATGGTATAAAAGTAATGATGTGGATATAGTGTTTAAATTTTCCAAATTTCTTGGAGGAAGAATCATGATAATACTCATGTTTTTAATGATATTTTATGAATGGTCAACTCACAAGATGTTATCATATAGAGTCATCAAAATTCTTGAATTGTTGAGAATATTTCAAAAAAAATCAGTGAATGATTAGAATTTCACGTTTTCTTTATGTAGGAAGGAAATAAATATTATCCCACTGTTTAACTTATTCTTTATTATATAAACATGATATATGTATAATATATGAACTGTGTGTACTATTCATGTGTGAAAATAATGAATTTATTAGATATTTTTATTAGATAATGATATTATATTAAAATTTTACTACATTATTTGAGAAGTATGTTTACAACCATGGAATATATTGGTTGAAGTAGTGGAAGAAACTAATTTAAATCTTATTTATTGTGATCAGATAAAAGACAATGTTTTCAGTCATTGGTTAAGAATTATTATTGGGTAGAATCAAACATAAAAACTAATGTATAAAAGGTTATTTTATTACAAAAGAAATAAAATGGATATTGTAGATGGAAAAATAAGATGAAAAATCAGTAAAACAATCACTATGAAAAATGATAATATATAAGAGTTTATTTAATACTGATATGTAAGAAAATGAAGAAGAAGACATTTACAATATGATTAAAAGATAATAAGTACTTGTAGTATAGTGATAGCATTCTAAATCAGTTTGTGAAGGATTCTTAAATTTGTTACAAAATATTTCTAAATATTATCAATTTGGAAAAAACATGAACTATCGTTTTAACAATAGTGAAATAAAAGTGTGAGGACATTCAATTATTAATGTTTTCAATTAATAGTATTTTTTTATATTGTGTGGTATGAGAACGTTCATGACACGACCAGATGGATTCTGGGACGTAACTCCCCAAGGATGCGTCCAATTGGCCAAGGGCTGGAAACTAGCACCGAGTAGGCATATCACATTTATGGGAGACATTTTCCAAATGTAAATATATGCATGCACCCAAATAACCTAAATTCAAAAGTGATGATATATAAAAATCTATAAACTAAAAATGCATGCATAAATCTATCCCAAAGTAGAGTTCAATAAAAGTACTAAAATAATAAAAGGAAAAAACACACACCCACAAAAACAAAATCACAAAATCATCCAACTTGATCAGAAAGAGAGGATCACTGTCAAATGAATCTATCAAAAATCTCTTGAGCCCAGGTCTGGTAAAAACCTCGTTCAGAAAAACTCTCTAATCTCTATCTGCCTCATGTCCTCTGGGGACTCCGTTGAAAGCCATGTGGTTTGAACAAGACACAACTCATGAATTAAAATCCCATATAGGGGTGAGAATAATGATACTCAATAGGTTCCCTAAAATCCAAAAAGAAAAGGGTCAAATGTAAGGGAACACTCTCCTCGACCTAACTATAGGGAACCCAATCTTGATAGAAACTCCAACTCAAGACATCCACATCTATACTTGATAATTTAACTTAGTCTATAAGGGGTTTCAACACCAACATGTGAAAAAACCACTTGGACTCCAAGAAACACCCATATAAACTCAACTCAAACTCTAATAATTATGAGGTTCCAACCTCATAGTTAGAAATAGGGTTGTACTTGAGGCTCTAAAGGTATCTCAAAATCAGGATAACAAACTCCATGTGTTCATAAATACAATATTTAACTCATTCAAGATACACACTCCATTTGGAACAACTCTACCATTCATAATGGTACGTCCAATAGAACATGCTCCACCAGGAACACCTCTACCATGGATAACTCTAGTGCCCAGCACCAGAGGTCATTCCATCACTGATATATGCTATAAAGACCCAAATCTTGACATACATGGACATTAAAATACTTTTACGGAATGCTTAATAGATAACAAAAACAGACGCCTAAAGACCGTGTTTGTTTAGTGTCTTTGGAAACTCATAATATAATCTTTTAATCATGGTGAAAGATCTTCAACATCTCCCATAAAGATATTCCCATTTTATTCTTACCTAAAACCTTTCTTTATATCCTGGGGAAAAGAAAATATAAAAATAGGGAGCTCAAATGCTCAGTAAGGGTAAACGTGGATAACATAAAATCAGTCAAAAAACATTTGAACGTAAAAACATGAACATAAAACATTAAAATCTTGAGCAATGAAATAAATCATGGAAGTACATAAGGAATAATTCAAAAAGTAACATTAATCATGATAAAATGGCATGGGTATATAACATGGAATTGTGACAAACCATTAAGCACATGATATGATTTCCATAGTAGCCAAGGCATTGCTTTCAAGACCATCATAGTGGAAAAAGTACCTTACTGAACTGGGATTACTTGTCATTCCAGCCCTATATTACTGAATGAGGTTTTCTTTCCATTCCAGCCACATCTATCTCATGAGATATAAATCTTTACCCAATGAATTAGAGGGAGATATAGGTCTCACCCATCTCATAATGAAATCATTCTTACGTGTTCCACCACAAAAACATAAATCAGTCATCATAACCCAAAAAATAATGTTGGTTTCATAAACATCATCCCATCATAACATAATCCATATAAACCAAATGGATATCATTTCATCATAAGAAAAGTAAAACAATTTAAATCATAGAGACATTATACTTTAAACATACACATATGAAATAATGTCATCTTAGATGGAAAATGGTTTTCATAACACACTTGAAATGAATTCTTGAGGAAAATATCCTTTCTTCTTCAAAATCATTTTATTTTCAATAAATTACATGCAATTTTAAAAGAAAATGATTTTTTTGAAAATATTCATGAAATCTTGTAGAGTAAGCTTCATGAAAATAAGGTGTTAAGAAACCGTAAAAATCCGTTCATGCCGTATAAGTTAAAAAAACATTCTCCTCGTATTTTTAACGGAAAAGTCCAAAAATTACCACGTATAACACAAAGTAAATGTCAAAGAGGGGTAAACATGACTTTAAACATACATGTAAGAATATTAAACACTTTATGAAAAACAATTTTATGGACATTGATGAAAAATATAACCCCGGTAAATACTTACGTATAAGCAATCTTGGATAAAAATGAGATTGATAAATTATCCCTTACATTATGTCCACTTTATTTTGTATGTGTCCGAGACTCTAGTATAGTGGGTTTAAACATATTATTAACTCGTAACAGAACCATAATAATATTTATCATATCATATATGATTCACTTACAGCTTTATATTATCCGTTCATTTGTCGATTCCATGTTAAATCAGCGTTGTGGGTAAAATCGTTTCATTTATCATCCGTGTTTTGACTTGTAATTATTCATGTGATTACATAGATCATTATTACTTAATTCCAGTATTTAATACATAATTTTTATATAATATATATTTAAAATATACATATATATTATATATCTATAAATGGAAAGAAATACACTGTTCATGGAGAGGTAGGCCGTACGTATGCATGAACGCTGTTTTCATTTCCTTATCAAATTGAATGAAAGTAAGTAAATAAAATATTCATAATTACAATATAATTAATATTTCATATATTTCATGATTATTTATTATATATATACTTTACAATAATTCTTGAATGGTTAACTTGGAGAATGAATCTCATCGTGTCATGGAGACAGTAATCCGTACGTATGCACGAGCGATGATATCGTTCCCATAATTATTGAATGGAATTAGAGTGTATGATATAATATCTTAGAATTAGTATCATATTTTAATAACCATATATAGTTATAAATTACACCATTATACCCATCCATGTAAGGTGGTGGTGTAAAAACAGATTACACCACGGCGTGGAGACGGTATTCCGTACGTATGCACACGTGGTGATTTCGTTTTCCGTAGGATGGATAGAAGGTGAAATAGGGTTGGTTCTTATTTATAATAAAATATACGTATATTAGTGATACTGATGGTATTATTTTATTATGAAAAAACAAAATAGGTGGAAGTATAAGGATAAATGAATTTGAAAGAATCGACAAACGATATTACCTCTTCTTCGATGCAGCTCTTCTAAACCTCCTCTTAGGGCACTGAAGTTGGTATTTGAAGAAGAAAAGGACCTCTAGTATGTTTATAGGGAAGTGTAGAAGATATATGGTTAGGGGTTGTCCGAGAATTATTGTTCAATGTGGTGTGAGGTGGAGAGGGATGAGGCACCCTTTTATAAGAGAGGAGAGGGGCACTTTTGGAAACCTATAAAATAGTTATTTATAATAATCTCAAAGCACAACTAAAAACGTCAAACAATGACTCTAATCAGAATACAAGATGATATAGGGTTTTAATCTCATCAACCTATAGTATTTGGACATGTTGGTAATTTATTTTAAACCTTACCAACTTGATATATCCTTATTTAATCTATTTAATTTTATTTGTGGTAATAATATTCTAAATTTTAAATTGTTATAAATAATTACGTATGTGTTGTCAACCATCCATAATTGGATAGTTTATGACATTGTATCCCATAAAATTTTCAATTTATAATTTTGAAATATTTTTGTGATTTTTAACCAATTTTATAATTTGTGATATTTATAAAATAACAATAGTGTCAATTTATGACACTATTCATTTATTTGAATTTAAATAAAATCCAAACTGAGGATATATTAGAAAAAAAATTTAATAGACTCCTAAAATGTCATATTTATCGATAAATTTTTTGTAGAACATTAATTTGATCATATATTATTTATTTTAATATTTTTAAAACCATTTATTTGAGATTTTCCTTAATAAAACAATTACTACATCATTTTTTGTATAATCATTTAATATAATTATTATTTGCAGTAAAATTAAAAATAAAATACTATGATGATTATAAATCTAATATCTTTCAAAATAATACATTTACTCTAATTTATTATCTTAAAATCACAACATTTAAATTGTTATATTTATTAAATTATGAATGTGACAACTTTAACATCATTTAAAATAAAATAATATAAATTTCATACTCGCTTTTATAAAGCTCAAAATTGTCAAAAATTAGACAATTGGATGGTTAGGGTTTAGATATGTACTACCATTATGTTTTTTCATGTTTTTGGGACTTTTAATGGGTATTATTATTTTAATAAAAACTATATTATTGATTTTTCTCTAAACAAAATATTTCGACATCATTAATGTATAGGCTATTAAGGTAATTAAATATCACTTAAAGATTACAAATAAATTACCATAACAAAGAAAAAAAATTTATATTCCAAATTATTATTTATAATTGAATTTATTTTATGTATAACCTTATATTAAAAATACTTTAATTATTCAAGTTTGAGTGAGACATATTTCACTTTCTTTAAAATAAAATAAATAAATGGTCTTAATCACATCCAAGTGGGTTTAAATGGATTATATTTCGACCCCAATATTCCATAGGACGAAATATAATCATCCAATTATATTAATAAAAGTGTTAGGGTGATTTTATAATATTATATTTACCCTTAATTACCCGATTTACTTTTAACTATGGTAAATAAAATTTTCCGTAGTTATTATTCATAGTTCCCAAAAAAAGTATCATATTAACATAATTTGTACATAATGATTCCAAATATGGAATCCATTTTTCAAAATTCAATTCACAGAAGTTGTAGAAATTAATTTAAACTTAATCCCATTGCTAAGAAAACGAGTTTTAAAAGTTACAACATTGCAAAAGATTGAAATGATTTTACCTATGAATTCAATATAAAATCAATGATAATGACATAAATTATATTAAATGGTCAAAATAAATTCTATTTATACTTTAAAACCATTCAATTTTATAATTTAGTCATATAAATTATTACGATGAAAATAGTTGTTTTTAATTAAAATATAGCGTGTTTTTACTATTCATTAAAATATGAAAGTTATCAGAATAATATGAAAATTTTATCTCAAGTAAATTTTTATATCCTGATTTGAAAGATGAATTTTATTTTGTCAAATTTAACTTATAAACATGTCAAAAACTAGATTTAAATTGGGCGTGCCATCAAAAGACGGCAAAACTACATTTTTTGAAAAACAGTTATTTTACCTGAAAACTTTATTTTGTTCTCATACCATGTTCTAGATTATGTGTAAGATGGATAATAATGTTATAAAATTCAAAATTTTGTTAATAATATTCATAATGAATAGTTTATAACAATATTATAACAATATATCCTTGTTTAGTGAAACCCGGTATTGCGTACAACACACGCTATTGAGGAAGGTCACTCTTCTGTGAAACACAAGACAAGAATAGTGTTGTGTATACTACAAGATAATATAGTGTTGTTTATAGTGCATGTTACTTTTGGTGAAGTGTACAACACAAGATGTCAAAGAAATTAAAAAATATATTTCTCATAAAATCTCGGGGTGTTACATTCTACCCCCCTTAAAATGAATTTCACCGAAGAAATTTATCTGGGTTATAAATAATTTACTACTTGAAAGTTTCTTTCATTAAAATGAACATCGTAAAAAGGAATACTTAAACTTAATTTTAAAAAGTAAAGTAATAAATGTAATGGTTACCCAAATTGACTCATCATTGGGTTTCCACATAAGAGAACGTAGGTGAAAATATGGATTTGGAAGAGAAATCTAGCCATCATGTTCTGATGGAGAGTGGTAGAGAACATGGCTATGAATAATCCAACAATCACACAACCATAAATTTCTGATGATCTAAGGTACCATCTGATTCATCAGGTATGAGGGTACTATGAAAACATTTTTGTTTTTCAAGATCATTTCCCTAATGGTGAAGAATTTTAATTAGAAGAAATAATTACTTGATTTTGGTAGAATCTCACTGTTGTTTGTGCCTTGAACAGTTTTCACTTCATCTCTTAGAGAAATGAAGTTCAATTGGTCTTCCGTGAAGTGTTAGCAGATCATGTGATAGAATGATAGGTCATTCCATCTATCTCAAACATATTGTTAGCAAACGTTATATATATAATTCCATCTTACGGTGAGATTAATCATATATGGTTCCAAAAATGGACTTATACTTCATCTATCATACCTCTTAAAAAATAAAACTAGTTTCTACTAACGAGGGACTTATTGTAGGCCAGTGGTAGTTGATAAAGGCCTGTCTCACTTCGGTTGTGGGTTCGATTCTCGCAACCTGGTCCGGCGTGACGGGTTGTCTCCCGTCCTTCAGGTTGTCCTTTTTCTAAGACTACACTATTATAAAATTCCAGAAATAATATCGAAAAAAAGTTTCAGCCTTAAACAATACTATCTGATTTCCAATATAATCCATTCCAATCTTTAGGCTTATCCAATATAGATTTTTCCAATCTCATTGTATAAAGAAAATGATTACATGAATGGTCAGATAATAATCATGTGAATACCATCATTTATCCCCTATATATCATAAGATATATCTTGTTGGTCACATTCCAAACATGTGAATACCTTAATCATGTATTCTCTTGAAACATGAATTACCATAGAATCATTGTGAAAACATGAAAATTGTCAAAAGTCAACTCTTTCCACATACCAATATCCTAAAATTTCTATATATACTCAAACCATGATATCACTTTGTCCTTATATCCATCATGAACTAATGGATAAAATCATACATATTATTTTTTCCTTATCCATTCATTATGCACATTTCATCTACTTTCCAAAAATATTTCAATCACTTTTCAAGGTTACCGGTACCATAAAATTAATGAAAACCACAATAGACCAATACATAAATATTCCAATATTCAATGATACTAAAACAATATTTAAGAATCCCATTACATAAACACTTTATCATTCCACTTTATCGTTGTCATATTCAACATCGCCAATAGTGATCGCATGTGACATCCCTTTGTCCTTTTCCTTATGTGGTTGTTGATGTCGATCCTAATTAACCCCTGGATTAGGGAATTGATTAGCATAATGCCCCATTTCCTTATACTTGTATCATTAAAGTGTTGGTGGTGCATTCTCTGCAGTCTTTTCTTTATTCACATCATTAGCAACCCTTTTTCCATTACTTCGACACTCAGCTACCTGATGACCTTCTTTTCCACCCTTAAAAACATTTCTTACCCCCTTTAAGACAATCTCCACCATTCCTCTTTCCACATTTTCAACATAAAAAACTTTCGTCTTCTTTTCACCAAAGTTTTGAGATTTTTCCTTGACCTCCATCATTCATTTCTTGTCGAAACCATGAGATGTATTTTTAACACCAACTTCCATTTCTACCTTGATAGCACAAAGCACAATTTCATCATAGCTACTGAAGTCTCTTATATCTAATGCCTTTCGAAGACTTGGTCTTAAGCCACTGAAGAATCGATCAACTTTGCTTTCTGGTTGGATGATGAATCCAGATACATACCTTGCAAGCCATGTAAAGTTCGCCTCGTATATACCAACATATTCCTCATCCTTTTTCTTAGTCTCAAGGAACTCCTTTTCCATCTTTGTTCGATGAATATGAGGGAAGTACTTATAGAAAAATATATTCTTGAAGTCATCCCAATCCATGGATTCAATTTCATCTTGGGGCCTCATATTCGTAATTAGAGTCCACCACAGGTCTGCTTCACCTTCTAAATGGTAAATAGCCAGAGTGACTTTTTCATGTTCCTAATAGCGATGTATGGAAAATATCTTTTCAATTGTGCTAATCCATTGTTCAGCAACAAGTGGATCAGAATACCCACTGAAAGAAGGTGGATGTTGCCTAATGAAGGACTCAATAGAATATTGTTCCCTTCTCTACTCATTTGGAAGTCCACAATAATTCATAGCTTGTGTAAGTATAGTAATAATATTTTAAACTCCATCTCCCATAACATTGGTTTGTTTAGGAGGGCAATAATTTCATTGTCCATTACATTGATCAACACGGTTCCTTCAGGTTCCCGCCATCGCCTAAAACCCAAAAGTAATTGCATGAGAGGAAAAATAATGATAGGAAAACAACATAATAAAGGGGGATTACCTTCAATATATAACATCTTAGGTTTAATTCTATGATCGTTACCGTAATTCTAGGACTATAACCTATACTTATACTTAGACTATAACCTATACTTATACTTAACATTAAAGACATCCCTATACATACCTTAGAAATATCTCTAGGGATTTCACTAAAGTTTTCACATCCTAGTTTCCAAAGGTTAACTAACCCTTCGCTCTGATACCAACTATAAAGACCCAAAGCTTGATGTACATGGACATTACATTACTTGTGCGGAATACTTAATACATAACAAAAACAGACGCCCAAAGACCGTGTTAGTATAGTGTCTTTGGAAACTCATAACATAATCTTCTAATCAAGGTGAAAGTCCTTCAATATCTCCCAAAAATATCTTCCACTTTTGTTTTCTTACCTAAAACCATTATTTATATCCTGAGGAAAAGAAAACTTAAAAAGGGCGAGATCAAATTCTCAATAAGAGTAAACATGGAAAACATAAAAACAATCCATAAACATTTGAATGTAAAAACATGAACATAAAACATCAAAATCTTGATCAATGACATAAATCTTGGCAGTGCATAAGGAATAATTCATAAATGAACATTAATCATGATAAAATGGCATGGGGATAAAACATGGAACTGTGGAAAACCATTAAGCACATGATATTATTTCCATAGTAGCCAAGGCATTGCTGCCAAGACCATCATAGTGGACAAAGTCCCTTACTGAACCGGGTTTACATGACGTTCTATCCCTATATTACTAAACCAGATTTACTTTTCGATTCATCCATGTCTATCTCATTAGATATAAATCTTTACCCAATGAATTGGATGTAGATATATGTCCCACCCATCTCATAATGAAATCATTCTTACATGTACCACAACATAAACATAAATCATTCAGCATAACCCAAAGAATAAAATGGGTTTCATAAACATCATCCCATCATAACATAATCCATATAAAACAAATGGATATAATTTCATCATAAGAAAATTGAAACCATGTAAATCATAGAGACATTATACTTAAAATATACACATAAGAAATAATTTCATCTTAGATGGAAAATGGTTTTGATAAAACACATGATATGAATTATTGAGGAAAATATCATTTATTCTTCAAAATCATTTTCTTTTCAAAATATTCCATGAAAATTAAAAAAAATTATTTTGTTGAAAATAGTCATGAAATCTTGTAGAGTATGCTTCATGAAAATAAGGTGTTATGAAACCGTAAAAATCTATTCATTCCATATAAGTTAAAAAACATTCTCCTCATACTTTTAACGGAAAAGTCAAAAATTACCAAGTATAACAGAAAGTAAACGTAAAAGAGGGGTAATAATGACTTTAAACATACATTGAATAATATTAAACACTTTATGGAAAACATTTTTATAGATATGGATTAAAAATATAACCCTAGTAAATAATTACTTATAATCAATCTCGGATAAAAATGAGATTGCAAAATTATCTCTTACCTTATGTCCAATTTCTTCCTTATGTGTCTGAGACATATGTATAGTGGAATTAAAAATATTATAAACATTTAACATAACCATAATAATATTTATGATATCATATATGATTAACTTATGACTTTATATTATCAGTTTATTTGTCATTTCCATGATAAAGAAGTGTTATGAGTAAAATCATTTCATTTATCGTCTGTGTTTTGACTTGTAATTATTCATATGATTACTTAGATCATGATTACTTAATTAAATAATGTAAAACATAATTTATATATAATATATATTCAGAATATACATATATACAATATATTGATATATGGAAAGAAATACACTGTTCAAGGAGACGGTAGGTCGTACGTACGCTTGAACGTTGTTTTCATTTCCTTATAAAATTGAATGGAAGTAAGTAAATAAAAAATACATAAATCCAGTATCATTAATATTTCATATATTTAATTATTATTTATTATATATATAATTTATAATCATTCTTGAATGGTTAACTTGAAGAATGAATCTCATCGCGTCGTGGAGATGGTAATCCGTACGTACGCACGAGTGATAATATCGTTCCCATAATTATTGAATGGAATTAGAGTGGATGATATAAAATCTCAGAATTACTATAATGTTATAATAACCATATATAGTTATTATTTACACTATTATACCCACCCAAGTTAGCTGGTGGTGGAAAAACAGATTACACCACGGCGTTGAGAAGATATTCTTTACGTACGCACGCGCGGTGATTTCGTTTTCCATGTGATGGATAGAAGTTGAAATAGGGTTGGTTCATCTTTATAATAACATATTTTTATTTGAGTGATACTTATATAATTACTTTATTATTAAACAACAAAAGAATATGAAGTAGAAGGGGAAACGAATTTGAAAGAATCGTTAAAGGATATTACCTCTTCTTCGACGCGCCTCTTCTAAACCTCCTCTTAGGGCACTACTGTTGGTATTTGAAGAAGACCAGGACCTCTAGTACGTTTATTGTGAAGTGTAGAATAGAAATGGGAAAGGTTTGGCTGAGATATATGGCTCAATGTGGTGTGATGTGGAGAGGGAGGAGGTTCCCTTTTATAAGAGAGGAGAGGGGCACATTTGGAAACCTCTAAAATATTAATTTATAATAAACTCAAACAACACATTCAAACCTCCAAAAATGACTCAAATAAAAATATTAGACAAGATAGGGTTGTAATATCATCAACCAATAATATTTATACATGTTGGTGATTTATTTTAAACCTTATCAAATTTATTTATTCTTATTTAATCTATTTAATTTTATTTGTGGTAATAATATCCAAAATTTTAAATTGTTATAAATAATTACTTATGTGTTTTCAATTGTCCATAATTTGATAATTTATGAAATTTAAGACTTTATAAATTTAAATTTATAATTTTTAAATATTTTTTTGATTTTGAAACAATTTTATAACATGTTACTTTTATAAAATAACAATAGTGACAATTTTTACACTGTTCATTTATTTGAATTAAAATAAAATAAACACAAAAGATATATTCGAACCAAAATATTAAATAGAATCCTAACATGTCATATTAATCTAGAAATTTTTTGAATAACATTAATTTTTTTTATATTTTTTTTTTTAAGAATATTAAAACCATTTATTTGTTATTTCCCTTAATAAGATAATTACTAAATTATTTTTGTATAATTATTTAATATACTTATTAGTTGCATAAAAATTAAAAATAAAATACTATGATGATGATAAATATAATATATTTCAAAATAATACTTTTAATCTAATTTATAATCTTAAAATGACAACATGTAAATTGTTATATTTATTAAATTATGACGGTGAAAACTTGGCATCATTTAAAATAAAATAATATAAATGTCAGAATTGCTTTTATAAAGATCTAAATTGTCAAAAATTATACCATTGTATGGTTATGGTTTAGATATATACTAAAAAAAGTTTTGTTCAGGTTTTTGGGACTTTTAATCGGTACTATTATTTTAATAAAAACTATATTATTGATTTTTTCACTAAACAAATAATTTATGCATCATTAATGTATAATCTGTTAAGGTAATTAAATAACTCTTAAAAATTACAAATAAATTAACATAAAAAATAAAAACATTTTATATTTAAAATGAGTTTTTATAATGGAATTTATATGCTGTATAACCTTATATTAAAAAGACTTTAATTATTAAAGTATGAGTGAGACATATTTCACTTTCTTTAAAATAAAATAAATTAAAGGTCTTAATCACGTTCAAAAGGGTTATAATGGATTCCATTTTGTCCCAAATATTCCTTAGGACGAAATATAATTATCTAATTATATTAAGACAATTGTTATGGTAATTTTATAATATTACATTTACCCTTAATTACCAGATTTACCTTTAACTATGGTAAATAAAATTTACCGTAGTTACTATTCATAGATTCCTAAAATAAAAAGTAGCCTATTAGCATAATTTGGACCTACGGATTCCAAATATGGAATATATTTTTCCAAATTAAATTCACAGAAGATGCAGAAGTTAATTTAAATTAATCACGTTGTTAAGAAAAAAGAGTTTTAAAAGTTATAACATTGCAAAAGATTGAAATGATTTTACCTATGAATTCAATGTAAAATCAATGATAATGACATAACTTATATTAAATGGTAAAAATATATTCTATTTATACTTTAAAACCATTCAATATTATAATTTAACTAGATAAATTATTATGATGAAAAATGTTTTTTTAATTAAAATATAGCTTGTTTTTAATATTCATTAAAATATGAATGTTGTCAATATAATATGAAAAATTTATCCAATGTAAATTTTTGTATTATGATTCCGAATAAGAATTTTATTTTGTCAAATTGAACTTATAAGCATGTCAAAAAACTAGATTTAAAGTGGGTGCACCATCAAAAGGCAGAAAAACTGCATTTTTTGAAAAATACTTATTTTACCCGAATTTTTTTTTTGTTCTCATACCATGTTCTAGAATATGTGTAAGATGAATAATAATGTTATAAAAATAAAAATTTGGTAAATACTTATCATAACGGCTAGTTCCTAATAATATTATAACAATATATCATTGTTCATTGAAACTCGGTATTGTGTATAACTCACGCTGTCGAGAAAGGTCGCTCTTGCGTGCAACACAAGCCAAAAATAGTGTTGCGTATACTACAAGCTAATAAGGTGTTGCGTATAGTGAAAGTTACTCTTGGTTAAGCTTACAACACAAGATTTCAATGAAATTAAAAAGAATCTTTCTCATAAAATATTGGGGTGTTGCATAAACATTTCCCCTGTTAATGAAACCCGCATGGAGAGGCTCATTCCTCACCATTGCACACATTTGAGGGAGAACTGATTTAAAATATGCAATGCATATATCATCTCCAATGAGAGATAATTGAGGGACACACACCTCACCACATCCCAAGAATCGAGGTAGTACTAGCTCTTAAACTATCCTAGTGAAACCTCTACCACTCCTATATAGAGTGTCCTGAACCGCATCCCATTACGGGATAATTAAATCCAAACCATGTATCTCTTGTATCTATTAGAGGGTCCAACTCCTCATAATTTTAATCAATAGAAAAGGGATCTCTTACTCTATTGGAGGACCTACTCCCTAGAGCTACTCGGAGATGGGGGAGTTCAAATCTGTATTTGAGGACCCACACCCTCAAATGACAAGGGAGTAACACTCAGATAATGGAGTACCTTACCCCTGATACGATTAGGGAGTATAACCCCATGCATAGAGAACGCAATCGCTAACTCAGTTGGGGATTAATAATTTATGGCTATAAGACCCGCACCACGTAATGATAGGGGAGTGCTATTATACCAGCCCGATTACTATGGGGGACATGTTCCCTAACATGATAGAGAAGTACTGACCCTGATCTAGAGACTCAATCCCTATAATGAGAGGTGAGTACAAACTCAACTGAAACAACACATATGTAGGACTTCCACCATAGAATGAAAGGGTAGTACCGAATCCTAGGATAGAGGACCCCTACCCTAGTATATTATTGGAGTACCAACTCTATCTATATATCATATATGGAGGAACCATTCCATGGTCTTATAGAGTAGTACCATCTACACATATAAAAGACCATAACTCTGGTCGAATATTAGAGTATCTACTGAACCATCCAATGAGTATAGAGGGCCCGTGCCCTGACACGGAAGGGGAACATTATCCTACTTTTCTAACATCATAGGGAACATACACCATTGTTCATTTGGGGAGTGACTAATCTAGAGGAAACAAAAAAATGTAACAAACTGGTTCCCGTGAAATGGGGAGTCTAACACCATAGGGAATATACCAGCCAACCATGTATCTTACACACCATGTATCCTATACAACATGGTGTGTTTGGGATAAAATACCACCTCCCTATGTGCTTTTTCCATGTTCATGTATTAGTCCCCGTGTCTGTGTAGTTTGACCATTTTTTGGTACATGACCATTTGTTCTAAGATGCCTATCCAATGCCATGTCCCATGGTAAAATGATTTTGGGTCACTACACTATGTGTAATCTTGGAACACATCGTGTAGTCCCCAAAGTTCATATTACCTTAATAGAAAGGTATATATCACATGTTTATTTGGACTAAATGTTGTGGTAACAATAATTCTAGTCACGTAGATCCTAAAAACCAAACAAACTTCCCCAGTTTAACCCAAAACCAATAGACCTACCTGGTGGGGATCAATAAAAAATGTTAAAGGGGTCCATAAACATAGAACAATCCATAATGATTGTATATCAGGACCCAAACTCAAATTTCCTTCCATGATGGATAAAATAAGAATATTTGGATGAATAAAAATGCCCAGATCATTATTTTCCTTGATCTGATGATGATTTGTGTTAGAAACATAGATTGAAAACACCTAGCTTCTTCAATTTGGCATTGGTTCATCATCACCAAAAGGGAGAAGAGGAGGGGAAAATATACCCTTTAGTTTGATTCCACAAAACATAATAAAGGGATGGGATATATTTCATTAAGTTTAAATTAATTAATTAAACATTCATTTAATTATTCATTCCACTATAAGGCTACCCGCCAACCCACCACCTATCAAACCTCCCAATGGGGACAACATTAGTTTTCTCCTCAGGTAAACATGAAGTCATGGACTCAACCATGGTCTCAGAAATCATATATGAGACTCCATATATATATTATTATCTTTTTTGTAGTGAAATTATATGTGTGTTCCAAAATATATTTAATATTTTTAAAATCACCACACCAAGGATCCTCGGCCCCAGCTTCCTGCATCGACTCAGCTCCTGATTTCAAAAATATTATAATGAATATTACAAATTCTTAAGGGTAAAACCCCAATTTATTAGATTCTCCCCACCTTAGGTCTTTTCATCCATTAAAATTGAAATCCAAATAAGAGGGGAATTAAATAATTTCTCAACGGGACTCCCATGTTAGCGAGCTCAATAAGGATCTCTTTACTACTTACAAGAACGCACTCAGAGGAACCACCAAGGAAAAACCACTCTTATTTCCAGATTCTACAAAACTAACTGACTGACTGAAAGTAATCATTTTTATTGATTTTGAGAGATCACAATACATGGGATGAACAAACATCATCATGGAGGTCCAAATTAATGTAAACCCAATGAATCATTGACAAAAAACTTCTTCCCCTCACTAGGAAATGAACCCAAGTTAATAAAGGAAACTGTACTGTGATTAGAAGTATCCATTGACACCAGAGAATCCGTTACTGTATTTCCCTCCCACCATGTATGCGATATCACCATGTGGTTCCCCATGAAAACATTGCATCTCATGACTGTATAAACTATATTAAAATGAATTCCTCCCATGTCCAATAAGGCTCTATACAGAAGAAGGGAGTTAGTCTCCACCACCGTCAACCGAATCTGATTTCTGGAACACATGTCCAAACCCTTCGCTAAAGCCAGGGCCTCCGCCTGATGAGCATTGCCTTCCCTAAACGAAGCAGTGAACGCCGCACACACTGACCAAGCTTGATCTCTCACAACACCACCCCTATGAATTTCTCCCCCGCGGAACGACCCATATAAATTTACTTTGATACCTTGGCTCGGAGGACACCACTGTACCCAAAATCCCTGCCCTGAACCGTTCTCCTGGTCATCGATAGAAATAGATGGGACCACAACATTCACCGAAGGTGCCGAATGACAATCCGTGGATAGACGAAGTAGACCCATGATATTGTTTTTCATTTTGAAAAGAATGCAGGCCAGAGATCCTAAAGAATTATTGTGTCGACCCTCGTTCTGGGCCTTCCAGATTGTCCATCACCCGGCACCTAACATGATCGATCTGGCCTTCCTCTCCACCCCTTGATTTCTAGCTCCACTAAACCAAGCATGTAGAAAGTTAGTAGGATATCCTTCATACCCATTCCACCCAAATAAATCCCCATAGGCCTCTCAAATCCTTCTGGCCCATTCACTATCATAGAAATGATGTCCTACTAATTATTGGTTGAAATACCTGTAGCACCAACACCTTGAAGCCATATTAACACCCATTTTATGAAGGTTGTCATCGGTTGGAAAAGCCTTGTTCCGCACATGCCATAATAGAAAGTAATATTTCGAGGGGATATATTTTCACCATAGAGACTCCCCCAATGGATTATAATTCACTGTGTTCCTCGACACATGATCAAAATTCTTAATGGAGAAAGCACCCGACGAAGATCACGTGAAGACCAGCCTGTCAACCTCATCGTTAGCAACAATAGTGCTGAAAAAATCCCTTCGAATCACATCAAAGATATCCTGAATGAAATATGGTTGGTTACTAGCCTCTTTGAAAGATAAGTCTGGGGTAGGACACGGGAACCACAGCCTACCCACTCCCCAATCCTTCTGCCAAAAGTTGATGTTCCCCCTACCCACAATCTTCCCGAGAGTGATGATGCATGATTTAAAAATGCGGGAGTTTCAAATTCCATATCATATATGGTCACCTTCTTTGAGTTTTCACATTCAGACCATATACATCCTACATGATTTTCCCCATAGTGATCGGCCTTCCATAGCCTTCCATTCTAACTTAGCATGGAGCCCATGCATGGTACTAGAGAAATTTCTCATATTAATACCCCCTTCAGATAGAGATCTTGCTAACCGTTTCCCTGAAGCCCAATGGTATATGCCTTCCATCTAACCATCCCAAATGAAGGAAACCATAATCCTTTCAGAATTGGAAATTACACTTTTTGTAACCTTCAGAGTAGAAATAATATTCATAGTGATGGAAACAAGAGCGATGTTGACTAGACTGATACGAACTCTAAAAGAAAGAAATATATTCTTTCAGTTCTGGAGACACCCTATAATTTTTCTTATAATCTTATCAAAATGATTCACCCTCAGGGAAGAAGGACTAAATGGAGCTTCGAGGTATTCCATGGGAAAAGAGCCCCTTCCCATGCTCAAGATGGCTCTCAAAAGCCTCTCCCTCCTCATAGAGGTCCTCCTTGAAGCAAAGAAGAGACTTTTTTCCTTGTTCACCAGCTGCCCACTCCACTTGAAATATTCCTTTACAATTCCCTTGAGACCCCTCACAGATCTTCTACTACCATTGATAAAAAGAATAGTTTCATCCACGAACATCAAGTGAGAAATTACCCTTGTGGCATACCTGTTGTGATATGGAAGGATTTTACCTGAGCTGATTCCCTAATTAATGTAGCAGATGAAATAATTTTGTGCAAGAATTAAAAGAGTAGGGGGTAGAAGATCCCCATGAATGAGACCAAGGAATGCCTTGAAAAATCCAAAATTCTTTCCCATGAATGAAGTAGAAATCCATGTTGAGCTAAATCAATATAAATGAAGATCGATAGTCTAGTTGGAGAACCCCATGAAAGACAAGACTCTTAGAACAAAACCCCATTCCATCCTATCATACGCCTTGCTCGTATCCAATTTAACCTCCTAATTTCCCCCGAATGATTTTTTTGATGGCATTAACCATTTCTTGGACTAGACCAATCGCGCCCTGAATTGACCACCCTTTTATTAAACCATGATATTCTGGATTCATCCATTCATCCAGGTGGATGGACAATCTATTATTAAGAATGCTAGATAAGATCTTGTACGGTAAGTTGCACATACTAATGGGTCTATATTTATCAATGGATTGAGGATTACTCACTATTTGGATCAGAATCATTTTGGTAGCACAAGCAATAAGTGGCAAATCCCCTCCCAGGAAGAAATCCTGAACCGCACGTACAAGGTCCCCTTTAATAATCTCCCAAGAAGCCCTGTAAAAAGACCCATGGAACCCATCGTTTCCTACTATACTACCCATGTTCAAGGTCCAGGCCGCTTTATGCACTTCATCCTCATCAAGAATTCTTCTCAAGCCAGCATCAATGACCTCTGAAACACTGCTAGAAATGCCCTCCAAAATCTCAGCATTACCACTCAGGTACCCCCACTACCATGGAAGGATTAGGAGAAGCCATTAAAGATTGAATATCATCATTAACCATTGCCCCAACTTCATCCCGATCTGTGGAAAAGGATCCATCCTCCCTACGGATATTGGGCCTCTGAACACGCTGGTGTTACTTAACACATGCATGGAAGTACCCTATATTCCAGTCCCCCTCCTGAATCCATCTTACCCGTGCTTTTTCTCTAGCCACCCTTTCCTGTTTAAGCAGACTATCAGATAGAGTATTTTTTCCTTCTCAGCTTAGAAAAAATGGAGTCATCCCATTCATGATCCAAACTTTTCTCCAGATGATCCACCTCCTCACTGATCTCAGAAAAATCATGATCACGTTCCGAGATAGTTCTTCTCCTGCCGTGAAAAATATTTATAACCTGCCTAAGCTTATTGTGAAAAGTAGTCCAACGATTCCCTCTGTGTTGCGAGTCCCAAGCTTCCCTGACACCTCTAACAAACCCAGTTCCTACACCCAAGATTTGGAAAACATATCATGCTCATCCCGTGACACGCCTGCACCAAAGGAAATGCATAGCGCGGAATGATCAGACAAACTCTGAGTCAAGTGAGCGACTTTGGAGTCCAGGAACATAGATAATGCAGCATTGTTCAACAGACATTGGTCAAGATAACAGTATGAGCACCTCCCACCTCGTTGATTATTAAACCAGGTAAAAAAACTTCCCTCATAACCCGCATCCAACAAGCCACTTCGTGCCATGAATGAAATGAAAGAATGACTTGCATTCCTATGGAAAGCTCCACCCCTTTCTTCTTTTTTGTAATAGCAACGATATTGAAATCACCACAAATGATCCCGAGAGTCGCATCAGGATTGAAGCCCTCTAGATCACTCCATAAAGACTCCATGTCTTGAGCATTACACTTGGTGTAGATAAAGGAGAAGAAAAACTCTTGGAGACCCACATTAATCTTAGTGTTAAGAGACCGATCCATTGTACTCAGTAGATCAACACTGATATGATCTTTCCAGAAGATCCATATGTGTGAATTTGGAGGATCCCCATGAACAAAACCACATACTTTAAGCCTCTGAGCATAGTCAGATATTTTTCTGGAATCTTTTTTAGGTTCCATGAAATAATCCAGGGAGACTTGGTTATTACATAACTCATTGAAAATAAAATCAGACTTGACCCTGGCTCCAAAGCCTCGTCCATTCCATATTATGACTTTAAGCATTGACACGCACCCATCTGGAATTGGACCAAGACTCATGTCTCGTTCCATGAAGAGAAGATATTTCACATACAAGCTCATCAACTCTAGATTTTGACCAGGTTATAACACCCATTTGCACCTGCAAGGAGGATGCCGCAGGAGATAACACACCGCTGGATAGCACCCTGCAAGAGACCTCTAGAGAGAAACATAGGCCTAGAATCTTGATCTGATCCAAAGGAGATGCGGAAGCACCTGGATGGAATGGGGATATAAGCATTGATAGCTAGAATGGAGGGGAAGACACCACTAGGCCGTGCGAAAGAGAGGACACCACAGAGCAGGGATCCAAGAATACGAGGGGAAACCCCCTAGATAGAGGGGACTGAAAATCATTCTGGTCACTCGAGCAAGATTCTACCTCTGAGATTTCAGAAATTAAATTTCGTGTGGGTACCCAGTTATCCCCAACTAGATCCTTAAGGCGACGAGATCTTCTGATTCTCATCTCTGAGGGATATAGATCTACCACTGAAAATTGTACAAAATTTTCCTTTCCCATAAAATCACTAACTGGAACCAAATCATGAATGTAAGAAGAACTTCCCTCCCCTACCTGATTAGAAGAGAAAGCCACGGATGACAATTCATAGTGAAAAAGAGCCTTACCACTACCGCAAGCCTTGTCATCAAGCCCTTTAGAAGAGGCCCGATCAGAAGACCTTTAATTCGCCTAGATATCAATGCCCTTCAAGCATGCTTTCCGACAGACCTATAGAGAATGGCCTAAAATATGGAAAGAAATAAAAAACATGGGGAAAACGGGATAGATCATAGGTTGGTTCCTATTAGACAGCCCTTCAATACGTAACACCAGAGGATCCTGTAACAGAATAGAGAGATCCATCTCAACACACAACTGAGCAACAGAAGCCTCCGCCAAACAAAGAGTGTGATCATCCGCGCATAGGAAGCAACCCAAAGAGTCCCCAATGACCATAAGAAAAGATTAATTCATGAGAGGTAGGGGTAACCTAGGAAGAGAAATCTAGACCACCGTGAAAGAGAACTCTATTCCATAATGAAAATCCATTGACCAACGCGAGAGGGAGAACCTCTAACGCCCCATAGACCAAGGTCTTTTGCACCAGGCTGTGACAAAATCCACTCTTGATGCTAAGAAGATTCATAATGATTTCCAATCCAAAATTGTCACTGAAGCCAGCCGATCTAAGTTCCAACGCCTGACGCAATCTTAAAAAAATACCAGAGGAGGCTTATCCGCAACGAAACGAGCAACCAAAGTCCACTGAAGATCCAAAGCCGCCTCCGCAAAAGACACCACAGAAACCTCGATCATGGAGGATCCTTTTTCCAAGAAAGAAGACACAACCTCCGGGCCCGAAAATGCACCACTCTGAGGAAGAACTACACCCATAGGATGCTTCTAAAAAAGCGCTTCCTTGAAGGAGAGACCAGGAGGACGAGGCAAGACCTCACCAGTCGCTGGAGGGCCAGGCACCACGACCCCATGGGACGCCGGAGCATCGGGCAGGAGAGAATTTGAAAAATCCATCTCTAAAACACCAACATCATGAAACAAACATTCACATGTCTCCTTAGATGCATTAGCTGGGAAATCACAATGACTCATCTACATTCATAGGGTCTAGCGGCTCATCGTCTCACTAAACTGATGAAAATGCTGATGAAATTCCACAATTCACATCCACCCATTGATGAAAGGTAAAAAAGCATCCTCAATCGTTTGTCATTAATGTTTTACAATGATCATTCAAGGGTAATCACGAATGAATCAGGGTTTCTGAAAAGAAAACATTGGGTCCTACCAGGCCTTTCATCTAAAAAGCTCCAACTGTTATAGAGCTCACCAAAACAGAAACACTGTCACACCCACTAGTGGCATACCAGCTGAGTATGTATTGTATTAAACTAATCCACACAGTGGAAACATCATAGGGACTAACTCTTCCACTAAGTAATGATTCTAGGAAAGGATCTCCTTCATACATGGAGAATAAGATAAAATAAGTCATACAAAGAAACTCAACTGGTAAGGCGAGGACCTGCTCTGACACTTCATCAAACAACCTCGCCCTAAACATTCAATTATTAGAAACTCATTCATCTCAAATTGATATTATCTGATTTGGGTGGTACCGAATCTCTTTCATGGTTTTGGACATTTAACAAAAATGCATCTCAATGGGGAAATGGTCCATCTTCATCATGAGTCCAATGATTTGTAAAACTATGACACTCCCACCCCAAACATTTCTTGTACAAGGATGACACCAAACATACGAGGCTTCCAATGAAAAAATTTCTTCCTAAATGTGCAATCAATCAAACAGGGACCTCTATCACAACTACTAGCAAGGTGTTCTACCAATTCCCTACACCACCCTGGTTGAACCTTGAGGAAAAAGAAAAAAGAAAAGGAGTACCATAGTATAGTGTATACTAATTACTACCACATAAATTAGAAATGACATAGATCATATCTCTATTAATCCTCAAATATTCTGGGTCCAGCGACTCTATTTCTTGTAGTTGTCTATTCTCACATTCTCTAGTTCCCTAAGCCAGGAGCATACCACCTGGGGTGGTGGTGGAAACACCCCAAATAGTTTTCCACCTCATATTACTTTACTAGTTCGTTTGCCTAATCTTCTACCTTGATGAACTCCTATATCAAAAAAATATCTCTACCCAGGTGGACTGTCTGTTGTCTCCCTCTCAACAACATGGTGGGTTAGAAAATATCTACTGTGATTTCCCCTCCTTTTTCAAGCATTACACCTCCTCTCCTACCGTTTAACTAACCCTCATTGTCGCTAATGTTCTTTTAGACCATGTTATTGAGTCTAAGAATGGGTATGCCTCCTCTGTTGTGACCCTTTCACCTTCCATCTTTATGTTGTTGTAGAAGCCTCAGCATTGTGACCACCATTGGGGGTCACATATTCCTATTCATTATCTAGGAAAATATACACCACCAAAGCTCACTCCAACAATCCATCATAGGTGGGAATGCGTATTAGAATCATAGATTCTCTGATCTAATGGTTTCATCACTTCTTAGTGGTGCTTGATCAAAAAATAAATCCTGAAGAATATCCACAGAGTATCACAAGAGGCCAGTGAACCTCACTAAAATTTAATGAATAGTCATGCTACCATTTAAATTATGTAGAAGCTTCTGGATATGCACTATTCTCAATGTGGATGGGTAAAAATCTTCTACGAAGAGTTAATCAAACTCCTCCAAAGTGATCGTTGCCTCATCGTGATTCAATGTCACTAAACTCCAACATCGCCCATCCAAACCTTATATAAGGATTTCCACTAGGACCAACATATTTTCAGGAGGTCTCCTTACTAGATAGAAAAAATGAGTGACTGCCTTGAGACAATCATCTCCTGCTGGGGGGTGGGGTCTAGATCACTACGATTACATATCTATTACTACTTCTGGAGCTCGTGTAGCACACTCAATATATGTGAATCCTCGACCTAAACTTCTTGCGCAACTAGTTTCACAACATGTATTGGAAGAAATAGTGAACCTCTTATAGGTAATGCCTTAGAACCAGTAACCTATATTGAAGCCCCGTCACTAAGAGGATCGTCATCACAATCATGAAATGGAATCTTTTATGAATATCATCAGGGAGGAATCTTGAAATAGAATCAAGATGCACCACGGTCAAAGAGTATATATGGTGATCTGACTCAAAAAGGATTGGAAAAACCAAAACCCAGTCTTATTTGAGGCATGTACCATTTATTTTCTTTGTGACCAGTGTCCTAAGATACAATTTTGAAAAGCAGGCTATCAGAATCATGGTGAATTCATACATCTTCACTCACACCAATACTAGAACCTCTTGTCTGAGATCCAAACTCAAAACATCCTAAAATTGTCACTATGCAACACAATCCAAGCTCATAACACATTGTTCTAAATGAGGAACTGTGCTCTTATACCAATCTGTCACAACCCACCCTGATAAAGTATGGTTTATAACACCCCAAGCCTACTTCCAATAGGCTAGGGTCTGGTGACCAGCATCAAGTAGGAATATCACATATATTTGATGCATTTTATTAATGTACCTCTATTCATGAACAAAAAAACACATCGATGTAATATTGGAGATATATAAAAAGATGTAAAATAAAGATGCATGAATACATTTGAAACACACTAAGGTTTTTTAAAAATATATTGAAATGCATGAATCTTTTTTTTAAGTAAATATTTATAACTATCCTTTAAACATCATTTTTCCACATCTATGTTTTGAATTTCAAAAAATAGTCATCTTCGATTGTCTTCAGTATGTTATTTGGAGTCTGAGGGAACCAACATGTTTTTTTTCTAAATAGTAGAATACCATTATAAATAGTAATATGAATAGTAATATGGCTCTAATAAATATTATATTGTATTACTATTTTACTTTTATTAAGGCATTAAGATAACTACATCTTGATTAATTCTTTAATTCGATATAAAAGCAGTTATAGTTTTGAAATGGTTAATTTTTGAATAAAGTGTGATTTTATTTAAAAATTAAATTAATAATATTTAGAAATATTTTTTCAAAAAATGGAGTTCATTTTTGAATTCTACTGGTTGAATAATGGTAAGGGTGAATTTTTGGGTTATTTTTGATATTCTTGACTTTCTTATAAATAGTGAAATACAGTAAAATACCGTATGTTCAAATTATCAATTGAATTCACTATTTATGACATTCTAACTGATGTAAGACCACTTGGTTTGAACTCACATTCCATTATTACAATTTGGGTAACATGAATTAGGATTATTCTTAGTCCTGATCAGAAATATTATAATAATGATTAAAATAATGAAACATACCTCCTCTCATCCACTATAAATACCGCCCCCATTTCCCTCTTCCTCCCACTCCTATCAAGCCTCGATACTTACCTAAATTCTGAACAATAATCCTCCCAAGTCTCTTCCCCATGTCCTAGAGCTAATAATCTCCCCAAAATTCCAAAACCAAAGTCCTTAAGAAGGATCTCAAAGAGAAGAGATCAATAGGTAAATATCTTCTTTTGTTTTCTTTATTTTTCTTCATTTTAAGTTATTATTTTTAATTTACATTGGATTATGTTAGGATATGTCATTAAATATCCCCCTTACAACCTATATTATTTATGAATTGTTATAGACCCCTTTCTCTTCATCAAAATATTTTATAAAATTTTATGCAATGTCGTTAGGCTGCCAAATTTTCGTAAGGGATTTCTCAACTTTTCATTTAATTTGAGACTCCATTATTTTTTTCCAATTTCCTCACCTCCCCTTATCCAAGAGGAATGAATGATACAATATCTTAAATATTATGGATATCATCATGTTTATGGAATACTCACCATTACATTTCCTCTTATCTCCCACTTATTGAATAAATTAAAACCCTATCTGTGATGTGTTGAATTACTGACATCTTAGACGATGTGATTTCAATTTCTTTTACTTCATTTAAGACTCGTCATGAAAACATTTTTATGGTCGAAGAAGATTATAATTTATGAAATATATCTTATATAAGGTTCTGAAATCTTTTTATACACATGTTATTAATTTATAAAACAAATGAGATCATTACGATCGAAGAATCGCCAAAATGACCTAAAAAAATATCAACAATGTTTTAATTAATGTAGCATCCTCATGTAATAAATCAAATTGATAAATGGTATAATTTATTGTTCTGAAAAAATTTAAATACTACTCCATTCCCATTCTGGAGTTTCACTCCAAATCAATAAGAATATCCATCATGAACCAATCATGGAAATCATGTAAAGAGCACACAAAAAACAATGCAAGGAACAAAATACTAAAAATTTAATGGGTGAAATGATGTAATGCAATGATAATATAAGGTCTCAAAAAGATTAATATGTTTTTTGAAGATATTTATAACACTCTTATAACCATTTTATATGAGTTTTAAATTATTTTTAAGTATGACAAACCTGAGGTAAGTGAAATATTAACCAATTTCAATTCTTTGGGTTAACCTTCTACATCGTTATTTATGTGGTATTAAAATTGTTTGTGTGATGGATTTTGTCTATATTATGTTTCATTATGTGTATTTATAGTTTTTATTCATATTCCATCCACACTATTAAGTCTCAATTGAATTATATGATATTTCTAAGGGGCTTTTCTTTAAAAATCCTATTTTAAAATTTTGTTTTAAAAAATTAAAAAGAAATGTTTTTATGCAATAATTCAAGTTTTATGATTTTTTTTTGCTTCATGGAAATTGTTTATGATGAAGGTTGGGACCTATATATCCCTATAATTCATTTTATTTGTGTATGTTGGAGTTAAGCTCTATGCTAACTCTAAGTGTAACTGCAGTGGCCACAAAAATTGTAAGGCAGTCATGTGGGTTACAAATTATAAGGTAGCCGAGAGGGTTGCAAGATTATTTTAGTAATTCCCCAATATAAAATTATGGTTCTATTTATGTTCTTATGTTTTTTGGTGATCTTGTGGAAATATCATGTTTCACAAAGTAAGTATATATGGGTATGAACGATGTATTTGAAAATGATTTCATATGTTACAAGTATTCATGGTCTAATTTTTTCTACCCTTAATTTCATATCCCTTACTGAGATTTTTTTGCTTATCCAAATTTATTAAATTATTTTCACTGGCTATAAGGATGTGTAGGAAAGATAAGGAATCCATGTTAAATTATTGAATAAATGTCAAAGAAAATCATGTTATAGTTGAATGTCTTATATTTTGGAAAAAATGAATATTAATTTTATGGTATCCACTTTGTATTAATGTTTAATGTTATGAATATATTATATCCCAATTCTCTAAATCTATAAAAATGAAAAGATCCTCAATGTTAAAGGAAGTTAATTCTTGATAAATTAATGATTAATTAATGTAATAATGTTGTGTCTTTATAACATCTATACCAAATCAGATTACAACAGATGTAATGAAATCATAAAAGGGATAACACAAGTACATGAAAATTAAAATACAAAAGAGTCTAACTTTATCAGAAGGAGAGGATCTATTTCAAATAAAAATACCATTAATCATCTTATCCCAGGTCTGTTAAACAACTCAATTAGTCAAAATTGCTATGATCGGCCTAGCTCGGGTCCTTGAGGGACTCCACCAAACGACCTATTATTTTCGCAAGATACAACACATGTGGTAAAAGCACATGAAAGGGTGAGTATAAAGATACTCAGTATATTCCCCAAAAACCCAAAAGAAAATGGAGAAAATGAAAGGCAATAGTCCACTACACCTAGACAGATGGAACCCAATTGAGAGATAAACTCCATCTCAAGACATCCTTATCTATACATCACAATTTAGCATAGTCCATACGAGGTTTCAACCCCAACAAGTGAAAACACCCCAATGAATTCAAAAAAACATAGTTATACACATCTCAGGATACGAGCCTCATGAGGTTATAACCTCATTTCTAGTAATATGGTTATACTTGAGGCTCTAAAGTTATCTCAAAATTAAGAGAACACACTCAAAAAGAATAACCATCCCAGGTGGAACCCATCCGAGAGACACACTCCATAAAAAAAACTCTATAATTATAAATAGTACACCCAATATAACTTTCTTTATTGGGAACAACTCTACTAGTAAAAGATCTATTTCCCACCCCTAGAGGTCCTACCATCACTATCATGTGCTCTGTGGAAGGTTAATGAAACCCACATAGAGAGGGCTACTCTTCACCACTACAAACAGTTGAGGGAGCACTAATCCAATCTATGAACTACATGTATACTCTCTAATGAGAGAGAACGTAGAGACTCAAAACTCACCACATTCCTACATTCATGGGAGTACTGGATCCTAAATAATCTCATGAAACCTCTTTCACTCTTGTATGGAGTAGTCGGAAACTCATCCCTTCAAGGGAGAACTAATTCATAACCACTAATCACTTGTATCTCGTGGAGGGTCCCACTCCTAGTAACTATACTCAATAGCCACGTGAGCTTCTGCACAAATGGAGGACCTGCTCCCTACAGATGCTCAGAGATGAGGGAGTACTACTCCATAACTGAGGACCCATGCCCTGGAATTATAGGTGAGTACCAACCAAATAATGCAGGTCTCATACCCTAATATTGAAGGGGATTACAACTACACAGAAAGAGGACATGTACCCTAACCTGGTAGCGTAGTACCACTCTGTGGCTAGAGGACACACACCCTGTAATGATAGGGGAGTGCTACACTACCATCTTGTTTACTCTGGGGGACCTGTTCCCTGACATGATAGAGGAGTACTGACCCCAGGCTAGAGGGAATACTCTCTAGAATGATAAGGGAGTACCAACTCTAGTGAAACAACATGTATGGAAGACCCTCACCCAATAATGACACTGGATTACCAACTCCAATGATAGAGGACCTACATCCTAACATGGTTGGGGAGTACCCACTATATCTATACGTCATGTATGGAGGAACTACATCGTGGTCCAATAGGGGAGTGACAACTCAATAGATAGAGGTCCTTCACCCTATTCCAAAGGGGAGTACCCACTCTACCTTCCAATGAGTATGGAGGGCTCATGCCTTAACACAATAGGGGGGCACTGTCCAACTATTTGAACATCACATAGAACCCACACTCTAGTCCAATAGGGAAGTAACATACCCAGAGGAAACTACCCAAAGGATTCATACATGAACCCACGATGTGGGAAGTATCATCTCTACCAAAGTTAAAAGGTAAGGTAAATCCATTCCATGATGTTACAGGGGAGTACCAGTCCCAGCTTCTCTCTGATCGAACCACACCGAACTAACATAGAGGTTATGCACAGATTTATAGGTGTGATTCTCTATTATCACCACCTTGTATCTCATTATCCTACAAGGGGAAAATCACCACATTATACATAGAAAAACACCCAGGATAGACTACACACATGCCTGAATCTATGTCCCTAATATGAAGATATTGAAGGAGGAAGATCTCAATAAGATCTCCAAGGCATACACGACATGCACTAGGGAACACACGGTGTGTGAGGCCACTCTAGAACCTGGTAGTCTATCCTTACCCTATAATATCATACCCATTTAGGGGTAAAAACATGTATTGGTGGTACATGCCATGTCGCACCTCACCCGGCCCCCATCTGTGTTCCTCTTCCACAAGGATTGGCCAACCGTGTCCCTTAAATGCCGTGTATCCCATATTACACTGTGTGTTAGAGATAAATGACCATCTTCACATGTAGTATGTCCATGTACATGTACCAAAACCTATTTCGTTGTACTTTTTCATGTGTTAGTACACAACCATGTGTTCTTATATTGCTATACCAAGCTATGTCCCATGGTCACACGTTTTTGGGTCACTACACAACATGTAAGCATGGTACACGATGCGTAGTCTTCGAAGTTCATCTTTCCCAAATAGTAATGCAAATATTGTGTGTCTTTCAAGAATTCATGCCTTGTTTAAGTTAATTCCAGTCAGTAATCAACTAAAAAATGCCCAATTCAACTTTGTTTAACACAAAATCAATAGATATCCCACCAAGGGATCAATTGAAATTATAAAAGGGCTCTAGAACCATAGAAAAATGAATAAAGAATGGTTATAGATACCAAAAAAACAAAGCGCCTACCTCGATGAAGAAACACCAAATATTTGGATGAAGAAAGACACCTGGATTGTGCTTCTCCTAAATTTGATGAATATCTGCAACAAAAATAGATATCAACAACACATTGTTTCGTCAATTTGGTGTCGGTTCGTCACCACTAAAATGGATAAGAGAAGGGCTATCTCAACATTTTAGTTTTTTACACACCCATTGAATAGGAGGGAGGGGAGTGGTTTAGATTATGTTAAATTAATTAATTAAAATTTAATTTTGTTAATCATTCCATCATAAAATGACCAGCCAACTCACCTCCAACAAAACCTCCTGACATTGACTACATTAGGTCACAACTAGGATGGACACGACATTCTGGAATCAACCACAGCCTCATAAGTCCAATTTGAGACTCTAAATGGATATTATTCCTATTTTTAATAGAAATCGTTCATACGTTAAAAAATATATAAAATATTTTAAAAATCACCACACCGAGGCTCCCGAGGCCCCAACATCTTTTGCTGACTCAACACTTGGCTTCAAAAAAAGTGTTAGGAATATTCCAATGTATTATGGGTCAAAACCCAAGTGATTAGAAGAATATTTCAAATCAAAGAAAATGACTAACTACACACATTGAGTCATGAAACATTTAAATTCTTATATAACATGGGGTTGTTTTTGATTTATTTTTTCTCTTCAGTAAATTCTCATCTCATTAATAGTTATCAAAGTTTGTTTCATATGAAAGAAAAAAAAGAATTATCTATAATTCACCCCTCCTCCACTAGTGTTCATATTATCCCTTTCAAATGAAATCAGGTTAAAGGATCCATTAATTTGTAATTAAAATAAGTTGGATGAAATGGTATGTTCCTATAGAATGTTAAGAGAGATATAAATAGTTATGGGGTATTTTTTTGATGTAAAGAACTATCATATCTGGAATGATATAATGTTTCAATATCTTGTGTCTTTTTTTATGTTCATTGAGATATGATTGATGGTTTCCAACCTCATGTGGAATATTCTCTCCTTACTGATACTAATAAGAAACTATTTATGGAATGACGGTTAATATATAAATGCTTTACATTCCATACTATGAGAATTTTTGTTTCAAATAGTTTAAGGTTTTTGAACTGCTAAAGGAATTCGAGAGATGTTTGATAACATATATTAAGGAAATAAAAATGTTAAAAAATCTAGTTTAAAGAATTGGACAATGAAATACAATGATCTCAAAATGGGGATATTATGAGTATATTTCTGAAATTATTATAAGGGTAAATGACATTGTATACACAATTAGATGTCTTAGTGAGAATATAAAATTACTAACCATAGTTAAAATGTTCTTAGTATTTCCTCTTGATAAGCTTGATGTTAATGTTTCATTGGTGGCTAATAGATATCCTAAAACTCTATCATTGTAGAATAATTAAAACGCCCTCATGACATATGAGACAAGAATAGAGAATGATATGAATTGTAAAGAAAATATTGATCATGAAATTTCCTTCAAAGCTACCATGAATGGAAAATATAAGTTTGTTTTTGATAGTGAAGAATGCAGTTACTCTGAAACTGAAGATGAGGTGAGTTAAAATTTTGGTGAACTAATTTCTTTGCTATCTAAACAAGTAAAATGGGTAACATGAATGTGAAAAGGGAACTTACAACTAAAATTCTATAGATATTAATATTTTAGGAACATTATTGTGAATTGACCTTGATGAAAGGAAGATTATGAAAGAGATGACTATGAATGAAATATCATAAGGCCCTTATTAATAAAATTAGAATAGTCTAGATAAATTTTCAAGGGAATAGATAAAATATTATATAAAAATTAAAGGAAGAAATTTTTTTATAATATTGAAGAAGATACAAATAGTGGAGAAGCCACTAAAAAACACAATGATAAAGATGTTTAATATGATTTTATTAAAAAAGTAAATAATGGAATGTTCACAAGTGATAGGATTAGAAATTATATAAAAGAAGATATTGATATGGATTCTTCGAAAAAAACAATTCTGAAATAATTTCATTAAATGATTGCAATACATGAAATGAAGAAAAAGAAGTTAAACAATTGGAATATTAATACAATCAATCATGAATATTTTATGAATGACAAATTCATGTTTCTATAAAATATTAATGATTTAAATAAGCTTCCTGATGAAAATAAGAACATAAATTTCATGATTCGTGAAGTGTTCAAAGTGAAGGTAAATGATTTATAAAAAATTAACGAAAACATTGTAATGATGATAATAGAAGTAATAGATTAAAAATATTACATATTTAATCTGGTGGATTTTTTAAAATGTGTTGATAAAGAAATGCTCAATGGATGATAAGGATGGTGAAGTTACTCATAAGAATTTGAATATTGAGAAAACCATGTATATACTGAAAAATAATAGAGTTAAAAAATATGATGTTTCAAAAAAACAATGATTAATGATTTTTTATCTAATTTTGATTATGTTGTTTCTAAAAATAATTCTAAGAAGAATAATTATATATGATATGATAATATGAATATTTTGGTAAAAAATGTTTCAAAGTTGAATTTAATAATGTTGATGGATAGTAGGTACAAAAATCTGTTGAAAATAGATGATTCATTTCAAAATGTTCATTTAATGGTCATAGTTGGGTTTTTTGTGGATTTTGATATGTAGTGAATATTTGTTTGTTTAATATTCAAATATTAATATAATTCCAATAGAAAAATGATGTAGAGATTTATCCAGAGTCAGCCCTATCAAAGATGGTGGTCTCTGAAAGTTTGTTTGAAGATTGAAAATAGTTTCCAACCTTTGTATGTAATTTGTGAATGATTTGAATAGTTGGGATGTTCTTCATAAGTAATTTCTATCTTGTTGATTGAATAATAGTGTTTTCTTAAAAACCATAAAATCTAGATTTGAAGAAAGAAAAAGGAAATGAAGAAGATCTTATAGTTGATACAACTCTCAAATCCACTAAAGGTGAACAACATTGGATTTTGGATTCCAGCTATTATTATCCTATGATATGATATTTACATATTGTAAGGAATGCGATATATTTTAAATAAGTTATATTGACTTTTAGAAATGACGAGTCACTCAAAATCAATGGAATTAGATCTGTAATCATTTGGGAAGAAAAAGTGAAATCCAAAATAGCCATATTTATTACTCGGCTCAAATAAAACTCTCTAAGTGTTTCATAACAATTTGATGATTGTACTAAATATTTTTTTTCTAGAAAATAAGTTTTTATATTTTATTGAATATAATATGATAATGTTTTTATGAAAATACAACTAAACAAGGAAAATTTGATTAAATTTTTCTAGAAATAAAGTTCATGATATTTTACTATGAAGATAGATAATTAGGTATGGCTTAAGAGGCTAGCACACATGTGTTAAAGAATTATGATAATGGTAATAATGGGGTAAATATTTATGATATTACTAATATTAAAAGAAGAATATATAATTATTTTTCCATTTTACAGAAAAAGAAGTTAACAAACTTAGTTCATAAGAAGGTTGAGATACGTTCAACTCGCCCTTCGATCTGATTCACTTTTATAGCAATGGTCCAATGTGCAATCAGTAAAAATACATAGAAATGTAATTTATTTCATTAATTAAATATTTTATTCATATTACATGTATTATGATTTTATCACATAATTTAGAGGCCCTTATATTTTTTATGTGTTTTGGGATAAGATAATAAAAATAATTTGGATATCATGTGAAGAAGTTGCGAACTAATAATGGTGGGGAATATAAAAATGAGTAGATTTGAGAATAAATAGAAAAATATGGAATTCATCATACGTTTTTTCTCTGTACACACCACAAAAAAATGATGTTATAGAAATAAAAAAATAGAAGTTTGAAAGAGATGTCACAAATAATATTAGACGAACAATATATTTTTACTTATTTTTAGAGGTATTCAATCAATAGATTTGTTTGTATTCATAATTTATATATAAATAGAAAAAATTCAAAGATGTATCCATACATAATTTTTTAAATTTAATCCTAATGTCTTAATCATCAATGGTTGTTCACAAATCATATTTTTGATTTGAGGTTGCAAATCCTGAGAATTTTGATTAGAGTGGAGTTGATGGAATCATTCTTCTTTATGTAACTTATGGTATAGGATAGAGATATTTTAATAATTAAATAGTAATTATAGTTTATTATTTACATGTAAAATATCATGGAAAATATGATAATAAAGTTCATCAAACAAATACAGATGTGGAAGACTGTGATGATGATGTGGTTGCATATGAGAAACAAAAAAAATCATAAAGATAATAACAATTTTGATGCAATATAAGTAGAGGGTTTAGAACAAGATATCTCAAGAAATTATGAACAACATCACACATCTCATTATAGGATGAGAAATTATGTGGGTGTTTAAAACAACATTGATAGTCAATGTCAATTAGATAAAATAAGTAAAATATCATGGTTAGTTTTTCATATTTACTTATACACAAATGATGAACCAAAAGTTTTTAATAATGCATGTTAAAATTAACAGTGTATTGATGCTTTGAATGAGGATTTTGATCATATTGAGAGGAATTATAATTGGGAAATTTTACAACAGTGAATAATTAAGAACATTATTAGTTTAAAATTTCATTTTTATTTTTTTTAATAAATATGGTTATGTGATCAGAAAGAAGGAATACTTGGTCTGTGAAGGATACTCACAAATCAAAGGCCCTGATTTGGATGATATTATTTCCGTAGTGTAATGATTAAAAAACAATAGAAACCATAGTATTATCACTTCTCAAAGAAAATATTATATTTTTCTAAAGGATGTGAAGTGATATTTTCATAGTATAGGGATCGATGAAGATGTTTATATTGAATAAATGTGTTGCTAAAAAATTGGAAACGATGATAATTAAGTGTTTGTGTTGATAAAATATTTTTATGGGTTTAAGTATGATCCATAAATTTTTTCTTCCAAATTAGATACCTTTATATAAAAATTAAAATTTATTAAAGGAAGATTTAATATTAGATACTACATAAAATTAAATCAGTATGTTTCCCTCATTTTGATTTATTTATGTGGATAATATATCCTTTATTAGGAATAATGAAGATAATTTTTATTTTTTAGGAGATGAAGAAGTTGTTTGAAATTTTCATGTACTAAAATGTTAAATATTTTAGCGTCCTATAAATATAAAAATAAATACTATAACATCACATTTCAAGATAATAATTCTAATAAAATTATTCGGATGTTTGGTATAGATGATTCCAAGCTAGTTTCCACAAAAAAATAAAAAAAAAACCAAGTTGTCTAAATATATTGAATTTATGGTTGTGGATATTAAGGGTTTAGAAATTTTGTAATATGGTATTTCTATTTAACTACTTCAAGAACATATGTTTTGTATGTAATTATATTATATTCTCGGTATAAAATTATTCGAAACAAATCATATATAATTTAGAGGAAAATAATTTTCATATATATATATAAGGAACAACTGATTTTGTTATAAAACGTTAATATTAGGAGACATGGATATGTTTGGTTATATAGATGATGATTGGGAAAGATGTGTTGACTATAGAAGAACCATACCTAGAAGAGTTTTATTTTTAGGGAATAATTGTGTCAATTGGAATATAAAGGAACAATATTATATAACTCTCAGTATGGTTAAAGCTATGTTTTTAGCTTTCACACATGTTGTAACACAATATATATAGATGATGAATCAATTAAAATATTCTTTAGTTGATGAAAAGTTATAACTACTATTGGGTTGGGGTGATCAGTCGATATAAATTCCACTAAATATCCATGATTGTTTTATTAAAATCATATTGATAATAAATGTATTGACCTCAGCCCAATGTGCCTGAAGTTGGTGGTTTGATTATTACATTGGAATTAGATACTATCAATCCATTACCAATGGACTTAATATTTTGATAGTCATTATATAATAAATATATACTAGAAATTCACAATAGTTTTTAAAACATAAAATACCAAAAGAATTTTATTTTAGATTTCAATTATTTCCATTATCATATCCCTACATACAACTCACAAAATGTATCCTTGTATCATGGGAAAAATAAAACAAAAATAAATTTATGTGGTAAGATTATTAATAAGGGAATTTTCACTAAAAATCAATAAATAAATAAGGTATTAAAATTATGGCATTGTAAATAACTAAAAAACATTCCAGTTTATCTATATCATGAGCATAACATGAAAAAAATAAGTGATAACAAAATAATTCCATGTAAATAACCACATGATATTGAAACATAAACACATATATTTTAACTAATTGAATAATCACATGAAATATCAATGAATAAATTCATAATGATGGAATGGATAATACTTGATGTTATCATAAATGATTCATTATATTATTTCTTATCATGAATGCATCATACCAATATATTTTATATAAATGGTTAACGCCTCAACAAAATACCATAGTTTCCTTTTATCATGAGACCTACTAATACCTGACGTGTAAATATATATAACCATTCCCCACTTATCATGTACTATACCCAATTTATTCTGTATATGATAGGGATGAAACATAATCAATGCAATTTTTTTAAAAAAAAATATCATATTGAATGTTAATACTTACCCTAATAAAATTACCAGTCTCTTAAACTATCCATTATGATAATGTGAATAGTAATAAAATCGTACATCAATATTAAAACTAATTGTAAATCATCCCTAAAATAGTAACTATAAAATCAATACAATATATCCCAATTGGATCATATGTTATATAAAGGGTTGATTTAATTAATTCGTAGAAGTGCCATAGTAATATTATTAAAAACACTTTTTAGTGAAATAACACTTTCCCTTGGGAATTTTTTTTGAAACACTAATGTCACAAAATTGTTGTATATGATTTTCATTTAAAAATTAATTTTAAAACATTTATAATAATCATTAAATCATTTAGTGTTCATGATGGAATAAAATTTTGATCATTCCATACAGGTTAAAACAATGATTCATTTCACATTTTCTTTAAGAGAAAAATGGGCATTATTTTGAATATGAGATAATTATTTGTTTTAAAAAATTCTATAATAACTAAAAATGGGTAGAAATTAATTTTATTAATCATTTATAAAAAGATAAAAATATTTTTTAAAACATTTTTTGAATATATGGATTTTTATATAAAAGGAGTTTTGATTGAAGATCGAAATAAATATTGATTTTCATAAAAAATCAACTTCTCAATTATTTTATATAACATACAGTGTAAAATGATTTAATTACTTGAAAATTTTCCCGAATTCTAAAATGGGAATAAAATATATTGATTTTAATATAGAAATATCATATAATTCTCCTACTGCATACATAAACAAAAACAATCATGAATAATGATGACATTGTGAAATAAATCAGTATCAATTTGGTGACATTTGAGTCATAATATCCACGAAACAAAAATAAATAAATGAACCACTAATTACCATAAAGTAAAATATATTAATGATATAGAATGTAAAATGGAAATTATATTCACAACAGAATGTATCAATTGGTGAATATGGCGTATGTCTCACATATGTAAAAGTGAGATGAGAAACCATTACCTTGTGTTTGAATTACTTCATATGTGTCCAATCATCCAATGTAATAAATATACGCCTTTTACAAATATATTATAGAAACAAACCCATGTATATGATTCAATATATTATTTACTTATTTTCTTTTATCACCCATTTGTTAATACATCTGTTCTAAAATCATTGTTTCATGTGATTATCGCTTTTTTCATGTACATTTTTGTTTGACAATTTTTTATTTTTATTTTGGTCATGTCTTCATAGTATAAATTATTTTAACCATTATATAAATATCATATATATTCATTATCTATTTATCCAAAGTAATCAATTCATGTTGTATATAGAAAATGGATTACAATATTTATGGTGGTTGTAGGTCATACGTACAGATGAATGCTATTTTCATTTTTTGAAATGGATATAAAAACAAAAATAAATATTAATTAACCATTAAATAATAATTATTGTTTAATTTGTAGAAGATTTAAATAAAAACATCCATTATTATTATGTATGAGTGACATTACGACTCTCTAATGGATTGTAAGGTAAGAATCTATATGTGATTTTATATATAAATATCTATTTTCATACAATTAATATCACATATATACATAAAAAATTATCCTAAATATATTCTATTTAAAGAATTGGAGAAAAATGAATCACATCGCTTCACGATGCGGTTGTATGCCATACACACGAGCAACATTTTCTTATCCCTCACAGAGTGGAAGAATAGAAGGAATATGAAATTTGATATTTCTAGGAGTATAATAAAATCATAAATATAACATAAATATGTTAAATCACACACTACATCTATCCTTGAATTTTGGGGATGGAAAATGAACTTGATCAGTTCATACAGTGGTAGTCTATTTTACAGACGATAAACAGTTTCATTCATCATGTGATTGAAGTTTATATTGATATAGGTTATACCATTAAAATAATAAAATTATATGTATATAATAAATTATGTTATTATTATTTTTTAATAGTTTTAAAATAGTTTAATGAGTTATAATGAGAAGTAAAATAAAAACATATCGTAAAAAACATTACCTCCATATTAAGCGACCGCTGTAGGATATAAATAAAGCCTTCATAGATTAATATTGTTATATAAAAAATGAATCAATAATATGGGTAGTTATGTATGGAAGATATTTTTAGGGGTTTGTTGAGAAAATTGGATTTGATATTGTGATGTAGGAGAATAGGGGGTGACCGTTTTTATGTTAAGGTGAGGACACACCTTATATTTTGGAAAACAATCAATTGAACCCAAGTTGTTCTCCTTCCAAAAGCCTCCAAAATAGGTAATTATAAAAAACATATATATATATCATAAGGTAGAAATATCAACATATAATGGGGTTTGGATGGGATTTTAGGTTATTTTAACCCTTATAATTTTTGTTTAACCCCTGGTATACCCATTATTATCTTAATCAATGTAATTAATTTTTACAATTTTAAATATTAAAAGTGGTAACAAATTATGTTTAAAATATTGGATTAAATAATTTTTTTATTCCAAATATTAAATAATTTTCTAAAAATTTAATACAACAAATTTTTAGAATCATATTCAAATTTTTAACCCTAGATGCGGGGAAAAAGTAGGTTTCTAAAAATAAAATTTATATAAGTGAATAATAATTTAACATCAAAATTCATTATAAAACTGATTGAAATTACCTTAATAAACGAAATATTAATTTAATTGAACTAATATTACATAAAAAAATTACATATAATTTATATTTATAAATAATTTAATCAAAATGTTAGTTTTTAATTAAAATTTAGTATTTTCACTATTCAATTAAAAATTAATATTTTTATAAAATTATGAAAAATTCAACAAAAAATTATTTTATTAATTATATTATAAATATAATTCCTATTTTTTCGTAGATATTTTCTAAAAGTGGAAATAATTAATATTAAATTATGTTCACAAATCACGACTAATCAACCATTCCAAAAAATACAATTTTTTAGGAAACATTTCATTCTAATTCAAGTGGTTCTTGATCAATTTTTAATCATTAAATAACCATGGAATTTATTTTATACATGTCTATAAATAAAATTTCTATAATTTAGTTAGTGAAATTCATACCCACTAACTTAATGGCTAGCTTATAATGGTCATGTTTAAATAATAATATTTTAATATAGTGTTGTGTAACATTTAAACCTAATGTTTCAATCATCACACACTATCCAAAAATTGATTCTTTTTCAAATATGTTTTTTAATTTCTTATAGTGTTATATATATTTATAAACTTGGGGTTTCATGTCATTCATGGTATCAGACACAATTTTCCTACATTAAAATTTATGGGTGTTACATTCCATCTCATTAAATAAATTACTCCTTCATAATTAATCTTTATCTCAATAATCAAGGTTTTGGCATTTATAAATTCAATTATTTAAATCACACATCATGAAAAGGTTTAATAAACCAGAAACCTGAAAAAATATACTGAAAGGTATGAAGTTCATATGGAATAACACATACACGATCTCCAAATAGAAGAAAACGGGTGGCATGTGATGATGTGAAAATGGAAGAAATACTAATTGCCAAGGATTAGTGGAGATTGATAAGGATCATTGATCATAGTAAATTAAATAATCAATAAAAATATAAAAAATCCATACATCTATAATGGGAATGATGTTAATAGGATACCATTTTAATTTAATGAACCTTTTCAAATATTTGAGTGATTTTTCTATGATCTATACTAGGAACATATATAAATATATATACTTACTATCTTTTAATTTTATAAGTACGATTTAATCTTTTATTTGTGCATTTATTCTTCTACACATTATTTTTTATTATAAGAAATGAATATCCATGATGTATTTTATAATCTTGAAGCATTAAATTTTACTTTTAATAGATCATAATATCTATAAAAGAGTAAAAACTCATCCTTATATATTAATATCTAAACCCCAATATTAACTCCCAATGTTTCACATAACCCATTCCATATATATTTATACAAAAAATAATTTAATTTTTTTTTATAAACTGAAAAATCTTGTGGGAAAGTGGTAGTCACTTAACCCTTATTTCCATTTGGTTGTTGGTATAATCCTCACGGCCTTGCCAGATGTGACGTGTTGTCACTTGACCTTCATGTTATCCTTTTTCTAAAACCATATTAATATATTTCCTATAATGTAAAAAAAAGTAACAAACCATAATTTATTAAAAATCATATATTTTTTAATCCTTAAAGGATATTGATCCCTTCAAAAAACCATATTAATCAGTATTATCTCATCATCAAGTGCATATTAAGGATTATCCTCCCCGAATAACATTTTTTCCAAAAATTTGGACTTTCCAATGAATAATATTTCTGAGTTGTTGTTACCATTCAACATATTCTATTAAATCCTTAAAAAAATAGTACATCACTACAATCCTTATTCATTTCACAATTCTTATAATGAGAATATGATCAATAAAATACTATTAAAACATATTTCATGTATAAAAATAAACAATAACATTAATCATTCCACTTTATCCATATGAATAGAATAACTTTGACCTTTATCCCTTAGATTCTTCTAAGAGATATTACCTTAATGCTTGAGGAATTCCTTATAATAGTGCACTGTCTCATTATAGTTATAGAACATTACATTGAGGGCTTCTACATTACCCTAAAAATAATGAAAATGGTGGCCTTTTATCCACACTTGCAGAAAAATACTTTTCTTTTTTAGAATGAACCATGGTGATTTTTCAACATGTATCCCATGTGGGATAATTATTCATTTCCTTATTCCCAGTATACATTTTCACTCTCTTGATACACTTATCTTACTTCCTATCGAAGACATAAGACCTTTAGATTTTTTTATCTTTCATGATAGAATATTAAAAATGTCCTCATATGATAGGATGTTCTAAGGGTGTTGTTCCCTTAGAAAGAATATATTAATCCCATAATTGAAACAATCAGTCATTCCCTTTATATTTCAGTCATATTTTTCATCTCTTTATAATATTGAATTAATATATATAAAAATATTCCTCTTATATATATATTATACTCGTCATATATCTTTCCATATCCACTCGTTTCTCATTAGGAAAATATTTTTCCTAGATGATTACCTTATAATCCTATCATTCTATGTTTTTTATTTTTTCTTCTTCTATAGAGTTTTGAATCTATGACCACCATTAAACTACATCTCCTATGTGAAGATTAACTATAATGAAAACATTCCTCATTTCACTACTTTATAGAGAAATACATATCTTCTCTAATGATTTCATCCATTACTGAGATAAAATTGGATTTGTATTACTGTTTAATAATGGAGGATGATAATGCATGAAGTGATGTAACATTGTTACACAATAGGGTATATTAGTACGGTTCTCTATATGAGAAAGGTTATTACTCATTAACTGAGTTAGTTACCCCAATATGGTCATTATTTTGTCAGTTAGAATTGTAGATCCTGATCCAACTTCATTATATTTCTCATGAGGGAAATCTATACATTGGGTACATGCATACATGCAATTCTCAATCCATCAATTAAGAGCTATTTATTAACAATGTAATGCACTATATTAGAACAAAAAATTATTTAACCCATTTTATAATACCTAAACTAGTTAAACACATGACATTAATTTTAATGTGTATGCATCACTAATATCATAACACTAAATATATTTTATTTTGGGATATAAGTATTTTGAAATCCTTTATATTTATTTTTAACGAATATGTTAATTATCATAATCATATCCTTAGGGTATTTTCAAACTATGTTTGTAGTAAGAACATTTTTCATGGACTAGGTGATGATTGGGTGAATCCTAGTTCCCCCTCCCTTCATGTTTTTTACCCCATGGTATATGTTTTCTAGAGCTACATCTACTTGTAATATCCAGAGATGGATTCATTTCTAAAAAAAACCATAAAATCTATTCCTTTAGAAAGCATTAGGATACTCTTATGCTCTTATCTAAGAATTCTAAAATAGGGTTTTGTACCATAATATATTTTTTTCAAAAATATATCTCCCTTGGATTTTAAAATTTTTTTTTGATACCTATTATAGCATCGTCGAACCATGTATCCCTAAGACGATGGTTACTTTTTTACAATTTCACTCGATACCGGAAATCAAGTCCCAAAGGACCAAATAATTTAGTAGTCTTGGTAAACAAGATTCATTCTTGAAATTATAATTACATTTTAATACATAAAATAAAAAAAGAATTTTCTTTCATATCACCATTATTCGATTAATAATATCCTTTTATATCATTCAAAAAACACTTCCTAATATCCTTGGGAAAATAAAAAAAATAATTGTGTGTTCTCAACTTATCAATAAGTGTATGCATACAATGGTAGATATGAATAAATAAAGAATAATAAATATATATAATGGTAAATAACTAAAACAAATGTAATTTTAATCATTATCTTCATCATAATATAGTTTTAATAAATAATGACCCAATAATTCCATATAAATAATCACAGAACATGAATCATAAGTGCCATTATCCTAGAAAACCGACTAATCAGGTGGACTATCAATGATAGAATTCATAATGATTGAATGAGTAATTATTGAAATCTTAAACATAACATTGATGTACCATTACTTTATATATTAATATCAAGAACTCGTTACAAAAACTTATACATAAATGGGTTAGGCCTCATCCAAATACTGAAGATAATTTATCTCATGAGACCCAATGATGCATTGAAGGGATATCTATAACTGGTCTCTACTAGTCACATTATAATTCAAATGAATTCTATTTATGAAATGGGTGAATCATGATCACCATAAATATTCATAATGATAAACTATTATAAGAAACATTACTAATTACAAAATTCAATTCAAAATAATCATAAACAATTCAAAGTACATGGTGAATGGTAGAAAAATTTGAATATGTATCCATGGTGAAAATAAACCATCCCATTAAAAAATAAAAATTAAATCAATAAAATTCATCTCAATTTTATCATAATTAAAATAACGGGTTAAATTCATTAATTAATAGAAGTGTAATAATATTTTACTGACAATTTTTTTGAGTAAAATGACCTTTTCAATTTGAAATTATTTTTAAAACACATAGTTAAAAAAATATTTTGAACATACTTTTCACTGAAAATATTATTTGAAACTTTTAAAAAATGATTTATTATATTTAGTGGTCATGATATTGGAAAATTTCATTCAGGTCATAAACATTAAAATAATGATTCCTTAAACATTTTTAGTAGAAGAAAAAATTTAATTTTTTTAAAAGTGATGTGTTTTTACGATTAAAATATATTTCTAAAGAGTAAAAATTGGTATAGATATATATTACATAAATCATATTAAAGTGGTTAAAAATAGATTCAAAAAATTATCTAGAAAACTCGGATTTTGATGAAAATGTATTTTTAACAAAAGAGATAAATAAAGTATGGATTTTATTAAAACATTTTCTCAATAATTTTATGTACCAAAGTGTAAGAAAATGTAACTAATACGGGATGAATAAAATGATTAACTATAAGAAAATAATATATATCGATTTTAATATAGGAATACCAAATAATCCCTCTAAAGGATACTTAAATAAATACAATCCTGAATAATGATGAGATTCTAAAATAAATCCTTACAACTTTTTTAACTTTTGAATAATATTCCCCCTGAAAGAAATAAAATAAATAAAAATTAAACACCATTAATTAAAATATATTCATAATATAAAATATCATAATGGTCAACATATAAATGAAACAATAGAATAAGTGTAGAATATGGTGTATGTATCACAGAAGAAAAAGTGGGATGAGAAACCCTTACCTCATGTTTTACTACCATTGTATGTGTATGTAACTCCTTTATAGAAAATATAGTTTTATTAAAAATATATTATAGAACTATAATAATATTTATCATACCGTATATTATTTACTAATATTATTTTATCACTTGTTTATTAACAATTCCTTATTAAAATCAATCTTTTGGGTGATTATTTCTTCACTTTTCACATATATTTTTGTTTGGTAAATCTTATACTTTTAATATAACAATTTTTAAATCAAAAAAAATGATAAAACTGATAATAATATCTTATATATTCATTATATATTAAATTATAGTTATCTTTTAATGTTACATATAGAAATTTGATTACACCGTTCACAGAGACAGTTGGTCATACGTATACAAGAAATTTGTTTTTATTTTTCTAGATAGATTAAATGATTGGAATATAAATATTAATTAAACTTTAATGAATAAAAATTAATGTATATATATATATAATTTCTATTTATAATATCCATCCTTATTAATGTGTATGTAAAAATAAAAATAAATATATTTCATATCGCTACATGGAGATGGTAGTACACATATATACATGAGCGATGATATTGTTTTCATATTCATTTGAATTTAATAAGTTAAATGTTATATTTTAATTCCATAACTTTTTTTTTGTTGATAAATATTACATATATTAACTAAATTTTATCCCTACAACTTTCAATATAAATCGTATGCTAAAAATGAATGACATCGCTTAGTGAGGTGGTAGTTCGCCTTACACATGAGCAACATTATCATATCCCTCATGAAACAAAAACAGAAAAGGTATATGTGATATTAATACTAAAGAATTATAATAATATCATAATTATAATATATTTATTTTTAAATCCAACATTACATCAATCCTTGAAAGGTTTTTATACAAAATGCACTATATATATTCTTAATACGGGAGTTCATCATACAAACAATTGACTGTTTCATTTTCCATTTCATTACATTCGAGATTGAAATAGGACATTACAGTAATATAATAACATATAAGTTTATAGGATATCCTATTGTTATTATACTTTAATAAATTAAAAATATTATTAGGAGTTCGAATGGGAAGTAATATGAAAATGCATAGTAAAAAATGATACTTATTCTTCGAGAAACAACTTTCAGCATAAAATAAGGCCTTCCTTGATTAGTATTATTATATAAAAAAGACTATATTATGTGGGGAGGTATTTAATGAATATTTATGTGTAGATATTTGATGATAAAAATGAATTTTATAGTGTTAGGATGGGAGGAGATGGGGAGGAATTTTATCAGTGGGTGAGAGGGCCCACTTGGTACTTTTTAAAAGATTATTCTGCACCCACATATTTTCCTACCAAAATCTTCCATAACTAGTCATTATTGAACCAAAATGATTATAGGGACAATATGTGGCATAAAAGTCTTTTAGAAAAAGTTTTTAGGTCATTTTAACAGAAATATATTTAGAATAACCCCCTATGTGAACACATTTGTACCTTAATCATGGTAATTATTTTTATCTCTTTTTAATATTTAAATTGGTCTGAAATAGTTTTGAAATTATTAGATAATATAAATAATTATGAACCTACATTTTGAATTTATTTTTAAAAATAAAATTCTGACATTCTATAGAACACAATTCAAAATTATACCGAGAGAAATGATTAAAATGTAGGATTACAAAGATAAATTCACATTAGTATAGAATATATAAATATCAAAATTCAGGATGAAATTGAATAAAATTTGAAAAAATAGTTAAATTTAAATATTATTGAACTAATTTTACCTTAAATACACTTTTAAATTTCATTTTTCTTCAAAAATAATTTAAACACTTCAGGCTGTTTTCAATTAAAATTTAGTATTTCTAACTATTTATCAAAATATTTATATTTTTAGAATATTAAAAAAATATCAACCAAAAGATATATTTGTCTTGAATGTTTCTAAAAAGAAGATTATTTTTCAATTAAATTATTTGAATGTGGTAAAAATTAATTTTCAATTATGTTCATAAAGCGTGACAAATCCATAATTAAGAAAAATATAGATTTCAATAACTGTTCTATATATTTAAAATGGATCTAATTATATTTATTATTAAAAGATAAAAATTGAAATAATTTTTTACATTTTTAAAACATTATATTTTCATAATTTAATAAGTTACATTCATTCCCACCAATATAATGGTGAAATTAGAATGTTTATAATGAATGAATAAAAATTTAATAGAGTTTCTCGTTTCATTTAAACCCATAGTTTCAAGCATTTCATGCTATTGAAGAGCCTTGGTTCACATAGAAATAAATTTATCATAAATTATTATGGTGATATATTTTCTTCTATGCTTGGTGTTTTCTGTCATAGATGTTGTCGAACATGATATTCCTCTTCTAAAATTTCATGGTGTAACATCAAATATTACTTCAACGAAAATAAAACGGGGAAAAATAAACTATTGCGGGAATATGTTCCTAAAATGGAACAAGTTTATAATATTTTGAAAAAACCCTTATTGATGGAAGAATTTCACAAACTCAGTTTCATCATCGATTTAAAAATCCCTCTCATCATGTCTATGATAAATCAATTTGTTACCCTGTCCATATTATTTATGGATAATGTTTTCATGGGGGAGAAAAAGATACATAAATTTATCCATTAGTATGTTCATAACCTTTTTATTAAAAAATTTATTTTAGAAGATTTATTAAAATTCGTATTTTGTGATGTTAGCATGTAAGAACTATTTTAAAAAGATTCTTGCGGTGGATGTGTGAAACCTTGTTCCAATGGGAATAATTCAAAATATTGTGAATGTTTGATGTTTGAGGAAGTCTGTAAGGTGAAGTTTTTCAAGTCACTAATTCTGGAAAATATGTTTTTTTGTTCAATGATTGCGGTTTTCTATATTTAATTCACCTCATAGGCATTGGATTTCTGGAATAGAAATCTATAGATTAAGGTATGATTAGTGAATTATTAATGATTTATGGTCGATAAAAAATCTAAATGGGGAGATAGTTGAGACAATGTTGGATGAATTATTTTTTAAGGATGGTAAAAGTTGTTTTGAATAAATTATTTTTATTATTTTTGAGTAATAAGGTTTTCTGGGAATGGTTTACTTTTGTTATCTTTAAAAAATAACATCACTTTTTAATGTTTTATATCAAAGGTAATCTGATGGAGTTGGAATCAGACATAGGTGATCATAAGAACATTCCCTAACCAGATTCTATCAGTCATACTCTCTATAACTGGGGATATATGATGACGATGCACAGAGAATTTTTATCATATAATATTTCGAAATATTCCATTAGTTTGAAATGTCAAAAAATAATAATTGGATGCTTTTTTATTTTAATATTTTATTATAATATGAGTTATATTGATCTCACGATCCAAGTGATTAGTATAAATGTGCAGAAATATGCTCAGACATACAAAGATCTAATTACAATGTTATATGAAATTTGATAGATAAAAAATCCGGTTGAGTTTTGGTTGTAATGAGAGTGTAATTTTTCGATGAAATGTAAAAGGGTTGTTGACATAATTTTTTAAGGAAAATAATTATTTTCCATTTCTATGATGTTTCTAATTTTATTTTAATGATGTTTGGATGTTGTAGTTATACAATGTTTTTGGTGGATATTTTTATAGTCGACTAGATAGAAGAATGATGATGATGTTCAAAGGGAGATAATGATAACTGGAATATAACAATGTCCAATTAAAATGATTTGCTAATCAAAATAATCCCATGCTAAATAAAGTTTAATTAGACAAAGTCTTTATATTCATTCAATCTAATAATATGTACAAAGATAAGATGTTGGATTTTTAAAATATAATTTGATGACCTATTGTTTAACATTCATTGACTAAAAAATCATTTATGGAGATAGATGAAAGATTTTATCATATATTCATTCAATGTATTCTAAGGATCAGCCTGATAGAGATTCCCCAAATATAATTTTTTTACTAACGTTGCATATATGTAAAAAAAATTAGTGGTATTATTTTATAGTTCTTTGAAGACATTTATGTCATTTTGTATAGGAATAAAATTGACGATTCTTTACATCAAATTAAATGTTAGAAAAATCGAAATGGAAATATCATTCTATTCTCTATGTTTTAAGGAATTTTGACGAAAAGTGAATTCATTGAACGTTATCATATATGATTAAGAACATTATGGAATTGATGAGATGATTTTGGTGGTTTTTTTGAGTGGGATATTTTAATTTTACGTTTTCATAAAATTTAAAAGTAAAAAACTGAAATCTTACATGTTATCCAGGTTATGAATATGTAACTATGACTCATTTTAAATATTTCCAATGTTTGTAATGTTCACATGTGAAAAAGTGGAACTATTCCAGAATTGATTGTAGAAAAATATAATAGAATAAATTTTTTAAACCAACATTTTTGTGGCAATTTTAAAACCACGATCACTATTTTTTAAGGTAGAAGAAGATATTGATTTCAATTATACGTTTTATGATTTGTGAACAAAAACTCTTTTTCAATCATCATATAATATTTTTTTAGTTATAATCAAATGTACACTATAATACAATAGATCAATTTTGATTATTAAAAATAATCGAACATACTTTCAAAATGAATGTTCCATATGGAAAAATTGGAAGAACAAAGAAGAAAAAGAATCTATATGAATAGTGTGAAGACATAATAATTTATTTCATATTTTTGGGTTTGAAAGTGAATAATAATGGATTTATATGTAATGAAAAACATAATAATTATTACCATAATAGTGAAATTATTTTGATCTTGTTTGTAAAAGTTGTTAAAAATATTTTTTACATCATATATTTGGATAAATCACCTAAACTGTAGTTTTGATAATATTTTAATGCATGGGTATGGATATTTCTTACTTATTCTAACCACTGTGAAGGTTTTATAATTAATTGTGTGGTATGGAATTATTCCCACACTATGACATGGACAAGATACTCATGCTTATTAGTAAACCTTGTAAATTCTTGTGTTCCATAAGTTTTTGTTTGATGTCATATTTTTATAAATGTCATATCTCATTTATTGGATGTGATAATTATTTTAGTACGAACAAAATAATAATAATAAAAATATCACTTATTCACTCCATCCCCTATCGTTGTGATCAGATTAGTTTATTTATGAACAAGAAAAATGATTAATTATAAATAAATGCAATTAATGTTCATTTTTTAACCATGGTCATGCAAGAGTTATAATGTTCGAGATCCAGACATGTTTCCTCTCAATAATAGAATTTAAGTTGTTTTTAATGAAGATTATAAATCATCATTTTATAATCAATATAGATGAATTTGTTTTATAGAAATACGAAATCTTATATCATATTAGACTACATGAAGAGTGATAATATATAATATCTATCTAAATGATTCATAGTTCATCATGTGATATCAAATTAAAATGGGTGTTACAACTATTTCTTATAACAGAATGGTAATAGGAAATCATTACCATGGATTCTATCATCAGACTCCTCAAAAAAACTAAAGGTAATAATATTCATTAGTTTTTATTATTTCGCATGTTAATATTTGCACATTATTTTCCATTAAATAATATTTTCTTGTTTGTCAACATGCATGATTATGCATTAATAATTTGGTAAGATTTCATGGTCTTCCAATCTCAATTGTATCTTATCACATTCCGAGTGTTACCATAAATGTTTATAGAAGTATTCTAAATTATATTGAAGCATATTATAGTTTCAAAACCTCCTATGATCCTTAGAAAAATATTCAGTCTATAAAGACCTTTCAAACTGAATAATACATGTTGATATCTTTCTTTATCGGTTTAAGAATTAGTTGGGATGAACAACATAAATTGGTGTAATTTTCAAACAATAATATATTTCAATAAATAATTCCTATGGATATTTATGAATTCATATAAGGACTATGGGAAAGAACTAAAATAAAATATGATTTAGATAAAAAAAATCGATTTGGACCTGAGTTAGTTGAGGAAATGACCTGAATGTGTAAATCCATTCATCCACACATTATAGTAACACAGAGTAAATTGAACTGTTATAATGAAAATAATTAGAGAAATCTATAATTAAATGTTAATGAGAAGTTAATTATATAAATTTTCTCATGGATTAATAATATCAAATATTGAATGATGTGAAATATGATCCCAATGTATATTATCCACGTTAATATTCATGATTTTATAGGGATGGTAGATTATAACTTAATGCTTCTACTAGATCTCAATCAAATTCATGATGTGTTCTATATATTAATCCTTTTTATTTTCAATCAATATCCTTAGTATGTATAGAACTTAGAAGTTGTACCGCTGGAGCATGCTCATTCCAATGAAGTGAAAGTGGTAGCAATATTGTAACTTAGATAGAAGATGATAAGAAATAAGACCACTCTCTGGGTCAATGTTTTGTAGAGAAATAATATATTTGAAGAATTTATTTAAGAACCCATGTTTGTTATGAAATACATATATCCTAATATTTTTATATTAGATTAACATAATTTTGATGGTGAAATTCATTTTAAGGGGGTTATAATATAACACCCTAAGATTATATGATATATTTCTCTTTAAATAAATTTTATTTGTTAAATGTTGTGAAATACAATAAAACCCAAGTCTAAATGAATTGTAATATTGTATAATATTATAACCTATACATTAAATTGGATATGTGTATAAAACTAAAAACCTTTTAAAATATGAATTATATACGGTAAATATATTAATAAATTAGCTCTCCCTTTTTAGACAAGTATTTATGTTCTTCGAAAATAAATTTTTCATAAAAAAAGTTATCATTTCCTTTTGGGAGAAAATAATATAATTAATTTATTCAATTTTAATAAATTTTATTTCAATAAATTAACTTCTTTAGAGAAATTTAATTTCAAAATTTTCTAAGAGTTAGTTATTATGAATTCTCTAAAAATATTTCTTTTTCTATGAATAGAGTAAAATAATGATTTTTATTGAACATTGTGCATTTTTCTCAAGTATATAACAACATTAATTTTTTTTACAATCATTTAAAAATTTAAATAATTTAAATTCTATTTTTAATAATCCAATTATTTAATTTTAAATAATTTTATTTCAATATTAGTATAAAACATTTTATACATAAGAAAACATGTTTTTGGAAAACAGCTTTTGGTCACATTTTGTGTATTTAATTATAAATTATATTATATCACGTATATGTATTGATTTTTATAGAATTAATTAAATATTTATAATAATAATAATTAATATTTAATAATAATATAAACTTAATTTCATGTTAATATTGATTACTAAAAAAGGAAAACTTTATCACCACAATTAAGGTCAAAAATGGCATATCGGGGACTAAAACAAGATATAAGAGTATATTTCCTAAGTAAACTTGTCTAAATCATATAGTATTGGTATATTTACAGTAAATTATATCCCACCATTCAATTACTATATATTTTGAAGAGTCTGCGATTGAGTATTACAATATCATATTTTATTCTATAAGGAAATTGCAAATGTTCCCTATGTCCTATTTATAAAAAGACATTCGTCTTCTCTCTCTTTAGAACAAAATTTAGACAAAGAGATTAAAAAAAAAATATCCAATTATCTTATATAACTCCATTTCAAGGAATTAGTCATTCTGGTCTTCTTTATTTCTATTATAAGGATCCTTAAGAAGGAATCAAAATGAGGAATACCAAATAAGAGGTAATAATCCTACCCAAACTCTTTTTAATTATTTCTTCATCTACCATCTCTAAATTGGTGGTAAAAATCACAAAATAAAATATTTAGTATACTATATATATCGAAATTTTTTAATGATTATGAAAATACGATTATATATAGTCCTTTATGTTAAATGTGATGTTAATGTATCACCCATATATTTGTGTATACTACCATCTCCATATAGCAATACAATTCATTTTCCATAACCATGTTCCATGGGTGGATATTATGATGGTTTTAAGGTATATATAAGATAATTAATACAAATATAATCACATTGAATTATAAAATAACATCCATCTTCTTACTTTCTAATCTTTAGAAAATTATATTGTTTCTCATGTGTGTGTCTGGACTACCACCTCCATAAAGCGATATGATTTGTTTTTCATTCCCATTTTATTTATACTATAATTTGGAAAGATATATATATATATATGTATTATATTTATATATATTTATTTTTCATAATAAAAATTTAATATTTATCCCTCGTTTTTTCATTGTAAAATCAAAACAGTGTTCATGCATACATAGTACTTAGCATCTCCTTGAATAATATAAATCTAATTTCTATATCTATATTTTATAGATGATTTTAAATATATAAATATTTTATATGGATATATATATGATATTTATATTTTTACTAAAATTTATATTTTATAGAACCATGATCAATGAATAAATACTGAAACGTTAAAACTGAATGTAAAATGAAAAACAAAACATTTTACACCTAGAAACAATTCTTTTTAAATGGAATTCACAATTTTTGGGCATTTAAATTTTAAAAGTGGATAATATCTGATTTTATATGTACATAAATGATTATTTTATGAACTATAATAAATTTTAAATTATTACACAGGAGGATTGGGTGATTTTGAAACAGGTCGAGCTCTAGGTAATAATTTATTTCACAATCTCATAATTAGTCATGATGGTTTTTGTTTAAGTATTAAATGGGGGAACTATTTAATATTTATGTATTAATCCAAATATATTCACATATCCTCTAGTTAGTTTTGAAAATTTCTAGTATTCATTTTTTATCTATTCATGCACTCAATAATTTGAATGATTTTTTTAAAAAAATAGTGATATTTTTCTGTCCAGTCAGGATTTTTTTATTCAAGTTAAATAAATTATTCTAAATATTTTAAAGAATGATTTTAACATTATACAATGATTTATTAAATTAATATTTACCAATATTTTAATTTCTATGAAAATATTTAGAAGCAGAATTCTTTCTGTTTTCCAAATGTGCTGCACCTAATTTTTTTAAAAAAAATTGAATTTAATTTGTGTTCCTATATAAAAAATCATGGGAAAAATTTCCCAACACCATCCATTAGACGTTTTAAAAATTATTTTAAATTATTTTTTTTCTATAAAATATATATTAGGTTATTGGTGTAAAATTTCATTCAAATAAACACACACTTTCTACGACCCGTCCCCCGGGGCCCATGAAGTGACTACCCTAGGCCCGCCTTCCATAGGCCAGGTGTTAGAGACTAGCACCGATAGGCGTATTCCCAAAAAAACGAGAAGGCATTGCCTTTATATCCAGTAAACACACACAACCAAGCACACAACAAGATACTAACACAAGCAAACTATATAGAAAAAAAGAGTGATGAAAGTAAGAAGGGCCAGAATACAAGCCCCACAGTACAGGTACAAGTACAACTAAAAATACAATACCACTGAAGAAATAGAATGATATCTACTGGGTCATCCTCCGAGTTTCCCACCTGAAGGGTAAGTACAGATCACTTCCTCAGCACTCCATGTTCGCCCGTGTCCTCTCTGTACCGACATGCTGTATGGTCAACCTTCGGGCACCGTCCATTCCTTGTACCCTCATCCTCGATCAGCGCTGTCTGTCGTCTACACCAAACACAACAGGGTGAGGGAATATCCCATGAATTGTTGAGTATAATGATACTCAGTAGGGACCTCGAGACCCTCAAGGTCTCATATAATCCACAAAGGATAAACCACACAACATGAATTCCACTAACAAACCTACTTAGGTATATGCCCATACATATACCTATGTTATCGAGTATACCCATCTCAATCACGAGGAATCACAAGGTCCAACACAAAACCCCAAAGCTCAACAATTCGAAAAAGGAAGGAATACCTCAAAGACAAGTACCCCAGAGGTACGCCACATAGAAGAATATCACCAAGGTATTACCATGATGGAAAATACCACACAGGTAAGAACTCATCTCACCCCAGGTATAACTTAGGTACAGTAGTAGAGATGATTAGATGTAACTACTAAATCATCTTACTCTGTTAAGAGGCAGACCCATGAAGGATCCCAAATTCCAGACCCACACTTGATCCTAGTAAATCGTCAGACCCACACAAGATCCTAGTACATCTCAGTACATCGTCAGACCCACACAGGATCCTAGTACATTGTCAGTACATCGTCAGACCCACACAAGATGCTAGTACATCATCTGTACATCTTCAGACCCACATATAATCCTCGTACATCGTCAGACCCACACATGATCCTCGTACATTGATAGTAAATTGTCAGACCCACACAGGATCCCAGAACATTGTCGGTACATCATCAGACCCACACAAGATCCTAGTGCATTATCAGTACATCATCAGACCCACACTAGATACTAGTGCATCATGAGTACATCGTCAGACCCACACATGATCCTAGTACATCGCCAGACCCACACATGATCCTAGTACAACATACCCACGAAGGATCCTAGAGTAGTCCCACATAGATTCCTTGAGCGGATCCATGTAGGACCTTCAATCATAGACCAACGAAGGATCCCAAATCACAGACCCACATAAGATCTCTTTCTCATGTTACAGCTAGCTATAGGGATCCCGCACTAAGCTCGCTTGATTCTGGGAGGATTTGATCCTCAATCCACATGTTGATCCTCCATCTACCATGAAGTCCCACGAAGAAGTATAAAAAAGGACCGCCACGTAATAGGGGTCTCAACACAATAGACGGTGAATCAATCGGACGCATGGTCTGTGAGTTTTAGGTGTTTCAGTGCTAAGGGGCCAGTTGGATTCGAGTACAATCCAACCCATAAAAACTCCAACATTCTCTGAAAGTCATGTGGGGAATCTCAAAAGGACCGTATCTTCTAAATGATTTCAGTGTCGTAGATGGTTTATCATTTCAACATTGTATGAGGGAGATAAGTCAAATACAAGATCCTGTAACATTATTATTATTATTATTATTGGGTGTTTCGTGGACCTAAGCCACTAACAATAATTAAATATTCAAGATTAGACTTAAATTTACCGTCTTAATTCCAAGATCACGTCTCCACTTACTCTAAGTCAATAGGACGTCACACGAACGAGTTATATAGGGTCTAAAATTTAATAATAATAATATATTATTATTATTATTAGATCATTGCATGTACCCGATCCAAAAAACTGAAAATGACATCCAATATTGGAATCATAATTTCCATCTCGAAGTCAGGGTCGTACTGTCGCTGACGAGTCGTAAAACCGAGGTTGCACGGAAAAGTTATAGTCAAAAAGGTATTTTATCAACAAAAGTAATAATAATAATATTCTATTATTATTATTAATTACTTATTTCTTTAACACCAAATTCAATCATGCATGGGGAATTCATTTGGTTAACGCAGCTTCCACATGGCTCCTCCTCCACTCTTCCATGATTTTTGATTTTTATTATTATTTCATCTCCTTCATTTTCTCTCTCAGATCATCCCATTATTTTTCAATGGTTCTCTCATGCTATAATTAAAGCCTTTACCAAATGTTTGGGTTCCTCCGCACATCCCAAACCGAAGCCACCACCTCCAGCTAGCTGCACTGCCTAGACACTGCCTTGCGGCTATCCTTCACCACCGCACGTCACACCCTCTACCTCAATCGGAGCTGCGCCTTGAACACATGCTGGAAATCACACTGTGATGCCGCCCCTTCCATGGGCCACCGCTTCTTCGTTCTAAGCCCGAAAAATATGCCGACCTCATATTCGTGATCCTCGGGTCGAGGGCTCTACGTCCATATGTTGAACTCAATGCAATATTGTGTTTCCAGCATGCTTAATTATTTGACATTAATGAACGCTCGAAGAATGCGCGAAGAACAAAAGAAAATGGGGAAATGTATATGCACGGGATGATGATCATTTTAGTTTCACCATCTTCATTGCGAATCCAGAATATGAATAATTAAAAAATAAATTCAATCATATTTCAAATTAGAACCCCTACCTTGATTGCTCGTTGGTGTTGGCATGAGGAAGGATATGATGTTGATGAAATCGACGTTCGTCGTTCCCACACCATGCTCTCGAAGTTAGTTCCACGTTCCTCGATTCAGAGAATGATTCTTCATTGGAGAGGTTCTCCATTTAGAGGATGTTCTTCCCAGTTCTCCAAGGCTCCCCCAAATCTCCTTTCCTAATGATCTCCACCAAAAGGATGAGGAGCCAATTTTAATTGAGTTAAGTCTATTAACTAAATTAATTGTTGGCACATTAATTAAACTAAATATTGCATATTTAAATTGGGGGAGAAACCAAGATTTAACTCACATTAAATAGGGAGTTCAAGGGGGTCGAGTGGTCCCTACCACTGCACATACAAATTGGGAGGATTTAAAAATAAAATAAAAGTTGTTCTTTATTTTATTTTTATTATTTTAACTCTCCCACAAAATTCATGAAATGTACCTTTCACCCTCGACCTACTATGGTAAAGGAAAATGTCTACTTAACAAATTATTGGCATTGTGAGTTCAATTGTGACCTCAGATTTCTATTCTGAGCACCGGTTCAAAAGATATAAAATATCTCTTGCACGTTTACTGAATGTACCTGAAAAAAAGTTCGGAAATTTATTTATAGTCACCCTCAACCCGCTCTGGTTGATGTTAGGCTCTGCCTAAGTGAAAAATTCCACAATGAACCCAACTGTACTCTCATATTTCCAATCTAAGATACCATTTAAAAGTCATTGATTTTATAATCAAATAATTGTCACTTAATTATTTTATTTACAACCAAAAACTTACTTTCACTGGTGGCTCGTGCCGACCAATGTTAGTATATGTCAAAAGAGAGAATACCCACATGAGTTCATTGGTGGTCTCATATTTTTGATCTATGTTATCATTTGTGAGTTATAAGAATTTGAAAAATAAAATAATTTATTTAATTATATTTTTTTACAATTATGCCATTTTATTTTTTTTCTCATAGGAGGACCATGCCGACTAAACTTAAGTCTCACCTAGGTTAAACCCTCCAACCTGAACGTAACAGTGCTCTTGGAATTCTGATCCAAGTTACCATTTAATATTTATTTTACTTTTTCAGTAAAACTGCTTATGCGTGCTAATTAAAACTTAACCAAACATCGAAGGATCATTCCAGGCACTCTGGGCCTCAGAATCATTCACCGTCAGATTTCATAGTCTCCAAATAAGTTCATATGACACTAGTGCAGAAAAAAATTTTTACGTCGGTTATTTTTCATTATTTACGTCGGTTTTTAGGCGACGTTAATACGGACGACGTTATAAATAACGTTTTTTACGTCGGTTATTTATAACCCGACGTAACATCCCTAACATCACGGTGTTTATCACGTCGGTTCATTAATAACCGACGTGATAAATATGCGCGGGGGGGGGGGGGGGGGGGGGGGTTATCACGTCGGTTCTTAATATAACCGACGTGATAAAACGCCTGGGATATCGTTTATCACGTCGGTTATGACATAACCGACGTGATTAACCCTTCCCCGGGCCTATTATCACGTCGGTTTCATAAATAACCGACGTGATAAAAGGCCTGGGAAACGTTTTAGCACGTCGGTTATCCAATAACCGACGTGGTAAATCGATTCCCAGGCCTTTTTAGCACGTCGGTTATATTAAGAACCGACGTGATAAAAGGCCCCGGAACGGTTTATCACGTCGGTTGTCGAAAAAACCGACGTGATAAACCCCTACCGATTTATTTACCACGTCGGTTATAAAATAACCGACGTGAAAGTGATAATTTTTTTTTTAAATAATTGCACTGCTCTCACCAAAAAGCAACTAGAAACCAAACAACAAAAATAACCATGCCAGCCCTCCCCCAAGCCCCAACTGAACCCCACCCTCATCTATACCCACCTAACAACCTGGCCAGCCCTCCCCCACCACATTGGAGCCCCACCACAACCCTTGGACACCCCCACCCCTTGGACAGCCCCCCCACCCTCATTTACACCCCCACGACCCCTAGTACAGCCTCAAACACCCATTGGACACCCCTCCCATATCCCTTGGACACCCCCACCCCTTCGACACCCCCCACCCCTTGGACAGCCCCCACACCCTCATTTACACCCCCAAGACCCCTAGTACAGCCTCAAACACCCATTGGACACCCCCCACACCTTGATAGCCCTCCCAGACCCCTTGGACACCCCCCCGACCCCTGGACACCCCCCCCGAGCCCTTGGACAGCCCCAAACACCCCTTGGACACCCCTCCCATATCCCTTGGACACCCCTCCCATATCCCTTGGACACCCCCCACCCCTTGGACACCCCCACCCCTTGGACAGCCCCCCCCCCCCCACCCTCATTTACACCCAACCGGCCCCTTGGACAGAACTCCCAGACACCTTGGACACCACTCCCATATCCCTTGGACACCCTCCCACCCCTTGGACACCCCCCCACCCCTTCGACAGCCCCCCCACCCTTATTTACACCCCCCGAACACTAGGACAGCCACAAACACCCCTTGGACACCCCTCCCATATCCCTTGGACACCCTCCCACCCCTTGGACACCCCCCCCCCCCACCCCTTGGACAGCCCCCCCACCCCCTAGACACCCCCCGACCCCTTGGAAACCCCCCCGACCCCTTGGAAACCCCCACATCCCCTTGGACAGCCCCAAACACCCCTTGGACACCCCTCCTATATCCCTTTGACACCCCCCACCACTTGGACACCCCCCACCCCTTGGATATCCCCCCCACCCTCATTTACACCCAACCGACCCCTTGGACAGCCCCAAACACACCTTGGACACCCCTCCCATATCCCTTGGACACCCCCACCCCTTGGACACCCCCCACCCTCATTTACACCCCCCGACCCCTAGGACATCCCCAAACACACCTTGGACACCCCTACCATATCCCTTGGACACCCCCCAAACACCCACCCACCCCCTTGGAACCTCTCCCCCCATACCAAAATCCAGACCAGAAAAACCATCAACAGTAGACCAAAACAAGAAGTAGAGAAAAATTAAACATTCACTTATATAACATTCAAAACTTACACTTTCAACTTCAAAAAAAACTAAATCCATCTTAAACGACTACGAAATACACAATTACATTGACAATATTCAAAATTACATTTTACATTACAAACAACTAAAAGTCAATCAAACCTGTAAAATAATTTGACCACTCCACTTGTAAGTGTTTGATATCTTCAGCAGTAAAGGGTTGAGGGTCATCAAAAAGCTACAAAGGAAAAGGATAGTATTCAACTTGTATAATGAATATATCAAATTGAAATATTATGAGAAAGAGGAAATCTTACCAGGTCAAAACTCAGAACTGTCCCAGTTGTTATTATTTCATACATAAATCTTAACATGTAATATCCGCATTCGATGATGCCTTGTTGCTCATGACATTTCTGTTTGAATGAGTGTAAATTCAATATATTATTTTTATGTAATAAATCAAAATGTACACATTATAAATGGATATTTACCTTCGCATGTACATATTTGATCTTGAAATTCCTTTTCTTTGCGCTTTTTCGAAAGTGGACCCATGCCCTGTTAGAAAATAATATGAATGGGGTAAATTTAAAATTCATTATAATATATAAAACTATTGTGAAATTGAAACTTACGTTTCCAATATATTCTTAAAACTTTCTCGCACATCATCATGGAGAGAGCATATCCAATAAAGTGCTTTCTCCCAAGGGAAAAAAATCCCTAACATCCAATGATCCCTGATAAAAGGAAATTTAACGTTAGTGGTTTTTTATGTTAAAAGATAATTAACTCTTTGAGAGGGATGTGTTTCATACCTCTCACAAAAAGGCATCATCCAACACTGTGTGATTACATTCTTTTCAAATATATCAGCAATATAAATCATTCTTTGTTCCTCATCCAATGCACATGCTTCAGGGGAAATCAATTGTGGGTCCACGAATCCATATACATCTGTCAGCTCATTCCTCTCACAAATTTTATACAGATACCTAATACAAAGCAGACATAAGTATACATTTTGAATAAATATAACGCAAGAAAAAGGTGTTAAGACATACATGATAAAAATTTGCACCACGTTGATGCCCAACTTATCTCCAGTGACAAACTCCATGATATCAGTTTTCATAATCCCCACACTTAGTTCACGTCCACAGACATGAGCTTCCATTGTAAAGTCATAATGATCCGCCAACAAATTTGAATATCTTGACAATTTGTCAAGACTGCTAGTATCTGCATCTGATGTCATAGCTATCTGTCTTTGTTGTTGTCTATACAGTATTTCTTTACCTTTGAAGTATTCCTGTAAAAATAAATTGAAAAATATATTATTTTTCAAATGATAAAACATTAATAAAAATATAAAATAAAAGACATAACATCCATACCTCTATGTTAATGAGTCGAAGAAGTCTGGATGTCCAAAGTAAAAAATGGCCGATACTATGTCCAACTGTCATCACCTCATCTGTAGGTAATGGTATCCGAGCTGATCTATCTATAATATCCTGCACAGTGACCCTCTGATTCTCTACCTCTAACTGTTGATGATGAAATGTATCTCCTATACAATATACCATCCCATATGAAACTATATGATGTTGAGGATCATCAGCATACAACTCACAATAAGTAGGTAGCTGCGGCGGAGGAGGAGGATCAAAAATGGGGTCCGCAGGCTGAGGTGGGGGAGTGGGAGCTACTGGGAGAGGTGGAGTGGGAGCTGTACCCTGAAATTGTCTTTGAAAGTCTGCAAACATAAACTGCACCGATGCTCTAATCTTGTCCTCCATTGTCGCATTAATATTATGGACTTCAGCCTCCAAGGATTCTATTTTTTTTATAAACTCCCTCAACGTTAGAAGTTGAGGAACGTGGCAACACTTTTCTTACCGATACACCTGCCGGATATCCTCTTACACGGCCAGGATGTTCGGGCTTTCCCAATGCCACAGATAAAATATCTTCCCTCCCAGATGGTGTAAATGTCCCCTGTGAACTCTGCTCCTCAAGAGAGTCCTGTAATAATTAATTGAACATTTCTATAATGATTGTAAATATATGACGAAAATAGTAAACTTAAATAAATAAAATAGATATTTTACAATCCACTCAACTATGAGTCTCGATTCTTCCGAAAGATATTGTCCTTTTTTGCCCTTCCGAGCTCTTTTCCATTTCTCATGTCTAGATGGAGGGGATGGAGGGGCCACCTCTCCAGAGCTTGAAGACTCAGCTCTTAGTTGTTGAAATTTTTCTGCCGTTATTTGTTCTTCCAATAATGCATACCCTCCCCGAGATAAACTATGAGGGTATACATTTTTAGATTGGATCTATTGATGAGCTTTCCTTGTTTGTTGTAAATTAAGAATAAGTAATCATTAACAAAACAATAATAAGATCATTTATATAAGAAAGCTTATAAAAGTTTACATTGCCCTTACCAAAAATGATTCTTTTCTTCTACTTTCAAAAAATTGTCTCCATGTGTCTTCATCTATAAAAGGATATATACGACATGGATTCTCACTACTCCTATGACCATAAATGAAATCAGATGAGAGGGTTGATTTGAAATCCCTCCATCTCCTAGCAGCCAACGATAAGCATTTCTTCCTGACTCCTCCAGTGTCAGGAATATCAAATGTCATCTGATAAAAAAGAGGTTAAAAATATTATATATACTAGAAACATTTAAAGAACAGTCAAACAATAGCAAAAGATCTTACCAAAATGGTCTCCCACAGCTGAGAAATTATCGCCTTATCCACACTTCTCCAATCATCATAGAGAATGCTTACTTTGATCTTAGCCTGAGTTGCTACAAAACCCTTAAATTCTTTAGCATTTGGACCTCTAGGAAGATCATCATCATCAAACTCCACGACTATCCTCTCCTCCTTCGTATGGGAAAGTGATAATTTTGGTAAACGTGTGCACCCACGCTTACCAACCTTTGAACTCTTTTTCGTAATAGGAGCATGTGAATGTTCCTCCCCAGATGTATGACCAATATGCTCATCTCCAAAATCATGTGGCTGATCAACTGATTGATCTGTCATTTTCCTTCAAATCAAAAAAACGAACATTAGTTCACAAATATACAAATTCAAATATTGTAATACTACTTAATCAGAAAATAGAAAAGTGTACTAAATTACATAATAGTAAACATTGGTAATATGGTAAGCATGTTAAACAATGATAAACATGGTAAACACAGTCTGTTGTACCCCTCTCTCTTGGATTTTAATGATCACAATCTCTCTTATTATGTTCTAACTTGTTTTCAAGTGTTTTTGTTGATAGGAAAAATGTTTCCAAGGAGTTGGCCCAAGAAAGATGAAAAGTGGACTCACTGAGTCCACCGGTCAGCCGGTGTGAGCTCACCGGACAGCCGGAGGACCCAGGAAGTAGACTTGCCCACTGCCTGGTGTCAACGGCCGGCCGGTGGCTCACCACCGGCCGGTGGACCAGACATAGAGCCTTCCTCTCTGTCTGGACCACCGGCCGGCTGGTATGCCCATGACTTCTCCTCTTTACGGTTTTTATTGTTTTATAATTTTTGTTTGATACATGTTTTAATAAGTAAAAAATTTACAATATCTAACATTATATGAAAAAACTAAATTTAAACAAGAAATAAACATGTGTTACCTGTAATTTTAGGAATGTACAGTTGGATTGTTTTACGGATGGGCTATATTCCACGCAGTGCAACTGGAAGAATTTGTTGCATCATGACGTGACAATCATGTGATTTCATACCTATCAACTTCAAGTCTTTCAATGAGACAAAATTTTTTACATTTGAAGAATAACCATGAGTCACTTTGATATCATGAAGACACTGATAGAAGCTACTTTTCTCCCTCTTCGATAATGTATGACAAGCCGGGGGAAGAAATGTTCGTCTTCCTTTAGGAGTGGGAGCTAACTCCAAACGTATTCCCATTGATAGTAGGTCTAAACTTGCATTCAACCCATCTTTTGTCTTTCCTTTAATATCTAGCAATGTTCCGATCAAAGAATCACAGATATTCTTCTCCTTGTGAATGACATCAATATTATGTTTGACTTCATGATACCTCCAATATGGTAGCTCAAAAAATATTGACCTTTTCTTCCAAATATGTCTATCATTACCAGATTTTTGTGTCTTTCTCAATGTCACATCAAGGTTTTTCACCCTCTCAAAATACAAATCTAGGGATAAAGGTTTTGGATCAGTATCAAATTCTTGTGAGACATTGAATGCCTTTTTTAGTCTTCTATAAGGGTGATCCATAGGCAAAAACTTTCGATGACCCATGTACACTGTTTTCCTCCCATGATGCAATTGACAATATGACGTCTGTTGTTCGCAAATTGGACATTCTTTATGCCCTTTAACACTGTATCCAGACAAATTTCCATATGCTGGGAAGTCATTTATAGTGAATAGAAGCACTGCATGTAGTTGAAAATATTCCATTTTATAAGAATCATACACCCTAATACCATCAGCCCATAACAGTTTCAAATCATCAATCAGCGGTGACAAGTATACATCAATATCATTGCCGGGTTGCTTTGGACCAGAGATCATGATACTCAACATGACATATTTGCGCTTCATACAAACTTCAGGAGAGAGGTTGTAAATTACCAATAAAACAGGCCATGAACTATGTGTGCTACTGAGGGTTCGGTATGGATTCATTCCATCTGTGCATAAGCCTAGTCTCAGATTTCTAATTTCATTTCCAAATGTAGGGTACTGGGCATCAATTTTCTTCCATTGTGGAAAATCAGCTGGATGACGTATTTTTCCATCACATACCCGCTCATCTGCATGCCATCGTAACCTTTTTGCATCATGTGAACTAGAAAATAAACGTTTGAAACGAGGAATTATAGAAAGATACCAAAATACCTTTGAAGGGAGCTTTGTAATCTGTACATCAGCTTGTGATTTTTCTTTCACCTTATACCGTGATGTCCCACATTTAGGACACTCTTTCAGAAATTCATATTCCTTCCTATATATAATGCAGTCATTCGGACAGGCATGTATTTTCATGTATCCCAATCCCATCGGGCATAATATTTTTTTGGCCTTATAATGTGAATCTGGAAGATCGTTATCTTTTGGAAGAATGTCTTTCATCAATTGTAGCATCTCTGTAAAACTTCTGTACTCCATCCATGTTTTGCCTTCAGGTTAATAAATCTTAACACCGCCGACAAAACCGTAAAATCTGTACAACCAGGATATAATGGTTTTTCGGCATCACCATATAGACGTGCAACTGTCGGTTCTATCTCAATTTGTTCTGCTACAATATCGCGAATCATTTCTTCAATTCCATCAGAGTTACCATCTTGCGATTCATTATCATCAGTGACATTCTGTCCAGTTTCGCCATGCCAAATCCAAGGGTTGTAACTCAGATTGAAACCATGACAAATCAGATGATCTTTTATCTCTCTACTTTTCAACTTCTTCATATTCAGACATTTCAGGCATGGACAGAAAAAAATGTCACTACTTGGAACATTTCGTTTAGCAAATTCCAAAAAGGCATCAACACCTTCCTCATATTCATTGCTCATTCGATGTGCCGTAATACAACTTCGACTCATTATTAGCTATAACAAATAGCAAAAATATATATATTTTTTAGATAAGAAAAATATATGTTTATATGAAAAAAATCATAATTTGAATGTAAACAATTTTGAAATATAAAACAAATCGATGTGTATTTAAAAAAATATGCTTGAATATTATTTTTTAAACAAAATATAGTAAGATATAACACCCCCCTGGACACCCCCCGACCCCTCTGGACAGCCCCCCGCCCCTCTTGGACACCACCCCCCACCCCCTACCCCCTTGGACACCCCCCTGGACATCCCCCAACCCTCTGGACAGCCCCCACACCCACCCGGACAACCCCAAATACCCTCTGGAGAGGCCGCCACCCACTTGGACAGCCCCCCACACCCATCCACCCCCTTGGACACCCCCCTGGACACCCCTCCGACCCCTCTGGACAGGCCGCCACCCCCTTGGACAGCCCCCCACACCCACCCATCCCCTTGGACACCACCCTGGACACCCCCCGACCCCTCTGGACAGCCCCCAACCCCTCTAGAAAGCACCCCCACCCCTCCTGGACACAACCCCCCACCCCCGACCTGCTTGGACACCCCCCTGGACACCCCCCAACTTTCTGGACAGCCCCCCCCCCACCCCTCCTAAACACCACCCCCACCCCCTACCCCATTGGACACCCCCCTGGACACCCCCCAACACCCACCCACACCCTTGGACAGCCCCCCACACCCACCCACCCCCTTGTAAACACCCCTGGACACCCCCCGACCCCTCTGGACAACCCCCACCCCTCCTGGACACCACCCCCACCCCCTACCCCCTTGGACACCCCCTGGACATCCCCCAACCCTCTGGACAGCCCCCCCCCCCCCCACCCACCCGGACAACCCCAAATACCCTCTGGAGAGGCCGCCACCCACTTGGACAGCCCCCCACACCCATCCACCCCCTTGGACACCCCCCTGGACACCCCACCGACCCCTCTAGACAGGCCGCCACCCCCTTGGACAGCCCCCACACCCACCCATCCCCTTGGACACCACCCTGGACACCCCCGACCCCTATGGACAGCCCCCGACCCCTCTAGAAAGCACCCCCACCCCTCCTGGACACAACCCCCCACCCCCGACCTGCTTGGACACCCCCCTGGACACCCCCAACCCTCTGGACAACCCCCCACCCCTCCTAAACACCACCCCCACCCCCTACCCCCTTCGACACCCCCCTGGACACCCCCCAACACCCACCCACACCCTTGGACAGCCCCCACACCCACCCACCCCCTTGTAAACCCCCCTGGACACCCCCCGACCCCTCTGGACAGCCCCCCGCCCCTCCTGGACACCACCCCCACCCCCTACCCCCTTGGACACCCCCCCTGGACATCCCCCAACCCTCTAGACAGCCCCCCACCCACCCGGACAACCCCAAATACCCTCTGGAGAGGCCGCCACCCACTTGGACAGCCCCCACACCCATCCAACCCCTTGAAAACCCCCCTGGACACCCCACCGACCCCTCTGGACAGGCCGCCACCCCCTTGGACAGCCCCCCACACCCACCCATCCCCTTGGACACCACCCTGGACACCCCCCGACCCCTCTGGACAGCCCTCGACCCCTCTAGAAAGCACCCCCACCCCTCCTGGACACAACCCCCCACCCCCGACCTGCTTGGACACCCCCCTGGACACCCCCCAACCCTCTGGACAGCCCCCACCCCTCCTAAACACCACCCCCACCCCCTACCCCCTTGGACACCCCCCTGGACACCCCCCAACACCCACCCACACCCTTGGACAGCCCCCCACACCCACCCACCCCCTTGTAAACCCCCCTGGACACCCCCCGACCCCTCTGGACAGCCCCCACCCCTCCTGGACACCACCCCCCACCCCCTACCCCCTTCGACACCCCCCTGGACACCCCCCAACCCTCTTGATAGCCCTCCCACCCCCCTGGAATCCCTGAAAACTTACCATAACAAGAAGTTGGGCCATTCAAAGAATGTTTTTAGGTGTGGAGGAAGAACTGAGTTTCAATAGATAGAGAAGGAACTTGACATTAGGTTGTTTATTCCAGTTGTGGATTTGAAGGAGTTAATGTTTGTTCAGTGACCCAAGAGATTGAATCAGAAATTCAGATGTTGTGCCATTTTCTCATGATGAGGTTGAATAATTGGTGGGGTTTGACTTTTAAATGGAGAGCTTAGCAGACCATCATATTTTATATAGATCAGTAAAGGATGTTAGCATCGAACATAAGGCTTAAGGGATGCTTTCAGATCCAAATATGTATGTTGATGGTTGCAATGGATCTAGTAGAGGTTCTAGAAAGAATGGTGGTTTTATTTGTTTAGGATAAGTAGTGAAGAAAAAACTAGATAATTTTTTACTTGCTGAAAAGAGGGTATCTAAAATTTTTAACATGCCGAGGGGAAATCTGGCGAGTCCTCCTCGTGAAACCTTGTTTTCAGGGGCTGAAAATGGTGATGTGATCCCAAATCCATGCACCTATGCCATGGTTGTGTGTGAATAAAGTAGTAACAACTGTAAAAGGGCAACCCATCCAAATGGACACGCCCCAACCCTCTCGAGGATTTATAGAAAACGATGAAAAATTATTGAAATCATAAAATTAGTCAATATTGAAAGTTGAACTAATAGATCTAGGGATGATAAATAAGAATATAGTGCCAAAACGAGTTAAAAGGGTTCACAATCGAAGAATCTTAACTAGTTTCAACAAAAAATTCACAACAAGTATATATATACTATCCGCGAAAAAAAACGAACGAGTGGGAGGATTACCTGAGTGCTGCGAGTTTAGATGATTGATCCGAGGAGATTAAATATGAGAAACGATGATCGCAAAACGAATCTAAACCAACGAAATGGACGAGCCGATTCGGGTTTACGCGCGAGAGAGACGAGTCGCGACTGTCGAAGGTAAACTCGCGAATGACAATCCACGGGTCTGGGTAAATTTTTAAATGAGTTATCACGTCGGTTATTCAATAACCAACGTAATAATTTTTTTAAAAACATTTATAACGTCGGTTATTCAATAACCGACGTAAAAACCTTCCTCCGATTCTTTTTTTTCGTCGGTTATTTTATAACTGACGTTATAAAGGGCTCAAAATCCGCGTTTTGTTACGTCGGTTATTCCATAACCGACATCAAAAACATCTGCGGATTCTTTTTTTCATCGGTTATTTTATAACCGACGTAAAAAGGCCTTCAAAAACCGCGTTTTTTACGTCGGTTATTGAATAACCGACGTAACAAACACCCCCCGCTTCTGTTTTTTACGGCGGTGAATGTATAACCGACGTAAAAAACGACGCCACGCGATTAATAACGTCGGTTATAAAAATAACCGACGTTAAAGGTGTACCGAACACAGGTTTTTACGTCGGTTATTAAATAACCGACGTAAAAAACCTCGTTTTACATATTATGACGTCGGTTTTATATAACCGACGTAAAAAATGGTGACGTAAAAAAAGTTTTCTGCACTAGTGTGATTTAAAAAAATACACGAAATTTCCAAGACATTATATTCGCCCCACATTAGGTATTTACGTCCTCGAAAGCTACCACAAAGGACAAAAACCAAAAAAGGTACTAAGCATGATTCTGACCCTCCTGCTCCCATGTGATCTTCTGGAGGTTCCTATGCTGCCGTCGTACGTGCACTAGAGGGATTGACTTCCCACAAAGGACACACTCTTTTCTATCCTCAATCTCCACTGGAACCTCAAAAAATTCCGCCCCATCCTTGATGTGCAGCTCACCATGGTCATTAACGTGAGATGGGTCATTCACATATCTCCTCAGTGGGGATACATGAAAGACATCACGCACCCATTCCAACTGAGGGGGAAGTGCTAGGTGGTAAGCCACCTTTTCAACTCTGCTGAGGACCTGGAAGGGTCCAATGAACCTCAACGATAACTTGCTACCCCGACCAACTCTCTACAAACCTCATCGAGGTGAGACCCACATAAAGATGGGGTTTCCATCCTCGAACTCCAGATATCTCCATCTCCTATCGGAATAATACTTCTTTCATCTCTATGCAGTTTTCACTTGCTAACAAGTGAAACATTGTGATACAAAATATGCCACTACTTTCTTCATCCCTGGCCACCAGGAATGAGGATGAAGGTCCTAGTACATCTTCACCACATCAGGATGTAGCTACAGGAGGGATGTATATAACTCCATCAACACCTCCTTCTGTAGTGCTACTGGTACCATGGTAAATCCTCTGAAGAGGATGACGTAATCCTCACCTTCAGAAAATCCATCAGGTTCTGCCATGATGATATATGAGCACGTCAAGCCTCGCAGTCAGCGTCCCCATGATGTGCCTCCCTGACTCACTGATTAAGTGGGGGAGTGACTGTAAGATACTGAAGAAAATCACCTCAATCTTGATCCATAAAGGATATCTGGAAAGAGGCTTGCTGGTCTATTGCCTCACTCAACAGCTATAGGCCAGACCTCCTGCTATGTGCGTCTGCTACAATGTTCCCCTTCCAAAGAGTATAGACTATCTCAAAGTCATAGTCATGGAGGAACTCTAGCCACTCCTTTCAGGAACTGAAAACTCAAAACTTCTTCTTCCACGAGGGTGAGGCTGGCCGACTCACAAGTGATCAGTTGTACCCTCTTATGCAATACTTTATCTTGTGCTTCTTGGGATTCCTTTTTCCTAACCAAGGAAAACCCCACTCCAATGTTGTAGAGAAACCACAACCTTTTTTCCTAATATAGTCAATCTGAGTATGAACCGTGAATGCCCAGTCCATACCCAATCTAACGTCGTATGGACTCGAAGCTGCCACCAATAGGTTCCAACTGAACACTTGCCTCAAGGTTCAGATCATACCGTCAGCGGAAGGGTGATTATCAAGTATCCTCCCAATGGTATCTCTAGACGTAAGGGTCAAGTCAACGATTTAACTGGAAACTCTAAGTCTTGGACATGATTCATGGAAGGAAGGAATGATTGGTACTTATATATATTGATACGGTAGCTAGTAGTAGACACAGGCTGTACCTCTAATCATCCCGGGAGTCCATGGGCCACACTCTTTGACCACATGCAACTACTCTCTTCCCCTATCCTCCAACTCCCTGATCCTAGTGAGGACCACAATGGGGGGTGGTTGTAACATGTCAAAATGTACACCACCTCATGCTGCTCACCATTCTCTTCTTCCACATCTGTAGCCCTGCAGATTCATTTGTCCCTAACACTTCTTTTTCTTAAAACAATTCTACACGCCCATGTCTCTGAGACTTGGACCAGTTTACTATTTTCCCACTACTAACATTCACTGGCTGTATCTTCTAATCCAAATAACATTCAACCACAAAGGTACTCTCCATCACACCAAGATAAGTAGGAATTCATAGAGGAATAGTTCTAGCTCAAACGTCCTTAAACACACTGCCCTCGAAAGTCTGAGCCCCAAAGCATTGATCGCATCATATTCATCGAGTACTAGGAATGATCGTTACACCTTGATAAATAATCAGCTACCGACATGTCTTCCTACCAATGATATAGAAGATCTAGAGAACTATCATCCACTGCCTCAAGCTAGTCCTCAGCAGCCTCTGAGTCAGGCTCACCTCGGAACCGGAGGGGTATTTGATGATGAATCAAGGATAAGTCACTAAGCCTATATGTGTCCTCTATCGGTATCACCGGTTATATCTACTGACCCACGGGTAGTGATATAGCTGACATACTAAACGAAGGTACAATATCGAGTAATGGTCCACGTACCGAAGCCTCATCACTATGTGGACCAACCTCCTGGTAACTCACTGGAAAATACTAGTAGTTATGATCACAATCTGCTTTACTAGTGTCTTAACTAGGCGGAAAACTCTTGCAACCGCCTCCGGCCAGCCCTCAGCCACGTGGGAATCTGTCTCGCCTCGAAACCTCAGAGGCCTCTACCATTGGAACTCATGCAATGCGCTTAGTCAGCGTACGCCATCTTCCAATGTGGATGGTGGTTACTGTTGCCCAATGGGGGGTGTTACTGATGGTACACCACCCGAATATTCCAATAGAGTTTGAGGGCCCTGTACTAGAGCCTCATCGCTCGGTGGGACATCATCATGTACTCTCTCGGGAATCTTAGCTGGCTGTCTACGCAGCGACATCCTGATAAGGAACAGATGTGCCACAGTTATTAAGTTATACCTGGTGAGCTGACTCAATGAAGACACATGAAATCTTTTCAAAACACACATGCAATCAGTGTTTTCGTGCACTGAGTCTGATATCAGAAGTCAGGGTCCTGGTGTTTGGATACATCATCCTCCGCACCAACAAAGGATTCCCTAAACTAGTAACCACAATCTATAATCTTAAAACTATTGTCTTTAAAATTATTAGAGTCCAATGTTCTACGGTAGAACCGACTCCTTTGATACCAATTTGTCACGACCTGTCCCCCGAGGCCCATTCTGTGACTACCCCAATCTGATCTTCTATTGGCAAGGGGCTGGCGACTAGCACCAAAAGTCGTATTCCCCAAAACTAGGAAGGCATTACCTTTATATCCTATAAAAACATGCAACCAGGCACACAACAAGATAAGAACACAAGAAAACTATATAGAAAAATGATTCCTGAAATTAATAGGGGTTGGAATACAAGCCCAACAGTAAAGGTACAAGTAAAACATAAAATACAATCAACTGAAGAAAGAGGAAGATAGCTGCTAGGTCATCCTCTGATGTTCTTACCTGAAGGGTTGTTACATATCGCCTCCTCAAAACTCCATGTCCGCCCGTCTCCTCTGTGTACTGACACGCCGTATAGTCCACCTCCGGGCACCACCCAGTCTTGGTAGCCTCAACCTCGATTAGTGTTTTCCATCGTCTGCACCAAACACAATAGGGTGCAGGCATAGCCTGTGAAGGGGTGAGTATAACGATACTCAGTAGGGACCCCGAGAACCTCAAGGTCTAAGAAAATCCACAAACGATAAACCACCCAACAAAAATTCAACTAACAACCCTACTTAGTTATATACCCATATATATACCTAAGTTATCAATTATACCCATCACAATCATGAGGAAACACAGGGTCCAACACAAAATCCGAAATATCAATTGTTCCACAAAGGAAGGAATACCTCAAAGGTATGTACCATATAGGTACGCCATAGAGAATAACACCAAAAAGGTATTACCATGATGGAAAATACCACACAGGTATGAACTCATCTCACACCAGGTATAACTTAGGTATAGTAGTAGAGATGATTAAATGTAACTATAGAATCATATTACTCTGTTAAGAGGAAGTCCCATGAAGGATCCCAAATTACAGACCCAGACAAGAACCTAGTACATCATCAGTAGGTCGTCACACCCACACAGGATCCTGGTACATCATCAGACCCACACAGGATACTCATACATCGTCAGACCCACACATGATCCTAGTACATCATCAGTGCATCGTCATACCCACACAGGATCATAGTACATCGTCAGCACATCGTCAGACCCACACAGGATCATAGTACATTGTCAGTATGTCGGAAGACCCACACATGATACTAGTACATTGTCACTACATCGTCAGACCCACACAGGATCCAAGTACATCATCAATACATCGTAAGACCCACACATGATCCTAGTACATTGTCAGTACATCATCAGACCCACACAAGATCCATGTACATCGTCAGACCCACATAGGATCCGAGTACAACATACCCAAAAAGGATTCTAGAGTAGTCCCGCATGGATTCCTCGAGAGGATCCATGTGGGACCCTCAATCATAGACCCACGAAGGATCCCAAAGAACAAACCCACATAGGATCCCTTTCTCAGGTTATAGCAAGCTACATGGTTTATGCACTAAGATAGCTTGATTCCGGGAGGATCTGATTCACAAGCCACAGGTCGATACTCCAACTACCATGATGTCCCACGATGAAGTATCCCAAAGTTCCGCTACCTAAAAGGGGTCTCAATGCAACAGATGGTGCATTAATCAGATGCGCGTCCTGTGAGTTATAAGTGTTTTAGTGCCGAGGGCTAGGTTGGATTCGAGCACAATCCAACCCGGCCAAACTCCAACATTCTCTGAAAGTCACGTGGAGTATCTCAAAAGGACCACCTACTCTCAAGGATTTCAGTTCTGGAGATAGTTCCTCATTTCGACATCGTATGAGGGAGATAAGTCAAATACAAGATCCCACAATAATAATAATAATAATAATATTGGGTGTCTTGTGGACCCGAGCCATGAACTAGAATTTAATATTAAACATTAGACTTAAATATACCAACTTAATGTCTAGATCACGTCGCCACTTATGGTAAGTCAATCTGATGTAACACATAGGAGTTATATAGAGTCAAATATTTAATAATTATAATATATTATTATTATTAGATAGTTTTGAGCACCTGATCCAAAAACCTCAAAAATACATTCAATTTTGGACTCATAATTTCTGTCTTGATGTCAGGGTTGTACTGTCGCTGACGGTTCGTAAAACCGAGGTCACACTGATAATTTACAGTCAAAAAAGCGTTTTATCAACAAAAAAAAAAATAATATTTTTTTATTATTAATTAGATATTTCCTTAACTCCAAATTCAATCACGCACAGGGAATTCATTTTGTGAATGTGACTTCCACATGGTGCCTCCTCCACTTTTCGATGATTTTTTATTTTTATTATTATTTCATCTCCTTAATTTTCTCTTTCAAAAAAACCCTTTCTTATTTCACAATTTTATCACACTCCAATTAACTCCTTTCCCAAATATTTGGGTTCCTCTGCACATTTAGAACTGAAGCCACCACCTCCAGTTAGTCGCATCGCCTAAACACTTCCTTCCATATGTCCTTCGTCGCCGCATGTCGCACCCTCTACCTCGCCCGGAGCCGCACCCTGAACACAAACCGAAAATCACAACATAGTGTAGCCCATTCCATGGGCTACCGCATCTTCATTCTAAGCCCAAAAATATGTTGACCTCATATTCGCGATCCTCGAGTCGAGGGTTCCACGTCCATATATTGCGCTCAACAAAATATTGCATTTCCAGCATGCTTAATTATTTTTCATTGACGAACGCACAAAAAATGCAAAGAACAAAAGAAAAATGGGAAAGGTATATGCGTGGGACGATGACCATTTTAGTTTGGACATCATCATTGTGAATCTAGAATATGAAGAATTAACAAATAAATTCAATCATATTTCAAATTATAACCCCTACCATGATTGCTCGTTGGTGTCGGCGTGAGGAAGGATATGGTGTTGATGACGTCGGCGTTCATCACTCCTGCACCACGCTCCCGAACGAGGTTCCACATTACTTGATTCAGATAATACTTCCTCGTTGGAGAGGTTCTTTGTTTGGAGGATTCTCTTGCTAGTTCTCCAAGGATCACCCAAATATCCTTTGCTAACAATCTCCACTAAAAGGACGAGGAGGCAATTTTAATTGAGTTAAGTCTATTAACTCAATTAATTGTTGAAACATTAATTAAACTAAAGTTGGCACATTTAATTTGGGGGAGAAACCAAGAGTTAACTCACATTAAAGAGGGAGTTCAAGGGGGTTGGGTGGTCCCCACAATTGCACATACAAATTGGGAGGTTTTAAAAATAAAATAAATGTTGTTCATTATTTTATATTTATTCTTCTAACTCTCCCACAAAATTCATGAAAACCTAATTTCACCCTCGACATACTGCAGTCAAGGTGGAGGTATCCTTAAGAGAATATCAGCACTGTGAGTTCAACGGTGCTCTCAGATTTGAATTCAGAGCACCGGTTTAAATGTTACAAGACACCTCTTGCACATTTACTGAACGTACCAGAAAAAAGGATGGAAAATTATTTATAGTCACCCTCGAACCTCACTGGTAGAGGTTACGCTCTGTCTAAGTGAAACACTATCAGGACCTGTCCTCGGTACCCATGCTGTGACTACCTCAATCCCGCCTTCCATAGGCGAGGGGATGGAAACTATCACCAAAAGGCATAACCCTGATAAAAGGGAAGGCATTGCCTTTAAACCTATAACACACATAGTCTGACCACAAACAGTGATAACAACAATGTACTAGCATAGAAAAGTGTGATGAAAGTAAATGGGCCAGTATAAAAACCCAATTGAAGTACAAGTACAAGTAAAAAGGGAAAACAGCTCCTGGATCATCCACCGGTGAATCCTACTTGTAGGGTAGGTACAGATCTTGAACAACTCATCCCTGAGGTACTTCCCATCTAGTCCAGCTCCGAGCAGCCTCCCATATGTCTCCCTCAGCCTCGATCACAACTGACCATCATCTGCACAGAACACAACAAGGTGCAGGCGAGTCCCGTGCAGGGGTGAATATAACGATACTCAGTAGGGACCTCAAGACCCCCAAAGGTCTCCCTGAATCTAGTAAGGATAATCCACATAAGAAAAGATACAATCACAATGTAATATCCAACCATGCTTAAATATATGCCCATACATATAACTAATCTAGTATGTACAACCGGCTCAAAATCTCGAGCCCAAAACACAACCCGTTCCGTGAAGGAAGAACAACCAAACAAATCTAGTTAGGTATACACCCATACATATACCTGAGTTTTTAATATTCAAACCTTCTCAATAAAGAGGTAACATACGGCTTAATCTATCCCAAGACAAGAAGCTCTGAGTAAAAGAGTCAGCTCACTCTAACGGTAACTTCGCGGTTACAAGAATAAGGATGTCTAGTCGCATGGCTAGATCATCCTATCTGAGTAACTTCGCTACAAAATCACATAGGTCACCTGTGCCGACCCTCAACCGTTGCACGATGTCGACCCTCATCTGTCACTGGTGCTAACCCTCTTCTGTCGCAGGTTGGCGACCCTCATCTATCGCATGATGCCAACCCTCTTCTATCATTGGTTCTGAACCTCATCTGTCACACGGTGTCGACCCTCATCTGTTTCATGCTGGCGATCCTCATCTGTCGCATGGTGCTAACCCTCAACTGTTTCCGGTGGCGACCCTCATCTGTAGCACGATACCGACCCTCATCTGTCGCACGGTGCCAACCCTCATCTGTTGCACGTTTCCGACCCTCATCTGTCACTAGTGTCGACCCTCATCTGTTGCATGGTGTCAACCCTCATATGTCGCACGCGGCCGACCCTCATCGGTCGCACGCATCTTCATGCCACATCTAGCCTTAGGGTTCCCACTCTAAACACGCTCGATTCCGGGAGAGTCCACTCCTCAAGCCAAGTGTTGATACATCAACTGCCACATAGTCCCATGTTGATTTATCCCGATGTTCTATCTCATCATAAGTAAACCAATGCGATACATGGAGCGTCAATCAGACGCCCGATCTGAGAGTTATTGGCCTTTTATTCCAAGAGCCCAGTTGGGTTTAGGTTCAATCTCACCCAACCATTCCCCAAATACGTCCAACCCTCATATGGGGTATACCAAAGGAATATTCTCTCTGTCATATTTCTATTTCCAAAGATGGTTCGTCAATCGGACACCCATAGCCCATGTTATGGGAGAAATGGTGAAATCGGGTCAAACAGGTCCTGGCCGGGTCCGACCGAGTCAGACCGTCCCGTCCCGGCCCGGTCTGGGCCACCCCGACCTGACCTGGGTCTGGTACAGGGTCCGAAATAGTCCACATATCTGACCTGGCCCACCAGAACCAGCTCAAACCACCAGAACCGGCCGGACCTACGATGGGCGGCCCCGCCCGCAGGTAGCACGACTAGCATGGCTTGCACTGGAGACCCGGCCCGAGAGGGCCTGTGGGGGTGGCCCGCCTGGCCTAGGTTTCCAGCAACTAGCGGTGACCTGCGGGGCCCACCCTATCAGCATAATGGGGGAAGGGGGTGTCGTTCCATCCATTTCCTGAACGGAACTGGCACCGGATTGGTAGCCCGTGGGACCAAAGAGGGTCCCACCTTGTCCGGCTGGCCAAGCGGCGCACCGCGTCTACTCTGCTGGCTACCGGCCAAGCCGGCCACTTCTGCTCCACCGCTGCGGCCCCCTGGTCGTGGCTTCTTCCTCTTCACAGCGCGGCGGTGCCACGCCCCTCTGGCGGCCTGGCGGCCGCCCGTGTGCACCACCGCGCCCAGGGGACACGGCGCGATGGTCCCGCGACCTTCCGACGGACCTGCACCGCCGGTTTCCTTTGTGGTCGGCCCGCCGCCAGCCTCCATTCCACCACCGTGGCCCCCTCCTCCGGCGGCGCCATGGAACTACTGCCATCATCAACAGTAAAGGAATAACATATGGGGTCTGGCCGTGTTCATTCGGCCCCCACCCTCCACTTTATGGTGATAACAATCGACTAAATGTAAACCAAGATGGAATGATGAAGAACGGGAATAAAATCAAACTTGAATCCCCTACCTCATGGTTGTTGATGGAGAAGAGTTCGGAGAAGACGATGTCAAAGAAAACATTATTCATGGCTGGCTCCTTCTCTTTTGACATGGTTAAAGTTATTTAAAGACAAAGAGTATGATTCTTATTGACGGAATGAGGTACTTCCTCCAAGCATCCTCCACCAATAAAATGAAGAAGAATCCACCCCGTCCTCCTCTGGACAACCCAAAGCTCCTCCAATAGAAGAGAAATGGTATCCACCATTGTCACCCCATTAAAGAATTCATTAATAAATTCTTTAATTAATTAAGGGGTTGGCATGAATTAATCTCGGGTTTAGTGTACCCATATTAATTCTAAAATATTTGAAATTTAAAAATAAAATTCAATTTGTCAATTTTATTTTTATTTCACATCCTTTTTTAAAAACACCATCATAGGAGGAAACTCTACTTATGTTGTCACCCGACACAGCTGAGGGGAAGGTCACACTAAGTAATCACCGGCGCTATGAGTTCAACGGTGCCCTCGAATCTCAATTCTGAGCTCCGGTTCAAAAGTTATAAAATCCCGCTCGTACGTTTACTGAACATACCTAAAAAAACTGTAGAAATTTATTCCGGGCATACCAGGCCTCAGAATCATGCGCTGTTAGTTTTCACGGGCTCATAAAATTCCCATGTATTTAAGAAAAAAATTTCCATTGAAATTTCGAGTCTTTACATTCTCCCGACCTCAGGGAATTACATCCCATAAGATACAACTCGAACTAAGGGAAAAAATGGGGGTACTGAGCATGCATCTGAGCCTCCCTCTCCCATGCACTCCCCTAGATGTTCTCGTGCTACCATCCAACGCGCAACAGAGGAATCGACCATCCACGAAGGACCGTCTCTGATTGACCCTCAATCAACACTGTGATCTTCGTGAAAGTCGCCCCATTTTCGATGTCAATCTTACCCCAGTCTATGATTAGAGTCAGATCATGCATGTATCTCCACAGCATTGATACATGGAAAAAGTTGTGCACCCAGTGCAATTGAGGTGGATGAGCCATGCGGTAAGTCAACTCACCTACTCCGTTGAGAACCTGGAAGGGTCAGATGAACCTCAGATATAACTTGTCGCCTCAACCAAATCTCTGCAAAACTTGTTGAGGTGAAACACGTAGGAAGACGTGGTCTCCATCCTCAAACTGGAGAGGTCTTCATCTCCCATTTACGTAAGTCTTATGCCTACGCTGTGTAATCCTCACCCGTTTTTGGATGATCAACACCTTCTCTGTGGTAGCCCATACCATAGTACGTCATCTGAAGGGGTTGATGTGCTCCCCACCTTTATAATATCCATCAGATGTTCATCCTGTGGATATCTGAGCATGCCTAGCTTTGTAGTCAGTGTCCGCTCTCTGAGTCTCCCTATCTCACCGAATGAGTGGGTGGTGACTGTAAGAAAAGCTGCCCACCACGATCCACATAGGTTATCTGTGAAGCGGTCAGCTGCTCTGTCACCTCTCTAAGAATCTGAGTACCAGATCTCTAGTAGAGTGCATTTGCTACAACATTTCCCTTTCCAGAAGTATAGAATTTTTCAAATTCATTGTCTTGGTGAAACTCAAGAAACTCCACCGTCTTAGGTTTAGGTCCTTCTGAGAGATGATATACCTAAGACTCTAGTGATTAGGGTTGACTGGACAACTGATAAAAATTCAGCTACACCCTTCTCTGTCTACGTCCATCAAGAGCAACTTGGATTTCCCTCTTTGTTAAAAATAGTAATATAGTCTCATCCTCGGGATGAACCAAGTTCTTTTCCTAATAGAGTCAATCCTGGCATGAACAGTAAATAGTCCAGGCCAAGGATAATGTCATAAGGGCTAGATGCTACTACAAAGAGATCCAACTGATACTCTCACCTCAAAGAGTCGAGTCACACTATCAAAATCAGTGTGTGGTCACCAGGTCTCCTTTAGTAGGATTCTCGAATGCGAGGGTCAAGTCATCGATTTTAACAAGAACCTATCAGTATCAACAACACTAAAGTAGGAAAGAAAAAGTCACAATGAAAAGTGTATATTTATACTGTAGCTCAATGTACAAAGAAACAAAGAAACCACATACAACAACATCGAACCACACAAGAAGCGAAAAAAATAAATGCCTCCAAACCTGAAGCTAGTCATGCTCAATTCCACCTGCTCCCGGAGCTCGCGTTGGACTGCCTGGGGTGGTAGAAACTCAAACTGCCGACCACCACATGCAGCATGTCTTGGCCCCCTTCCTCTTTCTCCACCTGCCTGAAGCTTATGCTGCAGTAGTTGTCGCGGCCATGATGGCTCTTCAATAATCTCCCGATCATCCTCATGGGGGTCGGACAATCATGAGATCTATGTCCTCGTCCCCTACAGGAATAACAGACCATTCTATAATCATAGCTCCCTCAGCCTCTTGAGCCTCGCACCCCAGACCTTCCATCCTCCGTTCGACCACCTGAAGGTCTAGCCCTCTTGAACTCCTACATGACCTGCCTACTGCCAGCTGCAGAAGACTCCTCTACATGACGCCTGGTGGTGGGCCTCGCTGCTAGAGTTTGCTCAGCAAGGAAACTCTCTACTAAGAGGGCTCTCTCTATCACCTCTTCCTATGTCGAAATGCTGAGGGAGATCATAGAAGCCCTGATCTCTCGCCTGAGCCCATGCTCGAAGGTCCGAGCCCTGAAGAATGGGTCCCATACCATGTTTGTGGAGTAGTGCAACAGGTTAGTAAACCTTTCCAAGTACTCGGATACTATCATACTTCCCTGCTACAGATGAAGTATCTCTGGAATTCGCACCGCACGTAGGGTGGATGGAACAAACTCTGCCCGAAACAGGCTCTTGAAGTCCACCCAGAGAAGTGTCGCCTCGTCGTTAACCTAGAGCATCAAACTCCACCATATGCCTGCTACTTCCTGAATTAGACTGGCGGAAAAAATCATCATAAGGTCGGTTGGTTTCTATAGAAGTCTAAAGACTCTCACTACAGCCTCCAGCCAATCCTCACCTGCCTGCGGGTCCATCTCTCCCATAAACCTGGGGGGGGGCCTGACAATGGAACTCATGCAAGGCGCTCAGACGACATGCACTCTCTGCTAGTGGGGATAGGGGTATCGGTGGCCCAGTTGGCAGTGGTACCATTGGTGCCTCCGCTGTGATGTGGCCCTACACTGAGGCCCTATCGCACGGTGCACTGCCATCTCATACACGTCTTGGAACCCTGGATGGCTGCCTACATGGGGCCATCCTGAAAAGAAATTGGTTTCCTACAGTCAAGAATTTATACATGGTGAGATGAATCAAAGTAATCACAAAGAAAAATTTTCAAATGAAACACACACGCAATCATAGTTTTTATGCACTGAGTCGGAAATCAGAAGTCAGAGTCCTAGTGTATAGATATGTTGGCCACCAAACCTACACCCATTTCCCTAAACTAATATCCACACCAAAAACACTTAACATTATTGCTGTTAAAAGAATCAGATTTGATGTTATACGGTAGAACCGACACCTCTGATACCAATTTGTCACGACCCGTCCTCAGGCCCCGTGCTGTGACTACCCCAAGCCCGCCTTACATTGGCCATGGGCAGGTGACTAGCACCAAAAGGTGTAACCCTAATAAAAGGGAAGGCATTGCCTTTAAACCTGTAACACACATAGTGTGAACACAAGTAATTATAACAAAAAAGTAATTGCATAGAAAACTTTGATGAATGTTAATGGGCCAGATACAAACCCAACAGAAGTACAAGTTCTAGTAAAAAAGGGAATGCAGCTCCTGGATCGTTCACCAGGGAATCCTACTTGAAGGGTACGTACAAATCTTGAAAAAGTCATCCCTGACGTACATCATGTCTAGTCCGGCTCCGAGAAGCCTCCTGTCTGTCTCCCTGATCCTTGATTAGTGCTGACCATCGTTTGCAAGAACACAACAAGGTGTGGGTGAAGCCCGTGCACGGGTGAGTATAATGATACTCAGTAGGGACCGCAAGACCCCAAAAGTCTTCCCAGAATCTACTATGTATAATCCACAGATGAAAAGATATAATCACAATGTATTATCCAACCATGCTTAGTTATATGACCATACATATAACAAAGTTATTATGTACAAACGACTCTAACTCTCGAGCCCAAAACAAAACCCGTTAGACAAAGGAAGAACAACCAAACAACTCTACTTAGGTGTACACCCATACATATACCGGAGTTGTTAATATTAAAACCGTCTCAATCAAGAGGTTACATAAGGCTCCATCAGTCCCAAGACAAGAAGCTCAAAGTAAATGAGTCATCTCACTCTAACGGTAACTTTGAGGTTACAAGAATAAGGATGTCTAGTCGCATGGCTGGATAGTCGTATCTGAGTAACATCGCTATAGACTCACATTAGTCACTGGTGCCAGCCCTCATTTGTCGCACGATGATGACCCTTGTATGTCGCCGGTGTCGACCCTCCTTTGTCGCACGATGGCGACCCTCGTCTGTCGCCGGTGCCAACCCTCATCTGTCGCACTGTGCCAACCATCCACTGTCACAAGCTGCTGAACCTCATATGTCGCCAGTATCGACCCTCATCCATCGCACAGTGCTGACCCTCATCCGTCGCATGCTGCCGACCCTTATCTGTCACATAGTGCCAACCCTCATCTGTCGCCGGTGGCGACCCTTATCGGTCGCACAGTGCCGACCCTCATCTTCCACACAGTGCCGAACCTCATCTATTGCACATTGAAAACCCTCATCTATCACCGGTTCCGACACTCATCTATCACACGGTGCTAACTCTCATATTTCGCACACTACCGACCCTCATATGTCGCACGCATCTTCATGCCACAGCTAGCCTCAGGGTTCCCGCTCTAAACACGCTATATACCAAGAGAGTATGCTTTTCAAGCCAATTTTAGATACATCAACTAACACGTAGTCCAAAGATGATGTATACCAAAGTTCCATCTCATCATAAGGAACCCAACATGACAGATGGCGTGTCAATCAGACTCCTGGTCTAAGAGTTATTGGAATTTTCGTTCCGAGGGCCCGGTTGGATTTAGGTCCAATCCAACCTGACCATACCCCAACAACGACCAAACTCATGTGGGGTATGCCAATGGAACCATCTCGCTCCAAGCTATCTATCGCCGTACACGGTTCGTCAATCGGATACACGTAGCCAATGTTATGGGCGAAAAGGTAAATCAGGTCAAACGGGTTAGGCCCGACCTGGACAGGCCCGACCCAAACCGGGTCCGGGCTGGGGCCTAACATGGTCCCCAGGTCTTACCCGGCCCACTGGAATGGGCCCAGCCCACTGGAACCTGCCTGGGCCACCGGAACAGGCCCAACCAGTGCTGGGTGGCCCTACCAGCACGGCGGCCCGACCAGTGGATAGCGTGGCCTGCATGGCCTGCGCTGGTGGCTCCATGCGGGGCCCTCCCTAACCGCGTAGGGGGGGGGGGTGCTGTGCTCCCAGTCTCTTGAATGGCACCGGTTCCTGGCACCAGTTTGGTAGCCCGCGAGACCGAGGAGGGTCCCGCCTAATCCAGCAGGCCAAGCGGCTAGCTGTGTCGGCTCTCCCGACGGCCGACCCAGTCATCCGTTGCTGCTCCACTAGCGCGGCCCCCTAGACGCGGCTTCTTCCTCGGCACGGCATGGCAGCGCCGCACCCCTATGGCTGTCTGGCGTCTGCCCATGTGCACCACCATAGCCAGGGGCGGCGGCCTGTTCTTCCATGCGGCACGACGGCTGTAAAGAGTCGAAGCGTAACGTACATGGACATTACATTACTTTTTCAGAATACTTAGTACATAACAAAAACACACACACAAGGATTGTAATAGTTTAGTGTCTTTTGAAACTTGGAATATAATCTTCTAATCATGGTGAAAGATCTTCAACATCTTCCATAAAGATCTTTCCCTATTTTTACCTAAAATCTTTCTTTATATACTGGGGAATAGAAAACATAAAATGGTGAGCTCAAATTCTCAGTAAGGGTAAACAAAATAAATATCAATCACCTCATATTCATAAGAAAATAACATTTTTGAAATCTTAACCTGCAAAAAAGATCATAATATCATAACATGGGATAAATCATAGTAGTGAAATGTAATCCCAATAATCCTAACTTAAAAATGAAACTTTGTGGCATACTCACATAATCATAGAGAATCATTTCTTATTAGTCAAGACTCATTTCCAAGACTATCTTAGTGGACAAAGTTCATTTCTAAACCGAGTTCACTCCTCGTTTCATTCCTGTTTCACTAAACCGGTTTAACCTGCCATTCCATCCATGTCTATATCATGAGATATAAAATCTTTACCCAATGCATTGGAGGGAGATATAGGTCCCACCCATCTCATAATGATACCATTCTTATGTGTGCCACAAAATCATAAACCATACATCATAGCATAACCCATGTATTAAAACTGGGAATCTTAAACATCGTGACATCATAAAACAATTCATATAAGATAAAGGAATTCATAAAAATAACATAATAAATTCAATGTAATAATAGGGATAGAAACAGAACCCTATATTATCTTAGATGGAAAATAATTTTCATAAAACAGTTGAATTGCATTCTTGAGGAAAATATTATTTCTACTTCAAAAACACTTCTCCTTTCTTAACATGTCATACAATTCTAAACTAAAAGAAGTTGATTAAAAATAAAATTGAAAACTTGTAAAGGAATCTTCTTCGAAATAATGTTTTAAAAATCCATTCATGTCGTATAAGTTAAAAAACCATTCTTCTTGTACTTTTGTCGGAAAAGTCAAAAAGTACCTTATATGGTAACCAAAGGAATGATTCCATTCATAAAATGTGGAAAAAGTAAATAAAGGGTAAAAATGACTTTAAAATTTCATGGAAGAATGGTAAACATTTTATGAAAACATTTTTAGAAAACATGGTCATGGATGATAAATGTAACCCCAGTAAATACTTACGTATAAGCAATCTCGAATAAAAATGAGATTGAAAATTTATCCCCTACCTTAGGTCCAATTTGATTCTTAAGTGTCTGAACCTCCTGTATAATGATTTAAATAATGTTATTGACTTATTGCAGAATCATCCTTATTTTATTGATATCATACATGGTTCACTTATGATTTTATTTTACCCGTTCTTTGGTAAATTCCATGTTAAAGAGAGTTTTGGGTAAAATCATTTCATTTGTCGTTCGTGTTTTGACTTGTAATTATTCATATATTTACATAGATCATGATTACTTATTTACAGAATATAAAACATGATTTATATATAATATATTTTCAGAATATACATATATATATAATAGATCAATAAATAGAAAGAAATACACCGTTCATGGAGCCGGTAGGCCGTACGTACGCATGAACACTGTTTTCGTTTCCTTATTGAGTTGAATGGAATCAAGTAGATGACATACATATATATAAACATAAATCCAGTATCATTATTATGTCATATATTTCATGATTACTTATTATTTATACTTTAGAATCATTCATGAATGGTTAACGTGGTGAATGAATCTCATCGCGTCGTGGAGACGGTAGTCTGTACGTACGCACGAGCGATGATATCGTTCTCATGATCGTGGAATTGTATTGGAGTGTATTTATACTATTTCATAATCAATACCACTTTACAATAATCATATATAGTTATTATGTACATCATTATACCAATCCAAGTAAGGTGGTGGTGGAAAATAGATTACACCACGATGTGGAGACGGTATTCCGTACATACGCACGCGCGGTGATTTCATTTTCCGTAGGATGGATAGATGGTGAAATAGGGTTGTTTCATACATATAATCACATATCATTATATGAGTGATACTGATGTTATTACTTCATAATGAAACAACCTATGAAGAAGAAGTGGAAGAAGAAATAAAGTTGAATGAATCGGTAACAGACATTACCTCTTTTTTGAAGCGCCTCTTTGAGTCCTCCTTTTAGGGCACTAAAATTGGTCTTTGAAGAAGACCAGGACCTATAGGATTTTTTTAGGAATGTGGAGAAGAGAATTTGGCAGGGGTTGACCGAGGTTGAAAGCTCAAAGTGGTGTGAGGAAGAGAGGGAGTAGGTGCCCTTTTATAAGGGAAGAGAGGGTCACCTTTGGAATAACTAAAAATATTATTTTATTATAAAGCCAGATTCGGTTTTAAATAGCTCCAAATTGATTTATTTCAAAGCTAAGGTTGGTATGGGTCTAAATAATCTCATCCAATATAATTTGGACAAGTTTAGTTTTATATTTTAACCTTATCAATTAGTTTTAACTTTAAGTTAGATAATTTTACTTTTACCATGTCTTTTTGTGTTCCTACACTATAAGGTTAATAAACATACAATAACAAGCCAAACGAACAAAAAGTTGTTTATTATTAATATATATAACCTTATATAAGTCATTTGGATGAACCTTATATTTTTAGTAATAAAATAACAATTAATAATATAATATTTGTTTTAAAAACTATTTTATGTCAATTTTGACACTATTTAGTAATTGATTTTTGTGAAATTTATAAAAGAATTATTAGTTCTAAAAAGTTCATTAAATCGATACTAACATGTCATATTAACCTATAAAATTAGTGTAATTCATAAAAAGTCTCAAATTACATTTATTTAGGTATTTATATCATCAATTATGTCAATATTTCATTAATAAGATAATTACTACATCATCTTTGTGTCATAAATAAATTAACTTATATAAAGTCTAAAAATTTCAAATAAAATATCATTATGTAGGAAATATTCTTATCTTTCTAATGAATATTTATAGTGTAATTTATCATATGTATAACCCTATATTAAAAATAATATATTTATTAAACTTTGATTTTAAAAATTTTAACCCTTCTTTAAATAAATTAATAATAAATGTCCTAATCTAATCCAAGTGGGCATAAATGGTCATATTTTATTCCTATGGTTTTTCTGGTCGAATTAAACTTATCCAATAGAATTAGGACATGTGTTAGGGTAATAATAATATCATTTTTACCCTTAATGACCCTATTTACTTTTAATCGTGGTAAAAAACTAAAAAGTTACTATTCACCAAAAATTATTTTCATCTCATTGAACCACATGTTACTTACTGACATCAACCGTGTCTCTCTTATTTTTGAAATTCCACTCACAGATGCGGTAAAATTGCGTTTTATGAAAAATTCAATTTTTTAACTACCACTTAGTGGTTTCACTATTCATCAAAAAATGAAAGTTTCCAGAAAAATATCAAAAATTAGGTCTAAGCTATATTTGATATTATGAACTCAAAAATGATGTCTGTTTTACCATATTAAAAAATTATCATTTTCATTAATTAATTTTAAAATTAATTCCCATCGTCAAAACAAATAGCGTGTTCTTAAGAGATAATAAATATCAAAATATTGACACTTGTTTATGCTTGGTTTAAATGTGAAATTACATCCAATGACAAACATTGTATTAAATTGTAAAAATATATTCTAAATATAAATTAAAACCACTCAAATTAATAATTTATCACTATTAATTATTTCGATTAAAAAGGTTGTTTTCAATTAAAATTTAGTAATTTTCACTATTCATCAGAAAATGAAAGTTATCCGAGAAGTACCAAAATTTCACCCTAAGGTAATTACGATATTTGGAATCCAAAAATGAAGTCCATTTTGGAAAATATAATTTACAAAATTTCAAAAAGTGGTTATTACTATTCCTAACGGCTAGTTTTAATAATATTTTAATAGCATATCGTTGTTTAGTGAAACTCGGTATTGCATACTACACATGCTATCGAGGAAGGTCGTGATTGAATTTAATGAAAGGCAAGTCAAGGATGTGTGTTGTGCAAACTCCTTTTGGTGTAGTGTACAACACAAGACATTAATGAAATTAAAAAGAATATTTTTCATAAAATCTCGGGGTGTTACATTCTGCCCCCCTTAAAATGAATTTCGCCCTCGAAATTCGTCGGGGTTATAAATGGTTTACTACTCGAAAGTTTCATTAATAAAAACCCACATCATAAAAAGGAATACCAAAACAAATCTTTAAAAACAAAAGTATGAAACGTAACGGTTACCCAAATAAACTAATCACTGGGTTTCCACATAGGTGAAAATATGGATATGGAAGAGAAATCTAACCATCATGTTCTGATGGAGAGTGGTAGAGAACATGGCTATGGAAAAGCTAGAAATCCCAAAGCCATAAATTTGTGATGATCTAAGGTACCATCTGATTCATCAGATATAAGAGCAATAGGACAACATTTTTGGTTTTCAAGATCATTTCCCTAAAGTTGATGAAATTGGAATTAGAAGAAATACTTTCGTGATTTTCGTATAGTCACACCATTGATCGTTCTTTGGACAATTTCCACTTCATCTCTTAAAGAAATGAAGTTGAATTTTTCATTCGTGATGTGTTAGAGGAACATGTGATAGAATGATGGGTCATTCCATCTGTCTCAAACAAAAGTTTGAAAAGTTATCAAAAAAATACATAAGTCCATCTATAGTGAGATTAATCATATATAGTTCCTAAAATGGACTTATAATTCTTATATTATACTACTTAATATAATAAAACTAGTTTCTACTAAACATGGACTTCCTGTAGGCCAGTTGTAGGCGATAAAGGCCAGTTTCACTTCGGTTGTGGGTTCAATTCCCACAGCCTTGTCCGAAGCGATGGGCTATCGCCCGTCCTGCAGGTTGTCCTTTTTCTAAAGCTACATTACTATAACATCCCATAAATAATATCGAAAAATACTTCTATCCTTAAAAAATACTAACTTATGTCCAACATAATCTATTCAAATCTTTAGGCTTATCCAAAATAATGCTGTCTAATCTCATATTATAGTGAAAACGATTACCAAAGAGTTCATACAACTAGCATGTTAATACCATTGTTGATCTCCATATATCATGAGATATGCCTTGTTGGTCACATTCCAAACATTCGAAGGCCTTAATCATGTATTCTCTTGAAAAAAATGAATACCCATTGAACCTTATTGAAAACATGAATGCTGCTAAAAGTTAACTCTTTCCACATACCAAAATCCTCAAAATTATCTATACTCAAACCATGATATCACTTAGTCCTTATATCAATCATGAGGTCATGAATGCGGTCAAACATTTTATTATCTCGTTTTCCCTTCATTATGTGCATATCATCCTTTTTCCCCAAAAATATCTCAATCACATTCCATGGATACCGGTACCATTGAAACCCACAATAGACCAGTACACAAATATTCCAATATTCCACGATACTATATACAACATTATTTTGGAATCCCATTACATAAAAACTTAATCATTCCACCACATTGTTGTCATATTCAACAACGCCAATAGTGATCACATGTGACTTCCCTTTTTCTATTGCCTTAAGTGGTTGCTCATATCGATCATCACTAACCCTTGGATTAGGGCATTTATTAGCATAATACCCCATTTACATGCACTTGAAGCAATAAAGTGTTGGTTGTGCGTTCTCTGTAGTCCTTTCTTTATTCACATCATTAGAAACCCTTTTTCCATTACTTCATCACTTGGCTGCTCGATGACATTCTTTTCCACACTTAAAACATTTTCTAGTCCCTTTAAGACAATCTCCACCATGCTTCTTTCCACACTTTGAGCATAAGGAAACATTCATCTTCTTTTCACCATTATTCTGAGATTTCTCCTTGAACTCCATCTTTATTTTCTTGTCAAAACTATGAGATGGATAAGTGACACCAACTTCCATTTCTACCTTGATAGCACGACTCATAATATCTTCATAGCTACTGAAGTCTCTTATAGCTAATGCCCTTCGAAGATTTGGTTTTAAGCCACTGAAGAATCGATCAACTTTACTTTCAGGTTGGATTATAAAGCCAGATGCATACCTTGCAAGCCTTGAAAAATTCTCTTCGTATATACCAACAAATTCATCATATTTTTTCTTTAGTTCAAGAAACTCCTTCTCCATCTTTGTTCGAAGAATACGAGGGACGTACTTATTGAAAAATAAGTTCTTGAACTCTTCCCATTCCATGGACTCAATTTCATCTCTTGGACTCATATTCTTGATAAGATTCCACCATTGATCTGCATCTCCTTCCAAACCATATACTGCTAAGGTTACTTTATCTTGTTCAGAACATTGATGAACTGAAAATATCTTTTCAGTGGTACTGATCCATTGTTGATCAAACAAGTGGATTGGAAGGACCACTGAAAGAAGGTGGGCGTTGCCTAATGAAGGACTCAATAGAATATTGTTCCCTTCTCTACTCATTTGGAAGTCCAGAATGATTCATATCTTGTGTAAGTATAGAAAGAAGATTTTTCACCCCATCTCCCATAACATTTGTTTGTTCAGGAGGACAATCATTGCATTATCCATTACATTGATCAACACGGTTCCTTCTTGTTCCAGCCATCGCCTAAAACCCAAAAAGAATAGTGTGAGAGGAAAAAATCACGCTAGGGAAAACAACATAATAAAGGGGGAGTACCATCAATATCTAACATCTTGGGTTACCATAATTCTAGTACTGTAACCTATACATAACCTTCGGGACATCCCTAGACATACCTTAGAAATATCTCTAGGGATCTTACTAAAGTTCCCACATCCTAGTTTCCAAAGGTTGACTAAACCTTTCTCTGATACAAACTGTAATGGCCTGGAATTACTTCTAGTGGACTATAATTGATACCTATCAGGGCACTCCATGGGCGGCTACACCCCCTGGGTGGGACACACCACCATCCCTAGTGGCAGCCATTTCTTTATAAAGCCATTGGGCAGAGAGCTGTGCTTTTTCCAATGCTCACATGTGAGAGTTCTTAAGGATCAGATACATTCCTACCTCCTTTTCCTATGATACCAACTGTAAATACCCGAATCTTAACGTACATGGACATTACATTACTTTTGCTGAATACTTAGTACATAAAAAAAACACACACACAAGGACCGTAATATTTTAGTGTCTTTGGAAACTCGAAATATAATCTTCTAATCATGGTTAAAGATCTTCAACATCTCCCATAAAGATCTTCCCCTTTTGTTACCTAAAATATTTCTTTATATCCTGTGGAAAAGAAAACATAAAATGGTGAGATCAAATGCTCAGTAAGGGTAAATAAAAGAAATATCAATCACATCATATTTATAAGAACATAACATTTTGGAAATCTTAACCTGCAAAAGAGATCATAATATCATAACATGGGATAAATCATAGTAGTGAAATGTAATCCCAATAATCATAACTTAAAACATTAAACTTTGTGGCATACACACGTAATCATAGAGAATCATTTCTTATTAGTCAAGACTCATTGCCAAGACTATCTTAGTGGACAAAGTCCATTTCTGAACCGAGTTCACTCCTCGATTTAGTCCGGTTTCACTGAACCGGTTTAACCTGACGTTCCAGCCATGTCTATCTCATGAGATATAAAATCTTTACCCAATGCATTGAAGGGAGATATAGGTCCCACACATCTCATAATGATACCATTCTTATGTGTGACACAAAATCATAAACCATACATCATAGCATAACGCATGTATTAAAAATGGGAATCTTAAACATCGTGATATCATAAAACAATTCATATAAGATAAAGGAATTCACAAAAATAACATAATCAAATCAATGTAATAATAGGGATAGAAACAGAACCCTATATTATCATAGATGGAAAATAAATTTGATAAAACACTTGAACTCCATTCTTGAGGAAAATATCCTTTCTACTTCAAAAACACTTTTCCTTTCTTAACATGTCATACAATTCTAAACTAAAAGAAGTTGATTAAAAATAAACATGAAAACTTGTAAATGAATTTTCTTGGAAATAATGTTTTAAAAATCCGTTCATTCCGTATATGTTAAAAAAACATTCTTCTCGTACTTTTGTCAGAAAAGTCAAAAAGTACCTTATATGGTAACAAAAGGAAAGATTCCATTCATACAATGTGGTAAAAAGTCAATAAAGGGTAAAAATGCCTTTAAAAATTCATGGAATAATTTTAAACATTTTGTGAAAATATTTTTAGAAAACATGGTCATGGATGATAAACGTAACCCCAATAAATACTTACGTATAAGCAATCTCAGATAAAAATGAGATTGAAAATTTATCCCTTACCTTAGGTCCGATTTGCTTCGTAAGTGTCCGAACCTCCTGTATAATGATTTACATAATGTTATTGACCTATTCCAGAATCATACCTATTTTTATGATATCATATATGGTTCACTTATGTCTTTATTTTACCAGTTCTTTTGTAAATTCCATGTTAAAGAGCGTTTTGGGTAAAATCGTTTCATTTGTCATCCGTGTTTTGACTTGTAATTATTCAATGATTACATAGATCATGATTAATTAATTCCAGAATATAAAACATGATTTATATATAATATATATTCAGAATATACATATATATTATAGATCAGTAAATGGAATGAAATAAACCATTCATGGAGACGGTAGGCCATACGTATGCATGAACGCTGTTTTCGTTTCCTTATTTAGTTGAATGGAATTAAGTAGATGGCAGACAGATTAATACACATAAATCCAGTATCATTATTATGTCATATATTTCATGATTACTTATTATATATACTTTATAATCATTCATGAATTGTTAACGTGGAGAATGAATCTCATCGCGTCGTGGAGACGGTAGTCCGTACGTACGCATAAGCGATGATATCATTGTCATGATCATGGAATTGTATTGAAGTGTATGTATACTATTTCAGAATCAATATCACTTTAAAATAATCATATATAGTTATTATGTACATCATTATACCCATCCAAGTATGGTGGTGGTGGAAAATAGATTACACCACAGCGTGGAGACAGTATTTCGTACGTACGCACGCGCGGTGATTTCATTTTCCGTAGGATGGATAGATGGTGAAATAGGGTTGTTTCATACTTATAATAACATACCAGTATATTATTGATACTAATGTTATTACTTCATAATGAAACAACCTAAGAAGAAGAAGTGGAAGAAGAAATAATGTTGAAAGAATCGGTGACGGACATTACCTCTTCTTTGAAGCGCCTCTTTGAGTCCTCCTCTTAGGGAACTAAAATTGGTCTTTGAAGAAAACCAGGACCTCTAGAATATTTCTAGGGAAGTGGAGAAGGGAATTTGTCAGGGTTTGGCCGAGATTGAAGGCTCAAAGTGGTGTGAGGAAGAGAGGGAGGAGGTGCCCTTTTATAAGGGAGGAGAGGGGCACCTTTGGAATAACTAAAAATATTATTTTATTATAAATCCCAATTCGGTTTTAAATAGCTCCAAATTGATTTATTTAGAAGCTAGGGTTGGGATTGGTCGAAATAATCTCATCAAAAAGAATTTGTACAAGTTTAGTTTACTATTTTAACCTTATCATTTAGTTTTAACTTTAAGTTAGATAATTTTACTTTTACCGTGTCTTTTTGTGGTCTTGCACTATAAGGTTAATAAACTTACTATAACAAGCCAAACGACCCCCAAGATGTTTATTATTAATATATATAACCTTATATAAGTCATTTGGCCGAACCATAGATTTTTAAGAATAAAATAACAACAAATAATATAATATTTGTTTTAAAAACTATTTTATGTCAATTTTGAAACTATTTAGTAATTGATTTTTGTGAAATTCATACCAGAATGATTAGTTCAACAAAATTTATATTAAATCAATTATAACATGTCATATTGACCGAGAAAATTCGTGGAATTCATAAACAGTCTCAAATTACATTTATTTGGGTATTTATAACATCAATTATGTCAATATTTCATTAATAAGATAATTACTGCATCATCTTTGTGTCATAAATAAATTAACTTATTTAAAGTCTAAAAATTACAAATAAAATATAATTATGTAGGAAATATTTTTATATTTCTAATGAATATTTGTAGTCTAATTTATCTTAGGTATAAACCTATATTAAAAATGATATACTTATTAAACTTTGATTTTAACTATTTTAACCCTTCTTTAAATAAATTAATAATAAATGTCCTAATCTAATCCAAGTGGGCCTAAATGGTCATATTTTATTCCTAATGTTGTTTTTGGTTGAATTACAGTTATACTATAGAATTAGGACATGTTTTAGGGTAATAATAATATCATTTTTACCCTTAATTACCCTATTTACTTTTAACCGTGTTAAAAAAAAGTAAAAAGTTACTATTCACCAAAAATTATTTTCATCCCATTGAACCAAATTTTACTTAATGACATCAATTATGTCTCTCGGATTTTTTAAATTCCACTCTCAGAAGCGGTAAAATTATGTTTTATGAAAAATTCATTTTTTTTAAACTACCACTTAGTGGTTTCACTATTAATCAAAAAATGAAAGTTTCCAGAAAAATACCAAAAATTAGGTCTATGCTATATATGATATTATAAACTCAAAAATGATATCTATTTTCCCATATTCAATACATATCAGTTCCATTAATTAATTTAAAAATTAATTCTCATGGTCAAAACAAATAGCGTGTTCTCAAGAGATAATAACTATCAAAAGATTTACAATTGTTTATGCTTGGTTTAAATGTGAAATTACATCCAATGACCAACATTGTATTAAATTGTAAAAATATATTCTAAATATACTTTAAAACCACTAAAATTAATAATTTCTCACTATTAATTATTTCTTTTAAAAATGTTGATTTTAATTAAAATTTAGTAATTTTCACTATTCTTCAGAAAATGAAAGTTATCCGAAAAGTACCAAAATTTCACCCTAAGGTAATTTCGATATTCAGAATCCAAAAATGAAGTCCATTTTGGAAAATAAAATTTACAAAATTTCAAAAAGTAGTTATTACTATTCATAACGGCTAGTTTTAATAATATTTTAATAGCATATCGTTGTTTAGTGAAACTCGGTATTGCGTACTACACACGCTATCGAAGAAGGACGCGATTGCGTGTAATGAAAGGAAAGTCAAGGATGTGTGTTGTGCAAGCTCCTTTTGGTGTAGCATATAACACAAGACATTAATTAAATTAAAAATAATAATTTTGATCAAATATCAGGGTGTTATAACGACCTCGCGCTCTTCCGGCAACCCGACAACACTGCACCAGCGGTTTCTTTCGTGGTCGGCCTGATGCCGGTCGTCATTGCACAACTGCGGCCCATTGGCCGTGGCCTACTCCTACAGCGGTGCCATTACACCGTCGCCGTTGTCAAAAAGTGAGGAATAGTGGAGGGGGGTTGGGTCATGTTCATTTGGCCAATACCATCTGCGTTATGGTGATAACAACCGGCTAAACACAAACAAAGATTGAACGATGAGAATGGGAACAAAATCGAACTCAAATCCCCTACCCCATGGTCGTTGATTGAGGAGAGTTCAGAGAAGACGAAGTCAAATACGGCATTATTCGCGGTCGACTCATTCTATTTTTTACACGGTTGAAGTTCGTTGAAGAGGAAGAGGATGATTGTCATTGATGGAAATAGGTTATCCTCCAAGCTTCCTACAACAACAAAAATTGAAGAAGAAGAATCCACCCCGTCCTTCCCTGGTCAACCCAAAACTCCTCCAAAAATAAGAGAAAGGGGTTCCCCCATTTTCACCACATTAAAGACATCATTAATGAAGTCTTCAATTAATAATGGAGTAGGAATGAATTAATGTGGGGTATAGTAGAACAACATTAATTCAAAAGGATTTTAAATTCAAATATAAAATTCATTTTTTCAATTTTATTTCTATTTCACTTCCATTTTTAAAAGACCCGCACGGGAGGAAACTCAACTTATGTTCTCGCCCGAATGCTGCTGAGGTGATGGGATCACTAAGAAATCTCTGGAGCTGCGAGTTCAACAGTACCCTCAGATCTCAATTCTGAGTACCTGTTCAAAAGTTATGAAATCTCGCGCGTACGTTTACTGAACATACCAGAACAATATTTCTGAAATTGATTCCGGGCACACCGGGCCTCGAAATCATGTGGTGTCAGCTTTCGTGGACTCGTAAAGTTCCCATGTATTTAAGAAAAAGTTTTCCACTGAAATTATAGGTCTTTACAAACAAACCCCAAATTAACCAATGGTACTCTCTGATTTTCAATTCAAGTTTCCATTTAAAAGTTATATATTTTACAATAAAATAATTGTCACATAATTATTTTATTTACGACCAAAAACTTACTTTTACTTGTGGCCCGTGCCGACCAATGTTAGCATCATACTAAAGAGTTAATTCCCTCATGAGCTCATCGATGGTCCTGGATTTTTAATCTGTGTTACAGATTGTGAGTTATAAGAATTTGAAAAATAAAATAATTTATTTAATTATTTTATTTACGATTATGCCATTTTTGGTTTTTCTCACAGGAGGCCCATGCCAACTAAACTTAAGTCCCACATAGGGTAAACCTGCTATCCTAAATGCAACGATGCCCTCTTATTTCTGATCTAAGTTATCATTTAAGATTTATTCTACTTTTTCGGGAAAACTACTTAAGCGTGCTAATTAAAATTAACCAAACTTTGTCGGATCATTACGGGCACTCCGGGCCTCGGAATCGTGCGTCGTCAGATTTCTCAGTCTCGAAATAATTTCATACGATTAAAAATAATACACGGAATTTCTGGGACATTACACCACCATACACATAGGCCGAATAGGCAGGCGATATCCCCCCAAGGGGATAACCCACCCATCAAGCCTTATTTATTTATTAAATATAACGTAGGCCCATTTGAAATGAAGCTCATTAAAAGGCTCAAAATCATAGAACAAAATCATGCCTATATCATTCTTCATGTGTCACCAAGCCTGTGTCATACCAGCATCACTTCCTACATGCACTATTGTCTGTGTCAACACCTACATAGAACTTTAATAGTACCTACGCCCACTCAGGTTTGAAGAATCCAATGATTTTATAAGGATATATTATAATTATGTCATAAAAAATATTCAACATGATATTCTGTAATTAGTATTACAATGAAAATTACAAACATTCCATATTTTACTTTATCTAATATGGATTGTCGTTTATTATATGCAATCATTATTAATTTTATTTATTTATTCATATGATGAATGCATTGGACTTTTAAGTGATCACTGAAGCCCCAAATTACCCAACCCCTCAACATATAGAAAATTCTCATGCGAAAAACACATGTTGGGTATTTGGATAATGACTTATCCATTTATATAAGATTTTTTGGCACAATGTCTCTATGGTTAGATGAACATGTCTATAATTATTAATTCCATTATTATTATAATATTTTATTGATTTCAATGTTGTTATTCTAATAATTTTAATATCCATGTATATGTTTCTAACTCATTTTTTAATTTTTATGTAATTATATTATCATTGTTAATTTTCTCAATATTCTTCATTCTATATTCATTTTATGATAGATTTTATTATAAGTATTCCCATACTGAGAAACATAGCACACTATTTGCTATTTTTTGTTTTCCCGTGATTCCTTGAAGTTTATAATCATTGATATGAATAGTTATAATTAGTGATTCCATGATGTTCTGAATGGAAATATTATGTTTTATTTTATGTTTTCAAATGTAATATGATATTCAATAATATATCTAGTTTACTAACACTACTAAACTATTTGAAAATTTAGGATTTTATAACTTTTATATTCATCAAAATAAATAATGTTACCAACAACTTTGTGCTATTTGGGTTGGATTCTCTACACATGCCTCTAAAAATGACAAAGGAGAAAGGATAGGAATATGTGGTTTCAAAAGATTATTTCAATTCAGTAAATGATGTGCGAGAAATTACATTGATCATTTCATCAAATTAATTTAATTTATTATTTGGTTGTGGAACTTCACACTCTTTTATATCATCCAGTTTTTTTTCTTCAAAAAATAGGATATTTCATCATCACCTTAGTAAGGGAATAATCAGCTAAGATATAGAGTGGAATTATTATCATAATAAATATGTTCTAATATTTTCAAATTAAAATTCAAGGGAATACCCTATTTTAAAACATAGTTATTATACATATGGATAACTTTCATGATATCTTTGGTATGGAATGGATTTCAATGTGTATTGAAAGAAATATATTTCCAAGGGAAGGAGATTTTGATTTTTAATGTACAATTGGAATCGATTTTCTTTATCGAGGAATAATAATAATCTAAATCTTGTCAATATCCTCCCCCAATAGTTACCCTTAATGAAATAATGGGTATAGAAGAATCCCAAGCATCATCCATATATACAGAATGTATCTTAACTATATATTATTTTACCTTGTTTCAAAATTTACATGGTCATCCACCATAGCGTGTTGTTGAGTTCTCCATTGATATCATTCTGATTCAATCCCAATATGTATAACTCATAATACAAATAAACTTGTATAAGTCTTTGTGTTAATGAAACAACTATTTTAGTTTTATGATAAGTTATGTTTATTCCCTAGAGTCTCACCATGGGGAGCAGATTTGTTTCATAAAAATTATATATTTATCTATAATATTACAAAAAGATTATAGGTAGATCAATTCCAATATTTCAAGTAATTGACATCATTTACCACAAATTGATTAATTTTACAATCAACATCAAGAAGGCCAATAGTTTTTCAAGAATTTAATATCAGTCCGATTATCATCTGATAATGGTGAAGAATGATAATATACCAATAGAGTCATTTTAAAATGGTCTAAATGTTTTGGGTTTAATACAATTCATTTTGAATTGACTAATTCACCTTATACATTTATTGATATGATGAATAAAGTTTTCAATTTTTTTCTTGATAAAATTATTTTGATATTAAATGATGATATCTTCATATACTCTGAGTGTTATAAAGGGAATGAATAATATCTATAAACAATTTTGTAGTCTCTCATGAAAAATGATTTATATGAGATATATTTTATGTATGAATTTTAACTCATTGAATTTTCATCTAATAGACATATTATCCATATGAAATTAATATATATTGACCCTTAAAATTAAAATCTATTAATTTAATAGATTAAACTAATGAAAATTGGTGACATATAATATTTCATGGTTTTAATATGCTATAATCTGGGTTTTGTTCAATAATTTTCCATTTTTTCCAACACATTCCCATTGTAAATAATTAAATAGGATTAACTCACATGGCTAATGAAATGTTATGAATGTTTTGGAAATATGAAGATGAGATAAATTGATGAACTATTATTAACAATACCCTTAGCTAAGGAATGATTTGTAAAATATTTTAATACATAGAATAATGTAATTGGTTATGTCCATATATATAATTATAAGGTGGTTGAATATGAAAAGAAGAAATTAATAATTCATGAAATGAACAATCCAACTCCTAACTTTGATATGGAATCTATAATCATTACATTGAAAATTTGGTTTCTTATTGGTTTCTTGACTTGTATACCCCTTCAATCCCTGTTGGTGTATTTTATTTACACCTCGTTATTATACTAATATTATTTGTTTTAATAAATTTCTTGGGAATGAATTTGGATACCAATTCATGTCCCAACGTTTATCAAAAAATTATTTTGAAAATGTGGATAAACTACCTATATAGAAAAAATATATGATATATATAAAAACCAAAAGAGTATTATGTATATCATATATTATGTGACTCTCTATGTGAGGCAAATAAGATGGTGGAATCTAATAAATGACTATGATATCTCAATACATTACCACCATAGGAAGAAAATTTTGGGAGATGATTCATTGAGTACGAGGGACCATATAGTTTTCATCAAGATGGGGATTAACAAGGATACTATATAAATATCTCCAGTAATGATGGATATATATATTTAAGGGAAATGGGGCTAATAATCCCTTTTTGACAAAATTGTTAATTCATACTTAGTAGAAAATGTAAAAAAATACCTACAATATGATGAGGATATACTATGGAATTTTACAGCATAAAATGATTGGAAATTGTTATATGTTTTTCATATTTAGTGAGTATTGATATTTGGTAAGAAGTTATGTGTACCATGTGCACTAGAGTTAAAAAGGGAAATACTAAATAAATTACATAAATCAAATTTCACTATAGAAACTGGTATCACAACTACGTATAATTATTAAGAAGAACCGTTAATTTGGGTTGGTATTGTGTATGAAGTTTTTGAAGATGTTTCCAGATTCTTTTTATGCAAGAAGGAAAATGATGAATAATAATATCCAAATGGAGTCATGCAACCTCTCTTTATACCTATATAAAACTGGGGTAATGTTAAAATAAACATTTTTCATAGGATCCAATAGAATTTAAGTGGGAATGATATTATATGGGTCATTTTTTTATCAAATTACCATGTAGTTTTATTTCATATAACTAATACAATAACTAAACCTTGAGTTCCCAATCCAGCATTATATCAGTTAAATGATAAGGCTTAGTAGGGAACCTGAATTGATTTTATCAGAATGTGACCCTTAGTCAACATTGATGTCATAGAAAATTCATCAAATGTATATCTAAATATTTATTAATTTAATCAACACCTATCATCTCTAGGCTGATGGGTAATTTGAAGGAACTATCTAGACATTGGTAGAGATTCTTAGATCAAGATCTATTGACATCCAGGGTACATGGGATTATTATTATATCTTTGTAAAATTTCTATATAATAATAATATCATTCAACCTGTATTATATTTGGACCTATATGAATAATTATGTGATAAGATGTTTCATACTCCAACCTATTGGGATGATGTTATATAAAGAAAGTTTTCTTTCTTAGAGCCTGTGGAGGAGATAACCCATACTTTTTAGACTATTCAGTATCTTATTAAAGTATTATAGGGTTAATAAATGAGTCATATTGATAATAAAATTAGATACATGAACATTCCTATTGTGGGTCATATATTCTTGAATGTATCTCTAAGGGCGAGGATGTAATAATTGGTAAAAAGAGGAATTTATGCCTTATGTATATTGGGCCTTCTATAATAATAAAAAGAATTGGGTTTGGAGAATACATATGGTCTATGCATCCCAACCATTCTAAATTACATGTTGTCTTCTATATTTAATTTATATAGAATTAAATGAAAAATACCAAACATGTGATCAAATCATAGGGAATATAGATGGATCATAATGTTTTTTTAAAATGAGGGGCATGTCCATATTTTGACACCATTTATCTAGTATTATAGAATTGGAAAACTCAATATGTGATAGTAATTTGGGGAAATTTAAAACAAGAATAGGGAAAACTGGAGCATAATTAATCTATTTTGAAGCAATATCCAAAAAAATTTAATAGAAAATGTACACCAAAATTTCTAGGATGAAATAATTTAAGATGGGATTATAATGCCTTAGACACTACGATAATAGTTAAATACCTTATCCTCGATTATAAAAATCCAAATATCATTTCTAATGATAATATTTTTATATTTTATATCTGAATGGTGGAATTTATTTATGAAATTTTAAAAAAATTAATTTATCCTAATTTTATCAGTATTGGATTAATATTTATGATTTTTTCAAAAGTAGGATTTATGTGCACAAATGCTAAATTTAATTATTACTACAAATATTAATTGTTTTTTATAAAGTGGAAATTATATTTAAAATCCATATGTTTAAGTTATATAAATTAACTAATTTTTTCATTGAAAATAAATTACGTACGATGAGGATTAATTACCAAAGTAATAGTAAAATGATTGTTTTAAATGGATAAATTTTATAAGAGTTATATATTTGTTATTTGAATAATTATTATTAATTTAATTTTAAATACAAATATCAGTTATTTTAAACTATCTATAAATGTTCTATTATACAGAAATTTTATTTGGTTATATGGATCCCAGATTTATATTAATCACATATAAATCTTTAATTTTGTTTTGTACCATATTTTTCGTAATTAAATTATTACCGTGGTTATTTCTTTCAATATTAACAAGTGTAAAATGTATAAATTAGGTATCTCAAATATTAAAGAAATAAATGGTCACAAATAACATATAGAAATAATTATTTGGTATAAAATTTATCCCCACATTCCTCGAATATTATTTTCCCACCTAACTCATTAAACTAACCTAACACCTATATAATTTCATTCCTACCCCTTATCTATCTTCAGTTTCCATGAAAAAGCCTCTCTTTTTCACCTATAAATGGGGTCTCTCATCACCACTTAAATAAATGTCTATAAATAATAAGTAATCCTAAAAATGTAACCTTTTTTATTGCCAAATTATAAAATTTCGACATAATGTGTTTTCGGTAACATGATATTTTCCAAAGCCCTTCCTTTCAAGGGAATCATCCAAGAGAAACCCAATATTCTCAACATAATTTAATATTTTTACTAACATACTTTCCATTTTATCTTTCATTTTTTTTCAAAATAATATGTTATGAATTTTTTAGTTTTTTGAACTATAATTTTTTATATTATTGAAATAAAAAGTAACCATCATTCCACTTTCTCATACGAAAAATGAAACAGTCATTCGTACGTTGGAGAAATTACCTCCTCCACAATAGAAGATGTTTTTTATTCCACTAAATTATAGAGAGGGATAAAATGATTTGATTAAAGAATAAAAATATTTTTATAACATCATTATTTATTTATTATGAAAAATTTGAGATAAGTAAATGATATGATAAATAAACATTCATCACCAGTTTATTAGTTTAAAATATCTTTACTATGAGGATAATATTTTATTCAAATTGTGTAATATTGATATTTACCTTAATTATTCATATAATTCATTATAATTAAGATACATCACAATAATTATAACTTAATAATATCATTATTATTTTCATATAATTAAATTACAACAAAATAACCACATAATAATTCAATAAATTAGGCCAAGTTCATGTTTCAGCCAGTTAAACCACATACTTGAACAATACTATGAATTTATATCATGAATGACTATGGGGACATAATTATAGAAATTATAACATATAAATTTTTAAATGATTATATTTTCTTCATTCTGAAGAAGTCATATAAGTACTAAATTCATTAATTAGGAAAATAAACATTGATATTCAAGGATCATCAAAAACATACTTGTTATCGATTTCAAATTTAATGATAAACACTATACAAACCATGAAGGTAATTAAAAACATACAAAATATTTATAAATCGTACATAAAAATTACATTAATACCCTATTAATGGAAAATTGAAGAAGAATAATGATGATTCCAATATTAGGAATATTGTACAAATAATTAAAACTATAAACTACTGATTTAAGGAATTAGTTGAATTTCCATAGGGAACGATTATTTATAATGAGAATGAATGAACACAGATATCATTAATGATTTTAATTAATTTACAATTATTTTAATAAAGGTTGTTAAAGTACATTCATCGATATCTAGAGAAGAGGTATGGGTTTTTTCTGAAATGATACCAGTTGGGATATGTTTGTTGTTGTGCATGTAAATTATTTTTTTATGGTGTATATTATTCCAATTTGAGATGATTTATCATGATATTAAATTATTCCTAGGATTTAAACTTTAAATTTAATCCCTATATTTAATGTGGTTTTCATTTAATTTCTCAAAAATCTATATATAGGGGTTTTCCATCTCAATTTTATTTTATTATTACTCAAGTTATATTCACCACGTATATTATTCATTATAGAACATAAATTTTCATGGAATAACTTTTTTAATATTACTAATTAATGTTATTAGATTTAAAATTATATATTTTTATCCCACTCTCATATTATTTTAATTCAAGAGTTACAAAAACCACTATAAAACTCAATATTTTCCATTCTATAAAAACATTCATTTAAATTGGTAAATTGAATGTGGGCTTAATTTCCTAAAAATAAGTATGTTTCTAGATAGTGGAAATTTTATTATACTATTTAATAGTTTAACTATGGGGTAATTAATATAAATGTGACTAGTTTATCATTGACATAATCATCACATGGATGGAGGATGACTGGGACATATACTACACACCTTGCTAAAACATCTTGGGGTAAATTCTTTTGATTATACAAAAATTCACAATGAACTATGATAAATTATTTTTCAAAAAATACACTTGGAATACTATAAATGAAAACTACTTAAATAAATTACTATCTTTTCGGAATAACTCATCAAATTGAAAATTTCCTCACACATATATTTTGTTAGTGAGAATACCTCATGTTACCTTAATGATACCCCAAAGCTTCTAGGATTATTAGGGGTTGTTAACTAAATCAACCATATTATATAATTTTATAAGAAATTATTTGATTTAAAAATTACTTATTATATTGATAGAAAATTTTTATTGAGTATTTTATTTCATTGGGAATGGTTTAAATTTTCTGGAAAACTCTTATAAGGAATACATTGTACTTAATTTGTTAATGTAAAGGGATAAAAATTATATAGCCACTTGATGTATCGACAGTTCTATTGATAGAAAATATATTTGGTTTCATTATTTTTGTCTATCAATACAATGAATTTGTAATGGTACAAGACCGTGAGATCATGTTTTTATGTTTGAAATTTTTCATTCCATTAATATGAGATCATTGATAATTATTATCAATGGATTAATTTATTTTCATTGATATATAATTACTACAGTTTCATTCGATCATGGATTCATATTATTCATGTATTCTAGTCATATCACTTTTCCCGTGTTTATATTATGAATGAATTTGTTGTCTGATACTCTTTACTAAGCATCTGAGATCACACATATTAGTTTTCCATTACCAAATAATCAAACAGGAGGTTGATATGTTATATTCATGGAAATTATGGAAGGGATAAAATAATTATCGTAGTATTTTTATGTTTTTTCTTAAATTTTTGTATTTTATTTCTATGTATATAAATATTATTCTAATACTACTATGGTTTTTGATCTTTTGGTATCCATAATATTATGTACAAATATTGTAATATATCCACCATATCTAGGGTTGTGGAGTTAGGACATTACAAAAAACCCTCTTCTCCTACTATAATGTTCATTAATAAATTATACAAACAAAAAAATTTTGTTTTTTTTATATTGTAATTATAATTATCTATTCCTTTTTTTTAATTTTTTCAATGCAATATTCTAGGGGGATTCCTCAGTTGCTTCCATGGTACAAATCATAACTGAAGAAAACGATTGAAATGGTTTTGGAAACTCCTCTATTCTGGATTAATAATTTTCCTCATTTAATGATTTTTCTTTTATAGACTCCTCAAAAGTTTTATCCAAATGATGATACTACTCCTTAATTATATGATCACTTCCTAAATAAATCAATTACTTCACAATGCCTTAGAAATTATTTCCACATCAAAATTACAAATCACTGAAATTGATATTGGGGTTAATAGTGCATTTATTTGGATGTTTTTATGAACCTTTCCTAACCATTGTATTCAAAGAGAAATAAATTTGTAAAAATTGTATTTTCAATTCTGTGATTTATGAACCATGGTTTTTAAAATTGTTCGACTAATTTTTTTATTACTTTGATAACTATTTATAAAATTACATTATCTCTTTACTCCTTAATTATTTTTCATACGAAATAGAGTGTTTAGAATGAATTCAAAATTACTGATATTTTGGAGGGTAATATTTCTGTATAAATTGTTTCCTCTATGACTATTGGATACCAAATACAAATTTTACAATTTAATTCTCCTTGATATCATGATTTTAAAAGTGTTATTGGAAATTTATTTAATAAATTCAATTAAATAAATCATTGTCATGATCATGGGGACAATAACTATAGTTATTACACCTATCTCTCAAGATATAGAATTTCATAAAATATTTAATAATATAATGGATAGTTGTATCATTTCACATCATTCAAACCCTTGATTATATACCTTTTAAAAATCAATTTTGAGTTATGAGATATCCTATCAATTAATAGTTTATCATTGGTTATAGATTTTTCAATGAGTTTTCCTCCCGAAGAAGCATCCTTTAATTTTTTTCATTGTTCAAATTCTATTTGTAAATGAATGTAAAAAAAGCATAACCCTATGTGGGTTGATTTGTGAAATTGGATCATATCTTCTTGAACACTTCATTGTAGTTATTGTTAATTTCTCCACTATGTTTCCTAAAATCATATATCAATTTCATTAATATTTTTATATATGATTTACTAAGGAAATTATAATTTAAATGTCAATTAAGAGTATCCTAGGTTTTAATGTCACCACATTGATGATTATACATCCATTTCATAGTTATATCCTCAATTGAAATTGAGAATTCCCAGACACGACCTAATTATCTAGAAATCATCTTGACATAATCACCATGAATAAAATATAAAATTCTTTAAAATTGTAACATCCCAAGTAAGTAATGAATAATAAATATTTTTATCTATGTCTATTAGTGAATTAGATAGTGTTTTAGAGGCTTAAAATGAGAATAAATCCAATCTTAATCATGGAATACACTAATATTTTTAAAAGATTGTTTTACTGCCTTTTGATGGAAACCCATCTTTTAAATCTATCTGTTTACAATTTTATAAGCTCTATTTGTCAAAATAAACTTATTCTTTATTATTGGGACATCAAAATTTACTTTGTGTGAATTTTTGGTATTTTTCCGATAAAGTTCATTTTTGTAAGGAATAGTGAAAAATGTTGTATTTTAATTCAAAACCTCCATCTAATTTATTTATATGATTAGATTATATTTTTAATTGGTTTTAAAGTTCAATTAGAATATATTTTTACCATTTAATCCAATAGTGGTTGTTGGAATTAATTTCACTTTGAAATTGGACTTAAATTAGTGTCAATCTTTTGATACTTATTGTTTCATAAAAACACGTTATTTGCTCTGACAACGAGAATTAATTATTAAATTAATTAATGCAACTTATATGTTTTCAATTTTGTAAAATAGACATCATTTTTGAATTCGGAATTTCAAATATAGCATAGGGTGAAGTTTTGGTTTTTTTTCTGGAAAACTTCAATTTTTTATGAATAGTGAAACCACTAAGTGGTACTTATAAAATTTGAGTTTTTGTTTAAATGAAATTTTACCACCTCTGTGGATTGAATTTAAAAAATCCAACATACATGTTTTTCATTAATAATTATAATGTGGTTCAATAGGATTAAAATAAATTTTTTCTGAATAGTAACTTTTCAGTTTTTAATCGCGATTAGAGGTAATTAGTGCAATTTAAGGAAAAATGATATTATAATAAAATGAAAATACCTGGACACATTTCATACCCTTATTGGATGTGTAATGGCCGACCACGACAAGCCATGGGTCAACATGGGGACCCCATGGATCCACTTTGGTATGAAAATGACATTAATATATTTTTCTTTAATGTAAAAATTAAAATGACACAAACATGAGTAATTTTACTAAAACAATTTGTAAATGGGGTTATAAAAGTCATATTTTTTACTATAAATAGTCATTGGAAAGATAAAAAGATTTCCTACATCATAGTAGTTTTTTTATAATTTTTAGACATTAAATAAATTAAATTATTTATGACATCAGGATGATGCAGCGATTACCACATTATTTAACGATTTAAATAAAATGAAAAGATAATGTAACATATAAGACCTAAAAATGTCAAAAACCTATTGGATGGGAATTTTTTAAACCCTTATCACCTTATCCTCGAATTTTATCAATGTGGCACCTTTTTAATCCGAATCGCATTTTAAAATAAAGTAACATTACATTACATTCCAAGAGTGCCCCTCCTCTCCTCTTATAAATAGCCCCCACCTCTACCTCCTTACCCACACTTCCAAAGCCTTTATCTCGGCCAAACATTTCCCATTTTGTGTCTCCAATCCCTATATTACTCTTAGAAGCCCCATATTCGGCAGAAGTCTTCCTAAGGAAGCCTTTGAGCTCAAATCAAAAAGAGTTAGCCGATTTAAAGGCTGTGTCTTCTCTTGCGTTCTTATGTTTTATTTTGCTTCTACAACCCCCAAAACTATTTTAATTAATTTATTTTGTAACAAAAAAAGTATCTTCTATATACTATGATGTTGTTAGAATAAGGATTTGAGATGCACTTACACACACCTACATCTAATGGTAAAAGAACATACTGTTTCTGTGGATGGTGAATTTCTGCCTCACAAAACGATGATTGTTCAACACTCATATATCACCTTCAAAGGTGGCCATTAAGATGTAAATATATTTATATATTATATATAATATGTTTATGTTTTACTTAAGCTTCTGTATTTTTCATTTATGGCATATCTTTATGGTTACCATTATGAGTAAACGCGATATCTTCATTTTAGGAAGTGCGGACTACCGCCCCCTTAAAGTGATTTGATTCGTTAATACCATTTGTGGTACGTATAAAGGATATATTTAATTATATTATATATGATACCATACTGGAATTAAAATACTATTATGTATCATTATGTTTTAATTCCATAAATTACAAAATAGAAATTAAAGTTTCATTCATGCGTACGTACGGCTTACCGTCTCCGTGTACGGTGAATTTCATTTCTTACCTCTAAACATTGTGTAATATTATTAATACATGTATATACTGGATATATATGATATATATGATATATATACCATGAGTATAACTCTGTATATAATGAATACATGAAAAAATTGTAATTATAAAGAGCATATTTTGACTCAAGTACCAATAATCGTTAAAACGACCGTTATTAACTAAAATAATTACATAGTGTTCATGACATGGTAATAAGTGATATAAAAGGAATAATGAACTTGAAAAAGGTTCTTAAGCAAGTTTAAATTAACTCAAGTTTATTATTCAGGAGATTAAATAACGAATAAGTCAAGTCGGATACGAGGTATGGGACTTTGTCTCAATCTCCTTTCATTGAGCCATATTTTGTTTTATACACAACCTTCTTTTATATGGTGTATAAAACCATTTTACTTTTATGTTTATTCAAAAGGAATATTTTTTATATGAAGAGTCTACTAAATGACAAAAGGGAATGTTTTTTTAGGTCGTACGTATGCAGCGACAACGACTTCTCCGCCATAGTGACCATTATTTGAGTTTCGGCTTCCTCTAGAAGCCATACCTTTTTATAAATGAAAAAAATACCATGTTTTACTTTTCTTTTATTTTGGTATTGAAAATGGTTTTCATAATGTTTTATTATATCAATGTGTTGTATTGATATCTTTTGATTGAAATGTGGAAATGTTATGATTCCTTTATGCATGTTTTATGTGATACGATTATGTTAGGGTTCTTGGGAATTGTTATGAAGATGGGTGGTTCTGTGATAAACTAAAGGCAAGTGAGCCCGATATAGCTCTCCAATGCATTGAGTAATGCGAAGGAGTGAAACGTTAAGGTTTATCCAATGTGATTTAGGGAATATACTGTGATGGGTATTCCAAACGTAACCAAGAGGGTTAATCCCTACGTAAGAATGTTATGAATGCCTCAAGTTACCTTAATGTCTTATGATTTCTATGATTTATTCATGATTTGATGACGTATGTTAAAGTGCCTATGTTTTATGTGTAAGTTATGATTTCATTATTTTTTATATATGAACTCATGTTTCCTTTCCATATTTTTATAACCCTTACTGAGCTTTTTATGCTCATCCAATGTTTTTTTGAAATGTTTTTCACAGGTCAAGGGAAAGGTACATGATATGATGATAGTGTCAAGGAAGTGTCATGAAAGAATCCATGTTTTATTTTAAATATGTTTCCATTGATGGGAAAAATGAATACTATATTTATGTAACCACTTTGTTTAAATGTGGAATGTAATGCAAGATTTATGATCTAATTATCTAAAACTCTAAACCTGAAAAGACCCTTAACGTGTAATCTTGTAATAACTCAAGATTAAGTATGGTTTACGGATGGGGCCTTATAGTTGGTATCATAGGTCAGTTTAGATAACTTTAGGAGTTAGAATTTTATTAAATTATTGTCCAAAAATATTTTTTTATGGTCAAATTAAAATGATATAGCATTTGAAGATTACCATGTTGCTTCATCCAAGACATGTTTGTTCAGAATGTTTTTCCGCAAAGGAAACAGGGAACCATTGCTAGGAAGGCATATAGAAGGAAATAACCTTCCAAATCAGCATCCTGAGATGGTCGAAATTGGAACTGAATAGTTTGTTGCAGTGATGGCGCAGTTGACTCAAGCGATAAATGGTGGCGGTATCCATGCACGAGATCAGCCAGATCAACCGCAGAGGCACATGTTAGTGGTGGGACATTTCATGAGGAAACATCCCCCATTATTCATAGGATCATCTGACCCTATGCTAGCTGAAGGGTGGATTAAAGCACTGGAGATGATTTTCGTTGTCATGGGTTGTTCAGACAATCAAAAGGTTAGTCTTTCTATTTACCGTTTGGTTGGTGAAGTAGACCAGTGGTGGTAGATGGTTAAAAATATCAAGGATGCTGATGAGATTGATGCTCTCGACTGGGATTAATTCAAAGGTATGTTTCTTGATAAGTATTTTCCTAAGGCTGTTCGACATAGGATGGAAAATCAATTCTTGGAATTGTGGCAAGAAGAAGACTCAGTGGCTTCCTATGAAGAATGGTTCACTCGATTGGAAAGGTATGCTCCAACTTTTATCCGAGACCTTGATAGTAAAATCAATAATTTTTACTCAAGATTAAAGCCAAAATATTTAAGGGCTTTATCTTCTCGTGAGTTCAAAAGTTATGTAAAGCTTGTTCGATGTGCTGAGAAGGTGGAAATGGAGTTTTCTGATGATCAAGTGTTCTATAACAACCAACAGAAGAAGAGACCAAGGTGGCAGGAGAAAGGGAAGAATTCTTCAAAAAGGTCTAATGGTAAGAAAACTAAGTTTCCAGTTTGTGATAAATGTGGGAAAAGTCATGCTGGGGAATGTCTTCTAAATTCTGGAAAGTGTTACTGATGCGGTAAGATGGGACATAAGGCTCATGATTGCACTGAAAAAGATCATGGTGATGGTAGAACAAAATTTGATTTACAGTGTGTGAAATGTTTTAAGTGCAATGAGATGGGTAATTATGTAAACGAGTGTCCGACAAAGTGCTTGAGTGATGGGAAGAAGTTATATTACAAGCATAAAGGGGTGATGAAATCCTTTGAAACTACTTCCGCAGATATCGGGCCATCAAATGAAGTTGTATTAGGTACTTTGTTTTTTCAAATTATGCCAGTGTGTTGTTCGATTGAGGGTCTACACATTCTATCATCTCTAAAACCTTTTCAAGTAAAATGGGAATACAATCTCAAGAAATGACTCCTGAACTTGTGGTAAAAACACCTGGGGGAAATGTTGAGGCCAAAATAATATATAAGAATCTTCCTATCCTTATATATGGAAAGAACCTACTTGCGAACCTTATATTTTTTACCTCTAGTAGAGTTTGATGTTATCCTGTGTATGGATTATCTCTCTATTTACCATGCTAATATTGAATGTAGAGATAAAGAAGATTTTTTTAGAAATACTTTCAGTATGTGTACAAGAATGAACCCTTACTGTTCATAACATACCCAGAGGCTGAGAAACTTTTAAAAGATGGAAATGAATGTTACCTTGCACATATTGTTGAAAACAGGGGAACTATTCAGATTAATGATGTGCCAGTGGTAAATGAGTATCCTGATGTTTTCCCTGATGAGTTTCCTAGAATAATACCAGAATGGGAAGTTGCATTTACTGTTGACTTAGTTCCTGATTCTAAGCCAATTTCAAAACCCCCTTATCGAATGGATCAAAGTGAACTTTTAGAGTTGAAGGAGAAATTGCAAGATTTATTAGAGAAAGGTTTTATTCGACCTAGCACATCACCATGGGGTGCTCCTGTTTTATTTTTAAAAAAGAAAGATGGTTCTATGAGTCTTTTCATTGATTATAGAGCATTGAATAACATCACGATTAAGAACAAATATCCTTTTCCTCATATCGATGATTTGTTTGATCAGCTCCAGGGAGCTCAGTATTTTTAAAAGATTGACCTGAGATCGGGGTACCATCAGCTGAAGGTAATGGAAGCAGATGTTCTGAAGACTGCGTTTCGTACATGATATGGCCATTATGAATTTGTAGTAATGCATTTTGGGCTAACCAATGCACCTGTTGTATTCATGGACTTAATGAATAGAATTTTCCATGAGTTCTTGGATAAGTTTGTGGTTGTTTTCATTGATGATATTTTGGTGTTTTCTAAAAGTAAAGAAGAGCATGAATGACATTTAAGGGTTATTTCGCAAACCTTAAAAGAAAAGAAATTGTATTGGAAATTCAGTAAGTGTGAGTATTGGTTGCAACAAATTTCTTTCCTTGGTCATATTGTTTCTAAAGATGGGATAACTATTGATTTTGCAAAAAAAAGGTTGTTGAAGAATGGACAAGACCCAAAATTGTAACTGAGATTCGTAGCTTCCTTGGTTTGGCAGGATATTACCGAAGGATTGTTAGAAATTTTTCACGGTTATCTAGTACAATGACGAAGCTAACTCGAAAGGGTGTTAAGTTTATCTAGACAAAAGAATGTGATGATTGTTTTCAGGAACTGAAAAAAAGATTGGTGAATGCTCCAGTTTTGGAAATACCTTCCAGGAATGGTGAGTTTGTTATATACAGTGATTCTTCATTGAAAGGACTTGGTTGCATCCTAATGCAGAATGATCAGGTAATTTCTTATGATTCACGATAGTTGAAAACTGATGAGGTAAATTACCCTACACATGATTTGGAATTAGATGCTGTTGTTTTTGCTTTAAAAATTTGGAGGCATCATTTGTATGGAGTAAAGTGTGAAATATATACTGATCACAAAAGCTTAAAGTATATATTCACTCAGAAGGATTTGAACATGCGACAGAGGAGATGGCTGGAATTAATCAAGGATTATGATTGTATAATTCATTACCATCCAGGAAAAGAAAATAAAGTAGCGAATGCTTTGAGTCGGAAAAGTAATGCTTCATTAACCATGCTACATTTGGAATGAGAACCTTTGTTTTTTTGATTTGATGAACATTGGAATAGAAGTTGTTGGTGCAAGAAGTTCTTCAGTTTTGTTTCAGGTATCAGTGAGATCATCTCTATCAGACAGAATCAAGCAAGCACAGAAGCAAGACAGTGAGTTGCAGAAAAATGTAGAGCTGGTTCAGAAGGGTATGTTTCCTGAATTAAACATTGATAATGATTGTGTTTTGAGATTTGAGAAGAGATTGTGTGTGCCTTGTGATTCATAGTTGAAGAGAGAGTTGTTATGTGAAGCTCATTGTTCTCCATTTTCAGTTCATCCTGACAGTACTAAGATGTATAGAGATCTTCCGGAGTATTACTGGTGGGATGGAATGAAAAGGGATATTGCTGATTTTACTATGAAGTGTTTGACTTGTAAATGGGTTAAAGCAAAGCGGTATTTACCGAATGGGATGCTTCATCCTTTACTAGTGCCGGAGTGGAAATGGAAGAATATATCCATGGACTTTGTTGTGGGATTACCGAAGACATCTCGAGGTAATAATGCAATCTGGGTTATTGTTGATCACTTGACCAAATCTGCTCATTTACTTTCTATACGAGATAAATTTTCCCTAGATCAACTTTCCCATTTGTATCTTAAAGTGATAGTCAGGTTACATGGAGTTCCTCTCTCCATTGTATCTGACCGTGATCCCAGGTTCACTTCCATCTTTTGGAAAGGCCTTTAGAAGTCGTTGGGTACTGAATTAAATTTCAGTTCAGCTTTTCATCCTCAATCAGATGGGCAGTCAGAACGAACGATCCAGACATTAGAGGATATGCCACATGCTTGTTCGATGGAATATCAGGGAAGTTGGGACAAACATCTTTCTTTGCATGAGTTTTCTTATAATAACAGTTTTCATTCCAGTATACAGATGGCACCATTTCAGGCATTATATGGGAAGTGGTGTCGAACTCCAGATTTCTGGGATGAAGTGGTTGAAAGGAAGTTGATGGGACCAGAATTGGTAGAAGGGTTGGATGAAAAATTTCAGATGATATAGAAACACATGAGAACAGCTTAGAGCAGGTAGAAGAGTTATGCGGACAATAGGAGGAACAATCACTCTTTTCAGGTAGGTGATCATGTTTTTCTCAAAGTCTCACCATGGAAAAGTGTGATGAGATTTGATAAGAAAGGAAAGTTGAGTCCAAGGTTCATTGGACCATATAGAATTCTGGAGAGAGTTGGATCAGTTGTTTATCGAGTGGCTTTACCTCTGAGTTTATCTCAGGTACACAATGTTTTTCATGTTTCGATGTTGAGAATGTATATGCCAGATCCATCTCATGTTTTGAGTCCAGAGGTAGTTCAGCTGGAAGAGAACCTATCTTATGAGGAATAACCGGTCCAGATTCATGACCACAGGGAGAAAGTGTTATAGAATAAGGTGATTTATCAGGTAAAGGTTTTGTGAAAAAACCACATGGTTAAAGAGGCAACATGGGAATCTGAAAATGCAATGAGGGATAAATACCCCCACTTATTCGATAAGTAAATAAATTGCGGGGACAAAATTTTCTAAAGGGGGGAAGGATGTAACATCCCAAGTAAGAAATGAATAATATATATTTTTATCTATGTCTATTAATGAATTAGATAGTGTTTTTGAGGCTTAAAATTCGAATAAATCCAATCTTAAGCATGGAATACACTAATATTTTTAAAAGATTGTTTTACTACCTTTTGATGGAAAACTATCATTTAAATATATATTTTGATAATTCTATAATTTCTATTTTTCAAAATAAACTTATTCTTTATGATTGGGACATCAAAATTTACTTTGTGTTAATTTTTGGTATTTTTCCGATAAAGTTCATTTTTTTAATGAATAGTGAAAAATGTTGTATTTTAATTCAAAAACTCTTTTTAATCTAATTTATTTATATGATTAGATTATATTTTTAATTGGTTTTAAAGTTCAATTAGAATATATTTTTACCATTAAATCCAATATTGGTCGTTGGAATTAATTTCACTTTGAAATTGGACTTAAACTAGTGTCAATATTTTGATACTTATTGTTTCATAAAAACACGCTATTTGCTCTGACAGCGGGAATTAATTATTAAATTAATTAATTAAACTTATATTTTTTGAATTTTGTAAAATAGACATCATTTTTGAATTCAGAATATCAAATATAGCTTAGGGTGAAGTTTTGTTTTTTTCTGGAAAACTTCAATTTTTGATGAATAGTGAAACCACTAAGTGGTAGTTATAAAAACTGATTTTTTGTTTAAATGAAATTTTGCCACCTCTGTGGTTTGAATTTCAAAAATCCGACATACATGGTTGTCATTAAGAAGTAAAATTTAGTTCAAATGGATTAAAATAATTTTTTGGTGAATAGTAACTTTTAAGTTTTTAATCGCGATTAGAGGTAATTAGTGCAATTTAAGGCAAAAATGATATTAAAATAAAATTAAAATACCTAGAAACATGTCCTACCCTTATTGGATGTCTCATGGCCGACCAAGACAATCCATGGGTCAACTTAGGTACCCCATGGATGCCACTTTGGTAGGAAAAGGACATTAATATCTTTTTATTTAATGTTAAAATTAAAATGACACAAAAATGAGTTCTTTTACTAAAATAATTTTTAAATGGGGTTATAAAAGTCATATTTTTGACTATAAATATTAATTGGAAAGATAAAAAGATTTTCCACATCATAGTAGTTTTTTTTATAATTTTTAGACATTAAATAAATTAAATTATTTATGACATCATGATGATGCAACGGTTACCTCATTATTTAACGATTTCAATAAAATGAAAAGATAATGTAAAATATAAGACCTAAACTTGTCAAATGCCTATTGTATGGGTATATATCTAACCCTTATTACCTTATCCTCGAATTATATCAATGTGGGACCTTTTAAATGCGAAACTCATTTTAAAATAAAATAACATTTCTTTACTTTCCAAGAGTTCCCCTCCTCTCCTCTTATAAAAGACCCCAACCTCTACCTCCTTACCCACACTTCCAAAGCATTTGTCTCATCCAACCCCTGCCCATTTTGTCTCTCCACATCCCTCTATAACTCTTAGAAGCCTCAATTTGGGCAGATGTCTTCCCAAGGAAGCCTTTGAGCTAAAATAAAAAAGAGTTACCAGATTTAATGGTAGTGTCTTCTCTTGTGTTCTTATGTTTTATTTTGCTTCTCCAACCCCCTAAAATCTTTTTATTAATTTATTTATAACAACACTAGTATCTTCCATATACTAGGATGTTTTTATAAAAGTATTCAAGCTACACTTACACACACCTACATCTAATGGATAAAGAATATACTATTTCCGTGGATGGCAAATTTCTACCTCACGAAATGATGATTATTCAACACTCATATATCACCTTAAAAGGTGGCCATTAAGATGTCACTATATTTATATATTATATATAATATGTTAATGTTTTACTTAAGCTTCTGTATTTTTCATTTATGGCATATCTTTATGGTTACTATTATGAGTAAACGTGATATCTTCATTTTAGGAAGGGCGGACTACTGCCCCCTCAATGTGATTTGATTCGTTAATACCATATGTGGTACATATAAAAAATATATTTAATGATATTATATATGATACCATACTCGAATTAAAATACTATTATGTATCATTATGTTTTAATTCCATAAAATACGAAATAGAACTGAAAGTAGCGTTCATCCGTACGTACGGCTCACCGTCTCCATGAACAATGCGTTTCATTTCTTACCTCTAAATTTTGTGTAATATTATAAATGAATGTATATACTGGATATATATGATATATATGACATATAAATCATCAGTATAACTCTACATATAATGGATACATGAACAACTTGTAATTATAAAGAGCATATTTTGACTCAAGTACCAATAATCGTTAAAACGACCGTTATTAACTAAAATAATTACATAGTGTTCATGACATGGTATTAAGTGATATAAAAGGAATAAGGAACATGAAAAAGGTTCTTAAGCAAGTATAAATTAACTGAAGTTTATTATTTAGGAGATTAAAGAATGATCAAGTCAAGTCGGATACGAGGTATGGGACTTCGTCTCAATCTCCATTCATTGAGGCATATTTTGTTTTATACACAACCTTCTTTTATACAGTGTATAAACCCCTTTGACTTTTAGGTTTATTCAAAAGGAATCTTTTTTATATGAAGCGTTTACTAAATGAAAAAAGGGAATTTTTTTTGTCGTACGTATACGGCGACAATGACTTCTCCGCCGCCGTGACCATTATTTGAGTTTCGGCTTCCTCTACAAGACATTCCTTTTTTTAAATGAAAAATAAATACCATGTTTTACTTTTCATTTATTTTGGTATTGAAAGTGGTTTTCATAATGTTTTTATTATATCAATGTGTTTTATTGATATCTTGTGATTGAAATGTGGAAATTTTTTGTTTCTTTTATGGATGTTTTATGTGATACGATTATGTTATGGTTCTTGGGCATTGTTATGAATATGGGTGGTTCCGTGATAAACTAAGGGTGGGTGAGCCCGATATAGCTTTCCAATGCATTGGGTAACGTGAAGGAGGGAAATGTTAATGTTTCTCTGAAGAGATTTAAGGAATATACTGTGATGGGAATTTCAAACTTAACCAAGAGGGTTACTCCCTACGTAATAATGTTATGAATTCCTCAAGTTACCTTTATGTCTTATGATTTATATGATTTATTCATGATTTGATGAGATTTGTTAAAGTGCCTATGTTTTATAGGTAAAGTATGATTTCATTCTTATGTATATATGAACTCATGTTTCCTTTCTATATTTTTATAACCCTTACTGAGCTTTTTATGCTCATCCCATGTTTATTTGAAATTTTTTTCACATGTCAAGGGAAAGGTACATGATATGATGATAGTGTCAAGGAAGTGTCATGAAAGAATCCATGTTTAATGTTAAATATGTTTCCGTTGATGGGAAAAATGAATACTCTCTTTATGCAACCACTTTGTTTAATTCTCGAAGGTAATGAAACCTTTATGATCTAATTATCAAAAACACTAAACCTGAAAAGATCCTTAATGTGTAATCTTGTAATAACTCAATATTAAGTATGGTTTAAGTCTGGGGCCTTATAAATATTCTTTATGTAATAATCACAAGGAAAAACAATTAAATTTTGGTAGTTTTTTATTACACCATGTTTTCACAAAAATAAACATGGTTATCTTGTAGAAATAATACATTATTTAGATAATTAATTTCAGGTTGTCATAGGTACCTATATTTTAGGTTTATCCATTCGTCATTTCCTTCCATGTTATCACAACTTAATGAATTACTTTAATGTGATAAAAATATGGATTGAGAAGTTTTCAATATTATTCTATCAAAATCTAGATTCATAGGCTACATAATTCTATGATTTTATGATATTACCAAAATAGTTATCTTAAACTATGTATCAATACTAAATATGTCAGTAGTAGTGCATTATTAGTTCATTCAGTGAGAACATATCAAATGGAGAAAAACTAAAATAATGTAGTGAATAATTATTCCTACTAAAGAAATGACTACATTTTATCTATTCAACTATCATGGGTTGGTTTTAAAATACATAGTTTAACTAAAGATAAATGTAGTGTAGTGGAAGGACATGGGATAAATCAAGAGGGTGCTAGAGTCCTCAATGTATCTTTTGTGTGTGTGGGTTAGAGTGTTCGTATCAAATAGAAAAAATGTATGTGTTTGTGATTTAAGTAAGTGAAGTAATTTTTATTAAAATATTAAATAACTTTCTCACATAATATATTCCATCATTGAAAAAACAAAATAATATATTTCATCCAATAAAAAATCTAATTTTTTTTCAAAATATCCAATATTATCTCTATCAATTACTTGCCTCGGTGTGTTTGGAGAAACAATATATATGACATGATCAATAAATAATCTACTATTACCATTAAGAAGTGAAAATTTATCATTGATATGTCCTCAACACACCTCCCCATTAACCATTTTATGAGATATGAGGATGACCAATGAGTCATTAGTGGAAGAGAAAATATGTGATTGAAAGTTGAATGAAATAAATGATACCATTTCAATTCTCCCATTAATCATGAATTCAAACAATAACTCGTGATATTTTCATAATATATATGAACGTACACTGATTGGAATTGCATTTTATATGTTGTGGGGATCTCTGTAATATTTTCAAATGGGTTGAAACAGTTGAATTTCTAGAGTATATAATAATTTTTAAATATAAATTAAAACAAGAAGACCCATGAATATAGATAAAAATTATCTTTTTATAATATTCAGTATATTTATAAAATTTTAAATGTATCATTTGTTTGTATAAGATTTACCCAATATGGAATGTATTGTTCTACATTGAATTAACAAGTGGAGAAAAATATGCATCATCTTTAAAAATTCATCTTCCCTTGGGTTTGGTAACACATGTAAAGTTATGTATTGGATTTCATGATTTAGTTTGATTTGGATAATTTAATATTACCATCTCCTCATATAATTTTTATGTTATCATTGTATATGTAATCCTAATCAAGGTTTATAGTTATTTACTCTACTTATATTGATCAAAAATTACCATTCAAAAGTGTCTCAATCATCAGTTACTTGTTCATAATATACTATAGTGCTGATTTATAAAAAATAATTAATGTTGTGAAATGGATCCCTTAGAGTATGTAGGGTGTAATGTATCCTAAATAATATCCTAACATTACATTGGGTTGGAAATATAGTATCAATGTAATATCTTCTATAATATACTCTATTTATAATGGATCATGTGTTTCATCAAAATATTGAATTATTTTGTGAAGGTATCCCCAATATATTATATGGGAATCCATTATAATGTGAATATCTCAACATATGATGTGGATAATTATTCATGATGAAATATACTGATATAAAATGAATATTCCAAATCTCAAAAATGGGTTTTTCAATGTTGATAGATATGTCATTAACCTTATTATTATATAGGTCATGTGGCACAAGCTATTGAATGGCATCAAAATTGATATAAATGTGTTTAAAAAACTATTTTATTATATTATATATTAGTTTTAAAAATATAAGGGTTTATCAAAGAACTTATGTAATTATAGATATGTCATTAATGAACCACTTGAAGTTCTCTTGGTATTTTATAGTAATTTTATTCACCACGTATTATAATAATACAAAAAGACATTGTAAATGTTAAACTATTTAACTAAGGGTTAAATCTAAAAGATAAGGTTAATAGGGTGAACTAAACTTTTCTAAAACTTTTTTTTTAGATTTTTTAGACCCATACCCACCTTATCCTCTAAGTTAACTTATTTGGATATGTTATAAATAGAAAAATATTTTAGAATAAATTAATATTTCATACATTTCCAAAAGTTCCCCTCACCTCTATTATGAAAGGGTACTTCCGCTTCTCTTAAATTCACACATACAAAGCCATTTCTCTCAGAAAATACCTACTAAAATATCCTAACAAATATCCTCACTTAATCCTATAGGACTTACATTGATCATAAATCTATCCTAAGGAGCCCTTTTTTTAAATCAAAAGAAAGGACTCGAAGAAGATGTAATTACTTCATTACCTCTTTCAACGTTATTTTCTTTTCCACTTGCTCTTTATTTTTTATTTCCATATCAAAATAACAACTCTAGTACCTTATACATACTAATATGTTGTTATAAATATGTTACAACCATATTAATCATTTTATCCATCCTATGAATTACAAAGTTTCCATACGTGTTTATGTACGACTTATTGTCTCTGCGTCCTGGTGTAGTTTGTTATTCGACACTGTATTATTTTGATGGGTTTAATCATGAGTATAATTGATTTAAATAATAAATATAACATGTTAATGATTCTGTATATATATAATATATTATCCAATTTCATACAATTTCACCATCAATAGAATAAAATAGTTGCTCGTTCATACTTACCTCTTACCGTCTCCACGACGTGATGAGATTCATTTCCACGTTCACTATTCAACAATGATTATAAAAATATATATATATTTATGTAATATATGAAATAATAATTCTACTAGAAGTAAATAAATATATATACATATATCTCATTCAGTTACTTCCATTCAATATGATATGAAAATGGAAACAACATTTACGCGCGTGTATGGCCTACCGTCTCCATAAACGGTGTTTTCATTTCATATATCTATCTATTATACATATTTATATTCTGATATATGTGATACATAAATTATTTTTTATATTATAGAATCAATTAAATCATGATATAAGTGATATGATTAAGAATAACAAGTTAAAACACCTATGATAAAGGAATCGATTATTACCTGGAATGTTATTTTAACATGAAAATTATTATTAAATGGGTAGTATAAAGTCATAAATGAATCAAGTATGATATCATAAATATGAATATGGTTATGGTAAAATATAATAACATACTATGGTCTTTATACAGGATGTTAACCATACCCTCAACCGAAGAAAAGTACAAGGTAAGGGTAATTTCCTCAATCTCATTATTATCCGAGATTGTTTATGTGTAAGTTTTTAATGGGAAATATTTATTATCCATTTCCATGATTCATAAAATAGTTTTCAAAATGATAATTTCCAAGATACTGTTTAACTAAAACCTCATTTTAATTGGATTGAATATGTATTCTGCTAAATCATTCTCATTAATGTCCATGTTATCAAAATGGTTTTAATGATTTATTTACACAAGCATGAATGTTTTAAAATTTTAATTCCTTTAAAAATTTCCAAATTGGTATGGGAAACATTTATTCAAAAATGTATTTTAAATTTATTCATTTCTAAATTGTGGGACTTTTAAATGAGTTCATTAAAAAAGAGATATTTCTATCAAAGAGTTTTACTGATCATTTTTAATTATGTCATCATCTTTTACGGGAAATTATTTATTATCCAGGTTTAATTATTATAATAAAATTATCTATATTTTATTTAATAAGTTATCAAATGTTTGAATATGGATGTGCTATTTTTATACCATTTAAGGTTTACAGTTAATGTCATGAAATTTTGTATGCTAGTTTTAATATAAATGTTTTTGTTATGTTTCACCCTTTTCATATGAGGAATGCATTGGACATAGAAAGTGACGACCAGGGCCCACTATAGCCCTTCGATGAATTGTTAGGTATCATGAGACAAATAAGTGTCTTGGCACAAGGCTTTGAAAAAAAAATTATTTGTAGTCTTGGCACGAGGCCTTGATTATGTGGTCATGATGTTCGACATTATGCATTCCCTCAATATGAAATTGGTTATTACATGTGAGTATTCGATTAGTAGTATATCCATGTGCATGTTTATATGGTAATGTTTGATTAATTTTTTTCAATATTTTGTTCATTTATATGTTTAAAAAGATGTTGTTTTTATTACCCATCATTCCTTAAATGTTTATAGATTCTTCTAAATTATTTACCCTTATTGAGCATCTGAGCTCACCCATTTTATATGTTTTGTTTTCCCAGGATTCCAAGATGTGTATTATGATTCATATGCATGGATACGCTAGGGGAATAATGGTGTTCTCAAAGGATTATTTATGTTGTGTTTTATGTTTTAATGTGTAATTTAACATTCATGTATGTATTCTATTTTCTAAGAATACTTAACTGATTGGACTTTCGAGAATAGATTTTTCATAATAATGACAATTTATTAAAATAATGCACCAACTCGAGGCTTCTAGGGTCGGGGTGCTACAGTTGGTATCTGAGAAAGTTTAGTAATAACCTTGCAATTTTGGTAATAATCATGGATAACCGAGGATTAAACCTAAGATATTATATATTATAATAAACATCCATTGATTATTTGGTTTTCTTTATAGATATTTATTTCTCACCCTATGCTTTCTGGTCTTAGTTAATGGAGGAATCCAAAAGGAATTGTATTTAAAATGAGTTTGGTCAAAAATTTGGTGATTTTAAGAAAACAATTGGATAATGACTAGAGGGAAAAATATCGTGATTATGCCAAATAATTTATCAAGATATATGATTAATAATTTTATTGTTGATGAAATTCCTAACACATTTCTTAGGAGGAAGATAAACATTTTTAAATGTTCAAATTTTATGAAATATAGTGGAAAAAAGATTCGGCTTTCTACATGTGAAGAGGTAGGGAAGAAGAACCTTCAAGAATATCTTAAATGGATGGGAAGATGTTATCCTTATGGGAAAAATGGGTCATAGGGCAATAAATTGTTATGGAGTTCAATGTCTCATATGTGGAAATCATGGTAATTACCCAACTTAATGCCCAAACATAAGAATCTACCTATAAACCAAGGAAATACCTATTCTAGGTCAACCATTAAATTTTAATTATTGAATTATTTATGTATTTATACCCAAGAAATAAGAATAATTGAATTAAATAAGGAGTATTCAGTTTACGTTTGTTCTAAGGATTTTCAAGACAATGTGGACTAGTTATAATGGAGAAGAAAATTAATTTATGGTTAAGAAAAGGGGTTTCAATGTACAATGATTCAACTATAACGATATGGGACACTATGTGAATAAATGTCTCAATCATAAAAGGAATATACCCCAAATCCACTATTAGATCATAATCAATATTATTATTCTACCACAGATGTAGAGGAATGATTAATGTGATTATGTTGGGGTTGAAGAATAATTTCATTTGAGTAATGAATCAATGATGTATTGGTTATATAAATTACAAAAATAAATAAGGATTATACTGTAGTACTATTTCATTTGGATTTGATATTGCATTGTACTAAGAAAAGTGACTCAATAACAAGTTAATCATTTTGGAAAATACATATTTGTGGGAAAGATAAATCTTAATATGGTCCTGATACGGAGGTAGTGATTTTGAAATAAAGGAAGATTGATTTGAAAAAAATATATTGAATATTCTTTACTACCTTGAAACTAATTAATTGTTTTTTTCCATCAATGTTGGAGTTTACAACATATTTAGATTTAAGGAGTATATCCGGTATTCTATAAAAATAAGGGAGCATGAACGTATTCAATATGGTTTTATGGTAATTCAAGCTGTTACCATGTTTTAAGAAAATACATGATAAAGGTATTCACATGTTATTATGTGTAAAAATAGATCATAATTATGTTTAACTCTCATATAAATTTTTAGACTGTGAGTTTGGACACAAGTATTTTGGATAAGTCTAATGGTTGGAATGGGGTAAGTTGAGTACTTTATATTTTGTATAAGGTTAAAGTATAATATATTAGATACTATAACCTAAACATTTGAATTTTAGTAAACATATAAATGATTAAGGAAATACTTGTGGACCTTATGATTTATAAAATGAGGTTCAGGTGTAAAAAGTCATTTTTGAACATTCATTTCCTAGTGTAAGGGATGAAGTGAAAATAGATCGAGGAACTACCAAATGATGAGATTATGATTATGACAGGTAATGAAATCAAGTATGTTTTAATTAGTTCTTATCTATATATTAAATTAATCCACCCTCTTCAAAAAAATATTATCTAAAAAATGTGGTATCTTAATACCTTATGTTTTTTTGAACTGACGATACTTTAAATAATCAAAGATTAATGGATTTGAGGCCCTAAATTTTACATTTATTGATCACTTGTTTATTATTTATGACCTCAATCACTCCCTATAAATATCTATGTTTCCTATGTAATTATGTGTCTATAATTTCCACCAATGTTTTTCTATTTGAAACACTAATTTGGTTGTCAGTTTTTCATTTCCCTTTCCCTCTTATTAAGACTAAATTTTAGTAACCCTATTTCCGATGTGGGTTTTCCACCAAAGTATTTTCTATTTTCAACATTTAATTTTATAAGAAAAATTTCATATCGCAAGGACTAAATTTATTGAAGGAGGAGAGAATGGAACCCCCTAGGATTTTATAGTGTGTTATCTCTTTAAATAAATTCAATAGCTTACACCACTTGCATCACCGAATTCTAGTGCAACACGACTTACCAAACTAGCCGTTCAAAAAGAGTGTATAAATAGTATTAACTTAATTTTGAAATTCATATACTCCATATAATTTTAACATCCATATTATAAGTTTCTTAGACATGTTATAGAGACAAATTCAATTAGTTAGATAAATGATATATTTTAAAAAAAGAAGTTTTCCGCCTTTTAATGGAGAACCCTTTTTAAATCCAATATTTGACACTTTTATGTTTTCAATTTGATTAAATTAAATTCCTTATTAGAATTGATAAATAAAAATTTTGTTAGGATAAATTTTGGGTACTTTTCTGATAACATTAATATTTTTATAAATAGTGAACAAATACTAAATTTTAAGTGAAAATAAGTTTTTTAATAAAAATAATTTATTGTGTTAAATTATAAATTTGAGTAGTTTTAATATATAATTAGATTATATTTTTACCATTTAATACAATATTGGTCATTGAATGTAATTTCACTTTTTAATTAGACATAAATACATTTCTATCTTTTGGTAGTTTATTTTTCTTAAAACCCCGCTTTTTAGTTTTGACAATGGGAATTAATTTCAATTTAATTTTTTCAACTTCTGTGTTGTGAATTTTAAAAAATGGATTCTATATTTCGAATCAAGAGGTCCAAATTATGTAAATAGGTATCTTTTATTTTTAGACATTGTGAATAATAACATTAGTAAATCTTTAATTTACCTTGGTTTATGGGTGAATCTGGTAAATAAGTGTAATAAATAATATTATAACAATATTTAATTACCCTAACATATGTTTTAACCCTATATGAGGGTACATGTCCGACCATGGGCATCCATGGATCAATTTTGGGACCCTATGGAGCCACTTGTAAGTGAAAATGACACTTTATAAAAATTAATTTAAAGATAAGGAAAATGTAACATAATCCAAAATATTTTAGTAAAACAATTTTTATATGAGGTAATATAATTGATATCTTCTACTATAAATATTCATTATAAATATAAAAATATTTCCTACATCATGGTATTTTATTTGTTATTTTTATACATTAAATAATTATGTTTATTTATGATACAATAATGATGTCATACTTTCCATCTTAATAAAAGAATCAAATAAATGATATTATAAATATTAAAATAAATGTAAATTGAAACTTTTCATACCATCTATAACAACGCTGCTCTTTATTTCATAATTAAAAAAGATTTATTATATAAAACCTTTACTTGATATAACATAAAAGATCAAGAGGTCTAGTGTCATTGGGGCTTAGGAAAATTACATATCAACTTAAAACATAAAATGCAACATCATATTGAAAACATCCTTTACATGATCACTACATTCCCTCATTCTTAGCATTGCATGGGATACCATGAGGACATGCATAAGAAAAGAATGAGCTATAAAGCCCTGTAAGGCAAACAAGGAGTAACATGAAGAATAAAATATATGTTAGGAAATAGTCATATCAATGAAGCACAAGAGAAACATGAATGTAATGTTATGATAAAGCATGATAATCATAACATGGAAATGTTGGAACAACTATTAACATGGAATTAGCATGATCTAAGGCTCATTGCACACGGAGCCTGAGTATACCCTCATTTCACATGAATCACGAGTAAAAATTCATTTCACTAGAATTAGAATGAGTAAAAACCCATTGCAAATGATTTATCATGATACTATACTTTACCCAATGCATTGGAGCTCTATCAGGGCGCACCCTTCGTAAACATTTCATTTCATGCATAAGTGTGTCACATGGATCATATAACATGGATACATTAAAAATAATCATTTATTTCACCAAATATGAATTTTGAATTCATACATGAACCTCTATAATAAATAAGTAAATGTACATAAAGGTGAATACACTTGATAGAGATATGGGAAAGGTATTCACTACACAAGGATTTTGGCTTGGAAAATCGCGGGGCAATTTCGACAGCATAATGACATGACATAAGAACTCATAAAAATGGTTGATGAGAGAGAAATTGGTGTCTCATTACATGTACATTAAATTGATAGTAAGGGTGTCATAGAGATACATGTCCCAAAAATTGTAATGGAATTCAGATTCATGATACCAAAGAATTACTTGAATGTAAAGGAGGAGAGAGAAATTCGTTACAGAATTTCGGTATGGTAACATGTGTATATGGGAGGAATTAATGAGAGAGAAAGGGGATCACTCATTATTAAATCATGAAGAGGGAATTATAGGGAAGGAGAGAAATCATAGACCAACATTTATAATTTAAAATAAAAGGGTATAACAATATTACAAACTTTGTTAAAATGAGAAAAGAATGAATCCCTTACTTGGAAGTGTGCTTCCAAAGGAATGGGAGAGGCTTGAGAGATGATTCTTGGGAGATTGGGGCGCCTTTTGAGGATTCTGGAGAGATGAGGGAAGGGGTTGGATGAACTTAAAAGCCTTTGAGTGAAGAGGAAGTTGGATCTTGTGTGGGTTTATTTTAGAAGGAGAGGGAATTGTTTATTATTTTGGTTTGGGACACCACACATTAAACTAATCAAAACCACAAACCAGCCCATGGTTTTTGCCTATTTTTTTAGTCAAAGGGGAGTGGAAAGTAATATTTGTTGAGTCCAATGGCAAAACATCTTAAAATAATTGGGTTGCTTATGTGGAGGTAAGTCACACTCTCCAGGAAAAAAATTTAAATAGTCAAAATGTTTTATAAGTCTCGGAGGGACCAGTAAAGCTTTGTAAAATAAATCAAACAAATCTAAAATCACATTATTATAATGGTAGAACATATATTTTCCGAACATAATGTTTATATTTTTTTATTACATCACTGTTGGGTCCTTATGATGTCATAAAAAACATTATATATTTAAACGGTATTTAATTTTTAACAAAAAATTCAACTATCTTAGAAAATTATGAAAAATTCTCCATTGGTTAATTTTGATGTCCAGATTTCAAAAATAATATTCATTTTATCTAAATAATTTTCTATACATGTGAAGTTTTACTTTAAAAATAAAAATCGTTATTTATCAAAAATTCTTGCGTTTTGACAAAAACATCTTCCAATCCTTAATAAAAACTACAATTATATTCATAAAACATTTATGATCATTTATATTTAATATAATGTAATTTATTAATAATATTTTATTATAAAAACATTTAATTCTAAAATCCATTAAATCATCAAAATAGATTTTATAGGTAAATATTAACTGAAAAAATACTATTTGGGCTTTAAAAACTATTTATAAAGTAAAAATAACATAATGAATGCACATTCTTTATAAAATAATAATTTATATAGTCATAGTTCAAGGGTCTTATTACAGAACCCCTTATTACACCCACATAAGGGCGAAGGGTAAGCTGTTCGATTGTGACAGACTACTGGAGTGGCTTGGATAACATCGATCGGGTGGTAATCTCTATTAACTTCCAAATCTCCTGTAGTCGGTTCCGCTCAAGCTAAATGTGTTCTAGCTCAGCTTGGGCTTGATCAAGAGTGAAGCCTAAAAATGCCACCTCCTTTCCGAGCTCTGGAATATGGGCTTCGTATGGGGCAAGTCCACTGGATGAGGCCATCACTTCCTTTGTCTGAGTAAATTGGAATTGTTAAAGCCCTATATTTATAATAGTCATGTGATCATTGTTAAATGACTATATTACCAAATCTCATAATTAATAATGGTATTTTAAAATCCAAAAACATAAAACCAATTAATTTCACATTTTATATAACCATAATAAGACATTTAATTATATCAAGAGGAATTTTCATTAATGAATGTTTGGGCCATTACAATATTCCCCCCTTAAGAAATTTCACCCTAGAGATTTCCTTTTCCCAACCTAAAACAGATATCAATAACATTGATTCATCACTCCCTATGATTCCCACATGACATCCTCAAACTTGTGGTTTCACCACAACACCTTGACTAGGGGCATTGTCTTATTTCATAAATCTTTTTCTCTATAATATAAGATTTTCACTGGATACTCTTCATAAGATATATCATCCTCTAACTGTACTACCATTGAAGGGAGTATATGTGAAGGGTCTGGTATGTACATTCTTATGAGGGACAGATGAAAGACATCAAGTACTTTGGCCATGGTAGGTGGAAGTTCTAGTTGATAGGCCACAACCTAGACATGATCAAGAATCTTAAAGGGGCTGATGTACCTAGGACTTTACTTCTCTTTATTTAGAAACCTTGTGACCTTATTCCATGGAGATATGGGTATAAATACCATGTCTCCAAATTTGAACTCAAGGTATCATCGACGGTTATCTGCAAAACACTTTTGTCGACTCTGGGATACCTAGATATGATGCTGAATGGTTTTAACCTTCTCCACCATTTCATCGACCATATCTGGTTCTTACAGATTACGCTCACCAAATTCATCCCAACATGCTAGTTTTATATACTTCTTCCCATATAGGGCTTCCTAAGGTGCCATTTGTATGCTTGAGTGAAAACTGTTATTTTAAGAGAATTCAACCTGAGGAAGATGTTGATCTCATAGACCTTTAATGTCCATTGAGAATGATCTCAACAAGTTCTCAAGTGTTTGTATAGTCCTCTCATATTGGGACTAAGTTTGAGGATGATAAGTTGTATTGACGTTTAGCTCAGTATCCAGAGAATGTCAAAGACTCTTCTAAAATGGAGTGGTGAATCTTATATCTCAATCGGATACAATAGATAGTGGTAATCCATGCAGCCATACAGATTCCCTAATATATATCTGTGCAAGTTTATGCATTGGGAGATCCTAATGAATTGCAATGATGTGTGAACCATTTGTAAGATGATCCACAAAAACTAAGATAGCATTATTTCATTTCGATGTCTTCATAAGTCTGGTGAAAAATTCCATGGTGATGTTCTCCCATTTCCATGATGGAATGGGTAATGGTTGCATCATCTCCTTAGACATCTGCCTCTCAACATTCACTTTTTGAAACACTAGGCACTTGGATGTATACTCAACTATATCCTTCTTCATATTATCCAAAAAATAATTTCATCGGATTTCTCGATACATATTTGTGTTTCTTGGGTGAATAGAGAAATTTGAACTATGTGCATCATCCAAAAGTTCCTTCTTCAGCTCTGTTCTTGATAAAACACATATACTTTTCCTAAATATCACAATTCCTTCTTCATTAACATTGAACACCGAGTATTTCCCCTTTCTGATAGCTCCCACTTTCTTCTAAATTCCAACTTCATCATTTGGAGCATCCTTTAAACATTCCAAAAGAGACAGTTGAGCAACCATTTGTGAAAGTATTGATGATGTTCCCTTATTTATGATTACCATGTCCATATTCATCAAATACATGAAGATTGTATCCTTTTCAATTCTTATCAATGATAGAGTAACTGGGTCCTTTCTACTTAGATCATCTACCACCTAGTTCACTTTCCCATGGTGGTAATGGATTGAGTTGTCCTAGTATTTGACCAGCTCTACCCATCTTTGTTGGTTCATGTTTATCTCTTTCTATGTGAATATATACTTGAGGCTTTAGTGGTCCGTATATATTTCACACTTCTCCCCAATGAGATAATGCCACCAAATTTTTAATGTGAATATCACCACAGCCAACTCTAGATCATGTGTTGGATAATTCTTATCATTAACTTTCAATTTCCTTGAAGCATAGGAAATGAATTTATCATTTTCCATCAACACACAACCCATTCCCTTCTTCAAAGAATCAGTAAATACCACAAATAGTTCTCCACTTGTGGGTAATGTGAGCATGGGTGTAGTGATAAGCCTCCTTTTCAAATCCTTGAATATTTCATCGCATTCATCACTCCAAGAAAACATTAATCCCTTTCAAGATATATTGGTAAGAGGGTTGGACAATCATGAGAAATTTATCACAAATCGTTGATAATATCTAGCTAACCCCAAAATGATATGGATATCTGTTCTTGATATTGGCCTCGGAAATCCCTCAATTGCAGTTGTCTCGGAGGGATCAAAAGATATCCCATTTCCTGTTATGATATATACCAAGAATGATACGTCCCTCAACCAGAACTCACACTTGTTGTACTTTGAATAGATCGTCTCCTTTCGTAAGGCCTCTAATGAAGTTCGTAGAAGCTCCTCATTATCCTCCTTGGTTTGGTATTATATTAGAATATCATCTATAAATACTACCCAAAATTTTTGAGGTATTCTCTAAATAATATATTCATCAATTCCATGAATTTTTCATGAGCATTAGTGAGACTGAAGGGAATTACATTGAATTCATAGTGCTTGTATCTTGTACGAATGTCAGTCTTGGGGATATCTTCATTCTTCACCCTTACTTTATAATATCCCAACCGCAAATCTACCTTGGAGAAGTTTTGTGCTCAACACAGTTGATCGAACAAGTCATCAATTATTGGGAGGGTCAAGCTTGTTCTATATCATGATTTTGTAAATATCACAATAATTGATGAAAAGGTGCATTGACCCATCCTTCTTCTTGAGGAAGTGGACTGGTGCACCCCATGATGAAGCACTTTGGCGTATAACCCTTTATCTAGATTCTCCTGTAGTTGTTTCTTCACCTCTTCATGATCCACAATAACCATTCTATACAGAGTCTTGAATATTAGAAACGCCCTAGGTATAAGATAAATTGAGAATTAAACTTCTCTTCTAGGAGGAAGACCAGGAAATTCTTCGGGAAACACTTCGGAAAATTCCCTCACAATAGGTATGTCTTCAAGGATGGTTTCATCCTTAGACTCAATCAACTGAGATAGATACATGTGATCATATGGGGTAATATCCACACTTTAGATTACAGAGCTAAAGAGTATTCTTCTTCCTCATTACACTTGAATAGAATCAGGGGTCGATTATCCTCATGGAGGGTGATTTTCCACACAAGAAAATTTTTTATGGCTCTATATAAGGAAAGCCAATCCATGCCAGGAATTGCATAAAATTCTTGCTGAGGGAGTATAATGAGTTTCACTAGGAAGTTCAATCCACCGATTATGGTAGGGGAGGAGTTATATTCATGGGCTGAAATGATTTCCACATTTTACGTACTCACCAACATGTTTACTTTCATGATTTATAGTGGGGTTGGGATTGTTCTACTAAGCATTCAAGATATAAAAGATTGTGTAGAGCCTGAATCAAAAAATGTGTTATCTATTCCTGAATGAATAACTACTGTACCTATCACCACTTCATTTTCGGGGTTCACCTCGGTAGTAGTGAGGGGAAAATCTCACCCTTATAGCCTTTGAGATTGTTGGTAACCTCCGAAATCACTTGTCTTAGGGAACTTCTTTGCAAGATTTTGTGGTTCATTTTAGTTGAAGAAAAGAACAATGCATTGGGAGTCAAATTGAGCATTCCTATCCTCTGTCACAGCCGCGGGTTTTTCTTGTCGGCACTCAGTGGCAAGGTTCCCTTCTCTTTCAAACCTAAAGTATTTTCCTCCTCGCTTTCAGGCAATATCTGAGGTGCTTCTTTCCGCACCTTTTGAAAGTGCGGTGATGGATTTTCATTTCACTCTTATATTTACCCATCAAACCTCTATAATTGAAGTCCACCTTATGATTCTTATCCCCATGATACCAATGAGGCCCACATAATTTCATTTCAACCATGAGGGCACCTCAGACAATTTTCTCATAGCTATCAAGGTCACGGATTGCCAGGGCTTTCCGCGGGCTAGGTTTCAGCCCACCAATGAAGCGGTAAACCTTGCATTTGGGGGTAATTAAAAAGTTGTAAACCAATCCTGCATGCCTTGTGATGTTTTCCTCGTATTCTATAATAGATTAAATGTCTTTTTTCTTGAGTTAAAGGAAGTCCCATTACATATTAAGTCGGAGGGTGCGTGGAAAATATTTATCAAAAAAATATTCCAGAAATCATTCTTTTCAAACGCCTCGATCTCCTCCTTAGGATTCGTATTTTTTATCAATGTCCACCATTGATTTGATTCACCCTATATATGATAAGAATCCAGAATAACCTTCTCTTGTTTGGAACATTGATCAATGGATAATATATTTTCAATGGAGTTGATTCATTGTTCAGCGATTGAGGGATAAGATGATACATTAAAAGTAGGATGGTTTTATCTCATGAAGCTCTCGATAGAGAATTATTCTTTCATGGAGGGGGGGGGGGGTTGAATGTTTCTCTTGACCCATGTATCTATTCAACTATTGAGTTATCTGAGATATTATCATGACAAAGTTCACGATTCCTGGCCCCATCGAATTGGGAATCTCATTAGAACGGTCATCACATTGGTCTTGACATCAGTTGTTTGCCCGATTCATCCTTTTACCAGCCATTGGCTGGAATAAAAGGAACGTTTGGGGTAACACATAAATGGTAATTCAAAAATAGATGACTTATAAATAGATTTTATTTCCTTAACTTATGAATCAACAGACTTCAATCTATGTTATCCATGATCTAATTTCAAACATATATTCATAGGGGAATTTTTTTCTTCCCATAATAATGGTTCATACTAAACTAGTGAATTTAAAAATTCATAACCCTCGAGGGTTTCATATCCATGAGTGTAGCAAGACCCGTTGTCGTGTTCCAGGATACTCTAGGTCAATCCCGAAACTCTTTGTCAGGGTTTTCACCCCTTGTAACATCTGTGCTAGAGCCACCTCTACCTTCTCGTATCTAGACAGTGATTTATTTTCTTGATAAACCACTTACTCAATACCCACCATAACATAGGGGTGTTTTTATTATACATATTCATGTCTTTAAGGATTCACTAGGGTTTTCTAATCCTAATCCGCAAAAAACTAAACATATCCTCTGATACCAACTATAACAACCCTTCTCTTTATTTCATAATTAAAAATAATATATTACATAAAAACTTCACTTGATACAACATAGAAGATCGAGAGGTCTAGTGTCTTTGAGGCTTTGGAAAATTATATAACAACATAAAACATAAAACTCAAAATCTTATTGAATACTTACTTTACATTACCGATATATTCCCGTGTACTTAGCATTTCATGGGATAACCAGAGAACATGCACAAGAAAAGGGTGAGCTATAAATCCCAATAAAGGAGTAAACAAGGAATAAAAAGAAGATTAAAATACATGTTAGAAAATAGTCATATCAATGGATCATATGAGAAACATGAAAAAAAGGCATGATAAATCTTGATAACCATAACATTGAAATGTGGGAACAACACTTAACAAGGAATTAGCATGAGCCAAGGCTCATTACATATGGAGCATGAGTAAACCATCATTGCACATGAATCATGAATAAACTCTCATTTCACATTAATTTTCATGAGTCAACACCCATTGAACATGACATATCATAATAATATACTTCACCCAAAGCAATGGAGTGCTATCAGGGCACACCCTTCGTAATCATTTCATTTCATGCATAAGTGTGCCACATGGATCATATAACATGGATACATAAAACATCATCATTTATTCCACGATAACGTGATGTGGAATTCATACATGAAACTCTATAATATTTAGTAAATGTGCATAAAGGTGAATACAAGAGATAGAGAAATGGGCATGGTATTCACTACAAAATGATTTTGGATTGGAAATCACGGTGCAATTTCGGTGGCGTAACGGTGTGACATAAGAACTCATAAAAATGGTTGATTAGAGATAATGGGGTGTCTCATAATTTTTACATGAAATTTAAAGTAAGGGGGTCATATAGATACATGTCCCAACAATTTTAATGGAATTTAGATTCTTTATACACAAGAATTGATTGAATGTAAATGATAAGAGAGAAATTTCTTAAGGAATTTCAGTATGGTAACATGAGTATATGGGAAGAATTAATGGGAGATAAAGGATATCTCTCATCCTTAAAACACAAATAGGGAAGTGTAGGGTAGGTGAGAAATCATACCCTGACATTTATAATTTAAAATAAAAGGGCATAACAATATTAAGAAACATGGATAAAATGGGAAAGGAAGGAATCCCTTACTTGGATGTGTGCTTCCAAAGGCTTGGGAGAGGCTTGAGAGAGGCTTATTGTGAGATTGGGGAGCCTTGGGAGGATTATAGAGAGAAGAGGTAAGGTATTGGATGAACTCCAATTACTTTTAGTGAAGAGGAAGTGGGAGCTTGAGTGGTTTTATATAGGAAATGAGAGGTAATTCTTTATTATTTAGGTTTGGGACACCACAAATTAATCTAATCAAAACCACAAATCAGACCAAGGTTTTAGCCTATGGTTTTTTCTAAATGAGAGTGGAATGAAATATTTTATGAGGCCAATGGCTGAAATTCTTAAAATAATAGGGTTACTTATGTGGAGGTGAGTCACACTTTCAAGGGAAACAATTTAAAAAGTCAAAATGTTTTGTAAGTCATTGAGGGTCCACTAAAGCTTTGTAAAATAAATAATAAAAATCAAAAATAACATTATTTTAATGTTAAAACATATATTGGATGAAAATAATTTTATAGTATTTATTTACTTCATTATTGGAACATTATGATGACATAAAACACATTATATATTTAAATGGTATTTAATTTTTACCCAAAAATATGATTGTCTCAGAAAATTCTGAAATAATCACCATTGGATAATTTCGAGGTCCTGATTCCAAAAATAATATTCATTTTAACTAAATAATTTTATAAATATGTGAATTTTTTACATTTAAAATAAAAATCGACATTTATCGAAAATTCATGGGTTTTGACAAAAACGGCTTTCAACCCTTAATAAATATTACAATTGTATTCATAAAAAATTGTATGATTATTTATATTTAATAATATCTAATTTTTCAATAATATTTTATGAAAATATTATTTTATTCAAAAATAAATTAATTAATCAAAACATATTTTTTAGATGAATATTACCTAAACAATACTATTTGTTTTTAAAAAATGTTTACAAAGTAGCAATAATAAAATAAATTCACATTATTTATAAAAAAATAATGGAAATAGTTATAGTTCTTGGGTATTGTTAAATAACCCCTTATAACACCCGCATAAGACAGAAGGGTAAGGTGTGAGATGGTGACAGACTCGCGGGGTGGTTTAGAAAACATCTCTCGGGTGGTAATCTCTATTAACTTCCACTTCTCCGATAGTCGGCTCCGCTCAAGCTTTACATGTTCAATATCGGATTGGGAATGGTCAAGAGTGAAGACAAAAGACTCCACCTCCTTTCCAGGCTCCGACAATTGGGCTTTATTTGGGGCTAGTCTAATGGATGAGGCCATCACTTCCTTTGTTTGAGTAAATTGGATTTGGTGAAGCCCAATATTTATACTATTCATGTGATCACTATTCAATGAATATATTAGAAATGATCACACTTTTTTATAGTATTTTAAAATCCAAAAACATAAAACCAATGAAGTTCACATTTTATATAACCATAATAAGACATTTAATTAGATCAAGGGGAATTTTCATTAACGAATGTTTGGGTCGTTACACCATCCACAAATTTTCTAGGTGAATATGAATTGTTAGGGATGATTCAATTTATTTTATTTTAAGTAATCAAGTTGTTATTTATTTCACACAAAAAAATAAGAAATAGTGTCAAAATTGACCTAAATGAGTATTTAAAACAAATACCATGTTATTAAAATATATAACAGTCCTAAAAATCTAAGGTTCCGGAAAAGGACTTATATAATGATTTATATGTAATTAATGAACCACTTTATTTTATCTTGTCATTTTAATGTATGTTTATTAACTATGTATTATAATAATATAAGAAGACATGGAAAAGTTAAAATATTTAACAAATGGTGAAATAAAAATGATAAGGTTAATATGGTGACCTAAAATGGTCCAAAATATATTTTTTGAGAGTTTTAGACCCACCCCCACCTTATCATCGAAATAAATCCATTTGGATTTATTAGAAATTGAAAATGATTTTAGAAATAAATTAGTATTTCCATATTTCCTAAAGTGCCCCTCAGCTCTCTTATAAAAGGTTACTTCCACTTATCTTAAATTCACACCTCCAAAGCTATTTGGTTAGGACAAACCCTTCTAAATGCTCCTCCCAACTACACTCACTTCATCCTAGAGGCATTACTTTGATACAAAATCCAACCTAATGATCCCTTTTGTTCAAATCAAAAACAAGAACCCGAAGAAGAGGTAATTACATCAACACCTCTTTCAAAGTTCTTTTCTTCTTCCACTTCGACTTTATTTTTTGTTTCCATACCAAAATAATACCTATAGTACCTTTTACATAATGAAATGTTATTATAAAAATAGTACATCCATATTCATTATTCTTTCCATCCTATGAATGACAAAGTCACCATACGTGTGTACGTAAGGCTTACTGTCTCCACGTCGCGGTGTAGTTTGTTATTCAACAGTTAATTATTTTGATTGGTATAATAATGAGTATAATTGATTTAAATAATAAGTATAGCATGTTAATGACACTGTATATATAATATACCATCCTATTACATATAATTCCATCATCAATAGAATGAAATTATCGCTTGTGCGTACGTACAACTTACTCTCTCCACGACACGATGAGATTCATTTCCGCCTTCACCCTTCAACGATGATTATAAAAATATATATAAGTATGTAATATATGAAATTATAATTTACTATAAATATATCTATAAATATATTTACATATATCTCATTCTCATACTTCATTTCAATATGATATGAAAACAGAAACATCATTTATGCGTGTGTATGACCAACCATCTCCATAAACAGTGTTTTACATTTCATATATCTATCTATTATACATATAGTTGGATAGAATAGTTTACTCAAGATGGGGGGGGGGGATGAATTGGGTATCTATAAAAATTTCTGATTAAAAATTATTTCTAAAATGTTTTTCCTCAAATGATTAAAAACAACCCAGTTAATCAAGGTTATACTATTATACAAGTTTGAATATTTAAATAACTTCTTAGAAGATTGATTAGTTTTCAGTAATCTTAATTTTAGTTATTAATATTACTTTTTAATATATTCTACTAATACAAGTAAATTATTACATCTTCCCAAGAGTAACTATCAATGTGAATTTAGTGATATCTGAATTATACAGTAAGGTTGTAAAATAGAGAAGATGAAATTAAGCAGCACAACAGATATAAAACAAGTGGTTCAGTATCAAGCTGAGACCTAATCCACTCCACTTGGTTATAACCTACCACCAATAATTTTATATAAATAAAATTGATCCACACCCTAGATTGGGGTTAACAATAGTACACATGACAATCCAAGGCACACAGGGGCCTCTTCCACAGTTCTTCTTGTGTACAGACAACCAGGCCACCCAGGGATCTCTTCCACACTTATCCATGGGTATACTCAAGTGTAAATAGATTATAGTGAAAGTATATCTTGTATCCTTCGGTTTAATGTAAGATTCATAGTGTGTTTTAATACAAATACACACACTGCATGAAAGTTAATAAAATTATACACAATAGAGAAGAAATATTGAAATATATTTAGATGTGCTCTGAGTATTATTCTTTGCTGTTCTAGACTTCTGAGATGAAGTAGAGGCCAAAATCAAGTCCTCTTATAGAAAATATAGTGTCACAAGTCAGATAGATCTAGCTTGTGTTTTTTTTGATGTTTGACAGTATGAAGATTTTCTCAGGATTCTAGTATGCTTCGTGTGTTCTTCAGTAGAGTCGAGTTGCATGAGACAATTCTCTAAGTGTATTTGTGCATAGGTCGACCATCTTGTTTTTATTTTTAGTATCGTGCAACTGGTATCTTGTTGTTATCGTTACTCTATTTGTTTCTGGGAGCATTACTCTTTTATCTTGGAGAGCATGTGTTCGAGCCGACAGGTTGCATGTATTCTGAACCTCATACCTCGTATTGTCCGATGACATGTTTTATGTCATGGAAATGGTGTCTCCCTTCCACAGTTTCTGGATTGGTCATCGTGTCTTGTGGTAAAGGTGTCTGGATGTCACGGTGTCTCGATGTCACGGTGTCTGGATGTCATTGTGCCTGGAAGTCACGGTGTCTGGATGTCACGGTGTCTTGTTCACGGTGCCTTCTTGTTCACTGGGTCTGCTTCACGGTGTCTTGCTCATAGTCTCTGATTCATGGTGTCTCATGGTCACTGTGACTCATGGTCACAGTGTCTCATGGTCACAATGTATCATGGTCACGATGTCCCATACTTAGGACAATATTTGTATTTAGACTTAAGTAGTGATATTCCTAAAATTAATTAAACTTAATCATTTGTTAGAGAAATAATTATAAAGTGAATCAAAAGATAGTATATAGTAAACAAACTAAGGGTATAGCACTTAAGTGCTTTGGATAGATTTTACTAAGCTACAGTACATGTGTGATAGATTAGATAGAGTTAACATGGTTTAGGGACTGAAGAGGATTTGTGATCATTAAAACGTGATTAATACACGAGGAGTCCAACAATATTTCCCTTTTAATGATCAAAAACCCTATAAATTTAGAGTGTATATGAGTTCTAACAATATAGTTTGAATGTTCATATAGAGTGAGTGTTCTCAACTCCTATATTTCTCTGAAATATTTCTCATATATCTCATATTGCTCCTATTTCTCCCCCTCTTGTGATTATCAAAAAGTAGCTAGAAAAAGAAAGAAAAAAGAGACAAGAAATGTGCATAATGTATTAGATAAAGAGAGGGGAATAACAAAATGTAAAAAAAATGAAACAAGATTCCCATCAAAATAGAGTAAACACTTTCTTTATTCAATGGTTGGTCTTATCTTTTCCTTTAGCAGTAGTAGAAGAAGAGGAATCCATAGGAGCAAAAGTTGAAGTAGAATAAGGGAGTGAGTTGGTTGATATAGAAGGTAAAGGAAGGCCTTCAAAGATAGATGGAGCCAGATTAAAGTGCAGTAGAAGACCAATGGAGTTGTTGATCAAGGATCATAGTCCTGATATAGCTCAATGCCTGCCCAATAGACATAGAAGTGGAGGCTAGTGCTGAGGTGAATGTAGGCAAACCAGGTCTTAGAGGTGCAACCGCTGGAGCAACAATGGTTGTACTATGTACATGAAGATAGGGGCCCATAAGCTTGATAAAATCCACAATGATATCGCCACTATACTGCATAGCCTTCTCAAAGACATCCTTGTTTTCCATAAAATTATCCAACAGATGAGTGAACTATGTGGGAATTTCGACTTGAGTCTTGAAAGCTTGAGTAACAGGAGGAATCCTCAGACTTTCTACAATATATTTAAAGTGATTGTTAATGTCAATATTTGAGAAGATTCGGTTGAAGTAGAAATCCAAATTCATGGAAATTTGTAGCTGAGCATCAATAGAAATTTTGGAATGGATTTAGACCAGATCAAGAACTCTATCACTATTTTTGATGAATTTATATATATAATCTTTATTTTAACCGCTAAGAACAGTCTGAAGTTATTCTTTGACCACTTTTTTGAGTAGGTTACTGTCAAGGGAAGGTTTAGATGATTGGTTGAATGCCTTTGAAGCATTGACAGCATAGGTAAGATATTTCAGTTTGATTAGAATTTTTTGGAGGCACCCTGTATACTCATTAGTGAGCTTGTTAAGATTAACAAATAGCTCTCTCATTTATTTCACAATATATTTGTTTCTTTTCGTGACCTTTTCAACTAAGGCAGCTAAATGAGGTTGAATCTGAGAGACAAAATTCTGTGGGATTGGTGAAAAAATAGGTTCCACCATATGGGAATCAAGCTATAATATCAAATGCATCTCTTTCTGCATGTTTTTAATCATACCTCTTATGATCTTCACTTCATCACTACGAAGTCTATTTTCAACTCTGACTTCTTGAATCTCATGAAGCATTTTCGGTTGTATCTGCCAAATAACCTTTTCCAATAGTAGCAAGGCATATTTCTCACTTAGATTTGTGACATGAGTTGGTTAGTAATTTAGGAGTGTTTAAACTCCAGCCAAAATGGAAGTTCCTAACTCTTTCATATCATCTTTACTCACCAAGGATGGTTGTTCTGGTGAAGGTTCAGAAATAGGGACTAATACTGGCTCGAGTTCCTTTTCAGGGACAATATTAGAGACAGATTTCAATCGGAACATAGTAGAAAGGTCAAGGAATTTTACTGAGAATTTATGAGAGTAATCTACATCATAAAAACATGGGAATTTATACCGAGTGTTTACATGGCTTAAAACAATCAGGTTTGGTACTTCTGTAGATTCCAGATTTGGGGTTTTCTCCCCATAAATAGTTGCATCCTTCTCGGGACTGAGAGACATAGGGTCTTGATATAATTCCACAAATTCATATCTTAGTTCCTCACTCATTTCCTATCTGGCTAGTTGAAAAGCCATCTCTATCCTTTCCTCAGCTGAAGGAATGAATTCATGAACAGATTGTTCCATTAGAAGTTATTCAAGACCAGCTTCTCGCATAGTAGGTAATTCTTCTTCTATAGGTTCTTCCACAACATTTTTTCGGTTTCTTTAACAACATATTTTGTTTCACCTTCAGGTTTATCTTCCAGATTAAAAACTTATTTAGAATTAGGGACTTCTTTTTCACTCACTACAAGAGGTACAAGAGTGTTGTCTTCTTTATATGGATTGTTTCCCTTGGAGGCACATCATCCTTTTCTTCTTCTTCTTCTTCAGAATACTCAACAACCTCATATGGTTCCAAACCAGGATCAGAAATATCTCTTGGTCTTGAGGGATTTTCTACTAGATTGATTTTTTCATAAATTATATCATTATCTTCCACCCATGCCTTTTTCCATGGATTCCAATTGATTTTCATCCTACTGATAAATAATTTTGAAAGGCAATACTCATAATCATTGAAGACTTGCTCATGAGGTCCAACCATACCTTTGGCTTGAAGAATGTTTGAGATAAGCTGAGAATAAAACATGGAGGATGAATTAGATGGGGTTTTGGTCAGCGCACACATATGGTGTATGAAATATTAACAAAGGTTGATCTTATGCCCATTTTTCATAAGATGAATTAGATACACATCTTGATATTTTAGAACAAAAAAATCACTTTCTCTAGGGATAATCAGGTTCTGTAGAAACTTAAACAAATTTCTGGATTCTCCATCTAGATCAACACCAATGGCTCTCCTATTGGTTCCATTTCTGGTTAAGTTTTTAAAGTATCTTCCAACATAAATAATTCACCTGAAGGTGGAGGTCCTCTCTGATAATCCTCACATATTCCTTCATGAGGTATCCTAAGGCTTTCATCCCATCACCTTAAAGAAAAAGAGAATTTCTGGCCATTTATCCCACTTTTCATAGTATACCCATCTTATGAATCAATGTAGAACTGAACATACTAATAAAATTGGGCTACTAACTTATGGTAGATAGTTCTATCTTCCTTAGAAAAAAATTCTAACCAGCCTTTCCCTTTTAAAACTTTTAATACCAGAGACTTACTCGACATAATCCATTTGGGGAAAATATCTTTCTTAGGAACTAAAACTCAATTTACCAGAGTTGGATTTAGAGGACCTTCATGTGCTAGCTTGGGTGTGATTTTCTTTTTCTTTGAGCTACATTTCTCAGGAGTCGACGATGAAGGGAATTTCATCCAAGGGATTCATTGAAGGATTGAGAGAGAGAGAGGGATTGAAGGGATGAATAAGGGTCTCAAATTGAGTGAATAGAAGAAAGATAAATTTAAGGACAAGTGATAATTCCTTTATTTTATCCTCTAGGAATAACAAATGTTGGAAAAGTAAAAATGCAGGAAAATAAATAGGTGAAATGAATAATTACCGAGATACAATTTTTAATTCGTAAATAAAAATCATAATGAATTATTATGGTGAGACCACATTAGGTTTTTACGGTGATACAATGAAAAAATGTTACGGTGAGATAGAGAACGAACTTCATGGTGAGGCAGTGACTGATCGTTACGGTGAGATAGTAAACATGAAATTTATGGTGAGATAGTGAATGAGCGTTACTGTGAGACAATGACTGTCAGACAGTAGTCTCGAGACACTAACTGTGAAAATGTAATCATGAAACAGTAATAGATACAATAGTAAGACTTAAAATAGTAAGGCATAAAACGGCAACATATAAACTAGTAAGACATTTACATAATATTTATCTTTCCTAATTCATGTATGATATAGTCAATTCTTTCAGAATTTAGTGGTTTGGTGAATATAACAACAAGCTAATACTCAGTACCAATGAATTACAAAGTGATATCACTATTTTGATAACGATATCTCAAAAAGAGATGTCTTACATCAATATTCTTTGTCCTAGAATGTGAAACAGGATTTTTTGAAATGTTTATAGCACTTGTGTTATCACAATTTTTATGTACATGTCTGAATTGATATCCATAATCTTGGAATGTGTGTTTCATCCACATGATTTGTGCACAAAAACTTACAACAACTATGTATTTAGCTTCTGCAGTAGATAATGCAACATAATTTTGTTTCTTACTACACCATTATACTAGTGACTTGACTAAAGAGTGACATGTTCCATAGGTTATTTTTTCTATCTAACTTACTGAAAACGAAGTCAGCATCAGAATAACTAACTAATTCAAATCATTTTCCACTAGGATAGAACAGTCATAAATTGGGTGTATGCTTAATGTATTAGAAAATTCTCCGTACAAAATTTAAATGAGATTCCGTAGGATTTTCTGGAAAACGAGCACCCATACACACACTAAACATAATGTCAGGTCGACTGACAGTTAAGTAGAGTAAACTTCCAATCATTCATCTATAAGTGGTTTGATCAACAGATTTTCCATCTTCATCAATATCCAAATAACAAGTGATACGTATGGGAGTGTTACTAAATTTAGTGCTATCCAATCCAAAACATTTTAGAAGATCTCAAGTATATTTACTTTGAGTTAAAATAATTCCATCATTATTTTGAAATATTTGAAGTCCGAGAAAGAATTTTATCTCACCCATTAACCTCATTTCAAATTCATTTTTCATCATTTTAGAAAAATAAACACGCAAAGAATTTCATGAAGATCCAAAGATAATGTCATCTACATATATTTGAACAACTAAAACATCATTTCCAATTCATTTTACAAAAAGCGTAAGAGCAACTATTCCTTTTGTAAAACCTTTTGAAATAAGAAAAGTACCCAACCTATCATACCAATCTCTTGGAGCTTGTTTTTTAACCGTATAAAGATTTTGATAATTTGAAAATATGATTTGGAAAACGGTGGTTTGTGAAAACATGGGGTTGTTCAACAAAGACAACCTCATCTATATATCTATTTAAGAATGCACTCTTAACATCCATTTGATATAGTTTGAAATTCAGATGTGAAGCATAAGAAAGCAAGATTATGATGGCTTCAAGTCTAGCCACTAGTGAAAAGGTATCTTCATAGTCAATTCCTTATTCCTGACTATAGCCCTGTACAACCAATCTAGCCTTGTTTCTAAATATGTTACCAACATCATCTACCTTATTTGTAAACAACCATTTTGTGCCTACAATGAATGTTCCCATAGTTCTTTCAATACGTTTCCAATCTTTGTTCATTTAAAATTGATTATGTTTTTCTTTCATAATCATCAGCCAAAATTCATCATTGATAGAATCTTTAATGTTTTTAGGTTCAAGTAGTGACAAGAAGACTTGATGTTCAACTTGATTTCTAAGAGAATATCTAGTCTGAATTCCTTTGTCTAGGTCTCTTACAACATCATCTAAAGTATTGTTCTTAAAAGTTCAAATTGCTCTAGAAAAAGAGGGACTAGTGATTTTAGGTTCATCAATAGGTTCAAGATCATTATGGATTGAGTCTAAAGAATTTCCAGAACTGGGAGTCTTCATAGATTCTTTCACAGAATGGTTTGATGGTTTTGGATTAATGTTCATATTTGATAAATCATCCTCAAGATTCTCTAGAATATTTTTAGGCTCATGTGGATCTGTTTTATAAAATTTGACATGGAAGGATTCTTCCACACAATTAGTTCTTTTATTGAACACTCTATAGGATTTACTGGGCATGGAATATCCTAAAAAGATACCTTCATCACTTTTCGATGAATTTTTTTCAATATTGTCCTTAGTATTAAGAATATAGACTTTTCTACCAAAAACATTGAATTACTTAACCTTGGGTTTTTGGTTGTTCCATAACTCATAAGGAGTCCTCTTATGAATGGGTCTTATTAACACTCTATTGATTATGTATCATGCTATATTGATAGCATCAACCCAAAAATAAATAGGTAAGTCATATTCACTAAGCATAGTTCTAGAAATATCTTGTAGGACTCTATTTATTCTTTCTATAACTCCATTTGGTTGATGTGTTCTAGGAGGAGATAAATTGTGCCTATAACCATTTTGCGAGGAAAAGGATTCAATCTCATGATTTTCAAACTCACGACCATGATCACTTCTTATGTATTTAATTCTAATTCAACTAAGATTTTCCACAGACATAGAATATTTTGTAAAATAAGAGCAGGCTTCACTTTTTTGATCCATAAAGAAGGTCAAAAAATATCTAGAAAATTCATCAACAAGAACATAAACATAGTGATTCCCATTTTAACTAGAAACACTATATGGTCCAAAAAAATCATTTGAACCAGTTCAAGAGGTTGAGAATTTGACACTTGTTTATTTGGTTTGAAGGAAATTTTGTTTTGTTTTCCCTTTTTAAATGGATTAAACACTTTGTCATTTGGAAACTCTTGTTTGGGAATGTCTTTAACTAAGCATTTTAAAGTTAGATTTCTAAGGGAGTGAATTTTACTGTGTCCTAGTATCCTATTCTAGAGGTAATACTCTTGGTGAAATATGATTAAGCTTGAATAATTTTGAGAAGCTAAAGAGTCTATGTTAACAGAGTAAACATTTTCATTTCATAATGCAAAAAACACCAATTCATATTTAGATTTAATGACATTTCAAGCATCATTTTCAAATCTGACATGAAATACATCATCACATAATTGTGAGATACTAAGAATATTATATTTTAATCCAACAACAAACAATACTTTATAAATTAAAACTGAGTTATGGTTACCAATCTGGCCTCATCCAATGATCTTTCCATTGGCATTATCACCAAATGTGACATGTCCCCCATCTATTATTATTAGATTCTTGAAGAAAGAGTAGTCTCTAGTCATGTTTCTTGAAAATCCACTGTCCAAGTACCACAAAATTTTTTTGCAACTTTTTAAGAAGCTTCCCTGCAAAATGATTAAGAAAAAGAGATTTTGGTACCCATACTTGATTGGATCAAGTAGTATTAGTAATAAGTGCTTTAGGAACCCATATCTTCCTCATAGGTTTCCTATAAGCATCATGTAATGAATTTAAAAAATAAAATCTATTTGGTCTAGAATAATTGGATATAGTAAAAGAATTTGTGGAAATGTAAAAAACAGTACAATTATAGTTTTTTACAGAAGTATCATATTTTCAAGATTTGGATACAAAATGCGATTTGGATAAATTTCTTTGACCTGGTCGATATCCTATCCCAAATGTATAGTTTGGAGCTATTTGTTTACCAAACATTTGACTAAGATTATTTTTTCCATCTGTAAAGTTTTCTAAGTCATTCTTCAATTATTCATTAGACATTTTTAACTCGTTGTTCTCTTTGAGCAGTTGAGACTTTTTCTCCTTTTCTATTGTAAGTTCTGATTTAGCAATCATATTAAGAGAATGTTGTTTCTTCAATGATTTATACCTGTCTTTTATTTAATTTCATGTTTCTTCAATCATGCTATAATATTCAAACATTTCCTCATTAGTCATATTTTCATAGTCACTATAATCTCCAGAATAATATGAATAATGTACAAGAGAGTCTAGTGTTAACTCAGATGTGTTTGTCATAAAATACATATTCGATTTTTTGCATGTTCATCATGTGATGTTTCTGAGTCACTTGAACTATCCTTAGAAGCACTCCAGGTTGCATACATGGCCTTTTTATACTTCTTATCATTTTCCTCATTTATCTTTTTGTAATTGAGCATTGGACAATCAACCTTGATATTTATTTGTGCTTATATTCATAGAAGACAATATCATCAGTCTTGTCACTTCTTTTCTAATCATTCTTCCAAATTCCTTTTTAGTCCTATTTTCCTTTGAAATTTGGAATTTAGAAAAAGTCCTTATTCTTTTAAAATTTCTTGAAACTTGTAATTAATTGAGACATATCCTCATCACTGTCAGGTGATGATTATTCACTACTGGAACATTCTACAGAAACATGAAATTCCCTTTGGTCATTGTCTTTGGAGGAGGTGGTCTTGAATGCAACAGATTTGCTTTTTGGTTCATCCTCATATTCCTTGTTGACTTTCAGCTCCTCTTAACACACCATCAGCTTCCCAATGAGTTCTTTTATAGTTATCTTGCAGATGTCGTATGATTCTCTAATAGAGAAGAAGGTTCCTCTCTATCTGTCAGACAAACATCTAAGAATTCTCATGATCTGTTCCTTGGCAATGACTTCTCTTCCAAGAGAAATGAGTATGTTGAAAATCTCATTTAACCCAAAATACATGTCAGAGATAGGCTCATTAGGATTCATTTTAATGTTATCATATTTAATAGTATAAGTATTAAGTCTCATTTTTATATACTATATGTTCCTTCATTTGACACAGACAGGGTATCCCAAATTTCATGGGCAGTTTTACAAGAAGAAATTTTATTGAATTTCTCATCTACTAATGAGTAGTATATAGCATTAATAGCTTTACAATTGTTATTATAGGCAGTTTTGATAGTTTTATTCCATGTGATTCTATCAGCAGAAGGAATATTATATTCATATATAATGGAAGACCAAATTTCAAAACCCATACTCTCTAAATGAATTTTCATTTTAATTTTCCATTGAGCATAGTTGGTTCTATTAAAGAATGGTGGTCTATTGGTTGCAGCTCCATCCAATATATTATCTATAATAAATAAATACTTTAAAGAGCTGGAAATTTTTAATTAACATAAATTTATAGATATTCAAAGTACAACTACAATCACAGTTGAATAAGGTCAAACAAAGCCTTAATAAACAAACATTTGATTCCAAATAATGGTCGGAGTAGATTAATCAAGAGGGGGGGGGGGTGAATCGAGTATCTATAAAAATTTCTGATTAAAAAGTATTTCTAAATAGTTTTTCCCAAAAAGATTGAAAATAGACAAGTTAATCAAGGGTATACTATTATAAGAGTTTGACTATTTAAATAACATCCTAGAAGTTTGATTAGTTCTCTGTAATCTTAATTTTAGTTATTAATATTACTTTTAAAGCTATTATACTAAGAAAAGTCAATTATAAATTATTTCCAAGAGTAACTATCAATGTCAATTTAGTGATATCTGAATTATATAGTAAAGCAGTAAAACAGAGAAGACTAAATTCAGCATCACAATGGATATGAAACAAGTGGTTCAGTCACATGCCAAGACCTAATCCACTCCACTTGGTGATCACCTGTCACAAATAATTTTATATAAATAAACATGATCCACACCCAGGATCAGGGTTAACAACAGTACACCGGACTATCTAGGTCACACAAGGACCTCTTCCATAGTTCTTCATGGGTACAACCAACCAGGACACACAAAGACATCTTCCACACTTATCTGTGGGTATACACATGTAAAAAAAGATGTTTGATTATGGATATATTATATCCTTCAGTTTAATGTAGGAGTCAGAGTGTGTTTTAATAAAAATACACAAACTGCTCAAAAGTTAATAAAATGATACACAATAGAGCAGAAATATTGAGATAGGTTTAAATGTTCTCTGAGTGTTAGTCTTTGCAGCTCTGGACTTTTGAGATGAAGCAGATGAAGAACTCAAGTCCTCGTATGGAAGATAGAGTGTTGTAAGTCAGACAGATCCAGCTTGTGTTCTTCTTGATGTTTGATAGTGCGAAGATGTTCTCGAGATTCCAGTATTATTTTTCTGTTATTCAGTAATGTCAAGTTGCATGAGACAATTCTCTAAGTGTAATCGCACTCATGCCCACCAGCATGTTTTTATTTTCAGTATTTTTCAACTGTTATCTCGTTGCTCTAGATACTCTATTTATTTCTCGGTGCATTACTCTTTTATCTTGAATTGCATGTGTTTGATCCGACAGGTTTCATGTATTCTTCACCTCGTACCTTGTACTGTCCGATGACATGTAGTATGTCGTGGAAACTTTGTATCCTTCACTGGGTGTCCGGATTGGTCACAATGTCTTGTGGTCATGGTGTCTGGATGTCACAGTGTCTGGATGTCATAGTGTCTTGTTCATGGTGTCTGCTTGTCCACAATGTCTACTTCACAGTGTCTTCATCACGATGTATTGCTCACAATGTCTGCTTCACAGTGTCTCATGGTCACGGTGTCTCATGGTCACGGTGTCTCAGACTTGGGTAAATATCTGTATTCATACTTAAGCAGTGATATTCATGAAATGAAATAAACTTAATCATTTGATAGAGAAATAATTATAAAGTGAATCAAAAGATAGTATATAGTATCCTAACTGAGTGTATAGCACTTAAGAGCTTTGAATAGCTTTTATTATGCTACTGTACATGTGAGATAGATTATATAGAGTTAACATGGTTTAGAGACTGAATAGTATTTGTGATCATTAAAACATGATTAATATATGAGGAGTCCAACACATATTTATATTCTGAATATATGTGATACATAAATAATTTTCTATATTCTAGAATCAATTAAATCATGATATAAGTGATATGATTAATAATTACAAGTTAAATAACATATGATGAAGATGAAAATTATTACCAGAAATGTTATTTTAACATGGATATTATTATTAAATGGGTAGTATAAAGTCTTAAATGAATCAAGTATGATATAATAATTATAAATATGGTTCTAGTATAATTTAATAACATAATATGGTCATTATATAAGAGGTTAAACAGACCCTCGACCAAAGGAAACTACTATGTAAGGGTTAATTCCTCAATCTCATTATTAATCGAGATTTTTTATCTTTTAGTTTTTAATGCGAAATATTTATTATCAGTGTCTATGTTTCATAAAAATGTTTTCAATATGATTCCTTGTAATGGGAATATTTAACTAAAACACCATTTTAAATGGTTTAAATATTTATTCTTTAAAATCATTCTCATTAATTTCCATGATTTTAAAATGGTTTTATGGATATTTATATGGACATGAATGTTTTTAAATAGTTAATTCATTTCAAAAGAATCAAAGTGGTCTGGGAAACATTGATTAAAAAATTCCTTTTAAATTTTTTCATTTCTAGATTTTGTGACTTTTAAACGATTTCCTGAAGAAAGTGATATTTCCCTAAAATATTTTTACTAATAATTTCAACTATGTCCCCATTCTTTACTGAATATTATTCATGATTGAGGTTTATTTATTATAATACAATGTTCTATATTTTATTGAATGAGTTATGACATTCTTGAATATTGATGTTCTAATTTTATACCATTCATGTATTACAGTTAGATTATTGACATTTTTTATGAAAATTTTAATATAAATGTTTATGTTATGTTTCTCCCTTTTCTTATGAGGAATTCATTGGACTTAGTAAGTGATGGGAGGGGCCTGATATAGCCCCTTGATGCATTGTTTGGTCTCATGAGACAAATTGGTGTCGTTCCCCAAGCGCTTGACAATTTTTTTTGTAGTCTTGGAACGAGGCCTTCACTATGTGGTTATGATGTCCAATATTATGCATTACCTCATTATGAAATTAGTTATTACATGTGATTATTAGACTAGTATAATATCATTGTTCATGTTTATATGGTAATTTTTTTTCTATATTATGATCAATTTTATGTTTAAAACGTTTTTGTTTTTATTACACATCTTTCCTTAAAAATTTATTGCTTCGGATAAATTACTTACCCTTACTGAGCATCTCAGCTCATTACTTTATTATGTTTTGTTTACCCAGGATTCCAATATGTGTATTATGATTGATATGTAGAGTTAAGAAAGGGGGATAATGGATTTCTCAAAGGATTTTTTATGTTGTGTTTTATGATTGAATGTCTAATGTAACAATCATGTATGTAATCTATTTTCCAAGATTGCTAAACTGATTGGTCCTTAAGTACCTGATTCCTTGTAATCATGAAAATGTATTAAAATAATGCACCAAATCTGGGCTTTTGGGATCAGGGATTTTCAATAACTAAAAAATTTCTAATAATTCTTCAGCATTAATTAATTATTCTACACACAAGCTATTCTTATAGATATATCTTGTGTAATGCATATATTTAAAACTTGGGTAAAATGAAAAGATAATAATGGGGGTAAACAATAACTGTTTCATGGTAATCAAAAGTGATATCACTCAATGATCTTAATTGGATATAAAATGAGCACAAATAATATGTTAGTAATAAATAATAAAATATAAAATCATTACTAAATTAAAATGGAATCATAATATATTATTTATTAGAATAGAAATAAATAGGTCATATGGGAAACAATATACAATTACTTATATTTTAAATTTATAACACAAGAAAAGAATCCCACGACCTACTCTATAACATCATTATAGTTCCCCACACATAAAATACATATATATTATATAATTGTTTTTGGAATATTCATTACATTACACAAACACATCATCAAATACTGTATTAGTTTAGTGTATTTGGAAACATATAAACCTAAAAACAAGTCCATAAGTGAGCTATATTATCTCCCACTATGATCTTAATAACTAAAAACCTTTATATAAACATCTTAAATAATACATATATTCATAACCTTGGGAAAGGAAACATAAGAAAGGGTGAGGAAAAATTCTGTGTAATGGTAAATAAGTAGGATATTCAATCATAACAAGAACATAAGGGTATGAGAACATAAGAATAACATTGGAGATCATACCCAACATATCAAAGATCATATACATGAGTCATGGAATAAATAATGGTAGTTTAAAATACATGAATCATTTGGTAATCAAGAGAATAATCCATGAAATAATAACATTGGAGTAATACATACAATTTTGGTAGACACATAATAATATAAAATGATATCTATAATAGTCAATTCATAATTCCAATGACATCATAGTGGAATGGGTTCACTCCCCAATCCTTCTTATTAGTCATGTTTCACTACCATGACCATCATAGAGGATTCACTCCATTACTAAACCAGGTTCACTCTCCATTTTAACAAATTTTATATCACGATATTTAAATCATTATTTAACTCATTGGATGATGATGTAGTTCCCACCTGTTACATAATGAAAGAATACATACATATGCCAAACGATAGAAAAAATAATCACCTCATAAACATTAAAAAAGATACTGGTTTCATAAACATCATATCATAACCCATGAAATGAAATGCGCATCCTAAACATTTCATCATATAATAACTTATAGAAAAGATACATTTATCATAAATCATAACCTAACCTATGTAAAGTAGCATGTTCCATAAGAATATAATCTATTGAAAAGAAATGGGTTCTAGAAATATCAATCATTAAAAACATAAACATCAGTGAGAAAGTTTATTAATCTTTCCCTTGGAACATATCCACAGTAAGTCATGAGCAACACTAGGGGATGTCATCATAGAGAGAAACTAATTTTGAAATATCAATTAAAAAATTTATTGAGGAAAATGTCCTTTATGATTTGAAAAACTATTTTTAAAACATATTTTTAAAAAAATACATTTCTTTGATAAGAAATTTGAAAACATATGTTGAATTATTCAATGAAATGGTTGGTAATAGAAGAAAATAATTACTTCCATGGCATACACATAAAAACAAGTATTCCTTTCATATTGTTGTTAGGAGTCAAAAGTGCCTTGATCAGAAAATAAAAAGTAGATTCCATTATAAAAAATTTTGTAATAAGGTAAATCATGGTAGGAATTCCCCTTAAAATAATAGAAAAATATTATAACATTATTGAATAAATTTTTATAAAACATGGTTTTGTGAGAATATGAATTTATGACCGAAGAGAGTGATAAAGTATGGTTTTCTTAAAAGGAGTTTCAAAATTTTATGAAGTAAAAAAGTGTTGAAAACAATACAATAACATAAATATATCATGAATAACTAAGGGTGAATAAAATTAAAGATGTTTATTGATATATGGATCATAATATTTCATCAATGGAATTATAATCATAAATAATCCAGATTAAGGATGAGATTGTGGCAATAAACTATAACCACTTCGGTAACACTGAATCACCCATGCGATAATATCATAACATAAATCTTATAATATAAGGAAAATAATTATATTCATGATATAATGTTTCAAAGGGGATGTATATACACCTTTTAAACTAATATACGTGTGTAACATTACATGTGTCTCAAATAAGGTAACTTGAGGCAAAAACCTCTTACCAATTTGGGAAATTTTGAATCATAAACCCCATGAAAGATATATATTCAAATGGATAATTAAAAAAACATTGTTAATTATATGAATCATAAAATAAATTCATGGGTATTATACATGACATAAACCTGAAATAGGTGGTGACCATTGCTTGTGTCTCACAGGAAATAAAAATGGGACAAAAATCCATTACCTTAAGTCTTGAATTCAAATATTCTCATTCATGCCTCCTATATAATAAGAATAAGTATATTATAAATCATAAAAAAACCCATTTAATTATAAAAAATACCATATATTATTTACTTATGAAATTATATTACTCATTTATTAACAAATCCATGTTAATGTAAAGTTTTGGGTAACAACTGCTTTGTTTTCATACAAGTTTTAACATGTTATTATTCATACTATTACTTAGATAATTATTTATTCATCAAAATAGTGATTAAATGTTATAAATAACATATATATAAATATATATTCATTATATATGTATTTATAATAAATTTCAAATATAGAAGAGGGAAATTAAATACACCATTCATGAAGATGGTAGGGTGTATATACGCATGAACGTTGTTTTCATTTTCTTTTTAGATTAAATGAATGAAACTTATTTGATATAATATCATTATCGAATAATTTTTATGTCAAATATATCACATATTTTTATTAAAACCATCACAAATAAATTCTATATATTTTATGAATGAATCACATAGCTTCCTGAGGCAGTAGTCTGGCGTACAAACGATCGATGTTATCATATTCCAAAAAAATGGAAAGCATAATGTTATGTGTTATATATAAATTTCAAAATCATAATAAAATCATAAAAATTATAAAAATAATATATAAACTATAAATCCATCATTATTTCCAACATTGAATGGTGGTAATTGAAGAACGAATGATATCAGTTCCCGAGATGGTACTCCACCATACACCCGAATGAGGATTTCATATCTCATTTGCTGGCGGTGTCTAAGGTTTAGGTCATAAACATAACATAAAAAATATTATAGTTTATTTATTGTACTTATGATTTTATAAAATATTCATAAAAAATAATTTAATTGGTTGAATGAAGAAATAAAACCAAATTGTTTGTTACTGAACGTTACATTATATTTGGGAATATCCTTTTTGTCTGCCCAAAATTACTTCTTTGGTTGGATTTATAAAAAAATATTGGATTATAGGATTAAGTTAGGGAAGTAAATAATTAATTTTAGGATGTTTTTTATAAGACAAAGGGTATTACTTGTTTAAAGAGATGGGGATAAGTGGAGTACCTTTATGAAGAATTTCAGAGGAAAACATGTAAATACCAAAATGGAAAATATTATTAGGAGGTATTATTTACATAATTTTAAACCAAAAATGATATATTTTTATTCAATAGGTGATATGGTCAAAAGATTACTAACAAAATGGTTTTTTAAAAGTGTAGGGTCATTTTTACACCTTATGTTTTATGTTTAACCAATAAGTAATCCTGTTTTTACAATAATTATTGTAATTAATTTTTAATTGCCTCCACTAATTACTTTGTTAAAAAACCAAGTCTAAATTATTAGATATTATAATTATTCTGATTAAAAATATGGAATTCATTTCCTAGAATTCTATTAACAGAAGTATCGGGAATTGATTTAAAATTTACCCTCTAGACATGTCTAGAAAGAGGGTTTTTAAAGATAAAATTTAAAAAGTGTGAAATGTTTTGATATCCATTATCAATGTGAAATTGATTTAAATTACACAAATTTGATTTAATGATGTATAATTGTACTAATTTTTTTTTTAAAATAATTAAAACTACAATTTCACTATTTAAATAAATCATATGAAAATCTTGATTTCAATAAAAATTCAATATTTTCACTATTAATAAAAAAATTATTTATTTTAGAAAAATACAAACAATTTACCCAAATTTAATTTTGAAATTATGAATTAAAAAATAAATTTCATTTTATATAATTAAATTTATAAAATAGTATAATATTAATTTTATTACTGTTCATAGTAGGAGATTAAAAAGATGTTCTTTTGAGAAAATATTATTTTCAAACAAATAAATACTTTACCAATAATAATATAATTTATTGTAAATAGATTTCATTTATTTAAAACCATTTGAATTAATATCTAAAAATTACTCATCAAATCTCATAATATAATGTTTATTGGATAGGTTATAATTGTCCCATTTATAATAATTATAATTAGAAAATTTTGTTTCTTAGAAACTCATTGTTGAATGTAACGATAGCTAAGTCAATGTTGGATGTTTTGAAATCCTAAATTGGTATATTTATAAAAAAATATTAATATATTGTATCATTAAATTCAATCCATCAATGAAATTTATTTTTTTATGTAAAAATTATTCATAAAAACCAAGGGTTAAACATTCCACCACCCCTAAAAATGATTTTTCCTTTGAAATTCAATATTCTGATTAAAAAATTAAGATAAATATGCCTCATAATACCATTAAGTTACCAAATTGATTCTTCAAACTAGTGGTTTATCCAAAAAAACATTGACAAGTTTAGTGGTCTTGTTTCACATAACCTTTTTTGTATGACCCATAATTTCATCTGGATATTCCTTATAAGAAAAATCTTACTCTAATAGTATGACATGAGTTTAGTACATGTGAAGGATCATGTATTTACATCCTTTTGATAGATACAAAGAACTCCCCATAGACTTCAATGTGGTTTGGGGAAAGATCCATGAAATATTCTTTCATCCATATATGATCAATATTTTCAAAGGGACAGATATACCAAGGGCTTAGTTTCCAATTCTTCATTAATATCATTACCTTTTTCCATGGAGAAATTATATTTGACACATTTTTAAAAAATTCTATTTTAAGATCACATAAAAAATAATCAAAATTATTATTCTTCTGGATCTTGGCTAGCTTGATGTGCTATTAAATTGCTCTAACCATCCCTGTTGTTTCTTCTACAATCTTAGGTCCTGGTAGATTTCATTTTGATACTTAATTCCAACATATTGGAGCTCTAAATTTCATCCAATATAGTGTTTAATAAGAATCCATCTGCATTTTTTATTACAAATTATTATTGTAATAAAACTAAAAAATAGGAAGTTGTTGACACCAACATCCTTTGAAATCCATAGAACATGATCTAAACAGATCCTCCCGGGTTTAGATAATTCATTAATTCCTACCATAAATATAAGGATGATAAAAAGTGATGAAAATAAATTTTTTATCAAGGGGATACTATGTACTTATCAATAACACTAATGTAAAACTCAGATCCTGATTAGATACAATGGAATCTAGTACACCACGAAACCTTTCCACTTCTTTAATAAATATCATAGCAACTAATCCATGAAATGGTCTACTCTGATATTGATGATGTGGTCTGACATAGTAAGGTGATAAATTACCTCACATATAAAATTATCCTCTTTTGCAGTTTTGGGGAGTCTGATGACAAAATATATAGTAATGTTCTCCCGTTTCCTTTTGGGTATGGGTAATAGATAGAGAAACCCCTTATAATGTTATCTTTCAACAATAATGGGATTTCATAACCAGCACCGAGATACAAACAATGTGATATATCTTCATGAAATACAATTAGAATTATTCATTAATATATCTATACATCATTGTACTTATTGGTTCAATAAGAATTAAGAACTATGAGCCTTCTCTAAGAACTTCTTCTTATTATCCGGTATATGGGGAATGAATACATGGGTCTTGAAACATATCATTCTATCTTGATTAAGGTTAAAATCATGAAAATTTCTATCATTCTTATGCAGCTCTACGTCTTCCTTATACACCTCTTTAATCTTCACATGAATGGACGATTGTACATTCAATTGAGAACGAAAATATTTTTCCACTTCCTCAAATATTTCCATATCGATCATTTTCAAATCCATAAATATTTTATATTTTCTAGTACTTATTATTGATAAAATAAAATGATCATTTTGAAACAAATAATCATCCACATTGTTTTATTTCAAAGGGTGGTAATTTATTGTGAGGTCAGAGTCCATTATTGGCTCTAACAATATTCTCGTGAACACGCTTAACTCCTTCTATGTTAATATATAATTCAAAATTTTATGATTGGTATATCTATAAATCCTTTTCTACATAAAGGGAGTTCTTCCAAATCATTATGTAAAAAATCATCATAGCTTACTCCAAATAATGGGTTGGATAATTTTTCTCATGGATCTTCATTTTTTACAAGGAATGAACTATAACCATGTTATTTTTCATAAGAACACATATCAATATCTTATTTTATTAATCAATATATATTAAAAACTTTAATCCAATACAGTGAAATGTATGTATAGGTGTTCTGAAAAGCCTTATTTTTAGTAACTTGAAATATTCCACACATGCATTTTTCTATAGGAACTGTGATCCCTTAAATTTTAACTTGATTAAAGGATTAGATAGTAATGTGAAATTCTCCAAAAACATTTGATAATTTAAAGATAAAGTAAGAATACTCGGGAACCCAGTCAATGTGTTTTCTCTATAAAAACATTCAATAGTCTCTATCTTTTATGGAACAACTTCTATAACCTCTCTTGAGATTATATGACTTAAAAATGAAACGTTTTGTAGCCAAAATTCACCATTTTTAAATTTTTCATACAGTTTGTCATTCATTAGTGTATTTAGTAAAATTATCAAGTGGTATTCGTGATATTTATTTATCTTATAGTAGATTATAATGTTTTCTATTAATAATACCAGAAGTAGGTCATGTTTGTCTCTAAGAACATTATTCATCAAATCCATGAAGAGAGTTGAGGAATTAGAATGTCCGAAAGGAATATCTATATATTCATAGTGTGAAAACCTCATATGGCTTTTCATATTTGGTATATCATTCTAATTGAACCTAAATTGATGATATCCAGAATGATGTTCAGTCATGGAAAACTATTAGTCTTTACACAGTTTATCAAACAAGTCATCAATACTGGGTATATGATACGTGTTCTTGACTATGATCTTGTTCAACTCTAGATAATCAATGTAGAGTCTATTTTATCAGTATTTATATTTTTTTTAAAAAGTATTGCACAATAAGGTAACACGATCCAACATGTAAATTTCTTGTTAAGGTTTTATTTGAGTTTTTACATCAATTACTATAACTCAATAATTGACATTCTATTAGGATTCTTTGAAATTTCTGCATAACAAGGTATGTCTTCTATCAATAAATCTACTTCAAATTTTTGTGGAAGACAAAGAAGTTGTTCTAGAAGGAAAAAAATTCATGAACTATGGAAATATCATCAATGTCATGTTTCTCCCCAACCATTTGATATAGACACACCTTATGAATGTGAATTAAGACCAATATACTGGATGCAATCTCAATAGTAAATTCATACATAACAACACATTGATAGACAACCATAGCTTGGCCCGCAGTATAAAACATAACATTAATTACCCAAAAATTGATGTCGTATTTATGAAGTGAAATCCAATACATTTCTAATTTGACATAAAATTCAACTAGAGGAAGAATTAAAAGATTTGTAGGAAGAAAATTCCAACCAACATCTAATAGGGATGAGTCATAGACTTGAGATAGAATCATCATACCATTATGAGTGTTCAATGATGATTCCATATCTAATCATTTGGGTGGAATATTAATACCTATATAAGATTATATTGATATGAATGAGTTGATATATATAGAACCAAATAAGATATTAGTAATTCTACAGAGGATGGTATGTATATATTTCACCACATCGTTATTTCAACGCCCATAAAAAATAGTGATCGTATAATATTTTCCCTCATCCCATAGATTAAAAGGTTTTGGATGCCTATCATCATCATTAACCATAAGGTTTTGGAACTTTTTCATATAATTATCGGTCTCTTTACACACTATGTACTAATGTGTGGGTGTTTCAATCATTACAACTTTCTCTCTATTCACATTATTAGCTATATTATTCCCATCACATCAGCAATCAAATGCTCGATTACCATCCTTTAAATAGTTAAAACTTTTATAACAAATATAAATAATTGTTCTTCCCACACATTGATCCTAAAGTAAATCTCATATTATTATATCCATGGATTTTATATTTTCCATTGAACCTCAAATTACTTTTTTTTTCAGAACCATGAGATTAAAATATATATCCATCCTCCATGTCCACCTTTATTGCAAAATAAAAAATATATTTATACCTAATTAAGTCTCTGATGAAAACTCAATTAAAATACATTATTTTAAGCCAATTATGAATCTATGAAAATTATCCTCAGGTTTGATGATGATACCTAAAGTGTACCTCACAAATCATGTAAAATTTTCCTTATAGGTACAAATTAATTTCTTTCTCTATTTCCTTTAACACAATAAAATCCTTCACCATCATAATAAAAAGAACATAAAGATACTTTTTGAATAATACATTTTATAACTAATCTCAATAAGTTGATTAAATATCATACTTACACCTTTTATTCTTGATTTGAGTCCAAAAAAGACTACTTTTCTTTCTAAATGACAAACAACCGAAATTATTTTTTAATGATCCAAAATTTATAGGACATAAAATATAATTTCAGTGGTACTAATGCATTGTTAAACACCAATTGGATCAAAATATACAATAAAATAGGAGGATGTTTCCTTATGATGGACTCAAAAAAATGTTTTTCCTTCCTTTTATCATTTGGATGTATGACATGATTCATAGCCTGAGATATTTTGGTGAGAATTAAGACAAGATTTTTCATTATATCTACCATAATATTTGGATTCTCATGAGGAAAATCAGTTAATTATACTTCACACTCATCACTAATGTGGTTCCGTCAGGTTTTATCCATTTAATAAAACTAAAAATCAAAGAGTAAGAATCAATTATCATATGGGGAACCACAAAATCTTGAAAATTCACTTATAAGATGTCTAGATTATGGAACCTTCATTAATATATTACACAAATGGTATATCTTTTGGAATTCACAAAAAAAATCTATTTAAACCAATCATAATGGTTCGTGAAGAGTTTTCAAACTTCTAAAGTATATCCCCAAGTATTTTCAAACCAGCTGCGAAAAAAGGCCAGTTATTATGCACCAATTCTAGATTGAGTCTTTCTTAATAAGATATTTTTTCCTTTGTTACCACTATGAATATTTTTTCTAGATCCATATACACTTATACTATCCAGACATGGATATATTTCTAGTTAATCATATACTTTATCCTTTTACAAAATTTCATGACCTTTTTCTATACATTGACTCACCCTTGACTTATCCTTGAAGACATGTCATTAGAGATCTCACTAAGGTTTTCAGATCCAAGTTTCTAATATAAAACTACACTTTTTCACTAATTCCAACTATAGAGAGAGAAATTTATCGTACATATAAAGGGCATCATTTTAAAGGAATATTCATTGAATTACAAAAACCATGCCGAAAAACATTATTAATTTATTGACTTTTGGGATCATAGAAGCATAAACAATAGTGTATAAGTTAGCTACATAAAATCCCACTATTTTACACATAACTATATCCCTTATTATACACAACAAAAATAATAAATATCTTCATAACCTGGGGAAAGGAAACCAAAGTAAGGGTGAGTTCAAATTCTCAGTAAGGGAAAAAATAGAGATAAGTAATCATCACATTAACATAAGGGTATGATAAAAAAAATCATCATAATTTATGATTATACCCTTAATATCAATTATCATATACATGAGTTGTGGAATAATGACTGGTATCTCATAATACATGAATGAAAAGGTAATCAACAGAAAAATCCATGAAAGAATAACATATGAATAAGATATGAACTTGTGAAAGAAAAATAAACATATAAAATGATTTTCATATTAGTTAAGCCTTACTAATAAGAGAATATTAGTGGACTAGGTTCACTCCCCAAACCATATTAGTAGTCAACATTCACTCATAGGACCAACATAGTAGAGACTCATTTTTTACTGAAATTGGTTCACTCGCTACTCCGTTCATGACTATCTAAGGAAATATAAATCTTTACCCATTTTATTTTAGGTATATATGGTTCCCAACCATCATATAATGAAATAATACATGTATGTTCCACAAGACAATAAAATATATATAATATCATGTCCTATAAAAAGAGATGGGTTTCATAATCATCATTAGATAACCTATGAAATTAAATGGGTATCAAAAACATGATATCATTTCATAACTTGTGAAAAAATAGGTTTTATAATCATAGAATAACCGATTAAAATAAGAATGCTTCAGAAGCATATAATTAATGAAAGAGAAATAGGTTTGGTAAACATCATTCCATCAGAAAAAAACCATTCGTATAATGAATATGAATTTTGACCTTGAATAATATCCCTATAAATACATGAGTAACACCAATGGATTCTATTATAAATGAAAATAATTTTGAAATATTATTTAAAGAAATTTCATAAAGAAAATATCTATTATTCTTTTGAATGTACATTTTAAACATAAAAAAATTTAAAATAAATTTCCTTGATAATATCATGGAAAACATATAAATGAATATTATATGAACTGATCAGTCATGGTGGAAAATAATTCCATCAATTTAATTCATGTTAAAACAAATATTTCATTCATATTGTAATTAGAAGTGAAAAGATCCTTGATCAGAAATAGAAAAGAAGATAACTTTTGAACCCATTTTGTAAAAAGGTAAATCATAGGTAAAATTATCCTTTAAAAAATGGAAAATTTTAGAAATTTTGTTAAAACATTTCTAGAAAACCTGGTTTTGGGAAAACCAAGTTTCTTATCGAAGAGAGAAATAATTCATATTTTCTTAAAAACATTTTCATAATTATCTTAAGTAAAAAAAATGTAAAAATGGTATGACTACATGAAGATATCATGACTAAGAAGTTTAGATGAAAAGTCATTATTTTTATTGAGATATGGATTATATTATTTCATCAATGTAATCATAGTCTTAAATAATACCGAAAAATGATGAGATTGTAGAAATAAAATATTACCACCTTAGTAACATTAGATTGTAATCCCCGTGATAGAATAAAATTAAGTGATACATAAAATATAATTAATATAATTATATTCATGAAATAACATGTCTATGTGTCATCATATATACGTCATAAAATAATATAGGTGCATAACATAACATATGTTTGAAAGAAAGAAAATTGAGAGATAACCACTTAATGATTTGGTAACATTTTAACCATAAAACCCATGAAATAGATACCCTGAAATGGATATTTAAATGTAAATAAATTTAATTAGATGAAAAATAAAATAAATTTATTTGATTTATACACACCCCATACAAGAAATAGGTGGTAAATATGGATCGTGTCTTGTAAAAAATAAAAGTGAGATGAAAACACCCTACCTTCAGTCCTGACCACCCTTGTACTTGTTCAAATCTCCTTTATAATAAATATAAGTCTATCAAAAATATATAATATCACTATATTCATATATATATATGTATTAAAATATATTATTTACGTATGACTTAATATTACTCATTTATAACCAACCCATGTTAATGTTACATTTCAGGGAATAACTGATTTGTTCTTTATACATGTTTTGTGGTTTCATTCTCTGTACACTTAGATAGATTATCATTTCATCATCTATAGAAAGATAAAAATTATAAATATATCAAATATATGTATATTCATTATATATATATAGTTATAATAAACTATGAAAATATATATAGCAAATAAAATACATTGTTGATGGAGATGGTAGGTCGTACGTATGCATGGACACTATTTTATTCATATCGGATTAAAAGATAGAAAATTATATGATATATGATAATAAAAAATAATTATTATTTCATATATATCATTTATTATTATGAAAATTTTCTTTAATACATTCCATGTAAAGCGTGAATGAATCACATCGCTTCATGAGGCGGTATTCCATCATACACACAAACAATGTTGGGGTATTCCCAGAAAATGGAAAGATAGAATGTTTATGTGATATAATGATTACAGGATCAGAATAACATCATAAAAAAAATATAATATATAAAATATAAATCCATAATTTTTATCTTCTTTGACTGGTGGTAATTTATGGATGAATGATATCGGTTCACGAGGTGGCAGTCCACCATACACACGAAGGATGACTTTGAATTCCATTTGATGGAAGTGTCTAAAGATTTAGTTTATACCTAAGACATAAAAAATAAAATTATATTTAATATTATAATGTTATTATATAATCATGAAATAAAATTTATTGAAGAGGTTAAATTAATAATAAAACAAATATGATTAATGATGAATGTTACCTCTTCTCCGGATATCTCCTTTTGGTTTTCAATAGAGGACATCCTTGGTTGGATTAATAAAAAACATGAGGGTTAAAGTATGATTTTTTTTTAATTTTTTAGTTAATTTTCTAGGGTTTGTATGATTGAAATAGATTGATATGTGTGGAGAGAGTGGGAGAGGTGGTGGCCTTTTATACGGGGAGTGAGTAGGAAACTTATAAATACCAAATTGATCAACACTATTGGGAGTTATCCCTTATTAATTATGCCTCAAATAATGATAAATTATATATAAATTTATTTATTTGGTTAATGTATGGCCATAAAATAATTTTTGGATAGATTTAGGGTCATTTTTACAACTTCTATTTTTTGTTCAACTACTAAGTAATCTTGTTTTTACCTTAATCATTGTAATTAATTTTAAATTTATTTCACTAATTAATTTTGTTAAAAATATGATTGAAATTATTAGAAATCATAAATTATTATTATAAAAAATATGGAACCCATTTTTCAAAATTCTATTCACATGATTGGAATAAATTAATATTAAAGTAATCCCACAAACATGTCGAGAAAACTTGTTTTTAAAACGGAAATGATCAAAAGTTTGGAATGATTTCATATAGAATCTGAATGTGATTAAAAAGAGATAAATTGGATTTATTTATTTATAATTTAACTAATTATAATTTTAATAAAATTTCATATATAATTTAACTACATAAATAAATTAGTCAAAATGGTAGTTTTCAATTAAAATTCTGTATTTTACACTATTCATAAAAACTAAAGTATTTCAAAAAAATCCCAATAATTCACCCTAAAATAATTTTAAAATTTGAAATTTGAAAATGATGTTTATAAAATAATATTATGTTTCTAAATGATCCAAAAAATTATTACTGTCTACATAAAGATATAAAAAGAAACTCTTTTGTAAAAATAGTATTTTCAAACCTATAAAGACACAACAAAAATTATATGTTTTTTTATCAATATGATTACTTTATGTAAACAAATTAGAATTAAGATTTAATAATTATTTGTTAAAATTTATAATACTATTTTTAGAATCTGTTTTATAAATATCTCCTTAAAATAATAATAATAATTAAATGAGGTTTCATAGGAACATATTGTTGTGTGTAATGTAAGATAAGTTGGTGTTTCAGGTAAGGAATTCATAAATTGGTGTAAAATTTAATAAAATCATAACCTTGGTACCATGAAATGAAAACCAAAAAATAAATTTAATTTATTCATAAAAATAGTTCATACAAACTCAAGGAATAACAATCATGATCTTATACATCTTGATATTGTTGTCTAGGCCCTTAAACTATGATATTATTTTTTGTGTTTGAATACAAAAATATCCCAAACTATTTTTCTCATGAGTAATATCAATTAATAAGGGGTCATTTTAGTCCTCACACAATACTCTTTATGTCTTATTTATTCATCATTTGAATAAGTAAATAAAAAATACAATACATAGAAAATATTAAATAACAATCAATAAACATATATTTTGAAATTATAAGTATTTGAATTTTAAATATTTCACCAAAAAATAAATGTAATCAATTTTGATTGAATATTTAACTAAACTAACACCTTATAAAGTAATGATATATTTTTATGTTAATATTTTTTAAAATAATTTGATATATGGATCCTAGGTGAGCACCCTTTATTCAAAGGAATACAATATAGAATTTTCAAAGAGGAATGAAATTGGTGGAAAACCATTATTTATATATTTTGGATGATTATAAAAGACCAAGGCAATGGTTGATAATAACTTTTATAGACATAAAATTTAATAATACATCTAATTAATGAATTTTGTTGGAATAAATTAAATTATATCCATCCCACATCTTAAAATATATAAAAACACGATTATAATAGTTGAAAACATATTTTAATAGGATTATGAAAACCTATATAGAAGTATAAAATCACCTTGACACATTGAAATATTTTTTTGATATATTTTATAAAACTCAGAGAAGAATAACTATTTTAGAAATAGAGAATTTTAGAATTTATGTATCATAGAGACATAAAAAATTGTGAAGTGTTATGTTCGTGCATAAAATATTAAAAAGGCATTCCATTCACACTTTTATAAAAAACAAATGTGTGCAATGTGTTATAACTTTCCATAATACATTTAATTAAATTGAATATATTATTAAATAAACTTATTTAAAAATTTAGTCATACATATAGACATTCACAGAATCATTCTATGAAAACAGACACAGAAGATTATTTTTCAAGAAAAAAATAGATACAACTAGTTTCACATAAAATAATAACTTGAGTTATATTATTATCCATGATGAAATGAACTTTTTAAGGGACATGTAAACCCCCATTAATAATTAGTATATGTGGTGATGGATTTTTAATGAATTCAAATTACATAGATTATTTTTCTTTCAGAAAAAAATATTTGTATGAATATAGTATTATGAATCCAAACCCTTTCCGTTTGAGTACAATTTTTATCAAAAAATACCTTCACATTTTTATCATTCAAATAAAATAACATTTATATAAATAACATAGTATAGAGAATAAAATTATATTTATTAAAATTTATAATAAATTAATTATGATGATTCGTCTTTCTGTCTATGATGTATTTTTTCAATGAGTTTTTAACTGATAAATCAATTAAGGATAATATTAAAATATCAATGAATATATACTTGGATGTATAATATATATCCCAAAAACATAGTTCAATTTTAGTTCCATAATATGTTGTTTAAAGGTCATATGATTATATTTTCGATAATGGGGATTTATGTATGAAAATTGATGAACCGGTTTTCAATGATTTATAAATATATGCTACTGTGTTTCAAATTGTTAAAACATCATAAAAAGTGATGATAAATCATACATTAATGATTTCAAATAAATAATTCTTATGATAAATATTGAAGGTGTTACATCATTAAAATATGGATTATCATAAAAAATCATGAAGGGCATGAAAATACATTAAGATATTTACATGATGAGTCATTTTAAAGAAGATTTGGGTGGGAAAATTTAAAGCATTTATATTACTAAACATTTTTTCATTCATTTTATCAAAAAATTGTTCAATCCCATATCCATCCATGGACTCCTAACCCACACATGAACGGTCGATGGTTCAACCATCTAGGATAGAGTTAGCATAGATATCCATAGGTGACATAGATGGCTTGTATAGTGCTTATAAGGAGAAAACTGACGATTCTAATGATCATTGGAAAAATAGAACTCATAAGGTGAGTACAGGGAATGTAATGCATTAGTGGATAAACTACATAGGTGTGTCCTTACCCAGTGATGGAATGTTTGCGATTAGGTGTTGTCCATAGTGTCGAATCAAGTAGAGAATAAGACAATGGTTATCATTAACGTATACTTGACTGAATCAATAATCGATGTAGGATGTGGCAGCACATAACACTATTAATTTACTAAATAAATATGTATATATTGTATGTCGGTGGATCCATTTAATCTCTACATTATGATCATTCACCACATCTTCATCTTCAACCACTACTCATCTGCATGGTATATGATCTCCCTGATTCCATGGGTTTGAAGTCTCGAGCTACACCCACAGTACATAAATAACCAATGATCAATACAAGATCAGAAACGAGACATTCTTAATATCATGCATGAAATCTAAATATTTCTTATATGCATCTCGTTAATATATATAACACTACAGACGATCCAAAATATTATTTGGTGATTACGTTGATATTATATCATGCATGTGAGCCGAAATTCACTAAAGTATAAGATGGTTTTATGAATACTAAGTTATTCATGGAATAATTGAAATAAAATAATGAAAAATCATACTTGAATAATTAAAAAACACCATTATATTTATGGAATCAAACTTTTATATACACGTAACAATCTTTTTGGGATTGTGAATATATATGAACATAGAATAAAAAAACAAATGCAGTAGTGGTGTAGAATATCTATAAACACCATATTACAATGGTTGGGAGATTATTTATAAATTATAAAGAGATCCCCGAAGACAGACCCATTACACTAACTAAATGTGAAAAATTTCACATGATTATGTTCTATGAACTTATATTAGTGAAAAGATGTACCAAGATCCACCTAACATCATGAAGAATAGAGTTCCACACACTCATTTGTGTATAGAATAACACCACATACTCACACTATTAGGAAAATTATTATATCTACACTATCCTATTAGAGGAACATGTGAGTATTAGTTAAATAACATATAGTCTCTGTAAAAAATGTTATCAAACAAAATTTTGAATCCAATCATGGTTTTTCAAATAACATGAGAGATATTAAAATGTATCTATTTATTTGGGGATGTTTGTTTGCTTGAATAGATCACATAATGTAAAATATCTCATATAATTAAGACCACATAACTATTTGGATTTGTGTAAGTAATGTTGTGATCTTTCATGAGCCCTGTAACTCACATGTATTTTTTGAGAACATAAAATAATGACTAAATGATTTTGTGAAAAAGAATATTCTTGCAAAAAGATTCATATTTTGTGAAAAAATATGATATTTTTAGTTTGATTCTTTTTCATTAATATTTTTTCACTCTAAGAATAGGGAATAAAAATATAATCAAAATTGTTAATATTTTGTATTAAGTAAATCCATGATTTTAGTCAACAATAATATTCACATTATTAAGACTAAATAATAGAAATAAATTTTGATGTTATCAATTAATTATTATTTGATGTAGAATATCTAAGACATCACATTAATAACCTTAAAATAGAAGAATTCATTATATTGCAACATTTCTATGATGTTTATAAGTGTACTGAGATTCTAGATAAAAAGGATTTTATTACATTTCTAATTACATTAGAAATGATAGAGAAATATCCTGAATTCTTATGCCTTAATGTTATAGAATTCTTATGCCTTGTTGATTCAAGGAATATGAGTTCATATTATTCCTTTTAATTTCATTCATTAATAATAAAATGTGTGTTTTTTGCATGGGACAGTAACCACCAAACATAGGGTATTATTCCATAAATGAGATGAAACTCAATCTTAAATCCTAGGTTTCACTAATATTTTTTATTGATTGTTCATACTTGGGAAATAATGGTGAAAATATAATAAAATAATTCATTGAATAAGTGAATGTGTTAATGAAGGATATAAAATATTAGAAGTGAAAAAATTAGTCTTCTACTAATTCAACCCTCTCAATTTGGTCATCTAAAAATGATGTTAACAATCAGTATCAATGAGATTGGTCGCACATCATTTTTGATTCTCTAATTTTATGTTACTTTAAGATCTTAATTTTCATCTTATTATAAAATGGAGTGGGAACTTGTATGAGTTGTATTTATTGTTGTCCAAAATTCTCTATCAGCCAAAAAACTAAAGATTGGGTGAGATAATTAATTGATAAAGCATTATAATAGAACCCTCTTATAAAAAAATAATGATGGTTTGGTTTCCAAATTTATAATTTCTAATAATGACAAGACATTAAATGGAGTAGATGATCCCATAGTACAATATAATAATAAGGAAATTGAAAAACATACTACATCATATATTTATATAGGTACCAAATATGTTTTTTCAACTGTTTCAAAAACAATAACTATGAACAAGTGGTGAATATCATTCATCGTAAAATAATAGTTATACAATATGGAGGAAGGCCATTAAAGAATATTTTACTCATCATGAAATATAAGAAAAAATAGAATGAGTGGGCATGCACAAATGATGATCATATCTGGCGATTTAATTAAATGATAAAACAATAACAGTGTAAGGATAAATGGGATTTAAGAATCATTTTAAAGATTTTTGTATGGCTGTTTTTATGAAATACAAAAAAAGATAAATCCATTTAGAGTCTTGAAGAGGTTTTCTGTGTATTAGGGGATATCAAAAATAATAACATTAATGTACAGAACTATCAATGTGAGATCAAAGAAAACAAGATTAAGGAGCTTGAAACATTATTAAAGGAGAAACATAAAATTCATGAGGAGGATATTATAAAGTATAAGACAGAATTCGAAGATACAATGAAGTCGGTTTCATATGTTAAATTTATCATAAAAATTAAATGTTTTGAATAGGGATTCAAATTAGGAAATATCAAAATATTCTTGTTTAGCATTCACAATATGATAAAATAAGATCTATTGCTTCAATAGATTCATCCATACAAACATATAAAGATGATACTTATCCTATAATACATTTATCATGTGTAAAGACCATATGGATATCATTTAATGATCAATTAGGAACACTCTCAAAGAATACTGAACTATCAACCTATAATAATAATATCTAGGAAAATTCTTAACTTATGAAATATTCAGGATCAAAATTGTATTCCATGAAAAAGTGGGTAAAGAGAAATGATGAATTTATTAGCACAATTTATATATGGAATATACAGAAGTTTATAAATAAGTACTAACCCCATGAATCCTATAATTGTTATGAATGTGAATTTAAATATAAATCATGCCATTCTAGAAAAACTATTATTTTCAAGAGGATATTAAAATTTACATCTATTGTTGGTGTTCTGAATAATTAAAGAATAATGCATCTAAAAGTGGTGATAATATGAAATTATTTGGAAATAAAAATATTCCAAAAATAGTAGAGAAAAAATTTAATAAAGTCGTAAGTACAAAAGATGAATTGAAATAATCTTCCAATTAATATAATATTAGAAAAATTTAATAAACTACTGTATTTTCAATGGAAGTGGTCATAGTGTTGATGTAAAGAGTTTAAATCATTGAATAATTTCAAAAAAAATAATTCATAGGTAAAGACCACATAAGATGGTGATTGAAGATAAATATTTCATATAAATGAATCGTTGTGAAATGTCTACAATGTATGTTACTATGTAATCTATGAAGGCATGTAAGTCAACCATGTATGAAAATTAGTATAATATTGATACATGAAACAAACCCAAGAATAGAGAAATAGGTGGTACAAAAAATATAATAAGGTGAATCTTATGTGGAAGAAGAGATTATACAATGGATTAGTCTAACAATTTTATGGTTGTCACAATGAATGGAAGCTATCCTATTTAAAAAATTGGATAAACAGTAATAAAATAAAATAAAAGGATTGATGTGGGAAGGATCATGTCTAATAAACCACATCGATCTAAAAAGTATGTTTTGTATACTCAAATTGAAATAATGGAAATTTTCCATGTTAATTTTCATATTAAATGAAAATTTAAAGAAACCTATAAGAAAGTGGAATCTAAATATAATTAGGGTATTCCACATAATGAAATTTAATTTCATGTTATAATTAAAAAATGATAACTACAGAATCCGGTAAGAAATATGTTGAAGGAGAAATATGTATGAACACAAAAAAGATAATTTTTTTATAACTCAATAAAAATAAGAAATACTAAAGAAGAATCAGAAAGCACAAGGTGATGAAGGTTTATTGATGGCCTGTTTTCAGAATGAAATTCAAAAATAATTTATTTTTGACTAAGGAATATATTACATAATGACGAAGAATTGTATGAAATTCTATAGGGTCATCATGAATTCTAAACCCACACATGTAGGTGAAAAGAAATGATTTTCTTGGTTTATGAAAAATTTTCATCCTTGTTTCACACATTGAGATAAAATGAGGTCCACATTGTTTCCATATACATTGTCATTATTCAGTTTTAATATGGAATTTAAGGTCTTCAAAAAATATATTAGGAGATTGAGTTCAACAAATCATTTCTTCATATCTATAAGATATAATATTCATTTAATGATTTACTGAAGAAAATATCCAATTTTGATTTATCCATTGGTATCTTCAAGAATATTTTTTGATGAATTTTTGGGATCATCCAATATGAATATGATTAAGATAACACAGTTGATAAATAAATTTTTAGTTACTATTCTTCATGTGTAAAAAATTGGTTTTCAAATTATTTGGAAATAAAAATATCAACTAATGGAAGGATCTATTTTTCTAAAGTGAAGTCATAGGTAATTCTTCATGGTAGATTATCCAAAGAATATTATATAGACATATAATACATTGAAAACTGACATCTCATGGTGGTAATAATTTAAAACGTCATCGATAAGTTATTTTTTCATTCACTCTCATTACTATTATATAATTAAATAGATGATCTAAAAATTATGGGGAGAGTTTGATTAAATAAATGACATTAAAAATGTAAATTTATTAATTATGTTCTCAGTCTAATTTCAAGTGCCTAATCTAGAATATATACTTTAATGTTTTAAATTAGTGTGTTGGGATAAGTGTATGAATTTTGGGTATAAAATTTCTAGAGAATATTTTTCTCAAAATATTTAATTATACAAGATCCACATGAATTTCATATATTGGTATAATCCAATTACTATCAACCAGAAAAGGATGGAAAGTCTCCAAGGTATGAAGGTAGTAGTTTTTTTATAATTTTTATCTTACATTGAATTGATAATGGACTACATTGATGTCTAAATTAGACCCTATTGTCTAATATACAATTTTACACAAATTGGTCCAATATTTGAATAATTTATCGTATATTTATTAATAAATAAATGACATGATGTTCTTTTAGGTACATTTCATTTGATAAAAATAAGGGGTACATAAGATAACTTAAAAAATAGAGAAGAAGTGTACCTATTGATATCCCATTTTTTATATCTGTAGTGAAATAAAATACATGGGGGAGATTGATGATACTATATTATGTCTGTGTTACAATTTTTATCAATTAGTTATTATTTATGGTATCACTTAATGAAATTATGAATTTTCTAATGATAATTTTCTGGGAAGCTATTAGAGATCCCAAAAATATTATTGAAGCTATATTTCATCCATAAAATTTAAAAGGACATATGATCATATTTTTAATAAAGGATATTTATGTATGATGATTATGAAAATTTTCATCATTGTTTTATAAACATGTTCTAATGTGATTCAAAATGTTTACAATAATATATAATGATAAGATAAAACATCCCTATATGATTTCTTATATAGACTATTTATATTTAATATTTATGGTGGAAATAATGAAACTATTTATTAGCATGAGGGAAAATGAAGTCCCAGAAAAATTTATTTATATATTAACTTGATCAATATCTTTATAGAATATTTTTATTGGAAATTTTGTACACAGTTGTTTTAATAAATATTTTTTGATGGGAACTTATCTAAAAAGTTGTTATTCCATAGGAATCAAGAAACCCCCTAAAAAAATATGGGACCCAATGTCCAATAACATAAAATAGGGTCATCTAAGAAAGATATTGGTCACATATAGGTCCTACATATCACCAACATGGGGAATATATTAATGTGAGACTAATTTGTTGAATAACACACACAAGATGTGTTGTGGGTGCCTGGGTGGACCATGCAAGTGTGTCGTGGCCTAGTGAGCATGTGTGTGTATTGGGTTCCGGGTTCTAATCCCAATATCATCTCTAATGGTGAATGTAATTGGGAATTTTTTTAATGAGTTCCATATAATTTTAAACATTTATATAGGAAATGGTATCACGTGATACTATTAACATGTTAATAAATATAAACATGTATGTTATTCTATCCTATCTATTTAATCTAAACCATTTTACCATGCACCACAAATTGTTAATTAACATTTACTCATACTATTCATAAAAAATATCCTTAATATGATTGTAATGATGCTTCAAGATACACTCAATGTCTGAGAATCTCAGGTTATCGATACTAGCTCGAGAATAATTCATGATCAACATTACACATGAAATCAATAGCTTGCATGAATGCATATATTAAAAGAATACGATATAGTAGAAGAAATAAAAATATTGTTTAATGATTCAGGAGATATGATCACATGAACCTGATTCCAAAATCATGGAGTATAAATCTATTTATGTGGAAACAAAATTATTCTCAATGTTCTTGAAAAAAAATTATTTGTAATCCTCATTAAATGTATTAAAAAATATCTTTTTTCTTATGGAATAAAACTAATTGATACACACATAATATTTTTCATGATTTATAATTTCTCAAGGAATGACATAAAATACTAATGTATAGGTGGTGTGTCATTTCTATAAATAAATAAAACAATGGTAGTAGTTGAAACATAATTTCTAAAAATCTATCTAAAAATAGATTCCCTATATCTGCTAAGTGTAAACAACTTCGCGTGAAGAAGTAATGCACACTTAATATTTCACAAAATAGATAAAAGAACCACATTGATTCCTAAATATGGGTTTTCCATGAGATCAATTTCAATAATATTTATAACCATATACTCACACTATTTCAAAATTCATTCCACATACAGTAGTTTTCTTATTGAACACATGATGGTTACACAATTAATAAACTATCTTATTGCCATTTTATTTCAATGTATCTATAAAGCCAATTTTTATTATATGAATAAAATTATAGCTCCCATGAATCATCTCTTCCATTCATTTTTTCCTTTATTAGATTGAATTAATGATAATATCCCATGTGTGCAGAATTCATAAAGGAAAATTACCTGTACAATTTACATCACTTACCTATTTGAATTTTCACAGGGCAAGGATGTGTACATGTATAATCACATACAACTCATATACACATTTTAATAAGAACATAAAATAATAATAAAGAATAAAATGTATATGTGAAAGAGAATACATTTTTTCAAGGTTGATATTTCATAAAAATATATTGTAGGGGTATTGTGGTTCAGTAAAAAAAAATACTTTCTACATTATAAGAATAATTGAGAAATGATATAATCACAATTATTGATATTTTGAATAGAGGAAGACTGAGATTTCAGTCATTAGTAATAGTCAAATAATTTTTTTTAAATCGAAATATATTTCACTATAATTATATTATTATTATTCAGGTTGGAATATATATGAAAAAATATAGACTACTGTGAAATATGGGAAGCCGTTTGATTAATACATTTTCATGATGTCGATTGGAGTCACTAAAGTTCAAAAAAGTTAAAATTTATTATATTGAAGATCAATTTAGAATTAATTAAACAATATCATGTATTCTTTTTCATCATACTAAACACATTATTATACCTTTTCATTTTAAGGAAAACAAATTCAACTACATACTATTTCTAATGTCATCATGGATATTAAAAAATGTTGTGTGTATAGGATAATAATCATTGTACATTGATGATTATTATTTAATGAATAAGATCCTTGTAAAACAATCATGGTAATATCTCTTATTTTATGTTTTATGTGGATGTTTTTAAATATATGTGAAGAAAAAAGGGAAATATTCACTAGATAGGTGACAAAGTAAATGAATGGGATAAATGGCTAAATGTGATAAAAAGTTATCACACAATAATTCCCCCGTCATCTATGTGTTTTCATCACAAAAGTGACCTTAAAATTTTATGTTGTAAAAACTCCATATTAATATGATCATTTTTTATAACAAAATATATATCACAGCAAATTAGATTTGAGATAAGAACCCCTTCCATCTTTGGCAACACTTGAATATGAAGATGGTTGAATAAAGTAACTAGATTTTTTATTTTAATAATAATAGTTATATTAAATAATATAGAAAAATAAATTAATGTGATTTAAAACAAAATAATACTATATGAATGGATAAATGTTTAAAAAAGCATCACCTACCTCTTAAAATCAAAATTTTTAACCACAAACCATTACCATTATTACCGACTTCCACTAAAATGCATGAAAGTTATTTAGAACAGAAATAATAATCTTAATCACATATTTTATAACCATAATAATCTATAAAACCCATAATAAACTATTATATAAATATTATATACATGTATATTAGTTATTTATTATTTATTTTTTGTATAGGGTGTGTGTAATGAAAATCATTTTAACTCGATTATTAGCAACAATGTAATTAATCATTATTATCCAAAAGTTCTTAATTATTATATAAAATACAGTACTATAAAATTTTATTTTTTTATTTAAAACTACATAAACTTTTTCTATGATATTTTATTTATGATCCTTGACGATAGAACTGATAATGAGCATATTTCTATGATTTTTAGCGAAAGAAGTGAGTTTTCACAATTTTTTGGTTAAATTTTATTATTTTATTATTTAATAAAACACCATTATTTACTAATAAATATCATATATTTATATAAATTAAATTCCTATAGTCATCCGTGATATATATATTTTCATTATTCATTAAAGTGGTAAAATTAACCCAAACAAAGCATACATTATTTAATATATGATTATGTAGTATTATAATATTACAAGAAGAATAATGATATTATATATAACTTAATATTGTAAAATTTTCGAATTTTAAGGAGTTGTAAGAATATGATAACCTATAAAAAGTTAATACATAACACAAAGAAACATTTTCCCTTTTTGTATACTATTTTTGACTGTTGAATTCATAGTGGTTATTTATTTCTTATGTTATTAAATTGCAATGCAATTTTAAAAAAAATATTATAACATTCATAAATATCATATTTGTACATTAAAAACAATATTTTAACAATCAATGAATGATTGTAATTAAATATGCAATACCCCATTTCATGGATGCATTAGTCCGCACATACACATTGGTAAAAATTATGTTTTCCTTTGATTGGGATAAAGAGTAATATGGGTTTTCTAATTATAACATAATAAATTTTAAAACAATATTAACTATTTTTTTCAAAACTAGGATCAACCGTATATAGAAGTAATGAAAAATGAAACATGTTTTATCGTGGAGTTGTGAGTCTACAAATTTACACAATTGATATTTCTTCCCTTCAAAATGATAGAGGGGGAAGGGTAAATAATGTATATCCCATAAACAAAAAAATATCAATATATATAGGTTACACAGATGATATAATATCATAATTTTTAATTTTTTTAAATTGATATCAAAGACATGTAAAAGGATTAAAGATTTGTGATGCACTTACAACATTTTTTTTAACATTCTCTTGAGAAACGTCATGGAAATAGTCGAATTAGCAAATTATTTTATTAAGATGCGATTAATAGAGTGAAAGAAGATTAATTAAGAAGTAAATAGTGATGTTTTTCATTGTGGTTCCCAATTGTTTTGTTGTCTTATAAGGGTGGTTATATTCCCCTTTTATAATTGGATGGAATGCAATTTGTTTTAATTAAAACCACTTAATATAAATGAAGAAGTTGTTAAAATTCAGATGTGGAACTAAAAATATAAAATTATTGAGAGGAGGGTGAGATAATGTCTCCAATATCTCAATCACACAGTTATAAACATGTATAAATCTTTTTATTCCTAGATTTAATACTTTTACCATTTTCACTTTATTATGCTAAATATTCTTATCATTAATAAATCATTTTTATTGTTAAAATAAATTATTTTATAATATAATATGTTCGTAATCGTTCAAAATATTAAATAAATCTCATTCTTAAATATTAAACTATTTAATAAATTTATATTTTATCATTAGTACATATAACACATAGTACCACATATTTGGAAAAGTGTATTTTTAAGGATAATTTTTTGTGTGTAAAATTATCTTTATTATTGATTTGAATAATATTAATATCTTTCTTATAAAGGCAATAAAAAATTAATTAGAATCTAATGAAAAAATAGAAATGTTTTCAAAATTAATATTTATTTAATAAAAATGGGAAGAAACATTTTTTAACCTAAAATATTAGTAAAGTCACTCTAATATTTATCATAGATTTTATAAATTGAAGCTAATATTTTAAAATAAAATAAATTTATTCATTAAAAAATATTTTACCAATCAAATGGTTTTATAAACATATATTTAATTTTTATAAATTCATAAAACACATAGTTGTGGTGAATAGAATATTTTTCAAAATTCACCTAAGACCCTTTATTTTGGAAAATTATAAAAAATTCACCCTAATATAATATTCAAATGTTTATTTGTAAAATTAATTCTATTTCTATAATCACATATTCTAAAATTAATTTATTTTTTTAATTAATAAATATATTGAATTACTATTTTTATTGAAAAAATTATTCAAAAAGAATAATTTCTAAAAAATTTGTTTTAAACAACATATTACAATTATATTTACATGATTATATCAACCTAATTTCTCATTATTCAGACTCTAAATATCATTAAACAATATATATGAATATGGTATGATTTTGTGGTAGTATAGTGTGGTGATTCAGAAAGCATATAAATTGTAGAAACATCTATGTTGTCAAATTTATCATGCATATGATTCAACACATACATTAATTATTTAATTTTGTCTGGGACATGTATAGTATAAAACCTTCAAGGATACCACCTTTCCAAGATTAGATAAATTGGATTCATAATGGAGACTTTCACTAGATCATTTCATTTCATTCAATTTTCTTATAGATTTCATAATATGGTTTCTTCATATTATGCATTATAATTTTACCATTATATTATAACATTCAAATTTAATAATTTTACTTTATATTATTCAATATGTAATTTTAGTTCTGTGTATCTTGTGAAGTATATTATATAACCCATTGTGAAATATAGGAGGATATATTTTAGAATTTCAAGGTTTTACATTCTCCTCCTTGTATAAACTACATCCTCTCAATTTTAATTATTACTCGCATAAATGATAAGGGTTCCAATGACAGTATACTTTATTTATAAGGGGGTTTAATTCTATCAAACCATAGTATGATTATTTAAATCATATTATGCTTCATAATAAAAATAAAACTAACTCTTATTGTTTTTCAATTATCCATTTCTTTATAATGATCCAATAAAATGGGGGTAAATGTTTATAAGTTCTTTATAGTTTAACATGTATTAATATGTTTTCAGGGTTTTTATATGTGATTTTACTATATCAAAATTTCTCTTCTCCTCAGTTTCAAAACAACCAATATATTCTTAATATGGTATAAAATTTACTAAAGAAATGATAATTTAATTTAATATGATGTTAGAGAGGAGTTCTATAAATGGGATAGAATATTCATAATACAAGATTTGTTTTATAAAAATTCAAAATGTATTCATCGAAGGTATCTTTATATGTTTTAGAAAACATTCTATTTATAAAATTTTCACTTTAACAAGATAATAAAACAATACTTGACGTTATTAATGGGATTATTTTCATTCCCCACTCCACATAATCTTTAAAACTCATGTTAGAAGTTGCGGTTAAACTAGAAATAACTTTTCCTATGATGATGTTGGGGACTATCATACAAATTTTCCCTTGTATTTTGGAATTATCATATATAATGTCAAAAAGTTTCACATTTGTGATGGTAAATTATCATTAGTATTTTGGGATGAATACTTTTTTCATTACACCATGTTTACTAATCTCTTAACTTTTTCTCCAAAATAAGGATTCATATTCCACTCTTTACCATATATAAAACATATAATAGTTTCATTGATTCAATTTAATGGCTGCTTACTCCTAATTTCCTAGAACATAAGAAATTTAAAATTCTTTTCGTTATCATCTTCATCACCTAAACACACAATAGACTCAATCCACCTAATTATTTATGTGTTTTTATGTTCAAATATGATTTAATGGTTAACCTTAATTCATGATATCTTTTTTTCATAACAATTATATTTTATAATATAGTTATTATATTATAAGTTAACACATTAGTATAATAATTACATTTCCCATAGAATCTATTATTTACATGGATTCCTCAAGTTTCTCCAATTTCTAAAACCAAATGATGTTAATCATGTGTGATGAAAAAATATTACAATAAAAAATCATCAGAATCTATAATTCCCTGACCCCAGAAGCCTAGAGTTGGTGCATTATTTTAATACATTGGCGTGATTATAAGGAATGAAGTCCCGAAAGACTGATTAGTTTATCAGTCTCGAAAAATAGATTACATACATGAATGTTACTTTACACATTAGAAAATAAAACAAAACATAAATGATCCTTTGAGAACTCCATTAATCCTCTAGCTTAACCCTTCTTATCAATCATAAAAGACTTATTGGAATACTGGGAAAATAAATCATAATAAAGGGGTGAGCTCAGTTGCTCAGTAAGGATATAAATATATTAGAAATTTCATAAATAAGAATCAACATTTAAGGCAATGTATAAGACTGAAACACAAGCCTTTTAAACCTAAACTTCACTCTAATATAGAAAATATAAATCAAATAATTCCATTTACATATTCACATAGATATTCTACTAGTTGAATAATCACATGTAAAATCAATATCCTATTTCATAATGATGGAATGCATAAGGCCAGACTTCATAACCACATAGTCAAGGCCTTGTGAAAAGTATACAAATAAATTTTTTTCAAGGCCTTGTTCCAAGACATTATTTTGTCTCATGAGACCTACCAATGCATCAAGGGTCTATAGCGGGATCCACCCATCACTTACTAAGTCCAATGCATTCCTCATATGAAAATATTTAAAGATAACATAAACATTCATATTAAAACTAGCATACGAAATGTTAATACATTAACCATAAACCATAAATGGTATAAAAATAGGATATACAAAGTAAAACAAATCATTACTCATTCAATACAATATGGAAGATTGTATTATAATAAATAAACTTCAAACAAATGTAAAATCCATCAAAGGATGTTGACATAGATGAAATCAAAACTATTTGAGAGAAATATCTATTTTTTTGAAGTCATTTAAAAATCACATAATTTAAAAAGGAAGTAATTAAAAGACATTTTTGAATCAAATTATCCCACACAACTTCGAAACCGTGAAAGGTATTGAAATTTTAAAACCATGATGTCCATATAAAAAAAATCCTTAAAAACATTTTGAAAACATGGACATTAATTAAAAATATTTAGAGAAATTAATATTTAAAATATTTAAAATTATGATATCGTTAAATATACCCTTCCATTAAACCTATAAAAATTCATTTTGAAAACATTTTTATGAAATTTGGACATTGATGATAAATATGTTCTGGTAAATACTTACTCATAAAAAATCTGTGATAATAATGAGATTGAGGAATTAACCATTACCTTGTACTTTTCCGTGATCAAGGGTACATTAAAATACTTTATAATAGATAAATAATTATTCTTAAAATATACAAGAAGAACATACATTAATATGTAATCATATATGATCTTCTAATATTTATTTGTTAACAATATTTTAGTAGTATAATCATTTCAGGTGTTAACTGGTCTATTTTTATTTATTATCATAGTTATGTAAGCCATGAATTTAGGTATTGGATGAATTTGATTCATATAAATAATTTTATTAAATTCTTAAACATTATTTTTTATCATAAAATGAAAATTATTCTTGAATGATTACAATGGGGAATGAATCTCATCGCGTTCGGGGAGACGGTAATCCGTATATAAGCATGAGCGACAATATCATTATATTGATGTTGAAATCATATGTAATTGGATGGTATATCATATATACAGAATCATTAAAAAGTTATATTTATTATTTAAATCAGTTATACACATTATTATACCCATCCAAATAATGAAGTGTATGAATAACAAACTACACCACGACGTGGAGACTATAAGTCGTACGTACGCACATATGGTGACTTTGTCATTTATATGATGGATTGAAAAATGAATATGGTTTTACCATATTTATAATAACATAACAATATTTAGGAGGTAATAGAGTTATTATTTTTGTATGGAAACAACAAATAAAAGGGAATGCGGAACAATAAAAGAACTTGAAAGAGGGTGATGAAATTATTACCTCTTCTTCAGATGTTTTCTTTTGAGTTGATCAAAAGGGCTCCATAGGTAGGTTTCTGATCAAATTATATAATCTAGTTTGATTTGAGGAAAATTGGGAGGATATTGTTTCAGGGTTTGGATGAGCCAAAGGTATTTGGAGGTGTGATTTTGAGATAATGGGAAAGTGACCTTTTATAAGAGGGGTGAGGGTCAATTTGGGAAAATATTAAAATATAAATTTATTATACAATCATATTCGGTTTATAATGGCTCAAAATGGATTTATTTCGAGCCTTAGGTGGTTGAGGGTCACAATTCTCTCTACCAATAGGTTTTATACATGTTTGGGTTATCGTTTTAACCTTATAATTTAGATTTAACTCTTTGTTAAATAGTTTAACTTTTACATTGTCTTCTTGTATTCTTACACTATATGGTTAATAAACATACTTTATACTTTCAAGAGAACCTAAAATGGTTCATTAATGACATATATAATATTATTTATGCCCTTTGGCCGAACCTTATATTTTTAGGAATATTATATCAACAAATAATATAGTATTTGTTTTAAAAATTAATTTATATCAATTTTGACACTATTTGGTATTTTGGTTTTGTGAAATTCATCACAACCTTATGACTTAGAAAAAAAATTATTTAATAAACCCTACCATGTCATATTAATCTAGAAAATTTTTGTATGAAATCAAAACATTTAAATACTATTTATTTTAATATTTATAATATAAATTAGTTTAATATTTCATTAAGAAAGTAATTACAGCATCATCATTATGTCAAAAATAAATAGAATTATATAATATATTAAAATTATAAATAAAATACAATTATCTATGATATATTTTTATTGTTCTAATGAATATTTATAGCCTAATTTATATTAGGTAAAACCCTATATTAACAATGGTATACTTAAAAAACTTTGAATTTAACAATTTCAAATCTTTTTTAAATAAGACAATAATAAATGTCCTAATCTAATGCAGGTGGACCTAAACGATCATATTTTATTAATAAGGTTGTTTTGGGTCGAATTAAACTTATCCAATAGAATTAGGACGTGTGTTAGGTAATTATAATATCATTTTTACCTTTAATTACTCTATTGACTTTTAATCGTGGTAAATAAAAGTCAAAAGTTGCAATTCACCAAAAATTATTTTCGTCTTATTCCACCAAAATTTACTTACTGATTTCGATCGTGTCTCTCAGATTTTTTAAATTCAATTCATAGATGCGGTAAAATTATATTTTATTCAAATATGAAAATGTGTCTGGAAGGTAGGTAAAAGACATTAAAAAGTTTAATAAACATTTATACGTCTAATTTTATTATAAAATGAATCCAATGAATTACATTGAACTTATATAGGTATTATATATCTATTTTGACTTTAAATAAATATATATAAAATAAATAATTATTTAAATAAAATTTCGGTTGAAAATAATAACGTAGTGTTTTTGAGTATTCATAAAAAATTTAATGTTTTTATAAAAATACTAAAAATTAACCCTAAGATAATTTTGATATTCCAAATTCAAACATGAAATATATTTTACCAAATTCAAAACATGTAAGTTGCATTAATTAATTTAAAATTAATTCCGGTTGCCAAAACCAAAAAGCAGGTTTTTAAAAAGTAATAACTTTCAAAAGATTATCATGAGTTTATGTCAAATTTAATTGTGAAATTACTTATAATGGACTAATTTATATTAAATTATAAATATATAATCTTAATATACTTCCAAACCATTCAAATTTATAATTTAACAGTATAAATTACTTTGATTAAAAATGTTGTTTTCAATTAAAATTTAGTATTTTTCACTATTCAACCAAATATGAAAGTTATCAGAAAAAACAGAAAATTTATTGAAAATGAATTTTTAAATCTTGATTATAAAGAAGATTTTTATTATTTAAAATTTAATATATAAAGGTGTCAAATATTGTATTTGAAAGGGTTCTTCATTAAAAGTTAGTAAAATTGCATTTTCTGAAAAATACTTCTTTTACCTGAAAAAAATTAATTTGTTCTTATATTATGTCTAAAAAACACATAATGTTGATGTTAAAATTTATATGGAATATATAAAATTGAAATTGAAAATAATACAATTCATAACCACTTTTGAACAGCATGTTTGTTAAGTTTTGGTGCGCTCAAACTCAGTGTTGCGTGTAGCGCAAGTTATTGAATTACATTGAAAAATAAGGTACTATGAAATCTTGTGGTCTTAAATTCTCCCCTCATTCAATAAATTGCATCCTAGAAATTTGAAATTGTTCTTTGAAAATAAATTTTTAAATATTGAAAAAAAAAATTTTGGAAAAAACCATGTCGGAAATTGGGTTTATAAAATTTAGTCTTAATAAGAGGGAAAGGGAAATGAAAAAGTCACCAAAAAATTATTATATCATTTAAGAGAACATTGCTGGAAATTAGTGATACATAATTGGAAGTAAAATGAAAATATTTATAGGGAGTTATTGAGGTCATCAATCATAAACAAGAGTAAAATCGAGGGCCTCAAATCCATCAATCTATGATTATTTAAAATATAGGTGGTTCAAAAAAACATAATGTATTATGATAAAACTTTTTTTGTTTTAAGATACCTTCACTAAAGATTAAGAAATAATTTAATCATAGAAATAGAGGAAAAAAATATACTTGACCATTAGAATATGATCCTTCAACTAATTCCTACCACAAACTCATCATTTACTCCAAAAGATAATAGATTTCAAAATTATCCTATTTATTCTAATCGTATAGGGTTCTAAAAATAATGAATTTATAATTCATTTTTCAGACTGTTTATGAAACTACATTATACAAAACAGGACGTCACATATACCAGTGGTAGATGATCCACCCTTCTCTCCCTTCAGTTTCGGGTTCAAGTCTCACGGCCTTGCCAGACACGACAGGTGGTCGCCAGACCTCAGGGTTGTCCTTTTTATGAAAAACCAAAAATCATCTCAAGAAATGATCTAACCATAAAAATGGAATTGAATTTGAAACATAATCAATTCCAAATTTTAGACTTATCTAATATATATCTGTCCAAAATCACATTCCAAAATTTATAACGAAGGTAAACACAATTTTGGTCATTTTTTCCATGTAATAACATGTGAATACCTTCATCATGTATTCTTTTAAAACACTATAATACCCTGAATTACCAGAAAACCTTATTGATTACATTCATGCTCCCTTATTTCTTATAGAATATGAGATATACTCATTCAATCCAAAAATGTTGTAAACTCCCACAATGATGGAATATAAAGATCATTAATCGGTTTCAAGGTAATAAATAATATACAATATAATTTAACAAATAAATCATATATTATTCCAAAATAACTACCTTAGTATCAGAACCATATTATGGTTTATCATTCTCTCAACCATATATTTTACAAAAACATTAACCTACTATTTTTTCACTTTTGTTGGTTCAACACAATCTCATGTCCTTAATGAAATAGTATTGTAATAAAATCCTTATATACTCGATAATTATTATTACATGTACATCATTAATACAATAACCAAATGACACAATACTTTAATAACAACATAAGAAATATAATAATTCCTCTTCATCTTCGGTAGTATCATAACTTGATTATTATTTAATAGCAGCATTTGGGGTACACTCTGATGATTTGTATATTGATCCACATAGTGTCCCAACTCCTTGCAGATGAAGCATTGTACATTTGAAACCGTTTTCTTACCCTTGAAATCATGTACTTGGGGTATTTTTTCTCCACACTTATAACAAACTCCCATTCCCTTTAAGCATTTACCAAGGTGATTATTTCCACAGTTATCAGATATAAAAAAATCTTACTTTCCCCTCTTCCCTTTATCCATCATTCTCTCTTCCATCTTTTTCTTCTATTGCATCCCTTCGAAGCCATAGAACTCAGATAATTCTTTACTTATCTTATTAACACATGATACTATTTCTTCATATGATGAGAATACGTGGGAGACTATTTCCCATTTAAATGTTGGCATAATAATAGGAAATATATGATCCTTCTTAATATTTTGATCATGCGTATTGTTGAAATTATCATTCCTTCTACGAGGTTTCATTTCTAAACAATGGCATACAATAGGTTAGTTTATGAATCACAATGCATAATTACAAACTTGTAAAATACTAAACGTAAATTGGAAAGATTATTCATATAATATATAATCATAAAATGTCTTCTTTGAGGAATTATTTACTTCTAAATCCTTTATAATGGCTTTTAATAAAAAATTGAATTATCCTAAGAATATCCCCAGAAGTGTCGTAACCAAGAGTGCAGTAAGGCCGGTTTTCTTGTACCAGGATACCCCGGGTCAAACCTGAAACTCCTTGTCAAAATATTCACTCCTAGGTACATCTGTTCTAGAGCCTCCTCTACCTGCTCGTATTTAGACATGGATGTATTTCTTGGAAAATAAACAACATATCTACATTACAAAAATTCTATGAATTTCTTCTGTACTAATCATCAAAGTCGAACTTAGGGTAATATTATATAATAAGAGACTATCTAAATCTATTTACAGGGTTGTTTCAAAAAAAATTATGTTACCAAGTGTAATGACCCGACCCTAGAAGCCTAGAGTCAGTGCATTATTTTAATACATTGGCATGATTACAAAGAATTATGTCCCGAATGACCGATCAGTTTAGAAATCATGGAAAATAAATTACATAAATGAATGTAACATTACACATTATAAAATAAAACACAACATAAATTATCCTTTGAGAATTCCATTAATCCCCCAGCTTAACCATGCTTATCATTCATCAAACTCTTCTTGAAAATATGGGAAAATATAACATAAGAAAGGGGTGAGCTCAGATTCTCAGTATGGATAACAATATAGCAGAAACCTTCAGAAATAAGCATAAAATTCTAAGGCAATCTATAAGACTATAACACATGCCTTTTAAACTTAAACATCATCATAATAAGGAAATGATATATCAAATAATTCCATTTACTTATTCACATGGGTATTATACTAGTCGAATAATCACATGTAAAATCAATAGCCAATTTCATAATGACGGAATGAATAATGCCAGACTTCATAACCACATAATCAAGGCCTTGTTCCAAGACTACATATATGTTTTTTCAAGTCTTTCTTCCAAGACACTAGTTTTTTCCATTAGACCTATCGATGCATTGAGGAGCTATAGTGGGCTCCACCCGTCACTTACTAAGTCAAATTCATTCCCTATATGAAATGGTTTAAACATAACATAAACATTCATATTAAAACCAGAATACGAAATGTTAATACATTAATCATAAACCATGAATGGTATGAAAATATCACATACACAGTAAACCATATCATAACTCATTCAATACAATATAGAATATTGTATTATAATAAATCTACTCCCAACAAGTGTAAAATCCATTAAAGGATGTTGACATAGATGAATTCAGAACTATTTGAGAGAAATATATCTTTTTTCTTAAAATAATTTAAATGTCACATAATTTAGATAGGAATTCATTTAAAGACATTTTTTAATCAAAGTGTTCCATACCACATTGAAACTTTGAAAGGAATTTTCATTTTAAAACAATGATGTCCATATAAATTAATCCTTATAATCATTTTGAAAACATGTAAATTAATTAAGAGTATTTAGAAAAATTGTATTTAAATAATTTAAAATGATCATATAGTTAAATATATCCTTCCAAGAAAACTTTATAATATTCCTTTTGAAGACATTTTTATGAAATATGGACATTGGTGATAAATATGTCCAGGTAAATACTTACTCATAAGCAATCTCAGATAATAATGAGATTGAGGAATTAACCTGTACCTTGTATGTTTCCTTGGTCATGGGTATGTTAACCTCCTCCATAATAGATAAATCATTGTTATCAAATTATTTAATAACCAAATTCATAAATATGATATCATATATGATCTTCTAATATTGCTATGTTAATAATATTTTAGTAATATCATCGTTTCCGGTGTAAACTGACTAGTTTTCCTTTATATGGTTGGTTACGTAATCCATGTTTGTTATGTATATGATTTATTTTATTCATAAAAATATCTTTATTATGTTCTTAAAAATTATTTATTATCATAAAATTAAAATTATTCTTTAGTGATTATGATGGGTAATGAATCTCATCTCGTTCATGGAGATGGTAATCCGTATGTACGCACGAGCGAAAATATCATTATATTGATGTTGAAATCCTATAAAATTGGATGGTATATCATATATATATAATCATTAGGATTTTATATTTATTATTTACATCAGTTATTTTCATTATTATACCCATCCAAATAATGAAGTGTTTGAATAAAAACTACACCACGACGTGGAGATGGTAAGCCGTACGTACGCACGTATGGTGACTTTGTCATTTATAGGATTGATAGAATAATGAATATGGTTGTACCATATTTATAATAACATCACAGTATGAGGAGGTGCTGGGGTTATTATTTTGGTATAGAAAAAAAGAAAGTGGAAGTGGAAGAACAAAAGAACGGGAAAGAGGGTGGTGAGATTATTACATCTTCTTCAGGTGTTTCCTATTGATTTAATAAAAAAGGCTCCATATAATGGCTTTATTATTAAGGTAAGGACTCTAGGATGATGTGGGGGAAATTTGGAGGATATTTGGGCAGGTTCTGGCCGAGCCAAATGGCTTTGGAGGTTATATTTTGAGATAATGGGAAAGTGCCATTTTATAAGAGGGGTGAAGGTCACTTTAAGAAAAGATTAAAATATTAATTTATTATACCATCATATTTGGCTTATAATGGATAAAAATGAATTTATTTCGAGACTTAGGTGGTTATGGTTCTAAATTATCTCAACCAATAGGTTTTATACAAGTTTATGTTATCATTTTAACCTTATCTTTTAGATTTAATTCTTAGTTAAATAGATTAACTTTTACCGTGTCTTCTTGTATTTTTAAACAATATGGTTAATAAACATATTATAAACTCCCAATAGAACCTCAAGTGGTTCATTAATGACATATATAATATTATTTAATCCCTTTGGCCAAACCTAATTTTTTTTTGAATATTATATCAACCAAAAATATAGTATTTGTTTTAACAATTAATTTATGTCAATTATAACACTATTTTGGTATTTTGTTTTTTTGAAATTCATAACATACATATCACTTCAAAAAAAATATAATCAACCCCAACATAATATATCAATCTATAAAATTCTTGGATGGCATCAAAACTTTTAAATTATATTTGTTTTAATATTTATAATTTAAACTATTTTAATATTTCTTTAAGAAGGTAATTACTGCATCATCATTGTGTCATAAATAAATTTCATTATTTAATTTTTAAAAATTATAAATAAAATACCATTATGTAGGAAATATATTTTTCTTTCTAATTAATATTTATAGTCAAATTTATCTTATGTATATCCCTATATGAAAAAGGGTTTAACTAATAAGCATAGAATTTAACACTTTTAACTCTTATTTAAATAAAATAATAATAAATGTCCTAATATAATCCATGTAGACCTAAAGGATCATATTTTATTCCTAAGTTTGTTTTGGGTCTAATTAAACTTATCCAATAGAATTAGGACATATGTTAGGGTAATTATAATATAATTGTTACCTTTAATTACCCTATTTACTTTTAACCGTGGAAAATAAAATTCAAAAGTTACTATTCACCAAATATTATTTTCATCTTATTGAACAAAATTTTACTTAATGATGTCAACTGTGGCTCTCATATTTTTCAAATTCAATTCAAAGAAGCAGTAAGATTACGTTTTATGCTAATATGAAAATATGCCTAGAAGGTGGGTAAAAGACGTTAAAAAGCTCAATTAAAGTTTATACATCTAATTTTATTATTAAATAACTCCAATGAATTAAATTGAACATATATAGGTATTATATATCTTTTTTGACTTAAAAATAAATATTAATAAAATAAATAATTATTTAAATAAAAAGTCGGTTTTAAATTATAACATAGTGTTTTTCAGTATTCATAAAAAATTGAACGTTTTCTAAAAATACCATAACTTCACCCTAAGATAATTTTGATATTACGAATTTAAAAAATGTAATATATTTTACTGAAATAAAATCATATTATTTTAATTAATTAATTTAATATTAATTCCGGTTGTTAAAATCAAAAAGAAGGTTTTTAAAAAGTAATAATAATGAAAAGATTGACATGTGTTTATGTCAAATTTAAATGTGAAATTACTTATAATGATCTAAAATGTATTAAATGATAAAAATAAAATCTAATTATACTTCCAAACAATTGTAATTTATAATTGAACACTATAAATTATTTTGATTAAAAAAATATTCTATTAAAATTTTGTATTTTTCACTATTCACCCAAATATGAAAGTTATCAAAAACACCAAAAATTTATTGAAACTAAATTTTTGTATCCAAAATATAAATAATAAGTTTATTTTGTTAAATTGAATATATAAACATGTCAAATATTTTATTTATAAAGGGTTATCCATTAAAAGGCGGTAAAATTGCATTATTTTTTGATAAATACTTCCATTATCAGAAAAAAATGAATTTGTTCTTATATTACGTATAAGAAACACATAATACGGTTGTTACAATTTATATGGAATATATAAAATTCAAAATGCAGATAATACTATTCATAGCCGCTTTTGAACATCTAGTTTGGTAAGTCAGTGCGCGCTCGTACTCGTTGTTGCGTGTAGTGCCAGTTATTGAATTATATTGAGGAAATAACGTTCAATGAATTCTTAGGGTATTACAGAAATGATATTTTGAAGATAAAAAATCATGAAATTTAACTCATTAAATTGATCAAAATAGCATTATGTTCAACATAAATCAGCCTCTATTTAATTTAGGTTTCTTTATGTTGGGTACAATCATATTCTATAAACAAATTCTTAGATATAATAATTAATTTATAATTTATTGTAATGATAATTTGATTAAGAAATTTATATCCATTAAAGGTGTATATCATGGTGCATATACAAATTCCCACACATCATTCACCAATTTGAAGATTATGTTAGTGCTCAGCCATCCATTTCAGTTGTGATTACCCCTATGTAAAACTCTTCCCCAATGTTATCCTCTACCCAGAAAGGTATTTAATTTAATGGAAAACCATTTTTTAAATATTTACCAAATTATTTAGTTGTTATCAAATATTTATACTGTTGGAGTTGGTGGCCTAGAACCAACTATGTTTTAATTTATTCATTAATAAATAACATATCACATATTTATTGATTTCTTCATAACATTTCATGTGATAATGTCCTAAGAATAGTTGTTGCACTAAAAAGTCATAGAGGATCCCTATTATGATAAGGACCTAGAAGTTCCATAACACTTTTCTTGAATATATGTTCTATGGTCAGATGATGTTATTTGAGGGACAGAAATAATATAATCCATTAGGGGTGATGACTCATAAAACATAGCAGATCCTTCTCGAAGTGTGAACTCTTGGTAATATTCAAGAGGATATTATGAAAACGAGACCTGCCAATATGAAATACACATTTTATAGGGTTATTGGATGTTCATATCATGCAGACATGTGTATGTGTCCTTAGACTTTATGATTATTATTAATGTGTATTACAACGCACGCACATAGATGTATTTATGAAAACATTAATGAAACATCGTTCGTAGAGAGGTAAGATATGTTGCGTGTGTCACAAGTAATACTACATTAACAGATAATGCGAAGAAGGATTTATCCCATATGTTCTATAACAGAAGTAAATATCTTAGGCCCATTTATTGAATTGATATTACTTAAATAAATCCATGGCCGTGGTAAGGAATGGGAATGTTCAATTCTAGAAAGTCAAAGAAAGAATAATTGAGCACAAGGTTGATGGCACTATCATGAAACCTGCTCGATTCGAGATATCGAGACAAAAAATACATTACATGGTAAGAGTTTGTAGGAGGTTACACATCATTGCGACATTAACTTCATTTTCTATGGGTGTCATAGCTTGTCGCTAGATGATAACCTTGGACTTTAGGCAGGCTGCACCTAATGCCACTCAAAAAGAGTCCTAGAGGGTCACACAGCAAATATGTTTGAGTATCTCAGTTAAATATTCATTGGACAAGTTGAATAAAGATTATTTGCAATTGTGGTTTAATAATAGTTTAAGGATGCATAATCGCATTTATTTTGACACTAGTTATTTTAGAGAATAAATTATGGTAGAAATAATATATTTATTAGTGAGTAATGCAGTGATATTTACTTAAGAAATAAGTATCCATTATTCAATGTATAATAAATGTGGTGGAGGAAACAAAGAAAATAGTAAAACAAAAGTATACACCATGTAAATTAATATCCACACCTTTTAGTTTTTCTATGTATTTGTGAGAAATAATATTATTTAATTAATTAATTAATATTAGGTGTAACTTGCGGGGTTCATGTCAAGTGATAATAATAGCCAACTGTTATTATTAGACATGGGGTATTATTAAGAATTAAATGAAATAAATAAATTACATCGGGTAATTAATTCAATTTATTATTCTATGTAATTAAAATCCTAATTATATAATTCTCATTAGCCTAGACATTTTTGTTGGTTGTGCATAATAGATCTAAAGAATTCTCTCAATCCTACAGATAATTATTTTCTACCAAGAACTCTCTCAAGCTACAAGAGAGATCCTCCTCCACAGGATCAAGGAGAGCACTTTGAAAGTGGCTCTCAAGGAGATCTAAGACGGACGCCGCAAGCGAATTCTCTTCTATGCTACCACCCGGAGATCCCTTCAGTGACATACAGAGATACATAGAGTATGTGTGGATCACAACTAGAGTAATCCTACACTTGGATTCTATGACGCAATGACAAATCACATCAGATCGTGACTGGAAACATCAAAGGTGAGGGAATCTCATCAATGTAATTATTTCATTTTAATTAAATTAATTAAACCCAACATATGATGATCCTCTATATGTTTTCGAGACTCCCTTACTTTCTTTTGTTCTTCATTATATTATGCAGATCCGACCTTTTATAATAGTGACGGATCTCAAATTAATCATTGTTAATAGAAAATATAATGTTGGGTACACCCACCAACATGCTTCCACTGCACTTGGAAACTACATGTGGTATCAGAGGGTTGATATCATTGATTACAATCTTTTAGTTTTTCGTTGGTGATTTACACATTTAATAATTTATTTGTTTCAATTCAAGTAAATCATTCGGTAAATATGAATCTCGAGATCTATTCCTCCTCTTTCATTTCTTGTTCACCTTAAAGAAACTATTTTTCATATTAATATTGATTAAAATAAAACAAAGGATCTCATCCGGAGGTTCAAAATCTTCTTGGACATACAAAAACAGAACATACGACATGTATTCAGTAGTACAAGTTGTGTAGTATAGGTTCCATGCACCTGGATCGTCTTCCAAACTAGGTCATCTCATTGGATCTTATCTAAGTCTTTAAGACTCCGTGTGTTGACCAAGAACAGGTTGCACATGGTTTCTCAATTACATGTCATGTGGCCCATTGAACATGTCATGTAGTACCTTAGGGTTAGGTTTGGACCATGTACCCCATACATGGTTTGACCGGTTGGAAATCATGTAACATGGATACTACATGGCATGTGTCCCACTAAAAACGCCATGTACTCCGATGATTTCTAATGTACATTTACACACCATGTCCCCGGGCGTGTACCTTGGATGGATGGTGGAAAAATGTACACAACGTTTAGTCAGAACTGCACATGGTATACTCATCCAAATTACGCAGATTTATTAAAATATGTAATTATATTATAAAAACCCTTGGGATGTGTACCATAGTGCAGGCGTAAAGTTGAGGCACAACACATGATAGGTGTTTTTTATATGTGTGTTTAACTTGAAATCTATTTAATGTTCATTTCTACTCATTGGGTTGTTATGAATGAGAATTCACTGAGTTTCTTCCAAGGTAAAATTTACATAAAAATATAATTTTATATGAATTTATTTGTTTAAAATTTTGATGGATGAAGATCTCAAGGAAATTCAGAAAAAAGGTTAAGATAAAAGGATTGATTAATAAAAGATAATTAATTGATTCAAGAATGATTTATCTTAAAGAAGAAATATTAATGAATTTAATACTAGTTTTATGTTTTGCGTAAATATCGTTTCATGTATATATGATCTTGAGTTAGACCATGACCTTTTTATGTGAATGGTTTCTTTTAATTTATTTTTTTCAATTAAATTTGGTGGCCTTCAAGCCTTATCTTCATTAATATGTATGGATTGAATTCCCAAGGATTATTTTATATAAAACCTTGGTTTACCCATCACCTATGAGTGAGATAAAATCATATGTAATTGATGGACCTCCCAAGAAAGTGGAGGCAGCTCATGTTAGGATCCATAGTGAAACCAATCCAAGGAGATACAAAGGTGGATAGGTGGAAAGCTGTAAACACGAATCTGAAAGGTTCAAGATGTTTCTCCCCTAGGTCTTGGGATAGTTTATTAATCGCTTGATAAACTAAACAATAGAAAAATATCATGATCATTACATTTATTTTATTTATGTCAGTTGCATGGTTTATTTATTATGGGTGTGTTATCACGATCAAACAATTATGGAATTAAATATGAAATCAAGATGGAAGTAAAATAAGAACTTCTTGTGTGTAAATATTATCTTAGAAATGGATAATCACTTATGTATATCCCACTTAATATTAACAAGCTTGTAATCACAGATAATAAAATGAAAATTTACATATAAGGATAAAATCCTGCAACAAAAATATTAAGTCAGTATAGCCTTCCATAATCTAGGTTAGAATCGAACCATAGTTCAAAGTGATGGACCAACCCAAGTAGGGGTTCTTTCAATTATCAAGGAATTATAATTCATGTTTTTGGGTTGACATAACATGGTTCACATCAAGGGTTCACTTCCATATCCGGATTTGGTGTGTCCAAGAGGCAAAGGTTGGGGAAATCCAAAATAAAAGGATTTGAGGATTGGGGAGTCCAGTCAGAGGATCAAGGAGCTACGAGTAAATGTAGTTGGCATTTGGAATGCCTAACTAAAACCTTTCATGTTTCCTGACCCACCCAAGTTGGGGTAATGCGAAGGGAAATATGGATCCTTGTCACTAGAATATTCAGGAAACAGAATATTCCAAAGTCAATGGAGAGGGATATTGGATTTCGATAAAATAGTGGTGGACTAGTAAGTATTAAATTATTTATTTGTCTCATCTTTATCTTGATAATGTAATAAACCTTTTTTAGACTTAATTTTTAGAAATGGAAAGTAAACTGACTTCAGGCACTCAAAAAGGAAAACCTTTTCACCAATGCCAATTTCTAGGAATGGAAGAGGCGTTTACATGTCATCCTTCACCATGAGAGGAAATTGTATGTGCTGGAAGAGCCTATTCTAGTTGCAGTTGGAAAAGAGGCCAGTGATGAGGAACAATCTCTCTATATAGAACATATGGATGATTCCACATACATACAATTTTTCGTACTATCGTCCATGTCTAATAAGATCTTGAAGCAACATGAAAACATGGTTGTTTATAACATGATGTCTCACCTTAAGGATCTATATTAAGAGAAAGCGAGACTGGAGAGATTAGAGATATCCAATGCTTTTTTCATCACTGATCATGGATATTCTATTCCAGGTGATCCTCATGTAGTCATGATTATTGTCAACATTGAATTCCTGGAAATCTTAGGGATTACGTTCATGGATGAGTTGCGTACAAATCTCATCATATCATCACATTCCAAGAACTTATCTAGATTTATTTTCAACTATAACAAGAGAAATAATGAGAACATTCTATTATAACGTCTGAACTTAATTCTCCAAGTAGATAAGGACATGGGGTGTGATAAACCCACAATCCTTATGGTGAATAAGAAAATAGAGGAAAAGGAAAAAGGTCCAAGGATTCATAAATAGTATGATACCCTTGAGCACCATCCCTCCATGAATGGGAAGATATAAGTGTTGGGCACAGAATGGGAGGCAGTATGTTTTACATTTGGCAAGCAAGGCCACTGGAAGAGGAACTGCACCCAGAAGTTTCAGGATTCTAAAGTTGTGTTCGTTATCAAGTGTAATCTTTCCATTTCTACACATTGGGTATTAGATACTTCTTGTGGGCCTCACATATTTATTCAAATTCAAGAACCTAGTAGATTTAGAATAATCTTGGGAGGATAGGTAGATATCTGAGCTACCAATGGAGCGAGGCTGACTGTATTAGCCATTGGCATTTACCATCTCTAATAGCCAACTGAAATGCTTTTGATTTTACATAACTGTCATTATGTGACTAGTGTTACCAAAAACATAATTTTTGTATCTTTTTTGTATATGTATGTATTTATTTTCATGTTTGGAAATTAGGGTTGTTTCTTTTATAATAAAAATATATGTTATGGTATGGTGCATTTCAATAAGAGTTTATTTGAATTTAATTACGAAAACCAAGTGTTGGAAATCAATAATGAAACAAACACATATAAAACATACATCACCCATTTTTGGCATCACCGTATCATTCATATAAACCATAAGCGCTTCACAAAGCTCAATCAAGATAGTTATTTGGACTCAAATGAGATAAAACCTCTTGATAGATGTCACACTTGTTTAGATGTTATAATGACCGATCCTCTTTTCGGTCGATAGGGTAAAGGGTCACGGAGCTTCTAGGATTTGTGCATATGGATGTGTGTGGACATTTTACAGTAGAATCTCGAGGTGGATATTCTTACATCATTACTATTACAGACTATTTTAGTAGATATGGATATGTCTACTTAATGAGGTATAGGTTAGATTCCTTAGAGAAATTAAATGAATTTATGTATGAAGTGGAGAATCATATGGTAAGAAGATAAATATGCATAGATCAGATCGAGGTGTAGAATATCTGAACCACAAATTCATCGATCATCTATGGGTGTCTGGGATTCTATCTCACCACACTCATCCTTATACACCACAGCAGAATGGTGTTTGTGAAAGGAGGAACCACACCTGGTTGGACATGTTGTGGTCGATGATGAGTCATGAAGATCTTCCATTATCCTTTTGGGGATATTCATTACAAAATAAATCATACACATTAATCCATATACCTACTAAGGCATAAAATGGAATTCCCTCTGAGTTATGTAATGGAAAGAACCCAATTTTTTCTCACACACATGTATGGGGATGTGAGGAATTTATTATGGACTTATGAGGAAACAAAATATCTCCCACAGGGAATGAGGTGTATCATTATAGGATATTCCAAGTAAATGAAAGGATATTACATATATAAAACTTCAGACAAGAAACTCAATGTCTCTAGAAAATCCATCTTTCTTGAGAGAGAGAACATTCTCAAAAAGGATATTGAGAGAAATATTGACTTCGGTGAAGATAATTCTCAAAATACCCAGGAGTTGGAAAGGGAACAAGTTCCACATATCCCTGGGGAAGATGTTCCATAAACACCAGTACTGCGCAGAATCTCAAGAGAGGTAAGGGAACCAGAGAGATATGGTTTCCTAGTCACTAATGATGGTGAATCATTATTTTTGGAAAATGATGAACCTCTCTCCTACATGGAAGGAGTAGAAAGCTCAGAAACTATGGATATAAGCTATGAATTTTGAGATGGATTCTATGTATCAGAACCACGTTTGGGTTCTATTCAATTGGCCAATTGATGTAAAGCCTATTAGATGCAAATGGGTATTCAAGAGAATGATTGACATGGAATGTCCAGTTAGCACCTATAGAGAAACTCTAGTGGCTAAAGGATTTAAACAACGTGAATGAATTGACTATGATTAAACCTTCTCTCCAGTTTCCATGTTTAAATCCATAAGAATCATACATGACATAGCAGCATACCATGACTTTTGGATTTGGAATACAGATGTAAAAACAACATTCTATAATAGTTACCTTCTGGAAAATGTTTGCATTACATAACCAGAGGGTTTTGTTACATGAGGTGAAGCCAAATGGGTTTTCTAGTTGCAGAAATCCATTTATAGATTAAATCAACCATCCATGTCATGGAAAATTCAATTTGAAGAAGCCGTAAAAGAAATTGGGTTTCATTAATAATGAATGCGAGCCATGCGTTTATAAGTGGTATAATGGGGATGTTGTAATTATCCTTGTAGTATATGTTAATGACATATTTCTTATTGGAAATGATGTACCAGTCTTATAGTTAGTTATGTAATGGTTGAAAAAGTGTTTCTCCATGAAGACATGGGTGAAGCATCCTACATTCTAGGGATCAAGATCATTGATGATAGATCCATGACGCTACTTGGACTAAGTCTAGGTACATACATTAACCATATACTGAAGATATTTAGTATAGAACAATCCATGAAGGGATTATTTCCAGTGTCACCTAGCCTATATCTTTCTACAAAAATGTGTCCTCAAACACAACAGGAGAAAGATAGAAGCAGTAAGATACCATACACTTCTGCTATAGGATCCATCATGTATGTCATGTTATGTAACATGATTGATTTTTCTTATGCACTGAGCATGGTAGAAAGATATCAATAAGATCCAAGAGAACTGGATTGGACTGTTGTTAAGACTATTCTTAAGTATCTGAGAAGAAATAAGGAAATGTTCCTGGTGTGTGGAGGAGACGAGGAGCTTGTTATTAGAGGGTATGCTGATGGTGGTTATCAGATATATCAGAATGATATGATGTCGCAATCTTGATATTTTTTCAGTCTCAATGGAGGAGATGTGAGCTAGAAGAGTTCAATGAAACCAGTTGTCACTGATTTGACAATATATTCTAAATATATAGCCAATTCTGATGTATCCATGGAGTCCATCTGGATTTAGAACTTTTCCCAGAAGCTTGAAGTGGTGCCTAGCAGTAAAGATCCTATCACATTATATTGTGATAATAATATAGCGGTAGATCTTGTAAAATAACCAAGGTCACATCAATGGGAAAAGAACAAACTCTAGAAGTATCACCTCTTGTGGAATTTCTATCAAAGGGGTGAGGTTTTATTGAGAAGAGTTTCCACATAAGAAAATGTGGCATACTTGATGACTAAAATCGTATCTCAATAGATGCATTAATATCATTTGAGATCTAGAAGGTTAAAGGTTGTTAACATTTATCTCTAGTACAAGTGGGATTCTCTTGGAGTTTTTGGCCTATAACAAACTACATTTTTATTTAGTAATTAATAAATACATTATCACATATTTATTGTTTTTCTACAAGAAAATGTATGTGATAATTTTCAGAGCACATTTGTTTCACTAAAAGGTCATAGTGGATCACTGCTATGATGAGAACTAGGAAGTTCCATAACACTATTCTTGAACATATGTTATATGGCTGGATGATGTTATTTAAGTGAAATAAATAATATAGGCCATTAGGGGTGAAGAATCATAAAACATTGAGGCCCCTTATAATTGTGTTCACCCTTGGTAATATCTAGGAGAATATGAGGAGAACAAGAACTTCTAGTAGGAAATCTACATATCATACTGTCATTGGCTGTTATTATCTACAGATGTGTGTATTGGTCTGTATACATTAATATTATTATTAATGGGTATTACAACTCGCACACTTAGATGTATTGGTGAAAACTGTGATGACTCACTATTTGCAGCGAGGTAGGATATGTTGGGTGTGTCATAAGTTATAATGCACTAATAGATATTGCCAGAAAAGATTTGTCCCTTCTATTCTATAATAGAAGTAAATATCGCCTGCCCTTTTATGGAATTTATATATCCTAAATAAATCTGTGGCCATTGTAGGGAATGGGCATGGTCAATTTCAGAATGTAAAATAATGAATAATCAAGCACATGGGTTGATGTCACTAGCATGCAACCCACATAATTTAAGATATCGAGATAAAGTGATTACATTACACTGTAAGAGTTCATAAGAGGTGACACGTCATTGTAGTGTTAACTTCCTTCTTTATGGGTGCCTTGGTGTGTTGCTGATGCTAACCATGGACTTTAGGCGGGCTCAGCCTAATTCCACTGAGATAGTGGCCTAGGGGGTCACACACTTATTGTGTCAAAGTGTCTCAGTTAAATATTCATTTGAAAAGTTGAATAATTGTTATTCTTGACTACGGTTTAATTATTATTCAAGGATGATAGATCACATTTATTTTGACACTAGTTATTCAAGAGAATATATTTTGGTCCAAATTATATATTTATTAGAGAGTAATGAAGTGACATTTATTTATGAAATAAATGCTCATTATTCAATGTCTACAAAATGTGGTGGAGGGAATAAAGAATTTAGAAAAACAAAATTACACACCAAGTATATTAAAATACACACCATTTAGTTTTTAGGGGATTTGAGAGAAATAATATTGTTTAATTAAACAAATCATAATAGGTGTAATTCAATTGGCACATGTCAAGAAATAATAATAGTCAACTATTATTATTAGACATGAGGTCTTACTAAGAATTAAATTAATTGAATAAATGATTTCAGGTAATTAATTCATTTAATTATTCATATGTAATTGAAATCACAATTATATAATTCTCAATAACATAGCCATTTTTCGTTGTTGTGCAAAAATAATCTAAGGAAATTTGTCGAGACAAGAGAGAATTATTTTCTTCCAAGAACGATTTCAAGCTATGAGAGAGATCCTCCTCCATAGAATCAAGGAGACTACTTTTGAAGCGGCTCTCAAGGAAATCTAAGGTGGACATTGCAAGTGAAGGCTCTTCCGCACTAGCACCCAGAGAACTCTATTGGAGACATCCAGTGATATGAGGAACATGTGTTGATTTCCACTAGAAGAATCCTAAAGTTGTATTCTACAAAGAAGTGACAGATCTCATCATTTCGTGATAGGAAACATCAATGGGGAGATAATTACATCATTTCAATTCTTGTATTTTAATTATATTATTTATTACCAACAAATGAATATCCTCACTTTGGTTCGGGGACTCCTTTACTTTCTTTTATTCTTAATTCTATTCTCAAGATCTGGGGTTTTATTATCATGATGGATATCATATTGATTGTAGTTAAAGAAAAAATATAATATGCGTACAGCCACCAATGTGCTTCCACTCTGCTCGTATCCTATAGATACGTCTCCATTAGACTTATCCTTATGGATTTCATGAATGTTTTAGTATTCATATCCCCCCAAATATATAATATATATTGTTACCTACCTAAATTCTTATATATACCATCAAAACTATTTTTAATCCAAACTTCTCCAATCATAATTACCTTTATAACTCTTATTTTATATTCAACCTAAATAATCATATTCTACAATATTAATTAAACCCTGCCCTGATACTAACCCAAGAATACCATACATATTTGATATATAATTACACAAAATATTGATAACACTTAATTCATATATATTCCCATGATACTCTAGTTTTATCTAATTATTAAAAAGATAAAATAATAAACTAATAAATAATATTTATTTATCAATTATTGGGCATTAATTATACTCTACATGTATCTATTAAATGACTAACTAATCAATAACTTCATCACAAATTCTCTAAAAATGATATTCTTTTAATCATATGTTTAGCAATTTATTTCCTAACATCCTGGGGAAAATGTTAATATAAAATAGGATAGTTTCAAATTCTCAATTAGGTTACATGTAAGTGATACCATTAAAATATCATAAGTGCGTATAAGGTGAAAATAAATAATATCAATTTAATAGATAATAAAAATACTATCATAATATAATTAATCAGGAATTATAACATATCAGTTTAGAATAATGAAGATAAATAAGTCATGAAGACAATAATAAAAACTCTCATAGAGATGAAATTCATAATGTTAGATAGTTATTTACATTCCCTAAGCCATTACATCATGATCCTGAAGATCATGATCGTACTGTAAGGGCCCTATGTCTATGAAATATTCATTTCAGTGATGACATAGACCAAATTACCCAATACATATTATCTTGTGAGACATATTAATGAATCCATGGGCTATTATTGGGACCATCCATAACTACTTAGGTCCGTTTAATTCATTATATGTATGACTAAAAAACTAAAAAATACATTATAATTATACAACATTAATTTAAAAGTGATCTATATTGAATTCAAAAATAAATTGATATTCAAATTTTCACAAAGAAAAAAATATAGTAGATTTTGATCAGATAATTACTCATAATATTATCATATACAGTTATTGTAATTGGTTAATTGAATAATTTCCCAAATAAAATTTTATAATAAATTATGGATCACATAATTCAATCAAAGGAATAAAATAGTGAGTTTTCATAGTGGAAATGTACTTTAAAAAACACTTCATTATACACTGTAGATGATTAGGAATGAAAAAGGTAGTGATAATTCATTCATCTAATAAAAATAACAATACAAAATCCATCCAGTGAATGTCTTTGGATGGTATCATTTGAGGAATATTCATGAACTAGTATAATGCAATTCAAAATATGTTGGTATTGGTCAGAAACACTATTTATGATCATTATGAGAACCTCTTGGGAAATAATAAATAGTAGTGGGGCCTTAACCAAATTATAGAAATATATTAAGAATCATAAAAAATAATAAATATTTCTTGAAACTGTGAACAAAAATAAATTAGAATCATAGAAAAATATAGAGATGATATAAAGATGTGTTCACACAAAAAAAATGTTATGAAAATATTCTTTTTTCATATATATGAAATATTCCCATACAAATTATGTTAATAAAATTCATTAAAACATTTAATGAAATTAATGGTTGTAGAAAATGTTGATAATAAATTATAGTTTCAGAAAAGGGGAAATTATAAAAATAATACAATTAGTTTGAACACAAAAATGGATGGTTACTGACTAAAAATAGGAGGATAAGTCAATATCACTTAAAAACTACACTAGGTAAATCATGATTTAAGGGGTAATGAATTTTTTATAAAATATCCAAAGAAATTTAATTTTTATATATATAATAACAAATACCACAATTTATTAACATCCATAAAAATATTTATATGAAAATAGGATAGGATATTGAAAAACATACAATTTAATTAATATTTTAATCAAACACACCATTCGACTTTGGTATCATTGAATCAAATACAATAAAAATAATTAATGTAGTACGGCTCATCAATTCCCATGATTTATATAAATTTTATGTGGGAGATTTTCTTTAGGCCATACTAAACTATATACACGAGTTCGTTATATTGAATAAGGAATATGTATCAATAATTAAAATTTGAGATAGGAAAAACTCATGTATTTTCTAACAAATGGATTGAACAAAGATTGAAAAAAGGAACTCAATTTTTCTTTTTCATCCCAATATATAAATTAAAAAATATATTAAAATACATTTATGGGATTTAAATATAATTAACACCATAAAAAGGGATAAATAGTCCAAATAATGTATAATGTCTCAATGAATAATAAATGAGGGGAAATCCATTATTTTAATTCCTGAAATAAATTAATTCAAATCAATCTCTTGTATAATAAAAAATATCAATCGTGAAATAATATTTAATCAATTTATTAATTAATATAAAACATTATAAAAATAAATTATAATTATTTTCTTTATGAATATGAGTTACTTATTATTAATTATCAATTTCTAGTGTGAATCATATTGAATCTTCAGAAATTATTTCCTAATAAAGATGTTATAATTTGTTCACATCCTGAATTGAATCATTCCTATATCATATAATGTACAAGAAAATATTATGTATAATGATTTATATATTTATAATTTCATTCTATTATTTTTTTAGTAATGATTCGTGAAGATATCTTCAATGAGATCATATTTCAAGGATCCATAGCGAATGAAGGGTGTTTTCCTAAATATTGTTCCATATTTTGATATTACCCTTACTGAACTAAGAAAACATATTGTTTACATATTTATATAATATATTATAAAAAATATAAATTATCATAATCATCCATGATAAAAATTTAAACATAGTTTATGAAGGTAGTTATGCCGCCCAAAAAGGGAACTTACCATGTTTAATAGATGATTATGAAGTGGCTTAATTACAATATAACTATATCAGAAGAATAATGATCCTAGTTATTATTATTAGTGTGGAATATCACAATTTGAATGAAATAGAAAAGTAATTACTATATAATACAATGAAATAAATTCTCCCTCATAGTATACATCTTTATACAATTGACTATAACAAAGTTAATTTTTGTTCATGTTATAAATAGGGTCCCCAATTTAAATTACTAGAATCATAATAATTTCGTTAAAATCATATTTGTCCCTAAAACCCACTTTTAGAAACATCCATGAATATTTGAAATTAAATACCAAATACACAATTCCTTGGAGGAGGTAGTCTGCATTTATTCATGGATGATAATTTTTATAAAATCATATTGGTGAGATTATTAATTTTAGTTTATTATTACAAATAACCAAAAAAATTAAATATCATACTTATTTGTTAATTTCTTTATTAGGATATTATTTATAATTTAGTGAAGTAGAATTATTCTTATTGCATCATAGAGGTGATAGTCCACATATATTCTTAAAAGATAACCCATTCATCATCCAACTCAATTATATATATCAAAAAGAAAAATATGATTATGGATTCAAATAATAATTTATACACCATATAAAAAACGATATTCCTTATTTATTTATATGTGTGAAATTTAGTGATAGTACATAATTATTATGGTCTTAGCCTTTATAGATTGGATATATTATAATTATTTTATAACACAAGCTTTCAACTATGTAATTCCATGAAAAAAATAAAACGAAATTTTTTAACTTTTCTTAATTAAGTGAAAATAATAACCAATTTACAAAATTATTACAAAAAATTAAAATAATATCCTAATAGATATTAAAATTGAATTTACACACCTATAAAATTAACTTATTCCATAGAGTTCCATGTTTTATTATCACATGGATATATCACATACTGAAAAAAATCAACACATTGTGGAAATTTTTAATAAATGAGACTATTCCAAGGGGACCTTACTCCTAATTCAACCAAATATAATTATATAATATTAAATTACATCATGGATAAGGTATCATTATATAGAAGGATTAATATGTAATTTTTTTTGACTTGGTGTGTATTAATAGTGAATACATGATATATTGATTAGAAAAGTCACTGGATAAACTATTATTAATTATTCATATACTGAATCCATTAACTCAAAATATTTCCTTCTTATACATAATTTCATCCAAAAAAATATTTTCATTTTCAAGACCCATTTTTCATAGTGAAAGGCTAATTTCCATTCAAAATTAGTCAATACAAAGGTCTATTATATCTACATGGCATGTATGTTACATGAAAACATGTCCTCTTCCACCCTCATAATGACATAAACAATATTCAAACCTAAAAGTCATACATAAATTAACGAATCATTACTATAACATTGATGATAAGTAAACACAATCACATACCCTACTAACTTTCACTTACATAGAATGTAAATCCATGATGAAAATGTATAGGGGATTCCTCACATTCTAAAATTTTTGACTTCCATATATTTTGTGCCAAATTGAAATTTAATAAAAAATGTTTTTATGTATTTTTAAAATATGCCCCTAATTATTCTCAAATATGGTACAACCTAGTTTCATTACAATGCCACTTCTACACCAACTAATATTACAAAGGATTCAAACTTATAGAAAGGGTTAATAACTAATAGATGATATAATATAATCAGAGTTGCCTAATATAAATACCCAATAAAATAGAAAAAACTAAAATAAAATTATAATACACATAAATATTTATATTTATTATATAATAAATAGTTATTTATAAACATAAACATGTTATAAAAAATTGTACAATAATGGTCATACGAGGGGACATCAAAAAAACACCCATGTATCACCCCTGGTATTTGGGTAATTTAATTCTAGTTAGATATCATTTCCACTATGAATATGTATTCCATGTTAAGGTTTTTTTGATGTTAGTGTATTCTATGAAATGTTTTTTCATGATTTTATACTAGGAATGGGGATCACAATTCTATTACATCCATAAACTACACATCATTTAATGGATAAAAAAATAGGGAGGAGATGTGTAATTTTTTTAATGTTTGGTAATAGTCACACCATGTACTAGGAACACCATATCATGGAGGGTATCTATGAATGATTATATTTTTTTGGATGGATCCAGACCACACTGTAGTTAAGGTATTTATGACATATTTTGTGTCTCTAAGAATAACTGAGAAATTTGTAATATATTTTTATGGTATAGATATTTATCACACAAAAAAGGTCTATTGTGATGAAAAGACTACCAATAATCGAATATCAAACCACAGGTGGCAGAGTGTAGTTCCATCACGACATGTTTAGTAAGAGTGGATACACGATAAAGGGCACAATTACACTATCGTGTGACTAGGGAAATTGATTTATATATTTTGGGGAGGTAATCCATATCATGGACAAGGGGAATTATTTCACTATATGAAAATAGTTATGTAATTTCACAATCACTAGGGTGGAAATTATTTAATTGAATTATTCCAATGATCTTTTAAATTGTGTGAATTAACAGTTTTTAATTTAAAGGTCAAATGAGGGCTTAATATGATTTAATCAATTGGAGAGGGGAACAACATATCTTTGTTAACTCTAATTCTTCTCTACATATACTAATAATATTGTTTCAATTACTTAATGTTCATCAATTATATTATCATAGGAATTATATCTAGTTAGGTCTATAAATACTTGGGTAAATATTTTTCTTTCATATTACTATTTATTAACTAGTTGATAAATTTAACTAAAATTAGTAGTTTTTATAGAATATTTGATTTCAAATAATAGGAGGTGAATCATTCTGGGTTTCTCAATGAGTGGACTCTATATTACTCAATGATAGTTTTTCCAAGATTATTTAAATGTTATACATGTAATTTTCTACCTTTGGATAATTGGTCATGGGTAGAACTATGTGTGTGACCAGAAACAGAACTAACTAATATTTTTAGGAAGGATAACTATGGGTTGTTTCAAATAGGAAATGATGGGTTCGACATGTTAGTATTTTTATTTCATGGTTTTTAGGAAGGGGAGAATGATGGGTTTTACAAAGGTGTTATACATTTGGATATGTGGGATGTGATTGTTGATATTTATTCTTAGGAATGTGGCGGGTTACACTTGTGTGGATATATATGATGTTCAACAAATGTAATTGGGTGACCTATATCAATGGGTTAATGTATATGGTAATTAAATTGTCTCAAATTATAAATAATGGTTTCCTGATTTAGGGAGTAAGGTATTTGCTGATGTTTTTGATTATTATACTGTGGCTCTTGGGACCATGTGCACATTGGAAATTTCCCATGATGTGGTTTTGACTATAGATTTAGGAATGCAATCATTCAAAGTTGAGTAAAAATGGTTGATAATGATGATATTATTTTATATGAATGAGGATATTCAAAATATTTGTCTCCATATTTTTGGGGAAATTGAAATAATTAGTTGGGAGTGGGATGATTATTGTATTCCTGATATGTGTTGGGGATGATAATCCGAATTGTTAATGGATGGATGTTCACTATTTGTTAGATTATTTCGTACTGATGACATGATTATTATTAAATGGTTCTGATGAATATTAGAATTGTGAAATGATATGTGGATGTGAATTTCAGGAATTGTGGTTAACTGAAGATGGTTTAATTGGTTGTGTGTCAGTGTGTAATTCCAACTAACATAAAAATAGTTGGAAGGAAATGTTTTCAAATATTATGGAAACCCATGGGTATCTCGTTCAACTCTAACACAAGCCAAAAGTACATAAGGGAATCACTCATGCCTAACTGAGTTCATTGTGGATGATGTTCTGTCTAATGGAATGGTTTCCATTTAATGATAATTTCATGAACTCATATACATAATTATATTTCATATGGAATATATTTGTGGTGCGTGACTATTTTCATGATCATTCCTTGTATTACCCATCTAATATGTATGAAGACAATGTGTCTTAGTATGTAGGATTGGTCGAGAGATCAGTTCTCATAGATTAGTATCTAGAGGTGCAATAGATGCTCTGGATGTATGATGGTGCTTGGAGAAAGACTTTATTTAATATTGTTGTTAGATTATTTTTAAATTTTATTCATTTTATGTATGGCTTATGTTATTATCCTTCATGTGATACTGTTATTTCTTCTTTGAATTTCTTAGATGTATAATTATTACTTGTATATATTATGTTGTTTATTAACATTTATGTTCTGTTCTTCAATCATAATTGGTTATTTATTACATTTCTATCAATTTTAACTATTTTTTTTTCTTCTATAGGGTATAGTCACCCAATTATCACATCTATTTACATTGTAGGTAGTCGAAATCCACCTACATGTGGGGAGGTGTACCTACCATTAGTGGATCTATGGAATATTTTTTTTGGGGTGACCTAGTCCTCGTAAGATTAAAAATATATCTGATTAGTTTAATATCATGTGATATCACGTGTGTCGTATTGTATTGTGGATTTAGTAGATGGATGCTTAGGGATGTGTTCAACCATTGGAGAGAAACCTTTCAACATGCTTATCCAATATAAGTACAGGAAGAATTCATTTTCCCATGATTAATTGGATTTTTTTTATATTTGAGCAATTTGATTTAGATAAATATGGTATTTTTCTATAATTAACCTTTAGTCTGGTATTCTTTACCTTGATAGGAATGTGGTGGTACTCATTCTTCATTTTTGGCTTGAAGGTCACATTATAATTTAGAATTCTATATTCTGTTTCCAATTTTGGTTTTGTAAAGGGAGATATATTGGTTGTTGAACGAATCAAAAATAATTAATATTATTTTCCCATATATATTTATGGATCCATACTACTCAACAAAACTAGTTCTGTTTTTCCGAGTATTGTTTCTATATGGATCCAATATTTATATATAGTCTGTGTTATATAACAATGACATGAGTTGGTGGGGAAATGTGGTTAGTTAAAAGTATATTTTTTTTTTGTGTACGGTGACATATTAGTGAGTGTGAATCATGTAATGAACCATATTTTCATTAAGGTAAAACTTATTATTTTTAGTTTAAATTATTTAAAATGACACCTAAGAAGTTTCCCAATGGATTCATGGGGGACACATGGTTTTAGAAGGCCTGTTCAGAGCCCAGAAAATAAAAAATAATAAACATAAACTTGGCCTCATGATTAAAAGAAATTGTGCCTCCCAACCTGCATGGTCACTATTAACCATGTGGGTATTGAATAGGAGCATTGGGGGCTTCATAATTGTCTACAACAATGAAAATCATGGCGCATGCACATGTTAACATTGTAGATTTTTTTATAGAGGATTTTCATTGGTTTTTGCATCTTATGGAAAACTGTGCACTATAACCATGGGGGATCTCCCTATTTATTTTTTCTTGATCATGGTTTGCACAATGTTTTTCCAAACCATGTGGGAAAACTATTCACCCCCGATATTGAGGTGAAATTCCCAAAATTCCCTCAATGAATCCTCATTACTAATTTCGATTTTCCCACCCCTCATTCCATCAGACCACCTTCTTCTTCTCTACTATGAGATACCAAATCCTCTAAATCCAGGATTTGATATATCTTTCATTCCCAAATTCCAAATCAAGTATCATTATAGAAATCATATCTATCGTTATAAGATCTATAATCATCTCCTTTTCTATATCAGTTTTTCATTGGGTCCCTTGAGATATTTAGGTGAAAACTCTTTTCCCCTTTTTTCAAATCATCAGACAACTTATTATAATCCTCTCAACCTACTTATAATTTTATTCATCCATAATATGAGGAGTTATCAATGTCCCTATGGTAGGTGGTCTTATCGTTTTTCCAAAAAAATTAGTGCTTTCATAGGTCTGTCATTGTGCCGCATGCTGGACTTTACTTTATGATGATTTAAAATTTATATACTCATTATAAGTTGTTATGATCACCATTTTATACTCCCAAGAATCATTATTATAAAATTATATGATTCCAACTTCAATTTGGGAAACCCCATAGGTGTGCTTTTACGATTTTCCCTTTTGTATTTTATTGGTTAAATGCCTGAAATTATTTCTTAGCATTCAACATGGATTAAAAATAGATTTTACCTTATTATATGAATGATTGAAAAATTCAAAGGAACCTAAAATTTTTTCGAACCAACTTATATGTCTATTCACCCAAGTAGGTGATTTCCCATGTGGCAATGGAACCATTTAAGTGCGCCTTTGAGAGTTATATATGTAATTACCATGCATTGGGTAATTAAATGGATTGTATTAAATAGAATTGATTCTTCATGATGATTATCATTAAAAAATGATTTAAATGGAACTATTTAAATGGTTTATAAATGGTGGTAGGTCCACACCATTTATTGTATGCTTATTGATTTCATTGATTGAATTTTTATTCCTCCGTTATAATGGGATTGATGAATATGCTGCATGAGAGGTAATGGATCATTTCTAACATAATAAATGTGATTATTCCATATATGTGGGATATTGAATGAATGTTTATGGAATTATTTAGCTTGATGACCCATGCTCCCTAAAATCAGGTGTTGAGCATGACATATCACACAATTGACACTAGTTGGACGATGGGCATAAAACACATTGTCCTTTATTTTTGGTGTTGTCACGATGAAACACCCACTATCTATAGTGACTAGGATAAAATCTCACACTCATTATGAGGTGTAGGGTATGTACCATCTTTCTTGATCTTATATGCTTGTTTATACTAGTTATAGATTCCTGAGCTATGCCCCAGTCCATCGACCACCTAGTATTCCAAGTATATGGCCACATACATCTGTACATACATGGTCTATATAGGTGGATGAAATATATGAAATATATGAATAATATATATATATATATATATATATATTATTACAATATATAAATATAATGACTAATCTGATGTTTATATTTTCCTATGTCATAGAAGGTAGAGGCACCATGTGTCCTTTAGGAACTTGAGTGGGACAATATTTATTTATTCATCTTTGTTGATTATTCATAATACATGAACACTATTTTTTAGATTTGTACAATACATGGGTAACTTATATACACTTTTGTTGGTGTCTTACTGGGATTTTATCTCTCAACCTACCCAGGATGCCTTTGGTACCTGACAAGATTACTTTTCAACTAGTTTCAATAAGTGTAAGTTCACTACTATATGTTTTTATATGAATAACATATAGATGGAGCATAGGAGAAAATGATCGAGAATATTCTTGAGATTCTAGTGGAGCATCATTTTGTTATTTTTGTATATTCTATATATCTTGGTTTTATATGCATGTCCCATGTTCCCTTTTTTTATATCATAAAGTCATTAATCCCTGTATATTATACTACCTATTTTCTTTCTATAATATTATTCACTTCAATAATTTATGGTTCTATATTTTGTTTATTATATCTGTTATATATGCTTCCACTATTTTATTTTTATTGTGGCCATATGATGTTTCACTCTAATATAAGGGTATTATATCACCACTATACAATATTTACACACTCACTTCTATCCAGTAGGCCCCGACATCAATGTAAGTGCACTTGAAGATATGTGACACACTGAATTGGGGAACAAGATAGGTAGACCCCATGGAAGGACCTTACAAAGCGCAATTAGATGTTTATTTTTCCTTTATATTATTTTTAGGGAATTATACACGAGACTAGCGTTTAAAGAAATTTGGAAAAGACCCTGTGCCTGGGTATATCTAACCCATATAAAGGGGAAACCCAAATTACATGGGATGGGAAATTCCAATTACAGATTATTCCATTTATGTTTGATAAGACTTCGCCATTTTATGATGCACTTGTTTTATAGTGTTATTATTATTGGTATTATTGAAATAATATTTATTTTACCTTGGCCCAATGAAATTAGGGTGTTGCAATGCATGTATCATTATAGGCAGAAAGGGACTAATATGTCTTGTATCATTCCATGTAACCTCTATTTTTAGCTTGCATTTTTCTTGTTACATATTGATAGGTACATGACTATGTATTGAAATGTGCTTAAATTTATAACAATGATTGGAAAACATTATTGACACAAAAATTTACTTCCATAACGTAACATAGTTTTCCTACATATGATAAAGTAGACAACCTAAGCAGTCAATTATGCCACATTGAGAAATGGGCCATTAGTTTCTCGGGATGTAAGGTGTTATGAGATGGGTTCAGTGGACAATATATGTTGGTTAATGAGGATTATAGTCCCTTAGGGATTGAAATTTTTAATCCTAATAATCCAATGTTTTAAAAGGGATTTACATGTTTGAATAAGAAAAAATTTAAAATGAATATGTATTTTAATTAAAAATAGGTATCCTATGTATATGGAATAAAGTCTTGAATCAGAAATCGGCCTTAGTAATCGGTAGTCAGTGTGTCTATTACGTTCTTATGGCCTTCCATGGTCTTCTTCTATTACCCAGTCTTGGATTTAAGAGTTGTATGAGGGGTATGGTATTTTTATAGGAATGTTTTGTACATGTCCTAGTTGTCTATATGCATTATTTTCAATTATTGAGTTCTATTATGAGGCATGAATTTAGAATTATATAATCGTTCCCCCACAACATACTCTAGTCATATTCCCTAAAGGTGGCGAAACCCATGCTCCAGTAGAGAGGGACTTGATCCACCAGTTATTACACTGTAGGTACCACATGGTGATCCTCTTCCAATTCCTGGTATGGGTACAGATGCCCAGTTTTGTGAGGTATTTATACATATATTATGTCCTATATGCGGTGTTTTTATACTAGCCCTGATTATGGAAGAGATGACATGAGATATCAAATAGAATAATCATTCCACATTTTTAGGTGATGGAGGATGACACAGTGTTGAGTCATGGATCAAATCTATTATTTATAAATTCAAGAATCTGGAGACACCTCCGGAGTGGAGCTCTAACCTTGTTATGTATACGTTGTAGAATTATTCCAAGAAATGGTGAGACATTATTACCAAGGAATATCAACATATATATGATATGGGTGGATTTATAGACAATTATCTATTATTATCTCATTACCTAAACACTAAGGGTTAATAGTGCTAGAGATCTCACGATCCTATAGTAGGGATGTAGGATTTTTATGGAATACTATGCTAATTTTACTGAGCTGCAGTGGTCAAATCCTACTCTAGAAGGTGATGGACCTATGACTACTTGGTGATTTGAGGATGGGATGTTAGATTCCATATGATCGTTAGTCAATGTATTGAGGTTGTCAACTATTTATAAAATTATTTACCAAGACCTTATTATAGAGTGGAATTTGAGGGAAGATGATGGTGCGAGTCTAGGAGATTCAACAGCTAAATCTATTAAAAATAATTATAGTGGAAGCAAGTGTCTTTTTGAGGATTCTCATGGGGGTATTAGTAGTGAGTCTCCTCATGTAGATAATTTCTCGATACTCCACCACTGTAAAAGTCAAGACATACTAAACCTCAGTTTTTGCTAGATCTAGTGGAATGCAGAGACATCGGCAGGATGGCTCATATCTAGTGTTTCTACAAGAATGTTCAATTAGTGTCTAGAGAGTGGGGATCTACACCTACTCCATGATTATAATTTAAACCAATAGTATTATGGTAGGTAGGCAGCTGGAATACCACTAACTTCTTAGGATGATGTGGTAATTAAGTCATAGGTAATCAGACTCATAATTCTTAGTTCCAACAGATTGGGCTTGGTCAAGGTAGTTCGGTAGTGAATCAAGGCCATAGTATAGGTTAGTTACATGTATTATACCCTATTATAGAGGAGTATATGGACAAACAATCTATAGATAGATATACTATTCTAGTATCCTCCTCTTTAGTGTTTAAATTATTTGATATAGGTGCATCTGAAAATTTTATAGCTGATGAAATCATGGAGATTACGGGCCTCGATATTGAACACATTCATTGAGTTATGTTGCTTGATATAACATTAGGTATCCTATCAGAGTGTTTTATCCATTGTAAATATTTTCCTCTTTATATATGTTTATACCTCTTCGTATGAAATTTTTCCCCCCAAAATGATGGGCTTTGATGCAATCATCGGGATGGAGTGGTTAGTTCCTTAACCACCCATGTTGGTTGTTATCATTAGAGGGCGATGTTTACATCACAAGATGGAAGTAGGTATGTATATAAAGTGGGATAGAATTTTATTTTGAATCGAGACGGACCTGAGTAGTAGAGGATGGGTAGTGTGATAGATCATATTGTTAATCCTTTCCAGGATGATCAGGGGTGAAAACCCTCTATTTTCCCTCCAATAGTGTAGCATTATATGGACGTCTTTACTGATGAATTACCTAGTAAACCTCTAGTGAGAGAGGTATAATTTACCATTTATCTTTTACCACGAGTATCACCAATGAACATTCCTCCTTATAGGATGATACATATGGAGATTTTAGAGATTAATAATTAGTTAGAGGATCTTGAAACTAATGGTTTTATATGCCCTAACACTTCCCCTTGCAGTTCACTGGTCCTTTTACATAGAAAGAAGAAGGTACCCTCATGATTCTCATGGATTACTCTCGACTGACAATTTCATGATAAGTAATTGGTATCTATTTCCTATAATAGAAGACGACTCTAATCAACTCCTTAGAGTGAGACTATTTTCAAAGATAGATTTTAGATTGTGCTATCATCAGGTGTGTTTCAGGTTATTAGAAATACCTCACACAACTTTTAGTAGTAGGTATTGTATATATTACTAATGGGTCTTTCCATTCAGTCTTATGAATTCACCTACAATTTTTTCCCTCTAATGAATTGTGTATTTCACCCGTTTGTGGATTCATTCAGGGTAGTATTTTTTGATGATATATTATTGTATTATCTCTCTAGACACAACCTTGAAAACCATATTGAGATCATACTAAATTCATTAATAGAGCATCAAAAATATTCTAATCTCAGTAAATTCTACTTTTGGATCGAAAATTTTCCATTTTATGGGTCACATTATCATGGAGTCATGTGTTTCTATAGATGCAAAGAAAGGTTGCACTATAGTTTCTTGGTATAATTCCAATAACATCATTGACATCATTAGTTTCTTGGGACATGATGAATATTAAGTATGATTCAAACAAGATTTCTCATTCCATGAAGTGTCGTTATAGGATTGACAAGGAATGGATTGAAATTCCTATGGTCAAAATCTTGTGAATTATCCTTTCAAGAGTTTAAGAGAAGATTGACTTCAACGCAGATACAAATTCTTCAAGATCCAATAAGGGGATGTTCTATATACTGTTAGGTGTTAGGTATTAGTTTGGGAGTTTCCCTGATGTGGGACGAGCAATTCATTATGTATATGTCTCGTTAGTTGAGGACTCATGTGTAATGCCCTTCCCCCAGTTATCAAGAGTCGGTGCATTATTAAATAACATTGGCACAATCACTAGAAAATCATGTCCCAAAAGACCAATCAGTTTAGTATTTTTGGAAACATGATTCATACATAAGTTCACCTTTACAACTTGAGAAAGAAATACAACATTAATTTATTCCATTAGAAACATACTAGCCTCCTAGATTATGACTACAAGTAACTCCTAAATAACTTCTTCATATCCTGGGAAAATGAATCATAAGAAAGCGGTGGGATCAAATGCTCAGTAAGGGTAAGTAATATAGTGGAAGATAACATAAACATTAAGCAGGGTGAATAATTGAAAACACGTGGATTTATAATTAATAAACATGAACACATTATGGAAGGAATATGTGTTGAGTAATTAATTCCACAATAAAAAATAGTCATTGGTATTCTACTAGTCGAATAACCACATGAACCATTAATACTATTTTCATAATGAGGGAATGTATAATGCCAGGCATTCTGAAACATTTTGTCAAGGCCTCGACCAAGACATCTAAAATTGATTAAGGCCTCGGCCAAAACTATATATCAAAATGGGAAAGGCCTCGGTCAATTCCACATCTAGTTGTCTCATGAGACCTACCAATGCATCAAGGAGCTATAGCGGGCTCCACCCGTCACTTAATGAGTCTAATACATTACAGATATGAAAAGTTGGAAATATAACATAAACATTCTTATTAAAACTAGCATAAGAAATGTCAATAATTTAACCATAACCCATGAATGGAATTAAAATAACACATCCACATTAAAACATATCACAAAACCTTCAATTCAATATGGAAGATTTGTATCATAATGAATCGAATTCAAACCAGTATAAAATCTATCAAAGGATGTTGACATAGATGAAATCAATACTATTTGAGAGAAATATCTCTTTCTTTTTTTGGAATCATTTAATGATACATAATTATAAAGAAAATTTTTATTTTTAAAATATTCTTATATGATTTTGAGGGATTATTTTATGATTTTATAATGGCTGAGATTAACCTCACTCACCGTAAAAGTTAAAAAAGACATTCTAACCTTAATTTTGTCGAAAAGGTCGTAAAGTACCTTGTTTGGAAAATGACTGAAAGATTCCTTTAAAAAAATATTAGTTCAAATAAGGGTATAAATGACATTAATAAATTGTCTATTAAATAGTAAAAATGTTTTGAAATACATTTTTAAGAAACCTGGGTGTGGATGATAAAGAGGTCCCATTAGATACTTATGTAAAAACAACCTCGGATAATAAAGAGATTGTGAAATTAACCCTTACTTTGTACTTTTATTTGGTCGAGGGTAGGTTAAACTTCTGTATAATGGTGAAGAAAAATTTATAAAATTATAAAAGAACCATATATATTAATATGATGTCATATATGATCTTCTAATATTGCTCTGTTAATAATATTTTAGTATTATCGTCATTTTGGCTGTTAACTGATTCATTTTCCTTTATATGATTTGTCAGATAAGTAATGATTTTTATGGATAGGATGTATCTTATTCATATTTATAATGATATTAAGTCTTTGAACAATATTTTTAATCATCAAATAAAAATAATTCTTGAATGGATACGATGTGGAATGAATCTCATCGCGTTCGTGGAGACGGTAATCCATACATACGCATGAGCAACAATATCATTCTTTTGATATTAAAACCATATATAATTTGATGGTATATCATATATATAGAATCATTATCATATTATATTCATTATTTAGATCATTTATACTCATTATTATACCCATCCAAATAATGAAGTGTTTGAATAACAAACTACACCACGACGTGGAGACGGTAATCCGTACGTACACACGTATGGTGAATTTGTCATTTAGAGGATGGATAGAATAATGAATATTATTGTAAATTTTTTTATAATAACATCACATTATATATAAGATACTATAGTTATTATTTTAGAATGGAAGAAAAAAAGAAAGAGGAAGTGGAAGAAGAAAACAACTTGAAAGAGGTGATGAAATATTTACCTCTTCTTCAGGTTCTTCCTTTTGATTTGATCAAAAGGGATCCAGAGGATGGATTTTGTTGGATCAAATATGTAGATATGTATGTCTATTAGATGGAACAATACAAGAGGGGGGTGAATTGTAGGTTTAAAAAACCGTTATGTTTTAGCACTTAAGAGGTTAGTTTAAAGGGTCTTAAACTAATAAAAATACAAACACCCACAATTGTATTGAATATAAAAGGTATGATGTAAGTTAAACAATTGTATTCTAGATGAACACAATAATCAGAGTAATACTAAGATGAATGATTCTACCTTAAATCATATAGAATCAATCAATACAAAATGTAATAGAATGATTGTAATTGAAACAATTACAATTGAATATGTAAAGAATAAAGGAAACAATACAAATTCATTTCTAATACAAGTAACAGTGGAAATGTAAAAGTATTAAAATTATTTTGACCCAAAGAGAAGGGCTATCCTTTCACCTAGGATAAAAGGTCTGTCTCACCAACACGTTTGTGAGCCCTCGATACGATGATCGGCACGTCTGTCTACCTATCCTCAGCAGCCCTCGATACGATGATCGGCACGTCTGTCTGCCTATCCTCGGCAGCCCTCGATACGATGATCGGACTGTCTGTCTGCCTATCCCCAACAACCATCGATTTTGTAGGTAATCGGCACCTCTGTCTTTCAATTGCTTGAAATCCCTCGATACGATGATCGGCACGTCTGTCTGCCTATCCCCGGCAGCCCTCGATATTAAAGGTAATCGGCACCTCTGTCTTTCAATCACTTGAAAGCACTCGATATGATAATCGGACGCACAAGGCAGATGAGAGAAGTCACAGTGTCTCTCTCTAGAATCTTGGTAGTTCACGAAGTCTCTTCCTTCAATTCTTCATTTATCGTTTTTCTCTCAGCTTCAAATGAACTCCTATTTATAGGCCTCGGGTTCCAACGGTCATATTGCCTCCAACGGTCATATTGAAACAGAAAGCACAACATCGTTTTGATTAGTTTGTAACTAACTCAACGACATCGTTTTGTTAGGACATAAGATATATAGAAATGAAAAACATGAGTACGATTTATATACAATAATGGTTTTTGACAAAGTACTGTAACAAGAATGTAATAAAAGTTATGAGTAATAGAGTCAATACAATTTACATAGTACGATCAGCATTGTACAATTGGAATGGTAAGTACGATCAGTATTGTACGATACGATATGGTCAGTATGATTAGAATGATCAGTACGATCAGTATGATCAGTACGATCAGCATGATCAGTACGATCAGCATGACTAGTACGATCAGCATGACCAGTATGATTAGTATGACCAGTATGATCAGTTCGATTAGTATCGTACGATATGATATGGTCAGTACGATCATAATTGTACGATACGATAATCATGATAGAAGAAAATTGTAATTCCCAGAATATGATAGAATACATTTGTGATTTCCAAAACAAGATATAGAAGTCAAAAGAGGACTTTTGACTCAACAATCTCCCCCTTTTTGGAAAGCACAACACACAAAGTAAATGTAATAAGAAATACTTATCTCCCCCTGAGTTATTGGAAACTCTTCTGAATAAGAAATTGAATACAACTAACTCTCTCTTAGGTATGGACTTTCCTAAGGATTGTATTCGTAGATTTTCCTTAAGAGTGTTGTAAAGCATTCTCCCCCTTTATAAAATATTCTCCCCCTTTGTAATCATTCTCCCCCTTTGTGATTTAAAAAAAAAGAAAGGAGTAATCATGAAATGTCTGAAGGAGTTAGTACAGCAATACAAGAAAATAGAAAAAAACATGAAAAACCAATCATTATGATAAAAAACATTTCCAAACTTGAAAACAAATAGAGATCACTTGTTTTCTCTTCCTTTCTTCTTTTTGATTAACTCATGAAGAACTGCCTTCATCTTTTTAATCTTCTTCTTCTCTTCAGAAATTGATTCACCCTGAGTTTTGAGAAGCTCTTGTTGGTCCGCAAAGATCTGATCTTGATTTCTGATAGTCTCTTCCTAGACTCTGATTACTTCTTCAAGTGTATCAATTTTGTTTTGAAAATTATTGTTATCTTTGGATAACACAGAATTTTGATTCTTCAACACGGCCATTTCATCCTGGAAAGATGAAACCTTCGAGAATTTAGATTGGAAATCATTCATTATCTCTTGAAAATCGTTTAATGAAGGAACATCGGCTCGTTGAGAAGACAAAAGATTCAACCTTTCAACCGTTTCTTTGTCAAGATTATTGAAAGCAACTGCAAGCTCATTTGACAATCTTCTTATATCTTCAATTGCTATCTAATGATCATTGATAGAGCTTTCTGTTTTGTACGACCACTTGGTCATCTTATTGCAGGCCTTTTTATGAGCAACCGATCTTTCTGAAAGAACTTTCAAATCAGCTTCAACTGGTAAAACATTCTTTCTCAATTGTTTTACTAATACAAACTTCTTCTTTTGATTATCAGTAATAAAATCAATCTTCCCTTCCAGCCTCGTTAAATAAGGAATGGTCTTCTCAACCCTTCTCAAAACATGAACAATGTAATCACTCTTCTTGAGAGAGATTGTATGTTATGAATCAGTATCTTCATCATACGATGCTAGTTCATACGATCTACTTGAGTCAACAACTGGCTGTTTTCCTTTTTCTTTTTCTTTCTTCTTTCATTCTTTTTCCACTCTGTCACTAATGACAACAACTTTATCAGTGTGAGAGGATTGAGCACCTTTTTTTCTTGAGATGACATTCTGTCCGGAGATTGTGCTTGATCGGCATGAGGAATTTGTAGAACACCTTCACTCAGCTTTTGAACCGATTCCTCCTTACCCTTCTTTGAACTCTGAAGGAATTCTAAAAGAAAATATCCTTCTTCTTCCACTTCTTCTATCTCTTCCATCACTTGTTTTTGTTTTCCTTTCTCATGGAGACTCTGTACGATGGGCTCTTGATGAACTTCTTCCGTTAGTTGAGCACTACCATCATCAACCATTTTCAAAACTTTAGAGATATCAAAATCACGAGCCTTTCTTTTCAACACAGTTTTCTTTTTCTTCTCAGCCTTAAGAGTTTCTTCTACCCTTATTCTTTCTGCAAAAGCCTCAGTAGGGTCAAGACCGAACATCAGATCACCTTCCTTTCTATGTTTCTTATCCTTTCTCCATTTGGCTACAACTTCCTAACTGTACCTCAGCTTCTTCGTGGGATTTGAACTGGTTTGCGGATCAGACTTTTGGGTTACACTAGTAGATTGAATGTCTTTGGCTGGCATACGTGCCGATTGATTCTGAGCCAATTCAGCTTCTACATCTTTGACAAAAAGTTTTGAATTCTGATCAAAAAAAACATTCAACTTCTTCATAGTACATTTACTAATCCAAGAGGGCTTCAAATCTATGCGGTTCCTTTCAAATGAATGTTACAAAACTTCATACTTTCGAGAATGAACTTCGTAAGGATGGATGGATACATAATCATTTGGGACTTAATCCCTCCTGTCTTGACATTTTTATGGATTCAAAAACGGACCCCATGAGATTCACTTTTGTCATATTTACAAGATATTCAAGCATAAAAATATCAGAAACATTCAGAGTTTCTCTATCCCCTTTTCTTGGAATAAGAAAACCTTGCATCTATAAAGTCACAAAAAGATTGTCCGGAGAAAGATGAGACACTTTTCTCTTTTCTTCATTAATAACAAATAAAGTCTTTTCATCACTTTCTCTGTTAAACGTACCAACTTCCTCTGATAGTTTGTGAGATGGACAGAAAGAATCCCCTTCTACAGAAACATTCAGAAAATGTGCCGCTTGTTTCACAGACATGGATAGCTTTCTATCGTACACAGGCAAATTGATAGTCATGTCTTTGTCGAAAGATACAGTTTTATAAAACTGAAAAACTTCATAAAAAAGAACCGGATCTTGAGAAACAGGTCTTTCAACACACATATGCTCCCATCCCTGAAAGAGAATGATTCATCTGATTGTGGAATCATACGAATCAAAGAAGTGTCGAGAAACTAACCTTTCTCTGTTAAAGATTTTCTCTGTAAGAGTCTTTGAAGACATTTTTGCGGGAGTGTAAGAAGAGGATTGAGACATAAATATGATGCCGATGAATGATCGTACGATGATTTAAAATCGGTGAAGAAGGGATTCGCCTCAAATCCTGAAAAACCAATGTGGGTTTGGGGAGGGGGGGCTATTTATAGGCGAAAAAGGAGTGACCATTGATCTTATATGGTCGAAAATGGGGTGACCGTTGATCTTCTACGGTCAAGATTAGAGAAAACCATATCAATGGTTAGGATTAATACGAAGGAAAAAAATAAAAAGAAAAAAATAAAAAGAATACCTGCCGGAGATCATAAGGTGATTGTTGGTTTTAGTAGACCAAAAGAAAACACAATCATACGAAATAAAATACAATAGGAGTATCAAATGACATGATGATGGAAAACAATCTCGTTACCATGAACTGACAAGCCGATGGAAAACAAATTTAATACTATCATCGGTCAATACAATAGAAAAGAAAATCATTTCCATCATCGGTCGATACGATGGAAAAGAAATTCAATACCATCATCAGTCGATATGATGGAAAAGAAAATCAATACCATCATCAGTCGATACGATGGAAAAGAAAATGATTACCATCATCGGTCGATATGATGGAAAACAAACTCATTACCATCATTGGTCGATACGATGGAAAACAAACTCATTACCATCATCGGTCGATTCAATACCATGATTGATTGATACGATAAACAGAAAACTAAGATTGTCAATACGATAAACAGAAAACTAAAATAGTTAATATGATAAACAGAAAACTAAAATTGTCAATACGATAAACAGAAAACTAAAATTGTCAATTCGATAAACAGAAAACTAAAATTGTCAATACGATATACAGATAACACATAGCAAGGGAAAAATGAAAATCATAAGATAAAATGAAATAAAGTGAGAAACATAGATGGAAATGTCCTCCCCCTTTCTATGAGGAGTTTTTTAATGTAAGGAGAAATGTAAAACATGAAGTAGATATGAATGATTATTTTAATGTAATCATTTCTAGCTTCTGTTTTATAAATTCAAATCTATCGGAAGGTAAAGGTTTTGTAAAAATATCAGCAATTTGTTCTTGCGTTCCGATAAATTGTAAAATAATATCTCCTTTGTGTGTGTGATCTCTAAGAAAGTGATGCCTAACATCTATGTGTTTTGCATGAGAGTGATGTGCTGGGTTCTTACTAAGAGCTATGTCACTAGTATTATAACACAGAATTTGAGTTTTGGAAAAACTCAATCCATAGTCAGTGAGTGTGTGTTTCATCCACAAGACTTCAGCACAACAACTTCCAGCTACTACATATTCAGCTTCAGCAGTGGATATTGCTACTGAGTGTTGTTTCTTGCAAGACCAAGAAACCAAACAATCTCCTAAGAAATGACATGTTCCAGATGTACTTTTTCTATCCATTCTACAACCACCAACGTCATCATCTGAATAACTTTTTAAAACAAAATCATTCCCAGAAGAGTAAAATAGACCTAAATCCATAGTGCCTTTTAAATATCGAAAGATTCTCTTTACGGCTTTTAAATGAGACTCTTTTGGATTAGATAGATATCTTGCACATAAGCATACGGAAAACATTAAGTCTGGTCAACTAGCTGTCAAGTATAACAAACTTCCTATCATACCTCTAAAGATTGTTTGATCTACTCGTTTCCCAGTTTCACCAAGATCAAGTGTATTTGAGGTACCAATTGGAGTGCTAATACTTTTAGTCTTGTCATAACCATACTTTTTATGTAAATCCTTAATATACTTATATTGGGATATATATGTTCCTTTTGGTTTTTGAGAAATTTGAAAACCTAAAAAGAATGTTAACTCACCCATCATACTCATTTCAAAATCAGATTTCATTAAATTTTCAAAAGAATCAGTTAAGGATTTCTGAGTTGATCTAAATATGATGTCATCAACATAGATTTGAACAATCAAAACATTTTTGTTTTCCATTTTTATAAAAAGGGTTAGATCTGCTGTACCTTTTGAATAATTTTTTTGTAAAGGAAATCATGTAAGTCTACATACCATGCTTTAGGGGCTTGTTTAAGACCATATAAATCCTTGGTAAGTTTAAAAACATGATCAGGATGTTTTGGGTCTTAAAAACCAGGAGGTTGTTCGACAAAAACTTCTTCTTGAACAAAACCATTTAGAAAAGCACATTTTACATCCATTTGAAATAGTTTGAAATTGAAAAAAGTTACAAACGCTAATAGAATACGAATAGATTCAAGTCTAGCTACAGGAGAATATGTTTCTTCATGGTCTATTCCCTCTTGTTGATTATAGATTTTAGCATCAAGTATTTCTTCATTTCGTACAATGATTCCATTTTCATCACACTTGTTTCTGAAAACCCATTTTACACCAATTACAGGTGTTTCTTTAGGTCTATCAACTAAAGTCCAGACTTGATTCCTTTCAAATTCGTTTAGCTCATATTGAATTGCTTTGATCCAATCATCATTACCTAAGGCCTCATTTGGACTTTTAGGTTCAAATTGGGAAAGAAAAGAAAGATGTCCTATTTCATTTCTTAAGTAATTTATGGTCCTTACAGGTTGATTTATGTCACCAATGATATTATCACTGGGATGATTCCTAAGAAACAATTGATTTGGGTTTTGTAAAACCTGTTCATCAATATATGGTAGAAAATCTTCTGCGGTAAATGTTTCAGGAATACTTTCTTGAACATTTTCCTTATCAGAATGATCTTCTAGTAATGGTTGATAAACATTTTTAGAAAACACATCCGAGGATGTAGGATTGGGTTGGTTGAAAACAAAAGGATTAGTTTCATCAAATTTTACATGTACTGTTTCTTCAACAGTACAAGTGTTTTTCTTGAAAACTCTATAAGCCTTTGAAGTTATAGAATAGCCTAGAAAGATTCCTTCATCGGATTTTGGTGCAAATTTGTGTAGATTATCTTTTGTATTCAGAATGAATACTTTGCATCCAAAAAACTTGGAAGTTTGAGACTTTTGGTTTTCGGCCAGTCCATAACTCATAAAGGGTTTTGTTAAGAAATGGTCTAGTTAAAACACGATTTATAGTATAACAGGAAGTACTAACAGCTTCAGCCCAAAAGTGCTTAGCAATTGAGTATTCACTCAACATGGTTCGAGTCATTTCTTGAAGAGTACGGTTTCTTCTTTCGACAACACCATTTTGCTGAGGAGTTCTTGGAGCTGAGAAATTGTGAGTAATACCTTTCTTACTACAAATAGTTTCAAAATCTGAATTTTGAAATTCACCACCATGATCACTATGAATAGTTATCAATGGTAGGTTTTTCTCATTTTTAACTTGGGCTCTAAAAGTTTTGAAATAGGAAAACGCTTCAGATTTCCTTGTGAGAAAGTAAACCCATGTAAATCTAGTAAAGTCATCAACTAAAACAAATACATAGTATTTGCCTCCAATGCTTCCAGATTGTGAAGGACCCAAAAGATCCATATGCACTAGCTGTAATGCATTAGAAGTTGAAACTTCATTAATTGATTTAAAGCTAGTTTTATGTTGCTTGCCATATTGACAAGGATCACAGACTTTTGAAGAATCATATCTAAGATCTGGTAGCCCCTTTACAAGTCTTCTCTTTGAGATTTTACTATGGTTTCTCAGATTACAGTGTCCTAGTCTCCTATGCCATAGCCATGATTTTTCTTCTATTGCACTTAAGCAAGGTATGTTTTGGCTCCTAAGGTCTTCTAGGTTAATAGTGTAAACATTCTCTTGCCTATGAGTAGATAGAATGAACTCATCCTTGGAATTGTGTACTAGACACATATCATTTCTAAAATTCACAAGGTAACCTTCATCACATAATAGACTTATGCTGATGATATTGTGCCTAAGACCTTTAACAAACAAAACATTTGAGATAATAACTTTTCCAAGAAAAACAATATTACCTATACCAGCAATCTTTCCTTGAGCATTATCTCTGAAGGTAACTTTTCCACCTTTTGTTTTGATAACCTTTTCAAATAGATCTTTGTTTCCAGCCATATGTCGAGAACAACCACTATCCATGTACCAAGTATTCTTGTTGGTACACTTCTCATTTTCCTGAAAAAAAACAATTAGATTTTCCGAATCCAAACTTTTTTGGATCCAGAAAGGTTAGATAAAAGAATTTTAGGAATCCACATTTGTTTTGAAAAATGAGATTTATGAAACCCTAAAGATTGAGTTTTGTTAAGAGAACAATCTCTTCTCTAGTGTCCACCACATTGACACTTAGAACAGAAAATGGATTTTTGAGGAACAAAATAGTTATTGCTAAAAACAGGTTTGGAATAAGTATAACCAAGACCAGAACGATTTCTTAAAGGTCTAATTTGACAATAAATCATGTCAAAGTTTTCTTTTCCATGAGTAAAGTCTGACAAAAATTTCTTCAGGGATAAAATCGCTGACTTTAGTATTAAAACCAAATTCTTATTTTCCAAAACATTTGAACTTAAACTAGAGTTAGGCTCTAAAATACTTTTCTTTGAAATTACAGTTTCAATATCCTTAGAAAGTTTATCCTTTTCAGATGTAACATTCTCAAGGGTTTTTAAAATACTTTCAAAATCTGAGGTTTTCACATCAAGGTCTTTAGAAAGATCTGATACTTCTTTAGTCAAGATTGAAATTCTAGAATTTTCTTTCTCGAGTTTCTTTTTGAGCTTTGAATTTTCATTTTCGAGTAATTTAGCAAATCTAGAAACTTCTTCAAAAGAAGGTAATGTATCATCCTCTGATGATGATGATTCATCATTTGAGGATTCATAATATCTATTATCAGTATAATTTGCATTTAAGGAAACATTTGTAATAGCTTCAGCGTTATGTACCTTATCCATGAGACAATGATATTCAATTGGTAATCTGGCTAAAAGTCTGATATTCCTCTGTCCTGATATCTCATATTCTGAATAATCATCTGAAGAATCACTATCACTTGCACTCCAAGTATCATTTTCCTTTAAGACATTCTTTGTCCTCGACTCGTAATACTTTTTCTTGTTTCTTTCAGAGTTTTTATCCTTTCTGTCTTTCCTTTTCAGTAAAGGACAATCAAGCCTTATATGTCCTACTTTCTTACATTCATAACATGTTACCTCTGAATCTTTCTTATCCTTCATATCTTTCTTTTTGAATCTGTATTGAAAATATTTCTTTCCCACAATCTTTTTCATCCTTCGAGCAAGATTAGCTAATTCATTTTCCAAAAGATTACAATCACTTGAATCAGATAAAACTTTCTTGGATTTGGATCTTGTAAGCCTTTCAGGTGTTTTAGCTTTAGATTCAAAAGATACACTTCCATTCCCATTCTTTTTCTTGTTAAAATCAGCATCTCTCTTCATTCTTGTCTCATGCTGTAGAAGAGTTCCAAAAAGTTCATCAAGAGTAATCTGGGAAACTTTTCTATTCTTATCAGTAACTATCCTCTTTGACTCCCATTCATTTGGCATTATATCTATAATTTTATCAACAAGAGCTTCATCATCAAGACCTTTTTCTCCCATAGATTGTAAGCTATTGACTATTGTCATAAACCATTGTTTCACTTTACATACTGTCTCTCCATAAGGAAAAACAAATCCATGATACTCTGCTCGAAGCATTGCTCTCCTTGTTTCTATAACCTTGGATGTACCAAAATGAGTGACTTCTAATTTCATCCAAATACAATTGGATGCTTCACATGAAGATATCTGACTATATATATTCTTGGTCAAAGAGCATAATAAAGTATTGCGTACCTTGTAATTCAGTTGATATTCTTGCTTCCCCTGGTTAGTGAAAGTACTGACTTCTTTGTCAGGAATTTTGTAACCTCTAGTAAGCATTATAAAGTTGTCTACACCAGTATTAATAACGAAAGTCTTCATATGATCTCTCCAATACTCATAGTCATTCCCATCAATGATTGGTGGTCTTGAAGGATTCAGATTGTATATTGATCCAATGTTCATTCCTGTCATCTAATACAACAAAAACTATTCCACTCCACACGTTAGTGTAGTAAGTATTTAAAAATATAAAACAAGTAATACAAATCAATGGAAAACCTGCTCTGATACCAATTGTTGGATCGAATATGTAGATATGTATGTCTATTAGATGGAACAATACAAGAGGGGGGTGAATTGTAGGTTTAAAAAACCTTTATGTTTTAGAACATAAGAGATTAGTTTAAAAGGTCTTAAACTAATAAAAATACAAACACCCACAATTGTATTGAATATAAAAGGTATGATGTAAGTAAAACAATGGTATTCAATATGAACACAATAATCAGAGTAATACAAAGATGAATGATTATACCTTAAAGCGTATAGAATCAATCAATACAAAAAGTAATAGAATGATTGTAATAGAAACAATTACAATTGAATATGTAAAGAATAAAGGAAACAATAAAAATTCTTTTCTAATACAAGTAACAACGGAAATGTAAAAGTATTGCAATTCTTTTGACCCAAAGAGAAGGGATATCCTTTCACCTAGGATAAAAGGTTTGTCTCACCAACACCTTGGTGAGCCCTCGATACGATGATCGGCACTTATGTCTGCCTATCCTTGGCAGCCCTCGATACGATGATCGGCACGTCTGTCTACCTATCCTCGGCAGCCCTCGATATGATGATCAGACTGTCGGTCTGCCTATCCCCGGCAGCCCTCGATTTTGTAGGTAATCGACACCTCTGTCTTTCAATTTCTTGAAAGCCCACGATACGATGATCGACACGTCTATCTGCCTATCCCCGACAACCCTCGATATTAAAGGTAATCGGCACCTCTGTCTTTCAATCACTTGAAAGCCCTCGATATGATAATCGGGTGCACAAGGCATATGAGAGAAGTCACAGTGTCTCTCTCTAGAATCTTAGTTGTTCACGAAGTCTCTTCATTCAATTCTTCATTTATTGTTTTTCTCTCAGCTTCAAATGACCTCCTATTTATAGGCCTCGGGTTCCAACAGTCATATTACCTCCAACAATCATATTGAAACAGAAAGCACGACATCGTTTTGATTAGTTTGTAACTAACTCAACGACATCGTTTTGTTAGGACATAAGATATATAGAAATGAAAAACATGAGTACGATTTATATACAATAAGGTTTTTTGACTAAGTATTGTAACAAGAATGTAATAAAAGTTATGAGTAATAGAGTCAATACAATTTACATAGTACGATCAGCATTGTACGATTGGCATGGTAAGTACGATCAGTATTGTACGATACGATATGGTCAGTATGATTAGCATGATCAGTACGATCAGCATGATCAGTACGATCAACATGACTAGTACGATCAGCATGACTAGTATGATCAGTATGACCAGTATGATCAGTTCTATTAGTATCGTACGATACGATATGGTCAGTACGATCATCATTGTACGATACGATAAACCTGATAGAAGACAATTGAAATTCCCAGAATATGATAGAATACATTTGTGATTTCCAAAACAAGATATATAAGTCAAAAGAGGACTTTTGACTCAACATATTTATGAATAAAGTAAGGCCTCTAGGATGAAGGAAGGATAGTTTAGAGGATATTTGGGGAGGGGTTGGACATGAAAAATGGATTTGAGGTGTGAATTTAAGAGAAGGGGAAGTTCCATTTTATAAGAGGGGTGGGGGAACCTTAGGAAAAGATTGAAATATTATTTTATATTAAAATCATTTTTGGTTTCTAATGGCTCTAAAATGATTTATTTCGAGTATAAGTTGGGTATGGGTCGAAAACCACTAAACTAATAGGTTTTAGATAGTTTGGGTCACTAGATTAACCTTATCTTTTAGATTTAACTCTTAGTTAATTAGTTCGATATTTACCATGTCTCTTTGTGTTTTTATATTGTATGGTTAATAAACTTACTCTAAACATCCATGAAAACCTCAAGTCGTTCATTAATGACATATATAATATATTTTATGACCTTTGGCCAAACCATATATTTTTAATAATAGAATATCAATTAATAAAACATATTTGTTTTAGAAACTCTTTTATTTCAATTTTGACACTATATGCTATTTTGTTTTTTTAAAATTCATACCATCATTATTACTTTAATAAAACATAATTTTTTCAATCCTAACATTTCATATTAAAATAGAAAATTAGGGTAATTCACAAAAAGTCTAAAATTACATTTATTTGGATATTTATAATACAAATTATTTTAATATTTCATTAATAAAGTAACTACTGCATCATCATTGTGTCATAAATAAATTAAATTATTTAATGTATAGAAATTATAAATAAAACTCCATTATTTAAAAAATATATTTAGATTTATAATGATTATTTACAGTCAAATTTATATTGTGTGTAAACTTATATTAAAAATGTTCTAGATATTAAACTTTGTATTTAACTCTTTTAACTGTTCATTAAATAAAATAATAATAAATGTACTAATCTAATCCAATTGGACCCAAGAGGTTGATATTTTATTGCTAATGTTTTTTTGTTGAATTATTCTTATCCATTATAATTAGGACATGTGTTATGATAATAATAATATCATTTTTACCCTTAATTACCCTATTTACTTTTAATCGTGGTAAATAAAAGTAAAAAGTTATTGTTCACCAAAAATTATTTTCATCTTATTGAACAAAATTTTAATTATTGTATCAACCATGTCTCTCGGAATTTTGAAATTTGATTCACAGAAGAGGAAAAATTAAGTTTTATGCAAATATTCAAATCCTCCTAGGAGGTGGGTAAAAGACGGTAAAAAGTTCAAGAAAATTTTTATGTATCTAATATTATTATAAAATGAATCCAATGAATTACATTGAACTTATATAAATATTATGTATATATTTTGAATTAAAATACATTTTAATACAATAAATATTTATTTAATTAAAACGATGGTTTTAAACAATAACTTAGCGTTTTTGCCTATTCATCTAAAATTGAATGTTTTCAGAAAAATACCAAAAATTCACCCTAAGATAATTTTGATACTCTGAATTCAAAAATGAAATCCTTTTTGAAAGATACAATTTATAAAATTTCACAATGTGGGTATTACTATTCACAACTGCTAGTTTGATTGGTTGTGGTGTGTTTGAAGTCAAAGTTGCGTACAACACGGGCTACTGTATTATACAATGGGAAACATAATGTGGAAGCATGGGGTGTTATATTCTACCCTTCTTAAAATGATTTCATACTCAAAATTTCAAGAATATTACTTCATAAAAGGATTTGAGTGGTTCTTCATCATAAGTTCCTCTTGTTTCCACGTTGCCTCTTCCATCTTATGGTTTCTCCATAGAACATTTACTAGAAAAGTTGTCCGGTTTATCAGAACATGTTTTCTGGTATCAATAATTTTCACTCGATCTTCACAATAAGATAGAATAGGTTTTAGTTAAATTTTCTCATATGTAGTACATGCATTGGGTCAGGCATGTATTTTATCAACAGTGATACATGGAACACATCGGGAACTTTGAAGAGACTTGGCGGAATTTCCAATTGGTAATCTACAGACCCAATTCGTTCTAGAATTTTGAAAGGTCCGATGTACCTGGGACTTAGTTTACCCTTTTTACCGAATAGTAAAATTCCCCTCTATGGAGATACCTTCAAGAAAACATGATCTCCTACCTAAAATTAAAAACCCTTCCTTCATTTATTGGAATATCTCTTCTTCCTACTTTGTGCTGCTTTGATGTGGGTTTGGAAAACCTTCAGCTTCCCCATCATTTCCTCAACAAGTTCTGGGCCTACAAATTTTCTTTCCCCAACATCATCCCAACAAGTTGGTGTGCGGAATATCATACCATATAACGCTTCATATGGTGCCATCTAAATACTTGAATGGAAGCTATTATTATAGGAAAATTATATTAGAGGTAAATATTGATCCCACATACCCAGAAAGTCAAGTGATCAAGATCTCAACATGTCTCCTAAGGTCTGAATAGTTTGTTCTAATTGTCCATTAGTTTGAGGGTGGTAGGCAGTGCTCAAACGAAGTCCAGTATCCAGGGCTTTCTGAAGACTTTTCTAGAATGTTGATGTAAAATGGGGATCACGATCCGAAATAATCAATAGGGGTACACCATGGAGTCTTACAACTTCATTAATATAAAGTCTTTCTAAACGTTCAAGTGGTAAATATTCTCTTATAGCAAGAAAATCTACTGACTTGGTAATATGATCAACAATGACGCATATTACATCATTCCTTCAAGGTGTCATTGGTAGCCCCATGACAAAGTCCATCATAATATTATAACATTTCTACTCAGGTATGGGAAGAGGTCACATGACTCCTCTAGGTTATTTCCTTCCATCTTTCACTTGTTGACAAACCATACATCTTAACACCAAATCAGCAATCTCCCCCTTCATGTTGTCCCACCGAAAATGTTCCTTCAAATCTCTATACATCTTAGTGCTACCAGGGTGTATAGAGAAATTGAAGCTATGAGCATTATCTAACAATTCCCTTTTCAGATCAGGTATATCGGGAATACAAAGTCTCTTCCCAAATTTCAAAATCATGTCTTCATAAATAAAGTCACTCAATATCCCTTCATTCACAGCTTTAATCTTCTTTTGAAACTCCTCATCATCAATTTGATAAATCTTTATCCTTTCTAGTAAAGATGGTTTGGAAACCATTTGAAAAATCATTGATTTTTCACCTTCTATGGTTATTCCCATATCCATCTTTACTATATCCATGTATATAGGATCCTTTTCAAATCTCATCTTGTTCAGAACTCCATGATCCTTTCTATGCAAAGTATATGCAACCTTATTTTCCTTCCTCGGGTGGTAGTGTATAATTCAATAATAATCCATGAGTTTTTCAAGCAATCGACTTTGCCTCATGGTGAGTTCTTTTTATTAGAAAATATACTTCAAACTATTATAATGCATATAAATCTCACATTTTTCACCATATAGATAGTGTTTCCATATCTTTAAAGCAAAGAGTACAGCTGCTAACTCAATATCATGATTAGGATTGTTTTTTTTATGAATATTTTGTTGTAATGATGCATAGTAAATAACTCTATCATTTTGAATAAGGACACAACCAAGTCCTTTCTTTGAGGCATAACTATAAATAACAAACCCATCATTCCCCAATGGTAGAGTCAATATAGGAGCATTGGTTAATCTTCTCTTTAGTTCTTCAAAACATTTTTCACACTCTTTTGTCAGAACAAATTTAACCCCTTTATGTGCGAGCTTGGTTAATTGGTTAGACAATCATAAAAAATTCAATACAAAATGTCGATAATAACCTACTAGACCAATAAAACTGCATACCTTAGTTGTACTTTTCGGTGCGGGCCATTCTTGGATTACCTTTGACATAGATGGGTCAATAGAGATTATTTCCTTAGAGACCATATGGCCAAGAAAAGAAATATTCTGATGCCAAAATTCACACATATTAATCTTCCTGAATATTTCAATTATTATGAGGGTTTTCATAATGGTGCGCAAGGGATTTTCATGTTCTTAGTAGATTTTGGAGTATACAAAGATATCATCAATAAATACCACTACAAATTCTTCAAGATATTCTTCGAAAACATTTTTCATTAGATCCATAAAAATAGAGGGTGCATTAGTCACCCCAAAAGGCATTACTGTAATCTTGTAATGCCCATACCTAGTTCGAAATACTGTTTTTGGAATGTCTTCCTTCTTCACACAAAACTGATGATATCCAGATCGAAGGTCAATCTTTGAAAAATATTGAGCTCCATGATGTTGGTCGAATAAATCATCAATGTGAGGTAGGGGATACTTGTTCTTTATTGTTATAGAATTGATCTCCCTGTAGTCAACGCACAACCTCATAGATATATCTTTCTTCTTAACAAAAAGAACAAGGGCTCCCCATGGAGAAACACTAGGGAGTATAAATCCCTTATTACTCAATTATTTTAGTTTTTTCATTAGTTCCACAAATTCCACAGTGGCCATTCTATAAGGGGTCTTCGATATGGGTCTTGAAACATGAATTTAATCAATGAAAAACTCAATTTATCATTTTGTAGGATGTCCATGTAAGTCCTCAGGAAACACATCAACATGTTCTTGCACAATAGGTACGTCCTCTATTTGAACATTACTTTACTCACCCAAAGTTATTTCATTCTCTTCCTCCCCAATAATTGAATTTATTTGAGCTACTAGGGGTGGATCTAGATAAGAATCAGTTGGTGATATTTTTTCTCTAAAGAGAAGGTACTCCTTATCATCATTGAAAATTGTAACTGCCTTCTTCTTACAAAATCTTTTTGAATCATGGTTCAAAATCCAATACATTATGAGGATTATATCCAATTAAATCATGGGTATAATGATGAGATCAGAAGATAAAGAAAATTTATATGCCCTAATGGGAACTTAATCACAAAACGTTGATGCAATGAAACATCCCTTATGAGTTTTTACTGAAAAATCCCTTGTTAAATCAAATTCAAAATATATAATTCTCTTAGAAAACTAGGAAGATATGAAACAATTTCATGATACAGAATCAAATAATGCATTGGATAAACATGAGGAAACTATTAAATTACCTGCCACGATGTCTTTTGGGGCATCAACCTCCGTAGTAGTGATCGCATTATCTTGACCATGATCCCTTGGTATTTTCTGAGATAAGTTTCCCCGATGCTTAGGATATTCATTTCCATAATGTCCCATCTCCCTGCAATTGTATAATTGAACATTGGTATCATCTATCTTTCCCTTAAAATCACAAGTAAGAATAACTTTCTTCCCACATTTGTAGAAATTTTTTTTCCTTTTAGACAAGAACCAAGGTGCTTCACTATAAAATTATCACAGGGTGGAAATTCAATTCTTCTTTTCTTCCATGTCTCCTTATTTACTTTCCCGCAGTGTTCAGTAGATCACTTCTTCTGTTGCTTTTCTTTAAAGTTGTATGATATACAGAATTCCTTTTCGGTCTTGATATCACATGAGACAATATCTTCTTACGATGAGGAGGACTGTGATATTAATGCTCGATGGAGAAATAGTTTTAACCCATCAAAGAAACAATAAATCATACATCATGGGTTACATATATAATCTGTAGCATGCCTTGATCACCTTGAAAAGTTGGATTCATACTTTCCGACATTCTCATCCTCTATTTTCCTCAGACTCAGAAAATTTCTTTCCATATATACTCAATGGTCACGAAGAAAGTATTTTTCTAATAAAAGTTCATTAAACTCCCTAAATTCCATACTGGACACTTATTAATCTTCCTTTGTGTTTTGAGTCAATGATCACCATTGATCATCATCTCCAGTGAGGCGATAAACTGCCAGGACAACTTTTTCCCTTTCGCTACTCCCCAAAGAATGAAATATTTTCTATAAGGAATTTATCCATTTCAAATCCAAAAACGTATTTTTAATCCCATTGAATGTTGGTGGATGTTGACTCATAAAGCGGTCTAACATTGATTCTCCGCATTGTGGATTAGGGAGCTCCATACAGGTAAGGTTATTTTTCATAACTAGAGTGAGTTATCCCAGTATGGTGATAAGCTAATCAGCACCAGTTTTATCACCAGCTCCACTATAATTATCTTTAGTAGGAGGTAAATGCCTATATAGATTATGTGCATTGATATGGTTTCAATTCATTCCACTAGGCATCATTTCTAAACAATGGAATAAACTAGATTAGTTTATGAAATACATAATTCAATACTTGTAATTCACTTAACAAAAATTGAATAGTTTATAGATATAATCCATAATCATAAAATTGTTATCTTTGAGGAAGTATATACTTAGAAACCCATCATAATGGTTTGTAACGAAAATGAGAATTATCCTAATCATATCCCATAGGAGTGTCGTAACCAAGAGTGCAGTAAAGCCCGTTGTCATGCACTAGTTCCCGTTCGAGTCTAGCTCTAAGCGGTGTTTTCGAGATTTACCCCTAGGTACAACTGTGCCAGAGCCGTCTCTAACTGCTCGTATCCAGACAGGGATGTATTTCCAGTGAGGCAATAAATATAAAAGTGATTAAGGTCACATCTAAAACCATATATCAAAATGGGAAATGCCTCAGCCAATTCCATGTCTAGTCATCTCATTAGACCTGTCGATGCATCAAGGATCTATAGTGGGATCCACCCGTCAAATAATAAGTCCAATACATTCCTCATATAAAAAGGGTTAAATATAACATAAACATTCTTATTAAAACTAGCATACAAAATGTCAATACTTTAACCATAAACCATGAATGGTATAAAAATAACACATCCACAGTAAAAAAATATCCCAAAACCATCAATACAATATGGAATATTTGTGTCATAATTAATCTACATCAAACATGTATAAAATACATCAAAGGATGTTGACATAGATGAAATCAAAACTATTTGACATAAATATCTCTTTATTTTTTTGAAATAATTTAAAGTTACATAATTATAATAGAAAAAATTTATTTTGAAAATATTCTTATAAGATTTTAAGGGATGCTTTGATGATGTTATAACGGCATAGAATAAGCCCACCCTCCATATATGTTAAAAAGACATTCTTACCTTAATTTTGTTGAAATGGTCATAAAGTACCTTCTTTAGAAAACGACCGAAACATTCCTTTCAAAACATATATGTTCAAATAAGGGTATAAATGACTTTAAACCATATTCTAGTAAATATTAAAAATAATTTGAAAATTATTTTTAAGAAACATGGATGAGGATGAAAAAGAGGGCCCAGTAGATACTTATGTAAAAAGAACCTCGTATAATAAAGAGATTGTGAAATTACCACTTAACTTGTACTTTTCCTTGGTCGAGGGTAGGTTAAAATCATGTATAATGGTGAAATAATTGTTATTAGATTATACAAGAACTGTATACATTAATATGTTATCATATATGATCTTATAATATTTCATTGTTAATAATATTTTAGTATTATCGTCCTTTTGGGTGTTAATGGATTCGTTTTACTTTATATGATTTTTTACATAAGTAATGATTGTTATGGATAGGTTGTTTCTTATTCATATCCATAATGATATTATTTCTTTAAAAATTATTTTTAATCATCAAATAAAAATTCGTCTTCAATGGATATGATGGGGAATGAATCTCATCGCATTCGTGGAGACGGTGATCCGTACGTACGCATGAGCGACAATATCATTTTTTTGATATTAAAATCATATATAATTGAATGGTATATCATATATAAAGAATAATTATCATGTTATATTTATTAATTACATCATTTATACTCATTATTATACCCATCGAATTGATGATGTTTTTGAATAACAAACTACACCACGATGTGGAGATGCTAATTCGTACGTACGCACGTATGGTGACTTTTTCATTTATTGGATGGATTGAATAATGAATATGGTTATTCCATTTTTATAATAACATAACAATATATATATTATACTGAATTTATTATTTTATAATGCAAACAACAAATAAAGAGGAAGTAGAAGAAGAAAAGATCTTGAAAGAGGTGATGAAATATTTACCTCTTCTTCGGGTTCTTCCTTTTTATTTGATAAAAATCTATCCTTATGCTGGATTTATGAATAATTTATGGCCTCTAAGATGAAGGGAGGACATTTGGGAGGATATTTGGTTAGGTTTTGTCCGTTTAAAATGGCTTTGATGGTGTTAATTTGAGAGAAGGGGAAGTTCACTTTTATAAGAGGGGTGAGGGGCACCTTAGGAAAAGATTGAAATATTCTTTTATAATAAAATATGTTTCAGTATCTAATGGCTTAAAAATGAATTATTTCTATGATATGGTGGGTATGGGTCAAAAACAACTCAAACAATAGGATTTAGAAAGGTTTGGTTCACTATATTAACCTTAGATTTTTGTTTCAACTCTTAGTTAATTAGTTTGACATTTACCATGTCTCTTTGTATTTTTATATTATATGGTTAATAAACATACTATAAGCTTACTAGAAAACATCGAGTGGTTCATTAATTACATATATAATGTTATTTAATACCTTTGGACTAACCATAGATTTTTAGGTGTAGAATATCTATTAATAATATAATATTTGTTTTAAAAACTCTTTTACGTCAATGTTTACACTATTTTCTATTTGTTTTTTTATATTCATAACAGCATTATTACTTTGAAGAAAATTCATTTGATCAAACCTAACATGTCTTAATAACCTATAAAATTAGTTGAATTCATAAAAAGTTTCAAATTACATTTATTCGGATATTTATAATATCAATTATTTGAATATTTTTTTAATTAGGTAATTAATGCATCATCATTGCGTCAAAAATAAATTAAATTATATAATCTCTAAAAATTATAAATAAAATAACATTATGTAGGAAATAATTTTATCTTTATAATTAATATTTATAGTCAAATTTATATTGTGTTTAACCCTATATTAAAAATTGTTTAGTTATTAAACTTTGAATTTAACTCTTTTAACTCTTCTTTAAATAAAATAATAATAAATTTCATAATCTAATCCAAGTGGACCAAAGTGGTTCATATTTTACTCCTAAGGTTGTTTTTGGTCTAATTATACTTATCTAATAGATTTAAAAAATGTGTTATGGTAATAATAATATCATTTTTACCCTTAATTACCCTATATATTTTTAACCATGGTAAATAAAAGTAAAAAGTTACTATTCACCAAAAATTATTTTCATCTTATTGAACCACATTTTACTTACTGATATCAACTGTTCCTCTCAGATTTTTGATGTTCAATTCACAAAAGCAGTAAAATTATGTGTTATGCAAATTTTCAAATGCTCCTAGGAGGTGGGTAAAAGACTGTAAATGTTTCAAATTTTTTTATATATCTAAACATATTATAAAATGAATCCAATTAATTAAATTGAACTTATATAGGTATTATGTATATATTTTTACCTCAAATAAATTTAAATAAAATAAATAATTATTGAAATAAAAATTCGATTTTAAACAATTACTCGGTGTTTTTCACTATTCAGAAAAAATTGAAGGTTTTCAGAAAATACCAAAAATTCACGGTAAGATAATTTAGATATTTCAAATCCAAAAATGAAGTCCATTTTCAAATATAATATTAATAAAATTTCAAAAATTTGGTATTACTATTCATAACGGCAAGTTTGATTAGTTGTGGTGTGTTTGAAGTCGAAGTTGGGTACAACACAAGCTACTGTATTATTCAAAGGGAAATGTACTATGGAATCATGGGGTGTTACATCATTATATGAAGTAGCCAATTAACTACATTGATCTAGTTGTAGTTTTTCATACTCTATACTGTTGTAGATACTATCCAATTGGGGTGAATGTTGTGGTGTCCAATGATCAAGAAAGACTCAAGTACATATTATGTGTTTAGTTATTTGATTTCAACCTTTCCTACATTCTTGGAAAAGGAAATGTAGTGTCCAATGATTTGATCCCGAACACTCAAGTACAGTACGTTCTAAAGGCAAGTGGAAAATGGAAGCTCATGGCCTTGTTTTCAGAGATTAATGTTGAGTTTTAGGAGATCCATGGTTAGATAATCCTCATAGCCTTAACAGTGACCTCTACCCTTCTATAATGGGTAAGGATGAGGAAAATATCTGATCTCAAGGGTCATTTCCTAAGGGAAGTCATATTATATGGTAGTGAATGATCTAGTTGGACAATGGATATAGATGGTACTCTACTATTATAGGTGTGTGTATGGTTTCTACCATACATCATAGAGGATATGATGTTAGAATTTCATGCCTCATCATGGGAAGTACATTTTGGTGTCACCAAGATGTATTGGTACTTATGGAACTAGTGTTGGTGGACTGGTATGAGATGGGAGATTTCTACATTCATCACACGGTGTTCCGCCTATTGGCAAGTGAAGTGGGAAAATTAGGGAGAAGTGGGTACTTTGCATCCCTCTTCCATTCTCTAGTTGAAATGAGATGATTTTTTATGGACTTCATTATTGGTTTACCTAGATTACCATGTAGAAATCATATAGTGTGGGTTTCCATTGATTATTTTATGAAGGTCACACACTTTATACCTATTCAAGATAACTTCTTAGTAGATGATATAGGTCGTATATATGTTTGGGAGGACATAAGTATTCATGGAGCTCCTACTTATATCATCTCTAACATAGTTTCTCTCTTTTTTTCATGGGACTGGTAGGGGTTGCATAAGGCCTTGGGTTCACAGGTTCTTCTGTGTATGACCTATCACCCATAAACTTATGGAAACATTTTGTGTTTGATTCAGGTGATAGAGGACATGATCTATGAATGCATCTTGAATTTGGGGGTTTATAGGAAAAACACATTCCCCTTGTGTAGTAAGCTTATAATAATAGATTTAAGGCTACCATCGAGATGGATACTTATGAAGCCTTATATGTTAGGCCTTTTCATTCACCTTTGTGTTTCATAGAGGTAGGGGATGTAGCTATGCTTAGACCACATTGAATTCAGGATACTATAGAGTATGTCTGGTTGATTAGAAAGATCATGATGAAATCTCAGTCCTGACAGTAGTCGTATGTTGATCGATGTCGGAGACCTCTTGATTTTAAGGTCGATGACTAGGTTTTCTTTTGAGCCTCACCTGGGATAGGCCATATACATATTCGGAGGTCAGTTAAGCTCTCACTTAGGTTCTTTGGACCCTTATAGTTTGTGAAAGCAATTGTACCCATGTCATAACAGATAGAACGTCCTTAGAGTTATTGGTCTACGGATGATGTATCTCATGTATCTCAACATCACCAATATTATCCAGACCCATATCATTTATTTCATCCAGATTATGTTGAATTGGATGTATACACTTCTTCTATGAATTATCATATTAATATTATTTATTAGAGAATAAATACACTCTGAGGCTAGTCAGTTCCTTTGGTATAATTGATATAGATGCCTTCCCTAGTACAATAGGTAACATGGGAATATGAAGTTGATATACAAGCTCAGTGGATAGAAATATTTATTGATGATACCTATTTACCCTTAGAAGGCCAACTCAGTTATGAGTTTCTTTAAGGATGAGAGGTTTTAATGACCTGTATTTTCATGAATGTATGAATTGTTTGTTTTTTGTTTAAATTTATTTAAATATTCTTTAATAATTTTCCAAATGGAGTCACGAAGGCCACAAGGGTTTCTGGGGATTCTTGATTCCTACAACCACTAAAATTTGGAATGTAAACTCATCTATAGGGTTATTAGAATCTATTTATCCCCATTGTCAAGGCCTCTATTAACTATGTGGGGTGTGATTCATGAGTTTTAGGTTCCACATTATTATCTGTAACTCTATGAATCCAGACGCAAGTCCTTGTGAAAAAATTAGAGTTTTTAGAGAGGATTTTTTCAGGTTTTGTACTTGTATTGGAAATACATGCACCTTAACCATTTAGGGTCTTCCTTTGGAAAGTGGATTGAGCATTGTTTTCACACAGTTTGGCCAAACTGTGTGGCCAAACCCCACTACCTCTATTTTGAGGTTGAAATTTCTAAAATTCCTATAAGGTATCCATAAAAATAATTTATATTTTCTATCCCCTAATTCCAACAGACCACTTTATTCTTCTCTCCCATGAGATACCATCTGTTCTTAGTCTAGGTTTTAGGATATATCCCATGTATAAAGTCAAAATCAATTGTCATTGGAATCATTAGATCTATCATGGTATGATCTAAAATCTTATTGTTTCTTATTTCCATTTATCTTTTAATCTATTTCACTATTTATATGAAATATGTTTACCCTATTTTTAGGGTGTTGAACCATTTATTAGATTTCACTCAACCTACTATGCGTGTGATTCTTCCACTGGATGTGTATTAATCAATGTTTCTAAGGTGAGTGGTCTCATTACTTTCCACAAAAGCCAATGTGTTTCTGTAGATCTTCCATTGAGTTGAATGCTGACCTTTGACACAAGTTTATTTAGAATTTATTTCTTCAATCAAAGATGTTATGTTGAACTCCTTATACTATCCCAAATCATTTTTATGTAATTAGAGGATGGAAATGTTGATCTCGGACACACCTTGGGTGTGCCAGCAACAATTTCCATTTTGTAATCAATTGGTTAATTGATCGGAATGCCATATAAGCATTCAACTGGATTAAAAATTAATTTTACTTTGTTATATGAATGATTAATTAATCCCAAGGCACCTCAAAATTGATTGTACTAACATATAAATGGAGTTACCCGTGTAGGAAATTTCCCAATAGGAAATAACACCTTATAAGTTCCCCTTTGAGACTTATAAATGTATTTATCATGTTTTGGTTAAGTAAATATATTTTATTGAAGGGAATGGATTCTTCATGATGGGTTTACATCATCAAATTAATTAAATGGATCAATTTAAATGTTCTTCAAATTGTATAAAGGCCAATGCATTTATTTTGTGCTTATAAATTTCATTAATTGAATTTTTATACATTTGTTATAATAGGATAGATGAATATGATGCGTGATAGGTAATTCCTCATGCCTAGTAATGTAAATTTGAATACTACATTTATATGGGATTTGGAATGATGGTTATGGAAAATTTTGAGCATTATGATTCATGCTCCCTTACATTTGGTGTTGAACATGTCATCTCACACCATTGACACTATTTGGACGATGGGCATGACACACTTCATCACTTTTTTAGGTGTCGACATTAAATCACACCCACTATCTCGAGTGATGAGAATAATATCTCTCACTAACTATCAGTGGTATGGAATGTACACTTTTTAATAAGCTTATTGGTTCATTTATAATTATTATGGATGTCTGAGTTACGGCCCAGTCCATTTAACATGTAGTATTCTAGGTGTATGGATACATACATCTGCAAGTACATAGTCCATATAGGGGGATGCATAATATAAATATATTATCTATATATTATTACGATAAATATAGTGAATGATTAGACGTTTTATAGGCCTATGAAGAAGTAGGTAGATCCCCAAAGTGTCCATTAGGAACCTGAGAAGGCTAGTATTTATTTATTCTACATTGTTGATTATTCACTATACCTACACACTATTGTTTTGCTATGAACACTACTTGGATTAATTCCAAAACTGTTGGTGGTGTCCTACTATTTTTATCTCACACACTAATTGGGAAACAATTGTTTCCTAAGTATATTGCTTTTCTAATGGTTTTTAATTGGGATGGTTCCCACTACAGGTTTATAATATACATTACTTATAGATGGAGAGTAGGATCAGAGGATAGAGAATATTATCAAGATTTTATTGGAGCATCATTTTTTCCTTTATTTATTTTTGAATAGTATAATTTTATATGACTATCCCATCCACACTTTTTGTTTATCAGCATATCGTGCATCCATATATATGACACTTCATAGTGGATTTTGATATTATTATTCAGTCCAGTTATTTACGCTTCCATAGTTTATTTATTATATCAGTTATATATGATTCCATTTTTGTATGATTAATATTTTAATCCATTTTTTCATACTTATATGAGAGTACATTCACTCTATCATACCACCTTTACACCCTCGTTGCTATTCGGTAGCCTCTGGAATATAGGGAGGCACACATGAGGCCATGTAAACTACAAGCTTGTGGAAGGTTTTAAGAGGGCCATAGTTTCATACGTTACAACTCCCTTACATTAATGTATTTAAATATTTTCGATATGTATACTTTTTAGGTGAATTGAGAATGAAATTTGGCTATATAGAGGATTCCACATAGATATCCTACATTGGAGTGTTAGGTTGGTAGAGATTTCGTTCCATTTAACTGTTAAACTGATGAGGGACTCAGGTGAGGTGGTGAGAATGGTATAGAATTATATTTTCATGGGAAAAATCATCCTGAAAAACTACATCATCTAGTTGTGTGGTTTTTCAGTAATTCAGGCCTAAAAATTTGATTATAGGTAGCATCTATTACGGATCTAATGGAGTATATTCGTTCATGTAACATCTGAAAAGATAGTTCAATTCAAATCACCCTTTTATTTTTTAGGGAAGGAGTATAACCTATCTAGTACATTAATTTATCAAGTCTCTTAATAAAATGTAAAATTAGTTTGAGACACCATGAGGTTGGAGGGGGATTTTGGTTTTGTATAATCTATTGGGAATGAAAAACACTTTTGGGATGTGTATGTATAGGAATGTTGGAATGAGGGGAAGACTTGTAAGGATTTCAAGGTGATGTAATTTGAAAAAATATTTCCTTATACATTTAGTAAATACGAAGAATTCTATTTCATACAATAAGTTCATGGAGATACATTGGTCTTGGACATTGTTGTGGGGTTCATTGAATTATTGTTACATTCATTAATAATGATGGGAGGTGGTATTAATAAAGTTTGGTGATTGAAGGATGGTGAATGAAATCCTAACAATGTAGAGGTAAATATAATTATTTTTATCTCATTTTATAGATTGTGAACTCGGAGATGATAGTAGATTGGAAACTAAAAGATGCTAGTATACCAACCCAGGTAGCGATATTATATGAGAGTGATAGTACAGCTAAAGGTAATTTTATGTGGGGAAAAGTGGTCACCTAGAATAAAATTTATAGAATATTATTGATGTTTCCACGCTATATTAGTTCATTGGAAAAGTGTTTCCATTATTGATTGAGTGGGAATATTTATGGATGGTGTAATCGACCATTTAAGGAGTGATTGAAAAGTTACTAGATGGTACATTTAGTGTTGTTTTTTATGATGGACTTCTAATACATTGTGATCCATTGAATGGTTTGGACTTAGTTTTGAATGGAATGACCAAGATCATTTTCAGGAGTTGGTAGGCAGTATTTAATAAAACATGTTAGTCATCACAGTGGACATGATACCCAAAAGAGTGGGCATTGTGTGAAAGGGATTAAAGATCCATATGGAAGACATGTACTATGTATTCAATCTATGAATAAACTAAGTTTGATGCAATTTTCTATATAACATTTGTCCATGGAGATTATAGTAGTTATAGGTACAATGTAAGAATGGTGGTTTTTTGTTTTTTATGATAACTAGTGTACAATGTTCTTATGTGATAAGTGTCATGAAAAGATACAACTTTATATATGATCATTATAAATAATGAGTGATAACTGTGGAATGAATTGGAAAAACTATAATGCGAGGGAATGGAGGGTGATGTGTGTTAATGATACTAATTACTGGTGAATATATATGGATAATAAATTAATTCACTATTTTGGATGGTGGTCGTTGTATTTAAATTTGTATACACGGTAGTTTGTTTCAGATGTGATTATGTAATATAATCCATTTATCCATAGTTCCCATGGAAGGACACAGTATAATCAGTTACTTAACCATGTAATTAAGAAATAGAACATTTAATGCAATGATATTTTGGTGTTTTTGAAATATTGTGGGATTGATTCTCAGGTTTTGGAAAGTTAAGGAAAATGAGTGACATGAGATTTCTCGGTGATGGGCTATGATATATATGAGTTTATAATGATCTATGTATTCTATTGAGTGAATTCATTTTGTATCTTCTGTTCACTATGTGTATTGATACCCCAATGAGATGAAAGGGGTATCATTATTTCTCAATAATCTTGTGTTGGGATGTGGCATTAGTCTTTTGGTTGAAATTATAAAAAAGGTATAAATGATTGTATAGTATTAGAGATAACATTAGGAAAACTAGATGCATTAGATTATTTTTTAGTGTGGAATGTTGTTCACACTCTATTATAGGGGAAATATAATCTTATTAGTATTTGTGTATGATTTGATATTTTATTTTTGGTTAAGGAAAACACCACAACCAATGGATTTGTGGAATGTTGGGTATCACATTAGAATAATATAGAGATTTGTATGGTTAATTTATATGATAGAAGTGGGTTATTGGTTAATATGGTCAATTACACTTTGAAGGTATTATTGAAGAGGATATCACACCATAGTGATTGAAAACTTTATGGAGAGGACCTGGTCACATAACATGGTTTCATTGTGATGCACATCCTCATGCCATAACATGACTCTAGGATGTGGAGTAGGGGATATCGGAGTGATATTATATATTTTGAATACGGGGGGATCATTCCCATAGGTAAAAAATAAGGGAATTTCATCTCGACTAGGGTGGTCATGTCATGATGGGTACTATATAGAAACTAGTATTTTATACATATTTTTATATGAATTTGAGAAAAATTAACCTTAAAATAAAGGCCAAGGATCAAAAAGTTTATTGTGTTTGGAATATTAGGTACATAAAACTGAAAACATGGGACTAAATTAAAACATATCTATATTTATCATCTATAATGATCTCTTAATATTATTATAGTTCCTACATATGCATAGTTTGACTTGTGAAATACATGAGCAAATGGATGAGATTAAAATCCCAATAAGGGAATAACCATAATAATAAAGCATAGAAGATGGGTTAGAAGGAATTACATGGTGACATGAAATGGAATAGAACATGAATAAACATAAGTAATAAAAATATTTAGATTATCATATCATGTATTCATGGAATCCTAGAAATTTTGAATCAACATACAACATGACACAATCGTGAGTCAAGGCTAACAACCAACACTATTGCACATAGAGGACAAAGATCCATAAAGGAATCAGGTTAACTTATTATGTAATGGACCATAACATTCTAATCCATTAATTAGTGGGAAATCTAGTGTTTTATGTGTCTTGGAATGTCAATGTGATAATTTAAAAAAAACATTTCAAAATTATATGTTTTTTAATTTTTACAATGGAGCCTCACCGCAATTGCTCTTCATCCTAGTGGTGCATCATGCCAAAAGTGTCTCACCCAGGTAGTGCCTCACCAGTGGTGTCTCACCCTAGCGGTGCATCACTATATGTTTATTGGCCTAACGGTGGTTCATTGGTGGTGCCTCACCATGGCGATCACCTGTCGGCAATGCTTTGTTGGTAGTCACTCATCTGTTGGTGCCTCGTCTGGAAGTGCCCCACTATTGGTAGCTTGCTGGAAGTGGATCGCTGGTATTTTCTCATCAGGTGGTGCCTTGTCTAGCAGTTCCCCCCGGGTGGTGCCTCATCTGGTTGTGTCCCACTAGTGGTTACTCAACTCTCAGTGTCTCACTGGAAGTTCCTTGGAAAAACGTTTCTAGTTCTACCATTTTTTTCTTTTTACAAATTTCATTGATGTAAAATGGATTTAAACCCAATTTGAAAAGAATTTGAGACTGATGAAAAGGCTATAAATAATTTAATTAATTCCCTTAGGGGCTGTAGTCTCTTAAATGGTAAAAATGCGTGGTCTTGTATATATCCTCTATTAAAGGAAAATCAAAACAGTATCTAATACTGTGACTCTTTTTTGATCTTCCTAAAGTGAAGATATCTTCCCACTTGTTCATTCATTATTATTTTCTTCTGATACAAGACACCCACAATCCCTCTTTCTATATGAATCATGTGGTGAGGAGAAGGAAATTGGCTCATGTTTCCCTAGAGGGTTACCGACTATAGGAGCACCACTACTTTTGGAAAAACCAGGAAGCTATGATCGTTCTTCTTCCAAGTATTATATCCTTTGTCTTTCAAAATTGTGCATCACGCGGGAAGGTTATATAGAATTTTTTGGATTGTGAATATTTTTTATTCTGGATTAATAAGGATAATTGAATTGTTTTAAATATATGTGGGATGGGGAGTGTGATGCATGATCATACTATATTATTGTATTTTGATAATTTTTTATTTTTATGGGCTAACTACACAATGAAAATCATGGTCATTGGGGGTCCTTGTTTTCAGATGAGGTGGTTTATGGAAATTCAATATTTTTGGTTATATTAAACACTTATATATTAAATTTTTTTTACCATGTATATTCGAATATTAAATGGATTATCAAGGATCATATATTTTTAGAGAAAACCCCTAAATGAACAAGTGGAATTAAATAAGGGTTGCCTTATTAAATTTGAAAATGTCTTCTACCTTAGTATGTGAGGTGATGTAATATGTGGAATTTTTGTGGTTTGTGTGGGGGGATACATGGATTATATGTGGTTGTATAGTGGGGTTGTGATTGGTGTGGTGTGATTATACAGCAGGGATGCAAAATTGGTTGTGTTGTGATGTGTTTCTAGATGTGGTAGTGGGTTAGGAGTTGGTTTCATTAATATGTTAAAGTTGGAGGAATATTTTAAAGAAGGATAGTAGTGTTTTTGTAGGTAATTTCTTGTGTCTTTTCCATTGATAACATGCAGAAAGCTTCACCCTATATCTAGGGGTTGTGGTATGATGTGTCTTTAATGGTATGTGCATTATGTTAACAGCGATCTTCATCATAAGGATGGATGTGAATGAATTTAACTATGTTTCTTATTATGTATAATTCCCAAAAGTTTATTCGGTAATGATGGAATAACTAAATAATCATTTAATAATGCTTAGAGTGACTTTTCATGTTTTGGATAATGACATGTAAGTGGTTATTGATGTATTAAATGGTGGGAGTGTGATTAAATATGTTCTATTCTAAATGATGAAATGAATGGGTGTTAAACATAGAGACAATATGAAGAGGCCTTTTTTTATTAGGGATCTCTACATTCTGAAATGAAAATTGTGCTTATTAATAAAATCATTTAGAGGTAGTAGCAAAGGTGACAGTGTTATGAGTTGGTTGTGTGTTTGAGAATGCATAGATTGGGCATGAGTGTTTGGAATTATATCTATATATACTTGTAATTCATTGTTATAATTATACTCATCGAACCCATGTTGAGAACTATGTGCCGAACAACCGCATCATCATGTGAGGGAGGGGGGTTCCCATCACCCAATATGTTGTATGGATGGCTGGGTACCCGCACTTTATTCTCTCTTCTATGCGAGGTTGGTATGAAACATGATGTAATGGATATAGGTCTATTAATTATTTAGATGGTGGTCTTCATAGCCCAACTATTTTATGGGTAGGTGTTTTATGGCCCAGGTGTCTTTGTAAGAGAAGTGATAGCCTAGGAGTAATTGGGAGAGGTGGTTTATGGATTATGTGTCTTTGGGTGAGATGTGATAGCCTAGATTTTTGAGGTATAGGTGATTTTTTCCCATGTGTCTTCGGGATGGGATGTGATGTTTTTTGAGGCCCAATTGTGTGTGAGTGGCCTAAACCATGACTTGTGAAGGAGCATATTGAATTGGTGAATCTTCTCCGAGCCACTAATTCTTCATTCGTTATCTGAATCAAACATTGTCAGTTGCATTGAAATCACATAGGTGAGTTCTTGGTTCTTCTATAATCTCTTCCATTGATTCCTCCTCTTTCCCATGTTATCCATGGATGATATTTTTTGACCATTTAATATATCTACAAAATTCTAGGATGATTCAATGACCGAAGTTTGAGGTTGTTCTTCTTACGACATCGAGGTAGGTGGGTTGTTGACTTTCAGAGATTTTCTTTGAGTTATATATGCCTAATTGATGATTACTAATGATTTAGGTATTTTGTGTCAAGGAATTAAACCCTTTTATTAACTTCCGTAGAATGATTTATTGATTAAGGTTTTGCATTGATATGTTATGCTAAATTGCATGTTTAGGGGACACCCCATGGGTGTGTCTTCATTTTTGAATGTTTATGATCATTTTCTCCAGGTTTCCTATAAGGTAGACCTTTTTTCCTAGACATTCTTGTTAGGTTGGAATTGATTTCATAATTTCTTATTTTTGAGTGCATGTGTTATTCATTGTAACTACTAATACTTTTAGTATTTGAGATTACTTTGGGCAGCTGGATATCATTTGTCTCTGATTGTATTACACAGGGCTGTGAGAACCTGTTGTAGTGAGACCATAGGGGGAATTGATGTTGAGGGCTTCCCTATTGTTTCTGTTGTGTTTACATTGCAAGACCATAGGGGGGATTGATGGTGAGTACTCCCTAAGAGTGTCTATAGTATACCGTTACAAGACTACATGGGGAATTGTCATTTAGTGCTTCCTCAGAGAGTCTTTAGTTTATCGTTAAAAGACAACATGAGGGATTTGATGGTGAGTGATTTCTCAGAGAGTATTTGTTCATGAGACTAAGGGGGTTAGACTATGTGAACTTCACCAAAGGGTTATTATATCCTTATTGATTTTATGATATGTTGAACCAAGGGGGTTAGTCTATGAGATAATTCTCATAGGGTTTCTTGTGAATGATTGATTGATTGTGATGGGCCTGCCACACCAAAGCACAGGCTTCAACTTGGTATTACTTGATTATCAGATTGAATTCTTGGACATCTATTTTTCTTTTATAAAGGGGATACAGAGCTTAGGATAGCACCTGAGGTTAAATTATTCAAAGGATTTAATAATAAATAAATTTAAATGAATTTAATTGAAAATTTTATGATTGTTTGGTTTTCTACACTTCTTTATTTATTGATTCATTTTGAATATTTCGAGCTATATATATATTCACTGAATGTAAGGAACATATATGTTGGTGGTTTCCTACTATGAATCATCTCAAACCCTATTAGGGTCATGCTTTTTGACCCAAACAGATTATATGGTTACAGTTATAGGTATGGGAAAGAGACCTTTTACATCAGGTAATTGAATTCTATGGAGTTGGAGAGAATGGGACCAAGAAGAGGCTTGAGATACTGAAAGAGTTTACATTTTATTCATTCTTTACTTTGGTTAGGTACTATATTTCCAGCATTGTGACTTCTTTGGATGTTTTCCTAGACATATTTAACATGCATCATTTATATATGTGATCTAATTTTTTACTTATTATCAGTATACATCTATTTACTTCTGTTGCATGGTATTACTATATCCACTACGGTTTAATGTTTGTTTCTGCTGTGTTACTATACCAATGAGGGAATAGTTTCCCCACTATCTCACCCAAGGCCCCCGCTTTTAGTCGCTAGCCTCTGGCATTTGGGGAAATGAGCTTGAGGCCATGTGACCAACTGGGTACGGGGTACCATTGGGAAGCATCTGGACCCAGGACATTACAAAGTGGAATCAAATGGTTTCTTTTCTGCTTTGTCATATTTATTGGACCATATAGATAGGGGTATGAAGAAATAGGTTGTTGGTAAAAAGTTGTACCTGGGAGTAGCTAACTTGTGTAGAGGGAAAAACCAAGTTACTTCAAATATTGTAATTTCCTATTTTCAATCATTACAATTAATTTGATTTCACCGTTGGGTGATACACATGTTTTGTGATGTTATGATTTATATCATTGTGGATCTATTTTTTTTAATCTCGATGAGACGAGGGTATTCCATATCATGCATCATATCGGCAATTTCTAGAGATAACATATCAATCATTCTTGTCATTCCATTTTGGGTGCATTGTCGATTACATGTTGTTGTGATAGATGTAGGAAAAGATATAAATGTGGTTGTGATATATTCCTTGGTATAATACCAGCTATTTGATAGGGTATTTATGATATGTAATGTTTCTTTTGGATGGATGCCAAACTTTGGTCCCTCAGGTGTTATGGGCCCTCTTGGATCAGAATTTGGTGGGTCATGTATAAACATTAATTTAATTTTTTATAGTATAGTGTGAATAAGGATGCCAAACATTCATTCCTAAGAGTATGGGATCCAATGGGATAGAATTTTCCACCCCTTGGACTGACTATTATGTTTTTAAGGGTCATAGAGAAGTTTCAAAGGCCTACTATCTCGAAACATAGAAAACACGATGCGTGGCATTATGAACACACGCCATGTGTTCTTCTACTATGGAAGAAAAAACTTTTCTTTAAGTACACACTGTGTACTGTATGTACATTTTGTGTAGTCTAAAACTGTGCGACTGACTGTTTCAGCATAGACACAGGTTGGTAACTATATGGTCGAATACACCATGTACTGGGAGTACACTCCTTTCTATAGAGTCCATGTATCTGACCATGTGACTAACGACAATGGTGGATGAATTTTTGGTCATACATGTCGTCTCCAGATTGAACACACCATGTGAAAGTTGACAGTGTGTCGGATCGTGTGACTAATGACACAAGTGGTTAATTATTAGGTAGTACACAATGTTTATAGGGTTAACACGCCATATAGTGTTACCCAGTAGAGAACCGTGTGTTTTAGCCATGTAGAAGAACTCAAGAAAGGGGGAAAACTTAGGTACATGTCATGCCTGAGGATGAACACACTGTGTGTATGGGTGTTATACAACTAGTTTGGGCATAGGTACATTCCCATGATGATATTTAAGGGAACATGTTGGGTAGTGGTTATACAAGCCATGCACCCCTGTTTTGTAAAACATGATTGTTTTTCTTCTCCTGTTCCTTTCTTGTATTTCTATGTTTATGTCCATGATAAAATTGAACTAAAGTGTGAACTTGACCTTATAGAGTCATGCCAACAAGACTTCCTCTGGCTTCATTCCAGGTACATGGAAACTATCCAACACAGGAAATGGTAGATCAGGTACTACTAGCAAATCCTCATGTCGTGTATGTCTTGAAACCAGTTGTTATAACAGATACTTTTGCTGATGCAATGTTCTGAGAATGCTCCATGAGGATCTTGTAGACCTACTAAAGATCACCACATCCTTCGCCATCTATTTGAAGAGTTGACACTGTTTTTTTACCTGAAGGATGCTCCCACCTTCTCAGGGGATGGAGGACCTCAGGCAGCAGAATCATTGTAAGAAGCCATGTTGTATATATTCGAGCATATCGAGACACCTCTTAAGCAGAGGGTGATGATCGAAACATACATGATTTGATATTCTTCCAGGAGATGGTTATGTGTGATATCATAGGCTAGACGCCAAATATTTATGGCTTTGGATGAGATCTAGCTGACCTTCTATGACTATTTCAACATAGAGACATTGAGGGATGACCAAGCCCGAGAGTTCATGGGTCTTGAACAGGGTACTCTTCCTTTCATGGAGTATTTTTTTCATTTCATAGAGCAACAACATTTCACACCCATTTTGGGCGGTGATGAGTTATTTCTGGCCAGGATGATTGAGGATGGTCTTAGACATGAAATCTAATCATAGGTGAACATTTTCAGGTTGAATTCCATATCTTCTATAGTCAACTAGGCACTAATCACCAATCATAATCTGAGGGAGTCTGGTGCTGTGATAAATTGAGGTTGGATTTCTATATTTGGAACTTCTATGAATGCTAGTAGGAAGAACCCTAGGGAGTCTATGTGTAGAGATATGAGTAGACAAAATATTCCATTAGGTAGCCACGTGGTATGCTACTAGTGCGGGAAGAGTGGGCATGTGAGTCGACATTTCACGAGGGACTTATTTGAGTGCCGATCTAGCAGAAAGATGGGACATCTTTATCATTTTTTCAATTTCTCTCACTAGAAGTTGGTTATAGGGGTTCTGCTATGACTCCACATTTATGAGAAGGACCACTAGTTTCTCATCCGTATGGGAATTGGAGTTCGTCTGGCTGTTCTGGGTGAAGAGGAAGTCATGGCCATTTTATCCAGTCAGTAGGCTTCTAGTGACAATAGGGTAGTCTTCCAGGGTCATAGGGTCATTGTACATGATAGAAATTTTCAGTTGAGTAGACCCAGCATGAGAAGGTTTCCTGAAACTCTACAGTTAGAGGTATGATTCTAGTTTCCTCAGTTTTAGATTATTCTTTTTTTTGATACAGGGGCTTCCCATAGTTTCGTATTTTTTGTTGTTGTGGAGATCCTTGGTCTCTACATATGTACGTCTGAGGATATTATAACGCTAGACAATCCGTTGGGGATTAGGACGGATAGTTTTCATTAGTGCAAGGAGGGACCTCTTGAGTTTGGTGGGTTTCATTTCACATGGGACCTATATATCTTAGAGATGATAGGGTTCGATGTCATAATCAAGATGGGCTATTTGGTCTATTTCCAGGCCGGTGTTAACTACTATTGTTTTTGGTTGTGTTTCCCATCACTAGAGGGAGGGTCTATTCTACACATGGGTGAATGGGATGTTCAAGATAGTAGAGACAGACCCGAGCATCATGGGTTGGGAGGAATTGTAGCCCAGATTTCCAATCTGTATTTGGATGACCAGGGGACTTCACAGATTGACTTTCCTCTAATGGTGGATTGTTTCTAGGATTTATTTATAGATGAATTTTCAGGTTTACCTCCTGAGATAGAGGTATATTTCTCTATTGAGCGTGTTCTAGGATCAGCACTAGTGCCCATTCTTCCTTATAGTATGGCTACACCAAAGTTACAAGAGCTCAATAAGAAGTTAGAGGAGTTGCAGTCATGGTGTTTCAGCCAACCCTGTACTTCCCTTTAGGGTTCACCTGTCCTTTTCTTGATGAAAGTGGACCATACCCTCAGACGTTTTGTGGATTACCAAAATCCAAACTAGTTGACGATCAAGAACCGATATCCCTTTCCTAGGATTGACGATATCTTTTATTAGCTATGAGGATCTTGTGTGTTATCAATGATTGACTTGAGATCTAGTTATCATCAGTTGCGTGTTAGACCATCAGATATACCACTTACAACCTTTTAGTGTAGGTATGGTCTATATGAGTATGTGGTTATGTCGTTCGGTCTCATGAATGTGCCATCACATGCCAACAGTTATCATGGCACTGATGAACTGTGTTTTTCATCCTTACATAGACTCTTTGGCGGTTGTTTCCATTGACAAAATCTTGGTGTATTCTTACACTCGATATGACCATTCCACCCATATTGATATGATTTTAAGTACACTGAGAGAGCATAGGTTATATGATAATCTCTCAAAATTCCACTTTTGGATGAACCACATCCACATCATGGTCATGTCATCTTTGAAACATGAGTATCAGTAGACCCAGGGAAAGTGATAGCAGTATTTTACTAGGATCAACTGAAGAAAATATTTGAGGTATGAGGTTTTTTGGGGAAAGATGGATATTACAGACGCTTAATACAGGACATTTCATGCTTTCAGGTGCCACTAAAGAGCCTTGATAAGAAGAGTGTGAGGTACTCATGAACAAATTCTTGTGAGTCATCCTTTCCAAAGCTGAAAGGGAGATTAACGTCAGCGTCGATACTCATTTTTATAGGTCCGGTCAAGAGTTACATTATTTACGACAAGCATCAGGTATCTAGCTGTGAGCAGTGCATAAGGATGGGGAAAGAGTTGTTTCAAACAGTTCTCAGCAGATGAGGACACATGAGAGGAATTACACGATGCACGATCTTGAGTTGGTTGCAGTTTTTCATTCATTACGCTGTCGGAGACATTATCTTTTGGGAGTTAATTTTTTGGTATTCAATGACCAAAAAAGTCTCAAGTATATCATTACTCAAGGATATATTAATCTGAGTCAATGAAGGTGGATTGAATACATTCAGTCATTTGACTTTGAGCTTTCCCATATGCCTGGGAATGGAAACACGGTGGTTGATTCATTGAGAAGAAGGACTCAGATACAGGCATTTCAAGAGGCCAGCAATGAGTGGTGGATTATTGCTATATTCTCTAAAATTCATTTGGAGGTTCACAGTAGACGGGGGCGGAGGTTTCATTGTTTTGTATCTGTCACCTATACCCTTCTGGATCGAGTGCGAATGAGGCATCTATCAGATTATGAAGGCCTAGTCCTACGGGAGAGTGTGTCATGAGTGGACACTACTACTATGTGGATCATAGGTGAGGACAAGGTATTTCATTTTCATTGGAAACTATGGGTGTCAGAAAACATTCACGAGGAGATTTTTCTAGACTTTCTCTCTTCAATTTGAGTAGTTCATCCTTGTGTCACCAAGATGTATCAAGATCTACACTCTCAGTATTGGTGGTTAGGTATGAAGATAGATGTTACTAGTTTTTTGATGGGGCATTACACCTGTTAGTAGGTGAAGATAGAGAATCAGTTACTGGAAGGGATTTTATTGAAGTTACCCATTCCAGAGTGGAAGTGGAATGATTTCATGATGAATTTTATGACTGGTTTATAGAGGTTGGCTCGAGGGAATGATGCAGTTTGGGTTTTCATTGAAAGACATACGAATGCAACACACTTCATGTCGATCAAAAAGACCTTAAGTGTTGATAAGCTTGTATGTTAGTACATCCAAGTGATTGTATGCTTTCATGGGGTTCCACATAATATCATCTCAGAAAGGGACACATATTTTACTTATCATTTCTTGAAGGGACTATAGTGGGATTTGGTTACATAGGTACATCTGAGTACACCTTACCATCCCTAGACAGATGCTCAGTTTGAGCACTTTATTTAGGTGTTGGAGGACGTGCTTTGAGCATGCGTCCTATATTTCGGGGGTTCTTTGGATAAACACAATCCCCTAGTGGAGGATTCCAACAATTACAGTTTTCATGTGACGATTCAGATGCAACCTTATGAGGTTTTTTATAGTACTCCATACCAATCAACCAATGTTGGATGGAGGCAGAAGATGCATCTATTCTGGGACCTCGTCTTGACTTGGACCACTATGTAGGTAGAGTTGATTAGGAAAAAGATGGATACTACACAGTCTTTCCAAAAAAATTATGCTGACCGACAGAGAGGACCTCTAGACATCGAGGTCGGAGATCAGGTTTTCATACGTGTCACACCAAGGTTGGGACACAAGAGTATTAAGAGAATGGTAATGCTTCCACCGAGGTACGTTAGGCCATTTGAGGTTTTGGGGAGAGTCGGGATGGTTGCCTATTGGTTGTAGTTACCTCATAGGTACTGGGCTATGTATGAAATCTTCCACATTTCTCAGCTATGACATTACATTTAAGACTTGTCTCGCATTTTTCAAATCGAAGAGGTTGATTTGGAGGTGGATTCATCCTTCAAGAAGCACCCTATAGGGATTCTGGACCGTAGTACAAATGTTCTTTGTGTCCGGTCTGTTGTTGTAGTACGGGTGCTATGGTAGCACAGATGAGTATAGGATGAAACATGGGAGAGGGAGGATGATTTACAAATGTAGTGGCCAATTTTTTTGGAATTTTCTTCTTCGACACCCATGAAAGGGTAATTCTGGGATGCATTTCTTTAAGGGGAAATATTTTAAGAACTCAGATCTTAGTTTTAGGCATGGGTCTTGATTTTGGGTGTTTATGAGGGAGAAGGAAGATTTTGGAAATTTTCTATGTACACACAATATACTCTTAAGTACACGTCATGTACCCAATTTTCGCCGATGGTTGTGTACTAGCCATGTGATGGACGAGTACGTGGCTATGTGAACTTCCTAAAGTGGTGGCTGACTAAGGAACATACACGAAGTGTGTATTAAATAAACATGACATGTACTTTTCTTTTATTTGATTAATCAAACTGAGGGTCGCGTCTAATCTCTAGAACACTCTTTTTCTTTCTATGACTCGCAATGGAGCGTACAGAATCCCCAAATATTATCTGAGCCACCAATTCTTCATCCCTTCTCTAAATCAAAAACTATTAGTTGCATTTCAATTTCCTTGATGAGTTCTTTTTTCAACTTAAATCTCTTCCTCATATTTCTCCTCTTTCTCAAGTTATCCATGGATGAACGTTTTTGACCTTTTTGTAGATCTACAATGTTCTAGGACGATTCATGGGTCAATGATTGAGATTGTTCTTCCTACGACATCAAGGTAGGTTTTGTGTTTCCTTTCAGATATTGTCTTTGAGATATATATTCTTGTGTGTTGATTACCCATGATTCGAGTATTTATTGTCATGGAATTGAACCCTAATATTATCTACCTTATATTGACTGATATACTAAGGGAATTCATTGATATGTTATGCTAAATTCCTTGTTCAGGGGACACACCATGGGTTCATCTTTCTTATTTAATGTTTATGCCCATTTGGTCCAGGTTTCCTATGAGGAAGATCTTGTTTACTCGCCTTCTTGTTAGGTTTGAATTGATTGTATAATTTCTACTTGCGAAATTCCTTTGTTATGCATTGTAACTAATTTTCCTTACATTAGTTGAGATTACTCTAGGATGATGGATATTGTTTGTCCACGATTTTATTACACAGTTTTATGAGAACCTGGTGAAGTGAGACCATCGAGGGAATTGACATTGAGTGACTCCCTAGATTGTATGTTATGTTTACATTGCGAGACCATAAGGTTGTTTGATAGTGGGTTCTCCCTCAGAGTGTATATGGTATACCATTATGAGACCACAAGGGGATTTAATGTTGAGTGCTTCCTCATAGAGTCTTTAGTTTATCCTTAAAAGACCATACGGGGAATTGATGGTGAGTGCTTACTCAAAGAGTATTTGTTCATGAGACCAAGGGGGTTAGGATGTGTGAACTTCCCAAGAAGGTCATTATATCATTATTGATTTGATGATATTTTCAACCTGATGGGTTACACTTTGATAAATTTTCCATAGGGTTTATTGTGATTGATTAATTGATTATGATGATCCTTCCAAGCCAATGAAAAATTTTGGACTCGGTCATACTTCATTGTTAGATGGTCTTCTGAGACTTCTATTTTTATTTTACATAGGTAATACATGGTATAGGCTAGATCCATAGGTTACATTATTCGATGTTTTGAATAATAAATAAATGTAATGGAATGTAATTGAAAATTGTTGGATTTTTTACATTCGAGTACTTATTTATTACTTCATTTTGCATATTTCCTGTTATATATATTCACTAATAGTTAGGCACATATCATTTGGTGGTTTCTTACAAGTATTTGTGTCACAACCTATTTGGGTAATGCATTTTGACCCAAACAGATTATATGCTTGCAGGTATAGATAAGAGAATGTTCCCTTCTACATCAAGTACTTGATTGTTATGGAGCTGGAGAGCATGACACCAAGATGAGGATGGAGATTCTACAGTAGTCTACTTGTATTAATTAGTAATGTGGTTTGGTACATTATTTTTACCAGTAGCTCGTGGAGCGGACCCTCCCGAAGACGAGCGTACGGAGTGTGGAGTCTTAGTAGCTAAAGTCCTGACAACTGCTTGACCGATTCGACTCGGAGTGGTTCTATTTGCACAGTGGACAGAGCGCCCGTTATTTGGTGGAAGACCCATGACTGACGGAGCACCTGGTAGTTGGCATCAGACCCGCAGTACACGATAGGAGGAGTACCTCTGTAGGCTATTAGGGGGAGTGCCCGGTATTTGGCAGCCGACCCACTGTGGACGGAGCACCCGATATTTGGCAGCAGACCCATTGTACTTGTTAGGAGGAGTACCTCAGCAGTCTAAGGTTAGTGAATAGTACCTCAGAGTCGCGACAGTGCCACTGTACTCGATAGAGGAGGAGTTCTCCAGCAATTGTGGTTTCGATAATGAAAATACTTGTTTGACCTGAGTCAATGAACTTTGTGTTTTCCTGGTGATTGAGATGGGTCACTTGATAACATAGGTATATGTATGCGCATATACCTAAGTAAAGGTTATCTGTTGAGATCTTTCTTTGTGGTTTATCCTTGTTGGATTTAGTGAGACCATGAGGGTCTCGGGGTCCCTACTGAGTATCGTTATACTCACCCCTGCATGGGCTATGCCCGCACCTCTTTGTGTTTGATGAAGACGAAGGAGATCGTTGATCGAGGCATAGTGTACAAGGACTGGACAGTAACGAGAGGTGGATCTCATGACGAGTAAGTACCCAGGGGAGACGGACTGACATACGTGGAGTTCTGAGGAGGACACATGTACCTACCCTTTAGGTAGGAACCTGGAGGACGATTCAGGAGTTTCATCCATCTTTCAGTTATTTTCTTTTCAGTTGTACTTTACATTCAGTTGTAGCTGTACCTTTTTTTGGGATTGTATTTCCGACCCATTTGTACTTTTAGAACACTTTTTATACTTATTTATATAGTGTTTGCTTCCTCTTGTTTTCTGGTTGTTTGATTTTACATTTTATAAAGGCAATGCCTTCCTAGTTATAGAGATTTACGCCTTTGGTCCTAGTCGCTAGCCCCTGGCCTATGGAAGGCGGGCTTGGGGTAGCTGTGACACGGGCCCCGGGGGACGGGTCCTGACAAATTGGTATCAGGGGAGGTTGTTCTACCACAGAAATCAAGACTCTGATCATTCTTTTCTCTGAAGCAATAGTGTTAAGGCTACCGAGTGTGGTTCTCAGTTCATGGAGTCCAATGTTTGTGCGACGGCGGAAATATCCATACACTAGGACCCTGACTTCTGATTTTTCATCTCAGTGAACAAAAACACTGATTTTGTGTGTGATTTCAAATGTTTTCTTTATGTCAGCTCAAACCAGGTCAGCTCACCGGGTGTAGTCTTTGACTGTGTCTCATCTGTTCAGGATGCCTCATCGCAGACAGTTAGTTGGAGTTTTGAGACAGTACACGATGACAGCCCACCGAGCGATGAGGATCTGGTGTAGGGCCCTCTTACTACGATGGCACATTCGGGTGGTGTACCAGCTATGACACCACCCCTTGGGTAGTAGATGCCTCCATCCGTACTAGTGGACGGTGCACGCTGAAGGAGCATGTTGCATGAGTTCCAAAAGCAGTGACCTTCGAGGTTTCGAGGTGAGGCAGATTCCTAGGTAGCAGTGGACTGGCTAGAGTCGATTACTAGAGTTCTACACCAAGTTTAGACACCAGTAGAGTTGATGGTGATCATAGCTACTAGTTTTTCCCAGTGAGTGACCATGAGGTTGGTCTGCAAAGTGATGAGGCTTCGGTATGTGGACCGATTCCTGAGATACTACCTTCAGGTAGTGTGTCGGCTGTATCACTACCCGTTGGTCACATGTTACAACCGGCGGTACCGGTAGATGACACGTGTAGGCATAATGCCTTACACATGTTCCAGCATAAGATAACCCTCAGGTTCCGAGGCGAGCCCGACTCACAGGTGGCTGAGGACTGGCCTGAAGAGGTGTCTGAGAGTTATTCTAGAGCTTATACAGCTTCGGCAGGACGACATGTCGGCAGCTAGGTATTCATCAGGCATACCAATCATTCCTGGTACATGATGTCTATGATTTGAACATTGCTTTAGAGCTCAGACCTTGGAGCGAGGTGTGTTTTAAGGATATCTAATACAACACTTTTCCTCTACGCAGTACTACTTCTGTTAGGGTGCTAGAGATAACCTTCGTGGTTGAATGTTCTATGGCTGATTGGATTCATCTAGTGAATGTTAGCAGTGGTAAAGTAGGGAACTGAAACCAGTCTCAAAGACTTGGGCGTGTAAAATATTTTAAGAAGAGGAGGTGTTAAGGACAGATGAATCTGCAGACCAGTAGACGTGGAAGCAGAGCTAGAAGAGAAACATGAGGTGGTGAACATTTCAACATGTTACAACCACCCACCTTTGTAGTCCTTTCCAGGATCAGGGAGTAAGAGGTCAGAGGAAGATAATAGCTGCATGCAGTCAAGGATTGTAACCCAAGGGCTCTTGGAATGATTCAAAGTATGGTCTCTATCTACTACATGATTCCGTAACAATAGACATTGATACGAATCATTCCTTCCTTCCACGAATCATGTCCCAAACCTAGAGTTTCTGGTTAATCCATTCACTTGATCCTCGCGTCTAGAGATACCTTTTAGAGGAGACTTGATAATCACGCTTACACCGACAGTGTTATCTGACCCTTGAGGCAAGAGTTTCGATTGGAACCTCTTGGTGGTAGCGTCGAGGCATTACGACATTAGTTTGGGTATGGATAGGGAAACCACAATTCATAAAAAGATTGACTGTTTTAGGAAGAAAGGTTGTGGTTTACCTACAACATTGAAAAGGGTATTCCTTGGTCGGAAAAAAGAAACCCAAGAAGCATAGGAGGGAATCATGCATAAGTGGGTGCAGTCGATCACTCATGAGTCGGCCAGACTTAGTTTTGTGCCAGACTTCTCTAGAGTTTCTACATCTCTTTTAGCATTGACGAGGAAGAGGAAATCCTTTGTGTGGCCAGAGAGATTCCAGAAGATATTTTCAGGAGATGAGGCAGAGGTTGACTAGTGCGCCCATTTTGAGGCAACTGGAGAAGGTGCAGATCATCCAGGAGCTGATTAAGACTGCACATAGCAGACAGTAGTCCTATTCCGATTGGAGATGAAGACCACTGGAGTTCGAGGATGGAAACCACGTCTTTATACGATTCTCACCTCAACGAGGCCTATGGAGATGTGGCCAAGGCGGAAAGTTGTCTCTGAGGATCATCATACCATTCCAGGTCCCCAACAGGATAGGCGAGGTGGCTTACCGCTCGGCCTTTCCACCACAATTGCACCAGGTGCACGACATCCTCCACGTATCTTAGTTGAGAAGATACGTGCACAAAATCTCTCATATCATCGACCACGGATAGCTAGAAATCGATGATGGTGTGCTTCCTCTGGTGCGCTTTCGTTGGCAGCACAGGAACCTCCAGAAGAGCAAATGAGAGTGGGAGGCTCAGATGCGTGCTCTGTGATTCTTTTATTTTTCCTAGTGTGTGTTGAAGCCTTACCAGGACGTAAATCCCTGTGGTGGGAGTAATGTAAAGACCCGTAAATTTGAAGGAATTTTTTTTCATAAATACATTGGAATTTTACAAGTCTATGGCTTCTGAAGACATTGGATTCTGAGGCCCGGTGTGCCTGGAATCAATTTCTGATGTTTTGTTTGGGTATTTTCAGTGAACATACGTTCAGGTTTTCCTATCTTTTGAACTAGTGCTCGGAATTGAAATCTGAGGGCTCCGATGAACTCGTAGCGCCGGTAATTGCTTAAGGGGACCTTTACTGCAGTTGCGTTTTAAGCGGGTTTAGAATTATTATTTTGGGAATTAGTTTAAAATAAATAAAATTGTTAGAACAATTTTATTTTATAACTTTCGAAGTTAAAACCTCCCATGAGAAGTTTGTTGGTGGGGCCCACAACCACCCAACTTCCTATGTGTGGATATATGAGAGGTGGGGCCCACACGAGCCCCAACCTTTCATATCCCATAACCCTATTTAAACATCCCAAATAACTCCCTTAAACCCCCATTAAACACCCTTGTTTAATGTTGACAACTCTCCCAACACTTATGAGATCTTCCACATCCTCTCCCTCTCTTGAATGAATTTCCAGCACATTTTATTAATGAAGTGGTTTAAATGATTGAATTTGAAATGGATTGTGTTAAATAAAATAATAGGGTATATTGTTATTTTATTTTTGGGGGAGGCTTCGTTGTGTGAAGAAGATTTGGGGAGAGCTCTTGAGTTTTTTTTGAAGAACATCATCCTCTCGTGAAGAAAGACGCCACTTAAATGAAGAACGACTTGGTGAAGAACTCTCCACATTCCTCCAATATTCTACTTCTGCTGTATCAAGGGAGGAAATACAACTGCAGGGAACTCGCCAACGATGACGGTTCTTTCCCGGTGTTGACAGAGCGACAACGCTTTTCGCGTATATGACGAACGAACCATATTCGAGGTAGAGAATTAAGTTCAATTATAATGGATTAAAATTGTGCCTCTTTTTTCATTGAACATCTTTGTTGTCCGACCTATTACTATCGACTAACGTGGAGGGCGCGGACAGAATAAACATGGCCCGATGACCCTCAGCAGATTTTTTGTCTGTGTGCAGATTGACGGGCGATGACGGAACAGGTCGCAATGGTGATTTGAAGCCGTCGCAGTGAAGATCGAGTCCCGGGAGAGCCATTGGTGTAGAAGGTGGAAAAAACGGACCACCGGATCACGTTCAGTGGTCTGCGGAAGGCGGTAATGGCACGCCGGCGACTGGAGGTGGCGATCGACGCCGGCCGGCTGCCTGGAGGTGTCGGCGCCCCAGCGCGCCACCAATGGAAGTCTGCCATGGAAACAACCGCGGCGGCGAAGCAGCGGATCCCGCGGCCGTGTGGGATCCATGAGGCAGGGTAGAGCTAACTTTCGTCACTGGTTTCAATCAACGGGGGGTTCGCGCCCCCCGCTCGGGCCAACGCGCTCGGCTAACTGGTAGAGCTAGTCTCCCCCGGCCGGGCCGGGGTGGGCCATGCAGACCAGGCCACATCGGCTGCTCTGGGCCCTGCCAGCCGGGTCGGGCCGTGCCCAACTAGGCCGTACCCAGACCCGGGTCGGGTCGACCAAGTTCGGGTCGAGCCTGGGTGGGTGGGGCCGGGTCGGACCGGGCCCGAACCCCCCTCTTCGGACCGTTTTCGGTTAAACTCTTGTGACATGATATACAGACCTCCGATCGACACACCGTCAATTGCAGATGAATACTTGGATCCAGACGGTTGTTTCAGTATATTACACCCAAGGCTTCGGTGATGTTTGGTTATGGTCGGGTTGGTTCGAACCCGAAACCAACCGGGCCCTCAGAGCTGAAACACTTATAACTTGACCTCTAGACGTCCGATTGATGTGCCGTCGACTTTTTTGGATCCTCATGGTGAGACGGTTCTTTTGGCATACTTCACATGAACTTTGGACGCAGTTGGAGTATGTCCGGGTTAGATTGTACTCGAAATCCAACTGGGCCTCTAGAACAGAAACGCTAATAACTCACAGACCGTGCGTCCGATTGAAGCGACGTCTGTTGCGTTGAGACCACTATGACGAGGCGGTCCATTGAGATACTTACACGTGAGATTACCTAACACTTGGAAGTGTCAACCAGTAGCTCGTGGAGTAGACCCTCTCGGATATGAGCATATAGAGTGCGGAGACCTAGTAGCTGTAGACCTGAGGACTGCTTGACCGATTGGACTCGGAGTGATTCGATTACCCAGTGGATGGAGCACTCGGTAATTGGCGGCAGACCCACGGCAGACGGAGCACCTAGTAGTTGTCAGCATACCCGCGGTACTCGACAGGAGGAGTACCTCTCTAGACTATTTGGGGGAGCGCCTGGTATTTGGCGGTAGATCCAAAGTTGACAGAGTTCCCGGTATTTGGCCGCAGACCTGCGGTACTCAACAGGGGGATTACCTCAGCAGTTTAAGGTTTGTGAGTAGCGCCTAGGAGTCGCGACAGATCCACTGTACTCGATAAAGGAGGAGTTCTCCTACAGTTGTGGTTTCGATAATGAAAAGCCTGGTTTGAGATGAGTCAATGACCTTTGTGTTTTCTCATGGTTGAGATGGGTTACTTGATAACTTAGGTATATGTATGGGAATATACCTAAGTAAAGTTTATCCGTTGATATATTTATTTTTGGTTTATCCTTGTTGGATTTAGTGAGACCTTAAGGGTCCCGGGGTCCCTACTGAGTATCATTATACTCACCCCTACACGGGCTATGCCCTAACCACGTTGTGTTGGATGCAGATGACAGACAACGCTGATTGAGGCAGAGTGTACAAGGACTGGACAGTACCCGGAGGTGGACCCCATGACGAGTCGTTACCCGAAGGAGACGGACGGACGGATGTGGAGTGTTGAGGAGGACACCTATACCTACCCTTCAGGTAGGAACCCGGAGGATGATTCAGGAGTTGCTTACATCTTTCAGCTGTTGTCTTTTCTGTTGTACTTTAGTTTCAGTTGTAGCTGCACCTTTCTATTGGGCTTGTATTTTCGACCCCTTTTTACTTTCAGCACACTTGTTATACTACTTTACTTAGTGTTTTCTTCTTCTTGTTCTCTGGTTGTGTGAATTTACTTTTTATAAATGCATTGTCTTCCCAGTTATAGAGATTTACGCCTTTGGTGCTAGTCGCCAGCCCCTGGCCTATGGAAGGCGAGCTTGGGGTAGTTACGACACAGGCCCCGGGGGACGGGTCGTGACAGTTTTGGTCAATAATTAATTTAACCTAACTATAATATAACTTATTATCCATCAATACATAGAAATAATTTCTCTATGTTTCATTCACTTAATTAGAAATTTTTTAATTACTATATTTCTGTAGAAGTGATGAGAATGTGTATTTATAAAGAGAAATTGTTCAAAAGTCCAAAAACTATTTATATGTAAATTGAATATAAAAGTTATTAAAATTACCAAAATTGGATTAATGGAAGTATAGTTGAACTGTTTTTATATTAGAAAAAATTTAAAATATAATTTAAATTTATAATTAAATTAAATGAAAAGGTGGATTTCAATTAAAATATAGTATTTTTTCATATTCATCCAAAATTGAAACGTTTCAATGAAATCCAAAAAAATCACCCTAATATAATTATTATATAATTATTTAAAAAATAAAGCATCTTTTTTCAAATATTTTTTCAAAATATGTTAAAAACAAAATTTGTGATTAGACTACCAAAGGTGACAAAACTATTTTTTTAAATAATATATTAATCATAAACATTAGTGAATTCTTATCCCTTTTCTATAAAACACATAAGATAGATGTTAAATCTTTAATTTAATATATAATATATGAACATTATTTAAATAAATCATAAAATGGGATTCATTTAATTCTTTTAGGTAAACAAATTTATCTACAGAAAGATAGTTTCGTAGAAAATGATTTTTTTATTTTCAAAAGGGTTTTTAATTTTAGAACTAATTGGTCACAAAATAATACATTATATATACATTTTTCAACCATATATTATCATAATTTAGTTATTCCTACTCATACCCTCCCTTCCAAGGGGTATGTGATAAATATAATATAATAATATATTAAAATTATGCCATGTTTTGTTTAAAAATGTTGTTGCGTATAACAAAAGATAAACACGTTATTGTGTGTTACACAAGTCTTACTTAGTCTTTCATGTAACAAAAAGTAAAATTATTATTGCATATAAAATTAGGAAAAATTATTTTTTCTTGTCAAAAAAAAGAAAAAAATATCAAATTTATTTCAAGAAGAATAATTTTAAAATATCACAAGGTGTTACAATCTACACCCATTAAAATTAATTTCCCCCTCTAAATTCATCTTGATCCACAACATTTTAATATTTTAATATTTCTTCATATAAAACCAAATTTTATAAAAAAAAGTAATAAAATATCCCTTAAAATGGAAGGTTAAGAACATAAAGGTTACCTATTGTAACTCTTAACTAGAATTTCACATAGGTTAACAAAGGTGGTAAGGGAAGGAATGGACATTGAAAAGATACCTAACACCCACATACTAATGGGGGGTGATAAAAAAATTTATCAAAAGAAAGTGCATGATCGATAGAAGGATTTAGACTATAAAACCATAGACCAAAGTGGTATGCAAAAAGGTCATTTATATCATAAAAAATATTGATAACAGGGAATCATTTTGATTCATAATCTTATTCCTATTTTTGAATAATTTCCACAATAAGATATAATTAATTAATTTCTCTCCAATCTATAAGAAAAATATCATTGTTTGGTTCTTTCTTGGTCACCTTCTATATCCTCTTTACACTACAAAATAAAGTTGATATTTTTTATTTTTGAAGAAACCAGATATCATAATGTCTATAAATAAAATGAAAATAAATTCATTATATCATTAGTTATAATCATAAAAAAGTATTTTCATAGTTTATAAAGTATTTATAAATCCTCATATGGTGATGTAATAGATTAATTTATTAATTTTTTATAATGTTCCACTTAAACCATTCCATAAATGGTTATTCTTATGATGCTTTAGAATGATTAAAATCCAAAAATTTATAAATAAGGTCACAAGTTTTCATAAATTAATGTATCATTAATCCACAGAACAATATTAAGTAGACCACAATTTTAACTTACCAAACATGTGAATACCTTTATCATGTAATCTCTTAAAACATGGTTATAACAAAAATTACAATAATACCTTATTATAAACATACATTTTTTCCTTATTCTTTATATAAAAAATTGATCATTAGTTATATTCATTAAATCCAATATTGTCATAAATTCAATCAATGATAACATAATCCATTTATATATAAATCCTAAATAGGTTCCCAGATCATCAATATTATCCAATTTACATTATTTATTACAAAATTATATTTCACTAAACTAAAAAATATTTAATCAAAATTGCGAACATATGAAGGGTTACATTCACTTAATAATCAGTTTCTCATATAATATAACTTTTCGTTAAATAGATTTTCTAGGTCATCAGCATTATTCATAATTTTTTTGACAATCCTTAATGATCAACTAATACTAAAAAATACTTATATGTTTCATGATTTTTATATCAAATCCTTGATTTCCACATCATAAATTTTTAAACCATCCCACTTCTTTATCAAAATTATAAATAGGATTCATCATCTTATTCCATAATACCCATTTATTTTAATATTTCATCTGTTGTCTCTTTATTATTATTAGAGAAACTGTTACTCATACTACCCGATAGATTTACTTCATGAGCATTCCCCTTAGGAAATCAATTTTCATAATGGACATTTTTTACACATTTAAAACATTCTAAAATCGATGATACCTTTTTAAGAACATTATTTTCATCCATTATGTTAAATAAACTTTTCATTATTCCTTTTTAATTACTTTCTTTGTGTAGTTATTTTCCACAGTAAAAACACTTTCCAATCACTCAGAGACATTTCCTTGACTGTTTCTTCAAACATTCTTGATATATAGTAAACTAAATTATCATTCCTCCAAGTTCGCAATTTCATAGACTCCCAAAAACCACATCCTTTTATTCTTTTATGATTCGGAAAGTTGGTAATTGTGAAAATTGTTAAACATGTTTCGTGATAAATGATTCGGCTCAATCACAATTTCCATTACTCCAGCTACCATCTCATTTTTATTCTCATCAATTAATTGTCTTTTATATTAAATATAAACCCATTTCATTATTGCATCATTAATTTCATAAAACCAAAAATCACTATGTTAGAAACATTACTCATATTGGGAAACACCATAATAATGAGAATCCATTTATGATATGTCAAAATTATGACGTATTGTTTTCGATTTATGACACATTGGGTTTATCCTATGCCATTCATAATCGTAATCTATTTAAATCCTTCATCATAATTTTTAATGAGTTTTGAAGTTATAAATCATATCCCTTAGAAGTTTCATAATTGTTGGGAAATGAGGCATGTTCTTGTGCACCGGTTCCCAAATGAGTTTATCTCAATACATTGTTTTTAGGGTTATTACCCCTAGGAACATTTTTTCTATATCCATATCCACATGAAATATTTATTATGGGATATATTTCTAGTAAAAAGCTCACTCAATAATTTACCAATATTCTACAGCATTTTTATATGCACTGACTCAAACGTAGACATATCCTTAGAGAAATCCCTAGACATATCCTTATAAATATCCTTATTTATTTCATTAAATTTTTCACATCCAAGTATCTAAAATATAACGAAACCTTACCACTAATAATAACTATAATTGGCATGGTTTTTCATAAATGGATATTATATATTTATGGGTAAACATTAACTATATTATTTAAATACACGACTGAGCAATATAATATATTAATATGTTTGAAAATAGGGAACATGATACTTTAAATTCCAGAAATATGTTCAATGTCTCCCATTAATATCTTCCCAATTAGTTATCCAAATTAAAACCTGTATTCATATCTTTGGAAATGAATCATAATAATGGGTAAGATAATATTCTTAGTGAGGTTAAAAAGGAGATACATGTGTATAACATGAACATAAAGGCATGTGAACATGATAAAAACATTTTAGAAACATACTTTACATATCAAAGATCACAATACATAGTCATGGAATGGATATTGGTAGTTTATAAGACATTAATCCTTATATATTCAAAGAATGCGTTCAATGAGAGCCTAAAATTTTCATAATACATATAATTCTGACATACACATAATCAAATAATAACAATTCCTTAGTAGTCAAGGATCATTTCCAAAACATGTAATGGAAATCTATTAGAATTTAAGCCTCCTAGGAAGGACACACCCACTTCCCCAGTGACAAACCTTTACTCATAGGGGAATTTGTTCCCTCACAAAACCACAATAGTAGTCATGGTTCAATCAAAATATCATCATAATGGACAAATTCCCTTACTTATCAATGTTCAATACCCATTACGGTCTTGTCATAATAAACTAGGTTCACTCCCCATTATAGTCTTGTCGTACTAAACCAGGTTCACTCCCCATTCCAGTCATGTCTATCTCACGAGATATAAATTATCACATAGTGAATTGGAGGAAAATATAGGTCCCAACCATATTTGGTTAAAATTTAGTGGCCATCCCTAGTTATAACATAACCACCATCACATAGTAAAAATCATACATTTGTTCCATAATATCATAAAACATTCACCATATAATTACGAATGTAATGAAAAGGGTTTTAGAAACATTTCATCACAACATAACTAATGTAAAAGAGAGATGTTTTAGGATCATTTCATCATTTCAATAGTTTATTACCTATTGAAAATGAAGAGGGTTTCATGATTACCTAATCATGGTTTAACCCATGGAAGAGAAATGGGTTTCTTGAAAATCTTGTAATCACAAACATATACTATTTATAGAATGAAACCAAATGGTATCCCTGGTTCATATCCCCATTGAAGTATAAGTTATGTCAAAGGATGTCATCGTAAATGTAGAATTATTTTGAGATATATCTTTGGACATTTTTTAATGAATGTAAATATTATTTGAGAATCAATTTTTAAAACTAAACATTCATAAAATATTTTTTAAATCAGTTTTCTTATAATTATCCATGAAAACATATAATGGAATATATAAAAAATAATATTAAATTATCTTGAGGGAAATATCATTTATTTTTTTTACAAAAATTAGAACATAAAAAATTATAAAATCGTTTTATTTGATAATAATATTGAAATCATATATAGAAATCATCAAAGCAATGACATTTAAAAATTTTGTTCATGTTGTACACATTAAAATGAATATTCATTTCACATTTTTTATAAAATAAAAATGAGCATTGTTTTTGAAAATAACCTGAATATAAATTTACGAATGATTTTATAAAAATACATAAATGGATAAAATGAATTATAAAAATTACTAATACATTTTTAGAAATCATTTTTATGAAAAAATATTTTTCAATGAAAATGGATTCCCCATCAAAGAGAGAAATATGGTCATATTTTATTAAAAATATTTCTCCAATTATTTTATGTAACAAAGAGTGGGAAAATACAATAATTATTTATAAATATTAGGAGAAACAAGAGGATAATAAGATTTATGATTTTCTTGAGAGATAGATCAAAATATTTTTCCATCAAAATCTTAAATATAAATAATCTTGACAAAGGATGAGGTTGTAACCTAAATATTTGTCACTTTGATAACATTAAATCATAAGTCCTATATACAAATAATATAAAATTAATCTTAAAAAAATAAAGAGGATGAATAAATTAATGGTACTAAATTTCAAAGAGGATATATATACCCCTCAAAAATTATTATTGGTTTATAAAACAAAATATTTATCAAAGAATACAAATAGATACAAAAATCCTTTAACGATTTGTTAACTTTCAAACTATAAACCCCATGAAAGAAAAATCCTAAATGGATCTGTAAAAAACGATGATTTAAAAGTGAATAATAATAAAATACATTCATGTCACGTGTATACACCATATAGAAGAAACATGTGGTGGATATGTAATTTTTCTCACATATATTAAATGTGAGATTTAAATCCTTATGTTATATATTGTCTTCCTTCCTACATGTTAAAACCTCATGTATATTAAATTTCATTTTACTATATATATATATATTTAAAAACTAGAGGACTATATATATATATACATATATCATACCATATATGATTTTTTATGACATTTTATTATATTTCTATTAACAACATCATGGTAATGTCATGTTTTGAGCAATAAATGCTTTGTATCTCATGTGTGCTTTGATTTTTCATTTGTAGTCCTCTTACATAAATCATGGATTAATAATCTACATAATTTTAAAAAGTTTATAAATATCATGTATATTCATTATATATGTATTTAGATTAATCTATTGTTTTTAGTGAAAGAAAATGTAATACACCATTCTTGGAGATCTTATGTTGTACGTATTCCGGAATGATGTTTCTATTTTCTTATCAAATTGAAAAAATAATTTAAATGATATATATATATATATATTATCATTACAGAATAATTTTTATGACATATATATCACATATTTTTATTAAACCCATCATTAATATGTAACTCCCACATATTTAAAATAAATTTCTCTTAGAATAAAAATAACTTCGTTGATATCATGTGATGCACACAATATCTGGTTTAAACAAAGGCATTGTTTAGTCAATATTTTCAAAAATATTTTAAAATTATGAATAAAAACATATAAACTAATTTGAAAAAAATAATTTTTAAAATTGGAATATCAGTATTATCTTAGGGGGAATTTTTAGGTTTTCTTGAAAAGTTTCATTTTTTGATGAAAAGTGAAAAATACTAAAATTTTACTGAAAAATGAATTTTAATTTAAATAATTTATCCTCGTAATTTACATTTAGAATTATCTTCAAAGATAAATTAGTTAAATTATATAAAAATAAATTCAATTTAATTCAATCAAGTGATTTTCATTTTTAATATAGATATAAAAACATTATAAGGTTTTGAACATTTTCCCTTAAAATCCCTTTTTCACAACATGTATGGAGGATTAGAATTAAATCATATTTTCTAAAATCTATGAATTTAATTCGAAAAAATCGAATAAATATTTTCCAGATAAATAATTTATAATGTCTAATATGGTATAAATTCTTTTATAAGAAAAATTAATAGTGAGAACATTAAAAATTAATTACCACAGTTAAGGTATAAATGAGTTTATTGGGGTATTAAACTAAGATGAAAAGGGTTAAAATGACCTAACAATTTATCAAAAACAAGTTTAATACACATTTATTGAATATAATTACCATATTATCTTTTTATAAGTTATGGGGACACTGTTCCATGAAAATTGCCTTTATAATATGTTATGGAGAGAAAAAAACAAAAAAACCTTTCTAGAATTTAATATCTATGAGTCTTTAGGATATGGAAAAAACAAAAAAAATGGATATGGATACTATTTTGAAATATAATCTAGTTTTTTGTTATCATAATAATCTATCATTAAATTTTGAGGTTAAATATTTATTTTAAATGCTTACAGAATTCCAATGTTGTAATTATTTAGTTAATAAAATATAAGATAAATGATTAAAAAATATAAAAAGCGAAGTAAATTGAAGAGATTACTATGTTAAATTAAATTTTAAGATTAATATATCATCTTAATAAGATTAGAAGATAATATTTCTTTAATTTGTTCATTTTATTGATATTTTTATATTGAAATTAAATGAATAATTTATAAATTGACTTTAATGTTATTTTATAATAAATTATATTTTATTAAATGATTTAATATTACTAAAAACCCTATATTCATACATGAAATTTTTAACTGATAATAAATAAAACTATGTTCTATTCATGAACCATTTTTTGTTTTATATAATCTATATTTATCCTTAAATAAATAAAAAAATTATTTATGAGTAGTTGTGGTTAAAACAGTGTTTTTCAACATACATTCTCCTGTAATAAAAATATATATTCCAAACTCATATTATTTTTATTTTATAAATTTAATTTTATATATAGAATTACTAGATCCAAATTATCTAAAAATTCTCATTTTATTGTATTTATAAATGATATATTAGCTTGGTTAGAAAGACTAGTTACTATATTAAAAACATAAATGAAAAAACTATGGAAACATTGATGTTAAGGAACAAAATAATTAAACTGTGTGTTTTATTGTGTGGAGGTGGTGTGTACAGACCGTATAATCCATCCAAAATAATAATTTCTCAATATTTATTCCACATTATATATGAATGACCATCCAATAGTGAATACATTTTGGTATTTACAAAATTACACTCCTCAACTATAAAAGAAAACTCACTCTCCTCCATTATTAATACCTTCAATAAATATTAATTCTGCTATAAACTACCCAATTCACATCTCAAAATTCCTATACAAATACTAGAATCCATATAGTCAGATTACATCCATCCAAGAAAGGTATTAGTGAAATCCCAATGAAACTTCATAAATAATAGGTAACGTTCTTGAATGAGAATTTTTATTATATTAAATCCTCCACCAAATTCATTTCTAACAAAAACATGATAATATAATAACATAAGAATATAAAATATATGGAAATGTTGTTATAATAAGTCAGTGAACAAAAATTATATCCACTTCCATCAAATGGGTTATGAAATTATCATTCGTGTGTATGCAAGAGTCCATATTTTGAGTTGATGTCATTCGTTCATCCATTACCACAATTCATGGTTACATATAATAATGGATATAAAAAATATATAGGATATTTATAACATATTTATAACTATATATTCATTATATAGTATTTTTACCTTTCTCATTTCCATTCCCGATGAGATATTATAACATAGATCGTGTGCACAACGGGCTACCACCTCACAAAGCGATGTGATTTTTTCTTTCCCTAACACATTAAATGGAATGTGATACGGGTAAATCCAATGATTATATGTGATGTAAGTTAATTAATTATGACATTAATGAAATATTTATCAATATCTATACATAATTTATATAATTTTATTTATTAATATTTCACTAAATGAGAGATGATAACATCGTTTGTGTACTTATGGACTACCACCTTCAGGAAATGATATGGAACTCTTTCCATCACCACAACACATGGATGATATATATAAGTATATTTAAATACAAAAATTACATTTATGATATTATAATCATTATATAAGGAAAAAAATACTACTTACCTTATTTCAATAATTATCAATGAAAAAGGGAAATGTTACTTATGTATACATACATCATAACATCTCCATGATTATAAAAAACATCATTTATCAAAACAATCATTCAAGATTTTAAATAAAGTTATAATTAATTTTTAATATGATAATTATTTAATGATTATTATTATTTCTATGAGGAAAATATACAGTATATATAATATTTAGATCATTCATGATAAAACACACATGAGAAAAAAAAGTAATTAACAACCGAAACAATGAAAATAACAAATGATTGTTAACAAATATGTGATAAAATGTTTTAAAAGGATAATGAATGATATTTTAAATTTTAATATGGTTATTAAAAAAGTTAATAACAAGTTTAAAATCATTTTTTGGTGGTTTAATGATGTATAACCCAAATAAAGTGTGAGTTAATGAATTTTTCCTCAATTTACATTGCATTATGACTTATTAGTTATCATGCACCAAATCGCATTTATGTAGTGTATATACTACCCCATTGATATGTAATATCATTAATACTTCCTTAATCATGGTATTTTATGTTTCAATTTGAATTATTTCATCTATGGATATTTGAAAGCATAATTACAATATGGTAAAATTTATTTTTCAATCTCACATTGTTTTTTAATTATTAAATTTCTATTAACTGTCGAACATTTTTTTTAATTTACAAAATAAAATAACATTATGGTTAAGTGAGAACCCAAAAAAAAGTTTCAAAACAAAAAAAGTTTCATAAGAGGGACATATAAGGACTTAATCATAAGGCTATACTGACCTAAACACACCTAAGGCAATGCAATGGGTCACACATAACATATCATGTCACCACCCTAAACATTGCCATGTCACCCATCCCAACACTGATACTTAAGAATGTGGTGACTACATCATTATATGAAACTACACCAGAATATAGAGAATATATTTCTATATTAGGTAACTATTATAAATGCCGAAGAACATGAGCCCCTAATAGGGAATCTGTCGACAGAAATTGGGAAGCTGTCTGCTGGTGCGAAACAAGATCATTAACAACCACACCAATAGGGGCCAACCAAAACCAGAAAACCTACGAGGAGGATCATCATCACATGATCCACCAAATATAAATGAAAATAATCCAAACTTACCATAGTGTGGTAATACATGGAGGAATAAAGAAAAAAGAGTAGAGGAGGCCCATCATCAGATGGATCAAAGACTAGGAGAGAAAATTAAAAAACCAAAGAGGACAAGACATTCCTAGAGTAGGGATATGCGAAAAATGAAAATAAAAATACATTAGAAACTATAAAATAAGGGTGAGAGATAGTTGAGGATTCATTGGCTGTGAAATGTATATGGAACCAAGGGATCACTGAATGAAGATTCCAAATATCACTTACACACACTACTAGACCCGAAAGGAAACTACAACATCATAAAAATCTGGAATAATCAAGAACATAATAATTTTGGGACACTCCTAGAACTGGTAACTCCTTAAAATTCTATATTAATCCACGTACTGTCCTAGTAATGAGATAAGGACCCTTCTACATTCCGACTCCAGTGAACCCAATCGACTGAGGAACAGACAAAGGCCACCAAGCATAAACTTGACCTCATCCACGAAACAACAAGAATTAAGGGGTTCTATCATTATGGTAGTTAGGGGGAGTAGTAGAGGGTAAAAAAGACGAGTCAAGAAGGGAGATCTATTGACTGTAGTTGTTAACATTCTCTTGAAACAATCTCATTCTTGTGTTCTCTTTTCATTAGACATTACATTTCAATTAAATAAATAAATATATATATATTATTGTTTGATGGATATTATTATTTATTAATCTATTTATCATTTCAACATATGATGTAATACATTAAAATTTATTTTATATCTAGGAAATATTGATAAATTTTTATCCTTAATGCAATATAGATAATTTAGGATAAATCACATTATTTATGAATTAAATCAATTATTTAATATATGACAAACGCATTGGACATTAAATACATGGGTTGGAGACCAATTAATGAAATCCCCTTGATTCATCGGTAGTATCATGAGATGAATATGTTTTCCAAATCATATATTTTTTGATCCAATATGTTTGAAATTTCTTTAAGGATTCATATTAATGTTAAAGGTATCATGTACCTATAAATATGAATACCAATAATTAAAATTTAATTTCGTTTTAAATTAATTTATTATTATCCATCATATTTTCATAATGAAATTATCTTTGAACTCATTTAATTCTTATTTTATGGATACAGTGGAATGTGTTGTCAGTTATTAACCATGAAATCTTGATTATTCTTTATCCAAATATTTATATGGAATGTTTGTTCAGTTATTTACATTTCCATATTGATTATGATTATTGATTCATGGTATATTCCTCTGTCTATAACCCTTATAGATCATTTTATTTCCCCCTTATTTTGATTCAATTCCAATGTTTGTGAAGATGTATCCTTTGAATGAGTTTCATGGATGCTACACATCATTTTTTTATTCCTTATATTTTATTCCCAATGTAAATTTATTATCATGTATATATCTAATTTTCTAGAATTACAAAACTGATTTGTCCTTCAGGATTAAATATTTTGTATATGTTCCAATTTATTATAGTAAGGCATCATCTCTTTGAGATTGGGGTCTTGGTTGATACTGTTGATATCAGAGAATGTTCAGTAGAAACCATGGGAACTAGATTGAGGAAAATATAGATTTTGCAATGTGACCCTAATAGATATATTGTGGTTTTGTATAAATTAACATCCTAATGTTTGGTAAGGTATATATTATGTACATTTTAATTGAAATACATACATGTTTAGATATTATAAGTAGACATGCTTCCAGAATAATAGTACCTATGTGTAATAACTATGTAAAAGGCATGTTGGGATTATCTCGAGCATTACTTAGTACACAATAATAGACCTTACAACACACCTGGTTTGACACTCTCATGGGATATGATTTTTATAATTCTCATATTCTATACAATCCATTGTTAATGATTTGAAATGATAGATATCCCCAAATAAATAGTGTTTAGGATTATAAGATTGGCTACAAATAAAATTTTCAATTTGTGTTATGTATTCAACATATTTCTTGATCATACAATAACATTAATAATGATATTATATGATCTATTTTATGCCATTATTTAGAAATGGAACCAAGTAGAAGGAATGTGAACCTCACCAATTCAGACGATCCAATGAGTGAGAATGGTCATATTTTTTATAAACATAATCTAATATTCAAGGTAAAATAGTCTCCCAAACAGTATGGTCATATAAGGACATAATATCAAGTTGTAAATATTATAATAAATAATTATCCAGATATTATATATTTGAAGAAAAGTATGAGAATAATTGGAAGATAGAGAAAAATATGGATATAGTGAATAATTGAAAGAAATATTTTCCAACATCTTATATGTGTGGGTGAAAACACTTCGGAACATGCTTAAAATTAAATTTATTATTCTTCAATTATAGGGGAAAATGAAACAATTATAATTATTTTAGGGGAATGAAAATGGATTCCAATGTTCAGTTCTTCAACTGTATAGAAATGGGGCACTATGAAAACGAATTCCATAAGTATCATTGGAATATAGCTCAAAATAATCTATTTAATCATGGTAAAAATTATTAGATTACTATATATGAGGTGGAATGATTAATGTGATTCTTTTTGGGTCCAATAATTATTAAATTTTATTATTTTTTCCAACAATATCGATGTTATAGGAATTATGAAATGTATACAGAATGTGATGTTTTACTTTTTCATTAATGATTTTATAGTGTATATTGAACGGTGCTAATGATCAAGAAAAATGATTTACTAGAAAATGGACGTATTGGAAAACACAAGAATTAAAAAAATGAAACCCTTAATATTTTCTTGAGGAATATATAATGATTTTTGTAAAAAAATATGATTGAAGTGGATAATTGAAATTGATTTATATTCACTACCTTAGATTTGTTCGATGATTTGTTAACAATGCTATTTAGTTTTTCATCGAGGGAGTAAAAATATTTTCGTGATTAATTGAATATATCTAATAATCTATATTTTATTTAAGTATTAAGTAAATTTTCTTATTTTGAATGAGGTTTCATGATAATTTTTGTTATTACCCTATTTCAATGGAATAAATGATGAAGGTAATCACTTGTTTGGTATGTGACAGTTAAGAGCTACTTTATATTTTATAGAGGATTAATTTTATGTTTATTTTTAAAAATTTAGTGACCCTATCTCAATATTTATGGATACAAATCATTGTTAAGGGTTATAAGATTAAATATTTATAATATTTCTTAATCTGAACCTTGGATATAAGGACCCATCTTTAAACATTACATAATATTAAATTAAATGAATAATTCACATTGATGATCTTTTCAGGTTTATAGTTTTAGAGAATTAGGACATAACTATTATATATCAAAAGATTACAAAGTAGACACTTCTACACAGATTCCATTTTTTTCATAAAATAAAAACTCTTGAAAAAATGAGTCATGTCTAGTCACATGTTTTAGACAACATAACTTTTCCTTGATCCCATCCTTGACCCTATTCATTATTAAGTCCTGTGAAAACATTTCAAAACATGGGATGAGCATAAAAAGCTCAGTAAGGGTTATAAAACAAAGAAATAAAACATTTGTTCATAAATACATTCAAAACATGAAATCATTTACTTACCTCATGAAATCATAAGATTTTATGAATAACTCATAGAAGTCATAAATCCTAAAGGTAACTTGTGGAATCCATATCATACTGACATTGTAGATATCACATCTACATAGAGAGTTACTTTGGAATACCCATCACAATATATTACCTAAATCTCTTAGGAGGTACATTCATGTTTACCTCTGTCACGTTACCCAATGAATTGGAGAGTTATCTCGGGCTCAACCACCCTAGGTTTATCACAGCACCACCCATGTACGTAAATAAAGCCCAAGAACCATAACAAAATCATAACATATAACATAAGCATAAAGGAAAGATAAAATTTCCACATTGAAATAAAAAAATATCATTTCAAGATATTGATATAATAAATCCATTCTGAAAATCATTTTCAATACCAAAATATGTTAAAATTTTATATGGTATTTATTTTTTCCCTTTTCAAAACATTACGGCTTGTTAAGGATGCCAAAGATCAAATAATACCCGTGGCGGCGGAAAGGTCCTTGTCACTGGTTACGTTAAAAAAACATTCCTTTTTGTCATTTAGTAAAACACTTCGTATAAAAAGATTCCATTTGAATGAAATTAAATTTCAAAGGGGGTTATACACCGTATAAAATAAAGTCTTGTATAAAACTAAATATGCCTCAATGAAAGAAGATTGAGACGATGTCCCTTACCTCGTGTCCGACTTGACTTGATCGTTCATTAATCTCCTAAATAATAAACTAAAGTTAATTTCTACATGGATAAGAACCTTTTTCATGGTTATAATTCCTTTTATATCACTTATTACATTTTTATAATCATTATGTATTCATTTAAGTTAATAACGTTCATTTTGTTGATATTTGGTACTTGAGTAAAAAATGAACACCTTATATTTACAAGTTGTCCTTGTGGTCAATAGTCCATTATATCCAAAATTACAATCATTATTCAAATATCCTATATATCATATATATATCCAGTATATACATGTATTTATAATAGTACATAACATTTGGAGGTAAGAAATGAAATGCACCGTTCATGGAGAGGGTAAGTCGTACGTACGCATGAACACAACATTCATTTATAGTTCTTACCTTAATGGAATTAAAACATAATGATACATAGGTATATTATAATTCCAGTAGAATATCATATATAATATAATTAAATCCATCCTTTATATGTCCCACATATTTCATTAATGACTCATATCACTTTGAGGGGGCGGTAGTCCGCACTTCCTCAAATGAAATTATCGTGTATACACATAATGGAAACCATAAAGATATGAAATAAAAGGAAAATAAAGAAGTATAAATAAAACATAAACATAATATATATCATATATATATATAGTTCCAAATTAATGGCCACCATGATATGTGGTTGAAGATATTTGAACAATCATCGTTTCGTGAGGTTTTAGTTTTCCATCCACAGAAACATTATGTTCTTCACCCATTAGATGGAGGAGTGTGTATGTTTAGTTCTAATCCTTCTCAAAAAAACATAATAGTATATTGAGGATACTCATGTTGTTACAAAATAAAGTAATAAAAAGAGTTTAGGGGATGGATAAGAAAAATAAAAGAAAAAATTTAAGAGAAATTATTACCTTTAATTTCGGTAACTCCCTTTGGTTTTATCCAATGGACTTATTAAAGTGCCTTATACCTAAAGTAATGCTTCGGGGAGGAGTATATGGATGTAGGGACCTTAATTGGGAAGATTTTGGATGGTTCAGAAGGCTTGATAGGTGTGTGTAATCAGTTATAATTGGTCTCTTTTTATAAGGGACAGGAGGGGCTCTTTAAGAAAGTGTGAAAACATTATCTTATTATAAAAATATATTTGGTTTCAAAAGGTCCAAAAATAATTAAAGTTGAAGATAAGATGACTCATATTTGAAATAAAATCATCCATTCAGAATTGGACATGTTTTGGATAATATTTTAATCATTATAATCTTATTTATTTTAATCATTTATTAATGAGGTAAATATTGGATCATTATTGTGTCATAAATAATTTAATTTATTTGATGTATAAAAATTTTAAAAAAACTACCATGATGTAGTAAATCCTATTATATTTCCAATGAATATTTATAGTCAAAAATATTACTTATATAACACCATATGACAATAAATTTACTAAAAGATATTAGTTTTTGTCATGTTCGCCTTTACCTTAAATTAATTAATCTAAAGTGTCATTTTTTTCAAAAGTGGCTCCCTAGGGTCCCAAAATAGACCCAAAAGATACTTTTCACCAAAAATTATTTTCATCTTATTGAACCATATTTTACTTACTAATAACAACCATGTATGTACGATTTTCTAAATTCAATTCACATAATAGGTAAAATTTCATTTAAATGAAAAGGTCAGTTTTTTAACTACTACGAAGTGGTTTCACGATTAATCAAAAGTTTATGTTTTTCAGAAAAATACCAAAAATACCGCCGAAGCATTATTTGATATTCCAAATTAACAAATTATGTCTATTTTTCCAAATTAAAAACATAGAATTATAATTAATTAATTTAAAATTAATTTCCGTTGTTAAAACAATTAACCTGTTCTTAAAAAACTATAACTATCAAAAGATTGACACTTGTTTATGTCCAACTTCAAAGTAAAATTGATTCTAACGACCAACTTTGGATTAAATGGTAAAAAATAAATTCTAATTACACTTTAAAACCAATTAAATAGATAATCTAACCAAATAAATAAATTAGATTAAAATGTTGTTTTGAATTAAAATACAACATTTTTCACTATTCATTAAAAAAATGAGCTTTATTAGAAAAATACCGAAAAATTACCCAAAGTAAAATATGATGACCCCATTATAAATTTCGATTTTATTTTGTAAATTAGAATGTATTATAGTGACAAAAACTATATTTAATGAGGGTTCTCCATTAAAAGGCAGTAAATCGGCCTTTTAATATAAATTATGCTTAAAATTAGATTCATTCATATTTTAAGTCTCTAAATTTTATTAGATAAATGTAAATAAATTTAACAAACATGTATAATCATATTGTAGTTAGTTTTGTTCATTCTCACAAATACAGTGACTAGGAGTTAACTACCATTTAAAATAATATTATATTATTAGTATGCAACATAAGATTTCAAAGAAACTCGTTGTTGTGTATCGGGTATGCTATCGAACAAAGAAACCCCTTTAAAGTAGAATTAATATTTATTTCAAAAATATTATTAAATATGAAAATATTTTATTCTTCATTTACCTGGGATGTTACTTCTTTCCCCACTTTTGGAAATTGCATCCTCGCAATTTTTATTCACTTATCAAAATAAGTGGGGGTATATATATCTAATTGCATTTTCAGATTCTCACTTTGCCTCTTCCACCATATGGTTTTTCCACAAAACCTATACCTAGTGAATCACCTTATTCCACATCACTTGCTCTCTATGGTCAAGAATCTGAACTGATTGTTCTTCATAATAGAGATTCTCTTCCAACTAAACTACCTATGGGCTCAAAACAGGAGATGGGTATTGTATATACTTTCTCAATATCGAAAAATGAAAAACATTGTGTTCTTGGGATAAACTCGGAGGTAAAGCCACTATGTATACAACTGATCCAATTTTTCCAGAATTTCATAAGGCCCAATGAACCCCAAATGCAACTTTCTCTTCTTACCAAAACGCATCACACTTTTCCATGGATAAACTTTGAGAAAAAAATGATCACCTACCTCAAAAGAAAGATCTTTCCTTCGGTTATCTGCATAACTTTTTTGTCTGCTCTGAGGTATTTTCATGTGCTTCTTTATTAATTGAACATTCTCTTCCATCTCTTCTGCCAATTATAGTTGCATCAGTTTCCTTTCACCTACTTCCTCCCAAAAAGCTGTAGTTCGACAATCTTTTCCATATAATGCCTCAAATGGATCCATCTGTGTACTGGAATGAAAACTGTTATTATAGGAAAATTCAACCAATGAAAGATGACAGTCCCAACATCCCAGATAATCCATCGAGCAAGCATGTAACATATCCTCTAATGTCTGAATTGTTCATTCTGATTTCCCATCTTATTAAGGATGGAAAGCTGTATTAAAATTTAATTCAGTACCCAGCGACTTCTGAAGGATTCTCCAAAAGTTAGAAGTAAACCAGGGATCACGATATAATTCAATGGAAATGGGAACTCTAAGAAACCTGACTATATCTTTAACATACAATCGAGAAATTTGATCTAGAGATAATGTATCCCAAATAGGAAGGAAATGAGCAGATTTAGGCAATCGATCTACAATAACCGAGATTGCATTATTACCTTGAGATGTCATTGGTAATCCCACAACAATGTCCATTGATATATTTTCCCATTTCCACTCTGTCACCAGTAAAGGCTAAGGCATTCCTTTCGGTAACTTCCACTCTGTTTTAACCTACTGACAAGTCAAACACTTCATAGTAAAATCAAAAATATCTCCTTCCATTCCATCCCACCATTAATACTTTCGAAGATCTCTGTACATCTTAGTACTACCAGGATTAACTGAAAACGGAGAAATATGAGCTTCACATAACAACTCATCCTTCAACTGTGAATCACAAGGCACACATAATCTTTTCTTAAACCTAAAAACACAATCATTATCAAGGTTAAAATAAGGTAACATAACCTTTTTAACTAACTCTACCTTTTTCTACAACTCACTGTCTTCTTTCTGCACTTTCTTTATTCTGTCTGATAGAGATGATTTCACTGACTCCTCAAACAAAACAGAAGAATTTTCTACGCCAACATTTTCTATGCCAAATTTAATCAAATAAAAAACCAAAGTATCTTGTTCCAAATGTTACATGGTTAATGAAGCATTACTTTTTCAACTCAAAGTATCAACCACTTTATTTGATTTTCCCGGATATTAAAGGATCGTGTGATCATAATCCTTGATTAATTCCAACTATCTCCTCTGTCTCATGTTCAGTTATTTTTGAGTGAATATACACTTTAAACTTTTTTGATCTGTATATATTTCACACTTCACTCCATACAAAGATACTTCCAAATTTTTATAACAAAAACAACATTACCTAATTCCAAATAATGTGTAGGGTATTTTAACTCATGAGATTTCAATTGACGTGAAGCATAAGAAATTACATGATCATTCTGCATTATGACATAACCCAGTCCTTTCAATGAAGCATAACTGTAGATAAAAAACTCACCATTTCTAGATGGAAGTGCCAAAACTGGAGGATTCACCAATATTCTTTTAAATTCCCGAAAACAATCATCACATTCTTTTTTCCATATGAACTTAAAAACATAACGAGTTAACTTAGTCATTGGACTAAATAAGCGTTAAATATTTTCAACAAACCTCTGCTAATAACCATCCAAACTAAGAAAACTACGTATCTCGGTTATATTTTTGGGTCTTGGCCATTCTTCAACAAATTTTGTTTTATCAGGATCAACAGTTATGTCATTTTTTTTAAACAATGTGACCAAGGAAAGAAATTTGTTGTAAACAAAACTCACACTTGCTAAGTTTCCCATAAAGTTTATTTTCTTATAAGGTTTTAAAGATGAACCTTAAATGAAAATCATGATCCTCTTTAGTTTTTGAGTAAACCAAAATTTCATCAATGAACACACCCAAAAACTAATCCAAGAACTCACGGAAAATCCTATTCATAAGATCCAGGAACACAACAGGTGTAGTGGTTAACCCAAAAGGCATAAATACAAATTCATAATGGCCATATCTAGGACGAAACGCTGTCTTCGGAATGTCTGCTTCCTTTAATTTCAACTAATAGTACCCTGATCTCATTTCAATCTTTGAAAAATACTGATCTCCCTGGAGCTGATCAAATAAATCATCGATATAATTCAATGGATACTTATTCATAACAATGATGTTATTCAATGCTCAATAATAAATTCAAAGTCTCATAGAACCATCTTTTTTTTAACAAACAAGACAGGAGCACCCCATTGTGATGTTCTTGGTCGAATGATACCTTTATCTAATAACTCCTGCAATTGTTTCTTTAACTCTAAAAGGTCAATTTGAGTGATTTGATAATGAGTTTTTAAATTGGATTAACATCAAGAACTAAGTTAAAAATAAATTAAACTTCCCGATAATGTATTGTAACACCCCAGGTAAATAAAGAATATGACATTTTTACAGTTATCAATATTTGTGAATAAAATATTAATATTACTTTAAAAGGGACGCTATGCTTGATGGTGTACCCAATACGCAACAACGAGTTTTTTTTGGTAATCTTACATTCCAATCTAGTAATAAAATAATACAATTTTAAAAGGTAGTTAACACCTAGTCGTTGTAATAGCGGTAATGAACAGAACTAACTAAAAAATGATTATATATGTTTGTCAAATTTTTCTACTCATTACAATAAATGTTAAGGGATTAAAAATACGAATGAATCCAATTTTAAGCATAAACATTCTAATATTCTTTAAAAGGTCGTTTAACCGACTTTTGATGGAGAGACTCTTTTAAATCCACATTTTGACAATTTTATGTGTTATATTTGAAAAAATAAAATTCTTCTTTAGAATCGGGACATCAAAATTTACTTTGTGTAAATTTTTGGTATTTTTCCGATAAAGTTCATTTTTAATGAATTGTGAAAATGTTGTATTTTAATTCAAAACCTTTTTTAATATAATTTATTTATATGATTAGATTATCTTTTTAACTGGTTTTAATGTTCAATTATAATATATTTTTACCATTTAATCCAATAGTGGTCGTTGGAATTAATTTCACTTTGAAATTGGACATAAATTAGTGTCAATCTTTTGATACTTATTGTTTCATAAAAACACGCTATTTGCTCTGACATCGGGAATTAATTATTAAATTAATTAATTTAAATTATATGTTTTGAATTTAGTAAAATAGACATAATTTTTTAATTCGGAATATCAAATATAGCTTAGGGTGAAGTTTTGGTATTTTTCTGAAAAACTTCAATTTTTGATGAATAGTGAAAACACTAAGTGGTACTTAAAAAACTAATTTTTCGTTTAAATGAAATTTTGCAAACTCTGTGTTTTGAATTTCATAAATCCGACATACACGGTTTTCATTAGGAAGTAAAATGTGCTTCAATGGGATTAAAATAATTTTTTGGAGAATAGAAACTTTTAAGTTTTTAATCACGATTAGAAATAATTAGTGTAGTTTAAGGTACAAATAATGTTTTAATAATATGAAATGACCTAGACACATTTCCTAACATTATTGGATGTGTCATGGCTGACCAAGACAACCCATGGATCTATTTTTGGGACCCCATGGAGCCACTTGGGAATGATAATGACATTAAAGCCTTTTATTTAATGTAAAAGTAAAAATGTCACAAACATGAGTTGTTTTACTAAAACAATTTTTACATGGGGTTATAGAAGTCCGATTTTTTACTATAAATAGTTATTAGAAAGATAAAAATATTTACTAAATCATGATATTTGTTTTATGATTTTTAGAAATTAAATAAATTAAATTATTTATGACACCATGATGATGCAGCGATTACCTAATTATTTAACGATTTAAATAAAATAAAACTATAATGTAAAATATAATACCTAAACTTGTCAAAAACCAATTGGATGTGTGGATTTAGAACTCTAATAACCTTATACTTAAAATATTTAATTTTTGGACCTTCAAAATCCTAAAAGCACATTATAATCAAGTATTCTTTTATATCATTCCAAGAGTGGCCCTCCTCTCCTCTTATAAAAGGCCCCTACCTCTACCACCTTACCCACACTTCAAACACCATTAGCTCGGCCAAACCCTACCCATTTCATCTCTCCACATCCCTCTCTTAATCATTGTAGCCTCACATTGGGCAGAATTCTTTCCAAGGAAGCCTTTGAGCTTAAATCAATGAGAGTTACCCGTTTTAAATGTATTGTTTTATCTTGCGTTCTTATGTTTTATTTTGCTTCTCCAACCCAATAAAATCTTTTTTATCTTTTATTTTGTAACAAATCCAGTATATTCAATATACTAGGATGTTGTTATGTGAATTATTCAAGCTACACTTAAACACACCTTCGTCTAATGGTTAAAGGACATACTGTTTCTGTGGTTGGTGATTTTCTGCCTCACGAAACGATGATTGTTCAATATTCTTTTAACACCTTTAAAGGTGGAAATTATGATGTAAATGAATTTTATATATGATATATATGGTATTTAGGTTTATTATATGCTTCTGTATTTTATATTTAAAACATACCTTTATTCATTTCATGTTGTGAAAATGCGATAATTTCATATGAGGAAGTGTGGACTACCGCCCCCTCAAGTGATGTGACTCGTTAATGAAATACATGGAATGTATAAAGAATGAAATTAATGAAAATATGTGACCTATATAACATATATATTATAATTTAATTATAATATATTTATATTTATCACATTTATTTTTAATTCCATTAATATGACAAAAAATTGAAAGTAGCGTTCATGCATACGTACGGCCAACCGTCTCCATGAACGATGCTTTTCATTTTTTATCTAAAAATGTTATGGAATAGTATAAAATAAATATGTTCTGGATATATATTATATCTTAATCATAAATACTATTCTGTAAATGATTTACTTATAACTACATGGGCAATAATTTTCAAACAAGTTCATTTTTTTTACTCATGTACCAAACATCGGCAAAAACATCTGATACGAAGTAACATTATTAAAAAATTATTATAATATTATAATATATGATATAAACTGAATAATAATATCTAAAGGAGGAACATAAGTAATTATAAATTGACCAAACTTTATTATTCAGGAATATAAAGAAACGTACAAGACAAGTCGGACTTGAGGTAAGCGATCTGACCTCTCCCTTTCTTTTCAAGTACCCCCTTTTATGTCATTTAATTTATGCTCCATGTTCTTATGTTGGAGGATGTTATTTTATATTAACCATACTGAAATTTGTATTTTTATATTATGAGATACCCCCTCTTACTCTCATCATTTCTTTTTTTAGAATTTTTAAGTGGCATCGTTAGGCTGCCGAGTTCTCGTAAGGGATTTTTTATCTCACTTTTATTCCCGTGAGATTTATGCAACATTTTCCACCATTTCCTTTGAGTGGTATATGTACTGCCCATTATTCTACTCTTTTTTTAATATAATTTCTTTTATGAGTATTTACATCTATTTTGTATTTTCCTTCTTTTATGGGATGTATGTTTTGAAAGATACCCAAGTCGGTAAGGGAACCTTTCACCCTCCTCTTTTTAAAAGACTTATTTTGTTATGACTTTTAATTCACATACTATTAAGTTGGGATATGTTCTTATATATCCTTATTAATTTAAATTTTAAGTCCAAGTGATGAGATACCCTTTTTATCTCTCATCAACTCTTTTTCTGAATTTTGAAGTAACGCCGTTAGGCTGTAAAATTTTTGCAAGGGAACTTCTTAACCCAATTTTGATTCTTTGGGATAAAATTGTACTCCTTGAATATGTTGTTCTACGAATTTGTGTGAATAACATGTGATTTTTTTACACTTAATATCCACTTATATTTTGTTTATTCGTTTTTCACACATAATTATGTAATTAATTTATCATTAATCCACGGATACCGTCATTGTAAGGGACTTCGTCTCAATCTCCATTCATTGAAGCATATTTTGTTTTATACAAAACTTTCTTTTATACATTGTATAAACCCCTTTGACTTTTATGATTATTCAAAAGGAATCTTTTTTTTATACGAAGCGTATTACTAAACGACAAAAGGAATGTTTCTTTGTCGTACGTATGCGGCGACAACGACTTCTCCACTGCGGTGACCATTATTTGATTTTCGGCTTCCTCTACATTCCATTCCTTTTTTTTAAAATAAAAAATAAATACCATGTTTTACTTTTCTTTTATTTTGGTATTTAAAATGGTTTTCATAATGTTTTTATATCAATGGGTTGTATTGATATCTTTTTATTGAAAAGTGGAAATGTTATGTTTCCTCAATGCATGTTGTATGTGATACGATTATGTTATGGTTCTTGGGCATTATTATGATGACGGGTGGTTTCGTGATAAACTAAGGGCGGGTGAGTCCGATATAGCTCTCCAATACATTGGGTAACATGAAGAAGTTAAACATTATGGTTTCTCCAAAGAGATTTAGGGAATATACTGTGATGGGTATTTCAAACGTAACCAAGAGGGTTACTCCCTACGTAAGAATGTTATGAATGCCTCAAGTTACCTTTATGACTTATCATTTTATGATTTATTTGTGATTTGATGAGGTATGTTAAAATGCTTATGTTTTATGAGTAAAGTATGATTTCATACATGGACTGATGTTTTCTTTTCATACTTTTATATCCCTTACTGAGCTTTTTATGCTCATCCCATGTTTTTGAAATGTTTTTCACAGGTCAATGGAAAGGTGCATGATATGATGATAGTTTCAAGGATGTGACAAGAAAGAAACCGTGTTTTATTTTAAATATATTTTCGTTGATGAGGAAAAACCTATACCATCTTTTATGTAACCACTTTGTTTAAATGTTGAATGTAAATCATGATTTATGATCTAATTCTCTAAAACTCTAAACCTGAAAAGATCCTCAATGTGATTTATTTATTTAATTCAATATTAAGTAAGGTTTAAGGTCGGGGCCTTATAGTTGGTATTAGAGGTCGGTTTAGACAACTTTAGGGATTAGGAGTTTTTGTTAGACACGTGATTAGTCCCTATATCTATTATTTCAGTTAAATCCTTGTTTTATAACTTTTTTCAGGTCAAGTAAATTCAGTTATGAATGGAAGGAGAAGGATCTAAAACAAAATTATTATCTCTTCCTGATGACATGCTTGCAATAATTATTGAAAAGTCATGTTCGGATGATTGTGAAACTTTTTCTAGCATACAACTCACTTGCAAGTAGTAGTTTGAGATAGCAAACACCTCCACTATACCTCGTTATAATCATGGATCATGGGTTGTATTTATACAAATAATATTTTCACAATATTCTCATATTTTCAAGAAAGGTAAATATTATCAAGGTATTTTCAAATATTTTACCTTATCACAAGAATTTGAAGCATATTATGATTCTAAAAATGGTGGTGAAGAAAGACACCCGTGCGTAACCTATTTATATTTGCTTTTAAAAAATAGTCTCCCATCACATACTTATGGTACTTTAAAAGGACCAATAATAGAATGTTTCAACTCAAATTCTGTCCGGCTATTTTATAGAAATCATGTTTTATCAGATGTTTTGGAATTATATGTCATACATGATTATTTTCAAAAACTGTTTTTCTGTGAACACCCATATGACCCATGTTGTAAAAGGTGTATTTGGATGGAGGAAGCAAATGACTTTGAAGGATATCTAAATAATTGTTGTAATGTATGAGACTTATACCTACGTGAGCAAGATGAAGATGAAACCAAGTGGAAGCCATGATCAAGGTATGATGTTATTCATTTTGGAAATCGTTTTATTTTATCTTATGTTGGTGAAATAAGACTTCACGAATTAAGATGTTGAGATCATAACTATTTTGGAAGAAAATGAGAGGTATAAGGAAACTATTGAGGTTAAAACAAGTTAGGGTTATTTTTGGAGTTTTATAAAAAGGGAAATATGCAGACCATGTGACAACCCGTCGCGTCGGACAGAGCTGTGGGAATCAAACCCACAACCAAAGTGCGACTGGTATTTATCACCTACCACTGGACTACGTGAAGTCCCTGGTTAGTATATCTTATTGTTTTTAGTTAGATGATTTTATTAATTAATAGTATGTTGATTTTGGTTTATCTATGGAAATTATTAACGTATCATGGGGGATATGTGATTAGGTTAATTAATTTTCAATATGAGACTTTAAGAGAAACTGATGTTATTTGGAGATAAGTGTTAATTTTTACCTTGGAAGACGATGTGATTAAATCCTTCAAATATTTGGGTTTCAATCTTAGTTTGGTTTACATTGAATAATTTTATAGACAAATTGTTCATTGAATGGTCTTTGTTGAACTTTGGGTATTGTTTAACAAATTTTGAAGATTAAGAATAGATTTTTTTATAAAGGATTATCCTATTTGGGTATTATCTGATCTCATAATAACATTTTAGGTTTTAGTTTTGGTTAAGGTCTAAATACATGGGAAGTATATAGTTCTATTTTTTGGATTAGGTGATTCTCTAGTAGTTGATTATAGCTCTCTTAATGTAAACAATTCTTCCAAAATACTTATCATTTGGGAAAAGTACGAGTTTGTGTAAGAAATTTAGTAAAATTTGAAAGTCAACATGACAAGTAAGTATGTTTCCTTAAGATCAAAAATAAATTCCACAATGAAAAGTAACTATTTTTTTTTTGTCTATTGACTTTTCCTATGGGGGAATCGAATACCGTTTAACCCACCACAAGTATGTGATTTTCTTGTGGTTAACTTTCTCCTAAACATGTTTTCTATCACTCTCCCTCGGAACATGACCCTTTGTTTTTTCCTCCATATCCATGTTATCCTACATGGAATCATAGTATGGGTTAACTCATGTGACCTTTGTACTTCCCTTTCTTTATTTTAAAGGGATTTTTTTACTGACTCTTGTTTCGATTTGGGATTTTCAATGAAGTTTCCAAGCCCAATTTTAAAATTGCAAGGACGCAATTCCCAAAAGGGGGGAAGGATGTAACACCCCAGGTAAATAAAGAATATAACATTTTCATATTTATTTATATTTGTGAATAAAATATTAATATTACTTTAAAGGGGACACTATGATCAATGGCGTACCCAATACGCCACAACGAGTTTCTTGGGAATCTTACATTACACTCTAATAATAAAATAATATTATTTCAAATGGTAGTTAATGCCTAGCCGTTGTAATGGCAGGAATGAATAGAACTAACTAAAAAATGATTATATATGTTTTTCAAATATTTTTACTCTTTACAATAAATGATAGAGGGTTAAAAATGCGAATGAATCCAATTTTAAGCGTAAACATTCTAATATTCTTTAAAAGGTCGATTAACCACCTATTGATGGCGAAACTCTTTTAAATCGACTTTTTGAAAATTTTATGTGTTATATTTGACAAAATAAAATTCTTCTTTAGAATCGGGACATCAAAATTTACTTTGTGTATATTTTTGGTATTCATCCTATAAAGTTCATTTTTTAATGAATAGTGAAAAATGTTGTATTTTAATTCAAAACCTTTTTTTAATCTAATTTATTTATATGATGAGATTATATTTTGAATTGGTTTTAATGGTAAATTAGAATATATTTTTACCATTTAATCCAATAGTGGTCATTGGAATTAATTTCACTTTGAAATTGGACTTAAACTAGTGTCAATCTTTTGATACTTATTGTTTCATAAAAACACGCTATTTGCTATGACAGCGGAAATTAATTATTAAATTAATTAATGTAACTTATATGTTTTGAATTTTTTATAATATACATCATTTTTGAATTCGGAATATCAAATATAGTTTAGGGTGAAGTTTTGGTATTTTTCTGAAAAACTTCAATTTTTGATGAATAGTTAAACCACTAAGTGGTACTTAAAAACCTAATTTTTCATTTAAATGAAAATTTTCCACCTCTGTGTTTTGAATTTCAAAAATCCAACATACACGGTTTTGATTAGGAAGTAAAATTTTGTTCAATGGGATTAAAATAATTTTTTTGGTGAACAGTAACTTTTATGTTTTTAATCGCGGTTAGAGATAATTACTGTAGTTTAAGGTAAAAATAATGTTTTAATAATATGAAATGACCTAGAAACATGTCTTACCCTTATTGGATGTGTCATGGCCGACCAATACAACCCATGGGTATATTTTTGGGACCCCATGGAGCCACTTGGGTATGATAATGACATTAATGCCTTTTATTTAAAGTAAAAGAAAAAATGTCACAAACATGAGTTGTTTTACTAAAACAATTTTTACATGGGGTTATCCAAGTCCGATTTTTTACTATAAATAATCATTAGAAAGATAAAAATATTTACTACATCATGATATGATTTTTATGATTTTTTTACATTAAATAAATTAAATTATTTTTGACACAATGATGATGCAGCGATTACCTCATTATTTAATGATTTAAATAAAATGGAAGTAAAATTTAAAATATAATACCTATACTTGTCAAAAACCTATTGGATGTGTGGATTTAGAAGTCTTATAACCTTATCCTTGAAATATATAATTTTAAGACCTTTAAAATCTGAAAATCATATTATGATAATGTATTCTTTTATAACTTTCCAAGAGTGCCCCTCCTTTCCTCTTATAAAAGGCCCCCCACCACTACCACCTTACCCACACTTCCAAAGCCTTTGGCTCGGCCAAAACCTACCCATTTCATCTCTCCACATCCCTCTATTCATCATTGAAGCCTCACTTTGGGCAGAATCCTTTCCAAGGAAGCCTTTGAGCTTAAATCAAAGAGAGTTACTCGTTTTAAAGGTATTGTTTTCTCTTGTGTTCTTATGTTTTATTTTGCTCCTCCAACCCACTAAACTATTTTTATTGTTTTCTTATGTAACAAACCCAGTATCTTAAATATTCTTGGATGTTTTTATGTGAATTATTAGAGATACACTTACACACACCTTCGTCTAATTGTTAAAGAACATTCTGTTTCTGTGGTTGGCGATTTTCTGCCTCACGAAACGATGATTGTTCAGAATTATTTTAACACCTATAAAGGTCTCCATTATGATGTAACTTTATTTTATATATGATATATATGGTATTTATGTTTACTATATTCTTCTGTATTTTATATTTAAAACATACCTTTATTTTTTTCATGTTGTGCAAATGCGATAATTTCATATGAGGAAGTGTTGAATATCGCCCCCTCAAGTGGTGTGACTCATTAATGCAATACATGGAATGTATAAAGAATGAAAATAACGAACATATGTGACCTATATAACATATATATTATAATATAATTATAATATATATATATATATCATTTATTTTTAATTCCATTAATATGACAAAAAAACATGAAAGTAGAGTTCATGCGTACGTACGGCCTACCGTCTCCATGAACGGTGCTTTTCATTTTTTATCTCCAAATGTTATGGAATAGTATAAAATAAATATGTAATGGATATATATGATATTTTAATCATTAATACTATTCTGTAAATTATTTACTTATAACTACATGGGCAATCATCTTCAAACAAGTTCATTTTTTTTACTCATGTACCAAACATCGGCAAAAACATCTGATATGAACTAACATTATTAATCAATTATTATAATATTATAATATGTGATATTAACTGAATAATAAAATTTAAAGGAGGACCTTAAGAAATTATAAATTGACCAAAGTTTATTATTCAGGAATATAAAGAAACGAAGAAGACAAGTCAGACCTGAGGTAAGGGGTCTGACCTCTTGCTTTCTTTTCAGTTACGCTCTTTTATGTCATTTCATTTATGATCCATGTTCTTATGTTGTAGGATGTTATTTTATATTAACCATACTGTAATTTTTATTTTTATATGATGAGATACCCCCTCTTACTCTCATAAATTATTTTTTTAAAATTTGTAAGTGGCACCGTTAGGCTGCCGAGTTTTCATAAGGGATTTTTCATCTCATTTTTATTCCTGTCAGATTTATGCTACATTTGCCACCATTTCCTTTGAGTGGTATATGTACATCCCATTATTCTACTTTTTGTGTAATATAATTTCATTTATGAGTATTTACATCAATGTTGTATTGTCCTTCTTTCATGGGGTGTATGTTTTGAAAGATACCCAAGTCGATAAGGGAACCATTCACCCTCCTCTTTTTAAAAGACTTCTTTTGTTATGTCTTTTAATTCACATACTATTAAGTTGGGATATGTTCATCTATATCCTTATTAATGTAAATTTTATGTCCAAGTGATGAGATATCCTTTTTTATCTCTCATCAACTCTTTTTCTGAATTTTGAAGTGACACCGTTAGGCTCTCAAATATTTGCAAGGGAACTTCTTAACCCAATATTGATTCTTTGGGATAAACTTGTACTCCTTGAATATGTCGTTCTATGAATATGTGTGAATAAAATGTGATTGTTTTACACTTAATATCCACTTATATTTTCAGTATTCGTTTGTCACGCATAATTATGTAATTTATTTATCATTAATCCATGGATACCATCTTTGTAAGGGACTTCGTCTCAATCTCCATTCATTGAGGCATATTTTGTTTTATACACAACTTTGTTTTATACGGTGTATAATCCCCTTTGACTTTTATGATTATTAAAAAGGAATATTTTTTTATATGAAGTGTTTTACTAAATGGCAAAAGGATTGTTTCTTTGTCGTACGTAAGCGGCGACAACGACTTCTCCACCGTCGTGACCATTATTTGATTTTCGGCTTCCTCTAAAAGCCATACCTTTTTAAAATGAAAAATAAATACCATGTTTTACTTTTCTTTTATTTTGGTATTTAAAATGGTTTTCTTAATGTTTTTATATCAATGGGTTGTATTGATATCATGTGATTGAAAAGTGGAAATTTTATGTTTCCTCCTTTCATGTTATATGTGATACGATTATGTTATGGTTCTTGGGCATTATTATGATGACGGGTGGTTCTGTGATAAACTAAGGGCAGGTGAGCCTGATATATCTATCCAATGCATTGGGCAATGTGAAAGAGTTAAACATTATGGTTTCTCCAAAGAGATTTAGGGAATATACTATGATGGGTATTCCAAATGTAACCAAGATGGTTACTCCCTATGTAAGAATGTTATGAATGCCTCAAGTTACTTTTATGCCTTATGATTTCTATGATTTATTCGTGATTTGATGAGGTATGTTAAAATGCTTATGTTTTATGAGTAAAGTATGATTTCATACATGGACTGATGTTTTCTTTTCATACTTTTATATCCCTTACTGAGCTTTTTATGCTCATCCCATGTTTTTGAAATGTTTTTCACAGGTCAAGGAAAAGGTGCCTGATATGATGATAGTGTCAAGGATGTTACAATAAAGAAACCATGTTTTATTTTAAATATGTTTCCATTGATGGTGAAAACCAATACCATATTTTATGTAACAACTTTGTTTAAATGTGGAATGTAATTCATGATTTATGATCTAATTCTCTAAAACTCTAAACCTGAAATGATCCTCAACGTGAATTATTAATTTAATTCTATATTAAGTAATGTTTAAGGCCTGGGACTTATATTTATAACACTCGGAAAATAATCAGAAAATCATCAAGATACTCATTTACCACTAGCACACCATTAATATGAACAGTTCCTTTATTTTCAACAATATGTGCAAGGTAAAATTCATTTCCATCTTTTACTAGTTTCTCATCTTTCTAATATGTTATCAAATGAAAGTGTTCATTCTTGTACACAAACTTAAATCATTCAGGAAATAATCATCTTTAGCCTTGTATTCAATCTTAACATGATAAACAGAAAGCCAATCCATTCCCAAAATAACATCAAACTCTAATAGAGGCAAAACAATACGTTTTGCAGGTAGATTCTTTCTGCACACAAGGAAAAGAATGTTCTTATGTTTTCTTTTTGTCTCAAAATTTCCTCTAGGTGTTTTCATCGTATGTTATATATTCATATCTTTAGATGGAATTCTTAATTTACTAGAAAACTTCTCAGCAATGAAAGAGTGTGTAGACCCTGAATCAAACAACACATTGGCCTAATCTGAACAAACAAACAGTGTACCTGATACAACTTCATTTGATGGCCCAACATCTACTGAAAAAGTTGCAAAGGATTTCACCACCCCTTTATGCTTGTAGTCTGGTTTCTTTCCTCTAGTTGATTTCTTTTGTGGACACTCAATTTCATAATGTCCCATTTAATTTCACTTAAAGAATTTTAGTGACTCTAAATCAGATTTTGTCTTACCATTACCCGGTTCTTTTTCAGTGCAATTACGAGCCTTATGTACCATTTTACCACATCGGTAGAACATACCAGAATTAAAAATAAATTCCCCAGCATGCTTTTTACCATAATTTTCACAAACTATAAACTTATGTTTCTTACCATCAGACGTTTTGAAGAGTTATTCCCTTTCCCCTGCCACCTCAACCTCTTATTCTGTTGTTTGTCAAAGAATACCTGATCATCGACAAACTCTATTTCCACCTTCTCTACACAATGAACATGATTTTCATAACTTTTGAACTAAGGAGAAGCTAAAGGCCTTCGATACTTTGGATTTAATCTTGAGTAAAAATAGATGATTTTACTATCAAGATCTCGTATGAAATTTGGAGCATACCTTACCAGTCGAGTGAATTTTTATTTAGAAGAAGCCACTGAGTCATCCTCCTACCTCAATTCTAGGAATTGTTTTTCCATCCTAAGATGAACCAAATTAAGAAAATAATACTCAAGAAACATACCTTTGAATTCATCCCAATCAAGAGCATCAATGTCCTCAATATCCATGATATTTTTCACCATCGAACACCACTGATCAGCTTCGCCTCCAAAATAGTAATCAACAAGACTATACTTTTGATGTTCTGAACAACCCATGACATGAAAAATATTTTCCACTGCATTAATCCACCCTTCATCTAGCACATTGTCAGATGACACTCTGAATGATGGTGGATGTTTCCTCATGAAATGATCCACTACTAACAGGTTCATTTTCGGTTGATCTGGCTGATCTCGTGCATGGATACCACCACCATTAATAGCAAGATTTAATTATGCCATCACTGCAACAAACTCTTCAGTTCTGATTCTGACCATCTCATGTTGCTGATTGGGAAGGTTGTCTTCCTACTGATGTCGTCCCAACATAGCTACCCTGTTTCTTCTATGGAAAACCATTTTGATCACAGAAATATGTTAGGCAAAGCAACATGGTAATCGGTAAATGCTATATGATTTCAATATTAACATAAATTACTTAATAGATATTAATTTAACAATACCCTAACTCCTAAATCACTCTAAACTGACCTCTGATACAAACTATAAGGACCTGATCTTAAACATTACATAATAGTGAATTAAATGAATAATTTATATTGAGGATCTTTATAGGTTTAGAGTTTTAGAGAATTAGGACATCACTATTATATCTCAAAAGATTAGAAAGTAGACACTTCTACACAGATTCCATTATTCTTTCATAAAATAAAAACTCTTGAAAAAAAGAGTCATGTATAGTCCCATGTTTTAGACAGCATGACTTTTCCTTGATCCCATCCTAGACCCTATTCATCTTTAAGTCTTGTGAAAACATTTCAAAACATGGGATGAGCATAAAAAGCTTAATAAGGGTTATAAAACAAAGAAATAAAACATTTGTTCATAAATAAAAACAAAACAAGAATTATTTTACTTACCTCATGATATCATAATATTTTATGAATAACACATAGAAATCATAAATCATAGAGGTAACTTGTGGCATCCATATCATACTTACATTGTAGCTATCACAACTACATAGGGAGTTACTTTGGAATACCCATCATTGTATATTACCTAAATCTCTTAGGTGAAACATTCACATTTACCTCTGTCATGTTACCCAATGCATTGGAGATCTATCTCGGGCTCACCCACACTAGGTTTATCACGGAACCACCTGTATACATAAATAATTCCCAAGAACCGTAACAAGATCATAACACATAACATAAGCATAAAGGAATTATAACATTTCCACATTGCGATAAAAAAATATCATTTCAATATGTTGAAATAATAAATTCATTATAAAAATCATTTTCAATACCAAAATATGTAAAAAAGTGATTATGATATTTATTTTTTTCCTTTTAAAAACATTATGACTTGTTAAGGAAGCTAAAGGTAAAATAATACTCGCGGCGATGGAATGTTCGGTGTCCCTACTTACGTTAAAAAAACATTCCTTTTTGTCGTTTAGTAAAAAGATTCGTATAAAAATATTCTATTTTAATGAAATGAAAATTCAAAGGGATTTATACACCGTATAAAATAAAGTCGTGTATAAAACTAAATATGCCTCAATGAAAGAAGATTTAGACGAAGTCCCTTACCTCATGTCCGACCTGACTCGATCATTCTTTAATCTCATGAATAATGAACTAAAGTTAATTTCTACCTGATTAAGAACCTTTTTCAAGTTTATTATTCCGTTTATATCACTTATTACCATGTTATAATCATTATTCAGTCATTTATGTTAGTAACATTCGTTTTGTCGATATTTGGTACTTGAGTCAAAAATGAACACCTTATATTTAAAAGTTTTCCATGTGGTCAATAGTAAATTATATCCAGAATGACAATCAGTAATTACATATCATATATATCATATATATCCAGTATATACATGTATTTATAACAGTACATAACATTTCAAGGTAAGAAATGAAAGACACCGTTCATGGATACGGTAAGTCGTACTTATGCATGAACGCTAATTTCATTTTTATTTCTTACTTTAATGGAATTAAAACATAAGGATACATTGGTATATTGTAATTCCATTATAACATAATATATAATATCATTAAATCCATCTTTTATATGTCCCACATATGGAATTAATGACTCATATTACATTTAGGGGGCGGTAGTCCGCGCTTCCTCAATTGAAAATATCGTGTTTACACATAATGGAAACCATAAAGGTATGATATAGAATAAAAATAAAGAAAAATAAAGAAAAAATAAACATAATATATATCATATATAAATATAGTTCCATCTTAATGGCCCCCATGAGAGGTGGTTGGAGATATTTGAACAATCATCATTTCGTGAGGCGTTAGTTTTCCATCTACAGAAACATTACGTTCTTCATCCATTAGATGGAGGTGTGTGTAAGTGTAGTTTGAATCCTTATCATAATAAAATCCTAGTATATTAAGGATACTGGTGTTGTTACAAAATAAAGGAATAAAAATAGTTTTTGGGCTGGAGAAGTAAAATAAAAGAAAACAATTTAAGAGAAACATTTACCTTTAATTTGGGTAACTCCCTTTGGTTTTATCCAAAGGATTTCTTAAAGTCCTTTCTGCCTAAGGTAAGGCTTCAATGAGGAGTAGAGGGATATAGGGAGATTAATTGGTCAGAGTTTGGACAGGACCAAAGGCTTGAGAGGTGTGTGTAATTAGATATAAGTGGTCTCCTTTTATAAGGGAGAGTAGGGGCTCTTTTGGAAAGTGTGAAAACATTATTTTATTATAAACATATCATCAGTTTCAAAGGGTCCAAAAATCATTAAAGTCGTAGATAAGATGACACATAATTGAAATAAAATCACCCAATCAGAATTGGATGTGTTTTGGATAATATTTTAATCATTATAATCTTATTTATTTAAATCATTTATTAATAAGGTAAATACTGCATCATTATTGTGTCATAAATAATTTAATTTATATGATGTCTGAAAATTATAAAAAAAATACGACGATGTAAGAACTCTTTTTATATTTCCAATGAATATTTATAGTCAAACATATTACTTATATTACACCATATAAAAATTAATTTACTAAGAGATATTTTTTTTTTGTCATTTTTTCCTTTACATTAAATTAATTAATCTAAAGTGTCATCTTCCTTCATAAGTTGCTCCATGGGGTCCCCAAATATACCCAAAGATGGCCATGGTCGTAAATTACTCATCCAATAAGGTAGGACATGTGTAAAGGTAATTTTGAATAATTACAATATTTTTTTACCTCGAATTACCCTATTTACCTTTAATCGCGCTAAATAAAAGTCAAAAGTTATTATTCACCAAAAATTATTTTCATCTTATTGAACCAAATTTTACATACTAATAAAAACCATGTATGTCGGATTTTTAAAATTCAATTCATAGAAGTGGTAAAATTTCATTTAAATGAAAAAGTCAGTTTTTTTAATTACTACTAAGTGGTTCCACTATTCATCAAAAATTGATGTTTTTTAAAAAAATACCTAAAATTTTGCCTAAGAATTATTTGATATTCTGAATTAAAAAATGATGACTATTTTTTCATATTCAATACATATAAGTGGAATTAATTAATTTAAAATTAATTCTTGTTAAAACAATTAGCGTGTTTTTAAGAAATAATAACTATCAAAAGATTGACACTGGATTATGTCCAATTTCAAAGTGAAATTAATTCTAATGGCCAATATTGGATTAAGTGGTAAAAATATATTCTAATTACACTTTAAACCCAATTAAAAGGATAATCTGACCATATAAATAAATAATATTAAAATGTAGTTTTGAATTAAAATACAATATATTTCACTATTCATTAAAAATTGAACCTTATCAGAAAAATACCAAAAAATTACCCAAAGTAAGATTCGGTGTCCCTCTTATAATGAAGGATTTAATTTGGTCAATTAGAATGTATTAAAAATACCAAAACTATATTTAAAGAGGGTTCTCCATTAAAAGGAGGTAAATCGACCTTTTAATTCAAATTATGCTTAAAATTAGATTCATTCATATTTTAAGCCTCTATCATTTATTGGATAATTGTAAATACATTTAAAAACATGTATAATCATATTTTAGTAATTTTTTATCCTTCCCGCCCATACAATGACGAGGAGATAATTACCATTTAGAATAATATTATATTATTAGTGTGTAATGTAAGATTTCAAAGAAACTCGTTGTTGTGTATCGGGTACGCTATCGAACATAGAAACCCCTTTATAGTAAAATTAATATTTAATTTAAAAATATTAATAAATATGAAAATCTCTTATTCTTAATTTATCTGAGATGTTACATTGGATGTGGTTTTAGTGATTAATGTATTACTTTACCATAATAAGATTTATTCATATTATAAATCTCAATGTAAATATTCAATAATAATTACAAATAGATGAAAATGGAAGGAATTATCATTATATTATGTATCTTGGGATCTATTAAATTCTTCAAGTATAACAAATTAATCATTATTTTATAGAGTAAGTTATGATTAGGAAGTTAATCAAGTCACAACCAAAGGATAAGATTATGCTTATAAAATGGAATGAAATTAAGTAAATATATCTTCCCATAAAAAATCAGAAACATTAGGAAAAGTTACATGAAATAAATGTTTATCATATTACCATAATTTCTAATGATATCTATTACCTTTTTCACACATATTTGGTTTATGGTTTGTTGGTTGTTAACCTTCCACAGATCACCCACATTCTTATGGTGAATGTTCTCTATCACTGTCTATTAATACTTAGGGGATTTTATTTTTCTTCCATATAAATGTATTAGCTTCCCCATAATGTTCTATTACATTTAATCATACTTCTGTGATTACTCTAAATTATCTATGTACTTCCCAATTCACTATTATTAAGAACATGTCTTACTGACCTTATTATGTTGTCGGTTTTTCAACAATTATATTTTCAAATATCAGTCCCCTAATTAAAAAATAAACATTTTAAATAAGAGAAAAAAATTATTTACGGTAGGGATAATGTTAAATCCCACAATTTATAATATATTTCCCCAATAATAAATTTAATATCGTTGATAGATTGAAATGCACGGAACATCAGTTTTAAAAGAAGACAATGTTTTGTCACACATTACACACATAATTTAAAATTAAATTTTAAAATTTTTATAAAAATTATTTCTCAAAAATTAACTTAATTTATTAAATCAGTATATAAAAATTGTCTTGGGGTGGAGTTTTTGGATTTTTCTGAAAAGTATTATTTTTTGTGGAACAGTGGAAAAAAGTGAATTTCAATTTATAACTTCCTTTTCATGTAAATAATATATATTGGTAAATTATATATATAATTTGTTTAAAAGTTATAATAAATGAATTATATATCAATTCATCCAATTTTAGTTATTTATATTATTTTCATATATAATTTAGTAATAAAACTTTTTAATCTTTTGAACATTTTACCTTTAATAACATGTTTTCTTATCATGTCTATATGATTAAATTTAAATTGAATTTTTCCACTTCTATGAATTATATTTGAAAAAATTGATTCCATATATGGAATAAGCGTAATTTATAATTTCAAATTTTGTAAATATTATTTATTATGCAAATGAATAGTGAAAATTAAAAATATTAATTAATGTGGTTAAGGGAAAAATGAGTTTACTAGGGGTTAAACTAAGTTTAAGAGGGTTAAAATGACCTACATATTTGTCCAAAATCAATATTATTCCAATATTTATAGCCTTAACGAATTATTTTATTGTTTATGAGTTTCTGGGACACTTTTACAAGAACTTGACCAATATAATATGTTAAGAAATCCAAAACGCCAAAAAGGGACCTTCCTTGTTTTTAAAATCTCTACGGATTTGAGATTGGGGAAAACAAAATAAATTCGGTTATGGATATTATTTTTTAGTATAAATAATTTATCCTTAAATTTTAGAGATGAAATCATTACTTAAAATTCTTATGAAATTCCCATATAGTAATTATTTAGTTAGCATAAAATAGGATAACTGATACTATAAATAAAAAAGGAAAAGTAAATTTAGGGAATTATATTCATAAGTTAATTTTTAGATTAATTTATCATGTTACACAAGTTGGACATAATATATTTGAATTTCATCAATATATTGATATCTATAAATTTAAATTAAATGAATAATATTAAAAATGACATTAATGTTATTTTAAAATATATTATATTTTATTAAATGATTTAAAATATCTAAAATACAAATTTTTACCAATATTATTTGAAATGATATTAAATATTATCTATGATCCATTACTAGTAAAATTTTTATATTATAATGACTATATTTATCCCTATGTAGTAAAAAACATTTTCAGCATAGTTAAAGTTAAAACATTGGTTTTCCAAGTACAAGTGCTTATGTTAAAAAAATTCAACACACATATGATTATTATTTGATAAATTGGTTATAATATTTATAATCAATGGATCAAATTTATCTAATAATTCTCAATTTAACTTTGTCTTGTGAAATAAATTACCAAAGATGGCGATACTAGTAACCATTGTTATAAACTAAAACAAAAAAAATCAAGAAACATGGATGTTAAAGAAAACAAATGACTAATACATGTGTTTTAATGTGTTATAAATTTTTGGATAGACTATATCATACCTAAATCCCATTAATTATTATTATTGTTTCTACTTTATGTATTATTGAGATCCCAATATTTAATACATCTCGGTGTTAACAAAAATTTCATGGATCTTGAACTATAAAACGACACACACTCTACTTCATTATTTACACATTAAAAACCATTTGTTTTGGAAGATAACTTAACCTAATATCTTAATAAAATCCATATTATCATACTATAATCCTTATTTATGGGATAAATCAATTCTATAATGGAATTAGTAAAAACCTAAAGAGGACACCCAAAGAAGAGGTAAGGTTCCTCAATGAGCTATTTTATTTTGTTTCTTCCTCCTCCTCATTGATTTCTTAATAAATATTATAATATGATAAAATATGTATCTAACATATACTAGTATTTTTTTATTATATTTTCATGACTTACAACCTTATTCAATTCAATTAAATGGTTTACAAAATCATCATACGTGTGTATAGAGGGCTACCTCCTCGCAAACCAATATCATTCATTTTTTCATTACCACATTTCATGATTGGGTATGATGATTGATATAAAAAATATATATTATATTCATAACATAATTATACCTTTTTATTCATTTTATCGTATAAAACTTTTTTACTTTCTATTCCAAAGGAGAAACAATATCATAGCTCATGTGTACGATGGACTACCGCCTCGTGAAGCGATGTGATTCGTCTTTCACTAACTCTTTACATGGAAGGCGATATGGGTAAATTTTATGATTATATGTTATATAAATGAAATTATAATTATGTTGGGGAAAAATTTATAATTCCTAAAAGATAATATATATCAATAATTTTACTAACATTTCAATAAATGAAATATCAAAACGTTTTTTGTGTATGTGTGGACTACCGCCTTGGAAAAATAATGTGACTCTCTTTTAATCCCCAACCCTCATGGATGATATATATAAGTATATTTAAATAAATAATAATCTATTTATAATATTATAATAATTATTTAAATATAATTTATTACATTCCTTATTTTCATAATGATCATTGAATAATTGAAGTGTTACTCGTGTGTATGTATGGCATACCATCTTCGTGATCATAATGTGCATCATTTCTCAATATCTACATACATTAATTTGTAAAAAAGTATAATTTATGTATAAATATTAAAAATATATCATCATTATTATTATATAGATGATAAATATATAAAATATTTGCAATTATTGGATCATTCATGAAGAATAATCCATGAGAAAATAAGGCAATTAACACCTGAAATAATCAAAATAATGAATGATTATTAAAAACATGAAATAGTATCTTATTAAAGTATCATATATGATATTATAAATATTATTATGTTTCTATAATGAGGTAATAACATGTTTAAAACCAATATAAATGGTTTCAAATCAAGTATAACTAAAATAAACCAAGAGGTAAGGGATTTCGTCTCAATTTGCATTCCATTGAGAATTAATTGTTCTTATTCTCAAATTCACCATTATGTAGTGTATATACGAAATATTTGAAATTTTTTATCATGAATAATTTATTCCTCATGGTATTTTATGTTTCAATTTGAATTATATCTTCCAAGGGGATTTGAGTTGAAAATTACCGAATTGTAAAAGTTATTTTTCAATCTCGGTATCTTTTTTCATTTTTAATTCTCTCTTGAAACAAGAACTCTCTTGTTATTATTTTTCACTAGACATTAAATTTATCTAGAATATATATTATTTTGTGATGAGTATTATTATTTCAATAAATTTATATCATTTCTACCTATGGTTAACTCTATTAAATGTTATTTGATATCTGGGGAAATATTGATAAGTTTGTATCCTTTACTCAATGCAGATACTTTATAATAAAGAACATTATTTATAAATTAAATTGACTATTTGATATATGATGAATGATTTGGAAACTCAATATATTGGTTAGGGACAAGTTAAAAAAATCCCCTCAATGCATCGTTAGTCTCTTTAGATGAATCAGATGGCTAAATTATAAGGGGATTTCACTAGTATGTTTTAAAATGTCTTGAGGATATATCATGATGATAAATATATGTTGTTCATGGGAAATATTACATCTAATAATTAATAATTTCCATCATTATGAATTCATATTTTATTATCCATGATAATTACACAATGATATAATCTCTGGATTCATTTCATTATCAGTTTATTCATTAAATGGAATGTGTTTTTAGTTATTTACATTTCTATATTGATTATAAATTATGTTAATATTTTGGTGCCATGTGTGTTCAATTTTTAACTCTACAAATTACTTATACATAATTATTTGTTATATCATCTATTTTATTTTACCCTTAATGATAATTTTATCTCACCCTAATTTTTTCCCTTTCCCCAGTTTATAAAGGTAAACACTATGAATGAGTTTCAATGATGCTGATAATTTTTTTCCCTTAATTTTTTTCTAAATGAAAAATGGATATCATGCATGTATCCTATTCTACATAACTACTAAATTATCATCCCTTCAGGATTCGACACATTTTATTTATTCCAATGAAATAAATTAAGAAATCATCTTTGGGATACTGGGTTTGGGGCCGTTACATAAAATATTACATGTAAAGCATGAACAAATCACATCACTTAATGCGGTGCAGTATTCCGTACACATGAATAACATTATTCTATTCCAAAAAAATAGAAAAATATAAATTATGTGTGATATAATATTTACTAAATCATACTGAAATCATAAATAATATATATATATATATATATATATATATATATATCATACATATACTTTAGATGCATCATCATACCCAATCAGGGGAGGTGGTAATTAGAAAATGGATGTCATCAATTCGTGAGGTTGTAATCTGTCGTACACAAGATTGATGTTTTTTTAACAAATTTGACTAAAGTGGATATGGTTTTAGTTAATTACCATAACATAAATAAACTCACTATATGGAAATAATTATTTTATTATATAAGTATTGAATATTAATAATTTAAGTTAGTGGAGAAATAAATAAAACAAAAAACTCTCATTGATTATCGTTACCACTTCATTGGGTATCCACATTAGGTTTTCACCAAAAGCCTTCTAGGATGTCATTATATAAAAAATAGTGATTCTAATATTATATAATGGAATGTGGGATGTGATTTGGGTAGGTATTGGCCCAAAAATGGGTTTGAAGCTCTTAAGATGAGAGGAGAGAGGGTGGCCTATAAAAAATTTGGGAGATTGCATAATTGATATTTTTAAAATAAATTAAGTGATTACACATTTTAAATATGCCAATAGGGTCTATAATGTACTATTATTGGACTATAGATGTTTTATAGTTGGGTTTTTTCTAGAAAGATAGTTTTTTGACCAGTGGATAGGTCATTTTAACCCATATCTTCTTAGTGTAAACCCCAGTAAACCTATTTTTACCTTAACCATAGTAAATAATTATAACTATATTTTACTACTCATTTTGTTATAAAATTATGTGGTACTTATTGAATAATATTAATTATTCTTGTTCCAAATATAAAATCCATTTTTGAAATTCCATTCACAGAATTGGAAAATTTTAAATCAGAATTATTTACCCAAACATTACTGGAATGTGGGGTTTTGAAGAGAAAATGTTCAAAAGTCTACAATGTTTTTATATCTAAATTCAATATAAAATTGATTTCAATGAAATAAATTAGATTAATTTATGGATTATTAAAGTAATTTTACTCTGAAAACTATTTAAAATAAAAGATATCTTTATAAATGAATTAAAAAAAATGTTTGTTTTAAATTAAAATTCAGTATTTTTTAACATTCATAAAAATTGAGATACTTAGAAAAACCACAAAATTTCAAACTAATATAATTTTGAAATTTTAAATTAAAAAATGATTTTTTTTTTGAATAAATCTTCTATAATGGGTGAATACTAATTATATTATAATTTTTCTCGAGGAGACAATACTATTTTTTTGAAAATATAGTTGTAGTTGTAAAATTGCATTTATTATTATCAATTTTATAGAAAACACATAATTTGACTTGAATTTTTTTACTAAATATTATATATTTTAATTTCATTTAAATAATTCATCTAATTTTATTCTTTTAACTATTTTTATGTAAAACATGTTTATGTTCAAAATAGTAGTTTTTCATAAAATGAATTTATTTACTTTTAAATGGATTATATATTCAGTTATAACTAATTAGTCATCCAAGAGATCATTATATATGAATTTATGAACCATATATTTTTATAATTTAGTTAATCCTACTCATACCTTAAATTAAAATGTATCGGTGATAACATATAATAATCTTTTCATAGAATGTCATGTTTTGTTTAAACATGGCATTGAGTGAAACACAAGCTGAACTTGGTTTTCTGTATAACAAAATCAAAAAATAGTGTTTTATATATGGCAAGATAAACATTATATTAGTTTTAATATTTAAAAAATATGCGTTGTGTGTCCCAGAAAATATATAAAAGAAAAAATTTATACAAAAAATATTTTTACAAAATCATGAAGGGTTATAATTACCATAAATGGTTTTTATGGAATTGGAGGAAGAGAGAAAAAATATGGGACACTTCACTCAATTTCACCGGGAATCTTAGAAGATTTTTCAGGCCTGGTTATTACAAGTATTTAGTTATAATCATATATCCTTGAGTCTATTCTGTAGAGTAAGTATTAAGATGACTATTTTATAGGAATTTGAGATACCCTTTATAGTAGGGAGACCGTTTCAAGTTGGTATCTCTCCTCAGATGGTATTCTATAGTATATGAATCATTTTATCATCCAAGATTATATTAGGAGATCAATTTGGTTTTACTATCATGATTCTTAATGATCTATTCATTTGGTCACTTTAAAGAAGTTTTATGACATGAGACAGTGATTCTGGTGACCAGGTATGAATCAAAACATTGAAGATATTATGTCCAACTTTTACATCTACCAGCAGTTATGGGTAGAGCATATGATTCATTTTAGATTCCTCCAGCCTCATCTTGTCACAGTTTAAAAATGGGATGAGGTGTCCATGGATTTTTTTATTACCATGGACTTCCAGTGAGAAGAATTTTATATTGGTGTTTATTGATTAATATACAAAGTCAGGATTTTTGAGTTTTTTTAGGGACACTAATAAATCTGAATATATGGGTGATCTCAATATAAAATATATCATGAGGTTAAATGGGGATTCATCTACCATTGATTCAAATAGGGATCCTATGTTTTCTTCAAATTTTATGATGTTTCTCAAAGAGGTGATGGGGATATAGATAAGGTTGTGTACAATATAACATCAACAAACAGATGGTCATATATATCATTCTATTCCGATCCTGGAGGATATACTCCACTCTTTTGTCTTGAAATTTGGTTGATCATTGGATATCCATCATTAAGTGGTTGAGTTTTCATATAAAAAAATTTATCTGTCATTTATATAAATGGATCCATTTAAGGATTTCTTCTCTCTCCATTGAACATCACCACTTTTTTGGGCATATGTGAGTGTGGCCTCTTTGGTGTGACCGAGTCTTATCCAGGATACATCAAAAAAAAGATTCATAACACATGCCATCGTCTTTTCATGTCTCATAGGCAATATAAATCTTATGTATATTGGTAGAGCCAGCCTTTGGAATTTTCTATTGGGGACTTAGTTTTTGTTTTATGTTTATCCTTACATAGGTCATAATAATCTTATTAAATATAGAAATATTGCATCAAGACATATTGTAATATTTTCTGTCCCTGTGAGGATTGGGATTGTTCCTTAGCAACTAGTATTTATAATTCAGTCTATGATAATTAATGATTTTTTCCACATATCATAACACATGAGAGATCATCCTGATCCCTCTCATGTTTTGAGTTAGAATATTGATTTAGATCCAAACATTTATGTTGTGGACCTTCTAGTTAATATCATTGAAGCTCAAGTGAAATTATATTATGGAAAGTCAATTACATTGATTAGATTGTTATTGCAACATGAATCAGATTCCCATGAGACATGGGATCATGAGTTGATGATGAAAGAGCAGTCACTTCACCACTTTTTTGGACATCATTCTTCCACATGAATTGTAAAGGGGAAATGGTTTGATCATTTAGATATTTTAATATCTTATAACCAATTTGGGGTATTTTTGTTCTCTTGTGTCATTTCCCACCACTTTCATCATTTTTTGGAATCCTTTGGATGGATAGAATTTTATATGGAAAATGACCTAATGATTGGGGATTTATTTATTATTCATCAATGAATTCCAAGTATAGATGAGTTAATGTAATTTTGGGGTTTTCTCTGAGGTCGGATAATGTTATATTTAGTTTGTATTTTTTAGGAGAAACTGGTATGTTCACTATTTGTAGGATAAAAACACACTATGTAAGCTATTTATATACAATGTATTGGTCTACTAGAAAATATCACGAGCTATGTTGAGAGTGTGAAAATATTACACATCATTAGTGGTGTAATTTCCATTTAATATTGTTACACATTGTGTATTGGTATTCGAGAAGATACCACGAACTAGTAAAATTCATGAATATTACCCACATGAATATAATTTACTCACCAAGTAATGATAAAGACTATATTTTAACCATATATGATAGTTATTTTAGTGTATTTGGGTTTCGTGTATTAAATTACGTGAAAAGGGATTACACGCTATGTAATCCATGTGGCTTGTGTTTTTAGGGCACTTTATAGATGGGTTGATTTTATTATTCCCCAACCTCTTCCATTTTGACCTATTTGATCTCTTAGGTGATTTTGTGACATGTGCACCCCTTAAACATAATTTTATTCATAGATTGATCTTCATTGTGGTTTTGGTGTGTTTCTCCCGGTTTATGTTTCTCCTATTTCTTCTTTCTTTATCACATTAAACTCTTTGTTCTATGATTATTGATTAGTTCACCAATTATGATAACATTGGTGATCCTTTGTTTATATTATTTTTTATCTTCATCCATAGGATAACCCTTCAAATGTTTATGGTGTGGCGTGTGATTTTCATTGTGGTATGTTTTCATCTATCATCTATACCAATTATTTTGTCAAGCTGATTCTGAGATGTGAGGGTTGATTCTTTGGTCTATGTTGTCATATTTGTGTTCTTACTCATTGTTGGATCCCATTATAGGCATCTATGACCTTATTTTTAGTTATTTGGTTCCATATTTTTCCTAAGATGGATAAACTAAATTTATCTATTTTGAATTTTTTTATAAATTAAATGGCATTATCGATTGATTGATGCGTGTGTATGGAAATGGGTTATTGAAAAAAGATGGGTTTTACAATATTTTGGTAAAATAAAATTAATTTCTAATCATTGTTCACTATTTTTTCTAATATGAGTTTTAAATCATGGTTGAGATGAAATGGTTTGCAAAATGTAGTACATGGGAAGCCTTGGGTGCTCTTGTGGAAGGTGTAGATTAGGAACATCATCCAAGTATTATCAAGAGGTTCCTTCATGGGGTGTTCATTGATTACATTGACTTGTTATTCTATGTAACTAATATTGACATTATTGGTGGATTTAATCATGATTTTTTTGTCTTCTCTATAGGTCTATGTTCTAAGGACTTGTTTTTGAACTAGTAATTGATTGTTGTGCGTGTAGTCTACTAGCATGACATGTACTGATCCCTGGTGTGATTCTACATATTATTCTTATTTTTATTATATTTTATATGATATTTAATGCATGATTTGATTTTATTTAACTAAATTGATGTATATGAAATGATATGAAACTATTTTACCTCGATTATTTTGGGAATGTGGATGAGGGAAACATTAAATGTTTAATCATGGTTTTGATTAAAAAACTATTTAATTGATTATCATGCTATGTTTTATTTAAAGTTGAGAATATTTATATTATTTTATAGAGGTTTAATATGTATAACCTGGGTGGGATCCTACTAATCATATTTAGAACACAACATATGGACACCTTTGGTGGTGCATAACCCATTGTACGTATTTTGATTAAGGGAATTTCAAGGCACCACATTGAGGTGGTCGTGTTTTTTGTTAGTTGGGCATGAGTTATTGGTGGTGGGATATTGGGAGTTTTCCCACACTATCAGATGGACAAGATATATTTATGTATTGTATGTCCCTTGATATTGGACGTGTACTTTGGATTGTTTTATATGATTTTGAGTTGTATTGTTTCAAATTTCATATTTCAGCTATGGATAATGTTATCTCTTCAACAATTTCACTCTAATATATATTTATATATTCCATGATGTTTCATCAGTTTTAGTGATCTAATTCCCTTTGGTTTTTGTTTGATGCTTAGGTGATAGACTCCAACTCATGGGGATTGAGAACACCCATCTGGTTTGTGCAAATTAAAGATCAGATCCTCTTTTAGGGGGTATCTGAGTTTAGTTCCCAAAATAATTGATTCTTTAGGGTGGATTGAATCATTTATCTTATACATGAGGTAACGATTATCAATCGTACGATTAATTATGATGAGATGATTATCATCCTAAGGGAGGATTGTAATTGGTCAGGAATTATTATGAGTTATTCATCATCAATGGAGAATTTGTCACTTTCCACGGTGATCCATCCTGATGTAGTAGGATCCACCATTAGAACACGATATCTAGAAGGAAAAAAATAGGTTTCACTATCTTTGGAATAAACCCAAAAATTGTTGTTTAGTAGTATTATTTCCCGTGTAGTGTTAATTGATTAAATTAATACACATTTTTCTCACACTATTTCATGCACTACAATTTTAAAAATGGATTTGATTCGACTTGGTGGTGTCAACATATGGAGTTGTAATCACACCATGAACATAACACTATTTGCTACTTTTAAAAACATCATGGTTTCATTTATGTACATGGTATATTGTCCTTAGGGTTGATTCATTTATAGATAGGATAAATTTGGGAGATGAGACCGATATTGGGATTGAGAAAGGGGATTTGGAGTCATTTATGTTTCCAATTTTTTCATTTATTTTTATATCAATAAACTCATCAATTAGATAAATTTTCGATTAGTATTTTCTAATTATATATATATATATATGATTATTTAATTCATTTCCTCATTCTACTATTGTTATCGGTTTATCATTTTTATTATTTATGATATTTTCCAAAACACTGAATATTATTTCTATTGTTGTTGTTAATGTATACGAGAGGGTATAGTATCCAGACTATATTCATTAAACCCTAGATTCGAGTTTATATTATCTAGTGTAATGGTAGGAACACATAAGTTTACAAAGTCAACTCGACTCAGTCGTTTGAGGGAGCACTAGGTTGGGGATGTCACAAAGTAATATCATAGGTAGGATTCATTTCATTATCATTACTAATTGGAAAAAGTTGGATATAGAGTAGGATGTGTGAGGATATATTAATGAGATCATTCATGGAATTATCTAACCCATTTTTAGAGAAAATAAAAGTACCAAGGGATGGGATTATTATTCATGATGTTCTCTTGTCAGTTTCAATTTTATTTCACATAGGGTGATCCATTTTGTGTGTGATGTTACTATTTATTGAGATCATTCTCATAGTTTAGTATGACACTATAAGAGGATTCATACGTAGTGATTGGAATGTAGGCATAAATGTTAAAAAATCATTATAGGTATATATTTTTTGAATGTGAAATGTTTTCCCACATAAATTGGGAAAAGATAAGCTTTGTTATACCTAATATTATAAATGAAAGAAATTTTCATGCTAATCGATTTAGAATTTTAATCCAACATAGAGGTACCTATATCCATTTTTCCCTTATTTTTTTCACATATTTATGTTTACTTTATTATGTAACTTGTATTATAATGTTTATGTCAATAATTTTAATGAATAACTCCTCCTTAGCATCATCCAATTGAGCATCCAAAGAGAGTCAATTTACAGGATCCTTACACAGTCAACCATGAACATCTAATAGATCTAAGGAATCAGATGGAAGACAAAATATTTTATATCTTCTAGAAGTTATGAAATATATGGTTAGGGGTAAAATTCACACAATTCTATTGATTATTGGGATGTAATGACTATTTGAGCTACAAGATCCACCAAAATTTTCTATCTAAGGAGTCCACCAAGAAGTGGAGTTTTGGGTTGAGTCAATCCAGATGATCATCAAGAATCATGACACGGTTTTAAATTAGAGACTAATGATTTTGAGTTATTTTATCTAAGAACTATCCAAGAATTATAGGGACATTCTATAGTAATCTAGGAGGGAAAATGAGTTTCCTTGGAATGAATTTTATGATAAGTTCATGAGCCACTTGTATACAAATATCTTGAGTGAAGAAAGAGATCGTGGTTTCATGCTCTTTTCCTAGGAGTCAATGTTAGTGTTGAACTATGATATTTACTTCATCAAACTGTAGATTATTGATATGTACTATGAATTAGAAGAGTTCACCAAATTTAGCTATGTCTATGATGGAATATTTTATAAGATCATGTCAAATTTTATTTTATTTCACCTGATTATCGTGGAACATGAGATCAGTCAATATCTCATCATAAAAAAGAACCCAAGAGAGTCCCTGAGTGGTGGAAATGATGTTTAGTAGTATGATTTAGGAACTATTCACCAGGTATCTAAAAGTTCCACTTTAACACTTTCTATTTGGGAAGTAGCGAGTAAGAAAACAATTTACTATACTTCCACCTCAGGATCCTGACTCATTGTAGTGATTTTATTTTAAGTGTTTAGGAAACATGAACATTTAGTTTCCTTAAAATTATGTGGAATTCTAGGTATGTGGTATGGTTGGTTATCTCTATATGTTATATAATAAAATTACGTAGCTGAAAAGTGGTAGGGGAACAGAGTGGGAAACATAGTTTAGGAAATAATGAGTTCCCCCTTAGAAAATAGGTTCATAGAGTTCCATTGGTTGATCCATACAAGGTAGGGGATATGGTACCCTTGTGTATTAACAGTTGTACCATCAATAGATAATTTAATAGGGGATTCATACTAGAGTCCATGGAAGAGGGTTGAGTTAGCTTCTTGATATTTTTTCCACTTTGAGCACCATGGATGAAGAAACTTCTAATGTTAAAGGTATAATTCATTTATCATCTACCATATAATTCAGTTTTTTCAATACCTAACCATTTAATTACTTTATATATAGAATAATTAAAACTATATTTTTCTTTTTTTTGGAGACCTTGGATGGATTTAGTAAAATCGATGCACCGTTTTCTGTGTGGTAGGAAGATATCAAATGTTTTAAAGAATGATCTCTTAAAATTTTTACCAAACATTTACTTGGGGGATGTTTTATAATTCAAATGATATCATTTTATTTTTTTAGTGTATAGTTCTATATGGGAATCAAATCAACAATTATTAGTGTGGAGTTACCTTTATATATCTATAAAGAGGATGCACTACAGACTCAGGCGAGTAAGATATTTAAGATCATTTTTATGGTCTAATTTTTTTCGATTGGATTATATCCTATATTAGATAGAAGGACTTGTTTTAGATGATGGTATAATTTAGTAAGAAATATTTCTACCAATAGTTAAAACATTTTTGGATAAATTTATTGAATGGTTCAGTGACTTATCACCTAAGTAAGAGATTGAGATCACATTTGGTTTGGTGATGAGAGTTGATCCATATTCTATACCACCGTATAAAATGGAACTGGAAGTTTTTTTGAGTTTAAAATAATTTTTATTATTGAGAATATAAATCATTTATACGGCCTTGTACATTACCATGTGGTTTTACCACTCTTTTCTCTGATAATGACGATGGATATTTTCATTTATGTGTGCATTATTTATGGTTGAAACAAATAAAGGTCAAAATTGGTATCCCTATATATTAAAAAATGATCTATTTGATTATCAATGAGGTTCTAGGACCTTATCCAAGTTAATTTTATGATAGGGTACCACTAGTTTTGTGTGAGACCATTAGATATACCTCTGAGTGCTTTTATGAGAAAGTATACCTTGTATGAGTTTGTTGCGTTGTTGTATGGTCTGATGAATTCTATAGAGATATTCATGTTTTTATTGAACAAAATCCAACATCATTTCTTAGATTAGATTCTATGGGATTTTATCGATGATATATTAGTGTAATTTAAGTCTACAAATGATAATTTCCAGTATCATGGAATTAACTTATTACATTATGATAGAATCTAAATGTTGTTTGTGGATTGATGGACGGAATTTCAAAATAAATATTATCTGAAAGGATAGAGTTTTAGTGTACATAGAGATGGTTCCAATCATGGAATCATAGTTTTGACTAATAAATTCATTTATTAGATCTAGAGTTTTCTTATTCTTAGAGTTTACTATTGAATTTTCATCTAGGAATTCATTCATTTTGATGCACTGATGTCTATGATAATCAAGAAAGGGGGATATTTTTTTGTCAGATGATTTTAAGATATTGTTTTAGAAGCATAAGGTTAGGATAAACTCATCACCAATTCCAAATTTTCTTATTCCTAATCCGGAGTATACCATTTACTATAGCATATGAAATGTTTTCTAGAGAGTAGTTCTGATACAAGTGGATTGAGTGGATACTTATGGATCCAGATAGCTAAGACCAAATGAATGGAATTATCCTTATCAAAACCCAGAGTTAACTACGGTTATACACACCATGAGATATTAGAGACATTATCTGTTTGGTGATAGTATTTTTTCACACATAACATAAGTGTCTTAGGTATATGTTATATTAGTGAGACTAAATCCCTTGGGAGTGGAGGTGGGTTGAGTATATATAGTCTTTAAGCATCATGATGTCTCCCACAATAGAGAAGGGCACAATCGTTACTAATTAATTAATTCTAAATATGTTGAAAGATGTAGTGTGGGAGTATTTTTATGAGTGGTGATCAATGGAACTCTATTCAGATATACGTCCCAATGTTCAGGAGTCCTAGGGATAGATAGCTCTAACATCAACATCAGTTAAACCTTTTCATCTAGATAAGATAATGATAGAATAGTTAACTTATCCAGAGGGCATACATCATTGAAAAATATTATATATTGTGGATCCACCAACAGGATGGTCCCTTTGTAGATATTAAATTGTTATTTTATGTGGCTAATTATAGGATCTTATGGTCATTTTTAGTAGATTTTGAGGTAGTTTCATGATTCTAGCATGGAGTAACATCCATTTCTAAGAGTGATGTATCATTATCTTCATCAGAATTACTAAAATCCAAGGATAAAAAATAGTAGAATTTATGGTATGATTTTTCACATATCTAAATTTGAAGGCTATGCTTTAGAGTCCAACTAGTTTATTGTGTCCTTTAACCATTCTAAAATATAAATGAGATGATTTTATGAGAAAATTTTGTACTGTATTACCTTGGTAACATGAAATAATTAAACATTATATGTGATTATAGATAAAAAAATGATGGATTCCCACTTTATTCATATCACAGATACCTTCATATTTAATTTTTTTTAGCATTTTATCTATATGAAAGTTATATTTCATATACAAGGTGTTCCAAGGATATCATTTCTGATTTATGCATTCATTCAACATCATGGTTCTATTTGGATCTTTAGAATATTTATAGATAATAGTTTCTTCTGAGCACAACTTATCATCCTCATACTGTCTGATAAACAAATCAGATGATTTAGTTTATGTAAGATATGTTGTGACCAAGTAATTCGGATTTTGGAGGGTCTTGGGAGAAATATCTTTCTCTTTTGTATATCTTATATAATAAAATCATCCAAGCATAGATATAGATGGAACAATTTGGGTATTTTTATTGAATTTCATGTCATTTTTCTCATTGTTGGTTGGATGTGGGTGACTCATATTTTGTTGGGTCTAGTCTCATGAATGAGGTTTCTGAGTAAGAATTGTTGATCTAGATATTGTAGGTGACCACACCAATCCATCATAAGTCATATAATGACCATCAAATAATAACTCTATTTTTTGAGTTTATTAATTATGTATTTCTTTTAGGAGTAACCTTGGATAGGGAAAGGCCCTATGAGGAATCACATATTAATAGCACACATATTTTTCTAGAAATTTTTTGTAGTAGAATAGGTTGGTCTAGTGGAATATCTTTTATAACATCCTCAATACTAAAGTTCCATGAATGATGTGTTTTATGTGTCTCATATTTAGATAAATCACCCAAAAACATCACATGTGATAGAGTTTTATAATGATGATATGAATGTTGAGGCTTCCTATGAGGAAAATTCGATCATGATTATGCATTATAGTGAAGAATAATCTTTGGGGGATGGTTTTTTCCTTAATATGAGTGTGTGTAGTGGTATCATGGGATTATGAATGAGGAGACTTGAGATAGAGAGTCTAATATCCAAATTTCTTAGTAAAACTTATTTGTGGATACCCACAAGGGTGGTAGGTAGTATAGCTCAGGTAAGAGTTATTATAAATTGGGAAGGTTGTCATATCCATTATTTTATAGGTACTCCCCACCTTATATTTTGTAAAACATCAAAGAGATATTATTTTTGTCTTTTGATAATTGATTTGTGAGTATAAAACTACTTAGGATGGTTTTTTGTGAGTTTTATAGTGGTGTTAAAATGGGAGATAGTATATAAAAGTTACATAATCATTCATTTGTTTATTATATAATATGTCCATGCTAAAAAACCCCATAAAATATTGTTTATTCCCTAAGGTTCATGGTCACACCGTGTGATTATCTGTGAAGGCTATAACTACATAAATCCTATTTATTTTTATGTTTTTCATGGGTTAATCCATAAGATTATCATATACCATAAAAGACCAATTAATTATGTAATATTAGTTTTTATTCTATTTTTATCATGGTGATAGGATTCGTGGAATATGGGTCAATCATGGTATTTATACTATAAATCCCTTACTTGCACCATAAGTCATCCACCCCATTTGTTAAACATTTTTAAGCCAAGTCAATTTTGACTATATTAATCTTAATTTGGATTTCATACTTATAGAAGTTGACTTCCATGAATCCTCTTTAATATGTAGGATCATACTCCTAGGATCTTACTAGTTTGGATCATTATAGTGATGAACTAGTAGAAAAACTATTTATAACGTTCTAGTTTGCACATCAGTTTTTTATATCTAACATGAAAATATAATAGTATTAATTTTTCATATATTGTTTCTATTAACTAATGTGAAAAATGAATTTTTCATGTTGGTTATATAAAAACCTCTATGAAAAATGAATATTCTCATCTCTTTCAAGTCTGTTAAATGATAGAATCAATTTGAAAGAGTGTTTTTATAGTGGTTATATTATAACTGAAGGGAAAATGTATTTTCATATTGGTTAATGATAACTATAGTAAGAAAACTTATAAAATTTTAGGAATCGATGGATGGTTCATTTCGTGGATTTCCATTATCGCAACATAGGTCTCTTTTCTCTCTCTCAAGCCCCAAATCTCGTTTCTTTAATTTGGTGGACCTATCTCACATTAGGATCGTAATAAACCCTCATGTTTCATTAACCTCTTGTTAATCATCAAAGATAGATATGAATTAAGCCTCTCACATTTTCGTTTCTTTCTTTTCGGTCATTCTTTGGATTGGAATCTCTTAATGATGATTATTTTATGAGGTGGACTTAATTATCTCATTACCATATTCATACACGTGTATTTTTCATCTTTATCATTGCATGTTTGAATCTGGATATGCTCATATCTAACTTGTTTATATGAATGATTGAATATATTTTATAATGTGTTAATCAGTTGTTCTTGATTTTATTTCTAGTATGATATAGTTGTTCTCATTCATTATATTTTTCCATGATTGAATTACTTTAAAAAATTATAGAGCAAGTCATGCTAAGGAATATTATTCAGGAGATATGATAGGCAGATCTTTTGTGTTTCTAAATTTTCATTAAGTTAAATGGGTTTGGGTTTAAATTAACCATGTGTTGATATCAAAGTGGATTCATTTTAGTTCTGATAAATTTGGTTCATGGTAAAGTTGAAAATTTAATTTTATGTAATTTTACATCATGAGATAGGATTTCAAAGGGATTTTATAATGTATATTTAGATTAAGAGATGGAATGTGTGTATTGTAGAAAAGAATGGGAATTTTCATTGGATGGGATGGTCCGATCATGGGTTTTATAGAGTTATGCATAGTTTGGAGTTGGTAATTAGTAGTGAAACCCATTTTTAATGGATGATCAATAGTAAGATGATAATCATAGATACTTCTTATTTATGAGAATACCTATGGTGTGGAGTTTATTATGCGGAGAGTCATTATATGTTAATAAATTTAGTGGGATATTTAATTCGTTGTAGATATATAAGGGTGATTTGATAAATGGGACTCATATTATAATTTTGAGACTAAAATCATCTTTAGGTGGTGTTTTTATGCCTGGTCTTGTGTTTCAATAGTACTATGGGGCATTAATGAATTTTTGAATGTGTTATGTGTCTACTTTTTAAATTATCAGATGAACCAGGTACCCAGTTAAGGAACACTATATACTATATGAAGTCCTATGAATCAAGGTTTAATGTGACATTGTTTTTAAACTAAGATTAAGTTTATGATTTAAATATATTGCTAATTTCAAAATATAATAATAATTATTTTATTTAAAATAAGAATCACCTATGAATTACTTTTTACAATTCTATATAATTTTTTATTTATATTGTTTTATGGATATCATTTTACATATTTTTAATAATTTCATAATGTTATAATCATTTATTTTTACATGATAAATTTTTGTATTGAATCAATTTAGAAATTACTTCTAGATAAATGAATTTCTAATAAAAATTTCCTATTTTCATTATAATGTTTTTATTAGTGGTTTTTTATATTTTTTGATCTCATTTTTAATCTCAATATTTTTTAAATTACATCCTTTGTTTTTTATATTTATTTTTTATATTTATTATAGATAATAATGAATCTAATTTGGATTAATGCACCTAGAATATGTGATGAATATGAGGAAGGTATTGATACCATTATATAATATTCTAAATTAATTATTCCAAACAATGTAATTTTTTTATTTCTATACTTGAAATTCCAAAATTTTAATATGTTGGAAATCATAGAGATCAAAGATCATTTAAATTTTCAGGGATTTAATTAGAGTTATAGCCCTTGGATTTGGTGTGGTGAAACTTGGAAGAATTTTAGATATATTGATAATGGTTATAGTCAATATAATAAATCTTATCAACTTGATGAAATAATTCATGATATTATTGTAGAGGAAATTGAGAAACAACTGAATATTGAGTGTTTATATGTTAATGTCGAGAAACAATTGTATTAGGATTGTATAGAATATACGATTTTATCAATTGTGTTAGGATTTATTAACCTAAAGAATATACATGGATAGATTGACAATATTTTTATAGAGCTTCAATAATAGGTGAAAGATATTCTTCTTAAAGACAAAGATCCTCCGGATTCCCATTACTTGGCCAAGAAAATATTATCATAAATGGGATTAGGGTATAATAAAATACATGTCTCCCTGAATGATTGTGTGATATTTTGAAAAGAATATGAATTTCTATAGGAGTTTCATAAATGTGGGACATCACATTATAAGTTGAAAAAATATCTGGTTGATTCAGAAGGTGCAGAGACCCCTCAAAGTCATTTTAGTATCTTCTATAACTCCCCATTTGAAACAATTATTTACTAATTCAAATGATGAAAAAGGATAATATTTCATACCGATGAGATAATATGTGATGGAAAAATACATCATCCAACAAATTGTCCACATTGGATGAAAATTCATCAGTAGTTTCCCAAAATTAGAAATGAGGTTAAAAATCTCAAACTTGGAATATGTTTGGATAGAATGAATCCATATCAAAGCCTTAGTAGCACATATAGTTTATGCCCTGTTTTATTGGTAATTCAAAACTTTCCTCCTAAATTTTGAAGGATGTGAAAATATTTCATGTTCAATATAATGATATATTGACAAAAATAGACTAAAAAGATATTGACAGTTTCATGTCCCCATTAATTGATGATTTGGAACTGTTTTAAGAGGAAGGTATAAGGGTGTATGATTCTTATAAAATAGAATATTTTTATCTATGTACAATGATAATGGTCACAATAAATGACTTCTCAATACATGGAAATGTTTCTTAATACAGTGTTAAGGGGAATAAATCTTAAGCAATTTGTTAAAAACAAACATCATAATATTAAATGCATCATGGGATAAAAATAGTATAGATGGATCATCAAAAGGTATTTCCTATGGATCAATCTTATAAAATATTTAAAAAAGATTTTAATATCTCATATGAATTTGATATTTATATAAACCCTTAATCATGTGATACCTATGTTGATATTATGAAGAATGTTGATGTGAATTTTGGAAATATATATACACCTGGTATTGATATAAATATTTGGATGAAATGGTCAATATTTTTTGAGCTTCCATACTAGAGATATCATAAGGTGAGGCATAACATTGATGTCATGCACATGGAAATGAATATCTAATAAATTTTGGTTGGAGAATGTTTAGATATTATTGAAAAACTAAAGATGGGTAGAAAGAAATAATGTATTTAATCCCAATGAGAATACTTTTAGAGTTGTATCCCACACCAGATGGAAGGTGAATATTCCTTCCCCTAGATTATCATACCTTATCCAAGAGTGAGAAAATTATATTTTTTCAATTTATTCATGATACCAATGTGCCACATTATTATTATTAAAATGAATAAAATCATGTCATTAATGGATTTGACATTCATAGGTATGGAATCTTAATCATGTCACATCATAATTCAACAAATCCTACAATTTTCTTTGGGTGGAATATTTACCACTAATGTCATGAAATATATCATTAAGGTGTTCTATTTTTTTAATTCAAATTTTAAAAAAGGTTATTGATTTGAATGATTTTAACACTTTCTAGAATGAATTTTTTTGTAAACATTTTTATTTGGAAATGTATTTTCATCAATCTTTTATTGATATAATGGTGAATTCAATTATTCATTATTGAGATAAAAAATGCAATGTAGACCTACATATCTATGTTGGATGTATCCTTTTGAGTGTTACATGAAGATATTGAAGGGGAATGATAATAATATATATTGACCAGAAGAATCCATTGTTGAGATGTATATTTCTGAGGAGGTTCTAGTGGTTTGTACAAACTATTTTTCTGCAGTGCAGCACATCAGTTTTCCTACATCTCACCATGAACGAGTTAATTATTGGGGAAATGGGATTCATGGATTTAAATTCAAATCACTGAAAGGTGAAAAGATAAACAAGGTAAATTTATAAATATTTAATAACATATATTATGATGAAAAATAAATTACAATTCCTATTAATATATTGAAACAAAGTTATCCAAAGATAAAGATATGTGGATTTTGAATGAGTATAAAAACTATTTTTCCATGGTTTAAAGAGATCATACAATGTAAACCAGTTGAATTAGAAACATTGATATAGTTAGTGGGTGGTCCATTTTAACATTTGATAACATGGTATGGGTATGAATTTAGTTGATATAATTTTCATATGAAAGATTATGACAATAGAAGTGTGGATCTGAATAGTAGCATGTTAGAGTTCACAGATGTAATGATTTTTTCATGTTCTGAAAAAAATAATCTAATATCCACATCAACTACATATTATTGTCACTGAGGAAATATTAGAATTTGATTAAATTATATTTTAAGTACCAATATTTTATTTTAAATTATTTATTGGTAAAAACAATGTCAAAAATTATGAATTTGGGATGACACTAATTTATCTTCATATATTGGAATTTAAAAATAACACTTTTAACATGGAAACACAAGTAAGAAAATTTATCTATGTTCTTGATCAACTTGATATGAGGTGGTATATTGTTTTACAAGAAAAAAAAACAGAATGTTGGTGATGATAAACTTGATGAGGATGCTGATTTATGGGAGATCCCTACATCCATGGAATGACTAGCAAATAATATTAATTATCATGTCGTAGACATGTTTTTTCCATATGAAACGATTAAGATGAATAAAATTTCATAAAAAATATTCAGTAAAATCATAATATTATAGGTAACATATGTTTAATTATGGTTTACTTTTTTAATGTTCATATGTTAGTTATTTTTATTTGATTTTCTTTATTGAAACACATATAATAACTAATAAGATGAATTGTTTGATTATATTAGTTTACTATTTGTTGCATTCCATGCTTAACCCTATGAAACTTATCTATGATTTTATTTTATTAAAACCCAGTTATTTTAATTACATCATTTTAAATAAAAATTTAATATATTGTATAATTGTATATAATGAAAAAATATTTTTATTGTGAAAATGATTTATCGGGTTGGTGAATTTTTACAATTTCATTTCATCTCTGATTAATATTTTTTAGTTTTCATTAATTTATTCCATTCCATCTCTCATTAAAATTTTTATCATTTTAGTTAACTATAACAAATATGAATAAAAATGTGTAACATTTACTTTAATTTACTTTTTGTTTCATAATGGATAGTTTTTATTTATATTTGTATATAATTAATAGATTTGTGTATTTTTTTAATAATTGACTTTTCATTGATTTATTGGATAATTAAAGTTCAATACTATGATCCACCACATATTTCTCAAGATGATCATACTCATACATCAGGGGAGGAAAATATAGATTCCCATATTGATGAGCCACATCATCCTTCTTTATATGAGACATCTACTTGCATGGGGGGAGAATAGTTCGAGGGATGGTAAACTCAAGAAACCCCATTTTACCAAAATTATCAGTTTCCCATATCTAGGAACATCAGATACCAATATTTTTTTTGTTAATGATATTCCAAGAAGTAAAAATTCAAAACAATTCAAAAATTTTGTATCAATACTGTCTAAAAGAAAAGATGTTATTTTGTTTGATGTTTGGAGATGTGTTGAGAAATGGACATTATCCCAATTTTAGGAGAACCTTTTGCAAATATTTTTTGTTGGTAATTTAATTTCCTTGAAATATTTATAGTTTTATATGATTTTTCCCTTCTTATGAGATGATATATGATATATGTAATACTGAGTTAGGAAGAAATTTTTTTCATTGGATGCTAGGAGATGTAGAGATTTTAAATTATCCCTCACATCACAGTTCATTTTTGGGAAAGGACAATACAAAAATCCACATGATATAAATAAATTTAAAGATGAAGATACAAGGAAGAAATTTTTTGAAATTAGAAAATGAGAAGAGATTATAGTAAGTGAAATGTTACCTTTTCAGAATTTTTTTATATTAATGACTATGTAAATGATTTCTTTTTTCATAATTCATAATTATAAGCAATCATTGATATCTCATTAAGAGATTCAAGCTAGAAATTTATACACTTATATGTTATCTCGGGTAGGGTATACATTAATGAAGAGAACATAGAACCAAAAAAACATCAAAAGTCGATAGATGAATATGTATGGTCTTCAGAGGTTTTTGTAACACCCCAAGCTTCTATGGAACACTTCTCTTTGAATAATGCAATAGCGTGTGTTGTACGCAACATCGAGTTCTAACACACCACAACCAATCAAACTAGCCATTATGAATAGTAATACCTACTTTTTGAAATTTTATAAATTTTATCTCTCAAAATGGACTTATTTTTGGGATTTGGAGTATAGAATTTATCCTAAGGTGAAATTGTTGGTACTTTTCGGATAACTTTAATATTTTGATGAATAGTGAAAATTACTAAATTTTAATTAAAAAAACTTTTTTAATCAAAATAATTAATAGTGATAAATTATGAATTTGAGTGGTTTTAAAGTATATTTAGAATATATATTTTTTACCATTTAATACAATGTTTGTCATTGAAAATAATTCCACAATTAAACCGAATAAAAACAAGTATCAATCTTTTGATAGTTATTATATCTTAAAAACACGCTTTTTGTTTTGACAGCGGAAATTAATTTTAAATTAATTTCTTCCAATTCTGTGTTTTGAATTTTGAAAAATGGATTCCATATTTGGAATCCGGATGTTAAAATTGTTTAAATAAGAAACTTTTATTTTAAGACATTTTGAATAATTACTTCGGTAAATATTTTATTTTCCATGGTTAAAGGATAAATCCGGTAAATAAGGGTTAAAAAATAATATTATAATAATAAAAAATTATCCTAAAACGTGTCCTAACATTATTGGTTGATATATGTCTGACCATGGGCATCTTTCGGTCGATTTTAAGACCCCATGGTGCCACTTGTAAGTGATAGGGACACTTTATTTTAATTTAGTTAAAATGAATACAAAAATAACACAAGCATATATATTTTAGAAACACAATTTTTACATAGGGTTATATATGTTAGATTTTGTACTATAAATATTCATTAGAAATATTAGACGATTTTTACATAATGGTATTTTATTTATAATTTTTAGACCTTAAATAATTTAATTTATATATGACACAATGGTGATGCAGTAATTACCATAATAATGAAAAATTAAAATGATAGATATTGTAGATACCAAAATAAATATAATTTGAGACTGGTTATGAATTAAAATAATTTTATAGGTTAATATTACATGTTAGGATTGATTTAATTAACTTTTTTTCGAATTAATCATTCTGATATGATTTTTACAAAAATAAATTATTGAATAGTGTCAAAATTTACATAATAGAGTTTTTTAAAAAATAATTATATTATTAATTGATATTAAATTCCTAAAAATCTAAGGTTTGGTCAAGTGACTTATATCATGATATTTGTATCTCTAATGGACCACTAGGGGGTCTCTTGGATGTTTATAGTAATTGTATTAACTATATAATATAAAAATACAAAGAGACATTGTAAAAGTGAAACTAATTAACTAAGAGTTAATACTTAAAGATAAGGTTAATATAGTGACCCAAACCTGTCTAAATTATATTAGATGAGTGGTTTTCTACCTATACCCACCTTAAATTTAAAATAATCCACTTTGGAGCCATTAGAAACCAAATATTAATTTATTATAAAATAATATTTCTAGTTTTTCCAAAGGTGCCCCTCTCCTCTCTTATAAAAGGGCACTCTCCCTTCTCATTAACTCACACCTTCAAAGCCTTTTCGTTCTACGAAACTCTACCCAAATACTCTCTAAACATCCCTCACATCATCCTATAGGCCTTCCATTAGCCAGAAAACCAACTTAATGAGCCCTTTTGATCAAATCAAAAGGAATAACCCGAAAAAGAGATAATGATTTCACCACCCTTTTTCAAGTTCCTTTCTTCTTCCACTTCTTCTTTCTCTGTTATTACCATTCTAAAATAATGACTCAAGTATCTTATATATACTATGATATTATTATAAATATTTTACAATCATATTCATTATTCTATCCATCCTTTGAATAACATGTCACCATATGTGCGTACGTACGGCTTACCGTCTCCACGTTGTGGTGTAATTGCTATTCAATAAATTATTATTTGGATTGGTATAATAATAATTTATAATTCATTAAATAATAAATATAACATGATAATAATTCTGTATATATAATATAACATCCAATTATATATTATTTTAATATCAAAAAAATGATATTGTCGCTCGCGCGTACGTACAGACTACCGTCTCCACGAACGTGATGAGATTCATTCTTCATCGTATCCATTCAAGTATAATTATCATTTGATGAGTAATAATAGTATCTAAGGACTTGATATAATTCTGGATATGATTAAGATACAACCTATCCATAACAAACACGACTTATGTAAAAAAAACATATAAAAGAAAATGAGTAAGTTAACACACAAAACAACGATAATACTAAGATATTATTAACAAATAAATGTTAAAAGATCATATATGATATCATATTAATTTATATGATTCTTGAATAATTTAATAACAATTATTTCACCATTATACAGGAGTTTAACCTACCCCCAACCAAGGAAAAGTACAAGGTATGGGTTATTTCACAATCTCTTCATTATCTGAGGTTCTTTATACGTAATAATCTACTGGGATCTCTTTATCATCCACATCCCCGTTTCTTAAAAATGTATTTCAAAACGTTTTTACTATTTTAAAATAATATGGGTTAAAGTAAGTTATACCATTTTTTGACTTTTTATAAGAGTTTTATAAAGGAATCATTTCATCGTTTTCCAAACAAGGTTCTTTTTAACCTTTTCGACAGAATTAAGGTAAGAATGTTTTTTTAACTTATACGGTGGGTACATCTATTTTCCACCGTTATAAAATTGACAAAGCTTCCCTTACAAGCTTATACGAATATTTTCAAAGAAAATGTTTTATTTTATAAATATATGACCTTTAAATGATTTCAAAATAGAAAGAGATATTTCTCTAAAAAGAGTTTTGATTTCATATATGTCAACATCTTTTGATGGATTTTATGCTTATTTGAAGTTGATTTATTATGATACAAAACCCTTATATTGTATTGAAGGTTTTGTGACATGTTTGACTGTGGATGTGTTATTTTTATATCATTCATAGTTTATGGATGAAGTATTTACATTTCGTATGCTATTTTTAATAAGAATGTTTATGTTATGTTTAACCCTTTTCATATGGGAATTCATTAGACTTAATATGTGACGGGTGGAGCCCGCTATATCTCCTCGATGCATCGGTAAGTCTCATGAGACAAACTTGTGTATTGGCACAAGGCCTTGTCAAAATATTATTTGTAGTCATGGCACGAGGCCTTGGTTATGTGGTTATGATAGTCCGGCATTATGCATTCCATCATTATGAAAGTGGTTATTGATATTGCATGTGATTATTCAATTTGTAGAATATCCATGTTAATAAGTAAATGGAATTATTTCATTTTATTTTTTCCATACTACTTTGAAGTTCAAGTTTAAAAGGCTTTTGTTTTAGTTATACGTTGCCTGAAATATTTATTTTTATTTATGAAAGTTTCCTCTATATTGTTATCCTTACTTGGAATTTGAGCTCACCCCTTTTCTATGTTTTATTTTTCCCAGGTTGTTAAGAAGTAAATTATGAATGACCTGCAGGGATATTATGATGGGATAATAGTGTGTTCTATGGAAACAATATGTTGTTGTTGTAGTTTTTCACTTTATGATGTAATGTAAAACTTTATGAATATATCTAGTGTTTCCAAGGCTACTAAACCAATCGGTCTTTCAAGATTTGATCATTCTTGTGATCATGCCAATGTTATGTAATAATGCACCGAATCTAGGTAACTGGGGTCGGGGTGTGACAGTTGGTATTAGAGGAAGTTTAGTACAAACCTTGGAAGCTAGATTTAGATATACTCTGATTAGAGCACGTAGACCTAAGATGAACTTTGAGGATTAGTATAGAAGAACTTCTTAGAATTTTGGTATTGTAGAGATTTTATGAGTTTTCCGAGAAATACATCCCTTTCTGGATACGAGCAGGTAGAGGTGGCTCTGGCACAAATGTACCTAGGGGTAAAACCCGAAAACACAGTTTTGAGCTAGACTCGAACGGGAACTGGTGCACGACAACAGGACTTGCTGCACTCTTGGTTACGACACTCCCAAAAGATATGCTTAGGATAACTATAATTTTCTTTATAAATCATTATAAAGGGTTTGTGAGTATATACTTCCTCAAAGAAAACATTTTTTATGATTATGGATTATATCCATAAATATTTCAATTTATGTTAAGTGTTTTATAAGTTTGGGATTATGTATTTTGATTCATAAACTGGTCTAGTTTATGCCATTATTTAGAAATGGCACCTAGTGGAAGAAATGGAAACCGTATCATTGCATGGACTCCATGTAGGGATTGCCCTCCTGCTGAAGCTAATTATAGTGGAGCAAGTGATGCAACTGGTGCCGATCAGCTAATCACCATTCTAGGACAACTCACTCAGGTTATGAATAATATCCTTACCCGTATGGAGCACCCTGATCCGCAGCATGGAGGATAAATTACTGATTGATTAATGAGGGAACAACCACCAACATTCAATGGGAGTACTATTCCCTTAGCAGCTGAGCAATGGGAAAATTCCCTAGAGAAAATATTTCAGGCTTTGGGGAGTAGTGAAAGGGAAAAAGTCATCATGGAAGTTTACCGCCTCACTGGAGATGCTGATCAATAGTGTTCATTGATTCAAAACATGAAGGAAGATGATGAAGTATCAAATATAGAATGTAGTGAGTTCAATGATCTGTTTTCAGAAAAATATTTTCCTCATGACAATCGAGCAGATATGGAAAGACAATTTCTGAGTCTGAGACAAAAGGAGGATGAGAATGTCGCAATGTATGAGGCTAACTTTACAAGGTTAGAAAGGTATGCTGGAGATTATATACGTAACCCAAGAAGTAATGTTGATCGTTTATTTGATGGGTTAAAACCATTTCTCCATCGAGCATTAGTCTCACAATCCTTCTCTTCGTACGAAGACATTGTCTCATGTGCTATCAAGATAGAGAAAGAATTATCAAAGTCTTATGACTTTAAAGAAAAGAAAGAGAAGAAGAGATCTACGGATCAATCTGGGAATGGAAAAAAGGGGAAGAAGGGAATGGTTGAATATCCATCCTGTGGTAAATGTGAGAAGAAACACCCTGGTACATGCTTGAAGGGAATGGGTGTCTGTTACAAGTGTGGTGAAAAAGGCCACCAAGCTCGTGATTTCAATGGGAAGAAGGAAGCTACCAATGTTCAATGCTACAATTTTAGGGAGATGGGAAATTATGCAAATGAATGTCATAATCGTCAGGGGAACTTACCTCAGAAAAGGCCATGGGATCAAGGCCAAGATTTTTCTATCACTACTGCAGAGGTAGAAGCTCCAAAAGATGTGGTGGCAGGTAATTTAATGGTTTCCTCAAGTTTCGAAAATGCATTATTTGATTTTGTATCATTGCATTGTTTAATATCTTCCCAGTTTGCTAAGAAAATTAGATATTTATAATTTGATTTAACAAGGGAGTTGTCGGTTAAAACTCATAAGGGAAGTATCATTGCAACAATGTTTTGTGAATCAGTTCCCATTAGAGCACATAAATGTTCTTTATCTGCTGATCTCATCGGCATACCTATGATTGAGTTTGATATAATCCTCGGTATGGATTGGATTTTGGACTATGATGCAAAGATTTATTTTAATAAGAAGTAGGTTATGATTTTTTATGATGATGATAAGGAACACCTTGTCTTTAGAGCAGAATCGTCACCACCTAATTCTTATCTAAATCCACCCCCAGTAGCTCAACTAAATTCAATTATTAGGGATGAACAGAATGAAATGACTATGGTTTAGGAAAGGAATGTTCAAATATAGGATGTACCTGTTGTGAAAGAATATGTAGATGTATTTCCGGATGATTTACCAGGACATCCTCCAGAATGAGAAGTTGAGTTTTTCATTGATTTAATTCCTGGATCAAGGCCTATATCGAAGACCCCTTATAGAATGGCCACTGTGGAATTAGTTGAACTAAAGAAAAAACTATAGGAATTGAGTAATAAGGGATTTATTCGCCCTAGTGTTTCTCCATGGGGAGCCCCTGTTCTTTTTTTTAAAAAGAAAGATGGATCTATGAGGGTATGTATCGACTACAGGGAGATCAATGCTATAACAATAAAGAACAAGTATCCCCTACCTCACATTGATAATTTATTTGACCAACTGCATGGAGATCAATACTTTTCAAAGATTGACCTTCGATCTGGATACCATCAGTTGTGTGTGAAGAAGGAATACATTCCAAAGACAGCATTTTGAACCAGGTACGGGCATTACGAGTTTACGGTAATGCTTTTTTGATTGATTAATGCACCCTCTGTATTCATGGATCTGATTAATAGAGTTTTCAAGGAATATCTCGATGAATTTATGGTGGTATTTATTGATGATGTCTTGGTATACTCCAAAAGCTACGAAGATCATGAAAATCACTTGCACATTTTCCTGAAGACTCTGAGAAGACATTAATTATATGGGATGTTTAGCAAGTGTGAATTCTGGGTTCAGGAGATTTCTTTTCTTGGCCATATTGTCTCTAAACATGGAATCTCTATTGATCCTTCTAAGACCAAGGCAATCCCAGAATGGCCAGCACCTACGAGTATAACTGAGGTATGTAGTTTTATTGGTTTAGCAGGTTATTATCAACATTTCGTCCATAATTTTGCCCGATTGGATAACCCATTAACGAAGCTCACATGTAAAGGGGTTAAATTTGTTTGGACAAAAGAGTGTGGAGAATGTTTCGAAGAACTGATGTGAATATTAGTCAGTGCTCTTATATTGACTCTGCCATCAGGGAATGATGGGTTCATTATTTATAGTGATGCATCGAAGAAAGGACTTTGTTGTGTCCTTATGTAGAATGATATGGTTATTCCCTATGCATCACGATAGTTGAAAATTCATTATCAAAACTATCCTACTCATGATCTCGAGTTAGCAGCTATGATATTTGCTTTGAAGATATAGAGGCACTACCTCTATGGTGAAAAATGTGAGATTAATACTGATCAAAAGAGTTTGAAGTATATTTTCTCACAAAAAGACCTCAACATGAGGCAAAGTAGATGGCTTGAATTGCTCAAGGATTATGATTGTACGATACACTACCACCCGGGGAAAGCAAACAAGGTGGAAGATGCTTTGAGCAGAAACGATCATGGAGTTTTGACCAATATGAGAATTGAAAGGGATCCAATTTTCATGGATCTAGTGAAGATAGACATGGGAATAACCAGGGAAGGTGAAACATCAATTATTTTTCAAATGTTTGCCAAAACATCATTACTAGAAATGATTAAGAGTTCTCAGACCGATGATAAAGAATTTGAAAAGAAGATTAATGCTGTGAATGATGGGAGATTGAGAGACTTTGTGTATGAAGAAGGAATATTGAAATTCAGGAATAGACTTTGTGTTCCTGATATAAGTGATCTAAAAAGAGAATTGCAAGATGATGCTAATAGTTCCAATTTCTCTATACACCCTAGGAGCAGCAAAAAGTATAGATATTTGAAGGAACATTTTTGGTGGGACAACATGAAGAAGGAGATTACTGATTTTGTGTCAAGATGTATGGTTTTTCAACAAGTGAAAGCTGGAAGGCAACATCCTGGAGGAGTCATGCAACCTCTTCCCATATCGGAGTGGAAATGGGACAATATTACGATGGACTTTGTCATGGGCCTACTAAAGGCTCCTAGAAGGAACGATGCAATATGAGTTATTGTTGATCATCCTACCAAGTCAGCACATTTTCTTGATATAATAGAAGATCTACCACTGGTACGTCTAGAAATACTATATATTGATGAAGTTTCAAGACTTCATGGAGTACCCCTATCGATTTTGTTATATCGTGATCCCCGTTTTACTTCAAGATTCTAGAAAATTCTTCAGAAATCCCATTATACTGAACCTCATTTGAGCACTGCCTATCACCCTCAAACGGATGGACAATCAGAACGAACTATTCAAACCATAGATGACATGTTGAGATCCTGCTCACTTGACTTTCAGGGTATGTGGGATCAATATTTACCATTGGTAGAATTTTCCTATAACAATAGCTTTCATTCGAGTATTCATATGGCACCATATGAAGATTTATACGGAAAGAGGTGTCGCACACCAACCTATTGGGATGAAGTTGGTGAAAGAAAACATGTAGGCCCAGAACTGGTGGATGAAACGATGGAAAAGGTGAAGGTAATCCAGAATCACATCAAAGCAGCTCAAAGTAGGCAGAAGAGCTATGCCGATAATCGAAGGAAGGATTTGGAATTTCAAGTCGGTAATCATGTTTTCCTGAAGGTATCTCTATGTAAGGGAGTCATACGTTTTGGTAATAAAGGTAAATTGAGTCCCAGGAACATTAGACCTTTCGAAATTCTAGAACGAATTGGGGTTGTAGCTTACCGATTGGCAATGTCGCCAAGTCTCTCCAATGTTCACAATGTGTTCCACGTATCTCTATTGAGGAAATACATGCCTGAACCAACGCATGTACTCACCTATGAGGAATTAGAACTGTAACCCGATCTATATTATTGTGATGATCCCGTTAGGATTCTTGATACGAGAGAACAAGTACTGAGAAACCGGAAGACGCGTCTGGTAAAAGTTTTGTGGAGAAACCATAAGATGGAAGAGGCAACGTGGGAACCCGAGGAACTTATGATGAAGAAACACCCGAGTCTTTTCATGCGGTAAATTATAAAAATTTCGAGGATGAAATTATTTGAATGAGGAGAGAATTTAACACCCCAAGCTTCTACGGTATGCTTCTCTTTGAATAATGCAATAGCGTTTGTTGTACGCAACATCGAGTTCTAACACACCACAACCAATCAAACTAGCCGTTATGAATAGCAATACCTACTTTTTGAAATTTTATCAATTTTATATCTCAAAATGGACTTCATTTTTCAATTTGGAGTATCAAATTTATCCTAAGGTGAAATTTTGGTACTTTTCGGATAACTTTAATATTTCGATGAATAGTGAAAATTACTAAATTTTAATTAAAAACAACTTTTTTAATCAAAATTATTAATAGTGATAAATTTTGAATTTGAGTGGTTTTAAATTCAATTTAGAATATATTTTTACCATTTAATATAATGTTGGTCATTGGACATAATTCCTCAATTAAACCGAACATAAACAAGTATCAATCTTTTGATAGTTATTATATCTTAAAAACACGCTTTTTGTTTTGACAGTGGGAATTAATTTTAAATTAATTTCTGCCACTTCTATGTTTTGAATTCGGAAAAATGGATTCCATATTTGGAATCAGTATGTTCAAATTGTGTAAATAGGTAACTATTATTTTTAGACATTTTGAATAATTACTTTGGTAAATATTTTATTTACCACGGTTAAAGGGTAAATCCGGTAAATAAGGGTTAAAAAATAATATTATAATAATAACAAATTACCATAAAACGTGTCCTAACATTATTGGTTGACACATGTCCGACCATGGGCATCTTTGGGTCGATCTTGGTACCCCATGGTGCCACTTCTAAGTGATAGGGACACTTTATTTTAATTTAGTTAAAATGAATACAAAAATGACACAAGCATATATCTTATAGAAACATAATTTTTATATAGGTTTATATATGTTTTATTTTTGACTATAAATATTCATTAGAAAGATAATACGATTTCCTACAGAATTTTATTTTATTTATAATTTTTAGACATTAAATAATTTTATTTATATATGACACAATGGTGATGTAGAAATTACCATAATAGTGAAAAATTAAAATGATTGATATTGTAGATACCCAAATAAATATAATTTGAGACTTTTTATGAATTAAAATAATTTTATAGGTTAATATGACATGTTATGATTTATTTAATTAACGTTTTTCGAATTAATCATTCTGGTATGATATTTAAAAAAATCAATTATAGAATAGTGTCAAAATTGACATAAAAGGGTTTTTAAAACAAATCTTATATTATTAATTGATATTAAATTCCTAAAAATCTAAGTATTGGCCAAGAGACTTATATTATGATAGTTGTATCATTAATGTACCACTTGGGGGTCTCTTGGATGTTTATAGTATGTTTATTAACCATATAAAATAAAAATACAAAGAGACATTTTAAAAGTGAAACTAATTAACTAAGATTTAATACTTAAAGATAAGGTTAATATAGTGACCCAAACCTGTACAAATTTTATTGGATGTGTGTTTTTCAACATATACCCACCTTAAATTTTAAATAATCCACTTTGGATCCATTAGAAACCGAATATTAATTTATTATAAAATAATATTTCTAGCTTTTTCAAAGGTGCCCCTCACCCCTCTTATAAAAGGGCACTCTCCCTTCTCATTATCTCACACCTTCAAAGCCTTTTGGATCGACCAAACTCTACCCAAATACTCTATAATGATCCCTCAATTCATCATAGAGGCCTTCATTTATTCAAAAATCCAACTTAAGGAGGCCTTTTGATCAAATCAAAAGGAATAACCCGAAGAAGAGGTAATGATTTCACCACCCTTTTTCAAGTTCCTTCTTCTTCCACTTCTTCTTTATTTGTTATTACCATTCTAAAATAATGACTCAAGTATCTTATATATACTATGATGTTATTATTAATATGGTACAATAATATTCATTATTCTATTCATCTTTTGATTAACATGTCACCATACGTGCGTACGTACGGCTTACCGTCTCCACGTCGTGGTATAATTGTTATTCAATAAATTATTATTTGGATGGGCATAATAATGATTTATAATTCATGTAAATAATAAATATAACATGATAATAATTATGTATATATGATATAACATCCAATTATATATTATTTTAATATCAAAAGAATGATATTGTCGCTCGTGCGTACGTACGGACTACCGCCTTCACGAACGCGATGAGATTCATTCTCCATCGTATCCATTCAAATCTAATTCTCACTCGATGATTAATATTATTATCTAATGACTTGATATCATTATGTATATGATTAATATACAACCTATCCATGACAAAGATGACTTACGTAACAAAACATATAAAAGAAAACGAGTAAGTTAACACACGAAACAATGATAATACTAAGATATTATTAACAAATCAATGTTAAAAGATCATATATGAGATCATATTAATGTATATGATTCTTGTAAAATTTAATAAAAATTATTTCACCATTATACAGGAGGTTAACCTACCCCAAACCAAGGAAAATTACATTGTAAGGGTTATTTCACAATCTCTTCATTATCCAAGGTTGTTTATACGTAATAATCTACTGGGATCTCTTTATCATCCACATCCCTGTTTCTTAAAAATGTATTTCAAAACATTTTTACTATTTCAAAGTAATATGGGTTAAAGTCATTTATAACCTATTTTGAATTTTTATAAGAGTTTTATAAAGGAATCTTTCTGTCGTTTTCCAAATAAGGTGTTTTTTAACCTTTTCGACAGAATTAATGTAAGAATGTTTTTTTAAATTATATGGCGGGTACGGCTATTTTCGGCCGTTATAAAATCGTCGAAGCTTCCATTACAAGATTTTAAGAATATTTTCAAAGAAAATGTTTTATTTTATAAATATATGACTCTTAAATTATTTCAAAATAGAAAGAGATATTTCTCTAAAAAGAGCTTTGATTTCATCTATGCCAACATCTTTTGATGGATTTTATGCTTAATTGAAGTTGATTTATTATGATACAAAACTTATATATTGTATTGAAGGTTTTGTGATATGTTTGACTGTGGATGTGTTATTTTTATACCATTCATAGTTTGTGGATTAGTATTTACATTTCGTATGCTAGTTTTAATACGAATGTTTATGTTAAGTTTAAACCTTTTCACATGGGAATGCATTGGACTTAATATGTAACTGGTGGAGCCCGCTATACCTCCTCAATGCATAGGTAGGTCTCACGAGACAAACTAGTGTCTTGGCACAGGGCCTTGGAAAAATCTTATTTGTAGTCTTGGAACGAGGCCTTGGCTATGTGGTTATGATAGTCTGGCATTATGCATTCCATCATTATGAAAGTTATTATTGATATTGCATGTGATTATTCGATTAGTAGAATATCCATGTGAATAAGTAAATAGAAATATTTCATTTTTTTTTCCATACTATGCTGATGTTCAAGTTTAAAAGGCTTTTGTTTTAGTTATACATTGCCTTATATGTTTATTCTTACTAATGAAAGTTTACTCTATATTGTTATCCTTACTGGGCATTTGAGGTCACCCCTTTTCTATGTTTTATTTTTCCCAGGATGTGAAGAAGTAAATAATGAATGACCTGCAGGGATATTATGAGGGGATAATAGTGTGGTCTATGGAGACAATTTGTTGGGGTAGTAGTTTTTCACTTTATGATGTAATGTAAAACATTATGAATATATCCAGTGTTTCCAAGGCTACTAAACCAATCGGTCTTTCGAGATTTGATCGTTCTTGTGATCATGACAATGTTATGTAATAATGCACCGACTCTAGGTAACTGGGGTCGGGGTGTTACAGGTTTCCCCTCCCCCCACAATATATTAAACATAAAAGAGGGATCTGATGAGAAAAAAGGACAATATCTTACGAAAGAGTCAATATTTTTAGCTAATAAGACTATAATACAATTAATTTATTTATTTATTGAAAATGAATACACTTTATATCTTGTGATTCATTACATATTTATTCAAATATTCCATACATGATTGTCTTGAAGAGTAGAGCACGAAAGGGGTCTTTATTGTTGAGGGATGAATATATATTTTAGGTACAGAATTGAGAAATCATGAACACTCGGGTCGTGTATGGGGATACTCAATAGGTGTATCAGTAATAAAATTATTTCCACATTCTAAATGTTCTTAAGAAGGTGCATTTTATAAAAAATGATTCTATGTAAGCTAATTTTAAGAATATTCATGTGATGAAGGAGGACATGATTAGAGCTTCGGTACAGTCGATTTTTGCATACATGCAATGATATTTTCATCCTGTTGATCTGAATCCCCCACCTACTCTAGAATATATCACTCCTACTACTTATCCTACTGACACATATTTGTTTCCAAACCCCACTCCTTCTAATCCTACCCCTACACCCCTCCACCACAGCTTTCAAGTCACTATAAGTTATATATTGATGATTCTCATCATATTGTTACAAATGGGATTTTATATTATATTATTGATACAATTAAACATTAGTAGATTGAGATAGACAATCATAGGGTCAATCTTCATGATATTATAGATAGATCAGTAAAAATACCATGTCCTGTAGATGAGGTGAATATACTTCGACAAAGTATCAGGAATTTTTTAGTTTTTCCATATAGATTACTTCGACATATTCCCATAGAGGTATGTATATATGTTATATTTAATTTCCATTTTTATTAGATTTCTCCCCATATTAATGTTTATATATTTATCTATTTTTATAGAAATACATTAAAGGTAAAGAAATATTATATCAAAAACAAAAAATTCAACATGTCATGAATTAAGATATATATTATGATTGTCTTGTTTGATTTTTTTAGCATACCCAAATTTTTTATTCGGAGTATATGAGATTAAAATTAATGTTGTTGTTTGTGGACATGAAATTACTGTGTGGATTCTGAAAAAATGATATCATGGAGCTTTTAGGAGGAGAAATATTTTGAATTAACACGATGCAAAATTTTTCAATTTATGTTAATTAAATTTCTTTACCATTCATTTAATTTACTGAAATTTTATAGTTTTTTCTAGTTTTATTATGTATCTATAGAAAATTTGTAAAATGAATAAAAATAAATATGTATATATATTTATCAACCCAAAATTTATTTCTCTTATCACATTTACAATGAACAATGTAGAGAGAAAAGTTTATATTGCAAAAATATTTCAGAATAATGTCATCCTTCATTGTGGGATATTTCCATATCTTGAAGAATATGAAACATTTTTTTTCTCACAACATGTTATATATTACATAACATATTAACTAATTATATTCAATTTTCATTTATAAAAATATTCATTGGATATTGGGTGTTTTTATCTAAGAGAGAAGACATTGTATTGGTCATGTTATATCAACAGTGAAGTGGGAGAAAATTTTCAGAATGTATTAACCAGGTACGTTCTATTATTTTAATATATTTATAGTATAATGAATAAAATTTATTTTATTAATTTGATTCTCAAACAGGGCATGGAATTTATTTAGAGATATGACTAGAAAGAAGAACTCCAAGATCAAAATTTTAAAATATAAAGTGAATTTTTATTTACAATTACTAAATTTCAGATATATTACATAAAAATTTTATTTTTTATTAAAATATCTTTGAAATAATTTCATAAAAAAGAATCTGTAAATGAATTTGGACATTATTTTTTAATATTTAAGTATGAAATAATGTCAACTGGGATAATTAAAAAGTTTTATAAGGTTAAATTTTGTTATAAATCATTATTTATTATTTCATTTGTTTTATTAAAAATTAATGTTAAAATTTTTATGTATTATTTTTTAGCTTTTAGATGAACCATGGATATATAGTGTAGAGGATTTCATATATTTACCAATTAAATGAGATAATTATTTTATAGGTCTGATTTATTTTCAGTTTATTTGTAATATATATTTTAAATTGGAAAGTTTAATTATAAGTGTATTTTTCTAGTTTTCTACCACCTTTTCTATTATTCTATTTCTTTTGGCTACTGTTATAGTGGAGGATGAACCAATGACCAATTTCATTTTAAAACAAATTTCACATTGCTTATTTGATAACTGATGTGAGAAATGGAGTTCCATTTCATTTATAGAATAACAGGTGTGAATACCAATAATAGATATTAATTTATAACATTGTTCTGAGGTAATTGATGTTTAAAAGTTATTTACAAGGTCCCCTCTAATAGAATATCTTAATAACTAAAGTGAAAAGGCATAAAAACCTATGTGAAAACTCGTTTATTCACTAGTGAGGGGTTTTTTTCTACCTTGAAGGGAAGTAAAATTTGCGATTGGTACCCTAAATGTTGAGTATTTTTCAATATATTCCCTATTTTGAGTAGGTTGGTCTAAAACATTTCCCTTATTTAGGATCAGTTTATCCATAGTCTATGAAAAATGTTTGATCTCCCCAGTATTCCATGCATACATCCTAAATACTTAGACAATAATGTTTTTATGTGTTTTACATTCATAGAACATCCATGTATCTCATCAGTCCAATTGGAGTTGAGAATGAGAGTTGCAACCACATTATAGGTGTTTTAACAATTAAATTTTTTAAGACTGGGTCAGTTTTAAAACTGGAACCCATTTATGTATTTGAAAATAGATTAGAGATAGCTTAACATTATGAATTATAAAAATATGTGAAATATTGTGATTTCCTCTGAAATTTAGTTAACATGAAATCTAATGAACATATAGTTAAAATGTTTAACAAAAAAAGTTTTTTAGAGTTATGATAATAATAATGAAAATGTATTTTTGAAATATAACTGGAGATAAAAATGATGAATTGATGAATTGATCATTTTTTAATATGATGAAATATCTAGTCTGTTTGATATTTTCATGGAGAATTACATTCTTCAAATTTGTACTTATGTGTCACTATTGTGATAGATACTTGAGGGTGGGATGTATTATAGAATGTTATGTTCTTCTTAAAATGAATCATGATTTTGTTGAATCCTAAAAAAAATTACATGATTTTATATAGACTGGGTACTAGTGCGAAGTAAAATTATGTATGTGGGTAGATTTTATGATCATATATGATTTCTAGAGGATAGAAGAATAGTCATAGGATAAATTAATGTGATATTCTAGTGATCCCAAGGGTAGAGGACATTTTTTCATGATATGTTATGAGTAATTCAACTTGAAATTATAATAATCCACTAACTAGGGTGATCCATGAAAATGAAATAGGATTCACCATTGGATGTATTATCAGATAGGATATCAAAAAAGATTTTTAAAGACTATGTGTCAACCATGAACTGGGCGGTCAATTATTTTTTTCATGTGTAGTTTTATTTTTTGAAGTTAATACCATGAATTAACATTTTATTGCTTGGATTATTCTGATGAGATTGTAATTTTTTTACATGGTGGTGTAAAACTATTGAGTTTTAGTCACATAATTGTATAGGCATAGTTTTATGTCTCAAAATACATTATGGATGCAGATACAGAAAATAAAAAGGGACCTTTTGATTGACTATTAGTGGTATGGGTTAGAGATTTGATATGAGAGGATATGAGATTCAACACTCTGGTTTTGGAGTCATTTATGTTTACAAATTTTTCTATTTTTTGTAATCCATTCAATAGGTCATTTAGATACATTTTAGAAATATATTTCATGATTCAATAAATATTGGAATATTTCAATCATCTCCTAATTAAATTATTTCTATATGTTGATAATTTATGTTTTTTATAATATTTTTCACTACTATGATTATTATTTCTTCAATTTATTTCTATATACTGAATTTTATAGCATCAAAACTATATTCCTTAAGACCACATCATTATTATGAATTATATGGTACATAGAAAGGCCAGACTGAGGTCATTAGCGACCACAGTTTAGTCATGTGACGGTGCACCCGGCTGAGGAGGTTACATCCTCTGTAGGTCATGTTTTAGGAAAAGGAAATTTATGATAGATAAAGGATGAAAATTCTATAAATAGATATATGTACGAGAGAACTAGAATAATTAAAATGTGGTAAAAATTAAAATTGATAAATTAACTTAAAATTAACAAATTATGAAGCATAATGTGGGGGTAGTTATCCATAACAACATAACATTAGTAGTCCATTGAGAGAAAACTCACAATCCCTCCCTCCCCCCCATCTATAAAGACTCTATAGACCTAGGGGTTACATCTTATTTCCCATACCGATAAAAAATTAGTGATAATATAATAGTTTTTTGTGGGTTTTCCCCCTCCTAAAGAATTCAAATGGTTCTCTTCCCTTTATAGTTTTCACCCCAATGTTCTACAAATTTTATTCTTAATAATTAATAATATAATTATTTATGAAATAACTAAATTAAATTTATTACATATTAATAAATAATAGTGAAATCAAATAAAAAAAATAAAAAATAAAAAAAATTAACTAGATGAGAAACCACATTATTTTATAGAGTGCTAACAATGGATGTTTACAATTAACTCAGAGAAAAATATTTTTATGTAGGGAACATGAATAAATCATTATGTGGTCCGAAGAAAAAATATCACATATTTTATAAATTATTTGAATAATTATTTATGAAATTAGATTTCAAAATATTATATGTTCATTAAAACATATATATAATGATTATAAAATATGAAAAATTCATGACCCTCATCTATATTGGTGATATCATCTATGTAAGAATTAAAAAAAGTATGTTTACAGAAATAGTAACATTAGTGAGATTTAAATATGAGTTATCTAGAAATATATAACACATATAATTACTTAGTTTCTATGTCAATGAAAAGTTTGGCTATAAATTTACACCTGTGATGATTTATATAAATATATTTTTCAAAAACAATATGGATTTGAAATATTTCAAACATGTAAAAAAACCCTTATATATTAGATTAAATATATGATAGAGTGAATCTATATATTTTATAGATCCAACACATTACAGGATTATGACTTCAATTTTTAATTGCATAGAAATTAATTCAACCATAAATTATATTTTAGAAATTTTCGTTATATGATTTTATTATATTATATTGGATGAAACACTCATGAGAGATGGGTGGATAGAGAATTATTTTAAAATTATAATTGATGTTTGATTTAATTATAAGAAGGGAAAAAATAAGACATCATTTGGAATTTTTTGTTATAGATATATAAATATATATTTTGGATGTATAATACATAACAAAAGAGTTTTATACAATACTAACAAGTGTGTTTTATGAGTAATTAATAAGTAAGAAGTAATAATCACAATAAATTTGAGGAAATTTATAATGTATTAATGAAATATTATACCCCAAAACATGGAAAAATATAATATGGATGTCCTTGAAAAATAAGTGAACATACCCATTTTAAATTTTCATGATAAAACCCTTAAATTGATTATAAGAGGATTCAAAAAGCAAAATTTTTTAGTAAACTTATTGAACTTTATTACCATTTTGTTGAATACATGGATTATTAATGTGTTTTGAATTGAAATTTATTCGGTCAAACAATCGTGTACTAGATATATTTTCTAATCCACGTAAAAAATGAATTTGAGAAATATCTACCGACCTTAAATTATATACCACAACCTTTTCATATGAATGTTAGGAAAAAATACTATCTATAAATATTATGTTATTTTTATAAGTGGATACTCATGATTTGGAGGGTCCAATATATTCACATTTTAAATATTATGAAACAGTTGAATGAAATAAAATATAATATATTAGAGAGTAAATGTAATGGTATATACTATCATTAAATTTAAAAATGCAGACAAATCATTTATATAAGATAAATTATTCAATTATGGATTTATCACATACATATTTTGATTATGATATGGGAGATATGAACTAAGGGGATGATAATAATCAAATAAAGTAAAAATTGAGTGGATTAAGTTATTGAATTTTACGTAATCATTCTTCAAAAAACATTTTTAGCACTAATTATAAATATTGTATTATTAGATTTTATATATGCCATATTCTTTATCAATAAGGAATATGTAATTTATTTTTAACATAAGAGTGTGCTATCTGAAATAAATTTAGTGTTTTTTGTATATGTTTATTAGAATGGGATAATAGAGATCCTATAACTTATTTAATTTATCTTTTATAATCCATTATATGATGTTTTATTATATTTACTGAAATATTCAAAGACTTTTGGTAGATGATTGGTTAAGAGAAAAAACCAGATCTTTGAAACATACATTACATCACTATTTTGAACTTTTTATAGAGAAAATTAATAAAATATATATTTTGGTTCCTTGAGATCTATTTTTTATATTTTATATAAACCATTAATTGAAACCATGGGTTGGTAGAACCTTTTTATTTCAATATAGATTGAAAAATTGGATGATGCAGGCGACCAAAACAAATTGGTCATCATGATGATGATACATTCCTTTTTGTATCCAAAATGATAATGATATGTGAGGGAAACTATTTAGGGTATAGAAATGTTTAATGAAGATAGAAACTCTAATGATTATGTATTTTCATTAAATTTTTGGGATCCTTTCATTCTAAGGGGATGTATGAAAATATTTATGGTTATTTAAATGGATTAAATCCAATGTTTTTATGTTTATATGGTTATAGGATTTTAAACTAGACATTTTACCTTTCTAGAATAATATAATACACGATAAATCATTTTTACATAATAATAAACTATGGTGATTTATAGATATTTTTTTAGTAGATATAAATTTCTTGACATTATAGTGATAAAATGTTTTGAAAGTATGGTTTGTGGTGAAAACAAACTACATAAGATAATTAATTCATGCATTAATAAAAACATCATAATTTCGGAAAGTAATGAGTTTTTTTAAATAAATGTATTTATTCATAATGAGAATTTTCTTGAAGGCCCAAATGTATGTTTTATCTAGGATTAATGGACAAATATAGTGATTAAATCAAGGATATATTATAATTTTATAATTAATTAGAGAATACATATTTAATATAGATATATGAATAATGTTTTGATATGAAAAAATTATAATTAGAAATTTTAAATGAAGGAAGAGACTAAGGACTTAATAATAGAATTATAAAGAGGATAATAAGGGATATCATCATTAATAATTATCATGGAGTATAATTTTGTACTAATAACTATGTAAAATTTTTTTCGGTTTATATTATATGACAAAAAATTATATACTTAATGTTTTTTGTGACAATACATCATATTAAAGAAATTTTAATTATTTTTTTTGTGTTTTTAAAGAGATTATTATCATGATTTTGTACTAAACATTGAATAATTAATATTATTAGTAGATATTTGTACATATTAATATAATATGTATAAGATAAATGGATGTTACCGATTATTAGGGAAGTATGGGAAATAACTACCTTATTTTTTCATTATTTATTTAATGATTAGTAGGGAAGAGAGTTAGGTTTCCCCAAATATTGTAATAAGAATATTCTAATATGAAATTTTGAATCTGAATAACCATATTCACCCCTATAAGGTTTCATTACCATGTGGGACCATTAAGTGGTACTAGAGTAAAATGTTCTTATTTTGATAGTGATTTCAATTCATAAAATGTCATTAATGTGTTTTATTTCTTCCAAAGCAAATATGAATCACAATGTAATTTCTATCATGGATATATACAATTAATATATTTTGATGAATGTGAGGAATCGTGATATCCAATCACATTTGAAGGATTTGTATGTCTATATAATTCATCAAATTAGTATGAATATGAAAATTTTGGTAATCATGAAATGGGAAAAAAGGATGTTTTTCAACTTTTTGGTGGTAAGTTGGATTTTGTTTAAAAAGAATTATAGTTGAAGATTACAATAATTATTGACGACGATTACTGTCATTGAGTTTTATGATTATTGATAACAAAAATTAGGTTTTTTATAATAAATAAAGGATGTGATTGTAAATAATATATATATATATATATATATTGTAAAACTATAAAAGTAGAGTTATAAGTTTGTTCTTGAAAACGTGTTTCATAATAAAATAATTAATGTTTAATTATTGATAATCAGAGAATTTTTCAATAGAAACAACTGGATTTTGGTGGTGATTAAATTCCATGTCCATCCATATTGTAGCATTGGAAATAGTCATATTTTTTAATTATTTATCTATAGTTGACTTATAATGTTTTAGTGAAGGAAGGACTTAACAAAACATTAACCACACCATGGTGAATCTAGAATATTCATAGTGGATCATAGAAACTGATTGAGTGGTTTTGATTTCCTATTTTGGATTCTACATCAAATTAGAAATATCTTGATATGAAATCATCTAGTTGGTCGCACCCTGATGGAAAAAATTTTACCTAACAATTTTTACTATTGAAAATAATAAGGGATGTAAAGGGAATAGTAAACAATTTTTCAGAGGAATTGGATCTTTGAATATCCTGAAATAATTAAAATTATAAAATGGAATTCAAGAAACTTATCTAAGTATATAGATATTTTTCTTATACGATTACTATTTCGAAACATGGTTGTGATGGAATGAAGTCTAAAATAGACGGTGTTTTTGTCATATAATCTATATATATAATAAAAAGAAACAAAAAATGTGTTTTGAGGAGTGTTATAATCTATATCAAACAAATCAAAAATAATCTGCTGGATAACACCACACAATAGAGGAGACCATTTTGTATATCAAAATTTTCATACAATGTAAAATAGTTTGAACTGATCATTGTAGAATCTATTTTTATGGGAATTTTAGTCTACAGATTATTTGTGATATGATATTTTGAATAAAATATTCTTTTTGGTTAATTATAAATAAAGGAAAAACTTCTCTTATAATGGAATATATTTTTGAGATTGAAAAATATGATGATACATACAATTTTTCATTATTTTCACTCTTCAAAAAGCACAGTAGTTATAAATTAGACATCAGTAACTCAGTTGAAGATAAATAGAAGTGATATTATATTAGATAATCAAAGGGACGTTTATAAATGATAGGTATTTTAATTTTGAAATTTTTATCAATGTAAAATATGAGATTCAATTTATATTATGGATGATTATATTCTACGGTGAACATTTAACGTTGAAATAAATTGAAATAAATAGAAAGAGTAGATAATTGTGAGGAAGGGATTACGTATTCATAGAAGAAAGATCAAAATCAAAGGCTTATTGAATGTATGAATAAAATATATTGATGTTTTCTATAAAATTATTTATATTTTATATTAGTCTTAAAAAGGGTAAATTTTGTGAAAATTATTGTATCATTAAATGATTTGATAGTGGGTAACGCTAGTTTATTGATTCTTGGTTCATATCTTCTCCTATGAATATGATCATTCAATGAAGTGGAATTGTGAGAACATTTTAATACTAATTTATTCACTAAATTTATAGAAATTATAAATATGTATAGACATATATAATTTGATTTGACCAACATGTTATTGAATGTAGAATAGACCTACACATCTATAAAACTAATACCCTCACCAATGAAATTTGTAGAGGAGAAGAAGAGGGAGTGACCCTATAAAAGGAGTGACCATGTATAAATGTATATGAAGTGATCATTGGTGAAAAGATAACATACCTAAACATTTTAATTACATAATCATTCAATTATTTTGAAATTGGTAATCAAATATAATTTTGATTGTATTATCCTTATAGCCCAATTTAGGTTAACTACGTAAATATCATTGTTCTATGCATTTTATATATTTTTTTCATTTTATTTATATTTATTGATCTAGAAGGTAATTAAGGTTTGTATAATTGTAACATATAATAAGGGAATAAAATATAAAGAGGAGTGAATAGAAGATAAATGTTTAATTCTGCTATAACCTTGATTATCCCTACTCAAGGTGCCCAGAGTTCCTAAATGTGTAATAAGAGGAAACAGATTATGTTTTGTATTTATCCATTCATTTTTTTTGTATTTATGTCAGTATAAAGAATTTAATCACTCATAATCGGAATGTTCCTCTATTTGATAAAAATCATTCTTCTTTCTGCATGAATGAGTTTATAATTTTTTTGATGAAAATGTTTCAATCCCTCATAATATTATGATAAATGGGTTTGTTTTAAAAGTAATAATGGAATGGTGTATGATATATATCATAATAAAATGCAGATAGGTTCCTATGATATCAAGGTATTAATGGAATTTTTAGATAAAACCATTATTCCAATGGATAGAAATAGAAAGAAATCATGAGATATGTGGTTATGATAAGAGTGGTTTTTTTGAGAAGACTCAGTTTTAGATGAATAAAATCAGTTTAGTTATATAGGAGAAATATTTGAAACATTTAATATTTTGGATATGAATTCTATTTAGTAGTATTATCATTTTTTAAATTATTGAATAATAATAAGAAGAACTAGAAGATAGTGGGTATGAAATGTTTTATTCTCACAGTAGTGGAAAACATAAATGTCTTATGAATTTATGATATGAATTATATAAATTTATTTTATTATATATATAAAAATATAGGTTTTATATCACATAAATTATGACAGTGTAATTATAGAAATATATATCCATATATTTTTTAAAATTGAGATATTATTTCAATAAAAAAAAGACGATATTCTTGAATAAAAAGATGATGTTATATTATTAAAGGATAAAGGGGTAAGGAACACTAATTATGTAATTGATTTGGAAGAGGAAAACCCAAATTTAATTGACTAGAGAAATGATTCAAAGGATTTCATTGTACAGTTGGAGATGAATATAAAGGAAACAAGTTGTATAATTAATGTAATTTTTCATGATAATATGTTTATTTGAAAAATGTACAATCATTAAGAATAATCAATGCTTTATAAGAGAGTTGTTTAAAGATAACATAACGGTGTTTTATAATAAAAATGATTCCTATTTTGAGAATCATTATTGGAATTTAAAGAAGAAGAATTTTAGGGTTGAGAAGCAATAGAGGGGTATTTTTTTCAATGATAAAGAAGTTAAATAGAATTTATTACTAGTAAAGACTTTAGTTAGTTAGAAGAAAACTAAAAATCAAGATTTAATAGAGAAGAAAAAAATGATTTCATTATTTGGTTATAAAAACTCATAAATCACTATGTTATTGAGTTATTTTTTTCCAAATTTCTGGGAATATAATGGATGTTCTAAATGGTAAATCAACATTATGAAATTAGGGGATAAAAAATAATAAATCACATACATTGAATTTTAAGAAAGGTTATAATTATTTTTTTGATAGTTGTTGTATTTTTGTTATGTATCTTTACGTAGAATGGTATTGTAAAAAATTACAAAAGTGCTAGGAAGTGTTCCACCACTCTTGGGTTAAGAAGGGGTCATGGAAGGTGGTATGAGAAATACCATTATTTCATAAACATGTTCACTGTACATCATGAGTATAATGTAAGAATTTAAGAGGGGACATCATTAGTATCTTTGATTTGTTATTAAAAATATCTATATTGGAATGAATATAATAAGATGTCTTGTTGAAGAATAATTAAAAATTAACGAAAATATTTATCACAAGAGAACATATTCACTAAGGTGGAATAAAATATTTAACTAAGATAACAAAAATATTATCATACAGAAAGTTTTGATCACTCAAATCATACATCAAATAATGAGAAGAATATAGATTTTATAGACATAATTAATGAAGTTGTTTCTATTTTTGTCTTGGAGAATAAGAAAAATTATAGAAAATGTTTTCCCATTAACACCACTATAAATAATGAAGAAAATACTAGTGAAGCAATATTTTAAAGGAGACTAAATCATAGGATATAATGACCTAAATAATCATTGAAGGATGATAAATGTTATATTTAGATGATTATTACTATGGAAATAAATACACGGTCATGTAATAAGGTTTCTAAATATAATTTTTTTAGAGGAAACAAGATCTCATAAGTGGAATCATTCATATGATTACCACCTAGGGAATATATACTATGTTAAAGGAGAATAATTATTATCATGAAAATATTAATGGGGAGAAATGTTTTAGTAGTGTTACTATAATAAATATAACTAAGATATATTTAAAAAATAGTTAAAGTAACATGAGTGGTTCAAAAAATAATGAAAAATGATTAAATAGGTGTAGTATAATTTTTTAAAATGTAAACCATCTGGATAATGTAGAATATTTAAATTAAAATATATATAATGATAAATAATCTTGAACTAAAAAATGTATAATCACCATGAATCCTTTGATGAAAAATAGAAGAAAAAAGATGGGTCTTCAAGGAAATCCACAAACTAAAAAAATATTATATTGTTCGATTCTAACACATAGATGCGTATTTAGATTTCATTGATGATTTATTAAGGGATATATATGATCCATGGGGAAAATGAATTTCATGTACATTAAATAGATACATAATATGAACTATGTGTGCATTAATTGAAGGTAATTAATCGATTAAAAATTGGGATTATGATTCTAAAATTAATATTAGTATAGGTTATGTATTAAATGGTTTATATTATATGGTTAACAATATATTGAAATAATATCATTTATTAATCATAATATTCATTTAAGGATAATGAAATTAATGTTCTATTAAGTCCAATAATGATCTATAGGTCTTTTCAATAGTTATATAAAACAATTATTTGAGAGAATCAATATAGAACCGGATTATTCCTTGTAGGATCATGATATATATATTTTAATGATCCTGATTGAAGTAATAAATTTTTCAATGACATATTTTAGTCTATCAATTGGTACCATTCTAGTTACAAAACTTCAGTTTTGGTTTTTGGTCCCAGCAAATTTTTGGAATCCCTAAAGAAGTATGTGGACAACCTAATGCATTCTCAACCTTATTTATGGATAAATAATGTGTAATCTATTTATAAACTATCAATATAGTATCATCAGTGTGTATTTTACCACATCAAATTCTATGAGAGGATTGTACATCCATCTATAAGTGTAGTATTTCTGTAGATGTTTGTGAAGATATCTTCTTTTCTAAACAATACATGAAAATGGGATTCAATATTAAAAATTAAAAGGAAATATTTAGCAGTATATAAGATTTGAGATGCCCAATAATTAAATTAATATAATAAATATCAAGTGGACAAAATATTTTTTAATAAAAAAATGGTTTACAGTTTTTTAACATGTAGTTTCTCTCAAACTCTGTAGTAATACTGCATACCCATAAATAGTTTTTTATATATGTGATTGAGATCTCTAGAATTTTATTATTTACGGAATAAAATTTCTAATGTTTAAAGATTATAATATAATTATTTGATTCATTTATATATTAATAATATTGTTTGAATAGACTCTTTTACCCATATCAACTATGGACTCTGTAAAATTATAGGAGTTGGTAATAAAATATTTACATTTAATAAATTCACTGGATTATATTATATTAGAAGAAATAAATCTTAATGATATTTGGGTTTAGGATGAAGTTGTAAAAAAAATTTAGGAAGATAAATCTTATAATAATATATGTATATGTTGAAATACATGATCATAAATTGTAAATATAAAGGTGGTGTATTGTATCTCATAATCTAGAATCCATATTTTTATGTTAGGTTGATTATTTATTTTATAAATATATATAAATATGTGTGTTTGATTATGTGATGTAATGATACTAATGATACCATTAAAATAATGAAGTGTTCTAGTATATACTCCCATATCATTTTATTATAATTGGGTGGAGAAGAGATGTTGATAAAATCATTATGATTGGGGGATACTGGATTAAAAGTTAAATGTGGAGAGATTATCATTATATACATTTTATGTGAATATTGTGATATTGTTTTCAGAAATTCAAAAGGGGTATAATGATACCAATAGTATTTTTTAGGTTATATTTTATGAAAATCATTGAGGTTGGAGACGACTGTCCCTAATATTTAAGAATATGGATAATCAATCATAGATTTTTTAACAATATATGAATGAATTGATTGTAATAATTTTTTATTGCAATATTATAATTTCATGACAATATGAAATTAGATTTGGATGTTTTTTCATAGAATGGAGATCTGTACTCTGACATTGGATGTATAATAAAATAAAATCAATAATGTTTTTGAAGGAAAATACTAGATTTGGATGTTTATAGATATTTATATTCAATTATTTTTCATATTTATATATAGTCATATATTATAATGGTTAATATAGGGATTAATATAGACTATTTAGGTAAATAATCCTTTAACACACTATGTATACTTTTTAATATTCTTAGTAGATCATGGGAATGGATTGAGTGCTGATATTGTAATGATTTGTGATCCATTTATAAAATAAAAAAAATCTAGTAACATGGAGCTAATATTTAATTTATTATATTGGAATATATACATGGTATATAATCCCAAAGGAACAATCTATTTTTTTATTCTTTGAGAACAAGATACATAATTGATACCTGTTTTACATTAGTAAAAATTTATTAAAAAATAAATAAAAATACTCAAAATCCTTAAAACCCATTCGATTATTTCACCATCATGTATGGAGAAACAAAAAAGAATTATTTCCTCAAATTCTTAGAATGGGTGATTAAAAATGATTCTATTATGTGTGAATAATTCATAATAAATATTAAAAGGTAAAAACTTGGAAACACATTCCATTTAATCAATAATTTGACAAAAAAAATCATCCATGTATATTATCAATGAAATAATCTCATGGTTGAAAATAATTTTAATATCAAAGATAGAAATATGTAATATTGGATGTCATTATCTCAAAAATTGTGATATCATTACAACCATATCCTTGTTCCAATTAAATTTAATCAATGGGTAGGTATATACAAAAAAACAAATTTATTTTCACAAATTTATTTACATCATAAGACCTATTGATACCTTAAGGAGCTATATAATTCTGGGATCCACCTCCCACTAAATTTACAATGCATTTCTAATATATTAAAAAACAAATTTAATTTAGAATCAATATTCATTATTATTAAATGTCCATATTGAATAGTTAATATAGAAAATCAATATTTCTCCATTCATTCATTAGTATTCAATGTAAAACTCCATTTTTAAAAATAATATATGATTAAAAAAATAAAAATATCTATGATACAATGAGTATGGATATCTTTGATAAATTTAATTAAAAATTAAAAAAATAAATTGAATGTTTCAAGAGAATTTTGATTAATAGATATTAATAAAATATTAAAGATGATCATGATTTCATCATAATAATAAGATCTATAATAAATTTATTTCTTTTATATAATAAAATAATATGGAAGTAAAATAGTACATGTAGTTTTCATTGCCTTTTTTAATTTTGTGTGACCATATAATCCTTATATAATATTTAAATATTGTAAAATGATTATAGTTGTGGTAAATACCACTGAAACCCTCTACGTTTAAAGAGACATTCCATTCGAATATTTTTAAAGTATTTCAAATATTATCCTTTTATTAAATATTAGAAATATTCCTTTCAAACCGTTTAAAATATCAAGTATAACATCAAATTTCATTAGTAAATAATTTTAGTTGTATAAAATACAATTGTAAAACAATTCTGAAAAATATAGTCATGGGAAAAAATTTTCCATTTAAAATTAAAATTAAATAGTTTATTCTTTTTAATACATCATTTCTTTATTCATGTAAAAAATTGAAGAAAAGATTAATGAAAATATTTTGAAAAAATTAAATAATGAGGGGATAATATTATAGATAGAATTTACAAAGGATTCTTTATAATGATAATTCAATGAAATTTATGTCAATACCAAAAAATAAGACTATAAAATAAATCATTACCTATTTGGTAAGATCAAAATTATTACCCATTGAAATAATAATGATGGATTGAAACATTAATCATCATTAAAAAATTTTAATCATGTTAAATATTTCAAATAGTTATTATATACACATTATAAAATTAAATTGGTGCATAATATCAAATGTGTCTTAATGGTATTGATTTTTAGAAGAAATACCTTACCTCATGATTTCCTATAGTTTATTGATATTTAACCACATATATAATGGTTTAAAAAATTATTAATTTATCCTATAATTATATTCATATTTATAATTTCGTATATGATCATATTATTGTTATTATCACTCTTTCTATAATAGTATTTCTGTATTACCATTGTTTTAGATGATAATTGATTCATTTTATCATGTACATATTGTTGTGGAAGATCTGGTTCATGTGCATGGGATATAGTTCTATCATCTATAGGCAGATATAAATTAAAGAAATATAATATTTACTCATTGGAAAAATTTTATTATTATTCATGAGTTTTTTAGATGGAAATTGAGTCACATAGTCTTATGGTGATGGTGTGACGTATGTACACATGAGGGAAGTTATGATTTCATTAATTGGTGAAATCAAAAGGAAGTGGATTATATTTTTATTTCATAGATTCAATATTTAGTTATAACTATCATATACATTAATTATATCCATGATTTAGGTGGAAATTATAAGTTATTGTGTGTTTGGGGAATGTGTGGTCGATGGTTTTCGTTCAATCTTTTTTATTGTTGAGAGGATTGTTTTTTATACATGCTTTAGGGTACGTGAGGTAATGGATTGTTTTTCCATTATTTTGGGGTACCAGGGTGATGGTTTTTTTGGGGTATGCATTTAAGGCACTAGCGACATGGATTATTTTTCCATTATATTAGTGTGGTGAGGTGATGGTTTATTTGGCCGTGATTTTGAGATCATAAGGATATGATGTTTTAATAATTTTTTTGGGGAATTGTGGTAATAATATGATGGGTATGATGATATGATTAATATATGTTGTTATATCGCACTAGATACCATGGTTATATTGAATTCTTTTTGTTAATTGTGATTAAAATGGGTTGGGTGGTTTGATTTGTGTGCTAAAATCTATTAATAAAAAATATTATAGTTTATGTGGTTAACATTGAATGATTCTTAATAATGAAAGAAATAGGGTAAATAATGGAATTTTTTGGAAATGTTATATATAGATTGTGGCTTCTGTGGTTTTATGAATTCATAGGAGAAATTTAATGTATAAGTGTTATGGGCTTGTAGTGTTTTTTTTTGATTCCATAAGTTGTACTTGTGTATTTATTAAATATACATAATTGTACATTATTTTTTATTTCTATATGCACACAACTTATCTTGGGCACTATGTGACGAAACCTGTATTTTTACATGGAGGGTGTTTTCCCCAATATCCTGATGATTTGGATGGATGTATGTCTACCTTATCTTCCCCACTCTCTCTTTAAGGAAAGTAGAAATTTATAGGTAGTGATTCCCAACGGTCTGTTAGTGAAAAGGTCATTACATAGGTGTACTCATGTGAGGTGTGATATGCTCATGTTTAGGGGAATCTTATGGTGGGGTTCCTAAATGGTAAATGGAGGGAACGAGGTTTATTTACTTTATGTACACGATTCTATACTGATTTTGATAAAGAAGTGGTTGTGATGTGATGAACCAGGTGACTTCATTTGAGATGAGATTTTACTCTAGTTTAGAGATATGTACTAGGTGTATATGATTGTGATGTTTTGTGGACATGCTTTTGGGAGGTGTTTTGTGTTATTAAAATGATATGGGATAACTAGGAAAGAATACATTGGAGTATGAGAGTGGAAAATCAGTGGGAAGTCGGTTCAAGGTAACCATTATCGATATGCTTCCTAATATGTTATTATACATGGATTTAATTATTTTTTGTTCATTCCTTGGTGAGGCTTGGATATATAGTTGAACTTTTTTGGTGTTTTTTTTGTTTTTTGATTTCTCAGTGGTGATTTAGTATGATTCTTTCACATGTGCACAAGATAAATTGTTAATTCTATTTAGTATACTTGTATTCTCAACATACATATATAATCTTATTTTCAAGTTTCCAGGGGGACTATGTGGATTTTTCTGAACATTATTAGCTCAAACCATTGGGCAGTTGTTTCATCACACCTTTATCCATAATTTTAGAAAATTTTATTTGTTCCTATTTTATTTATACATGCTTTGTGGGATGGATTTGGTTACTTTTTATATTTTTCCATGCAGTTTCTTATGATTGATTCATCTTATAACCCAATCCTAAATTATTATAAAGGGTAATTCCTCCCATTTAATGATATTTTTATACCCTTAGTGCTACTCATATAACTAAGGGCAACTGGAGGCCGGACTCTGGGGTCATTATCTATCACCCTTCATTGTAGAATTATTGGTGGTGGTGGTGGGGGGGGGGGGGGGTCATGACATACATTATTCAATAATGATCTTTTAGAAATGGAAATTTTACTCAAACATATGTACAAAATTTAATAACATTACTAAACATTAGAAAAATATAATTATGGTTTGAATATAATTTTATAATTTTTTTATAAAAATGATTCTTATTTCATGATTACTATTCATTAGATGATGGAAATAATACTTTTGTTACAATATTCAACTTACCACAATATTTTTGGAAACATGAACCAAATACCATCAAAACATATACCATGATCTTAATTGTTTTCGTAAATTAATAAAACATGCTAATATTAAAAAATAAATAAACATGAAAATGGTTCTTTATAATTTAAATAAGTAAATAATGTTTATTTTTCTACTAGATATGGTACATACATGAAGAGTTGAACTTGATTTGATGAATTATTTCTCAATTTTTGTTCATTGAGGTTTATTTTAATGTGATCCACTTAGTCTCTTCAATATAGCATAGATAATACCCTTTTATTTTTCATATAATTACTCCTTATTTATTAATGTTATTTTTTTAATTCCAAATTTTCAATCTAGGGAGCATTTTCATGAATATTACCCAATTATAATTGATTTTAAAACTCAACTTCTTTCACTCAGTTAAATTAATTTTTATTTGTCTTGAATATATTAATATTATGTGTGTATTGAAAATTGACTATTTTAATCAGTATTTCAGATTTTTTTATTTTTATTTACGATTTAACACAAATAATCAATTAATTTATTTCCTCTAACCTCAGTGATATTATCATTGTAATAGATTCCATCCTAATTTACACTCCATTGAGTCGCATTTTGTATTATACACCAATTTATTCCAATGATGTTCATCTACTCCTCTTTTGATGTGTTATATCATGATTTTATTTATATTCATGGTATTTGATGTTTAAATAGATTTTATTTCTTTCATTTTGGTCGTCATTGAAATTTTACAAAAGAGGTAAGGGTATATGCTTCAATCTCATTTTAACCAGGATCATTTAGGATTTAATTTTATTCGAATGTTTTTATTTCATCGTTGTCTAGTACACAATTTTTCTTTTTATTCTCCTCTATCTAATCATAAATTATTCAATTAATAATACCATTTTCTTCCCTTTGATACTTAAAATTATTGTGAAAATGTTTTTAATAAAATCCAACTTTATATCCCTTTTTGGTCCGAAATGATTTTTTCTATATATTTGTTTACATTAAAATGTTTTGAAGAATATTGTTAATATTCTATAATTATATATTAATGAAATTTTTACACATTTTATACTTTTAGACAAAAATATTAAGATGAATCTTCTTGTCTGTTACTCAATAAGGTACATTTTTACTTTTTACCAATAATGTCAAAGGAATCATTATTTTAACATACTAATCATGAATGGAATATCCTCATCATCCTGACAAGTCATTTCACTGATTATTAAATTTTTTGTTTCAATGGTAATTTTTAAACAAACATTTTTATATAATATTTGGTAAATTATTAGATTTTGAATAAGTTATTTCAATGTGAAATGGGTATTTTCCACATGAAATATTCCATATAATATTTTAAATACACATTTATCAATGATAATGTGCATTGATATTATGTATTTCCTCTAAATTATTTATATATGTCTCTCACATATATACCAAGGTAATGAACCCTTACATTGACAGTATAAAACACATCTAATTTTCATCTCCCAAATGCGTTCATTATGAAATTTACAATGATTACGATAAAAGACAATATTATGAATAATATTTTATTTTCATAGTAAATTATTATACCTTATGATTGATTTTAGTTTTTTAGAACATATAATTATGAAACTTTAATAATGGATGAATTAAGATAGTACACTAATGAATTTTTAAAAGCTTTAGTCTTATGATATTTCAAGTATAGGATTAAGGAGTAAACATAATAAATTATGAATATTTCTCCATGATATTATATTGTCATGGTTTTTATCCATGACACATTTTTATATCATGTTATAGGTTACTCTAAAAAATCATATTTTTCTATGATGGAATGATACCATGTTATTTATGTTTTTCTCTCCTGGGATAACTCAAGTGATTTATCTTGAATGATATAATGTTGTAAGTCTGACTCAAATGTTTTTATTTATTATCATGAAACTCTTATGCTAGTATTTCTAACTCACCCCTTTTTTCTATGTATTTCCAAATATGTACTAGGTAGTATTATGAGTTTGAATGGATTTTGGAACACCTTATAGAGACAAAAATTAAAGTTGTGTTATTATGAACCTATATTTCCAAAGAATGAAGTCATTTTCGATCCTTTTTTGTTCATATAATAATTTTTGTAAAAGTCTTGGGTATCTATATGTATCCTATCAGTTAGTGTTTTCCCGAAATGATTAAAGTAATATTAACACTAGGAACATGTAACATAATATCTATGGTCAACTTATTACATACTTTAATTACTTTATTTAATCCATGGTCACTATATATCCAGGGTCCTCCATACTAAAAGATTATTGTATTGACAAGTGAAATTGTAGAAGGAATCTGACACATTGATCTTGATAGGTTTTCTTTTAAACACTTACACTTCAAATATATAATATATGTATAATAAGTTAATTTTAGAATATAAATTTTTTAATATATATTCTTTAATTCCATTATGTATGCCTAATTCAAATGTTTTGGTTCATAAATCCATATTTCATCCACCAATATTATGTGATCACAACATATTAATACATAACTATTTTCAAAACCCAATTTCTCTTGCCCTTCAACAAATTGAATCTATTTTTTTATACTTATCCAAATTCATCCCTTACATATGATATTTGAATATTTCCCGTAAATATTTATAAATATATGAAATTGTAAATATAGGTATGAGTAAACATAGATCCATCGACATCCCCACCCACCTTCCTAGTTCCTAGAATAAGCCTCAATGCCACTGGGATGTTTTAATGAATTATACTCTACAAAAGTATAATTTACTCAATAAATATTCAAATTTATCATTTTTTAAAAACAATTGTGCATAAATAATAGTTACTAGTATATTCATGTTAATAACAATATTTAAAATTCAAGTCAGGGTAGATGGAAAATTTTTTTTTTTTGATGAATCATGATTGTCATGCATGGATTGATAAACAATAAGATTTAATTTATTTTATATATATATAAAATGTATAATATTGGTATTTTATAAACAATTTATAGTCATAAATTTTCTAAATTAATTTAGAAAATCAATAAACATATTATTTATTTCCCAAACATGGTATTAATATTTATGAATAGTTCATAAATAAATTACAAAAAATTTATAATAATTCATTATATGAATTCCATAATTAGATAAATGTAATCACTTTATATTTATTATCAGTTTGATATCCGTCAAATTATTCATTGCTTGGAATTTATTTTAAAAATAATATATTTCATGGAATTTAACCATTTTATATTTTAATTTATTTTTTCAAAAACATTTTACATAATCATAATATTACATATTAATTTTATTAAACACATTTAATATATCAATTAAAATAAATTTGTTGATATGTTTTATATAATTTCATGATAAATAACTTTTACATTCATATCATAATAAAAATTATGAACAATCTAGACATATTAATTATATAGAGTTTATATTTATAAATATTTGGTAATTTATTACCTTTTAAAAATTACACCTATAATATTAATATTAGAAATTTATATAGAAATAATAAGTCACCTAGTTTAATTTTGAAATTTTAAATTAATATTTCATTTAATATTATTTACTATTTATTAATAGTTATATAATAAACATATTATTAATTTATTATAAACACTTTACAATTAATTAATTTATGAAAATTTTTTAACTTGAGATATATCTCTATAAAAAATTAATATAATTTTTTAAAAAATATTTCATAATTAAAATAAAATTGAAAATAAATATATTTTTTCTCAATGTTTATTTTTAAAAATATTTTTTTTGTATTCATAGAATATTATATATTTAGTGTTTCAGATCAATAGTTTTATCACTAGCTGTCAGATTCTATTATTGGTTACCATGCCTTCAACTATGATAATTATATTGTATTTAATGATTCTAATATATATAATTAATATGATCAAACACATTGTTTAAGAAAGAAAATATGATATTATAAAATATAATATATCACTTCATTAAACAATTTTCTTTTCAAAACCAAAGGTCTTGTAATATGTCACAATATTGGATATTCTGGTATCATATATCATTATATAATTAGGAAGAAAAATTTCTCAATAAAAATATGTGATTGGGAGTAATAATTTTATTATTATTATTAAAAAATCATATAAAAATTCATATCAGGAGACAAAATGTATTGATGGGATATGACACTACTCAAAGGTTTCAAGTAATATATTAGTAATTATTCTAGGTATTTTTAGTTATAAAGAAACCATAAAAGAAAAAACACTGCACCCATTAAACTAAGATATTTTGAAAAAATAACTGAAGATATATAAACCATTTTTAATTTAATGGAACTATAGAGTCTTTCTTTCAAGGCATGTTGACCAAAAATAATGATAAACTGAAAGGTTCCTCCCCTTCAACAAGAACATAGTATTTCAAAAAATCTCCCAGACACTCATAGTGGGATTTATCGACCTTCAGGGCATGGAATTTTCTCAAATGTAATGATGCTGGAAGGAATGTAACTTTAATATGAAATATTTTTAGATATTTGAAATTCAATGATTGAACAACCACTTCCCTTAACAGAGATCTCTTTATATTTACATTTGGGATTCTCCACGATCTATGAATTTACTAATACTTTTCATAAATGTATTATAAAATTAATTGTTACATCCCATGAAACTTTAAATACTCAAATATCTTCATTACACTATTTATATTTCATTATATATAATGAGTAAAAATGATTTAATTAGTGGCATAATCATGGTACATCCAAAATAAATAAATGTGATAGTTATATTAATTATGAACCAACAATGTTTTATAATGAAACATGTTAATGTAGAATTATTATTTGATCCTTATATTTTATGATATGATAATTCCAAAGATTATGTTTGATCCCATTTATAAATAGTGTGCGGTACTATATCACACACTAAATCATAAAATATAACATCTGTGGTTATATGGAATATTTCATTAAATGTTTTTGTAAAACAACATGATAATCATATTCCCATTTAAGGGATCATACTAGGTGTATTTTTTATGGGTATTAGAATATAATAAGGGTTCAAACATAGTCCATATTATATATGAAGTAAAGGATATGAACAAAAAATTGATCAACATAGTGGAAAATAATTTTCTTTCATATTTATCAACTTTTGGAACATCATCTTACACTATTCCGGTTTATTATTGATTTTAAGATCAGAACAAGTGGAATTATTTTGAAACTATAATTCACTAATAATGTCATGGCACGTCCCAATGGGGGTCATGTCATGACTCCCCAAGACAGCCTCCAACAGGCCTAGGGATAGTGACTACCATTGAGTAGGCATATCACTAACATGCTATCCCATAGCCTGACTACACATACACACACACACACACACACATCTACAATCCTATACAATGATGAAATAAAAAAACAACTAAATAAGCATGAAATAATACAACTAAATCCCATAACAAGAGTGCGGAAAGAATTAAATGAAAGTAAAAATGGCCAAATACAAGCCCAACACAAAGAGTATAAAAACATGTCCGGCCTGAAATTCATAGTGAGGGCTACTGTCAAGATACCATAATAACACCTCGTTCAATCTGGTCTCACTAAGAAAAATCTAGTCCTAGTCCATCTAGGACTCCATCAGAAGGTCGATCCTATACATAAGACATGATAAATTTGGGAAAAGCACATGCAGGGGTTAGTATAAAATTACTCAAAAAGACACCTCTAAACCACAAATCACACAAAGAAGAAATAAAATTTAGATCTATAGAGGTATATGTTTACATAAAAAAACTAGAATATCCAAAATAAAATCAAAAAAGATTCATAGTTAAATGGTAAAGTCTCAATGATATTACCATCCTAGGATTAAAGCCAAAAGGTTCCACATATCACTCATCTAGTAGAACACACTCAATGAGTCTGGCAGCACTGATGAAATTTGTCTAAGGGGTAGTGATTATAAGGTCTCTCCATAGGAAGTACACACTAAAGGTATGATGAAATATGAGACATATATTAGGATCACACCCATGTACGGGGGGTATAATAGCAACTCAATTTTTTATTATCCCACTAAGTAGAAAATCGACGCTCGAGTAGTGTTGTTCATGATGATACCAAGAAGCCTACATCAGGAACAATGATTAATAGAGTATCTCACTTAAAATCTAATGAAAGGATTCCAACAACTCTATCTAAGAATTCCAACTGAATTGATTGATTCCATATGTGTAGAAGGAGATTCCATACTAATCCATAGTGAATTGTTATGGAGAATGAACCGTAACGAAACTTATGCAATATATAGAGGATAAGGACTTCATGAAAACATTTTGGGAGCACACTACTTATTGTAGGCAATATGATATGTCCCTTCAACCCTCGGTCCTGCCCATGTACACGTCCCATGTATATGTTTTCATGAATGTACATGGTATGATGCGTCTAATGTACTTATTCATGTGTACTAGTGCATGTTTTATCCCATGTAAATTTTTCCCGGCTATGTCTGTGTGGGAGTAAAAAACGTTCCTGCACCCGTGTACTCAGGCTCATGTCTTTGTACCCTCTAAGGTGCATGATGATCATCCAGGGATATGTCACATGCCATGTTATAGGTTCTCATTCCATGTGATCCTTAACATTCACTGAAAACCATATCCTTTGATGTGAGGGACCCACATATAGTGTAATCGCATATTACATTTCATGTGGATCAGGGATTCCTATAATTCTTGTTTATTCTATTTCACATTCCCACACCACCATCAATTCATATTTCATATTTGATCATGCTAGAAATCAAGGATCTACCTAGGATGAACCTTTCCACTACTGATCACTATATTTATGCCCTTTGATTTATTTATAAAATGGACTCTTTTTTATCCTTTGTTCCATATTGAAGAACATAAAATTAGGTATCCAAAACTATAAGATCCACCCCTACTTCCATCATCGCACAATATTTGTATTTTGATAGTAATATATTTTAAATATTGAATTTTTTTCCATTATACAAGAGTGAGATGATTGATTTATTATTGGATGAAAAACCATGGATCAAAGAAGAACACTAATGAGTAAATAATAAATATGGGAGAAAAGAACAAAAATAAACCTGAGGAATAAACATCATCTAATGTTTGTGTTAGACTAGATCCATATGCATTATAACAATAAAAATATTATCAATAATAATCAATCAAAACTCTTAAAATAACCCATTCAATAAACCCATCCTTCATGAAGACCGACCCATTAATAAATATATTGGTTCAATGATTCGTGATCATCATATGTAAAGTGAATAGGGAATAAAATCATATCAAATAATTTCATGACTCAATTTGGTTCTTTCACCAATGAAGGATGAATTAGTGTCATTGTTGTGGGATAGATCCCATGATTCTGTTGTATATCGATCGCTAACCCATTATCATGTGTATGTTCATCAGAAATAGGTCCTTCAAAACTCTCTATAACAGGTTTAGGTTTATATGGAAAAATATGATATTCCATCATAATAGTCTATATAAATATACATCATTCAATGTCTCAACAAAATGAAAATGAAATAATTTATTTTCATTTTTTATTCATCATTCTCATGTATAATTACACAACCGCCCCAACCGAAAAATTTTATGTCACATCTATAGTAAAACCCACGTTATGAACTCAATAATGCCCTCATATTTTTAATATAATCCCCATTTATAAGTTGTTATGTTTTTATGAAAATTTCATGCGTGTAATATTTAAGATAAATAATATAATTAAAAATTTTATTCCGGGCATACTGGGGACAAAATCATACGTATTTTTAGTTCATGGTCCCAAAAATAATTTATAAAATATCAAAAAAGAAATATAATTCTTGGAAAATCATAGTCCTTAAATTCTCCCAACATTGGGAATTTACATCCTGAAAATACAAAACAAGGCATCCAAAAAGAGATGTGTACACTGAGCATGAATATGATCATCCCACTCCCATTTTCTCTCTTGTAGATTCATGTGCTTACATTGGAAACACACTAAAGGAATCTCTCACACATGAAATATCCTCTATATAAAATAATAAAAATATACTAGTTACTTAGTAAAGGAAGGTACATCCATGATTCCCTTCTCACCCTAATCGATATCGTGCAATGTTTCATGCAAGTACCCCCTTGGATATGACACACAAAAGATTTGGTGTACCAGGTCTAACTATGTTGGTAGAGCTAATTGGTATTCCACCTCAATAACTCTACATAGGATCATGAAAGGTCCAATGAATCATATACATAACATATCTCCCAAGCCAACTCTATATAATCCACATTGAGGGGAATCACGTAAGAAAATATGGTGTCCCTCCTCAAACACTGAAGGCCACTTTCATCTATTTGTGTGTGATTTTTTGAAAACTATGTGTGATACTCATATTCTTAGGGATGACCTATACCTTATTGGTAGTATCTCACACAAAATATGGTACCATAAGTGAAAACTATCTTTGTACATTACAACAATGTGGGGACCTATAGGTTCAGTTGCACAATGCCTCAAATAGTTCCATAAAGATGGTGTAATGGTAGTGGTTTTTATGCAAATTTTAAATAGTGTAGATGATCCTCCCAACAATGACCGAAGGCCATCATAAAATCCCACAACACGTGCTCACAAATTTTAATGGTTTTCTCTATATTACATCAGTATTAGGTTGAAATAATTTGCTCAAACATAACTGATTCCTGAAAGCCTCCATCAATCCCTTCCATAACTGAGATGTGGTTTGAGGATCATAGATCAAAATAATCAGTAAGGAAACTCCATGTAATTAGACAATCAAAAAAATTTAGTGATATCCAAATCTCTCAACTAAACTATACTCTATTATGTCTAAGAAGTGGGATGACTTGGTGGGCTTGTCTATGATCTCCTAGATGGAATCGTATCCCCTGGATGTATGTGGTAACCCTATCTCGAAATCCATGGATATATCACCCCACATACATTTTTGAAAAATAATGGTTTTATTTGAACTCAATATAACATGGGATAATCCTTTACTTACTCAAAAAATAAGACATCGAGAGAAAAACTATGCAACTCCATTCTTCATCCAAAGCCACCAAAACTGACATCGATCATCTTGGCACATCTTTTCCACATATGAATGTACCACCATTTTTTATGTATGAAAATATCTCAAAACATAATTTAAAAATTTCACATGTCACTTCATGAATCCTATAATAAGAAAAACATTATCCCCACCTTCAAAAAATCCATCAGGAGCATGTCTAATGGATATCTATGTACTTAGGATCTCACGGTCACTATACACAAGTTGTGCCTCCCTAACTCGTTGTATAAGAGAAGGGGCCAAACTCATCGATTGGAGGTATGATACTCCATATCTATCAATAAAGGATAACTACATCATGGAATAAATCTATTAATACTTGTTCATTAATTTCAAACATGATTTTACGTTGAGAGAATGTTATATTATGTTCCTCTTCCTAGGAGCATAAACAATCCCAAAGTCACAATCCTAGATGAACTCTAGTCATTGAATCTATCTCAAGTTATGTTCTATATGAGATAAGATATAAATGAGACTCTTGGTATCATAATATATGATAAACCACTCTCCCATCAGCCAGTGTCACCACCTCTTTATTGTAAAGACTATTGATGTTAACCCAAGATCATGGGCCGCGTAGTTCTTCTCATGTGGTCTCAAATGACATGAACCATAGGCAATCATTTCTTTAATCTACATTAAAAAATTGTTCCTAGTTCCTGACACATTGCATAACTCTATGTAATGGACACCCTGCTTTATATATCTCAAGATGGGAGTGCTTTTCAATATCTACCTCACCTACTAAAAAACCTGATTACCCCTCTTTATCCATCTGAAAGGCCGCCCCTTCAGAGTCCAAGATTTCATGGGTGATTATATTCTAGATAGATCATGTATAAATATATGAAAATATATTTCCATTCTAAGGAAGCATCAAAAAAATTTCTTGCTCTTAATAGGCTCCCAAGCTAACATTTACTCGACCTTGGCCACGTCCACTACAACTTCATCTACTGAGATAACTAGTCCTGGAATATTGAACAACTGAGTGACAAATATGAAATATGAGTGATTCCTATAAATCTAGTGAACAATGAGTATGTCTATAACCATTATCAAGTGTCTCACAAGATCCTCTGTGGACACCGAGCACACACAAATATCATTGAGAAAGGCTACCAATAATCAGTTTAATAAAAAAAAGGATCCCATTCTTGAGTCCCATGAACACTATAAGGGTGTTCTTCATGCCAAAGGGAATCCCCAATTACTCATAGTGACAATATCAAAATATCAATGTTGTATTGGATATATCTACATCACTTAATCTCAATTTATGGTATCCTAAAATGAGTTCAACCTTTGAAAACCATTTTGTCCCTTCAAACTAATCCAAGAGTACACAAATCCTCGAATGTGAATACCTTTTCTTCATGATCACCTAGATGAAGCGCATGTAGTCAAAACACAACCTCACACTCCCATAAACCATGGGTTGTCTAGGGTGAAACACTAGGTCAAATAAATATCTTCCTATACAAGTCATCCAATTGCACCCTCACCTTACAAACCTCTACAGGATCCATCGGATACATGGTTGTAGGTATCGACATCTTCCTCAGGTTTAGAACAATGTAGAAGTCTATCTATCAGTGGTGATGTGATTTTAGATCATTCTCATGGTATATTTCCTTATAATCGACCTCCACTACCATAAAATTGTAACTCATATCATCTTTTAAACCAAGGGTCATTATAGATATTTGATTAGTAATTGGATGTACTCCCATATGCATTACTCTATCCTACATTTCACGGTCATCCTTTTTCCCCAAAAAATGGTACCTAGTACCATAATTGTGGAAAAAACACATCCTTATCTAGAAATAATAAATATGGTAATTAAATATATATAAAAATTCCATAACTATGATTAAATCATAATGCCTCATCGCTTCTACAATGATATCCCAACAGAAATTGTCACCTCCAAGAGTGAGGTCACACTATTGGCACATGATTTTGATCCCCAAGTCATCTCCAGTGGTAGTATCCAAGCGCAAGGGTCAAGAAAAGGGATCAAAAGAAATCTATATGTATCAAAAATTATATCTTCCAAAAAAGGATTGACTATCACATATGCCTATCAGTAGTAAACCTAAGGTATAAAATAAATAGATTGTATCGTACATCATTCATGGAGCCTCTAGATCATAATCCTCAGCCACCGCAACTATCATCTCCCCTATCCTATTGCTCTCAAAGTCTATAATAGACCACTAAGGGGGGTGGTTTTAGTAAGAACGCAATGTGTATACCACATCTAGATGATCTCCCAGGTCCTATGCCATGTCCTCCTCCCAAGGAACCTACCTGATTTTACAGTCGCTTCTGCCTTAGCGGCCCATCCACTATCTCTCAGTCATCTATATCGTGGGTCATAAAATATCATGTAAGATGTACCATTCCATCACATGAGTTTCACTTCATCTCCTTGGGAGGACAAGACTCATCCTATGATCCTTGAACCATAGAACCATGGTTCAGGGACCTCCTCCTAATACATCTCTCAAATCTGGGTCCCTGAGACTGACGTCATCTCTCTACTACTGATGTCTCCCCTCCTTCATTCCCTCTATCTGAAACCACTAGTTGTGTCTACTGATCCATGAAACTATTAAAAAACAAATCTATCTCTAATTCCCCTACATATGTTGGATTGCATCGATGGATAAAAAAGTTTTCTTTTTTTTCAATGCAATTCTTTCTTGGAGGTCCTCATCCTAAATAACTAATAATGAACCATATCCACTAGGTACCTTGAGAGGTTGGTAAACTTCATGGAATATTTAGATACTAACTTGATTCCATGTTAGAGCAATATAAGCTCCTGGATATGTAAAACCCTCGTCATAACTAGAGATATATCCTCTTGGAAAAGGTGTCCAAAATCTGACAATGCTAGAGTCACCTCATCGTAAGACTGAGTTACTAAACCCCACCATCGTCTTATTGGTCCATGGATAAGGGTTACCCCCAATATGACCATCTAATATTATAGAGTCTGGAAAATACATAAAACTAATTTCCCTACCTTAGGCTAGTTCTCAACTACTTGTTGGTTAGGCTCGCATCATATGTTAAGGGGTCTTTATCACTGAAACTCATGAACTTATCTCTTCCTGAAAACCTTATTTGTTATTATTGCGGGTAACATATGATGTTTTATAGCTGGAAGTATAGTTATAACACCACTTGGATGTAGCAGCTATGAAACTGGTCCTTGCATTCATGCCTCATCACTGAGGAGATCATCTTCATGATCATGATGTAGAACCCTATCTAGAATAAGTAGCAATGCAATCTTGAAATAAACAAAATTTACCAAGTCCAATCAGTATATTTGGAGAGATTAATCTAGAAGGACGTGGAAAACAAATCACATTCTTATATTATGAATGTAGCATTATTTTTCCAACAACAAGTTTCCACATTCATCGAGTCAAAAACCAGGTGATTATAGTGTTGGAATATGGATATTTCAATCATCGCACCAAGACTGGAGTCCCTAGCCTAAAAGATGAACATAGAAATCCTAACATTGTTCCCCCAAAACAATCTCAGAGACTCCAATCCTATGGTAGAACCAAATTATCTGATACCACTCTATCAAGACCCATCATAATGGGTCCCATTCCATGACTCCCCATGCCCACTTTGAATAGGCCAGGGGTTGGCGACTAGCAAAGAATAGGAATATCACTAACATTGGAAGCCTTTTCTTAAATACCTTTACATAGGCACACATATCCAAGCTAATGAAATGTTGAAACATAAAAAAATGAACAACCAAGCATGCATACATGTAAATCCCATGACTATAGTATGATAGGAAGTAAAGGAAATTAAACAGGGACAAATGTAGACCCACTAAAAAGAGTTTGAAATTGAGTCCAACATAGATTTAATAATTGGGGCTGCTATAGAAAAAACGGTGGAACGCCTTAGGAATTCTGGTCTCAAAAAGTACATTCTATTCCTTGTCTATTACAGACAATTTTAAGAGGTCAATCATTTACTGAAGACCTGACATGTTTGGGAAAAGATCATGTACGGGTGAGTACACTAATTGAAATTATACTATTTATGAAAAAGTCATGTCGAAAAAGTGTATTTGCGAAGGGACCCCATCATAAATGTTTATATGCAATGACACCTCATCGAAAATAGCTCATTTCAGAAAAGGAGAATCAAAAATCATGTTATTGCGATGAGCTATCACAAAAACAAACTATTTTTCACTGAACGTCGTCTCATCGCAAATTGTTTTCCCAATATTATTTAAAAAACAAATTTTCGATGACCAGTCGGAAATTATTTTTTGTGATGGGGTTCCCTGTCACAAATGATTTTTTGTTAGAGGGTTCCCCATCACAAAAAGTCTCATCGCAAATTTGTTTCCCATGATTTTTTCTGAAAAAAAACATGTGACGGTCAATCGCATATATCTTATAAAAATAAAAAAATGAATAAAATAATATTATTTATATTTATAAAATAATATTAGAATATAATAAAAAATAATATTTGAAAATAATAATAATAATACTAAAATTAATAATATAAATAAAATTAATATAACAACAATAATAATAAAATAATTGTAATATTATTAATATTATTGAAATAATAATATTATTATTAATAAAATAATAAAATAATTTTATTAATAATTTTATTGATATAAAAATAATATTATAATTATTAATGAAATAATAATATTAATATTATTAAAATAAATAAAAATAATAGAATTGAAAACCCGATATTCAAAAAAAATATTAAAAAATAAAAACAAACGAAATATAATAAAAAATAATAAAACAAGAAAAATCATAAAAAAAATTTAAAAAATAAATAAAATAATAAAAAATTAAATAAAAAATAATTATTTAAATAAAAAATTCAATATTCAATATTCTCATCAATATAAAAAACACAATATAAGAAATGTAAATAGTTAATATTATAAAAACATTGTATAAAAATATTTTATCATAAAAAATATCCCCAGGGGGTCCTCTAGAGGAGTTGGAGGAGATAGTGGAGAGAACTCCATCCATAAACAATGATTCAGACGTCAAATGTACTCCATCTGCCCTTGATACTGTTGCTGCCATCGACGCATCTCCTCCTGCTATTGCTACTGCCATTAGAGCTCCTTCCTACAGCTGCTTCCATTGGGGCATCTCTTGATAATACCATTAACACATCTCCTCCTGGTTCTCATGAAATCTCTCTATGACCTCACTTTAAACTATCATCTACTCCTAATATTGTGCAACATATGATGATAACTCTCTAAAATCTCCTCTCAAGATGGACACAGACATCATAGTATTACCGTAATAAGTCCAAGGCTTCAATCGAGAGCTTATACCAACAACTCAGCCTTTCTTGAAGCCATATCAGGTCGACTATATCCATGATGTCTCATCAAATTGGTGGGCACTGGTCTGACCCTCAGTCTCGGCCTGACTCTCAGTCTGTGACTCAGACACTACAGCCTCATACGATTCCTTCATTTGTAATTTTTTATTTAAATAGTTAAAATATTAATTGTAGTTAATTTTAAAACTAAAAATAAAATTATACTAACAAATATATGACATTGGCGGTCACCTGTAATCTCTTCGGTGAATGGATCGTTGTACATCGTCCTATTAATGTGGAAATATGAAACATCAGGTTGTTTTAATGCCTATTTGAAAATAAAATAAACTATTACATTTACAGTTATATAAATTATATTAAAAATGTATTAACTATATGTTCCATATGCATACTGAATATACAACTACAACCTCTATGTATCACCTCCTGTCTCCCCCGGTTTTGTTGACCTACCAATGATCTCCTATGAAAAATTCCACCCAATCAATGTGAACCTAATCCATTACAAACCTGAGATGAAATGTAATTAGGTCGGTTGGTGCTACAAGACTCTTTAAACTCTATCAGTCATACTCTTTGTTCATTACTTTCCTTCTCAAATTGTGCAAAACCTAACCAAAACAATCACACATACACCCCTCCATGCCTTCCAGATATCAACCTACATGCTCTCATTAATGGGATTCCATAAACCACACAAATAAATTATAATATCAATTTATAAAATAAATAAATTTGAAAATAAAGATTATTTATTTATGTATTAGCTAATGATCAAACATGAAATACTAAATATCAATGAGAATCTCATCCCATGTGACTTATCCTTCAGAAAAACAATTGTACAACAAACACTCCCATGTCCAATAGCTGTATGTGAAACACTATAAAAAAGAACAAATAATCAAACAATTATCGTGTAAATAATTTAATGAAATATAACTAAAATAAAAAGGTAAAAAACCTCTCCTTTCATGGATCAATGTAAAAATGTGGATGTCACTCCGGTATAGGATCAGGAATCATCAATTGGTCAAGACCTTAACCCCTATGAGTCCTCCCTGAATCGCAAGTAGTATAAGGGTCAGAGGATCCAACATCCTTTGTATCCAAAGGAAGATAAGCCTCTTGAAACTGACGAAACAGATCAAGTTCCATCTAAAATAACAAATAATTGTTGTTATAACATAGTTAAAAACAACTATTATATATATAGATATATATTACATAGGATTATAACCAGTATTTAACTATGTAAATATTCATCTTCATCCTCGTATTTATATCTATCGATTTCAATGTCTTTATATTCCTCCATAGCATCATCAATATCCATATGAGTTTCAGTTTCATCGTCTTTTATCATTTCAAATTTATTTGTATCATTGTTGATGTAATTTTTTCTATCAACCCTTAACTTCAAGGTGTCCTCATCGATATTCACATGTGTTCATGAAAAAGATAGATTTGGAGCAGTCTATTTTAAAATTTCAATTCCTTTCACATTATTGGAACCACATTAACTTTGAGAAAGCTAATTTTCTTGAGATTTACATTTTATTTCGTTCCACCCATTACACAACTCTTTTTAAGTAAAATAGTAATTAGCATAATAAATTTTACATTCCAGATGATCCAAAATTTTTTTTTCATTAACTACAATAATTCTTTTATATTTAATATCAACGATTACATGGGTAAGATGAAAATGAAATACTCTTTCAGTATCCAACAACTGGAATTTAAACATCATTATGTAATACTGTCTGAGATAATGCAATTAAATAATTTCTTTTAGAATGTCGTAAAATCCAACTTTAGTTTCTCTATGATGAGATCATCTAAATCAGACACCACTATTAGTTTTTTTTATTCCCCATATACACATGTATGAAATCAAAAATCATTCACAACATATTCATTATAATATTTTCCCATTTTGGATTGTGTGATACTCAATAAATTTGATCAATTATTGATTTTATAATCATATTGAGATACTTAAAAATTTGTAAAATAATTATAAATATATAAAGTAATAAATTGATATTAAATGCTAAACCATTAATAAATTAGGTTACCAATTTTTTGAAACTAGTAGGAAAAATTATTTTGTAGACATTCTTCAAGAGTAGAAGCTATAATTTGGGGAAGTTGATTCTTGATATGATTATCGTATTATATATAAATAATATAAGATTAATTTACTATGACATATATTATAGAATAAGTGATAGGATCTCCCCAAGTAAAAATAATTTCATTTATTCATAGTTGGTCAGAGAATATGTATGGGCTCTATTATGTTAACCATTTAAAATCCATCATTCATGGAATCCACCATAGCCATGTTCTGGCTAATTAAAAAACGATAATTGATTTCTCATTTCATCATCAACATTTCCCTCGTTATAGACCATGTGATTTTTAGGGATATTTTGATTCAAAATAATTAGAGAATAAAAAAATCCATCTTGAAAATAAGCTTATGTAATTGAGCCTTCAACTAATTATTTGTTATATAATTTTTCCTTAAATTTCTACATAAATCTCTTGAATGGGTACATCCATTAAAACTATACCAGACCTCTACTTGTTTCTTCATAATGAAACTGTAATATCAAATGTTCCATTGAGTCAAAGTAAGTAAGAGGGAATATTTTTTTCTTGTTTACATAATATTAAAAAATATATCTTCGTGATGTCTTCTTAGTGAATTGTACTTCGTTGTTGTCGCAAAAATGTCTCAGAAAAAATAAAATATTTATGTTATCAAATCTCAAATCATTGAATTCAACAAACCTATTAATCTAATCAGAAGAAGTCCATCCATTGTCACGTGACAGTCACATCTTTTTAATCTAGCAATATAACCATTTCTAATACATCTACCCAAATTAGAAGTATAACCATATGGAAGTCTCAAATCTAATATCCACTGACAAAATAATAATCTATTTTATTTTTACAGTGTATAAGCAGTTTTTTGGATTCATTAGATTTTTTGATCTTACATTTTCCAATAGTTCAAGTTTTGGTTGCCTACAAATTTGGGAAAGATCTATTCATGCCTTTACTTTAAAATTGGTCTCACCTTGTGTATCCAAAACTGTATGAAATAAATTATCAAAATACTTATTCTCATTATGCATGAAATACAACATGTGATGGACCATCATATCTTACCAATATGGAAGAAATCAAAAAATGAGCCGTTTTATCAAATTTTATTCTTTCCCAAACCCTTCAATTTTCTATTGGTTTATAGATGGTCCAAATGTTATGGGAGGTAATGAAGATACAAATTATTTTTATGTGTACTTGAGACCATTGTAGGAGTTTCATCTCTTTCAATTGTACATTTCCTAAAATTATATATTGTTCTCTAAAAAGGAAGATCGGTAGGAAGGAATATGTGATAGCAGCAAAAAACATGGATTTTTCCATTGATGAGCATATACTCGTTGTCTCACATACAGTACAAAAAATGATTTTGGACCATGTGTACTGCAACCAGATAACATAGCATATTATGGGAATTCACTAATTTTCCACATCAATTGAGCTTTCAATAGGAAATTCTTTTTAATAGTGACATCATATCTACTGTCACCATTTATCTAAAATGAATTTAACTCATCAATAAGTAGTTTCAAATAAACATCAATATTATTTGTCATATGATCCATAATTAATAAGGTCAAATAGATGTTTGGATCCTTTATCAATATCCAAGAAGGTAAATTATAATGAATTATAAAGAAAAGACAACATGAACAATAACTACCATAAGAACCAAATAGAATGAAACTATTAGTAGAAATAACCAATGAAACATTTTGGGATTCTAAGGAAAAATACAATTGCACTTTTTCAAAAAAATTCCATTAATCACCATCAGAAGGATTATTTAGTCTTTTAACAGTTGAAATATTGGTTTTGCGCTATGAAATCAATGTTCTTTTGTTCTGACACATAAATAAATGCTTGAATCATAGAGTAAGTAGGAAATATCTCAACTGTTTTATAGAAATCAATCCAAACATTCCTAGTATATCTTCTTTATACCTTGATTTTCCACATGTTGGCCAAATTTACAACAACTCATTTTCTCCATAATATAATATGCAAAAATTTGAACACGTATGATTCATTTGATAACCCAGACCCAGATTATGAACCAGCCTCCTGCTCTAATAGAAATTTTTAGGCAAAAAAATTACTTCAGGTAATAGAATTTTAACTAAAGAGAATATTTGATCAAAACAACTATTTGATATTCCATTATCTGATTTAATATAAATAAATTTTTAAAATTATTCAAATTTTTTAATGTTGCATCGATGATATAAGGCTTCCTGAGTGGACCACAACAACTCATAAAATTAAGATGGTTCGAACTCAGTAGTTAAATTAATATCATCCTGAGTTTCAGGTTTTTGAAAAGACGGACCCTCCATAGCATGTACTAAATTTTAAAACTATAGTGTCTCTAGAACCAAATTATTTGTATGTTCACTAAAACTGCATTCACCGCGTTGATAAAAAAAATAATAATCTCATTGAAAATCAAAACACAATATATTTCATATAATGTTGTCAAATGTTTCAAACGTCCTTAGATCACATTTTCTACAAGTAAATTTAATTTTCCCTTCTAAAAAACTCTGATTTTGATGATGAAAAGGATAAGAATGCTTCATCATCCTTAATATATATAGGATTTTAACCATAACTATTTGGATTCCTGCACTCATTTATCCAAACACAATAATATAATAATAACTGTTGTCAACATCCTTGTTCTATATTTCTCTAAAGAAACATAAAATAATATGTTTTTTCTGAATAATTTGATATTATACAAATAATATCCAAAAAAATTAAATTTAAATTCACTTTTCTTGAAATTTATAATAACTTCAATTGATTCATATTTATTAATAGTATTTTAAAAACACTATACTATTATACTCTGATTTATAATAATTTATATTAATTACCTCTAATTATTAGCAATTACAGTTAATATATTCTAATTTCCAGTAATTATAAGCGGCATAATTTCTAGTAGTTTAGAAGCTGCTCTTTTTCTCGATGACTCATCTCCTTGCAACATTCTTCGACTCAAATCACTTTGAAAAATCTGCTCTAATGAATGAATATTCATTTTCGTATGAAATAGAATATAGAGGATAGAGGCCTCACCGCACTACTCCCTATTCTCGTGCATACGAAAATGGATATTCGAATGTCGAAGTAGATTTATTATATTGATTTTAGTCAGAGAAATTTTCAAGAAGATGAGTTTCCAGACAAAAGAGCCTCTTTTTCACAACTGCTCATGTCGTTACAACTATCTCTCACCAAAAAAACAGTATGAAAAATCGGCTCTAGCATACACATATCTATTCTTTTGAATAAAAAATTGATATATGTTCATTAAAGCCTAATTTTCATAGTTATTTTAGTGAGAGAAATTTGTATGGGGATAAGCTGTCAAGCAAAAGGAATGTCGCCAATCCACAATAAATTGTGCCAATATATTGAGATTTATTGCGAATTATTGGGAATTATTACTAATTATTACCAATATTTACTAATTATTCCCAATTATTCCTAATTATTCCTAATTAATCTTAATGAATCATAATTAATCTTAATTATCCCTAATTATTCCTAATTAGTCCTAATTAATACAAAATATCCCTAATTTTTCATAATTCTTGCTAATTATTTGTAATTATTGCTAATTATTAATTTTTATTATTAATTATTCCTAATTATTCCAAATTATTCCTATTTATTACTATTTATTATTTATTATTAGTAGTTATTCCTAATTATTACACATTATTCCTAATTATTAAAATTTATTTGTAATTATTCTTATTTATTTATAATAAATCATAATTATTAGCAATTATTCCTAATTATTCTTAATTATAACCGGTTACTACTAATTATTACTAATTATTCATATTTGTTTCTAATTACAACTAATTATCAATAATAATTTCTAATTATTCCTTATTACTACTAATTAATCCAAATTAATGATAATTAATTCTAATTACTACTAAATAATCCTAATTACTAATAATTAATCTGAATTACTGCTAATTAATTTTAATTGTTCATAATTATTTCCAATTATTTCTAATTATTCCAAAACATTTTTAATTTATCATATGTATTGTTAATTAGTCCTAATTATTTCTTATTATTTCTAATTATTCTTAATTATTGTAAATTATTCCAAATTAGTCCTCATTAATCATATTCATTCCTAATCATTCCTAATTTTTCCAAACTACTATTAATTATTGTGAATTATTCTTAATTATTCATAATTATTCTTAATTACAAATTATTATTACTAATTATTTCTAATTATTCAAAATTTTACTAATTATTCCTCATTATTTGTTTTTATTCCTAATTTTTATTAATTATTCTGAATTATTCTGAATTATTCGTAATTAATACTAATTATTAATAATAATTAATAATTATTCCTAATTATTTCTAATTATTACTAAATATTACAAATTAAATGTAATTATTACTAATTATTACAAATTACTGCTAATTATTACTTATTAATACTAATTATTACTAATTATTACTAATTAATATTTATTACAGGAAATTGATCCTAATTACAGCTAATTAATCCTAATTATGCCTAATTATTCCTAATTATTCCAAATTATTAATAATTATATCTAATTATTACTAAATATTCATATTTATTAATAATTATTTCTATATATTACTAATTATTCCTATTTATTTCTAATTATTCCTAATTACTTCTAATTATGACTATTTATTCCTAATTATGACAATTTATTAATAATTGTTACTTTTTATTCTTATATATCCCAATTTATTCCTTATTATTACAATTTATTCCTAATTATTACTATTTATTCTGAATTATAACTAATTATACATAATTATTTATAATTATTACCTATTATGACTAATTATTCATAATTATTATTAATTATTCCTAATTATTAATAATCGCTACTAATTATTACAAATCACTTCTAATTATTATTAATTACTACTAAATAATCGTAATTACTTCTAATTAATCCCAATTACTACAAATTATTTTTAATTATTGCTATGTATACCCAATTATTCCAAATTATTACTAATTGTTACTAATAAATCCTAATAAATCCTAATTAATCCTAATTATTCCTAGTTATTCTTTATTATTACTAAAAATTACTAATTATTACTAATTATTGGTAATTATCAGTAATTATTACTAATTATTCCTAATTATTCTTAATTATTCTTAATTACTCCTAATTACTCCTAATTATTTCTAATTATTACTTATTATTCGTAACTGGTAATAATTATTACTAATTATTTCTAATTATTCATATTTATTTTTGTTTATTCCTATTTATTTCTGTTTAATACTTTTTATTCCTATTTATTCTTAATTATTACTATTTATTACTAATTATTACTAATAATTCCTAATTATTACAACTTATTTCAAATTATTACTAATTATTCCTGATTATTACTAGTTTTTACTAATTATTCATAATTATTCCAAATTATTCCAAATTATTACTAATTATTCCTAATTTTTACAAATTATCACAAATTATTCCTAATTATTACTAATTATTCATATTTATTACTATTTATTACCCATTATTACTATTTTTATTAATTAATACTACTTTTTACTATTAATTCTATTATCTCTTAATTATTCATGATTATTAATATTTATTCCTAATTATTAGTATTTTTCCTAATTATTACTATTTATAACTAATTATGACTATTTATTCCTAATTATTACTAATTATTCCAAATTATTACTAATTATTCTTAATTATTACAAATAATTCCTAATTATTCTCAATTATTACAAATTATTTCTAATTATTCTTAATTATTTATAATAATTCATAATTATACCTAATTAATCCAAATTATTCCTAATAATTCATAATTAATCCTAATAAATCACAATTATACATATTTAATCCTAATTATTCATAATTAATCCAACATAATCCTAATTAATCATAATTAGTTCTAAATAATCCTAATTATTACTAATTAATCGTAATTATTACTAACTAATCGAGGTTATTTCTAATTAAGCTGAATTAATCCAAATTATTATTAACTAATCCTAATTATTACTAATTAATCCTAATTACTGTTAATTAATACAAATTAATCCTGATTATTACCAATTAAGCAAAATTATTACTAATTAACCCAAGTTATTACAAATCATTCTGAATTAGTCCAAATTATTATTAATTAATCCAAATGATTACTAATTAATCATAATTATTACTAAATATTAATAATTTTCACTAATTATTCATAATTGTTACTAATTACTTCTAATTATAAATATTTACTTCTAATTGTCACTATTTATTATTATTTATAAATATTTATATCAATTTACTACTTATTAACGCTAACTTTTAGCAATTATCAGAAATTATTACTAATTATAACTAATTATTAATAAATTTTCTAATTAATACTATTAACTACTAATTAATAATAATTAACAAAACTATTAATTAATACTAGATAATACTAAACACCTGTAATTGTAAAAAGATAATGCAAAATAAAATAATCTAATTTTAATTTAATTTAATTGAAGCTAATTTAAAATAATTATTACTAATATCAAATGAAATGAACTAAATATAAAATAAATGAAATAGATTAATACCTTAAAGCATAATATTTTGGTGAATTTGTGCCTCAAATATTTCTATGATATAAATTTTTTAACATTGACAAATTTTGAGTGAGAAAATATAAGCAGAGAGGGACAGATGAGGAGAGAAAGGAGTGGAATGATAGAAAAAACAGATGAGGGAATATATAGGTTAGATTACTTGCGATGGGTTTATTTGTGATGTGACCGTCACAAATAAGACCCCATATTAATTAGCGTCGGCAGTTAAAAATGTATTGGCTATGGGTCTCATCGCAAATACCAACATGCCAACACACCAATTGCAACGTGAGATAAACCATGTCGCAAATACTAAAAATCATCTTCAGGTATTTTCGACGGGTTCTTATGCCCATCGCAAATACCATTCGCATGGTTTGACGCGCAACCCGTGCTGAAGCTTTCGTGACATGTGTCATCTACCCATCGTAAAAACCTAATTATTTGTGACGGGTCAAGGGCCTCGTCGCAAATAGTCTCTCCCGATGGACTATTTGCGGTGGGACCTTTCTCGCATAAAAAATATTCGATTTCTACGTAGTGGTATAACAATACCCAATAGGACACCCCAAAGCACAAAGAAAATAATAAAGTAATAATAGTCGGTGCTACATAGGAATATGTCTACAAGACATATTAAAAGAATGTATAGATATACTTACCAAAGATAGACAATATAAAGATAAATTCACAACTATAATTTCGACATAGGATTCAAGCTCAAAGGTTCCACATAGCACTCGTCCGGAAGAACACACTTTTAATTCTAGTAGCACTAATGACGTCCATCCAATAGGTAGTTGTCATCGTGTATCACCAATGTAACTACATGCTGATGGTCCAAAGAATGATACATAGATGAGGATCACACACATGACAATGTGGTATACCAAAAACTCAATCTTGAATAACCCACTAAGTAGAGGATCATTGCCTACGTACTATTAGTGACGATGATACCAAGAACTCCCCATAGGAAACAAAGATAAATAGAGGATCTCACTATAGGCCTCATTGAAGGATTACAATAACTCTATCCAAGAAGTTCTACTGAATGGATCAATGTCTTATGTGTTGGAGGCAATTCCATACTAACCATCAGGGAATGGATATAGGGAACACACCAGAATAAAATTTTTCAAAGATGTAGAGCACAAGGGCTTCAAGAAAACATTAAGGGAGAACATGGAATGTTGTAGGGTTACACACTATGTCCCTTCGACCCCGAGTCCTGCTCGTGTAAATAGCCTGTGTTAATTTCTATATGAATGTACACTATGTCCTACTAGTCATGTACTTCTACCCTTAAACTAGTACCCGATTTAGCCCATGTAATATTGTACAAGTCGTGTCTGTGTGGGACTACATGATGTTAATGTGCCTGTGTACTCCATCCCATGTTTATTTACCCTCCGAGTTAAAATCCAAGACATTAAAGAGAGGTCGCATGCCATGTGATAAGGCCACACACTGTGTGAACATTAAATTTCTCCTAAAACTCTAGCCACCGCTCGGAGGGACCCACATGTGGTGTATTCTCAAATTGCACGCCATGTGGATTAGGATTTTTAAAAATCATAGTTATTTCTTCTATATGTGTGTGCTCATCCTTATTTTTTGATTCTAGCTTTGATCATTGTGGAAATCAAGGATCTCCATTGGTTGAACCTCTCCACCGGTAATCGCTATATTTCATCCCTTCAATTTTTTAAAAAAAAGGCCTCCTTGATTTTTCATCATTACATGATGAAGAATACGAAATTGGGTATGAAATTCCATCTGATCGGACTCCTATCCCTTCGTGACATCCTCGTCACATTGTTCTGATCCAAAATCTATAATATTGAATCAGTCCCCCATGAAATGGTTGTGAAAAAAACTGATTTCTCTATGGATTTTGGATCACGATTCAATGATGAAAACCCACAATGAATGATGAAATATAATAGAAATACACAAACACAAACCCAAATGAGTTAACCTCAACCAATGTTCGTATTGGGATTGATAGGTCATCATTAGAAAAACATGATAAAAGTCAAAAATAATAAATTGAAACTCCCAAAATAACCCCAAAAATAAACCCATCCCACAAGACGATTGAACCATGGATCAATCTGTTTTTTGATTGATTCACATTCATTTTAAGAATAAAAAACATGGAATGAAACCTAATAAAAAAACATCATACATCAATTGATATTGATCTCTATTGAAGGATAGAAAATTTCCATTGTTGTTGTTGATATCCCTCGATTCAGTTGCATGTTGATCACTAATCCAGGATCCGATAGAATTTTTTCTGAGAGAAATACTCAAATTCCCTCTCCAATGGATCAAGGGATATGTGGATAACCCTAAAATTACATCATTAAATTCTACTTAAATATATGTCTGTCACATTATCAGTGAAATAAAAATTAATAAATTAATATAATTATTTTATTTATTTCATGTTTGTGACAACTTTTCCACAAAATCCCCATGACAATAAAGGTTATGTCACACCTAGGAAAAAAATGACATTCTAAACTCAATGGTTTCCACATATTTATATTCTATGACCATGTTTATAATTTATTATATTTTTTTAGAAAAACTATGTGTATTTTCTATTTGATATATTTAATATATTTAAAAAATTTATTTCATCCACATTGGGCCTCAAAATCACATTGTGTTTAGCATCTGGTCTCAAAAATAATCCATACAATATCATAAAATAATACAATTAAAATATAATTCATTTGTTATTATTAAGAACATGTTTAAAAAAGTTAGTGTATCTTATAAAAAAACATGTGTCATTGGTGTTTTTTCAACTATATCTATCATCATTGTATCATTTCATTGATGATATACTCATCCTCTCCAATAATTGAAAATAAAAATTCTCTAATTTGAGTTTTTGTATCAACATATCCCACCCCTTCATAGTAGTTTTATATTCTTAGCCAGTCCTTACAAATTGTGCATTGGATTATTTAAATCTATATTTAATCAAATTATTCCTTTGGATCATTTTTAAAATGGTTCTAGGTATTTTCCAATGAATTTATGTTTTTTTTTATTCAGTACATTTTTTATTGATGTAGTCTATAGAAATAATTGAAAACATAAATATGAAGGGAGTTCCCATGTGTAATGAGAATGGATTCCATAAAATGGAATGATATAATATTTCAATATCAATTTTTATTAGATTGTACATTCATGATATAACTGATAATTTTTTCAATTTTTATTGAGATGTGTTTGAATAATATATATTAGAGAATACAGATATTAAATCAAAAGGAAAACTTTATAATGTTTTACTCTTATCTTAAACGGATATAGAGTTGAAAGTTTTTAGGACATTAAAGAGGATGAACAAAATTTTGATAAACTCTATGTTAATCATGATTTATAAAATTAATTATATAAATAACTTCTACATATATTTCATCAACTATTTGAGGATATTTTAATCATATAACATGAGTCGATGGGTAATTTTATTATCTGGGTTAACAAAATTGTGGATTCAATTTGATTCTATGAATAAATTCATCAGGATTCCATAGTGGTGAATAAATTAATGAATATTCTTTTTAATAAATATGATGTAACAAGTTATCCTTTGAGCACTAGAATATTGATGAGTATACCATTGATAAACATATCAATGACATGATTACCAATGATATATGGAGATGTAAAAACATAAATATGATAGGTTAATTTGATGATTAGGTATCTTAAAAATATTCATTATTGTTAGAAATTTATTTAGTCTAATATATCTCATTATAAGAAAAATTATTATATATATTTGATTTTAAGAGTTAAAAATAATTTCATTCCTTTTATTCAATAGGCATGAAACCATGTAAAGCTGAATTTAAGGATATATTTTGTTTTATGAGTTTTAATTTGGAAAGATATTGATTATTTCATCTAGTTACCATTAGCAAAATTATTTGAGAATAAAATTGTGATAAATTTCAACGATCATCATTGTTAATAATGTAATAAATTAAATTAAATTGATCAATGTTATTTACTGTTAATGGAAGGATCAATACATATCATAAAAAACATTCAATGAAAACATTATGAGGTATATTATGATGAGTAAAATAAAAATATATAAGGTATTTATATGGTGGAATTACTTCAATATTTCATAATCAAATAAAAATTGTCCGAATATTACTCTACTAATACAAAATGAAATAGTGAATATGGATCTTTAAATAGGTAAACATAGAATAAGGTAATAACAAATTAATTCCCCGCAAGAATGGATATTTCGGTATGATTGAAATATATAAATTAAATATAAATAGGGAAGACTATATTCAGGAATGATAAAGAACATTTTCAAATAAATCTTGAAAATTAAAAATTCGCGGGGACTAATTTGATGGGAATGGATAACTCATGGGTGATCAATGATACAAAATGTTTCCATGAAGAAATATAAAAGATGTATGGGATTATAATAGAAAATATTATTGAAATGGGTGATAAAGAAATGAATCTTATGTTTAATATAGTTAATATTTTAAAATCCTTGGTGAGTAGTCACTTTGTGTATAAAAAATATATTATGGATGTTGGTGATTACTATAAATATGAAAAATAGGATGTGATTTTCCCTTGGAGACATTATATGATCTATGAAACTAGATCAATTTTTTGAAGAAAAACAATATTACAATAAAAATGGTGGAAGTAGATATCTTAAATATAAAAAGGTGATCACCTCTATATAAAAGTTGAAAACATCACTTTTATATTAAAATTCTTATGAAAAAAACAATGAGTTAACGAACATGAATCATGTTGAGGTTATTTCTAAGAAAAAATTAATTTCAATGATAATTCTTATGAGAACAAGGATTTTGAATGTATATAGCATAATTTAAATAAAATGGATGGCCAATTTTTGATTTTTGGTGAACCATATTTCTAATAATGGGGGTTATTCTTTTAAGGAAGATGTTGTTGTTTTTTATCCTATGAAAAATCATTATAAATGAATCCATTTAAAATCCTTCACTCCAGAATCTAAAGAGTGGCCTTGAATTTAGGGATATTTTGGATGATGATCTAAGAAATCTATTGAGATAATTTAAAAAATTATATTCCTATAATTATTCTAATTTAAATGAAGAGATATTTGGGAGGTTTTATAAACATAGATATAATAAAAAATTTCAAACTAGATTATACATTAAATTTAAATGAATGGAAACCACATATCTATTAATAGGAGGAGGTATTTGGAATATTTTTCAGTTATTGAATTGGAATACAATGTATTGAATAGTGGAATATCATTGATACTTGATAGTCGATCCTCATCAAACATAACTGGAAATAAGATACTATTGGAATTCACTATTAGGATATAAGATCATTCACTTTAAAAAAAAGTTCGGTTATATTAAAGAAGTTATAATTTCTAAAATTGGTGATGTGAACCATTAATTTAGAAAATACATATATATTGATGGGTTAAAAAACAATTAATTGTTTATTAACATTTTAAAAATGGGAATGAGGTGATCCTTAAATATAATGGAGATTATTTATCTATATAGATTGATAACACAATAAGATTTCTAGTATATTGGCTCAATAAAAACCTTTTTAAATTTTTAGTTGATTTGGGTTAATAATTTTTAATAATAATGGAGGGGAATGGAAACTATAAATAAATACATATAATTTTGTGTTAAAAGAACATAGATAAGTATTTCAAATAAAATCCCATGAGAAATATATTAAAGTTAATCATGTAGGAATCAGTACATTGTAAAATTTTTAAAAAGGGATAATATCACACAAGATTCATATGTTTGTGGATTTCGACACAAAAAAATATCTCAGGTTTGTATATTTAGTAGTTTATGGATTATGATTTGAATTTATAAAAATAACATATGTCTTTCACCAATTTTTTAATCAATTATCTCATATGAGTTGTGTTAAATTACTTTCATGAAAATAAATAACACTGTAGATATTTAAAAATATTCATTGGTTTTAAGAAAATCAAACTGGTTGTGCTATCAATATTTTTTCCTGAAAAAAGATTTAAAAACATAGATAGTTACCTTGAGTCATGCTATGATAAAAAATAAATAAATTTTGAATATAGTTATCCATACATGCATAAAAATTGAGTAATTCAATGGAATAACATGATTTTGTTTGAAATTGGATGAACCATATTAGTGGAAAATTGAGCCTTGAAGAACATTTTTAGTCATCCCATAACCATGGTTTTATATATTCTAAAAATGTTCCTACATCATCATAATATATTAAATATTCCTTATGAGATCTGGTTTGGGAATAATCCTAATATAATAATTTTAAAAGAACATATCCTCCCCTATTATATCATAAAAAATAATGATAATTGTGAATATTTTATGAGAACATCATTATATTTAAATTCATTAGATATACATATGGAGGAAGATGTTACCGATAATTCTAAAAGAATATAACAAAGATCATTTACAGATAGCATTAGTTATAGATGATGATATAGAATAATATGAAATCTAAATTTTTAGATGGAAAGGAATATATGATAGTGTTGGATTAAAATTTTAAGGTTAACTTATTGATAATGAAATTATTGGTGATAAGGACAGAACGTAATAAAGAGGATATATATTACTCCCCAATAGATACATATTACTCAAAAAATATATTTTAGATAGTAGAAAGGGTCTAAATACTAGATATATATGATAATTATCAAACACGCAAATAGTCTTTGGAAAGATAAACTAAAAAAGTTTTCTGGTGAAAATATAAGTTATGGATTGGTTAATAGTGTTAGAATAAGGGTTGGATAATATTAAATATAAAAACACATAGGAATTGGTGTGGAAACTGAATGAAAATAAAGTTATACATAGGAAGTGGAATTTCAAAAATGGTATCAACAAGAAGGATGATATAACGTTGAACAATCATTGACCTGCATGAAAGAGGGACTCCCAAATAGTGGTTATAAAAATGATGGTAATCCTTCTCATGAAACATGACATAGAAATATGTATTTTTTATGTGATTCATCCTCAGTGAAAGAAATCATGAAAATTCATTTGAATCCTGTATTCCTGAATGATGGATTTGAGGAAGATGTAATGTCCTAATGTTATATAATAGAAATTAACAAATTACATAATTTATAATAATGATATAGGAACCGCATCCACTATATTTGTTATATTGGTTCATTATAAGTTATAAATTATTATATTTAAAAGGATTTTTGGAATCATAATAATTTTGAATTTATTGATTGTACATTGACCGTAAAGATTAGTCTTTAATAAGGATTATGATAAATTATAATTTTCATAGATAAAAGGTTATAGGGCTTAGACCAGTAGGATCTGACCCAATAAATCTCATTTATCAGGGCATATAACAGAGATGGAATCATTTTTCATCACCTAAGACCATTCCAAAGTTTATTTTCAACAAATAACCATTGGTGAAATAGTTTACAAGTGATTTTCAAGATTATTGAGATCACGAACAAACCCATATTCATCAAACAACCCTATGAAAGTATCAACATCACACCACTTATATTACATCCCAACCCTAGTTCCATATACTAGTGCCTCGAGATGGTCGGCCACATGACCTCAAGTGCACCTCCTCCATTTTCCAAAGGATGTCTGCTAGCAACAGGTGTCTATTATTGATCAAGGGGAGACTATACAATTTCTTTATTTATTTATCAGAGTAATACACCAACTAAATTAAAAAATATTAAAAACATATAACCATAAGAATAACCAATATGTCTTGATAAAAAAATCTTGAATTACAATTTCAAAACTAGAAAATAAATAATTCATGATATTATACATTAAATGTGTCAAATGATACAAAAAAGGATACTAACAAATCCCAAGCTGGTCCCAAACCTTGGTTGGTTGCATTATCCATGCTCCATCCCAACCCATCCATATAACATTGGATAATTTATTTAACTTATCCTGCAATAACCTAACCTATTTTTTTATTGATTAGGCATCTTGATTAGGGTGTCATTACATCTATGTAGGCCACCACTCATGGTGTCTAATAAAATTATAATCAATAAAATGTGTATGAAGTTGTATAAATAAATAATTACAAATCATAAGTAAATAATTATCACTTTATCAAATAATCTGTATAAATCTACATAGACAACCGGGTTCATGAGGACACCTTTACCTCAATATATGCTTCAGTCTACACCGAGTCTGAACCATGTTACTTATTCAAGTCACAATTCATTTCAGAAAATGGGATTTCATTATAAATTTTATTTTACGTCCATTACTATGGACACTTGGAACGATAATCCAATATATATGTTTTGGGTATAGAACTCCAAGTCTAGTATCATTTTTTTATGAAATTGATTATTTGGACAAATTACCAAAGAACTATATAATAACTAAAATTGATAGCTTACATGAGTCTAAAAGAAGGGATAATATTAAAATATTTCACATGAAGGGTTTATAAATAATATGGATGATCCTCCAACCATGTAATGTCATAAAATACGAATTTATTGGAAATTCCATAAAAAATGATATTCTATTCATGATAGGTATGAGTAGTAATATGATTGATGTCTTGGAATGAACGGATAAAATTCATCCGATGAGTGGTAATCAACTAGGCCAGATGATTCACACCATTCTAAATTGCTAGCATTATGGTATTCAAATAAATTTCAATACAAATATTGTTCCAACCATGGTGTTTGGCGAAGGAAATAGCATGAATCAAACACAACATTTCAACTTCCAAAGAGGAGGAAATACCACATCTTCCAAAGATGCACCAGAGGATCTGACCAAGATGATTACTAAAAGTGATTCCTTAAGATGGTTCCATATCTCACAGGCCCCAGATTTCTTTTATTAGTGCCTTCTACATTAATTTTAATCCAACCAGGGAGCAACCATTACTAAAAATCTTAAAAAGTGCATCGCAGTTGGCAAAAAATGCCATAAAAATGTAGGTGCTACAGAATCATAAAGTATTTCACTGTGTTCTTATAGTACCCCTTCTGAATCAAGGCAGTTTCTCGAATATCAATAAGGATCTACATCTTACCTATATTATGTTTGAGTGAGAAATTAATGTGAGAAAATATATTTTTTATCATACCAAATCATAAGAAAAATCTTATCTACTACAATGAGAAATAAATTAATGATTTGCAGGGAGTTCTCCATATCCACGCATCAATTTATCGGATCATTTAACGATTCAAGAATCATACATCTGCAATCAATGATGTCAAAAATATAGTTCCAAAGAGAAGTGGTTGTGGTGAATGAAATAAATAAATGGTAGAAATCCTCTCTATGTTGATTACACTGGTGAAATTTTGAGTATGTGTAGATCCCAAAATATTGTATACAAGTATCGGTGTGTACCCTTTTTTAGGAAATAATAAAAATTATAGTGAGTCTTGAAGGCTTTATCAATGGATTGTCAAATATTTTCATCCAGCTAAAGTCATTTCCAGAGTTATGAAAATTTTGGTTATAATTTTCATTGAATCTAGTATACCATTTTGATAAGGCTCCCAGATTAGAAAATCATATATGATAGAAAAAATATAGTTTCTAATTACATGAACAAAATTCTCAAGGAGAACATCAAGATGAGAATTAATAACATACCTAATAGTATTGTTGATACTTTTAGAAGTTTATTTAGTAGGGATCATTTAATTTAGAGAAGCACCAGTCTAGTTGTCTAACCATAAGTTCATGGAGGACTTCCTTGACACTATCCATCTAGTGTTTTTCATAATACTGACATACACTTTTTAAATGGAAGGAAAAATAGAAGAATTCCGGAAATTCATGTTACCATTCTTCAACTTATCGAGAAACATGTTTTTTCTTAATGTGGAAGAATTAGATGCGTTGTGAATCAGTTTCCAAGTAAGACTGGCTTGAAGAGACTCATTAAATAGAGTTATGTTTTTAATTCCAAGACCACCTTTACCAAATATTTTAAATAAGTATCACAAGGTATAGTCACTAATTTTCTTTCCAAATTTCTTTTAACCCTTGGTAGTATCTTGTTTATCAATCATATAAAATTACCATGGGCACAGAAAGTCATATTCAACACCCAAAATTCTCAATCATGCATATACATAATGGGTATAGAACATCATGTCTAGAACCCTAATTCTCAATCAGGACCATATATCATTGGTGTAGATTGTAATGTCTATCACCCCAATTATCAACTATGAAGATAGATCTATATTGGCATATATATATTTATTTCTAGCATTTCCTTTAACAACTATGCATATACATCCTTGGTGAAGATCCTCATATCTGACACCCCATTTATCAACCATTAATTTATATGACTATTTTGGAATAGATCGTCATGTCTAACCCCAAATTAATCAACAATGATTAAAAAAACTAATCCACATCTCACAATTAACCAGCACAACTTACATTAATTAATTCAAAAATTTGATAATCGAATTCCATTAATTAATTAATAATTAATTAATAATTTTTATCCACTAGATAATTAAACACATAACTATTCACATTAATAATAATAATTAATCCAGAAATTAATTAATCACCGCATTTTCCTTTGTTAATTAAAAAATTAACTAGTCACATCAATAACATTAATTACTTCAACAGTTAATTAATCACATATATATCATTTGTTAATTCAACAATTAACTTATCAAACCACTTTCATTACTAATTCATCAATTAGTTTATGACATAAATAACTTTAAATAATTACCCAATTTATTAAGTACGTCATCCCCATTAATTAATTCATCAGCAAACTAATTGATATCCTCGAACCCAATATCCTATAATTATTTCAAAAATTAAATATTCAAATCAACAATATTAATTTCTCATAATAAATCTATAATAAATTTTCTCAAATAATCTATCTCTATATATAATAACTAATTCAACAATTATTTTTCCAAAATACATATTGCATTATCCCATTAAAAATTCAAAAATCAATTATTCAATATTATCAATTCAATATCCCAAACGTACACATTAATTAATTTACCAATTAATTAATCCAATTCATTCAATTGAGCCATCATAATAATCCCCATTAATTAATTCATCAATTAATTAACCTAACTCGTTAAATTGATTCAACAGGGCAATCCATATTAATTAATTGGCCAATAACTTAATCCATCTCAGAAATCATAATTTACATCCATTAATTATTTCAAAAATTAATTAATATAAATCATTTAAATTACATAATTCCCCAATTAATTAATCAAACTCAGCCCTTCAATTAATTCATAAATAGATTGTTCACATATACTTTTAATCATACAAAATCTATTAAATTAATTCACCAATTAATTGTCCATGTAAATTATAATAATTAATTCCACAATTAATTAATCTATCTGAACCCCATTACATAATTCAAAAATTAAATAACTACAATACTCTCATTAGTTAATTCCAAAATCATTTAGTCTGAGCTAAAACAATTTAATAACATAAATTAATTCATCAATTAATTGTTCCGTATAAATAAATTCATTATCCCCAATTAATTATTCAATTAAATATTCTATCCCAATCAATTAAATCTCCCAAAATAATTACTCACCTAATTGTTCTATCTCAATCAATTAAATAATCACAATAATCTCCAACATATAAATACACAATGAATTACACCTACAACAATAATTAAATTGTTAAATAATTATTCAATTTCAAAAATCTGTATCTCACCATAATTAATTTAACAATTAATTATCCCAAATCACACATTCAGAAACCCAACCATTCCCATTATTAAATTCTACAATTAATTAATCATGTTCAATGGTATAAGTAACTTTATAGTTAATGCCCAAATTAATTGTCCCAATCAAAAAACTCATTATCTCTATAATTATTTCAAAATTTAATTATTAAACTTCACAATTAAATATCATATAATATATTCAAAAATTATTTATTTGACTTCAAAATTCAGTTTTCTCAATAAATAACTCGATGATTAATTATTTCTGAAGTCCCAAAATTTCAATATTTCAATAATCAGTTGAATAATTAATTTATCAATCCACAATTCCAAAATCCCCTAAATTATCATTAATTAATCGATAAATTAATTTATTCAATTCATGGATACTTAATTAATTAATTCTTTTAATAAATTAATTAAATTTGTAAATTAACTTGCAAACTAAACTCTTGAAATTACAAAATTACTTACATATAATTGAAATGATGACTATGGGATTTGAATAATAGATCAAAAAACTCAAGAATATTGATGAATGATCTCTAACATATATCCTCAATTTTAGAGGAACAGCTATGTTGGACAATATCTAGATATAAAACCTAAATCCAAGATCGAACAAATCAAGATCCATTAATTCTAGATCGAGATCCACAAAACTGGGTCAATATCCCTTGAATATGGACCTAGATCTAATAAAATAGTGGAAACATTCTCCTAAGGAATGAGATAACAACCTACGTGGGATAGAAAATCAATTGGGAAGAAACTACATACCTAGAGAGACAATGATTTGAGAACTGGGATTCGAATATCCATGAAAGGAGGTTGAGATCATATAAAATTCATCATAGAGCCTCCAAAATAGATAGATATAATTTATGGATATCTTAGGGTTGGTTAGGAATTAAAGTAAGGGGTTTTAGAAAATAAAATCTAATTTTTGATCCATTTAAAATATTCATAACAGTTTCTCAGGTAGGGTTGAATAGTTTTCCTTAATAGTGCACCAAGTATTAGCCTATTTTTTTAAAGGTGCATGGATTCACTTTCTATGGCACACGATTTTTCAAAATGTGTGCCAACCATGAATACCCTCATTGTCCAAGGCTCATGATTTCTTAGGATGGGAACATAGTTTGGGCCAACCCTACGCCAATCGTGCACAACCCCTTCCAACAACTTTTCTCAATTTTTACCCAAAAAACCTAAAGGTAAAATCCAAATGAAAAGAACTTGATAAAAGGATAAAGAGTACCCATAAATAAACCCGATATATATCGATAAAATTTTTAGTTCTTATAATCTTTCCACCTTTTAACAACTTGTTTAGAAGGTTTACTCCCAAGCTCTTCTAAGATACAGATAAAAAAATATTAGGAAACATTTCCCACTTACCTGATTCTCTCTCCTATGTTTCCTCCTGAACTTGTCCATGTTTCCCAAATATAGGAATTTTATGAACAAAATTTTCTCATAGCATTATCTCATTGTGATCTGACACATGTATCAGATTCTCCTCAAAGGATGCATCAGTGTCATGATCAAATCCCACAATATAACTAATGTGTTTTCCAAATCATTGTTTTCCACAACCTCGAGAATGCCATTCAAAATTATCTCTTAGGTTTTCCATCAAAAACTTCCCGGAAGGGACGTACATCCAAAACCTACAAGGCCCACCTAGCCTTTCCCACATAAATTTAAACAAGCTTCTTACAGGTTCCTTATTCATAAAATATCAATGAAGTACCTCCCACCATCCATACCCACATATATGGCTTCATAAGAAAAACCTCTAAGGGGTCCCATAACCAACAAAAAAAATATTCTGATATCTTTGTGTAAAACTAGATATTTCTCAACGTACGCATGATGATATTAAGGTAGGTGACATGATCATCACTAATTGAAATTATGATAAGAATCTTTTAATGAATATAGAAAAAAATTATATATAACTTATGTTATCTACCATTATGGAAACACATTACCCTATAAAAAATATCATCTTCCCTACCTGCCAACATCACACCACATCGGTCAAAAACCATATGGTCCCTCCCACGACCTACAATTGAGTTCTCAAACTAAGGAATTCTCTCTACCCAAACAACTTGAATCAAGGTCAAATTAAACAACATAAATAATTCACCATTCACAAAATTAAAATAGTTAACAGTAAGGATTAATGAAAAACCATAATAAGTTATTCCCCCCATTTTCAACCACATCGTCAAAACTGAGGAACTATCAATACCCTTAACCATCCAACACCTAGTAATTGGTTAACAAGGGTAAAAAAAATTCTCACTATTCAAACATCTCATTTAGAAACCCATTATTCTCATCTTTCATCATTTTACTATTTCTATCAATTTTATGTTTGGAATTATATTCAGTTCAATTTCACATCCAAGGGAAATTAGTTCACTTTCGACAACTTACCCATAACCCATTCTCCCATGCATTTATAAAATAACGTATTTCACCAAACAATCATGAGTGTCGAGAATGGTGAATGCATTCTCAACTCTCATTCCATGCCAGACCACGAGTAAATTCTAAACAAATTTCCAAAACAATATTCATCTCACACAATAAGTGTATCATTCATGGTGGAATAACATTCACATATAATAAGATACAATAATAATAGCAACACCTCCCAGGGGACATGGGTTATTCCCCAGACATGTGGTCGCTACTCCCATGCATAGGCACATAACCAAGATCTGACTCTTTCTTTTATCCGGCTTACTTTTCTCAAACAGTGAGACAAAAGATGAAGAAAAGAAAATTGTCCTGTGATAGAACATTGTAACAACCTGACCCGGAGGCCACATACAGGTGCCTCAATCCAGTCGGTCACATTACCTCAAGTGTACCTCCTCATATGGGAAAGGTTTTCGACTAGTAGTGAGGGTTTATTATCAATAATGGGGAGACGATACAATCTTTTTTCCTTTAATTTATTTGAGTTATACACCAACAAAAATAAATAAACAATAGAAGAACCATATAACCATTACCAATACCAATATCTGATGATAACTAAAGAATGATGTACAATGAAAAAACAAAACAATAATTATGTCAGGATATTGTACATGCTATGTTTCAAATAAACCACAAAATTAAGGACACTAATAAATCCCAAGGGGATCCTGAACCACATTTTGTTCCCTCATCCATGCACCATACCGACTCAACCATAACATGTGGCCATTCCCTTAACCTTCCCTATAACAATGTAATCTATTCAGCTACTGATCAGGAATCCTAATTAGGGAGAGAGTATAACTCAGTAGGCCACCACAAACGGTGTCTATTACAAATCCATTCAACAACTTTTGTATTCAATGGTATAAAAAATAATTAAAATGAATAAGTTAATATATATCACATTATCAATTAATATTTATTAAACCAAAGAGTCCATCGGGTAATTCATGACTCCCGTACCTCAATACCTACTCCGGTATACACTATGTCTGAACCATGTTACTGAATCAAGTCATAATTCATTTTAGAAAATTGAATTTAATTATCAATTCTATATTACATTCATTACTACGACCACATGGAACCATAATCCAGTACCAATGTTTTGGGTATAGAACGCCATGTCTAGTGCCACGTTTATTAATCATATATGTTTATAATGTTCATAGAACAACATGTCTAGCACCCCTAATTCCCATTCATGCATATACATCATTAGAATAGATCATCATGTCTAACATCCCAATTCTAAATCATACTCATATATCATCGACATAAATATTCATCTCCAACACACCACATATATACCATGCAGATAGATCTTTCATTGGTGTATATAATCATATTAAACACACCATTTAATAACATTTCATATACATCTTTATCTTAGATCCTCATGTCTAACAGCCCATTTATCAACCATGAATAAAAAACATTAATAATATTCTGACAATTCACAACCACTACTTCTATTCATTATTTCATAAAAATAATTAATCCACATCTATTAATTAATTCAGCAATTAATTAATCATATAAATTTCCTTTAATTAATTTATAAATTAAATAATCGTGTCGATCCACTAGTTAATCACACAATTAAGTAATCACATCAACAATATTAATTTATTCAACAATTAATTAATCTTATCAATTACCTTAATTAATTGAACAATTAACTAATCACATCAATAACATTATTTAATTCAACAATTAATTACTCAGTTCAATTTCTTTAGCTAATTTATCAATTAAATAATCACACCACTTTCATTACTAATTCAAGAATTAGTTTATCACATAAATCCCCTTAATTAAATCCCCAATTAATTATGTATGTCACTCCCATTAATACATTCTTTAATTAATTAATCAATATCCACAAAACCAATATTCTATAATTAATTCAAGAGTTAATTATTCAAAAAACCAATCTTAGTATCTCGTAATTAATTCTACAATTAGTTTTCTTAAATCATCTATCTCAATATCTTATAATTAATTAAACAATTAATTATCCATCTTGTAAATCACATTTTACCATAATGAATTCAACAACTAATTATCCAATCTAATGAATACAATATCCCAACAATCCACATTAATTAATTTAAAAATTAATTAATCTAATTCATTCACTTGATCCATCACAACAATCTTGTTTAATTAATTGATCGTTTAATTAATATAACTCAATCTATTGATTCAATATGAAAATCTCCATTAATTGACTATCTATAAAATTAATCCAATCTAGAAACCATAACATTACATACATTAATTAATTCAAAATTTAATTAATAAAAATCATTTACATATCTTAATTTATCATATAATTAATCCAAAAGAACCCTTAAATTAAATTACCAATTAATTTTTCACATCAACTTCCATTAATTAATTCCACAGTTAGTTATTCACATTCAATCACACCAATTAATTCACCAATTAATTTTCCACATCCATTCCATTATTTATTTAAACAATTAATTAATCTAAATCAATCATGCTATTTAATTCAATAATTAAATAACCACATTACTCCCATTAATTAATTAAATAATTAATTAATCGTAAATTAACATATTAAATAACCCTGACTAATTCAAAAAGTTATTATTCCATATCAATAAATTAAATATCTCCAATTAATTCATCATTTAGTTATTATATATCATCAAATTCAATATCAACAACTGATTCATCAATTAAATGTCTTATCTAAATAAATTCAATAATCATAAAAATCTCAAATAATTAATTCTACATTTTATTATCCCTGGAACAATAAAAAATTATTCACTTAATTATTAAATTTTAACAATCACCATATCACCATAATTAATTCCCAAATAAATTATCCCAAATCAAAATTTAATAATACCAACCATTCCTATTAATTAATTTTACAAATAATAAACAAGTTAAAACATCTCAATGACTCTATTATAAAATATAAAATTTAATTTTCACAATCAAACAATTAATTATCAATATGATTAATTCAGAAATTTATTATTAAAATTCATAATTAAATATCACAAAATTAATTAAACAATTAATTATTTAACATCAAAATTTAATATTCAATAATTAACTCAATTATTAACTATTTCCCAAATACCATAATTTTAATATTTCAATAATCAATTAAAAAATTAATAATTCGGTCCAAAATTTCACCATCCCAACAATTCTTATAAATTAATCCAATAATTTATTTATTCAATTCGTGATTGATTAATTAATTAATTCTCCAAATTAATTAGTTCTATTTGGAAATTAAATTGCTAAAAAACTCTATCAATTATACAATTGTATACACGTAATTGAAATCATGACTATTGGTTTTGAATAATTAATCACATACATTAAGAATGGTAATGAATAGTCACTAATGGATATCCTAAATTTGATCTAAATAACCATGTAGAATAAGTCCCAGATCTAAAACCTAAATCCAAGATCAGATAATTCAAGATCCGTTAATTCTAGATCCAGACCCACAATCCTAGATCTAGATTCCCCAAATAAATATCAAGATCTTATAATATAGAGGTTAGCTTCCCATACATAATGAGAGAATAATGGTAGTGATATGGAAATCAATCAGAAAGAAACTACAAAACCATAGAGATGTATATATAAGTAGGGAGCAACTAATTATCAATAACGGAGGTTTGGATCCTTAAGAATTCGGTTAGGAGACTCCAAAATCGGGACGAATAAGTTATGGATGATTTGGGTTCAATTTGGCGTCAAAATAGGGGTTTTAAGAAATTAAAATATAATTTTTGTGCCATTTAAAACATCACGCACAGTTTCCAAGGAAAATGTTCATGGTTTTCCCCAACCATCCCCAACTATGCACCTATTTTTTTAGGCTTTCCTAGTTTCTCTTTCTAGGGTGCACAATTTTTTAAACTATGTTCCAGCTATGCAAACCCTCACTGTCCAGGGTTGCACGATTTCTTGGAATGGGCACATAGTTTGGCCAAACCCAACACCAACCATGAAAAAACCCCTCATTCTTTCAATTTTCTCAATTTTCATCCAAATGTACCCCATGGTAAAACCCAAGTTAAAAGTATTCAATAGAAGGAAAAATCATTCCATTAAAAAATACTGAGATATCTCAATAAAGGTTTAGTTATTACACCATACCAGGAGGACATATGTTAGACATTAACGGTATGAATTTTTGTATTCTAAGTTTTATGAAAATATTTGTGGTATTTAATTTTATATTATTATATTATAATGATTATATATCTAGTTTTAAAAAACTTATATTTACATATGATGGCACACAAATTGTGATTTTTAGAGATATATAGATTTAATTAAGTCAATATTTTTAAATAATTCAATATATTTTGAAATATATTTTATTCTAAAAAAATATTCTTAGTAAATTATAATTATTTAAATATAAATGATAATATAGTTTTATGAATTCAAATGTATTTATTTGTTCATGAATGGTTATCAATGCAAAAAAATTTTATTTAATGATTAATTTTAATATAAAAGGATAAAAATTCATATTTAATGAATTATTATAATGGAAGAAATATTATTTCTGAAATAAACACATAAAAAATTTCCAATTATTAATCTTTCATAATTTTATGATACAATCAATTATTTTGGTAAAATTTTATTATGAAATAAATAAACTATACGTATTATGACATAAAAAATTCCTAAAAGTGAAGTAACAAATATTATATTTAGTATATAAGCCCAAAATTATTATTTAACATTAAAATAATCATATTTGATGTTATATGATTGATTTTATAAATCCATAATAAATTCACCAAAACAAATAATATATTTTAGGATTTTAAAATAAATTCTTTATAAGAATGTCTCACATCCTCAACATAATGTTTTTTATTTATATGATAGGAGATCATAAAATTATAAATAATGAAATTCACTCTGATTGTGCAGAAATTCTAAGAAAAATCTTTGGAATGGTTAGTGTTTTGGATTAATTTATTTAATACACTCCACAACATTTGTTACATTCTAATAAATAATCTTCCCTTATTTTTCTACAAAAACATACCCACCATCATATTATACTTCACTAAAAATAATTGGAGGATGAATATGACCTACCATAACCTCTCTAGTTCCATCGCAATTCTCCCCCTTGTTATGATGAATCTCCTCTTAAACTTTTAGAGATTCCCTCTCAAGGAAATGTATCCTCACCTACTCTTATTTATTAATGTACCTAGTTTATGTTATCCCTTTTTAGTTAAAATATTCTATGATCAAATATATTTTCACACATACCTATTTCAGTCCTTATTATTTCTTTTTAATTAATGATCTCGCTCACTCCATTTAAACCCTTCCATAAATCTTTATATTCCTCTATTATGCTTTTTAAATTATCCTTCAATTTCTCCTTCCAATTTATTTTAATGATTATCCATCCACATTTATAATCATAGGTATTCACCTTGATATCACTATCCATGATTGATTTTTGAAGTCAATTTATGTGAACCACACTCTTTAATAGTTCAATTAAAATTAATAAAAGACATCCTCTTGTTGTTTCATCTTTTTCGTAAACTAATTCATGTATAAGATATGAATGTGGCAGGTAGACATTTAATAATATATCCCTCCAAGGTGTTGGGTAATTTTTTTTTCAAATGAGACCATATATATGATTTTAGTGAGTTAACATAATCTATTATGTGACTTTTTCCATCATTTGATGTTTTATATTTATTATCAATGACTTATACTTATATAATGTTTTATATCCTTCCCACATCCCTTATTGTCATCATATTATCATATGATATCATTTTTCTTCATTCAAGTCTATGATTCTAACCCATTTTATGTCTCAATTATATTTTTCTTGACAAACATGTACTATATAGATCATGTAATTCATTGATTATTACCATTACCAGATATATAACTCACCTATTTATTTTATACTTCCCCTATTTATCCCATGAATTTTTAGAAGAAAAATGGATTTTTAATAGCATTTTAAAAGTGTTTTAAATAATCATGTTGTATACCCATTCATGTTATTATGTTGTGTGCCTAATTTCTTAAATAAATTATTCTATACAATCTTCAAGGACTTTTATAATGTGTACCTTTTTGTTATAAAACATGAAATAAATAGTGTTAAAGGTAAGGGTTGTTAAATTTAGTATCCAAGAAAATTTGTAGTTATATTGGGCGATTTCGATTAAAATAAACTAGTGAATGAATAGGGATAAGAAAAAATAATAGAAGACGTGCTGATGTTTTTTTTAAATTATAGAGTATGTTTTTCAATCAAACTAAATTACTATATATAGTATACAAGTATTTTCGGCTCAATAATAGTTGTACCTTGGGGTAAAACCCCTAGAAAGGATGCATTTATCTAGACTCAATCATAACCTAGTGCATGAAAAATTTTCCTTTTCACACCTTGTTTTACACTCTAGTGGGATATTCTTTGGTAAATTCACAATCTCATTATGAACAATTATTAAGGTAGTAAAATATATTTACAACTTTATGTTAAGAAATATATTGGGAATTACATGGATCAAAAACTATAAATTCATAGTTCAAGTAATGTTTTTCATTTATGAGTTCTCATATTAATGGTTATGGTTTCTAGTTGTAACAACCCAAATTTTTCAATGGAAATTTATTTCTTATAATTATGTGATATAATCACATGGAATTACAACATAATGAAATTATAAATTTTATGTGACCTTTAAACAAATTTTTATCACTTTTGTGATTTTTAATATCAAAAATTAAATAAACACGGTTGCGATAAGTATGTTTTTTGGAGTCTAATATGACCAAATTGTTTTTTTGGTGGATAGTAACATACCATTTTGAATAGTATTGTTACCCTTATAAATAGTAAAATTACCAAATTATTAGTAACCTCAACTAAAATAGTATATAAATAATATTCATGTGGATGTACGATATACATATATCTGGGAATAAGAAAATAAATGGTTTAAAATTGTTATTTTTTGTGTAAATTTTGATTTTAATTAAAAGTTAAATTAATCATAGTTAAAAAATTATTTTTGAAAAAAAGAGTACATTATTGGATTCTGTAATTTGAAAAATGGTTAGGGTTAATTTTGGGTATTTTCTAGAATACTTAAATTTTATTTATGAATAGTAAATTATGATAATTTATGATAAATGAAAAATAAGGGATTTATTCAGTCATTGATGATGATATGGTTATTTAATCCAAATTGGTTCGAACTCACATGAACTTATTACAATTTTTTGTCATAAAATCATCACTATTTCTGGTCTTGAAGGATAATAATAAACTATGGAATTAAATATTATGAAAATCCTCCTCTCCTCTACTATAAATACCACCCCTCTTTACCTCTTCTCTTTACACCTCTCAAGACTTTTCCCTTTCCTATATTATACCAAAATCTATTTTAAAGAACCTCCCCCACATCCAATAGTCCTTGGACTCCTTATAATACCAAATCCTCTCCCCTTAAGAGGATTTAAAGGAAGTTCAACTCTAGAGGTAAATTCCACTATTCAATTATTTCACTTTGTTTTCAAGTTACTTTGTATTCATTTCTATCCATACCCCTAATCAACCAAATTTTATGACAACTATAGTACTTTATATGTACTTTTATATTGTTATGATAATTTAATATGTAACTATCATCTCTCTTTTACTCTTATTTTATACTTGTAGTAAAGACAATATCTGAGATGTGTTAATTACCACATTCAAGGATGATTGGTTTTCAATTTCTTTTACCATATTTTATTATGGTCATGAAACCATTTTTACTGTTGAACAAGACTATTAAATATGTATTTTATCTTATGCGTGGTTCTGTATTCTTTTTGCTCACTTGATGTAAAATAATAATATAAAACAAGTTAATTATAAATAAAATTGCCAAGTTAATCCAAGAGTTTAACATTAATGTTTTATTTAATGATTCACCTTCACTATAAATATCCAAATGAATTTTATAACCATGTATTATTCTGGATGGTAACTAATTGTATAAACTTCAATTATGTACAACCACCTTCATCATACATGTGTGTCCGAACACAAATAAAAGTTAACTGATCATTAAAACCAAGGAAATATATGGACCCGAACAATGAAATTAAACCAATTAACCCATAAAAAAGGTTATGAATGAACATAAAAAGGTTATAATAAATATTTTAAAAATATAATAGGTTAGTTAATTATTAATTAATGACCCTAATCTGATTATTCAGGTCATTAATATCAAATTGGGAACACCATGGATGATAAGATAAGGAATCTTATGTATTTCATATTTATTCAATAATTTCCTCTATGTTATGTCATTTTAAGAGTAATAAATAATTATTTGGTATGCTATTACACCTACCCCATACTTCCCACATGATATATAAGTTATGAGAAACCCATTCTCTCTCATTAATCCCTCTTATGTACGCCTAATACCATGCTGATAATCTGTAAGTGATTCTACCCAAACCTCCTTTGTTCCCACGGGGTTTTCATATCTTTATTTCCGAAAAATTAATGTGCATATTCAAAATTTAGTGTTCATGTACCAAAATCATTTACCAATACCCTTTCATCATTCTCTTTCGGTGATATAAATGTTTTTAAGTGATTCCAACCTCAATAATACCTGATAAGCAAACCTCTTTTTGAGGGAACATGCCGAATTATTAACTGATTTCAAGTGAGAAATAACTTCTATTTTATACCACTATTATTCTCATAAAATAATTTTTTTTATTAAAACATTCTTGGTTCCCCTCTAGTTTTATATAAAAGATTTTTCTCTTTTCTATTTTAAAGGCTCTATAGTATTTTCCTTAAAACCACACTAAAATATTTTAATGGTAAAATTTATTAAATACTTTTCTTACATATTTTCACTTCTAAATGAAATCACATACAATGATAAATTCCTATTTTAACTTAATAAATTCTATTTATATTTTAGTTCCTTTCTTTCATCGACACTTATACGATATGACCATTTGTTATGATTTAAGACATGATTGTGGTACCCAATTCTTTGTATAGGTAACCCTTATGTTTATGTAAGTTTGATTATTTATGATTCCTTATGTGGAAAAAATATTCATGAAAAGTTACTAAGGGTCCACCCATATAGAACTCCAATTCATTGGGTATAGTTGAGTCTCGTGAGATGTTATGTGTGACGGTCTTGGAACTTAGCCTTGGCTTGTGCTACTATGTTCAACAATCTTGGTGATTATCCTTGGATTGTGGTACTATGGGAAAATGTCTTGGAAGTTATCCTTGACTCATAATAAATTCATGTTTTATGTTTCATACACATAAATATGACTCCATGTTTATATGATTCCATGTTTATATGTTATGATTACATATGTCAATTTCTTTTTTATATCATCATGTAATTCCTTATATCCCATGTGATAATGCTTTGTTCTTATGGCTATTCACCTACTGGGATATTAGCTCATCTCATTTTTCATGTTATCCTAGGTCATCCGATGCAGATGTATGAGCACAATGGAGGATAAAATCTCATTATGTAGTTTAAATGAAAATTTGTTTTTATAATGTTTGATTATGTACCTAGTCTTCGAAGGAACAAGGCTTTATGATCCATGGATTGTACTCTGATGTATAATTAGGATTAAAATCATGTAATATTATATATAAAAGGCTAGAATCTCAACAGTTTATATCATAGGATGGTCTAGTTATTTTTAGAGATTAGGAATAGAGCACGTTAGTGAGAACCTTAAAGATGTTACTAAGTATAATAAAACATTCCTAAATTTTGGTAAGAATAGAGTAAGTGGTTTATGAATAAAATACATCATTTTCTAGATACAGATATGTATAGGTAGCTTTATTATTGATATACCTAGGAGTGAAAACTCGGACAAGGAGTTCTAGGCCTGACTTGGGGTATTCTAGTACACGAAAACATGCCTTGTTTCACTCTTGGTTTGACACTACCGGGGATATGCTTTGGTAAATTCATGAGCATTGTACAAACCATTATTAATGGAATAAAAAAATAAAATATGAATATAAGTCAATAAATAGATCAAGGATAACCTAGATTTAATCCTAAGGAATTCCAAGTTAGTATATACTTCTCCTTTAAATGTTTATCCTATTATATTTCAAATATTTCTTTTTTATTTTCAATAACTAAGTATTAAATCCCCCTAATTGTACATTTATTATCATAGTTAATGGTGGGAAATATAAGGACACATGAAAACATTCAATGTGAAGATTTCCTTAATTATATTCCTGATATTATGGGAAATGGGTGCTCAAAATATCATGAAAGTACTTGCTCAGCTGGCTCAAGTTATGAAGAATAACCTGAATCATGTGGAATTCTCTCATCCTCCATGGAAAGAGAAAATTTTTGTATAATCCTTTATGTGTAAAAGGCCTCCCATGTTTTTCAGATCTTATAGTCCCCTCCACATAGAACAGTTGATTAGCTATATTGAAAAGATATTATATGTCCCCCAGTGCTCGGAAGAAGAGAATGTTGTACAAGTGATCTATCATTTTTTGGGGAAGCTAATTAGTGGTGTACACAGGTAAAGAATAAAATGTCCCAAGATGAAATCTATTCCATGCATTGGGTGAAATTCAATAGGATTTGTTTCAATAAATATTTTCCTCGAACCCTCCATCCCAATATAGAAAAAGAGTCCCTCGGTCTCAAGAAGAAAGAAGATGAGACCATCGGGGCGTATGAAGAAAACATTACAAGGATTGCAAGGTAGGCCTATAGATTTGTCATTAACATTGAAACCATGGTGTATGTATTCTTTAGTGGGCTAAAGACGAGTCTAAAAAAGGTGATGGCGATCCGAGACTTTGACAGTTATGAAGAGATTCTCTGTTGTGCCCTCAAGGTTGACATGGATATTAGAGACTCTCAGTAGTCTCATGGGCCTGGTGATAGGAATAGGAAAAATTAGAAAGACATGGGTGGTTCAAAAAATAAATCCCATGATGGAAAGAATCTCGAATATCCCACTTATAAAAGTTCTGAGAAGAAGCATCTTGAGAACTATCTAAAGGGAACCAAGAATTGCTTCAAATGCTAAAGAACAGGACATCTGGTGAAGAAATACCTAAGGGATATGAAGAATCCCACTAATATAGAAGAGGAAAGTATGGTTCATATCAACACTCAGCCTATAGTGTAATGTTACAACTTCAAGGAGAATTGTCATTATGCGAACAATTTTCCTAAGATGAGGGTTGTAGGAGGAAAGCAACAACAACCTCCAAGGAAAAAAAGAAAGGCTTATGAAATCAATACTACTGAGGTGGATCTAGAAAATGATGTGGGGACATGAACACTAGTTATTTATTAATTACTATTGAACATAATGTTTTATTCTAGGTCTACACATTATTTTGTATCTTGCATGTTTAGTAGAACTATTCAAGAACCACCTCAAAATTGAGAGGATATGTTATCTTGGAGAACAACTAATGGGGAAATTATTGAGTCCATGGTTTATAACTCCTCCCTGGTTAACTTTTGTGGACTTAACCTCCCTAAAAATCTCATCATACTTCCTTTAGTGGAGTTCGACGCTATCTTGGGCTTGAACTGGCTATATTTATACCAATCCAACATCAACTTCCAGAAAAAGGAGATCACTCTTCACATCCCGAAGCATCCTTTAGTTCATTAGAAGTTTAAGTAGAAAGTTGAATCTATATTAGAGTCATCGTCTCATTTGTGGATATTTGTTCATATGAGAAACCATATCTATCCCAAATGATTGACAAAAAGGAGGGAATCATGCTCGAAGACATTCCCATCATGGGGGACTAAATTGATGTTTTCCTCGAAAAAATTCATAGAATTCTGATCGAGAGAATGAGTTCTAAATTGATCTTATTCATGGATATTTTTATATATCAAATACAAATTATATAATGGTCACTGTTGAGCTCGAAGAGCTGAATAAGTAGTTAGAGGAGATTCTGGACAAATGTTTTATATGACTTAGTGATTAACCATTTGGTGGGTCAGTCCTCTTCTTTAAGAATAAATATGGACCAATTCACCACTGAATTGATTATAGTGATGTCAATAAAATAATGATAAATAAGTAATGTCCCCTGCAAAAAATAGATTACTTGTTCGATCAGATTCATGGGGCCAGTTATTTCTCTAAGGTGGATATTCGGTCGGGATATCACCAATTAAAGGTTAGGAAGGAAGATATTTCCAAGACTACTTTTCAAATGAGGTATGGACACTATGAGTTCATAGTGATGACCTTTGAACCCAATAATGCTCTAGTTATTTTCATGGATTTAATTAATAGAGTCTTCGGAGATTACCTTGACAAATTATTGGTAGTCTTTGTTGATGATATTCTGATTTATTCCTAGAGAAAGGAGGAACATGAGGAGAATTTCAATACTATGTTAAAGATTTTGTGAAGGAAGAAGTTCTATGGAAGTTACATTAAATGTGAGTTTTGGATAGAGGAAGTATCATTTTTTGGGCCTGTTATCACCAAAAAGGGATATTAGTAGACCCATCCAAGATAAAGGAAATTAAAGAGTGGCCCATGCCAACATCTGTAATATATATTTGTACCTTTATGGGCCTAACAGGGAATTATTGATGATTTGTGCGGATTTTTTCACACTTCTAAAAACCAATTTCACAAGCTAAAATGGAAGGGAGTATTGTTTTTTTTTGGAATTAATAATGTGAATACTGTATTAAGGAGTGGAAAAAGAGGCTAATCACTGTGCTAGAACTCACACTCCCAAAAAGTGGAGAACTCTTCTTGGTGTATAATGATGCTTAAATGAAGGGATTGGGTTTTTGGTTAATGAAAAATGATAAAATGATAGTCTACCCCTCAAGGAATGTGAAAATCCCTGAGAAAAACTATCCCACATACTATCTAGAGTTGGTGGTTGTGATATTTGCATTAAAAATATTGCAGCATTATCTCTATGAGGAGAATTGTGAGATATATACTGATCAAAAGAGTCTAAAATATATATTCACATAGAAAGGGAATAATATGTTCCAATGATGATGGACAGAGATTCTCAAGGATTATGATCACTCAATCCACCACCATCTCAGAAAGGAAAACAAAGTGGAAGGAGCTCTAAGTAGAAAAGATCATGTTTCTTTATCAATGATGAGAATAGAAAAGGACCTGATATTCATAGATTTTTAAAGTATGGACATGGGAATCATAAAGGGAGGATCATAATAAATCCTTTCTCAAATGATTTCTCAACCATTACTCATGGATAAAATAAAGGATGCTCAATGAAATGATGTAGAAATTCTAAAATAGGTTGAAGCTATTAGAAATGGTAAATCCTCTGAGTTCACTATTGACAAGGATGGAGTCAGAAGATTGGGCCACGATTATGTGTACCATATGATCCAGAGATAAAGAAAGATATTTTAAATTACACACATAGCTCAACCTTCTCTATTCACCCAGGGAACACAAAGATGTATCGAGATATCTGAGAAAACATTTGGTGGGACAATATGATGAAGGACATTGTTGAATATACTTAAATGTACCTGTTATGTTAGAAATTGAAGATTGAGAAGAAAAAGTATAAGGGGATGATGAAACCACTACCCATATTAACATGAATGTGGGAGAACATTACCATGGATATTGTCACCAGACATCCAAGAACATCCCGAGGAAACAATTCTATATGGGATCATGTAGATTTTCTTACAAATACTGCTCAATTTATTGTAATTTGAGAGGACTTCTCATTGGATCAAATTTCACAGATATACATAAAATAACTGGTAAGTATGAATGGAGTACCACTATCTATTTTCTCTAATAGAAGTCCAAGATTCAACTCAATGTTCTAATAAAGTCTCCAACATGCTCTATGAAAATAGCTAAATTTATGTACATCATATCATCCTCAAACTGATGGCTAATCTGAGAAGACTATTCAGACACTTGAATACATGTTGGGAGAATGTTTAATGTAATTCAAATGAAGATGGTATTAACATAATCCACTGGTTGAATTCTCTTACAACAACAGTTTCCACTCGAGCATCTGAATGGCACTATACGAAGCCCTTTATGTGAAAAGGTTCAGAACACCGGTGTGTTGGGGTGATGTCGGTGAGCATAAGCTGCTAGGATATCAAATGGTTGACGAAATGGCGGAGAAGGTGATAACCACATAGCAGCCCATCAAGGCATCCTATAGTCGACAAAAGAGTTCTGAAGACAATCGTCGATGATACATTGAGTTTAATGTTAAAGATGTGATATTTCTTTGCAAATCTCCATGGAATAATGTCATGAGGTTTGGGAAGAAGGGAAAGTTAAGTCCTAGGTACATCGGCCCCATTAAGAATATGGATCGTGTCAGGGATGTGTCCTATCGACTATCACTTACACCTACAATGTACAAAGTACATGATGTCTTTCATGTATCCCTCTCAGAGATGTACATACCAGATCATTCACATGCACTCTCTTCAAGGATGGTATAGTTGGAGGAAGATCTTTCTTACAAGGAGCATCCAGTGGAGATCTTGTATTTTAAAGATAATGTTTTACAAAAAAACAAATCACTTGGTTAATTTACTTTGGATAAACAATATTTAAGAAAGGGAAATGTGGGAATTGGAGGTGGAAATGATGTAAAAGTACCTACACCTATTTATGACTTAGAATGATAAATGAAATTTTGTGGGTAAAATATTTTAAGGGGGGATAATATAACGATCCAAATTTTTCAATGGAAATTTACTTCTAATAATTATGTCATACAATCACATAAAATCAAAATGTAATGAACTACTAAGTTTTATATGACATTTAAAAATAATTTTATCACTTCTATGATCTTGAATTTTGAAAATCTGACAAACACAGTAGCAATCAGAAAGTTATTTGGAATATAATATGACCAACTTATCGTTTTTGATGAATTTTAACATACTCTTATGAATAGTAATGTTACAGTTAAGAATAGTGACATACCATATTGAATAGTAACCTTACCTATGATAGTATATAAATAATATTCACATGGATGTACAATATACTTATATATGGGAATAAGAAAATTAATGTTTAAAAATTATTAATTTTCGAGAAAATAGTGATTTTAATTAAAAATTAAATTAATCATATATAGAAAATCAATTTTGAAAAATGGAGTTCTTTTTTGGATTCCAAATGTCAAAAAAAAGTTTAGGGTGAATTTTTGGGATTTATCTAAAATACTTGAATGTTTTATGAATAGTAAAACACTATAATTTACGATTAATGCTCAATAATAGATTTATTGATTCATTGATGATGATTTTATGATTTAAGACCAATTTGTTCGAACTTGTATGCACTTATTACTATTTTTTTTCATGGAATCATCACAACTAATGATCTTGAGGGAAAATAATAAACAAAGGAATTAAATATTATGAAAACCCTTCTCTCCTCCACTATAAATACAACCCCTCTTTACCTATTCTCTTTACACTTTTCAAGACTTTTTTCTTTCCTATATTATGCCCAAATCTCTTATCGAGAACCTCCCCCACATCCAACATCTCTTAGTCACCTTAAAAGGCCAAATCCTCACCCGTTAAGAGGAATTAAAGGAAGACCAATTTTAGAGGAAAATTACACTTTTCAATTCTTTCACTTTCTTTTCAATTTCCTTTGTATTCTTTTATATCCTTAGCTCCATTCATCCAAATGTCATGAAAAATCATGTAAATAATATGTACATGTATTTTTTTTATGATAATTGAATAATTAATTATCATATCTCCTTTACTCTTCTTTTATACTTGTAGAAAAGACACCATCCGAGGTGTTAATTAACACATTCAAGGACAATGGGGTTTCAATTTATTTTTTCCATCTTCTATTCTGGTCATGAAACCATTTAGGTGGTCTAAGAAGACAATTAAATATGAATTTTATCTTATGTGTGGTTATGGAATCCTTTTTCACGCATGATGTTAAATAATAATACAAAACATGTTAATTATGAACAAAATCAGCAAGTTAATCTAAGCGTTTAACATTGATGTCTTATATAATGATTCACCTTCAATCAATATAAAAAATGAATATTTTTACCATGTAATATTTTGGATGATCACTAAATTTATATAACTTCAATTCCGGACAACCACCGTCATCATTCATGCATTTTCGAACATGAATATAAGTGAATTGGTCATTAAAACCACGGAAACAGACAAACCCGAAAAATGAAATTGAACCACTTTATCCATAAAAGGTTATGTATGAACTTCAAAAGGTTATAATAAATCTTTTTTATATTGAAGAAGTTATGTAACTATTAATTAATTAACATAATTTTTTTATTCAGGTCATTAATATCACGTATAGAACACCATCAAACTTAAGGTAAGGGATCCTCTCTATTTCACTTTTATTCAAGAATTTAGTATATGTTATTACCTTTTATTTGTAATCCCTAATTACGGGGTATGATTTACCACCTCACCCATACATACCTCATGATTTATAAGTGATTAGAAACCCCTTCTCTCCCTTTAATCCCTCTTATGCACACCCGATATTGTGCCAATAATCCATAAGGGATTCTACCTGAAGATCATTTGTTCCTTTGGGTTGCCTTATATTCATTTTACCTAAATGAAGTTATCATTTTTTTGGTATATTCTAAATTCTGTTAACATGTACCCTAATCATTTATCAAGACCCTTTCATCATTCTCTTTCAGGGATATACATGTTTTTTAGGGATTCCCTCTTCAATACTTCTGGATAAAGAAAACCTGTTTGGAGGGAACTTCCAAAATTATTACCTAATTTCAAGTGAACTATATATTCTGTTTTTACCCACTAATGTATTTAAAAAATAAGTTTTTATTATGAAATCCAACTTGGTTCACTTCTGTTTTTATATAAATTTTTGATCTCTTTTCTGTTTTAAAGGCTAAATAATATTTTCTTTAAAACCGTACTAAAATATTTTAATTCTAAAATTTCATAAATACTTTTCTTAAATATTTTCCTTTATAATTGATTTAACTTACAATAATACATTCCTATTTTCCCATTTTAATTTCCTTGTATATTTTATCTCCTTTCTTTCATGGACACTTTTAGGATACGACCATTTTTTTTATTTATGAGATAATTTTGGTACCAAATTCTTTCCAAGGGTAACCCTAATGTTTATGTAAGATTGATTATGTCTGATTCTTTATGTGGAAAACATATTCATAAAATTTTAATATCGGTAAACCCATATATAACTCCAATTTATTGGATAAAGCTGAGTCTCATGAGATGTTTTGTGCGACGGTCTTGGCGGTTAGCCTTGGCTTGTGAAACTATGTGCAACGGTCTTGGAGGTTAGCCTTGGATAGTGTAACTCTGGGAAACGTTCTTGGTGGTTAGACATGAATCACACCAAATTAATGTTTTATGGTTCTTCCACATTACTGTGACTCTATTTTTATATTATTCCATGGTTATATGTTATGATTCCATATGTTAAATGCCTATTTTTATATCATCATTTCATGCCCTCTATCCCATGTGTTAATGATTTGTTCTTATGGTTATTCCTTTACTGGGATTTTAGCACATCCTTTTGATTTGGTTATCTTCAGGTTATCCTATGAAGATTAAATAGATCAATTAAAAATAGTAACTGATTAGGGAGTTTAAATATTTTTTTTATTATGTTTGATTATGTACCTAGTATTCCAAGACATTATACTTCACAATCCGTGTCTTGTACTCTGATGTATAATTATTATTAAAATCATAAAATGTCATATGAAAAAGGATAGTGTCTCTATACTAGTTAATTTGATTAATAGTTTAAAATTTATCATCCCTAATTGTCTTTTATTTTAGTCAATTATGTTAAATGGGAGGGACAGAATCAACAACCAATGTGATGAGAAATGTTTTGACTGAAAAAATAATATTCTAAAACTATATAATAATGAGTTGGGAAATTCATTGAAAACATTACACAATTAACATGTTTTTTGAATAAATAAATGATTTATAGGGAAACCTTATAACCCCATAAAAAGGAACACATTGCAATTGAGAAAATTATGTGAAAAGGAAACCAATTTTAATTGAATCATCCAAGAATTTTATCATGAAAAAATAGATAACCTCGATTAAAAAATCATATAATTCCATCACATATCATAGTAAGTTAGGATCATGTTGGTTGTTTTTTATATGGAGGGATAAGATTATCCTTAGTGGAAAGAGATTAAAAAGGAAAAGCGCAAGGAACAGAACAAATTGATGGAGTGCAACGTTTTCACGAAGAATTTTTTTAAATGTTTTCATCACACTATCCAACATGAAATGGGTTTGGATATCCATTCCCTAAAGGAATGCAATGTTTATTCCATATAGGAATATGAGGCAAACATCATAAGACTTTCATGATATTGCTATGAATATTTCATTTCCCTTAATAGTATATCTAGCTGCTTAATTCATGGTACAATGATAAATCTACAAAATGTATTGGTGATTCAAAAAAATTAATGATAAGTGGAAATTTTCAAATGCGCCCTCCATGTTGAAATGGATATCATCTTAATCTCAATTGTATCATGATTCTAGCGATAAAAAATTGTTATTATAATATATTTCTATAAGTTCACTAGAAAAATATTATGGGGAAAAGAATGTCGGACATCCTACTTTTCTTAAGTTTTAGAGGAAACATATTATAAATATTCTAATGTGGTAATAGAAATACCTTAGGTGAGGGAATGAAGGGATATTATATATATTGATTTTAGACAAGAAAACCCCACCAATGTTATGGAAGAACGGAATGATCTAGTTAACCCTCCATCTATTATTCAATGTTTCAATAACAAGCTACAAGAAAACTATAATACTCGGTTCACTAAGATAAGGGTTGTTGACAACAATTAGTGACAACAACCTATAATGAATAAAGAGAATGGGTGAGCTTATTGCATCACAACTATTGAGGTGGATCTAAAAAATGATGTTTTGTTATGAAAGTATTTTATCATTCAAGGATATATATCTGTTGTTTAATTTGGGAAATATTAATTCATTCATATTACACATGTTTAGTAGAGCTATTCAAAACACACCACAAAACACCTAATTAGATATATCAGTTAAAACATAAAATGGGGAAATTATTTCATCCCTATTATATGACTCCCCTATTGTAAAAATTCACGAGATCAATTTCTCAACAATCCTTGTGATACACCCTTTATTAAAATTAAATGATATTATGGGAAAGGAATATATTTCATAGAATAAAGATAACATTAATTTTCAAGAGAAGTAACTCACCCTCTACATCATCGCCCGATAATTTTATACATGTTCTTGTAGATTCATGAATCATATTTAGTATCGTCATGTAAAGAATGGATATTATATGACTCTAAAAATTTGTATCTTATTTAAATGATTGATAATATGAAAACTATCAAACTTTATGAGATGTCTATTATATGAGAATTTGATAATCTATTTCCTAAATAAAATCTAAGTATTCCTCCTATCCATGTGGTTCAATTCTTGATAAAAATTATACCATGATGTTTTTTAATATCCAGGACCCTATATAATATTTCCAGTTTTGAACATGAAATACTGAAGAATAAACTATAGGAAAATATACATAAAGGGTTTATATTCCCAAGTGTTTCACTAAAGAATGAAATCATCCACTTTATTAAGAATAATGATGGGTGAATTCACATCATCATTTTTACCATGAAATAAAAAAAACCATGATAATTAACATGTATTCTCAATCACATTTTCATGACATGTTCTATCATATATTTTAATCCTAGATCATTTATAAGGTGGATTTTTCATTATGAAATAATATAGAAAATTTGACGAATAAATATTTCCCCAAGACTGCTTTTAAAATATTGTATATGCACTATGAGTTTAAAGTGATTCTATTTGGGCTAAATTTTACTCCACATATATTCTAGAACATAATGAATAGATTTATTATGTATCAAATTTGTAGAATTTTTGAATTGTTTATATATTATATTCTTATCTCCTCTATATTCATGGAGAAGTATGAGGATGATTTGTATGTCATATTGAAAACCATGTGTAAATAAAATATGAGTGAATAAATAGTAAATGTGTGTTTTAGAAGAAGAAAGTAACAATCAAAAGGAATATTATCACTTGAAATGGGAAACCTATAGATCCTCAAAAACCATAGGAAAATTGGGTTTGGCCCAAAAAAATCTCTATGATGGAAACCTATTGTTTCCTTCATTTAGTTGGGTACTATAATATATTTTTGAGATATTTATTAGAAAAAAATCAATCCCAAAAACTATGAAAACTCGGAAGGCGGTGATTTATTTCAATAATTATGATTGTTATGAAATATTTAATGAGATAAATAAGAGGCTAATAAATATACATGTGATCACAATACCCACTAGTAGGGAAGTTTTAATAATCTATTGTGATGAATTAAACATTTGAATGGGTTCTGAACACATGCAAGATGAAAATATGATAGCCTATACCTCCCTCTAATTAATGATCAATGAGAAGAATAACCCAAGACATGAACTAGAATTGGCTACAGTGATCTTTATAGTGATGATTTGGAATCATTTTATCTATGGGTAGAATTGTTATATATATATGAATCTTAAAAGAATCAATTATATATTCACATAAATAGAGATCAATATGTGCCAATGATGGTGTTTAGTGCTGGACAAGGATTACGGTTGTTCAATCCATTATATTCTATAAAGGGACAATAATGTGGAAGACTCAATGAGTAGAAATGATCCTTCAACCATGGCCATGATTATAACGTCAAGGAATCCAATCATCATAAACTTATAGAGTATGGATATGTGAATAATAAAGTCATCTTTATTATACCATTCTCAATTGACTAATCATCCATCTATTCGAAATATGATTTATGATGCTTGTAAGGATGACGGTTTCCTATAGAAAAAGGTAACGAATATTCTGTAGTTTAACAATGATAATGATTGAGTCATATAGTTTGGGACATAGATATTTGTCTCCTAAACACCCAGAGTTGATGTATGAACGTAAATATATTGTGCATATTTCATCCTTCCCTATTAATCTAGGAATAACTAAGATACATATAGATTTGCAGAAAAACAATTATCAGGATAAAATGAATTGGGAGATTTTTTATGTATGTTTCCCAATTCTTGGAATGCCACAAAGTAATCTTTGAATGAAATAAGTCTAGGTTTATGATGTCAATGATATCCATACATGTATGGAAATGGTAAAATATAGTTGTGAATTTTTTCATATGCCTACCCCAGACACCTAAACTAAATTACTGTATATGGGTTGTAGTCGATAGCCTTAACAAGACAACATAATTCATTTCTATCATGAATTATTTTCCTCCTGACCAAATATCCATCATATACATAATGCAATAAGTAAGACTACAAGGATTTCAACACTCTATTTCATTTGATAGAGATATATGTCTTAACTTTTGGTTTTTGAGAATAAATTACTATGAATTGGATATCTAATTGATAATTATCTTTACATACTACCCTAAGGAGAATGGTAAATCTGAAAGAACCATTAATACAATAGAAGATACAGTGTGATTTTGTTCCATAGATTTCTATGGATATTTGGATTAGGACCTTCTTCTAGTGGAGTTATCATAAAAGAAAAATTTTTATTATATCATTCAAATGTAACATTATGTGGATCTATATGGGAAGATATTTTAGACCCCAAAAACCTCAGATAAATTTGTAGAGTCGAACCTGATGGGACATTATTATATCAATGAATTTATAGGGATCATATAACAACCCTTTTCTTTATTTCACACTTAAAAATATTTTATCAAATAAAACCTTACCTTGAAAAAACATATAATATCAAGAGTTATAGTGTATTTGGGGATTAAGAACATTATATAACAACTTAAAACATGAAATACACATATTTATTGAAAACATCTTTTATACAACGACACACATTCCTTCGTACTTAGCATTGCATGGGATTAGCTGAGAACATTCATAAGAAAAGGGTAATATATAAATTTCAGTAAGGGAATAAAAAATAATAACATGAAGAATATAGTATATGTTAGGTAATAGTCATATAAATAGAGCATAATAGAATCATGAACATTAAGGAATGATATTGCATGATTATCATAACATGGAAATGTGACATCAACATTTAACGTGATATTAGCATTAGTCAAGTCTCATTGCACATTGATCATGAGTAAACCCTAATTTCAATTGAATTAGAATTATTAATCCCTCACTACAAATGACGTATCATGATACAAATCATTTCCAAATGCATTGGTGTGCTAACAGGGTGCATCCTTCTTAATAATTTCATTTCATGCATAAGTGTGCCACATGGGTCATATAAAATGGATTCATTAAACATAATCATTTATTCCACAATAAACTATTGTGTAATTCATACATGAAAGTATATAATAAATTATTAAATGTTCATAAAGTTGAATACCCTTGATATAGAAATGGTCATGGTATTCACTACACAATGGCTTTGGCTTGGAAAATCGTGGTACAATTTCGGCAGCATAATAGAATGACATAAAGATTCATAAAAATGATTTCTGAGGAATAAAGGGGTATCTCATCATATTTAAAAAATATTTACACTAAGGGGTCATATATATACATGTTCCAACATATTTAATATAATTTATATTCATAATAAAAATAATTTCTTGAATGTCAATGATGAGAGAGAAAATCATGACGGAATTTCTGTATGGTAAGGGGTGTACATGGGAAGAATTAATGTAATAGAAAGAGGTATATCATCATTAAAACATAAGTATGGGAGTATAGGGGAGATTTGAAATCATACCCCAAAATTGTGAATTGAAAATACAAGGGTATAGCAATATAAAGAAACTTGGACATAAATGAGAGAGGAAGAAATCCCTTTCATGGAAGTGTGATCCCAAAGGCTTGAGAGAGGCTTGAGAGAGGCTTATTGGGAGCATGGGGTGACATTGGAGTATTTTAGAGAGAGGAGGTCTGGTTGGGGACGTGCTACAAGGGTTTTGAGAAAATAGAAGTGGGAGCTGGGTGGGTTTATATAAGAAAAGAGAGGTAATTCTATATTTTTTAGGTTTTGGACACCACACATTAAACTAATCAAAACCACAAACGATCCCATAATTTTTACCCATGTTTTTTGAAAAAGGGGAGTGGAAAAAATTATTTTATATGGAAAATGGCCTAACTTCTTAATATATTAGGCTTCCATATGTGGAGGTGAGTCACACTCTCATGGAAATCATTTTAAAAGTTAAAATGTTTTATAAGTCTTGGAGGGTCCAGTAAGGAACAATAAAAATAATCAAAGAAATATAAAATCACAGTAGTTTAAATGTATAACGTATATTTTATGAACTTATGGTTTATAGTATTTTATTACATCACTATTGGGTCATCATGATATCATAAAACAAGTTATTTATTTTAACGGTATTTATTTTTTCCCAAAAACTCGACAGTGTGAGAAAACTATGAAAAATTCACTTTTGGATAATTTTTACATCGTGATTCCAATAATAATATTCATTTTATATAAATAATTTTTTAATTATGTGAATATTTACGTTTAAAATAGAAACTAATATTTATAAAAAATTCATTGGTTTTAAGAAAAATTTCTTTCAAACCGTAATAAAAATTAGAATTTTATTCATAAAAATTACATGATAATTTATATTTAATAAAAATTAATTTATTAATAATATTTTATTAAAATAATTTTTAATTATAAAAAACCATTAAATCTTGAAAATATATTTCTTAATTAAATATTAACAAAAAATTCTATTTTTCTTTTAAAAACCATTAACAAAGTCACAATAATAAAATTAATGTATATTATTTAATATAAAATAATAATTGACATAAACATAGTGGAAATATCTTGTTCCACAACCTCTCAAAACACCTGTATAAGACCTAAGGGTAAGGTGGTGCGATGGTGAGAGACTGTTGGGGAGGCTCAGATAACATCGCTCGGATGGTAGTCCTTATTAACATCCACTTCTCCCATAGGCGGTTCCTCTCTTGCTTAACGTGTTTAAGTTTGGCTTGGGCTTGGTCAATAGTGAAGCCCAGTGACACCACCTCATTTCCAAGCTCCAAAAATTGGGATTTGAATAGAGCAATTCTACTAGATGAGGACATCACATCCTTTATCTGATTAAATTGGATTTGTTAAAGTCCTATATTAATACTAACCACATGAGCAATGTTCAATGACTATATTAGCAATGGTACAAATTATTAGCAGTATTTTAAAATCCAAAATCATAAAACCAAAGAACTGCATATGTTATATAACCATTTTACATAATAATACATTTAATTAGATGAATAGAAATATTCATTGAATAATGCTTGGGTCATTACAATCTTCCCCCCTTAAGAAATTTCACCCTCAAAATTTACTTTTCCCACACTAAAACCAATGTGGGTTACTATGCTTCATCACTTTGTCTGATTCCCATTTTTCCCCTTCAAACTTGTGGTTTTACCACAACACCTTCATGAGGGGATTTGTCTTATTTCATAGAATGTTTTCTCTATGATCTGAGATCTTCACCACCTTATCTTCTTATGAGAAGTAATTATTCAATTAGACCACCTTTGGATTGAGTACATGTGATGTTCCAAGTATGTACTTCCTTAAGAGTGGTACATTGAATACATCATGTACTTGAGATAGGTTCGGTGGGAGTTCTAGTTGATAGGACACTACTCCAATGTGATCAAGCATCTCAAAAAGGATGATATACCTTGGAAAAAGATTTCCCTTCTTCCCCAATCTCATAAATCTCTTCCATGATGATATGTGGAGGAATTCCATGCCTCCAACATCAAACTCTAGCTCTCATCACCAATTATCAGCATAGCACTTTTTTCAACTCTAAGAAACTTTAATATGTTGTTGGATGGTCTTAACCTTATCCACCATTTCTACAATCGTGTCTAATTATAGGATTTTTCACTCCCCAACTTCATCCCAACATGCCAGTGTTCTAATCTTCTTCCCATAAATGGCATTATAATGAGCCATTTGGATGCTTGATTGGAAACTTTTATTGTAATATAACTCAACCAGATGATGTTGTTGATCCCATCATCCTTTGAAGTCCATTTAGTATTCTCTCAATGTGTCCTAAAGTGTTTGGATAGTCTGCTCAGATTGTCCATCAGTTTTAGGACAATAAGCTGTATTGATGTTCAGCTTAGTTCTCATAGCATGATGAATACTCTTCCAAATCATAATGGTGAAACATGGATATTGATCAGATATTATAGATAGTGGTACTTTATGTGGCCTTACCACTTATCTGTGCTAGTTGATCCAATGAGAAATCTTCTCAAATTGTAATGAAATGTACAATCTTTATTAGATGATACACAAAAACATAGATAGAATTCTTCCCATTGGATGTCTTCGAAAGTTTGGTGAAAAAGTCCATGGTAATGTTCTCCCATTTCCATGATGGTATGGGCAATGGTTACATCATCACCTTAGTCTTCTGCCTCTCATCATTCACTTTTTGAAATACCAAGTACTTTGATGTATACTCAACAATCTCCTTCTTCATGTTATCCTATCAATAATTCTCTCAGAGTATTCGATAATTATTTTTTGTTTCCTAGGTGAATAAAGAAATTAAAAATATGTGCATCATCCAAAAATTATTTCCTCATTTCTGGATTTGATGAAATACATCGTCTTGTCCCAAATCTCACAATTCCTTCTTCATTAACATTTTACTATGGGGATTTCTATTTTAAGATAGTTTCCACATTCTTTTTAATTCCCACATCATCCTTTTGAGCATCCTTTATCATTTCCAAAAGATATGGTTGGGAAATAATTTTTTAAAGGATTTTTTATGTTCCCTTCTTTATGATTCACATGTCCATCTTAATCAAATCAATGAAGATTGAATCCTTTTCAATTATCATCAATGATCGAATTTTCAGGTCGTTTCTACATAGAACATCCTCAACATTTTTCTCTTTCCTAGTTTTTTAATTTATTGAGCAATCATAGTCATTGATTAGATCTAAACTTAATCTTTGGTTCATATTCGATTCTTTCTGTGTAAATATATAATTAAGGATTTTTTGATCCGTGTATATTTTACACTTCTCCCCAAAGACGTAATGTCTCCAAATTTTTAAATTGAATATTAAAGAAGCCTACTTCAGATCATGTGTTGGATAGTGTTTCTCATGAACATTTAATTTCCTTGAAGCATAGGAAATTACATTGTCATTTTACATCAACACACATCTCAGGCCCTTCTTCAAATCATCACTAAATACCAATAAAAGTTATCCAATTGTATGTAATGTGAGCATTGGTGAATTGATAAGCCTAATTTTCAATTCCTTGAAGATATATTCTCATTCATCACTCTACAAAAACTTGACTCCTTCCTAGTTATCTTGGTAAGAGGGTTTGAGGATCATTAGAAATTTCTTAGAAATCGGCGATAATATCCAAATAATTTCAAGAAGCTACAGATATTTTCCCCCAATGTTGGCCTCAACCATCCCTAAATTTCATCTGTCTTAGTGGGATCCACATATATCCCTTTTCTTGTAATGATATGACCCTAGAATGGGACTTCCTTCAATTATAACTCACACAGGGTGTACTTTTCATAGATCTTCTCCTTTCACAAGGCCTTTATTATAGTTCATAGATGCTCATCATGCTCCTCATTGGTTTTGGAGTATATTATAATATAATTTATAAATATTACTAGAAATTTGACTAGGTAATATCTAAGGACTATATTCATCAATTACGTGAAGATTTCTAGATCATTAGTGAGGCTTAAAAGAATTACAATGAATTCATAGTACCCATACCTTGTACAAAAATCAGTCTTGGAGATATTCTCCTTATTCACCCTTACATGGTAATATCCCGATCAAAAATCCACCTTGGAGATGTATTTTTCTCCACATAGTTGTTAGAATAAGTCATCAATTCCTGGAAGAGGATACTTGTTATTTATCGTGATTTTTTTGATATCATGATAATTGATGCAAAGGCACATTGACCCATCCTTCTTCTTAATAAAGAGGACTAGTGGACCCCATAGTGAACCACTTGGTCATATAAACCCTTTATCCAGATTCTCCGGTAGTTGTTTCTTCATCCCCTCAAGCTCCACAATATCCATTCAATATGGAGTCTTGGATATTGGTAACACTCCATGTATATGATCAACTGAAAATTAAACATCTCTTCTAGGAGCAAGACCTAACAATTCCTTGAGAAAAACATCAGTGAATTCCCTTACAATAGGCTTGTATTCAAGGATGGATTCATCCTTAGCCTCTACAATATGATAAATATATGTATGCTCTTAGAGAATTAATATACATCCTTGAGATGATGGTGATACTAAATATTCAGCCTCCTCCTTGCACTTGTATAGGATCGGGGGTCGATTCGCCATATGAAGAGTGATTTTACTCTCACTACAATTTATGTTTCTCCATATAGGGAATGCCAATATGTGCCACTAATTGCATCAAATTCCCCCAAAGGGAGTATGAATAAGTTCTCTGGGAAGTTCAATCCCCGAATAAAGACTAGGGAGGAGTTATATTCATGTGATGCAATTATTTCCCCATTTTCCCTTATCACCGACATCGTTACTTCTATGATTTGTGGTGGTGTTGGGATTGTTCTTCTAAAATTTTTATATATAAGAGATTGTGTAGAACCAGTATTAAAAAAAACATTCTCTATTCTTGAATGAATAACTAGCTTACCTATCACCACTTCATTTTCAGGGATCACTTCAGTTCTACTAATGGAAAAAGATAACCCTTGCAACCTTGTAGGATGTTGGTTGCCTCTAAAAACCATTTTTATATGGAAATGGTTTGCAAAGTGCCATGGTTCTTCGTTTTTGAAGAAATGAACAACCCGTTAAGGGTCAAACTTAGCACTCCTCTCCTATGGCGCAACCGTGGGACTTTCTTATTGGTAGTTAATGGCTAGGTGCCCTTCTCTTCCACACCTAAATCATTTTCTCTCCCCCTTTAGGAAATTTTCATGGTGCTTCTTTCCACATTTTTTTAAAGTGGGGTGCTTTATTTTTTAGAACTATTGGATTAATCCATCCACCATAATTAAATTCCACTTTACACTTATTATTATAATGATACCCCTGAGATTTTATGATCTCTATTTTGACCTTGAGGGTACATCAGACAATTTATTCATAGCTCTCGAATTCACGAATCACTAGGGATTCCCATAGGTTGGGTTTTATACCACTAATGAAATGGTCATAATTGTATTCGGGGGTAACAAAAAATTTTGTGGTTTATCATACAAGCCATTTAATGTTTCTCTCCTACATTCTGGTAGATTTTTGTCTTTTTTCTTGAAGGCAAGGAAGTCCCATTCCATCTTAAGTTGGAGGGTGTGAGGAAATGTTTTATTGATTTTTTTTTTGAAATCCTTCCATTCAAATGTCTTGATCACCACCTCAGTTTTCATATTTTTTATCTTTCTCCCCCATTGATTTGCTTCACCCTCTATACGATAATTAGCTATAAGTACATTTTCTTGTTCAGAAAATTGATGTTTGGGGAAGATCATTTCAATGGAGTTGAAACATTGTTCGATGATTGAGGGATCAGATGATCTATTAAAGGTAGGAAGACTTTGTATCATTAATCTGTTGATTACGAAATCATCTTTCTTTGGGGGGGGGGGGTTGAATGTTCCTGTTGACAAAAGTTTCAATTCAAAACACATGTTAACTGAGATAGTATCATGGCAAAGTTTGTGATTCCTACTCCCATCGATTTGGGCATCTCATTAGAATAGTCATCACATTGGTCTTAACATCGGTTGTTAGCCCGATTCTTCTTATTATTAGCCATTGGATGGAATAAAAGTAAAGTTAGGGGTAACACATAAAGGGTAATCCAAAGGAAAAACCTAATGACTTATAAATTACTCTTATTTCCATTACATATGAATTTATAAGCTTTAATCAATGTTATCCATGATCTAATTCCTAATGTATATTCTTAGGGGAATTTTTTTAATTCCCTTAGTAATGGTTCATACTAAGATTATGAATTAACCAAAGAATATCCCCTAGGAGTGTTGAAACCAAGAGTTCAACAAGGCTAGTTGTCATGCACCGGTTCCCGTTCGAGTCTACCTCAAAGCGGTGTTTTTGGTTTTTACCCCTAGATACACCTATGCCAGAGCTGCCTCTACCAACTCGTATCTAGACATGGTTGTATTTTCTTGATAACCCACATAATCAATACTCATTAAAATTTAGTGATGTTTTTATTATACTTAGTCTTATCCCTATGTCTTTCACTAGGGTTTTCTAATCTTAATCCCAAAAATAACTAAACATATCCTTTGATACCAACAATAACAACCCACCTCTTTATTTCACCCCTAAAAATATCTTATTACATAAAAAATTAACTTTATACAACATAGATGATCAAGTGGTATAGTGTGTTTGTGGCACAGAAACATTACATAACAACTTAAAACATTAAATACAAATCATTATTGAAAACTTCTTTTACATGACCACACATATTTGTTTGTTCTTAGAATTGCATTGGATAACCTGAGGACATGCATAAGAAAAGGGTGAGCTATAAAGCTCAGTAAGGGAGTAAAAAATAAATAATATGAATAATATAGTATATGTTCTACAATAGGCATATCAATGGAACAAAATTGAAGCATGAACATAAAGGCATTATATAGAATCAGTATCATAACCTGGTAATATGGCATCAATATTTAACAGGATATTATCATGAGATAAGGCTAATTGCACATAGAGCATGAGTAAACCATCATTTAACATGAATTATAATGACTAATACCTCATTTCACAAGACGTATCATGATACTAATCTTTAGCCAATGTATTGATGTGCTATTAGGGTTCACCCTTCTTAATCATTTAATTTCATGCATAAGTGTGCCACATGGATCATATAACATGGATTCATTAAACATCATAATTTATTCCATGACAGAGGAATGTGGAATTAATACATGAAGCTATATAATAAAGATATATATGTTCATAATTTTGAATACCCTTAATATAGAAACAAACATGGTATTCACTACACAATGACTTTGGTGTGGAAAATCACGGTGCAATTTCGGCCACATAACGACGAGTCATAAAGATTCATAAAAATGGTTGATGATGGAGAAATGGTTATATCATCATTTTTACATTAACTTTACAGTAAGGGGTTCATATAGATACATGTACCAACATATGTATTGGAATTTAGACACATAATACAAAATAATTTCTTGAATGTTAATGAGTAGAGAGAAATTTCTTATGGAATTTCAGCATGGTAATGGGTGTACATGGGTAGAATAGATGAGAGAGAAAAAGGTATATCATAATTAAAACCTAAGTATGGAAGTATAGGGTTGGTGATAAATAATACCACGACATTTTTAATTTAAAAGACAATGGTTTATAAACATAACGAAACCCGGACTTAAATGAGAGTGGAAGAAATCCGTTATTTGGAAGTGTGATCTCAAATGCTTGAGAGAGGCTTGACAGAGGCCTCATGGGAGATTGGGGAGACTTGGGAGGATTTTAGAGAGAGGAGGTCAGCGTTGGGATGTGATCAAAGGGTTTTGAGTGATGATATGTGGGATCTTGTGTGGGTTTATATAGGAAAAGAGGGGGAATTCTTTATTATTTAGGTTTTGGACACTACACATTAATCTAGTCTAAAACACAAACCATACCATGGTTTTAACCCATGGTCTTTGAAAAATGGGAGTGGAAAAAATTATTTTTTAAGTCCAATGGCCTAAATTCTTAAAATATTAGTTTTTATTATGTGTAGGTGAGACACACTCTCAATGAAATAATTTTGAATGTTAAAATGTTTTGTACATCTTGGAGGGTCCACTAAGGCACCATAAAATTAATCAAACAAAGTTAAAATCATATTATTTTAAAGGTAAAACATATATTGTCCAAACATAGTATTTATAGTATTTTATTACATCACTATTGGGTCATCATGATGTCATAAAACTCATTATATATTTTACCAGTATTTAATTTTTACCCAAAAATTTGAATGTCTTAGAAAATTATGGAAAACTCACCGATGGATAATTTTGACATACTAATTCCAAAAATTATAATCATTTAATATAAATAATTTTCTAAATATGTAAATTTTTACTTTTAAAATAAAAACTGAAATTTATAGAAAATTCATGGGTTTTGACAAAAACAGCTTTCTATCCATAATAAAAAATACAATTTTATTCATAAAAATTATATGATATTTTTTATTTAATGAAAATTAATTTATTAATAATACTTTATTACAATGTTATTTAATTATAAATTCCATTAATTCATCAAAATATATTTCTTAATAACATATTAACTAAAAAACTATGTTTTCTTTAAAAACCATTTATATCGTTAAAAAAATAAAATGAATGTATATTTTTTATTATATAAAAAAATAATGAATATAATCAAAGTTCTATGGTCTTGTTACATAACCCCTTAAAACTCATAATACCTAAGGGTAGGGTTGTGCGATGGTAACAGACTATTAGGGAGGCTCCGATAACATCGCTCAGGTGGTAATCTCTATTTACGTCCACTTCTCCCGTAGGATGTTCCATTCAAACATAAAGTCTTAAAGCTCGACTTGGGCTTGGTTAACAGAGAAGCCCTATGACACCACCTCCTTTCAGAGTTCTGTAAAAAGAGATTTGTATGGAGAAATTCTACTAGATGAGGATATCACTTCCTTTTTCTAAGTAAATTGAATTTGTTAAAGACCTATATTTATACTAATCATGTGATCCATTTTCAAGAGCTATATTAGAAATGGTATAAATTATTAACAATATTTGAAAATAAAAAATCATAAAACCAAATAATTTCATATTTTATATAACCAATTTATATAATAAAAAATTTAATTAGATCAAGAGGAATTTTTGTTGATAAAAGTTTGGGTCGTTAGGGATTTTTCAAACCATTCAACATCATATAAAATCTGCACAATGTCGACTTAAATTCTATTTAGATAATTGTTTAAGAGACCAATAGTTTGAGTATATAGATAATTTTTCTTTCATATATAATAATGGATGAATTTCATGGGTTTTGGGATGAAGGGAAAAATTATTCTAGGACACATAAACCTCTTTGATAACCTTGATCGCATTATATCATGGATGATTTTATATCCCTCCCACAAAACCCATCTACAGTGTATTATGTTCCATGTATCCCTCTTTATAAAGTACATTATAAAACCATCACATGTACTGGATCATTGGCTGGTATCATTGGAAAATCATATTTCATATGAGGAGTTGTCAATGAAGATCATAGATCATAGAGAACATGTTCTATGAAATAAGGAAAATAACATGTTTAAAGAAATGTTGAGGAAACACATGAATGAGGAAGAAACATGGGAATTATAATAGAATATAAAATAGAAATACCCCAATATATTTTAGTTTTTAATTTAAATTTAGAGAAAAAACTTATGATGGGGGGAATAATGTGATGACCAAAATTTTTATAAATTGCATGAATAAATACCTTATTTTTTAATGATGTTATAGAGAACACATGCAATAATCTAGTTATTTTGAACCATCATTTTTACATACCATCATATTAAAAACAAAATTAAGAATCATATCATTAAATAATATTTCAATTTTATAGTGATCTTTATGATTAGTATTTGTTAGTGATTATGATAAAGTCTTATTTTTTCAGATAGACAGAGTGATGGAATCAACTAGTAAGATTTCAACACAAGAATCCCTTTCATCGGAGCATCTCAGGGAGATACAATCATTGTGATTTTCCAATTCTCTAGACCGATTTAAGATTCAATAACTAAATAATATGTTTCACCATTTATGGGAGAAGATAAATCTTATCTATATCATATCCCAAACCATAATCACCAAATCGTGCAAAGAATGTATCACCATCCCACTCCTAACCCATATGGGATATGCTGATGTAATAATTGGACATGTATATAGACCCCAACTATATTAATTTATATATTTTAATTTTATGTGAAATAAATGTAATATTTAATAGTTATTATTATTATAGTATAATTATTATATTTTGAGTTTGATAAAAAAATTATTTTGATATGATTTGAAAAAACTTGGTTATTGGGAAATATATAGTTTTAATGAGTGAACTCTTTTTATTAAATTCAATAATTTTTTAAATTATTAATATTTAAGAAAATAACTGTTCAGCTATATTTATAAATTATAATATGATTTTTGAAATTCAAATGTTATTTTAACAGTGGTCATAAACTGTTATCATCCTACAACCTCTCTATTTTAGTAAATAATGACTTTTTAGATAAATTTATAAATTATCATTTGTAATGTATCATATTTATAATAGATATAATTGATTAAAACAATTTATCTCATAATTATCCAACTATGATTTTTTCATTTTTTTTTGAAATAATCAATTTTCTGGGTAAAAATCAAATACATTACAAACATACTACATGTGTTATAAAATCATAAAAGCCCAAAGTTGATGTAATAAATACTATGTGGAGTATATATCACCAAAAATATTTTTTATCTTTATAATATTATTTTGTTGATGTTATTTTATTAATTTTATAAACCATTTTAAATTGAAAAACACTAATAGGTATTTTATAATGTTTTATAATAAATTATTTATTAACATTACTCACTTCCACCTCACCAATCATATTGTTTAATGATTTCATTTCTTAGAATAATATAATAATGAAATAATTTACTCTTTGATATAAAAAATAGGATAAAAAAATTTGATGGATTCTGTTTATATAAATTTATCATATAGATTCCAAAACCAATATTTAGAAATTAATAAGAAACATTACCTTCTTTTTAAATAAAAACCCACATAACGTCAAAGTCCTCTTAAATTAAAACCCATGGAGAATTATTTTAATATATTATTCCCAATATAGAAATCTCACAAGGATTACCCAATCTCTTAAGAATCTAGTTTCAGGCTTTTAAATGCTCCCTCTTAGGGCAAGGTATCCCCTCATTCTCTTGTTTATTGATGAATAATCTTTACATTATACCTTTTAATTTTAAATTGTTCAACATGGGATATGTTTAAAATCAAAACAATTTAAATATGATTTAAATGTGATGAGAGACAATATTCACTATCATTAATAACTTCATTGAATATTTATACATCCCTTTTTCTCTGCATAAATTATACTGTGTTTTCCCATTCCAAATATTTCAATAGTGAATGCCCATTTCCATTTCCCCTCAATGTAATTCAGCTAGATATTCCTACATTTAAAAGATTTTTGAAATCCATGTATGTTACCCACAATCTGTAATCATGAGGTTAATATTAATGAATGTAATCCTTATGTTGTATAATCTATGAAATAAACTTATGCATGTACATGATATGAATTTCACTACATGGCCTAGAATTATATAACCCTTTAACCTATTTGATATTTTCATTTTCTCGTTTGATGGTATGTATGGGATTAGTGACTGAATATAATTCAAAATGGCCACCATGTGATGTTTTCTTGTTAGTTATCCTTGACTTATGTTCATGTCCTATTTTTTGTTGTTTCCATATTCAAATGTTTCCTTAATGTAATCATCTTATATAATAGTTAAATGTTAAAGTTCATAATTTTCTCCCATTTTATATCGTGTTTATTTACCTATTTAGTAACATGTATTACATTAATTATGTTATGATTTTATTATTCCATTTTTGGGATTTATAGATCACTAATTTATTATGTACTTCCCTTTTGTTATCCAGTTCAGTTTTACAATGGAAATGGATTTTATAAGATCATGTTAAAGGAGTTTTATAGAGTTATGTTGTATCCCAATTAATATTATTGTGTTATTTAAAAAATTTAAAAATGATACTAGGATACATGATCATTTTATATTTAATTTTGTGCACATTAATATAATAAAATCATCAAATAATATGTGTTAAAGATATCTGTTTTCATAAAAGATGATTATATAGAACAACCATCCATATTATTATAGATAGAAATTTTTATCATGTAATAAGGTTGCCAATATTAAATTTTTATATTAAAAATGTTTGAAATGAATTACTTAAAAAATTTAACAGAGACTTATAGTTCATGAGACTCAAGAAATTATAGAAGATAACAATATATATGATAAGGTATATAACCCATAATCGTTTAATATTACTGTGTTTTTTGATGAAATTAATTTTTTTGGATGCAAGGAAAAATCCTATATGGACATTGTTTCCCTAATAAGTAAACACTTTTATATTTTAATGATAGGTAAAATAATATTATTTTTATTCTTGACATCCATGAACTATGTAGGTTAAATTATTCTATGAAATAATTGTATCATAAGTTGTTAACAATGAATGGAATTGATGATTTTTATTATGTATCTAAACCAATGAATCTCAAGACTATATTATCCTTGGTTATAGAATGAGTTTTGATTAAATATAGTTTTGGTGCTAAGTCGGCTAAAATTCTATATAGTAAATATACTTAATATCATATCAATAGACACTATTTGTTTATTATTCCAATGAAATACTATATAGTATATATCACAAGATAGTTGAAAAAATCATGCACAATGTCCAATTAATACTTGATAATTGAATTTTTTTATCTAAAAACCAATAATTATCATATTTGTGGTTAGATATATATGGATTTGGTTGGTGAAATTTTATATTTAATGTCCACATCTGATGGGTTATTTTTTAATGGAGTACGTTAAACACTAAGAACAATAGTATCTATGTATGTGGAACTATCAAAATCCACAATATAAATGATATTGGATTAATTATAGCTTAAAGACATGATGTTGAATGTTTCATACACATTTATTATTGTGATTGATAATCATTGTGAAATTAGAATGTCAACAAATTTGGTATAATATTTTACTTTAATGAATATATATTCTAAGAAAAACCTGATCAAATAGAATATGGATAATTTGGATCATTTATGATAACCTGGTTCAATAAAGTAAAATTTTATTTATATCATTTCAAATTCTGTAACTATATATTCCTTCAAGAAAATCAAGATTTTTATGTGAATTATCTCCAAAAATATATGAATTTTTTATTTAACTTACCACATTAATTATTAATAATTTTTTGTAAGATTTTGAAGGTTTCAAAATTTGTTCTTCAAAAAAAGCATGATAGACAATATTTTTTTATGATATAGGTGGAATGTGAGAAATTTTATTCTTATAGAGGGTTAAATAAGGCATTAATAATTGAATTATATAGAAAATTTTGTATTTTGATTTTCATAATGATAAAAAAGGGGGTTTAATGATCCCTCATAATGAGAATTAAGAAAGAGGGACATGAGAGTTGATCTCAAATGTGACATGGTAGATATTGAATTGATCTCTAGACTAAGGGTTTGATGATTATTTGAAACACATTTATTTTATTTTTTGTGGTTTTTAGAGAACATATATCTTGTGAGTATATTATGACATGTTTCTTTAGAAAATTCATTCATATAGATTGGTGGTTTTCATATTTTTTTATTTAAATCTTTTTCATGAATGAGTTGGATTCCAATTGGATATGAGCGTTAATGTATAAAAAAAATTTCATGGTTCATGAGATAAATTATGTGAATTTTATATGATATTAAGGACACCAAATCCAAATATACATACATATAACATCCTTTTAGATGATTATTCATTAAATTTATCAATAAGAAAAATCCCATAAATTTAGAGGCTTAGTGACTATTGGGATTGGGTATAAAACCAATATACTGTTTTTTGAAATAATCGGTATCTCACAAAACTTATTCCCACATGATGCTTTCGTATACATATCCTACATTGTAAATTCCATAATAACCAATAGAAATGGGAACATATGAATGGGTGAGTTCTGATGATAAAAATGGTAAATATTTGAAATTTCAAATTTTGATCATAAGGGAGAATTAGAAAATATAAGGATAAAATAACATGGACATAAATTTCAAATAATTAACCAACTAGTCACAGAATATAAATCTTGATCCATGTCATGATATTTTTTCATAATAAAATACAAGACTCATAAGAGTGTGGAATCATCAATAATCATTAATACCCAATGAATGTTTTTATTTAGAATAATAAAATAAATTTATTAGCATATATATATATAATAATAATAATAATTTTCATCCATTAATATATCTAGAAAGACCATTATACACTACAATAAAATCTCTATGTAGTGGCAGTTTGAACCACTAACACATGGTTCGGCGACAATTTTCAAAACCACCGCTAAATTCTAAATTTTTTTACCAAAACAACTAATGTTAATATAGAGAAAACCAATGCTAATCAAAAGTTTTTAATATTTATAGGTGGTTATAGTCACCACAAAAAAACATAATATAGCGGTGGTTTAAACTACTAAAAAAATATATTTCGTGGTGGTTTAAACCGCCACTCTTTGAGGAATTACAAAAAAACGAGTTTCATATTCTATATCCCCATAACCTACATACCCAAAAATAACTTTGGAAACCCATCAGATACCTTACATGTTTTAAAATTCCAATGAATATATCTTTATCCCTATTTTCATTGTAAAAATTTCTAGATCATACATTCCATTATTTTCTAGTGAGAGATCATTCTTTATGTTCATTTTTAAGTCTTTTTGAGCATTGGGATGGTCCATTGATTTTCCATGATCATTAAGCAATATGATGTTCAAATATTCACTAAAATGAATATTAATATGAATAAAATAAATATTATTCTACAAAAAATTAAATTCACAATACATAAGTTATAATAATATACTCTGTTCTTCAATTATTTCATTCTGATTTCACATGACGATGCACTTCGAACTCATTTCCCGTTATCATTCCAATGACGCACCTTCCCAAATTATATTTCAACATTTCTTAGTTGTGATAATATTTCAAAACATGTTAAAAACATTGGAGTTGGTATACAATCAATAAAACCATTGAATTTTCATTAATTATACCAAAATATATGAGATGCATCGAGAAATGTTTGATGATACAAGAGGCATCATTTTTTACAATGAGGTAGACATACTAGATGAAAATATAATATACACACTGGAAAAGGAAAACCCTTTTATGTTTTCCAATTTTCTAAAATCCCAAGTCTAGGGAAGTGAATAATGGTCCACATTAGAGAAGGTTACATTTTTAATATTGTTATAGAAGATGCATCAGATGTCTCGACATCGTTGCTCCATAACTCCGGTAATTCTTCAATTAGAGGGTGTAAGTATACATAACTATCACTTCTAGGAATTTATTTCTATGAATAATCATTGAAATGAGAAAATATGTTTATCTACTAAAAATCAGTGGAGTATAATTGAAAGGGATCGTAACAACCAGCTAAATTCTATAACTTGTTCTTAAAGATTCAAATGGGTTGAATCAATCAACAACCATTCCCAATCGAACATTCTTATGATCAAATGTGAAATCTTTATGTAATGAATCAAATTTCTTCTATGATTGTGAATCTCTATGATATTTCATTAACCCATCATTTTTATTATCAATATAATTCCAGTTCATGTGCATAGTAATTTTTGATGAAATGAATAATATTTTCAATCAAGGCCTTAAAAGAAAGTAACGCAAAACAAAATTACAGGTGAATTCCTTATCTTCTTCTCCATAGTCGTATGATGATTTAGACATCCAACATCAATCATTGACTGATGTCAAGAAGAATATTTTTTTTTTTCAATCATGTCTGCATGATTCCTTAACCAATAAAATCATAACATCATTGGGACACACATGTAATTTTTTATAATTGAAACCAAGGTTGCGGACACCATTTTACATATCATAAAATGACTCAAGAATATTTTATTCCTGAAATGAATCACACAAAAATTACAATATCATATACATATAATTATTTGTAATTCCACATAGGAATTTGATATGGTACAACTTCATTAGAAAATACATTTTTGAATATTTCAAAAATCCACTATACAAATATTGATTTTGGTCATCAACTAAGCCTTGAAACACATTTTCCTACTCAATGAAGGTTTCACTTACATTAGTATCCAAAAAATCAAGAGTAGGATCCAATGATATGTTACAATTATTATCTAGTTGTCATAGAGTATCAAAAATATCAACAGTTGTGTTTCGATTTATAGAACCCAAAATAATTCTTCTAATATGTTTTGATGTTGAAGTTTTTGTCTTGTAATGTCGAATGCATCATTAATACGAGTTTTCATCTCATTCTCTATTTTCTATGAAGTTGGGAGCTCATTATTTAGATTCAAATCATTTATCATTGTTTTAGTGACGTTCAATTCTCTATGCAAAATCCAACATAAATATTGAGTAGGTAATTTCGTCAATACCAAGTGTTCATAAACATCATCTTTCTTCAACTATCTTTTAAATTTACATTAAGATATAGGAATATTATTCTCTAATCAGCATATCGATTAGAAATTTAAAAATCTAAAAATAGCACCAAACCCTTTTAATATTGAGGTGTCATCCTTGTTAATGCGATACAGATTTTATCCACATATATCACAATGTGTCTACTCATTATTAAAAAAATTCATCATTTAACTATTACTAGATTGGAAAACATATAAATGGAAGTGAAAACCAAAAACCCTAGTAGTTATAAGAATAGTCATATAAGCAGGGTCATATAATTACTAGAGGGTATATCACATAATGCTTCACTAGAAAAACTAGTGATGGAGGAATTCATGAATAACTTAGATAAATTTTCTAGTTTAGCAAAAAACATTGTGTTAGTCGTCATTTAATTTACAATAGATGTAATTATATGTTCGTCAACTACATTTTCATTAACAAATGTTGAATTTATCACAATATGATACCTTAACAAATTGTAAATTATTCTTTGATTATATTCCATTCTTTAAAAATCACCTATATTAATATAACTAGTCTAAGATAATTATTATAAGTTCAATGATTAAATTGAAATATGTTTATAAATGATTTCTAGAAATTAATGCGTAAACTGAAAAGTTTTCTTAATCTCATTAATTAAAATCACCAAGAGGAAAATAAATATCAATACTATTTGACATAAAATCATGTTAACGAAAAATTATCAATAATTTATCAATGTGAATATGTAGATTCACCTAAACATACACAAGAATTGGTATATAATGTCTAAAGTATATTTAATGATAGTATATTTTTAAGATGATTGATTATTCTTATTCCAAAACTATATATAGTTCTATATGATTCTATATATATTGAAATAAATAGGTAGATATTTTTATTTAATGTTAATATATTCTTCACTTTTTAATAATCTATGATTTGGTCAGGGTATTTGTTTTCTTGATACCAATAGTTATTGATGAATAATTGATAGGAAAAAATTCAGATATATGTTTAGTTACATCTATTTGTATTAAAGACCCCAATAATTTAAATAAATATATAATTTACTAAATTTCAAGAATTAAGTTATTTTATAGACAAATAGATATATTTTGATTTTTTATTTTAATAAGATTGGCATGTGATAAAATGATCTAGAATACTATCTTAACTGAAATTTCTACCAATTTTCACTAGTTAAAAGAAATTTCCCAAACTCCAGGGGTTAAAGACAAGAACCTGGGCATCGAGAGTCATTAATCAAGATTAATGACACCCAAAAAAAGATAATAAAAAAAGTATACAATAGAAACATATAAAAATTTGAATAACCAATTCATTTTAATACAACCATAAATAAATACAGACAATCCATCGACATAAAAGGGAAACATTCCCATGATGACCAATCCCCTGGTGGTCCTCGAATACTCACCATTTTTCAATACACCAACCCTCATCCAACTAAGAAAACCCCCATAAAACATGGATGAGGAGTATTTGAGCACCGATTATAAAATTGTGAGTGATACAGACCAGAAGTGGTATATACATGATGTGAGAAAATAGATCCTAACTCGATCCCATCAAGCCGTCTATGAAATTTATATTTTATGAAATTCATATATACTAATTGAAAAAAAATATGAATATATTAAATAATATTTTCTTATATAATAAAATTTTGTAAATGATAAAGAATTTTTATAAGGATAATTGAAATCAATAAAGTCTTGTTTTCAAGAAAATGTTGTGTAAATGCGTTACACTTTTTCATTTAAAACCCACTTAAAAATCAAAGAGTAAAAATACTTGTTGAAATAATTTTTTAATAAATATATTATTTTAAGAAATAATTGAAAAACATATCATAATCTAGTGTCAAGAATTCATATTTAATCTCTGAGTACGTACCATGTATCTCTGAGGAATACATCATATCATGGAAAATACATTGGAAAACAAATGTACCTCATAACAATCAAACATATATAATAATGGAGTTCAAATGTGGAAATTATTTTTTTGAGTAACTATCATGTGATCACATAATCATAAAAATTACCAACACCAACTCTTGAGGTCATATATAATTGGATAGTCCTGGGTTTATTAGTCATACCATAGAATATAGTAAAAATATAGCGATGACTTTCTATATTCCAATTGTGTATCTACTATGTACATAAGCTTACAGACTAAGAGCACACCAGCTTCCTCATTGTATGTCCATAGAATAAATTCATATTTTTGGGTAGATTATAGTTGGGGTTTGAGTTTTTAAAATCCTAGAATAAATCTACACTTTATCATCCTTCTACCACATATTCCTCTTGACCAATTAATGGGGTGAGTGATATTTCAAGAAATAGGGATCCAAATAACAATCTTTAATGGAATAAACATGAAAACCCATCATTACATTAGATACAAAGATCCCATATCTACCCACCCATAAGATCATTCAATGAAAAGACATATTTCAATAACCATTTTATTTTTCACCAAGAAAAATCCATTAAATAAAATAATAATTAAAGGATTCATCAGGAATTTATCAAATAATATATTTTACATTACAAATTTTCAAATGTTCCATTATGGAAAACCATGTTGGTAAATAATACAATTATCAACCATATAAAATATTTCATTCAACCATTAATTTTATAAATCCCCATCCTAATTGTTTCCATTAAAACTAATTTCAATGTGTTGAAAGGGCCTTTGATGAAAGAATATGAAAAAACATTGAAATGCATTCATTGTTTTGAAATACTATACGATAAACCATAAAAAACAAATCGTTGAATATTTTTCTTTAAATCATTCCAAAACAAATTTAAAGGAAACAAACACACACAAACAATAAAGAAAATTTAATTAACTTTAGTGAATTAACATAATTTTATTAAAATGAAACTTTATGTTTTAATAACCAAATCCACAAATATTAGTGAAATAAAAAAGTATCATTTCAAAACAAAGGATTAAATCACTACATAAATGCATCAATTCCAAACACCATTTTATTTAAAAAAATGTTCATTTTTGGTTAAAAATTGATAATGTAGGCTTAATTAAACTCAAATGAAATAAATTATATTTCTAACAATAAATGAATCAAAATATGAAGAAATTACATAAAAACACCTACTTCAACACTTGTATAATAATACGTCGAAATGATGATCTAAAACTAATGAGTAAGAAGGATTATATAGTAGTAAGACGTGGTGGGGGAATAGCAGTGGGGTAGTGACTAGGGGTATTAGTGGTATTGATGGGTCACGAGAGATAGATATTTGTTGTTAGGGATTGGTATTACAAGGCTCGAGGGTGGGGTGAGGGTGTGTCAGTGCCTCAGGATCGGGAAAGGGGGGTCTGGGGGTGAAGGGGTTTTCAGTGGATTAGGATTGAGGTCAGGTGTTTTTGGGGGAAAGGGTATTGGAAGCTTATGATTGGGACTAGTGGGGAAGGACTAGGTCTTGGGGGCTCAAGGGGATTATGGTGGGGTGTACGGTTTTAAGGGGTGAGGGGTTTTGGGGGGAAGAAGTTTTATTTTTTAAAAATATTAAATGTTTTAGTGTCGAGTTTTAAAAACCCTCCATGAAATTATTTAAAAAAATAGTGGTGGTTTCTTATACCATAGATAATTGATGATTTTAGTGTGGTGATAACATAGTGGATAGATTTTCATAGTGTAAATGGTTCACCCAACATTTCAATAAACATCATGGGTAAAGTCCCATAGTGGCATGGGATCACCCCAACCCCCTTTCATATTACATAATGATATATAATTATTTAATTAGTCTATTGGAGTGATATATAATTTCATTCCCACCTATTAAAAATTTAAAAACATACAAATGTGTGATGAAAGACTGTAAATAAAATCATCATTTCCTAATAGAATAGTTAAGCAATGGGAATGAAACATGAATCATGAAAATAAAAATAAATTATCATCATCATAATACATGCATAAAAATAAGATATATGGTATCCAAAGAGTTTATCCATTTAAAATCTTAAAAATTCATAAGGGTTGTTAGCATAAAAAAGAATCACTTTAAAAAAATCCTTTTAAAGGTGGTTTAAATGATAAGATAAAATATCCCTTTGTTTGGATAACTATTAAAAAAAATAAAAAATTAAGAATAATCGTAATTTTATACTCTTTGAAGAAAAGGTAATTTTTTAATTTAATTTTAAATTTTTAAGAAATGGATTGATAGTTGGAAATTCTGTTCACATTGTATATGTTAAAAACATTATTTTCACATTTTTTAATGAAATTCAAGAGTGATTCATACATAGAAATTCTAAAATTATTTAATTTAATAATATTATGGATATTATATGGTATTATATAATATATTAATCAAATATTTATCTATATATAAAATATTCTATAAAATAATTTGAAGAACGTGGAAAAAGACGATAATGATTCTTGACCAAAAGAAATGATATAAGTTTGTCATTCTTATAATCATTATTTATAGATTATTCATGATCAAAATCGGGATTAAATGATAAGGATAAACTTATAGACCAATATTAACCATATGAGAAGAATGTTTTGGGTTTCAATAGATAAAGAGTATAGAATTCCACCAATTGATATTTAATCATAAGAAATCACAATAAAAAGATAGATTGTAGCATACAACCTTAACTCATGTCCAGAATTGATCTTTATTGGATATATAATTCCTTATGAAAAATTTATTTTTATTCTAAAATAATGAAAAACATTATTTATAATTATATTTCAATATATCATTTAATTTAAATTTCCAACTACACATTTATTAATAACATTTTAGGAAATCAACATTTGGGTATTAAATTTTTTTCCATTCATGTTTCAGTTTTAAAGTTATTGTACATTAACCATATTCATTATTCTATAATTTTAATGATGATATAAATAATATATTTATTAATTATACAAACTTTTGTTACATTTTATATGAAATCATGGTGAAAAATCAGACACACCTCTTCATGAATGCGGTAGTCCATAAATTTTCATAGATGATGTTTCCAATTTTCAATAAATAGAATGTAATGAAGGTAAATAATGATATATAATTATATAATCATAAATTTTTTAAAATAACAAATATATTTATTAGGTCCATATATATTACCATACATGATAGGTGGGGATGATGAATGGAAAATAATGCTTCACATGGGCTATAGTACCAACAAAAACTTTAGTGGTGTTTCCATTTTCCATTTGATAGAAAGGAGGAAAACAATGATTATTCTATAAAAATAATAAAATATAATTATAAAAATGAAAATTATGTAATTATTTTTACATTGGTGTAATTTTTTTAGAGGCGATATAATTAGGATGAAAATAAATGAAACAAAGAAGGGATGATTAGGAATTTTCAACATACACCTCAGGAAAACTCCTTAAGCCTTCATAAAATTGTATTTTTGTGATCCCATAACAACATTAAATTGACAGATTGAGTTGGATATATATATATATATATTTGTGTGTGTGTAATTCTGTCAATATAATAGTCTTCTAGTGTTAGGGGATGTTGGGTCATGAAGGTCTCCATTTATAAGTGCGAGTAGTAAAATTATTTTAAATACCCCTACTATAGGATATTGGAATGTAAAATTCAAATTCAAATGACACAAAAAGTGTAAGTTATAGATAGGGGAGGCTAATTAATTTATCAATCCATCAAAAAACAGTTGTGGACAATGTTTTTTTGTTATTTTAGGTCTTTTCCCCTTTTTTTACATTTTACCTTAATTTAATTTTACAAAGGTAACTCATTTTTTAATCTTAGTAATTTATTTTTATGGATAAAAATATAAATAAACTTACTTAATAAATTTTATATGAAATTTAATATAATAAAAACACCAAAATATTAACTTTATAAAACTGATAAGAAATAAATATAAAATAATAATTACCCAATGAATAAAAAATGTTTTTGAAACAATTTAACAAAATTTCTAAAATGTAAAACCTAGGTTTTTAAATATAAAATAACTTTATAAATAAATAATATTATTTATAAAATACATCTATATATGAAAAAATATGTTTTATTAATTTTTACATCACATCAATATCATAATGATTCCATAAAATTTACAATATATAAAAAATAAATTTAATTTCTAATTTCCTATAATTCGATCATTTTAATAAAAAAACCCTAAATATTTCTATAAAATAAAATTTTCCATGATGAGAACAAAAAAAATATTTTTAATTCATCTAAAAATAATAATATGATATATGAATTTATCTTTTAAATAAATCATATATAATATACAATGAAAACAACAGCTGTATGAAAAATATTTTTATTTTAATATAAATCAATAAATTAAAATTCCTTAAAGGTATATCATTTTTTCTTTAATGTGTTTAATTTATCATACGAGAATATTTTCAAAAAATTCTATAGTTTTATAAATATAATATGTGAAGATTTATAATAATTTATTTACATTAATACATTTTTTAATATTTTATTTTAATTTGGGTTATTCAAATTATTTTTAATTTTCTTTTTAATGATTCAAAGTTTATTTTCCTACATTATGAATTATTTCACTATATTATATTATGTTTCAATTATATTAAATTTATTTTTCGGTTGTGAGTTATAAAAGCTACTAAAAAAATAAAATTTATTAAAGTGACATAAATTATACAAAATGGGGTATTACATTCTATAATGTCATAATAGTTTATATCTATTTTTGATTAATTTATAATAACTAAAAGATATGAGGATAGTTATTCTTCATTACATCCACATTTTTGCATATAATTTCATGAAATTTATGGTTTCCCCACATATCATTCACTAAGTTAGTTATCTTATCAAGAAACACTTAACCTAATCAATACAGAATCTTCACAGGTTGTTCCTATTAAAAAATATCATGGTTTAACTGTATATCCTCTAGTATTACAACATGTTATGGTTCATGTATTTTATTCCTCAAAAGTGATACTTGGAACACATCTTGAACATGAGACTAATTAGTTGTATGTTCCATGTGATAAGATACAACTTCGATATATTTATGAGGCAAAAAAGTATATTAATATACATGTTTCATATTCCCCATCATTCCAAATAATAATAAATTTCTAAGGATATATTCATAAAAAAACCTTGTTACAAACTCCACACCCGAAATATCAAAGATTATTGCCAGCATATCACCTCTTTTGACTCTGAGATACACTCCCGTGTTTTTGAATATCTCCAACATTCTCTGTTATCTCCTGAGCTAATTCATGTCCTAGGATTTTATGTTCTCTAGTATTATCCTTGTATCTTGTATTGTTTCAATTATTTAAAATGAGGAAATTTTAAGAATCCATTTGAAGGCCCTGGTAAAAACTATTGTTATATGTATATTCGAATATAAGATTGTTTCTATCTAAACCACACATAAAATAAATAGAAGAATCTTTCAACATATATTATAGATTTTGAGTGGTTTTCCAAAACTAACAATTTGTTTGGGGATAATATGTATTGATAATGTTTAATTATTTATTTCATTCTTTTAAAAGGCTACTCCATAATTTGGAGTTTAATCTCTAATCTTGATCAAATACAATTTAGATTGATAGTCCATGAAGTTTTACTTCTAAAATAATGTATTTCCTAAAATATTGTTATAGGGTAAAATATTCTCTGATTGTAATGTTTTTTCTTTAATTTTATAAATATTGAATACAAACATAGATTATATTTGGATTTTAGATTTATCATGGAATCCTATGAGAGAATACATTGTAATGTCTTCATATTTTTATATAGTCATTCATAATGGTTGAATCGTCAACATAGATTTATGATATATAGAAGAAAATTTTAGAATACCAAACATTGAGATGCACACATAAAAATATTCCACCTCATTTTTTCAATGAAAAATTAACTTTGAGATCTCCATACATGTTTTTTCTTCCAAAATAGATCAGGAATATTGAACTATTTTCTTTATCCAAATACTAATTAAATTATGGTATTACAATAACACATTTCATTTCCTTTAATATTATCATTCAATCACAGTCAATTATGAACTCTAAAGCATTCTATAAATTCTTGTGTGGTTACTTGTACCACTTATGCACCACATTAATCATGTGATAAAGGCATGGATGTATATTAAAATTTTAAATTTAAGGATTATATTATTCCCATATAGTTTCAAATCCATTAACATGAAATCTATATGTATTGGATAATTTTACATAAAATCAAATATTTTAATAGAAATTAATTCATGATTTATTACAAATAGGTACACAAAATTAAGTCACAAAATTTCATGAATCTTACTATTTTAGGGAAATTTGGTACATTGTATAATAACATGAAAATGGAAAAAATGACATTATTTAAAACATCTTTAACATACTCATAAAATTGTATCATTATTTTAAAAATGCACCGGATAACCCATGGATATATATAAGAAAGGGGTGAGCTATAAAGTATATTAAGGGAATTAAAAATCAAATCATCAGGAAAAGTAGTAAATGTGATCCAAGGGGAATAAAAAGGTAATATAAGAGGGTCGTAAATAATAATCTTGAACTGTGTGGTGTGATATAATATGATAATATAAAGGAAACATAAGAATGCAAAAACCACATAAAAAATTACATCATAAACATAATTCATAGATAATTTCTAAAACAACATCACAATGTGTATTTAGGATATCCTCTCATTCACTATACCTTGCGTCTCATGAGATTAAAACCTTGAAAAAATCATTATATGGATATATAATTCCTAGACCACTATTCATTATCATATCATGTACATGAATAAGTGTGCCATATAGATAATTCAAATTAAGGATATATTTCATCATTTTTAAACCCACAATTATTGAATTTCGGTTACATACAAGGAAATTAACAATAAATTAAGGATTTTAACTACTAGGTGAATAAATTTGAGTGAAAATGGGAAAGGGTATTCATTTAAAAAAAGTTTCGCAATGAAAAATGCAGGATTATTTTCGCAGCATAACATTGTTATAAAAAGATTCATGGAAAGAAAAACTGAATGTTAAAGTGATATATCATCACACATAAATAATAATGGAAGTAATAGGGGTATTTTAGAACAAAAAAACCTGAAATATCTAGAATTAAAGTTCATAATACAAGGAATGTTATTTAATGACGTTGAGAAAGAGAGGATCCCTTTCCCTAAGAGGGTGCTTCTAAAATCAAAGGACATGTTTATAAAAGTCTTGGCAGAATCATGGTAGGAATATAAAGCTTCAAGTTTAGAGAAATTCTGACCTAAAAGGGATTTTAGTGAAGGTAAATGGGAGTTTGGTGGGGTTTATATATAAATGGAGAGGATAATTCTTTATTAATTTCCAAATATGGGTTTTGGACACTATATGATAATGTAATCCAAACCAAACACCTTAACATGGTTTCTCTCTTGGTTTCTACAAATGTAAAGTGAATTGAATTATTATAAATGTTTAATAAATGAGATCATAAAAATAATACCCAAGGTAACACGTAATTGAGTTATGTTTACAGTGGATTTATTTTAAAACCATAAAACAAAATATAGGTTTGAGAGGATTCACTAAGGGTTTATATAATTGACAACAAAAATTCAGAAATTCAATAGTTTAATGGGTAAATATTTATTTGGTTTGGAATCTTTTTATGTCATATATTTAATCACTTTGGGCTTAATATGATATCATAATACATACCATATATTTATACCATATTTAATTCTTAGCTAAAAATTCAATTGTCTCATTATGTTATGAAAATATAATAATTGTATTATTTTATCATGATGATTTAAAATTTAATATAATTTTATCTAAATATGTTTTTTGAATATTATAATTTAATCATTTAAATCAATATAAGCATTTATTAAGAACACTATTTTTCTTAAAATAACAATTTGCTGGCCCTTATTACAACAAAAATTTACTTCAAAAAATTATAAAGATATTTATAATTAATAATATTTATTTATTAATAATATTTTATTAAAATATAATTTATTTCAAATTTATTTAAATTTATCAAAAGTAGTTTTTCTATTAAATCATTATTATTCCTATAAAATATAATTTTTGATTCGTCGTATCAAAATCTAATTTTCATCAAACTCTTTATTTATACATAAAAATAGTAATAATAAAAAGTGAAAAATATATTCATTGATTAATTAAAATAAAATATTAAAATTTATACTATTAGGGTCTAGATAGATATCCCATTGTTATACAAGAAAATACCTTAAGTGTAAGTTGTGTGATAGTGACATTTTCATGGACTGGTTCTGTGTACATGGCTTGAGTAGTCATTCCAATGAGCTTGAACTTATCCCCTAAATAGCTTTATTTATGCCTTAGTTTTTTAATCTTATCTTGGGCATTAAGAAGGTTAAATCCCAGTAATTATATCTCCCTCAGAATCTCTAAAAAATGGGCTTCATGATGTACAATCCTATCTGTCAAGGCAATCACTTCCCTTTTCTATATTAATTGTACTTTATCATAAATCAAAGAATATAACAATAATAAGATCATTAAATAATGAATATACTATCAAAGGATCTAATACATAGCAGTATTTTAAAATCATCAGGATGTCATTTATAACAATCTAAAATAATGAAAGTAGTGCAGTTTTTTCTATACATACATTAAATAATAATGATTTAATTCTTATAAACATAGAAATTCATTTATAAATGTAGGATTCATATCATTATTCTCTGCATCATAATTCATTTCCTTATATTTTTAGTTTCAAAAAATAAAATTGATAAGGTTACTTCTGTTTCATAACCACTTATGATTCCCTTGTCGATTCCTCATACATGTGGTTCCACTACATATCTTTGACTATGTGAGTTGTCTTGTTTTGTAAAACCTTATCTCGACAATCTAATATATTCCCAATTTTCTCCTCATATAAAAGGTCACTCTATAATGGTACCACCTCATGATTTAGAACTTTTTATTTATAGTTTATGTACTTCCTTAAGAGGGAAACACTGAACATGTCATGTTATAGAGATAGTTTACTCGGGATTGGATGTTGAAAGTCCACCTCTCTAATATGATAAGGGATCTTAAATGGGATGATGTATTTAGGACTAATAATTACATTTTTCCAAGCATCATGACATTTTTATATGGTGATATACAAAGGAACACTTTATCTCCAAATTAAACTATATGTCTTGTCAATGATTGTCGACAAATATTTTAAATATTCTTTTTGTGGAGTTTATATGAAATTTAATTGTTTCATATTTATCTATAATTTCTTATATAAGATCGGGTCTCATCAGTTTCATATCTCTAACTTCTTCCCAATATGTTAGAGTCTTACAACTCTTCACATATAGAGCCTCATAAGGTCTCATTTTAATGCTATAATAGAAATGATTTTTTTATGAGAACTCCCCTAGGGGAAGGTTTTGATCCCAAAATCCTTGAAAATACATTAAACATAATCTTAGAATATTTTCAAGAGTTTTAATGGTTATTTCATACAAATAATCTGTATGAGGATGATGAGTAGTGCTAAATATCAATTATGTAACCTACTCTTGCAAAAGGGTTCTGAAAAACATCATGGTAATACCCATATCTCTATCATATATAATAGAGAGTAGAACAATATGCAGTTTTACAACTTCCCTTATGTATATATTGGTGAGTTTTTGAAGGGGAAAATCTTCTTTGATAAAAATTAAAATCACTAACATGGAATTTTGATCAACTATTACCTAGATATCATTATTTACTTTAGGTGTCCTTGGGATTCATATAAGAAAATCCATGGTTATACTTTCCCAGTTTCATAATTTTATTATAAATTTTTGCATCAAATTCTTAGAGTTTTTTCATTCAACCTTGATGTTTTGTCATACCAAGAATCGATATACGAACTCTATAATAAACCTCTTAAGTGTTTTCCCAAAATAAGTATTACTTAAAATATAAATAAATATTAGTTCTTCCTTTAGGAAGAGTGAATTTGGGCTATGAACATCATCTAAAAGATCCTTCTTTAGATCTGGTATTTTTGGGACTCATATCTAGGTTTCGAACCATATAACTCCATCTTCAACAATGTCCAACTCAATAATATTTAATACCTTATTCTATTTCATCTCATTATCCATATGATACGCCATAATCCTCTCTTGAATGGATGAGTGGGAATTTATTTGAGAAATGAGTGATTCATATCCTCTCATTATTCCCATGTTCTTTATTTTAGTGTCTAAGAAGATTGGATCCCTTATAATCCTCACAATGGATAGAGTTGTGGGGTCTTTTCTACTTATGGAAACATGCACTCTTTTTTCATTCCCATAATGGTAATGGTTTAAAAAATCATAATCCTTTATCATACCAAACAACCATAATTGGAACAAGTTAAACACTTTTGTGTGTGTGTATTCTTGAGGCTTTTAGGATCTCAATATATTTCACACCTTTTCTAGAGAGGTAATTTCTCCATATCATCAATGTGAAGCTCCCTGAAACCAAATCTAGATTATGATTTTGAAATTTTTCATCATTGATCTTTAATTTGAAAGAGGCATAGGCTATCAATTTTTTATATTTCATGATTACACAACCAAATCCTTTTTGGGATGCATTAATTTAGATCAATAGTCTTTCCCCACTAGTTAGGAATGTGGTAAAGGGTGAAGTGCTTAGACAACTATTTTTATTTATAAGTCGTTCGTCACATTCAAAATTCAAAACAAACATGACTCCCTTCTGAGTAATATTGGTTAGTTGGTTTCAAAATGATAATATATTTATCACAAATTTATTATAATACCCCCAAAAAATCCATATATAAACATAGAAGTTTAGTAATAGATTTTGGCCATAGCCATCAGTCAATTTCCATGGGTTTTATTGATCTATAGATATACCTTTTCTTGTGATATTATTCCCCATGTAGGTTACACTCTCCATCAAAATAAATAACGTGTTTATCCTGTCATTTATTGTAGATGATAATATCATATATAAAGATTACCTCATGTTTTTCTAGGTAATCTAAAAAGTCAAAATAAATTAGGTCCATGAAAATTCTGGGAACATTAGAGAGTCCAAATGTAATAACTAGGAAATCAATGTGCAACAACACAAGATTTTAGGAAATATAGTTTTTCCCATAAAAAATCTTTTTTATAGTTTGTGTTACACACGACACTCACTGTATCATACCTTACACGCTACACTCAGTAGAAAGAAAACATGAAATACTATTAAAAAATTATTATTTAATATTATAGTTATCACCTACACTTTGAAATATGGGGTTTGTATATAATTAACAAAATTATGGAAATATTGGGTTTAAAAATGTATATAAAATTAATTCTTTGTTGAATATTTAAATATAAATGAAAATAAACACAATTATAAAATAAAGGAAATCTTTTTCTGAGAAATATTTTTATACGAAAAATATGTTTATGTAAATATATTAAATAGTCCACTTTTCAGGATTTTTTTTAATAAAATGTATATATTATATATTCAAAAAAATTATTAGAAATCATCTTATGTGTTTTATATAAAATATATAAGAATAAATCAAATTGTATGGTTAACATTTATATTTTATAAAATCATTTATTTCTATTTTGTGAACTTATTTTTAAAATAATTTTTTTTGTAAATTTGAAAAAAATAGAGAATTTTATTTTTCAAATTTGAAATTATAATTCCAAAATTATCATGTGGTGAATTATTGAAATTTTTTTGTCAATATACATTTTTTTATGAATAGATAAAATACTTGTTTTTATAAAAAAATATCATTTCATTTTAATATTTCAAAAATATGAAACAATTATAATGGTTTTAAAATAAAAAATATTTAAATTATGTAGCTGTTAATCTAATTTAGTTGATTTGAATCATTTTCATATTGAATTTTGGAATAAGAACACTGTAAACTTTTGAACACATTCTCTTCGAAAACTCACTTTCTTGTCACGTTTGTGGGATCAATTTTAAATTAAAATTTTCTATTTCAGTTAATTGAATTTGAAATAATGGATAACATATTCGGAATAAAAGTTATTTATTTTATCTAATATGTTCAAAACAAGTTTTAGGACAAATAATTGTAATCATAATAAATATTATTAATCATGGTTAAGTTAAAATGGGTATAACAATATTTAAACTAAAAAGATATGGGAAAAATGGCCAAAAGAATTCCAAAAACCTACTTTCAAGTCATGTTTAGACTTTATCAGTTCTATGTCTGAAAATTTCAAATTATTAGTCCTTTTTCTTATGAAATGCATGAGCACTCCTTTATCATTTTTATAATTAAATGTGTTCCACTCACCTCATATGTAAAAGGCTACTTCATGTTACCCCTTATTCTCAAATTAAATAACTATTAGTTTGTTCAATACCAACCAATATAACTTACGTTTTCCCTCTTATCATCCTAGAATCGATATTTTGATCAAAAATTTATCTTTACAATCCTTTTGGTGAAATGAAAAAGAGGTTTTCTGAAGGATATGATATATCCCTAACTGAGTGTTTTATATTAATTCACCCTCCAACTCATTGAAATATTATTCAAAAATTATAATAAAATAATAGTAGTATGTTCCATTTACTGATATGATATTATAATAGTGTAATAACAATACTATTTATCCTCTTGTATCAAATGGTCTATGAAATCATTATTCATGTGTACAGTGGACTACCTCCCTACGAACCAATCTTCTTATTTTTCCCATTATCACCCATCATGGATAGATATAATTATGTTTTAATGTTCATAAATTGTATAATACGTAATGTTATTGTTCTATAATATATGTATAATAATATTTTAGTTTTTATATCATATTTTTGAAAAAGAATGAAGGATGTTGATCATAAAGGTAATGGATTTCTATTTTATATTTTATTTCTAAGAGACATGTGAAAATTCACCACTCGTTACTTTTTAGGTGTATGAAATACCCTCATTGACATTTTATATAATCAATATCAATATTTTAATGATATTTATATTTTCATTTGATATTATGTTTCATTGGATCTTACGATTCAAAAGATTTCTAAATCGGTTAAGGATTTTTAATCTCACTTTTATATCCATGAGATACATCCCAAATTCACCAAATATTTCTTATATTTGGTGTATATAATATCAATGAATTTGTTGAATATTAATTCTCATTAAATTATAGGGATTCACATATTCATATTAGAATTTCATTTCACAATGTTTATAAATCAAAAAATACCCAAATAGTAAGGGAATATTTTCTCAATACTCATTCATTGAGACATATTGTAATTACTAGCATTTTCCTTGTATTATTTTTGGATATTATATGGATTTTTTTAGACTAGGTTCATAGAAATAATGTGATTATGAAGTCATGTGTTCCCATAATAAATGATTGAAATGTATTAAATATAATAAATATCAAATGGGCACAATTTTCATGAAAAGGAGAAATAAATCCTGAATGAGGGTCTTGATTGTAAATCAAAGGGCATCATTATGTTCAAAATGAAGGTTCATTCTCGATGTTTGAATGAAATATTTTTTTCATGGGTCATTTGTGTAAAATTTATCATGAGTGCTAAATTAATAAAATAAATTAATTATTGAATTTATCTTTTTTGCAACAACCAGCTCCCTTTTTGATTATGTTGAAATAGATTTTTTGTTAGGATATTCTATTAAACCATGGATACCTAGAAGACATTAAAGGATAGAATTATTGGGTGACGATGATGGGTCAGGATATGAACAAAGATCATTGTTCTGACAGAGTTCAAAGATACAATCAATAAGGACAACATACCATTCTTCATCAATAGTCGATCCAAGCTCTATATAGGATGATTGATTCTGTAATTTCCATATCATTTCTTAATCCTAGAAGAAAAAAAATCGATTCCACAAATTGAATTTACAAGTTTATCATCAATATAAATAAATTGGTGGAATTGTCTTTAGTTCCTTTTTCTTTTTCATAAAAAAAATTTCTTCTTTTACAACAATGAATCAAGGACAAAAAATTAATGGATGAGGTTCATTCATAATGTTTTATTTATTACATATTTCATAGATATTTATTTATTCGATCAACATTGGAATTTATTTCGTCAACATTTTAACAAATACCCCATTTCTGATCGTTGTGTGACCATTCTTCGATGAAACATATCCAAACCATGGGTAGGGAAATTGATGGTAGTTGTGGTTCAAGAATCGATGATGATGGTAAATGGGTCATTTTAGAACAAATATGAATCAAGGTTTCTTCATATTATTAGGTGGCACAAGGTTATTTGGACATCAGAGTTATGTTCCTAATCCATTTCAAAGGCAGGATTCTGATAAGCATGTGACGATAGGGATAGGTCAACCCAGATCTGAGATCAGGGGAGTGATTTCAGATTGGAATTGAGGTGGAAATGGTACATGATAAAGAATGGATAAGAATCCTCCCAATATAGAAAATCTTAAATAGAATGGTGTGTAATGCATGATTAAATATCATATGGGTCCTATTAGAGGTAGATATGGGTTTGGGGTGATGTTAAGGATCACACAACATGTGTCCCCTTTCACATGATGTGTGACACCTCCATGAGGCATGGTGTGTATCTCAAAGAATACATGGAAATTGGAAGGAGTATAAGGCTAGTGGCATGCAATTTACTCTTATATTGACATGTCTACCTATACACAGGCTGGTACACAAGAAGCAAAAGTACAAAGAAATGATTAGGTGACACTTGAAAGAGTGTTGTGTGTATCTAAATAGAATGTACTTACTTTAAAATACATGTATGTTTATACTTATATGTAGTGATAAGATTTACCAAATGAAAAGACATGGGGATATCTAGACATGTCCTGTACGAATTGGACACACCATATACCCCATTTTATAGTGTTTGTATATGCTGATTTTTTTAGTTTGGACCTGTCTCAGTTGAATGTGTTCCCATGGTCCATTCCATCAAGGGTATAGTGCGAAATTATATCCACATCATAGGATTATGATCCCTTTTAAGGGAAAAATCTCATATAAGGTGGTGAAGTCCCTCCATGAGACTCAAGTACGATTATCTATCGTCACTGTTCTCTATGTGGGGTCTGTGTAATCGACATGACCACCACGAGCAGGGAATTGATCATCCACCTTCCACACTGAATCGGTAGGGTTTGTGTTATCATTGACATATTGATATAGGTTAGGTTTTTTCTGTCCCCCAATGATTTTGGGCGTGACCCCCTATCTTAGTATCAGGGTATTCTTATAGAAATTATATGTCTTGGGTGGGGCCCAATGATCTAGACCTCTTCACTGAGTGTCTCCGATGATATCATGTCTATTGGAGTGTATTCTCAGGAAATGAGCATTTATTTGAGCTGAATCATTTGGCTGATAGTTGGTTAAGACACCATGGTGGTGTCTTGTCTTTCCAAAGTAAATCTATATCATTATATTATATAATGATTAGTATATATTGTATTTATATGAATATATATGGTTCATCAAGTTTAGTTATTTGGGGGTGTCCTACAGGGTATTGTTATACTCACCCATTCATGGACTTTACCTACCCATGTCTTATCTTATATAGAGGATAACCATTTTGGAGGTGTCCTTGGAGGTTAGGTAGAGAGTATATCATAGCTGGATCATGATAAATTGAGTTTTTATGAGGATCTTTCATTTGATTATAGTCCTCACCATTAGAGCAGTTTGGACTCTTAACATTATTTGGAGGGCATGCATTTTCACACATTTACCACATTCAACAATTACTATCATACTCTCTTGTGTGGTCATGGATTTATGCCTGTAATTTTTTAGTTGTTTTACATTTTAACATCTTGTGGGGTTGTATATGTGTGCGTGTTTATAATTAATTTATGCTAATGCCTCCCATTTATGGGATATGAATACTCAACATAGGTCTACATCCCCTAACCTATTAGACGCAAGCTTGGGGTAGTCACGGGACTGACCTCAGTGGGTTGGGTCATGACAGAGCGGTAATAGAGAATTCAGTTCTACCATAGGACCAGATGGAGTTATATTGGTTTGGGACAACAATGTTTAGTGTTTTGATTTCTTCTTTGAGTCTAGGGACTCTAGTCTTCGTGCGACGAATAAAATATATATACACAAGGACTATTATTACCTATATTTTTAATCGATATATGTAAACATTGGAATCATGAATGATTATTGGTATGTGTAGTATATAGTAATGGTTTTGTTTGACATGTACTTCATGAGTTATCTCCTTAGATAAACTCTTTTGAATCTTATACATCTTGTTTTATTTTAGGAGGCGTACACATGGAAAGCCATATATTATTATATTTCATGATCAAAAGTATGATACTCTTAGTTACGAGGCTTTGGTATAGGGTTATTCACTGAAGTTTTCACAGTAGGTTGGCTTACTAGATATACCACCACATGTTGAGAAGCAGCTAGCCCTGGAAGTACCAACAGAGGATACACATAGGCTAAGTTAATTTCACATGTTATCGAGGTAGTGACCTCCATGGGTTTTGTGTGATCAATACCACCTCATGTATAAGTACTGGATAGAGGTAGTCCCTCACATTTTCTTCCATGTGAGGACACCTACCGATTAAGTGATAGTGTTTGTGGAAAGTCTTCTTTAGGGTTATACATAGAGATGTAGGATCTTGGTGACTCCATCAAGTGATGATATAACACTCTTTGTGACAAACATTGACCATCTATTTAGGGGGGAGTTATATATTACAACAATGTGACCAGTATGTAGAAAAGAGCTTATATATATAAATCATGTCATTTTGACCAAGGAGGAGTACTCAGCGAGGTTTACTAATCTATCATGTTACTCCTTGAAGATGGTGCGTGATCTGTTCTTCAGATCATGGACCTTCTAGAAATGATTATACTGCATCTTCTAGGATATAGTGGTATCACTTTTCATTCCCACGCATTATAGTGTTTTTGAGTGAGCCTTATTAGTGGAAATAATTTTTGGCAGAGCAGGCATTGATAGTGGTTGATAATAGTGGGCACCAAGTAGTTGAGACCTTGGATATAGGAAGCCGAAAATAGTCACAGGGATAAAAAAAAGTTATAATATTCTATATGAGATCCTTGAATAAATATTCAATGTTTCAAGGATATCAGGGTTTATCGAATCAAATAATGTATAGGTGGTGTTTCTCCTACAATGGTCAGGGACATCTATCTTCGGATTTTCTGACCCATTGTAGAGAAGATCGTGAGACTATCAAAATAAGTCCAATGAAGAGACAGATGTTGGTGAAGTTTCGTCCTTATTTTGCAAGACATGGAAGAGGGGATGGTAGGGTAGCCTGTGGTGGTGAAAGGTTCAACCTATTACCACTACCACCCCCTATTGGTCCACTCCTAGATTAGTGATCTAGTGGAAATGGATGTGAATTTATATAGTCTATGGAGGCCTATGAACCTGAGGGTACATGGGTGATATGAGGTATGATCTGTGTCTCTTCTACATTACTTGACTTATTTATAAACCCAATTTTTATTCATTCCTTCCTTGAAACCTCTGTAATTCAATACTTAAATATTACATTTGGGCCATAGGAACAACCCTATGGTTGGAGACTTCGAATGTTTGTAACCCAGTGATTACACACTTATTCTAATAGTGTGATCTGACACATTTAAGTGAGGGTTTTTTATATAATCTCTTTGTATTAGTAAATAGGTCTTACGACATCATCTTTTTTATGGACATTATATCCAAAGTTAATTCCTATAATTACTATTTTAGGTGGAAGTTGTGATGTGTCCATAGTGACATAATGAGGATTTCCTTTATGAATGATAAGGAAATGTTGGTTGAGCAGGATGAGCTCAGGAATAGAAATGTGTAACTGATTACTTACTGGTTTTCTAGCATGACTCTTGGTGCATTTGTAGCTTGGGGCAATCAGTTCCTTATGGTGGTGGTGGAGTATGAGTATATCTTTCTTGAGGATTCATTAGGTTTAGCTCCATGCCAATATATTTACTTTTTCATCCACATGAATCCCCAGATGACATTGATATCTACACTAGTATATTGAATGTCATTCACTGATCTTCTAGAGAAAAGGGAGTAGTTGGAGGACTTATAGGCGAAGGGTTTTTGAGACCCAATATTTCTCACTTTGCAACCACAGTATTTTTCAACAAGAAGGAACATGGGAGGTGGATGTTTATTTGGATTACCAGTGCTTGTATCAAGTTATTGTGAAGAATAATTATCCACTAATGAAGATCGATGACCTCATTGATCAGTTGAGAGGGGTGAGGTAGTTATCAAATATTGACTTCAGATCATGCTATTACCAGCTACATGTATGAGATGGGGCTACACTCAAGACGTCATTCCGATGTCTCTATGGCCATTATGAGTGCATGATGATGTATTTTGTTGTGACAAACACCTGAAAAATTTTCATGGGATCCATGAATCGGATCATTCAGGAATTCTTTGACCGGTTCATGGTGGTCTTCATCGGTGGTAGCATTGAATATTTAGCATATTAGGAGTACGATGAAAGACACTTGAGGATGGTCCTAGTCACTCTCTAAGAGAACTAAATTTATGGGATTCTCTCAGACTATCAGTTTTTTGTTTGATTTGTCCACATTATAGGACAGATCAACCTAGAGGCTAGTGTTTCAGTGGAATCAACAATGGTTGATTCAGTTCTTTCATAGTTTCCATCCTAGAAAGTTACTGAGGTACAAAACATCCTTTGGTTGGTAGGGTATTATCAGAGGTTTAAATCCGATTTATATAGAGTGGAATTACCCTTTATATATTTTAATCGTAAGGGGTATAATTTTATGTGGACGTAAAGGTTGCACTAGTGCATTCATTATCTATGGAAGATTTTGTCGAGTGCTCCATTGTTTAGATTTAAATAGGAGTGTGTTAAGTATGTAGTATTCTACGATGAATTAGTGACTGAACATGGTTGTGTTCTAATTAATCGGAAAGAGGTTATTTCTTATGGTTCACATAAGTTGATATAACATGAATAAAACTACACATCTAATGATCTTGAGATAGTAGCAGTATTCTTCACACTAAATATGTGGTGACACTTCCTGATGGAGGAGCAATTTATCATTTACTATAAACACAAGAACCTAAAGTATATCTTATCACAAAATCATCATATCTTGGGACATAGATATTGGATAGAGTTCCTCTAGGACTACAACTTTGAGTTGTGTATACACTTGGAAAGGGGAATGTGGAAAAATATGATTTTAGTGAGAGATATTGTTCTCAGTTAATTGATTAGTTTCTAGAGAAATTTTCCTTATTGTAGATGTCCTTCATAGAAAAGGATGGTGCATCACACCTTCAGTATATGGTTGTTACGCCACTAATTTTATATCATTTTAGGGATGATCGGCCTCAAGAAACCAATTGTGTTACCTTACATACTTAGATATCCATAGGACATGCCTCAGATGAATATTATGATGGTGGGGAGCATGCTATCATTTTTAGTTGAACATTATGGTATCTTTGACATTGCGAGAGGAGGTGATGTATGAGTCTCATACATACCCTTTTGTAGAACATATAGGTATGAAAAAATATGTACTAGAAACTATGACATTAGTTTTATTAGATAATAATGAATAAGAGAGTTTCAAATATTTTCTCTTCAGGTATCACTTGTCAGCTAGTTAAGGTTGTGATGTAGGTTCTAGTACGTTTGGATCAACCCCTTGATGTGAGAAAATGGTAGTGGGAAGGGATATCCATGGACTTTGTGAAAATCTTACCACATATGTCTAGGGGACATGATTCCATCTAGGTGATCGTAGACCGACTCACCATGTCATCCCGCATCCATTCAATTTGAGATAAGAGTTTCATATAGAGCTTGGGGCACCTCTATGTGATAGAGATAGTCTGAATCCATGGGGTTCCCATAATGACCATCTCTGGCCATGATTCCCGCTTCACATATTGATAAAATATATGTCTTTTAAGAGGATTTTGGGACTCATTAATGCTTGAGCATAGTGTTCCACCCCATAATTATAGTCAGACATAGCATAGAATTTAGGTATTAAAAGATATGTTACAGGATTTCATGTGAGACTTTGGCCGTAGTTGGTAGGATAACCTACGATTGATACAGTTTTCATACAAAAAAAGATATCATTTCTCTATTGGAATGGAACCATTCGAGGCTTTGTATGGGAAACCCTGTAAGTGAACACTTTGATGGAATGTTCGGGTGAGTCAGTACTAAAGTGACTAGATTTAATGAAATAAAATATATAGAAGGTTGAAATCATCTAGTAGAGGATAAGGATTATACATAGCCATCATAAGTCATATTTGAAAAAACGATAGAAACCTATAGAGTTCGAGGAGGGATACCATGTGTTCTTAAGGGTCCCACATCAACCTAGATTGAGGATATTTGGCCATTGTGGAAGGTTATATTTGATATTCATCAGTAATTATAGATACTTCATAGGGGGTTTTAAGAGGCTTACCACTTATATCTATAGCTACAGTTGTACTTGATAGATGACTTCTTTAATGGGTTGAAACTGAGGAGGTACATGAACGACCTATCAGAGGTCATTGGCAAGGGAGATATGGACATCAAAGATGGAGCTACCATTTCTGAGTACTTGGTGGAGATCATGGTTCTATAGGACAATATCCTTTATGGGAAATCAATTCCACTTTGGTATGTCTGGTGGAAACACAAGAATCTTCCTGAGAGCACCTTGGAGTGGGAGACACATATGCGAGCCTGGTCCCCTTATCTTTTCAACTAGGTTTTTCTCGTTTCATGATGAGAATCCCTATTGATGGGTGAATTTAATGACTCTTATTTATATATATTATTTTTGGATATTATATAGATTATTTTCAAGAACAAAAGATAAGATAATAAGCGATTCTGAGGCCCTATGTTCCCGAAATAAATGTTTGAAATATATTAAATATAATAAATAGCACAAGCATGAAATTTTTGTGTAAATGAAGAATAACTCTTAAATGGGTCTATAGGTAAAAAATTCGAGGGCCCCATTTAGTTTTGAACATAGGTGTTACCATAGTAGTGACATAAAAAATATTGGCATGGAGTGTTTGTGAAAAAATTATCATGACTGTGAAATTAGAAAATTAAATTCATTAAATAATTTATTTTATTTTCTTTAACTTAGGGAAGAATTCCCTCTTTATATATGAGTATGTGGATTTTGTCATAGTATTTTCTACTAAAACATTGATATATAGATTCCATTTGAGGAGAGGATTCATAGAAGATGACGATGAAATAGGGTCAGATCATAGATCATTGGGCCAACAAAGTTCGTGGATCTCGTCAATGGTGGAAACACAACCATTCAACATCAACTATCAGTACAAACTCAAGGTAGGATGTATGATTCTATTATTTCCATCCCGTTTCGTAATACAATATAAACCCAAATCAATTCCACAAATAGAACTAATACATTTATCATCGGTATAATTAAATTGATGTAATTTATTATTTGTTCATGTTTAGTTATCCCTCTCATTATTTCTTCTTATAAAAAAATAAATCAAGGACAAATAAAAAAAGAGGAGGATCTGTACTCATGTTTTATATGTTATAAATTTATTCTATATTTATTTGTTCAATAATTTTTAGAATTCCTTATGGACAAGGTACATCCAATACCCTATTTATAATAATTACATGATCATTATTTGGAACAGCGGGTTGAAACAGTGTGTATGGTATGAAATGGTGGTTGTGGTTCATGAATCAAAAATGAATGTGGATTGATTAAGAGAGGACGAGGCCGAATGAGGTGTTCTTTACCATCCAGGGTGGTGCATTTTCATTCAAACACCAAAAGTATGTTCCTAATCCATTTTGAAGGCTGTATTTTGGTGAGCAAGCAACGACAGGGCGGAGTCAACCCATATCTAGATCTAGGGAGAGATTTTTGGCTGGAAATGAGGAAGGATTGAAGCATGAAGAATAATTGATAAGACACCTATGTATTTATAAAATACCAAAAAACACGGCATCTAACTAGGGATTTCATGACATGTGGGCCCTCTCAACAATGGCTAGGGTTTTGGGATAATGATAAGGATCACATGGAGTGTGAACCCTATCACACATAGTGCGACCACACTATGAGGAATAGTGTGTACCTATAAGGGTACACTAGAAAGAGAAGAAGTCACATGGACTGTGTCCCCTATCAAACACAGTGTGGCCACTCTATGGGTAATATTGTGTACCTGTAAGGTTACACATGAATGGGTAGGAGTACACTTCCATTGGTAGGCTATGTAGTAAGACACATACATTGCCACCAATACACGGGTTGGGACTCGAGTGTGCCAAGTTCATGGACACAACCCGGAAAAATGGGCAGAGTACCATGTGTCTCTATACTTTATGTGCTAATTTTACATAATGGGTAAGTTAAAACATTCATTTCATGTGAGTATTTACCATATAGACAAACATGGGGATAATTGGACACACAGTGTGCCCCTAGTACACTATGATTACCCCCTTCAAGAGTGTTAGAATATATTCATTCACTTATTTTTGGAAAATTATTTGTTGACTATGTCCCCATGTTCTATTAACTCAAGCTTATAGTGTGTCATTACATCCACGTAAAATTATTTAGATCCCCTCTAGATTTTGAGTCTTAAATAGACTTATGGTGTCCCATTATGAGACATGAGTGCTTTCCTCTACAATCAATATTCCCAAGGATGGGTTTGTGGAATCAATGTGACATCATTGAGTAGGGTGTCGATCCTCCATATAGTAAGTCATATCAATAGAGTTTTTAGTACTATTTTTATATGATCCCCTACATAGTGGATTGATCCATATTAGGTGTATGGTTTCCCCTAGTGGTTCTAGAAATGACCCCTATTAGAGTATCCGAGTATTCATAGATCAGCGAGATTTCATGGGTAGGGTCAAATTATCTAGACCTATTCATTGTGTTTTTCTAGAGATATCTTATCTCATGGAGTTAATTCTATTTGAATAGTCATTTTTTGAGCAGAATCGTACGACTGGATGTTGGGTATGATCTACTAGTGGCATAGTGTATTTCTTGAGTGTATCTGAGAGTTTCTATTATACATTTATTGTTATATATTGTATTGAGATTACTACACTTGGTATTTCGTGTTTAATCTTTTCGGGGTGTCCTACTCAGTATTTTTTCACCCACCCTTACATGGGATTTTCCAGCATGTGTCATGTCTTAAGCATATGATAGACCTTTTTATGGTGGTCTGGGAGGATAGGGAGTGGGTGGAGCATAACTAGAGATTGATAGACCGAGGTGTGTATTGAGATATTGCACTTGACATTAGTCCCAACCCTTGGAGTAGGTTAGACTATTTATAGTTTTTAGTGGGCTGGAATAGAGACCTTTTTCCGCTTTAAGTACTTACTTCCACACTCAGTTGTGGGATCATAGATGTATACGTGTGTAGTTTTAATTTTTTTTACATTTCAACACCGTGTGGTCTTGGCGATGTGTGCTTGTATTCATGTACTTTGGACTAATTCCTCACATTCATGGGATATTCCTACACAATGATTGTCTCCATCACCTGGCCTATTGGAGTTGGGATTTGGGTAGTCATAGTTCAGACCTCATCAGGTTGGGATGTGACACATATGTCACGTTATGCACATATTTAATTTTAGGAGGTGTATATAAATCCCCCTGTAAATTTAATATCATGAATTTATTTATTCTAATGACATTTTAACTTTTATTTAATGTTATTCCTTAATCGGACTTGAGATTCTATGTTACCAAATGTGATATGGGTTTTATGATACAATCACTTCATTTATTTGATTTCTTATGATTATTCTTTTATTTAAATTATTATTATCTGTTTCTCAAGATACTCATGACTTTTAATCCCCACAGGTTATGTCATGAGAATAAATTTTTCATTTCATTTTACTTTCGTTATGTATTGAAGATATCAACATAATGTTTTTAAGAGTGATCGCCCATACTTCTCATTTTGATTAAAATATTTTTCTCTTATAAAAACATGTTTTCTAAAAATATAATTTTTTTTAACATTCTTGAAATAATTTATTAAATAAATGTTTATCCATTCTTTACTTGTAAATATTTTTTTGAAAGGAAACTTCTTTTCATTTGAAAAAACATGCACATTTTGATTTTACTAAATGTGTGGAAGGAATATTTTTTTTAACATTGTTTGAATTAATGAGATTTCCCACTATCATGACCATTATTTTCATTGAATATTCATTTATAATTTTCTTCTTTTTTCAAAGAAATTGATTTTTAAAATGTTTTCTATTTTAATATGTTTTTTTCAAATAGGAAATAACATTTTACTTAAACAAAATTTAAAATTATTTTTAAATATTCCACTATATGATTCAATGATTATTTTCTTTGAAAAAGATTTAAAACATGTTTGATGAATTTTATGTTTTAAAAAATAATTTTTAACAAAAATATATTTTCCTAAAGAAATATTTACAATAATCTTTAAAAATAATTTTCTATATATGATTACAAACAATTATGTAACATATACCTTATTGGGGATTTTATACAATTATACCAGTCTTTTTATTTCATTGAAATAATTTTTTTATGATGGTATGGTTTTTATGAAACTTGTTTCCCCTCATTGGGTTAAACCTTTTGGAAATTCATATAAATCCCTTCTCTTGTCATGTGTTACACTATGATGAAATGATTTTTATGCTTTCATCATTTCTACAAGTTATGATACGATATAGTGTTTATGAAACCCATTTATTTTCATTGGTTATTATGTGATGAATGTTTTATGATCTAGTAGAAGAAATATGTAATATTTTAATTATGTAAATGGTTGTTCTAATATATCACAAGAATGCATTGTGTAAATATTTATATCACATTATAAAGATAAAACTAGAACAGAGAGTAATCCTAGTTCAGTATATGACTTCATTCACTATGATTTTATTAGGAGTGAACCATGATAAATATGATGGTTTTTAGTGTGAACTCATTCCACTATGATATACTTGTAACTGGGCATCGATTACTATGGAAATGATTTTTCAATGAAAATGTGTATGCCCCAATTCCATGTCTTGTGCCAATGGTATGCTCGCATAGGTTGTGTTCTTTGATTTCCATATGATTCATGTAATATGTGTGATGCCCTGACCATAGTTACCCAGAGTCGGTGCATTATTACATAACATTGGCATGATCACAAGAGATCATGTCTCGAAAGACCGATTAGTTTAGTAGCCTTGAAATTACTAGATTCATACATATGTTTTACAATACATCATGAGATAAAAACAACAACAACATTTTTACCCACTGGATGACACTTATATCCTTTAGCCTATCCCTACAGGTCATCCATAAAATACTTTTTCACATCCTGGGAAAAATAAAACATAGAAAGGGGTGATCTCAGATGCTCAATAAGGATAACAATATAGTAGAAACATTCATAAATAAGGATAAACCTCAAAAAAAATATATAAGAATAAAACATAAACCTTTTAAACGAAAAATTCATTATAATATGGAAAATATAAATCAAATAATTCCATTTATTTATTCACATGGATATTCTACTAGTCAAATAATCACATGCAATATCAATAGACAATTTCATAATGATGGAATGCATAATGCCAGACGTTATAACCACATAGTCAAGGCCTTGTGCCATGACTACAAATAAAATTTTTTCAAGGCCTTGTGCCAAGACAATAGTTTGTTCATGAGACCTACCGATGCATCGAGGAGCTATAGCAGGCCCCACCCATCACTTACTACATCTAATTCATTCCTTATATGAAAATGTTGAAACCCAAAATAAATATTCGTATTAAGAATAGCATACGAAATGTTAAAGCTTTAACCATAAGCCATGAATGGTATAAAAATAACACATCCACAGTCAAACATATCATAAAAACTTCAATACAATATGGAAGATTTTATCATAATAAGTCAACTTCAAACAAGTGTGAAATCCATCAAAGGATGTTGACATGGATGAAATCAAAACTATTTGATAGATCTATCTATTTCTATTTTGAAATAATTTAAAAGTCACGTAATTATAAAAGAAAAAAATTATTTTTAAAATACTCTTATATATTGTAAGGGAAGATTCAAAGGTGTTATAATGGTGGAAAATATCTACACCCTCTGTATAAGTTAAAAAAACATTCTTACCTTAATTTGTCGAAAAGGTCAAAAAGTACCTTGTGTGGAAAAAGACAAAAATACTCCTTTATAAAAACTCATAAAAATTAAAATATGATTATAAATGACTTAAACCCGCATTCTGGGAAATATTTAAAATGTTTTGAAATTCATTTTTTAGAAACATGGATGTGGATGATAAAGAGGTCTAAGTAGATACTCGTGTATAAACCACCTCGGATAATAAAGAGATTGTAAAATTAACCCTTACCTTGTAATTTTCAGTGATAAAGGGTACTTTAATCTCCTGTATAAATTTTAAATCATTTTTATTAAATTATATAAGAACCACATACATAAATATGATATCATATATGATCCTCAAATATTTCTTTGTTAATAATATTTCAGTAGTATCATGGTTTTGGGTGTTAACTACTTCATCTTTCATTATTTTTTTTGTTATGTAAGTCATATTTTATAAGGATAAGACGAAATATATTCATATCTAGACTTACATTATGTTCTTGAACATTATTATTTAATCATAAAATGATATTTATTCTTGAATGGTTACGATGGGGAATGAATCTCATCGCGTTCGTGGAGATGGTAATCTGTATGTACGCGCGGGCGACAATACCATTCTATTGTGGGTATAATCGTATGTAATTGGATTGTATATCATATATACAGAATCATTAACATGTTTTATTTATTATTTACATCAATTTTACTCATTATTATACCCATCCAAATATTGAAGTTTTTGAATAACAAAATGCACAACAACGTGGAGACGGTAAGTCGTTCGTACGCACGTATGGTGAAATGTCATTAATAGGATGTATGGAATAATGAATATGGTTGAAAAAATATTTATAATAACATCACAGTTTGTATAAGGTACTATATTTATTATATTCGTATGGAAACAACAATGAAAGAGGAAGTGGAAGAAGAAACAAACTTTGAATGAGGTGGTGAGATTATTACCTCTTCTTCGCGTGTTTCCATTTGAGTTGATCAAAAGGGATCCTTAGGTTGGATTTATGATCAATGTAAGGCATCTAGGTAGATTTGAGGGTATTTTTGAGGATATTGGTGATGAGTTTGGCCGATCCAAATGGATCTGGAGGTGCGAAATTAAGAGAAGGGGAAGTACCCTTTTATAAGAGAGGTGAGGGTCACTTTATGAAAACCTTGAAATATTATTTAATTATACTATCATATTCGGTTTATAATGGATCAAAAAGGTTTTATATCAAAGATAAGGTGGATATGTGTCGAAAAACATTCAACCAATAAGTTTTAGATAGGTTTAGGTCACCATATTAAACTTATCTTTTAGATTTAACTATTGGTTAAGTAGTTTAACATTTACTGTGTCTCCTTGTATTTTTATATTATATGGTTAATAAACATACAAGAAAATTCCAAGAGAACCCCAAGATGTTCAGTAATGACATATCTATTATTATATAAATACTTCAGCCTAACCTTATATTTTAGGACTATTATATCATTTAATAATATAGTATTTTTTTAATAAACTCATATATGTCATTTTTGACACTATTTAGTATCTGATTTTTTTAAAGTACTAAAAAAATTATTAATTTAAAAAAATCATTTAATCAACCCTAACAAGAAATATTATCCTATAAAATTCTTTTAATTCATCAAAAGTCTCAATTTACATTTATTTGGATATTTATAATATCAATTATTTAAGTCATTCCTTAATAAGGTAATTACTGCATCATCATTGTGTTATAGATAAATATAATTATATAATGTCTAAAATTTATAAATAAAATACCGTTATGCAGGAAATATTTTTATCCGTATAATGAATATTTATAGTCAAATTTATGTTATGTGTAACCCTATATAAAAAATGTTTTAGTTATGAAAAATTGAATTTTACACTTTTAACTCTTCTTTAAATAAAATAATAAAAAATGTCCTCATATAATCCAATTGGAAAAAATGATCATATAATATTCCTAGGGATTTTTTCGTCAAAATAATCTTATCCAATAGAATTAGGACATGTTTTAGGGTAATAATAATATCATTTTTACCTTTAATTACTTAATTTACTTTTAACCATGGTAAATAAAATTCAAAACGTACTATTCACCAAAAAAATATTTTCATCTTATTGAACCAAATTTTAATTTCTAATATCAACTGTGTCTCTTGGATTTTTGAAATTTAATTCACCGAAGCGGTAAAATTATGTTTACGAAAATTTGCTAAAGTGCCTAGAAGGTGGGTAAAAACGGTAAAAAGTTAAATAAAATTTTATATATCTAATATTATTATAAAATTACTCCAATGAATTACATTGAAAATATATAGGGTTTTTATATCTATTTTTATCATGTATAAATTTAAATAAAATAACTAATTATATAAATAAAATTTCGGTTTTAAACAAAAACGCAATGTTTCTCACTATTCATCAAAAATTAAAAGTTTTTAGAAAAATACTGAAAATTCATCCTAAGTTGATTTTGATATTCCGAACCCAAAAATTAAGTCCATTTTGAAAAATAAAATTTATAAAATTTCTAAAATTGACTATTACTATTCATAACGACTAGTTTTATTGGTCGTGGTGTGTTAAAACTCTATCTTACATACATCACAAGCTATTACATTAGTAGAAGGGAAACATATTGTGGAAGCTTGGGGTGTTAAAGTATGAACTATCAATTTTTATGCCATGACTCTAGATTGTATTATTTGATTTTGAAGGTATGGTTATAAAATGATTTTTTCATGCTCTCATATCCTTATTATCATGTTATGATGACGTATCTTTTTTTGTTTACTGTTACTGAGCATCTCAAATCACCCTTCCCTATGTTTCCTTTCCCCTACTAAGGAAGAATGTTTTTATATAGGGAATTTCTAATAAACTATAATGAGGGAATATATTTGTTGGAAATGGTGGAGATATTTTGATAAATATTAATATTTTGTATCTATTCTCCAATGATACAAGACCATTATGATCTTCAAGGGTGTGTTTGTTTAATTTAATGAAAATTCATCTAAAAAGATGTAATATCTATATATAAGAAGAATGGGTCACTACAACTTATACTAGATGAATGTTTTAGTTAAAATTAGGAAACTCTTATGAGAAAACTTTAGTGATATCCTAAGTAAAATTTTATGGATAAGGCTAATAATGAGTCAATATAATTGAAAATTTCCTTAAATTTTAGAAAAGGATAGAAAAATTTGTTTTTGATAAAAATTATTTCCATTTCTAAAAACTAAAAGCTGGTGTGGATCTATAACAATGCTAGCTAGCGGTAACAACTCCAAAATGGGTGTGCTCATCTTCACCAGACCATCCCCTAGTGCACAACAATGAGTCTTTCTACACACATGGGTTGACATACATAGAGGTTACACTTTGGAAATTCACAAACTCTTTAGGAACAATAATGAATGATTTCAATAATTACTAATAATGAACTAAGATAAACATATGGTGTCATAGATTTAAAGAAAATTATCATTATTTGACAATCCTATAATTTTTTTATTTATTATATGGTTTCCTCCTATAATTATTATTAGTCACACTATGTAACATCCCACGTAAATGTAGAATAAGATATTTTTATATTTGTTAATATTTTTGAATTAACTATTAATTTTACTTTAAAGGGATTTCTATGTCCTATAGCGTACCTGATACGCAACAACGAGATTCTTTGAAATCATATGTTACACACTAATAATATACTATTATTTTACATGGTAGTTAACTCATAGCCATTTTATTAGTGGGAATGAAAAAAACTAACTACAATATGATAATATATATTTTTTAAATGTATTTACATTAATCCACTGAAAAATTTAGAGGCTTAAAATGCGAATAAATCTAATTTTAAGCATAATTTACATTAAAAGGTCGATTTACCACCTTTTAATGGAGAACCATCTTAAAAAACAGTTTTGGCCACATTGAAACATTATAATTGACCAAATAATGTCCTTATTTATAATGGGGATGTCAAATTTTACTTTGGGTAATTTTTTGGTATTTTTCCGATAAAGTTCATCTTTTATGAATAGTGAAAATATTTTATTTTAATTCAAAACTACATTTTAATATAATTTATTTATATGGTTAAATTATCTTTTTAATTGGTTTTAAAGTTTAATTAGAATATATTTTTAACATTTAATACAATGTTGGTCATTGGCATTAATTTCCCTTTGAAATTGGATAAAAACAAGTGTCAATCTTTTGATAGTTATTGTTTCTTAAAAACATGCTAATTGTTTTAACAACGGGAATTAATTTTAAATTAATTAATGCAGATTCTATGTTTTGAATTTGAAAAAATAGACATTATTTTTGAATTCCTAATATCAAATAATTCTTTGGCTGAATTTTTGGTATTTTTCTGAAAAACTTCAATTTTTGATTAATAGTGAAACCACTTAATAGTCGTTAAAAAAACTGACTTTTTCAATTAAATTTTTTTTACAACTTCTATGAATTGAATTTTCAAAATCCAACATACATAGTTGTTTCTAGTATGTAAAATTTGGTTCAATAAGATGACAATAATTTTTGGTGAATAGTAACTTTTGATTTTTATTTATCGCGGTTAAAGGTAAATTGGGTAATTCAAGTTTAAAAGGATTTTATAATAATTTAAAATTACCTTAACACTTATCCTAACATTATTGGATGAGTAATTTCTGACCATCGGAATAATTGGGTCTATTTTGGGACCCAATGGATCCACTTATGAAGGAAAATGACACTTTAGATTAATTAATTTAATGTAAAGGCAAAATTGACATAAACAAAAATCTTATAGTAATTAATTTTTTTTATGGTGTTATATAAGTAATATTTTTTACTATAAATATTCATTGTAAAGATAAAATTATTTCCTACATAATCGTATTTTTTTATAATTTTTAGACATTAAATAATATAAATTATTTATGACACAATAATGATGCAGTATTTACCTCATTAATAAATAATTTAAATAAATAAGATTATAATGATTATAATATTATCCAAAACATGTGCAATTTTGATTGGATGATTTTATCTCTAATAGGAGTAATTGTATCTTATAATTTAATGTTTTTTGGACCTTTTTAAACTGAAGATATGTTTATAATAAAATAATTTTTTCACACTTTCCTAAAGAGCCCCTCCTCTCCCTTATAAAAGAAGACCACTTCTAACCAATTCCTCATACCTCTAAATCATTTTGGCTCATCCAAACTCTGCCCGATTAATCTCCCTACATCCTTCTCCTACTCCTAGAATCCCTAACATAGGCTAAGGCACTTCAAGAATTCCTTTTGGTTAGAACCAAATGAAGTTACCCAAATTAAAGGTAACAGTTTCTCTTAACTTCATTTCTTTTATTTTACTTCTCCAACCCATAAACTATTTTTATTTCATTCTTTTTTTACAAAACTAGTATCAAACATATACTAGGATGTTGTTATAATAATTATTCTAACTACACTTACACACACCTCAATCTAATGGATGAAAAACATAATGTTTCTATGGATGGAAAACTAACGCCTCACAAAACGATGATTGTTCAAATATCTTCAACCGCCTCTCATGGTGGCCATTATGATGTCACTGTATTTATATATGATATATATTATGTTTATTTTTTTTATACTTATGTAATTTCTATTTATAGCATGACTTTATGGTTTCCATTATGGTTAAACGCGATAATCTCATTAGAGGAAGTGCGGACTACCGCCCCCTCAAAGTGACATGACTCGTTAATGCCATATGTGAGACATATAAAGTATGGAGTTAATTATTTAATATATGATATTATATATGAAATTATACTGGAATTATAATATACCTATGTATCATTATGTTTTAATTCTATTAAAATAATAAATAGAAATGAAAGTATCGTTCATGCGTAAGTACGGCTTACCGTCTCCATGAACGGTGCATTTCATTTCTTACCTCCAAATGATATGTACTATTATAAATAAATATATATATATATACTGGATATATATGATATATATGATATTGAAATAATTAATATCATTCAGGATATAATGAACTACTGACTACATAGATAACTTGTAAATATAAGTTGTTCATTTTTTACTCAAGTACAAAATATTGACAAAACGAACGTTATTAACATAAATTATTACATAATGTTTATAACATGGTAATAAGTGATATAAAAGGAATAATAAACTTGAAAATGGTTCTTAAGAAATTATAAAATAACTTTAGTTTATTGTTCAGGAGATTAAATAATGATCGAGTCAAGTCGGACATGATGTAAGGGACTTCATCTCAATCTCTTTTCATTGAGGAATATTTAGTTTTATACACGACTTTATTTTATACGGTGTATAATCCCCTTTGACTTTTCATTTCATCCAAAGGGATTCTTTTATGCGAATCATTTTACTAAACAATAAAAAGGTATGTTTTTTTAACGTAAGCGGTGACAAAAACCATTCTGCCACTTTGAGTATTATTTGATATTTGGCTTCCTTAACAAGCCGTAATGTTTTCAAAAGGAAAAAAATAAATTCCATATACTATTTTTACGTATTCTGGTATTGAAAATAATTTTGAGAATGGATTTATTATTTATATGTCTTGATATGATATATTGTTATTTCAATATGGAAATGTTATCTTTTCTTTATGCTTATGTTATGTGTTATGATCTTTTTATGGTTCTTGGGAATTATTTAAGTATACGGGGGTTCCATGATAAACCTAGGGCGGGTGAGCCTGAGATAGCTCTTCAATGCATTGGGTTATGTGATACAGGTAAATTTGAATGTTTCTCCTAAGATATTTAGGGAATATACTGTGATGGGTATTCCAAAGTAACTCCCTATGTACCTGTGATAACGAAATTGTAAGTATGTTATGGATACCACAAGCTACCATTATGATTTATGTTCTCTATGTGTTATTCATAAAATATTATGATTTGATGAGGTAAGTAAAAGAGTTCATGTTTTTTATGTATTTATGAACAAATGATTTCTTTCTTTGTTTTATAACCCTTACTGAGATTTTTATGCTTATCCGAAGTTTTAAAATGTTTTCACAGGACTTAAAGAAGAATAGTGTCAAGGATGGGATCAACGAAAAGTCATTCTAACTAAAACATGGAAGTATTCGTGAATCTTTTTTTCAAGAGTTTTTATTTTATTAAAAAACATAATGGAATCTGTGTATAATTGTCTTCTTTTTAATCTTTTGAGATGTAATAGTTATGTCCTAATTATATAAAATTCTAAACATGAAAAGATCCTCAATGTGAATTATTCATTTAATTCAATATTATGTAATGTTTAAGGCCGGCTCTTTGTACACTATTTCGTTTTGTTTTAGTTAATTTCCTGAACCAAAAATAATTTGATTACCTTTGATAGTGATAGAAAATATGATAATGAGAAACCAAATGGGATTTTGACTAGAGTGAAAGTATACTATGATTATTCCTAGATAGTTATCATGATATATGATTTAAAAAATTAACCCTAACCAACTATTTTACCCACTAAAGAAGAAAATTATAGATTACATTGAGTGTTCGGGTGTTGGATACCATGGGGGAAGGATAATTTTGTTAATTATATACATTGAATATGGGAATATTCACTCAAGTGAATTTCTTAGAGTAACATTAATATGTTTTATGTTTGGAATATATGGACACAAATCATGTAATTATAGAAGATAAATGAAAATATTATCTATCTAAATGGACGATAATAACATTATCCCTATGATATCATCAACGATATTATGTTTGAAATGTGGAATGCGTGGTAATTAATAAAATCAATTTTCTAAGGGGAATGATTGTGAAGAGAATTATCAAGGTGGTATGAGTAATGGGTATACTACTTATGATGAGAATACTACAAATTAAATATTAAAGGTATGAGCTATTATAACATTATTTCTTTATTAAATGTGAGAATCATGATTAATTTGATGTTGATGAACATTATGAACTCATTCATATTTCATATTTTTTGAAAGAGGTATTAATAAATATGTTATGAATCTTAGTAAATGGTTTCAGAAATAAGTTGGATGATTGAAGTGTTTATGTAATATAATTTAAGAATTATGTTATATAAATCATGAAATATATAAGATTTATTCAATAAATAAATTTCATTAAGGATTTGAAAATTTATTTTGAATGGTACTGATGACTAATAAAAGTTATTTAAGGGAAATGTGATATTTTGAACCAGTGGACATTACCCTTATTATGTTCTTGAGGTTGAGAAAATATTTTTTTGATTGTATTTAGAGTTAATTAAAATGAAAAATCTCAAATGGATATTTTTATGACACATGAATAAATTAATGAATTATTTGGAAAAAGTGGTTTATTTTATCATTAATGTAGTTTACAAAATTATTGGATTTATGATGTAATGAACCAAACTCCAGTAACACGGAGCCATTGTATTACATTATCACATATGAATTTATATACGGAATAAAATCCTATAGGAAAAAACATATTATCATATTTAAGATTCATATACACACATAATACTCATTTTAAATTTTTTAAGAGAGAATAATTCATAATAAAAAACCCAAAACAAATGAATTGCATCCTTGAAAACTCATTCCAAGAATTCTTTTTCATATCATAAGGAAAGGGAGCATAATATAGGTGAGCTCAAATACTAAGCAAGGGTTATATATAGTGAAATCTATCATTAATTATTAAGATTTATCATCATAGAAATTTAAATAACCGAACACACATTCCATTTAAACGATATCAAGAATATCATTACTAAATAAGACATAATCTATATGGAAATATAAATAATTGAGAATGAGATGAATTCAGAGACAATATCACTTCTGAAATATCATGGATAATAATAACTGAATTCATAATGAATGAAATGATTAATTATTGGAAGTTATATCACAGACATCTGAAAACCACTATTGTCAATAACTATTTTCAAGACAGTTCAAAACTACAGGTAGAAACCCATTTAATTTTTTCCAATATATTTTCCTTAGGAGACTGATAGATGTATCAAAGGGATAACTGAATCCAATAAACACACATTTATTCATATAAAAATAATTACATATATATAAATTAATCCATTTAATTCATGAATAATATGAATTTTCATCATATATCTATATTAATTAAAAATAAAGATTTATCACGATTTCATTGGTTAATAAAATAACATTTAATGTATACACCACATATAAAAATGGTATATATTTTAGGAAATAATAATACCTAAATTAGAAAATATAGATACTTAATATACATATGTAATATCCATTTAAAATGAGCATAAGTATTGATGCGTTTCAAGATAAAGTTAACAATATCAATAAAGGGAGAATGTATAATAACTTCTAAAAATTAGTGCTTTTTCAAGACAAACCCTCTCCGATAAAATAATTAAAATTGAAAATTAAAATAACTTGAATTATTATGGAATCTTGATATTTCATGTCAAATGATAATTATATTAATCATATAAAATAAATTAGGTTCATAAAATTTCAATATGCCTCAATAAAGGGAAATTGGGATTATATCCATTACCAAACACTTCCATCTGATAAAACATTATCTAACCCCCTATATAGTGTTTTTAAACATTTATTAACATTAAAAATCATATTAATATTTATAATATCATATATGATCCTTTTATAACATATTAACACCCTTTTGTAAATAATCATTAATTATTTTCATAGTTTTGGGTATTAATTTCCTAGTTTTCCCATGCAAGTTTTTTCTTGAAAGATCATGTTCCTGTGAATATTATATAGTTTCATCACCTCCATAATAATAATAATTTAATATTTATAATATTTATTCATATATTATACTTTTAATACCAATAATGAAATATGGTTTTGAGAAATGATGTGGGTTGTGATCATAGAGACGACAGATTGTATATACGCATGAGAAGCATTTCAATTTCCCAATGTTCATTACCGAAAGTAGGTAGGAAGAATTTTACCATTAGATAATTATAATAATATCATAAATACCATATTATATATTTAGATATAATTATATATATCATCCATGTTGTGTGGTGATCAAAATAGACTCACATCATTCCGTGAAGGTTGTAGCTCACACTTACACGAACAACACTACAATATTTCATTTAGTATAAGGGTATCAAATAAAATGATATATGTTATATTATTATAATGATACATATTTCATAAATATAATAATTATGTCATATATATATATATATATCACATATAATCTTTCAATTTATACTTATAACCTTCCATGTAAAGAATATTGTGAAATATGAATCATTGTGCTTCTTGAGGTAGTAGTTTTTCATACACACAAGAAATGTTTTCATATACCCAATGAAATGTAAATTAAAAAGGTAAATATGATATAATTACTCCTAAGTTATAATTATGTAATAAATATTATATATATAATTTATATTTATCATCATAACCAACTATGAGAGGTGGTAATTAAAAGATATATGGCATTATTTCAGGAGGTCATCGTCCTCCGTACACACAAATGATGATTTCATAACATATTTGATTGAAGTGGGCATGGTTGTAAATAAAATTACATCAAAAAAACTCATTATATTTAAGGTACTTAGGATAATATATTATATTTTTTTAATAATAATATATGGTTGATGAGTAAGAAATATTATAAAAATTCGCATTGGAGAATGTTGCATCGTCATCAGGTATCTAGTATTGGTTTTTCCCAAAAACAATCATAGGTTATCATAATTCCAAAAATAAGTATTATAGTATCGGTTTATGTAAGTTAAGAAGTGATTTTTTATGTCTTGGTTGAAACAAATGGTTTTTAATGTGTGAAAATGAGAGGGGAGTGGTTCTCCTATTATAAGTGAGGTGAGTATCACACTGGTAATTTTTATCAGGAATGAATTTCAACCTTGTTTTATAATTAAAATGTTTCCAGTAAATAATAATTCTAGAAAATAAAATTTATAAGGTCTAAATATGCCAGTAAAAATCTTTTTATACAAGCCTTATAATCAAATTAATATTTATCCTTCTACTTTAATAGTACACCCGATATGTGCATACATTTTCATATACTTTATTGAAAAATAAAAACAAGTTTTCAGCATTTATCTACTTCCTAGTGGAAAAATACTTTGATTTTGGTGATCTTGTTCATTTTCAGATGGTTTTTGGCCAAATTCACAAAAAGGAGGAAAACCAAGAAAAGATTTATAACTAAACGGCGTGTACTAATATACACTCCATGTACTTTCAAGATCAGACATGGGTTGACCAGGACAAACACATGCCCAAGTAACCAAAAGGAAGTACATGGCATGTTCTATGGTAACACGTTGTGTATACTGTTCAAGAAGAAGTTGGCAGATGATAAGAGTCTACATGCCCATTTGGCATGCCAAAGGAGACACACTGTGTTCCACTGATACACGTCGTGTAGTCATTTCTAGAAGCAGTTGGTTGATAAATTTTGAGATTACATGCCGTGTTTGGAGGAACTACACGCCTTGTATATTCACCAACTAGGAGGAACCATATTCCAAGTCAAAGATGGCGTGTTAGGCCACCCCCCAGTAGAGAAAATAGGACCAAAATACACGTTGAAAATAAGTACACAACCTTTACTTTCCTACATTCCGTATAGTTTTATTTTCTATAAAATGAGGCCTTGGCCTCCGGACCTAGGGGTGGTGTGTGAATTATTTTGTGGAGAAAATTATTGAGGCTCTTAAGGAAAGACTCTCTGACATCGTACTACCATGATTCCTTCTACCGAAGAACCATTTCCTTTTTTAAAGTTCCAAGCATGATTTCATCAGGTATCAATTGTTTTGTGTTTTTAATTTTCAATATGTGTAACTAAACACCCATTGTGTTGGGTTTGTGGAAGCTGATAAGTTTTAATTATAATTAAGTTTCTCTAAATGTGTTTGTTTTAATAATCTTTTCTTATTCTTCTTAAAACACTTCATAATATCACTGGAAATTCTGTACCAGGCCAAGGGTAGAATTTTCAGGGATTCAAAAGAAGAATAACAAAAAACAACTTCATGACCATTAGAAGTAACCATTGGCTCAAAATAGACTAAGCCAGATAAAGATCTCTTAAATAATAACTAACAGACCAAGGAATTAGTCTCTTCAATTATAAATATAATGTTTTCTGGATCAAGGAAACTTTGTTACAAATTAAACCCATAGAGTTGGGTTATCATGAACAACACAGCCTCATAAGAAACTTGATTTAACAATCAACTTATCACAAATCCATAACCCCAATGCATTTATATCTCTTATTTGCATCAAAACCAACTTTCATGTCTTTACTTTCATTTCATAAATTAATCTGTTAAAACAAACTTTAAAACAAATTGTTCTTTTTATACCCAAACAACCAACCAAAATTTATTTTTAATTCAGCAGAATTCCCTAAAAACAAAAATACAATCTAAATTATGCAAAGATAAGAGAACCTCATAGTTACCTATAAATCAACCCCTTACTGGTACTATACTTGTTAGGGTAAATATAATTGGGACACTGAAAACCTACATTCGGTAAAACGACTATCCAAATTTTGGCACCGTTACCGGGGAACATAGAGTAATTTTATTTTTGTTTCAATGAAATTTGTATCAAATTTTAGTGGAAATAAAAACAAAAAATTCATAAAAATTTCTTTCCTAATCCCATTTCTATTTATCTTTTGTTTTCCCTGTTATGAATGGGTTTTGTTTTGTGTTTGTGCCTGATCATAGGTGCATAAACTAATTCCTCACACGGTACAGGAGCGCCGAGTAATCTGAAATTTTTCCGATTGACCTAGAAATCGAACGGACTTTGTCTCTTCATCGACGTGCACTGGTGAAAACACACAACCACAATCCATTATCCATGGAGAAAAAGGAGGAGGGAAAACTTGCCAATGATACTGCGGCTGAACACCCATACCAGGACCAGCAGCCTCCCGCTGCTGGTATACTGGAGCTAGCACCGGGAGGCTTCATGGAATTCCTCCCACGAACTACCAAAGGCCACCACAAAAACCTCCTCCGGAGTACAACCAACTTCAACAACTACAGTAGATCTTCCAAAGGCCTTATTTCGCCCCTCAGGAGTAGCAATTCAGGCAACATCCACCCCCTCAGTAGCAGTCTCCATGACGTACTCTTATGGAGTATGGCCTTCTATCAATCCATAAAGCTGATACGGGCATCGTTCGTCCTCTGGTACATGCCAGACAATTCGAGATCTAGCCTGCTATTATGCAGCTGATCCAGAAAACCGTTTCATTTGGCGGCCTGCCCAGTGAAGACCTGAAAGCCCATCTCTCTAATTATTTGGAGAACTGCGATACATTTTGTTACAATTGTGTGTCTGAGGACAACATTCATCTTCGCCTCTTCCCCTTCCCTCTATGGGACAAGGAGAATGACTGGATTAAAGGTTTTCCACAAAGATCTATCCTCACCTGCGAAGAGTTAGACCACGAATTTATGTCCAAATATTTTCCACCTTTGAAGACTGTAACCTTGCAAAATGAGATCCACAACATTCAGTAGAACGACTCAAAGTCATTGTATGAATCGTGGGTATGTTTCAAGGAGATGTTACGTAAATTACCACACCACGGACTTCCACTCTGGATGCAAGTCCAATCCTTTTATGGAGGAGTTACAATGAATATAAAGTCTGTGGTGGATGCATCTGCTAAAGGTACGGTAATGAGAAAGCCCACCGAAGAAATTTTCGAAATGCTGGATGATATTTATGCCAACAGCTTCCAGTGGCATTTCGAGCGGGGGACCCAAAAAATGAGGTGTGCATAGTATTGATGCTATTAATATGATTGTTTCCCAGTTGGATGCAGTATCCAAAATGATCGATGCTCGGAAGCTCAAGTGCACATCTCAAGTCCATGTGGCGAACCATTTAGTATACGGTGACTGTGGTAACAACCACATCCTAGGAGAATGATCAGGACCTTCATTCAACCCTTCGACAAGCGAGATAATCTATGTTTCTCAAAACAAAGGGTCTAACCTGTATCAACAATACCAAAACTCAGCATGGTTTGAGAACCAGAACACAGGCTGGGGCCAATAGCATCAGAATCCTCCACCCCAGCGACCGCCTGGCTACAGTAATCCACAATATTAGAACCCATACCCAAGGAAACAAAAGAACCAGCAGGGATCCTACCATCATCAAGGGTATCAAAACCCTTACCAGGAGCAGCCAAGGCAGCAACCACCTCCACCAGCTGCAGAGCCACCTCAACAAGAGAATACCTCAATGTTATAGGATCTTATGATAAAATTCATATCAACTGCTGAGACTAGATTTCAGAACCCGGAGGATTCTATTCGAATACTCGAGAACCAAATTGGTCAGTTAGCAAACCAGCTCTCAAGGAGATATCCTGGTACACTACCAGGCAACATCAATAAGAACCCAAGGGAGGAGGCCCATACCATCACTTTACAAAGTGGAATGAATCTTCATCAGAAGGAACCAACACATTCAACTGCACCTATACTCCCTGTTGACAAAAAAGCTACACTTTTAGACCCCTCTTCATCCGAAAATCCATCACCGGAGGCTCAACCAGGCAACAGAAAGGAGATCGTCAAACCATTCGAGCATGCATTATCTTTTCTAGAGAGGATGAAGCAATGGAAGCTGGATCACCAGTTTGGAAAATTCATGGAAGTATTCAGAAAGCTACAAATCAATATCACATTTGCAGAGGCTCTGAAACAAATGCCCACATGTGCTATATTCATGAAACAAATCCTCTCGAATAAAATGAAGATGGAGGATTTGGGCACCATAGCACTAACAAAGGAGTTCTCAATAGTCGTATAACATTCCCTTCTTCCCATGCTCCACGATCTAGGTAGCTTTACTATTCCATGTACAATGGGACCCTATGAATTTGGAAAAGGCCTGTGCAATTTAGGGGCCAATGTCAACCTCATGCCATTCAGAGGTTTCCAAAAGCTCGGACTCCATGATCTGAAGCCTACCTGGGTCTCCCTTCAACATGTTGACAGATCCATTAAATATCCAAAAGGGCTACAGGAGGCTGAGATAGTGAAGGTGGGATGATTTATCATCCTAGTAGATTTTATTATCAAAGACTTGGAGAAGGTTCAATAGGCACCTATAATACTTGGAAGACCTTTCATAGCCACTGGGAAGGAACTCATTGATGTGAATGAGGGGGATCTTATTTTCTATGTAAGAGATGGGAAAGTCACCGACAATGTCCTCAAGGAAATCAAGCAGCTGTTGTCGCCTGATCATGAGGACTGTTCTGCGATAACTACAATGGATGATCTCTTAGTGGATGAAATTGTATGTTCCTTTAGTTCTAAAAATATTATCATTCCAGATAATCCCATTGAAGAAGATCCAGAGAAATTTCAATTCCTAAAAGGCCAGGGTGGCTACTATTAATAATATCCAACACCCCTCTCTGGTAAGAAAGGGTATGTCGATCGAGCCAAGGACCTAGAAAAAGGCTCTTCCTGGGAGGCAATCCAGAGGTTACATGCTGTGACACACTTATATACATGGCGTGTACTTATATTTTTAGTTTTTAATCTTAAATAGTATAAATCTATAGAGTAACTAATAAATAAACAGGAATGATGCTGGTGCCAATGGTAAGGTCACTGGAGTTTATCCGAGCTATCCCCGGTTCGAATCCTCCTGACCTACCTTCGGCATGGGGTTCCTTATTTTCTTACACGGCGTGTGTAGTAAATTTTATATATATATATATATATATATATATTCTTATAAGAAAAACCATGGTGGGGATGGATCGATTGGCTATGATCGTAACTCGGTTCCAAAAGACCCGAGTTTGAATCCTGGAAACCACCCCATTTCCATCATCTACCCTTTTAATAAAACCACACTGTGTGTCTTTCGATATACATCATGTGTGCCATATTTTTCCTTACTAATTTAAAAACGTTTTCTTATAAAATAATTTCATGCGGATGAAGTTGGAAGATTGGAAAAGTCTCGGCCATGGATCCAAAAGATCTGGGTTCGAACTTGGCTAATCTATTTGCTTCATCCACTTCTTATAAAATTAAACACCACATACCGTGAATTTTCTTCATTCCGTGGAGTATAGGATATATAACATATTTGTATATAATAATAAATATGGGAAAAAGTACAACCTTTTCTCCAGTAGATGAGGGCTTCCGTTTGGAACGACTGATCGGCGATTCGAACCTCGCCCCATTAACCTGACCAAAGGTTTTACTTCTCTATTTACAATTTTTAAACACACGACCTGAATTTTACCACTACATTACATGTATAGTTTTATCTTTAAATTTGGTGTATTTATATCTATTTATCCATTTTTTTTATTTTAATTAGTAAATATTAATTATTATATAGTTTATTATAATAATTATATAAACATATGAAAAAAAGGAGATACACGGCGTGTAGTCCAGAGGTACATGTCGTGTACCAGGGCTATATAAGCCACAGGCCACCTGACATCAGCCCGTGCCGTGCAACTCTCCCTTACCTCCCCTTATACCCATTTTCTTCTCCCAAACGCCACCCAACCTTCCACTTCTTGATCCGTCATTTTAGTTCGTTTCGAGCTCTGATTTCTCTACCATTGTGATCATTGGTCAAGGTACGCCCTTCTGCACTCATTATTTCACGTTTTCATAAGAGTTTAGGGTGTTTCTATATATTTCGACCATTCGGCTTCCGCGGTACAAGGCCACAAATTTAAGAACACAGACTGTGTACTTTTGTACATGGCCACACACAAAATGCTTTTCAATTTGAATATACACAGTGTACATGTTCGGTACACCCTGTGTACTTCCCCCATCGTGCCCTAGTACCCTTTTCACATGACCTCACTCACCATTTTCACGTACACGGTGTGTGTGTTTTGTACACGCCGTGTATATCATTTCATTTGGCCCTTCCGTGTGTATCACTTGACACGACCTCTCACCCCATGTTCTCATACATGGCGTGTATGTTTGGTACATGCTGTGTAGCCTATTTATTTCGGTCGGCCCGTGTCTCGCCCCCCACACAGCCATGTTCCTCGAGTCATGGACATGTCGTGTCTATCCCATACAGTGACTGTCCTTTATTATTAGAAATGATAAAATCATGGCCATGTCATTTTTTATACATGACCATATCCACTTTGCCTAAACACGACGTGTAAGTTCGTAACACTTCATGTACCTTTACATGGTCCATCTTCTTCACCCTTGGCATTTTTATCCAGAGAACCTGGGCTACTGCTCAGCTTGTACTACACGCCGTGTACTATGGATGTACACGTCGTGTACTTTTATTTTTCAGATTTCTCACTTTTTCATTGATTACTTTTCTTTTATTTTTTCTTCGGTTTTCTTTTTCATTCTTTTTTAGGTTATGGAAGATCACGATCCTTCCTGAGGGAAGTGGCTGGCCTCCACCACTGAGGGCAAGAGGCCCATTTTTCGGAGGATTCGACTCCAACCTCTGACACAGCCAGATCCAGACACTCCAGTCTACGAGCTCCCTCCATTGGACACCCTTACACCCCTCACTCCCTCTATAGAGGCTGGTTTGAGCACCATCCTTCATTTACTCCCAGCTGCCACTCCACCTTAGATCTCCTCCTCCGCAGCTGGCAGTTCCTCGACCACCCTATCTAGTGACCCTTCACCTACTGCAGCCGATCCACCCACAAAGCCAGCTCCTGTTGTGGTACCTGCACCTGGTCTGGGACCTATAGGTGCTCTGTATTCTTGCATGGTATTCCCGGTCACCGATCTAGCACATGATAGGGTTCAGCGCTTTTCTTTCCATCTGATTCCATTGAGTGGCTGCTACCTCGACAACACCGTTCATCAGCAGCTAGTCATCTGGGAAGAGTTGGAGGATCTCCAGTGCCACACTCCACTGCTCATTATTTTCTAGGTTAGAACTTCTATATTCTGTGATTTATTTTTGGAGTTTGTGGCCTCTATTGAGTTCAATGGAGCTGAGTACTGGGAGACACCCGGTGATGTGATTCCCGTTGTTCGGTTCGGACTGGGCGGCCGACGATTTTCCCTCACCATGACAATGTTTGGCTGAGGGTGTAGTTTCTACCACCATCACATCACCCCAACCCCTGTTTCTATCCTAACCATACCCGAGTGCTCAGAGCTCGTGGCTATGTGGTGGGAGAATGCTGGGTCTGACCAACGCTATGCCCCTACTTCGCAGAAGAGCACCCTCATCATAGACCCCAACATTTGTTTTACACACCAGTGCTTCAACGCCATTCTTTTCCCCCGCCATGTGGATATGGGGGTCATGACCGGTCGTGACATGGATCTCCTTACCTGTGTCATCTGACAGGTCTACCCTAACCTCCCTTACCTAGACGCCTCCTATTTCTATTCTATGTTTACTGGTCATCAAGGCAACCTAAACAGTGGGTTTTACCCCACTCGCCTCGCCCACCACCTTGGGTTTTTCGAGCATTATTTACCCCATTACCTGTTAGGTTCTCCCTAACAGATGGTATATATCATCCTTATTCGCATGGGATTGGTCCGGAAGTAGGGGGTGCCTATATCCTTGCCGAGGCTTGGCCCCAGCCACCCGCTGACTCTCCTGCCCCAGGTGATTCCCTTGCTTCTCCTTCCCCAACCTTCCAGTTTCTTCACCCCACCCGCGTACTACTAACTCCACTTCTTCTTGACTTCATTATTCTAGCTATCCTACCACTAGACCCGCCTACCCCTGCACCCTTGGTTGATCTCACCCTTTCCCTCCACCTGGCCGCAATGGAGCAGTATTCACTATGTATCGACAGCCTCTCGGGTCGCATGGCGCAGCTGTTAGATCTTATTGTTCTACATCTTGGTATTTCGCTGACTCTGCCACCTGCCTCTACCTCAGCTCCTGGCCCTTTTACTACTGCTTCACCACCTTATACTGTGCAGGCCATGGATTCTGTTCTGATCTCTACTGTGGGTCCATCTGCTGCTACTACTGCTATCGCCGACACTGTTTCTAGTTTAGGGGGGATGTCGAGCTTCTTTTATTGAGTCCGGTACCTACGGTTCCTACTTCTCCTGCTTCCCTTCCAGATGCCGAGTCTAGGCCTCCCGCTTCAACAGTTCCTAGCCTGTCTCTTTCATCTGGTTCTATACTAGATTATGCCTCTTCTGAGGCAACCCATGACTAGTTTTGGGACATCTTTTTATCATTGTATATATATTTCTGTGATCTCTTGTGCTTTTTTTATTCATGCTTGTAGTGTTCTTTTTATTTCCCCCTCACAGGTAATCTAGCAGGTTTTGGTTTGCGCTTTTACATCACATACCGTTTCCCAATGCCCAGACATGAGGGGAGTATTTTTTTCCATTGTTTTCTTTTCTTTTTTAGTTTCATACTTTCCATACTTGCCCTCAGTCTGGTCCACTATTATGTCCCCACCTCCACTTGTTCTTCTTTTTGGGCACTTGGTGGACCATGTGCGATATTATGTATGGGGGTGTCTCTCGACCTCTATAGTCTTTTCCCTTTTCAGATTCAAGGAAACATCATTATTAGTAGATAAATTTGAAAATGTGAATACATTTCTGGTTAATCATATTTTTAAATACTTAAGCTGAAAGTGGAAAATTTTAAAAATTGCATGCTTATTTTGATTATTAGGTATTTTAAAATTATCACTGATATAAATTTAATTTCAAACTTGTAATCCTTGGATAATTACACCAATTATACTTATCAATTATTTTGAAAGTCGTGACCTGATTGTCTCTTTATTTATTTTTCGCACTCCCGAGAGGTATTCTAGACACCTTTATCATATTCTTTTTAAAACCCTCTTTCATGAGATATTCATAGAATATACATAACTACCAGAATTTTCAATTTTCTTTTCGGAACATGAGGAATTTTTGAATTACATTAAAATGATTCATTCATAATATAGTTATCCCCTTTATCTTGAGCCTACACTAATCATATCTTTTTGAAACCCCCAGAGACCTTGAATAGCCTTTTTAGGAAGTCATATTAAAAGAATATTTCTTTTACTACCCTAATTATTTTATGATTTTTCAAGAATATTCATTTGAGCTCACAAAAAGGGATTGGCAACACAATGTATAAATTCCGGAATTGGCAAGAAATTAACTATGGGGGAGTGCCTCTTGATAATTTGGGGAGAAAATATTTCTAAACCTCTATTTTGGAAATTCAAAAATATTTCATTTGTTTAAAAAAAAATTGATACAAATAAAAGGGGACTTATACACATTTGTTGGTTTGTGACTCCTAATCAACTAAAGGAGAAGGTGGTGATGAGATCATTAGATAAAGCTTGTTGGGGATGTTTTTACATTGAGTTTAACTTTGAATATCATGCAATGTTATTTAAGAATTTAGCCACTTTTTTCAAGCCTCAGAGTTATTTTTCACATCATTACCTACCAACCTTTAGCCACAGAAACTTCTGATCCTATTTGAAAAGTCCTCATGATTTTTTTAAACCAAATTTTCTAATGTGGAGAACAATAATTCTTGAAACCCTATGCATAGAGTCTATATATCATTGATTGGGCATAAATTTGTTTTTAAACATCTTGAGTGTTGAGAATATTTTTGTTGGGGTAAATCCTCAAGTGTCTTTCTTATATTTGAATGGTTGAAACATGTGTTAAGAGTGGATGAAGGTAGTTAATCGAATTATATATGAGGCATGATTAGAATATCTCTTAGATTGAAACTTCTTTGAATTATTTTTGAAATTTTTTCCTGTCACTTATTATTTACATTTATGATTTACTAATGTTCTTCCATTTACAATATAGATTATTTTAATTAGATGTTGAATTTTACTTGAGGGCAAAAAAATGACTAAGTATGGGGGAGTTTGATACACCTAATTTGTGCATACATTTTCATATACTTTATTGAAAAATAAGAACACGTTTTAAGCATTTATATAATTCTTAGTGGTCAAATACATTGATTTCGGTGATCTTGTTCGTTTTCATAAGGTTTTTGGCCAAATTCACAAAAAGGGGGAAAACCTAGAAAATTTTTCCAACTACAGGGCCTGTACTAATACAAACGACGTGTACTTTCAAGCTCCGACATGGGTTGACCAGGACAAACACATGACTATGTAACCAAAAGGATGTACATGGCGTGTTCTATGGTTACACGCCATATATACTGTTCTAGATGTAGTTGTTTGTTGAGAAGAGTCTGCATACCTATATGGTCGGCCGAAGGAGACACGTCATGTTCCACTGATACATGCATTGTAGGCAATTATAGAAGGATTTGGTGGCCGAATTTGGAGACTAAATGCCATGTATGGCGGCACTACATGCCGTGTAGACTCACCAACTAGGAGGCGCTGTGTTCCAAGTCAAAGACGACGTCATAGGCTTCCCAACAGCAGAGAAAATGGCGGCAAAAAATGCGTTGAAAATAAGTACACGGCGTGTACTTTCCTACACACCGTGTAGTTTAATTTTCTATAAAAGCAGGCCTTGGCCTCCGGACCCAGGGGTGATGTGTGTAGTATTTTCTAGAGAAAATGGTTGAGGCTTCGAAAGAATGATGCTCTTCCATCATACTATAGTGATTCCATCTACTGAAGAACCATTTACTTTTTCAATGTTCCAAGCATTATTTCATCAGGTATCAATTGTTTTGTTTTTATCATTTTCAATATGTGTAACTAAACACCTAGTGTGTTGGGGTTGTGGAAGCTGATAAGTTGTAATTTTAATTAAGTTGCTCTAAATGTGTTTGTTTTAATAATCTCTTCTTATTATTCTTAAATCACTTCATAATATCATTGGATATTCTGTATTGGACAAAGTGCAGAAGTTTCAGGGATTCAAAAGAAAAATAACGACAAACAACTCCATGACCATTGGAAGTAACAGTTGGCTCAAAATGGACTAATCCAGATAAGGATCTGTTAAATAATAACTACAGGACCAAGGAATAAGTCTCTTCAGTTCTAAATATAAAGTTTACAGGATCAAGGAAACTTTATTACAAATTATACCAAGAGATTTGGGTTATCATGAACAACACAACCTCATAAGCCAGTTGATTTAATAATCAACTTATCACAAATCCATAATCCCAACACATTTCAATCTCTTATTTGCATCAAAAGCAACTTTCCTATCTTTAATCTAATTTTAGTAATTAATCTATTAAAATATCCATTAAAACCAATTGTTCTTTTTATACCCAAACAACCAACCAAAATTGATTTTTAATTCAGCAGACATCACTAAAAACAAAAATACAAACTAAATTAATAAAATATAAGATAACCTCATAGTTTCATGTGGATTGACCCCTTACTGGTACTATACTTGTTAGGGTAAATATAATTTGGGAGAATGAAATCATACATTCAGTAAAATGACCATCCATTTAACCACCAAAAAATACATTTTTACCTTAACCATAGTAAATAAATATTACAATTTTCATTATTTGTTTTGGTAAAAAATTAAATTGACCTTATTATATAAAATAAGATATAATGATTCATAATATGGAATAAATTTTTACAAATTCCATTCATTTAAGTGGAACATTTTAATTTTAATGTAATCCTACATTCATGATGAGAAAAAATATATTTAAAGATAAAATTTTAAAAATTTTACAATGTTTTTATATCAAAATTAAATTTGAAAATTATTCCAATGACATAAATTTTATTAGTAGATGTAAAATTTTACCAAATATGATTTAATAATTATTAAAATATATTATTTAACATTATAAATTACTTCAATGATAAGGAAATATTCAATTAAATTTCCATATTTTTCAATACCCATTAGAAAATGAAAATTTTCAAAACATTCCCATAGATTCTCTCTAAGATAATTATAGTATGATTATTTTAAAAATTATATATATTTTTTATGTATATTTTTTTATGTTTTATAAAGTGATTTTAAATTATGTTTTAAATGTGTGACTAAACGATCCATTATAAAAATAAATAATTTTCAGAAAACATTATTATTTATTTTAAATGATTGTTATGTTTTTTATAGTCAATATATAACCATAAATTTAATAAATTATCTCATAATATTCATACTAAAAAAATATGAAATATTTTTTATAATGGTTCAAATTAAATAATATATTAATAGTGTACTTTCATTTAAACCTTATGTTGTGTGTGTTGTAAGTTATTAACCAAATTAAATTTAATCTAAATTAAATATATCATAATGACTTTGGTTTTTACATTATTCCATCATAAATAATTTCATCCTCAAAATTTCATGAATATTACATTAAATATATATGATGTTAGTTATTCTTCATAACATCCTCTGGTTCCCACTCCGCTTCTTTTATTTTGTGATTTTTCCAAATTATCGTTACCTATTGTGTCATTTGATTCATGAATACTTTCTATTTTATATCAAAAATATGTATCATCATCATCATTTTATTTTTATTAACAGAGAGCAAAGAACAACAAAAAAACATAAAGAAATAAGAACCCCCTTCCCCTCACCCCCATGGCCACCAGCCCTGACTAAGGTGGCCTGAAATAATGAAGCCTGAGCATGTCCCCCTTAATAAAGATGATCCCCTTTGCCATGATGCTACTTGTAGTGGGAAGAAACACCTCCACCGTGCTCGAAACATCCACCGAATCTAGGTAGTTTTCAAACCTGTTCCCCAAAATCTAGTTAAGGAGCACATGATAATTACAATTGAGTATACTTTTGCATTTCCAAATAACATAAAAAATCAACCATGTAGGATCTCTATAGCCTTTCTAGGAATTGTGAAAAATCATGGAGTCGGTATCCACTTCAGATATTTCTAACCCATTTTTCCTAAATAACTTAAGACGAGTATGCATATCTCTTGCCTTTACTTAAAAAGAAGTCCTCGGACCAAATCTGGCTTAAAACGCTAACTACACCGAGCCACTACAATCTCGCACCACTCCACCTATGCGTGCATTCACCAATACACAGGTGCCATCCTTGTTCAGCTTTAAACCCACCATAGGCACCCTCCAGCTTACACAGTTTCCCCTCCTACTACTTGACATAGATCCCTCACAGACACTTTCCTAGTATTTATTCATAGATGGAGCATTATTCTAGGACCTCCCTGCCTTATTCAATTTAATCAGTTAATTCTTATCCTAGTTGATGATAGTCTTTGTCCACACCACCACACCCTCATGCCTCGACTTGTTGTGTGCCTGCCATAAGCACCAACACACCTCAAGAATCACCATCGAATGAGCCACCTTTTATGGACGTCCTCCCCCTGTGCCATGGAACTATCTGTCAATGAAGGGATGGCTATCCCCAACCATGGATAGGACCACCGTGAATTCTCTAAGAACCTTCCACACCTCACGGTCCCATTCACTGCTGAAGAATAAATGTGCAATGAACTCCTCACTGTGAACACTACAACACACACACCTAGATTCCAACTAAATACCAAACCTTCGAATATTACCATCAGTGAGGAGTGCCCTGTTCCTCATTCTCCCGGTGAGGAAGATGAATTTGGTTAGAATTTTTTTCACTTAGATGATCTAATACCACTCGTCATGCTTCACTTGTCTATGGATAATGCAGAAGAAATATTTGGAAGTGAAGTGGTCCGAGGGAGAAGCAGTGAAGAAGCATTTATCCTCCTCTATCATTATCTCGATGAGATGAAAATGATCAAGCTGATCCATATCCAACATTGCTTTAATTAATGAAGGGAAACGACAAGCCTCCCTGAAAGTGATATCGGTGGCCGGACAACCCGGGGACCAGAGCACTGTTCCACACCAATTCTGGTGCCAGAATGAAACTACACCTTCCCCAATAATCTAGTGGGAAAATTTCATAGAATGGAGATAATGGGACCAATCACCAACCAAAGATAAGATTGATGCCCCTGCTCAGGATCCCAGAGGCAAGATCTGTAACTGTGCATGGTAATCCCCCAGAGAGTTCGACGTTCCAGCACGCTCCATGCCAGCCTCACATGCATGTAGTATTGGGTGTCTTTCAGGGTTATCACGTTGATTCCACCCTCGCTCACAAGATTCTCCATATTGAACCACTCATCCCAAGGACATCTTGCCTCCGAATAGGGATCCCACATGAGGTTTTCTAAATCCTATCCATATATTTGAATTATTTAATGGAAACTGTTATTATATAAAAACTATACTAAAGGTGAATGATGATCCAACATACCTTGAATGTCTTGTGATCAGGACCTCAACATGTATTCCATTGTCTGAATAGTCATTTAAAATTATCCATCAGTTTGAGGTTGGTAGGAATTTCTCAAATGAAGCTCAGTATCAAGATACTTCAAAATACATTCCCATATTTTAAATGTAAAATTGTGATAATGATTAAACATAATTTAAAAAAGGCACACCATGAAGTCAAAATATTTAATTATTATGGATACATTCAATTTGATCAAGAGATAAATTTCATCTTTGGGGGAAAAATTCACATATTTGGTTATCTGATGAATGATAACCCGTATTGCATTATTCTTTATAATATTATTTGGTACTCGAGTGAAAATGCCCAAATTAATTTCATCCCATTTCGAAACATGTATAGGAAGAGGATTCATGACCCATATTGAATATTGTCTCACCAGATTAACTTGTTATCATGAAAAATATCTAGACATATAATCCTAATTTTTCCACTTCATGTAATCCTTCCAAAAATTCTGCCTTAAGTCCCTATACAACATTATGCGACCATTATATATAGATAAATTTTATCTGTGAGAATCATCCAAAATATTGCCTTTTTTTCTCACATATAGATGTAACACATAATCTCTTTCCAAATTTCAGAACAACATCTTTACATATAAAGTATACTAATTTCACATTATTCCAAGCATTAATTTTCACCTAAAAGTCTCATCATTTGATTGAATTTTTCTTACCTTTTCAAATAAATATGGATTTGTAGTAATTTATAAAATGATTGATGTTTCCCATTACTTCATAATTCAAATGTATTTTTCTACCATATCTGTGAACATAGGATCCATCTCAATTCTTATTAGAGTGATAATTCTATGGTATTTCCTATTTAATGAATATACTACCTTATTTTCATTCCCATAGTAGATTTATGTAGAGAAATCTTAATCCATGAGTAGTTTGAGCCATTTCCATTGTCACATAGTGAGAAAATTTCATGAAAAGATTTATTTTTTTGATTTTATAATCTGTGTATATCTCACATTTTTTCACCACAGAGATAGTATCTTCATATAATCAAATAAATGATTATAGCTATCAGATGAAGATCATGTGTTGGATAGTTCTATTTGCGACTCTTAATTTTACTTGATTAATATGCAAAAAATTTATCATATTAAATTAGGACAGAACCATTACTATCTTTGATGTATCATAATATATCACAAACCTATCAATCCCAAATGTTAGTGTCAAAATTAGAGCATTATCCAATATATTATTTAGTTCATTAAAAACTTCTTCACAATACTTTTTTGAGTCCAACCAAACACCTTTATTTGTAGGCTTTGTTAATGTGTTATCCAAAATGGAATTTTTTTTGAGGAATCATGAATATTAACCAAAAAAACCAATAAAACTCCATACCTCAGTTTTATTCTTTGGTGGAAGTCATTATCTAACTAAATATATTTTTATAGTATCAAATAAGATTCCATATTTGGAAAAAATGTAGAAAATATAAAAAATATAATGAATAAATAACTTATACATATAGAATTTCCTATATAATATGTTCCTTCTAAGAGTCTCAATAATAATATGCAAGAGATTCTCATGGTACTCATAGCATTTAGAGTACACCAAAAAAATCATCAATTAATACCACAAAAAATCATCAATATATTTCCCTAGTACTCTTTACCATATATCCATAAAAATAGATTGAGTATTATTCAATCCAAGTGTAATTATTATAACCTCATAATATCCATTCCTATTTTGAAAGGTTTTCTTTTTGAAAACTTCCATTTTTACTCTAAATGGATGATACCCAGAACAAAGGTAATTCTTTGAAAAATATAGTGCTCCTTCAATTTGATCAAATAAATATTCAATGTGACGTAGGGGATACATTTTCTTTATTTTAGTATCATTGGTTTCTCTATAATCAATAAAATAATCATGGAACCATCATTATTATTAATGAATATAAAAGGGGATCCCCTTCAAAAAAAACTATGGTGAATAAACCCATTACCACCCACATCACCTAATTGCTTCTTCTACTCCAATAGTTCCATATATTCCATTCTATAAGGATTTTTTGATATCATTATATCCTCACACATTAATTCAATGGAAAATATGACTTCGTTCACTAGGGGATGTATAGGCAATTCCCCACGAAATACATCGATGTATTCCTATAAAATATGTACATAATAAATTTGAAAGTTAAATTATTCATCCGATGATTTTGTTTTCTTTTATTCCATAAGAATATAATTTATTAAATCTACTATGGGTGGATCTATATATGAATTAGATGATGGAATCACTACACAAAATATAGGTAATTATACATGTAACTCACAAATCATAATTTTCTTCTTCTTATCATAATTGTTTAATCACATTTAAAATCTTATCCATACCAATTATTCTATCTAATTTAACCATAGGTATGGTAATAAATTTATTAAATAAATATCATTTATCTTTCATAATGGGGATATCCTAACATATCCTTGTTATAGGGATACATCCCTTTGTTCCTTTCTAAAAAATCCCTTCTTAATTAAATTGAAAAATGACTAATTTTCATGGAAATTTTTTTATATATAAATATGTGTTCGGATCAAAAAAAAGTATATAATTTTTTTCCTTTTAAGAAATGATTAAATTACCTACCACCATATCATTGGGTACTTCCACCGGTGCTATATTGATTGCATAATCGTAGCCCTCTCTCACTGGCATCTTCTATGGTTGATTCCAATGACTGTTGGAGAATTTGTTCATATAGTTCCCCATCACCCTAAAATTAAAACTCCAAATAGATGTGTTTTATTTCTTCCCTTTCCTTTCTTTTTCCTGGTGACCCTTATCTCCACATCACTAATAAAATCCCAATCCTTTCAGTCATTTTCTGGGTGATTATACCATAGCATTTATAAGGTGGAAATTATTTTTTTCAGTTATTCTTCTTCAATTAATTCCCATTTTCATAATGTTTTAATGACCTATTATTCTCATTATTTGAATAGAATGTGTAAAGTTTATTTGATTCCTTCTCTATTTTTATGTAACATTATAATATTTCATCATATTGTTAAACACTATGTGGGATCCACACCCTTTGTTTACATGGCTTATAAACATCCAAAAATGGTCAATATTGCACTCCATGTTGCATATATAATACATTGCATACCTAGATAACCATGTAAATATAGCTTCATACTCCATAGAACATTATTATTGCTTTTTTATTTAATATAATTAACTTTATCATCATATCATTTTGTTTTTGATGTGGGAAATATTTTTCAAAGAATGTCTCCTTAAAACTTTTCATTATATGAGTTTTATTTCTTCTTCTTTCCTATTATTCTTGATCAATGAACACCATTGATCAATATAACCTTTGAGAAAGTACACTGAAATTATAAAATTTTCTTTTTTACCTCATTCCAATTTAATAAATATATTCTCTAGATAATTAAACCATTTATCTGGTTCCATTAGATTAGTAGTCTAACAAATGAAGTGATCTTGTATCGAATAAATTGATCCAATATAGTAGAATCATGTTGGGGATAAAATTACTCCATTTGGTAATGGTTATTCTTCATAACCTGTTTAAGATACTATAATATAGCCAAAAAATAAATGTTCTAATACATTTTGTATTATATTTCTTAGTTGGAAAATATCTATATTTTCAACGTGTAATGATACCCTTCTTCCTTCCAAACACCATTTCTAAAAAATGCCATATACGAGATTAGCTCATAAAATTATTAACAATAAATCATAATTTATATTACTAACTATGATTTAAAACATAAAATAAACTAAATTTATGCATTATTAATCATATAATTATAAACATAATTTCTTTAGGGATATATTTATTTCCAAATCCTTCACAATGGTTCGTAAAGAAAATGGGATTTATCTTAAGCATATCCCCTGGGAGTTTCAATACAGGTGCATTGTAAGGCCTATTATCTTGCACCAGGTGATGATACTATCCATCAAAATGTTCCCTTTGGAATTTATATCCCCTAGATACCTCTATTATATAACCACATACACTTTTAGTATATAGACAAAGTTTTGTGGTGTGGAAAACCATCATAATCTATTCCTTACCGAAACATTAGGAAGTTCATATATATTTATCCTCCAATTCTATCCTAGTGTTATGATTCCTTATGTCTATTTATATGATCATACACTTAATGGAGGTATGTATCTATTTATGTTTTGGTTTCAATCACTCATGTTTTGGTTAATGAAATGGTTCGGGGGAGTATGTTGGGTATTGGGGGTGCTCCAATGGTTCAGGGCACAATAAAGGGGAGAATTGTTCCAATCTATACAAGTTGCATGGTTCGAACATGGTTAAGAATACCATGTTGAATTCCCTTGTTACCGTGTATCACTAGATAAAGGTTTAATGCACGGTTGGTGTGTGGTCTTCCAACCATTGTGGGTGACCCAAATTTCAATGGACAGGGGCTATCACATTGTTTTCCAAACCATGAGGGTAAACCATGTGCCCCTATAATATTAAGAAAAATTATAAAAATTCCATTACAATATTTTAAACCCTCACTCGATTTTTACCCCTCATTTACACCCTTCAACCCTATTGATGAACAAGATATCACAATGGCTTCCCATGGTGATTCTACTTTACCCCTAAGACATTTGGAGTGTCATTGGTTTCATATTAAATATCTTGGAATGTCAAATCCCTCTCTTGGTTATCTTTGGAGTTTAGGGTTTTCATCCTTCTCTTATCTACATCTGAAGCTCAAAAACATTTTTTCACAGGAAATATATGTTGAGGCTTGAAAGGGTGGTTGAATTGGGATCTAAGGATTTTATTGAGAGGGTGTTCATTAATATATTCAATGTAGGTAGTCTACAAGTTATATCCCATATTTTTGTCTTCGATTTTTTCAAGTTGGTTTTGTTCTTGGTTACCTATTATTGTTATATTGATTACTTTGGTTATTTTTGGTAAAATGGTTATCTAAATGATGACTATAAACCCTCATGCTTCCCTGATAATTCATTGAGGAAGATTTGAACTATTTAGGACCACCCATATGTTATGCCAATATTTCTGGCCTAGAAATTGGTTAGGTAAGTGCAAGGTTGTTGTGTGATAATGTTGAACCCTTAATGAGTATGTTGATAATGGAAGTGAAAATTGAATATTGGTAGTGTGTCTAAGTTTATTAAAATGATTTGGGGGGTTTTGGCATGGTAAAAAATGAGTTAACTTAGTTATTTGGGATTGTGGCACATGGCTTGCAAATTTTATTATAAACTCCTAAGAGCATTAGTGCATATGAAATAGTGAATATGTTAAATATTAATGGTATGTGAAATAAAGAATATGTTAAATGAGATTATTTAAGGGAATTACTAAATATTCTTAGTGATCTAGGCATGAGAATGGGAGTTGGGCTAAATGAGTTAAGTACTCAAAATGGTAAATGTGTTAATGGGTTATGGCGTAACATTAGCTCTCTTATTGATTATTGTGGATTATAATTATGATTTTTGTTTCTTGTGATGTTGATTATATGTGATGAATAGAAAAATAAGAAAGTGAACATGGCTTGAGGAGTGGGGTAAAGGACTTAGGCTCCTTCCATGGGTTTAGTTGGACTGATGCTCTAACTCCACTTATAATGCATAGGTTAGGGAAGGTAATGTAGCTCTATTGTAATATCCCGGGTAAATAAAGAATATTAAATTTTCATATTTATTAATATTTTTGAATAAAATTTTAATATTACTTTAAAGGGAATTCTATGCTCGATGGCGTACCCAATACGCAACAACGAGTTTCTGTGAAATCTTACGTTGCACTCTAATAATAAAATAATATTATTTAAAATGGTAGTCAATGCTTAGCCATTGTAATGGCAAGAATGAACAGAACTAACTACAAAATGATTATATATGTTCGCCAAATATTTTTACTTTTTTACAATAAATGTTAGAGGATGAAAATAAAAATAATCCAATTTTTAAGCGTAAATATTCTAATATTCTTCAAAAGGTCGACTAAATTCCTTTTAATGGAGAGCCCTTTTTAAATAAACTTTTTGACAATTATATATGTTATATTGGTCCAAGTAAAATCCTTCTTTGGAATCTGGACTTCAAAATTTACTTTGTGTAAATTTTTGTTATTTTTTCGATAAAGATCATTTCTAGTAAAAATGTTGTATTTCAATTAAAAACCTCATTTTAATATGATTTATATATATGGATATATTATCTTTTTATTTGTGTTTAAATTGTATTTATAATATATTTTTACCATTTAATCCAATGGTGGTTATTGGAATTGATTTCACTTTGAAATTGGACATAAACTAGTGTCAATCTTTTGATATATTTTGTTTCTTAAAAATACGCTATTTGTTTTGACAACGGGAATTAATTATTAAACTGATTAATGCAACTTATATATTTTGTATTTTGGAAAATATAAATCATCTTTGAATTCAGAATATCAAATATATCTTTGGGTGATTTTTTTTTATTTTTTTGAAAAACATCAATTTTTGATGAATAGTGAAACCACTAAGCGGTAGTTAAAAAACTGATTTTTCATTTAAATGAAAATTTAACACCTCTGTGATTTGAATTTTAAAAATCTAACATACATGGTTGTAATTAGGATGTAAAATGTGGTTCAATGGGATGAAAATATTTTTTGTTGAATAGTAACTTTTAAGTTTTATTAATCGCGATTAAAGGTAATTAGTGTAATTTAAGGTAAAGAAAATGTTATCATAATATGAAATGACCATGACACATGTCCTACCATTATTGGATGAGTCATGGCCGACCAGAAAAATTCATGGGTCATCTTGGGGACCCCATGGAGCCACTTGCGTAAGAAAATGACATTAATAACTTTTTATTTAAAGTTAAAATAAAAATGTCACAAACATGTATTGTTTTAAAAAAACATTTTTTTACACCAGGTTATACAAGTCATATTTTTTACTATAAATATTAATTGGAAAGATAAAAATATTTCCTACATCATAGTATTTTTTTTAATTTTTAGTCATTATATAAATTAATTTATTTATGACACCATGATGATGCAATGATTACCTCATTAATAAACGATTTAAATAAAATTAAAAGATAAAGTAAAATATAACACATACACTTGTCAAAAACCAGTTGGATGTGTGTATTTAAAACCCTTATCACCTTATCCTCGAAATATAAAATCGTGGGACCTTTCATATCTGAGAATCATTTTATAATAAAGTAACTTTACATTACTTTCTAAGAGTGCCCCTCCTCCCTCTTATAAAAGGCCCCCACCTCTACCTCCTTACCCACCCCTCTAAACCCATTGGATCGGCCAAACTCTGATCATTTATCTCTCCACATCCCTCTATTCCACCTAGATGCCTTAACATATGCAGAAATCTCTTCAAGAAACCCTTTTGGTTCCAACCAAAGGGAGTTACCCGATTTAAAAGTAATGCATTCCCTAATGTTATATTGTTTTATTTTGCTTCTCCAACCCCCTAAACACTTTTTATTAATTTATTTTGTAACAAAAACAGTATCATCAATATACTAGGATGTTTTTATGAGAATTATTCAAGCTACACTTACACACACCTCCGTTTAATGGTTAAAGAACATACTGTTTCCGTGGATGGTGAATTACAGCCTCCCGAAACGATGATTGTCCTATCTTCTCCTACCACCTTTCATGGTGGAAATTATGATGGAACTATATTTATTTATGATATATATTATATTTATTTCCTCTTAATGCTTCTTTATTTTATATTTAATACATACCTTTATGATTTGCGTGTTGTGCAAAGGCGATAATTTCATTTCAGGAAGTGTGGACTACCGCCGCCTCTAGTGATATGACTCGTTAATGAAATACATTGAATGTATAAAGAATGAAATTGATGAAATAATATTAAATATATAACATATATATTATACTATATCTATAATATATATATATCTATCTCATTTAGTTTTAATTCCATTAATGTGCCAAAGAAATGGAAGTAGCGTTCATGCGTACGTACTGCCTACCGTCTCCATGAACGGTGCATTTCATTTATTTTTATCTAAATATGATATGGAATAGTATAAAATGAATATATACTGGATATATATGATATTTAAATTAGTAATAATATTCTGGAGATGATGTACTTATAACTAAATGGACAATTCCTTTCAAACAAGTTCATTTTTGACTCATGTACCGAACATCGAAAAAATGTCTGATATGAACTCACATAATTAACTAATTATTATAAAATTATAACATGTGATGTGAATTGAATAATAAACTTTAAAGGAGTTCATTATGAAATTATAAATTGGCCAATGTTTATTGTTCAGGAGTATAAAGAAACGAACCAGACAAGTCGGACTTGAGGTAAGGGATCTGACCTCTCTCTTTCTTTTCAAGTACTATGTTTTATATCATTTCTTTTATGCTCCATGTTATTATGTTGGAGGATGATATTTTATATTAACCATTCTGTAATTTGTATTTTCATATGATGAGTGACCCTATTTGATCTCATGAATCCATTTTTTTATGTTTTAAGTGGCGTCGTTAGGCTGCTGAATTTTCATAAGGGATTTTCTTATCTCACTTTTAATGCTGTGAGATTTCCATTGTTCTCCACTTATTCATTGAATGTGGTGTATTTTGTACTTAAATTTGATATATATTATCATGATTCTCATTATATTCATGGTATTATGTGATTCATTTGGTGGTTATTTAATTTTGGTCATATGACTCAGTTGATTAGAACGTGGTAAAGGGTTTCATCTCACTTTATATCCCCATGAGATTCATGCTATATTTGCCACTAATTTCTTTTCTGTAGTGTATGTACTGCCCATGATTGTAATATTTCTGTAATATTATTTCATTTAGGTTTATTTACATCTACATTGTATGGCCCTTCTTTCATGTGGCATATGTTTAGTAAGTTTCCAAATCGGTAAGGGAACCTTTCACCCTCCTCTTTTTTAAAAGACTTCTTTTTGTTATGTCTTTTAATTTACATATTTTTATGTAGGGTTATGTTAATAAATATCCTTATTGCTATAAATATTATTTCCATGTGATGAGATACCCTTTTCTCTCTCATAAACTCATTTTCTGGGTTTTAAAGTGATGCAGTTAGGTTGTCGAATTTTTGTAAGGGAACTTCTTAACCCAATTTCAATTCATTGGGTTAAACCTCTATTTCTTGATTATGTCATAATATGAATATGTTTGGATGACCTCTGATTGTTTTACACTTAAAATCCTCTTATATTGGGTTTATTTATATTTGTCACACATAATCATGTAATTTATTTATCCTTAATCTAAGGATACGGATTTGTAAGGGACTTCGTCTCAATCTCTTTTCGTTGAGACATATTTTGTTTTATACAAAACATTATTTTATACGGTGTATAAATCCCTTTGAAATTTACTTTCATTCAAAAGGAATCTTTTCTATATGAAGTGTTTTACTAAATGACAAAAAGTATGTTTCTTTTTTTAACTTACGCGGTGACAACGACCTTTCCGCTGCCGTGAGTATTATTTGATCTTTGGCTTCCTCAACAAGCTGTAATGTTTTTAAAATTATATAAATACCGTATACCCTTTTATGTATTTTGTTATTGAAAATGGTTTTGATAATGGATTTGTTATTTCAATATATTTAAGTGATATATTGATATTGAAATGTGGAAATGTTTTCTTTCCTTTATAATTGTTTTATGTGTTATTATTTTATAATGGTACTTGGACATTTGATAGGTGGTTACATGATAAACAATATGACGGGTGGTGCTGTGAAAACCAGGATGGGGGGTTACGTTATAACCTTCAATGCATTGGGTATGGAAGTCGGCCGTATGGAAATTCCATTTAGTGATATGTGTCGAAGTCGACCGTATGGTAATTCCATTTTAGTATGTTTATGTCCCAAGTTACCGTTATATGTTATGTGTTCTTTATATGGGTTTATGGTAATCTTTTGGTTATAAAGGATAAGTAGTGATCTTTTTTGGTGAAGAGAATTTACTACTTCATAAAGGTTAAATGTATTACTTTGATAATGTATTCATGGTTTACTTCTTGTTTTGAGAAACTAACAGTTTTCTTTCTTTGTGTATCCTTTACTGGGATTTTTATGATCATCCAATGTTTTTGAAATGTTTTCCACATGAATTAAAGATGAATAGGGTCAAGGATGGGATCAAGGAAATAAATTCTATCTAAAACATGGAACTAGACATGTTTATTTTAAAGAGTTTTATTTTATGGAAACTTAGTAGAAGTGTCTACTTTTTAATCTTTTCAGATGTTACAGTTATGTCCTAATTCTCTTAAACTCTAAACCTGAAAAGATCATCTATGTGAATTATTCATTTAATTCATGATTATGTAATGTTTTAAGGCCGGGTCCTCACAGTTGGTATCAGAGGTTGGTTTAGATCGCTTTAGAGGCTAGGGTATCCTTTAAGAAAAAGTGACATTACCATAATGGTTAGGATTTCAGAAAGGGTCATAGTTTCAGATAATGTGAATGAGTTTAAGATAACATGAATTTTTATATCTTAGGATTATATGATGATTCTAATGATATACTCACAATGACATTTTTTATTTTAGAAAATGGATGGATCTAGAAGGAACCAAAGTGACAATGGGTTTGAAGGAAACTGTGGTGGTTCTCTGATTAAGAGACTGGATGAAATGGGGGATTCAATGAGGAATTTTTTGGTCATTCTAAACCAAATATCAAGGAGTTATGATAAACCACTTGAACCTTGGTGAGTTCTCTGATGCATCATGTATGAGATAACCAACTCGATGTGGAATTTCTGTTAATAATTATAATGGTAACCATTAGGGTTTATATGATCCTTACTTTTGAGGTAATTATGGGTTATTATATGTTATGATGGAAGATGAAAGGCATGAGGTAAAATTGAGGTTAAATTATGTTATGGTTATTTTTGAATATTTTATCTCTTTTTGTGGAATGTTTTAAGAATTATATAGTTTTGTAAAAAGGACAACACACAGACTGTGTGACAACCCATCGCGTTGGACAAACTTGTGGGAATAGAACCCACAACCAAAGTGCGACTGGTATTTATCGCCTACCACTGGACTATGTGAAGTCTCTGATTAGTATGAAAAATTCTTTTTTAGTTATATAATATTGTGGATAAAAAATAAGTTGATTTTGGGTTATCTAGGAAAATATTGACCTATCATAGAGGATATATGATTAGGTTAATTACTTTTCAATATGAGACTTTAATAGAAACTGATGTTATTTGGAGGTAAATGTAAATTTTTACCTTGGGAGACTATGGGATTAAATCCTTCAAATATTTGGGTTTCAATCTCAGTTTGGTTTACTTTGAATAATTTTATGGATACACAGTTTATCGAATGGTCTTCGTTGAACTTTTGGTTTTGTTGGACAAATTTTGGAGATTAAGAATATATTTTCTTTTTATAAAGTATTACCTTTTTGTGGATTATATGATATTGTTCTAATAATTTTGGTTTTGGTAAGGGTATAAAGGCATGGGAAATATATAGTTCTATTTTTTGGTTAAGTGATTCTCTAGAAGTTGATTATAGAACTCTTAATGTGAACAAGTCATCGAAAATACTCATCTTTTGAAGAAAATATGAGTTTGTGTAAGAAATATCGTAAGAGATGAAAGTCTACATGACAAGTAAGTATGTTTACTTAGGATTTATTTAAGCTCATAAATAAATTCCTCAATTAAAAGTAACATAAAAAAATGATGTCCATTAACTTTTCCTTCTGGGGAATCAAATACAGTTTAACCCATCACTAGTTTGTGATTTTCTTGTGGTTAACTTTATCCTAATCATGTTTTCTATCACTCTCCATCAGAACAAGACCATTTTTTTCTCTTCCATTTCCATGTTTTCCTACATGGAATCCTGGTATGGGTTAACTCAGGTGACCTTTGTATGTCCATTTCTTTTTTTTAAAGTGACAGTTTAATTTACTCCTTTTCTGATGTGGGGCTTTCAATAGAGTTTCCAAGCCCAATTTTAAAATTGTGAGGACGCAATTCCCAAAAGGGGGGAAGGATGTAACATCCCAGGTAAATAAAGAATATTAATTTTTCATATTTATTAATATTTATAAATAAAATGTTAATATTACTTTAAAGGAAAGTCTATGCTCGATGGCGTACCCAATACGCAACAATGAGTTTCTTTTAAATCTTACGTTGCACTCTAATAATAAAATAATATTATTTTAAATGGTAGCCAACGATTAGTTGTTGTAATGGTGGGAATGAACAAGACTAACTACAAAATGATTATATATGTTTGTCAAATATTTTTACTTTTTTACAATAAATGATAGAGGATTAAAATGATAAATAATCCAATTTTTAAGCGTAAATATTCTAATATTCTCAAATGGTCGATTAACCGCCTTTTGATGGAGAACCCTTTTTAAATCCACTTTTGACAATTTTATATGTCATATTGGGCCAAATAAAATCATTCTTTAGAATCTAGACTTCAAAATTTACATTGTGTAAATTTTGTTATTTTTTCGATAAAGATCATTTTTAGTAAAAATGTTGTATTTTAATTCAAAACATCTTTTTAATCTGATTTATATATATGGATAGATTACCTTTTTATTTTGGGTTTAAATTTTAGTTAGAATATATTTTTACCATTTAATCCAATGGTGGTTATTGGAATTAATTTCACATGGAAATTGGACTTAAACTAGTGTCAATCTTTTGATATATTTTGTTTCTTAAAAACACGCTATTTGTTTTGACAAAGGGAATTAATTATTAAATTGATTAATGCAACTTATAGGTTTTAAATTTTTTAAAATATACATCATTTTTTAATTCGGAATATCAAATATATCTTAGGGTGAATTATTGGTATTTATCTGAAAAACTTCAATTTTTGATGAATAGTGAAACCACTAAGTGGTAGTTAAAAAACTAATTTTTCATTTTAATGAAATTTTACCACCTCTGTGATTTGAATTTCAAAAATCCGACAAACATGGTTTTCATTAGGATGTAAAAAGTGGTTTAATGGGATGAAAATATTTTTTGGTGAATAGTAACTTTTATGTTTTATTAATCGCGATTAAAGGTAATTAATTTAATTTAATGTAAAGATAATGTTATAATAATATTAAATGACCTTGACACATGTCCTAACCTCTTTGGATGAGTCACTGATAATCAAGACAACCCATGGGTCAACTTGGGGACCCCATGGATCCACTTGGGTAAGAAAATGACATTAATAACTTTTTATTTATTGTTAAAATAAAAATGTCACAAACATGTATTGTTTTACAAAAACAATTTTTACATGGGGTTATACAAGTAATATTTTTGACTATAAATATTCATTGGAAAGATAAAATAATTTCCTAAATCATAGTATATTTTTTATAATTGTTATACATTATATAAATTAATTTATTTATGACACCATGATGATGTAACGATTACCTCAGTAATGAATGATTTAAATAAAATGAAAAGATAATGTAAAATATAATACATACACTTGTCAAAATCCTATTGTACGTATGGATTTAGAAAAATTATCACCTTATACTTGAAATATATAATTTTTGGACCTTTGATATCCGAAAATCATTTTATAATAAAGTAACTTTTCTAGACTTTCCAAGAGTGCCCCTCCTCCCTCTTATAAAAGGCCCCCACCAATACCTCCTTAACCACACCTCTCAAGCTATTGGCTCAGCCAAACTCTCATCATTTTGTCTCTCCAAATCCCTCTATTCATCCTAGAAGCCATACCTTAGGCAGAAATCTCTTCAAGAAACACTTTTGGTTCAAACCAAATGGAGTTACCCGATTTAAAGGTAATGCTTTCTCTAATGTTCTTTTGATTTATTTTGCTTCTCCAACCCCCTAAACTCTTTTTATTCCTTTATTTTGTATCAAAACCAGTATATTAAATATACTAGGATGTTTTTATGAGACGGATTCGAGCTACACTTACACACACCGCCGTTTAATGGTTAAAGAACGTATTGTTTCCATGGATGGGGAATTACCGCCTCACGAAACAACGATTATTCTATCTTCTCCTACCACCTTTCATGGAGGCCATTATGATGGAACTATATTTATTTATAATATATATTATATTTATTTACTCTCTATGCTTCTGTATTTTATATTAAATACATACCTATATTCTTTTCATGTTGTGCAAATGCGATAATTTCATTTAAGGATGTGTGGACTACTGCCCCCTCAAGTGTTGTGACTCGTTCATGCAATACATGGAATGTATAAAGAATTAAATTTATGAACTTATGTGACCTATATAACCTATATATTATACTCAAATTATAATATATATATATATATATATAATTTAGTTTTAATTCCCTTAATGTGCCAAAGAAATGAAAGTAGCATTCATGCGTACGTACGGCCTACCGTCTCTATGAATGGTGAATTTCATTTCCTTTGATCTCAAAATGTTATGGAATAGTATAAAATTAACATATACTCGATATATATCATATTTAAATCAGTAATAGTATTCTTGAGATGATGTACTTATAACTACATTGACAATTCCTTTAAAACAAGTTCATTTTTGACTCATGTACCGAACATTGACAAAAATGTCTGATATGAACTGACATAATTAACTAATTATTATAACATTATAAAATGTGATATGAATTAAATAATAAACTTTAAAGTATGTCATTATGATATTATAAAATTACCAAAGTTTATTATTCAGTAATATAAAAAAACGAACCAGACAAGTCGAACTTGAGGTAAGGGATCCGACCTCTCTCTTTCTTTTCAAGTACTCCCATTTATATCATTTATTTTATGCTCCATGTTCTTATGTTGGAGGATGTTATTTTATATTCACCATACTGTAATTTGTATTTTAATATGATGAGGGAGCATATTTGATCAAATGAATCCATTTTTTGATGTTTTAAGTGGCGGCGTTAGGTTGCCGAATTTTCATAAGGGGTTTTCTTATCTCACTTTTAATTCTGTGAGATTTCCATTGTTCGCCACATATTCATTGAATGTGGTGTATTTTGTATTTCCATTTGATATATATTATCATGACTCTCATTATATTTCTTGTATTATGTGATTCATTTGGTGGTTATTTAATTTTGGTCATATGACTCAATTGATTACAATGTGGTAAAGGGTTTCATCTCCCTTTATATCCCCATGAGATTCATTCTATATTTTCCACTACAATCTTTTGTGTAGTTTATGTACTGCCCATGATTGTACTCTTTGTGTAATATTCTTTCATTTATGAGTATTTACATCTTCATTTTATGATCCTTCTTTCATGTGCCATATGTTTTGTAAGATGCCAAATCCGTAAGGGAACCTTTCACCCTCCTCTTTTTAAAATACTTCTTTTTGTTATGTAATTTAATTTACATCTTGTTATGTTGGGATCTGTTATATAATATCATTATTGAAATAAATATTATGTCCAAGTAATGAGATACCCTTTTCTCTCTCATCAACTCATTTTCGGAGTTTTAAAGTGATGTTGTTAGGTTGTCGAATTTTTGTATGGGAACTTCTTAACCCAATTTCAATTTTTGGGTTAAACCTCTATTTCATGATTATGTCATACTATGAATATGTGTGGATGAACCCTGATTGTTTTACACTTAATATCGTATTATATTCGGTGTATTTATATTTGTCACACATAATCATGTAATTGATTTATCCTTAATCTAAGGATACCGACTTTGTAAGGGACTTCATCTCAATCTCATTTCGTTGAGACATATTTTGTTTTATAAAAAACATTCTTTTATATGGTTTATAAACCCCTTTTACTTTTACATTTATTAAATAGGTATATTTTCTATACAAAGTGATTTAATAAATGAAAAAAATTATGTTTCGTTTTTAAACATACGCGGTGACAATGACCTTTTCGCCGCCACGAGTATTATTTGATCATTGGCTTCCTCAATAAGCTGTAATGTTTTTAGAAGTAAATAAATACCATATAATCTTTTTTGTATTTTGGTATTGAAAATGGTTTTGATAATGGATTTGTTATGTCAATATAATTAAGTGATATATTGTGATTGAAATTTGGAAATGTTTTTTTTCCTTTATAATTGTTTTATGTGTTATTATTTTATAATGGTACTCGTACATTTGATGGGTGTTTACATGATAAACCATATGACGGGTGGTTCCGTGAATACCAGGATGGGTGGTTACATTATAACCTCCAATTCATTGGGTATGAAAGTCAGCCATATGGCTATTACATTTAGTGATATGTGTCGAAGTTGACCATATGGTTGTTGCATTTAAGTATGTTTATGTCCCAAGTTACATTTATATGTTATGTGTTCTTTATATGGGTTTCTGGTAATCTTTTGGTTACAAAGGATAAGTAGTGATCTTTTCTTCATCTAAGAGTGTTTACTACTTCATAAAGGTGAAAATTATTACTTTGATAAAGTATTCATGGTTTACTTATTGTTTTGAGAAACTAATAGTTTTCCTTCTTTGTGTATCCTTTACTAGGATTTTTATGCTCATCCCAAGTTTTTGAAATGTTTTCCATAGGACTTAAAGATGAATAGGGTCAAGGATGGGATCAAGGAAAGACATGTTATCTAAAACATGGAACTAGACATGTTTCTTTTAAAGAGTTTTTATTTTATGGAAACTTAGTAGAAGTGTCTACTTTGTAATCTTTTGAGATGTTACAGTTATGTCCTAATTCTCTAAGTCTCTAAACATGAAAAGATCCTCTATGTGAATTATTCATTTATTTCAGTATTTTGTAATGTTTTAAGGCCGGTTCCTCACATCTATTCCCCTAATATTTACATTCCACCCAGACTTAGGCTTCGAGGTGAAAATATTGTGATGTTGTGATGTTTTATCCCTGGTGAGATAGGGACTTCACTTATTCCATTATACATAATGATAAATTCAACTAAACATTTATGAAATAATTCAATTTCTATCCCTGGATTACATGTTTATGATGAACTAAGTGGTGAAGTAGCTTAAAATAATGAATTTGGAACCATGGATATTAATAACAAGATAATTATTGATAACTAGTAGCCCCTTAATTTTCATTTATTAACTTTTAAATTATTCATAATTCCATGCACTATTTTTTTAGACATTATTTTTTGTAGAAACCATTTTTGGTGGCCTATTGATTTGTAATTACACCTTACAGGGGCCTTCTATTGGATACCTGAATTGATTTCATGGTTGAAGGTCATGAAAAGGTAAAACGACCCATTCTTGGGATGTGATTCTTATTTGGGATGTGCATAGATGAGGTTTTTTTACATGTAGTGAAGACCATTTTGGGGAATCAACTATTGTCTTTATTTTTTCATTTTTGTTTACTTGTTACTATAACATGACATTACATAATTACTATCGGTCATGGTTTGGACTCACATTGGGAGATGGTTCTTTATGCATGACTATTGACTAGTCTAAGTTGTTTTTGGCTATTATATTTTTTCTGATATTGATTGATCAGGGAGAGAGGGTATATTCTCCCCAGGTGACTTTTAGACCCTTTATTTTAGTTACAAACCTCAGGAGTATGGAGAGGCGCACATGAGGTTATGTGGTCACCTGGATCAGGGAACTGGTTTAGTGGATCCCAGGCCGGGGATGTTAATATGTTTCTATTAAACAAGTTCCCATGTTTTCTATGAAACATTATCTCATACCAACTATAATTACCCATACTCAAGTAACTCGGAGTTGGTTAATTACTTTATTACATTAGCATCGAAACATGGAATCAAATCCTGAAGGATTGATCATTTTTTCAAATTTGGGGAACTAGATACACACATGATACCAATTTTACATGGATATAATAAAATAAAACATAATAAATAACAAAAAAACTAAAACATAAACCATTAAAACTAATTTCATGAATTCTTATTCCTATCATATGGAAATGAATACAAATATGAGTGAGATCAAATCCACTATAAGTGTTAAGTACAAAAAAAGATATCATGAGTCATTAAGAATAATAAAGAAGGAAATTTATATAACTGAACACACACTAAGTTTAATAAATATCATAAGTATCCTAATAGGGAAAGGAATAATCAATATAGAAATGTACGTAAATGAGAACTCATTCCATTTAATCAATAAAATAGAAATGAAATGAATCTGGAGAGAATATCTTTCTGAAAATCTAGTTGATTATAATAAATAATTATTCACTAAGGTAATTCTTAATTATTGTATTTCATGGGTCGTGCACATTAAATCCTATACTACCAATATCTATCCTCTAGACAATTTAAATCAATAGGTAGAAACCTGTTTAATTTTATCCAAATATTTTGTCTCAAGAAACCTATAAACACATTGAGGGTCTATATATAACCAAGCCCCACCCATGTCTGTATCTCAAAATAATTCCACATTTTTCAAATAATTGATTTAATTCATGAACAATTTTCATTATCATCAACTTCCCATATTGAGTAAAATATTTAAATTTATCAATAATTCCTTCATTAATCAAATAATTTTTAAATAAAAACTATTTAAAAAATGGTATATATTTTAGGAAACAATCATAACCATCATAAAATAACAGGTGTATTTATGATAAATTAAATTTCTAGGGAAAAACTATCACAACTATGTAATTTTTTTCACGAGAATGTTAACAATCATAAAAGAATGTGATATTGTGCAATAAATTATAAAGATTGTAATTTTCAATAAAAACCCCCTTCGGTGAAATAACTAAAATTTAATCTTAAAATACCACAAATAATTATTGAATAGGGATATTACATTTCATGTGTGTGTTTTATAATTCGTATAAAAACATTAGATGTATAACATTTCAGTATGCCTCAATGAATGAAAATTGGGATGAAGTCCCTTACCTCACACTTGCATTTAATTGAAAATTATTTAAGATCCTTTATAGTGGTTTTAAATATGTTATAAACTTATACGAAAAAAATAATATTTATAATTTCATTTATGGTCCTTTAATTACATCTTAACACATGTCCGTTAATAATCATTCATTATATTCATTATTTTACATGATAATTTCATTATTTTTCCATAGTTGTTTTGTTATGAATGACCAGGATCATGAGAATATTATATTGTTTCATCATATCAAAAATAATAATCATGAAATATTTATCATATTTATACATAAATTATAATTTTAATAGCAATTATGATTTATGGTTTTGTGAAATTAATAATGTTATGATCATGGAGATGGTAAGTCGTACATACGCTTGAGTAACATTTCCAATTTTCAATGATCATAATAAGAATGAGGTAAATAATATTTTACCTGTACATAGTGATCATAATGTCATAAATACCATTTTATATTTATAAATTTAATTATATATATTATCCATGTGGAGTGGTGATGAAAAGAGTGTCACGTCATTTCATGAAGCCGGTAGTCCACACGTACATGGATGATGTAATTATCCTTCATTGAGTGAGATAGTAATAAAGATAATGATAAAAATTAACTATTAAGAATGAAAAATATATCATTAAAATCATAAATATATCATTTATATCACATATAATCATTAAATTTATCCTCATATCCTTATATTTAAAGCCTTAGTGAAGGATGAAACACATCACTTCCCGAGGTTGTAGTCCCCTATACACATGAGTGATATTGTTGTATCCCCTACATAATAGAAAGTAAAAAAATTATATATGATAAAATTACTCAAGATGTATAATTATGTCTTAAATATTATATATAAATTATATATACATCATAATAACAAATAGTTTTAGGTGGTAATGGAATGGAAAATGCCATCAATTCAGGAGCCGGTTCTCCACCATAAACATGGATGATGATTTCTTAACCCATTTTATAGAAGTGGGGATGATTTTATATATTTTCCATAACATAAAAATGTCTCAGTATATATAATATACTAATTTTATTATATCTATGTGGTTTAGTGATAAATTAAGGAGGTGGGTAAATAAAAAAATCGTGTGGGAGAGCATTGCCTCAACATCTGGTATCCATCCTAGGTTTTCACCAAAGCCTTACTAGGATTTTTTCTACCCATAAAAAGGCTTATAGGATTAGATTATGGAAGTTATGAAATGATTTGGGGAGCTATATTCTAGAACAAAGGGCTATGAATGTGTGAGGATGAGAGGATAGGGGTGGCTTTTATGTGCATAAAACATGACTAAACTGTTCTTAAAAATATTTTGTTTCTCAGAAAACATTTCTTTTATTATTTTAAATGATTATTATATTATTTATAATCAATAGGTAACTAAAATTTTAAATATTTTTTATCTACTATTCATAACTTCCAATTTTAAGGCTTGGATATAATGGTCACATTTGAATAATATTTTCATAAATTATTTTCATTTAAATATAGTGCTTCATGCATCCAAAGATATTAAAGAAATTAAGTATATTATAAAGTCTTGTGGTGTTACATGTGAAATAAATTCAACAATATGAGATTTTATTCATGTACTAAAGAAGTATTTATGTTTTTTTTAAGGTTTTATTTTAATTCTTGTAATTTTCCATGTTTTTATAAAATATTTGACTATGGTATTGGCATATTAGTTATGTGATAATAAATAAATACTTTATAATATTTGGGGGTAAAATTTTAGGTTGAAATTATTTAAAAATTTATAATTTTGGCATCATTATATGGTTAACAATTTAGGTAATGGTTTATGTATAATTTTGGATGTGGTTTTAGAGATTAATTTATTATTTCACTATATCAAAATCAATTCATAACTTCTGTTAAAATATTAGTTTTTTATAATTACTACATATAAAATGGCTGAATTATCATAATTCTATAGATATTATTTAGTGCTCTGGATATGAAAAAACCAATTATTCGATTAATAGATGATGTGGAAATTGATCAAGGGAACAACCAAACGAAGAGGTTGTGCATAAGAAATTTAATGAAGTAAAATAAGTATATCTTCTTATGAATATTCCACAACCTTAAGAAAAGGTTCTTGAAAAAATCATATATTCTTAATTTTTTATTATATCAATGACCTTTTTTACACCACTTTGGTTAATGAATGTGTGGTTGTTAACATTCTCTTAAACATTTTCTCTACCAATTTTTATTGATATTTAGGTGTTAGTTTTTCCTTATTTGTACCAATTTTTACTTCCTACCAATGTAATACTATTTGGAAACATTTAATGTGTTATTATAGATGAAATTTTTCCTTCTTTCACTTATTATTAGGATTATTTATTAATTATTTTTATATTATAGGTTTTCTACAATATTATTTTCATAATATAAACTTGTGTTTATCGAGAACATGTTAAAATTGTGAGGACTCAATTTATTTAAGGGTGGTAGAATGTAACACCATAAGAATTTATGAAATAATTTATTTTAAAATAAATTTAATCTTTTGGTTATTATTTATTTACATGTAACCCTAAGTTTAGCTTCTGTTACATGCAACATCGAGTTTGTTGTAACATTACAAATAATTAAAATATTATTATTTAATATGATAGTTATCAAATTTCCATTCAAATTGATGATATGAATAGTATTAACAAAATTATGAAAATATATCATTTAAACTTGTATATAAAATTGATTCTTTGTTAACTAGTTAATGAGAATTGAAAACAAAAATTATATGGAAATAAAGGAATTATTTTTCCAACAAAAATATTTTTATACAAAAAACATATTTTGACTCAAAAAAATTAAAAATACACTTAATTTATTCATTTTAATAAAATTAAAATATAATATATTCAATAATTTTTTTTCACTCATCATATATTATTTCTAGACAAGATATAATAATAAATCCAACTTTACCCTTCAAAACTGTATTTTTTAAAAAAGTAGTATTTTTCCATTTCAAGAATTGTTTTGAAAATAGTATTTGATAATTTTAGAAAATTTATTTCTGAAAATTATTTTTATTTTTTATGTCATAATTTCAAAATTATATTTTGGATGAATTCTAATATTTTTCAGGGAAGATAAATTTTTTGATAAATAATGAAAAACCATGGTTTTTATTTTGGATTGACATTTATTTTCAATAATTTAAAAACAAAAAAAAATTAATTAAGATATTATTAGAAGAAAAATTAGCTCAATTATAAATCTATTAATCTAATTTGGGTTATTCCAATAATTTTATTATTTAATTTTATATAAAAACATTTTATGGTTTTGAACATTTTCTCTTTCAAAACCCATTTTGACATATCATCAACAAGATTACTTTTAAATAAAATTTTCCAATTCTATGAAAGGAATTCAGATTTGTTTAAAATTGTTTTTTATATTCAGAATTCATATAACCTGATAAGTTCAACATAATTTCTTACCATAATAAATTAAAAAAAAATTAAATCTTATTTTCCATAGATAAGGTAAAAAATGGTTAATATGAAAGGTAAAATAAAAATATAAGTGTTAAAAATGATACCAACATGTAAAAACCCCATTTTATATCCATTTTTTACCATATATATTATAGTATCTATAATTTCATTTTTGGATCTTTTTGGCATCTGAATAATGTGTGTACACCTTTTTGTTTTCAAATTTACAATTGTGCCTCTCACATCATTTATAATAATAAACCCTCTCCTATCCACTTCACACATTAAACCACAATTGGTTAAGCCATTACCAAAAAATTACTTCCTTAATTATCAATTATTATCATTTATTACTATTTTTTTAAAAAAAATCAACCTATGAAGCAGATTGGTGAAATCCAAAAGAAGTTTTCTCAAGAAGAGATATCATCCCTAACTGGGCATTTTATAATATATTTTCCTCAAAAACATTCAATTATTATTATACCATATTGATATAATAACCTATATATGTAAAATATACTTATATTTTATTATTTTAATGGAATAACATGAATCTTTCTCCACATTCGTCAAATTGGTTATGAAATATTCATTCCTGTCTTTGGAGACAACTGCATCATGAACCGATGTTATTTGTTTTTCATTTCCACCTCTTAGGGATAGATATAATTATTGTTTAAATATTTAAATGTGACATTTAAGATATTTTTATTCTTATTGAATTGTTATATCACATATACCTTCTTAATTTTTGTTATGTGGTAATTCGATAATGTCGCGACTGTATACTGTAGACTACTGCCTTGTAAAGAAGTGTGATTAATTCACACAATACATATAAGGTAATTATTATAGTTTTAAAAAAAATACCTGATATATAAGAAAAAAATTATTCCTAACTGGTAATATATTATTTAATATAATTTCATTCATTTCATTGATAAAATTGATATAGTGTTCATGTGTATATAAAACCTACCATCTCCAAGAACGTTAAATTTAATTTTCTATCCCTTACTATTATAGATTACCCTAAATGAATATATACTGAATATATATGATATTTATATCATTTTTAAAATTATTTATACTATTTAAACATTATAAAATATATTGGATAACAAATAAAAATCCAAAATATACTTGAAAAACAAAGAAATTATTTCCAGAAACGTGACTTGGACATGGAATTATTAATAAAATAGTCATAAAATTACATAAGTAAATCAGATATGGAATGATATATATATATATATGGTTATATAATATATGTATAACAATATTATATATATTATTAAATATTTTTCGACATGTACGAAGGAAGTTGATACTTTAGTTAGCGGATTTCTAGTCTATTTATAATTTCACAAAGACGTATGAAAATCAATTACTCATTTCATTTCTATGGTGTATATACTACCCATTTGACATATTATATCATTAATATAATTATATAAATAATATTTATATTTTCATGTGATTTTATTATTTATTAGGGTTTAATATTCAATATATTATAATACAGGTAAGAGATATGCATCTACCCTTTGTGTCTATGAGTTTAATGGCTTATTCTCCCCTTCGTTCATATATGTTGTGTATATACTATCAAGGAATTTATATTATATTTATTCACATTAAAATTATTATGGTTTACATATCAATATTTTATACCTATTTTATATGGTTTATGATTTAAAGGATACCCAAGAGGTAAAGCGTTTCTTATCTCAATTTTCCTTCTTTGAGTCATATATCATGTTATGAACCTATATTCTTTTTTAAGGTTTATATAAAACCACAATGACATGAAATAACATGTGATTATATACTATCAGAATATTTTATGTTTTATTTAATTTTATTCTTTCATGGAGCTTATTATTTATTATTACCAAAGTGGTTAGAGTTTTATTAAATATTCTCATCATTTATCAGGATTGTTTATGATTATGTTTTTGATGATAAAATCATATGATAAATCTCTCAAAAAACTACTTAATTTTATTATATTAAGGATATTTAATTAGAATAAATTTATTTTAATTATTTTCATCTATTTATACACTAAAGAGTCCAAAATAAGTTTATTAAAAAAAATTATAATTTTTCTCTTCTGTCAAAAACACTTTTTCATTCAAAACCCTGATTTCTGAAAAAAAAAATTTCTACATAATCCAAATGAATTTTTAATAAAAATTTTTGATCCATGGATAAATTTTAAAGAGTAGGTTTTTATGTAATATTGGTGTCATTTTCTAAAAAAATTTCTTCTGTCTTTTTCCAAAAATGTGAAATCAATATTTGTTTTTACTAGTACGACATGAACATAATATTCTATCATCATGACCATTATATTCGTTGAATATTTATAACTTTTAAAGGTTATTTTTATAGATAATTATTTTTAAAAAACTATGTTTTAAAATGTGTCCTTCATAAAAAAAAATTTTCTTGCAAAAAATGTGGTAATGGATTTTAATGATTCCTTTATAAGTTTCAATGTTAACATTAATATAAATAGATTTCTAAAATGTTTTATGAATTTTTTGTTCTAAATATTAATTTTCAAATAAGATTTATTTTACTAAATAATTATTCTAAATGATATTTAAAAATAATTTTACATCTATGATGTTATCCATTGATGTTACCTATGTCATACATATGATATGATAAAGAATACTATTTTTATTCTTTCTTTGAAAGTTTTTTTTGTTTATGATGACATGATTTTTATGAAACCCATTGCTCACACGTTGGTTAAAATATAATCAATTTTAAAAAAACCCACTTATTTTCATGAGTTATGCTATAATTAAATGTTGAAATTATTATGATACACATCCCTTTAATAACGGTTATGATATGATGAAGTATTTATGTATCCCAATTAATTTCATTGGTTATGATATGGGGACTGTTTTTTGATGTTGTGGAACATGTATATATGATTTTTATTATTTTATGGGTGGGATCGATATCTCCTTCAAATTCATTGGGTAATGTTTTTTATCTGGTGATATTGAATACACATGAAATAGTAGTGAACTATATCTAGTAAGGGAATTTGTCTAATATGATAATCCCAGGAGTAATCCTTGGCTACTCTAAAAGATTCTATAGTGAAACCATTCTATTATTATATCCTTTTTGGTGATCCTTGAATAGTTAGAAAATGAAATTTTATACCTATCTATTTTCAACAATTCAATATATTAGTTAATTTTAGGCTCTCATGTTCATGTTATATGATTTAATTTATATTCATGTCTTATGAAGTACAATTAATTATTTCATGACTCAAGATTATGATCTTTGTTATGCATGGTGTGGTTTTAAGATGTCATGCTCATTCCCTAGTACTCCTACTCTCATTTTCTGCTTATATATATCCCTTGTTTACGATTAATGATCATCTGATCAATCCCTTTCCTATTCTTTTTGTCCTCATGTTATGATAATTGTTTTTATGTAGGGTATTCCGAAGAAAATTATTTTGTGGGAATATATTTATAGTATTTTTTGATGTTCATAAAATAAATTAAATGATAATTTGTCTAGTCTTCAAAATCATTATACCTTTACAACCCTGAAGAATATTTTTTTAATATAATGAAAATTTTATAGAAAATGAAGATATTTATGTGTGTGTGATATGTTTGGTCTATTTAACATAGATAACATAACATTTATGAAATGATGTCTTGTGGATATCCTTATTCATCAACTTTACATGATAATATCATGATAGTAGATCCACCATAGATAAGTACTGGTCACAATGTAACTAAATGAAAAATTCATCATTATGTGGTAGAGGATACTTATTCTTAATATTGATATTTTTTGAGCTCATTATAATCAATGTAAAGACATATTGACCCATACCTCTACTTGAAAAAGAGGACCGATGGACCCCATGTTGAAGCACATGGCCATATCGACCCTTTATCCAGATTCTCTAGTAAACGTTTCTCCATATCATCAAGTTAATAAGAGGTTATTCTATTTGTATACAAAGACATTGGAAAATATTCCGGTATTATCTCATCTGGAAACTCAACATCCCAATTAGTTGGGTAGAGTAGAAAATTATTTTGGAAACACATTAGTCAATTCCCTTACAATGGTCATGTCAATAACGATGATATTTTGTTTAGTCTAAATTTTTTTAGCTATAAATACTTGCTTGTAAGGTAATAATTTGAATTACATGGATATTAGTTCCAAAGGATATTAGTCATCCTCCTTTCAACTATTAATAATCTATGAAAAATTCAGGATATTGTTGTTGATTTCCTTATCTTAGAATTCTTTTTTTCCCTTATTTCCTATAATTTTGTCAAATTTCACTAAAGGATGCTTCACAAAGATATTCTTGGAAATTAATCCATAAAATATGGATAAGGGATTGATAATATTATTGGGATGCCAATAATTTACCAATTTTATTAGTCACTAATAACTCAACATCCATATATTGAGGTAGTATTTGAATAGTTCTACTAAACTTGTGTGATATGAGAGAATGTGTTGGACCAAAATCCAAAATTATATTCATTAATTCTGAAGGAATAACTAGTGTACATATCCTCAATACAATGTAAGAATACACCTCATGAGTTATGACTAAATAATATATCCCTTTCTCTCATTCCAATAGAGGTTTTTGCCCTTGATTTTTATTTACAAACATTATAATTTTGCATTTAATTTAGTAGTTTTCTATTTCCTTGTAATTAAAATATTATACAATATGATGAGGGTTGATCAAAGAAGTATATTATAACATCATATTAGTGGTTTTATCCTATTATAAATCTATATCTTGATGACCATCCTTCAATAACCTAAATAATTTCCTTATCACCTTTAGAAAATTTTTGTCATGCATCTTTGCTCAATTTTTACAAGATGGATGATACAATTTTTTACAGCAATGAGTTTTTTCAATCACACTACTAGAATTAATATCCATTCTATTATTATTATATCTAGTAGCAATATACCACTTAGATTCAATGATCTATATTTTTTCATTTAGGTCACATGAGACAATTTTCTCAATGATTTTTAATTTTATAATAGCCACTCCTTTTCATAGATTTGGATTCATCCCACCAAAGAAGTTTTCAAAACAACAGTAATGGGAAATTAAAAGGCCATAAGTGTATCATGAAAGTATTTTAATCTTTTACTCATACTCCCTAATGGATTTTCCATCATTTTGGTTAATTATAAGTAAATCCTTATTCATTTTATATTGGAGAGTACAAGTAAAATGTTGGTTACTATTTAAAGAATTCCTTCCAATCCATTACTTTGATCTCCCTAAAGGGCATCATATATATGGAAACAATTCAACATTGATGAGCTTCCCCTTCTTTAAAATAAATACCCAGCATGAAATTTTCTTCCTCATAGTATTGAAGGATGAGGAATACATTTTTAATGGAGTTGAACAACTGTTCTATGATTGAGGGATCAATATATACACTAAACATCAGAGGCCTTAGTTGTATAAAGTAACTAATTAAAACATTTTATTTCTTGGGGGATTTGGTAATTCCAACTAATTTAGGATTTGGATCAATACATGAGATAATAGTGAATTTATTTTCATGAATTTCACTACTCTTTCTACATTCAGGGCATGAATATCATTTTTCCATCCATTACATTTCTCATAACATTGGTTATATACATATTTTCTCTTATTTTTGGCCATTTAACTTGAAAAGAGGGAAACTTAGTGATGAATTATTTTAACCTATAAAACACATAAATGGGAAACCATGAAAAATAAAGTTATAACACATAAAAAATAGATTTTCTTTAACATATTAATAAACATATTTCAACAAAATATCATTTTATTTTAGCATAATTAACCCATGGGGATAAAAATATTCATTAAAACATAGAAAAAACATAATCATCATAATCCTTTCATATAATGAAGGTGGATTTTATCATATGATCATGATCCTAGTAATTCTTAATAATCCCTATTTTATGTTGAAGTATGTGAAAAATAATAATTTAATAATGAAATTTTGAAATATAGATTGATAAAAAAGAAGAAATACCCTTCTTATTTGAAAAAATTTAAAATTTAAAAACACCTAGAACTATTGGAATTTTATTTCACTTGAAATATGATAGAGATTTATAAGGTAATTTAATTTCAACAGAAAGAAAAATGATAGTGGTCAAAATCTATTCATATACCATATATACAAAAAATCATTTCACACTTTTATAAAAAAGTGAGAGTTAGTTATAGGTACTTTTATAAAACATTCATATTATTAATTTGTTAAGGAAATTAATTTTTACAAAAAATATATTTATAAAAACAATTATATAAAAATTCAACCATTATAATTTTTTGTGAACATGGATATTGAGGATAATTATTCCTTGACAAAGAAGAGAAATATGGTAGAATTCTCATATATTCCTTCAATATGGTCGATTCATAAAACCATGGATGAGGAAATGAAATAGAGGAATGTAAACAAGATGAATGAATATAAAATTATCAAATAGTTGGGTTTAAATAGATAAAGATAGTATAATTCCGTAAATGGAACTTGAAACAAAAATTATCCTGATTGAAAGTGATATTATCACATAAACCCTTTCATCATGTCCTGGATTGATCTACACACCATATATCATCTTGTATAACTAATTTAGATTATATATATATAACATATAACATATTTCTATTTCTATGTTCAATTTAAATATAATTTCCCATTAAAAATTTATAATAAATTTCTCATTAAAATATATATTTTGGTATTAAATATTCTTTTTTGAAGGAATTTTCCATATATTTGTTTCCTTTCCTTCTACCATGGTCATGGTTATGAAACCATAATATATTAAAAAATATATTTTTTATTTATTTATTGACTTTTAGAAACATTACAGTAAGGTTGGGATTAAAAGTAGAATACATCTCTTGGGGAGGCTATATTTTGTACGAGAACTTGGGTAGTGTTTTCATTTAATAATGTATGCAATGAAATGATGGTAAATAAAAATTCATATTTATAGATTAATATTTATGATATAAATAAAAATTATATAATCATTAAACACATATTTTTAACTTTTTTTAAGATGTAGTTAAGAATAATGAAATACACCGCTTCATTGAGGAGGTAGTCAACACATATGCATCAATGGAATTTTAGTTCTCCACTAGATAGAAACGATATATATAACTATTGTTCCACTAACATGATAAATATTCATTATACATATTATAATATTTATATTATTTCATCTGGGGTAAAATAAATTTTTATGACAAATAATAATAATTATAGGAAAATAAATTAAAAATTATTGATTTAGAGTTTTTACATTACTCCTCATGATAACTTTTTCAACATTCATAACACACATACCTTTTTGATAATGTAACACAAACTTCCAAAACAAGTGGGAAAAAAGTGGAAAATGACTCATAAGGGCTGTTTATCAGTAGATTAGATCTTTATCCTCTCATTTATATACATTAATTTTATATGTTTTAAGTCTTTCTGTTATTTCACATTTTTTACTATAATTTACTTTTACCGTAAAAAATCAATTTATCTCCTTTGTAAAAAAATTGAATTAAGTAAATAAACACATAAGATATTTTTTATACTCTAATTCCAAATTTGAAAACATTTTTATATTATAAATTTTCAAAAAATTAAAAAAATTAATTTTCAAAAAAAAAATGTATAATGATTTAAAAATATTTTGGAAATATTATAACATAGATTCTATAATTATATTTATATTTGTATATTAATCATAATATTTTTAAACATATAATATATTATATGGAATACACATTTTATCGTGAAAAAAGACTCATACATTTTTATTTCTTACATATGTCATGATGATTTTATAAAACATATAGTTTTTAGCAATTCTATATTTTTTAATATTCACTATGAAATAAATCATTTTAAGAAAACCACAAAAATCCTTCAATAATATAATTTTCACCTGATACATGAAAAATTAAATATAAAATATTTAGACCAAAATTATAAATTTTATTAATTAATCATTTAGGTAAAACATATATAACATAAAATAAAAACAATATTTTCAATCAAAACGTATTCATTTACCCATTAAGCATTATATTATCCTTCAGAAGAGGCAAATAATTATTTATTGAATGTTATTAATGTATGTTCACTTAATTTGGGAAAATATGCTTCATTTAAGTCATAAAACTAATAATTTATGATTTAAAAATTATTTTAATACAGTAAATAATTTTAATATAATAAATAATTTTAATATATTTAAATTTACTTTAGGGTTTTCTATTATATATATTATTTCCCTATTTTTTCCTCAAATTTCATTTTCATAATTTATTAATATTTTCCATTACATTAAAATATAGTTAAATTTGGTTCATTTTAGTATTTTCTTGAAATGTGATAAAATATATAAAGTGTATAAAATTTATTAACTCAAAATACATTCTAAAATCTCAGGGTGATAAAATCTGTAAAAACATATGGAAATAAAAGAATCATTCTACTATTATATAGGAACACAAGCCTAAATCTAAGGGAATTATGTCATGATGGATTTCTTGAGGTATTTTTTGTTTTGAACTATTGTTTGATTACATGAAATGATATAAAACACTATCTCAGATAATGGAGAAATCACATATGAGGCTAAGAAAATATACAATAAAAATTATTTCATTGTGATCCATGTAATTGTATTTTTATATTTTGTTCTAATGAGAAGATAAAATAGTAAAAACTTTCATATTTATTGCATGATATGATCAAGGAAGATTCTTGTATCTGTAGTTGTTAATTAGATCCATGAAGGACCCCCTCCCCACTATTGAGCATGGGCTTCTAGAATAAGATTTGATTCCCATTATTTATTTCAATGGAATTTCGGTGATATATCTAACTTATCACTCGATTGATGGAGCTACGATGATAGAAATATCCCGATTGTTATTTTCCAAATCATTATAACTTTATGGAAATTTTTTAGTTTATATCATTGGTCATCATCACACTTCAATGATTTATTTTTATCGACAAAATAATATTCAATGGGGAGTGAAAAGTCATTTGGTGGTTGTTTTGTTGGATACTCGAAATATCCTTAATGAAATGTCATGACGAATATTTTACATTAGCCTAGACTGGATCTCCAATGAACATTAATTATTTTTATTTCATGTTTTACATGTGGTATTAAATCATTTTGTTTATAAGGATGTTATGATGACTATATTTTGTGTAATATTCAGTGTCCAAAATCTCCAATTCAGAAATTTTTTGGTTTTTAGCTAGTTGGTGAAGCATTAGAGTTATTTATATATTTATATTCTCATGATATTAGGATAAAGAATCATACAAAATCATACACATCCCTCGGTCATGATATTACTTACCCCCTCCATATCATCATCTTGATTATGATCTCATACGAGTTTAGGTATAAATCACATTTTTGTAAGATTCTAGAATCAATTATTGGGATCAATACAGATGTAAATGGAATGATATGACTAGTGGTTTTATGAGATCTCATTCTTGTTAACCTATAGGAGTTGAGTTTAATGAAATGGATGATTCTTCCCAAAATGGATACACTGAGGTTATGATCACTAGATGAATGAGTGATCCATCATCTAGTAGGAGGAAATGTGTTTAGTTGGCATCCAAAATGAACATTTCGATACTAGTAAATTATTTATCCATGATAAAGATAAGGTCACGGTCTATATCATGGTATTATTTTTTACAATAGATACTTCTTTAGGAGAAAGATCTACTTTAGGTAGTTGTCTTATTATTGTTTATCAAATTTGTTTTCATGATGAGGAATGGATAAGGATGTTATCATCTAAATAATTTAAAAAAATTTATCAAATTAGGAAATGTGAATGCTGATTGTTTTTAGGTTCCCATAATTTTCATAAATACCTTAACAAAAATAATTATCCAAAATTTTTTAATTATAAATATATATTCCTAAATTATAATCCAGTCTATTTAGTGGGAATTAAATAAAAATTATTACTCATTCCCCATGTCCCAAATAATATTCCCTTTTAAACATTTTCACCAATCCTTGGTAGGATGAAATGTAATGGTTCTTCTGGATTTTGTTGGGAATGATTTCAAAAGGATTTCTATAGTAGAATCTCAACCCAATGTCATGGTGAGGAAATATTTTTAGGTATTATTGGATCATTATGTAGACCATAAGGGTATTAAGGTACTAGAGTGAACCTAGATGATGAAACAAGTGTAGATGTAAATAGGGGAGGTTGAGAGAACACTACAAGCACTGATGGAAAATGTGGATGTTATCATTTAATATGATTACTTCTTCTCATGTATAAAATATTTAAAATTTTCCCTTATCAATGTTGGAGGCCAATAATAACCATAGGGATTAATGGAAATATGTTGAAATTATTATTCTATTGTGGAAAAATATATTTCAATTAGGTCAATGAAAAAAACTATTGTGTTTGGAGATACTACGTATAATTTGGAAGAAATGTAAAAAATTTATAGATCTATGATCATATATAATGACCTGAAAGGCCATAAACCTGATATTAAGGTTAATCAGGTAACCCCTAAAGATTGAGACTTGATTTATTATCTATAACTTCTTATTAGTATAGTTATAATATAGTATTATTCATATATAGTGAATATTTAGAATAATGACTATTTTTACTATGAAAATTTATGTAATATTAATTTCTCTTAAGACTTTCATTTATATTAAAAGACTATTCAAGTCTATTCCATAACATTTTATATACTATCATGTGAAATTTTAATCATTTTATTATATTAATTAGCCTTTATACTATATTATAATTTCTTTAGAATATACATATTCCCTAAGGCCTTCAAATAGATCCTAAAAATTGGTTTTATAACTAGTTTATTATCCTCATCATCAAATTATTTCAATTGTGTTTCTTTGATGATGAAACGTTCTAGATCTTTTAATTCATACCTTTTATATAATAGGATAATCTATATTACCAACATGAAAGTCACATCATAGATTTGGTTTGGAAATAAAATTCAATGTGTGGTGGTTTAAGATGTTATTTTTTTGTCTTAGCCAAAAATATTTTATAATGGGGGCCTTATAATGAAAACAACTTTTATTGATGGATTTTTTTTTATATTTTTTGTATAGGGTTATCTTATATTGATTTTTAGATGAATATAATGCTCATAATTTGTTAAATTAACATGGTCATGGTGAAGAACTTTTGAATAGTAATAAAATCATACATTTATCAGTGATACTTGTATTGGAATTAGATATAGTTGATCCTTCATGTCATTTTAGAATGTTTTTCACACGGATAATTCTTTTGAATCTTAAAAAAATGTGATCCATTATAGGGTGGAATAAATAGTTGTAGTTTCTGTTCTTGTTTGACAACAGTCCATTTTTGGTAGGTTTGCTTATTTTTTTGATGTTCATAATAGGTTAATGGTTGGCGATGCTATGGTAATTTGGTAATCAATAATACATATAATTCCCATTTCATGAGTCAATTTTTTATATATTCTCACAAAAAAATAAGTTTTTTTCTTGATAATAAAAATACTAAAATAAAAGGATGATACCTAGGATTAAATGAAAAAAATTCAATGTCCAAGTCATAATATATATTGAATATGTTTGAGATGATGAAAATGTCACACCATAGTGTATTCAGACACACCACAATGGTGGAGTGGTTCTTTTGAATCTATAATCAATACATTTTATAAGTATGCATCATTATTTAATGTACATCACCAAATGGTTATGCTTCATATGTCTATATGTATAGAGAGTCTCAATGGGAGAAAATTGAGATAAAACAGTGATAATATGTGAAAAATTTTAGATGTAGTATTATTGGTAAATTCCAGTTGGGACCATTTACAAAAACTAGGGTGCGTGTTTGAGCTAAATTTTAAAGGCACATTTAGTTAAAAGGTAATGATTGATCAACTTGTTGACTCTTTCCGTCCGTTCTTGTGCATGGACATTAGGATCTCTTCTTGTACCATTAATTGTTCTTATGGATAAAATTATAACAAGTTCATTGGTATTAGAAAGATTGTTCACCATGGAATATCCACCTGATAAAAATATTGAGTAAACATTTTAAAAAACATTATGTAATTTGGGATCCTTCATACACTATAAATAATGATCATACTAAATTTTTAGATCAAATATCAGTAACCAATAAAGGTAAAATGATATTTATAGTTAGTGTTTTAGTAAACAATTATTTACACACCCTTTTCATGGTTTCCAACTCTCACATGGGCATTACAATCCTCATTTGATCAATCGTAATCTTTGAAATACATATGATCGAAAAGAAACCTACAATAAGGAATCAATTTTTTAATATACCTTTATGGTGAGGAATATTTGGAAATAAAGAAATGAATGAATATAAATTCAGGATTAATCATAAATTGTGATAAACCAATATAATCATTTTATCATTATAATATGATCATATTTACTATTGGGTATATATATGAAATTTGAAATGACCATAATAACGATACATAATAATTATACATTAAATCATAACCCCATGAAACAAATATAGTTTATCTATGATCTCTACATGTTCCCCATATATATTTTCCTATGAGATATAATATATAACCATTTTTATTTGGCTCTTATATAATTATAGAGCTATATTCTATATAATAATATGTTTAAAATCATAAGTGAATCATATAAAATATTGATATAATTATAATAAATAAATGAATAAGAATATAATGGATAAAATATATTTTAAAATAAATGGGATTCAATTAAATCCAATAAAACATGTCATAACATAAACCATTGATAAATTTGTTGAAATATTGGTAAATACCACTTAAATAATGTAGATTTTGTATTGTGTTTTTATAAAATAAATAAATTTTTCAATATATATATATAATAATGTGATTCAAAATATAACGTGATAAGAATTCATGGAGATTTGTGGAACAAGATCATTTAAATGTTCATTATGATTAGAAGTAAATTCAAATAAATATAAAATTAATAGAAGTATATAAATAATAAGGATTATGAAAATGATAAGAGGAATTTATGATTTAATAAAGGATTATGAATTAACATTGATGGAAATTTATGTTTCTGAATAGAATGAAAAAAATATTAATACTATTTTATAATTAGAATAAATGAAATATTGAAAATAAATGAAATCCGCAAAGATATGGGAAATATATTAGTAGATTCAATGAGGGTAAAATTTAATGTATTAATTAATTAAGGATAATAATAATGATTTCCATCAAACATGATATACAGTCGGTTTAAAATATATTTTTTAATTTATATGTCATGAAATGATTATAATTCATTATGATTACTCAAAATTGGGTTTTAATTCCATAGAAAAAGCTAATAAATCTATTATAGGAATTGGAACATAAATTCAATAAAAACATTTATCAAGGATTATAAGATAATGATATATAAAGCTAATTAAAATACTTTTTATGGGTAAAAGAAAGTTCCCAATAATTTTTGAAAAAAATTACATTATTTTCAACCCTAAATGGGAATTAGTGAGAAGAATTTGTATATGTTGTTGTAGTCACGAGGTCTGTAAAATGGAAAAGTCATTAGGATGATCCAATAAGGATGACTCTAAATATAAAAAGGTACTTAAAGATCACACAAGTAATATATCCTATAAGAATGATCTCATAAGGGCAGAGTCATATATAATCATGGATTTCCATAAGGGTTTTTAACAATATAAGCATGAATGGTCTTGTAGGGCTGAATACCATTGGAATTAGGGTTGATATTAATATAGGTGTATCATATATTAATTAAACCATAGAATGGTCATTGTTGAGATATAAAGATGAATATGGGTCATTTTATATTTTTTTTCTGAAATATTTTTATACTATATAGTTTATCACTATAAGGGTCACTCCATCAGTAATATAAAATATACATCATGGAAAATGGATTTTTTTAATTAATAGTAATTATATAATAAAATAGGTATAATTTATAATGAAATATAGAATAAATTAGATGATTCATTCCATTCGAGTTATAATTTTTAAACATCATGATAATTATAATATATAAGAATACCTTTACCTTGACAAGTTTTCAAATACTCTTTTGAAATATGAAATGAGAAATAATCTATCTATAAGTCAAATGATCTGGATGATATGTATTTTAGTGACATAAATATATTTAATATTAAGGTAGATGATGTTTATTCCTCTATTGGGTATGAGGATTATTATGAAATTAATAAAATCTGAATTTTTTTATAGATTTCATGTTAATTAATATAAATAATGGAAAACTATTGTATAAAAGAATGTTCCCATTGAAATTCATTGTGTGTGGATGTATATAAAATTTCATAATATATTATTCTATTGAAATGAGAAATTAGGATTTTGATTAGGATGAGTATGATGATAATACTTCAAGGATGTAATAATAGTAGTTCATTAGAATATAAAAACATGTACTAGTAATGAATGAACATATTTCATAGATTAAAGAAAAGGATTGTTATATACAATGTGGAAGATAAGTTATCTTTATTAAGAAATTATTCTTAAAAGTAGTGTGCAATAAGGGATTCTTTTTTCATGTAACCTAGGTTGAAACATTATGATAACCCATGGATTGAAGAATAAGGAGGAAATATGAATTTTATAATACACATAATGATAACTAAAGATAATGTATGTTTTGATTGAAATTCTTAACTCATGATAAATGTTAAATCTCTTAATAAGTATGTTATAAAGATTATTGATGATTAATTTAAAATATATAAATGTGAAAATTATCATATTTAGGTGATTATGCTTCTCCAATTGAATGTGGATAAAGAGGATAAACTAATGAAATAATGTGATATAAATATTACTAAACATGAAAATGATATCAATCTATAAAAATCAAAGTGTCTTTAATCTAAAACTATTTTTAGAGAAATTAATAATTTATTTGAAAAATGTTGTATAATTAATGATGAATCATGTCAATTTATTGAGAACTCTTGTGAATCAACAAAAGTAAAATATTAACTCTATATATCTAGAAATCTAAAATATATTTTAGTTAAAAATAAATGTCATTAAATCCAATTTGGAAAGACTAGAATTGAGATAATCATATAGATGAAATATACAATAGTTATGGTAGTTGATATGAATCGTAATAAGCAATGTACTTATAATGAAATATTGATGAATTGTAATAGTACACTAACACAATAACTTGTTTTTCAAATAAAGACTCGGAAGGTTTATTCAAGAAATAGATATAGTGGGAACTATTATTGTTGTGGAAACTGTAGAAAAAAGATTGTATTCTCTTGAAAAACATGTCTCTTCCATGGATTCAAATATGGTAAAAAATTTGGTGATATTATAAAATATTATAATAAATAAATCCATTATGAGAAAAAATAAAAAGAGAACTCACATTTTATTCCCATTGGAAATGGGTTTCAAATACTTGAGTTGATCACTATAAGATGTCTTGAACATGGTAACTATGGAGAATAATATTTGGAATTGATTCTATGTTAATAAAAACTGATTAATAAAGAAAAGGAAATATAGTACAAAATCATTTTTTGGAAGTCACTCTTTGATGAAGTGTCTCCCAAATAATGGAAGGTGATAAATCCATGGATAAATTATAGTGGAATCTAAACACAAATGTATATATGAAAAATGATTTTAAATAATTTTGAAAAAATATTTAGTGGTGATGTAACGTTATTCAATTAATTCTCTTTAATGATCAAATTTATTGGAATAACAGAAATCAAACCCCAAGAATTGAAATAAAAAAGATGACTTATTTATTAAAGTGAATAAAAATAATTTGTTTTATATGATTCATCTATGTAATGATGGAAAATATGAAATTTTTTAGAGTATCCCATTTCTCATAAAAACAATCTATTATGATAATATTATCACTTCAAGAGTTATAATAAGTGGAACTATTTTTTATATAAGAGGATAAAAAAATTCATGCTACATGAGAACAATAGATGAAAGTAAGTTATAACATATAAGGTTAGGATGTAAATTTTTTGGAATTTTGATAATGGAATCTATAGGAAATGTGGTGAGGGGTTTTCCTCACCTCAGGAGACAATAAATAAATTAAGACATTATTAAAAGGGGACATACTTCAGTGGGTGCATAAAAGAGTTCATATTAATACCAACAAAACACATTAGTTGATAAAAATAGACTTATAAATATCAATTAGATATATTCTCATCTAAAGTGATATTTATTTCATCATAATTACTAATTATTAAATTATAATGAACATTGTGGTTCTTATTAAAAATAATAATGAAAAAAAATGTTCATAACCATTAGAATAATAATTGAAAATGATTTGTTGATGTGAAAAATGATGTTTAAATTTAGTAATTATAATTATTTTTTTGGTAGATAATTTTATTATGATCTTGAAAAACAAGGTATAAATAAATAAATCTATAATCTATATACTCCACAGAAAAATAGATACATCGAGAGAAATAAAAAGGTCTTGGTTTTTATGGGAGTAAAACTGTTTCAAAAAATCTTCTCTCGATGTATTATTTTATATAATATATTGAAAGAAAAATCCCATAATTATAATAGATGTATTTATATTTCATATTGTTAAATTTATTCCATTCGAATGTGGTGAAAAAGAAATACATGGTGGACTATAATAAACTTTTTGGTTTTAATTACCTAAAAAAATTAGGTAATCAATATAATGGAATTTTGATGAAAAGGATGGGGAGGGTGTCTTTTTGTGTGACTATTTGTTATAAACATATATAAATTATGTAATAGTAACATTCACAATTTTTTTGAGTGTCAACATTTTATAATTATTAATGGTGAACTGGTATGTGAGACTGAAAAAAAAAATTTAAATCGATAAAGAATCATGTCGACTCATAAAATATCATTGGGGAACAATATATGCATGTGAAAACTATAAGAATATTTATATATAATTAAAACGAAACATAGAAAAATAAATTAGGTTAATGAGTAATAATTAAAAGTTTAACATATCTTACATTCAACCATTATTAGTTATATATTCCTTTAAACGTGTGGAGTTTATTTAGAGTATGGATGAAGAGTTGAATCATAAAAAATAGAATGATTTATAAAACTTATTTACAAGACCTATTATTCAAAATTTCATTTTAAAAAATTGTAATTCAAGAACAATATGAATGTTCAGGGAAATATTGTTCTAAAAAATTCTAGAATTATGTGTAATATTTATTCCCAAGTTGAAGGGGTTGATTTTTTATAATCCATTTATCAAGATGCATGATTGGAGGATATAAAAAACATAAATTCTCTGGTCTCAAATACTAAATAAAAAATCTATCAAATGGATATAAAATATTCTATTTGGAAAATATATTTTTATTATGAGGTTTATATTGACTATCGTAGTGGATTTTTTCTTGATAATTATGTCTAAAATGGTGTGAAAATTTAAAAAAAGTAATTGTATTACCTAAATCATTTCCTAAGATCCTGGTATTGAAGACTTCATTACAATTTGAAAAATCAAATATTCGCCCATAGAAAGGAGGAAATTAAATTGTAAAATAGGGAAATAAAATCAGTTAAAGATATTTTCATTATAAATATTGATGATATCATCATTATAGGTGATCAAAAAGATCTTTTAAATTATTCTAAAAATATATGATGTAATAATTTTATTTTTCAACACTCATTGAGGTGAGATACATCTTTGGCATACATGTTGATCATGGAAAAAAATTATTTTATATTCCCATGATATGTATTCTATTGAATTTTGGAATAAATTTCCAAATTTGGAGTCAAATATATTACTTACAATGCTTCAAATGGTGTTGAAATTGTCATAGAATATTGAATGTGAGAATTTATATTAAAAATAATTAAGGATATATTTAGGTATCTAACATTATCTAACATATTCAAGATAATATATTGTGTATGTTATGAGTCTTTATTCAAGATATTAGAGTGACTCAATATAGTCCCATCACATACTAGAAAAAAGTACTCAAAGATATGCTAAATGGACTGTGAACTTTAGACCGCATTAAAAAACATAAAACAACTGATATCTCTCTGGATTTATAAATATGGACTAGGAAGGATACATTGATAATTGAAGGATTAAATCAGGTCAAATTTTCCATTTAGGATATTGATCTTTGAATTGGAATATCATGAAATATGAAAAAAGTTAGGATGCGTAATATATAGGCTAAATATGTTCATATTATTAGTTTATTCTCACAAAATATTTGGTTAATGAAAAATATTTTTGATTTATGGGAGAATGTTGATATACCTCTAATAATACTTTATTATAATAAATGATATGAGGAACATTAAAAAAACTATTTATAACTAAATGTAAAAAAATATTGATATCAATCTATATTTCATTGAATCAGGGGTGTTAAATAGAGACTTTATGCTCGAATATATTCTGAATTAATTCCAACTACCTGAAATTTTCTCATTGGTTATTCCTATGAATAGAATTGTGTCTTTAATGATGATTGTGAATGATTAACCCCACCTAAAACACTCATTTTATATTTGGGATAACCCCTACTAAGCCTATGATTATATTGTCAATGGGAGAGAATTAAATATGCAACTATTTTATATGGTGATTCAAAATAGGGGAGAAATGCTATGTGAAATGGTGCAATTCTATCCTTATTTTTTTTATTCAGTGGTTTTGTTTCTTTTTTAAAAGTGACCCTACTAAGGTGGAGGTAATCTTATGAGAATAAAATATAAATTTTCACTAAGAGTTGTATCGCTCTAAACATTACATCTATAACCAATGGGGGATTGGAGTGCCATTGAATTTTTGAATATATTGTCTCAATTATGATCCATGGTTGAGAATTAGTGTGAATTGTTAATTTAAAGTTGTGTTAGTGTTAAGGGATATAATATAGCAAATCCCACGTGAGGATCCCATAAGAATTACTATAAATCCCATAAGATTCATCCAAAATAGATAAAATTTCGATAACCTAAGAATTATCATATATGGGTGGACAAAACGTAATCATGGTTGATTTTAATGGTCAATTCCAACATAATCATGAATGATCACTTAATGGAGGAGGAAGACAATTTCATGGATTCCTAAAAGGGTGTAGGTTTGTATAGGAATGAACTAATATAAGGATAGTTATTAATCTATAAGGATGATTTATTAATGATCATGTGGACATTACATGTATTTATTAATCTATTATGTCAATAGGGATGATCATTGTAAGGGCTATTCCACTATTACAGAAAATTATCATTGTGAAAAAATGATATTAATATTAAAAAGGATTGTTTTTTCAGAACAAATTCCAAATCAATGGTGAAAAAATTTAACTAAGATATCAATCCTAGATTCACTGTTTACATGGATTAACTATTATTATAGATATTAAATCAACAAAATAATAAAATCATAGACGATATCAATATGAAAAAGGTTGTGATAATTGTTTAATCTATCAGATACAAATTTTTTCTTCATTATTCGTACAATAAATGTACATAATCAATTTTCATGGGATTAATGGATAAAATAATACCATGAGACTTCAAATATTGTGTGTTTTTTCAAAGTTACATTAGTTTTAATGTTCAGTTTCCCAAGATCTACTTTTTATAATACTATTGAGTTTATTTAAAGAATATTTAAATATACAAATTCATGGAATTGATTTTACGCAATATTTGAGTTTTTTGAAATATAATAATAAAATAAATTAAAGGGATCTAAGGTTGAGAAATTGAAAAAAAAACTATTGAGCTGATAATAATATTTTTTACATTCATTTTTTTATGAAGTTCCCTTAATTTTAAAGAAATACAATTGAATTGTTGAGGAGGATGAAATTCATTTTATGCATATAGGCTCCCATGTATAAGAATATTTTTTTCTTTATAATTGATAAGATTATATGTTTTCGAGGTTGTTACATATATATTAATCATACATTTTATATATCCTAAGATGAATATATTTTCTTTGATCCCGAGTCACTCTATGGTGATTTAGTGATATGATTCATCTATGAGTGAGGAGGATATATTCTATGGATGGTGGTTCTAGGAAAAACAATTCCATTCATTTTATATTTCTAGAAAAGATAATGAATTTCATATATCGTAAATTTTTACTAGGAATTATATACCTCAAATAGAGTGATTTATTTTTGTTGTTCCTATATTTTAATAACTATTAAATTAGTGATAATATATATCTTGGTATTCATCTCAAAACTGGAAAGGATTAGGGTCTCACAATGAAGTCGAACATTGTTAAACATTCATGTGACGTTTTTCATTCATATTTTTTATATGGAAGAGGAATTAATATGGATATTAGAATTACTCAAATAATCCAAAGAGGATTAATTCAAAATGAAAATTATTTTTTACAAAAATTCCCTTAATTCACGCCCTGAAATTTTTTATACAAAATGTTCATTCAACGTAAAGAACCATTACACTTGGTATAACATTTGTTTTCATGAATAAGTATTACTTTATAATTTTTTTATTAAAATAAATATAAAAAATAATAATTATATTCAATAAAGAAATTTTTAATTAATTATATATATTAATAATTAGTTATTGTCATTTTTAAAGATAATACTATTAATTTAGTATGTTATACAGGGATCATTTTAATGGACTTTAACTAGTTTTAGAATAAATTATATTTCACATTATTTAATATATATTAAAAAATATAGAATATTAAACATAATTAAAATTCATTTTTTATATATTATTTATATAAAATTAATAAACATTGAGGAAAATAGTAAATAAACAATTGAAAACAACCACATAGGTGGTAAAACAAACCATTATTGGGAGGTTCCCAAAGAGAAGATGTATTGGATGTTTTCAATTTTAAAATTAATATTGTTATAATATTATGAGATTTATTTACATTAATATAGATATTATAAATATAAATGTAATGGTAAATAATATAGAATAGAATTCATGGGTGTTTTTACCTTATCATTGGAGATTAATATGTTTCTCAGGGTCGATTTCCCTGATGGATTATAGTGGGGTGAGACCAGAATATCTCAATGACACTTATGGTTCTTAAGATAACGAATATTGGTAGATATTGGGTAGTGGGATGACTATTTTGAATGTATTTTAAACATTTAGGAGTGTGGGTTTGAGGGTAGTCTATTTTGAGATAAATTTATTATATAAAATTAATTAATGACCAAGAGTTACAAGAGTGGTATCCTATATGAATTGAGATTGAATTAAAAAAAATTGCCAAACCAAGATCTCCCTTATATCATGATGGATTTTTTTACATTATGAAGACATTATTATATCATTATGGAATAATAATTTCTTATTTTTGGATTTATGTTTTTATTTTTTATAAAACTAATAGGTTTTATCTCAAACAAAATCTTTAATACCTAATTATAAATATGGTCATCATTTTAAGAAAATTAATTTCTAAATATAAGAATATAAATTTATATAATTTATATAATTTGTTAAATTTCATGTTTTTATCAAGTACATCGTTTCAAAACATTTTTTAATCTATTATTATTTGAACAAAACATTATTTTATAAATTTTATAAATATAATTGAAAATTATCATATTAATTTTTTAACTAGTAAATTGTATTATTTTACATTGAAAATTTTATTATATATATTAGAAATTATACTTTTCTATTAACTATAATATTCAACTACGTAAGAAAAATTAAAATTTATTATCACTGTATTTTTACATAGTAAATCCAAATTTAAATTTATTTTATCAAATAAATATTTTGAATTTGATAAAATTTAATTTTTAAATTTAATATAATAATAAAAAAACATATTTTGAAGTTAATTCTCTTAATTGATACATATTAATTGAATAATAAAATTTATTAACTTAAATACTCATTTTATGTATGTTAACTGTCATTTATTACTATTTATTTATATATATAGTCATCTATATAATAACACATATTTTTCTTTTTATTATTCCAATGTCTAGTTAAAATTCTAAATTTCATGTTTATATTCAAACAAACATATTTCCTACAGTCATATCATCTTTCTCCACCCTATATACAACCCTTAAATCCCATAAATTATATTCACTTAATTTTTTATTAATGTTATCTACATCTCATTTATTAAATTTTTACATTTTCATTACATTTTTGTTTTATTATTATATTGGTTTCCATGGTTGTGAAATTTACGGGATAAAATGGTTCTATAAAATTAAAAATTATATTTTTTTGTCTTTATATGATCATTTTTTCATTAAACAAGTTTTTATTTCGAGGAGTGTATATTTATTTTTAACATTGTATACTAATGAAATTATTTTTTATTTTTTATTCTGATTTTGTGCTTGTAATTTATTGACATTATTTCTTATATCCTGATTTATAAATTTAAGATGTATTAGAAAAAACATATATGTTATGTGAAGCAATTCATTAAGAAAATTCAAGGACATTAAAAGTTCTTTCATTTTTAAGATTTTCATATTGGATGATAACATTAAAACTCAATGTGCATGAAACATTAACTCAAATAGGATATTTCCACATTGAAAGAATCTAGAGGATTAATTTTAGTAAATCCATGTTGGCTGTTTCAACAAAGTATTTGGAAATTTCCCAGTTTCTTTGAATATCTATAAAAACATTCCAGTCAATAATTTTATGAATACATTTTATTCCTTGCTATTTAATGATTTTAATAAGATGATTTAAAATTTAAAATAATAAAATATGAATATCATTCTATTAGTTAATTTTTTTAATATAATTTACCGACACTTTATCGACCTTTGGGAAAAAAACTATTTTGGGAACCATTCTCCCTTGATTTGATGATCCTAAAACCCATACATGATATTAATTATTAACATTATAAGAATAGAGTTTGTGAATAATTATAATTTGATAATACAACATTTTTAAATAAGTTTTCATATAATAAAAACATGTTTTGAATTTATGAATTATTTTCTCCCCATTTTTTGATTATTGAGAAGTTGTGGACAAATTATTACATTCATAATTTTATAAAAATTAGTATTTTATCATAATATATATACATTTATGTTATAATGTATTTTATAATTTAGAGATTAATTATTTTAACAACACATAAATAATAAATATTATACAAAACCATTAATTTTTTATAATATTTCAAAGAATACTATGAATATGATAAAATCAAAAAAAAATAAAGTAATTTATTTTATTGATTCTATGAAATTTCTAGTAATTCAATTGTAACACCCCATGATTTCATAGAAGGTTATTTCTTCAATGTAATTCAATAACTTTCAGTACACGCAACACCGAGTTCAAGCGCTCGACGACTTACCAAACTAGTCGTTCAAAAGAGGTTATGAATAGTATTAACTAAATATTAAACTTTATATAATCCTTATAATTTTAGAATCCATATTATTAGTTTCTTAGATATAATGAAAAAACAAATTCGTTTTTTTCAGATAAAAGAAGTATTTTATAAAAAAAAGAAATTTTACCCCCTTTTAATGGAGAACCCTTTTTAAATCCAATATTTGAAACTTTTATATATTCAATTTGACAAAATAATTTTTTTCGGAATCGGGATATACGAATTTAGTTTCAATAAATTTTCGGTGTTTTTCTGATAACTTTCATATTTTGGTGAATATTGAAAATACTATATTTTAACTGAGAACAACTATTTTAATCAATATAATTTTTAGTGCTAAATTATACATTTTAATGGTTTGGAAGTATAAATAGATTATATTTTTACCATTTAATCCATTGTAATTATTTGAAAATAATTTAACGTTGAAATTGAATATAAACAAGTATCAATATTTTATTAGTTATTCTTTCATAAACATACGCTTTTTGGTTTTAACAATGTTAATTAATTTTAAACTAATAAATGAAAGTTATAAGTTTTGAATTTGGTAAAATAGAGATAATTTTTTAACTTAGAATATAAAAATTATCATAGGGTGAAATTTTGGTATTTTTCTGAAAACTCCCAATTTTTGATGAATAGAAAAAAACAATGAGTTATTAGTTAAAACCGATATTTTATTTAAATAATTATTTATTTTATTTAAATTTATTTTATTTCAAAATAGATACACAATACCTATATAAGTTCAATATAATTCAGTAGATTCATTTTATAGTAAGTTCAGATATATAAAAATTTTAATGAACTTTTTTCCGTCTTTTACCCACCTCCTAAGAGAATTTGCAAAATTGCATTAAACTTAATTTTACCGTTTTTTTCTGAGTTCAATTTAAAAAATCCGAGAGACATGGTTAACATCAGTAAGTAAAATTTGGTTCAATAAGATGAAAATAATTTTTCGTGAATAGTAACTTTTGACTTTTATTTACCATGGTTAAAGAAAAATAGGTCAATTCAAAGTTAAAAGAATATTATAATAATACAAAATGACCTTAAAATTTGTCCTAACCTTATTGGATGAGTCATGGACAACCATGGGAATCCTTGGGTCAATTTTGGGACCCCATGGAGCCACTTATAAATGATAATGATACTTTATTTTAATTAACATAAAGTAAAGGCAAAAATGACATAAACAAATATCTTTTGATAAATAAATTTTACATGGGATTATATAAGTCGTCTTTTTTTACTATAAATATTCCGTGAAAATAAATAAATATTTCCTACATTATGTTATTTTTTTATAATTTTTGGACATCAAATAAATTAAATTATTTATGACACAATAATGAGGTAGTATTTACCTCATTAATAAATGATTTATATAAATTAGATTATTAATATTAAAACAATATCCAAAACTAGTAAAATTATTATTGAATGATATTATTTTGACCATGAGTCATCTTATCTTCGACTTTAATTCGTTTTGAACCATTATAAACAGAATATCACTATATAATAAAATAATATTTTCACACATTCCTAATGTGCCCCTCCTCCCCCTTATAAAAGGACACCACTTCTAACCCATTCCACACACCTCTCAAGCCCCTTGGATCATCCAACCCCTGCCCAAATAAGCTCTAAATATACATATCTTACATCTAGAATCCTTACATTAGGCATAATTCACTTCAAAAAGTCCATTTGGTTCAAACCAAAGGAAGTTACCCAAATTAAAGTTAACAGTTTCTCTTAAATTCTATTCATTTTTTTCACTTCTCCAACCCCCATAAACTCTTTTTATTCCTTTATTTTATGAAAAAAAAAGTATCCTCAATATACTATGATGTTTTTATGTGATGTATTTGAACTACACTTACAGACACCACCATCTAATGGGTGAAGAACATACAGTTTCTGTGGTAGGAAAACTAACGCCTCACGAAACGATGATTGTTCAATTATCTCCTACCGCCTATCATAGTGGACATTAAGATTGCAATAAATTAATATATGATATATATTGTTTTTATGTTTTATTTTTTATTCTTTATTTTCCATTTATATCATACCTTTATGGTATCCATTATGGGTAAAACGCAAAAATTTCATTTGTGGAAGTGTGGACAACTGCCCCCTCAAAGTGATATGACTCCTTAATGGCTTAAGTGGGATGTATAAATTATGGAGTTAAGGATATTATATATGATATTATACTATAATTATAATATACCTATGTATCATTATTTTTTAATTCCATTAAAATACAAAATATAAATGAAAGTAGCGTTCATGTGTATGTACAACTTACCGTCTCTATGAATAGCGAAATTCATTTCTTATCTCCAAATTTTATGTACTGTTATAAATACATATACATATATACTAGAAATATATGATATATATTAAATTTAAATGAGTAATATCATGCTATAGATAATGGACGTTTGAGCACATGGACAATATATAATTTTAACAAGTTCATTTTTGACTCAAGTTCCGAACATTGACTAAATGTCCGATATGAACTCAAATAATTAACTAATTGTTATAGCAAGTTAATAAGTTATATAAAAGGAATAATAAAAATTAAAATATTCTTAATCAAGTAAAATTAACTTAATTTAATTCCTCATAAAAAACAAGAAACATACGAGCGAGTAAAGTCAGACACTTGGTAAAGGGTTTCTTATCTCACTTTTAATTCTGTGAGATTTCCATTGTTCACCGCTTATTTATTGCATGTGGTGTATTTTGTACTTATATTTGATGTATATTATCATGATTTTCTTTAAAGTAATGATATTATTTGATTAATTTTGTGGTTATTGACTATTTTTTAGACGAATTGATTGATTACAACGAGGTAACACTACTAGAAAAACAGCTTATACCCACGGTTCAAAACTATGGGTATAGCCCCCAAAACCGTGGGTATAGCCTATACCCATGGTTTTGGGAACTGTGGGCTGTAACGGCATTGGTATAGGTCCCCAGCCTATAACCACGGTTTTCCAAAACCGTGGGTATAGGTGTCCTGCCACCGTGTCACTGAAACATAGCCAATTTCCACGGTGTCAACGGCTTTTACCCATGGTTTCAAAACCGTGGGTATAGGTCCTAAAATAATGCAGGCGCCGAGTTTCGATCCTGCAACCTCTTCACTACAAACACCGCGTCTAACCACTACACTAACTTCAACTATATGTATATATATAAATATTTAGTTAAATATAGTTATAAATGCCGTGGGTATAGAGGGACGAACCGTGGGTATGGGGGGGTCTATCCCCGTGGTTTTGGAAAACCATGGGTATAGGTCATGAAAAGTCACATATACCCACGATTTTCCAAAACTGTGGGTATGGGGGGTCTATCCCCACGGTTTTGGGGAAAACCATGGGGATAGGTCCAATTTCCAGTAGTGTAAGGGTTATTTCCTCAATCTCATTATTATATGAGATTGTTCATGTGTATGTATTTTCTGGGACATACTTATCATTGATACCCATATTTTATAAAAAAAATTCAAAAGGAAACTTTTAAGGTTTTATGGGAGGGTCTATTTTACTAGATCGTCAATTTAAATGTTTTAATAATTTATATTTCTAACCCCTTTTAATTAATGTCCACGTTTTCCAATTGATTTTAAGGATTTTTTTTATGGACCTGAAGGTTTTGAAATGATAATTATTTTAAAAACATTCAAAGTGGTATGGCACACTTTGATTTAAAAACCCCTTTTAAATGAATACCTTTATAAATTGTGAGTATTTTATACTATTTCACAAAAATCGGTATTTCTCTCAAAGTATTTTACTGATCATTTTCATCTATGTCAACATCCTTTAATGGATTTCAAACTTGTTTGAAGTTGATTTATTATGATGAAAATCTTACATATTGTATTGAATTTTTTGGGATCTGTTTGAATATTGATGTGTTATTTTTATACCATTCATGGTTTCTGAAAAAATTATTGATATTTCATATTCTAGTTTTAATACGAATGTTTGGGTTATATTTCAACCTTTTCTTATGATGAATTTATTGGACTAGTATGTTCTGGGTTGGGGATCGGTAAATGTAAGCCCTCCAGGTTGGGGTTCGGTTACAGTAGACCCTCTGGGATGGATTCCATTTACATTGGCTCTCTGGGTTGGAGTCCATTTATAGAGGCTCTCTTGGATGGAGTCCGGTTATAGAGGCTCTCCAGGTTTGGGTCCGATTATAATTATCCCATAGGTCCTGGCACAAGGCCTAGACACAGAAATTAAATTTTGTTACTATACATTCTCTCATTATGAAATTAGTTATCACTTGTGATTATTCGACTAGTAGAATATCCATGTGAATAAGTAAATGGAATTATTTAATTGTATCCTTTCCATATTATGTTGATGTTTATGTTTAAATGGATTTTGTTTTAGTATTATACATTACCTTCACAGTTTATGCTTATTTATTAATGTTTCTGCTATATTTTTATCCTTACTAAGAATCTGAGATCACCCCTTTCTTATGTTTTATTTTCCCATGATCCTAAGAAGTGTTTTATGTTGGAGATGTAGGTTTAAGATAAGGGAACAATGGAATTCTCAAAATATTTTATGTGTTGTATGTTAGAATATGCAATGTTACATTCATTTATGTAATATATTTTTCAAGACTGCTAAACTTAACGTTATTTCAGGACTTGATTCCTTGTAATCATCCCAATTTATTAAAATAATGCACCAAATCTGTGAATCTAGGGTCGGGGCGTTATAGTTGGTATGACAGGAAGTGTAGAAGTACCCTTAGAAACTAGATTTAGATAATCACTAATTAGATCACATTACCCTAAGATAGACTTTGAGGATTAATATAGAAGAACTTCCTAGAGTTTTGGTAATGTATTGATTTTGTGAGTGTTCCAAGCAAATACAGCCCTTTCTGGATACGATCTAGTAGAGGTGGCTCTAACACAGATGTACCTTGTGGTAAAACCAAAAAACACCACCTTGTTCTAGACTCGAGTGGAAACTGGTGCACGACAACAGGCCTTGTTGCACTCTTGGTTACGACACTCCTTGGGGATATGATTAGGATAATTCTCATTTTCTTTACAAATCATTATAAAGGATTTATGAGTATATACCTCCTCAAGGAAAATATTTTTATGATTATGGATTATATCCATAAGTTGTTCAATTTATGTTAGGTATTATACAAGTTTTAATTATTCATTACAATTCATAAACTGACCTAGTGTATGTGATTGTATAGAAATGGCGCCCAGTAGAAGGAATGTGAACTCCTGCAATATGTATGATCCAAAGAGTAAGAAGGATCATATATTTCACTATATTAAGACAAAATTTAGAAGGGAAATAGTCTCCCATGTATTCTCAACATATGAAGAAATAGTATCATGTGTTAATAAGATAAGCAAAGAATTCGTTGAGTCTTATGGATTTGAAGGGAAGCAAGATAAGAAAAGGATGGAAGAGAGAATGATGGATAAAGTGAAGAGAGAAAAGAAGGATTTTTTCAATATGTGATAACTGTGGAAAGAATCATCTTGGTAAATGCTTGAAGGGAATGTGAGTTTTTTATAAGTGTGGGGAAAAAGACACCATGTACGTGATTGCAAGCGTAAGAAAAAGTTTCAAATGTACAATTCTTCATCTGCATGGATTTGGGACACTACACGAATCAAGGTCCAAATAATCAGAGTATACCTCAAATGCTGCTATTTGATAATAATAAAGTTATGATACAACCATGGATGAAGAGGAATGATTAGATTTATTACGTTGTTATTAAAGTATTGTGTCATTTGAGTATTGTATTAATGATGTACATGTTATAAGAATTATAGAGTATATAAAGATTGTATTGTAGTACTATTTCATTAAGGACTTGAGATTGTGTAGAACCAAGAAAAGTGATTCAATAGAAGGTTTAATTTTTGGAAAATATATGGTTGAGAGAATGATAAACCATAATATGGTTCTGATACTGATGTAGTGATTTGGAATAATACATGATTGATTTAGATAAATTATATTGGATATTCTTGACTACCTTAAAACTGATTAATGATTTATATTTTCCATCATGGTTGGAGTTTACAAAAATTTTGGATAGAAGGAGTATATATAGTATTCTATAAGGAATAATAGTGCATGAATGTAATCAATAAGGTTTTATGGTAATTTAGGATGTTTCAGTGTTTTAAAAGAATACACGATGAAGGTGTTCACATTTATTACGTGGCAAAAAGAAACTTCATTGTGTTTAACTTACTTATAAAATTTGGACAGTGAGTTTGGACAGAAGTATTTTGGATAAGTCTAGTTTAAGATTATTTTTGGATTTTTATAGAAAGGACAACCCGAAGGTCGGGAAAAAACCCATCACATTCAGCAAGGCCGTGCGACTTGAACCCGCAACTGAAGGGTGATAAGGGTGTATCACCAACCACTGGCCCACGTGATGTCTTGGATTGAAAAATTTTATTTTTTTAAAGTTCTTGTAGATGAATTATAAATTCATTTTTGGTTTGGAAATTTATACGATCATGATAAATATAATATTTTTTTCAGTTCTATTATCTTTTAGAGTGAAAGATGAGTTTGTGGTAGAAATTAGTTAAAGGACGGAACTCTACTTGTCAAGTATTTATTTTTTCATCTCTTATTCAATAAAGAAATTAATTCTTATACTTTAGGTAAGGGATCTTAAAACTAAAAATGTGTTATCCTAATACCTTATGTTTTGTTGAACCGATGAAATTTTAAATCATCATATATTGATGGTGTTGTGGCCATCAATTCTACAATTGTTTGTGATTGATGACCTCAATAACTCCCTATAAATATTTACGGTTCTTCCTCCAATTATGTGTCTCTAATTTCCACCAATATTCTCCTAATCTTGATCATAATTTGGTGGTGACTTTTTCATTCCCATTTTCCTATTATTAAGACTGAAATTTATTAACCGAATTTTCGATGTGGGTTTTGCCACAACGGTATTTTCTTTTTTCAACGACTTATTTTCGAAGAACAATCTCAAATTTTGAGGATGAAATTTATTGATGGAAGTAATAATGTAACACCCCAAGATTTCATAGTACGTTATTTCTTCTAAATAATTCAATAACATGCACTACACGCAACACCAAGTTCAAGCTCACCACGACATACCAAACAAGCCATTCAAAAGAGATTATAAATAGTATTAACTAAATTTTTAACATTATATAATCCTTATAATTTTATAATCCATATTATAATTTTCTTAGACATAATAAAAAACAAATTCATTTTTTCAGATAAATGTAGTATTTTTCAAAAAAATGCAATTTTACCGCCTTTTAATGGCGAACCATTTTAAAATAAAATATTTGAAACTTTTATATATTAAATTTAACAAAATAAACTTCTTTAATAGAATCGGGACATAATAATTTAGTTTTAATTAATTTTTGGCATTTTTCTAATAACTTTCATATTTGGGTGAATAGTAAAAAACACTATATTTTAACAGAAAACTAATTTTATAATCAAATTAATTTATTGCGTTAAATTATACATTTTAATGGGTTGGAAGTATAACTAGATTATAATTTTACCATTTAATCCAATGTTACTAATTGGGAATAATTTCACTTTGAAATTGAACATAAACAATTATCAATCTTATGTGAGTTATTATTTCTTAAAAACACACTTTTTTGTTTTGAGAACAGGAATTAATTTTAAATTAATAAGTGAAACTTCTATGTTTTTAATTTTAAAAAATATACTTAATATTTTAATTCATAATATCAAAATTATCTTTCGGTGAAATTTTGGTATTTTTCTGAAAAATTTCAATTTTTGATAAATAGTGAAAAACACTGAGTTATTGGTTAAAACTGACTTTTTATTCATATAAATATTTATTTTATTTAAATTTCATTCTGGTAAAACTAGATACATAATACCTATATATGTTCAATATAATTAATTGGAGTAATTTTTTTATATGTTTAGATATATAAAATTTTATTGAACTTTTTATCATCTTTTACTAATCTCCTAGGAGAATTTACAAATTTTCATAATACATAATTTTACCATTTATTTGAGTTAATTTGAAATATTTTAGAGACATGGTTAACCTCATTAAGTAAAATTTGGTTCAATAAGATGAAAATAATATTTGGTGAATAGTAACTTTTGACTTTTATTTACCACGGTTAAAGGTAAATAAGGAAATTCAAGTTAAAAAGAAAATAATAATAATAAAATATTACCTTAAAACTTTTCCTAAACATATTTTATGAATCATGGAAGACCATGGGAATCCTTGGGTAGATTTTGGGACCCCATGGAGCCACTTATGAATGATAATGACACTTTATTTTAATTAACTTAAAATAAAGGCAAAAATGACATAAAAAATATCTTTTAGTACATCAATTTTTACATGGGGTTATATAACTAATCCTATAAAATATAAATATTATTTGTAAATATATAATGATTTTCTACATTATGTAATTTTTTTATAATTTATAGATTTCAAATAAATTAAAGTATTTATGACACAATGATGATGTAGTATTTACCACATTAATAAATGATTTCAATAAATTAGATTATTAATATTAAAACTATATCAAAAACCAATCCAATTCTTATTGGATTATTTTATTTCAACCATTATTCATATTATATTATACTTTAATAAGTTTTGGACCATTATAAACCGAATATCACTATATAATAAATTAATATTTTCCCATATTCCTAAAGAGCCCATCCTCCCCCATTTAAAAGGAAACCACTTCTAACCCATTCCACAAACCTCTCAAGCCCCATGGATCATCAAAACCATACCCAAATAAGCTCTCAAGATCCCTATATTACACCTAGAAGCCTTACCTTAGGCAGAAGTCACTTTAAAATGTTATTTTGGTTCACACCAAAGGAAGTTACCCAAATTTAAGATAAGGGTTTCTCTTAAATTCTTTTCTTTTATTTTGTTTTATTTTACTTCTCCAACCCCCCTAAACTCTTTTTATTACTTTATTTTATGAAAAAAATAGTATCCTAAGAATACTGGGATGCTTTTATGAGAATTATTCAAAATAAACTTACACACACCTTCATCTAATGGGCGAAGAACATACTGTTTCTGTGGTTGGCAGACTAACGCCTCACGAAACGATGATTGTTCGATTATCTCCTACCGGATCTCAAGGTGGATATTAATATGGCATTGTATTTATATATGATATATATATATATATATAATGTTTATGTTCTATTTTTGCTTCTATATTTTCCATTTATATCATACCATTATGGTTTCCATTATGGGTAAAACACTATAATTTCATTTGAGGAAGTGCGGACTACCGCCCCCTCAAAGTGATATGACTCGTTAATGACTTATATGGGATGTATAAAGTATGGAGTTAATGATATTATATAGGATATTATACTTGAATTATAATATAACTATGTATCATTATTTTTTAATTCCATTAAAATAAAAAATAGAAATGAAAGAAGAGTTCATGTGTACGTACGACTTACAGTCTCAATTAACGTTGCATTTCATTTATTCTATCCAAATGTTATGAAATGTTATAAATATATATATATATATATATATATAATATAAATATATGATATATATAAAATCTAAATGAGTAAAATCATTCAATATATAATGTTTGTTTGACCACATGGACAATTTATAATTATAACAACATCATTTTTGACTCATGCTCTGAACATCGACAAAATGTTTGATATGAACTCAAATAATTAACTAATTCTTATAGAAAGGTAATAAGTTATATAAAAGGAATAATAAACATGATTATATTATTATTTAAGTAGAAATTAACTTAAGTTTATTATTCAAGAATAGCAAGGAACATACAAGTGAGTCAAGTCGGACACGTGGTAAAGGGTTTCTTATCTCACTTTTAATTCCATGAGATTTCCATTATTGTCCACTTATTTATTGTGTGTGGTGTATTTTGTACTTCCATTTCATATATATTATCATGATTTCATTTATATTCCTGATATTTTGTGATTCATTTGGTGGTTATTGGCTATTGTTCAAATGACTTGATTGATTACAACGAGGTAAGGGTTATTTCCTCAATCTCATTATTATCTGAGATTGTTCATGTGTAAGTATTTTCTCATACATACATATCATAGACACACATATTTTATAAAAATGATTTAAAAAAGAAGATTTTATGTTTTTATGGTGGGTCTATATAACTATATCATCATTTTAAATGTTTTAATGATTTATCATTCTAAACCCTTTTAATTAATGTGCATGTTTTCCAAATGATTTAAGGATTTATTTTTGTGGAAATGAATGATTTGAAATGATAATTATTTTAAAAAATTTCAAAGTGGGATGTGAAACTTTGATTAAAAATCCCCTTTTAAATGACTACCTTTATAAATTGTGGGCTATTTCTCTCAAAGCATTTTACAGATCATTTTAATCTATGTCAATATCCATTAATGGATTTTAAACTTACTTAAAGTTTATTTATTATGATACAAATCTTCCATATTGTATTTAATATTTTGTGATATTTTTGACTATGTATGTGTTATTTTTATACCATTCATGGTCTATGGAAAAAGTATTGACATTTTGTATTCTAGTTTTAATGTGAATGTTTATGTTATATTTTAACCTTTTCTTATGATGAATGTATTGGACAAGTATGTTCCGTGTTGGGGACCGGTAAAAGTAATCCCTCCAGGTTGGGGTCCCGTTAAAGAAGACCCTATGGGGTGGAGTCTGGTTACAGAGGCTCTCTGGGTTGGAGTCTAGTTATAGAGGATCTCCGGGATGGAGTCCGGTTATAGAGGCTCTCCGGGTTTGGGTCCAGTTACAGTTAGCCCATAGGTCCTGGCACGAGGCCTTGACGCAGAAATGAAAGTCGGGTACTATAAATTCCCTAATTATTAATTACTTATTGATTTTTATTATTCGACTAGTATAATATACATGTGAATAAGTAAATGTAATTATTTAATTGTATCTTTTCCATATTATGCTGAATTTTAAATTTAAAAGGCTTTTGTTTTAGTATTATACATTGCCTTAAATATTTATGATTATTTATGAATGGTTCCGCTATATTGTTATCCTTACTGAGCATCTGAGCTCACCCCTTTCTTTTGTTTTATTTTCCCAGGATCCCAAGAAGAGTTTTATTTTTGAGATGCATGGTTAAGATAAGGGAACAATGGCATTCTATATTTTTTTTTTGTTGTATGTTAGAAAATTTAATGTAACATTGATGTATATAATCTATTTTCCAAGAACGCTAAACTGATCGGTCTTTCAGGAATTGATTCCTTGTAATCATGCTAATATATTAGAATAATGCACTGATTTTGGGAATCTAGTGTTGAAGAATTACATAAATGGAATTACATTTACATTGGTTAATGTCTTTCTCTAAGAGTTATATTCCATATATTTTCCTTTAGGAACAATATGGGACATTATAAACTCACACTTTTTAATTTCATGCTAAAATAAATACATTTCATAGTAAAATGAACTTTTATTACAATCCTCCATTCAATTAATCAATGGTTTAGAGTATTTCAAAACACTGAACACATTTCTTGATAACAATTAGTAAAAAATATAATTATTCTTATATAGGAATTAATTACTTATATAGTATTCCTATACTTATACACTTCATAATATTCCCAATTTTCTAGGTAATTAAACATTAAAAAAATGGATATGGTAAATATTATCACGTCAAAATTTTCTAATAAAGAAGAAGTACATAATCAATGTGTTGTTTTATGAGATCATTACGTATATCTTCATATAGTAACATATTATAATCAAAAAAATAAAATTAATGTACTAGACTATGGATATAGAATACATTGAGATCATTATGTACATCATGTAATCATAACATATGATATGAAACTGGCTATTAATATGATCTATACAAATTACAACAGATATAAATGAAATATTAAGAAAACATAAACCATTTTATTATTAGTATATTCCAAGGATCACATCAATTATGTTATAAAAAAGTGTGATAGGATCACTAACAAGGCATCATACCATAATGATATAGATTCTCTTCCCTGGTACCATATCATAAATCTCATTAAATCATTATATACCTAATTAAATGGGGAATCATATAATTTCATGCACGTCTAAAACATTATGATAGGTAAATTTATATCAATTATCTTCAAACCCACACTCCCTAATCCTATTTTTTAACTACATAGTTTACAAATATAATCAAATAGTAACTACGTTTTCCCGATACAATAAAAATCATTTTTCAATACTATACTTATAATCATTATAGTAGAATACAAATATTGGAACATAAGATTTCTTTTCCATGACTATTATTTTTGTTTCTAGAAATACTCAAAACATAGTTCATATTTATTTTTTAAAATATTTAATAGTTGAATCCCTTATTGGAATTTCCATATGTGATATTTTCTGAGTTAAATAGAGAAACATAAGAAATGATTGATCAAAAACTCATATTAATGGGTAAATAATTATTAATTAAATATAAATATTTATAAATAAGCCATTAGTAATTGAGATATGCGATCAATAGAGAAATAATAAAATTAAAAAAATAAAATCATTAAATCACAAGACGTGATAATAGATACATGATTCCATTAAACTAATAACATTAACAAAACCTATCCATATATCACACAAAAATAAAAATAAATACTCACATGGATAATTAAATTGACTACATAATAAAATAATGCATAATGTTAGACATCTTAACCATACTACTATTGTAAGACTCCGGTTCTTATTTTTGAGGTACAAGTTTCTTCCTTTCTCTTTTCCTTAAGTGTTTTTGAGAAAATAAGGAAAATGTGGAAAACCCTAAAATTTGGGACTACACGCCATGTAATATTCCACACGTCGTGTACTTTGGCCGTGTGGGATGAGTACATAGGGTGTGTAGCCATGTCAGTGAAGAAGGGTGCAAAAACTGACTACACGTCGTGTAATGGTATTTACACGTCGTGTAGTCAGTCGTCAGGAAAACAATAAGGCAGTAGATGTAGCCGCCAACTATGCGATAGTACACATCGTGTACTCAGGAGTACATGCCGTGTACTAATGTCGACGGATGAACAGTTTGGCGGTGCCACTAGAGGAATAGTTAAATGAGAAAAGTACATGCCATGTATTCAATATTACACGCTATGTAGTTTGTTTTTTTCAATTAAAATGGGTAGTAGCCAACCCTGTTCATTGGATTGGCTTAGAAATAGAGGGGAGATCTAGAGGACGACCGAATCTTTTTGGACCAACCAATCGAGCACCAGGAATCTGTTCCCACTTCTGTCGATCATGTTGGAACTGCACGGGTAAGCCCTCCCTTCTCCTTACGTAGTTATTTCCAATTCTTCCGCTAAGGGAATATATTTGTGTTTTAGAGGATTTTCTTCGAAACCCAGATCTACGTTGTCTTTGAGAGTTTCTGTAATCGACGTTCGCATATACCATTCATTGGTGTTTAAGGTATGTGTCTTGGTGTTTAATTTCCAAATGTCGTGTGTTTTTGTATACTGTTGTGCTACAAACCCATGTTGGGGTGTCTTATGGATGAGGCCTTGGCTGTTTAAATACCTAGAATTGTATATGAAATTTAATGAAATTGTAAAACATTTGTTTGGGATCATTGCTTCGATCCAGGACTGCCTCGGGGGAGCGTTCCTCTGTTTATCCATTTGGCTAGGGTACCCAAGGGTATGCCATTGTAATAATGTTTGTTAAATTTCCTTGAGTGGAATTGTATGTGAATTTTTTATTTACATGTTGGGCTCGACCCGGTTACTTGTGCCTGAGGGCGGTGTTTTAATATAGCATGAGGGCATGACTGGATTAGCCTGAGGGCAACGTTCTATTTCTCCTTAGGAAAACATTTCGTATGCCTAAGGGCAGTGACTTCATGTGCCTGAGGAAGACACTTTGTACGCCTGACGGAAATATCTGTTACGCCTGAGGGCAATTACATATAGGTTGGATTCTAATTACCTGAGGGTAAAGGCTTGCATATATGAGGACACTAACTTTTAACTTAGAAATTCACTGTGGTGTTTTCTTTTATTAAATGAATAAATTGAATATTAAAATGGAAATATAACTAGTCAAGATAGTTAATTTTTAGTGATGCTCAGTTTATTTCATTTTACTACTGCACATGGTTGTTGCATATTTCCACACAATTGGGCATGGGCCTTTGGTGGGTGCCTACTGGGATTTATTTCCCACACCCTATTTGGGTCATACCTTCGGCCGAAACAGATTACGTTTCTGCAAGTGTTGATAGGGGCAAGGGTCCCTATACAGGTACTCGATTGTTGCTGAGGAGTAGGAGAGCATGGGACCGGGATTTGGCTCATGATGTCGCTGGCCGTTCTGTTTTGATTTTCTGTACTTGTACTTCAGTTGTATTGTAATGTATTGGTGTGTAACATGTTCTGCCTATTTTCTTAGAATATGACACAGGTTGCATAATTATCTATATAACCATTGGTTATCTTTTACTTTAGTTGTTTACTTCAGTTGTGTATGGTTTACTGCTTCCGCTGTTGTTGTATGCTTTTTATTTTTTTCCGCTACGCTGCACTTTGAAAAATGAGGGCATAGTTTCCACACTATCAGACCTGGGCCTTCGCTGCTAGTCGGAAGCCTCTGGCGTTTGGGGAGATACTCTTGAGGTCATGTGGCGAACCAGGTTCGGGGCACCCGTTGAGTGGCACCTGGAACTGGGACGTTACAAAGTGGTATCAGAGGAGTTCTTTTCTTTGACTTACTATTTGGAGCCTTAGTCAGGGATAAGACGAAAATTGTAGTTGGTAATAATCTATGTCTGGGCGTAGCTAACCTGTGTATAGGGAAAAGCTAGTCTACCTCATATTTTTGCAATTCTTCTAATTTTTCCAATTTTACAGTTTATTTGATTTCACCATTGGGTGATGCACTGGTGATTGTGCTATTTATAATTTATCAACGTTTTCTATTTAGTTGCAACCTAATGAGATGAGTGTATGTAGTCTCATGAATTATTTAGGCACATGTTATAAATCACATTCCATGTATAGTTCCATGCCATGTAGGTGCATTAGAAATTTCATGTTGTTGTGATAATCATTATGCTATAAAATCATGTTGTTGTGATAACTGCTTTGATAAATACATGCTAAGTGATAGGGTACTTTTGTGTGAGCCTGTTAATAAAATGGATGCCAAACTTTGGTTTTTGGGGAGTATGGGCCCTCATTGACCGGAATTTGGTTGATCATTGACTTTTATTTTGTTATAACACATATAAGATGCCAAACATTGATTCGCGGGGAGTATGGGCCCTCATTGATCGGAATTTGGCACTTAGGTGTTGTTTTCAGTAAATTTTGGGTTCTGGAGTAGTTTCAGAGGCTTACTATTAGGAAACCTAGGATAATCACCGTGTAGTTCCTCGGATACACGTCGTGTGTTCTTCTATTCGGGAAGAAAAGAACACTTTTTAAGTGCAGGTTGTGTGGTGTCTTCTTCTATCATAGACTGTGTGGGCAGGGACATGGGGATGTAAAAGGCTTGTGGCGGACATTCCTTTTACCAGATGTACACGTCTTGTAGTGATGACCTGGATTCTAGCCATGTAACTAAGAACATTTATGAAGGAGACCTTAAGAGATACATGTCGTGTCCAATATGGAACACGCAGTGTAATTTGACCTAGGGACCCGGCCGTGTAACTAACAACACGGGTCGGGGTAATCCTTTCATGTACATGCCATGTGTATATGGTATACACGCCGTGCAGTCACGTTCGAGGAAAAACCATGTGGACCTAACTGTGTGCCTGAGAAAACAGGGTGGTGTACATGCAGTGTGCGGGTGTAACACGTCATGTGGGATCAAGACGAGTAGTTCTCCATGTCACAAACGACACGGGAAGTTGGTAAATTTCACCATACACACCGTGTAGATGATATACACAGCATGTAGTTTTCTTCAACGGGATCAGTGTGAATTATCCATGTAAAAGGACCTGGGTAGGGGAAGAGAAGTTAGGTAGACACTGTGTAGTCAGTATACACGCCGTGTAGTCTTGTTTTGAAAATCTTGAATTGCCTTATTCCTCCTATTCCCTTTTTGGTTCCTTTGTTTTCAGTCTTTGATAATCGTGATCTAAGGTGTGCGTTTGACCTTGTAGAGTCATGCCGCTGAGACGATGATGCGTTTTTCACCAGTAGAGTGTCAATGATTATATTCCAGAGGTGGTGGGTCATGGGATACCAGTGGATCCTCCAGTAGAGCTAGATGTGGTGCCAGCCGTTATACCGGACACAGGCGCATATGCACAGTTTCATGAAGGCTTTATGTGGTTCATACCGACCATTCAAGGTGCACCGCCAGGTGCCACATCTATGGATGACATGACTTGTATATTCTAGTAGTAGAATCCACCTGCGTTTTTAGGGGATGGCGGAACATAATCTGTTGAGTCTTGGTTGGATACTTTGCAGACTATTTTTGAGCATCATGAGAAGCCTCTAGAGTGGAGGGTCAAGATCGTGACTTATATGCTTTGTGATTCCGCCAAGAGGTGGTGCGATGTTATCACTCAGTCAGAGAATCATAGAGACATGGCATGGGATGTTTTTGAGATAGATTTCTATGACTTCTTCTTTCTATAGATGTTGAGGGTAGATAGAGCTTGAGATTTCATGAACCTGTAGTAGAGAGCTATGTCGGTGATGGATTATTATGCTCATTTCACTGAGCTTCAGCGTTTTGCACCCGTTCCGGTGGGTGATGAGACATTGAGGGCAAGACGCATTGAGTATGGTCTTCGATATGACATCTGAGCACTGGTAAATGTTTTCGGGTTGCCTACAGTACATGCTATTGTGATCCAGGTGATGATTACAGAGAGGAACCTATGAAAAGCTAGTGGTGTAGGCCAGGGCAGTTCAGCACCAGTTTCTGGTACTATTTCTATAGGGAAGAGGAAGAGACAGATGAGTTTCTCTCATGGTGGAAGTACTAGCCAGACAGTTTCTTCAGGTGGCCCGGTCTTTTGCTACCAGTGTGGTAAAGAGGGTCACAAGAGACCGCAGTGTCCATATGACCCAGTGGAGTGCCGAGATTGTGGTAAGATGGGTCATCTCCAGCGCTTTTGCAGGTCATATCCACCAGTGGCTAGTGAGAGGTGTTCTGTGCAGACTCCGCGCACGGGAGAAGGACCAGAAGCTTCTTACCAGCCTGGAAATTGGAATACGTCAGGGCGTGCAGGCAGAGATGGTGGTTGTGGACATTATATCCGGACACTAGGATCATAGAGGCAACAGGGAGGAACAGCTCAGGGTAGAAAAGCAGTGTCGCAGGGCCATGGTACTGGGTAGGCTTATGCAGTGCAACAGATCCAACACGAGCAGGATCCCAGACCTTCTATTGTTTGAGGTACTATTCTAGTAGCTTTTGTCATATCCTTTGTACTTTTTGATATAGGTGTTACACATAGCTTTATATATGTTCCCTTTTTGGAGAGCCTTGGGCTCTATGTTTCTTCTTATCAGCTTCTATAATGCTAGACACTCCGTTGGGAATGAGAACGACGTGTGTGCGTCAGTGCAAGGAGTGCCCCCTTGAGGTTGGTGGGTGCCCCTCCTTTTGGGACCTCTATGTCTTTGAGATGACAACTTATGATGTCATTCTCAGGATGGACTGGTTGGTTCCCTTCTGATCTTTTGTAGATTGCTATCATCGCAGGGTGAGTTTCACGTCACCAGAGGGCGGAGAGTTTCTATACAAGGGCGAGTGGGATGTTCAGGCAAGTCGAGCTAGACCAGAGCATCATGGGCAAGGTGGATTCATAGCCCATATTGGGACTTTATATCTGGATGATCAGGGGACTTGTCAGAACTTTTTCCCTCTAGTGGTTGATCGTTTCAGTGTTGTCTTCCAACACGACTTTTCAAGTTTACCTTCAGAGCAAGAGGTGGATTTCTCAATTGAGATTGTGCCAGAGGTAGCACCGGTGACCATTTCTCTTTATAGTATAGCTACACCTGAGCTGCATGAGCTCAAGAGGCAGTTAGAGGAGTTACAGGCAAAGGGTTTCATTCGACCTAGTACTTATTCTTGGTGTTCTTTTGTCCTTTTTTCAAAAATGGAAGACGGTACCCTCAGACTCTGTGTGGATTATCGGAATCTGAACCAGTTGACGGTTAAGAACCAATATCCCTTGCCGGGGATTGATGAACTTTTTGATCAACTTTGTGGAGCACGAGTGTTCTCGAAGATTGACTTGAGATCAGGATATCATCAGCTGCATGTGAGACTATCAGACATTCTCCTTACAGCCTTTAGGATTAGGTATGGTTTATAAGAGTACTTGGTTATGCCTTTTGGACTCACGAATGCGCCAGTAGTTTTCATGGTTCTGATTAATCGTGTGTTCCATCCTTATGTGGATTCTTTTTTGGTAGTATTCGTGGTCGATATCTTGGTGTACTCTCACACTTGACACGACCACGCCACCCATCTTAGGAACGTACTGAGTACATTGAGAGAGAATCACCTATATGCTAAGCTCTCAAAATTCCACTTTTGGATGGACCAGATTCACTTCTTGGCTCATATCATTTCAGAGGAAGGAGTTGCAGTAGACCCATAGAATGTGAGAGAAGAATTTTCTAGGGGCAGCATAAGAACGTGTTTGAGATACGAAGTTTCTTAGGTCTAGCTGGTTACTACAGACGCTTTATAAAGGACTTCTCATGCTTAGCAGCACCGTTGATAGGTTTGACTAAGAAGGGTGTGAAGTCTGTTTGGTCAAAAGCTTGCAAGACAGCCTTTCGGGACCTAAAAAGAAGGTTTACATCATTACAAGTCCTGATACTTCCAAAGTAATAGAAGAGCTATATAGTTTACTATGACACATCAAGTGTTGGTCTGGGAGCAGTGTTGATGTAGGGTGGTCGAGTTTTTGCGTATGGGTCTCGGCAGTTGAGGCCACATGAGAGGATTTACCCGATGCATGATTTTGAGTTGGCTGCAGTTGTTCATGTGTTGTGTTGTTGGATACATTATCTATTGGGAGAACATTTTGTGGCTTTCACCGATCATAAAAGTCCCAAGTATATTTTTACACAGCATGACTTGAACCTGAGACAGCGAAGGTGGGTCAGATAACTTCAATCCTTCGATTTTTTGCTTGCCTATACACCAGGTAAAGGTAAAGTCGTAGCTGATGCACTGAACAGAAGAACTTAGATACAGGCAGTACAGGAGGACATTGGTGAGTGGAAACTCATGGCCTTGTTCTCTGAGATGCATTTGGAGGTGCATGATAGTCAGGGGCATACCTATCTTTCATCTTTAGCTGTGACTTCTACCCTCCTGGACAGAGTAAGGATGAGACAACTATATGATTCAGAAGGCCATGTTCTACAGGAGTCGGTGGCAAGTGAGGACCCTCCTCCTGGTTGCACGATAGGCGATGATGAGGTACTTCATTTCCATGGATGAGTGTGGGTTCCAGGGGATATACACATGGATTTGATGTGGTAGTTTCATGCTTCATCTTGGGAAGTTCATCTCGGGGTTACCAAGATGTACCGTGATTTGAGACGTCAGTACTGGTGGCCGGGTATGAGGAGAGAGATAGCAAGTTTTGTTATAAGGTGTTCTACATGTCAGTAGGTGAAGGCAGAGCATTAGAGGCCACCCTGACTATTACATTAGTTACCCATCCCAGAGTGGAAATGGGATGATGTCACGATGGACTTCGTGACTGGGTTGTTGAGGTCACCTCGAGGTAATGATGTTGTGTGGATAGTTGTGGACAGACTCACGAAGGTAGATCACTTTTTTCCGATCAAGGAGACCTTCGGTGTTGACGAGCTTAGGATGTTGTATATACGGGAGATCGTACGTCTTCATGGGGTTCCTTGTTCTATCGTTTCAGATAGGGATTCCCATTTTACATCTCTTTTCTGGAAAATGTTTCAGAGCACACTGGGTATACAGGTGCTTCTGAGCACAGCTTAGCACCCTGAGACTGATGGCCAGTCAAAGCGTATGATACAGGTGCTTGAGGACATGGTGTGTGCATGCATCATGGACTTTGGGGGGCCCTTAGGAGAAGCATATACCCCTAGTTTATTTTTCCTACAATAGTAGTTTGCAGGTAACTATCAAGAAGGCACCTTACAAGGCATTGTATGGTAGACCATGCCGATCACCTTTGTGCTGGTTAGAGACCGGTGAGGCAGCTTTACTAGGACCACATCTCGTGCAGGAGACCTATGAGCATGTCCAGTTGATTTCGAAGCGGATGTCTACCACACAGTCTCGTCAGAAGTCTTATGCTGATCGCCGCAGACGACCTTTGGAGTTCATGGTCGGTGATCAGGTTTTCTTACGTGTTTAACCGAGGTTGGCACCCAGGTGGATCAGGAGATAGGGTAAACTTTCAATGAGGTATGTGGGGCCATTTGAGATTCTGGAGAGAGTCGGGCCGGTTTCTTATCAGTTGTAGTTACCACAGAGGTACTGGGCCATGCACGGCGTCTTCCATGTATCTCATTTCCGCCGCTACCATTCAGACATGTGTCACATATTTCAGCCCGGGGTGGTTGAACATCATGTCGATGCGTCCTTAGAGGATCATCCTATTTGTATTGTTGATAGGAGCATGAAGGTTCTCAGAGGATGTTCAGTTCCTCTCGTACGGTTGTTATGGAAGCATGCTGAGTGCAGGACGAAACCTAGGAGCGGGAGACCGACTTATGTGCTCAATGACCAGAGTTGTTCTGAGCTTTATCTTCACTACCCTTGAAGGGAAATTCGTGGACGAATTACTTTAAGGGGGGAAGTTTGTAAGAACCCGGTTCTTATTTTTGAGGTATGGGTTTCTTCCTTTCTCTTTTCCTTAATTTTTTTTGAGAAAATAATTAAAATGTGGAAAACCCTAAAATTTGGGACTACACGCCATGCACTATTCCACACACAGTGTACTTTGGCCGTGTGGGATGAGTACATAGGGTGTGTAGCCATGTCGGTGACGAAGGGTGTAAAAACCGACTACATGCCATGTAGTGGTATTAACACGCTGTGTAGTCAGTCGTCAGACAAACATTAAGGCGGTAGAAGTAGCCGCCAGCTGCATGACAGTACACGCCTTGTACTCAGGAGTACACGCTGTGTACTCATGTCGACGGATGAATATTTTGGCGGTGCCTCCAGAGGAACAGTTAAATGATAAAAGTACACATTGTGTAGTCAATAGTACACGCCGTGTAGTTTATTTTTTACGCTTAAAATGTGTAGTAGCCAACCCTGTTCATAGGATTGGCTTAGAACCGGAGGGGAGCTCGGGAGGACGACCTAATTATTGTGGATCAACCGATCAAGCACCTGGAATTCGATCATGCTTCCATCGATCACGTTGGAACCGAATGAGTAAGCCCTCCCTTCTACTTGGGTAGTTCATGAAAATTCTTCGTCAAAGGGAAGTTATTTGTGTTTGAGCAGCTTTTCTTCTAAACCCAGCTCTATGTTGTCTTTGGGAGTTTTTGGAATCAATGTTCACATATACCGTTCATTGGTGTTTAAGGTAGGTGTCTTGGTGTTTAATTTCTAAATTTCATGTGTTTTTGTATACCTTTGTGCTATGAACCCATGTTGGGGTGTCGTATGGCTGAGGCCTTGGCTGTTTAAATACCTATAATTGTATAAGAAATTTAATGAAATTGTAAAACTGTGGTTTGGGATCATTGCTTGGATCCAGGACTGCACCGGGGGCGCGTTCCTCTGTTTAGCCGTTTGTCCAGGGTACCCGAGGGTATGCCATTGTAATAATGTTTGTTAAATTGCCTTGAGAGGAATTTTATGTGAATTGTTTTTTTACATGTTGGGATCGGCCCGGTTACTTATGCATGAGGGAGGTGTTTTACTATAGCTTGAGGGCATGACTGGATTAGCCTGAGGGAAACGTTCTATTTCGCTTGAGGAAAACCTTTCGTATTCTTGGGGGAAGTGACTTCTGGGCCCAAGGGTGACACTTCGTATGCCTGAGGGAAATAACTGTTATGCCTGAGGGCGATTACCTGTGGGTTGGATTCTGATTAATTGAGGGTTAAGGGTTGCGTGTCTGAGGACACTGACTGTTTACTTAGAAATTCATTATGGTGTTTTCTTATATTAAATGGATAAATTGAATATTAAAATGGAAATATAACATGTTAGGATAGTTACTTTTTAGTTCTGCTTAGTTTATTTCATTTTGCTACTGCAAACTATTGTTGCATATTTTCACACTGTTGGGAACGTGCCTTTAGTGGGTGCCTACAGGGATTTATTTATCACACCCTGTTTGGGTCATGTCTTTGGCCCAAACAGATTACGTTTATATAGGTTTTGATTGGGGAAAGTTTCCCTACACAGGTACTTGATTTTTTCTGAGGAGTAGGGGAGCATGGGACCGGTCTTAGGCTCGTGATGCCACTGGCGGTTCTATTTTTCTTTTCTGTACTTGTACTTTAGTTTTATTACACTGTATTGTTGTGTAAAATGTTCTGGCTGTTTTCTTAGATCTTGAGACATATTGCATCATTATCTATATAACTGTTGGTTATCTTTTACTACAGATGTTTACTTTAGTAGTGTATGGTTTATTGCTTCCACTATCATACATGGGACCTCTCTATCATACATGATCCCTCGCTCCTAATCGGTAGCCTCTGGCGTTTGGGTAAATGTGCTTGACGCCACGTGGCAAACCAGGTTCGGGGCACCCATTGAGTGGCACCCAGAACCGGGACGTTACAACTATAGCCTTATTCCCATATATAAATAAAAAAAATTATGACCAACCCATTAACATATTCTTGTTTGTGGAATCATAACTAATGAATTATCAATTTGGTATATAATTCTAACATCCATCTATCATATAATATGTCCAACTATTTCATTATATTAAACTAATTTAAAAAGATATAACAAATAACATTCACCATTGAAGCACTTATATCAACATGGATATGTAATAAATAATTTTCTATATCAAATATATTTATATTATAATGTTTTTCCTAACCAATAAAATGATAATGTTATTTTGGTGAACCCAATCTAAACAAATTATGATAATATAGTGTATTCAATAATAAATTGAATTGGATTAAAGGTTGTATTTATAAATTGTAGATGATAAATCATCCTAGAAGTTGTTATGGATCCAATAAATGAGAGAAATTATAATTAAAAAGAAATAATGAAATGAATATTCTTAAATAGTGGTGGTTCTGTCATCAAAATAATGGCACATTTCGTGTTCAATATTATTTTCAAACTATGAAAAAAAAGTTATTTTATATTGTTATTTTTAAACATGAAAAGTACCAATAATTTATCCATCAATGTAAATAATGATAAAGTATAAAAATACATTGATTTGAATATAAAAGTTTTTATGAAATTTGATAAATGAATGGAAATTTATTAGTGAATCTTCTTACATCTTGGTAATGTGTGAAATAAAATCCTTTGAAATAGAGATCCCAAAATATAAATATTTATCTAATGAATTAAATGAAAATTATGACAAGACATTAATGAGGAATTATATACACTAAATAAATGATAATAGGTTGAAAATATCAAACATGTTGCATAGAAAAGAAAATGTAGATACGAATCTTCTTACCCTTACCCTGACATGCTCGATGGTAATCCTTATTCGTGAATAACCAACTTAATATTATTTATCATCTAATGAGAAAATATATTTACATATAAATATATATATCCATTAATATTCCTAAATAATTATTTTATTATATTTATATTAATTAAGAATGATATATGATATTCTTTAGGTGTTTAAAGTTACAACCACTTCTCTCGATGTTTTTAAATCATGGAATAAGTCACCATTTCATGTTCATGTGTTCATAAAAAACATTACTGTACTATAATTACAATATAATATTTAATTATTTATTTCTCTATTAATTTTATAGTATATATTAGTTTTCATTGAAATAATAATCTCATAACTCCCTGATTTCTATTTATTTTAATAACCACTTGGAGACTATTAAACATGACTATTCGATTTATATTTATAATTGAGAATCAATTCTAATAGCTAGAATTAATATTGGGTACAATAATTATTTATTATTCATGTTATTTTATCCTATATATTTATAATTAGGAAATACATTTTCTCTTTGAAATTGTTTATTTAACTAACAAAATTAATAAAATTATAAACATAATAATTCATTATAAACAGATTAATAATATATTTATATAAAATTATTATGAAAGAATATTTATGTGAATATAATTTTACTAAAGATATAAATCTAAATTAATAAATTTTATAGGAAGATGATATATAATATAATATTTTATAATGATGTTATGTAATTAAAATAGGTCTATTACAAGAAATGTCATATTACTTATTTTGAAGTCCTCATATCATCTTCTTGAGATAATGGGCACCAAATTGTGGAAAAAATGTCCATTGGAATTAATATGGTCCTAGTAATGGTAGATATTGAAATTTTTTGGGATTATTTGAATGTGGTCACTTCAATAATTGAAAATGGGGGATGATTCATTGAAAAATTCTGTTTGAGGAAGAGAATACAAGGAATCCCAAGAGAGATGGGCCATATAGTATATACAATTTTTATTATTATAGGTAAATTTAAATTCTTTGCCATAAATTTTGTTCTATTATATTAATATTTCTAATTAAATACTTTATATACATGTCAATTGATATTGACCTTATTTAACAACGTTAACATTTTTCAATCATAAGTATTATTTTTTATACATTTTTTAATATAAATCCATTTACCTAAATTTTAAATTGGAAACCAAATTTGGGATCCATTTGATCAAATTAAAACATAAAATATGACATATTAATAAAAACATAATATATATAATAGAAAATATAATAAACCTCTTTCATTTTTAATGAAGGATAATATTTTTTTGGTTATAATTTTTAAACTATTCCATGAATTTTTATTATCCAATTTTTCATGTCAAATATGATACTCTTAATACATTTTTAACATATATATATAGATTAAATGTAATTTATAACTTTGTTTATATACCCTTTTTTAATATATATTCTAAAAAAAAATATTACCAACCACTATATATATATAAATCATAAAATTGTAAGATTTTAATTTTTAATTCATATATAAAACCATAAACACCTCACTAATGTAATTCATATTATTAAATTCCTAAAAATATTTACCATGAATTTAACTGTTTCCACTATCCTAATAACTATACTAATAAATTTATTCTCTTAGGAGACTATATGGAAAAATATTTCTATATTTCAGTATTTTTATTTACATGAATTTATTATCTAATTGTAGATTTATTAATCTCCTAAATTTTATTAATCCTTCATTTGAAATGATTTATTTTAGGTTTAAGGTCCATGATTTTTAATTTCCACCATTTTTTATTTTTTTAGTACATGAATTTTTCACGAAGGAGATTGGAAGAGTTATGAAGGATAAAAAAAATTAGGGCTCTTAAGGGGAACCATGACTATAGTTATAACAACCCTTCTCTTTATTTCATATTTGAACATGATTTATTATATAATTTTTAGTTAATATATCTCACAAGATCAAGATTTCTAGTGTATTTTGGGATTAGTAACATTACATAACAAGATAAAACATAAAATAGAACATTTTTATTGAAAATTTCATCTATATGACCACTACATATCATTTAACATAACACTATATGGGGTAAACCAAGGACATACTTATAAAAAGGGTGATCTATAAAGCCCCGTAAGGGAATAAAAATGGAAAACATGAGGAATAAAATACATGTTAGTAAATAGTAATATCAATAAAGAACAAAAGAAACACGAACCTAAAGTAATGAAATATCATGATAATATAACATGGAAATGTGGAAACCACATAAAACATGATATTATCATGAGTCAAGGCTCACTGCATGTGGATTAGTATGAGTAAACCATCATTGAACATGAATTAACATGACTAAACCCTAAATACACATTGATTATCTTGACTAATTACTCATTTAACATGACCTATCATGCTACTAAACCATACTCAATGCATTGGAGTGCTATCAAGGCACACCCTTCATATTCATTTTGTTTTCATGCATAAGTGTTCCACATAGATCATATTACATGAGTTCATTCAACATCATAGGTTATTCAATCATCAAGGAATGTGTAATAAAAATATTTATTTCCCATGTAAATATGTATACAATAATAAAGGTAAATACCCTTGATATATAAATGAATAAGGTATTCACTACATGATGACTACAGTATTGAAATTTGTAGTGCAATTTCAAAAATATATGACCATCAAATAGAACATAGTAAAATGGATTGATGAGAGTGAAAGGGTTATATCCGAATTTATGCATGAAATAGAAAATAATGGGATCATTTAACTTTATAAAACAAAAAATTATATGGAATTTAAGATGCATAATATAAAATATTTTCTTGAATGGGAATGAGGAGAGATAAATCCCTTGTGATATTGTGGTATGGTAACAAGTGTATATAAATGATAATGGATGTATTAATGATAGTGGAATGAAGATATAATTATTTATAAATATAATATGAATTAATTAGAGTATTTATGAACATATACCAACATACATAAATTGAAACTAAAAGGTATATCATAAAAGGAGTGTTTGATAAAAGAGGAGAGTGGAGGATCCCTTACTTGAATGTGCGACTCTAAGGGATTAGGATAAGCTTCGTGGGACCTTAGGGGAGAATTTTAAGGACTCTAGGGAGAAGGTCTAAGAGGTTTTATTAGATTCAATGAATTTTAGTGAGGAGAAGTGGAAAATTGTGTGGATTTATATAGAAAAGGAGTGGGAATTATTTATTATTTTGGTTTTGGACACTACATAATAAAATATTCAAAACCACAAACCATCCCACTGTTTTTACCAATGGTTTCTTGAAAATTTTACTGGTATAAATTATTTTATAACTATATGGGACAAATAAATCAAAAAAATTCCCTTGTTTATGTGGAGGTGAGTAATTATTTCAAGGAAATGATTTTAAAATCCTTAAATATATTACATGTTTTGGAGGATTCAATAAGGAATTATTAAATAAATTAAATTATATTATATTAAATTATTTTAAATTAAAAAAATATTTTTGGTTGAAGATATATTTAATAGTATTTATAACATCATTATTGAGCCATTGTGATGTAATAAAACACCTCCTATATTTTTATAATATTTAATTTTTACCCAAAAATTTGACTGTCTCAAATAATTATGCAAAATTCACCATTGGTTAATTTCAAAAACATAATTCCAAAAATAATATTACTTTTATCTAAATAATTTTCAAAATATATGAATTTTATCTTTTAAAATAAAAACCAACTTTTACTAAAAAACCATGGGTTTTGACCAAAACAATATTTAAACATTAGTAAAATTTACATTTGACTTCATAAAAATTATTTGATCATTTATATTTTAAAAAATTATTTTATTAATAATATTTCAAAAGAATATTTTTTATTTAATAATTCCATTAATTAATTAAAATTATATTTCTTAATTGAATTTGAATATTAACTAGAAATAATATTTCGGATTTAAAAATCATTTACAAAGTAAAACAATAGAAGGAAATTATATTAATTATTATATAAAAAATAATGTACATAATCATAATGATAGTATCTTGTTACATATCCCTTTACTACACCAATATACTCCCTAATTTTATGGTGTGTGATGGTGGGGATTTTATGGGGTCGTTGGGTGAACATTTTTTTGGTCGTGATCTTAATGTGCTTGAACTTCTCCTGTAAACAGTTTCAATCACGCTTAAGTTGTTGGATATCAGATTGGGCTTAGTCTAGGGAAAATACAATAAATGATATCCCCATTGGAAGCACAGATAAATGGGCTTCATAAGGAATGATCCTACTTGTTGGAGTTGTCACTTCCTTTGTCTCTGTTAAAGTGATTTTTTAAAACCCTATATTTATACCAGTCATGTGATAACTATTCAGTGACTATATTATCTAAAGTAATGATACTTAAAGGTAATTTAAATCCAATTTTATATAATAAAAGAAGCGTGGATTTCTTCTATATCCATAAGAAATTTAATTAAAAGAAAAATAATTTTATTCATCAATGTTCGGGTCATTAAAACCTTCCCCCTTAATAAGTTTCACACTAAATATTTCTTTTCTCCACACTAAAATAGATTTCAGTAACTCTAAATCATCACCTATTCTAGTTCCCACGTTGTTTCCTCAAAATATTAGTTTCTCTACAACATTTGATTAGTGGAATTGTCTTATATTATAAAAAAATTTCTCTATGACCTAAGATCTTTACTGGCTAATCATCATAAGAAAATACATTCCCCAATTGTACTCCCTCTAGATGAAGTACATGTGATGGTTCTAGGATGTACTTCTTTTATAGGGATATATGGAATACATCATGTACATCAGATATGTTCGGTTAGAGTGTTAGATGATAGGCCACTGCTCTGATGCGACCAAGGATCTCAAAAGGGCCGATGTACCTTAGAAAAAGATTTCCCTTCTTCCAAAATCTATTGACTCTATTCCATGGAGATATATATAGGAATACCATGTCTCTGATATTGAACTCTTTGTCATGTAAATGATTATCAACAAGGCTATTTTTTAAACTCCATGAAACTATGATGTGCGGCTATGTAGTCTTAACCTTCTCCACCATTTCTTCTACCATTTACTAACCCAGAAGTTTTTGTTCCCCGACATCATACCAACTTGTCGGTGTTATGCATATATTCCCATAAAGGGCATCATAAAGAGACATTTGGATTCTTGAGTGGAAACTATTTTGGTAAGATATCTCCCCCAAAGGATGATGTTTTCCCCATACTCTTTTAAAGTCCATCGAGACTGCTCTCAACATGTCCTCACATGTTTGGATAGTCTGCTAAATTGGACATCATTTTGAGGGTGATAACCTCTGTTGAAGTATAGTTCATTTTTTTGAGAATTCTAGGTAATTTCCCAAAACATAGAAGTGAATCAGGGATCTCGATATGACATAATTGATAGTGGTACTCCATGATGCCCAACCACTTCTCTAATGTATATCCCTGCTTGTTAATCCAGTGTGAAATCCTCTCGAATCACAATGAATTGGGTAGCCCTTGTAAGATGATCCTCAACAACCCAGATAGCATTGATTACTTTTGATGTCTTTGGATGTCCAATGAAAAATCAGATGGTGATGTCTTCCCATTTCTATTTTTTTATGGGTAATGGTTGAATAATCCCCGTATACTTATACCTCTCTTCCCTCATGTGTTGACATAACAGGCACATTGATGTATATTCCACAATCTTCTTCTTTATGTTATTCCAACAATAGTTCTCTCGGGGATCTCGATTCATTGTTGAGTATCCTATTGAAGGGAGAAATTTGAACCATGTGCATCATCTAAAAGTACATTCATTAAATTAAGATTTGATGGAACACATATTCTTGGCCCAAATATCAAATTTCATTATTTATCAATTCCTAAATCATAGGATTTCCCATTTCTAATAGTTTCATCTTTCTTCTGAATTCCCTCATTATCTTTTTCCGCATACTTTAACCATTCCGAAAGAGACAGTTGAGAAATAATTTTTGAAAGGATTTATGATTTCCCCTTATTTATTATTCCCACATCTATCTTCATCAAATCTAAGAATATTGGATTCTTTTATATTATCATCAATGATAGAATTTCTGGGTCATTTCCACTTAGAGAATCTTCCACCATATTCACTTTCCTAGGATGTTAGTGGATTGAGAATATTTAATCATTAAATATATCTAACCATCTTCATTGGCACATATTCATATATTTCTATGTGAATATATATTTGAGACTTTTGTGATCTGTATATATTTTACACTTTTCCCCAAATAGATAACTCCACCATATTTTTAACACAAAGATCAAAGCTACTAGCTCCATATCATGTTTGGGATATCTTTTCTAATGATATTTAAACTATCTTCAAGCATAGGAAATGTCATTTTCATTACTCATCAACACACATCCTAATCCCTTCTTGGAAGCATCGTTAAAAATTATGAAAAGCTTCCCACTTGTGGGTAGTGTGAGCATAGGGAAAACGATAAGACATTTTTTTCAACTCAATTAATATTTATTCACTTTCAACATTCTAAGAAGATGTTACTCATTTATGAGTTATCTTGGTAAGAGGGTTTTACAGTTGTGATAAATTTATCACAAATCAGTGATAATATCCAGATAACCCAAGGATGCTATGGATAACCATCATAAATGTTGAACTCAAACATCCCACAATTTCTTTTATCATGGATGGATCCATAGATATCTCATTGATTCAGAGGATATACCCCAAGAATGAGACTTCTTTTAACTAGAAATCACACTTTTTTACATTATATATATATATTCTACTTTCATAAGGACTTCATCATAGAGATCATATTCTCCTCAATCTCCACCTTGGTTTTGTAGTATATTAGAATATCATCTATAAAGACTATCAAAAATTTGTTACGTTAATCTCTAATGACTCTATTCATCAAGTATATGATGATTGATGGAGGATTAGTGAGACCAAATGGTATCACTATGAACTCATAATTCTTGTACCTTATATGAAAAGTAGTCTTGGTGATATCCTTCATCTTCACCCATACTTGGTAATATCCTAACCATAGATCCACCTTTGATAAGTATTGTGCTCCACACAGTTGATTGAACAAGGAATAAATTTATGGAAAATGATACGTGTTCTTTATCATGATATTTTTCAGCTAATGATAATCAATTTAAAGGTTCATTGACCCATCATTCTTCTTGAAAAAGAGGACCGGTTCACCCCATGGTGAAGCACTTGGGCATATAAACAATTTATCTAGATTCTCATGTAGTTTTTTATTTAGTTCCTCGTGTTCTACAACAAACATCTTATAAGGATCCATATATATTGGCAGTTCCCTAGGTATAATATCAATCAAAAATTCAACCACTCATCTAGGAGGATGACAAAACAATTCCTCAGAAAACACATTATTGAATTCCCTCATAAAAGAAAGATCTTTGATAATGGTTTGTTCCCTAGACTCAATAATTTGAGAAAAATACACTTGATCTTAAGGAAATAATATCCATTCTTGAGATAATGGTGCTAAATAAGACTCCTCATCCTCCTTCCACTTTTAAAGAATTGGGGTCGATTCACCAAATAGAGAGTGATTTATCTCTCATAAAAACATATGTTGGCTCTATACATGGAATGTAAATCCCTATATAGAATTGCATAAAAATCACAAAAGGAATGTATGAAAAGGTTCTTCAGGAAGGTAAGTCCACCAGTTAAAATTGGGGAGGATTTATATAAATGGGATTAAGTAATTACCCCATTAGTCATCATCGCCGACATCTTTACTTCTATTATTTGTGGTGTTGTTTGAATAGTTCTACTAAAAATTTGGAAAAAAAATAATGCATATAACTATTAATGATAACCCTATCTTTCACTCTTTTTGCCTTTACTTTATACAATATTTACATATGAATGAGTATCATAAACTATTAAAAACATAAAGGGGAGTCCAATAACATTAAAGGGACAACTTATAAATTACATTTATCTTCTTCATTTATGAATTTCTAGGCTTTAATAAATGTTTTTCATGATCTTCTTCCTAACATATATTCTTACAGCCATTTTTAATTTCCTTAATAATGGTTTTTAATGATATTGTAAATTTAACAAATTATATCCACTATAAATGTCATACAAGGTTCACAGTAAGGACAATTTTCTATGCACTAGTTTCCGTTTATGTTTAGCTCGATGTGGTGTTTTTGGGTTTTAAACCTTGATACGTATGTACCAGATCCACGTAAACTTGATGATATACATAAAAGAATGTATTTTATTTATAAACCACTAACTCTATACCCACAAAAATGTAGGGATGTTTTTCTTATACTTAGTATTATCTCTATGGGGTTTCATAAGGGTTTTCTAATCCTAATCCTAGAAATAACTAAACTTATCCTCTGATACCAATTATAAAAACCCTTATCTTTATTTCATATTTAAACATGATTTATTACATAATTTTCACTTAATTAAACTTATAAGATCGAGGGGTCAAGTGTGATTGGGGATTAGGAATATTACAAAACTACGTAAAATGTTAAATAAAACATCTTTATTGAAAACTTAATCTACATGACCACTACATTCTTTCATGATTAACACTGCATGGGATAACCTGAGGACATACATAAGAAAAGGGTGTACTATAATGCTCAATAAGAGAATAAAAATAGAATAACATGAGGAAGACAATACATGTTATTTAATAGGAATATCAATGCGGCACAAAATAAACATGAACATAAAGGCATTACATGCATGATAATTATAACATAGAAATGTGGCAACAACATACAAAATCATATTATCATGAGTCAATGATCCTTGCACATGGATTATTATGAGAAAGACCTCATTGCAAATAGATTATCATGAGTAAACCATCATTACATGTCGATTAGAATGATTAAACCGTAATTTCACATGATGTATCATAATACTAAACATTATCCAATGTAGTGGAGTGCAACTTGGGCACACACTTAATAATCATTTATTTTTCATATATAAGTATGCCACATATATCGTATAAAATGAGTTCATTAAACATCATATGTTATTCCCCAATCAACAAATCTGTAATACATACATGTATGTACTGAATCAATTATTATATGAGCATAAAGGTGAATACCATTGATAGAGAAATGGGTATGGTATTCGCAACCTGATGACTTCGGCATGGAAAATCGTAGAGCAATTTTGGCAGCATAACAATGTCAAATAAAAAATCTTAAAATGGGTTGATGAGAGATAAATGTGACTATCATCATTTATAAATTAAATCGAAAGAAAAATGATCATGTAAAATTATAATCCAACGGATGAAATGGAATTTAACATTCATAATATAAAATATGTTCTTTAATGGGAATAAGGACAGAGAGATACCTTATAGAATCTAGGCATGGTAATAGGTATATATAAAGGATCGTGGATGTATTAATGAGAGTGTAAGGAATATCTAAATGATTATAAATCTAATGGGTAATAATGGGAGTTTGTATGAACATATCCCAATATATAAAAATTGGAATTAAAAGGTATATCACAAAATGAGTGCTTTATAAAAGAGTAGAGTGGAAGATCCCTCACATAGATATGTGACACCAAAAAATTAAGAGAAGATTATTGAGAGCTTGGGGTTCCTTGAGAGGATTTTATGGGGAAGGGTTCAAATGGTCATTGAGCTTCAAAGAGTTTCAATGGAGATAAATTGTATATTGGGTGGGTTTATATAGGAAATGAGGGGGGTTGCTTTATTATTTTTGTTTTGGACACTACATAATAAAATAATCAAAACCAAAAACTATACCATGGTTTTATACCAAGGTTTCTATAAAATGGGGTTCATATAAATTATTTTATAAGTCTAGGAGCCTAATATATTAAAATATTTCCCTTTTTTATGTGGAGGAGAGTCATACTTTCAAGGAAATCATTTTAAAATATGAAAATATATTACATGTTTTGGAGGATTCAATAAGGCCTTATAAAATAAATCAAATAAACATAAAATTAAAATATTTGAAATTTAATACATATATATTTTCTAAGATACCATTAATTTTATCAATTACCTCATTATTGGGCAACTATGATCTCATAAAACTCCCTGTAAATTTATAAGATATTTAATTTTTACCCAAAAATTCCACTATCTGAGAAAATTATGAAAAATTCACTATTGGATAATTTTAATGCCCTTATTACAAAAATAATATTAATTTTATCTAAATAATTTTATAAATAAGTGAATTTTCACTGGAAAAATAAAAAACAATATTTATTAAAAATTGATGGGATTTGACAAAAATAATTTTTAAACCTTAATAAAATTTACTTTTGACATCAAAAAATGTATATCATCATTTATATTTAATAAAATTACTTTGATAATAATAATTTATTAAAATATTTTTTACGTCAAAAATAAATTAATTCATTAAAAATTGATTTCTTAATTGAATATGAATATTAACCAAAAATTCTATTGGTGATTTATACATCATTTACAAATTATAAATAATATAATGAAAGTATATTAATTATTCCATACAAAAATAATGTACATAATCATAATGTTAGCATATTGTTACATATCGCATTATTACAATAGTATACTCCTTAAGAGTAAGATGTGCGATGGTGGGGATTTCATGGGGTAATTTGGTGAACATGGTTTGGGTCATGATATCAGGGAGCTTGAACATCCCTTGTAAATGATTTCACTCATGCTTAATTTTTTGAATATTGGATTGGGATTCATCTAAGGAAAATCCCAAAGATTATATCACCCTCAAAAGCTCAGATAAATGGGATTCATAGGAAAAAATTCTATAGGTTGAGGTAATCCCTACCTCTTTCTATGTCAAAAGGATTTGTTAAGACCCTATATTTATACTAGTCATGTGTTCACTGTTCAACAACTATATTATAAACTGTAATGATACAAAATGGTAATTTAAATCCAATTGGATATAATAAAAGAAGTTTACATGTATTCTATCACTAGAAAACATTTAATTAAATGAATGTGAATTTTATTCATAAATTTTTGGGAGATTAAAATAGTGTTGGGATTTGTGAAAGAAATTTTGTAGAAACATGGATGATTTAGTGTGGGTAATGTTGTATTGGCCCTGGTTGTTTCGATTTTGGTTGTATGGTTGGTTGATTCATGCATGAGTCTTCAATATCTTGTGAAATATTTGGTCTAATCATAGCGATGATCATTTATCCTTTATGATTGCCTACTAAATCATAAGGATGATGAAAATAGATTGGGATGTTGTTTTCAGTAATAGGGATAGATGTCGTACTTGGTGGGTTTCACTATTATAAATGGGAAATGTGAGGCTCCCCAACCATTTTTTTGTGTATAGGGTATAATTTAATGTTTATTAAACTATGAACTAGTGGATTCTACGGTGTCTATGAATATTTTTGAATATAAGACTTAAAATTTCTTAATCCAATGGTTCTTTCCATGATAAAAATATTTCTAATTGAATGTGGTATCCATGGGAATAGTGTATATTCATAATGAGGAGGTTGAATCTTACAGTATTCCTTTATAATGAAATGATATGAGTTTCCTTGGCTCTAATTTTAGATCACTTCATTCAACCCAAGATAATACCTACACCAATCATCCCACTCCAGGAATTTCTCATTCATGTTTTATCTATTTTATTTCCTAAATCAATGTTTCAATGATCAATGTACTCACTTTCTTCTCTAATCTTAATTTTTCACTTTCTTAACCAAAAATTATTGTTTGGGGGGTAGGGGTCCTATGTTTTGTCTATGTAATCATGTTAGTCTTGATTTTTTGTTATTAGGCTTAGCTTTTTGTGGTTTCTCCTTTTGTTTTCGTAGAGTTACCATAGGTGATGGTTATTTCATGTTTATTTCTTATTTCTCATAGAATTTGGATACTCATTTTGAAGTAGGGAATTGGATTCATCTACTCTTAATTCAATGTAATAGTTAATTAATCATGTTTTACATACATTACTAAATAAATGGGATTTACCTTCAACAGATAATAATGTGAAAAATTTATCATACATTGGTCTAGTATTCAATAATTCCAAAGATGTATCTAAAAGAAAAATTGTTTCATGGCATGTCTTAATAACTCATTGGATTGAGTCACATATTATATTATAATGGGATAATCTTAATTAAATATTGAAATTAAAAATAACAAAGTGGTTATTGAATACTATAGAGTTACCATATTTATTCCTTACAATGATAATTTTTTATATATAAGGAATTAATTAATTGAAGTTGGATTTATTGTATGTTCATCATAAATAATTTTTAACATGGGTATCTAAATTAATGGATGGTTTTTGAGATTGTTTTCATCTTATGTTTTATAAATCTACTTGACATTTTGTAATATCGTTTCATATACATTTTATATTGATTGTTTTAATTTTAGTTAATGATCATGGGTTATTTGAAATTGAAACCAAACAATAAAAATGATGCTAGTTAATTGAAGTGGTATGAGTTTTTTTTATATTTCACATCATGGAACTGATTATATTATAAAACAATTGAAATTATATTTCATAATAGTTCTTGTTATAAAATCCACAAAATTATTATTGTATATTTAACATATTCATAATGAATGAGTTAATTCCCAAAAGAATTAAATTAATAATTTGGTCAATAATAAGTTATGTGGTTAGAATGGTTATATTCAATGTCTTGGGAGTCTTTAATGTCTCAATTATTTGGCCTTTGTACTATTTCATATATTTATGAAAATTATTTAAAACATTATGTGTACTCATTGGATTTTGAGACATTTTTTTCTAATTATATTTTTGTGCTTGGGAACCTTAATTAGAACTGGTTATGGGGGCCTAATAATAAATTTTTTATGAAATATTTGATTAATGATGTGTTAGAGCCTTATAATTGGTGATTGTTTTTGTTTTTGATGGATGGATAATTTGATTTCATGCACAATGTTTCAGGGCACTGAGAAGAAATTATGAGTTCAGAGTGGGGAACACTAATTGATATGATTATTCATTATTTATGTTTGATTATGTTATATTGATGTAATGATGGACATATGTTATTATTATGATTATTTTCCAACTACATAATGCAGTTTAACGCAATTTAGTGGGAGTTCATTATCTATGCAGTTTCTAACACTAGGAATTAGAGTAGCATGATGATTATGAAATTAAAAATGAACTATTGAATTAATGAGGTTAGTTTATGTTGTTCACATTGATAAAAACATACATTAGAATTTAGTAAATATACATGATAGTTTTATTGATACATGGTATAACATTATTTTAAGTTTAACCATATAAAATGATAATTTCTGTTAATAATGTTATTATTAATTTACTGATAATAAACTTCATACCATTATGATTGTTTGAAACATTGACCCTATTAGTAAAAGATATGGGTCTTTTGTAGTAATAGAGGTAGATAAGTCTATGCATATATAGTTTCCCTTATAATGGTATCAAGTGATATTGAATTAAAACATATAATGTCATATACTAACCCACACACTATAGTAGGGAAACCAACAAAAAAGAAATTTAGGGGGTGTTTTCTCAAAAATAAAATATGGAAAGGTAACAGATGGTTGAAATATCCCTCTCCCTTACTCTTCCTTAATTTTTTGATGAGTAGGAGTATACAAAGGTATAATGGAAAAATGTATATAGTGCATTTTTACCACATATTTGATGGATAATTGTTTTACTATAAAGTTATTAATTACCTATAATGGATTGAGGTGAAATGTCTTAGTCCTGGTTCACAAATAAGTAACCAAACCTAATGGAAACATTTCCTCTAGAACCCTCCACATATACTAAGGATAATGACTAGAAGTGAGGGTATATGGTGGTATTGTGGGGATATTATACCATCTTTATTAGAGTATAATTTTTTAAAAATAATAATAAAATAGAAAAAATATCATGTAAATGGAATTAAAAACACCAAACAATTATAATCGATACATGTTAGTAAATAGTATCATGCATTGATAATGGTATCACTACATAAAAATGGGGAGTATTAAAAGCATTATAGTAGGTGTAAAATAGTACATTTCCCAAAAAAAAATAAAAAATCAAAAATATTTAAAATCCATCAAAATATAATGAACTATTTCAGTTCAATTTTCACATGACTCAATATAAAACAAATTCAATCATCCAAATATAAGTGATTCCCATTTTCATTTCCAATATCGAAGAATTTAATCCATGTACAATACAACATCAAAAAGAAATTCTGAGTAAAGAACAATAGGCCACCACCAACAGTGTCTAATTAAAACCTAGTATGTGATTATAAACTATAATAGGGTAATATTATATTTTAAATTGAAATATTAAATAAAATATAAAACATGTTGATATCAAGAACCTACAGGGATTCATGTCCAACCATACCAACTTTGTCCCAATACAGATATATTTGAACACATAACTTGTGATATTGAAGGTAAAAAAGTCATGTATCCAAAGAGACAGGGTGATAATAACTTTTAGGAACCCAAGGAAAATGTCTAGGCATTCCCACATAGAATTCCTATTTCTACTCTAAGGATGAACCATTGCAATATTTTTCTATTGGAAGTCAATATAGATAAATGTGATTATGTTTTGAGGTTTGACCATCTATTTTTAGTATAATCCAAATGGTGAACCCTCTATATTTCACTATTATATGTTTCCAAACAAACTATAGAAAAATATCCATTCATGTGTGGTATACTTCAATATTAATCCAAGGGACTACAATAAGGCATTACATCAATGAATACATATTACAAACATTAGAATATCAACCCAAGAATTCCTTTTTTGAGAATCCCAGAATATCCTATGACATCATAACATGGAATTCATTAGGTGAGGAATGGGCCGAATCAATGTGGATGTAAAAAATTTAATTCAAATCAATAATTTATTTTTCTAACCACCAAATATTGACATACATTAACATTGCATTAATTTTGAATAATACATTAATTATTCTATAAATAGATTCCCAAATACCGTAATTGGTCTAGTGCATATGGAAACATGGAAACATAAACACTTGTACACTAGTGATCTACATTATCACCCACTATGTTATTCAGGACTAGATCCCTTCTTAGATAAATCATAATTTATACATATAATCATTACATGGGGAAGGAAATATAAAAATTAGTGAGCTTAGATGATCAGTAAGGTAAAACATGAGAGATGTGTAAACAAAAACATGAGCACATGGCTATGATAACATGATAATAAAATTATAAGATCATAAACTTTATATAAAAGATCATAATAATGAATAATGGTATATATATTAGAAGTTCCAAAAACATGAATCACAAAAACAAATATGGAGCATAATCAATAAAACCATATCATAGGAATAAGGTTGGGAATTGTGGCTTGTATAAACATTTTATGTCATTCCCCATAAGTCAAGTCACATTGTTAGAACTTATTAAGGAACATAATGGGAAATACACCTACTGGACAGGACACACCACCACCCCAGTCATAGTTCATTCCCTATAATAGATCATGTTTCCCTATCTTCCCATAGTGGATCAAGTTTCCCCATTAGCAATCTGCATGGTGACTACACCTAGTTGGTGGAATAAACCCACATCCACAATCGCAGTCCTTTCATTGTACGTGATATAGTTTCCTCCTATTCCTATAGTGAATCAACCCCATTGACTTGATTCCCATCATTATCACATATGATAAAAATCATTACTCAATGCATTAGAGGTAGATATATGACCAACAAAGCTCATAGTAAATTCATTCATATATATACCACAATATAATACACATTTCATAATATCATAACCCATAAAAGGTGATGGGTTTTATAAAAAAACCTATCATAATACCATTAAATGGAATGAGTGTCATAAAAATATAATCACATCTTAACCTATGTAAAGATATAGGTTTCATAATTATTTCACCAAACATTAACAAATAAAAATAATCGGGTTTTGCAAGTATAAAACATAGAGAAGAATAATGCTTTTCAAAACAATATAACCCCTGAAATAGGAATTAGTTTCATAAATATTATTCCACTGAAACATAAACCATTCCGAGAATGAATGTAAATGAATCATTTGGATCATTTCCCAGAAGGGCATGAGTAACATCAATAGATGTCATCCTAGATGGAAAATAATTTTTAAATGCCTTTCAAAAACCGTTCTTAAGTAAAATATCCTTTCTTCATTGAGAATGGATTTTTAAAACCTACTAACTTTTGAAAACCTTTTTCATTGACCACACCTTGAAAACATATAAAGAAGTGTTGAAATAATTTTTAAAACCTTTTTCCTTGAAAATTTATAAATGAACCTTAAATTTGATTGAAAATACTTTTCCTTGAAAACTTATAAAATAAGATTCAAAACAATTTCAAGACCATTTTCTTTGAAATATTTTTGGAAAGTTATAAAAAATGTTAATTTTTATTAAAATTATTTCTTCAAAAATACAGTGGAAAATTATAAATAATGGTTTAAAACGTTTTTAAAATAATTTCATTGAAACTAAATTGAAAACTTATATGGAAATAATGAAAAAATTTTGAATATAATTTCATTGAAAATAACTTTAAAACCAATGAAGGAAACAACAATGGAATTGAAAATATTTTTTTCAATATAACTTTTTTTTAAAAACCTTTTTTTAAAATAGCTTTGATAAATTTTAATGGAATATTGTAGAAGTTTTGAAAAAAAAATTTAAAAAATACTTTGAAAACATATAAATAAATCTCGAAATCATTTTTAAACCCATTTCCTTAAAAATAATTTTAAAACTTGTAAATAAATCATGAATACCTTTTGAAAACCATTTCTTTGAAAATACTTTGAAAACATAAAAGTAAATCGTAAAAATGTTTTGAAAACCATTTCACTGAAAATTATTTTAAAACATATAATTAAAGCGTTAATGTGTTTAAAAAACTATTTAAAAAAACATTTTTGAAAACCACTTATTTAAAAAATAGTTTTGAAAACATTTAAGAAAATCTTTAAAATGGTTTAAAAACCATTTCATTGAAAATAAATTGAAAAAATGTAAGGAATGATTCAAATATTTTGGGAAACAAATTCCTTGAAAATGATTTGAAAACTTATATGTAAATCTGTAATAAAAAACTAAAAACAATTTTGTTTAAAATACTTCAAAAAATTATAAATAAATCATAAAAACGTTTAAGAATATTTTTTAAACAAAATTATTATTTAAATGTATTTTTCATTGAAAATAATATTTTAAAAACGATCTTACATAATACTAAGAAAGAAACATTTAAAAAAAATTGTATCCGTACAATGTAAGCTTAAGAAAATGATGGTCATGAAAGCATTTGTGACCATACATGCCGAACATTCCCTTTTTACCATAAAACTTCAGAAAAGTCTCTTGATCGAAAAAAAGGAAGATTACTTATAAAACATTTTTTAAAAGGAAAAACATTGGTTAAAATGTTATTTAAAACCATAGGATAAAAGTAAAACATTTTCTTAAACATTTCTAGAAATCATGGTTTTTAAATAACATAGATTTCTTACCAAATGAAGAAATAATGATGGATTTTCCTAATAAAATTATTTATCATCTTAAGTACCAAAGAGTGGAAAACAATCTAATTAATTGGAGAAAAAATTAATATCTTAGTGTCAAGATAATTCTTCATAGTTCTTGATATATGGATTATAAAATTTTCAACAAATGAAGAAAAGTCTTAAACAATCTCTAAAAGAAATGAGATTGTTTCAATGAAATATTACCACTTCGTAACATTGAACCTTACTCCCCCTATAAAAAAATGAAATTACATGAGTAATTATATGAAAATAATTATATTCTAGATATAAATATTATATTAATTATATACATTTCATATAAAAATATAGGTTCCAAACATAGAATGTGAATCAAAGAAGGACAATTGAGAAAAAATTTCATTACCGATTTGGAATCTTATAAAACCTAAACGCTATGAAAAAATGATCATAAAAAGTATTTGAAAACAACCGTAAATTTATTTATAATATTAATTCAATATATTCATGGTAATTCTATATACCACCCAAAAAATTTGAGTGGTGAATGAGGCATGTATCTCATGGAAATAAAAGGTGAGATGAAATTCCCTTACCATCTGCCTTCAATCTCATTGTACTTGTTAAAACATAATGTATCATAAATATAAGTGTATTATAGATATTTTAAAAAATCATTTTATTATATCTAGTTCTATATAATATCTTATTATGATTTTATATTACCCATTGGTAAAAAATTCCGTGTTAATGTTACTCTTTGGGTATTATTCTCTTTGTTTTTTTTCTTGTGTCTTAATTTGTTATATCATTGTACTTTACACTTATATCATGATTTACATAACATAAAAATGATTCAAATATCATTTTTATTCATTATATTTGTTTTATAATAATCAATAGTTTATAGAATATGAGATTGAATATACCGTTCATGGAGAAGGTAAGTCCTATGTACACATGAATGCTGCTTCACTATTATTGATGTGTTGAGAGAAAGAAAGTAAATTAAGTATATGTATAAGTATATATATATATAATATCATTAATGTATGATTATTATGTATTATATATCATACATTTTCACTAAACATATCGTTAATACATTCCATTTAGTGTGTGAATAAAACACATCACTTTGAGGTGGTAGTGGTCAACACGTCCTCAAACGAAATTATCTTATTTATGAAAGATGGAAGTCATAAGGATATATTCTAAATAGAAATTAGGGAAGCATTATTTCATTATTAATATCTTAAATAGAATTTATAAATATATTTTTAATCATATTTTCCACCATGATTTCTGGTAAAGAAAAAAAATTAACTATCATCATTAGGTGGGGCGGTAGTTCGTCACACATATAAATAGTACGTCATTACATATTAGATGTATGTGTGTGTATGTGTAGGTCAAAAAATTAGAATAAAATAATCACATTGTATTTATTATAATGGTTTTGGTATAAAATCATTGAATGAGAATATTTTAGGGAGTGGATAATGGAAATTAAATAAAGGATCATAAGGGTGTGAAATTAATATTATAGATTTTAATTTTTTTTTGATTAATTTTTATTTTCATAACTTTTCTACTCCTAGAACACGATAAGAAAATGGTAATATATAACATTAAAATAGAAATCTTATTGAAAATGATATAACTATGTTATGTGAATGTAATTTTTTCACATACTTTTGGGGTAATGAAATTTTATCTACATGTTATATATTAAATATAATTATTGATAGACCTTTATTAAAGAAAAATACTTATAAATTATTTAACCGTAAAAATATAAAATTTGTATATTTTAGTGTTGTTGGTGTAATTATTTATTTTGAATTTGAATTATTATATATATATATATATATATTATGAAAAAAGGGATGGTGTAATGATTCATGTTTATACTTATAATAGAAATCATTATAGATTCAATAACCAATGATATTTGGTTATTAAAAAATATATTTACATTATGTTTGATGAGAATAATATAAAATTAAATTTTAATTTAGATGGTTCAAATTATAAGTTTATATATTATAATTTTTATTAAGAAAATCCCAATAATAATGATGAATAAATTGAGGTGATCATGCTACTTCTCAACCCGATACTATAAATATAATCCTATTGAAAATATAAGTGGTAATATTGATTATGGTAGTCAATTTAGAAATTTTATATTAAATTTGTGAGCCAATTTTTCTTTGATTTCTATTTTTATTCCTAGAAATTCTAATAATGTTTCAAATGATTCAAATAAGATTATTATATGTAATATGATCTTAATTATTTTTTAATAATTTTTTTTTCTTTTGTTGAATTTCTTGGCAATGAATGGTTAATTGTAAATAAATCTATTATTAGAAATAAGCTGGATAAATCTAGAAAGAATGTTAAAATTAAATCTCAACTTGTTTCCCAAGGGTAATATCAAAAATAATGTACAGAAATTGATGATTCATTTTTTCCTGTATCTTGGTTTCTGGTTACTAAAATCATATGAATATTTTCAAGTTTCATGAATTTAAATTGAAAAATATAGATGTTAGAAGTTATATCTTAAATGGATTTGTAACTGAATTAATTTATGTTCTTCAACCTATTGGTTTTGAAAATGGTAAATTTATTAATCATGAATTTAAATTATCAAAATCCTTGTGTGGTATCGACAATGATCCTTAAGAATGATCTCAATGAAATTATTTTTTTCTATTAAATTATCTTTTTAATAAAGGTAATTTTGATCCTACTCTTTTTTTAAAATAATTTATAATCATATTCATAATGTTGAAATTTATATTTATGATTTAATTTGTGCTTCCTCTATAAAATTTCATTGAAATGATTTTATACATTCATGTTATCAGTTATTGACATGATGTTATAGGGATAATTGATGTTCATTCATGGACATCAAATTTTTCAAATGAATGAAGTGGTTTTTCTAAATCCATCTATATATGCTAAAGAGAGTGTTAAAAGTTTTTGTCTTAATTACTCTTAATCTATAAAATCTTTTATAAGTACTAGTCCAAAATTATATATTGATGTATCTTGTAAATATATTTATATAAAAGTATATAGAGGAATTATAGGTAGATTTTATTATTTAAACTCAATTATACATGATATTATGTTTAGTTTTTTTCTAGGAAAATATTTTCAAGCTAATCCAAAAGATATTATTATTAAAAATGTTAAAATAATAATTATATATGTTAAGGAACTATTAAGTATTGTTTTTTATAATAAATATAATTGTTTTGATTTAATATCATATCCTAGATCTAATTTTGGAGGTTGTAATATTGAAATAAAAAGCACATCAAGTATGTTTAATTTTTAGGAAATATTTAAATTTCATGGTCTTCTAAGAAGAATTTTTCTATTGATATGTCTATTTTTGAAAATAAATATATTTTTACTACTAGTCGTTGTGCATGAAGATTATGTATTACACATACTTTAGGTTATTTTCTTATTTATCTTGATAAATTCATTATTTATTATTATTATACATCTATAATTTCAATTTATATGTGTCATTTACAGCATTATTAAACTATGAATATTGATGATGGATTTCATTTTATTAGAGATCATTTGAATAAATCATATGTTGATTTAGAGTTTATCCCTACATAAAATCATCATTTAGATATCTTCACTAATACATCAGACTTGGAATTGTTTGAAAAGGATAAATTTTATCTCATTATTATATAACTCTTTTAAAACATATCATACATTATACATGACGTAAAATTTCTTTTTAAAAGTGAATATATCATAAAATATTATTTTTAAAAGATTTATTATTATTTTACCCAAAAAACATATAAAAATTATACTCAATAAATTTAATTATAGGTTATAAAAGTAGGTGAATTTATTGTGTAACATTATTACATGTTTTTTAAAAAATTATTGATTTTTGTTTAATTAATAAATGAACGGGAATTTTTTGATTGTTGATTTTTTGTTTTGTAATCAACCAAAAGGGAGATTTTTTTGAATGTGCTAGAATGTATTTTTTATTACAAACCCTCTCATGGTTTGTTATTATTATTATAAATTTAAAAGATTAATTATATTAAATTACAAATTAACCTTGTAATATTTCCAAAATATTTTAATTTTATATTGATTACTGTCGGCATAATATTGATTATATAATTTTATTCATTCCTTAAGTAATATTTATATTTAATGTTTTTATTTTTCAAAACATGTTCTATAAATATTATTTCGAGTTTCTAGGATAAAAATTTCATTTTGGGTCATTAAATATTATTTATCCTTGTTTTGTACGAATCTCATATAGAATATGTAATATTCCCAAATGGCCCTTATGAAAATTCATGTAGCAAAAATAAATTCAAGTATAATATTTTTGAACCACCGAGTGTATTTTACAGAATTAGTTACCTCTATATTGAAAATACAACTTCTGTTAAAAAACACCAAATGGAGATATTATTTATTTCATAATGATGTGAATATTTTATTAATTTAATTAAATGATATCAACTTCTGAATTGATATATATATTGTCTAAAGATAGATTTATAGTCAGTGCATTATTTCAGTATTGTTTCTGCTCGTTTCCAAACATGTTTTTTATGGATTTAAATTATTATATGATTAATAGAAATATGATTTTGGTGATTTTTATTTATTTATAAAGATAATGATATTTTATAAATTTATTTCAAAAGTAAAACAATCTAATTTTTCTTTTCTTATGTTATGTTTTAACTCTGAAATAGAAAAGGTAATCTATTTTCAGTTTTCAATAATTCAAATATGTGAATCTATTACATGGGGAATCATGATATGTGAATCTATTAGATAATGAATTTGAATTTGTAAAACACCTAATTTGATAATCTAACTTATAATTTATTATTTTAAATTCTTTAATCAATTTATATAAATTTAAAACCATGATGTGAATTTTTATATATTATTCAGTGGAAATCTTATGGGAAATTGTAAATTGGTTTACATTGTGTTTTATATATAATTTTTTTGGATGTTTGTTTCTTTTTTTTAATTGTTCTAATTATTTTATAAATTCAAATTTGTCATGTAAAACATGTGAAAAATGTTTTTCATTATTTTAACAATATTTTTTGAAGATAAATGAGTGTTCTATCTTTGAAAATGAAACGTGATGCTTGAAAACTCAAAATAATTTTAATTTTTTTATGTGGATTTCAAAAAATTTATAATTTATAAATTACTATAATTTGATATTAAAGTCATTAAAAAATAATTATTAATAATGTGGTGTTATTAGGATTTGAATTTATCCATATGATCACTTCTCGTTTTAAAATGGAACACTTTAGAATTTTTTATTTTAAATTCCGAATTATTATTTTGAAGGGATCAATCATTAAAATATTTTAATGAATTCCATTTAAACTACTAAACAAGTGATTTAAAGTTGGTGTGAGTTATATTTTGTTGTTTTAAATTTCTATTTTTGAGTTAAGGGATTATCAATAAATTATAATAACTCTTTCTCCCTCTCTCTCTAATATTATAGTATTATTCTATTTGAATTTTTTATTTTCTAACGACTAATCATCAGTGTTAAGTTTATTTTTATTAAAAGGGAAACATTTTTTTGTAGTATATATGTGCACTTATTAAATAATTTTGATATGGTACATCTTTGATGAGAAATTTCATATTTTTAATAGATACATTGTTAAAAGTGTTGTGGTGTGGTACTATGAAGTGATTTATATATTGTCTATGAAGAACATTTCTTACTACTGTTGGTTGATCTCTTAAGGTATGAACACAAACATATTTGAATTATACTACCATTTTGACACAATATTCTCAATCCCTCAAGAATCAGTACATGTTTTTTATTCTTCTTTAATCTATATTGATCATGTTTCTTCAGTTTGTTACACTACTTTATATATTTCACCCACACTCAATTTATCAGCTAATTCCATTATATATAAATGTTTTATTGTCTTCTTAACTTGGGTTGTAACTCATAGATTCTAATTTCTTGACCATTTGGGTTATGATTCTCATTTCTTAATGTTAGTGTTGTAATTGGGTTGTCAATCCCCATGCAAAAGTCAATGAAATTATGGTTATCCCTCCAATTCATAGAAAAGTAACCTGTAACCAGGTTATAATTCCAATTTAAAAATAAAATTGTTCATAATTTTTCACTCACCAAGTGGAGAGATATAAAAATGGACTAGGTCTACTTTTGACTGAATGAATATAAGTTTATTTATGTTATTTCTTTTTTTCCAATGATAACTCACTCTAATAATTAAACTTCATAATTAAATTTCATAATTAAAATAAATAATCAATTTATTTTATTAAATTTTATAATCTATTCAAGTAACCCCCTGTAAATCATCTTTCATTATCCTCTCTTACCTAAATGGGTATGACTCCATTAGAATCCAAGGGTTTAGTCTAAGGAATTACATATCTGAATACATCAGCCATACCTTGGTAGATCATACAAAAAATTCAATATTTTAAAAAGAATACAAATGAATCCTTATATATCATGCCAATGAATTCTTCTTGTAAGACATTGAAAAAATAAGTGTTTTTACCATGTAGAATAAACATTATAGAATTGGGTGGAAACCTTTGAGTCCAATAATGGAATTCATTCTTAGAAATATTAGGATTACACTTCGTGTGACACACCTATAATGGTGTGAAAATTTTAGATAATAAATTACAAAATAATATGTGATAATTTAAAAATAAGGGTCAAGTATGGATTTCTATCCATATAAAAATTAATTAAGGTTATTCCAATAACATCCTAATTGGGGATTAATTTAAATTTAACGAATGGTTGTCTAGGGTATTTTATCCAATGCACCCAATGGTGTAATTTGGTTTTCATTTTACAACCTCAAATGGTGTCTTAGGGGTCTTGTAACACCTCAAGATCATGGTCTAGGAATTTAATTAAATGAATTCATTTTTTAAGAGGCATGTTAAGATGATACAGCCTATGGTAAAATAGATCAATTTATAAATAGAGAGGCTTTTAAGGATAAATCATAAAGTACCTTCCTTAGTATCTTGGTAGACACCTCATCTAGTGTTTGACTCATTTCTGATGTAATGATATAAAAAAATAAAACAAATTTCAAAAAAAATTGGGAATACTATCATGCATGATAATTATGCAATATATGGGAAGAGAAAGCTATTAATCAGGTAAGTGTAATGTTATACGTACCTAGAGTGGCCCAATGTGATTAATGATGAATGAATTAGAGTCCATATACGGGAGAGACACCAAATTATAATAAGGGGAGATGAAAAATATATATTGTCATCTTCTGGGGAAATAAAGAGGTGGATGAAGGTTTTATAGATTTTATGGAAAAATGGAAAATGGATTCTTTCAATGTTTTTCAATTGGGTGCACGATTTTTCTGTATATTTGGTCAAAATATGAACCAATCTTGATATGCACACTATTTATACTCCCATGCCTCTCAAGGGTTAGGTGAATGGTGAGAAATATAATATATAACCTTTAAATGGAGAACTTATAAAAAGATGAAATATTTTAGGGTCACACAGACATTATTTAATGGTTTTAAAAACTATGATTTACCCTTTTAGGACTGCATGGTTGAGGGAGATAGTTGGTTCGGACTATGAACTAACTGTTCACCACACCATGATCCTCCAAAAAAATTAATATGGGATTAAAATAAATCTCAATTTATCTCTAGAACTCCATTATTACATTGATCATTTCCATTTATATTAAACAAAAGGATTATGCTAAAAAATATTATTTAATGAAAAAATAGGATCATACATGAGGTGTATCATATACATGAATCGAGACATGGTGGTTATAGATTCTAATGAGTTAATATCCATGGGATTTATTTTGTTAATGAAAAATATGTGTACATATGTTTTAGTGAATTTTAGGAATACATAAGGTTACTACTGGTATATAACGACAATGAAATTATAGGATTCAGTAGATGAAATGATGGTTGTGATACTATTTCATGAGGTGTATGATGATATACAAGAAAAATATGAATATGATATATATTTTAGGTCGTGATAGTGACAAAATAGTATAGATGTGAAGGTAGTTTCCTATTTATATATAATGTTTCATTTTATAATGGGTTCCTATATTAATTTTCAGTTATTTAGGAGTGGAAAGGAATGGAACAAGTATTACCTATTCAAGTGACAAGTTATATTCATTTTTTATTCATTTAGAATTAGTACTCTTGATTAACATTTCAGAAGAGAATTTATAAAAATAATCCTACTGAGTATACATGATTCACTCACTCTACAATTCTAAGAATGTTTTTTCAGGTGAGTAAGAATCGGTTGGAAATTGTGGTGGATGTTACAATATTAGATGAGAAGTTGACATTTTATCTGGGGTTTATGCTATTTTGTCTATATAGATTTACTTTTGGAAAATTAATTTTTTGTTGTAGAGTATGAATATCATTAAAAGTATTAGGATTTATTATATTGTTTATCCGTGGATTTCGGTTGTGGTTCTTCCCTTCATGAGTTGGTTATTAATATAGAGGTTAATATCTCTTGTATGTGTGATTGATATACCCATGAGTCTAGTTTCTATCTCATGGCCTATTGGAGGAAGGCTTCCGGGGACATTATTTTTGTTCCTTCATTAACATCCTAGGTGGGATACCTTCAAAGGTATGGGGTTGTGAATGAGTGGTATCAAAGGGAGGTTGATAGACATGATAGAGTGTAGATTTTGGAACCTTTTAGGATGGATCTATTGGTATATAAATTGTATTATCATGGGACAATACTTATTATAAATAAAGGAGATCTGAAAGGTCCAGAGATTTTATGGGCACTTCTGTTCGACATAAGAACCTTCATGTTTATGCAAAAAGCTATGTGAAGTGATGCTTTTTTAGTGTAGAGGCCAAGGTAATCCTCATGTGTTATGATTGGTATTATACCATATTTATGTTTTCATAGAAAAAGTGAAATAGATTTAATAGAATTAATAATTAAATTAAATAACTCTAAAATTTACATTTTTAACTGGGTTTAGGGATTCTAAATTTTTATCTATTATAGATACGAAACCATGTCCAATTCAAAACCAATTTCATAGAAAATATGTTAAACATGATTTCCCAGTAGGCCGCCACTAATTTTAGGTCAGTAATGATAAAAAATTTTGGAGGAAAATTTGACAGCTTCAGAACGAGGGTCTTTATATGTATGATGTCTCTTTTTTTTATTTGGTGACATAGGATTAGATAGGGTGGTGGAGATACCCATAAATTTGATCATTTCCTATATGAAGAACCATGTTTATTTATGTTTGAAGATACTTTCTAGATCATCTCACCATTTATGGATCATGTTCATTGGGTATCACATTTAGTTTGGTATTTCATGGGATATGTCCAAACATTTAGTTTTCAGAAAACCACATAACGTTATCAACCAATTTGGCATTCCAACAGAAGAACCTGAAAAATTTATATGAGAGTCATAATATTCATGACTTAGGTATCCACTACATGATCCTTTTATGTTACACTTTATAACACATTATTATTTTTTATTTTCCAAACTACCACATTATGTATAAATGGTTGTGTCACCTTTCTTAGGTGATTAAGTCATGTTTTCCTATTATTTTAACTAATTTAATGATTTTGATAGGATGACTCCCTATTTTACATGATAGTTATTAGAATCATGACATATATTAAAGTCTTATTAGTGGAATCAAATTCAATTTAATTTGATATAAAAAAACTATAATATCAATGAATTTTTATTATAACAAAATCATGATTTTCATAGGGAATTTTCATCATGGGCTAAATTTTCTAAATGTTCATTAACCTATTCATTAATTATATTCAAATTCACATGGCTGACCTCAAGAATATGGAAACATATATAAATTAGTTTATTAACATCACCCATCATTTGTGAAATCCAAATTTTCATCTCAAAATTTTATTTAATGTTTTTTTAATAGGATATTATATTAATGATTTTATCTCAATATTTAAAATTTTTCATTTAACTTTCTTGATTCTTCTTTTCCATAAAACACACAGAGAGGACCATTCTCAGTTGAAACACTTTAATGTCCTCATCATCACAAATATCAACATCAATACAAAATTTTTCTCTTAGAGCGATCTTTATAATATTTTTATTTTCCCATAACAAATACATCCCTTCAACCACATAATAACTATCATCCCTTTAAATATAGTCATTTAAGAGTTATCATATCATCTCTATAGGGAAAAACAATTCCTCTGATGAAATTTAGTTTAATTTTACATTAATGTATTTTCATCCACAAAATGAATATAACTCATTGATTTTCTGTGTTTTTTATTTTACACTAGTCATCTGTTATATATCCTTTTTACATCATATGTAATTTAGCTACAAGTTGAATAATATTACCAAAATTGGAACTTTTAAATGTTGTTTGATATTATATAAATTTTTTCCTCACTAAATTCTTTTTGAAAAATAAATAAATATATAAACTAAAATGATAGTGTCATCCTCAATTTCTCATTCCCCATTATGGAACCATATATATTCAATGTTAATTTACCCATTAAAGATTTCATTTTTTTACTTTTTTAGGTTTACCTTTCTACCTAATGGATATCATTTTTACTACTATTAATTTTTATTTATTATTATTAAGTGAATCAATGGGAATTTACATTTAAATCCATTATATCATGGTCTGTTTTTATAGGATTAATAAATTTCGGTATTTTTATTATTAATTGTCTAAATAACCTAAATTTAATTATTTCATTATAAATTTCAATAATTTGTTAGATTATTATTCATTTATATGTTTTTATGGATTCATAGTTAAAGGGGAGCTATGTTTTTCCATGAGGTAATTAAATGTATTATTTTTATTAATGAAATAGATTGATACATACAGTGTCATCATGAGGACATTGTCCAAATAAAACCCAAAAAATGAAATAAAATATGGTACTATGAAGTTTTCCCCACACATAGTGTGTCATATAATTATCTGTTTTTATGACATAACCATGAAAGGGAATGCATCTATCAACATGTTAAGGTTAACCATTAGTCAAAACATCAACCACTAATTCTGAATGTGAAAACATTATTGAAGAGTGAAAATATATAATGTGATATATGTTCTATCAAGACTATGAACTCATCCTAGTACTACCAGTATATACAATTCACAAAACTGATCTCTACCCAATGTAATAAGTGTTTTGACACAATATATATTTAGAGATGAATTGACATAAATGTTTAAGAATTTATTTTCCAGTGCCACTGGTAAATCTATTGAACTCTCAATCATTTAAAACATTCCATTCACTACGGTAAAAACAAGCTTTTGCGATAGGATTAATTCTCATCGCAAATAGTTCATCCCAGAGTTTATTTGCGATGGGGGTTTGTCCTGTCTTAAAAAGTAACGCGTGGTTTGGCGGGAGATGCACACCAAAGCGAGGAAAGGTTATTTACGACGGGGGGATCCCCCCGTTGCAAATACCAGCAGCGGTAAAAGGGTTTTTGCGACGGGATGTTGTCCCATCGCAAAAAGTGTGTCGGTGGGTCACTTTTTGCAACGGTGCCCGTCGCAAAAAAAGAACCTTTTGCGACGGTAATCCTGTCGCAAATATTCCCTTCGGAACTAATCTAACCTAAATATACCCCTCTCCGTTTTTCTTTCTCTACCCCTCACTTCTCATATCCTCTCTCTCTCTCTAAACTCAATTTTTAGAGTGAAAATTTCTCTGAGTTATTTTTTTTATGGAGAAGTTGTGTAGTTACATACATCAATAGGAGATCAAGTATAATGTATTTCTATTTTATTTAATTTAGCATTTATTCCAATTTTTTATATTAATTTTAATTATTGTTGATTAGTTGTAATTAAAATAGATTTAAGTTATTTTGTTATCTGTATTTATTAGTAATAATAAATTGAAGTTATTCATACTAATTCTTTAATAATTAGTAATAATTAATAATTAGTAATAATTAATAATTATTAACAAAAATTAGTATTATCTATAAATAATTACTTGTAATTAGTAATTAGTAGTTGTAAATTGTAGTTATTAATATCAATTAATTCTAATTAGTAATAATTATGTTTAATCAGTACTAGTTGGGTTTAATTAGTAATAATTATGGGTAATTAGTAATAAATGGAATAATTACTAATAAATAAGAATAATTATTAATCTATTTGAATAATTAGTAATAAATAGGAATAATTAGTAATAAATATGAATAATTAGTAATAAACACGAATAATTATTAATAAATAGGATTAATTAGTAATAAATATGAATAATTATGAATAATTAGTAATAATTAGTAATAATTAGTAATAATTAGTAATAATTAGTAATAATTAATAATAATTAGTAATAAATAGTAATAAATAATAATAATTAGGAATAATTAAGAATAATTAGTAGTAAATAGAAATATTTAGGTATAAATAGTAACAATTAGGAATAAATAGTAATAATTTGGAATAAATAGAAATAATTAGGAATAAATATGAATAATTAGTAATAATTAGGAATAATTAGTGATAATTAGTAGTAATTAGTAATAATAAAAAATAATTTGTAATAATTATTAATAATTATTAATAAATAGTAATAATTATTAATATTTAGTAATAATTAGTAATAAATAATAATAAATAGTAATAAACAGTAATAAATAGTAATAAATTGTAATAAATAATATTAATTAGAAATAAATAGTATTTATTAAAATAAATAGTAATAATTATTAATAATTGTTAATAATTAGCAATAATTATAAATAATTAGTAATAATTAGTAATAATTAGTAATAAATAGTAATAAATAGTAATAATTAGTAATAAATTGAAATAATTAGTAATAATTACTAATAATAAAAAAATTAGTAATTATTAGTAATAATTAGTAATAATTAGTAATAATTACTAATAATTTGGAATAAGTAGTAATAAATTGAAAGAATTAGCACTAATTAGCAATAATTAGCAATAATTAGCAATAAATTGCAACAATGAGCAGTAAATAGAAATAAAAATCAATAATTAAAAATAAATAGTTATAATTAGTAATAAATAGAAATAATTAGGAATAATTACAAATATATAGTAATAATTTCTTATAATTAGGAATAATTAGGAATAATTTAGAATAATTCAGAATAATTAGGAATAATTAGGAATAATTAGTAATAAATTGTAATAAATAGTAATAAATAGTAATAAATAGTAATAAATAGTAATAGTTAGTAATAAATAGTAATAAATAGTAATAAATAGTAATAAATAGAAATAAATACCAATAATTAGCAATAAATAGAAATAAATAGGAATAAATAGTAATAATTAGTAATAATTAGTAATTATTAGGAATAAATAGTAATAAATAGGAATAATTAGAAATAATTAGCACTAAATAAAAATAAATAGCAATAAATAAGAATAATTAGCAATAATTAGCAATAAATAAGAATAATTAGCAATAAATATAAATACATTGGAATAAATAGTAATTATTAGTAATAAATTGTAATAATTAGTAATAATTAGGAATGATTAGGAATAATTAGGAATAATATGGAATAATTAGGAATAATTAAGGATAATTAGTAATAAATAGTAATAAATTGTAATAAATAGTAATAAATAGTAATAAATAGTAATAAATAGTAAAAATAGTAATAATTAGAAATAATTTGTAATAAATAGTAAATATTAGTAATAAATTGTAATAAATAGTACTAAATAGCAATAATTATCAATAAATAGAAATAATTAGCAATAAATAGCAATAATTAACAATAATTAGGAATAATTAAGAATAATTAGAAATAAATAGGAATAAGTAGAAATAAATTTGAATAATTAGTCATTTATAAGATTAGATAAAACTAAATAGGAATAAATAGGAATAATTAGTAATAATTAGTAAAAATTAATTACAATTAGCAACAATTAGTAATAATTAATAATAATTAGTAATAATTAATAATAATTAGTAATAATTTGTTATAATTTGAAATAACTAGTAATAATTTGTAATAATTTGTAAAAATTAGTAAAAATTAGTAATACTTTGTAATAAATATTAATAAATAGTAATAAATATTAATAAATATTATGAATTTGTAATAAATAGTAAGAATTTGTAATAAATTGTAATAATTTTTAATAAATTGTATAAATTTGTAAGAATTTGTAAGAATGTGTTAGAATTTGTAAGAATTTGTAAGAATTTGTATGAATTTGTATGAATTATTTAGAATTTGTATGAATTAGTAAGAATTGGTAAGAATTAGTATTAATTTGTAATAATTAGTAGTAATTTGTAAGAAATAGTAGTAATTTGTAAGATTTTGTAAGAATTAGTAGCAATTAGTAGCAATTAGTAGTAATAATTAGAAATTAGTAGTAAGAATAATAGTAAAAAATTAGTATTAATTAGTAGTTAAAATTAGTAACAATTAGTTGTAATAAATTGTAACAATTATTAATAAATTGTAATGATTAGTAATAAATTGTTACAATTAGTAATAAATTTTAACAATTAGTAATAAATTGTAACAATTAGAAAAAAATTATAACAATTAGTAACGATTAGTAAGATATAGAAACAATTATGAATAAAATAAATTGTAATAAATTGTTATAACTTGTAATAACATGGCATAATTTCCAGTGGATTGATGGAAATCCTTTTGCTTGATGACTCTATTTCTTTCAACTTTCACCGACTAAAAACATTATGAAAAATATGCTTCTACATATGCATATCCAATCTCGTCTGCATGAGTTTGAATATGCATTCGTAGGACCACATTTTTTATAATGTTTTCAAGAAGTGACAGTTTCAAGAAAATGATTCATTGACGAAAAAGGGCTCTTTTGTCTGACAGCTCATTTAATTGCAACTTTGTCACACATAAATCACAATGAATAATCTGCTCTAAGGTAGACATATTTATTCTCGTGTATACGAGAAAGAATATGCATACCTCCGAGGAGATTCTTGATTGTGATTTCTCTGTGAGAATGTTTCAAGTAAATGATCTGTCAGACAAAAGAGTAGCCTCAATCCACTGGAAATTGTGTCACCTGTAAGTAATGGTAATTATTAATTATTAGTTTTAATTGTTTATATTTTTTTTAGATATTGTTTTTATAATTTTAGATTATTCAGAAATAGTAATGATTTTATATTTTGTAGAAAAAAATGGAACAAGGAAGTCAAAAACAGTCATTATTAGATGATCGCGCTTGGATAAATTAGTGTAGAAATCCAAATGGTTCTGGTTTAAATCATGTATATATTGAGGGTGTTGAAGTTTTCATATCATTTTCATCATCAAATCCAGAATATGTTTCAGAATGCACAATAATGTTTTCTTGTAAAAAATGTGTTCTAAGAATGTTGGACATATTTGAAAAGGTTGGGGGAAATCTCTTGCTATTTGGTTTTCAACTAGATTATGTTTTTTTGTATCAACATGGTGAACGCAGTTCCAGAGAAGATACTAATAACTTGATTCTGGATCTATCACGGTTTAAAAATCTAGTACATGATGTTGTAGGTCCATCTGTTCAACAAACTAAAACACAAGATGATATTGATTTAACTCCTGATTTTCCACCATCTGAATTTTATGAGTTGTCGATGTCTGCTAAGGATGAATTATATCATGGTTTCCAGATAAGAAAATTAAAAGTAGTTGCAAAATTTATGCCTATTAAATCAGATAATGCAATGTTAGACAACTATTTTGGTTATATATTTTCTTTGGTTAAAACATTGTTACCTGAAGAAAATGTGTTGCCTACAAATCACTATGAGAGCAAGAGGCTTGTTCGTAATATGGGTCATAGTTATCGGAATACTCATGCATGTCCAAATTATTTCATATAATATTCTGGTGAAAATGATTCATTGGATAGTTGTCCCACATGTGGACAATCGAGGTATAAATAATCTCAACTAGGGAATTCTGGATCGATTCCAGTAAAACAATTGAGATATTTCCCCCTTACACTCAAGTTTCAGTGTTTATTTAAGTATTACAACACAACATCAATGATTTCATGACAAAAAACCAAGATTTCAACTAATAAAAGCTTGAATCATCCATCTGATGGTGATTCATGTAATCATTTTGACTGTATGCATCTGTCTTTTTCTTTAGAAGCCCAAAAAGTGTGATTGGGACTTTCTACTGATGGTTTCTGTCTGTTTGGATCTTATGGTAGTCAGTATTCATGTTGCCATGTCTTTATAAATCTGTACAATTTACCTCCATGGATGTTGATGAAGAAGCCCTATATCTTTTTGACCTTATTAATCCCAGGACATCCAAAAAGGAATATTGATGTTTATGTGAAACCATTTATTGATGAGTTAAATGCATTGTGGAGTGATGGTGTTAGTACATATGATGTTGCTACGCAACAAAAATTCATATTAAAAGTTACATTGATGTGGACGATTAGTGACTTTTCGGCATATGGCATGTTATTTGGCTTGAAACACATGGTCTGAAATAATGTCCCACTACTACAAATATGGCTTATAATAGCGCTAAAAACGGCCTTTAACAACACTAAAAAGACGCTGTTAATCTTGGTGAAGATAAAGGGGGGTCGCCTTTATCAGCGTTAAAAATAGCGCTGATAAAGGTAGTATTTATCAGCACTATTTTCAGTGCTGATAAATGTATAATATATCAGTTCTATTTTGAGCGCTGATAAAAACTACCTTTATCAGTTCTTAAAATAGCGGTTATATATTATCCATTTATCAGCGCTTAACTAGCGCTGATAAAGGCCAAAGATCCTATCCAAAAATAGAACCTACACAGAACCTGCCTACCACCTGCACACATTACAACACCAGCACAGAGTCCAAACAAAAACTGCACACAGCACACACAACACCCACACACAATGCACAAAATAACAAAAATGATACATACATTTACTTGAAATCATGAATACAAAACAACACACTTCTATATACATTTCAGACAATGTTTAATTTGGTTACAATTACATTTATCAAACAAACAGTTAAAAAACTATGATGTTCCATCCTTTTTGCATCCATCCGCTCTAAAAAATTGTCGTCCATGGCGGCGGTTTCCAAACAATGCATTCGAACTGAAGAAAAATATTTCACCTACATAATGAAACAAATATTATGTTAATAATACAATAATGAAATAAAGAATGGGGTTGCTAAATGGAATTATACTAGTGAGGCACAAAACATAAAATAACCAATTAATGAAATTGGTGCATTGTTAGGGATAATCATCTATGATAATCAAATGGCCCAATGTTTAGTATGACATGGGATATTTAATGATTCTAGGGGGAATAGATAAACCTACAGTTTGGTTCTAAGGTTATGATGGTCACATATTGATGGTTAATGGTTTGTCAAATAATGTGATGAACTTGTGTAAGGTATGAGTTTTTGGGGAAGTATCTCTATATGGTTGAATAATGGATTGTAAGCCACTCAATGAAACTATACGGATTAGAAGTGTGTGTATATTGATTCCCACATTGTTGGAAAATGATTTATTTTACCCTTAGGCCTAATAATTCACCTAATTAATGAGTGGAATTAACAAAGTTTCACTATCAACCATTAAAGTGGGTTACCCTCATATATCCCTCATTCCACTCAACAAAATCCTTTACACGCACTCTCCTCCTTCTCTCTTCCCCCATCGGATATCTCCCTTACTTTTGAGATAAATCAAATATTATCAATTATATTAAAAGAGTGGTGGAAAATCTTCAAACCTATTATCCTCCTCTATTGGATACCAATGATGGGCCTTTTGCAACAATATTATACCTTGGCTATATACCTATATCCACGGTTTAATACCATTGATATATGTCCCCCCATTCCATAAAGAAGAAGCACCCCTTCCCCCTTCCCCAGCACACCCTCGATCACACCCCCTACCCCTGCACACTCCCTGCCCCCTGAACACCCCATGCCCCCTTCCCCAGTACACCCATGCCCACTGCACTTCCCCCTGCCCATTGCACACCACCTTCCCACTCACTAGATATTTCAAAATAACCCAGCACACCCCTACCCTTTCCCCCTACCACTTTTCCCCCTTCCCCTCCCCCAGAAAACCATGCCCGCTCACTCACCATGTCCCCTTCACATCACAAAGAAAATACCTTGTATGGAAATTGTGCTCAATTTACATTATACACATCATATATATCAACACATTCTCATGTACTTTTATTCAATCTAAATACCCATATATGTACTCTATACATCTCATAAGAAAACCCTCTTTAGAATTCCCAAACACATTAAATCCATTTGAAAACACCCATCACACAACTTCCTCATTTCTTCAAACACATTTAAAGGACCTAAGCATGAAAAACCACAAGGAAAACAACTAAATTCATTTTAAAAATAACTTTCATGTCTATACACACCCCAAATTCCTTTGATAACACATTTTTAACCACACAAACATTTCATATAGTACTCTTAGCAAGAAAATATAGTATAATAAAATAATAACATAATGTAAAAGAATGGAATCACCTACATAAAGTGTGGAATCTTCTGAAATATGCTGGAAAACATAAAACCACACATCCACAATACCTTAATAAGGGCTGATTAAACATTAATATTGAATATATTAATGGAAACCCATGTTTAACTTGTCTTATTCCATGAGTTTAACATCCCACAAGGATAGAGGGTCATGATTTAATGTCTTATAGAGATATAATACCTGGGTGGATCAAAACACTTATAAATGTAGATCAGGTAGGTAAATCTCTAGGAGGGAGCACCTGGAATGTTTACCTGATAGATGGATCAAAACGCCCAATGAGGTCTGACCCAAGTGTGGTGCATCCCATAAAGGTAAGGTTACTCATTTTGAAGACTTATTCAGATGCCACTAAGGGAAATGCAAGAGGGATAATAAGCGAAGGTGTACCCCAGTGAGGGGTTTACCATTGGTTGGGATTTAACCTCGTGGAGTATTCCTACATACCATATTTAGAATAAAAGGATAAAAAACCTTATATGTAAAAGAGGTATGTTGTGGGTATTTCCAATGGTTAGCTTCCCTGTACACTAGGAATACTCTGGGTTGGATGAGTATGGGTTTTGTGGGGCTTATTCATTGTCAGATTCTCAGGTTCTTCCAAGAGTAGTAATGGGATGAATGGGACATACGTGCTAAGATGGACCATGTGAATGGCGTGATCCTTGTAAAGAGGCACGAGGCACAAAAAACATGTGGATTTGTCTGTAAACATTATTTATTGTGGCCATGGGGCTTATCAGACTCCCCATACCTTCCATAAACACCTCAAAACATCACGAGGACCAGATTCTACGTGATAGTACATCACATGGTTGATTCTTTTGATGATGTACTGGTCGTTTGAGTTTGGATTTCATCTCACCCAGCCTTTCCCTTACTTGAATTATCCTAGGACACATATTTTGGTTCCAAAAAATCCCTCAACGATACTGATTATATCATGCTTCTTCCTAGAAATAATTTTGCAAGTCAAACAACAACACATGTGCTCAAATACAAGTTCAAACAAATGAGATACAGAAAATGTATTTTGTAGATCATCGGTGGTTTCGTCATTCACCCCATACGCACTACACACCATCATGCCTTACTTCAATATTGATTTGTTCAAATGTCAATAATATGAATCCAGGGACAGAAAACATTGAGTAATAAATTAAGATTTCAATACATCGGAGCATTCTCAATTCACCAAAGAAGGTTGGAGGATAATCAATGATCATATATAGATGACATAAGTGGAAGGAATTCACCTTAATCCTATTTGTGTACAATCTTCCATCAGGTATGTTTCCCATTCGTTTCTGAACACATGTATATCATCTTCTGAATATGATTTTTTGCGACAGTCATAGTAGTACTGAAAAAATATAAATACACAAAGGATTAAAAAAAATTATATGAACTCATACTTATTTTCAAAAATACCTCATCAGGGATGCCAGATTTTTGATGAAATACAATCTATTTCATAAATTTAAAAACATAATAACAACAGTCCTTTCCGTTTTTTTATTTTGGACACTACTGAAACATCGAAAACAATAAGTAATTTGTTTTGATATTTGTTTGGATAGTGCAATGTTATTATATATACCCGGATACTTATCCAGTTGTAGATCTTGTAGGCGTGCTCATCCTTATGCCTTGGATTCATTCCATGCATTAGACGATATTGATGCATCGCCCTATCATAACAGAATCCTCATTAAAAGATAACATAAATTATATAACTATATGTTTAGTTTTAAAATGTTGGATCTACTGTATTACAAATTAACAAATGCCATCATACGTGGTCGGTTTGTTGGATATCCATGCGTTGAATCCAGAAAATAAATCTTTGGAGTATCCAAATTGACTGCAATCAGCATCCAATGCTCCCTAAAACTACAAAAAGGAATAAGTAAAGAAAGAAATGAAAATATAGTTGATATGATTAAATTGTAGAGTTTTACCCCTGCATCTTTTGTAGTATAAAGTGTCTGTCATCTTTAATTTTGTTTTCAAATGATTTGAGCAGGGATGACATTATTGCAGCTTCTTTAATAGAATCTAATTCATCTTTTGAAGATGTGTTGTGAGGACTAACGAGTCCAAATTTTTGTTCCTGGGGAAATACCTTCAATTATTTTTCATATATACGTCTATGAGAAATATAAAATGTATTCAGTCAAAATTATCAGAGTATATCAGCTTTTGTAAAATCAAATCATGAAAACATACCTCATATATACATCTAAAACTCCGGTGCCTCGCCATTCATACTTGAGGAGTTCATTTATATTTTCAGCACTAATGAAATATGATATATACTCTCCGTACATATCTTTTTCGAAATCAACTATGTGAGTACTGTCGTCTTTCAACTTTGTATCCACATGACCCTGCAATGATATTAACTGTGGATATAGAACGGGCTGGGTGAAGGTGCTCTCAGTAGACCGTTTCAATCGGTTGGTTAATCCTTGAGATAGTTTTGAGCTAATATTTCGTTTACCCCCACATTCTTTGTCATTCTGTAATAACAGTCATCAGTTCAAACATTTTTTCATTAAATGTTAAAGGTCCATCTTGAAAAATAAATTAGAAATGAATACCTTTTTGTCGACATGTTTTTTTACAAGAACTGTCTGCCATGCGATGAATGTTCCAACAGCTTGTTCAACCATATGAATGTATTCATCGTCATTTGGAATAGGTAGCTCGGCACTCGGCTCATTAGCTACGTTAATTGACATTCTAAGATGATCTTTTGGAAGTTGTCTGTTGTGTAGCATGTCGTTTTGCATATTGAACATCGTAGCCCTCGCTACAAGGCGATAGGTGGGAGTTGATAAATATAAATCACAGTCATTTTCACCCTATGAAATATTAGTACGGGAAAGGTATCAGTGTCTATGTAAATCACATTTCACAAAAACAATTATTAAAACATTGATTACCTCATCTAGGTCAGGTTTTTTAGGGGAATGGCTCGCCTCAAAGCTGGTGAGGAGTGGGGAAAGATCGTCACGCACGGGTTGTTATTGAGTTGTTTCTTCTCTTTGACTCTACCCCATCAATTTTTCTATCATCTCTCTCTAGTATTTCAGTTATTCTTGAAAATAGAAAATTGTTCTTGCAGCTTTTCCATTTTTTCATTTTGATCCCCCTCTTGTTTTTTTTGAAAATATGTTTGGGGTGTCACCCCAAAACCAGCACCTCTGACGCGACCATACTTTTCTGGCTGCTTCAAGGCTGCTGAATGTATGTCTGTATCTGGTGTGGTTGTTGTTGATTTTTGTGACTATTTAAGATATAAAATATAGAAAAATAAGTAGTTATTGTAATTTTATAGTGATTTAAAGCAACTCAAATTTATATTATGTCATACTTACACATGTTTCCCACACTTTTTGTTTGTTTTAATCTATCAATGTCCCCTCTTTATTTACACGAGCCTCCTTCCCTAGCACATGGCATGGGATGGATATGGATTTCGATTTCGATTCATCAATCTGTATAAAAATAGAGAGACATGGTTATGGTGTTTTTTTATGTCACATACTAGTAGTATGGTAGATTTAAAAGACGTACCAATTTTTTCTCAAGTTCAGCATACCCCATCCTTGCTTTACGGTAAGGGTACGCTGGTTCTGTTGCGCGTTTTTTATTTTCAGCACTCAGTAGATATTTCATAAATAAAAACCTATCAATCCGAGTGATGAATACAAAAAAAAAGTCAAACAATGTTTTACCCCACACAATGTACCTGAAAAGTCTGCTCCCCCCAATGGTTGCTAAACGCATCCCACGCTCCTTGGGATATCAAGTGTGCGTAAAGAGGAGGTGGGTGCAGCTTGATTTTCCCTTCTGCATCATTAAGATGATATTTCGTTAAAATTGTGCGGAATCCTCTATTAATATTTCTTGAAACTCTTAATACATACTCCTTATGTGAGACATCTACTATAAACTCACTCTACAATGGATGATTAAGAGTAAGTCAATGTTTTCGTATTTTATTTTATTTTAATAATTTAAAAAAATGATATCATAATGTAACCGTAATCTCATCCCACATTAGTTTCTTCAACCCAGTCACAACATGGTGCAATGACTGTACACCAATCGGCACGCATTACCGAGTGACGATTCCAATGTGGCTACTAAACATGGTTCTGTTGGGGTGAAAATGTTGGAATCACTTATTCCATCCCACCTCAAATTTGATGCCTTTTGATTTTTCCATAAGGATTTTGGCCAACACTGTCAAACTACGATGCTCTTGTTTTTTTTGCGCTTTCAGGGTTTCATTTCCTACCATTTCCTCAGAAGTAGCATCAATAGCTTCCCCCAGAGAGCTAGCATCGAAAATGGGACCAGCAGAAATAGGTTGAGAAACCTGTTGTACCTCAGCACTGGGACCAGCTACAACAGGTTGAGAAACCTGTTGTTGCTCTACACTGGGACCACCAGCATCTAGTTGAGAAACCTATTGTTGCTCTACAGTGGGACCACCATCTGCTGGTTGAGATACCTTTTGTTCCTCGGTATTGGGCACATCAGCAGGTACAGAAGTCATTATCTACAGAAGTGGTTTAATATTTAATTTATATTACATAAAAAATGTCATTGAATAGATAATAACATAATGTAACACAATGTATGTTCCAATAAACAAATAACCTGATTATTGTACTGTCTTTTTTTTTCTTTAAAGGCTGAAGTGATTTGACTCCTCTATCGACTATGTAAATTCCTTCATTGTGGTCTCCTTTATCATACAAAACGCCATCTACATTTGGACCGCTGTGAAATCATTGTGAGGTCCCTATAAAAGGGTCAACCTCTGTTGAACTTTCATCTGACCCTTCAGTTGTTTTGTTCGATAACAGAACAATTGACCAATTTCGGTTTGCGGGGTCTGGAACATATAATACTTTTACTGCCTGTGATGCCATTATAAATGGTTCGTCTTTCCCCCCTTCCTTACTCAAATCAACTTTCACAAATCATAATTCATCTATTTTAACATCACTCCTGTTATCAACCCACTTGCATTGAAAAATCGGCACTTTTAATTTCATATAATCCAACTCCCATATTCATTTGATGATGCCAAAGTATGACATATTCGCATAAACTGGATTTTTGTCCCTAGCACCGGAAAAATACATCGCCTCAGCCAGAAGTGTAACCCCACTATTCTTCAGGGTACTGTCTTCATTATGTTCATTAGTATAGAATGTATAACCGTTAACTGCATAAGTCTTGTAAGATAATACGTACACACTTGCTCCTCCATCCAACCATCAAAGTCGTTCTGAAATTGAGTCTAGATTTTCATCTAACTGCATAAAAATATGGTCTCGAAACCATCCTATAAACTACCGATTATGTGTATCTGATATCCATTTTTTATCCCTAGAAGGATTCAAATGCCTAAGAATTTCATTGTGGGTTTGAACATATGGGTCAATGTCGAAACTGTTATGAAAAACGTAAAGGTGGGCCTGCTCTCGATCTGTAATATTGATTGTGACAACCTCTCTTCTAGAAATTCCTTCACCCTCAAGCCACCTAGTGTGACAAGATTTCAGTAGGCCAATGATTTCCACACCAGACAGGTATTCGGTACAAAATTCAATAGCTTCCTCAACAATATATTGCTCCACAATACAACCCTCTGGACGACTTCAGGTTTTGACATACCCTTTCAAAATCTTCATATACCATTCAATGGGGTACATCCATCTATAATGTACAGGACCACATAGTTTAATCTCTCTCACCAAATGAACCATCAAAGGAACCATCATATCAAAAAATGTCAGCGGGGAGAACATTTCCAATTCACATAATATGACGGCAATTTCTCTTTCAATAGTTGGCAATTTTGTCGGGTCTATAACTTTGGTGCATATAGCTTTGAAGAAGAAAAAGAGCTTCGTTAATGTATGGTGGACAGTCTTGGGCTAAATGTAATGTAAATCTATAGGAATTAGATCTTGCATCAAAACTTGGCAGTCATGTGATTTCAGACCCTTTAATTTTAAATCTCCCATTGACACGATTTTCTTGATATTTGATGAATACCCCTATGGAACCTTTACATCATTCAAGAAGTTGCAAAACTAATATCTCTCCTGCCTTGAAAGAGTGTAAGCAGTATGAGGAAGAAATGTTCGTTTTTCACCCTTCACTAGTGCCAACTCTTCTCATATTCTCATCTCAACCATGTCCAATCTAGCCTCAATTCCTTCCTTTGTTTTTCCAAGTGCATTTAGCAATGTGCCGATGACACTATCACATACATTTTTTTCAACATGAATAACATCAAGAAAATGTCTGACATACAGACAATTCCAGTATGGTAATTCAAAAAAACTGATCTCTTTTTCCAACCAGTTTTTGTATGGTTTTTCGAAAATGGTTTACCAAAAGTAGTGTCCAAATCATTCACTTTCTCAAACAATTGATCACCTGTTAGTGGAGATGGTGTTGTACATTCCTCTGAACTTCTGTCGAATGATGTCGTCCAAGATCGGTACTTATGTCGTCGGGGTAGAAATCTGTGATGTCCTAAAAACACGATTTTCAATGAATATTTCAACCTAATTGATTGTGTAACCTGTTAGCAAATGGGACACCCTTTAGTTCCTTTAATTTTATATCCTGACAAAATTTACATAAGCAGGAAAGTCAGTTCTCGTCCCATACAACATGGCTTTCAAAGTGAACTATTCATTTTTGTAAGCATCATACATCGTAACACCTGAATCCCACAATATTTTCAAATCCTCGATCAATGGGGCCAAATAAACATCAATATCATTACCCAGTTGTTTTGGTCCTGATATAAGCTTAGATAACATGATTTATTTTCATTTCATGCATAACCATGGTGGTAAATTATAATTTACCAACATAACTGGCCATGTACTATGACTGATGCTTTGAAAACCAAAAGGATAAACCCCATTTGTAGATAACTCCAAACGAAGGTTTCTCGGCTCGTTCCAAAATTCAGGATACTCGTGATCAATTCTCTTCCACTAAGGAGAGTCTGCAGGGTGATGTAGTTTCCCATCTTTAATTCTTGTATCTGCAATCCATGTCAATTGTCATGTAGTCTCCTCACTTCCATATAGGCGTCTAAACCTAGGAATTATTGGAAAGTACCATACAACTTTCATAAGACTAGAACCATATTTCTTGTGTCGGGAAGCACCACACTTTGGGAATTCTTTAAGGGATTTTTGGTCCTTGCGAAACAATATGCAGTAATTCGGGCAAGCATGTATTCTTTCAGAGATCATACCCATCGATAATAGCTTTCGTTTGGCATCATATGTTCATCTTGGGAGTTCATTATCTTCTGGGAGCATGTCATTTAGGAGAGCAAGTAGTTCCGTAAAATTGGCGTCACTCCAACCGTTGCATACTTTCAAATTATACAACTTCAATACGGCTGACAATACTGTATATTTAGTGCAACCAGCATACAATGGCATTTTTTCACAACTCTTTGACTTCTCAAACAATTTTTGGCCATCACAAAGTTCATCATCAACTGTCCTTGTCATTTCCTCAATATGATCTTCATCATCATTCACATCAGTAATCACACCCTCCATACCATCGTCTTCACTGTTCATGCTTCTAATCATATCAGATGATCTTTAAAATGTCGTGTTTCTTGAGTCACTACCTACCTTTGTTTTTTCCCCATGTTTATTCCAACATGTATAACTTTGATCAATTCCGTGACAGATCAGGTGTTCTCCCAACTCCTTTGGACTAATTTGTCTTGAATAACAATAGTGTAAACATGGAAAAAGGAATTGAGAAAGGTCACATGCATGATCTTCTGCAAACTTGATAAACTCTTTCATGCCATCTTCATACTCTTTTGTCAACTGATTGGAATTCATCCATTCTTTATTAATATTCATCGTCTTTATGTTTTCGATCTCAAAAACATGCCTAATATTATGTTTGTATTAATCAGGTAGCATTGTTTGGGTTTTATAAAAACAAATCATGGTACAAATGCCTTTAAAGACATGTTAAATCCATATACATGGTGTGTCCAGTAGGGTGAAAATCATGTATGTATAAGATACTTGATTTAATCTAATATATATCAAATTTATTCCATGTTTGTCATACAATGACTGAATGATGCCTTAGAAAATAAATGAAATACAAACAAGAGGAAACCAATGAGTAACAGGAGAAAAAATTAATAAATATGATGATATCTCAATGTACTCAAGGTGATGACAAGATGCTGGTCAAGATCAACTATGGGTTGGGAGTACAGTAATATTTAATTGAAAAAAACTACTAAAAACTGATCCAGAAAAGGATAGATCTCTTTGATCATATTAATCCATGAACCCAAGTTTATCCTTGAGGAAACTGATGAGTGATGTTTGTGAATGCTTTTTGGAACTAGGAACTGACTCTCATGATGAAACACATGAGATATCTTTAAATGTAGCCTCACTTGCCGAATCATTGGAACAATTTCATGTATTGGATGCTCTTAATGTCAGATTTAGAATCCCATCTTGTTCATCAAATGGATTGGTCAACTTCCAATCTATCATGGAGGCTGCCACACCACCTTTACACGAAACTAATGATCAGAGGCAAGATGATTAGAAAAACAATCCTGAGGGCACTGGACATGAAAGATCATACGGTGCCATAGTTTCTCAGCAACCTCTATTTACCCCACATGATATAAGGCTATCGCATGATGTCCAAGACATAGCGAGAGGAGAAGAGAATGTGAAAGTCTCGTAGACGAACAACATCAACAATGAACATCCACCACCCTTTCACTATAAACATCAAAATCATATCATTAAGAATGTCCATGTGAATTTCTATCTTACTTCCATCGAGGATGATGCATGTTGGTCAACTTGTTTTAGAAATTGTTTATCTTCATCTGTGCCTTGTACTTGCACCCATTAATTTGATGGTGAGTATGCGAACACGAAATTTGACCTTCTTAGAGAAGATTTTCTAGAAGAGTATAAGAGACATGAAGCAATGAAGATCATTAGAGTGTTGGAGCAAATGTGGTTGCTACAAATAATGTGGCAGTCAACTTGTGCAATGCGGCCTAAGTTACAACTTGCAAGTACTGTACTTTATTGTTTTCTGGAGGCTTTCAGTGTAAATGAATTTTGGAATGATCATTTCTATTCATTGTCTTTTAGGTTGTTTTGACAGCCGAGGGGAAAGGGTGGGGTCTACAGAACTTGGAGGATATGTCGAAGGGTGATTTTGTGTGTGAATATGTTGGAGAAATGGCCTCTTTTCCCTTCATGCTCCCCGAACCCCGATCACCATCGGGGTTTGGGGATCTTGAAGGAAAAACAGGTCATTTGGTTATATGTTAGATACTATGGAAAGATAATGTGGTGCAAAGAGGTTTCGACATATCCTACAATGTCTGCAGACCCCACCCTTTCCCCTCAGATGTCAAAAAAACCTAAAAGTCAATGAATAGAAATGATCATTCCAAAATGAATTTACACTGAAACCCTCCAGAAAAAAATAAATTACAATACTTGCAAGTTGTAAATTAGGATGCGTTTCACAAGCCGGTTTCTACATTGTTTGTAGCAACCACATTTGCTCCAACACTATAATGATCTTCATTGCTTCATGTCTCTTATACTCTTCCAGAAACTCTTCTCTAAGAAGGTAAACTATCGTGTACACATACTCGACTTCAAATTCATGGGTGAAAGTACAAGGCACAAATGAAGATAAACAATTTCTAAAACAATTTGACCAACATGCATCATCCACGATTGAAGTATGATAGAAATTCACATGGACGTTATTAAATATATGATTTTGATGTATATAGTGAAAGGGTGGTGGATGTTTATTGTTGATGTTGTTCTTCTACGAGACATTAACCTTCTCTTATCATCTCGCTATGTCTTGGACATCATGAAATATCCTTATATCATGTGGGGTAAATTGAGGTTGCTGAGAAAATATGCCACCGCATGATCTTTCATGTCCAGTTCCCTTAGGATTGTTTTTCTAATCAAGCTTCCTCTGATCATTCGTTGCATGTAAAGGTGGTGCGGCAGCCTCCATGATAGATTGGAAGTTGAGAAGTTCATTTGATGAACAAGATGGGATGCTAAATCTGACATTAAGAGCATCCAATACAGGAAATTGTTCCAATGATTCGACAAGTGAGGCTACATTTAAAGATATTTCTTGTGTTTCATCAAGCGAGTCAGTTACTAGTTCCAAAAAGCATTCACAATCATCACTCATCAGTTTCCTCAAGGATAAACTTGGGTTCATGGCTTTGTATGATCAAAGATATCTATCCTCTACTGCTTTTACAACCTATGTGATGGTTGTTTCAAATTCCTCTAGAAAAAAGGAACAAATGTGGTGAGTTGTAAGCCACATCTATTTGATGTTTTGAAATGTTAATTATGTTTTGAAAATGGGTTCAATATTTGAGGAAAAGTTGATTTGTCCTTGATTCATGTATGGATTATGGATTCACATCCATTCCAAGTGGTTTTGAGGGAAATGATGGATGATAACATTGGTTGGTGTTCTCATGGATGTCTAAGCACGGTAAGTTAGAAAACATGTTGGGTATGTTGTGGAGTTTTAGTTGGCGTACTAGGGGTTCTTTCCCGATGATGGAGGTGTTAAACATCAGATGGTGGTGTTTTTGAGCTAAAGTGTATAGTGGGGAGCACCATAGAAATTAAGTGGTCGATTGATGACATGATCAGTGTTTTGAATTATATAGTCTTGGGTAAAATCCATCTTGGTGTTTTGATCGGTTGATTACATTGAGATGAAGGTTGTGGTTCTGTTATGTTATGGGTGTTTGGGGGCAATGTAAGTATTTAATGGTACCTTTATGTTTTGCATAATCAATAATTAGTAGATCACATTTTATTGTTTGATATTCTGGTTTTTCAATTAAAATGAAGTCAATTTTAAAATATAGAGAGACACTTCGAGTGGACAGCCCTACCCTCACCCCACATAGCCCTACCCCCACCTGTACACCCTCCCCCACCCCAAACAGCCCTACCCCCACCCCATTTGGACAACCCAGCCCCCTCCCCCAAACTACCTAGACAGCCCCTCCCCCACCCCACTTGGACATCCCTACCCCCACCTGACTTGGACAGCTCTACCCCCACCCCACACCAACCCCACATGGACAACCCTACCCAACCCACTTGGGACCCCCCCCCCCCCCCCCTCCACCCCACTTGGACGACCCCCCCCCCCCCTCCCCACTTGGACATCCCTACCCCCACCCCAGTTGGAAAACCTAGCCCCCCCCCCCCACCTGGACAACCATAACTGTATTTATGGATAACCAAAGAAATCAAGTCAGTAGACCATAAATTTAAAATAAATCTAGGATAAAATAACTCAGGATCATATTAACCTCTTCCATATCAACCAAAATTATTCAATACAGATAAATCACAACAAAACCAAAACCTAAAATGATATATTTATTGTGTTCATAAGAGAATCATAATACACAATACATTATTGAAAAATGGAACGATAAAATCTAAAACAAATGAAGGCACACCTACCGATTTAGAATGGAAGAACAAAAATTTCTTGAATCAAAGATAGATGTCCCGTTGGAAATTAGAGTTAGCACCCTCTAGAGTAGGATGGGAAGTAGGGTTCGAACCATAACCAAAAATTATATATGCCTTATTTTTGTAAGGGGATCATAATACACACTATATTACACCAAAATAGAATGAAAAAATCTAAAAAAAATTAACACACACGAACCAATTTAAACTGGAAGGTAATCCTAAAAGATAAAATAGTCATCAGGATCCATGATGATACATGGGTGGTAATCCTAAAAGATAAAAAAGTTAGCAGGCTTTATAACCTATTCATACTGGGTCACGCAAGGAAATCCATTGTTAGTAATCTCTAAAATTAATCCCTATAAAGTATTCATATAACATCAATAGTCATTGTGAAGAATCATATTTCAAGGGTTGAACCTCGAAAATCCATTGTAATCTAGCTGAAATATGATCCTTGACATAATTATGAATCAGATCTCTTATTTCGACACTCATCACTAATTATTATTCGCATCCCTAGACATAATCATAATCACATTAAGACCACACTATCTATTATGGAAATCCTTACTGGAATTAGGATCAAGATATGGTATCATTCCTATCTCACGTCTATATTCAGTATTTGGTCCTCACACACACAATATATAAATAATATACCAAGGGAATACCATCCATGGAACTCACATCCCACATTGAGAGCACGAGGAGGAGGAGGACGAGGAGGAGGTGGTCGTGGCAGTGAGGGTGGAGGTGGCGGCAGTGGCAGAGGCGGTGGCGGTGGCAGAGGCGGAGGTGGCGGCGGCGGCAGAGGCGGCGGCGGTCGTGGCAGCGAGGGTGGAGGCGACAGAGGCAGTGGCGTTCGCGGTAGCGGGGGCGGGGGCGGAGGCGGCGGCGGTGGCGGAGAAGGAGGAGGACGAGGAGGACGAGGAGGAGGAAAGAGGAGGAAGTAGGAGGATGATGAGGATGAGGAGGACGAGGAGGACGAGGTTGCGCGGCGAGGGGCCTGGTTCAGCTTCCATGAGAGATTGACCGCGTGCAAGAAAGGATGGCCTGTTACGGTTATTAAATAAAAACCGATAGAACCTTTATCTGCGCTCATTAAAAGCGCTGATAAAGGTATGTTTTATCAGTGCTAAAATAAAAGCACTGATAAAACATTCATTTATCAGTGTTTTTTTAGCACTGTTAAAGGGCAGCACTTCCCTTTCCCTGTTTTGTGATAGTGTCCTTACTATATGAAAGACAACAAATCCTTTATTCACATCAATGGAAACAAACTTTAATATTTTGACTGTCACCGCAGATTTCTTCCAACCGATCATCCTTTTCAGAGGAACACATCTCATTTCAGAAAATGTACAATTGAAAGGGATGAACCTCCAAAAATGATCTCAGGTATAGAGTTAAAAATAGTTGTATTTGAATTACCTCCCATCACATTTCGGCCAATAGTAAACCAACAGAAAATTCATGGCTTTGGGAAAGAAAATAATTGGATAAAACGAATCATTTCTTGGGATCTTCCATATTGGTCTGATTTCACTAGTGCAGAAAATGTTATTTATGTCACCATTTTTTACAGCGGTTATATATAACCGATGTGATAATCTGTGAAACATGGGTTTTTAGGTCGGTTATTTTATAACCGGCGTAAAAAATGTGGTGTGTTAATTTTTAACGTCGCTTATTTTAATAATTGACGTTAAAAATCACGCATGTTCATTTTTTACATCGGTTATAAATTAACCGATGTAAAAAATGAAAGAACGGTGTTTTTTACGTCGGTTATTTGATAATCGACGTAAAAAAACAAGGTATTTATGAATTGTTTACGTCGGTTATCAAAAAACCAGCGTAAAAACCGACTTTTGAGGTCTTTTTGACGTCGGTTATTTGATAACCGACGTAACAAACCAACCCGAAGAATTTTTTACATCAGCTATATTATAACCGATGTAAAAAACAGTGATTTCTGATGTATTTGTTACGTTAGTTATTCTATAACTGACGTAAAAAACCAACACGTGGATTTTTTTACGTTGGTTATAAAATATCCAACATAAAAGAAGCCATATCTGATACATTTATAACATCGGATATTATAATAACTGATGTTATAAATGTAATAAAAACAGTTTATAACTTTGGTTATTAAATAATCGATGTTATAAAACATTTAAAAAATTATCACGCCCTGTGGATTGCCATTTACGATTTTTCTATCGACAGTTAGGCGACTCGTCTCTCTCGCGCGGTAAACCCTAATCAACTCATCGATCCCGTTGCGTTAAACTCATTTTTCCATCATCGTTTATCATCTTTACTCTCCTAGGATCTATCATCTCAACTTGCAACACTCAGTTAATCCTCCCTAGACTTTATTTCATTCGTTTTTTTCGGATAGTCTATATTTATGTTTTGCGATTTATTTGTTTAAACAAGGTAGATTTCTTCGATTTCGAACCCTATTACCTCATTTTTCCGTCATCATATTATTTATTATCCCCAGATCTATTAGATCGACTCACAATATTCATGTAAGCCTCACCTACTTCTATTTCGTTTGTTTTTGTTTCGCGAATGCCAGAAATTGATGGTAATTTTGGTTGTTATTGACAACTAATGATCTCATTAACCTATATTACTGCAATTAATATGTAAACCATTGTGATACACCCATTCCGCGTACCGATTTAACTTATTTTATAAGTATATATATCGTTTTTCATGGTGGAATGTTTGTTTTTGATCCTTGGTTGTTTCTATTTTGGGTATCACTTTTTGTTGTTCCATAATCTATTTATGTCGCTTATTTTCGTGGAATATTATAAGTCTTCATATGCTATTAAAAATAAATTCATTGCACAAAAGATCATTTTAGATTAGTAGGAGATACAATTCATGGTTATCATTTTGATTAATGGAATGATACAAAAACTAGTAGCCTGAGGTTAAAATATCTAGATATGCCAAAACTAGTAGCTTGAGGTTAAAATCCCATGGTTCTAGGAGGCTGTCAAGAGGGTTGGTGGTTGTCCAGGGGGTTGGAGGCCGTCCAGGGTGTCCATGGACGTGGGGGGGCAGTCACGGGGTGGGGGGGGGTCCAAGGGGGTGGGGGTCCAAGGGGGTGGGTGGGGGGAGGGGATGTCCAAGGGTGGGGGTCTGTCCAGAGGGTTTGGGGGGTTGTCTGGGGGTGGGGGGATGTCCAGAGGGTTGGGGGGCCAGGGGGTGTCCATGGGGTTTGGGGTGGTGGTGGTTTCCAGGAGGGGTGGGGTGTGCTGTCTAGAGGGGTGGGGGCTGTCCAGGGGGTGGGGGCTATTCAGAGGGTTGGAGGGTGTCCAGGGGGTGTCCAAGGGGGTAGGCGGTGGGGTGGTGTCCAGAAGGGGTGGGGGTGCTTTATAGAGGGGTGGGGGATGTCCAGGGGTGGGGGATTTCTAGACGATTGTGGGTGTCCAGTGGGGTGTCCAGGGGGTGGGTGGGTGGGGGGACTGTCCAAGGGGGTGGGGGTTGTCCAGAGGGTGAGGGGCTATCCAGAGGGTTGGGGGTGTCCAGGGGGTGTCCAAGGGGGTAGGGGTAGGGGTGGTGTCTAGGAGGGGTGGGGGTGCTTTCTAAAGGGGTGGGGGATGTCTCAATGGTGGGGGTTGTCCAGAGGGTTGGGGGTGTCCAGGGGGTGTCCAAGGGGGTGGGGGTGGGGGTGGTGTCCAGGAGGGGTGGGGTACTGTCTAGAGGGGTGGGGCCTATCCAGGGGGGTGTCCAAGGGGGTAGGGGGTGGGGGTGGTGTCCAGGAGGGGTGGGGGTGCTGTATAGAGGGGTGGGGGTTGTCCAGGGGGTTGGGGGGGCTGTCTAGAGGGTTGCGGTGTCCAGGGGGGGTGTCCAAGGGGGTGGGTGGGTGGGGGGCTGTCCAAGGGGGTGGGGGCCTATCCAGAGGGTTGGGGGGGTTTTCTTGGGGGTGGGGCTGTCCAGAGGGTTGGGGGTGTCTAGGGGCGTGTCCAAGGGGGTGGGTGGGTGTGGGGGGTTGTCCAAGGGGGTGGGGGCTTGTCCAAAGGGTTTGGGGGGTTGTTAGGGGGTGGGGGCTGTCCAGAGGGTTGGGGGTGTCCAGGGGGTGTGTCCAAGGTGGTAGGGGTTAGGGTGGTGTCCAGGAGGGGTGGGGGGTGCTGTCCTGAGGGGTGGAGGGCTATCCATGGGGTGGGGGTTGTCCAGAGGGTTGGGGGTGTCCAAGTGGGTAGGGGTTGGGGTGGGGTCCAGGAGGGGCGGGGGGGGGTGCTATCTAGTGGGGTGGGGTGCTATCCAGGGGGGTGTCCAAGGGGGTGGGGGTGGGGGTGGTGTCCAAGAGGGGTGTGGGTTCTATCTAGAGGGGTGGGGGTGTCCAGGAGGGGTGGTAGGTATTTCCAAGGGTGTGGTGGTGTCAATGGGTGGTCCAAGGGGATGGGGGTGGTGTCCAAAGGGTGGGGGGATGTAAAAGGGGGTGGTGGTGTCCAGGGGGTGTATAGAATCTCGCATTTTTATCACATAAACATTCATTACATTGTACAAAACTGAGGATCTTTAATGTTTAGTGTCTTGGAAACCAGGAATTTAATACATGACAACATAAAACATTCTTATTAGAAACTTAAAAGACTGCTTCATTTGGTCATCCTAAGTTCATTACAGCATCTCATAACCTGGGAGCATACATAAAAGGAAAGGGTGAGTAGAAGGCTCAGTAAGGGATACAAGGGAATCATTTTACATGTGAACTTGAGATACATCAAAAGTCATGAAAAATAACTTTAAGGCATGAGAAAGAGATCATGAGTCATATCATAATAAAAATAACGTGTTTCATTACTTGAAGATGTGGCTACAAAATTTAACATAGACAATCATTTCCGTTTCACCAAGGTCCATCTCCAAGGTGTCATTAAAAAATTACCATGGTTATTCACAAAGGCGACGTTAAAAATGGCCATCTCTATAGATTAAGTCTTTACCCAGTGCATTAGAGTGCTATCAGGGTGAACCCTTAAATTTGTCTTTATTATCATGTGAGACACATATATCATCATCAAACATTTCATAAACAACCCATATCGAATAAAATAAATGGGTTTCATTTCATAATCATAACTTTTTAAAAACTGCTTTAAAGACATGATCATTATGTCACTTTAAACCCACGAAAAAGGAAAGCGGGTTTCATGTATGTAAATCCCATAATTAAAATAGAACATTTTGATATATATGTGAATACCCCTGTAGAAAAATATCTTGGATTATTCACTTAATAAATTAAATGAATTTGAGAAAAATAGAGAGACATTTTGAGACGAAAATTCTACAGCATAACGACTATGTTACAAGGTTTTAGAAAACATTAAAAAGAGAGGGGACATGAGTCACCCACTAATAAATTATTCATAACATAGTATAGGGAAATAATATAATGGATATAACAACAAGGTAATGAAATTTGAAAGTCAAACCATATGAATTGAAAAACATGGAAGGAAGACAAAAATATGATTTCTCTTATGAAAATTCAGTAGCCTAACGACGTCACTTAAAACTTCAAAAAATGAATTGGTGAGGTCAAATAGGGTCTATCATAAGATTATCATAAAAGATAAGTATGATAGATATAGATATCATACCCCAAAATAATAAAAAGTAAAATGAAAGACTTGACATGAAAATAGATCTTGAAAACGAGAAGGGTGAAAGAATCTCTTAAAAATTCTGCAGCCTAACGGCGCCACTTAAAACTTCAAAATACTGAATTGAAGAGATAAAATAGGGTCTCCCATAAAATTAACATGAAAGATCAGTATTATGTAGATAGAGATCTTACCCCAACATAATAAAAAAGAACATGAAAGGCTTCACATGAAAATAGATCTTGAAAATAAGAAGGGTGAAAGAATCCCTTAAAAATTCGGCAGCATAACGGTACCACTTAAAACTTCAAAATACTGAATTGAAGAGGTCAAATAGGGTCTGTAATCATATGAACATAAAATATCAGTATGATAGATATATAGAAAATACCCCAACATAATAAAAAGGAACTTGAAAGACTTGACATGAAAATAGATCTTGAAAACGAGAAGGGTGAAAGAATCCCTTAAAAATTCTGCAGCCTAACGGTGCCACTTAAAACTTTAAAATACTGAATTGAAGAGATAAAATAGGGTCTATAATCATATGGACATAAAAATCAGTATGATAGATATATATATCATTACACAACATAATAAAAAGTAACATTAAATACTTGACATGAAAATTGATCTTGAAAACGAGAAGGGTGCAAGAATCCCTTAAAAATTCGGCAGTCTAACGACGCCACTTAAAACATCAAAATACTGAATTAAAGAGATCAAATAGGGTCTATCATAATATGAACATAAACGATAACTGTGATAGATAGAGATATCATACCCCAACATAATAAAAAGGAACATTAAAGACTTGACATGAAAATAGATCTTGAAAACGAGAAGGGTGAAAGAATCCCTTACAAATTTGGCAGCCTAACGACGCCCCATAAAACATTAAAATACTAAATTGAAGAGATAAAATATGGTCTCTCATAATATGAACATAAATGATAAGTATGATAGATATATATATCATAACCCAACATAATAAAAAAGAAACATGAAATACTTGACATGAAAATAGATCTTGAAAACGAGAAGGGTGAAAGAATCCCTTAAAAATTCGGTAGCCTAACGGTGCCACTTAAAACATCAAAATACTGAATTGAAGAGATAAAATAGGTTATCTCATAATATGAACATAATATATCAGTATGATAGATATAGATTTCATACCCAAACATAATAAAAAGGAACTTGAAAGACTTTACATGATAGTAGAACTTTGAAAAATGAGAAAGGTGAACAAATCCCTTAAAATTCGGCAGCCGAACGACGCCACTTAAACTTTCTTAAAATGAATTTATGAGAGAAAGAGGGGGTCTCTCATCATATGAAAATGAAAAGGTCAGTAATAGGAATATAAAAGAAAATCCTCCAACATGAGAGCATGGTTTATAAAATAAATGACATAAAAGAGATTACTTGAAAAGAAAGAGAAAGGTAGGATCCCTTACCTTAAAACGTATCTCTTAAAACTCAAAGGTTGGGACCTTGAGGGCTTGGGGGCACCTTGGGAGGACTCATTGGGAGGTAATGAGACTAGAGCTTTGTTGGGGGAGATTTGGGAGTGAAAAGTAAAGGTTGAAAGGGTGGGTATTTATAGGGAAAGCGTGGGGGCAAGGCATTAATGGCCAAGGGACACCTCATTAGTGGTATTAGAAAAACCATGGGCTTCCCCATGGTTTTTGCCCATGGTATTGGCCACTTGGGATACCTCATACCTTATATTACTATTCATCAGTCTAACATATTGATTACATACTTAATACAAAATTTAATGATGTCATTAAACACCCGTAACTTAAAAACTGTATTTTCACTATTCATCACAAATTCAACTTTCTCAGAAAAATCCCAAAATTTCACCTTAACCAAATATCAATGCTATGATTTCAAAAATGAACTCCATTTTATAAAAATAAATTTCTCAATATTTTTAATTTAATTTTTAAATAAATACACTATTCTCCGAAAATTCATTTTTTCAGAAAAATCCCCAAAAATTACCTTAACATAATATCGATGCTCTGAGTTCAAAAATGAAAACCATTTTATAAAAATAAATTCCTAAATATTTTTAATTTAATTTTTAATTAAAAACACTATTCACCTGAAAAAACTAATACTTGACTAATAATTTCTGAAACAATTATTTACCTAATTTATTGAATCACATTACTTAATCATCTTTCCTAGATTATATTAATACTTTTCTAAGTAAGATTACAAATCCATTTTGTCACATTACTAATCATAAGCATAAAATCACTATTCATAATTTACTATTCATCAAAAATTAGGTAGATCTTATTAGATTGGAAATTTCATACTGAACAAAATTGTAGAAGACCATTTTTTGAAAATCATTACACATAATTAATTATTTAAGGTTTACATAAATATTTTCAAATATCCTTTTTTCAAAATTCATAAAAAATATGCATACTATATGTATCCGTACATTTCAAAATTTACAAACTTCATCATAAGAAGAAATCACAATATTTTTTAGATCAAGGGATTACAAAATGCAGTTACGGTCTCCTTACATATCCCCTTATAACCCTAACATATGACATAAGTGTAAGGTTTGCTGAGGTGACAGAATCTGAGGGTGGCTCGGCCAACATCGCACGAGAAGTAATTTCTATCAGTTTGAACTTCTCGCGAAAGAGATTCCATTCTAGCTTCACATGATGAAGATCAGCTTGGGTTTGGTCCAGAGCAAAGCCCAGTGGTGTAACCTCCTTCCCAAGTTCTATTAGATGGGCATCTATCGGCCCAAGACTACAGGATGAGGCCATCGAATCTTATTTCTATATTAATTAACCAGGATCACTTGTATTTAGAGACAAAAATCGAAATGTTTAGTTTCCAGTGGTAATATTGACCAACAGTCATATAATAGTCAAAACCCAATGGTCTCATTTTAATTATACTCATCTTATCAAATGAAACAGTTTCGTTGAGTATAAAATAAAATAACACAAAAAAACTAGGAAACAAGATTTATTCAAAATTTCAGGTCGTTACAATCTTCCCCCCTTAAGAAATTGCGTCCTCACAATTTTTAAAATTGGGTTTGGAAATTTCATTGAATGTCCCACATCGGAAAAAGAGTCTGTAACACTATTACTTTAAAAGAAATAAAAGTAAGTACAAAGGTCACCCGAGTTAACCCATACTAGGATTCCATGTAGGAAAAGATGTACATGGAGGAGAAAACAAAGGGTCACGTTCTGAGAGAGAGTGATAGAAAACATGATTAGGAGAAAGTTAACAACAAGAAAATCACAAACATATGATGGGTTAAACGATATTTTATTTCTCAGTATATAACGTTAATAGAAAACATTTTTTTTTTTACGTTCCTTTTCATAGTTTTGAGGAATTCATTTACTACATAGAATAAAAACATAGGGAAATATACCTACCTTCAATTATATTTTCATCCTTTAATAAGTTTCTACCAAAAATAATCTTTTCTCCAAAAGATGAGCATTCAAAACTACATTGTCTCATCAAAGCACAAGAATCATCTTCTAGAGAATCACATAATCCAGCAATGATTAACTATCTATTTCTTCTATCTTTAAACATTATCCCAAAAACAGAAAGGGTATGATAAAACAACTCTTCCAAAAGAAAGAACCCCAGAGGAAGGGAAACTACTTTAAATCTTCAAAGTTCCACGGTACTACCCAAAGTTCATCATAGACCATTTTATAAATAATTGTCCTCAAAATTCCTCAAAATAAACCAAAATAATATTGAAACCCAAATACAAGAAGGATTTGATAACAAAGTCTTCCAAAATAAACTTCATCGTTCATCTCCAAACAACATCAACCACTCCTAACATCTTATAACAAAAGTAGCTAACCTAAACATATTTTCCCCAAGATAGGTTAATAATTTTCATAAGTAACCTATATTACTAGAAGTTCACCTTAAATTCATCGATTCTTCAAAATATAAGTCAACCTTTACTCCTCAAAGAAAATACATTAGTAATCTATTTACCTCGATCAAATACGGTTCCCAAAATAGTGAACGTCTTCCAAAATAATCATCATCTTTTAATCCCCTAATCATCTATGTCATATTAATACGGAAATCATCACATTTTCTATCACATTGGTTGTTGGGACATGTTCTTCCATTTCCCCCATTAACTATGAAAAGAAAGTACAATTAGGGGCTTAAATACTTATCCAATAATCATGAAAAGGAACATAAATCATAGAAGGATAACATGTAGAAGAATAGTATACCGTAACTTGTGATCCCCTCAATTCCAAACTAGGTTATTCATGATCATATATTCTTATGTGAATCTTTATTTTATTTTATCCGTGTTCTGTTAATAATGGTTCATACTAAGCTTATGAATTTACCAAAGCATATCCCCCGGGATTGTCATAACCAAGAGTGCAACAAGGCCCGTTGTCGTGTACCAGTTCCCGTTCGAGTCTAGTTCAAAGCAGTGTTTTCAGGTTTTAACCCTATATACATCTGTGCCAGATCCACCTCTACCAGCTCGTATCCAGATAGGGATGTATTTGCTTGTCAACCCCTTACTCAATACTCACCAAAATACTAGGAAGATTTCCTATATTTAAAATTTTCTATAGGCTTCCTCCTAAAGTTTTCATATCCTAATTTCCACAAATAACTAAACCATACTTTGATAACAACTATAGCATTCCACATTTTTATCACATAAACATTGATTACATTATCCAAAACTGAGGATCTTTAAGGTTTACTGTCTTGGAAACCTGGAACTTAATACATGACAACATAAAACATTCTTCTTAAACACTTTAAAGAATGCTTCATTTGTTCATCCTAATTTCATTACATCATCTCATAACCTGGGACCATACATAAAAGGAAAGGGTGAGCAGATGGCCCAGTAAGGGAAACATGGGAAACATTTTACATGTGAACTTGATATACATCAAAATTCGTGAAAAATAACTTTAAGGCATAAGAAAGAGATCATGAGGCATATCATAATAAAAATAACATGTTTTATAACTTGAATATGTGGCTACAATATTTAACATAGACCATCATTTACATTTCACCAAGGCCCATCCCTAAGGTTTCATTAAAAAATTACCATGGATATTCACCAAGGCGTCGTTAAAAATGGTCATCTCTAAAGATTAAGTCTTTACCCAATGCATTAGAGAGGTATCATGGTGCACCCTTAAATTTGTGTTTATTATCATCTGAGCCACATATATCATCAACAAAAATTTCATAAAAAACCCATATAGCATAAAAGAAATGGGTTTCCTTTCATAATCATAACATTTTAAAAACTGCTTTAAAGACATGATCTTTATGTCACTTTAAACCCATGAAAAAGGAAATCGGGTTTCATGTATGTAGATCCCATAATTTAAATATAACGTTTTTATATATGTGAATACCCCATTAGAAAAAGAGGTTTGATTATTCACTTAATAAATTAACAGAATTTGAGAAAAAGAGAGAGGCATTTTGAGACGAAAATTCTGCAGCATAACGACTATGTTATAAGGTTTTAGAAAAAATTGAAAAGAGAGGGTACATGAGTCACCCACTCATAAATGATTCATAACACAGTAGAGGAAAATAATATAATGGATATAAAACCATGGTAATGAAATTTGAAAGACATACCATATGAATTGAAAAACATTGAAGGAAGACAAAAATAATATTTCTCTTATGAAAATTCAGCAGCCTAACAACATCACTTAAAACATCAAAAAATGAATTGGTGAGGTCAAATAGGGTCTCTCATCAGATGATCATAAAATATCATTATGATAGATATAGAGATAATACCCCAAAGTAATAAAAAGTAACATGAAATACTTGACATGAAAATAGATCTGGAAAATGAGAAGGGTGAAAGAATCCCTTAAAAATTCGGCAGCCTAACGGCGCCACGTAAAACATAAAAATACATAATTGAAGAGATCAAATAAGGTCTCTCATCATATGAATATTAAATATTAGTATGATAGATATAGATATCATACCCCCAACATAATAAAAGGTAACATGAAAGAATTGACATGAAAATAGATCTTGAAAATGAGAAGGGTGAAAGAATCCCTTAAAAATTCGACAGCCTAACAGCGCCACTTAAAACTTCAAAATACTGAATTGAGGAGATCAAACAGGGTCTCTCATAATATGAAAATAAAATATCAGTATTATAGATATAGAGATCATACCGCAACATAATAAAAAAGAACATGAAAGACTTGACATGAAAATAGATCTTGAAAACGAGAAGGGTGAAAGAATCCCTTGAAAATTCGGCAGCCTAACGACGCCACTTAAAACTTCAAAATACTAAATTGAAGATATCAAATAGGGTCTCTCATCATATGAACATAAAAGATCAGTATGATTGATATAGATATCATAACCCAACATAATAAAAAGGATCATGAAAGACTTGACATGAAAATATATCTTGAAAACGAGAATGGTGAAAGAATCCCTTAAAAATTCTGCAGCCTAACAGCGCCACTTAAAACATCAAAAATATGAATTGAAGATGTCAAATTGGGTCTCTCATAATATGAAAATAAAATATCAGTATGATAGATATAGAGATAATACCACAAAATAATAAAAAGGAACTTTAAAGACTTGACATGAAAATAGATCTTGAAAACGAGAAAGGTGAAAGAATCCCTTAAAAATTCGGCAGCCTAATGACGCCACTTAAAACATAAAAATACTGAATTGAAGATATAAAATAGGGTCTCTCATCATATGAACGTAATATATCAGTATGATAGATATATATGTCATACCCCAACATAAAAAAAATTATATGAAGGACTTGACATGAAAATAGTTCTTGAAAACGAGAAAGGTGAAAGAATCCATTAAAAATTCGGCAGCCTAACGACGCCACTTAAAACAACAAAATTCTGAATTGAAGAGATAAAATAGGTTCTCTCATCATATGAACATAAAATATCAGTATGATGGATATAGAGATCATACCCCAACATAATAAAAAGGAACTTGAACGACTTGACATGAAAGTAGAACATTGAAAAATTAGAAAGGTGAACGAATCCCTTAAAATTCGGCAGCCTAACGATGCCACTTAAACATTATTAAAATGAATTGATGAGAGAAAGATGGGGTATCTCATCATATGAACATGAAAAGGGCAGTAAGAGGATTATAAAAGAACATCCTCCAACAAAATATCATGGAGCATAAAATAAATGACATAAAAGAGATTACTTGAAAAGAAAGAGAAGGGTTGGATCTCTTACCTTAAAACGTATCTCTTAGAACTCAATGATTGGGACCTTGAGGGCTTGGGGGAACCTTGGGAGGACTCCTTGGAAGGTAATGAGGCCAGAGATTCTTTGGGGGAGATTTGGGAGTGAAAACTAAATGTGGAAAGTGTGGGTATTTATTGGGAAAGTGAGGGGACAAGGCATTAGTGGCCAAGGGACACCTCATTGGTGGTATTGGCCAAACCATGGGCTTGACCATGGTATTTTCCCATGGTATTGGCCACTTGGTACACCTCATACTTTATCTTACTATTCATAAGTTGACCATATTGATTACATATTTAGTACACCATTTAATGATGTCATTAATCACCCGTAACTTATTAATTGTATTTTCACTATTCATCGAAAATTCAACTTTCTCAGAAAAATCCCAAAATTTTACCATAACCAGGTATCAATGCTCTGATTTCAAAAATAACACCATTTTATAAAAATAATTTTCTAAATAATTTTAATTTAATTTCTAAATAAATACACTATTTACCAAAAATTCATTTTTTCTGAAAAATCCCCAAAAATTACCTTAACATAATATCGATTCTATGAGTTCATAAATGAAAACCATTTTATAAAAATAATTTTCTAAATATTTTTAATTTAATTTTTAATTAAAAAACACTATTCACCCGAAAAAAACTAATACTTGACTAATAATTGCTGAAACAATTATTTACCTATTTTGTTGAATCACATTACTTAATCAAGGTGCCAAAATTATATTAATAATTTCCTTAAGTGAGATTACTAATCCATTTGGATACATTACTAATCCTAAGCATAAAATCACTCTTCACAATTTACTATTCATCAACAATTTAGTTGATCTTATTAGATTCTAAATTTCGTACTAAACATAATTGTAGAAGACCAGTTTTTAAAAATCATTACACCTCATTAATTATTTAAGGTTTACATAAAATATTTTAAAATATCCTTTTTTCAAAATTCATCAAAAATATGCATACTATATTTATCCGGACATTTGAAAATTTACAAACTTCATCATAAGAAGAAATCAAAAAAAAATTATATCAAGGTATTACAAAAGGTAGTTACGGTCTCCTTACATAGCCCCTTATAACCCCAGGATAGGACCTAAGTGTTTGGTGTGCTAAAGTGAGAGAATCTGAGGGCGAATTGTCCAACATCGCATGAGTAGTAATTTCTATCAGTTTGAACTTCTCGTGAAGACAATTTCGTTCTAGCTTCACATGATGAATTTCTCCTTGGGTTTGGTCCAGAGAAAAGCCCAGTGGTGCTACCTCCTTCCCAAGTTCTATTAGATGGGCTTCAATTGACCCAAGACTACTGGATGAGGCCATCAAATCTTCTTTCTATATTAATTAACCATGATCACTTGTATTTAGAGACAAAAATCGAAACGTTTAGTTTCCAGCGGTCATATTGACCAACGGTCATATAACAGTTGAAACCCAACGATCTCATTTTAATTATACTCATGTTATCAAATGAAACATTTTTGTTGAGTATAAAATAAAATAACACACAAAAATTAAGAAACAAGATTTATTCAAAATTTCGGGTCATTACAGGGTGTCCATGGGGGTGGGGGATAAGTGTCAGTTGGGATTGACTATTGCATCATGGTTTCTAAGATTATAACTTGATGATTGTGCCATGATGATTAGCTTTACATTGTAATTTTTTCCACCTCAATGTTTATTTAAAATTTGATTTGATTCTAAGGTTTACTCCATTTTCTCCAGTTTTTTATCAACCATTGTAGGTCCCATTGTTTTCTTTAATTCAAAGGAATTTAAAACTATTATATCTAACTATATTTTGTTTTTAAAATAATATTCAAGCATATGTTTTTAAATACTCATAGATTTGTTTTATATTTCAATATTGTTTTACATTTAAATTATGATTTTTTTCATATAAACATATATTTGACTTGTCTTAATAATATATATATTTCTGATATTTGTTATAGTTAATAATGAGTTTAAGTTGGATTATGGTACATCGAATGAGAAATAAATATGAGGAAGGTGTTGATGCATTTTTGGAATTTTCTAAACGAAATGTTCCAAGTAGTGACATTTTTTTCTGTCCATGCCTGAAATGTTTGAATATGAAGAAGTTGAAAAGTAGAGAGATAAAATATCATCTGATTTGTCATGGTTTTAATCCAAGTTATAGCCCTTGGATTTGGCATGGTTAAAATTGAAGGAATGTCACTGATGATGACAATGATTCGCAAGATGGTTACTCCGATGGAATTGAATAATTGATTCGTGATATTGTAGCAGAACAAATTGAGATTGAACTGACTGTTGTGCATCTATATGGTGATGCTGGTAAACCATTATATCCTGGTTGTATAGATTTTACAGTTTTTTTGACGGTGTTAAGATTGATTAACCTGAAGGAGAAACATGGATGTAGTAAAAAAAAGGTTTACATGGCTGCTATAATTGATGAAAGACATTCTTTAAAAAGATAACAATCTTCCAGATTCATATTATAAGGCCAAGAAAATATTATGCCCGATGGGATTATGATACAAGAAAATACATGCTTGTCTGAATGAATGCATTATATATAGGAAGGAATATGAATTTCTGTCAGAGTGTCCTAAATGTGGGACATCACGGTATAAGGTGAAAGAAAAATCACATGCTGATGTAGAGATTACAAATATACCTTAAAAGATATTTTGGTATCTTCCTATAATTCATCGTTTCAAACGTTTATTTGCTAATTCACATGATGAAAAAAGGTTATGATGGCATACTGATGAGCGGGTATGTGATGGAAAAATATGTCATCCAGCTGATTGTCCACAATGGAATAAAATTGAGGTGCAGTATTCTATATTTGGAAATGAAATTAGAAATCTTAGACTAGGATTTTGCACAGATGGAAGGAATCCATACTGAACCCTCAGTATCACATATAGTTCCTGGCCTATTTTATTGGTTATTTACAACCTCTCTCCTAAAGTTTGTATGAAGCGCAAATTTGTCAGGTTGAGTATAATGATCTCTGGTCCAAAGCAACCCGACAATGATATTTATGTTTACTTATCACCGTTGATTGATGATTTGAAACTGTTATGGGCTGATGGTATTTGGGTGTATGATTCTTATAAAATAGAATATTTTCAACTGCATGCAGTGCTTCTGTTCACTATAAATGACTTCCCAACATATGGAAATTTGTCTGGATACAGTGTTAAAGGGAATAAAGCATGTCCTATTTTGGAACAAAAGACTTCATATTGTCAATTGCATCATGGGAGGAAAATAGTGTACATGGGTCATTGAAAGTTTTTTCCTATGGATCACCCTTATAGAAGACTAAAAAAGGCATTCAATGGCTCACAAGAATTTGATACTACTCCAAAACCTTTATCCCCTGATCTATATTTTGAGAGGGTGAAAACCTTGATGTGACATTGGGAAAGACACAGAAATCTGGTAATGATAGACATATTTGGAAGAAAAGGTCAATATTTTTTGAGCTACCATATTAGAGGTATCATGAAGTTAAATATAATATTGATTTCATGCACATGGAGAAGAATATCTATGATTTTTTTAGAACATTGTTAGATATTAAAGGAAATACAAAAGTTGGGTTAAATGCAAGATTAGACTTGCTATCAATAGGAATTCGTTTGGAGTTAGCTCCCACTCATAAAGGAAGACGAACATTTCTTCCCCCGACTTGTCATTGATTATCGAAGAGGGAGAAAATTAGATTATGTCAGTGTCTTCTTGATATCAAAGTGCCTCAAGGTTATTCTTCAAATGTAAAAACTTTTGTCTCATTGAAGGACATGAAGATGATAGGTATGAAATCGCATGATTGTCACGTCATGATGCAACAAATTCTACAAGTTTCATTGCGTGGAATATTTCCCATTAGTGTCAGAAAGACTATACTGACGTTGTGTTATTTTATCAATTCAATTTTTAACAAGGCGATTGATGTGAATGCTTTGAACATTTTGGAAAAGGATGCAATTTTTATACTTTGTGAATTGGAAATGAATTTTCCTCCAACATTTTTTGATATAATGGTGCATTTAATGAATCATATGGTTCGAGAAATAAAGCTTTGTGGACCTGTATATCTTTGTTGGATGTATCCTTTTGAAAGGTATATGAAAATATTAAAGGAGTATGTTAAAAATTCATATCGACCTGAAGCCTCTATTACTGAAAAGTATATTTCTGAGGAGGTAGTAGAGTTTTGTACAAGCTACATGGCTGCAGTGCAACACATAGGTTTGCATCCATCTCACCATGAATGAGTTAATAATGAGGGAAAGGGGATTCGAGGCGTGAATGTCAAATCATTGTCATCTGAAAAGATAAAGAAGTTAGAATCATACATCTTGAATAACAGAGCTGATGCTCAACCGTATATCACATTTCATATTAATGAGTTGAAACAATGTCATCCAAAGAAGAAAGAAATGTGGATTTTGAATGGGCACAACAAAACATTTTTTCCATGGTTTAAAAAGACCTTGCTTGGTAGATCAGATGTATTAGAGACATAAAAAATGGATAGTGGGTAGTCCATGATTAAATGTGATAACATGGTCCGGTTATGACATTAATGGCTATACATTTCATATGAATGCTCCAGAAAACAGAAGTGCAGTTCAGAATAGTGGTTTATTGGTGTTTGCAGAAGCAATGCATTTTTCAAGTGCTAAGGACAAAAAAACAATTTCTGCATCAAGTGAATATTATGGAGTGATTTAAGACATATGGGAGGTTTATTACTTTAAAATTAATGTTCCTGTTTTTAACTGTAAATGGTTTATCGGAAACAAAAGTGTCAGACACGTTGAATTTGGAATGACACTTGTTAATCTGAATTGATTAGAAGACACATACGATTCTTTTATAATGAAAAAACATGGAAATAAAATTTTCTATGTATTAGATCAATCAGATATGCAGTAGGGTGTTGTTTTACAAGGGAAAAACAATATGTTGGTGAGGATGAACATGATGAAGATGCTGGTTAATGTGAGATCCCTATTTCCATGGAGAGATTAACAGAACATAATGTTGAGCATGTTGAAGACATAGTTTGTTACATAAGGAACAATCACAGAGAAGGAATTTGGGAAAACAATCCATTTTTACATTCATAAAATTATAGGTAACATATGTTTATTTATTGTTTACATTTATTTTTTTAATAAAATGTTAGATATTTTAAGTTTTTTCTGTATTAAAACATGTGCTAAAACAAAATAAGTATAAGTTTTTGTTTGTTTTAAGTTTGTTTGGTTTACTTTATCATGTTTACCATTACATGAATTATATATCTATTATTTTTGTTCAGTGACAATTACATTACCATGTTTACCAGGTTTACCATGTTTACCATGTTTACCATGTTTACCATGTTTACCATGTTTACCATGTTTACCATGTTTACCATGTTTACCATCTTAACCATCTTTACCATCTTTACCATTTTTTAACATGCTTAACATATTAACAATGTTTACTATTACATAACTTAGTACACTTTTCTATTTTCTGATTATAGTAGTATTAAAATATTTTAATTTGTATATTTTTTGATCTAATGTTTGTTTTTTTGATTTAAAGGATAATGACAGATCAATCAGTTGATCAACCACAAGATTCTAAAGATGAGCATATTGGTCATACCTCTGGGGAGGAACATTCAAATGCTCCTCTTGATGTTCCACAATCATCCTCATGTGATCCTATTACGACAAAGAGTTCAAAGGTTGGTAAACGTGGGTGCACAAGTTTACCAAAATTAGCACTTCCCCATACGTAGGATCAGAGGATACGCATTGAGTTTGATGATTATTATATTCCTAGAGGTCCAAATGTAAAATATTTCAAGAGTTTTATATCAAATCAGGCTAAGAACAAAGTAAGCATTCTATATGATGACTGGAGAAGTGTGGATAAAGTGATAATATCTCAGTTGTGGGAGACTATTTTGGTAATATCTTTTGCTATTGTTTGACTATTCTTTAAATGTTTCTAGTATATATAATATGTTTAACCTCTTCTTTATTAAATGACATTTGATATTCCTTACAATGGAGTAGTCAAGAAGAAATGCTTATCGTTGGCTTCCAGGAAATAGAAGTATTGCAAATCAACCCTCTCATCTGATTTCATTTATGGTCATTGGAGTCATGAAAATCCATTTCATATATATCCTTTTATAGATGAAGACCCAGGGAGACAGTTTTTTGAAAGTAGAAGAAAAGAGTCATTTTTGGTAAGGGCAATGTAAACTTTTATAAGATTTCATATATAAATGATGTTATTAATGTTTTTAATGATTTCTTATTCTTAATTTACAGCAAACAAGGAAAGATCATCAGGATATCCAATCTAAAAATGTATACCCTCATAGTTTATCTTGGGGAGGGTATGCATTTTTGGAAGAACAAATGATGGTGGAAAATTTTCAAAAACTAAGAGCTGAGTCTTCAAGCTCTGGAGAGGTGGCCCTTCCATCCCCTCCATCTGGACATGAAAAATAGAATAGAGCTCGGATGGTCAAAAAAGGACAATATCTTTCGGAAGAATCGAGAATCATAGCTAAGAGGATTGTAAGATATCTAATTTATTTATTTAAGTTAAATATTTTCTTTATATAATTTCAATCATTATAGAAATGTTCAATTAATTAATACAGGACTCTCTTGAGGAGAAAAGTTCATAGGGGGCATTTACAGCAACTGGGAGGCATAATATTTTATCTGCAACATTGGGAAAGCCCGAACATCCTGGTCGTGTAAGAGGATATCTGGAAGGTGTATTGGTAAGAAAAGTGTTTCTACATTCTTCAACTTCTAACGTTGAGGGGGTTTATAAAAAAATAGAATCCTTGGAGGCTGAATTTCATAATATTAATGAAAAGATGGAGGAAAAGATTAGAGGGTCAGTACAGTCTATGTTTTCAGACATGCAAGGACAATTTCAGACTATTGCTCCCACTCCTCCACCTCCCCCTGCAGACCCCATTATTTATCCTCCACCTCCGCTAGTTTCTCCCAATCCACCACCTCATCCTGCGGACCCCATTTTTTATCCTACTTCTCTACCATAGCTTCCTACTTATTGTGAGTTGTATTTTGATGATCCTCAACATCATATAGTTTCATATGGGTTGGTATATTGTATAAGAGATATAGTTCATCATTAACATTTAAAGGTAGAGAATCAGAGGGTCACTGTATAGAATATTATAGATAGATCAAATCAAGTACCATTACCTACAGATGAAGTGACAACATTTGGACATAGTATCAACCATTTTTTAATTTGGCCATCCATACTTCTACGACTCATTACCATAGAGTTATGAATGTTATATATTTTATTTTATTTTTTTATTACAATAGTTTTATCATTTGAAAACGAATATATTTTTCTATTTTTTTACAAGAATACTTGTAAGGTAAAGAAATACTATATATACAACAACAAAGAAAAATGGTTATGACATCAGATACAGATTCTAGTAGTCTTGACTGATTGTCAAGATATTCAAATTTTTTGGCAGGTCATTACGAGTGTCCAATGGAAGATCATGTTTGTGGACATGCAATAAGTGTGGGGATTATGAAAACTTATATCATGGAGCTTGTTACTGGAGATAAGTTAGGCATCAATGTGGTGTAAATTTTTTCCATGTAAGTCTTAACACCTTTTCCCTACATTATATTTATTAAAAATGTATACTTATGTTTGTTTTGTATTAGGTATCTTTATAAAATTTGTGAGAGGAATGAGCTGACAGATGTATATGGATTCATGGACCCGCAATTGATTTCCCCTGAAGCATATTCATTGGATGAGGAATAAATAATGCTTTATATTTCTGAAATACATGAAAATAATATAGTCACACAATGTTGGATGATGCCTTTATGAGAGAGGTATGAAACATATCTCTCTCAAATAGTTCATTATATTTTAACATAAAGAACCACTAACCTTAAATTTCCTTTTATCAGTGATCATTGGATGTTAGGGTTTTTTCACCCAAGGGAGAAATCACTATATTGGATATGGTCTATCCATGATGATGTGCGGGAAAGTTTTAAGAATATATTGGAAAAGTAAGTTTCAATTTATGAATAGTTATATATATTATAATGTATTTTAAATTTACCACATTAGTATTATTTTCTTACTTGGCTTGGGTCTACTTTTGAAAAAACACAAAGTAAAGGAGTGCAAAGATCAAATATGTAAATGCCAAGGTAAATATCCATTTATAATTTGTACTTTTTGATTTATTACATTAAAATAACATATTGATTTTTCACTCATTCAAAAAGAATTTTCATGAAAAATAATGCGTCACTGAATGCAGATATTATATGTTAAGATTTATGTATGAAATAATAACAACTGGGACAAATGTGAATTTTGACCTGGTAAGATTTCCTCTTAAACGTTTCCATAATATTTCAATCATATTTATTAATTATACATGTTAACTACTATCATTTTCATTTGTAGCTTTTTGATGACCCTTAACCCTATACTACTGAAGACATCAAACACTTACAAGTGGAGTGGTAAAATTATTTTATAGGTTTGATTGAATTTTAGTTGTTTGTAATGTAAAATGTAATTTTGAATATTGTTGTTTTAATTGTGTATTTGGTAGTCGTTTTGGTTGGATTTAGTTTTTTCGAAGTTTAAAGTGTACGTTTTGAATGTTATATATGTGAATGTTTAATTTTTCTCTACTTCATTTTTTGGTCTACTTATGATGGTTTTTCTGGTATGGATTCTGGTCTGGGGGGAGGGGTTACAAGGGTGTGGGGGTGTTTAGTGGGGTGGGGGGTGTCCAGGGGTCTGGGAGGGCTGTCCGGTGGGGTGGGGGTCCTGGGTGTCCATGAGAGTGGGGAGGCAGTCCAGGGGGGTTGGAGCGTTTCCAGGAGGGTGAAAGGGTTGTCCAAGGTAGTGTGAGGCTGTCCAGGGGGTGTCCAGGGGTGTGGGGTGTCTTGTGGGGTGAGGGGAGTTTCCATGTGTGGGGTATGTCCAGTGGGGGGCCTGGGTGTCCATGGGGATGGGGGGGTAGTCCAGGGGTGTGGTGGGGGATGTCTAGTGGGTTGAGGGGGTTCTGGTCTATTTTTGGTAACTTTTTGGTCTATTTCAAGGGTGTGGGAGGGCTGTCCAATGATCTGGGAGTGCTGGACAGGGGATGGGGGACTACAAGAGGGTGGGGGGATGTACAGGGGGTGGTGGCGATGTCTAGGTGTGTGTGGGGGGGTGTTGAGGGGTGTGGTGGGGGGCAGTCTAGTGGGGTGAGGGGGTTCTGGTTTGTTTTTGGTAACTTTTTAGTCTGTTTCAGGTGTGTGGGAGGGCTGTCCTGGGGTGTGGAAGTGGTGTCCAGGGGATGGGGGTATTCATGAGGGTGGGGGGGGGGGGGGGTTGTCCAACGGTGTTTGGGTCTGTCCAGGGGGTCGAGGGTAGTCCAGGGGTGTGGTGGGGGCTCCAGTGGGGTAGGGGAGGGTTTTCCAAGGTGTGCGGGGTATACATGAGGGTGGGGGTTGTCTCGCGGTGTTTGGGGCGGTCCATGGGGTCGAGGGACAGTCCAGGGGTGTGGTGGGGGCTGTCAAGCGGGGTGAGGGGGTGAGGGGGTGCTGTTTAGAAGGGTGGGCGGTTGTCTCAGGGTGTTTGGGGTAGTCCAAGGGATCAGGGGGGAGGGGGGAAATCCAGGGGTTTGGTGGGGGCTGTCAAGTGGGGTGAGGGGGTGCTGTTTAGGGGGTGGTGGGAGGGTTGTCCAGTTGAGGTTGTCCTGGGGTGTTTGGGGCTGTCTCAGGGTGTTTGGAGCTGTCCATGGGGTCGGGGGGCAGTCCAGGGGTGTGGTGGGGGCTGTCATGTGGGGTGAGGGGGTGTTGTTTAGGGGGTTGTGGGAGGGATGTCCAGTGGGGTACGTTTTATATGTTATCAATGTAAATGCGTAATTTTTCTTTAGTTCTTGTTTTGACCTACTTCTATTTTTGTGGTACAAATTCTTGTTTTGGTTTCTGGTTTTTTCTAGGGGAGAGGAGAGTACTGCATTCGATTTTTTTTAAAAGTTGTTTTCCAGGTCAGTTATTTTATAACTGACGTGATAAAGAAATCGTCAAGGGATTATCATGTCAGTTTTTTTAAATACCGACATGATAAGCACTTGTGGAATGGTTTATCACGTCAGTTATCTAATAACCGACATGATAAACCCCCCCCCCCCCCCCGGGACTGATTTATCAGGTCAGTTATTATATAACTGACGTGATAAACCATTTCCTAGGGATTTTTCACGTCAGTTATTTAATAACCGACATGATAAACATCCCCCGCATAGGTTTATGACGGCGGTTATTATATAAACGATGTCATACCCCCCTGATTTATCACGACGATTATATAATAACTGACGTTATAAACCCCCCTGGTTTTTAGACGTTGGTTATTAATTAACCGACGTGATAAACACCGCGATGTTATGTTTTTTATGTTTGTTTTTAAATAACCGACATAAAAACGTTATTTATAACGTCGTACGTAATAACATCGGCTAAAAACCGACATAAAAAATGAAAAATAACCGACGTATATAATGTTTTCTGCACTAGTATTTGTTGGTCTGCCACGAGTTGGATGTCATGCATATTGAGAAGAACATTTTTGATAATTTATTTCATACAGTTTGTGATATACCAGGTAAGACCAAAGATATTGTAAAGGCATGATTAGATCTTCCCAAAATTTACAGGCGACCAGAACTTGAACTATTTGAAAATTTCAGATCACAGAGGTTAATGATTCCAAAAAAAGATTATAAACTATCCAAAGAGATTCGCTTGTTATAATGTCGGTGGATTGCAGATTTGATACTTCCATATGGCTATGGTTCCAATTTCGGCGGATGTGTTATGAATGGTTATATTTCTGGATTAAAAATTCAAGATTGTCAGGTTATAATGGGAAAACTTATGCTGATTGTATACAGAGGATTGTTGAATTATATGATTTGGGATTCGATAACAGACATATCATATTTTTTTCGAGACATTTGGGCAATGACAACAGACTACGATGCGCTAAGAAAACCGGAAGAATATGTTTCTATGATTATATGTAAACTAGAAAAAATATTTCCTCCATATTTATTTGACTCAATTGTACATATGATATTACATTTTCCACATGAAGCTAAATTTGGAGGCCCAGTACAGTTTCTATGGATGTACCCATTCGAGAGATGCATGCTAAAATTGATGAAAAAAGTACATAACAAAGCATCAGTTAAAGGCTCAATTGTTGAAGCTTATTTGCATGAGAAAATTTCCTTTTTTTCTCTCATTATTTTGAATCTCAATTTCCCTAAAAATGCAATTATATGGGACAAAAAGAGAGGAATTTTAATGATGAAATGGAAAATAAATTATCAATTTTGAATCATCCAAATATTGGTTTCAGTGGAGTTCATGAACTGTGGAATTCAGATGACGAACATCAGAGAGCTCATACATATGTTCTTCTCAACAATGAAGAAATGACATCATTTGTACTGTGAGTGATTCTATCACTTATTCTATAATTTATGTTTTATTATGTAAATTTATTTTATTTTTAGGTTATATGATAATCATATCAAGAAACAACTTCCACAAATTACAACAGCTACTCTTGAAGAATGCAGAAGAAAAAAATTTCTCAATGCTTTAAAAAACGGGTAACATAAATTATTGACGGTTTAATATCAATTCTGTTAATTATTTAATATATTGATAATTGTTTTACAAATTTTCAGGTTTCTGAACACACTGATAAAATTAATAAGTGGCTGTGTATATTGAGTAACCAACCATCCAAAATGGTTAAATATTATAATGCACATGTGGTGAATGGTTTTCGATTTCCTACACGGTCATCTAGAGAATAAAAATACAATGAATAGTGGAGTTTTCTTGAAAGGATCGCATCACAGATAAACTGAAGTTGACTTTTATGTCATTCTAGATGAAATTATTGAGTTGTGTTATCTAGGACATAATTCCATAATGATTTTTAAATGTCATTGGTTGGATACTGAGAGAGGCTTGCATTTTCATCCGACTCATGAAATTGTCGATATTAAATTTAAAAAACTTCTTGAAGTAATTGAAACATTTTTATTGGCTCAACAGGAACATCAAATTTATTACCCAAAGTACTATTCTACTTCAAGAGACTTGAGTGATTGGTGGAGCATAATAAAAATAAAATCACAGGAAAATCAGTTTACTCAAACAGAATGTGGTTCGCTAAAGTGGAAGGAATTGAAATTTTTCAAGAGACACTTAAAAATCCATCTTTTTCACAAAGATACATGAATCTCGATGATGATACTCCACAATTAAGGATCGATGTTGATAAAGATGTTAATGATGTTCCAAATGAATTTGAAATTACAAGAGATTATAAAACTAAAACTCATATGGATATTGATAATGATGAGGAGGAAGATGAAGACATTGACATTGAAAACTATGGAGATGAGGATGAAGATGGACATTGACACAGTTAAATGTTGGTTATAATCATAACTAATATATATCTATATATAATAGTTATTTTGAATTATCTACTAAAAACAATCATTTTGTGTTTCAGATGAATCCTGATCTATTTCGTGAGTTGTAGGAGGCTGAACTACCTTTAGATGAGGGGGATTGTGGACCATCTGACCCCCAGCCTACTGACGGTTTAGGGGGTACATGGAGGTGACACGGTCTTGTGTGACTGATGATTTCTGAACCTATCCCCGAGTGACGTCCACCTCTTAGATTCGATCCACACACACGGAGGTATGATAACATGTATATTTTAGTTAGCTTTCATTAATTTATTTATATATAAACTAATGGTTTGTTTATTTATTCTTTTTTCACAGTTTTGAACATGTAGATGTTGGAATGGGGAGAACTATCTTGCACAATTGTTTTTCTCAGCCATGGATCACATGGGAACAGATTCCTGTTGATGTGTGGCTTGACATGTTCAATCACCGGCTGGTACGTAAATAAATAATATTTATTTTGAAATTTATTTTATTAATAACTTGATATTATAAATTATTCCTAGGTTTTATGGTATCCCATCGATGATAGGATCGTGACGCTATCCACGCGGCAAGGCAGGTGTCTATGCATGACTCTTTCCGTCAGTTTTTTGCACAATTTGAGAAGAGTGACCATTAAGAATGTAGGAGTGAAAAAATTAGAGGAGTCCTGTAGAGCCCACCGAATAGAGTACAATTCATCTCACATTTGGGATGGATTATGTTTACACTGGTTTGGTGGTGGATTTCAGAGAAGATCTTTAGTAGGATGACAAAACAGGGGGAGATAGGAGGTGGCACATTGATCCGGTAGCTGTGCATTCAGTACGCATTGAGAGCATCTGGTATGTATATTTTTTAAATATTTTATATAATGTTAAATATAAACAGTTTATTTTATATTTCAGTAGGCAGTCGAGCATCCTGATATTACGGAGATCGACGTTTATCAGAGGATGTACAGTGATCCAGCCATTGGAGATATTAGAGGTGATTTCCAGCATCGGATTGTTGTTAGTATTATTTTTTCTCAGTTTGACAATTAGCTGCATATAATATTTTCACAATTTTAATTTCAAATTTAAATTGAAGAAGTCATATGAGGATGCGACCTCTCAGACACAGGCTGAGAGTCAGGACGAGACAACTGAGCAGACTAGTGCCCACCATTTCGATGAGGCAGCATAGATGCAGGAAACTCGGTATGGATTTGAGAAGGGGCAAGTAGTTGGTATAGTTTCTCATTTGACTCCTAGTACTTATTATGGTACTGTTGCACTGTCATCGTCTAGCTCGACAAGAGGTCATGGGGAGGCATCATCTTCTGTCTCACAGTATCAGGAGCAATTGCGAAATCAGACTGAGATTATAGAGAGTTTGTAGAAGCAGCATGAAGAGATGCGTCAGCAGCAGCAGTAGCAATAGTAAGAGGAGCAGATGTATCGATGGCAGCATCACTAGCAATAGCAACACGAGGAGGAGATGCCTCTATGACAGCAGTAGAAGCAGCAACATCACGAGATGATGGAGTACATGCGCCATCTAACTCGAAGTTTAGGGATGGAGTTTCCTCGACCATCTCCTACAACTCCTCCACCACCTCTAGAAGGCGACCCCCGATGATTTTTTATGTTAAAAACATTTGAATTCAAGATTTTTTTTACTATGAACTATTTACAGGTTCTGTCTTTAATATTAGTGCAAATATTGCATAATTAAATTTTTTTTATATTTAATCTTTTATTATTTATTATTAGTATTATTTTTTTATATTTGGTTATTTTACTAATAATTATAATATTATATGATTTTTTTATATTTTTTTGTAATTATTGATAATTTTAACAATTTATTTTTATTATTTTAATAAAATTAATATTAATTTTTTATTAATCATGATTTTATTAAATATATTTTTTTAGTATTATATTTTTTAATGATAGTTTATTTTACTAATAATAATATTTTTTATTTTTTTTTATTATTTTAATAATATTAATACAATTTTTCCATTAATCAAAATGTTATTATATTTTTTTAGTATGATTAGTATTTGCGACAGGATCTTTTGCGTCGGGCTCCCGTCTCAAATAATTTAAATATAATTTTGTATTATTAGTATTTGAGATAAGATTATCATCTCATCAGAAAATGTTTATATATATATATAATGTATATAATCAGAGGCTTATTTGTAACGGAGTATTTTTCCATCGCAAATACTATTCGTGACAGGCCCGCCGCAAAAGGTTTATTTATATATAATGTATATAATCAGAGACTTATTTGCGATGCCTTTTTCTAAAATGGTCTATTTGCGATGGGGCCCTGTCCCTAAAGCCTATTTGCGAGGAAATCCTATCAAAAATATCCCATCACAAATACCTCTAATTCTAGTAGTGATTGTATCATCTTTCAAAATATGATAGAAATCAAGTAGTTCATTCAAATCACAATCATGATGTATTAAATAAAATGCATCTCATGTATAAAATTTATGTTTTTATTGAAATAGAATTATTCTTAGATCATATATAATGTAATGAATGATAGGTTGATCTATTCAAGTCCATTGATGAATATGAATTCATCATTGAGAACTTTTAAGAAGCATATCATCTGTCAAATATTCCCTATAAATATTAAGTATTCTTGTAAGAAATTTCCTAATAACAATCCATGTGGTGAATAATCATAGAGATAGAACTATGATGATGATGGGAAATTATTCAAAATTTCTGAGGGATAGCAGTTAAAAAAAATTAATATGGATCTGCTACACACATGGAGGAATCATTTGATGAATATAAATAAAGGGATGAATAATTATGCTTAGTATAAGAATTATGAACCATGTTTTTAATTATATAAAATAAATTTAATTTAATTACATCAGATTTTATTTTAAAACAATAAAGTTTCATGGAATTGAATGATTGATGTCAATAAATTTTTTCAACCATTACACATTTCAATAATGTGTTCTTTAAACTATATGATTATTCATTCTAAAATTTTCATTGTAATCTTTTGAGTGATTTGGGAGCAATTTTTTTATTGATGATGTAGACAATGGTAGTGGCATTATAGATTAGATTAAATTATCTAGTATTACTCACATAAAGGATACACACCATGACCATTGATGTTTTGAGTGAGTAATAAAAGTGTTTCGTTATTCATCCATTTCCTATGTCAACGAATATTTACATAAAGGTTTGTTTAATATTCCAGTACTAACACCCGAATAATTTACCGAATATTTCACATTAACAAAATATTTTTAATTCGATAGCTTCTAATATATAATGACCCAAATAAAATTAATAATTATTTGTTTAATTGTGTAAGGAAATACCAATAAAAAATTAAATACATTGTAACTATATTAAATGAATCATAATTAGTAAAACTATTAATGTAATTAATCTAAAATAAAGAAAAATAAAAACCGTTTTAAATTATTATCATCGTGATCTAGCAATTTGACCATACGAATGATGATAACTATAGAAAGAATACATCACATTATAAATATGATAAAAATCAGTAATATAAAATTATAGAGTAGGTTTAATGATTTTAGAGATGTATGCATCATATATATAAGAATGTAATATAACAATTTTATTTGTGTTTATCTTTTTTATAGTCATTGGGCAAATTTTCTTTGAATATATGTTCATTGGATATATTTTTATTGGATATACATGTATACAATAGGTATATTTTTTATTATTAAAAAATGAAAAAAATATAATTGAAATATATTAAATAGTTTTGGAATTAAATAAAAATAGAGTAATTAATTAACATGAATTATTATAGATATATATTTTTTATTACATATGGATAAAATTATTATAATTTTAAGGTATTATATAATGTTTCTATAAAATAAAATGAAGTATTATAGTTTCCGTTTTTTAAATATAAATGGTTAGAAAATTAGTATTTATTTTTATCACCTAGGAATAAAATAATTTAACGACAAAAAAGGGATATTTCGCAATGATTTTTTTTATATTTTTTTATTTCTGTCTAAATAAATTAAATATATCAATTTCAAATTATGATTATAATATAATATAATCTAACAATGTATAAAAATATATACTAAAGATTATTTAATTTGTAATTAATATGATATAGGATTAATAATACATAATGTTAAAAAAAGTCAATTTTATATATAATATATGTTTTTATTAAAAAGGTAAATTTGTCATAGATTGATATGAATTATAATAAATAGGGTTTATATTTTTATTCATGTGTCAAAATTAGTTCATAGGTTCAATTTCTTAAAAATTTTATTACCGTGGTTGTGAAATCATGACCTAGGTTCCATACACTTGTGCCACGAGCCGATCGGCCACATGGCCTCAAGCGTGCCTCCCCATATGCCATATAATGTCGAATAAAAACCAGGCTCTAATATCGATCATAGGGTGACTATAGTCTCTTTTTCATAGTAATACCTCAACAAAAAATTCATATCTAAAAGATATATCCATAACTAGAATAATACCAGTATCACATGGTGACCAAACAGGAAGTACAATATAAAAACTAAATAGTATATATTCCATGACAAATTATGTTCCAAATGTTAAATGTAAAAACACTAAAAACTCCAAATTAGGACCTAAACTACATGTGGTTCCCTCATCGATGCTCCATCCTAAATCAACCATCTAATATAGAGAATGTTACCTTATCTTGTCCTGCAAACATTAAGTCTATTTAGGTATAGATTAGGAATACCGAATATGGTGTGAGTACAACTTAGAAGTCCACCACCAATGGAGTATAAAATAAAATCCCTTCAATAAAAAATTATATAGTTGTGTAAAGAATAAAATGAATTAAATAAAGTAAAAAATGTTTACAAATTTTCAATTACTCTTCATTTAACCACATTACGCATGCATTCCTGAAAACACTAAAACTCTCAATACCTGCTTGGGACCATGAATAATTCTCTAACATATCAAATTTTAAATTCATAGTTCATTATAAAAAAATTTCATTAATTATCCATTTCATTTCAGTTTATAATACGGATAATTAGAACTGTAGTCTATTACAAAAAGTTTGGGTCTAAGTCTTTGTGCCTAGAACCCCGTGCAGTTTTGAAGTAATAGTTCGTGTCCCAAACTCATTTTTTACTAAATTTTTTCAAATAAAATTTGGAAGAAACAAACCACGTCGTAGACACACTTATCAATCAATTTATCATTATGGTCTTTGGAAGCTATTGATCATGTCCTAGACATGTTTATCAAACAATTTATCACTACAGGCTTTGGAAGTAGAAGACCATGTCCCGCACATGTATATCATTAAACAACCATATCACATGTATCATATCAATCAAGATAAATCCACATTAACTTACTATCATATTTCTCAAAAAAATTACTATTAATTAATTCAAAAATTCTTTAATATAATTCAATCAATTGCATAAATATAACAATTACCATTAATAAATTCATCAATTTATTAATCCAACTCCATATTCACAAAAAACCCTTAATTAATTCATAAGTAATTATTGATATTTATCATTAAATTTCAAAATTATAATATACCATTTTTCAATTCAATATTTAATTATTCCTAATAATACAATTACATAGTCACAAAAAGTACCATTAATTTATTCGATTCTAAATTAAACGAATTAACCAATCTTAATGTCCCTAACTTCACAGTTAATTAATTAATTAATTTAGAAAAGATAATTAATTCCATTAAAGAAATAAAATTTATAATCATCTAATATCAATAATAAGATTACATACACATAATTGAAATCAATAATTTTTTATTTGAATAACATACCGCCTACCTCAATTTTTTGATGAGCAATCACCCAACAAAAATTCCCAAAATTCAAATGGAAAGATCAAAACCATGATGAATAATGATATCTTCAATCAAACCCTAGAAACCATATAAAACAGATCGGGATATAACAACCCTAGATCGATATCCATCAAAATATATAATACCACCCCTTAAATGATAAGAGAAGAATTGTAGAAGAACAAAAAACCAAACTGGATTAGGATATCTTACCGAGAGTGGTAAAGATCAACAATTTGTGTTTCGAATCACTAATAATACTGGTCTTAAGATCTTGGAATCTATATAAGAGCCTCTAAAAATGATATAAAATGAATATGGGTTGATATAGGTAATTTAGTGGTATAAGACGAGGGTTCGAGAATTTTTTTAATAATTTTCATGGGATTAAAATATAATATGTACGGTTTTATGGGCAGGGTATATGGATCAACAAACGAGGAAACTTAGCTGTGAACCTATTATAGTATGTACGGTTTTTTGGATTGAGTTCTCCCAAAACAAGTGTATCATATTATCTCTTAAGATCTATCAATGTATCTCTCTCATGAAGGTTCCCAATAAACATTACTTCTCATGAGGCTCTCATTAGTTCTATCAGATTCAAAAGTGTGTACTCCCAGATGAGTGATTTGTGAAATCTTGAGACTGAATCCCTAGTGATGATATGAAGTAGTTGTGACTTACCTCTTGATTATGGGTCTGGGTTTGAGTATATCTACATATTCTTTTTATATGTGTTCTAGAACTATTCTGTGTAGATATGATTGTATCATCCTTTGTGTATTAGACATGGTTTTGGGGTGTCCTACTGAGTATTGATATAATCATCCCTTCACAGGATTTGTCTACACATGTCATGTCCTTCGAAGATGAGCTTCCTTTTGACAGAGTCTAGGGAGGACCATGACCGGACTGATCTTTGTGAGTTTTAGAAATCCGAGGAGTTCATAGAGCTTAAAATAGTAGTCCTAGTACCTATTTTGTATAAAGTATGGCCTTTTTAGTTTTCATAATATTAATTTTGGTGGGATTTTATTCTGGACCAGTTTACTTTAATGAAAATTACATTTATGTTGAACTATATTGGTGGAGTTTAATTGTATACATGAATTTTGTTCCTTAGTGGATTTTAATTTTCATCATTTACGGATTGGAGACATGTGCGTGTGTACATGTACTACTGAAATGCCTCCCATGTTATTGATATGCCTAGTCGGTGCTAGTCGCCTGCCCCTAGCATATTGGAGGTGGGCTTGGGGAGTAACAACATGGTCCCCACTAGGATGAGTCGTGCAAGAGTGGTATCAGAGGTGGTCAGTTCTACCTTACGACATAGAGTCTATGAAATTGTTTTGGAGAAACAGTTTTATGTTTTTCGAGTTCAAGTTTTAGGCCAGGGAATCCAATGATGGAGTAGATGACTGACATATCCACACACCAGGACTCCGATAACCTTCTTTTCAACTTGATACAGGGGAACACTAGTTGTAGGAAAAATAACGGTGCATGTATCATATATTAATGGCTTGTGTTTCCATATCCATCTTGACTCATATTTATAGATATCCTAATTTATAGTGGTATGTCTTGTTTTCTTAAATGATGCCTTTGAGACACATTCTAAGTAAGATTCAAAAGATCGATCACGAGGATGACCCCATTAGTGATGAGGGTTCGATATAGGGACCAGTTCCCCATTTTTCACCTTTAGGTGGGGCTCCATCTATACAAGCACTAGTGGAGTAGCACTTGGTACCTACAATAAAATTTGACATGGAGTGTAGGTTGATCATGCTCCATGGCTTTAAGAGATAGAGACCCCTTAGGTTCTAAGTTGATCTTGTCCCATAGGCAGTTGAGGACAGACCTGAGGTAGTGACCATATTTTTCCTGTCTAGTGAAGACACAAGAATACCATGTGGTGATCCTGGAGTCAATCCTTCTATAGGGTTTCATAGTGGCGATGGTGGAGTATTACCATGTAGAATTACGATGAGGCCACTCTTTCATGGACAGATTTTTGGAATCCCTTTAGAGAGGATTTCTCTCTGATTATGTTGAGAGTAGTGCATATACAATATCTTCTTTAGCTCTAGTAGGGTAGCCTGACGGTGGCTAACAATTCATAGAGGTTCACCATCCTCTCTATGTACTCGATGGCAATGGATAGAGATCAGTACTTCTTGAATAAAACCATAAAAAGAGGTCTACTTTGGGACATCCGACCCATTGTTATATATAAATTCATTCCAACTTATGTTGGAGTGCTTCAGAATGATTTGGTGGTTGAGTGCTTCTTGGGAGAGCAAGATGTAGCAAGTGACAGTCAGCAGCTAGCAGATAGGTGTAGAGACCTTAGTAGTAGGGATCCGATGTCAAACACAATGATCTTGATGTGGGATATGTTACAAGATCTCCGAGAATAAGGTATATATGGTTTATGGCTCTATGGATGGATCTAGTCATCCTTGGGAGAGGTGATTCTTCACATGCAATGATAAGCGATATCACACTAGAGATTGCCCTTCCCATTGAGCTGCTGATATGGAGATGATGGATGGAACACGGAGGTAGAAATAATGAGTTGAGAAGGAAGATTATCCTGGTGGAGGATGTGGAAGAGGAGTTGGGAGAGATGCTGGAGGTACCATATGTTTTTACTTAATATCACCCCCAAGGAGGTCCACGCCAGGTTTAGTGAGGTTGGGTATAGGGGTGGGGCCATCTACATGTGGTTGAGGTGTATGACTGATGGACTCTAGGGATGATATGTGGTATAATATATGAATTTTCTACCTTACATTTTTTACTTATAGAAACAGGTTCCAGTCTTTTTTTTTTGTTGCCACTTACCGTGTATGAGACCTTGAGATTCCGGTAGAACTGTTGAGTTGACCCTTATGCTTAGATTTCCCTACTGTAGAAGAATAAAAAATCACACATCTTATTATATAGTCTAACCTTACCCTTGGAGGATATATTTTTGTTTGGAACCTCTTAGTGGAAGCATCAAGGCCTTACAATGTCATTCTTGGTATGGATTGGTTATCTTCGTTCCATGCGCAGATTGACTGCTTTAGCCGAAAGGTGTGGTGTGTCTAAAGTGATAGGTTGAGGTTTTCCGTTGTTGTAGAAAGGAAAACCCATGAAGTGTAGAATGGGATCAGGAATAAGAGGGGAAAATGATCACTCGTGAGTTGGCTAGCCTTACCCTCGGAGCACTAGATGTTATGAGCTTTCAGTTCCCAATTGTAGTGGAAGAATATGATGACATATTTTAAGAATATGTTACAGGATTACCTCCCCATCGAAATATTGACTTATTTATCAATTTACACCCCATTTAGACACTTATACCAACGCCAGTGTATTAGACGGATCTTTCAGAGATTCGCAAGATGAGGGTGCAACTAGATCACTTGTATAGGAAGGTCTTTGTGAGGCCCAATGTTTCACTCTGGTCAGACCCAGTTATTCTTTCCAGGAATTCATATGGGATGTTGAGGTTGTGTGGGGCTTACCAATGCTTGTCTAGGTGATTTTGATGAACAAGTATCCACTACCAAGAATTGATTACCTCCTTGAACAGTTGAGAGGGGAATGTGGGTTCTCAAAGGATGATCTTCAATCAGTCTATCACTAGCTGTGAGTATGGGATGAGGATATACTGAAGACATCTTTTATATTCCACATTGGTAACTATGATTACTTAGTGATTCCCTTTGGAATGATGAAAACCCCATAAGTGTTCATTGGACTCATGAGCCGGATCATCCAGTTTTACTTAGATCAGTTCATGGTAGTCTTCATCGACGATATTCTTGTGTTCATGGTGTGTGAGGTAGATCATGCGAGACACCTTTGGATCTTTCTAGATGTACTCAGAGATCACCAGCTTTATGAGAATATCTCAATGTGCCAATTCTAGATTCAGGTGGGTTGTTTTCTCAGACACATTATCCTAGTAGATTGAGTAGTAGTGGGCCGGTCCAAGGTCAAGGTATTGTTAGCATGAGAGCCTCCTAGGAGCATGATTTAGGTACGGAGATTCATAGGACATGAGTCTATTACCTGATATTCGTCCCTAATTTCAATTTGATATCACCACCTATGACATATATGACTTGAATTTTCTTCCTTTCATATGGATAGAGAAGTTATATAATTTTTTTTGTAGATGAGGCAGAGTTTGATGTGCGCTCCAATAATGAGATTTTCGAAGGAGGGTGTATAGTACGTATTTTTCTACAATGCATCAGGGACTCGACTTTGGTGTGTCCTAATTCTGAGGAAAGTGACGATTTCCTATAGTTTGTGCCATTTGAGACCACATGAGTAGAATGGCATGACCCATGATCTTGATTTGGAAGCAATAGTCTCCACATTGACGCTGTGGAGACACTACGTGATGGGTGAGAAATTTATCATCTAAACTGACCATAAGATTCCCAATTATATGTTTCTTTTAAGTATACGAACTTGAGATAGAGGATATGTATATAGTTCCTCCAAGATTATGACTTTGAGATTATCTAATCTCCGGGGAACGGGAACAAAGTGTTTGATGTTCTCAGTCGGAGATCTAACTCGCAGTTGGAGAATGAGGCATCAGCGTAGTTTTCCTCATTATTGTTATCTTTCATGGATGGAGATGGATTAGTTTACCTCCAGTTGATATTTGTAACCCCTCCACTATTATAACGAATCATGGTGGCACAGATCTAGGATACCAACTTCGAGACCCTATGTGCATACTTGTCAATAGGGTATGCGCATGTTGGATATTCACAAGGTGGGGAGAATGTCATCCTTTTCAAAGGAAACACAATAGTGTATGTGGTAGTATGTGAAGACTTCTTGAGGAAGTTTCATACATCACCTTTGAAGGCACATCCTTGTGTGGAAATGATGTACTGAGACCTTCAGAATCAGTTCTGGTGTCTGGGAATGAAGAAGAGAGTTAAAATTTTTGTTTCTCTATGCCTCACTTGTAAGCAAGTGAAAGTTGATAACCAGGTTCTAATAGGTTTGACTCAACACCTTTTGGTTCCAAAATGGATGTGATATGTGATATGTGACATTTATGGACTTCATGATAGGTTTATCCCGTACAAATAGGGGACACGATTCCATCTAGGAGATCATTGATTGACTTAAAAACTCATCCTACTTCCTAGACATCTGATAATAGAGTTCATTAGAGAGTCTGGGATGCCTTTATGTTTAGGAGATAGTTTGACTTCATTGATTCCCATTGATGATAGATTCTCATTATGATTCTCATTTAACATCATGGTTTTGTAAGGTATTAAATGAGGTGTTTGGGACTTAGTTATGCTTGAGCACAACATTTCACCCATAGACAGATGATTTGACAGAGCAGACCATTCAGGTCTTTGAGGACATGCTACAGGCTTGCATGTAGGACTTTGGCAATAGTTGGGAGGAAAAACTTCCACTACTAGAGTTTTCTTACAAAAAAAAACTACCACTCCACCATTGGTATGGAACCATTCGAGTCTTTGTATGGGGAACCATGTCGGTACCCACATTACTGGACTGAACCAGGAGAGTCAGCACCCATGGGCTCGGAGTTGGTGCGAGCTACTACTACAAAGGTGTAGATCATCAAAGAACAGGTGAATATTTATTAAAACTATAAAAAATATTATGTTAACCGAAAATTGAGGCCTTTGGATTTTTAGTAAGGAGACCATGTATTCCTTTGAGTTTCACCTCAATAGGTATTACGAGGATTTGTTAGGGTGGAAATTTATCTATGAGGTTTATCGGCTCTTTTCAGATGTTGAGTAGTATCGGTGATGCGGTGTACCATTTTTCTATACCGCCACATTTAAATTTAATACATGATTTCTTCTACGTTTCGCATATGAGGAGGTATGTTCATGACCCATCGTACGTCATCGACTAGGGAGAGCTGGACATTGATGATGGAGAAACCAGTGCTGAGTACCTAGTGGAGCTTGAGTATTGAAAATAGAGTATCATTTATGGGTGATTAATTCCCTTGGTTTGTGTGTGGGGGTAGTAAAAGAATCTCTTGGAGAGAACATGGGATAGGGAGCCTTATATTTTTTCACAGTACCCACATATATTTGTAGAACCTATGTTTTTTGTTTTTTAGGAATGTAAATCCCCAATGTGGGGAGAATGTAATGTCCTAGATTTTTTTGGTATATTATTTTTATATATTATATGGGATTAATTCGAAAATATCACCTGAGATGGCGTGTGATTCTAAGACCTGGTGTTCCTAGAACAAATTTTTGAAATATATTAAATATATCAAACAACGTGTGTGAGAGGGTTCCTTGAAAAGGTTGAATAACTTCTAAACGGAGGGGTAGATCAGAAATCTAAGGGCACAGTTTCATTTAGAGAAGTGATGTTACCTTAGGATAGGCCTAATGTTATCCGTTGTGAGTCAACTAAGAAAGATAGTTTTTGAACGTTTTAAAGAATAAAATAAATTTAAGATTTAATTTATTTAAATCATATGCAGTGAAGTACCAACACATTTTCTTTTTATTAAACCTTGTAAAAGAATTTAGGGTTTCCTATACAACCCTTGAATCCCACTGAATCATGAAGAAATATATTCTGGACGATGAACGACGATGGATCATGGATCAAAGATTGACAGACACCGTTATTGAATAATCTCTCCAACAGTAAAAATGCGAAGATCAAACCTCTTCATTGAATGATACATCCCTGAGTTAGGGTGTGTTATTTCAATTCCTTATTTCCCTGTTCTTATAATTAATAAAAAATGTGCATTAACCCCTAAACAATTTGACACACAGTTCGATTGTTCTTGCTATAGGGTTTGATTTCATGAATTTGGGGAAATTTATACTATTTTGTTATATTGATCTTTCTTAGAGAATTGATCAAGGATGGAATAAAAAATGGTCAAGGTTCATTCCATTGGTTGTTCCATGTTCTTTTTCTACCCCATGATTCTTCTTGATCTTTGTGTTTTTCATGGTTTATGAATATCTGATTATTTCACCTTCATTTCACGGTGAAATAATCTGAAATTGATTATCTTGAATCAATACACCTCGACGGAGGTGTGACGATTGTTGTGGTAGGGGTTTGAATGATGGTGGGTTAAAATTTCTCATTCCTCATATAAAACGAAGAATGATGAAGATATTCCTTTTTGGGTTTATTTAAGGCTCGAATCTTATCGATTAGGTGATGGTGGGACCAGAAAACCCTATATCATGAGTAACCTTACCAGGTGTGGCCGAAAATGATGGTCGAAGTAGCAGAGGATATGACAGAGAGTGAACCATGGTTTTCGGAATTTCTTGAAGAACACAACATGTATTCTATAATAAATGAAATATAGGCCCCAATGAGTGGCGGCTAGGGTTTCAAAAAGTATTGAATAGTCACACTGTGTTGTTCCTTCCCCAAGACTTGGCATGTATCCAAGATGTTACACAGACATGGGGTGGAGTACATGGATTTCAAACATGACATGTATTATGCCACATGGATTAGTTGAATTGGTTACATGGATTATCCCATGTACTTTTACATAGACATGTCTACCCTAGTTGAAGCCATGTACTGGTACATGGAAAACGTACACAGATCAGACCATATATAGTAGTACAAAACATGTGAACCTATCTACACACTATGTATACCTCTTCTACATGATATGTTCTGATGACACGGTCCGTTGAACACGGGAAGTACTTGGGGTCAAGGCACATGACGTGTGACCCTACTACATATTGTGTACCCCTTGTTACATGGCTCAAATCTCTTCTCCACCATATCATGGAAATGATTTTTTAGGATAGCTTCTGTTGATTGTTTCTCTAGTGTTCAATTGGTATTATTTCCTATTCACTATATTATAATCCCTTCAGTGGGAATTTTGGGATAAAATAGTTGGAATTTTATCTGAGAGGCCCAAAGTAGGATCCTCAATCCATTATTTTTCTAGAAGTCTAGTCATGGTATCAACATGACCAATCCAACTGAAGGTCAGTCCTCTACTTCTCAGTTGAATTCGGATGAGTTTTGGAATCACCCCATCACACTGACAGTGATCTTCATCTATATATTGTGATATTCCTCACTCGTGCAGTGAGTTATTTAGGAATGATTCTATCAAATTTATCTTCGGACCTTTCCATTTATTTATCATATGAGTTTCCTAATAAAAATTACATATTGGGTGGATTTCATCAGTGCTATCAGACTCATGACAGTGTTCTACCTAACGAGTTCTTTGTGGAATCTTCAGACTGAATCCCTAGTGATGATACGTGGAAGTTGTGAATTGCCTATAGACTATGGTAATGAGTTTGAGTATTTCTAGATATTCCTATTATTTGTGTTGTAGACATAAACTATGTCGAGCTGATTGTATCTTCTTTTGAATATTTTATTTTTGGGATGTCCTAGTGAGTATATTAATACTCACCCCTACTAGGGATTTTCCCGCACATGTCGTGTCTTGTGAACACGAGGCACCCTTTGTTAGATTCCTAGGTGGACTTGGACCGAAAAGATATTTTTGAGTTCAAGTAGGCCGAGGTAATCTTACTTCTTCAAGAAGCAGTCCCAATACCTATTTTGTTTAGAGGTTGGACTTTTTATTTTGAAAAAACATTATTTTGGTGGGATTTTATTCTAGCCATGTTTACTTTACTACACTTTACTTTCAGGGCATACTCTGTTGTTTGGGTTTAGTGGTATACATGCATTTTGTTCCTTAGTTTTTTTTAAATTTCATCATTTATTTCTTGGAGATGTGTGCATATGTCCAGGTACTTAGGAAATGCATCCCATATTTTGGATATGCCTACATGGTGCTAGTCACCAGCCTCGAGCCTATTAGAGGAAGGCTTAAAGAGTCACGACATGGACCTAACTAGGACGGTTCATAACATATTTGTTGTTTTTACTCATATATTTTGGTACAAAGGGATAATGTTTCTTACATCATGTCAATAACATATGTGTAACATTATATTCTAATTACTACTTTTGATTGAGAATTGGATTTCAAAAGGGAGAATGGTATTGAAAAACTGTTTACAAAAATAATTATTTGTTAACAGGATTGAACAAATATTTTTTAATTAAATCTTTAAACAACAGTTATTTGGTGTTCTCTAAAATAATTTATTTGTGGTGCCATAATTATTTTGACTTAAATGGTGATTTTCATGTGTTGTTTTGATATTATTTTATTATTTAGAATGGTATATTTCGACCCATTAGTGGATATGTCTTGGTAAGTGGTAGAATATTATGTGATCAATTTATGAGTGCCTAGGTGTGTTCTATGCCTTGGCGAGGGGTGTTAAATGGTTATGGACCCTTGAGTGGGTTGATAGTTTGTGTAGTGTAACTTTGTAATTATAGTTTCTCTATTTTAATTCTGGTAAAATGGATTGTTTGGAAGCCTGATGCTTACACCAATTATGTTGCAAAGCTCAGGTCATATTGTATGGATCGGTTGATCCTGATTTTACCACATAATAAAATTGATGAGTTTTCTAGCTAGTTACAGAGGGGTGTAACCAGTATTAGTAGAATCATGGTATGCTTTGTATAGTGGTTTTATGATCAATTTTTTTAGGTTTGATTATTTGGTATATAGGTATTCCATGCAGATGTTGGGATGGGAGGAACCATGGGTTCTTTGGTGGGATTGGTTAGCCTTGTTTAATTGGGTGCACAGTGGTAGGACCATTTTTTTAGTTCTAAAACTAGAGTGACCTCATAATTTTATTTGGAACCTTATTTATTTCTTGGGAGTATGACACCTAAAAAGGAAATGGTATGTTAGATTATAGGGAGGTATGAAATCACTAGGAAATTTTTTTGTAACACCATGGGTTTTGGTAGAGATTTGTTCAAGGATCCTATGACTTTCTTATTGATGATGGTATTGGGGGATATAAGGGTTATTGAGGATAATGATCAGTATTTTTACTTGGTTTCATTGATATGTTCTTGATAGGAAGTTCCTTTTGGAACTTGATGAATATTAATGGAATATTCAATAATTTGTAGAGCATAAATTAAACTACATTGGTAGAGGTGGTGGTGTATATATTTAGAATTCACAAAGGGTGTCCATTAATAGCAATATAGTAATGATTTTTTAGAAACCAATGATAATATTGGGTGTACTTTAGAGGATTTTATTATTCCCAAAATGAACATCATATAATCCATAGGGAGGTAGTGTATTTTTTTTGAGATAGGGGTTATTATTATTTTCCTCAAATGGAATATGGTGTTTCTAGTTTTACGGTACCATAGGTTGATGATTTATTAATATATGTCTCATTTGATGAAATATAGGATGATTCAAGGTATTTTTTTGACCCTTTTAGGATAAATAATGTTGTTCAATATGTATTCTCCGGAAATTTGTGATATTTTTTAGGATATGGGGATGAATTTGGATTAGTTATGTGGATGTTTTTGGTAATATTGAGAAACAATAGCATATCATTGATGAGTTATGATAATAAGGTATGACTGGAATAATCATGGGGTTTTTTAAAATTTTAAAATTAATAATAATTTAGTAATTAGTCATGGGATGAGGTTGATAGGTTTTTATATGAAATTATCATGTAAGTAATTCATGTAAAATATGTTATGTCTTTTATATAGGTGTTATTATTAAAATTGTGTCTTGAATGGACCCACAGGTTCCCTCCTGGCTAGCGGCATGTCAAGGGTGACAACACAACCAATCTCTATTCATCTTGGTGCAAGAGAAAATCATTAATAATCCAAAAAATCTATTAGGAGGCCTTAAATAAATATACCATTAGAAACACAAAAAAACCATATCCATGAATATGTGTAGAGGAATAATAAATGATTGAAACATATAGATTATATTCAAGAAAGAAATAACCTCGAGAGAATATATTTCCAAATGATAATAGAATTTTAGCATATAAAGATTAAAAATATAACCCCAAACAGAATTGATTTCCCAACATGTTAAAAAAAATATAAATACGATAAAAACAAGAGAGACTATAACACCCCAAGATTTTATAGTATGTTAGTTCTTCAATGTATTTCAATAACTTACACTATACGCAACATCAAGTTCAAGCGCACCGCGACTTACCAAACTAGCCATTCAAAAGTGGTTATGAATAGAATTAATATGATTTAGAACTTTATATAACCATTATAATTTCAGAATCCATATTACGAGTTTCTTAGACATAATTTAAGGACAAATTCATTTTTTTAGATAAAAGAATTATTTTTCAAAAAATACAATTTTACCACCTTTTAATGGAGAACCCTTTTTAAATCCAATATTTGAATCCTTTTTATATTAAATTTGACAAAATAAAATTTTTTTTTGGGATCGGGAAATAATAATTCAGTTTCAATCAATTTTGTGTGTTTTTCTGATAACTTTCATATTTAGGGTGAATAGTGAAAAATAATATATTTTAACTGATTACAATATTTTTAATTGAAATAATTAATAGTGATAAATTATGCATTTGAGTGGTTTTAAAGTATAATTAGATTATATATTTACCATTTAATCAATTTTTGTCTTTGGACATAATTTCACATTTAAACTGGACATAAACAAGTGTCAATCTTTTTATAGTTATTATTTCTTAAAAACACGCTTTTTGTTTTAACAGGAATTAATTTTGAATTAATTTCTGTCACTTCTGTGTTTTGAATTTAGAAAAATGTATTACATATTTAGAATTAGGATGTCCAAATTGTATAAATAGCTATCTCTTATTTTTAAACATTTTGAATAATTAGTTCGGTAAATATTTTATTTACCAGGGATAAAGGGTAAATCTGGTAAATAAGGGTAAAAAATAATATTATAATAATATTAAATTACCATAAAACATGTTCTAACCATATTGGATGATACATTTCCGACCATTGGCATATTTGGGTCAATTATGGGACCCCATGGATCCGCTTTTAAGTGATAATGACACTTTATATTAATGAAGTTAATGTAAATAAAAATGATATAAGCATATAGTTTTTAGTAAAACAATTTTTACCTAGTGTTATACATGTTATCCCTTAAACTATAAATATTCATTAGAAATATAAAAAGATTTAATACATAATTGTTTTTTATTTATAATTTTTAGACATTGAATAATTAAATTTATTTATGACATAATTATTATGCAATATTTTCTTTATTAATGAAAGAATCAAATAATTGGTATTATAAAGGTTAAAATAAATATAATTTTAATGTTTTTATGCCATAAAAGATTTTTATATGTTACTATGACATGTTAGTATTGATTAAATGAATTTTTTTTCAAATAAATAAAGTTTTTAAGACTTCATCCAAAACCAATTATTAAATAGTGTCCAAATTGACATAAAAGTGTTTTTAAAACAAATATTATAATATTATTTGATATTCTATTCCTAAAAATATAATTTTTTCCAAAGGACTTATATAATGACATTTTTATTTTTAATTAACCACTTGGGGTTCTATCAGAAGAATATAGTATGTTTATTAACCATATAATATAAAAATACAAAGAGATATGGTAAATGTCAAACTATTTATCTAACAATTAAATCTAAAAGATGAAGTTAATATAATGACCCAAATCTATCTAAAACCTATTGGTTAAGTGGTTTTAGACCCCTAACCACTTTAGACTTTAAATAATCCATTTTGGAGCCATTAGAAACCGAAAATGGTTTTATTATAAAATCATATTTCTAGCTTTTCCAAAGGTTCCCCTCACCCCTCTTATAAAAGGGAACTACAACTTCTCTCTAATTCACACCTTCTAAGCCTTCTGTATCTGCGAAAACATTCCCAAATATCCTCTAAACTTCCCTCAATTCATCCTAGAGGCCTTAGTTTAGTCATAAATTCATATTAAGAAGCCCTTTTGATCAAATCAAAAGCAAGAACCCGATGAATAGGTAATAATTTCACCACCCTCTTTCAAGTTATTTTATTCTTCCATTTACTCTATTTTTATTACTTCCATTCTAAAATAATAACTCCAGTATCTACTATATACTGTGATGTTATTATAAATATGTTACAGCCATATTCATTGTTCTATCCATCCATTGAATGACATGTCACCATACGTGCGTACGTACGAATTACCATCTCCACGTCGTGGTGTAATTGTTATTCAATACATTATTATTTGGATGGGTATAATAATGATTTGTAATTCATGAAAATTATAAATATAACAGGGTAATGATTCTGTATATATGATATAACATCCAATATTATATTTTTTTAATATCGAAAGAATGATATTGTCGCTCATGCGTACGTACGGATTACTGTCTCCATGAACGCGATGAGATTCATTCCCCATCGTATCCATTCAAGACTAAATTTCATTTGATGATTAAAAATAATGTTTAGATACATGATATCATTCTGTATAAGAATAAGATACATCCCATTCATTACAAATATGACTCATAAAACAAATAATATCAAGGAAAATGAATCCGTTAACACATGAAACAACGATAATACTAAGATATTATTAACAAAGAAAAGTTAAAAGATCATATATGATATCATATTAATGTATATGATTCTTTTATAATTTAATAAAAATTATTTAACCATTATAAAGGAGGTTAAACTACTATCTACAAAGGAAAAAGTACAAAGTAATGGGTTTCTAACTCGATTTTAATTCCGTGAGATTTCCATTGTTCACCACTTATTTATTGCATGTGCTGTGTGTACTGCCCATGATTGTATTCATTTTGTAATATACTTTAATTTATGTATATTTACATCATCATTGTATGATCTTTCTTTCATGGCTGTATGTTTCGTAAGTTTCCAAATCGATAAGGGAATTTGAATTTTTATTTTCCACTCATTCGTCTTTACGCATACTTCATTGATTATTTTACTCCAAGATTATGTGTGGAATCACTATTAATTTTCTTATGTAATAATTTCCCCTAACCTTTCTGTGGATTTACTTTTTATACACATAATCACTCCATTGATAATTTCTCAAGTATTTTATATGAACTTGATAAGAGTAATTTTAACTCAATCTCCATTTGTTGAGTGAAATATCCAATTCATTGGTGTTGTATTTACAAGAATATGTGTGAATGTCCTATGATTGATTTACACTGAATATCTAATCATATTGAGTGTATTTATATTTTTCACGCATAATTATGTCGTTGATTTATCCTTAACCTAAGGATATGGTCTTTATAAGAGATTTCATCCCAAATTACATTCCATTGAGACTTCTTTGTTGTTATACACCAAATAACTTTTATATGGTGTATATAATTTACATTGACATAGTATATCATGAATCCCATTATTTTCAAGATATTACAAAGTTTTTATTACCTCAATTATTTGTATTCAAGTGTCTCTCTTTTGGTTAGAATGTCTAACTAAAATATCATTTTTAAATGTTTTAAAGATTTATTCTTCTAAATATTTCTCATTAATGTCCCTGTTTTAAAAATGGTTTTGAGGATTTATTTATGTGGACATTAATGGTTTAAATGTAAAATTACTTTTAAAAGTTTCAATGTGGTGTGGGACAATTTTATTCAAAAATCTATTTTTAAATGGATTCTTGACAAATAGTGTGACTTTTAAATGTTTTAAGGAAAAGGGGGATATTTCACTTAAATATTTTTGATGATTATTTTCATCTATGTCAATATAATTGATTATTATCGATTGAGGTTAATCTGTTACAATAAAATCTTCCATATTGTATTGAATGAGTTATGTTTGACAGTGGATGTGCTATTTTTATACCATTCAAAGTTTGTGGATAAAGTATTGAAATTTCGTATGCTTGTTTTAATATGAATGTTTATGTTATGTTTCAAACTTTTCATATGAAGAATGCATTGGAATTAGTAAGTGACTGGTGGAGCCATCTATATCTCCTCGACGCATCGGTAGGTCTCATGAGACAAACTAGTGTCTTGGCACAAGGCCGTGAAAAAATCTTATTTTTAGTCCTGGCACAACGCCTTGAGTATGTGGTTATGATATTCTGGAATTATGCATTCCATCATTATGAAAGTGGTTATTGACATTGGATGTGATTATTCAACTTGTATAATATCTACGTGAATAAGTAAATGGAATTATTTCATTTTATTTTTTCCATATTATTCTGAATTTCAAGTTTAAAAGGGTTTTGTTTTAGTTATACATTTCCTTAATTATTTATGGTTATTTATGAAAGTTTACGCTATATTGTTATCCTTACTGAGCATCTGAGCTCACCCCTTTCTATGTTTTATTTTTTCCAGGATGTGAAGAAGTATTTTATGACTGACATGTAGGGATAGTCTAAGGGGATATGAGTGTGGACTATGGAGAATATGTTGTTGTAGTTTTTCACTTTATGATGTATTGTAAGACTTATGAATTTATCTAGTGTTTCCAAGGCTACTAAACTAATTGGTCTTTCGAGACTTGATATTTTGTGATCATGCCAATTTTATATAATAATGAACTGACTCCGGGTAACTAGGATTAGGGAATTATAGTTGGTATTAGAGAAAGTTTAGTACAAACCATAGAAACTAGATTTATATAAACTCTGATTAGAGCACATAGACCTAAGATGGACTTTGAGGATTAGTATAGAATATCTTCCTATAATTTTGGTATTGTATAGATTTTTTGTGTTCTCCAAGAAATACATCCATGTCTAGATATGATTAGGTAGAGGTGGATCTGGAACAGATGTACCTAGGAGTAAAAAATTAAAACACCGCTTTGAGGTAGACTCGAACGAGAACCAGTGCACGACAACTGGCCTTGCTGCACTCTTGGTTACGACACTGCCACGGGATATGATTAGGATAATTTACCTTTTATTTACAAAATGATTTGAAGTATTTTAATATAAGATTAGAATAAATGACCTTGGTTAATCCAATGGTGTTTCAAAATTGAAGATATGGTGTCATGATATTCTATAAATGATTTTATGACTACTGTTACTCACATAATTCTTTCTAGTTTTTCTAATGGATGGATTCCAAGGAAGTCATAGTAACTTTAAGCATGATGTACAAGATGGGAATGGTGGTGGAAATGAGAAACAAAATAGAATAATGATAGGCGTAAAAGATATCGTTTTCATGCCAAATCAGTTTTCCAAAAATATGATAAATAACATATATATTAACCTACTCCCAGAATCAACAAAGAAGAGAAAGGTGATGAATGATAAGAGATCCAGTAGTGGAGACCATGGAGAGAATAATCCTCAATTTCCATCATGTAGGAAATGTTGAAAGAGACACCCAGGAAAGTGTCCCAATGGAACAAATACATGCTTTACATGTGGGAAAGAAGAACATTAAGTAAAGAATTAATGAGCAAAAATGAAGAGTACTATGTATGAAAATAAAAATGGCCCCAAGAATCTATTTACAGTCATTTTTCGTAAATGTAGGGGACCTGTACATCACCTGAGTGAATCTCATATTCAGTAGGATATTTTATTGGTCAAATAAGAATCTATGTGGAAACAAATGGTTGGAGGAATGTTTAAAAGTATTAGAGGTCCTTGTTTATGGGATTACATTGGAATAATTTTCTCGTTTATTTGTAACCCTACAGTTGTTATCTGAAAATGATACTTAAGGAAGAATTATCTTTTCTCTAATGGATATAGTTATAAATAACAATTTGGTTTTATATGATCATTGGGTTTGAGGAAATTACAAATTATTATATTTTGGGATAAAAATGCAAGGTATGAGATAAAATTTGTGGCTAAATTATCTTATGGTTATTTTGAGGAATTTATCTCATTTTGGTAATGTTATAAAATATAGTTTTTGAAAAACAACAACACACAGACCGTGTGACCACCCGTCATGTCAGAAAAAGCTATGGGAATCGAACCCACAACCAAAGTGTGATTGGGATTTATCTTCTACCACTGGACTACATGAAGCCCCTGGTTAGTATGACTAATTATTTTTAGTTAAATTATTTTATTGATCAACAATAAGTTTATTTGGGGTCTTATTTCTTATCAATGAATACCCTTAGTATAAGAAAATGATTTGGTGATTAAGTGATAAATGTTATTTTGATGAGGTTCACGTTGTTGGGAACACTATATGCCCAAGTAAAATAGAATACTATGGGATTTCATTTTTGGAGTAATGGTGGATTTTTATCTATGTTTTTAATGTGGATTTAAAGTGATTTGGGCAATTTATGTAAATCATTAACCTATAATAGAGAATATGTGATTAGATTAGTTACTTTTATGTATGGGACTTTAAGAGTAGTTGATTTCATTTGGAGATACAATTTAACATGGAAGACAACATAACCAAATTATTCTATGTTTTGGGTTTTAATATTAGTTTGGAATATATTGAAGGATTTTAAGGACAATTTCTTATTGAATAGTATTTATTTATCATTGGGATATTGTTGGTTTAATTTTAGAAATTAATATTAGTGTTTTTTTCTCTAAAGGAATATCCTTTTGGGAGATCATCAGATATGGTACTAATCGTTTTGGTTTTGATTAATCTCTAAATACAAGGAAAATATATAGTTTATCATTTGTGGATCATGTTATTCTCTAGAAGATTATTCTAGCTCTTCTGGTGTGACCAAGTCTTCTTCAATACTCAACATTTTAAAAAATGAGATAGTGGTAGAAATTTATTAAATAATGAAACTCTACATAAAAGTATGTATATCCTTTTATGTTATTAGTCAATCTCATAAATTAATTCCTCATCTTTTTCTAATGTAACCTAAAACAAAAAAATGTTGTCTTTTTACTTTTCCAACTAGGAGACTAATGAACGTGTCTCATCACTTGTTTGTGGATTTCTTGTTGTTAACTTTATCTAGATCATGTTTTTTTCCCTCTCCATCAGAATGTGACACTTATTTTATCTTTTATATCCATGTTTTCCTACATGGAATCCTAGTATGGGTTATCTTGGGTAACCTTTGTACTTCTCTTTCTTTCTTTTAAAGTGATAGTTTTATTGACACTTTTTCTAATGTGGGACTTTCAATTATATTCCCAAGACCAATTTTAAAAATTGCGAGGACACAATTTATTGAAGGAGGGAAGAATGTAACACCCCATGATTTCATAGTACGTTAGTTCTTCAAAATAATTCAATAACTTACACTACACACAACATCGAGTTCAAGCGCACCACGACACACCAAACTAGCCGTTCAAAAGCAGTTTTGAATAGTATTAACAGAATTTTGAACATTATATAACCCTTATAATTTTAAAATCCATATTATGAGTTTCGTAGACATAATTTAAGGACAAGTTCATTTTTTCAAATAAAAGAAGTATTTTTCAAAAAATGAAATTTTACGGCCTTTTAATGGAGAACCATTTTTAAATATTATATTTGAAAAAAAATTATATTCAATTTGAAAAAATGAACATCTTCTTTGGGATCAGGAGAAAAGAATTTAATTTCAATAAATTTTTGTTGTTTTTCTAATAACATTCATATTTAGGGTGAATAGTGAAAAATAATATATTTTAACTGAAAACAACTTTTTTAATCGAAATAATTAGTAGTGATAAATTATGCATTTGAGTGGTTTAAAGTATAATTAGATTATATTTTTAACATTTAATCCAATGTTTTTCATTGGACATAATTTCACATTTAAGCTGGACATAAGCAAGTGTCAATCTTTTGATAGTTATTATTTTTTTTAAAACACGCTTTTTGTTTTGACAACAGGAATTAATTTTAAATTAATTTCTTCCATTTATGTGATTTGAATTTATAAAAATGGATTCCATATCTAGAGTCAGGAGATTCAAATTTTTTAAATAGGTAACTTTTATTTTTAGACATTTTGAATAATTACTTCGGAAGATATTTTATTTACCATGGTTAAAGGGTAAATCCGGTAAATAAGGGTAAAACATAATATTATAATAATATTAAATTACCATAAAACGTGTCATAACCCTATTATATGATACATGTCTGACCATGGGCATCATTTAGTTGATTTTTGGGACCCCATGGAGCCACTTGTAATTGATAATGACACTTTATATTAATGAAGTAAAAGTAAATACAAAAATGACATGAGCATATATCTTTTAGTAAAAAAAACTTACATAGGGTCATACATGTTATATATTAAAGTATAAATATTAATTAGAAATATAAAAAATTTTCCTACATAATGGTATTTTATTTATAATTTTTATACACTGAATGATTAAATTTATGTATGACACAATGGTGATGTAGTATTTTCCTTGTTAATGAAAGTATCAAATAATTGGTATTATAAATGTTAAAATAAATATAATTTTAAAGTTTTTATGCCATAAACTAATTTTATAGGTTAATATGATATGTTATTATTGATTAAATGAATTTTTTTATAATTAATAAAGTTTTTAATACTTTAAAAAAATCAATTATTAAATAGTGTCGAAATTGACATAAAAGAGTTTTTAAAACAAATCGTAAATTATTAATTGATATTTTATTCCTAAAAATATAAGGATTGGCTAAAGGACTTATATAATGATACTTGTATCATTAATTAACCACTTGGAGTTCTATTGAAAGTATATAGTATGTTTATTAACCATATAATATAAAAATACAAAGAGACATGGTAAATGTAAAACTATTTAACTAAGAGTTAAATCTAAAATATAAAGTTAATATATTGACCCAAAACTGTCTAAAACCTATTGGTTGAGTGATTTTAGACCCATCCCCACCTTAGCCTTTAAATAATAGATTTTGGAGCCATTATAAACCGAAAATGATTTTATTATAAAATAATTGTTCAAGCTTTTCCTAAGGTCCCCCTCACCCCTCTTATAAAAGGGCACTCCCCTTCTCTCAAATTCACACCATCCAAGCCTTTTAGCTTGGCCAAACCCAGACTAAATATCCTATAAACTTTACTAAATTCATCTTAGAGGCCTTACTGTAGTCATAAATCCAACTTAAGTATCCCTTTTGATCAAATCAAAAGGAAGAACCCGAAGAAAAGGTAATAATTTCACCACCCTCTTTCAAGTTATTTTCTTCTTAAACATCTTATTTCATAGTTATTTCTATTGTAAAATAATAACACTATTATATTCTATATACTGTGATGTTATTATAAATATGTTGCATCCATATTCATTATTCTATCCACCATTTGAATGACATGTCACCATATGTGAGTACGTATGGATTACTGTCTCCACATCGTGGTGTAATTGTTATTCAATACATTATTATTTGGATGGGTATAATAATGATGTTAACTTCATTTAAATAATAAATATAGCATGATAATGATTATTTATATATGATATACCATCCAATTATATATTATTTTTATATCAATAGAATGATATTGTCACTCATGTGTACTTACGGATTACCGTCTCCACGAACGTGATTAGATTCATTCCACATAATATCCATTCAATACTAAATTTCATTTAACTATTAAAAATAATGTTTAAAGACATGATATCATTCTGTATATGAATAAGATACATCCCATCCATAACAAATATGACTCACATAACATAGAGTATAAAGGAAAACAAATCCATTAACACCTAAAACGATGATAATACAAAGATATTATTAACAATGCAATGTTAAAAGATCATATATGATATCATATTAATGCATATGATTATTGGTTAATTTAATTACAATTATTTAACCATTATATAGGTGGTTAACATACTCTCGACCAAGAAAAAAGTACAATGTAAGGGGTTTCTAATCTCACTTTCAATTCAAGGAGATTTCTATTGTTCACCACTTATTTATAGCACGTTGTGTGTGTACTTCCCATGATTGTATTCATTGTGTAATATACTTAAATTTACGGATATTTAAATCATCATTATATGATCCATCTTTCATGGTTGTATGTTTTGTAAGTTACCAAATCGATCATGGAATTTAAAATTTCAATTTCCACTCATTCGGCTTTATGCATACTTCATTAGTTATTTAACACCAAGATTCTGTTTGGAATCACTATTCATTTTCTTATGTCATAATTTACACTCCCCTTTCTGTGGATATACTATTGATACACATAATCAATCCATTTATAATTTCTCATGTCTTCGATATGAACTTGATAAGAGTTATTTTAACTCAATCTCCATTTGTTGAGTTAAATATCCAATTCATTGGTGTTGTCTTTACAAGAATATGTTTGAATGTCCTCAGATTTATTTACACTGAATATCCAAACATATTGAGTGTATTTATATTTTTCACACATAACTATGACACTGATTTATCCTTAACCCAAGGGTATGGTCCTTATAAAATATTTCATCTCAAATTACATTCCATTGAGACTTCTTTGTTGTTATACACCAAATCACTTTTATATGGTGTATATAATGTACTTTTACATAGTATATCATGAATCCCATTATTTTAATTATATTAAAAAGTTTTAACTACGTCAATTATTTTTATTCATGTGTCTATCTTTTGGTTATAAACTCTAACTAAAATATCAATTTTAAATGTTTTAAAGATTTATTCTTTTAAATATTTATCCTTAATGTCCATGTTTAAAAATGGTTTTAAGGATATATTTATATGGAAATTAATGTTTTAAAATTAAAAATTATTTTATAAGTTTCAAAGTGGTATGGGACACTTTGATTCAAAAATCTATTTTTAAATGGCTTCTTGACAAATAGTGTGACTTTTAAATGTTTTCAAGAAAAAAGGGGATATTTATCTCAAATAGTTTTTATGATTATTTTCATCTATATCAATATCATTCATTATTATCGATTGATGTTAATCTGTTACAATAAAATCTTCCATATTGTATTAAATGAGTTATGTTTGACTGTGGATGTGCTATTTTTATACCATTCAATGTTTGGGGATAAAGTATTGACATTCCATATGCTAGTTTTAATACGGATGTTTATGTTATGTTTCAAACTTTTCATATTAGGAATGCACTGGACTTAGTAAGTGACAGGTGGATCCCACTATAACTCCTCGATGCATCGGTAGGCCTCATGAGACAAACTACTGTCTTGACACAAGTCCTTGACAAAATCTAATTTGTTGTCTTGGCAAAAGACCTTGACTATGTGGTTATGATAGTCTTTCATTATGCATTCCATCATTATGAAAGTGGTTATTGATATTTCATGTGATTATTAGACTATTAGAATATCCATCTGAATAAGTAAATGGAATTATTTCATTTTATTTTGTCTATATTAAGATGAATTTTATGATTAAAAGGATTTTGATTTATTTATACATTGTCTTAAATGTTTATGCTTATTTAATAAAGTTTCCGCTATATTGTTATCCTTACTAATAATCTGAGCTCACACCTTTCTATGTTTTATTTTCCCCATGATGTGAAGAAGTATTTTATGATTGACCTGCATGGATAGTCTGAGGGGATATGAGTGTGTACTATGGAGACTATATTGTTTTAGTTTTTAACTTTATGATATAATGTAATACTTATGAATGTATCTAGTGTTTCCAAGGCTACTAAACTCATCAGTATTTCAAGACATGATCTTTTGTATCATTCCAGTGTTATATAATAATGCACGGACTCTGGGTAACTGGGGTCGAGGAATTCCAGAGTCCAACTCATGATCTCCATGTCTAACCATTGAATGCATTCAATGCACCATTGAAATGATATGCCCCACCGAAGTCATCAGAGATCATTTTATTGTCTTCATAAGAATAAACATGTGTGGCAAAATACCCTGAACGGGTGATCATATACATACCTCGTAGGACACCAGGAAATCAAAAATCACAATTTATCAAGAGAAAGTAGTCATTTAATAAACACAATGGATTATAAATATGAAACTAAGTCAATTACAATAATCAATAACCGACATATGATCTACAAGAATCCCAACCAAATATCTAAAAGAGATCTCCCTCACCATAGAGCAGGTATGAATGATGATTCAACCAACTACTCCAAAGTTCCATCTCTAATTCCCTACCTCATTTTAAACCACATAAAAATCTATGTGGAAGACAGGGACCTTTACATTATGATCTATAGATGAGAGGCATAATCTTCTGTGGAGGACACATAACCATGTTCTTTGGGGTATTTCACTCAGATGGTATAGAACCCATACTCTAGTATGTCAAGTGGGCGACACTCCACTAGAGTTAATAGTATAGAGTACCCAATCCCTGTTGTGATAGGGATACCAAATAGCATCATTTCATGTTTCATCTCAAGAATTAATTTGAAGATCCGGCACCTCACCACTAAACTCAACAACAGAGGGAGAAATAACTCATATGGGGACCAATTCATGAAAGAGATGAAGGATGGGGCTTCCACTCCCTAGATACTGGAACTTCACCTAGTATAGTATGGGTGTTTCCAACCATGCCATTTTAACGAATATGAGGGAATCATTCCCTGAAGTGATAAGGGATTTTTTATCCCCATTAACACTCTGATGTTCAGACCAAATCAATGCCACCGACTAAGAATATCTTATAGTACTATTATTCTCATAGAACCTCATATCATATATTTGATTCCAAAACTAAGGCCACCATCACATTATACCTAGAAAACATCTCAGGAAAGGATACATGAGGTCCAAAATATGAGTCTTCAAGAAGATTATATGCAAGGTATGGGATCAAGGGATGTAGTGATCCCTGAAAGAGTGCACTATTTGTATAAAATGGTTCATAGTGTGTTTCTATATGTCTAAAAATAAATCTGTATCACCATCTCACATGGAATTTATTCCACTAGATACAAGGCGTATCCACTTGGGGTACACAACATATAGAAGTCATTTTTTCAATCAGTGTTCATTCTAATTCAACCTTTGTACAATTGATTTTTCCTTAATAATTTTTGAATTACATGATGTGTGGCCGACTATACATGGCATGTGGGGCCATAGGGTCTCTTGGGTGTGTACTCTCTGTCCACACTAATCCATGAACTAATGGTTACATTAATTTTGGTTTTGGACACATTGAATATAACAGCACATGGAATGTTATGCATGTACTCCATGTACATGTTGAGCTATCCAGATATGGGGTACACATTGTGTTGACCCACCATATACTGCGTCATACATATCTCGTCTTGGAAAACCTGGCCACTGCACAAATGTTTCCTCATGGTATGTATTCTTAGTCAACACATTTTGTAGTGTGGGCTTATTTATAAACCTATAAATTTCATCTATTATACACTAACACAAACCCCAAAAAATCCACCATTAATCAAGATCACGGATATTGAATCCATCGATTTCCTTGCTTTAGTGGCTGTAGCGGGTTAGATTGTAGCTACTCTATCAACCTGTGGACATCCTTCATCATGTAACACCACTGAATGTCAATCCAATGAACTAAGGGTCTTCAATATGAACCTCATCCATCCATTTTCATTAACACACATCATTCATTCCATAAATAATGGTCATGTAACTACAATATTGATCTAATATACAAATGAATAGTGGCACAATTATTTCATATTTTCTATTTTGTGAACTGTTGTCCAAAGAAACACTGACAATGAATGTGCGATGAGTAATGGGATAAATGTATAAATCACAGACATAAGGAAGGACCCTTAACAACTATTCATGTTATCCTAATTTATCCATCTTTAGAATTATGAATTAATAACAGATCATATCATCTCCCCAATCCCTATAAAGAGAAATAAAAACCCTCAAATCATACTTCAATATACTTATCAATCATGTTAGAATGATTAAATCGCATTCCCCATTGGATAAAAACCAATATAAATCCAAAAAAACATCTAACAAAGAATTGGATCAATCAATGATTAATAATGGTCACACACCAAATTCATTGGTGATATCCAATAACTAAATTGGTGTGCACAATCCAAGTGGTAACGATCTATTAGACCATAATCCATCATCACCATAATTCTCTCCTCCACAACTCTTCATAAACTCTCTTGGGTCATGTGGATTACCCACATATTTTCCCATAGATGAGATTAAATAAGGGAGGATCAAGGTCTTGTAAATTAAAAAAATAAATATAGATTGAATTACTAATTTTATAATGGTCATGTTTTAATCAAACACCCAATGATGAAAAAGGTTATGTCGTGTCTTGTGTAAAACCGACATTTTTTATTTAACAGTGGTCTCAAAATCCTCATCTAAGACACCATTTAGGAGTTATTATATCATTTATAAAAAATAGTACATACATGATATTTAATATTTAGTATTTTTATTGTATCAATATCGGGACTCCTCGTTTCATGGAATCATGCACATCAATAGTTCTTATATTAAAAAATATTTCTTAAAATATTAAAATACCTTAAAATAAAAAATAGAGTTATTAAAATCTCCCCAGATTCATGGCATTTCATCCTAAAAAGTGAAAACCAACTCACATGTGAGGTTACTATGGTCTCATATGGGTTTCTCTCTCCCTAGGGCTCTCCTAGAGGTTCCCGTGTGAATAAAAAACACACATTCAAATAAAAAAACATACCCATGGAGGGTATTCTATAAGTGGTTCTCGAAAAACACTAGGCCCCTCAGGCTCCTCAATGTTGTAGCTCCTAGATCCATTATTACTACAGTCATGGGTTCAGGCCATACTCTACGTCACTATCCGAACATAGTAACACAAAAAATTACATATAAACCTTAGTGATAGCCTTATATCATGGAAAAACTTCAAAAAAATCAGTGGTTTGAGATCTATTTGAACACATGACCTTCTAATAAAACTCCAAATACCTTATCACTAATCCTCAATAGACTCCTAATGTTTTAGAGTAGTTATCAACCTCCCCAGTATGGATTTAACCTTTCAGAATAATTTTTAAAAATAACTCTAGGACAACATGTATTGTCTCTAACTAGCATCAACCAATATAGTGGTGACCTACAGGGTCTACCATATATGGAAAAAAATAATGATACACCATTGGTGGTGTGAAAACTATTGTGATATTAATACTCCACAAATTTTAGATGATACTCCTATGTCTAGCTACAAATAAATTTTCAAAATTGTAGAATGTTACTTTAAACCCAAATGGTCCACTTTACCAGGCCATCTATCTAGTGTTGAGACACTATATTAAAAAACACTATAGAGACCCTACATTTTCATAAATGACAATTGCATTATTTCAAAGATAATTAAAATAATATTTATACATTCATGGATTGAACTGTATAATATCTTGAAGAAATTAAAATCATATGTCACTTATATAGAATAAAACATATATTTTTTTTAAAATCCATCATCTTTTTCCATCGAAAATCCCATGATCACCTTATCAAATGTAGTCACAATAGGATATACATTAAAGAAATGGTTGAGCTACAATCTCGGTTAAGGGAGGAATAAGGGAAATTAATTTATAATACATGGGTGAGAATAATGAACCTCATCAAATAATAATCATATGGTCATCATCAACCTCATGAGGGAAATAGTTGATAATGTTATGGAATTTCAGATATGCATAACAATGAAGCATCATGTCATAGTGGTCAAATTCCACACATAGTTTTGAACAAATCTAGTATCATGTTCCAGCATGACATATTTGAATAATCATAAAATCATCCTTAAGAAAAAATAATTCATCATGTTCATGCATAATATAAATTAACTCATCATATACATCACATTACCTAGTGCATTGGAGGGATATATAATTCTGGTCCCACCCAACACATCATAATATTTACATAATCATGCATTCCATATAGAATGTATAATAGTAAAAGTCATATAATTTCCCATGGAATGAAATTGGGTTTATAAGTTCTTAATCAATAAATAACCCATAAATATACATGAGGTTCCCAATTGAATTATGTAAAAAACAATTTGCATTAAAAACATCATTCTTGATTGAATAACAAACAACTCAAGAGGAGTTAAACTGTGTTATGGAAAGAAATTTTTTTTCGGAAAACAAATTTATTTGGATTTTAAATCAAGGTGGTAACATGTATATCCCTAAATGAAAAGTAATGAATAGAGAAATGATATTTAGGAGACAGTAGTGGAATATAATTTCTAAAATTTAAGTGAAATAAAGATAACTCAATTAATGGGAGTTGGGTAAGAGAATCCCCTTACCTTAAATCCCTATTAAATTCATCACATTACACCTACTGAATATTAAAAAAAATTTAATTAAAAATGTCAAAAATAAGTGAGTTATGTTAATTTTGGTAAATATATATCAATTATAATCAATTTATTATATTTCTTAATTTATTTTGTAGTATTTAAGAAATTTTGATATCATGTTTTCCTTAGAAACATCCAATTTTTCATTAATTTTATCTATATTGTTCATTGTAATTTATACAAAAGTAGAAAAATTTATAGAAGATTGACATAAAAATATTTATACATTTATATATGATAAATAATTTATTCTAACCATCCAAATAGGTTTTTAAAAGAAAATAAGTTGGAAGCTTCCTTGTTATCGCTTAAACAACAATTAACGTGAGTTTTTTATATAATTATAATGAAACCAAGGTATAAAATATATTTTTTACTATAGACTAACATAAATAATATAATGTTAAAATTTTTCCTAATTAAATATTAGAATATTTAATTTATAAATAAATTGGGAAAAATATAGAATAAGAAGAAAATGATAGAAAAGTATGAAAAAAACTTACTTTTTTCTTTAGTGTGTCTTCTCTTGTACGAAAATAGACTTCCTTGATGAATGGCGTTGGATTACTCTAGCACATGCCAAGGGTTTATAAGGTATTAAGAGATAGGATTTGGTTAAATCATTATCTTTTCAAATATAGGGAGTAGTGGATAACCAATAAAATGGAGAGAGGTTATTTATACTTGAGGAGAGGGGTATTTTCAGAATTAAATTATAAAGAAAATACTATATCAAAGGAAAAACATATAATAATAAATGTTTTAAAATATACATAATATATAAATATAATGGTATGGTTTTATTAACTTAAAACCCTATATTATTATATTAAACTTATTTTATTAAAAAAGAATTTTGGAAAAAAAAAATTGTTATATTAAGGGATCACTTTTGACTTTTAGATTTGGAAAAAAGTTTTTAGGTTTAAAGATTTCTTTATTTTATTTTAATGGATAATTTATTAAACTAAATATATTTCTCTCAAACTAAAGTTTTACAAATTATTATTTATTTTTTACATCGTGAACGCTATAATTTAAGATATACAGGTTATGTGAAAAACTATATTTTTACTATTCATCTAAAAACTAAAGTAAAAATGAAAATTACCAAAATAATAACCATTGGAAAAATTTATCATTATTATTTTAAAAATTATATTAATTTTATAAAAATAAATAATTATTATTGTTAATTTTAATTTTTATTATAAAAAATATGATTTTTAGAAAATACTATAAAATGTGGTTTAGTAAAAATTCCCTTATCTTTTCTTTGAGATTTTTAATCATGATATTCATTTTTTGGCTTTATAGTATATATATTTACTTAAATAAATCATGATACATATTTTATATATCTTAATATAGTATTTTGAGATAAAAATTATTATTCCAACTGTCATGTTATTATTCCCAATGGTCTGATTACTATTCCAACAGTCAACATAACTGCTTCAGTAACCACATTACCTCATTAAAAAATCTCTACAATCCATCATTCATTACTCAACACAATTAATCACAAGGTTCTTTATTTATATTTTCTTTAATGTTGATTGGATTACTATTTATTTATTTTTCTTCTATAGTATTTTCCATGCGAATGATGATTCTATAAAATTGGGGTAATACATATTTCCAATTTTACTTTTTCTATTTTATATTTTTTTAACATTAAAATATTTTTAGTTTTAATGGTCTTTGTCTTTGTTTAATGTATTTATTTTTATTAATGTAAAAAATATGTGGTTTCTATATGTGTTGTATGTGTATAATACATTATAATATAATATAATAAACATTTATTTCAAGAAAAAATATCATTTATAAATTATGGGTTGTTTCATTCATCAACCTTTACAAATTTCATCCCTAAGATTTAAAGTCATATTCATTGTTAAGAATAGGTGGGGGTAATTATATTTTATTTTTTTCTCTGGTTCTCATGTCACTGCTTCATACTTGTGGTCCATTGACAGCACTTTGACAATGTGAGATTTCATGTAGCATAGAACATTATCTCTATGGTCCTAGATCTTCACCAATTAATATTCCTATGAGATTTCATTATCGAGTAATAACACCTCTAGATTTAGTACATGTGAGGGGTCAGGAATATAGTTTCCGCGAAGAGATATATTGAATATTTCATGAACATTATCCATATTTGGTGGAAGTGAAATATTATAGGCCACATATCCCATGTGATCAAGGATATTAAAGGGGCTAATGTACCTTGGTATAAGTTTACCTTTTTTTCTAAACTACCTAACTCTATCCCATGGTGATATTAAATGGAAATAGTTTTCTCTAACATTAAACTCCAAGTCCCTTTTATGTTTTTCAGTAAATATCTTCTTCTGAATCTTGTAAGATTTTATATGTTTTTAGATTTCTCGAATCTTCTCGGTCATCTTTTTCATATGATTAAGTCCATGTAACATGCATTCACCAATATCAACCCAATACGTTGGTGTTCTACATTTTCACCCATATATATCTTCATATGGATTTATTTGAATGCTTTAGTGGATTTTAGTGTATTATAAGAAAAAAAACGAGAGATTTTGATCTCATACTCCTTTAAATTCCATTAATTAAACTCTTAACATGTCCTTGTGTGTTTAATATCCCTTTTGGATATGTCATAATTTTAAGGGTGATAGGCTGTACTGAAGTTATTTTCAGCACTCAATTCATTTTAGAGAGTTCTCCATAATTTAGATGTGAAACATGGATCATGATCAGAAATGATGGAAAATGATACCCCAAAGAGCCTCATGGATACCTTGACACATATAATGACATGTTTTCCAAGTGATAAATCTTCACTAATATTTATGAAGTGATAAATCGTGTTGATTTGATCCACCCCAACCATTATCACATTTTGTCTTAGATGTCATCAGGTGACCAATGATAGATTCCATAGTTTTGTTCTCCCATTTCCATGAGGGTAATGGAAATGGATTCATCATTCCATTGGTCTTAATTCAATTTTATTTAATTTTTTTACATACTAAGAACCTTTAGTTATACATGACATCCAACTTTTTCATATATTTTTCAGCTTGAGTTTTTTTGAATATCAGAATACATATTTTTAATTCCTAGATAAATATGGAATGGTGATATATGTGCATAATACCATAGAACCTTCTTCATATCAGGTGAATAATGCAAATGAAATCTATTTCAAAATCAAATTACACCAACCTCATTGATTTGGAACTCATGTTTCTCCCTTTCCTTTATTTCGGTAAACTTTATTTGTAGATCCATATCATCCCTTTGTGACACCTTGATCTTATCTTGAATAGATTATTGGGAATTAGTTTTGGAATGGTATAATGTATTTCCTTATGTTATGATTTTCAGTTCTATCAATTTCATATCCATTTAGATAGGGTCTTTCTCAATCTGCATCTTGTATAGAGTATCATTTTTATTTCATCTATGAGAATCATCCACCTTGTTCACCTTACTTGGGAGGTAGATAATATATAAATCATATTCCTTGATAATTTGAAACCATCTTATTTAATGAATGTTGAGAAAATTTTGTTTTAATCTACATTTTAGACTCTTATGATTAGTATATATATCAAACATATCTCCATATAGGTTTTTACAATAAACCATCTAGTTATAATCAATGATACTAACTCCATATAAATCATTGGGTATTTATACTCATGGATCATCAATTTTCATGAGAAATTAGCTATAAATTTTTCATTATTCATGACTAAACAATCCAAAACATTCTTTGAAGCATCATTGTGTATTAAAAACCTTGTCCACTTGATCATAGTGTGATTATAGGTACAGTGACTAGAATATTCATGAGTTCATTAAATATTTCCTCATATTCATCCATCCATACATACATTACCCCTTTCATTGAAAATTAAGTTAGTGTTCTAGAAAATCATGATAAATATCTTAACAAACATTGATAATAACCTACTAATATAAAAAAACATTCGACATCCATGAAAATGATATGTTTAGTTCATTCCTCATTTGTTTTTTTCTTTGAAGGGTCCATAGAAATTTAATCACTTGTGATCATGTGACCCAAGAATGTGACTTGATTTTATGTTATCTTGTTCCACTTTTCTCTTGGAGTAAATGGGAATATCATCGATAAACACTACCACAAATTTTTTGATGAGTTATCTACATAATCTATTCATCAAATCCATGAATATTTTGATGGAAAAAGTAGTCCTAAAGAGAATTTCTATGATATCATATATCCCATACATTTTTTTGAAGGTTATCAAATAAATATATTCCTTCATCACCTACAACTGATGATATCCAGAATGAAAATCCATCTTAGAGAACTATTATTCCTCCTATAGTTGATTAAACAATTAATGAATCCTTGTAAGGGGTGATTATTCTTTATAGTGATTTTATTATGATCCCAATAATTGATAGATATCCATATTGATCCTTCTTTGTACCTAAAAAGTATTATGAATTCCCCCCATGGAGATACACTATGGAGTATGAACCCTTTTTCAAAATGATCATAAAGCTTCTTCTTTAACACCTCTATTTAAATCGACACCATCTTATAGGGGTACTTAAAAATAAGAGTGGATCTAGTTATACTCTATATTGAAAACTCTACCTCATGATATGGTGGAAGTCTGTGCAAATCATCCGGAAATATATCAATGTATTCCCTATCAATGTTAATTTATTATACCTTGATTCCTTCCAATGACTCAACCATTTTTTGGAGGTATTATTCTTCATACGGTATCAAAACCCACACCATTGAGGGGCTTTTCAAATGAGATTCATGACCATCTATTCATTTATATAGGAAGATGATATTGTTTAGAATTTGAAAATAGATTTACATTCTCTGATAATTGATGTATTCATTATACAATGAGAGCCAATAAATGCCTAGAATAGCAACGAATTCCACCATGGGAAGGATTATGAAATTCACTAGAAGGATCATCCCACATATGCTAATTTTATAAGAGTTTAACACTTGGGATGCAATGATTTCACAACTAGGTATTATTACAATTATATTTTCATGACCCGTCCCTCGGGGCTCATTCCATGACTACCGCAAGCCCACCTTCCATACTCCAGTGGTTGGCAACTAGCACTGGAAAGGTGTATCCCTAAAACGGGAAGGCATTGCCTTTAAAACTGAAAACACACAGACCAAGAACATGACAAGATGAAAACCACATACTAGTACTGGCATATTAAATGTCTGTACTGAAATTAAAGGGGAAATAATACAATCCCAAAAAAATAAAAATAACTACAACAGAAAAACAGCTCATGAGATCACTCTCCAAAGATTCTACCTTAAGGGTAGGTATAGCTCGTGTCCGCAGCTCTCTATGTCAACCAGTAACCTCCATGTACATCTTGGTCCAGGCTCCCTAATGTCTCAGCCAAGCTGCTTGTTGACTGCACAAGAAACTACAAGGTGCGGGAAAAGACAGTGTAGGGGTGAGTATAACATTACATCGTAGGGACCTTGAGACCCCCGAATGTCTCTAAGAATTCCTCAAATGAAAACCTCAAAGAATGATATCAATCACAAATAAAAAATCAAAATACTCAGCTCAAACTATGTATAACTTAGATATATAAGTATAGATGATTGGTTATAGGGCTTGATCATTTTATTCTTTCAAAAGGAACTATTGTTGATCCACATAGTATCGCTAGGTGATGATCTACATAAGATCGGTAGGTGCTGATCCACACAAGATCACTCATTGCTGATCAAAATAGGATCACTTGGTGCTGATCCGCACAAGACCTCTAGTTGTTGAACCCCACATGATCACTATGTTCTGATCCACATAGGATCAATTTGTGTTGTTCCACACAGGATCACTATTAATTCTTCATGTCCCAGCCAGCCACTCGATTCCCGCACATAGTACGCTTGATTATGGTTGGTTCTGTTCCTCATGCCAATAGTCTAATTTAAACAAGCATGAAGTCCCACTAATAAGTAAAATAATGAACCGTCATGTCATAAGGTTTCCAACCTAATAGAAAGTGCATCAATAGGATGTCCGGTCTGTGAGTTATAGGCATTTTAGTGATGATGGCTAGGTTGGATTTGGGTTAGATCCAACCTGGACGTACTCCAATATTGTCCAAAACTCAGGTAAAGAATAACAAAAAGGCCATCTCATTCCAAGGATTCCAATGTCATAGACATCTCATCAAAAGGACTTACAGTTTTTATGGTACGGCCTTTTAGGAGAAACTGAGCCATAAAGGGTCTGGGTCCGATCTGACCTAGTCGAACTAGCCTGGCCCGACTCGGCATGGACCAACGAGACTGGGCCACATATTCACCTAGCCCGAACCGACTGGGCCGCGGTGGGCTTGGACCCCTGGGCTTCAAACCAGCCTGGACCGAACTGGCTGGGCTTGGCCGTGGTCAGTCGAGCCGCTGGGCAGCGGACCGGCCTGGCCCGCCAGCTAGGCGTGACCTGCACGAGGGGTCGCACGGACCCTTCTTCTGGAACGACACAAGAGTCATTCAACTCTTCAATCGACGCCACTATGTGGTGTTGCCTTGATATTAGCGGGAACCGTAGGGCATAGGTCCACCTCCATCGTGGCTTCGAAGTCAGGACCTCCATCTGTAGCATGTCGCCCTTCCTCCAACATAGTCGGCTGATAGCCGACCACCCCTGTTGGTCTATCGTGGCACCATGCAGCACCACACCCTTCTGCAGCCGGTGAGCACCGGTCGCCGGTGCTGCACTAATCGGTCTTCCGCAGGCCACCCGATGCACTCTGGTGGTCCCTTTTCCCATCTGAAAGCACCTATGGGCCACTGAAGACACTTCCAACACTGCGTGGCTCTTGGGTTCATCTTCCCGCTCTATTTTTTGGTTTCCCATGAATAACGCAACAAAGATCAAAGCGGCAGAGGGTTCAGGCCTTATTTGTTTGGCACGCGCCATCCATGTTAGCATAATAACAAGGGTCAGATTAATTCATCTTAAAACTCTTAGAATTAATCAAGACAAAACCCCCTTACGTAGATATCTTTTGTGTGATGTTGCAGTTGTGGCGAGAGAATCTGTGTTCATCGAAGCCGTCGGTGTTCATCGATCCCAGATCGTTTCCTCAGTGGGATCGTTCAAGCTTCTGTTCTTCTTTGTAAGGGTTGAGAATCAGTGCTTCTTCGGAGTTCTTCCACCAATCCTCTACCCTCTCCCCTTTTCTAGTGATATGAAAGTCCAAAGGATGAATTAAAGTTATCATACCTCCTTTCAATTAATGGATCATTAATTGGGGGTAATTAATGAACCTATTAGTTAAAAAGGGGTGGTTACACATCCTATGTATGAACATGAATATAATCTTCTTTATTAAATGTATGACCCCCTCTGTGTTTCATGCCACCACCGATCAATAAGTTTTAGGAAATTTAAAATCATTTTTTAATGTTATTTTATTATCCTTGAAAAATGTTTGTAAAACTAAATTTTTCACCCAACCTACTACGGTCAAAGTTAAGCCTTTCATAAAATAATCACGACACTAAGAGTTAAATGGTGCCATGAGATTTCAATTTTGAGTACCGGTTCAAAATTTAGATATTCTTTCACTCACATTTACTGAACATAACTTAAAAAAGTTCAAAATTATGTTTTGAAAACACCAAGTCTTGGAATCACGTGCTGTTAATTTTTTGCAGTCTCATAGTAATCCTAAATAATTTTAAAAAATAATATATGGAATTTCATGTTCTTTACTTTATCCCCACCTTAGATATTTGCATCCCCAAAAGCTAAAACAAAACTCGTGAAACAAATGGGGTACTAAAGATGCATTTGAGCCTCCCGCTCCCATGTTCTCTCCTTGAGATTACCATGCTTCCAAAAAACTCACACTAGAGGAATCAACCGCCCATGATGTACCCACTCATGTCGATCCTATATCTACCCCGGGAACTCCATAGACATTACCCCATCATTTATTTCTAGCTCCCCCTAGTCGATAATGTGCAATGGGTCATGCACGTACCACACCCGTTGGGGCACATGGAAAATATTATTCTCCCAGTGCATCTATAAGGGAAAATATAGATGGTCTACAACCTCATAAACTTTGAGGATGATCTGTAATAGTCCGATTAACCTTAGAGATTGCTTTCCACCCGGACCAAACCTCTGTAATCCTCGTCCAGGTGAGACCCATTGGAAGACATAATTTGAATCCTCAAACTCCAATGTCTATGTCTCCTGTCCGCATAAGTATTCTGCTGCCTATGTATAGTCTTCATCCTCTCCTAGATGATCAGTACCTTCTCTTTGATATCCTATACCAACTCTGGACCCCTAAATTCGGACTCCCCTGGGTCTGTTCAGTATAGAGTTGATCTGAAAGGTAACCCGTACATGGCCTCAAACGGATCCATGCTGATGGTGGAGTGATAACTTTTTTTGTAAGTGAACTCCACCAGTGGTAGGTGGTCCTCCCCACTATGGCAAAAATCAAGGACACGTGCTCGAATCATATCCTCGAGTGTCAGTATGTTCCGCTCTATTTGACCATCTGTCTAAGGGTGAAAGGTAGTGCTCAAGCATTGCTGAGTACAATCTCTTGTATGTAGAGACCTACCAAGATCTCTACAGATCCCTGATCACATATGAGTAGAAAGTGGGATGACTTTGTGAGTTAGTCAACAATCACCCAGATAGAATCGTGGCCCATGTATGTATATGGTAGCCCTGTCACAAAGTCATTGGATATACCATCCAACATCCACTCCAGTACCTCAAGTGGCTGAGCTAAGCCTACTGGTACCTAATGCTCAGCCTTCACTAGCTGACATGTGAGGCATTGTGATATGAACTCTGCCACTGCTTTCTTCATCCCTAGCCACCAGTACTGATGTCGGGGGTCTCTTTAAATCTTCGCCACTCCAGTATGTACCGCCAAAGGGGATGTGTGGAACTCCATCAACACCTCCTCTCGTAGAATCACTGGTACCATGGTGCATCCTCTAAACATAATGATGTGATCCCCACCATTAGAAAATCATTTATGAGATTTTCCTGAGGACATCTAAGCATGTTAGACCTCATAGTCAACATCCCCAATCTGAGCTTCCTAAACATGCTGAAGAAGTGGGCGACTGACAGTCATAGATTGAAGGTAAGATTCTTCATCTCTATCCACAAATGATTTCTGCAACGTGACTAGAATCTCTGTCGCCTCACTAAATAACTCTAGACTAGACATTCGGATGAGTACATCTGCTACTATGTTCTCCTTCCCAGGAGTGTAGACTATTTCAATGTCACAGTCCTAGAGAAACTCCATCCATCGCCATTGTCTCAGGTTCAGGTCCTTCTTTAAGAAGATATACCCGAGAATCTTATGATCAGAGTAAACAGTAAAATGTTCTCCCATCAAATAGTTCTGCCACATATTCAGTGCAAATACCACTACTGGTAACTCCAGGTCATAGGTATCATAGTTCTTCTCATGTTGTATCACCTTCCATGAGCTGTAGATGATCACATCTCACTCTTGCATCAGGGCATAGCCTAGTTTGGTCCCTGATGCATCGTTGTAGACTACATACCAAATTCCCTCTTCTGGTAGCCTGAAGATGGGGGCACTCGTCGGCCTCTGCCTCAACTCTTGAAAACTCATCTAGAATATCTTCGTCCACACAAATGGTTGTCCCTTCTTCGACAAAGCTGACAAGTGTGTCGCAACTCTAGAAAATTTTGGTACGAATCATCAGTAGTACCCATCCAATCCCAAGAAAATTCTCACCCCGGTCACACTCCTGGGAGAATCCCTTGCAATAACTTCCTCTATCTTCACCATATCCACTGCAACTCCTACCTCCGAGATAACGTACACCAGGAAGTGGACTTCCCATATCTAGAACTGGTAATTCGAGAGCTTGCAATAAATCTGTTTCTCTCAATGTGTGTCCAAAACTATCTTTTGGTTAATGGAATGCTCCCCCAATGATGCTGAGTATATCAAGATGTATTCAATGAAGACCACCACAAAGCTATCGAGGTATGGTTAGAATATCCAATTCATGAGCCCCATGATCACTGGTGGAGCATTGGTCACATTGAAGGGCATCACCAATAACTTGTAATGGCCATACTGACATCTGAAGGCTGTCTTCAGTACTTCTTCATCCCGAACCTTCAGCTGGTGATAGCCCAATCCGAGGTCTATCTTCGAAAACCATCGAGCTCCCCTTATCTAGTTGAACAGATCATCAATCCTCAAGAGTGGAATTTTTTTTCACTTTCACCTAGTCAAGTCACAGATAATCCATACAGAGGCTCAGACTCCCATCTTCTTTCTTGAAAAACAAAATATGGGATACCCATGGAAGACACTGGGCCTTATGAACCACTTCCTCTGAAAGTCCTTCAACTGTACCCGCAACTCAAGAAGATCAATGGGGTACATCTGATATGTTGGCATAGATATTGGCGTCGTCACATAGTACAGGTTGATGTATAATTCTACCTCTCTATGATGAGGTAGTCCCAGAACATCATAAGAAAAGACATCATCATATTGTTCCCCCACTACATGATAACTCAGACTCCTCATGTACACTGATCTAAGGTTATGGATATCCAACTAATGAGTGATCAGCTACACCCTCCTTTGCGAGAGCCCACCCTATACTGGAAATATTTCCTTCTCATTGCTCAAGGGAAACTTGATCCCATCCTCACAGACACACCTTACATTGTGCCTAAAATAATCGATCTGAGCATGGACTGTAGATAGCCAGTCCATACACAAGATAACATTATAAGGCCTCGACGATGCTACTAAGAGAATCCAGCCGAAGCTCTCACCTCCTAGAGTTATCTTACACTATCTTCACCAGTATTTAATCGTCAAATCTTTTCCCATAAGAGTCTATAATTTTAAAGATCGAGCTAACAGATCGATCATAATCATTGATTTTTGAACGAGTGTTGTGGAAATAAAAGTGTGACAGGGACTTGGGTCTATAATGACTACATATAAATAGGAATAGACACAGGTCATACCTCTAATAATCTCTGAAGCATCGTGGTAATAGGCCTCTGCCGCCTAATGCTAAGCTCTCCCTTTTCCACCTGCTCCTTGTGGTCAAGTAAGACCACCTTGGTGTGGTGGTGGTAGAACCTCGAACTGTTGTCCACCACCTACTGCATGACCTGCTCCCCTTCCACATCCACCAACCTGTGAACCCCCTCACCCAAATATCTGCCACTGCCTCGGTGGTCCCTTGGTCATCTACTAATCAACTATATGGTGAGTTGGATAGTCTGGAGTCATGAGTCCTTGTCTTCCTTAAGAGTAACAGGCTTTAGTCCTCCGAATATATATTCTTCCTCAGAATCTTCGTACCTCCGACCATGCATCTTGGGGTTGTCCATAGGAAGCTATGGCCCACTTGGACATCTGTGTCATCTTCCTACTATCTTATGTAGATAACTCACCTACCTATCACCTGGTGGTGTCTCTCACCATCAGTACATGCTCATCGAAGAGTATCTCTAGTAATAATTCTTGCTTGAGCACTCCAGCCTGCCTAAGTATATTGAGTGATATCATCGACTTTCTGATCCTCCTTCAGGGACCATGTTAGATGGTTGGGTCATAAGCAAAGGGTCTCATACCATGTCGGTGATGTAGCGTGATAGGTCAGTGAATCTCACCATGTACTAGGCCACCGATAGGCTGCCCTACTGTAAGTGAAACAGCCCCTGGATACGTACTGAGCCTAAAGTTGCTGGTACAACCTTCTCCCTAAAGAGGGCCTCGAAGTCCAACCAGTAGAGTGTCTCCCCCTCATGCGTCAGGAGTGTCAGAATCCACTATCTCCCTATTTTTCCATATAATAATATATAATCTAGGAAAACCTTTTGATCTAATAGTGTCTCAACTAAATGAAAAACATATGCCATAGCCTCCAACTAGTCCTCAGTTGACAAGAGATCTATCTTGCCTTGAAACCTCAGAGGCGTCTATCTCTGGAACTTGTGAAACACGCTCAGTCGGCATGCACGGTCTTATAGTGGGGATGTGCCCACTACTTCCCTATGAGTGGTGTTGTAGATGATATACAACCTGAAGGTGCAAACATAGTATGAGGGCCCTACACCGAGGCCTCATCGCTCAGTGGGCCATCATTGTGTAATCTCCCAAGAATCCTCGATAGTTGTCTACATGGTGGAATCCTAAAAAAAATAGTTATGCCATGGTCAATAAGATATACCTGGTGAGCTAACTCTAAATAGATTAAATTAAAACATTTCCAAACCACACGAAAGCAGTGTTTTCATGCACCGAGTTGGAAATCAGAATTCAGTGTCCTAGTTTATGGATACATCAGCTACCACACCAACACTGGATTCCCTGAACTAAAAATGACACTAAAAACACTTTACAATATTGCTCCATTGGAAAGATCAGAGTCATAGTTCTTCGATATAACCGACTCCTCTGATACCACTTTGTCATGACCCACCCCTGGGGCCCATTCCTTGACTACCTCTAGCTCGCCTCCCATAGTCCAAGGGTTGGAGACTAGCACCAGAAAGTCATATCCCTAAAACAGGAAGGCATTGCCTTTAAACCTGCAAACACACTGACCAGAAACATGAAGAGATGCAAACCATGTAGTAGTACTATAATATTAAAAGTGTGTACTGAAAGTAAGGGGGCCGAAATACAATCCCAATTGAAAGAAAAACAAATAAAATAGAAAAAATATCTCTTGAGATCACTTGCCAAGGATCCTACATGAAGGGTAGGCACAATTGGTCTCCATAGATCTCCACATCAACCAATCACCTCCATGTACTGCTTGGTCATGGCTCCCAAATGTCTCAGCCATGCTACTCGTCTTCTGCGAAAGACACAACAAGGAGAATGCAAAGCCCGTGCTGGGGTGAGTATAACAATACCTAGAAGGGACCCTGAGACCCTCGAAGGTCTCTTAGAATTCCACAAAGGAAAACCTAAAAGAATTATCTCAATCACAAAGCACAAAGAAAAAGAGTCAGATCAAACAAAGTATAACATAAGTATAGAAGAACAGATGATTAGTTGTAAGGCTAGATCATCTTATTCTTTCAATGGTCTCTGCTGTTGATCCACATCGGATCACTATGTGCTGATCCACATAGGATAATTGGGTGCTGATCCACATAGGATCACTCTGTGTGGATCCACATAGGAACACTCGTTGTCAATCCACACAGGATCACTCAGTGATGATCCACTCAGGATCGCTAGGAGCTAATCCACAAAGGATCTCTCAGTGTTGATCCACACAGGATCACTATTTATTCATCACGTCTCAGCAAGCCACTAGATTATTGTAGGTAGTATGCTTGATACTAGGAGGTTACGCTCATAAATCCACCATTCTTATTCCAACCGGCAAGAAGTCCCATAAAAAAGTAACCCATTGAACTATCATGTCATTAGGGTTCCAACACAATAGATAGCGTGTCAATCAAATGACCAGTCTGTGAGTTATATTCATGTTCGTGTCGAGGGCCTAGTTGGATTCGAGATCGATCCAACCCAAATGTACTCCAACATTATCCAAAACTTATGTAGAGTATCTCCAATGGATGGTATCTTCTAATGGATTCCAACGGCGCAGACGGATCGTCAAACAGACATCTAGTTTGTAGGATACGACTTTTTAAGAGAAACTAATCCATAAAGGTCCAACTCTGGTCCAACTCGGTCGGAATGACATGACCCGGTCTGGGTATGACCCTGGTATAGACCAAACTGGCTGGGCCACGGTGGGCTCGGCCCTCTGGGTTAAGGATCTGCCAATCCCAAAATAGCTGGGCTGGTCTGCGACAGGCTCGACCTACTGGGCAGCGGACGGACCCGTCCTGCCTGTTGGGCGCGACTCGCATGAGGGGTCACATGACCCATCCTTACCGAATAGCTCAAGAGCCGTTTGTCTCATCAACTGGTGGAACCACATGGAACCGCCTCACTATCCACGAGACCCGAAGGTCGCGGGTCCCCCTCTGTCGTGACTTCAAAGTTGCGACCTCCATCTGTGGCGTGCGTCGGCGTGTCGACCTTCTACCAATACGGCCAGCCAAAAGTCGGCCACCCCTGCTAGTTCTCCATGGCACCGTGTGGCACCACCCCCTTCTATGATTGGTGAGTTTCGGTCGCTAGCACCATTATGCCACTGCCGCACCTAAGGGTCTTTCGCATGCCACCGAATGAGATCTGGTGGTCCATTTATCATTTCGAAATGACCTACAAGACTTCCGGGATTCTTCTAACACTACATGGCTCCCAGTTTCATCATTCCGCTCTGTTTTCTAGTTTCCCATGAAGAACGCAACAAATATCAAAGCGGTAGAGGGTCTGGGCTTTGTTCTTTTGGCCTGCACCATCCATGTTAGCATCATAACAAGGGTGAGATTAATTAATCTTCAATCTATTAGAATTAATCAAGAAAAAACCCCCTACCTCAATATCTATTGGGTGATGTTGTGATTATGGTAGGAGAATATATGTTTGTTGAAGCCTCCATTGTTCGTCAATCCCAGAACGTTTCCTCAACGAGTGTCATCCATGCTTTCGTTCTTAGTTGTAAGGGTTGAGTGTCGATGCTTCATCAGAGTTCATCCACAAATCCTCCACCCTCTCCCCTTTTCCATTGATTTCAAAATCCAGTGGATGAATTAAAGTGATAAAACCATCTTTTAATTAATGTCTCGTTAATTGGGGTAATTAATGAACATATTAAGTAAACGAACGGTGGTTATACATCCTATGTCTTACCGGACATATAATATCCTTTATTAAATGCATGACCACCACTGTGGTCCCTTCCACCACCACTCTAGAAGTGGTTGGAAATTTAAAATAACATTTTTATGTTATTTTATTATCCTTCAAAAATGTATGTGAAACTAACATTTTCACCCGACCTACTATGTTCAATGTTAATCCTTCCTTAAGAAAATCCAGGTGTGGTGAGTTCAACGGTGTCCTGAAATATCGATTCCGAGCACCGGTTCAATATTTTGAAATTCCCTCTCCCACCCTTACTAAACTTACATTAAAAAAAATTTCAAAATTTTGTTTTGGTCACACCGGGTCTTAGATTCATGTGCCTTCAAATTTTGTGGTCTCGTAGTAATCCCAAATAATTTTAAAAATATATATATTGAATTTACAACACTTTACATATATCTACATCAGGGTATCAATCTTTCAAATTCAATAGTCCTAGAAAACTCACAAGATTTAAAGGAAAGCATAGAACGAGTATTGAAATTAAATTTTTCCATTATTGAGTGAATATGAAGTGTACCTTGTACAACTTCAATTTAATTCTCTACATAAGAAGTAGTGATCGAATAATCTTTCTGATGCTCCATTTTATTTGGTGGTTTCGACATAGATAATGCATAAAAAGACTCATTATTTAGTTCACTAGCTTACATATTATCCTTCCACCCAATATTTAAAGCATGGAACCATGGGTGGTGAATTATGAGGTTCATTACCTTCCACCATCATGTTTTCTGACTTGTTCATTTTTCTTTGAAAAAAATTATATTTTTGGCATTTTGTTTTGAAAGTGAAGCATTTACCTATACCATTATGTTAATTTCCTGTATGAATCTTCCCAAATTTTTAAAATGTTCTGGTTAGATCCCATTTGATCAATTATAATTAGACCCATCAATTTGAATTCACATTGTTCTTTTATAATATCTAAAACCATGGTACCATTATCTAAATTCCATATCTACTTTGAGATCATATCAAACTAAGTACTTATAAATTCCAAAGTCTTTAATTCCTAGAATATTTTGATGTCTTTTTTGTAAACCAATAATCAATCTATCTAATTTTATACCATTTTTGATAAAAAAAACCCAAGACATATATCAATTTTAAATAATAAAACAAATGCTTTTATTTAAATACTTCTTTTTTTCTTTCTAAATTATTTTCATCTATTTAGTGCATGTAGTCACTTGAGGACATGCATCAATAAATTGGGTGACCTACTAGCCTAGTAAGGGGAGGAATAAGGGACATGAATAAATAATACATGTGTGAGAATAATCAACATCATCATATGACAATCATAGGATCATCATCAACATCATGAAGGAAACATTTGAAAAAGTCATTCTAATGAACGGTGATATTATAAATATAATTACCCTTTAATTTTATTTAAATGTCTTATTATAGAATATGGTTATAGAAAAAACATGAACTTATTTGGTTTTATTATATCCTATAAGGTTTGATAGACTATTAAGAATCATTACCATTGATAATATAGTTATTTAATAGTGATAACTTGATTAGCATAAATATAGGGTTTTAAAAAATCTAATTTACAGAGACAAAGAAATTGATGGCCTCAACCAGTATGATCAAATTCTATGAATCCCATTTATTATATCTTTTGAGGGAGATACCACTTCTGGGATTTTCCATTGACCAATCCCAATATGATATCCAATAACTTATGCATAGGCAAAACTATTTATAGTAGAAGTTCAATCTCATCGAGATCACGGACCAAACAATGTCCATCGAACTACCCCATGAATGTACCACCATCGCATGCCTTACACTTTGTGAATTTTCTAGTGTATTAAAGGGATATGTATCAAGACCCTAGAAATATTAAAATTTACATTATTTTTTTTATAGAGTAATTAATATATTATTGTTACATTGTAAATGATTTTTATGTTGATACAATAAACCAAAATTGTAATTTTGGTTTATATTAATATTCAATTGATGAATGAATTAATAGATAGATTTTTAAAATAAATAGTATTTTAATATTTTTTAGAAAAATTTATCAAATATAAATGATCAATTAATTTTAATAAATTCAAATGTAATTTTTTAGGGGATATAAAATTATTATTGTCAAGAAACCCCATCATTTATTAATAAATGATGATTTTATTTTAAAAGTGAAAATTTACATATATAGATAATTATTTGGGTAAAATGAATATTATTAGTGGAATCTGAATTTTGAAATTATCCAATGGTTAATGTTTCATAATTTTCTAAGGCATAAAAATGTTCGAGTAAAAATTAAATATCGTATAAATATGCTTTGTGTTTTCTGAAAAAATAATGACCCAAAATGAATGTAATAAATACTATAAATGGATCCAAGACCAATTTTTTTACCATTAATTGTTTTTGATTTTATGGTTATCTTATTTATTTTGTAAATCCATTATGATCCCTCCAAAACCTATAATATATTTTAATGTTTAAAAATCATTTCATTAAGAGCGTGACTCACCTCCACATTAGCAAGGTAATTATTTTAAAATTTTCATCTCTTGTCCTTATAAAATAATTAAAACTAATCCCATTTGGAAGAAAACATGGGAAAAAACCATGGAATGGTTTTTGGTTTTGGATATTTTGTTATATAGAGTCCAGAACCTAAATAATAAAGGAATCCCCCTCATTTTTAATATAAACCAATGCAAGAACTCATTTATCTTTAGTCAAACACATCAGAGCATGTAAATAATCAAACATATGCTCACAAGAGTCCTCCAAAGGATCAATAATATCTCATGAATCCCCTCCCAAATCTTTTGGATTTATACACTCAAGTAAGGGATCATCACCTTCCTCTCTTCTTTTCAATTCAAGAACACTCTTTGAAATTGTTATTCTTAATTTGAATTTTTTATATTTTCATCCAGTTATAATCATTAAATTGCAAATAAATTTATTTTATATTAATGATATTTTATTTATCCTCTCTCGTTTTGACCCTTACCTAAGTCGTTACTCTGTCGAAATTCCATAAGGGGTCTTCCACTATCCTCTTTCTATCAAGCTCTTCTTTTATGTTATGTATCTTAACAAAAAAAAATTATATTTGAATATGTTTTTACATATTCCATTACATTAAATTTAATATATAAATTATGGTGTCCCCTTTAAATCTCATTAATTCTCTCATGGTCTTCTATATACACTCGTTACCATACCGAAATATAGTAAGGATTCTTTTCTTTATTCAAATTTTTTCATTAACTTGTACATTAAATATATAATTTCTAATATCTAGATTTGTTCTTCCATGTCCCTATTTCTCCACATTTGATATTTATATTATGAGAGACCCTCTTCTCTCTCATTAACCCAATTTTATGAACCATTAAGTGACGTCGTTAGGTTTCTAATATTTCACCGTGATTTTCCCATGCCAAAAAATTATGTTTTGATTACAATACCCATTTTCTATCAAGGGTGTTCACATTTATCCACATGTACTTTTTCAATGGGGACTTAAATTCTTTCATTAAACACTCCATGATCTTGAAATAAATTATGATGATTAATGAATCCATGTTATATGATCTATGTGGCACACTTAATCATGAGAATGAAATGAGTGTGACAGGTGCGCGTAGAATTATATGGCGCTCTAATGAGTTGGAAAATGTTTAGTATCATGATAAGACATGTTGGGATAGGGAGTGAACATGATTCATTTATGGAAATTTTTTATGTCATAAATTCATGGAGGTTTATCGATGATCTATTTTTATGATGTAGGGTTTTAAGTTGTTGTTTTATTTCTTATATTATGATTATTGATCATTCTATATCATGTATCAATGCCCATGTTTATGATATATAATATTTTTTCCCAATTGATACACCTATTTTTAAAAATGTATCACCTTATTCCTTGTTTATTTCCTTAATGGGATTTATATCTCACCACTTTCTTAGGTTTCTTCCAAGGATATCTCGTGCAGGTTTAAATATCCATATAATTTTAGAAGCATATTAAGAATATTTTCAATAATGTTGTTGTATCCCATGCTAAAGATGTTATGATATGTACCTAAATCACAAATAAACTATAAATGTCAATTTCGTGGATTGTTTTATGTGTAATTTTATGTAACAAATCATGAATTAAAGTGTAATAAAGAAAAGGGTTGTTAAATTTGTTATCAGAGTAAATGTTTAGTTATTTTTGATATTAGGATTAGAAAACTATACTGAAATCCTTAAGGATAAGACTAAGTATAATAAAACATCCCAAAAATTGGTAAGTATATATTTAGTGGGATATCCTGAAAATATATCCATGTTTATATAATACAAGGGGACATGGTTCTAGAACAGATATGCATAGGGATAATAACTCTGACACAGTGTCCCGGGCATGACTTTGGGTAACCTGGTACCTGAAAACAGGCCTTACATCCCACCTTGTTTGACACTGTCAGGGAATATGATTTGGTAAATTCCAGATATCATTATGAACCTTTAGTAATAGAACAATACAATTCCCATAAGAATATATGTTAGTAAATAGATCATGGACAAGTACACGTGCCTCAGCCCTGTTGGTAAGGACTCAGTATGTGCATCCAATAGAATCGAGTTCCAAACCGGGCAGAGACATATTTTCGAGCCACTGTAGTAGTAATGTTGTAGGCACTATAGAAGGTACAATATTAGGTACTTTTTGGTACTATAGTAGCCACAAATATTCATATGTTTGGTCTTTCGGGCCACTGGTTTGGTCCTCAGGTCCTTCAAGGCCTTCGGGCCACCCAGGACCTTCAGCCTAGTGAGGATTTTTGGACACCTCAAGGCCTTTGGTCCACCTTAAGTCCTCCAAGACACCTTAATGTTTCTGATCCACCTACAATTGTTCTTAATATACCTGGAGCACTCTATAAGTAGTGGAATCCATATGAGGATTTAGAGAAGGCATATTCACCAGAGAAGAAGCTAATGGATGTGGAATAGAAAAAGGGTTTGTCATTACCATTGAGACTAGCATGTGGATGCATGGGATACCTGGCCGAACAGCCATGAGAAGTTGGATAATTGATATCATGATACAGATGTTGGGGAGGATATGTTCTATGTAGTTATACTCTGGATATTTCTTCTAAGACCTACGAGTCATGTAATATCTAAGCCTACGAGCCTTGTAAGGGTTCCCCCTCATTCCTTGAGAGGGGTTATAAAAAATCAATAAAAAAATAATGCCTTCGATGTATTCTGGAAGATCATGGATAACCTAGGTTAAATCCAAAAAATTCAAAAATTAAGAAAGAAATATAATTTATAAGTTATACCTTTATTATCGTTCGATTCCACCTATTACTGTTTAATAGTTTAAAAATACGGATCCCTAATTTTCCTTTTATTCTAGTCAATGGCTGAAAATAGGAGGAATCATGTAAAAAATCACTTTAACAGGAAATGTGATGATTGTCCCAATAAAATTCCCTACTCGATGGGAGTAGGAATCAAAAAAATTATGAAGATTATCTCTTAGAAAACATAGGTTCTCAATAGAAACAATGATCAAGAGGATCATCTGAAACCCTATAAGAGACAGAAATATGAAATATAGAGCTTTATGTGACAAAGGCCTCCTATATTCAATGGATCCTATGATCCCTTCATCATGGAAAAATGGATCAACCCCATTGAGAATATCTTCTCCATTATTAAATGTTATGAACAAGAGAATGTTCTCCTAGCTATTTAATGTATGGAAGGATATGTTGATCAATTGTTGACATTAATAAAAAATAAAAATCCAAAGGGAGATATTAATGAAATGGAGTAGAAGGAATTCTGGATAATGTTTTTTGATAAATACTTTCCACACACACATAGAATTAAAATAGAAATGGATTTATTTTTCCTCAAAAAACAATATAAAAAATCTATGGTGACATATGAGGAAAACGTCAACATAATTTTACAATACAGCTTTAGCTTTTAATTACCCCCAAATTTATGGTTGACAGCTTCTTTGGTGGGATAAAATCTAGTATATGAAAATCTCTAGAAATCCCTGACATTGATAGCTATGAAGAAATTTAATGATGTTCCCCCGATGTTGAAATGGAGATTGGATAATCTCAAGGGTATAATAGGGTTAATAAGAGAAAAGATGAGTTTATTTATGGGAGTCTGATGAAGAAATCTAACAGTGCCAATAAATTTCAACATCCCACTTGTCAAAGCTGTTGAAAGTAGAACCATGAAAATTTACTAAGGTGAAAGAAGAATTCGTTTAGGTACAAGAAGCAAGGCCACCTATCTAAAAATTTCTGAAATGAGAAAATTGTAAATTTGTTGGAGGAAAGAAATACAGCAGTCAACCCTAAACACATTTTTCATTACTCCAACTACAAAGAACTAGGGAGCCTTGAAAATGAATGCACTATGATAAGGATTTTTTGGTCAACCAAAAACCTCCCAAGAAGAAATGGAGATATTGTTTCCATCACAACCACCAAGGTGGATGCTGACAATGAAGTGGTGACATATACACTAGTTATTCATTCAAGAATAGTAAATGTACATTTTGAATCTAGTAATATGAATTCCTTCATATCACAAAGGATTATTAGAACTACCCAAACACCACCAAAAATCATGGATGTAGATTTATTGGTGAAAATGGAAGATGGTGAAATTATTGCATCCAAAGTATATAAGTCCTACCCGATTAATGTTTTTTGGGCTGAGCATCCCATTGAACATTTTCATACTTCCTTTAGTGTATTTTGATGAAATTTTCGGCATTGATAGAATTTCCCAATATATAGATCCAATATAAATTTTGGCAAGAAGGAAATCACTAACCATAATGGGAATTAAACCCCGATTTTGTACTAGTGTATGGAGGATGATGACTCTTTTTTAGAACCATCATCTCTAGAACATATATTATTTCCCTATTAGAAATCATATCTAGATCAAATACATGCTTCTTATGAGGGAATATACTGATGTGTTTCCTATGGAGTTCCTTGATATTCTACATATCTGAGAGTTTGATTTTTCAATCGAGATTATAACTAGGTAAATTCCATTTTCAAAGAACCCATATATAATGGTTATTGTGGAACTTGTGTATTTGAAAAAACTACTAGAGGAGAATCCGTAAAAAGTGTTCATATGCCAAAGTGCTTCCCCATGTGGGGCACCAATCCTCTTCTTCAAGAAGAATGATGGGTCAATGAACCTTTTCATTGATTATTGGGAGTTCAAAAACATCACGATAAAAAATAGGAATCATATACCTTATATTGATGAATTGTTAGATTAGTTATGTTGACCACAAAAATTATCCAAGGTGTATCTTTGGTCAGGTTATTATCAAGTAAGTGTGAAGGAGGAAGATATCCCCAAGTCCTCTTTTCAAATAAGGTATGGGAACTATGAGTTACTAGTGATTCCTTTCAGACTCACTAATTCTCTAGAAATATTCATGGAAATAATTAATGGAGTATTTAAATATTACCTCAGAAAATATGTGGTAGTCCTTGTAGATGATATTAAAATATACATCAAAATCATGGAGGACGATGATGAACATGTTATCATTGTGATGAATACTTTAAGAAATGAGAATATTTATTCCATGTATTGAAAATTTGATTTATGGTTGAGTGAAGTATCCTTTTGGGCCTATCATCTCAAGAAATGGGATATCTTGGGACCCTTCAAAGACGGAATAAATTAAAGGATGTTTGAGGCCAAAATCTATGATATATATCCATAGTTTCCTTGTGTTAGCTAGGTATTATCATCAATTTGTGAGAAATTTATCTTCACTTCCAATCCATCTAAAAAATCTAACTCTGAAGGGAGTGATGTTTTTATGGATGTAATAATTTGAGGAAAGCTTTAAGGATCTCAAAAAGAGGATTATCATTACCCCATTTCTCACACTACCAAAAAGTGGGCAAATCATTGTGGGATATAGCGATGCTTCAAATAATGGATTAGGATTTGTACTAATGAATTTTTAAATTGATAGACTACACCTAAATGAGTTGAAAATTCATGAGTAAAACAATCCCAAGCATGATTGGAGTTGGAAACTATGATCATTTCATTGAAAATCTTTAAGAATTATCTATATGGGGAGAAGTGTGAAATATTTACTAATCACAAGAGCTTAAAATATTTATTCAAATAGAAAGAGATTAATATGCACCAGAAAATATTGATAGATATAATCAAGCATTATGACTACTCAATACAATACCATCTTAGTTAAGAAAATTAGGTGGTAGATACTCTAAGTGGAAAAGATATAGCATTCTTATCAAAGATGAGAATTAATAAGGATCTAATATTCTTAGACCTGTAAATGATGGAAATTGTAATAATTAAGGAAGGAACATCATCAATACTTTCTCAAATGATTACTCAATCATCCCTCATGGAGAAAATAAAGGATTCTCAAAGAAATTATGTGGAAATTTAGAAGAAGGTGGAATCCATGAGAAAGGGGAAATCCTCAGATTCTAAAATTGATGAATAATGAATTGTGAGATTTGGGCCAATAATATGTGATCCCTAAAATCCTATGTTAAAGAAGAAACTATTGGATGATGAACATGGTTCAACTTTCTCTATTAACCCTAGAAACACAAAGATGTATCAAGATCTCAATGACCACTATTAGTGGGACTATATAAAGAAGGAGATCACTGAATATACATAAAAGTGCCTGGTGTGTAAGAAAGTTAAGGATTGAAGGAAGTAGTCTAAGGGTATAATGCAACCATTACCCATACCAACATGGAAATGGGAAAACTTTATCATGGTTTTTGTCACGAGACTTTTGAATAAATATATAAGAAATATTTATATATGGTTTGTAGTGTATCATCTTAAAAATACTTCCCAATTTTTGTGATTTGATATGATTTATCACTTGATCAACATGCATGGAAATACATCAAAGAAGAGGTAAGGCTGCATGGAGTACCACAATAAATTGTATCCTATTGAGAACCATGATCACCTCCATGTTCTACAAAATACACTAATAACATCTAAACACTAATATGATCTTCACTATGGACCATCATCCTCAAACTGATTCCCAATCTAAGTATACTATTCTGAAACTGGAAGACATGTTGAGAGCATGTTATATGGACTTCCAAGTATGATGGGATTAACATCTTCCTTTGGTCGATTTATATTACAATAATAGTTTCTACTTTAGGATAAAAATTTGTCTCTATAAAGACCTTTATGGGAATAGGTATAGAACACTTGCATGCTAAGTTGAAGTTTGGGGAATGAAATTTGTTAGGTCCTAAAGTGGTCAAGGAAATGGTGGAAATGGTTAAGACCATTCAACAACACATATTGGATGCCCAGATTCAATTGAAGAGATATAATAACAATCGTTGATATTACCTAGAGTTTGATGTTGGAGACATGGTATTCCTCCACATATCTCTTTGGAATAAGATAATGAGATTTTGGAAGAAGTGAAAAATTCATCAAAGAAACATCTTCCCATTGGAGATCTTTGATCGCATCGGAGTGGTGGCCTATCAACTAGCACTCCCAAAAAACATATCTCAAGTACATGACATATTTCATGTATCCCTCTTAATAAAGTAAATACCAGACCCCTCACATGTACTCAATCCATAGGTTGTACCATTGGTGAATAACCTTTCATATGGGGAGAATTGGGGAAGATCATAGATCATAGAGAAAAAGTTCAATGAAATAAGATAATGCACCATATCAATGTGTTTCGGAGGAACCAGAAGATTGAATAAGAAATGAGGGAACCAGAGAAGATGATGAAGAAGAGTGACACATATCTATTTTAGTGTGGGAAAAAAAAGTTTTGTGGGTGAAATATCTTATGCGGGTAATATTGTAAGGACCTATAATTTTATAAATAAAATTCCCCTTTATATTTATTTAAATGTATTATTATGTAATATAGATTTATAAAACACATGAAATTATTCAGTATTATTATATCCTATTATATTTAATTGATCGTTAAGAATCATTACTGTTGAAAATATATTCATTGAACATTGATCACCTGATTAGTATACATATATTTTTTTGAAAAATCCAATGGACACAGAAAAAGGAAGTGAGGGCCTCATCCAGTATGAGCATACCCTAATAAGCCCATTTATTGGAGCTTTTGGGGAGATAATATTTCTGGGATTTACCCTTGACCAATCCCAATCTATGATCTAACAACCTAAACATGAACAAAACTGATTATGAGAGAATTTCAAGAATATTGAAATCACATAATAAACCATGTTCTCTAAAACCATTGGGAAAACCCAAGGGGTGTTTTGGGGTTTTTGATATTTTATTGTGTAGATTCTAAAACCTAAAAAATTAAAAAATCCCCCTCATTTCCTATATAAACCCACACAATCCCTAATTGATCTTCACTCAAACTCCTTAGATCATGTCCAAACTTTTCCATCCACTCTATAAAGTCTTCCCATTGTGCCCCAGGTTCTCAAGAATCCCCTCCTGGGCTTTTGGAGACACACACACAAGTAAGGGATCCTCACCTTCGTCTCCACCTTTCAATTCAAGCAAATTATTTTAAATCAGTATTCGTAATTTCAATTTTTATATTTTAATTAATTTATAATTATTATTTAGATTTCCAATAGATTTTATATGAATGATAGATCATTTATACTTACTCATTTTGACCCTTACCAAAGTCGTTACTATGTAGAAATTTCATAAGGGGTCTTCACTATCCTCTTATTATGAGGAACTTATTTTATGTTATGTCTCTTAAATTATATTTTCCTATGTTTAGATATGTTATTCCATATTTACATTGTCTAAATTTAATGTATAAATAATTAGTGGTCCCTTTCACACACATTAATCCTCCCATGATCCTTTATGTGCACCCATCATCAAACTAAAATTTAATAATGATTCTTTTCATTACTCAAGTTTCTTCAATAAATTATGCCTTCAATGCACAATTTCTATTGTTGGGATATGTTCTTATATATCCTTATTACTTCCCATTTTATGTTTATGTGATGAGAAACCCTCTTATCTCTCATCAATAAATTTTTACGAACCTTTACGTGATGTTGTTATTGGGCCAAAATTTCATCGCTTTTTTGCATTCCAAAACAACTGTGTAGTGAATACCATACCCATTTCCTATAAAGTCTGTTGACATTTATGAATATGTTCTTTTTTATTCGGTACTTTCATAAGTTTATTACACACTCCTTGATCATAGAATATATTACGATGATGAATGAATCCATGGTGTATGATATATATGTCATAGTTAAGCATGAGAATGAAATGAACGTGACAGGTGCACCCAAAATTATATAGACCTCCAATGCAATAGGTAATGTTTAATATCATGATACATCATGTTGTGATGAGTAGTGAACCTAAATCCTTTATGGAAAATTTTACACCATGAATTATTGGTGGTTTATCCTTGACTTATGTTTACGATGTAGTGTTTTAAGTTGTTTCCATATTTCCCATGTTATAATTATCTAGGTATATCATGTCTCATTGTGAATGTGTAAGATTCCTTCTATTTTATGCCCCATTGATATTTCTATTGTCAAACATATATCACCTTATCCCATTTTATTCCCTTATGGTTTTTTATATCTCACCCCTTTCTTATTTGTTTCCCACGGATATCTCATGATGTTTTAAAAAACCATGGAATTTTAGAATCTTGGTTAGGAATATTTTCAATAACGTTGTTATATACCATGTTCAAGATGTTATGGTATGTACCTAATTCAAAAAATAGATAGACTTATTGATCTCTTGAGTTGTATTATGTGTAAATTTAAGTAATAAATCCGGAATTATTGCATATTAAATAGAACAATTGTTATATTCATGGAATACGGAATATACATAAAAATAAAACAACATTTCCTTGTGTTCAAATGAGAAACATAATTGTGAATAGATATAACATCATGTCCATGCATTAAATATGTTCATAATCACAACAACATCATTGTGAACAAATATAGTATCATGTTCACACGTAATAAACATTATCTCATGACATACATAACATTAACCAATGAATTTTTTGTCTACATAATTACCGGAATACCTATTAAATAATAATATTTACATAGTCATTCATGTCACATAGAATGTAAAAAAATCGTATTTATGAAATAACTGATTGAATGGAATGGGTTTTATATGGATTTTACCATGAATAATTTCATGAATAAACATGGGTTCCCTAATGAATAATTTAAAACACATTTTTTCACAAAAATTATCCTTATTGTGTAATGAAGAAGCAACTTAGGAGTAAAATATGTGTTTTGGAATAACAATTATTTTTCTGAAAAATCATTGTATTTTTCTTATAAATCAAGGTGGTAAAATGTATAACCATGAAATAATAAAGATAATTGTGATATCATGAATAGGAAGCATTATAGAAATATCTATACTGAAATTTACATCAAATAGGGATAACCCAAATAAAGGGATTTGGGTTTGAGAATCACCTTACAATAAATATTTGTCTTATTCGTCACTTTTACACCTCCTAAATAATGAACATATATTTATTAAAAAATGAAACAAAATATAATAGGGTTATTTTATTTCAATGTTTATCAATTATAATAATTTAATTATATTTCTTAATTTACTTTGTTAAATTTTTTGATTTTTTATATTATTTTTTCTTTAAATATTTGATTTTTTTATTCAATTTATCTATTTTGATCGTGGAAAATTACAAATAATTAATTGAAATTATAAATAAATAAAAATAAGTATATTTATAAATTTATATATAATTTATAATTTATTTTGACTATCCATACGGTATGTGATAGTGATAGAATTTAGAGACATCCTCGTTTGTGGTTTACTGATTATTAACGGGAACAATGCACAAATATGAAGAAAACAAAGTATAAAATATAAACAAATAAAAAATAAAATATTTACAGTAGGGTAAAATCATTGATATTATTTTAAATTTATTCTTAATTAAATCATAAAATATTTTATTTTTAAATTAATTGTGAACAAAGAGAGAATAAGAATAAAATGAGAGAAGATTTTGAAAAAAAATATTGTTTCATTAGTGTTGCTTCACTCGTATGAAAAAATACATCCTTGAAGAATGGATTTAGATTAGTACAGAGCATAAAAAACGTTTTTAAGGTATTAATATAGATAAAATGGGAAGATTTTTGCTTTGTGAAAGGAGGGAGAAGTGGTTTTCCAAGGGGTGGGAGAGGGGTTATTTATACTTTAGGTGAGGTGGCTTTTAGAATAAAATATTAAATAAAATTGTATATGACAAGTAACACTTGACATAGTTAGTTTTTTATAATATAATACATGTAACAATATAAAATAATAGTTTTAAGAATTTAGACCCCTTTATAATTCAAATTTACATTTTTTTTTGAAAAATAATGTTTTTAAAAAATATATTTTTTTATTTTGAGGGATCACTTTTGAATATAGGTTTTCAAAAATTTATTTTATGTTTGGAAATTATGTTTATTTTATTTTAATGATAAAACTATGAAATTAAATATAATTTTTATGAACCTCAGGTTTTAAAAATGATTTCTATTATTATTATATCATGAATTATGTAATTTAAGATACACTAGTTGAGTTAAAATCTATATGTTACTATACACAATAAAGTTTAAGTATTTTAGAAAATTAACAAAAAAATAACCCTTAGAAGATTGGGACATTTTCTTTTTAATAATGGTATTTATTTTATACAAATATACTTCTATCATGGGAAATTATAATTTTTAATATTAAAATTTTGATTTTTATAAAATACTTTAAAAGTCTATTTATTAAGAAATGTGGTTATGTTTTCATTTATTTTTTTATCATGATATTATTATTTTTGGAATTTTTATATTCATATTTACCTAAATTAATCTTGATAAATATGATTTATATCAAAATTTATTATTTTAAGGTAAAATTTCTAATCCAACATTCCGGTTAATATTCCTATTGGTCAGGTTACTATTCTAATGGTTACAGTAATTTTCCAATGGTCACATTACCTTGTAAAAACACGTCAATGTCACTTCATTCATTATTCTACTAACTTCCATTCAAGGTTCTACATCTCTATTTTCCAAAAGATTAATAAATTATTAATATTTTTTTATTTTATCTAGTTCTTTTCACATGATATATGATTCTAGAAGATTTGGGTGATCCATATTTTCCCATTTGAGTTTTTCTATTTTCTAATTTTTTCCCCTTGTAATATTATTCATTTTAATGTCACAAGTCATTAAATAATGTAATTATTTTCATTACTGTAATAATTTTTTCTTGGTATATTTATGTGTTGTATGTGTATAATATTGTATAATATAATATAATAAAAAAATTATTTAAAGAAAAAAATATAATTAATAAATTATGGGTTGTTACATTCTATCCCCTTTTTAATTTTCATCCCCAAACTTTAAACTCATATTATCAGTTGATAATAGGTTGATACACTTCTATTTCAAAATTTCCTATGGTTCCCATTTCACCTCTTCATACCTATTATTATGTAACAATACTTTGACAAGGTGAGTTTTCTTGTTTCATATAACATTGCATATACTATCCATGTTATTAATTGGATTCTCTTTATTTGAGAGGTAATTATCCAGTTAGACCTCTTCTAGATTCAGTATATGTGAAGAGTCAATTATATATTTACTCAAGATAGATACATTGAACATGTCACTAACTTGATCTATATTTGGTGTAAGTGAAAGATGATAGGCCAGTTCTCCAATGGGATCAAAGGTTCTTGAAGGGAAAATTATACCTAAGGATAGTCTTCCCTTTCTTTCTAAATCTCATGAATCTATTCCGTGGTGATATTCTAGGAAACAATCACCTTCGACTTCAAATTCCAATTCCCTTCGATGGTTGTTTGAATATTTACTATGTTGACTCTATATAGATTTTACAAGCTCTTGGATGGATTGAACCATTTCTGTCATCTCTTCCACAAGATCAGGTACAAGTAGATTTTCTTCACCAACTTCATCCCAACAATTTTGAGTTATACATCTCCACCCATATATAGCATCATATGGATCCATTTGAATACTTAAGGGGAAGAAATATTTATATGAGAACTCAACTAATGGGATATGTTGATCTCATCCTCCATTAAAACCCATTGAGTAGGTATTCTACACGTCTTCGAGTGTCTCAATAGTTCCTTTATATTGGCCATCAGTTGGGGTGATAGGCTGTACTAAAATTCACTTCATAACTAAAAGAATATTGAAAAATTCTCCATAATTTATATGTGAACCATTAATAAAGATAAAAAATGATTAAAATTGGTACCATATGGAGCCTCACCCCTTCTTTTATATATACCATGAAAACCTTTTCGAGTGAGAAAACATCCAAAATTGTTATAGAGTGAGAAATCATGGTGAGTCAATCTACCAAAATCGATATCTCATTACTTCTTTATATTTTTTCAAGAGACTAGTGAAAAATTACATTATTATGTCCTCCCATTTCCATGTGGGTATAAGAAATTGTTCCCTCATTACATTGGGGTTTTTTCGCTCTGTTTTAAAAAAATTACATAAAAACAAATTGAGATATACATATCAATATTCTTATTCAATTTTTACCATCATAATTCTTCAAGAATACCATAATACATATTGATACTTACAGGATGGATAGATAATAGTGAGCTATGTGAAATATAAAAAAACCCATTAATTATCTATTGTTATAAAAAAGAATAATGTATAGTTCCAAATCAAATGATACGATCCTAATTAATGTGGAACTTATGTTTCATATATTACCTTAATAATTCAACCTTCTATTGTAGCCCCAGATCATCTCTTTGTGCCTTCTTTATCTTCTCCTAGAATGATGGTTTTGGAATCATTTAGGAAATTTATTTTGTGTTTCTTATTGTATTGTTTTTCAGGTCCATTATTTTCATTTCCCCAAAGATAGGAATTTGTCAATATACATCACGGATTGAGTGGCGGGTTATTTTCTACTAAGATCATTAGCTACCTTATTGTCCTTTAATTCATGGTACTGAATAGATTAATTATAGTCCTGGACTAGATTTAACCATCTTATTGGATGCATGTTGATATCCTTCTATGTGAATTTATAATTTATACACTTATGATTAGTTTATATATCACACTTCTCTCTATATAGGCAGTTCCATAAAACCATCATGGGGAATATCATAGCTACTAGCTCAAGATCATTCATCTGGTAGTACTTCTCATGGATTTGCAGTCTTCATGAGTCATAGGTTATCACTCTATCATTTTTCATGAGTAAACAACCAAAACTTTTTTTCAAATCATTTTTTAAAAAAACCATCTCTAATTGATATTATATTGAGTGTAGTTGTAGTTACTAGTCCCCTCTTGGCATCCTTCAATAATTCCTCATATACATCCATCACAGAATAATTTAATTTTTTCTTTGTTAATATGGTCAGTATGATAGAAAATCATGACAAATATCTCTTAAATCATTAGTAGTGCCTTTATAAGTTAACAATACTAAATATTTCCAATACACTAGTGGGTTTGGTCTATTCTTCAATTTGTTTTATCTTTGAAGGGTCAATAGAAATTACCTCACTTAAGATCATGTGCCCATACAAATGTGACTTTCTACATCCCAAAGTATCAATTATTGAAATTAGCATACATTATATACTTCCATAATTTAACCTTTATAATCATTATATACTCTTCATGGTCCTATTTTTAGTTTGAGTAAATGTAACATCCTATGTTTTGAAAAGAAAATACTATATTCGATAGGAGTCATGATACACCACATTGAAATTTATCGAATAACTAAATAATATTAAAATGTTACAATTAAAACATAGCCATTATAATGGTGGGAATGAATTTTATTAATTTAAATATAAAAATATGTTTTAAAAAATTTATAAAAATAGTTATTTGGTGACCAATTAATTATAGTTGAATGTTTTTTCTAAAAAATTATTTTAATGTGCACAAACCTATTTTATACCAATAAATAATAAAATCACTATTGTTAGATTATATGAATTTAATATATGTATAATGTATTAAATATAATGTTTAAAATTCATCTTGTTTATTTTATAGAGTTTATATAGGAACAAATTAAATTTTATGAATAAACAGGTTCTTCTCTAAAAGGCATATTTTAGCCTTTTGATGATGTAACATCCCAGATAATTATAGAATAAGACTTTTTTATACTAATTAATATTTATTAATTAGATATTTACATAAAATATAATTTTTTTTCTTTGTTTGATATCATATCAACCATGAAACAGTTAGTTTTTCTGAAATCATACATTGCATGTAAGATTGTGTTATACCAGGAAAATTATATAATGTCGATATAATAATTTTTAGTGGAAGTTATCACCAACCCATTGTATAGGAAATAATGGATAAAACTAAACAAAAAGTGTTTAAATATTTTTATTAAATGTTTTTATAGTCATCAAAAATATTTTGTTGGCTTAAAATCGGAATAAATCCCATTTTAAGCATAAAAATCTCTAAACATTTTTAATTGGTACTTTTATCTCTTTTAAATGGAGAACCCATAATATATATATATATATATTGAAATATTTTTAATTTATATAATAAATATTAAACCTAATATTTTAAATTTAATCCTAAAAATTAAGTAATGATAATTTTTTAGTATTTTTAGAGAACGTTTATATCATGGTGAATAGTAAATAATACAAAATATTAGTTCAGAACCTATTTTCATCCAATTTATTTATATAGTAAAATTATATTTTAAATTTGTTTTAAATTAAACTAGTTAAATTATACATCAATCAAGATAATTAATGTCATCTTAATTAAAATTTAACATTAAAATTAGATATAAAAACATTTCAAACTTTTGAAGGTTTCACTTTTAAAACCCTCTTTTTCATTATGTCTGTGAGATTAGTTTTAAATATAAATGATACAATTATTTGAAGTTTATTTGGTAAAATGGATTCCAAATTTTGAATAATAAGGTATAAAATAATTTTTAAGGTCAATTTTATTTTTAGTTATATAAAATATACCATGATAAAAAAATAGTTATCATGATATAGGTAAAAATGAAACATATTAAAGCTAAAAGGGTAAAGGCTTAAGGTACATAAAAACAACAACATTTAAAGGTTTTTTTTGGTTTTTATAGACCTTATACATCCTATAAAATGTTATTTTCTAGAATAAGCCTTTGAATTAAATTTCACCTCAATATGGTGGGTTTAAAATATAAAATAATCTATAATTTAATCACTTAAACACACTAATCCTCAAGTATAAATAACACAACATTTTTACCTATAAGGATTTTAGATCTTTAAATATCTTCAAAAACAGATCATACTCACTCTCCCCATATAAAATTCCTAGTTTTCTCACAAAAAGACCAAATCTAAGGTCCTCAAGGGTCTTCATGTAGGTGTTATTCAGGAGTTAATTTTCCCAATGTACCTCTCTTAATTTATTTTATTTTTCTAATTTCTCCATTCAACCTTCATACATAAATGAATGATAAATAATTATTCATTTATAAAATATAGTTTAATATTTATAATGTAATACATCATATGTAACTACCCGAAATTTTGAATAAATCTTGTTTCCTAATTTTGTGTGTTATTTTATTTTTATACTCAACAAAACTATTTCTTATTATGAAATGAGTATAATTAAAATTAGACCATTGGGTTTCGACAGTTATATGACCATTGGTGAATATGACCACTGAAAACTAAACGTTTCGATGATTGTCTCTAAATAAAAGTGATCTTGGTTAATTAATATAGAAAGAAGATTTGATGGCCTTATCCAGTAGTCTCGGGCCAATCGAAGCCCATCTAATGGAACTTGGGAGGGAGGTAGCACCATTGGGCTTTGCTCTGGACCAAACCCAAGTCGAACATCATCATGTAAAGCTAGAATAGAATCAACTTCCCGAGATGTTCAAACTGATAGAAATTACTACTCGTGCAATGTTGGTCGAGCCGCCCTCAGATTCGCTCACCTTAGCACACCTTACACTTAGGTCCTACGATGGGGTTATAAAGGGCTATGTAAGGAGACCATAAATGCCTTGTGTAATCCATTGATTTAAATAAAAAATGTGATTTCTTCCTATGATGAAGTTTGTGAATTTTCAAATGTCCGAAAAAATGTAGTATACATATTTTTGATGAATTCTAGAAAAAATGATATTTGAAAATATTTATGTAAACCTTAAATAATTAATTATGAGTAATGATTTTCAAAAAATGGTCTTCTACAATTATGTTTAGTACAAAATTTATAGTCTAATAAGATGAACTTAATTTTTGTTGAATAGTAAACTATGAATAGTGATTTTACGCTTAGGATTAGTAATGTGACCAAATGGATTATTAATCTCACTTAAATAAAGTATTAATATAATCTAGGCACCTTGATTAAGTAATGTGATTCAATAAAATAGGTAAAATAACTGTTTCAGAAATTATTTGTCAAGTATTGATTTTTGCAGGTGAATAGTGTTTTTAATTAAAAATTTAATTTAATATATTTAGAAAATTATTTTTATAAAATGGATTTCTTTTTTGAACTCAGAGCATCCATATTATGTTAATGTAATTTTTGGGGATTTTTCTAAAAAAATGAATTTTCGGTGAATAGTGTATTTATTTAAAAATTAAATTAAAAAAATTCGGAAAAATATTTTTATAAAATGGAGTTGATTTTTGAAATCAGAGCATTGATATTTGGTTATGGTAAAATTTTGTGATTGTTCTGAGAAAGTTGAATTTTCGATGAATAGTGAAAATACAGTTTTTAAGTTACGGGTGTTTAATGACATCATTAAATGATGTATTAAGTATGTAATCAATATGGTCGACTTATGAATAGTAATATAGTTATGAGGTGTCCCAAGTGGCCAATACCATGGGAAAATATCATGGGCAAGCCCATGGTTTTTCCAATACCACCAATGAGGTGTCCATTGGCCATTAATGCCTTGTCCCCTCACTTTCCCTATAAATACCCACGCTTTCCTCCTTTAGTTTTCACTCCCAAATCTCACCAAACGATGATCTAGTCTCATTACCTCCCAATGAGTCCTCCAAAGGTGCCCCAAGCCTTCAAGGTCCCGACCATCGAGTTTTTAGAGATATGTTTTAAGGTAAGGGATCCAACCTCTCTCTTTCTTTTCAAATACTCTCTTTTAAGTCATTTATTTTATGCTCCATGTTCTTATGATGGAGGATGTTATTTTATATTCCTCCTACTTCACTTTTCATGTTTATATGATGAGAGATCCCCTCTTTCTCTCATCATTTCGTTTTATGAATGTTTAAGTGGCGTCGTTGGGCTGACGAAATTTTTGTAGTGGATTCTTTCACCCTTCTCATTTTCAGGTTCTATTTTCTTGTCAAGTCTCTCAATTACCTTTTTATTAGGTTGGGGTATGATCTCTACATATATCATACTGATAGTTTATGTTCATACGATGAGATTCCCTATTTGATCTCATCAATTCATTTTTTTGAAGTTTAAGTGATGTCGTTTGGCTGCCGAATTTTTGAGGGATTCTTTCACCCTTCTCATTTTCAAGTTCTATTTTCTTGTCAAGTATTTCAAGTTCCTTTTTATTATGTTGGGGTATGATCTCTATATCTATCATACTGATCTTTTATGTTCATATGATGAGAGACCCTATTTTATCTCGTCAATTCAATTTTTTTGAAGTTTAAGTGAAGCCGTTAGGCTGCCGAATTTTCATAAGAGAAATCTTATTTTTGTCTTCCTTCCATGTTTTTCATTTCATATGGTATATCTTTCAAATTTCGTAACCATGTTCTTAAATGATTTATATTCTATCTCCCTACTATTTTATGGATCATTTATGTGTGGGTGAACCATGTCCCCTCTGTTTTCAAAATTTTCTAAAACCCTGTAACATAGCTGTTATGCTGTAGATTTTTCGTCTCAAAATGCCTATCTCTTTTTCTCAAATTATTTTATGTTATAAAGTGAATAATCAAAGATCTTTCTTCTATAGGTGTATTCACATATATATCAAACTCTTCTATTTTAAATTCTGGGATTTACATACATGAAACCCGCTTTCCTTTTCCGTGGGTTTAAAGTGACATAGAGATCATTTCTTTAAAGAAGTTTTTAAAACATTATGATTATGAAAGGAAACCCATTTGTTTTATGCTATATGGGTTATTTATGAAATTTTTTATGATTATATATGTGTCTCACATGAAAATAATGAAAAATTTAAGGGTGCGCCCTGATAGCATTCCAATGCATTGGGTAATGATTTAACCACTAGAGATTACAAATTTAAGGGTGTGCCCTGATAGCGCTCCAATGCATTGAGTAATGATGTAACCACTAGAGATTACAATTTTGACGATACCTTGGTGTTTACCTTGGTAATTTTTAACGATACCTTGGGGTTTACCATGGTAATTATTAATGATACCTTGGGGTTTACCTTGGTGATATGTTCATGATTGTCTAAGTTAAATGTTGTAGCCACGTCTTCAAGTTATGAAACACGTTATTTTTATTATGACATGCCTCATGATCTCTTTCTATTTCTGTAATGTTATTTTTCATGACATTTTATGTATCTCAAGTTCTCATGTAAAATGTTTCCCTTATTTCCCTTATTGGGCCTTTTTCTCACCCTTTCCTTTGATGTATGCTCCCAGGTTATGAGATGTTGTAATGAACATAGGATGAACAGATGAAGAAGCCTTTCAAGTGTTTAAGAAGAATGTTTTTTTCTCATGCAATAAGTTCCTGGTTTCCAAGACACTAAACCTAAAGGATCCTCAGTTTTTTTATAATGTAATGAATGTTTATGTGATAAAAAGGTAGGATGCTATAGTTAGTATCAAAGGATTGTTTAGTTATTTGTGTAATTTAGGGTATGAAAAAATTAGGAAGAACCCTATATAAAAGTTTAAATATAAGGAATATTCCTAGTATTTTGGTGAGTATTGAGTAAGTGGTTTATCAAAAAAATATATCCCTGTCTGGATACGAGCAGGTAGAGGTGGCTTTGGCACAAATGTACATAGGGTTAAAACCCGAAAACACCGGTTTGAGCTAGACTCGAACAGGAACTAGTACACGACAACAGGCCTTGTTGAACTCTTGGTTACGACACTCCCGGGGGATATGCTATGGTAAATTCATAAGCTTATTATGAACAATTATTAAAGTTACAAAGATAAAATAAAATAAAGAGTCACATAAGAATATATTATCATGTATAACCTAGATTGGAACATAGGGGATCACAAGTTAGGGTATACTTTTCTTCTACAAGTTTATCCTTCTATGCATTAATTTTCCTTTTCATGATTATTGGATAAGTATTTAATCCCCCAAATTATACATTCTTTTTTTAGTTAATGGAGGGAAATGAAAGAACGTATCCCAACAACCAATGTGATAGGAAATGTGATGATTTCCCTATTAATATGGCAGAGATGATGAGAGATCAAGTTGAACATATTGTGATTATGCCAAACCAGCTATCAAAAATCACAATTAATAATTTTTACCTATTTGAATGACCAAATTCATCAAGGAAGAAGAAGATGAATTCTCAATGATGTTCATCTGATAAGGTTGATTAGGGGATTTAAATATGATTATTATTTCGGAAGACGTTCACTATATTGGGAACCCTATTTGATCGAGGTAAATAGATTACTGTGGTATTTTCTTGGAGGATGTAAAGGTTGACTTATATTTTGAAGAATCGATTAATTTAAGGTGAACGTATGGTTATATTGGAAATGATAAACCTATCTTGGGAAAAATATGTTTAGGTTATCTACTTTTGTTATAATATGTTAGGAGTGATTGATGTTGTTTGGAGATGAATGATAAAGTTTATTTTGGAAGACTGTGTTATCAAATCCATCTTGCATTTGGGTTTCAATATTATTTTGGTTTATTTTAAGGAATTTTAAGGACAGTTGTTTATGGAATGGTCAATGATAAACTTTGGGTAGTACTGTGGAAATTTGAATATTTAAAAGTAGTTTACCTTCCTATGGGATTATTTCTTTTTGAAGAGTTGTTTTATCTTACCCTTTCTATTTTTGCGATAATGTTTAAAGATAGAAGAAATAGATAGTTAATCTTTTGTGGATTATGTGATTATTTAGAAGATGATTCTTTTGTTTTGATGAGACCAAGTGTTTTTGAATGCTCATAGTTTGGAGAAAATATTAGACTTGGTAGAAACTTATTAAAGGATGAAACTCTACTTGAAGGTATGTATATTTCCTTATGTTTTTATTCTATGTAGTAAATGAATTCCTCAAAACTATTAAAAGGAACGTAAAAAAAATTTTGTTGGTTTTTGTTTCCTACTGGGTAATCAAAGACAGTTTACACACATCATAAGTTTATGATTTTCTTTTGGTTAACTTTATCCTAATCATGTTTTCTATAACTCTCCCTCAGAATATGACCCTTTGTTTTTTCTACCATATCCATGTTTTCCTACATGGAATCCTAGTGTGGGTTAACTCGGGTGACCATTGTACTTCCATTTATTTCTTTTAAACTAATAGTGTTACTGACTCTTTTTCCGTTGTGGGACTTTCAATGAAATTTCCAATCCCAATTTTAAAAAATGCGAGGATGCAATTTCTTAAGGGGGGAAGATTATAACGACCCGAAATATTGAATAAATCTTGTTTCCTAATTTTTTGTGTTAATTTATTTTTATACTCAACAAAACTATTTATTTTGATTACATGAGTACAATTAAAATGAGACCGTTGGGTTTCGACTGTTATATGACCATTGGTCAATATGACCACTGGAAACTAAACGTTTCGATGAATGTCTCTAAATTCAAGTGATCTTGGTTAATTAATATAGAAAGAAGATTTGATGGCCTCATATAGTAGTCTCGGGCTAATCGAAGCCCATCTAATAGAAAATGGGAAGGAGGTAGCACCACTGGGCTTTGCTCTGGACGAAACCCAAGCCGAACTTCATCATGTGAAGCTAGAACAGAATCGCCTTTGTGAGAAGTTAAAACTGATAGAAATTACTACTCGTACAATGTTGGCTGAGCCACCCTCAGATTCTCTCACCATATCACACCTTACACTTAGGTCCTATGCTGGGGTTATAAGTGGTTATGTAAGGAGACTGTAACTACCTTGTGTAATCCTTTGATTTAAATGAAAATTGTGATTTCTTCTTATGATGAATTTTGTGAATTTTCAAATATCTGGATAAATATACTATGCATTTTTTTGATGAATTATAGAAATATTGATATTTGAAAATATTTATGTAAACCTTAAATAATTAATTATAAGTAATTATTTTCTAAAAATGGTCTTCTACAATTATGTTCAGTACGAATTTTAGAGTCTAATAAGATCAACATAATTTTTGATGAATAGTAAATTATGAATAGTGATTTTATGCTTAAGATTAGTAATGTGACCAAATGGATTAGTAATATCACTTAAAGAAAGTATTAATATAATCTAGGCACCTTGATTAAGTAATGTGATTCAATAAAATAGGTAAAATAAATGTATCAAAAATTATTTTTCAAGTATTAGTTTTTTCTGGTGAATAGTTTTTTTAATAAAAAATAAAATTAAAAATATTTAGAAAAATATTTTTATAAAATGGATTTCATTTTTGAACTCAGAGCATCGATATTATGTTAAGGTAATTTTTGGGGATTTTTCTGAAAAACAAAGAATTTTTGGTGATTAGTGTATTTATTCCAAAATTAAATAAAAAATATTTAGAAAATTATTTTTATAAAATGGTCTTCATTTTTGAAATCAGAGAATCGATATTTGGTTAAGGTGAAATTTTGGGATTTTTGTGAGAAGTTGAATTTTCTATGAATAGTGAAAATACAGTTTTTAAGTTACGAGTGTTTAATGACATCATTAAATTATGTATTAAGTATGTAATCAATATGGTTAACATATGAATAGTAACATAAGGTATGAGGTGTCACAAGTGGCCAATACCATGGGAAAATAGCATGGGCAAGCCCATGGTATTTCCAATACCACCAATGAGGTGTCCCTTGGCCATTAATGCCTTGTCCCCACACTTTCCCTATAAATACCCACACTTTCCTCCATTAGTTTTCACTCCCAACTATCCCCCAACGAAGTTCTTGTATCATTACCTTCAAATTAGTCCCCCCAAGGTGCCCCCAATCCCTCAAGGTCCCGACCTTCGAGTTTTAAGACATACGTTTTAAGATAAAAGATCCAACATCTCTCTTTCTTTTCAAATACTCTCTTTTAAGTCATTTCTTTTATGATCCATGTTCATATGTTGGAGGATCTTCTGTTATATTCCTCTTACTTCCCTTTTCATGTTAATATGATGAGATATCCCCTCTTACTCTCATCATTTAGTTTTATGAATTTTTAAGTGGCGTCGTTAGGCTGCCGAAATTTTTGTAACAGATTCTTTCACCCTTCTCATTTTCAAATTCTATTTTCTTGTCAAATCTTTCAAGTTCATTTTTATTATGTTGTGGAATGATATCAATATCTATAATACTGATCTATTATGTTCATACGATGAGAGACCTTATTTTATCTCATCAATTCATTTTTTTGAAGTTTAAGTGACGTCGTTAGGCTGCCGAATTTTCAAGGGATTCTTTCACCCTTCTCATTTTCAAGTTCTATTTTCTTGTCAAGTCTTTCAAGTTCCTTCTTATTATGTTGGGGTATGATCTCTATATATATCATTCTGATCTTTTATGTTAATATGATGAGATACCCTATTTTATCTCATCAATTCATTTTTTTTAAGTTTATGTGAAGTCGTTAGGCTGCCGAATTTTCATAAGAGAAATATTATTTTTGCCTTCCATGTTTTTCATTTCATATGGTATATCTTTAAAATTTCTTTAACGTGTTCTTAAATCCTTTATATTCTATCCCCCTACTGTTGTATGGATCATTTACGAGTGGTTGACCCATGTCCTCTCTCTTTTCAAAATTTTCTAAAACCTTGTAACATAGCCATTATGCTACAGAATTTTCGTCTCAAAATGCCTCTCTCTTTTTATCAAATTATTTTATAATATTAATTGAATACTAAAAGCTCATTATTCTATAGTTGTATTCACATATATATCAAACTATTCTATTTTATATTCTGGGATTTACATACATGAAACCCTCTTTCCTTTTCCGTGCTTTTAAAGTGACATAAAGATCATGTCTTTAATGCAGTTTTTAAAACGTTATGATTATGAAAGGGAGCCCATTTATTTTTTGCTATATGGATTATTTATGAAATGTTTGATGATGAAATATATGGATCACATGAAAATAGTGACAAATTTAAGGGTGCGCCCTGATAGCGCTCCAATGCTTTGGTTAATGATGTAACCACTAGAGATTACAAATTTAAGGGTGAGCCCTGATAGCACTCCAATGCATTGGTTAATGATTTAACCACTAGAGATTACAATTTTAAAGATACATTGGGGTTTAACTTGGTAATTTTTAATGATACCTTGGGGTTTACTGTGGTAATTTTTAATGACACCTTGGGGTTTACCTTGGTGATATGTTCATGATTGTCAAAGTTAAATGTTGTAGCCACATCTTCATGTTATAAAACACGTTATTTTTATTATGATATGCCTCATGGTCTCTTTCTCATGCCATAAAGGTATTTTTCATGACATATGATGTATCTCAAGTTCTTATGTAAATTTTTTCCCTTGTTTCCCTTACTGGGCCTTTTGCTCACCCTTTACTTTGATGTATGCTCCCAGGTTATGAGATGTTGTAATGAACTTAGGATGAACAAATGAAGAAGCCTTTCAAGTGTTTAAGAAGATTGTTTTTTTTCTCATGTAATAAGTTCCTGGTTTCCAAGACACTAAACCTTAAAGATCATCAGTTTTTTATAATGTAATGAAAGTTTATGTGATAAAAATGCGGGATGCTATATCATATCCATTTCACATCTCATCTCCTCTTATTCAAAGAAAACTAATTTATTTTCCATGTTATGTCGGTTAATCGCCTAAGTGAATAATTTTTTTGTTCTTTTTTCAATTACTGCATTCATGGATGGTATTAGAACAATTTTTATTATTAAATAATATTGAAATATTTATTTTTTCAGATATTTTAAATTCATTAAATTTTATATTAAAAAATCATTCATGCATTCTATATTGTGGACATAATAATACTTTGTTTGTGGATATATGGACCACCACCTCCTAAAGGAGAAGTGATTTGTTCACACATTACATGGAATGTAATACATATTATTTTAGAAAACATATATGATATTCATGAAATATTAATAATATCTTAATGATATTATATATATATATATTTACTTACATTTCAATTATTTTCATTCTTTCAATATGATAAGAAAACAAAAACAGTGTTCATGCGTATGTATCACCTACCATATCGATGAATAGTGTCTTTCATTTCTCATTAATGATTATTATAACTACATATATATTTAATATATTGGATATTTATATCATGTTTTATATTCTAGAAATAATTACATCTTGCTAATCAAGAATAACCAGTCAAAACCCGTATGATTAACAAACAAATATCACTCAAAACATAACTTAAACATGAAGTTAATAATAATAGTGTAATATAATGTCTTATATAAATCATATATAGTATTACATATATTAATACTATTCAGTGATATATTATTAATAAACATATACTTATTATACCTTAGCCTTGAACATGTTTGAAGGATATCGAATGAGATATGGGGGAATTTCTTGACTCAATTTCCACTCATTGGGTTTCATGCATACTTCGTTGATTATATTATTCTAGGATTATGTGAGGAATCACTGTTTATATATTTATGTTTTAACTTCCACATACATTTATTTATATAATTTTTCTACTCGTAATCACCCCATCAATAAAATCTAACATCATCAATATGAACTTTGTAAGGATTCACTAGTCACACTTTTTACCTCTATGGTATATATCCTTTATTCACCAATAATTTCTTTTATATAGTGTATATGAAATTATATTTGATATTAGAGATCATTAATATATTTATGGTAATGATATTAAACGTTTCATTAGATAATTATTAATTTTATGGGTCATACGATTCGAAATATTAGAAGTGGTAAGGTAATTTCATAACATAATTTCCACTATCATGGATAAAATTTTACTTCATGATTATGCCATGTTAAGATTGTGTGAGAAATGGATTTTTTATCTGATCATATATTTATACTTTTATATTTGGATTTATAGTGAATACACATAATTAATATATTTTATAAAATAATGATATTTGTAAGGGACTTCGTCTCAATCCCCTCCCATTGAGACATATTTTTATGTTATACACCCACCTTCTTTTTAAGGTGTATAAAAACCCCATTGAATTTTAATTTCATTCATTGGTTTTGAAAATTAATACATATATGTGGTTTGGTTGAATTTATTTACAAATGATAGATAGGATGTTCTATTTTTAAATGTATATAGAGATAATGACTTCTCCACCGCTGTGACCGTTATTTTATAACTAGCTTCCTCTACAAGACCTAATGTTTTTAAAAGAAAACAATATATCATATTACTATTTCTTGTTATTTTTGTTTTGTAAATGGTTTTGGTAATATATTTAATACTTCAATAACATTAAATGATATCTTTTTGTTGAAAATAAAATTCTACAAGTGAAATATTGAAATTTTCAATCTTTAATGTGGTACGATTATATAAAGGTACTTGATCATTTTACAGGTGGTTGCAATATTAACCATTTACAGGTAGTTCCATGATAAACCAAGGATAGTTGGTAACATTATAACCACCAATTCATTGGGTATGGAATTTGACACTATGGTTATTTTTTTTGTAGGAGTGAAATATATGGAAGTCGACTGAATGGTTATTCCAATTAAGTATAATTATGTCCCAAGTTACCTTTATGTGATACATATTCATATTATGGGTCATATAGTAATATTATTTTTACAAAAAAGGTTAATTAATTTTTTTTATTTTAAGGAGAGTATTTACTACATCTTAAAAGTGATAAGTATTACATTATGATAAAGTATTCATGGTTTACATGTTTTCACAAGACTAATAGTTTTCCTAATTTTATATCCCTTACAGTTATTTTTTTGCACATAACATGTTTTAAAATGGTTTTAAGGAGGATTTAATGGATAATAGAGACAAAGATGTGATCAAGGAAAAATTGTGGTGATAGAACATGAAAAAAACCATGTTTCATTTTAAAATTTTTTGTTTTATGAAAAAATAGATACATTTTGGAAGTGTCCACTTTCATTTTATACAATTTTGTTTTGTATGATTTAATCCATAATTATCTAATTATTTTAAACTACAAATATCCTTAATTTGAAATAATGTAAAATTATTGACTTAAATTAATATTATGTAATGTTTATGGTCGGGTCTTTATAGTTGGTATTAGAGGAATTGTTTGAATAAATTTAGTGGTTAGGAGGTTATTAGGGTGTAGGTTAAAGATCTTCTATAACCAAGAGGTTTATTATCATATGGTAAATTTTTTTCTATTATGGTAACTTAGTTATATTTGATAAAAACATAAATCAACTATGATTTAAAGAGGTTGATTGATAAAATTACTTTAAAAAAATTATTTTATTGTCTTCGCCCAATAGAGTATTATTATTTTAATAAATGATTTAATTTTTAGGTGATGTTATTTTCAACAGATTAAGGATAATTTTTCATGATGGAATGAAGGATATCATGAAAAAACATTATATCCCTCCTCGATAATTTAATCAACCCTATTTTTGAAAAATATTGTTCGAATGATTTAGATAGCTTCTTGAGAATTTAAATTACATGTAATGAATTGCTTGATTTATCCAACAACTACTAATTTATGAAACAATTTTATGGAAATTATATATTTATCATATGATTACAAGATCTAAACTAGTACAACTTTTTCTAAAGGTGAAATACCAGAAGTGGTGTTAATGTTTACTTTTTAAAATTAGGAAAATCGGTCGAAAGATAAAAGGAAAACCCAAAAGATCCTAAATTCTTGATTCAAGATATTAATCATCATCTTATACATAAATTATGAGACATGATCTGATTGATATTTATTAATCATGAAGATGTAATTAATATCCTTGATTTTATTGAATGAAGTATTAATAAATAACGTGTTAATGAATATTCAATGGATTATGAAGAATATTGAAATATTAAGATGTATACATATAAAGGATTTAATAGTTATGGTATAATTAAGGATTCTGAAATGTTTAAAAGTATTAATACTCTTTTATGATGGGGTTGCTTTTGAATACTCTTAATTTTTTATGTGAAGTTTTTTTTTGAGGAAGATTTCTCTTTTGTGGACATAATTAAAATTTTAGGGAAAAACCTTTTGGTTCAAATGATCACTGATTAATTATGGGGTATTACATTATGGGTTTCAAAAATAAAGGCATGAGAAATGCTTTGAGGTTAAAACAGCTTTTTATGGTTATTTTTAGGACTTTACCATATTTCAAGAATGTTATAAGAATTAAATATTATTAGAAAAATGACAATGCATAGGATGGGTGACAACATAGCGCGTCAGAAAAGGACACTGGAATCGAACCCACAACTGAAGGGAAAAAAGGGTTAATTGCCTACCACTATGCTACATGACATCCTTATTAGTATAACTTTTTATTTTTAGTTAAATAATGTGATGATTAAGTGATAAATGTCATTCTAGATGTCGTTCTCTATTTTGGGAATCCAGTATGATCAAGGTAAATATAATACAATGGTATTTTATTTGAGAAATAATAGTTGGATTATATTTTGGAATAATCCGTGATGTAATTATGATGATTTGGGTTATTTAAGAAAATGGTTATCGTATCATGAATATTATTATGACTACTACTTTTTATAGATACTTTAAGAGTAATTTATTTAATTTATTAATAAATATTAAAATGTTATATTGAATGATTTTGTGATTAAAACCTTTTAATTTCAAGGTTTCAATCTTAGTTTAGATTATTTTGAGGAATTTTAAGGATAGTTATTTTTCAAATGGTCTATGTTGAACTTTAGGTGATAATGTTAAATTTTGTGTATTAAATTTTCTTTCATCATAGAATGGTTTTTTATTTTTTGAGAATTATCTTATCTTGTACTAATAATTTTATTTCTTGTTAATAGCTAAACATTGAAGGAATAAATAGTTATACTCCTATGGATTTTTTGATCAATACGATTTTATTATAAATATTTATGTATGTGAATCCATCTTGAATACTCATTATTTTGGAGAAAATATGAGATAATTTTGGAAATAAATTAAAGGATGAAATTTTAAATTAAAAGTATTTATATTTATATCTGTTCATAGTTTAGGTAGTAAATGAATTCCTCAACCCCCAAAAAGAGATTTTGAAAAAAAAACATTATCTGATTTCTTTTCATAAGGTGAAACCAATGACCTTTTAACGAAAAATAGATTTACGGTTTTTTTATTGTTAAATTTATAACAACCATGTTCTCTATCATTCTCCATTAGAACTTGAGAGTTATAATTATATTCCATGTCAATGTTTTCCTCCATGTAATCCTCGTGTATGTTATATTATGTGACCATCATACATCATTTTCATTCATTTAAAGTGGAAGTTTTATTAATCATTTTTCTGACGTGGGATTTCAATAAGGGTAATTTGAAAAGTCAATCCCCTAGTTTTCAATACCAAATTCAAAATTGTGAGGATAAAATTTTAAAAAGGGTGGATAATGTCACATCCCAAGTTTTTAAAAATAAATATAGTGTTCGATAGCGTACATGATACACCATATCAAGCTTAAACGAAGAAGTAAATAATATTTAAATATTAATGATAAACCCTATAAATTTTAATGGTTTTAATGAATTTTATTAATTTAGTTATGATAATTTTGTTTACACATTTATATATATTTCATTATTTGGTGACCAATTTATTATAAATGAATTTTTTCTAAAAAACTATTTAAATGTGCACAAATCTGTTTGATACCAATAAATAATAAAATAACTCTTGTTACAATATTTGAAAGTAATATACATAAAATATATTCATTATAATTTTTTAAATTCAAATTCTGTGTTTTCTAGACTTGATTTAAGAAGAAATTAAATTCTATGAATAAAAAGATATTTCTCTAAAAAGGCATATTTTTCACATTTTGATGATGTAACGTCCTAGGTAAGTATACAATAAGACTTGTTTATACGTATTAATATTTTTTAATTAGACAGTAATTTTATATTTAAATTGGTTTATATATTCTATAGCATACCCACATGCAACATTGAGTTTCTCTGAAATCATATGTTACATGCAAGACCGTGTTATATAAAAAATAATAATATAATGTCGATATTACTATTTGAAGTGTCACATAGACTTTTTGTCAATAATAATGGATATAAATAACTATATTATTTTTAAATATGATTATTAAATTTTTTTAACATTCATATAATATAATTTATAGGCTTAAAATAATAATAAATCCAGTTTTAAGCATAAAAATCTCTAATATTTTTTTAAAGGTAGTTTTACCACATTTAACAGAGAACCCATTTTAAATATTATTTTTGGCAGATTTATAATTTATACATGACAAATTAAACCTCATATTTTACTGATAAACATTAAAATTAGGTTAGGGTATATTTGTTATATTTTTCTGAGAACTTTAATATTTTGGTGAATATTGAATAATACAAAATATTAGTTCAAAACTACTACTTTGTCCAATTTATTAAAATATTTAAATTATATTTTAAATTTTTAATAAATAATAATTAGTTAAATTATAAATTAATCTATATAATTATGGTCATTTTGATTAATATTACATGGAAATTAGATATAAAAGCCTTTCAAACATTTCACCATTTCCTATTAAAAAATAATTTTTCATTGTGTATACGGGATTAGTTTTAAATATATTTTTTTCAATTAATTTAATTGAAATAGGTAAAATTGATTCTGTAATTTGAATAATAATTTCCAAATCGAGTTTTAAGTTCAATTTTATTTTGAGGAATAATAAAGTTACCAGGGAAAAAATTTATTTAACACAGTATAGGTAAAAAATGAAACATGTTAAATTAAAAAGGGAAAATGATTAAAAAACTAAAAAATACAACATTTAAATGTATTTTTAGGTGTGTAAAGAAACTATCCAGCATAAATAGTTATTATTTCTAGTCCATGTCATTGAATTTAATCCCACCACTGTATGGTTGGCTTTAAATATAAAATAATTGATAATCTAATAACTTAAGCCCACCACTCCTCAAGTATAAATACCACCCCATTTATATCCACAAGCCTTTTATATCCTAAAATATCTATCCAAACACCTCCCCATAACACTCCCAGTATCCAAGTTCTTCTGGTATCATAAAAATACCAAATCTATGGTCTTCAAGGATCTCTCAAGGAGGTGTTATTCAATATGTAATTTTCTTAATGTACCTCCCTTAATTTATTTTATTTTTATCATTTATCCTCTACTCATGCATCCATAAATGCATGATAAATCCATAATATTGTATATAATAAAGTTTTTTGTTTATAATTTAATATCTCATATCCATTTCATTTCTCACCTCCTCTTATTCAAAGAAACAAAATTATTATCCAAGTTATGTCGGTTAATCACCTCTATGATAAAAGTTTTTGTTTTTTTCCATTACCACCTTCATGGATAGTATTAAAAGTATTTTTATGGTAAAATTATATTTATATACTTATATTTTAATTGATTTAATATTGTGTAAATGTTATATTGTATAGACATTCACACTTTCTATATCTTTTATATGTGATAACTTCGTTTGTGGACGTGTGGACTACGACATCCTCAAATCGATGTGATTCACTCACACATAATGTGGAATGAAATACGAACTTTTTTAGAAAACATATATGATTTCCATGATATATTAATTATAATTAAATCATATTATATATATATATATATACATTTTATTTACTTTTGTTCTTTCAATATGATAAGAAAATGAAAATAGCATTCATGTGTACGTATGACATACTTTCTCCAAGAATGGTGTTTTAAATTTATCATTAACTTTTATTATAAATAAAAATATATTTAATATATAGGATATTTATATCATGTTTTATATTATATAAATAAGTAAATGTCAAGAATCAATAATAACAAGTAAAAACTCATATGATTAACAAGGAAAATATCACATGAAACATAAATTAAACATGAAGTTAACAATAAATGGGTAATATAATGTCTTATGTAATTAATATATAGTGTTAAAAAAATAAATATTGTTTCCTGATATATGAATAATAATATTATAATTACTATATATGAGTTCTGAACATGTTTGAAGGAATTCGAATGAGTTGTATGGAAATTTCTTAATTTTTTTACACTCATTGGGTTTACGCATACTTGGTTGATTATATTATGAAAATATTATATCTCGAATAACTATTTATTTATTTATTTATTAATTTACACTTAATTTTTTTTAGATAGACTATTTCCACACATAATCACCATATGGATAAATTCTTACATCATTAATACGAACTTTGTAAGGATTTACTCATCTCACTTTTTACCTATGTGAGTTATATGTGTTATTCACTACTAATATATTTTGTGTGGTGTATATATAATGATATATGATTTAAAATACAATTAAAATATTTATCCTCATGATATTAAATGTTATATTCGATAATTATTACTTTTATGGGTCACTCGATTTGACAGATTAAAAGTGGTAAGTTAATTTCACAACCCAATTTCCATTCTTTGGGTTAAACATCTACTTCATGATATTGTCATGCTAAGATTATTTGAGAAATGAATTTTGGTTATATTATCTTGTATTTATAATTTTTATGTGTATTTATAGTGAATAAACATAGTTGGTCTATTTTATTAACAAAATAATCCTTGTATGGGACATCATCTCAATCCCCTTCTATTGAGACATATTTTGATGTTATACACATAACTTCTTTTTAAGGTGCATAGAAATTACCATTTTACTTTTAATTTAATTCAATGGTTTTCAAAATGAATCCTTATATATGGAGTTTCTAACTTTATATACAAAATAAAAATGTAATTTTTTCTTTGATTAATTTATATGTTGATAATGAATTATCTGCCACCATGACTGTTATTTGATAATTACATTACTCTACACCACTTAATGTTTTTTAAAAGAAAAAAGGAATCTCTTATTCAACTATTATGGGTATTTTGGTATTTAATTTTTTTTCAAATGTATTTATTATTTCAATACCTTGAAATAATTTCTTGGGATTTAAAATTGAATTATATGAGTGAAATATTGAAAATTGAAGACTTTTATGTGTTATGATTATATAATGGTACATGAGAACATGATGGGTGGTTATGTGATAAAAAAAGATGGGTGGTTCCATGATAAATCAAGGATGTGTGGTTATGTTATAACCTCTAATGCATGGGGTATGAAATTCAACTTTATGGTCATTCCATTTTGTAAGAGTGACATGTAAGGAAGTTAACCACATGGTTATTCCATTTCTGTATAATTTTGTACCATGTTACATTTATGTGTTATATATGCTTGTTATGTGTTTTTTGGTAATATTATGACTAAAAAATTGGTATGTAATGATTTTTAATTTTTATGAGATTATTTACTAATTATTAAAGGGGATATGTATAACTTCATGATAAAATATTTATGGATTACATATTTTCACAAGACTAATAGTTTTTTATTTTTGTATCCCTTACTGATATTTGTATGTTCATCCAATTTTTTAATTTTTTTTACATTGGATTTAATAGAGAACAGAGAAATGGATGGGATCAAGGAAAAATTTTGATGTTTGAACTTGAAAAGAAACAATGATTCATTTTAAATGTTTCTTTTTTGTGAAAAAATTGATAATTTTTATAAATGTCCACACTTTATTTATCTAATTTTTTATGTATGACTTAAGGCCTAATTCTCTAAACCTCTAACCCTGAAAAGATACTTAATGGGAAAAAAATTAAAATTCATTACATTAATAATGATTATGTAATGTTTATTGATGGTTCATTATAGTAAATTAGAATCTCATTGAAAAAGACTACAACAATTTTTTAAGGTATTATATACAGACTATTTTCATCAAATTCATGAATATATTATGGGAATTAGTATGTCCAAATGGAATCAATAAGAACTCATGGTTCCCATACATTATATAGAAGGTTTTCTTCTAAATATATTCCTTATTCAGATTCAGCTAATGATATCTAGAATATAGATCCACCTTTGAGAACAATTATACCCTTCATAGATGATCAATAAAGTCATCAATCCTTAGTTGGGGTTACTTGTTCTTTATGATGATCTTATCGAGATTATAGTAATCAATTGACACCCACATTGATCCATCCTTATTCGTGAAAAGGAGAATCGGTTCACTATGAGGAGATACACTATGGAGTATAAACCCTTTGTCCAAATGGTTTTGTAGTGGCTTGTTAAATTCCTCCAGTTCAATCAAGGACATCATATATTTTAATTTGAAGATATTAGTAGATCTTGGTATAAGATATATAGAGAACTACACATCTGGATCTAGAGTAATTCCATGTGACTTATTAAGAAATACATTAGTGTATTCCCAAATAATGGGAATTTCCTCTAGGTTGAAACCTTCATTGGACTCAAACAATTGGGAAAGATATGATTCTTCATAGAGTATCAACACCCACATCATTGAGGGATTTTACAAAGCATAATAAATATATTCTTTTCATTTGTATAGGATAATGAGATTTTTTAGAATATAAAAATCTATTTCCTTTCCCCCAGTTAATGTGTTCTCTCTATAAGGAGATCCAATGCATGCCTAGTATAGCCAAGATTTCCACTAAGGGCAGGATTATAATTTTTTTTAAAAGGATCATCCCACAAAAAAATAGTAGGATAATAGTCTGACACATGGATTAATAATAAAACTTTCATTAGTGGAAATTTTTTAGGGATTGACGGTAGTTCAAATTACCACATAATAATATAGTTGTGGATATTAAATCTGATGTGTATTGCATATTTTCTAGTATTTTAGTAGTGTTTTTTGTACATTATCAACGGTCTTTTTATGTATTTTTTTTTGAGAATTTAATGGTAGTTTCTTGTTTATTTAGTGGTGGTATTTTTATAAAAAAAATATGGGGGAAAATAAATAAAATGAAACAAATTACCACTGAACAAAATAAAGGTGGTTTGTTTTAGTAGCATATAATCTTTAATATTTCCAAATATATTTTAATTTATATATTTATTAGTGGTTACTAAAAACCTCCAGTATATTAGATTTTTTTGAAAAAATATTTAATAAACTCTTTAAATATAATAATAGAAACATTAAATAATCTAAAACATGAATGTATGATAAAACCTATCATGCATAAGTCACATATACATATTCATATATAAAAAATCCATGGTCATTATAATCTTAGTCTCAGTCAACCCATACATATATCAACAAATACCTTAGTCACCAATACATACATATAAAATATGTCCAACAATAACCCATGATCAATATACATCCACATCACAGCCTCCACTACATCTGTAGGCCTCCACATAATCTCATTAATTGAAACTGACCACAACATCTCATCAACAATAAAAAACAAAAATTAAAAATAAACAACATAAATCATAATTACATTAGTATAATTGATAAAATATTAACATGAAAAAAACTATGAACCATCATGACTACCTTATGAAGAATTTCATGGATCATAATGATCAAAATATTACCTAATGTTTTCATCTTTCACCTTAAACAAAAACCATTACATTTATTAAAGGAAATTAGAAAGGGAAAAGGCACAGAATATAATCTGAATTTTTCACATAATGTTTATTATTTTTTTAATAAAACAGAAAAAATTTTATCATAAAAACAAATATATAATCAAAAAAACTTTGAAAACATAAAATTACCAATTTGAGATATGATTCAACACTTGAAACTGAAAGGGATTAGTAAATATTCTAATTAATTTTTAAATCGACATCTGGTGTGCTTGAAATTTACATAATTAAAAAATTGAAAGACTTTGATATCACAAAATGTACTATATTTCCAAAACAACTTAGTGATAGTTTTCATATGATTCCATGTCAATATGAGGTTGTTTTCTATATTTTGGACTATTCTACACATTTTTTAATGTTTTAAAACAATAAATAATCATTTAATTCCATCCAAGGTATACCACAATCTCTAATGAAATTTCATTGTTTCTTAAATTCCAAAATCCAATATAGGTCATTTTCTACTAATTTTAGGGAAATCTGACATCGTTTTCTATATTTTGACCCCCCCTACCCATGAAACTTGTTTTTAAAGGATTTTATACCTTTAAGAAATGTTTACCGAGTAATTCTGACCACACCACACATCAGATTTATTTGATGTTTGTGTGTAAATATAAAAAATAACATCTCAGTGGTTTTTCCCATGATTTGAAATAAATATGAGGGTTTTTATATGGTGATTTTCATTAAACATCCATTTTGGTGTTATAAAACTCTAAAAATACATTTAAGAACATCCAGGATAAACTGTAATTCAGAATGATGTGTCGTTGGTTCCTACATTTTTCAATTCAATCTTCATGTATTTTCCTCTTATTTCAAGGAAATATAATTCCAATTTCCTAGTTTTGACCCCCTGTCACATGTTTTAAATGGATTTTTTTCTTTTAAGAAGTGCTTAACAAGTCATTTCGACCACACAACAAATCATATTGATGTTTTGTCTGTGTGTACACATAAAAAATAACACAACGGTGGTTGTACCAAGATTTAACATCTATATAAGGTCATTTTATAACTTTTTAACTATTCCACAAATGTTTTAGTGTTTTAAAACAATAAAAACCCCATTGAAGTCCATCATAGAAAACCATAACTTGGTATGAAATTATGTTAGTTCTAATATTTCAAAATTCTATCTATCATAATTTTTCTCTGATTTCAATAAAAACTAACATCATTCTCCTAGTTTTGACCCCCAGACATGTATTTTTAAAGGATTTTTTACCCTTAAGAAGTGTTTACCAATTCATTCCAACCACACCGCATTTCATATTGATGTTTTGACTATGAGTATACGTCAAAAGTAATACAGTAGTGGTTTTCCCATGATTTGACATCAATATGGGGTCATTTTATATAATTTTTACTATTCCATACACGTTTTATTTTAATAAAACACTAAAATACCATTTACATCCATCCTAGGATAATTTTAATTCTTAATGATGTGTTGTTATTTCATACATTTCACAATTCAATGAATGGTTGTTTTCCTATGATTTCAATGTAATCCAACATCGTTTTCCTCATTTTGACCCCCCCCCCAAAACATGTTTTTGAAGGCTTTGGGACCTATAAGAAGTTTAATGATTAATTATCCACCCAACGCAAATAATATTAATGTTTTTTAAGTGGAGACATTCCAAAATTAACTCATTGATGACTTTTTCATGATTTCTCATTGATCTGAGTTCTTTTATTATCATTTTGATATTTCCATGTATGTTTTAGTGTTTTAAAAAACTAAAAATCTATTTATGGCCATCTGGGAAAAATTTTAATTCAGAATGATGTGTCATAAATTTATAAATGGTTAAATTCAATCTATGGGTTTTCTCCCTGATTTTAGGGAAATCTGGGATCATTTCCCTAGTTTTGACCTACTGATAGTTGTTTTTAAAGGATTTTGTTCCTTTAAGAAGTGTTTACTGAGTAATTCCAACCTCACCACACCTCAGATTAATATGTTGTATATGGGTACACGTCAAAAATAACTAAAATGATTTTCTTCCATGATTCCATGTCAATATGAGGTATTTTTCCATGGGTTTGATCTTTCCATTCACATTTTAGTGTTTTAAAACACTAAAAACATGTTTATGGTCATCTTGGAAAAAATATAGTTCAGAATGATGTTGTGTCAATTCCTAAATTTCAAAAATAAATCTACAATAATTTTCCATAAATTTTTGGGAAATAAAATTCATTTTTCTAGTTTTTACCCCCGACACTTGTCTTTATTGGATTTTTAACGTTAAGAATAGTATACTGAGTCATTATGACCACACAACATGTTGTATTGGTATGTTTTATCGGCATAAACATAGAAAATAACTCATTAGTGTTTTTCACATATATTAAAATTAGTATGATGTCATTTTTTATGTTTTGACTATTCCACACACATTTTTTGTGTTTCAAAACACAATAAATTTGATTATGTCCATCCTATGAAAATCAAAATTTCAAATTATCTGCTATCAGTTCCTACATTTAAAAATTAAATCTATATACATTTTACCCCGATTTTCAGAAAATTTGTTATCATTTTTATGGTTTTTACCCCCCCCCCCCCCACACACTAGTTTTTAAAGGATTTTATAACATTAAGAAGTGCTTACAGAGTCATTCTGAACACACCACCCATTTGATTTAAGTTTTGTGGATGCGTAAACATAAAAAACTATAACTGGTTTTCCCATTAATTTATTTCAATATGAGGTCATTTTGTATGGTTTTGACCATTCCACATGCATTTTTTTAAAACACTAATAAATTTTTTATGGCCATACCGGGTAAACCATAATTTAGAATGATGTGTCATTAGTTCCTAAATTTCCTAATTCAATCTACAATAATTTCACCTAATTTTAGGGAAATGTGGATTTTTTTTCTTGTTTAACCCCCAAGACATGTTTTTAAATGATTTTGTACCATGAAAAACTATTTACCTAGTCCGAACTGATCAAATAAGCTCTGATTGTTTTCAAACTTATAAATAACGATCTATAATTCATTTTTGATGTATGGGAGTCAACCACACATAAATCTGACACAAGATGTGGTCATTATTACTTTTAATTAATGTTTTCTATAAAAAAGTTTCTTTTTAGTTTTATTTATAAATGTTGTATGGGTTCTATGAAAATGTGTTTGGTTTTATGCCTAATTGATGCAAATAATGGTAGACAAAATAATAAGAAATAAGAGAAAACTAAAAAATAGAATCTGAATCATTGAAACTTGTGGAGTTACAGTTTTAAGAGATGAAGGGGAATAAATGAGGAAGCATAAAAAAGAATAACTCGTCGAAAGAATTCTACTCATCTGAGAGCTAATTAGAGACCACCCTAGGGACGAAACCTCCCAACTTCTACCATGAAATATTCCAAAGACATTATATGCCCCTCCACAACCATCATGGATACACTTATTAGACCCAAATATTTATTAACATCCCCCAACACACTATAATATAAGAAGCCCAAAATTCCCCTGATAGAAAAAATACCCACCCCCACTCATAGAACATCCCCCAACCAGCTAACATACAGATTACTAAAAAATGTGTGAATAATCTAATAAATTTATAATTTACCTTGGTGAGATAAGTAATAAGGCTAGAAATATCCTCAGGGATCATAATAGTCCTCTTCCAATATATATAAACTAAATCATTTTCCATTTTTGACTGTTATTGATCCTATTTTTTCGATAAGAGTCTCATTGTTTCACTTTTTCATTCAATCGTTTAATATATCTATGTGATTCCCTATAAATGGAACTACCAGGACCCCCATTACGTGTAGTAGTAATGGGTGACACATCCCTAACAAATAAAACTGATAGATTAGGCCCAGAACCCATCCCTAATACACGTCCAAGATTTTTATTCCCTAAAATTATTACAACTGCATTGTTCTGGGAAGCTGATGATGATTATAAAGGGTTCACAACCAAAACATCTTGGATTTTAACTTGTCAATAAAAAAATATTAACAATTATTTTTAAAAATATTCAAAATTCATTTTATGTAATAATAAATAATTTTTTCATTACTATTTATTATTATTTCACTATTATAAAAACATAATTGTAAAAATTATATTATAACAATAAAAATTCCTTAAACCCAATTAGTTAAGGTATTTTAGATGTATCAAACAATGCCAAAATGGAATTATTTGACCCATTTAGTTGGCTCCATTAAATTGGGTTTAAGTATTTTAAGTTGTTACAATATATTTTTCCTTAATATGTTTTTATATTAATGAAATAATATTAAATGGTAATGAAAATTGATTTCTCAAATATATTTTGTAGGGCCATTTACAAATAAGTCATTGGGTTTCCTATGCACTCTAAAGCAGATCACTATTCAACAAATAGAGTGACCTAATTCATTATTCTTTACAAAAAATGAAAACAAGTTAGAAAAAACCTTAAGTTATAATAAAATGATATAAATAATAATGGATAAAATATAAACAAAAATTGTTCTTTTTCCTAAAAAACTCAGAGACCTAGCGATGTGAGGAATGAATTGATTGTCACAATACACAATATATTTCTAGATAATTCCTTCAAAAAATAGAATCATTAATGAAATTATAATTATATTGGGTTTTTGTTTTTAGGATACATTAAAATATGAAATTGCCTCGTGATATTCATCACTCTTTATATCGACAAAGAGCTTCCACTGCTCATGAGAAATGCCTTTGGGCTCATTCTCACATATCTGTTTTGAGATTAGAGAAGCATATTTAAACTGATTCCATAATCTCCATTTAAAATATCTCCATTTCATGCCCAAAATTCTCAAACTCAATGGGAATGAAATGGATTCAAAGACATTAAAATTAAAAAAACATCTTGAAATAAAAAACATAACACTTTATAAGTATATTAAAAAAAGTAATAATGTCTTTTAAATTAGTTATCAATTAATATTAAATTAGTATTACATTTACATGAGTATCAAATACCTCATTTTTTCATAGCTATTGTAATATGCCACCAATATTTATAATTAATGGGAAATCATAGTGTCTCATTAAGAAATATTCCCAAGAGTATACCCATAGATTCTTGTAGTTTCACAGATAGGCACCTCAAACTTGTTAAATGGAATTATAATCTTGATGTTCTTCTGGCCACATACATGTTTTGTGTTCATATTTGTACCCTTATATGGGTTTCTTTATCTGTTTGAATATTTCATTAAACAATTAACAAAATAGATAATTTTATTGAAAAATTACATACAAAATAGTAATGGTAACTCACTAAAATCCCATATATGTAGGGGTAAATAGCATCTCAATTTCTAAAGGTGAATCAGGCGGTGGCATACCAATGAAGATTTGGGAAAGGGCTAGCTCACTAGTAGTCTCAAGTATTTCATAATAACTAGGATCCACAAAAGGTGATCGTAATGGTGGCGTACTAGGATATACTAGTATTCTAGGATCGTAAATGTTTTATGTTCTCATAATTCCTTTATTTCATATGGTATCATATACGAAATGTATAAAATAAAAAACTATTTTTTTACAAAAAAAACTAGAATTATGTGTATATATGTATGAAACACCTATCAATGAGAAATTGTAATATATTTTCATTACCTATTTATAAATTCAATATCTCTATCTTCGTTATCATTATTGTTTTCAACCGCCATTTCATTGATTCCTTCATTTCCACCCTCTCTTGCAAGTTATACAGTTTTAATATTTTTAGGAAAAAACTATTCAATGTTTTTTGGTTGATGAGGTTCTCTATCACAAAGAACAAATTGATCCTCATGACCCATATCATTTATAAGTCTCTCTTTTTTATATTCACAACAATAAAAAAAACTTCATGTATTTCATCATCCACATATCAAATACATATTTACTTGTCATGCCAAGGTAAATGGATCTTGCTCTGTACGCTCACCATTATCTATTAAGTGGGAGATGTTGACCAATATAAAATGTAACAAATCATTCCTTATAACCCTATCAATGTTGATTGACATTCAAATGAATAAGAAAACTGAAAAATAGCCATTATAGTTTAATTTAACAATATCATTCATCATCCCATATAATCCCACATTTTCAAATGTGAATGCAAAACTATTTTGATTTTTAACGTATGTTCATGATAAATTGTAAGAAACCAGAAGCCATGAATATTATAGGCATCCAATTTCATATCCCACCTTTGATGGAATCAATCCAAAAATGTTAAATCATTCTATATTTCAGTTCGATTGTCAATATTCATTATCTAGACAAAAAGATACAAGCTATTACATTTAATATAGAAAAAATAATCACACATCAATAATATGAATAATAGTATATACATACACGATGGGGGAACCATTCTTTAATCTCCTTATTATTATTATTTTTTGATAATTCTATCTCAATAAGAGCTCAACATATTAGTCACCTCTTTTTTTGTCGTAATTCTTCTATAAATTGATCTATAATAACATTTTTTAGTAGCACATATCTATGCACTTTTAGAAAATCTAATTTAGTAAGTGTAAAATTTTAAACCATACTAATTGGACATCCAAAAGTTAGGAATACTAATGACATATTTTTAGAACCATAATTAGTGTATATATCATCATCACATCCAACATGATTCAATCTATTCTCAATCATATCCAAATACTTAAAACAGAAGGTCAAACAATCTTCAAATATGTAACCTTCATCCATAAAGCCTTATTTTTGAGATTTAATCCTCACATAAGATTTCAAATGACCTTAGTAAATGATGAATATAAAAGAGACATGTACACAAATTTATGCAATAATCTTATGAAATCTAATTCACCAATGAAAATAGAAAATATATCAACATACCTCTCAATTAGATACATCCATCGATAGTGTTTCGGGGCACCAAGTTTATCTTATTCACCCAAATGAATAGTCAAATAAATAATGATTGTGAAAATGATGGGGGAATAATATATGAAAATTTAAATGTTTCAAAACATTTATTTCTTGAGGTTTATCAAACTCGGATGGATTTATATTTTCCCTACAAAGCTCTCTAAAATGTTACAAAACTCAACTAGAACCATAGTGAATTTTTTAGGTAACATAAGATTCAAAGACAATGAAAATAAATACTCCATAAAAACATGTGATTCATGAATTTCAATATATTTATGATTCAATGTTTTAATTCAACTCACCTTGATATGATACGTGAATATCCATCTAGAACTTTTACATTCTTGAAATTTTGAATGAATATATCTACCTCGTGATTTTTTATTGAAAAAAATAAATGATTTATACTTTTAATTATCATTTTCCCACAAACCATGATTTTTATTCATTGAATATAAATTATTTCATGCATTAAGGTGACCCTTGAACTTACCATTCTCATTAAGCAATTTGAAAATTACATTTTCTCAAATGTTCTTCTCAATATGAATTACATCAAGATTATGAAATATCAAATAAAACATTCAATAAGGTTGTATGAAAAATATACTCTTTTTATTCCATTTTTATGTTCTAGATGCTTTGGATATTATACCTCGTACCATTTCCCCCTTCTATAAACAGATGACATTTTATAAATTCTTCAGAGGCATTCATTAATTATACCAACACTTCTGAACTAGATAAAACCTTTGGTGACATTATCATTTCAATAACTCCCTTGAATCATGTCTTTTTAAACCGAAATTTATGAGAATCATCAAGAAATAAACGATGAAACAAAGAACCCAATTATATGATATGAGGTAATCATTGAGGTTCAAAATAAAAATTAAAAACTGGCAATGAGATAAATTTCTTTATTAAGGAGTTCATTAATTTTCCAAATTAAATCAACATGAATTTGGAATAGTTTTCTCATTGAGGCCTCATATGATTCCACACAATCGTCACCTTATTCTAAAAATTCATTGATTAGAGGTAGAAGGTGTACATCAATATAATATCTAGGAATATCCTTTCCATGAATATTCATTAAAATAATGAAATAATTCTTCTTCATACACATCCATTGAGGTAGATTATAAGGAATAAAAACAATTGGCCAAATGATATAATTTGTACTTAAAGTTCCAAAAAAATTAAGCCATCAGAATCTAATACCAAACATACATTCCTATGATTTGAAGGAAAAAATTATATAATTAATCAAACATATTTCTTGATGTTGAATCTTTTGGGTGTATTATCAGTCTGTCATTATTATCATGAGAATTCCAATTCATTTAGTTTACAGTCTTAGATGACATAAATAATTTTTCCAAGCGTGGTTTTAAAGGAAAGTAACGTAATCCCTTTTAAGAACTTTATTCTACTGTTTCTTCTTGGTGTTGCGTTATTTTATTATCTATTTATTTTTCATTGAATTAAATTTTTTGTATAAAATCTTATTCATTATTCGTTATCAGACACTTATCCCCAGAAAAGTATTAAATCATTATGGCATGAATGTATCTTTGTATAATCATGTCCACATTTTTTGATGGCTTTCTTCGTCTCATATAATGATGCATGGATACTGGCTTCACTAGATGAATCATGGATAAACTCTAAAATCATGGAAATTTACTTCTCAGTAATTCCACAAAGACATTTTATATGATATAACTTAATTAGAGAATACAACATCGAATACTTCCGACATCCTTCATACAGATCATATTCTCCATCTTTAATTAATTCATAAAACTCATTTTTTGGTAACTAATGATTTTGACAACATTAAATGGCTCATGATCAAATGATGGTTATTTTGATCTATTAAAATATTAGACTTGGTATTCTGTAAAACAAAATGATTCATTTAATAAATTTTGAATTCAATTATCCTCTACCATTTCACTTTGTGTTTCGTTGACAGTATTTTATTTATTTTGATTGTCCATAAAATTTGATTCACTATGCCAAACCTAAAATACACATCGATTAGGAAACTATTTCATTATAAAATTCAAATATTCTTCAATTCTATTAAACCATCTCTTGAATTTACAATCTGGATATGAAAAATTTATTCTACCATTCACTGATCGGTTTTCCAAAGAGAAACCAAAAAATTATTCCAAAACCATGTCAACCAAGGTGTGTTTGAGGTAAATTAATCCATTATTTATCCATTGGTATTTTATTTTCACTATTCTAATAGGACATTAAGATATAAAGATACAAATAATTAATCATAAAAGTACAATAACAATTAAACATCACCCAACATCAGCATTGACTAGGGTAGGGTCTTGATTTGATATAACACCCAATAAATGTTTTCAAATTGTTGAAATTCTATTTAATGATATTCTTAAGACTAAATTTATATTTGAAAAATATACCTTCTGATATTATGTCTATAGTTATAAATATAGGTCTTATATATGACATTTTATTAAATCATCAACTATTTCAATAAAATAAATAAACTCACTATAAAAAAGTTCTTGTTATTATTCAAAAACAATTAATGATATTAATAAAAAATAAACATGTATTTCTCTCATTAAATAATTCTTCATATCTAAATACACCTCTTAACATTGATATTAATAAAATAAATTATTGATAACTCTTAAAAACAATAAAATTAATAAAAATCCCATAAAAATTCATGGTATTAACTAACACTACCAACATTGATATTAATAAATAAAATCATGATATTGGAGAAAAAACAATCAAACCCATGAATCTAAATTTTCATAAACCATGTAAATCATTTATATTAACAAAATAATTCATTTCAAAATAAAATTACAATTCCAAAAGAACCTTATGTGAAAAATTATTTTAAAATTGGATTACTGCATTTGTAAGGAAAAACCAAAATTTCTCATATTAAAAAAATTCACTGTATTAATATCACCATTTAATCGCCAACAATAAATAAAATTTAATATTAAATAAAAAAGTAATTAAAATAATTTAATCAATCATGGTTATGGAACTTAAGCATATATGTTGAACCACCTACCATAGAGTTCCAAAAAGGGGCAACGACGGACGGAATGTGACGATGGATTGGGGAAGGGTTGGTCTGATGTAACATCCCAAGTAAATAAATAATTAGATATTTTCATATCTACATCTATTTATGAATTAGATAGTGTTTTAATGTCTTAAAATGAAAATAAATCCAATCTTAAGCATAAAATTATCTAATATATTTAAACGATTATTTTCCGCCTTTTGATGGTGAACCATTTTTAAATATATATTTTGTTAATTTTATAAAATATATTTGTCAAAATAAACATGTTCTTTATAATTGGGACATTTAAATTTACTTCGGATAAATTTTTGGTATTTTTCTGACAATGTTCATTTTTTAATGAATAGTGAAAAATACTGCATTTTACTTCAAAACTGCTTTTTCATCTCATTTAATTATATAGATATATTGTCATTTTAATTGGTTTTAAAGTTTAATTAGAATATATGTTTACCATTTAATCCAATGTTCGTCATTATAATTTATTTCACTTTGGAATTGGGCATAAACAAGTGCCAAACATTTCATAGATATTGTTTCAAAAAAACCCGCTATTTTTTTTGACAACGAGAATCATTTTTAAATTAATTACTGTAATTTTTGTGTTTATAATTTGGTAAAATGGATTCCATATTTTTAGTAAGAAGGTAAATATTATTTAATCAATAATCTTCTGTCTTTGGACATTATGAATAGCAACGACGGTAATTATCTTTAATTATCGTGATTAATTAGTAATCGGGTAGTTAAGGGTAATAAAATAATATCATAATAATAAAAAATGATCCCAAAATGTGTCCTAATGATACTGGTTGTGTCATGGCAGACCATGGGATTCCTTGTTCCAAACTTAGGGACCCCATGGAATCACCTTTGGGTGATAGTGACACTTTATCATTTTATTTTTAATGAAAGGAGAATATCACAAAAGAATGTAACACCTAAGAAAAACAATTTTAATTTTTCCTACATAAATTATCTCATGGACTATAAATAGTCATTTTAAAGATACAAAAATTTCATACATCTTAGTATTTTTTTTATAATTTTTAAAAATTAAATAATTTTAATTTTTTATGACACCATGATGATGCAGCGATTACCTCATTAATGAACGATTTAAATAAAATGAAAAGATAATGTAAAATCTAAGACTTACACTTTTCAAAAACCTGTTGGATGAGTATATTTCTAACCCTTATCACCTTATTCTATAAATATATCAATTTGGGACCTTTAAAATCTGAAACTCATTTTTTTTAAATAAAGTAACATTTCTTGACTTTCCAAGAGTGCCCATCCTCCCTCTTGTAAAAGGCCCCCACCTCTACCACCTTACCCACACATCTCAAGACATTGGCTCAGAAAATATCTGCTAATTTTATCTCTACACATCCCTCTCTTCATCAAAGAAGCCTTTCCTTAGGCAGAAATCTCTTCAAGGTACCCTTTTGGTTCAAACCAAAAGGAGTAACCCGATTTAAAGGTAATGTTTTCACTTGTGTTATTTTGTTTTATTTTGCTTCTCCAACCCCCTAAACTCTTTTTATTTTTTTATTTTGTAACAAAACCAGTATCTTCAATATATTAGGACGTTTTTATGAGAATTATTCGATCTATACTTACACACACATCAGTCTAATGGTTAAAGAACATACTGTTTCTGTGGTTGGAGAATTTCTACCTCATGAAACGATGATTGTTCAATCTTCTTTTAACACCTTTCATGGAGGCCATTAAGATGTCACTCTATTTATATATGATATATATTATTTCTATGTTTTCCTTATGATTCTTTATTTTTCATTTATGGCATACCTTATGGTTTCCATTATGGGTAAACGCGATATCTTCATTTTAGGAAGTGCGGACTACCGCCCCCTCAAAGTGATTTGATTCGTTAATGCCATATGTGGGGCGTATAAAGGATAGAGTTAATGATATTATATATGATATTATACTGGAATTATAATATACCTTTATATAATTATTATTTCATTCCATTAAATATGAAATATAAAATGAATGTAGTGTTCATGCGTACGTACGGCTTACCGTCTCCATGAACGATGCATTTCATTTATTACCTCTAAATGTTATGTAATATTATAAATTCATGTATATAATGGATATATGTGATATATATGATATCTACATCATGAATATAATTCTGGATATAATGGATATTTTACCAAATGAACAACTTGTAATTATAAGGAGTTTATTTTTTACTCAAGTAACAATGATCGACAAAACGACCGTTATTAACATAAATAATTAAATTGTGTTAATAACATGCTAATAAGTGATATAAAAGGAATAATGAACTTTAAAAAGGTTCTTAATCAAGTCAAAATTAAATCAATTTTATTATTCAGGAGATTAAAGAATGATCGAGTCAAGTCGGATACGAGGTAAGGGACTTCGTCTCAATCTCCTTTCATTGAGGCATATTTTGTTTTATACAAAACATTATTTTATATGGTGTATAAACCCCTTTTAATTTTATGTTTATTCAAAAGTAATATTTTTTATACGAAGTGTTTTACTAAATGACAAAAGGGAATGTTTTTGTCGTATGTATGCGGTGACAATGACTTCTCCTCCGCCATGACCATTATTTGATTTTCAGCTTCCTCTACATGCCATAACTTTTTTTAAATGAAAAATAAATACCATGTTATACTTTTCTTTTATTTTGGTTCTAAAAATGGTTTTGATAATATTTTTATTATATCAAAGTGTTGTATTGATATCTTGTGATTGAAATGTGAAAATTTTAGGTTTCCTTTATGCATGTTTTATGTGATAAGATTATGTTATGGTTCTTGAGAATTATTTATGAAGATGGGTGGTTCCGTGATAAACTAAGGGTGGGTGAGCCCAATATAGCTCTTCAATTCATTGGGTAATGTGAAGGGGTTAAACTCTAAGGTTTGTCTGAAGAGGTTTAGGAAATATACTATGATGGGTATTCCAAACATAACCATGAGGGTTACTCCCTACGTAAGAATGTTATGAATGCCTCAAGTTACCTTTATGTATTATGATTTCTATGAGTTATTCATGATTTTATGAGGTATGTTAATGCTCTTATGTTTTATTAGTAAAGTATGATTTCATTAATTTGTATGTATACATGGACTAATTCATTCATTTGTACTTTTATATCCCTTACTGAGCTTTTCATACTCATCCCAAGTTTTTGAAATGTTCTTCACATGTCGAGGGAAAGGTACATGATGTGTTGATAGTGACAAGGAAGTGTCATGAAAGATTCCATGTTTTGTTTTAAATATTTCTCCATTTATAGGAAAAAAGAATACTGTCTTTTATGTAAATGCCTTGTTTAAATGTGGAATATAATGCATGATTTATGATCTAATTCTATAAAACTCTAAACATGAAAAGATCATCAATGTTTAATCTTTTAATAACTCAAGATTAAGTAATATTTAAGGTTGGGCCCTTATAGTTGGTATCAGAGGTAGGTTTAGATAACTTTAAGAGTTAGAATTATATTAATGGATTATCCAAAAATATTTTTTTAAGGTGAAATTGAAATTATATATAATTTTATGATTAACATGTTTCTTCATCTAAGACATGTTTGTTAAGAATGGTTTTCCGCAGAGGAAACAGGGAAGCAGTGCCAGGAAGGCACACTGAAGGAAATGACCTTCTAAATCAGCATCCTGAGATGGTCAGAATTGGAACTGAACAGTTTGTTGCAGTAATGGTGTAGTTGACTCAAGAGATAAATGGTGGTGGTATCCATGAACGAGATCAGCCAGATCAACCACAGAGAAACATGTCAGTAGTGAAACATTCCATGAGGCAACATCCCCCATCATTCATAGGATCATCTGACCCTGTGCTAGCTGAAGTGTGGATTAAAGCACTAGAGAAGATTTTCGATGTAATGGGGTGTTCAGACAATCAAAAGGATAGTCTTGCAATTTACTGTTTGGATGGTGAAGCAGATCAGTGGGGGTCAATGGTTAAAAATATCAGGGACACTGATGTGATTGATGCTCTTGACTGGGATGAATTCAAAGTTATATTTCTTGAGAAATATTTTCCTAAGGCTGTTCGACTTAGGAAGGAAAAAAATTCTTGGAATTGAGGAAAGAGGATGACTCAGTGGCTACTTTTGAAGAAAATTTCACTCGATTGGCAAGGTATTCTCCAAATTTTATCTGAGACGTTGATAGTAAAATCAATCATTTCTACTCAGGATTAATGAAAAAATATCGAAGGGCTTTAGATTCTTGTGAGTTCAAGAGTTATGATAAGCTTGTTCGACGTGCTGAGAAGGTGGATACGGAGTTTTCCGATGATCAAGTGTTTTATAACAACCAACAGAAGAAGAGACCGAGGTGGCAGGAGAAAGGGAATAATTTTTCAAAAAGGTCTGATGGTAAGAAAACTATGTTTCTAGTTTGTGATAAATGTGGTAAAACGCATGCTGAGGAATGTATAATGAATTCTGGAAAGTGATACTGATGTGTCAAGATGGGACATAAGGCTCATGAATGCACTGAAAACGATCAGGATGGTGGTAAGACCAAATTTGATTTACTGTTATTGAAAGGTTTCAAGTGCAATGAGATGGGTCATTATGAAAACAAGTGTCCTACAAAGATCTCTAGTGACGGTAAGCAGTCAGACTACAAGAAAAAAGGTCTAGTGAAATCATTTGCAACTACTTCAGCAGATGTTGGGCCATCAAATGAAATGGTCTCAGGTACTTTGTTTTTTTCTCAGATTATGCTAATGTGTTGTTTGATTCGGGCTCTACACATTATTTAATCTCTGAAAACATTTCTAGTAAATTGGGAATTCCATCTCAAGAAATTACTCATGAACTTGTGGTAAAAACACATGGGGGAAATTTTGAGGAAAAAAAATTTATAAGAATCTTCCTATCCTTATCTGTGGAAAGAAACTACTTGTAAACCTTATTGTTTTACCTCTAATAGAGTTTTATGTCATCCTGGGTATGGATTGGATCTCTGTTTACCATTCTAAGATTGATTGTAGAGCTGAGGAGATTTTTTTTAGAAATACTTTTAGTTTGTGTACAAGAATGAACCCTTACTGTTGATAACATATCAAGAGGATGAGAAGCTTGTAAAATATGTAAACAAATTTTACCTTTCAAATATTGTTAAAAACAAAGGAACCATTCAGATTAATGATGTTCCAGTGGTAAATGAGTGTCCTGATGTTTTTCCTGATGAGTTTCCTAGAATAATACAAGATCGGGAAGTTGAATTTACTATTGACTTTGTTCCTGATGCTAAGCCAATTTCAAAACCCCCTTATCAAATGGATCAAATTGAACTTTTAGAGTTGAAGGAGAAATTTCAAGATTTATTAGAGAAATGTTTCATTTGACCTAGCACATCCCTAAGGGGTGCTCCTGTCTTATTTGTTAAAAATAAAGATGGTTTAATAAGACTTTGCATTGACTATAGAGCTTTGAACAACATCACTTTTAAGAACAAATATCCTTTGCCTCATATCGATGGTTTAGTTGATCAGCTCTAGGGAGCTTAGTATTTTTCAAAGATTGACCTAAGATTGGGGTACCATCAGTTGAAGGTAAGGGAAGCCAATGTTCCAAAGACAACGTTTCGTACAAGATATGGCAATTATGAATTTTTATTTATGCCTTTTGGGCTAACTAATGCACCTGCTGTATTCATGGACCTTATGAATAGAATTTTCCATGAGTTCTTGGATAATTTTGTGGTTGTTTTCATTGATGATATTTTGGTGTTTTCTAAAAGTAAAGAGGAGAATGAAAGACATTTAAGGGTTATTTTGCAAAACATAAAAGAAAAGAAATTGTATGGGAAATTCAGAAAGTGTGAGTTATGGTTGCATCAAATTTATTTTTTTGGTCACATTGTTTCTAAAGATGGAATAACTGTTGATCCTATAAAAACAAATATTGTTGAAGAATGGCCAAGACCCACCAATGTAACTGAGTTTCATAGCTTCCTTGGTTTGGCAGGCTATTACCGAAGTTTTTTTAGAAATTTTTTCTGGTTATCTAGTCTAATGACTAAGCTAACTCGGAAGGGTGTAAAGTTTATCTATACAAAAGAATGTGATGATTGTTTTTAGGAATTGAAATGAAGATTGGTGAATGCTCCAGTTTTGGCACTACCTTCCAGGTATGGTCAGTTTGTTATCTACAGTGATGCTTCATTGAAAGGACTTGGTTGTGTCCTAATTCAGAATGATAAGGTAATTGCTTATGCTTCATGTCAGTTGAAACTCATGAGGTATATTACCCTACAAATGATTTGGAATTAGATTCTTTTGTTTTCTCTTTAAAAATTTGGAGGCATCATTTGTATGGTTTAAAGTGTGAAATATATACTAATCACAAAAGTTTAAAGTATATATTCACTCAGAAAGAATTGAACATGAGACAAAGGAGATGGTTAGAATTAATCAAGGATTATGATTGTACAATTCATTACCATTTGGGAAAAGAAAATAAAGTGTCTGATGCTTTGATTCAAAAAAGTAATGCTTCATTAACAATGTTGAATTTAGAACATGATCCGTTGGTTAAGGATTTGGTGAACATAGGCATAGAAATACTTGGTGCAGGATGTTCTTCTATTTTGTTTCAGGTATCAGTGAAATATTCTCTATCAGACAGAATTAAGAAAGCACAAAATCATGACAGTGAGTTGCAGAAAAAGGTAGAGCTAGTTAAGAAGGGTAAGTTGCCTAAAGTCAACATTGATAATGATTGTGTTTTGAGATTTGAGAAGAGACTGTGTGTGACGTGAGATTCACAGTTTAAGATAGAGTTGTTATGTGAAGATCATAGTTCTCCGTTTTCAGTTCATCCTGTCAGTATTAAGATGTATAGAGATCTTCTAGAGTTTTAATGGTGGGAAGGAATGAAAAGAGATATTGCTGATTTTACTGTGAAGTGTTTGAATTGTCAACAGGTTAAAGAAGACTGGAAGTTACTTAAAGGGATTCTTTAGCCTTTACCAGTACCAGAGTGGAAATGGGAGAATATATCCATGGACTTCATTGTTGGGTTGTCGAAGACACCTCGAGGTAATAATTCAATCTGTGTTATTATTGATCTCTTGACTAAATCTTCTCATTTACTTGCTATACGAGATAATTTTTCTCTAGATGAACTTTCTCATTTGTATCATAAAGAGATAGTCAAGTTACATGGAGTTCCCCTCTCCACTGTATCTGATCGTCATCCTAGGTTTACTTATAACTTTTGGAATGGCCTTCAAAAGTCGTTGGGTACTGAATTAAATTTTTTTACAGGTTTTCATCCTCAATCAGATTGGTAGTCAGAATGAACAATTAAGACTTCAGAATATATGCTATGTTCTTGTGCGATGGATTTTCAGGGAAGTTGGGACCAACATCTTTCTTTGGTTGAATTTTCTTATAATAACAATTTTCATTCTAGTATACAGATGGCACCATTTGAGACAATATATGGTAAGCGGTGTCGAACTTTAGCTTTTTGGGATGATGTGGGTGAAAGGAAGTTAATGGGACCAGAATTGGTAGAAGAGTTGGAAAAAAAAGTTTAGATGATACAGAGACACATGAGAACAGCTGAGAGCAGGCAGAAAAGTTATGCAGATAATAGGAGGAAGGATCTCTCTTTTGAGGTAGGTGATCATATCTTTCTCAAAGTATCTCTATGGAAAAGTGTGATGTGATTTGGTAAGAAAGGGAAGATGAGTCCAAGGTTCATTGGACCATATGAAATTCTGGAGAGAGTTGGATCAGTTGTATACTGAGTGGCTTTACCTCCAAGTTTATCTCAGGTACACAATGTTTTTCATGTTTCAATGTCAAGGAAGTACATGCCAGATCCATCTCATGTTTTGAGTCCAGAGGTAGTTATGTTGGAAGAGAACCTATCTTATGAGGAACAACCTATCCATATTCTTGACCATAGGGAGCAAATGTTATGGAATAAGGTGATTCCTCAAGTGAATGTTTTTTTGGAAAAACTACATGATTGAAGAGGCAACCTGGGAATCTGAAAATGCAATGAGGGATAAATACCCCCAATTATTCGATAAGTAAATAAATTGCAGGGATGCAATTTTATAAAGGGGGGAAGGATGTAAAATCCCAAGTATGTAAAGAATTATGTATTTTCTTATCTATAACTATTTATGAATTAGATAGTGTTTTAAAGACTTAAAATGAGAATAAATCCAATCGTAAACATAGAATTCTCTAATATTTTTAAAAGATTGTTTTACCACCTTTTGATGGAGAACCATTTTTAAATCTATCCTTTAACAATTTTATAATCTTTATTTGTCAAAATAAACTTTTTCATTATAATTGAGGCATTGAAATTTACTTTGGATAAATTTTTGGTATTTTTCTGACAATTTTCATTTTTTAATGAATAGTGAAAAATACTGCATTTTACTTCAAAACTACTTTTTCATCTAATTTAATTGTTAGATAGATTGTCCTTTTACTTGGTTTTAAAGTTTAATTAGAATATATTTTTACCATTTAATCCAATTGTGGTCATTATAATTTATTTCACTTTGGAATTGGGCATAAACAAGTGCCAAACGTTTCATAGATATTGTTTCAAAAAAACCCGCTATTTGTTTTGACAACGGGAATCATTTTTAAATTAATTACTGTAATTTTTGTGTTTGAAATTTTGTAAAATGGATTCCATATTTTTAATCATAAGGTCCAAATTATGTAATTAAGACTCTTTTTTTTTTGGACATTATGAATAGTAATGACGGTAATTATCTTTAATTATCGTGATTAATTAGTAATCGGGTAGTTAAGGGTAATAAAATAATATCATAATAATAAAAAATAACACCAAAATGTATCCTAATTCTAATGTTTGTATCATGCCCTACCATGGTATGCCTTGTGAAAAACTTAGGGACACCATGGAATGACATTTGGGTGATAGTGACACTTTATCATTTTATTTTTAAAGAAAGGAGAATATCACAAAATTATGTAACACATAAGTAAACAAAATTTAATTTTGTCTACATAAATGATCACTTGGACTAAAAATATTAATTTTAATGATAAAAATATTTCCTACATCATAGTATTTTTTTTATAAATTTTAGAAATTATATAAATTAAATTTTGTATGACACAATAATGATGCAGTGATTACCTCATATAATGACCGATTTAAATAAAATGAAAATATAATGTAAAATATAAGACGTAGACTTGTCAAAAACCTATTGGACCAGTATATTTCAAACACTTATCACCTTATCCTCTAAATATATCAATGTGGGACCTTTAAAATCCAAAACTCGTTTTTTAAAATAACGTAACATTTCTTGACTTTCCAAGAGTGCCCCTCCTCCCTCTTATAAAAGGCCCCCACCTCTACCACCTTACCCACACCTCTCAAGCCATTGGCTTGGCCACATTCTTCTCATTGTATCTTTCTACATCCCTTCTTTCATCCTAGAAGCCTTACCTTAGGCAGAAATCTCTTTAAGAAACCCTTTTGGTTCAAACCAAGGAGAGTAACCCGATTTAAATCTAATGTCTTCACTTGTGTTCTTTTGTTTTATTTTGCTTCTCGAACCCCCTAAACACTTTTTATTCCTTTATTTTGTAAAAAAACCAGTATCTTCAATATAGTAGGATTTTTTTATGATAATTATTCGAGCTACACTTACACACACCTCCGTTTAATTATTAAAGAACATACTGTTTCTGTGGTTGGTGAATTTCTACCTCACGAAACAATGATTGTTCAGTATTCTTTTAACACCTTTCATGGTGTCCATTAAGATGTCAATATATTTATATATGATATATATTATGTCTATGTTTTCCTTATGATTCTGTATTTTTCATTTATGGCATACATTATGGTTTCCATTATGGGTAAACACGATATCTTCATTTTAGGAAGTGCGGACTACCGCCCCCTCAAATTGATTTGATTCTTTATTGCCATATGTGTGATGTATAAAGGATGGAGTTAATGATATTATATATGATATTATACTGTAATTATAATATAACTTTATATCATTATTATTTCATTCCATTAAATATGAAATAGAAAATGAAAGTAGCGTTAATGCGTACGTACAGCTTACCGTCTCCATGAACGATGCATTTAATTTCTTACCTCTAAATGTTATGTAATATTATAAATTCATGTATATAATGGATATATATTATATATATGATATATAAATAATGAATATAATTCTGGATATACTGGATATTTTACCACATGAACAACTTGTAATTATAAAAAGTTTATTTTTGACTCAAGTACCAATGATTGACAAAAAGACCGTTATTAACTTAAATAATTACATAGTCTTTATAACATGGTAATAAGTGATATAAAAAGAATAATTAACTTGAAAAATGTTCTTAAGAAATTATAAATTAACTCAAGTTTATTATTCAAGAGATTAATGAACGATCGAGTCAAATCGGATACGAGGTAAGGGACTTCGTCTCAATCTCCTTTCATTGAGGCATATTTTGTTTTATACACAACTTTCTTTTATACGGTGTATAAACCCCTTTGAATTTTACATTTATTCAAAAGTAATATTTTTTATACTAAGAATTTTACTAAATGACAAAATGAAATGTTTTTTTTGTATGTATGCGGCGACAACGAATTCTCCGCCGCTATGACCATTATTTGAGTTTCAGCTTCCTCTACAAGTCATAACTTTTTTAAAATGAAAAATAAATATCATGTTTTACTTTTATTTTATTTTGGTATTGAAAATGGTTTTGATAATGTTTTTATTATATCAATGTGTTATATTGATATCTTTTGATTGAAATATGGAGATTTTATTTTCTATTAGGAATGTTTTATGTGATACGATTATGTTATGGTTCTTGGGAATTATTTATGAAAACGGGTGGTTCTGTGATAAACTATGGGTGAGTGAGCCCGATATAGCTCTACAATACATTGGTTAATGCTAAGGGGTTAAACACTAAGGTTTCTCTGAAGAGATTTAGGGAATATACTGTGATGGGTATTCCAAACATAACCATGAGGGTTACTCCCTACATAAGAATGTTATGAATGCCTCAAGTTTCCTTTATGTCTTATGATTTCAATGAGTTATTCATGATTTTATGAGGTATGTTAATGTTCTTGTGTTTTATGAGTAAAGTATGATTTCATTAATTCTTATGTATACATGGACTAATGTTTTCATTTCGTACTTTTATATCCCTTACTGAGCTTTTTACGCTCATCCCATGTTTTTGAAATGTTTTCCACATGTCAAGGGAAACGTACATGATGTGATGATAGTTTCAAGCAAGTGTCATGAAAGAAACCATGTTTTGTTTTAAATATGTCTCCTTTGATCGTAAAAAATAATAATGTCTTTTTTGTAACCACCTTGTTTAAATGTGGAATGTAATTCATGATTTATGATCAAATTCTCTAAAACTCTAAACCTGAAAAGATCCTCAATGTGGAATCTTGTAATAACTCAAGATTAAGAAATGTTTAAGGCTATAGCCTTATATCTAGTCTCAAGATGATGGGGTGTTAGGGAAAGGTAGATAGGGGAATAAAGGAATGGCCAGTAGGTGGTGAGGTCTAATGAGGGAAATGGGTGGTGCTACCTAAAGGAAAAGGGGTGAGGGGCTAGATGAGAAGGGGGTCGATGGGGGGATTGGGGTGATTGGGGGTGGATATCAGGGGGGTGGATTAGTGAAGGGGTGAGATTGGTGGAGAGTAGTGAGGGTCCATGAGTGGTGTGGGTTAGGGGTGTCATGGGCATGAGGAGAAAGGGGATCTAGGGGGCTCTGTGGTGGGGGGATTAGGGTGGGGGTGTAGGTAGAGGTGGTGTGGGGAAATGGCTGGCGATGGGTGATTGGCGGTGTGACGTAGCACATGCTTGAGGAGAAATAGGGAAGGGGATCGGTGGGCTTGCGCGGAACTAGGTGAAATTAGGGTTTTCATAAAAAATTACAAAGGTTTCAATAAAACATCCATTAAATGTTAATATAAAAAATAGTGTCATTTCACATAAACCTCCGCTAATGTTTTTTAAAATACCCTTTATTTAGCGTCATTTCATAAACATTCATCTAATAAACCACCGTCAAGACCTAATTTTTGTAGTGTGGGTTGAAATATTGCACCACCAAGTGTTTTTAAAAATATCTCTACATCATAAAATTAGGGATTCAACTCATTAGTACTATAAATATTACATGATATAAAAAAAATTAGAACTAGAATTAAATAAAACTTTTTCCATTATTGAGTGAATAGGAAGTGAACCTTGTATGACTTCGTTTTAACACTCCACATAATATGTAGTGATGGAATAGTATTTCACCTTAGACTCTTTCATTATTGGTTTATAAAAATATTACCCTCAAAGACCCATGGTTTAGTGTATTTTCTTACATACTGCCCTTTCTCCCTACAATTTAATCATTGTACCATGGGTGGTGTATTAAGAGGTTCCATGATTTCCTACATTATATTGGATGAATTATTCATGTATCATTGAAATTCATGTGATTATTTTCCCTACCTTTTATAAATTAATAATTTCCCCATCCCTTTGAGGTAGTTCCCATGATGCTTCATCCTGAATTTTTGACATGCGGGTGGTTGGAAATCATTTTCTTCTTTGTAATTTCATCCAAAAGTTCCAAAATCCATTCTTAACTTTTTATATCTTTAATTATGGTATCATTCATCAAAATATATCACTACTTTGTGAGAATATAAAACAAATTCTTCATAACTCTTTAAGTCTCAAATAGCAATATCCATTTGAATGTTTTGTTTTGAACCACTAAAAGATCGATATAGTTTTTTTCATTATTGATAGAAAAACATGAGGCATATCTTTAAAGAATTTTGTTGTTTCCGTGGTAATTTTTGACAAGATCACCTTCCTTTTTCTTCAAATCTAAGTATTCTATCTATATAATTTATTGGAGAGTTCATTGGAAATACTTGTTAAGAAATATTGGATTAATGTCTTCCCACTCAATATATTGTATTTCATCATTTGGCGTGGTTTTCTTTATCGAATACCTTAATTGATAATCATCTCCATGTAGACGATATATGTCCAGAGTCACCTTCTCATTCTCATAACAATGGACCATATAAAACATATTCTTCATTGAGTTAACCCATTGTTCCATGAAAATTGGAACATATGTTCCACTAAATGTCGGTGGTCATTGTTGTATAGAGGACTCAATATATAGTTGATCCTTATTGGGTGATTTTAGGTATTCTAAATCATTTTGGATATTATTCATAGCTTGAAACTAATGGGTATGAATCACCAAAAAATATTGAACTCCGCCTCTCTTGGAATTAGGGATGTCGTTGGACAATCGTTCCATTGTCCCGTACATGGTTTTTTGGTTAGGTATCTCTTGGTTCCCATCATTTTCTAAAATATAAAATGTTTGAACAATACATAAGTCAAAAAATAATGAATAAATAATATATTATTATTTTTAATTTACTCTAATGTAATATCTTATGTGTTCTCTATATTTCTTATATTTCTAAAATAATGCTTCTTGGATGTTTGGCGATATGTATACTTATAATAAAATTTGTCAATAATATTATCTAATTATAATTACCAAATTTAATAAAACACACCTCTAAAACTAAATATAGAAACTATACATTTTCATATATGACAGTTCGTCATTTTAGATTCAGACAACATAAAAATTATTTATTAATGATTTAAAGGTTTAGTATCATTTGAAAATTTAGATCATATATCTATAGTAAATAATAAAACATAAAATATTATTTAACCCCTTATTCTTTATCCTTTTTTAATATCATGATCATTTTATTACATGTAGTCGCTTAAGGATATACAACAACAAATGAGGAGATCTAAAAGTTTAAAAAGATGGGGAATAATAGAGATTAATAAATAATACATGTGTGGGAATAATCAACACAATAATATAATAGGAAAAGAATCATAATCAGCATCATGAGTGAACCAATTGAAATATATCATAGAATTTATAATATGTATAAAAATGAAACATCATGTCATAGTGTTCAAATACCATGTACGGTTGTGAACAAAGTTGAAAGCTTGTTCACCCAAAATATATATGAATAAACAAAACATAATCATTATGAAAGAGATGGCACCATGTTTACACATTGTGTAATGGGATTCATAACATTACCAAATTAATTTTAGGGGTATATTCTTCCAATCACACTTTTCACATTATAATACTTACATAATAAAGCATGCCACTTAGAACATATAACTATTTTATTCATGAAACATCCCATTTAAAGGAATGGGTTTCATAAGAATTTCATCAAGTATAGTTTCATGAATAAAATTTGGGATATAAAATGAATAATTTAAAACATAATTTGAATAAACATCATCTTTCTTTAGTGAAGAAGAAATAACTGAAGAGGAGTAAAATATGTGTTTTGGAAAGAATTGTTTTTTTGGAAAATCATTCCATTTTTTATTAATAAAGGTAATAAAAAGTATATCCCCAAAATAAAAAAGAAGAATATTGAAATGATATTTTTATTACATTATAGTAATATACATACTGATATTGATTTGAAATAGGTATAACCCAAAGAAATGGAGTTAGGTTCGATATTCCCCTTACAATAAACCTCGCTTTATTAGTTTCTTTTATGCATCCTGAGTAATGATAACTAGTTTATTAAAAAAATTGGAATAGATGTGAATTATATCAATTTATGTCAGTTTTTATCAATTATAATCATTTTAATGTAATTATTATTGTCAATTTTGTAATTTGAATCATTTTGTTAACATGTTTGGTTTAAAAATATATCGTTTCCCATTTATTTCTATATTTTGTTCAAGGTAATTTAAAACTAAGTAAAATAAATTCCTAAAGTTTAGAATACATATATTTATACATTTATATATAATAAATAATTTATTTTAACCATCCATAAGGTTATTTATAATTAATTTTTTTTGAAACTTCCTTGTTTGTGGTTCACAAGTTTTTAATAGTAATTTTGAACAAATATGACGAAAATTTTGAATAAAATATAAATACATCAGAAGTATGATTTTTATTGTAGGTTGAAATAATTAATAAAATATTAAAATTCAACTTAATTTAATATTATATAATTTTATTTTGAATAAAATTGGTAAAAGAGAGAAGAAGATGAAAATGGGAGAAGATTTTGATTAAAACATTCTCTTTCCTCTGTGTGGTCTCTCTATTGTGGCACTATAAATCCATAATTAATGGAGTCAGTTTACTCCAGCATGTCCCTAAAGACTCTAAGGGATTATGGCGGAGGATTTGGGTAGAATAATGGCCTTGTAAATTATGGGATGGATGGTTATCCAAGGGGAGGTAAATGGGTTATTTATACATGAGGAGAGGATTATTTTTAAAATATAAAAATAAAGAAAATACTATATCAAGGTAAAACATGAAATGGTGAATTTATAAAAATATTAAATATATATAAATATAATATAATGTTTTTAGGAATTTAAACCATTTTTTAATTCTAATTCAATTAGTTTGTTAAAAATGAATGTGGGTAAAAAAAGAAATTTTTTTATTTTAACGGACTACATTTTACATTCATTTTTAGATAATGTTTTTTAGGATTGGAAATTATGTTTAATGTATTTTAATGAATCATTTATTTTAATAAATATATTTTTTATCCTCATTATCTATGAATAATTATTGAATTATTACATCATTAATGATGTAATTTATGATACCCAAGTTATATGAAAAACTGTACTTTTAGTATTCACTTGAAAATTGATGTATCTAATAAAATTAACAAATAATCACCCCTAGAAAATTTTGACTCACTAATTTAAAAAATTAAAACAATTTTATCAAAAAAAATTCCAAAATTTGTAGTTTTATTTTTCATTATAAAAATTATTATTTTTATAAAATAAATTAAAATATAGTTTATTAAAAATGTTTTTATACTTTAATTGAGTTTTTTAATAATGATAATTAATTTAAAAGATTATTAAATATACATTTTAATAAATTAATCTTTATTAATTTTATTTGTATCAATGTTTATTATTTTGAGGTAAAATTACTCTTCCAACAGTCAGGTTGTTATTCCTAATGATCAAGATACTATTCAAATGGTCACATTACGATTCCAATGGTCACATTACTTCCTAAAAACACCAAGACATTGCTGTAGGATCGAAATATAATAGAGATGCTCAATATACAAGAGGGGGGGTGAATTGTATACTTTAAAAATTCCTTTGGAACCTTTAAAGTTAGTTATGAATAACTAGAGTTTCCTTAAGAAAAGGAAAGGGCTAAGTTTAACAAAGTTAAACTAAGTAGATTCACAACACCTCTAACACCGAACTAAAACTAGGAAAGAGATTCCAAAAGTAGGTTCCGGAAATATGGTTCCGGAAATTGAAACTTAACAAAAGTTACAGTATAAGATTCTACCTTAAAGCGTATAGAATCTAAACTAATCAGAGTAAGTAAGGAAGTATAAGAAAGTTATACTTTCCTTAATATACAAATTGCAGCGGAATAAAGACAAGTAGTAAAACTACTAGTAACAAGATAATAGTCTTTTAACCCAAAGAGAAGGGTATCCAACAACCTTGGATAAAGGTCCCTTGATTTATACTTTCAAGCAAGTCTGTCTTACCCACACCAGGGTAAGCCCTCGATACGAAGATCGGTGTCTCTGTCTTGCTATCCCCGCAAGCCCTCAACTTCAAGGTAGTCGGCACCTCTGTCTTTCTCAGCAAGAAAGCCCTCGATCTTTAAGGTAGTCGGCACCTCTGTCTTCCTATCCCCGGAAGTCCTCGAATGTAATCACCAACATTCGGAGTCGCACAAAGCTTTGAGAGTTAATAAGAGACTCTCTCTCTAGAAATCACTTCAACAGCATGTATACACAAAATCCAAATTGTTCATCCATCCATTATTCATCAGCACTGAGCTCTTTCAAATGAGCTCCTATTTATAGGTAAGGTCGGCTCCTTCTCCAACGGTCATATTTACCTTAAAGTTCGGAGGGACCTGTACACGTGTCACTTAGACAACGGTTAGTTTATAACAAAATGGACGACATCGTTTTATAATAAGGTAAGTGTAACAGAATGTACGACATCGTTTTAAACTCTAACAGAAAGGTTCGGAATAGAAATTTCGGAGTGAAAGTTCGGAGTGAATGAATTCAGAGTGTATAAAACAAAGATAATCAGATTCTGTTTAATATGAGAATTCGGAATGAGAATTCGGAATAGGAATTCGTCATCAGAAATCGTAATGAGAATTCAGCATTAGAATTCGTAATGAGAATTCGTCATCAGAATTCGTAATGAGAATTCGTCAACAGAATTCGTAGTGAGAATTCGTCATCAGAATTCGTAGTGAGAATTCGTCAACAGAATTCGTAATGAGAATTCGTCATCAGAATTCGTAATGAGAATTCAGAATGGGATTTCTTCATTAGAATTCGTAATGAGAATTCTTCTTCAGAATTCGTAATGAGAATTCGGAATGGGATTTCTTCATTAGAATTCGTAATGAGAATTCTTCTTCAGAATTCGAATCCTGAATCTGGAATAGAACTAAGTCAGAATTCATATCCGGATTTCGGAATGAAACTTCCTTATAGTTCTTGTCCAGAACCGAATCCTAAAAACAAAATGCTTTTTATCAGTTTTAATGAATCCGAGAAAGTGAATCCGAATCTCACACTTAATAAAAATATGAAAAATATGATAAGGATAATTTTCCTTATAAAAGCGATTTTCCTTAAGAAAGCAATTTTTCTTATAAAAGCAATTTTCCTTAAGAAAGCATTTTTCCTTATAAAAGCGATTTTCCTTAAGAAAGCATTTTTCCTTATAAAAGCGATTTTCCTTAAAGATAAGGTGTTTGTGATTTTCAAAACAAGATGGAATGGAAAAGTCATAAGGAAAACCTTATTGACTCAACAATCTCCCCCTTTTTGGAAAGCACAAACATCCTTACGAAAAAGCTATTCTAAGAAGAAAGAAACACATTAAAGCTTATCTCCCTTGGTTTAAGAAATGGATGAATACGACTAACTCCCCCTTAGGCTTTGAATCTCTAAGGATCGTATTCATATTTCCGGAGTGATGTTTCTTTAAGAAAAACTCCCCCTTAAACAAACTCTTATTAGAGTTCTTTTTCCTTGGGTATTTTCCTTTCTCCCCCTTTGAAAAACTCTTATTAGATTTCCTCTTTTTCTTAAGGATCTTTTCCTTCTCCCCCTTTGTGATTTTCAAAAAGAATTGGAGGGAATGGAAAAAAAATAACAAAGTACCTGAAAAGATTAGTAACGACAGCAATAGAAACAACAAGCACAATTTTCATTATATTTGAAATGTCAGCAACAAAAACAGATTACAACAAAAAGATCGGATTGGTCATTTCGGATCTTTTTCCTTCGACATGAGCCCCTTGAGAATTGTCTTGATCTTCTTGAGGTCCTTATGATCTTCCTCTGCTTGCTTTTCTAAGGCAACTATTCTTGCTGACTGAGCTTCAATGATTTCTTCCTGAGCCTTCAACTTTTCTTCCTGAGCTTCCATTTTCTCTTCCTGAGACTTTATCCTTTCTAGAAAATTGATCCGATGATCTCTTTCAGATTTCCAATTCTGAGAAACAGAATTGAGCTTTCCATTCAGATCTCTTACTTCCTGACTTCGAATGTTCTTTTCCTCTGTCAATTTCTCATCGAATGATGCAGACATCTCATGAAACTTCTTGTCCTCGGTTTGAAAAGCATCCTTAACATTCTCCTGAAACTCATCCAGCAACCTCATCTCTTCCACATTTTTCTTCGACCAGCTAGTCATCCTTTTGCAAGATCTTTTATGGGCTTCGTAACCAATAAAGAAATTTTTGAACTGGGCTTCTATCTCAACACATTTATCCATAACCATGGATACGGAGTCGGTTTTCTGATTCATCGTATGTTGAAGCATCTGGCATCTAGAGTCTATACTGGAGAAGGTCGGAATGGTTCCCACCAACTTCTTCAAGGACTGAACAACAAAATCGTGCCCCAACGATGATGACTCCGAATCAGAAATCTTGCTAGGATAATTTTCTTCCTCAATAAGCTCCAACTTCCTCTTAGAAGAGCTACCAGCTTCCTTCCTCATACTTTTTTCTGAACTCGGGGTATCAGCAAGAATTTGCTTTCCCTTATCTTTTTCCGGAATTGAAACCTGTTCTGGAGATCTGTTCTCACTATCAGAGACTTGAACAATTTTATCTTCCTCATCAGCAACTTCTTGAACATTGGCTTCCACGTTTCCTATCTGAGCAGCATCAAGTAAAATATGTTCTTGACAAGTAACTTCTTCTTCTCCCTTTTCTTCTTCCATTGCAGGAGTAGCAAGCTTTGAAGATTGAGCTTCAGATGTTCGGAGCGAGAGGTGATCCGAAGTAGTTCCTTTATATTCATCTACTTGTTTGAGCACATCTCCTGTCTCACCACTTCCTTCAGCCGCTTCTTCAACCTCTTCCACTAGCTCTACTTCCTCAGTAGCAACAGCCTTTTCCGGAGTTACAAGATTTCTCCCTGGAGTCTCAGGTAGAGATTCCAGAGAAAAAGATCTCGGAACGGGAATGGTTGCTGAAACCATTTCATTAAATTTCAACAACGCTTGCACAGCCTCAGCTTCTGACAACTTCTTCTTCAGCTTCTTTTCCTTAGCTTGCTTCTCAAGCTCATCAGCAGCCTTTTCTTTCAGAGCCTTAGCCTCTGCAGGATCCAATCCGAACTGCGGATCTCCTTCCTTCCTCTTCTCCTTGTCAGCTCTCCACTTCGCTGCAACCTCATCAGTATATGTCTTCTTCTTCTTAGGCTTAGGAGGTGCGGAATGGACTTCCTTAGACTTAGGTTCCTCGGCATCGACAACCACTTCTTTCAGCTTCCTCTTCCTTACCGGCTTGGATGATTCCGGATCAGCCACTTTCGGAGTCACTTCTACTTGAGGAGGTAGATCAATAAACTTCCCTGACTTCTTGTTAAAGGCTATATTCATCCTTTTAAGAGTTGCATCACTGAGCAACATGATCTTGCAAACTTTTGGCTTAGAACTGCAAGCAACCTTGAAGGATTCTAGGCACCGTACTATCAGCTTCGATAATATTGCCGGGTACATTTCTATCTGAGCTCTCAGATTCCCCTTCTTTAAATTATCAATGTTGAGAAGAATATGCTTCATCAGGTTGAACTTTCTTAGATTTATCAGGAAATCCAAGATGTATATCTCACTCTTCTTCAAGCTATCCTTATCTCCTTTTCTCGGTACAATAAGCCCTTTCACCCATAACTCTAGAATCCGGAAGTTTGTAGAAAGAGTTGCTATTTTCGGAGCCTTGTCATCATCCAATCCGAGAATTTCTAAGGCTTTCTCCTTGTTGAAACTACCCAAGGAGTCTGGCAGAACGTGCGAGATAAACTCAGCTTCACCTTCATAACTCAACCCTACCAAGCTTGCAGCCTTGGTGTAAGATAGCTTATATGTCTTGCCATACGATTTGAAGGAAAACTTCTCTCTATTATCTTCCATGAAGAAAGCAACTGACTCATAAAACTCGACAAGAAAGTCAGAGTAGACTTCATCTTGGTTGTCGGTTTTTGATACCGCAACATCTTCCCAGCCATTCAGCTTGATATTTTTTGATATAATAGAATCATAGTTGCTGAAGAAAGTCGGATGAACTAACCTCTCTCTGTAGACTAACCACTGAGAAATGGTCTTGGTTGAAGACATTTCTTGAGAAGCTAACTCTGCAGACATTCGGATATGAAGTCTCTGAGAAGTTCGGAACTGAGAAGACTGAAGTTCGGAATGACCTTAAATCACAGAGTCAGAGCTTCAGCACGCAAAAGCTTGAAATCGATGTGGGACAAGAAAATAGGGTCCCCTTTATATAGGCATTGGGATGACGGTTCAACTTCCTCGGTTGATCTAACGGTTTAGAATGATCTGAGATCTGATCTAACGGTTGAAATCTTGAATCCGATCTTTTTGAGGTTTTATTAAAACAAAGATTTAAGAAAACTATAATCCGAAAACATAATATATGAAACTGCCAGCAAGTAAAATATGATTACGAAAACTTCAGTAAGGAAATCATACCTTTCGGATTAGCTTAGGAAAGTTATTCGTAATGGGTAATATAAAGACGACTACGAAAACTTCAATACGAAAAACTAAATACGAAAACCTTAATACGAAAAAGTCAATACGAAAAAGTAAATATGAAAAAGTAAATACGAAAAAGGTAAATACGAAAAACAAAACATGATACGAAAATCTGGTTATGAAAGTCCCAGTACGAAAGTTGTCCATTCCGGAAATTTTCAATACGTATACTTTCATTCCAGAAGTATTCTGTACGAAAATATCCATTCTGGAAAATGGTAGTTCCGGAAGTTCCATTCCCGAAATTTTCGTTCCGAAAAATTTGAAAACAAATTTTGAAAAACTTTGTTAAATAAACAAACAAATGTACTCCCCCTATGAAAAGGAGTTTATTACTGTAAGGAGATTTTTCCAACAGAAAGTTAATTAAGGAATATTACCTTACGGTTATCATTCCTAACTTCTGTTTAATATATTCAAATCTATCAGAAGGTAAAGATTTTGTGAAAATATCAGCAAGTTGATCTTGCGTTCCGATAAACTGAAGAATAATGTCTCCTTTTATTTTGATAATCTTTTCAAAAAAGCTTTTGTTACCAGTCATATGCCGGGAACATCCACTATCCATGTACCAAATATTGTTGCTGGAACTTTCTTTATTTTCCTGAAATTAAGAACGAAGTTAGATTTTCGGAATCCAAACTTGTTTGGATCCGAGATTTCCAGACAATAAAATTTTTGGTACCCACATTTTCTTAGAAAAATAAGCTTTATGAAAACCTAAGGATTGGGTTTTGTTTAAAGAACAATTTCTTGCCCAGTGACCACCACATTGACACTTAGTACAAAATGGGGCACTTTGAGGAACAAAATAATTGTTGCTGAAAACAGGTTTTGCTTGGGTATAACCAAATCCGGATTTATTTCTTAAAGGTCGTATTTGAGAATACATCTTATCAAAATTTTCCTTACCATGGGTAAAGTTTGATAAACACTTCTTTAAGGAAAAAATTTCGGACTTGAGTTTTACAACCAAGTTTTTATCCTCAAAATCATTAGTTTTTGAACTAGATTTAGGCTCGAAAACATTTTTATTAGAAATTACTTTTTCTAATTCTTTAGAAATTTTATTCTTCTCAGAACTTACTTCCTCAAGATTTTTTGAAATACTTTAAAAATCAGCATTTTTCTTATCAAGATCTTTAGAAAGAACTGATATCTCTTTAGTAAGAATATAATTCCTAGAATTTGCCTTATCAAGTTTCTTGTTGAGTTTGGAATTCTCAATCTCAAGAAGTTCAGCAAACCTAGAGACTTCTTCCTAAGTAGGTAAAGTATTTTCCTCATCAGAAGATGATTCTTCATCAGAAGAGTTATAATACTTACTATCATTAGGATTTAAGGAAACATTGGTCAATGATTCAGCATTTCGTACCTTAGCCATGAGACAATGATTATCAATAGGTAATCTGGCTATAAGACCAAGATTCTTCTGTCCTGAAGATTCATATTCAGAAGATTCATCTGAAGAGTCACCACCACTGGCACTCCAGGTGTCATTATCTTTCAAAACTTTCTTAGCTTTAGCTTTGTAATACTTCTTCCTGTTCCTGTCTGAATGTCTTTCCTTCCTTTCTTTCTTTCTGAGCATAGGACAATCTGGTCTAATATGTCCAGCTCTTTTACATTCATAACAAGTAACATCTCCATCTTTCTTATCTTTCCTATCCTTCTTCTTATACTTGGATTGAAAGTTTCTTTGCCCAGCTATCTTGTTCATCCTTCGAGCAAGATTGGCTAATTCATTTTCTGAAACTTCACTTTCACTAGATTCGGATTGGAAAATAACTTTCTTCGACTTGGATCTGGTTACTCTCTCAGGAGTCTTAGCTTTCATCTGATTTGAAGTTGTAGTAAAAGCAACAGTACCATTTCCATTCTTCTTCTTAATGTTGTCAGCATCTCTCTTCATTCTGGTCTCATGTTGTAGAAGAGTTCCAAATAATTCATCAAGAGTAATTTGAGTGACCTTCTTGTTCTCATCTATAGCTGTTCTCTTGGATTCCCACTCATTGGGCATAATGTCAATTATCTTGTCCACAAGAGCTTCATCATCTAAACCTTTCTCTCCCATAGATTGTAGACTTTTGACGATTGTCATAAATCTTTGTTGAACTTTACAGATAGGTTCTCCATAAGGAAAACTGAAGCCATGATATTCAGCTCTAAGCATAGCTCTTCTAGTCTCAATCACCTTAGAAGTCCCAAAGTGTGTAACCTCTAACTTCTTCCATATACAATTAGCTGCTTCACAAGAAGAAATTTGGCTATATATATTTCTGGTCATTGAACATAATAAAGTATTGCGTAACTTATAGTTGAGTTGATATTTTTTCTTTTCCTGGTTAGTAAAGGTTCTGACTTCCTTGTCAGGAATTTTATAATCACCAGTAAGCATCACAAAGTTGTCTACTCCAGTATTGATAACAAAAGTCTTCATACGATCTCTCCAGTATTCATAATCATTACCATCAAAGATAGGTGGCCTTGTAGGATTCAGATTGTCAATCGAACCAACATTCATTCCTGCCATACTAAATAATAACTTGGATACAAACTAGTTAGTAGCAAAAGTTCGTAATCAAAAAGTTCGGAATGAGAAAAGTTCGAAATGGATATATCGGAATGAAAAAGTTCGGAATAGAAAAGTGAGCAAGAAAAACTTGTATGTGAGTACAAGTATTTCAGTAACCTTGGTTCTGATACCAAATGTAAGAATGGTATAGAGTAAGAGGTTTCCAACCTCTGATACCAATTGTAGGATCGAAATATAATAGAGATGCTCAATATACAAGAGGGGGGGGGGTGAATTGTATACTTTAAAAATTCCTTTGGAACCTTTAAAGTTAGTTATGAATAACTAGAGTTTCTTTAAGAAAAGGAAAGGGCTAAGTTTAACAAAGTTAAACTAAGTAGATTCACAACACCTCTAACACCGAACTAAAACTAGGAAAGAGATTCCAAAAGTAGGTTCCAGAAATATGGTTCCGGAAATTGAAACTTAACAAAAGTTACAGTATAAGATTCTACCTTAAAGCGTATAGAATCTAAACTAATCAGAGTAAGTAAGGATGTATAAGAAAGTTATACTTTCCTTAAGATACAAATTGCAGTGGAATAAAGACAAGTAGTAAAACTACTAGTAACAAGATAATAGTCTTTTAACCCAAAGAGAAGGGTATCCAACAACCTTGGATAAAGGTCCCTTGATTTATACTTTCAAGCAAGTCTGTCTTACCCACACCAGGGTAAGCCCTCGATACGAAGATCGGTGTCTCTGTCTTGCTATCCCCGCAAGCCCTCAACTTCAATGTAGTTGGCAACCTCTGTCTTTCTCAGCAAGAAAGCCCTCGATCTTTAAGGTAGTCGGCACCTCTGTCTTTCTCAGCAAGAAAGCCCTCGATCTTTAAGGTAGTCGGCACCTCTGTCTTCCTATCCCCGGAAGTCCTCGAATGTAATCACCAACATTCGGAGTCGCACAAAGCTTTGAGAGTTAATAAGAGACTCTCTCTCTAGAAATCACTTCAACAGCATGTATGCACAAAATCCAAATTGTTCATCCATCCGTTATTCATCAGCACTGAGCTCTTTCAAATGAGCTCCTATTTATAGGTAAGGTCGGCTCCTTCTCCAACGGTCATATTTCCCTTAAAGTTCGGAGGGACCTGTACATGTGTCACTTAGACAACGGTTAGTTTATAACAAAATGGAAGACATCGTTTTATAATAAGGTAAGTGTAACAGAATGTACGACATCGTTTTAAACTCTAACAGAAAGGTTCGGAATAGAAATTTCGGAGTGAAAGTTCAGAGTGAATGAATTCAGAGTGTATAAAACAAAGATAATCAGATTCTGTTTAATATGAGAATTCGGAATGAGAATTCGGAATAAGAATTCGTCATCAGAAATCGTAATGAGAATTCAGCATTAGAATTCGTAATGAGAATTCGTCATCAGAATTCGTAATGAGAATTCGTCAACAGAATTCGTAATGAGAATTCGTCATCAGAATTCGTAATGAGAATTCGTCAACAGAATTCGTAATGAGAATTCGTCATCAGAATTCGTAATGAGAATTCGGAATGGGATTTCTTCATTAGAATTCGTAATGAGAATTCTTCTTCAGAATTCGTAATGAGAATTCGGAATGGGATTTCTTCATTAGAATTCGTAATGAGATTTCTTCTTCAGAATTCGTATCCTGAATCTGGAATAGAACTAAGTCAGAATTCATATCCGGATTTCGGAATGAAACTTCCTTATAGTTCTTGTCCAGAACCGAATCCTAAAAACAGAATGCTTTTTATCAGTTTTAATGAATCCGAGAAAGTGAATCCGAATCTCACACTTAAGAAAAATATGAAAAATATGATAAGGATAATTTTCCTTATAAAAGAGATTTTCCTTAAGAAAGCAATTTTTCTTATAAAAGCAATTTTCCTTAAGAAATCATTTTTCCTTATAAAAGCGATTTTCCTTAAGAAAGCATTTTTCCTTATAAAAGCGATTTTCCTTAAAGATAAGGTGTTTGTGATTTTCAAAACAAGAAGGAATGGAAAAGTCATAAGGAAAACCTTATTGACTCAACAATTGCTTCATTCATTATTCACTTGAATTTCCATCAAGGTTCTATATATCTATTTTCTATAATTTTTATTAGTTTACTAATATTTTGTTTTTTTCTATAGTGTTATTATTGGGAATGATGATTCTAGTAAATTCGGGTGACCCTTATTTTCCCATAGTAGTTTTTATTTTTTCTACTTTTTCCCATATAATATTTTCCATTTTAATGGTATTTGTTATTGACTAATTCTATGATGTTCATTAATGAAATATTGTGTTCTTGGTTTCTCTATGGGTTTTATTCATATAATATTGTATAATATAATATTAGAAAAATTTATTTGAATATATAGTAATCATTTATAAACTATGGGTTGTTATTGAAATCGATCGACAGATACCTCCTACGTCTAATACATAATCATGCTATTATGTGATAGTCATGGTATAAAATTTTCTTTGAATAAATTTAATGAATCCAAACTACATCCTGGAACTAATGGTGATGCAGACTCTCCACTAAGCTCTTCCTTTAAATGGTTAGAAAGTGGAAAAAATCTATGAGTTGGTCTATGAACACTCAAACAGAGTTGTGAAATATCACTAGTGATAGAATACCCCGTCAAATATACCTCAAATATACCATCCCCTTTCAAGTTTTGTCTTCTCATATTATCCACCACCTATAGACATGTGATATAATATTATTTAAACTCAGAAACTTTATATGATAACCTTCGTTTCCAATCATGAGCCAAAGGATCTTGGTACAACTAAACCTCCCTAAGTGTAATGGTAAGGGGATGTATCCTCCTATGCACCATTACCAATAACATAATTGGTTTCATAATCCACCCTCAATTAAGGAGGATGTGCTCCCCACCTCTAAAAAATCTGTCAGGATCATGTCCAGTGGCTATCTGGTCAGGCAAGATCTTATTTTCATATATCCATGATGAGCCTCCCTAAAATGTTATAAAATTGGTTTAGTAATAACCATTGACTGGAGGTGTGTTTAACCACCCAAAAACTCAAGGTATAACTACACAATGCCCAAATACTTCATTACTTTGATCAATAACATCAGACAGAAAACATTGTTTTGGGAATCTACCACCATAGTCATGCCTTTGGGATGATCTAAACAAAGAGCTTCATCATACTTTATGGGGTTTATTGTCATTCCCATATAAAAGAATAAATATCACAATAAGTGGACCAAAAGAATCTAAAACTAACACTATGATAGATCCACACAATTTTGGTAAACTCATTGAATGTTCTAAACCATAGAAATGAAAAGCATATCCCAATAACTTAAGAACATTGTAACTGTAACTGGTAATAATCAAGTGAGAATAGATATCCTACACATATTTCACACTGAGGAAAACACCTGAGGGCCTCTATGATTACTAAGGAATGGTTCCATGAGTTATAATGTCACCTATAATAGTATTTACAAACTATAGTTAATAATTTGATTATTGATCATCCTCTGGAGGAGAATCAAGGCATAAGTGTCAGGAAAAAAAATCCCCGACTGGAATCACTTGGCCTAAGACATGGGCTATTTCCTAAGAAATGTGGCTTGTAAATTTGTTATTAAACTAAATCTCATATAGTTAAGACATAGGTCACACCTCAAACTTCACTCAAATCCTTTATGTCACAATATCCTACCACATGAGAATATTTGTTACCCTACCCACCTATTCACCACAACTCAGGATTTATCTAACACCATAACACATCAAAATGACCTCAAACACACAATTTAAAGTAAAACAACCACCACTCCTCAAAACTGTCTTATTCCTAAAACACAGGCATGTCTATATGGTTTTAGATCACATCACGAAAACCAATCTCTCTATGAAAATATTCCCACATCCTTTAATATCAAATTTCATGAAAACAAATCACTAATACATGGCTCTAATGACTACATATGTCACCCAAATGATTCTTAGCCACTATCACCATCATCAACAGGGCCCTATCATAGTGGTAATTTCACACCCCAAGATTATTCAATCAATTATCACTTAATAATTTGGATCTAGAACATTAGGGTACCTAGCTGGCCACAATCCCCAAAACTCGTGATTTTCAATCCACATTGGTGAATTATATTCCACTTCCAATAGAACCAAATATTAATCTATTATGCAGTCTAGTCGCTAGATAATCCATCCAGTCATTTGGGTTTCACAAAATATTGAAAAAACATACCACCACCTCGAACCAATCCACCACTACCTTAGGTTATAACACATCACAAAACCTCATTAGTCTCTATCGCCAGTACTCGCAAAACATGTCAAACATGTGTCAACCATCATCTTGTCCGGCTAAGATCTATTTAATTCTCAATATGCATAAAATAATTTTTCAATACCAATATATTTACTTCCATACCATTCTCAATAGTTGGTATCACAAATTAGTGCCCAACTAGAGGAAGCACCTCATGAAAGTTTCCCTGAACTGAGGCCCCTTCTCTCAACATGTCATTGCTACAAAAATGTTTGAAAATACTATTTTGTTTTCATCAGATAGGCATCTTGAAAATTACCAAGACATACTATAGAAAATATAATATCTATAGAGATGAAACAATAAGAAAATTTGTTGGACATAATCATATATAATGCATTTACCATTTATTATATACTACAAATTGTTCTACTTAGTGAGTTAAGAAGATGGTTACCAGGGTCTGGGTTTATGGATACGTCAACTTTCACACCAACACTCAGTTACCAAGATTGTAATATACACATGAGAGACACAAACATATTTTCCCTAAGTATGAAACCAATCCTCACCATTGGTCCATTAGAAACCCCTACTCAAAGATGAATCAACTTTGACACCACTCTTTCATGACCCAACCCACTGATTCTCACCTAGCTGGATATAAGATGAGTGTGACACCACAATCCCTCTGAAAATAGGCTAGGGGTTCATGAAAATGGTAGATGAGGAATAAAATGTATTTAGAGGACTTTGAATAAATTAACTTAATGAAAAAACACAACCATATCCATTAAAATATAAAGATGAATAATAAAAGATTCAAAATATAGAGTATAACCATGTGTGAAATTACCTCTAGGGAATACATCATGTTACAAGAATATAAGGCCATAATAAAATAGAAAAATACACATATAACTAGATATGATTTCCTAACCCATGAACCACAATGATCCACCAATGCCACTATTGATTTATCAATCATCTACATTAGCCATGACCCATGTAGGAAAATCACAAATAGGGGTTAGTATATACGTACCCATTAGGACACCATGAATTCACTAAGGATAAATCATCAATGTGGAGTAGTAGGCTCATCATACTAAAGTTATATCAATCAAAAACTAAGACAAAAACAAAAATAAACAACCTAAATATACTAAAATACAATCCAAAACAAATAGAGAGATGATATCTCCATCTCTATAAACTATATAATAATGATCAATTAGCATAAAGCTCCAAATTTTCATATCTGATGTGCAGCATTATGTATAACTATATAGCATTCTGTGTGGAGGACCCGTACCTCGCCAATGTGCTCTGATGTTGATAGGGAACAACATCCTAGAGAGGAACCACACATTGTTGTTCCACAGTGGGTGTCACTCAAAAGGTAGAGGATCATATCCCTTGTGCATCATGGAGGAGCCACTCAACCTAGCTGTAGAGTATCTGGGATCTTCATCCTATTATGATAGGGGTTTTCTAACCACATAATCTTTCATAACCTCTCAAGGATTATTATGGATATCTAACATGTCACCACATCACTCTATAGATAATGGATAACTAACTATAGTTACGGACCCTTGCCTAATAATGCTCAAAATTAGGGATCCCACTCCATAGATAGGGGACCGACACCCTATGTTATAGGAGGGGTATCCAACCATATATTTTTTAGTAGAATGGGGGACCTATTCCTTGATGTTATAGGGGGTTTCCAACCATATAAACAATATTATTACCACACCCTATCATTTCCACCTTTTAAGAATCACTAAGAGAAGAATCACACTGATATCACCTCATATCACATCTTTGATAAAAAAATTAAGGCCACCATCACGTTCTATGTAGAATAACACTCAATATAGAATAATCATGTGTGAAAATATTATTCTCATAGATGTATATATGTAGGGTATGGTGACATGGGAATAATCATTGTATGGAATCATTTTTAAACATTACATATTCTTGTAATTTTAAACTAGAAATCACATTATTAAAATACTGGGAACTTTTAGATTTAGAGTTTTAGATAATTAGTACTAAATAATATATAGTAACCTAATAAATTATAGGTGGAATCATATGAATAGTATCCATGTTTTCATAAAACAATATTCTTTGAAAATAATCTTCACAGTTTTCCCCTTGATCTCATCCTTGTCTTTATTCCCCCCTACATCCTATTAAAACATTTAAAAAATGGTATGATAAAAAAATATCAATAAGATACAAATAAGGAAAACCTGATTTTATTAAAAAAACAATAAAAACATTTTCTTAAAATCATACCTTTTTACCCAAAAAATGAATCATCTTTTTAAAAAGTTCATTATCTTCAATTTTGAAAATCAATCAATTTTCATGAATACTCATATTGAAGAATTTAAAATATAAGTATGTAACTTGGTAAATAATTCTCCATATCAATATTAAAAATGGAGTAAACAACATATTTAACCACCAACTCCGTAGTACCTATTGAATTGGAGGTTATAACTTAACCACCCATCCTTTTTTTTATCACGGAACCACCTGTCATTGGTTAATAACGTAACCACTCACCATTGGTTTATCACGGTACCACCCATAATTAGTTTACAGTGGTACCACCCATCATCATAACAATTTCCTAGTAATAATAAAATCAACATTAATCATGAAATCATTCATCATAAAATACTCTTTAATGAAAACAAACATTCCATTTTGAAATCATTTATTTTGAAAATATGTTCACATATAATGGAAAAGGTATTATTTGAATGTAACCATATAAAAATTTACTGTAAGAATATTAATATTAATGTGGTTTAAAATTATTAAATTTCATTAATTTTATATATTTAAAAAACATTATTTTTCACTTTTGTAAAATGAAATTTTAAATGATGTTTTTTTTAAAAGAAATCCCCTTATAAATTTCATATCAATAAAGTATGTGTTAATAAAATGAAACAATTGTGTGTATTTTATATAAGTCCACATAAATCAAGTTTAAATAAAACATAATAAAATTAAATTTCATGTCCCACATAATCATAGAATGAAATTATTAATGTAGCCAGATTTTAACCCAGAGAATGAAAATTATGTTAAGAGTTCCCATACCTTGTATCTGAAAGTTCATCAATATCTATTAATATCCTAGATAATCAATTTATATTTTTTAATTACATAATAAAGAAAATATTATATATATATTTTTTTTGATTTATTATATTTTTATTAAGTTCATTTATGTGCATTTTGAAGAGTTATAAATATAAATTTCACCATTCTGGGAGCGTTCATTTAAAGGGTTCATTGTTTGTTCACATGAGTAAAATTATATATTTTCTTGTAAAATGTGAATAAAAATCATGAAGTGTAATAAAATGGTATTAATAAAACAAAATAATTATAAATGGTCTCGTGTATCATTATTATATGATGATTCATTTGATAAAAATGTTAATGATAAAATGTTAGGTTTTTCTAACCATAATGAACTAGTTTCATTTTATTTAGTATTTTTTGTTCTAGACTTTATAGTGTTAATATAAAACAAATAATCCATATCCATGGAGACAAATAACTGTCATAATTTAGACAATGGTTTCATTTATTTGAATATGATTAGATAAGAAAAAGAATGGATATACGATATTGCATCAGAAAAAAATTATAATATATACATGATTATAGATTTATTATTCCATGATGGATGAATTTTTATAGGATAATTAAGAATAAGAAAAGAAATTAAGAGATGCGTTTTGAGAAATTTACCTCTTGAATATCACCTCCTTGAAGGTCCCCTTTAAGAACGTGGAATTGGTATTTGGGTGAGCTCGTCATCCCATGGACATGGGGATACTGGAGAGGAGTGTATTTTGTATTTATTTGGAGATCTTAAAGCCTTTTTTGGTTATAGTTTTGGTGAGAAGCGGTATTTAAACTTGAGGAGGGGTGGTTTTAAGTGATTAAAAATGATTACTTTATATTTAAATCTAACCACATTTGGGTGGAATTAATACAATTATATTAGATTTATAATTAATGTTGTAAAGAATTTTTATGATCAAGAAACACATCAATCACCCATTTAGAGTATTATTTTATAGGTATTTTAATCTTTTACCTTTTAACATTAACCCTTTTAATTATTTTACCTATAATGTGAACAAATTATTCTTCACCATAGTAAATTTTGTATGACTGAAAAATGAAAATGAACTTATAAAATAAATTGTGAATTTTAATTCCAAATATGGAATCCATTTTAACAAGTTAAATTTACTTAATTCAAGAAATAAAATATAAAACAAAACCTGAAGACGTGGTTAAAAAGAATATTTTCAAGAAGTGTATTTTTTATACAGAAGATGATTTTATATTAACTCTATGAATAATAATAATAATAATATGAAAATAAATTAATATTTACGGAAATATAATATATAAAGTTAATTTAAAATCTTTGTAAAACCCCAAGCATCCACGGTACGCTTCTCTTTGAATAATACATTAGCGTGTGTTGTACGCAACTTTGAGTTCTAACACACCACAACCAATCAAACTAGCCATTATGAATAGTAATACCCACTTTTTTAAATTTTATAAATTTTATCATTCAAAATGGACTTAATTTTTTGGTTTTGGAATATAGAAATTATCTTAGGGTAAATGTTTTGTATTTTTATGAAAATTCTCAGTTTTTTATGAATAGTGAAAAACACTAAGTTATAGTTTAAAACCGAATTTTTATTTAAATAATTATTTATTTTATTTAAATTTATAATAGGTAAAAATAGATACATAATACCTATATAATTTCAATGTAATTCATTTTAATTAGTTTATAATAATTTTAGATATATAAAAATTTTATTAAACTTTTCACCGTATTTTACCCACCTCCTAGAAGAATTTGAAAATTCACATAAAACATAATTTTACTGCTTATCTGAGTGGAAATTAAAAAATCTAATTGAAAATATTGATATCAATATGAAAAATTTGGTTCAATATGTAACACCCCAAGCTTCCACGGTACGCTTCCCTTTAAATAATACAGTAGCATGTGTTGTACGCAACTTCGAGTTCTAACACACACCACAAACAATCAAACTAGCCGTTATGAATAGTAATACCCTCTTTTTGAAATTTTATAAATTTTATCTTTAAAAATGGACTTAATTTTTTGGATTTGGAATATCGAAATTATCCTAGGGTGAATTTTTTGTATTTTTAAAAAAAACAATCAATTTTTAATGAATAGTAAAAATACTAAACATTAATTAAAAACAAATTTTTTATTCCAAATAATTTATAGTGATAAATTATATTATTTAGTGGTTTTAATGTGTAATTAGAATATATTTTTACCATTCAATCCAATATTGGTAATTGGATGTAATTTCACATTTAAACTAGTCATAATCAAGTGTCAATCTTTTGATAGTAATTATTTCTTAAAAAACACGCTCTTTGTTTTGACAACAAGAATTAATTTTAAATTAATTTCTGCCTCTTCTGTGATTTGAATTTAGAAAAAAAGAGTTTATATTCAGAATCATGAGGTCCAAATTGTGTAAATAGGTTTCCTTTATTTTTAGACATTTTGAATAATTACTTCGGTAAATATTTTATTTACCATGGTTAAAGGGTAAATCCGGTAAATACGAGTATAAAAATAATATTATAATAACATTAAATTACCGTAATATGTGTCCTAGCCCTATTGGAGGATACATTTCCGACCATGAGCTTGTTTGGGTCGATTTTGGGACCCCATAGAGCCACCTGTAGGTGATAATGACACTTTATATTAATTAAGTTAAAGTAAATACAAAAATCACATAAGCATATATCTTTTCATAAAACAATATTTACAAAGGTTTATTCATGTTATCTCTTCAACTATAAATATTAATTAGAAATCTAAAAAGATATACTAAATAATATTATTTTATTTATAATTTTTAGATATTGAATAATTAAATTTATTTATGACACAATGATGATGAAATATTTTCCTTATTAATGAAAGAATAAATAATTGGTATTATAAATGTTAAAATAAATATAATTTGAGAGTTTTTATGTCATTAAATAATATTATTGGTTAATATGACATGTTATAATTGATTAAATGAATTTTTTTTGAATTAATAAAGTTTTTATGGCTTTAACAAAAATCAATTATTAAATAGTGTCAAAATTGACATAAAGGAATTTCTAAAAACAATATTATATTATTAATTTATATAATATTATTAAAAATATAAGGTTCATCCAAAGCACTTATATAATGATATTTGTATCATTAATTAACCACTTTGGTTTCTCTTGGAGGTATATAGTATGTTTATTAACAATATAATATAAAAATAAAAAGAGGCATGCTAAATGTCAAACTATTTAACTAAGAGTTAATTCTAAAAGTTAAGGTTAATATAGTTACCCAAACATGTCAAAAATATATTGTTTGAGTGGTTTCTGACATATCCCCACCATATCCTTTAAATAATCCATTTTTGAGACATTATAAAAGGAAAATGAATTTATTATAAAATAATATTTCTAGCTTTTTCTAAGGTGCCCCTCACCCCTCTTATAAAAAGGCACTCCCCCTAATCTCTAATTCACACCTTCAAAGACTTTTGTATCAGACAAACCCTTCCCAAATATCCTATAAACATCCATAAATTAATCCTAGAGGTCTTCCTTTAGTCATAAAGCCATCTTAAGGATCCCTTTTGATCAAATCAAAAGGAAGAACCCCAAGAAGAGGTAATAATTTCACCACCCACTTTCAAGTTCTTTTCTACTTCCACTTCTTCTTTCATTGTTATTTCCATAATAAAATAATAAATCATGTATCTTCTATATACTGTGATTTTATTATAAATATGGTACATCCATATTCGTTATTCTTTCTATCCTTTGAATGACATGTCACCATACGTGCGTACATACGGATTACCGTCTCCACGTCGTGGTGTAATTGTTATTCAATACATTATTACATGGATGGGTAAAATAATGATGTGTAATTCTTGTAAATAATATATATAACATGATAATGATTCTTTATATATGATATAACATCCAATTATATATTATTTTAATATCAAAAGAATGATATTGTCGCTCGTGCGTACGTACGGATTACCATCTCCACGAACACAATGAGATTCATTCTTCATCGTATCCATTCAAAACTAATTTTCATTAGATGATTAAGAATAATGTTTATAGACATGATATAATTTTTTATATGAATAATATAAATCCCATCCATAACAAATATGACCCACATAACAAATAATATAAAGGAAAATGAATCTGTTGACACCCGAAATGGCGATAATACTAAGATATTATTAACAAAACAATGTTAAAAGATCATATATGATATCATATTATTGTATATGATTCTTGTATAATTTAATGACAGTTATTTCACCATTATACAGAAGGTTAAACTTCCCTCGAACAAGGAAAAGTACAAGGTAAGGGTTAATTTCACAATCTCATTATTATCTGAGGTTGTTTTTACGTAAGTATCTACTGGGACCTCTTAATCATCCACACACATGTTTCTTAATAATGTATTTCAAAACATTCTTAATATTTTATAGACTATGGGTTAAAGTAATTCATACCCTTTTTTGACTTTTTATAAGATGTTTTTCAAAGAATCATTCCATCATTTTCCAAACAAGGTACTTTTTAACCTTTTCGACAGAATGAATGTAAGAATGTATTTTTAACTTATACGGCTGGTGCGACTATTTTCCGCCATTATAAAATCATCAAATCGTCCCTTACATTATTATAAGAATATTTTTAAAGTATAATATTTATTTTATAATTATTTTACTTTTAAATTATTTCATGAAAAGAGATATTTCTCTAAGAAAATGTTTTGATTTCATCTATGTAAACATCCTTTGATGGATTTTAAGCTTATTTGAAGTTGATTTGTTTTGATACAAAACTTCCATATAGTATTGATGGTTCTGTGATATGTTTGGCTGTGGATGTGTTATTTTTATACCATTCATGGTTTATGGATAAATTATTAACATTTTGTATGCTAGTTTTAATACGAATGTTTAGGTTAGGTTTAAACATGTTCATATGAGGAATGCATTGTACTTAGTAAGTGACGGGTAGAACCTGCTATAGCTCCTTGATGAATCGTTATGTCTCATGAGACAAACTAGTGTCTTGGTTCATGGGCTTGACAAAATATTACTTGTAGTATTGGAACATTCCCTTGACTATGTGGTTATGATAGTCTGGCATTATGCATTCCATCATTATGAAAGTGGTTATTGATATTGCATGTGATTATTGGACTAGTAGAATTTCAATGTGAATAAGTAAATGGAATTACTTAATTTTATTTTTTCCATATTATTCTGAAGTTCAAGTTTAAAAGGCTTTTGTTTTAGTTATAGAGTGACTTACATGTTTATTCTTATTTATGAATGTTTTCTCTATATTGTTATCCTTACTGAGCATCTGAGCTCACCCCTTTCTATGTTTTATTTTTCCTAGGATGTGAAGAAGTATTTTATAACTAACCTACAGGTATAGTCTGAGGGGATATGATTGTGAACTATGGAGACTATGTTGTTGTATTTTTTCACTTTATGATGTAATGTAAGACTTATGAATATATCTAGTGATTCCAAGGATACTAAACTAATCAGTCTTTCAAGACTTGATCTTTTGTGATCATGCCAATGTTATGTAATAATGCACCGACTCTGGGTAACTGGGGTCCGGGTGTTACAGTTGGTATCATAGAAAGTTTAGTACAAACCATAGAGGCTATATTTAGATAAACTATGATTAGAGAACATAGACCTAAGATGGAATTTGAGTATTATTATAGAATAACATCCTAGAATTTTGGTACAGTAGAGATTTTGTGAATTTTCGGAGTAATACATCCATGTCTGGATATGAGTAGGTAGATGCGGCTCTAGCACAGATGTACCTAGGGGTAAAACCCAAAAACACTTCTTTGAGCTAGACTCGAACGGGAACTGGTGCACGACAACGGGCTTTGCTGCACTCTTGGTTACAACACTCCTAGGGGATATGATTAGGATAATTATCATATTCTTTAAAAACCATTATGAAGGGTTTATGAGTATAAACTTCCACAATGAAATAATATTTATGATTATGGATTATATCCCTAAACTGTTCAATTTATGTTATGTGTTTTACAAGTTTGGATTTATGTATTGCTATTCATAAACTAATCCAATGTATTCCATTGTGTAGAAATGGTTCCTAGTGGAAGGAATGGAAACCGTATCAATTCATGCACTCCATGTAGGGATTTCCATCCAACTCAAGATAATTATAGTGGAGATGGTTATGCAACTGGTACTGATCAGCTAATCACCATACTGGGACAACTCACTCAGGTTATGAATAATAACCTTACCCGTATGGAGCACTCTAATCCACAACATGGAGGATCAATATTAGATCACTTCATGAGGCAACAACCACTAAAATTAAGTGGGAGTACAAATCCATTACTTTTTGAGCCATGGATAAATTCCTTAGATAAAATATTCCATGCCTTGGGGAGTAGTGAAATGGAAAAAGTTGTTATGGCAGTTTGCTGCCTCACTAGAGATGTTGATCAATGGTGGTCATTGATTTAAAACAAGAAGGAAGATGATGAAGTATCAAATATGGAATGGAGGGAGTTCAAAGATATTTTCTTAGAAAACTACTTTACACATGACCATTGAGTAGGTATGGAAAGACAATTTATAAGTCTAAAGAAAAAGGAGGACGATAATGTTTCAAAGTATGAGTCTAACTTTACAAAGTTAGAAAGGAATGCATTAGATTATATACGTAACCCAAGAAGTAGGATTGGTCATTTCATTTTTGGGTTAAAACCATTTCCCCGTCAAGCATTAGTCTAACAATCCTTCTCGTAGTACGAAGATATTATCTCATGTGCTATCAAGACAGAAAAATAATTCTCTAATGCTTATGTATTTAAAGAAAATCAAGAGAAGAAGAGAACTGATGATCACTTTGGAAATGGAAATAAGGGGAAGAAGGGAAAAGTTGAATATCCATCCTGTAGTAAGTGTGGGAAGAAACACCCTGGTACTTGATTTAAGGGAATGAGAATCTTTTACAAGTGTGGTGGAAAAGGCCACAAATCTCGTGATTGCAAGGGGAAGAAATAAGCTACTGATGTTCAATGCTACAATTATAGGGAGATGGGACATTAATCAAATGAATTTTCTATGCTCTAAGGAAACATACCTCAGAAAAGGCCCAGGGATCAAGTCCAAGCTTATGTGATCACTACTGTTAAGGTTGAAGCTCTGAAAGATGTGGTGGAAAGTAATTTAATGGTTTCCTCAAGTTTATCCCATGCTTTATTTGATTCTGGATCATCGCATTGTTTCATATCTTTCCAATTAGCTAAGAAAATTAGATATTTCCAATTTTATTTAACAAGGGAGCTGTCAATCAAAACTCATAAGGGAAGTATCATTGCTACAATGTTCAGTGAATAAGTTCCCATTAGGACATATAAATGTTCTTTATCTACGGATCTCATCGTCATACCCCTGATTGAATTTAATTAATCCTCAGTATGGATTTTCTTTCGGATCGTGATTCAAAAAATTTATTTTATGAAGAAGGAGGTTACTATTTTTGATGACGATGATAAAGAACACCTTATCTGTAGAGCAGAATTGTCACCACCTAATTCTTATCTAGATCCACCACCAATAGCTCAACTAAATTCAATTATTGGGGAGGAATATAATAAAATAACAGTGGGTGAGGAAAGGAATGTTCAAATATAGGATGTACCTATTGTGAAAGAATATTTTGATGTGTTTCCAGAAGACTTACCTAGACATACTTCAGAATGAAAAATTGAGTTTTCCATTGATTTAATTCTTAGTTCAAGGCCCATGTCGAAGACCCCTTATAGAATGACCAATGTGGAATTAGTGTAACTAAAGAAACAACTAGAGGAATTGAGTTATAAGGGATTTATTCTCCCCAGTTTTTCTCAATGGCGAGCCCATGTTCTTTTTGTTAAGAAGAAATATGGATCTATAAGGTTGTGCATTGACTATAGGGAGATCAATGCTATAACAACAAAGAACATGTATCCCCTACCTCACATTGATTATTTATTAGACTACCTTCATGAAGCTCTATATTTTTAAAAGATTTACCTTTGATCTGGATATCATCAATTGTGTGTAAAGAAGGAAGACATTCCTAGAACTGCATTTCGAAGTAGGTACGGGCATTATGAGTTTACAGTAATGCCTTTTGGGCTGACTAATGCACCCTCTGTTTTCATGGATCCAATGAATAGAGTTTTCAAGGAATATCTTGATGAATTTGTAGTAGTATTTATTAGTGATATCTTGGTATACTCCAAAAGCTATGAAGATCAAGAAAATCACTTGCACATTATCCCGAAGACTCTGAGAAGACATGAATTATATGGGATGTTTACCAAGTGTGAATTCTGGTTTCAGAAGATTTCTTTTCTCTGTCATATTGTCTCTAAGGATGGAATCTATATTGATCCTTCTAAGACAAGATCAATCCATGAGTGTCCAGCACCAACGAGTATAACCGAGGTACACAGTTTTATTGGTTTATCAAGTTATTATCGACGTTTCATCCCGAATTTTTCCCGATTGGCTAACCCATTAATGAAGCTCAGACATAAAGGGGTTAAATTTGTATGGAAAAAATATTGTAAAGAATTTTTCGAAGAACTGAATAGAATATTAGTCAATGACCCTATATTGACTCTACCATTGGGGAATGATGGGTTTTTATTTATATTGATGCTTCAATGAAAGTACTTGGTTGTGTCCTTATGCATAATGACAGGGTTATTGCCTATGCGTCACGATAGCTAAAAATTAATTAGCAAAACTATCCTACGCATGATCTTGAGTTAGCTGTTGTAATCTTTTATTTGAAGATATAGAGACATTATATCTATGGTGAAAAATGTGAGATATATACTGATCATAAGAGCTTGAAGTATATTTTCTCACAAAATGAACTCAACATGAGGCAAAGGTGATGGCTTGAACTATTGAAGGATTATGATTTCACGATACACTACCACCCGGGGAAGGAAAATAAGGTGGAAAATGCATTGAGCAGAAAGGATCATGGAGTTTTGAAAAAGATGAGAGTTGAAAGGGATCCTATTTCCATGGATCTAGTAAAGATAGATATGGGAATAACCATGGAAGTTGAAACATCAATTCTTTTTCAAATGGTTGTCAAACCATCTTTACTATAAATGATAAAACGTTCTCAGGATGATGATGAGGAGTTTCAAAAGAAGATGAAAGCTTTGAATGATGGGAGATTGAGTGACTTATTATATGAAGATAGAATTTTGAAATTTAGGAAAAGACTTTGTGTTCCCAATATACCTGATCTAAAAAGAGAATTGTTGGATGATGCTCATAGTTCTGTTTTCTCTTTACACCCTGGGAGCACCAAAATGTATAGAGATTTGAAGGAATATTTTTGGTGGAAAAAACATGAAGAGGGAGATTGCTGATTTTTTGTCCAGATGTATAGTTTAGCAAAAAGTGGAAGTTGGAAGACAAGAGCCTAGAGGATTCATGCAACCTCTTCCCATACCAGAGTGGAAATGAGATAGTATTACGATGGACTTTGTCATGGGACTACCAAAGACTCCTAGAAGGAACGATGAAATATGGGTCATTGTTGATCGTATTACCAAGTCACCACATTTTCTTACTATAAGAGAATATTTACCACTTGAACATCTAGAATGTATATATAATAATGAAGTAGTGAGACTTCATGGATTACCCTGGTTGATTGTTTCTGATCGTGATCCACATTTTACATCATGATTCTGGAAAAGTCTTCAGAAATCTCGGGATACTGAGCCTCGTTTGAGCACTACATACCACCCCCAAACTGATGGACAATCAGAACAGACTATTAAAACCTTATAAGTCATGTTGAGGTCATGCTCACTTGACTTTCAAGGAATGTGGGATCTATATTTACCTCTGGTAGAACTTTCCTATAACAATAGCTTCCATTCAAGTATTTGGATTTCACCATATGAAGCCTTATATGGAAAGAGATGTCGCACACCAACCTGTTGGGGTGATGTTGGTGAAAGAAAACCCGTAGGCCTAGAACTTTTGGAGGAAATGATAGAAAAGGCGAAGGTAATCCAAACCCACATCAAAGCAGCTCAAAGTATGTAGAAGAGCTATGCTGACAACCGAATGAAGGATTTGGAATTTGAGTTAGGAGATCATTTTTTCATGAAGGTATCTCCATGGAAGGGAGTTATACGTTTTGGTAAGAAAGGTAAATTGAGTATCAGGTACATAGGACATTTAGAAATTCTAGAACGAATTGGGGTTATAGCTTATCATTTGGCAATGCCGTCAAATCTCTCCCAAGTCCTTGATGTGTTCCACGTATCACTATTGAGAAAATACATGTCTGACCCAACGCATATACTCACCTATGATAAAGTAGAACTGGAACCCGATCTATCTTATTGTGAAGATCCCATCAGGATTCTTGATACCAGATAACAACTGTTGAGAAACCAGATGACTCGTCTGGTAAAAGTTCTATATGAAAACTATAAGATGGAAGAGGAAATGTGGGAACCCGAGGAACTTATGATGAAGAACCACCCGAGTATTTTTATGCAGTAATATTCTAAAAATTTCGAGGATGAAATTATTTGAATGAGGGTATAATGTAACACCCCATGCTTTCACAGTACGGTTCCCTTTGAATAATATAGTAGCGTGTGTTGTACGCAACTTCGAGTTCTAACACACACGACAACCAATCAAAATAGCTGTTATGAATAGTAATACCCACTTTTTGAAATTTTATTAATTTAATCAATCAAATGGACTTCATTTTTGGATTTGGAATATCAAAATTAGTCTATGTTGAATTTTTTTTATTTTTTAGAAATCATTCAATTTTTGATGAATAGTGAAAAATACTAAACATTACTTAAAAACAACTTTTTTAATACAATTAATTTATAGTGATAAATTATACTATTGAGTGGTTTTAAACTATAATTAGAATATATTTTTACCATTTTATCAAATATTGTTTATTGGATATAATTTCACAATTAAACTAGACATAAAAAAGTGGCAATCTTTTGATAGTTATTATTTCTTAAAAAACACGCTAGTTGTTTTGACAACGGGAATTAATTTTAAATTAATTTCTTCCACTTCTGTGTTTTGAATTTTAAAAAATGTATTCCATATTTAGAATCAGGAGGTCCAAATTGTTTAAATAGGTAACTTTTATTTTTAGACATTTTGAAAAATTACTTCAGTAAATATTTTAATTTCCATGGTTAAAGGGTAAATCCGGTAAATAAGTTTAAAAAATAATATTATAATAATATTAAATTACCCTAACACATATCATAACCCTATTGGATGATACATGTCTGACCATGTTCATATTTGGGTCAATTTTGGGACCCCATGGAGCCACTTGTAACTGATAATGACACTTTATATTTATTAAGTTAAAGTAAATACAAAAATGACATAAGAATATATCTTTTAGTAAAAAACATTTTTCATAGGGTTATATATGTTATCTCTTCGACTATAAATTTTAATTATAAAGATAAAAATATTTCCTACATTATTTTATTTTATTTATAACTTTTAGACATTTCATAATTAAATTTATTTATGACACAATAATGATGTAGCATTTTCTTTACTAATGAAAGAGTCAAATAATTGGTATTATAAATGTTAAAATAAATTAAATTTGAATGTTTTGATTCCATACATGAATTTTATTGGTTAATATGACATTTTAGTAAGGATTAAATGAATTTTTTTCAAATTAATAAATTTTTTAAGACAAGAAAAATCAATTATTATATAGTGTCAAAATTGACATAAAGGAGTTTTTGAAACAAATATTATATTATTAATTGATATAATATTCCTAAAAATATAATTTTTTTCCAGAGGACTTATATAATTATAGGTGTATCATTAATAAACAACTTGGGGTTCTTTGGAGGTATATGGTAAGTTTATTAATCATATAATATAAAAATACAAAGAGACATGGTAAATGTCAAACTATTTAACTAAGAGTTAAATCTAAATGTAAAGGTTAATATAGTGACGCAAACCTGTTTAAAACATATTTGATGAGTGGTTTTAGACCCATACCACCTTATCCTATAAATATTCTATTTTGGAGCCATTATAAACCGAAAATTACTTTATTATAAAATAATATTTCTAGCTTTTCCTAAGGTGCCCCTCACCCCTCTTATAAAAGCGTACTCCCCCTTCTCTCTAATTCACACATTCAAAGCCTTTTAGATCGACCAACTATGTCCCAAATATCCTCTAAAATTCCCTCACTTTATACTAGATTCCTTCTATTAGTCATAAAGCTATCTTAAGGGGCCCTTTTGATCAAATCAAAAGGAAGAACTCGAAGAAGAGGTAATAATTTCACCACCCTCTTTAACGTTCTTTTCTGTTCCACTTCTTCTTTATTCATTATTTCCATTATAAAATAATAAATCTAGTATCTTATATATACTATAATGTTATTTTAAATATGTTTCATCCATATTCATTATTCTATCCATCCTTTGAATGACATGTCACCATATGTGCGTACGTACGGATTACCGTCTCCACGTCGTGTTGTAATTGTTATTCAATACATTATTACTTGGATGGGTATAATAATGATGTGTAATTCATGTAAATAATAAATATTACATGATAAATATTCTGTATATATGATATAAAATTTAATTATATGTAATTTTAATATCAAAATAATGATATTTTCGCTCGTGCGTACGTACGGATTACCGTCTCCATGAACTCGATGAGATTCATTCCCCATCCTATCCATTAAAGACTAATATTCACTAGATGATTAATAATAATTTTTAAATACTTGATATAATTCAGTATATGAATAAGATACAACCATCTATAACAAATATGACTCTCATAACAAACAATATAACCGAAAACGAATCTGTTAACACACTAAATGGCGATAATACTAAGATATTGTTAAGAAAACAATGTTAGAAGATCATATACGATATCATATTAATGTATATGATTCTTGTATAATTTAATAACAATTATTTAACCATTATACTAGAGGTTAACCTACCCTAGACCAAGGAAAAGTACAAGGTAAGGGTTAATTTCACAATCTCATTATTATCCGAGATGTATTTACGTATGTATCTATTGTGACATCTTTGTCATCTACAACCATGTTTATTAAAAATGTATTTCAAAACATTCTTAATATTTTATAGACATTGGGTTATATTAATTTATAACCTTGTTTGAATTTGTATATGATTTTTATAAAGGAATATTTCTATCGTTTCCAAACAAGGTCCTTTTTATCCTTTTCGACAGAATTAAGGTAAGAATGTCTTTTTAACTTATATGGAAGGTGCGGCTATTTTCTGCCATTATAAAATCTTAGAATCTTCCCTTACATTCTAATAAGAATATATTAAATGTAAATTTTTTATTTTATAGTTATGTAACTTTTAAATGATTTCCAAAAAAGAGATATTTCTCTCAAATAGTTTCGATTTCATCTCTATAAACATCCTTTGATGGATTTTAAGCTTATTTGATGTTGATTTATTATGATAAAAAAATTCCAAATTGTATTGAAGATTTTGTGATATGTTTGACTGTGGATGCACTACTAGAAAAGCCGGTATTTGCGACGGGCTATTTGCGACGGGATCCCGTCGTAAATAGCCCGTTGCTGAAAACGCCGTCGCAACTAAACCTATTTGCGACGGGACCGTCGCTAAAGCCTTTTTTTGCGACGGGCATTCTCCCCGTCGCAAATAGTATTCCGTATTTTTGTAAAAAACTTTTTAAACAGTTATTGCGACGGGACCCGCGCAAATAGTTTTTGCGACGGTTCCGTCACAAATAGTTTTTGCGACGGTTCCGTCGCAAAAACTCTTTTTAAAAAAAATAAAAAAAATTAATAATACTAGTATTTGCGATGGGAACCGGGACCCGTCGCAAATACTCTTTTAAAAAAAATAAAAAACTATTAATAATACTAGTATTTGCGACGGGCATAGTATCTCGTCGCAAATACTATAAAAAAAATAAAAAAAAAATTATTAATAAATTATTTTAATTAATATAATAATAGAATTATAATTTACAAATGAAAATAATAAATTATTTTAATTACTATAATAATTGTAGAATTATAATTCAAAAATAAAAATAATAGAATATTAATAAATAATTTAATTAATATAATAATATTATAATTATAATTCATAAATAAAAAAATATTAATAAGTTATTTTAATTAATATAAAAATAATAGAATTATTTTACATTCAAATATTAAAATAATTCAAGTATTACAAAAAAATAATTAAATTATAATATTATAAAATTTTAATATATATATAAAATTTTATTATATAAATAAAATTTTAATATATATATAAAATTTAATATTATAAAATATAAATATTATTATTATTCCTATTAATATTGTTATTTAAAAATATAATATTATTAATATTTTATAATGAGACAGAAACTACGAATAGAAAAAAAAAATTTGATTTCACAAATTTTATAACAGAAATACAAACTCTAATCTGTAGGAGGGGGGGAGGGGGGGAGGTGGGGGATCTGCAGATGGTGGTGGAGGAAACTCCATCCCTAAAGCATGAGTGAGTCGGCGCATGTACTCCATCTGCTCCTGATGCTGCTGCTGCCAACGACTCGTCTTCTCCTCGTACAGCTGCTGCTGGCGTCGATGCTCCTCCTCATGCTGCTGACGCATCTGCTCCTGCTCCTGTCGGAGACTCTCTATCTGTGCAGTCTGAGATCGCAACTGCTCCTCATACTGTGTAGAAGAAGATGCACGAGCTCCTCTCGAGCTGGACGCCGACATCGCAGCACTGCCACAATAATCTCCGGGAGTCAGTCGAGAGCTGATACCAACTACCCGGCCCTTCTCGAAGGCATACTGGGTGGCCTGCATCCATGCCGCCTCATCAAACTGACGGGCAGTGGTCTGATCTGATGACTCGGCCTGACTCTCAGGCCGGGCCTGTGCCGCTGCAGCCTCATATGACTCCTATAGTTGCAATTTAAAATTAAAATTGTGAATATATTATATGCAGTTAATTTTTAAACTTGAAAACAAATAATACTGACCACGATGTGATGCTGACGATCACCTCTGAGCTCCCCAGTAGCAGGATCACTATACATCCTCCGATATACGTCGTACTCTGTAATATCGGGGTGCTCGACAGCCTATAAGAATAAAAAATAAACTGTTAATATTTATAGTTATATAAAATATTTATAAATAATGTACGTACCAGATGCTGTCTATGAGTACTGAAAGAACGACTCCCAGCTCGATGAGTCACCTCCTGCCTCCCCCGATTCTGCCTCCCCACCGATGATCTCCTCTGAAAGGCACCACTCAACCAGTGCGCACATAATCCATCCCATACATGGGATGAAATGACTCTGGTCGGTGTGCTCTACATGACTCATCAAAATCTGACACTCCTGCTTTCTTCATCGCAGCTTTTCTTAATATGTGCAAAAACTGACGAAGGCGATCACGCATGGCCACCTCCCATGCCTCGTGGATGGCGTCACGCATGGTATCCTCGATCGGATACCATAAACCCTACAAATAATTCAAAATATCAAGTTAGAAATGAAATAATTTTCAAAATAAAAATTATTTATTTACGTACGTACCAACCAATGGCCGAACATGGCCTGCTGCACATCAATGGGAATCTGCTCCCATGTGGTCCACGGCTGAGAGAAATAGTTGCGCAAAATAGCGCTGCCCTGTCCGACTGCTATATGCGAAAAACTGAAAAAATAATAAACATTTATTATGTGAATAGATTAATGAAATCTTAGTCAAATTCACAGGTTATGACACAGGTTATCACACCTCCGGGTGCGCGGATCAAACCCAAGACGTGGACGTCGCTCGGGGACGGGGTCAGGAATCATCAATCGTGCAAGACCGCGCCCCCTCCGCGTACTCCCTGGAGCGCCTGCAGGCTGAGGGTCATCTGCCAGCAACTCATCCGCATCGAAAGGCAGGTCAGCCTCCGCCAACTCACGAAATGTGGCCTCGTCCATCTGAACATGCATGAATCTTCTGACAAGTAAGTCCCAAATTTCGAACCAACCTCTTACTTTCATAGTAATTTGCAGGTAAAACATTTCCTTCGGGTAACAGTGTTTTCAGCAATGAAAATATCTGGTCAAAACATGTGTTTGACATTCCGTTATCTGATTTGATAGCCATAAATTTTGCAACTGCTTCTAATTTTCTCATCTTGCAGCCCGGATATAATGCATCCTCAGCAGACTTCAACAACTCATAAAATTCAGACGGCCTCAACTCAGGATTTGAAGCTATATCAGCCGGAGTTTCTGTATGTTGAACAGATGAACCTGCAACATCATGTACTAAATCTTCAAACCGGGATGGATCTGGAATCAAGTTGGTATCACCTGCTCTGGAACTGCGTTCACCATGTTGATACCAAAAAACATAATCTGCTTGAAAACCAAAACGCAAGAGATGTTCCCCCACTTTGTCAAACGTGTCAAACGTTCTCAATGCACATTTTCTACAAGGGCATTTTGTCTTTCCTTCTGAAACAAATTCTGAATTTGATGCCGCAAATGATAAAAAAATCTCCACACCCTCTATATATACTGGATTTAAACCAGAACCATTTGGATTTCTACGTTGATTTATCCATATGCGGTCATCTAATAATGACTGTTGACGACCTCGTTGTTCCATATTTTTCTATAAAATATAAAAGCATTACTGGTTTTGAATAATTTGTTAGAAAAAACACTCAAGCAAGGATTGAATATATTGAGAATAAAGCAAAACCTGTTACAAATATTGATAATTTTAATATTATATTGATTTTTTATTTTTTTTAATAATACTAATATAATTTTTTTTATAAATATTAATTATATAATAATAACATCATTACATTATTAGTATATTTTATTATTAATATTAAAATAATATAATTTTTTATATTATATACAATTCTCCTTTCATCTGTGTGTTTCACATTCTGTCTCCACATGTAATATTGACATTCACTTTCACCTCCCCATTGGCGAGTAGGTTGATAATTTTGAAAAAGAATGCCAATATTACATGTGGAGACAAAAAAAACACAGAAGAAAAGAGAATTGTATATAATATAGAAAATTATATTATTTTAATATTAATAATAAAATATACAAATAATGTAATAAGGTAATTATTCCTAATTATTCCTAATTATTCTTAATTATTACAATCTATTACAATTTATTACTAATTGTTACTAATTATTACAATTTATTACTAATTATTACAATTTATTGCTAATTATTACTATTTATTACTAATTTAGCAATACTTAGCAATACTTAGCAAAAGGAAAACTGCTTGAATAATGAAAGGAAATTTGGTAATCATCGTTGTGGAGATGATTATAAATTTTCCCTTCATTATCCAAGCAGATTTCGTTTACTAATTATTAGTAATAAAAAAAATATTATCAATATTTACGAAAAAACAATATTAATATTATTAAAATAATAAAAAATATTAAAAAATATTAAAATTATCAATATTCATAACAGACCTTGTTCTATTATTAACATGTTCAAATCTTAAAGGGTCGCCAATTGTCAGGTCATGCGCAATAAAAAGTTTGTGTCAGCCATGTCTAATGTAAACTCTATAATTGTCCTTGCATGGTTGATCACTTCGCAAGTAATGTTTCAATCAGACAAACCAAGTCATTCCCTTCTTATCTATAAGAATTATCTCACATGAACCTTTACATAGATCATTCTTCCTTAAAAATTTGAGGGGATATCATTATTTTTCCCTTAAATTTTCAAGGAAGAATGGTCTATGTAAAGGTTCATGTGAGATGATTCTTATAGATAAGAAGGGAATGACTTGGTTTGTCTGATTGCAACATTACTTTTGGCAATTATTGGTAATTATTGGTAATTATTACTAATTATTACAAATTATTCCTAATTATTACTAATTATTACTAATTATTCCTAATTATTTGCAATTATTTGCAATTATTGGTAATTATTACCAATTATTCCTAATTATTACTAATTATTACTAATTATTACTAATTATTCCTAATTATTCCTAATTATTACTAATTATTCCTAATTATTTGCAATTATTCCTAATTATTTGCAATTATTGATAATTATTACTAATTATTGGCAATTATTGGTAATTATTGGTAATTATTACTAATTATTACAAATTATTGGTAATTATTGGTAATTATTCCTAATTATTACTAATTATTCCTAATTATTACTAATTATTACTAATTATTACTAATTATTCCTAATTATTACAAATTATTGGTAATTATTACAAATTATTACTAATTATTGTTAATTATTGGTAATTATTCCAAATTATTGGTAATTATTCCAAATTATTGGTAATTAATTCAAATTATAGGTAATTATTCCTAATTATTGGTAATTATTCCTAATTATTGCTAATTATTCCTAATTATTGCTAATTATTGCTAATTATTGCTAATTATTACTAATTATTGCTAATTATTGCTAATTATTGCTAATTATTACTAATTATTGGTAATTATTACTAATTATTGATAATTATTACTAATTATTCCTAATTATTACTAATTATTCCTAATTATTACTAATTATTCCTAATTATTACTAATTATTCCTAATTATTACTAATTATTACTAATTATTCCTAATTATTCCTAATTATTCCTAATTATTCCTAATTATTCCTAATTATTTGCAATTATTGGTAATTATTGGCAATTATTGGCAATTATTACTAATTATTACTAATTATTGTTAATTATTGGTAATTATTCCAAATTATAGGTAATTATTACTATTTATTGTTAATTATTACTAATTATTACTAATTATTCCTAATTATTACTAATTATTGGTAATTATTACTAATTATTACTAATTATTACTAATTATTACTAATTATTGGTAATTATTACTAATTATTAATATTTATTCTTAATTATTAAAAATTATTACAAATTATTCCTAATTACCATTAACTATGAACAATACTAATAATTTAAATTTATTAAGTAAGAAAACAATATAAACATAATTAAATTACAACTAATCAAAAATAATTGAAATTAATACAAAATTAAAAATAAATATTAAATTAAAATGAACATAAATACCTTGAAAATTGATGAGCTCTGATCGTTCTTCAAAACTTTAATAACAGCTCCGAAGAAAAAAATTAAACTGAACAAAAACTCAAATTTAGAAATAGAAATTTTAGAGCAGAAGAAGGTGGAGAATGAGAATGATTTGAGAAAAACGGATGGGGGTATTTATAGGTTAGATTATTAGCGACGGGGCCATTTGCGACGGGATTCCCGTCGCAAATAGTATTATTTGCGAGGGGCACCGTCACAAATACCTTCGCCCGCATTTATTACGGTCAACCGGTAAATAGTTATTTGTGACGGGACCCGTCGCAAATAACATACTATTTGCGACGGGAATACTTTCCCGTCGCAAATACCTTTTACCGCCACAGGTTATTTGCGACGGGAATACTTTCCCGTCGCAAATACCTTTTACCGCCGCCGGTTATTTGCGACGGGGAAAGGCTTCCCTGTCGCAAATAGTTTTCCCCGGATTTGGCGCCAAAGCCCGGGAAAACTATTTGCGACGGGATAGGCTTCCCCGTCGCAAAAGACTACTTATTTGCGACGGGTAAAGACCCCCGTCGCAAATAAGTTTTTAACGGGACTATTTGTGACGGGATTTATTCCCGTCGCAAATACCCATTTTTCCCGTAGTGATGGGTTATTTTTATACCATTCATGGTTTATGGATAAAGTATTGACATTTTTTATGCTTGTATTAATACAAATGTTTATGTTATGTTTAAACCTGTTCATATGAGGAATGCATTGAACTTAGTAAGTGACGAGCGGAGCCCACTATAGCTCATTGATGCATCAATAGGTCTCATGAGACAAACTAGTGTCTTGGAACACGACCTTGAAAAACTTTTATTTGTAGTCTTGGCACAAGGCTATGACTATGTGGTTATTATAGTCTGCCATTATGCATTCCATCATTATGAAAGTGGTTATTGATATTTCATGCCCTTATTTGACTATTATAATATCCATGTGAATAAGTAAATGGAATTAATTCATTTTATTTTTTCCATATTATGCTGAAGTTCAATTTTAAAAGGCTTTTGTTTTAGTTATACATTGCCTTAAATGTTTATGCTTATTTATGAAAGATTCCGCTATAGTGTTTTACTTACAGAGCATCTGAGCTCACCCCTTTCTATGTTTTATTTTTCACAGGATGTGAAGAAGTATTTTATGGCTGACCTATAGGGATAGTCTGAGGGGATATGAGTGTGGACTATGGAGACTATGTTGTTGTAGTTTTTCACTTTATGGTGTAATGTAAGACTTATGAATCTATCTAGTGTTTCCAAGGCTACTAAACTAATTGTTCTTTCGAGACTTTATCTTTTTTGATCATGCCAATGTTATGAAATAATGCACCGACTCTGGGTAACTGGGGTCGGGGTGTTACACAATAAGATGAAAAGAATTTTTTGGTGAATAGTATTTTTATTACTTTTATTTACCACGGTTAAAATTAAATAGGGTTTTTAGGGGTAAAAATAATATTATTATTACCCTAACACATGTCCTAATTATATCGGATAAGTATAGTTCGACCAAAAAAGAACATTAGCAATAAAATTTGAACCTAATTGGTCCACTTGGATTAGATTAGGACACTTATTATTATTTTATTTAAAGAAGAGTTAAAAGAGTTAAAATCAAAGTTTAATGACTAAAAAATTTATAATATAGGGTTATACATAAGATAAATTCAACTATAAATATTCATTAGAAAGCTAAAATTATTTTTTACATAATGGTATTTTATTTAAGACACAATGATGATGATGTAATTACCTAATTAAGGAAATATAAAAATAATTGATATTATAAATATCCAAATAAATGTAATTTGAGGCTTTTTATGAATTCCACTAATTTTATAGGTCAATATGACATATTAGGGTTGCTTAGATGAAATTTGTTCGATGTAATAATGATGTAATGAATTTAGAAAAAAAATACCAAATAGTGTAAAAATTTACATAACAGAGTTTTTAAAACAAATATTATATTATTAATTGATATTCTATTCCAAAAAATCTAATGTTCGGCCAAAAGAATAATATAATGATAGGTGTACCATTAATGAACCACATGGGGTTCTCTTGGAAGTATATATTAAGCTTATTAACCATATAATATAAAAATACAAAGAGACATGGTAAATGTCAAACTATTTAACTAAGAGTTAAATCTAAAAGATAAGGTTAATATAGTGACCCAAACCTATCTAAAAGCTATTGGATGAGTGATTTTTGACCCATCCCCAACTTATCTTTTAAATAATTTATTTTGTCACCATTATAATCTGAAAATGGTTTTATTATAAAATAATATTTCTAGCTTTTCCTAAGGTGCCCCTCACCCATCTTATAAAAGGGCACTCCCCCTTCTCACTAATTCACACCTTAAAATACATTTGGATTAGATAAACCCTGACCAAATACCCTCTAAACTGACCTCTCATAATCCTAGAGGCATTCCATTAGTTATCAAACCACCCAAAAAAGCCCTTTTTATCAAATCAAAAGGATGAACCTGAAGAGGAGGTAAATATTTCATCACCTCTTTAAAGTTCCTTTCTTCTTCCACTACATTTTTCTTTGTTGTTCCGATTCTAAAATAATATCTCTATCATCTTCTATGTACTTTGATGTTATTATGAATATGGTATAACCATATTCATTATTCTATCCATCCTTGGAATGACATGTCGCCATTTGTGCGTACTTACGGATTATCGTCTCTATGTTGTGCTGTAATTGTTATTCAATACATTATTATTTGGATCGGTATAATAATGATTTCTAATTGATTTAAATAAAAAATATAACATGATTATTATTCTGTATATATGATATACCGTCCAATTATATATTATTTGAATATTAAAATAATGATATTGTCGCTCGTGCGTACGTACAGATTACCGTCTCCACGAACGCGATGAGATTCATTCCCCACCATATCCATTCAAGACTAATTTTTATTATATGATTAAAAATAATGTTTAAAGACTTGATATCAATCTGTATATGAATAAGATACATCCCATCAATAAAAAATATGACTCAAATAATAAAGAATATAAAGGAAAATGAATCTGTTAACACCTGAAATGACGATAATACTAAGCTATTATTAACAAAGAAATGTTAAAAGATCATATATGATATCATATTAATGTATATGATTCTTGTATAATTTAATAAAAATTATTTCACCATTATACAGGAGGTTAACCTACCCTTGACCAAATAAAAGTACAAGTTAAGGGTTAATTCTACAATATCTTCATTTTCTGAGGTTGTTTATACGGAATTATCTATTGGGACCTCTTTATCATCCACATCCATGTTTCTTAAAAATGTATTTCAAAACATTATTTCTATTTTATAGACTATGGGTTTAAGTAATTTATACCCTTTTTTTACTTTTAGAAGATTTTTATAACAGAATCTTTCCGTCGTTTTCCAAACAAGGTACTTTTTGACCTTTTTGCTAACTTTAAGGTAAGAATGATTTTTTTAACTTATACGGTGGGTGCGGCTATTTTTGGCCATTATAACATAATCAAAGATTCCCTTACAATCTTATAATAATATTTCCAAAAATAAGTGTTTTATTTTATAATTACATGACATTTAAATGATTTCAAAATAGAATGAGATATTTCTCTATGAAAATGTTTTAATTTTATTTATATCAACATCCTGTGATGGATTTTAAGATTATTTGAAGTTGATTTATTTTGATTCAAAACATCCATATTATATTGTTGGTTTTGTGATATTTTTGACTATGGATGTGTTATTTCCATACCATTCAAGGTTTATGGATAATGTGTTGACATTTCAAATGCCAGTTTCAATACGAATGTTTATGTTATGTTTAAACCTTTTCATATAAGGAATGCATTGGACTTAGTAAGTGACAGTTGGATCCCACTATAGCTCCTCAATGCATCGGTAGGTCTCATGAGATAAACTTATGTCTTGGAACAAGGCCTTGGAAAAATCTTCTCTGTAGTCTTGGCACAAGGCCTTGACTATGTGGTTATGAAAGAAGTTCATTATGTATTCCATCATTATGAAAGTGGCTATTGATATTGCATGTGATTATTCTACTAGTAGAATATCCATGTTAGTAAGTAAAAGGAATTATTTGATTTTATCTTTTCCATATTATGCTAAAGTTCAAGTTTAAAAGGCTTTTGTTTTAGTCTTATACATTGCCTTATATTTTTATGCTTATTTATGAAAGTTTCCGCTATATTGTTATCCTTACTGAGCATCTGAGCTCACCCCTTTATATGTTTTATTTTTCCCAGGATGCGAAAAAGTATTTTATGACTGACCTATAGGGATAGTCTGAGGGGATGTGAGTGTGGTCTATGGAAACAATGTTTTTGTGGTTTTTCATTTTATTATTTAATGTAATCCTTATGAATGTATCTAGTACTTTCAAGCCTACTAAACTAATCAGTATTTAGAGACTTGGTCTTTTATGATCATGCCAATGTTATGTAATAATGCACTAACTCTGGGGAACTGGGGTCGGGGAGTTACAGTTTTCATCAGATGAAGTTTAGTACAAACCATTGAATCTAGATTTTGATAAACTCTGATTAGACCACATTACCCTAAGATAGACTTTGAGGGTTATAATAGAAGAACTTCCTAGAATTTTGGTATCATAAAGATTTTGTGAGTTTTACAATCAATACATCCCTGTTTGGATATGATCACGTAGAGGCGGCTCTAGTACAGATGTACCAAGTGGTAAAAACTGAAAACACAGCTTTGAGCTAGACTAGAACGGGAACTGGTGCACGACAACTAGTATTGCTGCACTCTTTCTTACGACACACCAGAGGGATATTCTAAGGATAATTATCATTTTCTTTAACTAACATTATGGAGGGTTTATGAGTATATAATTCCACAAAGATTTTTTTTATAATTATGGATTATATCCATAAACTGTTCAATTGATGTTTAGTGTTTTACAAGTTTGGAATTATGTATTTCGATTCATAGACAAATCTAGTTTATGCCACTTTTTAGAAATGGCGTGTAGTGGAAGGAATGGAAACTATATCAATACACTCACTTCATGTAGGGATTTCCCTCCTACTCAAGATAATTATATTGGAGCTGGATATAAAACCGGTGCTGATCAGCTAATCACCATACTAGGACAACTCACTCAGGTTATTAATAATAAACTTACCTGTATGGAGAACCCTGATCTGTAGCGTGGAGGATCAGTGTTATATAGATTCATGAGGAAGCAACCACCAACATTCAATGGTGGTACAAATCCACTAGTAGATGAGCAATGGATATATTCCTTAGAGAAAATATTTCATGCCTTGGAGAGTAGCGAAAGGGAAAAAGTTTTGATGGCCGTTTACTGCCTCACTGAAGATGCTGCTCAATGGTGTCCATTGATTCAAAACACAATGGAAGATTATGAAGTATCAAATATTGAATGGATATAGTTTAATGAATTTTTTTTAGAATCATACTTTCCTCATGACCATCGAGCCGATATGGAAAGACAATTTCTGAGTCTGAAGCAAAAGGAGGATGAGAATATCACAAAGTATGAAGATAAAATTACATGGTTAGTGAGGCATGCTGCAGATTTTATATGTAACCCAAGAAGTAAGATTTTTCATTTCTTTTATGGGTTAAAAACATTTCTCCATCGAGAATTATTCTTACAATCCTTCTCATCATACGAAGATATTGTCTCATGTGCTATCAAGACAGAAAAAGAATTCTCTATGTCTTACAACTTTAAAGAAAAGCAAGAGAAGAAGAGATCTTCTAAACACTCTGGAAATGGAAATAAGGGGATGAAGGGAAAAGTTGAATACCCATCCTGCGGTAAATGTCGGAAGAAACACCCCGGTACTTTCCTGAAGGGAATGGGAGTCTGTTACAAGTGTGGTGAAAAAGGCCAAAAAACTTGTGATTGCAAGGAGAAGAAACAGGTTGTCGATGTTGAATGATACAATTGTATAGAGCAGGGGAATTATGTGAATGAATTTCTTAGGCGTCAGGGGTAATTACCTCAGAAAAGGCTAAGGGATTAAGGTCAAGATTATGCTATCCCTACTGTTGAGGTAGATGCTCTGAAAGATGTGGTGGCAAGTAATTTAATGGTTTCTTCAAGTTTAGAAAATCCTTTATTTGATTCTGGATCATCTCATTGTTTCATATCTTCCCAGTTTTCTAAGAAAATTAGATATTTCTAATTTTATTTAACAATGGAGTTGTCAGTCAAAACTCATAAGGGAAGTATCATTGCAAAAACATTTTTTGAATCAGTCCCCATTAGGGCATATAAATATTATTTATCTGCTCATCTAATCATTATACCCATGATTGAATTTGATATAATCCTCGGTATGGATTCGCTTTTGGACCATGATGAAAAAATTTATTGTAAGAAGAATGAGGTTACTATTTTTGATGATGATGATAAATAACACCTTATCTTTATATCAGAATCGTCACCACCTAATTCTTATCTCGATCCACCCATAGTATCTCAAGTAAATTCAATTATTAGAGAGGAAGAGAATGAAATAACTCTAGCAGAGGAAAATAATGTTCAAATAGAGGATGCACCTATTTTGAAAGAATATGTTGATGTGTTTCCAGAAGATTTACCTGGACATCCTGTAGAATGAGAAATTGAGTTTTCTATTAATTTAATTCCTGGATCAATGGCCATATCAAAGACCCCTTAAAGAATGGCCATTTCGAAATTAGTGAACTAAAGAAACAACTAGAGGAATTGATTAATAAGGTATTTATTCGCCCAAGTGTTTCTCTATGGGGATCCCCTGTCCTTTTTGTTAAAAAGAAATATGAATTTATGAGGTTGTGCATCGACTATAGGGATATCAATTCTATAACAATAAAGAACAAGTATCCCCTACCTTTCATTGATGATTTATTGGACCAAATACATGGAGATAAATAATTTTCAATGATTGACCTTAGATCTGGATACCATCAGTTGTGTATGAAGTGGTAAGACATTCTAAAGACAACATTTCAAACAAAGTACGTGCATTACGAGTTTATAGTAATGCCTTTTGGATTGACTAATGTACCCTCTATCATAATGGATCTAATGAATATAGTTTTCAAGGAATATCTTGATTATTTTGTAGTGGTATTTATTGATGATATCAAGGTATACTCCAAAATCTACGAAGATCGTGAAAATCACTTATGAATTATCCTGAAGACTCTTATAAGACATCAATTATATGGCATGTTTATAAAGTGTGAATTCTAGATTTATGAGATTTCATTTCTTTTCCATATTGCCTCTAAGGTTGGATTCTCTGTTGATCCTTCAAAGCCCAAGGAAATCCAAGAATGGACAGCACTGACGAGTATAACTGAGGTATACAGTTTTATTGGTTTAGCAGGTTCTTATCGATGTTTTGTCCAGAATTTTTCCCAGTTGTCTAACCCATTCACAAAGATCAGATGAAAATGGTTTAAATTTGTTGGTAAAAAAGAGTGTGAAGAATGTTTTGAATAACTGAGGAGAATATTAGTCAATGCTCTTATAGTGACTCTACCATCAAGGAATGATGGGTTTGTTATTTATAGTGATGCTTCAAAGAAAGGACTTGGTTGTTTCCTTACGTAAATGATAGGGTTATTTCTTATGCATCATGACAGCTAAAAATTCATGAGAAAAACTATCTTACTCATGATCTGGAGTTAGAAGCTATAATCATTTCTTTGAAGATTTAGAGACACTATCTCTATGGTGAAAAATGTGAGATATATACTGATCACAAGAGTTTGAAGTATATTTTCTCAGAAAAAGAACTCAACATGAGGAAAAGGTGATGGCTTGAACTACTCAAGGATTATGATTTCACTATACACTACCACCTGGGGAAGGAAAATAAGGTGGTAGATACTTTGAGTAGAAACGATTATGGTGTTTTGAACAAGATGAGAGTTGAAAAGGATCCTATATACACAGATCTAGTAAAGATGGATATGGGAATAAACATGGAAGGTGAAACATCAATACCTCTTCAAATGGTTGCCAAATCATCTTTACTAGAAATGATAAAGAGTTAGCAGACCGATGATGAAGAGTTTCAAAAGAAAAGTAAAGCTGTGAATGATGGGAAATTGAGTGACTTTGTGTATGAAGATAGAATTTTGAAATTTGGGAAGAGATTTTGTGTTCCCAATATACCTGATCTAAAAATAGAATTGTTGGATGATGCTCATAGCCCCAATTTTTTTATACACCATGGGAGCACCAAAATGTATAGAGATTTGAAGGAACATTTTTGGTAGGGCCACATGAAGAGGAAGATTTCTGATTTTGTGCCAAGATGTATGGTTTGTCAACATGTGAAATCTAGAAGGAAATAGCCTAGAGGAGTCATGAAACCTCTTCCCATACCTGAGTGGAAATGGGATAGTATTACGATGGACTCTGTCATGGGACTACCAAAGAATCCCAGAAGGAATGATGCGATATGGGTCATTGTTGATCGTATTACCAATTCAACACATTTTCTTGCTATAAGGGAAGATTTACCACTTGAACGTTTAGAAAGACTATATATTAAAGAAGTTGTAAAACTTCATGGACTACCATTATTGATTGTTTCTAATCGTAATCCACGTTTTACATCAAAATTCTAGAAAATTCATCTGAAATACCGGGATAGTGAACTTTGTTTGAGCACTGCCTACCACCCCCAAACTGATGGACAATCAGAACATAATATTCAAACCTTAGAAGACATGTTGAGGTCATGCTCACATGACTTTCAAGGTATGTGGGATCAACAATTAACTCTGGTAGAATTTTTCTATAAAAATAGTTTCCATTCAAGTATTTAGTTTCACCATATGAAGCGTTATACGGAATGAGATGTCACACACCCACCAGTTGGGATGATGTTGGTGAAAGAAAACTCATAGGCCCAGAACTGGTGGAGGAAATGATTGAAAAGGTGAAGTTAATCCCAAACCACATTAAAGTAGCTAAAATTAGGCAGAGGACCTATGCCGATAACCGAAGGAAGGATTTGGAATTTCATGTAGGAGATCATGTTTTCTTGAAGGTATCTCCATGGAAGAGTGTTATACATTTTGGTAAGAAGGGAAAATTGAGTCACAGGTATATCGGACCTTTCTAAATTCTATAACGAATTGGGGTTGTAGCTTACCAGTGGGCAATGCCGCCAGGTATCTCCAAAGTCCATGATGTGTTACACGTATCACTGTTGAGAAAATACATGCTTGACACAATGCATGTACTCACATATGACGAATTAGAACTGAAACCTAATATGTCTTATTACGAAGAGATTATCAAGGTTCTTGATACAGGGGAACAAGTGCTGCAAAACTGGATGACGTGTCTGGTAAAAGTTCAATGGAGAAACCATTAGATGGAAGAGGCAATGTGGGAACCCGAGGAACTTATGATGAAGAACCACTTGAATCTATTTACACAACAATACTCTATAAATTTTGAGGTCGAAATTATTTGGATGGGAGAATGTAACACCCCAATCTTCCACGGTACTCTTCTCTTTGAATAATACAATAGCGTGTGTTGTACACAACTTCGAGTTCTAACACACCACAACCAATCAAACTAACAGTTATGAATAGTAATACCCAATTTTTAAAATTTTTAAAATTTTATCTTTCCAAATGGACTTCATTTTTGGATTTTGAATATTGAAATTATCTTAGGGTGAATTTTTTGTATTTTTCTGAAAATTTCAATTTTTTATGAATAGTGAAAACACTGAGTTATAGTTTAAACTGAATTTTTATTTAAATAATTATTTATTTTATTTAAATTTGTTTTAGGTCAAAATAGATACATAATACCTATATAAGTTCAATGTAATTCATTGGAGTTAGTTTATAATAATTTTAGATATATAAAAATTTTATTGACCTTTTTATTGTCTTTTACCCACCTCCTATGAGAATTTAAAATTTTACATAAAACATAATTTTACCTCTTCTATGAGTGGAATTTCAAAAATCCGAGAAACACAGTTGATTTCAGTAAGAAAAATGTTGTTAAATAAGATGAAAATAATTTTTGGTGAATATTAACTTTTTACTTATATTTACCACGGTTATAAGTAAATAGGGTATTTAAGGGTAAAAATGATATTATTATTACCCTAACACATGTCCTAATTCTATTTGATAAGTATAGTTAGACCAAAAACAACCTTTGTAATAAAATATTATCCTCTTTGGTCCACTTGGATTAGATTAGGACACTTATTATTATTTTATTTAAACAAGAGTTGAAAGAGTTAAAATCAAAGTTTAATAAGTAAAACATTTTTAATATAGGGTTATACATAAGATAAATTCAACTATAAATATTCATTAGAAATCTAAAAATATTTCCTACATACTGGTATTTTATTTAGTACACAATGATGATGTTGTAATTACCTAGTTAATGAAATATTAAAATAATTGATATTATTAATATCCAAATAAATGTAATTTGAGACTTTTTATGAATTCCACTAGTTTTATCGGTCAATATGACATATTATGTTTGGTTAGATAAATTTTTTTCTTAGTAATGATTATTTTATGAATTTAGAAAAAACAAAATACCAAATAGTGTCAAAATTGACATAAAAGAGTTTTTATAACAAATATTATATTATTAATTGATATTCTATTCCGAAAAATCTAAGGATCATCCAAAGGACTTATATAATGATAGGTGAATCATTAATGAACCACTTTGGGTTTACCTGAAAGTATATTGTTTTTTTATGAACCATATAATATAAAAATACAAAAAGACATGGTAAATGTCAAACTATTTAACTAAGAGTCAAATCTAAAAGATAAGGTTAATATAGTGACCCAAACATATCTAAAACCAATTGGTTGAGTGGTTTTCGACCCATTCCCTCCTTAGACTTTAAATAATACATTTTTGAGCCATTATAAAACGAAATTTATTATATTATAAAATAATATTTCTACCTTTTCCTAAGGTTCCCCTCACCCCTCTTATAAAAGGTCACTCCCCCTTCTCTCTAATGCACACCATCAAAGCCATTTGGCTCGACCAAACCCTGCCCAAATACCCTCTAAACTGTCATCCCTTCACCCTAGAGGCATTCCTTTAGTTAGAAAACTAACCTATAAATCCCTTTTGATCAAATCAAAAGGAAGAACCCGATGAAGAGGTAAATATTTCATCACCTCTCTCAACTTCCTTTCTTCTTACACTTCCTTTTTATTTGTTGTTCCCATTATAAAATAATAACTCCAGTTTCTTCTATATACTGTGGTGTTATTATGAATATGGTACAACCATATTCATTATTCTATCCTTCCTTTTAATGACATGTCACCATACATGTGTACGTACAGATTATCATCTCCACGTCGTGGTGTAATTGTTATTCAATAAATTATTATTTGGATGGTTATAATAATGATGTGTAATTTATGTAAATAATAAATATAACATGATAATGATTCTGTATATATTATATACCATCCAATTATATATTATTTTAATATCAAAAGAATGATATTGTCACTCATGCGTATGTACAGAATACCGTCTCACGAACGCGATGAGATTCATTCCCCATCCTATCCATTCAAGACTATTTTTCATTAGATGATTAAAAATAATGTTTAAAGACTTGATATCGTTCTGTATATGAGAAATATAAATCCCATACATAACAAATATGACTCAAATAACAAATAATATAAAGGAAAACAAATCCAATAACACCCGAAATGACGATAATACTAAGATATTAGTAACAAAGCAATGTTAAAAGATCATATATGATATCATATTAATGTATATTGTTATTTTATAATTTAATAACAATTATTTCACCATTATACAGGATGTTATCCTACTCTCGACCAAGGAAAAGTACAAGGTAAGGGTTAATTCTACAATCTCTTCATTATTCGAGGTTGTTTATACGTAATTATCTACATATACCTCTTTATCATCCACATCCATGTTTCTTAAAAATGTATTTCAAAACATTCTTACGATTTTATAGACTATGGGTTAAATTCATTTATATCCTTGTTTGAATTTTATAAGATGTTTATAAAGGAATATTTCTGTCGTTTTCCAAACAAGTTACTTTTTGACCTTTTCGAAAACTTTAAGGCTATAATGTTTTTTAAATTATACAGCGGGTGCGGAAATTTTCTACCAATATAACATCATAAAATATTCCTTTAAAAGTTTATTAGAATATTTCCAAAAAAAAAAATTTTATTTTATAATTACATGACTTTTAAATGATTTCAAAATAGAAAGAGATATTTTATCTAAAACATGTTTTGATTTCATCTATGTCGACATCCTTTGCTGGATTTTAAGCTTATTTGAGGTTGATTTATTATGATAAAAAACCTCCATATTGTATTGAAGGTTTTGTGATATGTTTGATGGTGGATGAGTTATTTTTCATACCATTCTTGGTTTATGGATAAGGTATTGACATTTATTATTCCAGTTTTAATACAAATGTTTATGTTATGTTTAAACCTTTTCATATGAGGAATGCATTGGACTTAGTAAGTGACGGGTGGAGCCCGCTATAGCTCTTCGATGCATCAGTATGTCTAATGAGATAAACTAGTGTCTTGGAAGATGGCCTTGAAAAAATCTTATTTGTAGTCCAGGCACAAGGCCTTGACTATGTGGTTATGAAAGTCTGCCATTATGCATTCTATCATTATGAAAGTGGCTATTGATATTGAATGTGATTATTCTATTAGTAGAATATCCATGTGAGTAAGTAAATGGAATTATTTGATTTTATCTTTTCCTTATTATGCTGAAGTTCATGTTTAAAATGATTTTGATTTATTCTTATACATTTCCTTAAATGTTTAGGCTTATTTATGAATGTTTCCGCAATATTGTTATCCTTACTCAGCATTTGAGCTTACCCCTTTCAATGTTTTATTTTTCCCAGGATGAGAAGAAGTATTTTATAACTGACCTGCAGGGATATTCTGAGGGGATTTGAGTGTGGTATATGAGAAAAAACTTTGTGGTTTTTCATTTTATGATGTAATGTAAACCTTATGAATGTATCTTGTACTTCAAAGGCTAAAAAATTAATCAGTCTTTCGAGACTTGATCTTTTGTGATCATGACAATGTTATGTAATAATGCACCGACTCTAGGTAACTTGGATCGGGGCATTATAATATCCCCTCTTAGGTATTATTTTAATTTAATAAATGTAAAAACATTATGTACTTTAGAATATTTTTGAGAAAAATACCGTTTTTAAACCCAAAAATAAATTTTTTATAAAATAAAATATAGATTGGATTAAAAATAATTTATATGGATGAAATATATATCTCAATACTATTTAATTTACATGAAATTATATTCAGAAAATAATGGTAATTTTAAAAAATTAATTTATTGAAATAAAAGGGCATTTTTACAAAAAAATGAATTTTTTTATTATTCACTAAAAATTTAATATTTTTTGAATATTCTCAAAAAAAATCCTAAAGAAATTTTTACTTGATGAATCCAAAAATTGTATTAGTTTCATCTAATTAAAATTTAATAATTTTAAAATTAATTTTTGAGTTATAAACATATAAGAAATGTATATAATAAAATTTGTTCTTACATAATATATTTTTAATGTACATTACTATTTAATTCAAGAATACTAATAAATATGAACAAAACTATTCAATTGGTCCCTGTATTGATAAAATCATTCCCTAATTGATTACATGGTTAGAAAATACAAGTAAACTTTTTGTATCTCTAAGTCTGTCACAACCTATATTTGAATGTCTCACTTGAAAAGTATTCCTCTCGATACATAGAGTGTCCTCTTGGGGTACATGGAGTGTAGAGCGTAGTTTAAAACTCAATATACCATCTAATTTAGGATCCATAAAATTCAATTTTCAATATTAATTTTCTAATTATGTTGATTTTGGCCCACCAAACATGACTTGTGGGGCCACATGGTCTCCTTAACATGTACTCTCATAGCATATTATGAAATGTTCCATGGGATACATGATGTGTGACTTGGGACTCACTGCATGTAACACCACATGTATTCCTAGTAATGTACTCCATATACACACCATGCTAGCTAGCTAATGGTTACATGGAATGTGGACCCATTTCATGATTTTTTTATTATGTCCCAGTGAAAACAATATCTACCACACTGAGGGGACTTCATGGTGTGTGTTCCTGAACTACACATCATATATTCATAAATTCTCTAGAAATCCAAATACATCACTCATCATATGATCACACAGATATTTCTACCATATATAATATAGATCATTCACATAGTTCATGTATCCATGGTAGATCATTCATGAGTTTTCATCAGTGATCGGATTATAGTAACCTAATCTATACATGAACATCTTCCATTGTGTTGTATCCCTAAACACTAAACGAATGAACTGAGGGTCTCTGTTTCAAACAATGATATGACATGGTAATTTTGACCCCATGTCCATTCCACCAATCTTGATCACATTTATGTTGTCTTAATATATTATTCCAAACAATTGTTACGTGTCGATCACTTTTTGGGTTTTTATCAAACCACCGGCTAAAGGAAACATTTTTTATAAACAAGTGACCAATGATGGGGATAAATACACAAATAAAATATATGACGATAAATCCTCAACCTTTTTGTCGGCCACAATCCAACGATGTTAAAAGGAAAACGGGATAAGAAATAATATAAATTCTTAAAACCCTAGTAAGATTTATCAAAGACAAAAAAAATCAAACATTGATATGCCAATCAATAGTGTTAGAAGCATTAACTAGAATTCATCATGAGATACAAATTGGGATAAATAAAAAAATAACATCCTTTATTGGGTCTGGATTGATCACTAATGAATAATTGTAACACCCTGACCCCAGTTACCTAGAGTCGGTGCATTATTACATAATAATGTCATGATCACAAAAGATCATGTCTCGAAAGACCAATTAGTTTAGTATCCTTGGAAACACTAGATACATTCATAAGTCCTACATTACATCATAAAGTGAAAAAATACAACAAAGTAGTCTCTATAGTCCCCACTCATATCCTGTCAGAATATTCCTACTAGAAAGTCATAAAATACTTCTTCACATCATGGGAAAAATAAAACATAGAAAGGGGTGATCTCAGATTCTCAGTAATAATAACAATATAGTGGAAACTTTTATAAATAAGCATAAACATTTAAGGAAATGTATAACTAAAACATATTCCTTTTAAACATAAACTTTAGCATAATATGGAAAAAATAAAATGAAGTAATTTCATTTAATTTTTCATAAGGATATTCTACTAGTCTAATAATCACATGCAATATCAATAACCACTTTCATAATGTTGGAATACATAATGCCAGACTTTTATAACCACATAGTCAAGGCATTGTGCCAAGACTACAAATACGATTTTGTCAAGGCCTTGTTCCAAGACACTAGTTTGTCTCATGAGACCTACCAATGCATCGTGGAGCTATAGTGGGCTCCACCCATCACTTACTAAGTCCAATTCATTCCTCATATGTATAGGTTTAAACATAACATAAACAATCGTATTAAAACTAGCATACGAAATGTCAATACTTTCTCAATAAACCATGAATGGTATAAAAATAACCCATCCACAGTAAAACATATAAAAAAACCTTCAATATTATATAGAAGCATTTTATCATAATAAATCAACTTCAAATAAGCTTAAAATCCATCAAAGGATGTTGACATAGTTGAAATCAAAACTATTTGATAGAAATATCTCTCTTTTTGAAATAATTTAAAAGTCACATAATTATAAAAGAAAACATTTACTTTGAAAATATTATTATAATATTGTTAGAGGAGCTTAGATGATTTTATAATGTCATAAAATAGCCACACCCACTGTATAAGTTAAAAGGACATTCTTACCTTAATTCTGTCAAAAAGGTTAAAAAGGACCTTGTTTGGAAAACGACTGAAAGACTCCTTTATAAAAATATTATAAAAATTTAAACAAGGGTATAAATGACTTTAACCCATAGTCTATAAAATAGTAATAATTTTTTGAAATACATTTTTAAGAAACATGGATGTGGATTCAAAAGTGGTCCTAGTAAATACTTACGTAAAAACAACCTCAGATAATTAAGAGATTATGAAATTAACCCTTACCTTGTACTTTTCCTTGGTATAGGGTCGGTTAAAATACTATATAATGGTGAAATAATTTTTATTAAATTATACAATAATTGAATACATTAATATGATATCATATATGATCTTTTAACATTGTTTTGTTAATAATATCTTAGTATTATCACTGTTTCGGGTGTTAACAGATTCGTTTTCCTTTATATTATTTTTTATGTTAGTCAATGTTTGTTATGGATGGGATGTATATTATTAATATCCATAATGATATCAAATATTTAAACATTATTTTTAATCATCTAATGAAAATTATTCTTGAATGGATACGATGGGGAATTAATCTCAACGCATTCGTGGAGACGGTAATCCGTACGTACGCACGAGCGACAATATAATTCTTTTGATATTATAATAATATATAGTTGGATGGTATATCATATATAAAGAATAATTATCATGTTATATTTATTATATACATCAATTACACATAATTATTATACCCATCTAAATAATAATGTATTGAATAACAATTACACCACGATGCGGAGATGGTAAGCCGTACGTACGCACGTCTGATGACATGTTATTCAAAGGATGGATAGAATAATTAATTTTGTGGTACGGTATTTATAATATCATAAAAGTATATAGAAGATACAGAATTTATTATTTTTTAATGGAAACAACATATAAAAAGGAAGTGGATGAATAAAGGAACTTGAAAGAGGTGGTGAGATATTTACCTCTTCTTTGGGTTCTTCCTTTTGATTTGATCGAAAGGGCTCCATAGGTTGTCTTTATGACTAAAGGAAGGCCCCTAGTATGAACGGAGTACAGTTGAGATGGTATTTGGGCTGAGTTTGTCTGATACCAATGGCTTTAAAAGTGTTAATTAGAGATAATGGGGAGTGCCCTTTTATAAGAGGGGTGAGGGGCACCTTAGGAATAGCTAGAAATATTATTTTATAAAAAAATCCTTTTCAGTTTCTAATGGCTCCAAAATGAATTATTTAAAGGATAAGGTGAGGATGGGTCTAAAAACACTCTAAAAATAGGTTTTAGATAGGTTTGGGTCACTATATTAACCTAACCGTTTTGATTTAACACTTAGTTTAATAGTTTGACATTTACCATGTCTCATTGTATTTTTATATTATATGGTTAATAAACATTCTATATACCTCCAAAATAAACCCATGTGGTTAATTAATGATAAAAATATCATTATATAAGTCTTTTGGCCGAACCTTAGATTTTTTGAAATATTATATATATTAATAATATATTATATTTTTAGAAACGTCTCTTATGTAAATTTTGAAACTATTTAATAATTGATTTTTTTAAAGTCCTAAAAACATTATTAATTAGAAATAAATTCATTTAATCAATAATAACATGTCATATTAACATAGAAAAATCATAGATTCCATCAAAACTTTCAAATTGTATTTATTGTAATATTTATAATACCATTTATTTGATTCTTTCCACAATAAGGAAAATACTTCATCATTATTGTGTAATAAATAAATTTAATTATTCAATGTAGAAAAATTGAAAATAAAATAACATTATGTAGAAAATATTATTATATTTCTGATGAATATTTATAGTAGAAAATATAACATATATAACCCTATGTAAAAATTGTTTTTCTAATAGATATATGCTTATGTCATTTTTGTATTTACTTTAACATAATTAATATAAAGTGTCATTATCACTTACAATTGGCTCCATGTGGTCCCAAAATCGAACCAAATATGCCCATGGTCGGACACGGATCAGATAATAGGGTTTAGACATGTGTTAGGGTAATTTAATATTATTATAATTTTATTTTCTTACCCTTATTTACCGGATTTACCCTTTAACCATGGTAAATAAAATATTTACCGAAAAAATGATTCAAAATGTCTAAAAATAAATATTACCTATTTAAACTATTCATAACTCCTAATTCTAAATATGGAATCCATTTCTCTAAATTCAAAACACAGTAGTAGTGGAAATTAATTTAAAATTAATTCCCTTTGTCAAAATAAAGAGCGAGTTTTTTAAGAAATAATAACTATCAAAAGATTGAAACTTGTTTATGTCTAGTTTAAATGTGAAATTACTTCCAATTACCAATATTGGATTAAATGGTAAAAATGTGTTCTAATTATACTTTAAAACCACTACATATTATAATTTATCACTCTAAATTATTTGGATTAGAAAATTGCTTTTAATTAATGTTTAGTATTCTTCACTATTCATCAAAAATTGATGGTTTTCTAAAAAAATACCAAATATTAACCCTAGGCTAATTTTGATATTTTGAATCCAAAAATGAAGTCCATTTTGGAAAATATAATTTATAATATTTCAAAAACTGGGTATTACTATTCATAACGGCTAGTTTGATTGGTTGTGGTGTGTGTTATAACTCGAAGTTGTGTACAACACACGGTACTATATTATTCAAAAGGAAGCGTACCATGGAATCTTTGGGTGTTACCTTCTCCCCTCCTTCAAATAATTTCATCCTCAAAATTTCTAGAATATTAATGAATAAAAATACTCAGATGGTTCTTCATCATAAGTTCCTCGTGTTCCCACGTTTTCTCTCCCATCTTATGGTTTTTCCATAAAACTTTTACTAGACGAGTCGTCTATTTTCTCAACACATGTTCTCTGGTATCAAGAGTCTTGACGGGCTCCTCAAAATAAGACATATTGGGTACCAGTTATACTTCTTCATAGGTGAGTACATGCGTTGGGTCATGAATGTATTTTCTCAATAGTGATACGTGGAACACATCCTGAACTTGGGAGAGATTTGGCGGCGTGGCCAAACGATAAGCTAAAACCCCAATTTGTTTTAGAATTTTGAAAGGTCCTATGTACCTGGGACTCAATTTAACTTTCTTACCAAAATGTATAACTCCCTTCCAAGGAGATACCTTCAAGAAAAGATGATCTCATAACTAAAATTCCAAATCCTTCCGTCAGTTGCCAACATATCTCTTCTGCCTACTTTGAACTACTTTGATGTGGGTTTGGATTACCTTCACCATTTCCATAATTTACTCCACAAGTTCTGGGCCTATGAGTTTTCTTTCACCAACATCATCCCAAGAGGTTGGTGTGTGACGTCTCTTTGCATATAACGCTTCATATGGTGCCATCTGAATACTTTAATGGATGCTATAGTTATAGGAAAATTCTACCAGAGGTAAATATTGATCCCAAATACCTTTAAAGTCAAGTGAACGTGATCTAAATATGTCTTCTAAGTTTTGAATATACCATTTTGATTTTCCGTCATTTTGGGGGTGGTAAGCAGTGCTCACACGAAGCTCAGTATCCATGGATTTCTGAAGACCTTTCCAAAATCCTGATGTAAAACATGGATCATGATCAGAAACATTCGATAGGGGTACTCTATGAAGTCTCACTACTTCATTAATATATAGTTTTTTTAGACGTTCAAGTTGTAAATCTTCTCTTACAGCAAGAAAATGTGTTGACTTGGTAAGACGATGAACCATGAACCATATTACATCATTCCTTCTAGGAGTCTTTGGTAGTCCCATGACAAATTCCATCATAATATTATCTCATTTCCACTCAGGTATAGGAAGAAGTTTCATGAATCCTCTAGGTTGTTGTCTTCCATCTTTCACTTGTTGACAAACCATACATCAGGACACAAAATCATCAATCTCCCTCTTCATGTTGTCCCACCCAAAATGTTCATTCAAATATCTATACATTTTGGTTCTCCCAGGGTGTATAGAGAAATTGTAACTATGAGCATCATCCAGCAATTCTCTTTTTAGATCAGGTATATTGGGAACATAAACTCTCTTCCCAAATTTCAAAATTCCATCTTCATATACAAAGTCACTCAATCTCCAATCATTCACACCTTTAATCTTCTTTTGAAACTCCTCATTATCAGCCTGAGAACTTTTTATCCTTTCTAGTAAATATGGTTTGGCAACCATTTGAAAATACATTGATGTTTTACCTTCCATGGTAATTCCCATATTCATCTTTACTAGATCCCTGAAAATAGTATCCCTTTCAACTCTCGTATTGTACAAAATTCCATGATCCTTTTTACTCAAAGAATCTTCTACCTTATTTGCCTTCCCCGGGTGGTAGTGTATCGTGAAATCATAATCCTTGAGTAGGTCAAACTATCTCCTCTGCCACATTTTGAGTTCTTTATGTGAGAAAATTTACTTCAAACTCTTTTGATCGGTATATATCTCATATTTTTTACCATAGAGATAATGTATCCATATCTTCAAAGCAAAGATTACAGCAGCTAATTCAAGATCATGAGTAGGATAGTTTTTCTCATTAATTTTTAGCTGTCGTGATGCATAGGCAATAACACTATCATTCTGCATAAGGACAAAACCAAGTCCTTTCATTGAAGCATCACTATAAATAACAAACCCATTATTCCCCGATGGTAGAGTAAATATAAGAGCATTGACTAATATTCTTTTCAGTTCTTCAAATCATTCTTCACAATCTTTTGTCGAAAAAAATTTAACCCCTTTATGTGTGAGCTTCGTTAATGGGTTATCCAATCGGGAAACAATTTGGTCAAAACATCGATAATAACCTTTTAATCCAATAAAAATGCATACCTCGGTTATAATCGTTGGTGCTGGCCATTCTTGGATTTCTCTTGTCTTAGAAGGATCAGTAGAGATTCCATCCTTAGAGAAAATATGGCTCAGAAGAGAAATATCCTAAACCCAGAATTCACACTTGCTAAAGTTCCCATATAATTCATGTCTTCTGAGAGTATTTAGGATAATGCGCAAGTGATTTTCATGATTTTCATAGCTTTTGGAGTATACCAATATATCATAAATAAATACCACTACAAAGTCATCAAGATATTCCTTGAAAACTCTATTCTTTAGATCCATGAAAACAGAGGGTTCATTAGTCATCCCAAAAGGAATTAATGTAAACTTATAATGCTCGTACCTGGTTCGAAATGCTATTTTCGGAATGTCTTCCTTCTTCACACACAACTGATGATATCCAGATCGAAGCTCAATCTTTGAAAAATATTGAGATCCATGAAGTTGGTCGAATAAATCATCAATGCGAGTTAGGAGATACTTGTTCTTTATTGTTATATCATTGATATCCCTGTAGTCAATGCCCAACCACATAGATCCATCTTTCTTCTTATAAAAAATAACAAGGGCTCCCCATGGATAAACACTAGGGAGAATAAATACCATATTACACAATTTTTTTAGTTTTTTCTTTAGTTTCACTAATTCCACAGTGGCCATTCTATAAGGGGTCTTGGATATGGGCCTTGAACCAAAAATTAAACCAATAGAAAACTCAATTTCATATTCTTGAGGATGTCCAAGTAAGTCTTATGGAAATACATCAACATATTCTTTCACAATAGGTACATCCTCTATTTGAACCTTCCTTTCCTCACCCACATTTATTTCATTCTCTTCCTCCATAATAATTGAATGTAGTTGAGCTACTGGGGGTGAATCTAGAAAATAATTAGTTGGTGATGATTCTTCTCTAAAGATAATGTGTTCTTTATCATCATCATCAAAAATAGTAACATCGTTCTTCTTAGAATAAATTTTTGTATCATGGTCCGAAATCCAATCCATACCGAGGATTATATCAAATTCGGTCATGGTTATGATGATGAGGTCAGCAGATAAAAAACATTTATATGCCCTATTTGGAACGTATTCATAGAAATTTATAGCAATGATACTTTCCTTAGGAGTTTTGGCTGACAACTCCCTAGTTAAATCAAATTGTAAATATCTAATTTTCTTAGAAAACTCGGAAGATATAAAATAATGCGATGATCCAGAATCAAAAAAAGTAATGGCTAAAATTGATCAAACCATTAAATTACCTACCACCACATCTTTTGGAGATTCAACATCAGTAGTAGTGATAGAATAAGCTTGGCCTTGATCCCATGTCCTTTTCTGAGGTAAGCTCCTCTAACTCTTAGGAAATTCATTTTTATAATGTCCCGTCTACCTACAATTGTAGCATTGAACATCAGTAGCTTCTTTCATCCCCTTTCAATCACAATCTGGTGGCCTTTTTCACCACACTATTAACAGACTCCCATTCCCTTCAAGAAAGTATCGGGGTGTTTCTTCCCACATTTACTGTAGGATGGATATTAAAATTTTCCATTCTTCCCATTATTTTCATTTTCAGAGTGATCATCAGATCTCTTCTACTCTTGCTTTGCTTTAATGTCTTAAGACTTAGAGAATTTCTTTTCTATATTGAAAGTACATTAGAGAATTCTTCATACGACGAGAAGGATTGTGAGACTAATGCTCGACAGAGAAATGGTTTTAACCCATCAAATAAATGGTCAAATTTACTTCTTGGGTTACGTATATAATATGTACCATGTCTTGTTAACCTTGTAATGTTAGACTCATACTTGCAACATTCTCATCCCCTATTTTCCTGAGACTCAGAAATTGCCTTTCCATATCTGCTCGATGGTCACGAAGAAAGTATTTTTCTAAGAAAATCTCTTTAAACTCCCTCAATTCCATATTTGATACTTCATCATATTTTTTTGTGTTTTGAATCAATGACCACCATTCATCAGCATCTCCAATGAGGTGGTAAACTTCCATGATAAATTTTTCCCTTTCATTACTCCCCAAGTCATGGATGTTTTCTCTATAGAATTTATTCATTGCTCAGCTACTAATGGATTTGTACTCCCATTGAATGTTGGTGGTTTTTTCCTCATGAATCAATCGAACATTGATCCTCCACGATTCAGATCAGGGTGCTCCATACGGGTAAGGTTATTATACATAACCTGAGTGAGTTTTCCCAGTATGGTGATTAGCTGATCAGAACCAGTTGCATCACCTGCTTCACTATAATTATCTTGAGCAGGAGGGAAATTCATACATGGAGTGTGTTCATTGATACGGTTTCCATTCCTTCCACTAGGTTCTATTTCTAAACAATGGCATACACTAGATTAGTATATGAATCGAAATACATAAATCCAAACTTGTAAAACACTTAACATAAATAGAACAGTTTATGGATATAATACATAATCATACAAATGTTTTCTTTGAGAAAGTATATACCCATAAACCCTTCATAATGGTTTGTAAAGAAATTGATAATTATCCTAAGTGTATCCCCTGGGAGTGTCATAGCCAAGAGTGAAGCAAGGCTCATTGTCGTGCACCAGTTCCCATTCGATTCTAGATCAAAGCGGTGTTTTTGGGTTTTACCCCTAGGTACATCTATGCCAGAGCAACCTCTACCTACTTGTATCCAGACATGGATATATTTCTTGAAAAACTTACAAAATCCCTACAATACCAAAATTCTAGGAAGTTATTCTATACTAGTCCTCAAAGTCCATCTTAGGTCTATGTGCTCTAATCAGAGTTTATCTAAATCTAGCTTCCAAGGTTTTTACTAAACTTCCTCTGATACCAACTGTAATTCCCTGACCCTAGTTACCCAGAGTCAGTGCATTATTGCATAACATTGGAATGATCACAAAATATCAAGTCTCGAAAGTCCGATTAGTTTAGTATCCTTGGAAACACTAGATACATTCATAAGTCTTACATTACATCATAAAGTTAAAAACTACAAAAAAAATAGTCTCCATATTCCACACTCATATCCCCTAAGACTATACTTATAGGTCAGTCATAAAATAATTCTTCAAATCCTAGGAAAAATAAAACATAGAAAGGGGTGAGCTCAGATGCTCAGTAAGGATAACAATATAGCGGAAACATTCATAAATAAGCATAAAAATTTAAGAAAACGTATAACTAAAACAAAAGACTTTTAAACAAGAACTTAAGAATAATATGGAAAAAATAAAATGAATTAATTTCATTTACCTATTCACATGGATATTCTACTAGTCTAATAATCACATGCAATATTAATAACCACTTTCTAATGATGGAATGCATATTGCCAGACTATCATAACCACATAGTCAAGGTCTTGTGCCAAGACTACAAATAAGATTTTGTAAAGGCCTTGTTACAAGACACTAGTTTTTCACATGAGACCTACCGATGCATCCAGAAGCTATAGTGGGCTCCAACCATCACTTACTAAGTCAAATGCATTCCTCATATGGAGAGGTTTTAACATAACATAATCATTAGTATTAAAACTAGCATACGAAATGTAAATACATTATCCATAAAACATGAATGGTATAAAAATAACACATCCACAGTCAAACATATCACAAAAACATCAATACTATATAGAATCTTTTTATCATAACAAATAAACTTCAAATAAGCTTAAAATCCATCAAAGGATGTTGACATAGATGAAATCAAAACTATTTGAGAGAAATATCTCTTTTTTTGAAATCATTTAAAAGTAACCTAATTATAAAAGAAAAAATTTACTTTAAAAATATTCTTATAAGATTGTAAGGGAGGCTTTGATGATTTTATAACGGCAGAAATTTGATGCACCTGCCATATAAGTTAAAAAGACATTCTTACCTTAATTCTGTCAAAAAGGTTAAAAAGGACCTTGTTTGGAAAATGACGGAAAGATTCCTCTATAACCATATTATAAAAATTCAAACAATAGTATAAATGACATTAACCCAAAGACTATATATTATGAATTTTTTGAAATACATTTTTAAGAAACATGGATGTGTTTGGTAAAGAGGTCCCAGTAGATACTTATGTAAAAAAAACCTCGGATAATAAAGAGATTGTCAAATTAACCCTTGCCATGTCATTTTCCATGTTGAAGGGTAGGTTTACCTCATATATAATGGTTAAATGATTGTTATTAAATTATATAATAATCATATACATTAATATGATATCATATATGATCTTTTGACATTGTTTTGTTAACAATATCTTAGTATTATCGTCGTTTCAGGTGTTAACAGATTCGTTTTTCTTTATATTATTTTTTATGTGAGTCATATTTGTTATGGATGGAATGTATATTATTCATATCCACAATGATATCAAGTATTTAAATATTATTTTTAATCATCTAATGAAAATTAGTCTTGAGTGGATACGATGGAGAATGAATCTCATTGCGTTCGTGGAGACAATAATCTGTACGTACGCACGAGCGACAATATCATTCTTTTGATATTAAAATAATATATAATTGGATATTATATCATATATAAAGAATAATTATCATGTTTTATTTATTTTTTACATCAATTACACATCGTTATTATACCCATCCAAATATAATGTATTGAATAACAATTACACCACGACATGGAGACGGTAAGTCGTACGTACGCACGTATGGTGACATGTTATTAAAAGGATGGATAGATTAATGAATTCGGTTGTACCATATTTATAATAAGATCAAATTATATATAATATACTGGATTTATTATTTTATAATGGAAACAACAATGAAAAAGGTAGTGGAAGAAGAAAGGAACTTGAAATAGGTGGTGAGATATTTACATCTTCTTCGGGTTCTTCCTTTTGATTTGATCAAAAGGGCTCTATAGGATGGCTTTATGACTAAAGGAATGCCTCTAAGATTAATGGAGGACAGTTGAGATGGTATTTGGTCAGAGTTTGGCTGATCCAAATGGCTTTGAAGGTGTGAATTAGTGTGAAGGTGGTGTTCTCTTTTATAAGAGGGGTCAGGGGCACCTTAGGAAAAGCTATAAATATTATTTTATAATAAAATCATTTTCAGTTTCTAATGGTTCCAAAATGTATTATTTAAATTATAATGTGGGGATGATTCTAAAACCACTCAACCAATAGGTTTTATATAGTTTTGGGTCACTATATTAACCTTAACTTGTAGATTTAACTCTTAGTTAAATAGTTTGACATTTACTATGTCTCTTTGTATTTTTATATTATTTGGTGAATAAACTTACTATATACCTCCTAGAGAACCAAAAGAGGTTCATTAATGATAAAAATATCATTATATAATTCTTTTGGGAGTTCCTTAGATTTTGTAGGGGTATTATATAAATTAATAATATAATATTTGTTTCAAAACTTCCTTTATGCCAATTTTGACACTATTTAATAATATATTTTTGTTAAATTTCTAAAAACTTTATTAATTCGAAATAAATTATTTTAATCAATCATAACATGTCATATTGACCTATAAAATTCTTGTATGGCATCAATACTTTCAAACATTATTTATTGTGCCATTTATAATACCATTTATTTTATTCTTTCATCAATAAAGAAAATACTGCATCATTATTGTGTCATAAATAAATTTAATTATTCAATGTCTAAAAATTATAAATAAAATACCATTATGTAGGAAATAGTTTTAGATTTATAATGAATTTTTATAGTCGAATAGATAACATATATAACCCTATGTAAAAAATGTTTTCTTGAAAGATATATGCTTATGTCATTTTTCTATTTTTTTTAACTTAATTAATATAAAGGGTCATTATCACTTATAAGTGGCTCCATGGGGTCCCAAAATAGACCCAATGATGCCCATGGTCAGACATGTATCTAACAATTGGGATAAGATACATGTTAGGTAATTTAATATTATTATAATATTATTTTTTTATCCTTATTTACCAGATTTACCTTTTAACCATGGTAAATAAAATATTTACCGATTTAATTATTCAAAATATCTAAAAATAAAAGTTACCTATTTACAAAATTTCGACCTCCAAATTCTAAATATGGAACCCATTTTTCTAAATTCAAAACACATAATTGGCAGAAATTAATTTAAAATTAATTCTCTTTGTCAAAACAAAGAGCGTGTTTTTTAAGAAATATTAACTATCAAAAGATTGACACTTGTTTATGTCTATTTTAAATGTGAAATTACATCCAATTACCAATATTGGATTAAATGGTAATAATATATTCTAATTATACATTGAAACCACACAATATATAATTTATCACTATAAATTATTTGGATTAGAAAAGTTGTTTTTAATTAATGTTTAGTATTTTCCACTATTCATCAAAAATTGAATGTATTCAATAAAATACCAAAAAATCACCTTAGGCTAATTTTCATATTCCGAATCCAAAAATGAAGTCCATTTTGAAAGATAAAATTTATAAAATTTCAAAATGTTGGTATTACTATTCATAACGGCTAGTTTGATTGGTGGTGGTGTGTGTTAGAACTCAAAGTTTTATACAACACATGCTACTATATTATTCAAAAGGAAGCGTACTGTGGAAGCATAGGGTGTTATAATAATATTCACATGACAATGTTGTTGTGAGGATCCACTAACACCATTGGTGACGATGATCTTAGTTGTACCGATTCATTGGGATACTATCTGTTTTCACTGCATAGACCTCCCCTATGGCTCCTCTTCAACTCTCTAGGGTCATACAACTAACACTACAATTTTTCAAAAACCCACTATTAAATATGGGTGAATTTATGTCAATTGAAATAGATTTATTCATTTACTAATCCATGTATAAACACATTTTAACCAAACACCCAAAAATGATAATGGTTATGTCATTTCTTGGGTAAACCTCGTATTCTAGATTTAATGGTGTTCTTAGAATATCCATAAATGAAACCATTTCGAAGGTATTCAATTATTGTTAAAAAACTATACATTATTAATATAATATATTTAATATTTTCATTTTACTATTAACAAGCCTCGTCGGGCCCTAGGATTCTATGACTAATTAGCACATGGATTTGAAAATATTCCTCAAAATAGTTCAATGTTATACATGTGGAAAAAAGATTCATTACAAATGGTAATGAAAATATTATAATGGGAATATCCCAAAATACTTTGCATGTGACACACTTCTATGGAGGTTAGTTTCCAATGTAATAATCATGGAATTATTGTTATTATAGTTGGATAGTAAATTTTAGGACACTTGGAATGATGACCAAATATTTAAATCAGTAATCCGAGAAATTTTCTACAATTTTCTTTAGAACGAATCATTATCCCATATGGAAAAATTCATTATTCATTATTTAGTTTATTATAATTATAACACATATATCAGAAAATATTTTATTTATTCACTTTTGACATGAAAAGGGGATAATGGGATCTGTATAAATTAGTTTATCAGATTAAATAACTTCTTTTCATTTTCATAAAATGAATTTCATCCTTAGGAGATTATATAAATAATATCTTCATATCCTTTAGTATGATATGGGTTTCCCAATGATGTATAAATCCTTTATTTTTCATTATAAACATATTTTTTACATTAATGGAAGTACATAATGGGTTCCTGGAAGTTTTGGTTGAATTTGGTCTTGGTTTGCGGCTCGGAGTTCTTGTTTTTGGCGAGGAATAGAACGGTACATAGATATCTCTTGGTGAGAACTAACAATGCACCTCAACCATGTGTCCCTAAGAGTTTGAACCACAGTTTAACAAGATGTTAACTTGAGATTGAACTGCTATTAGAAACCTATAATTTACTTTAAGTGGTATAACTACAGTTTGTGCATGGTTTATCAAAATGTGTTCTTAGATTATGTGGGCTATGAACATTAGGACTATAGAAAATTATTTGCTTATGCATAGTTTGACTAAGTGTGGGCATGATCCATGTGAGGGGTGTGAACATGAACAATAGGTGTGCACTTATGGTGCATTCTTTGGCTAAAGATAAATCTGAACTATTAGCCCAATTATAAAATAAGAAATAACCATTTTAATATCTTTCCATAAATTCTAATTACATATCTTATTGTTATCATTTTCACACTGTATCTCCCCATGGATACCTTCTTCTCTGTCTTCATGGTTTTGGTGTATATACTCTATCCATATTATGATTTGATTTCTTTTTTTTTTCATGTTGGTTCACCCTCAGTGTGTCTATATCTCCATTCTATTTTTTTCTGATTTTCTATTCCAATTATTGGTGAGATATTTAGGAGAGAAATGTTTCTCTTTTTTCTAGTAGTTTTTCAATTTTGAATTTTTCTATCCATCCTTCCCAAATATGAGGTCGATATAGTATGATGAGTATACTAGAGGTCTATGGTAAGTGGTATATTACATTTACCAAAATAACTTAATTATTATAACTTGATTCATTCTACCCCATGTCAGACATTTCATGAATTTCCCCTAAATTTTGAGTCCCTTATATAGGATTCCTTGATCCTATAATTGATACTTAAGGCGATCATTTTACACCATTTGATGTTGATAAAATCAATATGAACCACCCCTTATGATGTTTCTGATGAATTCCTAGATAACCATGTTTTTGTTGTGATTGATACACACCTTTGGTGTGTTTAGATTGATACTTCTATATAGAATGGTAATAATTAATTAAATAAATTGATAAATGGAATGTATACATCTTCTGGATATGAATTGTTAAATTAAATGCATATCTATCATATTATACTTACATTTTTTATTTTAATTGGATCAATATAAAGGTGTGTCCTTCTTTAAGATCGACTTGGATAACAAAATTGGAATGCCTCTATATAACTCAAAGGATTCCCGATGATTCATTGGTCTGACCATTAGGTGAGATACAACAATTGGGATCAAACAATCTCTTAGATATATGAATTACTCAGTTTTTATATTAATGATTCACTTACATAATATAGATAATTTTATTTCCTTGGATCAACCTCTTGGAATCAGTTTAATTTCCTCAAGGAAGGACTATATTAGATTATCTATAGGGGTATCAATCATGTTGATAAATATATCACCATTGAATTATCCTTAGATTGGGTTAGAAATTTGAATGGTGATATTCTAAGAGTTAATCCCATGGATTACACACATACACATAGCCTTACATCTTTAAAGATCACTTTGAATGGGATTGCCCTTCTAAGGTTATGGATACTAAGGGTCTCCCATGGATTGCATAGGATAAATATAGTTGGTTTTCATGTCAATGTTCCTTGGGTCCCAAGCAAGTTAATTTTCATATTCTCTGATACACCCCAATTATGCCAAATATGGTGTTATTTTCTATTTTACTTATACATTCATCTTTTCTCATTAATTTACTACATTTTTTATTATACCACATAATGTTACATCTTATATTTACACAATAGATTTCCATTTTATACCATTGGTGGCGTCCTAGTAAGTTTTACTCACACTCTATTCGGGCCATCATTTTGTACCTGGATAGACTTCCTAGATTCAGATAAATATAAAGGTAAATACCTTGATTTGGATGCATTATAATCTTTTTAGGATGGGATATTTAGAAGAGATGACTAAGACATTGATCAGGATTCTAATGGAGAATGTTGTTTTGTATTTTTACCTTCTTTTTTGTATATGATGATACTATTTTATTCCTACTTCCATGTTGACCTATTTTATATTTTTTATATTTTTAGAATCTTCCTTATATAATTTTTTTAGTACTTCATGTCTAATTATTTATTATATGGATGGTTTACTTCTACTACCTTTATATTTCCAAAATATCTATATATTTCTTCTACTAATTTACATTACCATTGTGTTGTACTATACTAATGATGTTATAGTATCCCCACATTACCACAATACACCCTCCATGCAAGTCAGAATCATTTGGTGTATTTGGAGGCACACTAAAGATCATGTGGTCATGTAGGTCATTCACAAGCCTATAAACCAAGCCCAAGACATCACAAGATTGTATCCAGTATTTATTTTCCTGTGTCTTGATGTTTTGGGTATGTAGATAGGATATTGGGGAATTCCAAAACATGGTAATAAATCATAAGTGGAAGTAGATAACTCGAATTTGGGAGAAAATTCAAATCTATATATATGGGATTCATTGTTCTAGATTTTTTCTATATTATTTATTCTATTTCCCCCTTTAGGTTACTTATATGTTTTATGTTGTTATAGCTTGTACATTTTTACCCTTGGTTGGTTACAAATTGTAATAATTTCCACATGTATCATTATAGGAATATTGAGATTAACATTCCATGAATATTCCATGTCATTCCATGCATATATTTTCACCTTTATTTCATGTTTCTTTTTATATGAATCATGGTTTCTACAATTTTAAATTTTCTTATGATTCTTATTGGATAATGGAGAAAGGTAATTGGAAACATAATGTTTCTATATCAACCTAAATAGTTTTTTACCGTGTAACATGATGATGGAACCTTAATTAACCAATTAGGAAATATTTATGCAATAGAACTTTAGTTTATTTTGTTGAGACATTAGTTGGTTGTAATTAAATGGATGAAAATTTCAATTTATACAGTTTATACCTATTTAAATTGAAAATAATGAATAATATAATTGATCCATCATATAGGGAGGTTTTCAATTCAAAATACTGATTTAAATATCTAGTTTTAGTTACATGGAATGCCAATTATGACTTTTGAGTAAATTGTTTTTATAATTTGGTAATAGTGAAAAATCTAACAAAAAAATATATGAAAACGTACTCAATTTTTAAACTTAAAGGAAAAAAATTCATTAATTATGGGTTCCAAATATAACTCAAATGGTGATTACCTTTATAACATGGAATTAACACAATATATAATCTAAGTCATTATTATTACTTCTTGAAAACATAACCTATTTACCTAAAATTAAAAGTGGGAAGTGGGAGTTGTGTATCTAGTAGCGTTGAATTGTACTTTTATTGATCCCTATCAGTATACATACTTTCATGTATCTAGTTTTGAGATAGGTTATATGAAATATAGACATATACATTTATAATAGCATCAGGTTAAGTGATAATAAGGAGGTGATGTCCATTCTCTTAGGGTGGTTGAACTAAACCACTAGTAGTTCCACCAGCAGAACTTCCTATAGTATTGCCTTTTATTCTGAGTCCATTCACTGATTATCATCTTCAAAAGGGTTTTCTATGTATAGTTAAATCCATGGATAGATGTCTAATATCATCACCATCTATGTTAAATTTGACTAGGGAAATTATACAGCAACACCCACATATGTTTTATTAGGAAGGAGGCTATAATCTAGTGGAACCATAGTAAGAGGATATTCATACAATCATTGAGCATTTATAGACACCTCCTAAAAATATGGTGAAGTTAGAAACATAATTTTTTTTGGAATATCCTAATGATTTTAGGATGTCTAGGAATGTTAATCGGGACCTTGGTGTAATGGGGTGGGTGGAGTGTCATCCTGGATTGTCAATATTTTTAATTATGATTAGAGAGAAATATAGAGAGCCTTATATCTAGTGGTAGAAAGATTCAAATATTTCATTCTTATTTTATTTTATGGGATAACACTTGAGAGGGATTTAAATCTCCCCATAGATCATTTTCTAGAAACAGAACTGTTGTATAGTCCTCCTAACATGATGGCTATTACTGAGCTCTTAGAATTGAAGAGGTAGTTAGTGGACCTAGAAGACAAAGTGTTTATACAAACAAGTACATATCATTGGGGTTAAATTTCTATTTTTTCCTGTGAATTCAAAATTTTCACTCAAGTTGTGTGTATGTTACCATTGATTGAATAATATTAATGTTATGTTCCAAAACAAACATCCTTATATAGATTCTCTCTTTGACCAGCTATGACGAACAATAGTAATATCAAAATTTATTTGAGATCATCCTATCATAAGGTGAGGGTTAGGCCCTTGGATATTATACTTAAATATTTATTAAGAATATATATCTTTTGAAATTATTTGTTTACATTCAATTTATAAAATGTATCCATTTTTTTCCAAGCCCATATATATTTAGATTTCCACCCATATATGGATATTTTTTTGGTTTTTTTATTAACGATATCTCAGTGTATTCTCATACTTGAAATGATAATAGTGAAAAAAATGAAATAATAACGAGTACACTAATAGATCATAGGTTTTATTCTTGAATCAAAAAATGAAAAATTTGGATTGATAACATTCACTTCGTAGGTCACATTATCTCTAAATTAGGGATATATGTGTATCCAAGAAGTTGAGAACCATTATTTCTTATGATCAGCCGATGAATTATTTTGATATTTAATGATTCTTGGGTATATATAGTTACTATAAATGTATTAACATGAAATGTTCTTTCCTATCAACCCCAAAAATAGGATTTACCATGAATGGTGTAATGATTTCAGGGTTGAAGGTTTGAGAGGAATCATTTTAAGAGTTAAAAGGAAGGTTGAACTCGCCCCAGATATTGATTCTTTATGATCTTGGACTAGGATATATAATTTATTTTGTTGCATGAATTGTTTTATTGGGATATATTTTGATGCAAGGGGAATAAGCTTTAGCCTACGTGTCTCATCGGTTGAGTTCACATAAACATAATTACCAAAAACAAGACTGGTGGTTACCAATAGTGGAACATTCCTTTCAATTTTTGATACATTAAATTTTTGGGGAACATTTTTTGGAATGGAAAACCCATTAGATACAAAAAATAATATTAACTTAGTGCGATATAAACCTCTGATAGTGAATATGGGTCTAATACCTTCAAAATTTTGACATTATGTTTTTTATATGCCAGTAATGGTCTATACAGTTAACGATGCCCTAATACAAAAGAATAATAATATTTTCTTAGGCATCTAGTAGTGAATGGAATTTTATTTCACTTCTTTTTGACATTCATCTAGATGTTAAAGAGTTTTACGGGAGGATTTTTCACATTTCTTTAGAAGTGGACTCTTAACTTTCGCATCATGTTAGGAGGAGGATATGTTCATATCTTGAATGATTAGTCATAAGGAAATGTTTTTCAAGTAAGGACCGAACACTAGGCTGGGTTATTAATGAAGATGGGATTCTCTATATAAATGGGAATGATTTGGAACCTAAATTTATCTGAGAGTCATTTATGCGAGAATGTCATGTTTCCAATTGGGAAGTACATCTCATAATCACTATCATGTACTAAGACTAATTTTTCCCGTATTACTAGATTTGGATAAAAAATGATATTTTAGGAATTCTTATGAACTATTACACCTGTCTGAAATTCAAATAGATTACCAATAACTAACATATCATGAAACAACCTATACTTTTTAAATGATAATTGTATCATAAATAAATCTGTTTTAAATTATATTATATAACTATTATATGAATTATTCACATGGGGAAACAAAACACACATTAATTCATTAATAGATATCACTTAAATAGTTATATATGAAATCAAGAAAAATTCCAAAAATGTATAATTCGACAAAAGTATAAAATAGAAAATAAAAAATGGGTCATTATGGATCTCTCCAATCTGTAAGAAGTAGTTCTCACAAATCCAAAACTATATAAATTAAAAAACCATTGTTTCCTAATAAAAACATTGAAAATGAAAATATATGTACAGAGGATGAATTTTAGTGAATATTTAGTAAAAATATGAATTGGTGTTTATAGGATGTAATGTGACCATTTGAAAATAAAAGTGCCCATTGGAATAGTAACCAGATCAGTGGAAATAGTAACATGATGGTTGGGAACAATTACCAAACTCTTAGAATAGTAATTTAACATAAAAAAAGTGGGATATAAAGAAAATTTATCAGGAGTAATAAGTAAATATAATATTATAATTCTAGAAAAAATATGATTATTGGAAAACACATATTAAATATAAGAACATTTTTAACAAATTGAATTCTAAATTATATTGTAATAATCAAAGATTTTATATTACAAGTTATAATAAACAATGAAAGAAATATATTTTTAAAAATGAAGATATTTTTCTAAATGTTCTTGAATAAGTTTTCATTGGGTGATTTATTGATAATGTTTTAAACTACATCAAATTTCAGGTGAATATTGGAAAGAAATTTGTTCATGTAACCGGTAGATGTTAAATTACATCATTCATGATGTAATAATTATCAAATCATTTATAAAATATTATGTTAGGCCCAAATATATTTTATTTAATACTTGAGCTCTTAAAATAAAGTAAAATTAATTTTCAAACCTAAAAATAATATTCTAAAACCAAATGTCAAAATTGATCCTATAAAATAATAGTTTTTTCCACTCTCTCTTTTAATAAACTTATGAGTTTGAATTCTAAAGGGGGATAAATTATTAGAAATATTATATATATATATATATATATATATTTATATATGATTAAAATTTTCAACAATTTACAATTATATGATTTAAATTTGATAAAGTATTTTATTTAATATTATATTGTAAAATACCCCTCTCCTCAACAATAAATAATCCCTCTTCCTCCCCTTTTAAATCCACTTCTACCACCTATTAAAAATACAATTTTATAACCATTTCCAATCCATTAATCCTAATAGAATACATGGTAGTGTCCTAGAGTCATAAAACTCCAATCATCATGGGATTCTAGTTCCATACAAGGGACGCAACACTAGGACAGGGGTATGTTTTCATCAACTATTCATTGTGTTCTTCTATTCTCATACTCTCTTTCATTATCCCTTTAAATAAATATTATAAGATTAATTTTTTTAAATTATATTAATAATTTTAATGTACTATAAATATTACAATTTTATGTATGTGTATTTTGTAACTCTTTTTCACCTCCTTTGGACAATGTTCTGAATAACAGTCTGTTTACCACTAATGAGGATCTTTCTAACTTCTTTACTATCCACCAACCTTATGGATGGAAAAAATAAATTATTTCTGATACTAAAATTTATTAATATATTTATTTTATTCTTCTGTAATTAGGTATACCAATGTTTAAATAACATTGAACAAAAAAATTAAATAAAAAAATACCAGAATGTTTTCAAGAAAACATGATATGTAAATGTATTCCATTTAGAAAAATAAATTAAGAAGTATAATCAAGTAATTACAATTTATAAATAATGGTAAAAATAAATATAAATCATTTCTTGATCAATGTTCTAAAAAAGTAAATTATTTAGGATATGTATAAGTGATGAAATAAATGGGGATATAATGTATGGGGATTATCTAACCCAACTCATTTTATTTGGGTTGGACACATTTCAAGACATCTTAGATTAATATATTATCATATTTCACCTTCAATATTGTTTAATAATTATTACCTTTTATTTTTTAAGATATGTAAGTTTTCACCTTGATTTATAATCTAAATACAAGGATTTTACAAAACCATTTTCTATCCAAAACATGTCTTTGGCTCCACTGGAGTTATTTCTTCTTTACTCAAGAATGATGATATTTATTCCAAATATGTTTTACATGTTTCATTTTGGAATCACATGTTTATTCATGCAATCATTTTTATGAAATATTTATGAAACCCATTCCATTGAATGGGTTATTTCATGAAGAAAATTGTTATATGTTCTCTATGGTGTGCAATATTACATAAATATTATGATATGAAAAGTGGTATAAAAATTATATATCAATCTAATGAAATATTTGTTTTAATATATCTCAAGTTATTATTTGTATTTTGTGTGAATATGATGATATATTTGTTCATAATGATGATGGCATGACCCCAACCCTAATATCTCGAAGTCCCGAATGACTAAATTGTTTATTAGTTTTCTTAAAATATATCAATACATAATACCAATATTAAATTTGAAATAAAAAATTACATCATTGTTATTTTTTAGAGAATAACATTATATCATCTAGGATATCCTAAAAAATTAATCATAGTAACCTTCTTAGATTCCCCGGAAAATAAAACGAAATAAGGGTGTGCTCAAAGGATTTTTAGTGGTTAAGTAAAATAGAATAAATCATGCATAAATAAAACTAATCAATATGGAAAGGTACATAACTAAACAAAAATTTCATTTATTCAATAAAGGTATAAGTAATTTTATCAAAATATAATATCATTGCAAAAAATCATGAATAATAATCAATTTGGAAAGGAAAATAATTGGAAATATATGAATTTTAATCAATAACATGAATATCATATTTTGATAAGGAATAATCATTATGTGAAGTTAAATAACAAAAAATGCATTCCATTTAAATAATAAACTAATCATGAAATGCGATAATATCATTGTGATAAACACATTAAAAATAATTTAAGAAATCTAAATAAAGGAAATAAATAATTAATGGATTTCATGATCTTATGGATCACGATACCTTCAACATAATAAAACATTCATAAGATAATTTAAAACTCCTTGGTAAAAACACATTACGTTTGGAAAACTAATTACATGCTAACTTACTGATTCTCATAATGAGACTACTGATGCATTGAGAAGCTCTTATTAATCGCGCCTCACTTGTGTCTTGTATGTTGAAATCATTCCTCATATAATTAATAATATATTTAATTAATAAATAATTTTAATAAAATATTAATATTGAATAAGGAATATATATTTATCAATATTTCAATAGATAAATAAATGAATTTCAAGGTAAAAAACCTTATATAGAAATGTTTTAGGGATTAAACAATAAAAATATCCATGAAAAAAATGATGATATTTAGGGGAAATTTAACTTCCAATGATCATAGAAAGTGAACATTTAAAGTGAAAGTTATTTACTAAAAAAATCAATGAAGTGATTATCAATGCCTTCTTTAGTCAAAATGAAAATAAACCATCTGGTGAAGGAATAAAGATGGTATCATTACAACATATTCCCATTAGGGTAAGAATAAAGTGTTTTTTTTGTTTTTTAATATAAATATAGTAAAATTATCTTTAAAACCATTAATTCTAAATATATAGTTTTTATTTTCAAAATTATATTTTAAAACACAATGCCTTTTGAATGTTCTTTTCTTGGAAAATCAGTTTTAATAAATAATTATTTATATAATATTATAAAACATATTTATTTAAAAACAATCTTGAAAATTTTCAATGGAAAATTCATAGAAGTTATGTTCATCTCGGTGGGTGATTTCATACATGTTATAGAAGTCAAGAATAACATTCCTTTTACAATGTAAAAAAGTTTTGACAATTTTCTTGTTCAAAAAATGACAACATTATTCCTTTGAAAACATTCATGAAAGAAGACAAATGAATCAAAATTTCATTAGTAAATCATTTATAAAATTTTAAAAACTTTTTTCAAAACATTTTTAGAAAACATAGTTTTGGAGGAAAATAGATTTCTGACCGAAGAGAGAAATAAAGCAAGATTTTAAAATAAATAAACAAATTTAAGAACCAAAGAGTGGAAGAAATGGTACAATTTATTTAAAATATTATTAATAACTAGATTAAAATAAAATTTTAAATTTTTATGTATATTTTTAGCAAATAATTTTCATCCATTGAAATTCAAGAATAAACCATCTCGATTAGAATGAGAATGTGAGATAAACCCTTACAAGGATAATAACATTGAAGTGAGAGTTAATTAATGAATCGACTTTTTATATAAACTATAAATCCACATAAAACATGTTTTAATAAAAAAAAGATAATAAAATTTCATCATAAACATATTCTTGTAATATCAATGTCCATTAAGAAGTAATATAACCTAATAAAAAAACTAAATTACGAAATTCTTTATAACTTGGTAATTTTCAAGTCAAATATTCTATGATTAAATAATGTAATTTAAAACATAAGATACCATGAAGAATAATTTATTAAATATATTACATGTAAAATGGTAATTATATATATCATATAAAATAAATTAAGTTCATAACATTACCATTTACCTCATTGAAATGAAATTGTGATGAAATTTATTACCTCATGCTTACTTTTAGATGAACATGCTCTGACCTCCTGTATAGTGGTTTTATACATGATATTAACTTATAAAATCACAATATTATACTTTATAATATAATATATGAATCTTTTATAAAAGCTTATCAACCTTCCATTAATAATATTTTTTTTCATTATCTCAGTGTTAATTGCCTTGTTTTCTTATACATGTTTCTTCATTAATGATCTGATTCATGAGAATATTATATAGATTTATAATCACTAGATTTATAATGATGACATAGTTATCATACGTTTAAATAAATTATTCTTTTAAACCCCCTAGTTAAATAAGGTTATGAAAAATTATGGACGTTGCAATCATGGAGACGGTAAGTCGTATGTATGAATGAGTAACATTTTTATTTTCTAACGGCCATTATGGTAATTAAGTAATTAATATTTTATCATTACAAAATGATCATAAAATAATATATAACATATTATTTAATTAAATATAATTCTATATACCATACATGTGTTGTCCTAATGAATATAGAGTTTCATCACTTCGTGTAGGTGGTAGTCCACATGTAAATGTACAATGTTACTGTCTTTAAGTTAGTGAAAAGGTAAGAAAGATTACTATATCTTCATAATTATAAAAGTTAATTTAATATAAAAATAAGGTAAATAATATCAATTATATTTATTTAATTTATTCTGAATACCGTCCATGTAAAGCGTTTCGGAAATATGAATCACATCGCTTTGTGAGGCAGTAATCTATCGTATATACGAGTGACACAATCATATCTCATACAGAATAGAAATTAAAGAGGTATATATGATATAATTACTAAAAAGGTATAATTATGTTATAAATAATATATATATATATATATTATCTATCATTATACCCTATCATGAAAGGTGGTAATGAAAAAAATGAATGATATCGATTCTTGAGGTAGTAGTTCGTCGTACACATGAATGATGATTCTACAACCCATTTGATGGAAGTGGGTATAGTTGTAATTAAAAAAATTATTATAAAATTGTACAAAAATATGTAAGATACTTTTAATATTATATCATAATGTTTTAATAATAATTTAATTAGTTTGAGAATTAAATAAAATAAAAATGCTCATTGAAAATCATTACCTCTTCTTTAGGTATCCTCTTAGGTTTGCACAAAAACCCTTCATAGGTTGGATTTACGACCAAAATAAGGATTATAAGATTAGGTTATGGAATTATTTAAGTTATATTTTAGTTAATGGGGGATAAAAATGGTCTGAATGTGTGAAAAACCGAAGAGATTGGGTAGCCTTTTATAAATGAGGTGTGTGGCACAATTGCAATTCTTAAAACGATTTAATTATATAGATACTTTGGTCATGAAAAGGCATTATAAATGGTAATTTGACTATCCTATAATATATAAGGTTGAAATATGGCTATAAAAAATATTTTAGACAAGTTCTTTGGTAAATTAAACACATACATTTTTTGTCTAACCCCAGGTACATCTATTTTTACCTTAATCCTAGTAATTAATTTTCGATGTATTCACATTTTATTTTTGTAAAAATTTAATTTTAAATTAATAAATAATATAAATTATTATTATTAAAAATATATAATCCATTATTATAAATTAAATTCATATAAGTGGAAGAAATTAATTTAATTTTAATCCCACATAGAGGATGAAAAGTTGGTTTTTATTGAGAAAATGTTCAAAACATTATAATGTTTTAATATAAAAATTAAATGTTAAAATTATTCTAATTAACAAAAAAAAATTAACTCATATATATTTTAACAAATTTTAATTTTAAATCTTTTTAAAATATAATTTATCATTATAAATAATTTAAATGAAAAAGATGTTTTTAATGAAAATTCAATATTTGAAATTATTCATAAAAATATTAAATATTTCATAATAATACCAAAAAATAATTTTATTTTAATTTATATATTATTATTTCAAGATTTAATTTTATTATTTAAAATAAATTTCCCAACAGGTGGAAAAAAATAATTTTAAATTATTTTCCCAAAGCGTGACTAAATCCTCTTTTAGAAAAAATGTTTTTTAGAAAATATTTGTTTTATTCGAGATGAATATTTTTTATTTTTTATTTACTGAAAACCATATTTTTCATAATTTAGTTATTGTTATTCATATCCTGCAATTTAACGTCTATGTTATAACTATTTCATTAAATAATAATATTTTAATAATATTTCACATTTCATTTTTACATGGTGTTTCATGTAATAAAATGTAAACTCAATTTTGGATGTAACACAAGATAAAATTAGTGTATCATGTAATAAATTATAAACATAATATTACTTATATTGTAACCTCCTGAATAGGTTGAATTTAATACCAATAAATATATCACACAGCCTCATGGTTTTATTTTCTCTTCTATGGTTGGTGTTGTGTGCCACATATGATATCGAATATAATGTTATTATTTTAAAATATCAGGGTTTTACATTCTCCCCACGTTAAATAAATTCATTCTCTAAATTTAAAAATGACCATTGTAATGAAATGGTTTATATATAGAAATACTTTTTTTGAAAGAAAAACGCATCCTATAAAGGGTGAATGAAATATCCTTTCAATAAGAGAGATAGGGAAGTACAAAGGTCCAATGGAATAACAAATAACTCAGTTTCTAACTTGAATAACATTGGTTTATAATGAATATGTTGACATGTAAGAAAATTTTAAATAATTATAGTGAGGGATTTAGTTTTTTATCAAAATAAAGTGAACAATTAATATAATGTTAAGGGAATCAATACCATAAATATGTTCTAGTTTAAAAGGCCATCAAATTAATTATATGTTAATTTAATATGATAAATTTTTGTTTCAAGGTATATTTCCTAAATATGATTAACTATTTTACTATCTTTGGATATATGGAAATATAATTACTTCATAAATTTTTATCTCATAAGCACAATTTCATCTTTTTGTTGTACATATATCATTTTCAAATTCATCCCTTACTCAAATAAATGATTATCCCAAAATGATATTTATGATTGTAGCACTAAAATTTTCTTTTAACTGAATGTAATATCTATAAAAGTGTTATAATTATTTTCTTATTTATATAACTATTTTCCAAAAAACAATGTTGTTAGAATAAGTTAATCAATGTAATTACATAATATATAATCCTTAAAACTAACACATATGTTCCATCGTTAGGCTTTATTTTCCAAATATTTTAAGTATAAACAATGTCATATTAACCATAACACTGAAAATTGATATAAAATGAACCCTTATCATCATTTGGTCATAGGTTCAATCCTTGCATCCTTTTCGAATGAGACAGGTTTTCACCAAGCATGCAGGTTGTCCTCTTTCTAAACTACTTTAATATAATTCCTATAATGTTACCAAAAAGTTTGATTGACATACCTGAAATGAAATTAATCATTAAATATAATTTTTAAATAAGTTTTAAATACTAATAATTGTATAAAAATTCTAATAAACATTATTTATTATTGTTATTATTATTATTGTTATTATTATTTCATTAATGATAGTAATAACCCTAAAGTCTAATAACACATGTAAACTTATATTTGTAAAATATAAATGCATTATTCTTCAAATAACTTTTCCACTAAATAATATAAATTCCATAAATATCCCCATAACTTCACTAATATTGGTAAACTCCCATCACATACAACATAACAATCAGTTTTTATGTATCTGAACTTATGATCAAACATAAACTTATAAACAAATGATGGTATCAATAAATCATAAGTTAATAAAGACATAAATGATTCTATGATTTAACAAAATTCTTAGATGTATCGTGATTTTTATAACCAAAATTCCATTATTAAAAATACATATATAATATAATTCTAGAATCCCATTAAATACATCCACAATTTTATTTCCAATTAAGTGCTTCCTTGGTCTATAGTTAAACATTTAGAAGATGTTAAACCCTAAAACCAAAAATAATAGTGTGATAATCACTAATTATAGGGTGTAAAACCATATAGTAATTTATAAGATGTCTAAATCATGACACCATATTTTCAATCCAAGACACCTTAGGTTTAGCCTAGGACATTCATTGTCATCATCTATTAAAATCCTTTATAATTATTGGTAAAGAGAATGTGAATTATCCTAAATATATCAAAAGAGAGTGTTAAACTAGGTATCTAGTAAGCCTAATTTTTTTTACTAGGTGATGATCAGGTTAATCCCAATGCACCCGTTTCAGAGTTATTACCTGTAACGCCCCGACCCCAGTTACCCAGAGTCGGTGCATTACTTCGTAACATTGGCATGATCACAAGAAAGATCAAATCTCGAAAGACCGATTGGTTTAGTAGCCTTGGAAACACTAGATATATTCATAAGTTTTACATTATATCATAAAATGAAAAACTACTACAACAACATAATGTTTCCACAGTCCACACTATAATCCCCTCATAATATCCCTGCAAGTCATTTATAACTTACATCTTCACATCCTGGGAAAAATAAAACATAGAAAAGGGGTGAGCTCAAATGCCCAGTAAGGATAACAATATAGCGGAACATTCAAAAATAAGCATAAACATTTAAGGCAATGAATTACTAAAACAAAAGCCTTTTAAACTTGAACTTCAACATAGTATGGCAAAAGTAAAATGAAATAATGCCATTTACTTGTTCACATGGATATTCTACTAATCGAATAATCACATGCAAAATCAATAACCACTTTCATAATGTTGGAATGCATAATTCTAAACTTTAATTACTTTTCAAGGCCTCGTCCCAAGACCTTGGGGCTAACTATAACCGGAACCCAACCTGGAGTGCCTCTAATAACCGGACACCAACCCGGAGTGCCTCTAATAACCGGACACCAACCCGGAGTGCCTCTAATAACCGGACACCAACCCGGAGGGCTTACTTTTACCAGTCCCTAACCTGGAGGGCTTACTTTTACCAGTCCCCAACCTGGAGGGCTTACTTTTACCAGTCCCCAACCTGGAGGGCTTACTTTAACCAGTCCCCAACCTGGAACATACTTGTCCAACACATTCATATGAAGTAAAGATTGAAATATAACATAAACATTCTTATTGGAACTAGCACACGAAATGTCAATACTTTCACCATAAACTATGAATGGTATAAAAATAGCACATCCACAGTCAAAAATATCACAAAACCTTCAAAACAATATAGAAGTTTTGTATCATAATAAATCAACTTCAAATAATATTAAAACCCATCAAAGGATGTTGACATAGATGAAATCAAAATTCTTTTTAAAGAAATATCTCCTTTTATTTTGAAATCATTTAAGATCCATATAAAATCAAACATTTTCTTTGAAAATAATCTTATAAGATTTTAAGGGAAGCTTTGACGATTTTATAACGGCGGAAAATAACCGCACCCGCCGTATAAATTAATAAAACATTCTTATCTTAATTCTGTCGAAAAGGTTAAAAAGCACCTTGTTTGGAAAACGACGGAAAGATTCCCTTATAAACCTCTTATAAAAAGTCAAACAAGGGTATAAATGACTTTAACCCATATTCTTTTAAATATTAAAAATGTTTTGAAATACATTTTGAAGAAACATGGATGTGGATGATAACGAGATCCCAGTAGATTATTACGTATAAACAACCTCAGATAATGAAGAGATTGTGAAATAACCCTTACCAGTTTGGTAACTTATGAAACATACAACCCATGAAAGAGGTATCATACAATTAATATGTAAGTACACATAAATTAGAGTGTATTACACAAAGAATATAATTATGGTCAGTACATACACCACACAAAAGGTAATGGTGGCAATATGGCATGAATCTCACGGGAATAAGGAGTGAGATGAAAACCCCTTACCACGTTAATCAACTGAGTCGTATGGCCAAAAGTTAATAACCACCAAATTATTTACAGAATAACATGAATATAAAGATAATCATGATAATATATATCAAATGCCAGTACACAATACACCACTTTCAATAATTTAGTGGCGAATAATGGAAATCTCACGGAATTGAATGTGAGATAAGAAAATCCCTTACCTTGTAATTTTCCTTGGTTGGGGTAGGTTAACCTCCTGTATAATGGTGAAATAATTGTTATTAAATTATACAAGAATCATATATATTAATATGATATCATATATGATCTTTTAATATTGATTTGATAATAATATCTTAGTATTATCGTTGTTTCGGGTGTTAACTTACTTGTTTTCTTTTGTATGTTTTGTTACGTAAGACATGTTTGTAAAGGATAGGTTGTATATTATTCAAATCCAGAATGGTATCAAGTCCTTAAACATCATTTTTAAATCATGAAATGATAATTATACTTGAATGTATACGATGGAGGATGAATCTCATCGCGTTCGTGGAGACGGTAGTCCGTACGTACGCACGAACGCAACTTCCATTTAATTTTTATTTTAAAAGAATTGAATCCAAATGATACTTAGGTATATTACTATTACAGTATAATATAATATTTTATATATGTTACTTTAGTTTCATTAACACCATCCTTTATACGTTCCATGTGTGGTATGAACGAGTCATATCATTTTAAGGGGGCGGTAGTCCGCACTTCCTCAAATGAAATTATCGTATGTATATACAACATAATGGTATGAAATAAAATGGAATTACAGAAGCTTATATATAAAATATATATCATTAATATAATATTTAATTACAGTGCCATCATAATTGCCACCATGAGAGGCGGTAAGATGTATTTGAACAATCATCATTTCGTGAGGCGTTAGTTTGCCATCCACAGAAACATTATGTTCATCATCCATTAGATGGAGTTGTGTGTATGTGTAGTTTGAATACTTCTTATAACAACATCCTAGTATATTGAGGATACTGTTGTTGTTACAAAAGAAAGGAAATAAAATGATTTTGGGGGTTGGAGAAGCAAAATAAATGAAAATAATTTAAGAGAAATTGTTACCTTTAATTTAGGTAACTCACTTTGGTTGGAACCAAAGGACTTCTTGAAATGCTTTCTGCCTAAGGGGAAGCTTCAAGGAGGAGGAGAGGGATGTGGGGAGATTAGTTGGGCAGAGTTTGGACGAGCCAAGTGGCATGAGAGGTGTGTGGAATGAGTAGAAGTGGTCTCCTTTTATAAGGGAGAGGAGGGGCTCTTTAGGAAAGAGTGAAAGTATTACTTTATAATATAATTATATTCGGTTTATAATGGTCCAAAAATCATTGAGATCGAAGATAAGATGACTCATATTCTAAATAACATCAACCAATAAGAATTGGACAGGTTTTAGATAATATTTTAATCATTATAATCTTATTTATTTAAATGATTTATTAATGAGGTAAACATTTCATCACTATTGTGTCATTAATAATTTAACTTATTTGATGTCTAAAAATTATAAATAAAATATCATTATGTAGGAAATCTTTTTAGCTTTCTAATGAATATTTATAATCGAAAATCCAACATGTATAACCCTATGTAAAAATTGTTCTTCTAAAAGATGTAAGCTTATGCGATTTTTATTTTTATTTTAACTTTATTAATATAAAGTGTCCCTACCACATACAAGTGGCTCCAAGGGGTCCCCAAATTGACCCAAGGATGCTCATGGTCGGGTATGTGTCCACCAATAAGGTTAGGACACGTTTTAGGGTAATTTTGTATTATTATAATATTATTTTTTAACCCTTATTTACCGGATTTACCCTTAACCATGGTAAATAAAATATTTACCACAGTAATTATTCAAAATGTCTAAAAATAAAAGTTACCTATTTACACAATTTGGACATCCTGATTCCAAATATGGAATCCATTTTTCTAAATTCAAAACACAGAATTGGTAGAAATTAATTTAAAATTAATTCCCGCTGTCAAAACAAAAAGCGTGTTTTTAAGAGATAATAACTATCAAAAGATTGACACTTGTTTATGTTCGGTTTAATTGTAAAATTATGTCCAATGACCAACATTATATTAAATGGTAAAAATATATTCTAAATATACTTTAAAACTACTAAAATTTATAATTTATCACTATTAATTATTTTGATTAAAAAAGTTGTTTTTAATTAAAATTTAGTAATTTTCACTATTCATCAAAATATGAAAGTTATCCGAAAAGTACCAAAATTTCACCTTAGGCTAAATTCGATATTCCGAATCCAAAAATGAAGTCCATTTTAAAATATAAAATATATATAATTTTAAAATGTAGGTATTACTATTCATAACGGCTAGTTTGATTGGTTGTGGTGTGTGTTAAAACTCAAGGTTGCGTACAACACACACTACTGTATTATTCAAAGAAAGTGTACCGTGGAAGCTTGGAATGTTTCATTTTAAATTTTTGATGTCCCCATTTAGTCAAAAAGTTTAAAATATTGTATTTAAAAAGGGTTCACTATTAAAAGTTGATAAAAGTGCAATACTGAAAATGAATTTGTTCTTGCATTATATCTAAGAAACTCATAATATGGATTCTAAAATTATAAGGATTATATAAAGTTTAAAATTTAGATAATACTATTCATAACCTCTTTTGAATGGCTTTTTTTTTGTAAGTCATGGTGTGATTGAACTCAGTGTTGCGTGTAGTGCAAGTTATTGAATTATTTTGAATAAATAACACACTATGAAATCTTGGGGTGTTACATTCTCCCCTCCTTCAATAAATTGCGTCCTCGCAATTTGAAATTGTTCTTTGAAAATAAAAGGTTGAAAATAGAAAATATATTTGTGGGAAAACCCACATCGGAAATTGGTTTACTAAAATTTAGTCTTAATATGAGGAAAAGAGAAATGAAAGGGTCACCACCAAATTATGATCTCGATTAGGAGAACATTGGTGGAAATTAGAGACATATAATTGGAGGAAAAACGTAAATATTTATAGGTAGTGGTTGAGGTCATCAATCACAAACAAGTATAAAATTGAGGTCCTTAAACTCATCAATCTATGATGATTTGAAGTACCATCGGTTCAACAAAATATAGGGTATTGGGATCACACATTTTTGACATTTTAAAATATCTTAGTTGAAATCCCACATCGAAAAATGAATTAATGAGGCCTCTATTTAAAATAAAGAGTGGAAAGTATGAATATTACCGAAAATAACACATACTAGGGTTCCATGTAGGAAAATATGGATATGGAGGAGAAATCTAACCATCAATTATCTGATGGAGAGTGGTAGAGAACATGGCTATGAAAAGGCCAACAATCCCAAAGCCATAAATTAGTGATGATTTAAGGTACCATCTAGGGAAACATTTTTGTTCTAAGTTCCTTTTATTAATGTTGAGGAATTTATTTATGAGATTGGATAAGATCATAAGGAGATATACTTACTTTATAATTAGAGTTTTATCCATTAATAAGTTTCTACCACAAACTCATCTTTCACTCTAAAAGATAATAGAATGTAATTTTTTATTTATTTATACTATTCGTACAGGGTTCCAAAATAAATGAATTTATAATTCATCTACCAGATCTTTAAAAAAAAACAACATTATTTAATCCAGGACATCTCATGGGCCAGTGGTAGGTGATACACCCTTGTCGCCCTTCAGTTGCGGGTTCAAGTCTCGCAGCCTTGCCGGACGCGACGGGTTGCCGCCCAACCTCCGGGTTTTCCTTTTATGGTAATCCAAAATAATCCAAACTAGAACTATCCAAAATACTTCTGTCCAAACTCACAGTCCAACATTTATAAGGAAGGTAAACATAATATAGATCCTTTTTACCCCGCAATAGCATATGAATACCTTCATCTTGTATTCTTTTAATAAACTGAAACATCTTGAATTACCATATTCCTTATTGATTACATTCATGCTCCCCTATTCCATATAGAATGCTGGATATACTTCATTAATCCAAAAATGTTTTAAACCCCAACAATGATGGAATATACAAATCATTAATTAGTTCCAAGGTAGTCAAGAATATCCAATATAATTTATCCAAAACAATCACATATTATTCCAAAATCACTACCTCAGTATCAGAACTATATTATGATTTATCATTCTCTCAACCATATATTTTCCAAAAATTTATCCTGCTATTGAGTCACTTTTCTTTGTTCCACATAATCTCAAGTCCTTAATGAAATAGTACTGCAGTACAATCCTTATATACTCCATAATTATTATAACAAGTACATTGTTGATACAACACTCAATTGACATAATCAACATAAGAACTCTAATCATTCCTCTTCATCTGTGGTAGTATCATAACTTGATTATTATCCAATAGCATCATTTGCGGCATAGTCTGATGACTGGGGAATAGGTTTGCGTAGTGTCCAAACTCCTTACAAATGAAGCATTGTACATTTGAAACCATTTTCTTACCCTTGCAGTCATGTACTTTGTGCCCTTTTCCTCCACACTTATAACAAACTCCCATTCCTTTCAGGCAAGTTCCAGGGTGTTTCTTTCCACAGTTACCACATATGGGAAAATTCTTCTTTTCCCTCTTCCCTTTATCCATCTTTCTCTCTTCTATCCTTTTCTTCTCTTGCTTCCCTTCAAAGCCATAGGACTCAGTAATCTCTTTACTTATCTTATCAATACATGATATTATTTCTTCATATGATGATAATACATGGGAGACTATTTCTCTTATAAATTCTAGCTTAAGACCATGAAAGATATGATCCTTCCTTCTCATTGGATCATGTGCATTTCCGGAGTTCTCATTCCTTCTACTGGGCGCCATTTCTAAACAATGGCATAAACTAGATCAGTTTATGAATCAAAATACATAATCCCATACTTATAAAACACTTAACATAAATAGAACTATTTATGGATATAATCCATAATCATAAAAATGTTTTCTTTGAGGAAGTATATACTCATAAACCCTTCATAATGATTTGTAAAGAAAATGAGAGTTATCCTAAGCATATCCCCCGGGAGTGTCGTAACCAAGAGTGCAGCAAGGCCCGTTGTCGTGCACCAGTTCCCGTTCGAGTCTAGCTCAAAGCGGTGTTTTCGGGTTTTACCCCTAGGTACATCTGTGCCAGAGCCGCCTCTACCTGCTCGTATCCAGACAGGGATGTATTTCTCGGAAAACTCACAAAATCTCTACAATACCAAAATTCTAGGAAGTTCTTCTATACTAATCCTCAAAGTTCATCTTAGGTATACGTGCTCTAATCAAAGTTTATCTAAATCTAGCTTCCAAGGTTTGTACTAAACTTCCTCTGATACCAACTGTAACGCCCTGACCCCAGTTACCCAGAGTCGGTGCATTACTTCGTAACATTGGCATGATCACAAGAAAGATCAAATCTCGAAAGACCGATTGGTTTAGTAGCCTTGGAAACACTAGATATATTCATAAGTTTTACATTATATCATAAAATGAAAAACTACTACAACAACACAATGTTTCCACAGTCCACACTATAATCCCCTCATAATATCCCTGCAAGTCATTTATAACTTACATCTTCACATCCTGGGAAAAATAAAACATAGAAAAGGGGTGAGCTCAAATGCCCAGTAAGGATAACAATATAGCGGAACATTCAAAAATAAGCATAAACATTTAAGGCAATGAATTACTAAAACAAAAGCCTTTTAAACTTGAACTTCAACATAGTATGGCAAAAGTAAAATGAAATAATGCCATTTACTTGTTCACATGGATATTCTACTAATCGAATAATCACATGCAAAATCTATAACCACTTTCATAATGTTGGAATGCATAATTCTAAACTTTAATTACTTTTCAAGGCCTCGTCCCAAGACCTTGGGGATAACTGTAACCGGACCCCAACCCGGAGTGCCTCTAATAACCGGACACCAACCCGGAGTGCCTCTAATAACCGGACACCAACCCGGAGTGCCTCTAATAACCGGACACCAACCCGGAGGGCTTACTTTTACCAGTCCCTAACCTGGAAGGGCTTACTTTTACCAGTCCCCAACCTGGAGGGCTTACTTTTACCAGTCCCCAACCTGGAGGGCTTACTTTAACCAGTCCTCAACCTGGAACATACTTGTCCAACACATTCATATGAAGTAAAGATTGAAATATAACATAAACATTCTTATTGGAACTAGCACACGAAATGTCAATACTTTCACCATAAACTATGAATGGTATAAAAATAGCACATCCACAGTCAAAAATATCACAAAACCTTCAAAACAATATAGAAGTTTTGTATCATAATAAATCAACTTCAAATAATCTTAAAACCCATCAAAGGATGTTGACATAGATGAAATCAAAATTCTTTTTAAAGAAATATCTCCTTTTATTTTGAAATCATTTAAGATCCATATAAAATCAAACATTTTCTTTGAAAATAATCTTATAAGATTTTAAGGGAAGCTTTGACGATTTTATAACGGCGGAAAATAACCGCACCCGCCGTATAAATTAAAAAAAACATTCTTATCTTAATTCTGTCGAAAAGGTTAAAAAGCACCTTGTTTGGAAAACGACGGAAAGATTCCCTTATAAACCTCTTATAAAAAGTCAAACAAGGGTATAAATGACTTTAAACCATATTCTTTTAAATATTAAAAATGTTTTGAAATACATTTTGAAGAAACTTGGATGTGGATGATAACGAGATCCCAGTAGATTATTACGTATAAACAACCTCAGATAATGAAGAGATTGTGAAATAACCCTTACCAGTTTGGTAACTTATGAAACATACAACCCATGAAAGAGGTATCATACAATGAATATGTAAGTACACATAAATTAGAGTGTATTACACAAAGAATATAATTATGGTCAGTACATACACCACACAAAAGGTAATGGTGGCAATATGGCATGAATCTCACGGGAATAAGGAGTGAGATGAAAACCCCTTACCACGTTAATCAACTGAGTCGTATGGCCAAAAGTTAATAACCACCAAATTATTTACAGAATGACATGAATATAAAGATAATCATGATAATATATATCAAATGCCAGTACACAATACACCACTTTCAATAATTTAGTGGCGAATAATGGAAATCTCACGGAATTGAATGTGAGATAAGAAAATACCTTACCTTGTAATTTTCCTTGGTTGGGGTAGGTTAACCTCCTGTATAATGGTGAAATAATTGTTATTAAATTATACAAGAATCATATATATTAATATTATATCATATATGATCTTTTAATATTGATTTGATAATAATATCTTAGTATTATCGTTGTTTCGGGTGTTAACTTACTTGTTTTCTTTTGTATGTTTTGTTACGTAAGACATGTTTGTAAAGGATAGGTTGTATATTATTCAAATCCAGAATGGTATCAAGTCCTTAAACATCATTTTTAAATCATGAAATGATAATTATACTTGAATGTATACGATGGAGGATGAATCTCATCGCGTTCGTGGAGACGGTAGTCCGTACGTACGCACGAACGCAACTTCCATTTAATTTTTATTTTAAAAGAATTGAATCCAAATGATACTTAGGTATATTACTATTACAGTATAATATAATATTTTATATATGTTACTTTAGTTTCATTAACACCATCCTTTATACGTTCCATGTGTGGTATGAACGAGTCATATCATTTTAAGGGGGCGGTAGTCCGCACTTCCTCAAATGAAATTATCGTATGTATATACAACATAATGGTATGAAATAAAATGGAATTACAGAAGCTTATATATAAAATATATATCATTAATATAATATTTAATTATAGTGCCATCATAATGGCCACCACGAGAGGCGGTAAGATGTATTTGAACAATCATCGTTTCGTGAGGCGTTAGTTTGCCATCCACAGAAACATTATGTTCATCATCCATTAGATGGAGTTGTGTGTATGTGTAGTTTGAATACTTCTTATAACAACATCCTAGTATATTGAGGATACTGGTGTTGTTACAAAAGAAAGGAAATAAAAAGAGTTTGGGGGTTGGAGAAGCAAAATAAATGAAAATAATTTAAGAGAAATCGTTACCTTTAATTTAGGTAACTCACTTTGGTTGGAACCAAAGGACTTCTTGAAATGCTTTCTGCCTAAGGGGAAGCTTCAAGGAGGAGGAGAGGGATGTGGGGAGATTATTTGGGAAGAGTTTGGACGAGCCAAGTGGCATGAGAGGTGTGTGGAATGAGTATAAGTGGTCTCCTTTTATAAGGGAGAGGAGGGGCTCTTTAGGAAAGAGTGAAAGTATTACTTTATAATATAATTATATTCGGTTTATAATGGTCCAAAAATCATTGAGGTCGAAGATAAGATGACTCATATTCTAAATAACAACAACCAATAAGAATTGGACAGGTTTTAGATAATATTTTAATCATTATAATCTTATTTATTTAAATGATTTATTAATGAGGTAAACATTTCATCACTATTGTGTCATTAATAATTTAACTTATTTGATGTCTAAAAATTATAAATAAAATATCATTATGTAGGAAATCGTTTTAGCTTTCTAATGAATATTTATAATCGAAAATCTAACATGTATAACCCTATGTAAAAATTGTTCTTCTAAAAGATGTAAGCTTATGCCATTTTTATTTTTATTTTAACTTTATTAATATAAAGTGTCCCTACCACATACAAGTGGCTCCAAGGGGTCCCCAAATTGACCCAAGGATGCTCATGGTCGGGTATGTGTCCACCAATAAGGTTAGGACACGTTTTAGGGTAATTTTGTATTATTATAATATTATTTTTTAACCCTTATTTACCGGATTTACCCTTAACCATGGTAAATAAAATATTTACCACAGTAATTATTCAAAATGTCTAAAAATAAAAGTTTCCTATTTACACAATTTGGACATCCTGATTCCAAATATGGAATCCATTTTTCTAAATTCAAAACACAGAATTGGTAGAAATTAATTTAAAATTAATTCCCGTTGTCAAAACAAAAAGCGTGTTTTTAAGAGATAATAACTATCAAAAGATTGACACTTGTTTATGTTCGGTTTAATTGTAAAATTATGTCCAATGACCAACATTATATTAAATGGTAAAAATATATTCTAAATATACTTTAAAAATACTAAAATTCATAATTTATCACTATTAATTATTTTGATTAAAGAAGTTGTTTTTAATTAAAATTTAGTAATTTTCACTATTCATCAAAATATGAAAGTTATCCGAAAAGTACCAAAATTTCACCTTAGGCTAAATTCGATATTCCGAATCCAAAAATGAAGTCCATTTTAAAATATAAAATATATATAATTTTAAAATGTAGGTATTACTATTCATAACGGCTAGTTTGATTGGTTGTGGTGTGTGTTAAAACTCAAGGTTGCGTACAACACACACTACTGTATTATTCAAAGAAAGTGTACCGTGGAAGCGTGGAATGTTTCATTTTAAATTTTTGATGTCCCCATTTAGTCAAAAAGTTTAAAATATTGTATTTAAAAAGGGTTCACTATTAAAAGTTGATAAAAGTTCAATACTGAAAATGAATTTGTTCTTGCATTATATCTAAGAAACTCATAATATGGATTCTAAAATTATAAGGATTATATAAAGTTTAAAATTTAGATAATACTATTCATAACCTCTTTTGAATGGCTTTTTTTTTGTAAGTCATGGTGTGATTGAACTCAGTGTTGCGTGTAGTGCAAGTTATTGAATTATTTTGAATAAATAACACACTATGAAATCTTGGGGTGTTACATTACCCATTGAAATATCTATGTTATAACCATGTATACGTTTAGTATCTAGAGAGAGATGTATTTTTAAGAAAAAACCCAATAATATCTACTTTAACAAAACACTGGGATGTTCATATATATTTATACTCAAATTATATCATAATTTTATGTTCCCTATTCTATGTTTCCAAAAATCTAATTCCCAATGTTTCTACTAAACTCCTAATAATAACAACTATAGTGATCCTGACCACAATAGCCAGAAGCGAATGTCTACATTTTTATATTATAATAATATAAAAGTATTTTCATCCCAAAGAACCAAATAGTTTTGTTGTATTGGTAAACTAGATACATATATGTTACCCACATAACATTTGAAAACTCCAATTGAAACAAAACTATTTTTGAAAATAATTTTATTCAATCCAACATATCCTTGAATATCAATAATATAAAACTTTATGGATACTTGGGAAAGGAAACCAAATAATTTTTTTATCAAATTCTCAGTAATGTTTAAGTATAGGGGACAAAATCATGAATCAATAAACATAATCTATATGGAAATGTAAATAATTGAACAATAATTGCATGTAATCAATTATGTGAGAAGGAATTACATATATAGATAATATCAATGAAAAAATATCATGGATAATAATAATATTGTAAGTTAAATATCTTAAAATACATTCCATTAAGTCAAAAACATAATTATCATATTTTTTTATGCATATTCAATATTCCAAGGTAAATAGCTGAACACACGTTCCATTTAATCAATAAATGGAGCATGAAATGAATACAGAGATAATATCATTTTTAGGATCTGAAGGATAATAATAATTTAATTACTAATTAAGGTAATGTTTAATTATTTTATTCCATTATCACATGCATCATTATACCTCTACTAACAAGACCATTGACAATATGGTCTAAATCCACTAGGTACAAACCCATTGGGTCCAACTAATAACAGTTTAGGTGACTAATTTATCTCATGAGACTATTGATTCTTTGAGAGGTATGAATAATCATACCCCACTCATGTTTTAAATTTCCAAATCATTCATAATAAATAAAATAATCAAACAAATTCATGAAAAATGGGTCATATCATCAAATATCCATATTGAGTAAAATATATGAATTTATCAATATTAACCTAGATAAAAAAATTAATTTCTTTGTAGAAAACCATATATTGAAATGATATATAATTTGAATAGTAAAAAATCCATGATAAATAATATGTACATTTTGGTGAAATTCAATTTCCAATGACCATAGGATGTGAACATTATTGGCATCAAACATTATCCAATAAAGTGAATGTCAATACTTCCCTAGGTCAAAATCATCATTAACCATCCATATAAAGAATAAGGATGGTAAAAATAAAAAAAATAACCATTAGAATAATAGTAAATTTTTATTATTTTTGAAGAATAAAAATACCCTAAAAATATTCTTAAAACATTCTTGAGAAAAGAACCTTTTCATTTTGAAAATCACTATTTAAAACATAGAACATTTTTTAAATATTTGTCTTTGAAAAGAAATTTTAAAAAAAGAACATCCATAATATTTGGAATAATAATTATTTATAAATAGCCGTGTAAAAATTCATATAATGTTTCAATGAATTTATGACCCTGTCTATGGGTAATTATTTGCATCTCTTATAATGTTAAAAGAAAATTCCTTTTTTATTGTAAATAGGCTAGAAAAAATCTTTATTTGGAAATTGATAATAATATTTCTTTGAAATTATTTTTTAAAAATGAATAAATGGTTAAATTTTCATAAATAATTAATTTTTAAAAGTTTAAGATAATTTATGAAAATATTTTTACAAAAAAAAAGATTTTGGATGAAATTTTTTTCTGAAAGAATAGAGAAATGAAGTCAGATTTTAAAACATATTTGAAAAACATTTTAAGTACCAAAGAGTGGAAACTGGTACTAATAATTTAAAATATTATGAATAATCATAGGATAAAAAATTAAAGTTGGTTTATTTAGAAAAATATTAAATATTTTCCTTCAAATGAAATTCAAAAATAAACTATATAGATTAGAATGAGATTATGAAATAAACCCTTCCAATTATCATATAAATGAATTAATTATTAATCAATAAATCAATTGTGTGTAACAAATATAAATCCACATAATACTAGTGGAATTAAAATTAAGGTACTAAAAAATAATCATACACATAATCATTGTATATCAACTACCACGAAGATGTATTATAACCTAATTAAATTTAATTTAATTGTAAAATTAATTACCAACTAGTAATTTTCAAGTCAAGTCCCCTAGGATGAAATAATTCAAATTAAAAAAACATACCATGAAGAATAATGGTTCATGATATTACTTTCCAAATGGGATGTATATACCCCATATTATATAAATATGGTGCATATCATTATCATATTCCTCAATGAAATGAAATTGAGATGAAATCCCCTACCTCGCACTTCCTTTTGGTTTAAAGATATTTAAGCTCTTCTAGAGTGACTTTAAAATAGTTATTATTTTATTATAGAAACATGTTAATATTTATAATATCATATATTATCCTTTAATAATATCTTATCATCTCTATGTTAATAATAATTCATTGTTTTCACTGTTTCGGGTGTTAATTGCCTTGTTTTATTATGTGTGTTTCGTCATTACAGATCTAGTTCATGGGAATATTATATAGCTCTATAATATACAAAAATATAATCAGGATATAATTATAATTTTTTACATAAACAATAATTTTAAAACCAATCATTAAATATGGTTATGAAAAATGGAGTATAGTATGATCATGAAGATGGTAGATCATACGTACGCCTAAGTAATGATTCCATTTTTCAATGATCATTATGCAAAGGATGTAAGTAATATTTTATCCATAAATAATGATAATAAAAAAATATGTACTATGTTATTTATTTTAATATAGTTATATATATCACCCATGTGGTGTGGTGATGAATAGAGAGTCATGTAGCTTCATGAAGGCATTAGTCAGCACATACATGAATGATGTTATAATATTTAAATGAGATAAAAGTGAAATATGAATATTATCTTTCTATAAGTAAAAATAAAAATAAATATAAAACTTTGTACATTTATATCACATATTTATATTAAAATTAACCTAATTAAATTCCATTTAAATCATTTGTGAATGATGAATCACATCGCTTCATGCGGCGGTAGTCCATCATACACACGGGCAACGTTGTCATATCCCCTATAGAGAGAAAAGTATAGAGGTATATATTATATAATTATAATATATGATTAATTATTTTATAAATATAATTTATATAATTTATAATCAACATCATACCAAATAGTGAAAGGTGGTAATGGAAAATTGAATTACATTGGTTCCCAAGGTGGTAGTCCTCCGTACATACAAATGATGATTTAATAACCCATTTGATAGAAGTGTGGATGGTTAATGGTCATTAAGTTATTATAAAAACATTATACTATATATAATATATATAGGTTTTTATATCATGATGTTTTAATATGATTTTATATAGGTTAAGAAAAAAATAAAATAGAAATCCTCATTGATGAACATTACCTGTTCTTCGGGTATCCTTCATAGTTTTTCACCAAAAGACATAGAAGGATTTATTTATGACTAAAATAATTATTCTATTATATGGATAGGTAATTTTCAATGTGATTTGATTAGATATTTTACAAATAAAATTTTCATAAGGTGTGGATGAAAGAGGAGAGTGGGTGACCTTTTATAAGTAATGTGAGGGGTACAATTGTAATTTTTTGAAGAGATTCAATCATACCAATGTTTCGATCATTCCATGAAACTACAAAATAATTTATTATCTTAAATATAACATATATGTTAAAAAAATTCCATATTTAATTTTTTTTAAATGTATTCACATCAACTTAAAGCATATTCTTTTAGTTTAACCACCGATAAATTCATTTTTACCTTAACTACAGTAATTAATTTTTACTTTTTCACAGTTAATTTTGGTAAAAAAACATTATTTGACATAATTTTATAATATAAATAATTATTATTTAAAATATAGAACACATTTTTTCAAATTCCATTAATATATATTTAAAATTTTAATTTAAATTTAATCTCGTAATTGTGATAAGAAAGCGGAGTATAAAATAACAAATGTTAAAATGTTAAAATGTTCTTATATAAAAACTCAATTTTAAAATGATTCAAATTACATAAATTTCATTAAATGATATATAATTAAAATAATTTTAATTTTAAAAAATTTAAAATATAATTTAAAATTGATAATAATTAATTTGAAAATGGAGTTTTCAATTAGAATTCTTTATTTTCACTATGCCAATATTTCAGAAAAAAATATAAAATTTTCCCTAAGATAATTTTTATATGATTATTTAAAAAATTAAGTTTATTTTTTCGAATTATTTTACTATAATTTGAAAAAAGTAATTTTATACTACGTGTGCAAAGGGAAACTAAGCTATCTTTTAGTGAGAAAAAATATTTTTTTAGAAAACTTTTATTTTTCTTCTAAAGGATACCAATTTTATTACTAATCAATAGAAAAAAAATATTAATCTTTAATTATTTATTGATATTCATACCCTCCAATTTAATTTTTATGTTATAAATATTATACTAAAAAATAATATTTTTATAATATTTTTTATTTTCTTTTAACTCAGTGTTGTATATAACACAAGCTAAACTCAGCATTTCATTTAATGGAAGATAAATTTTTTTTTTGTGTGTAATGAAAGATAAACATAGTGTTGCATGTAATGATGTCTATTAAATATATTGAATTTATTTGAAAATAAATATATCATAAAGTCATTAGAATTTATTTTTTCTTCCCATCATTGTTTTGTGTGTCACATATGATATTAACTATAATGTTTTTATTTTAAAATCTCAGTGTGTTATGGATGATGTTATTATTATTCACATATGTTATGCGTGAACATGATGATAGATTTTTTCCCAACAGTATATGGTATTTGAACGTAATGAAATGGTATTTCATTTTTATAAACCAAAGCATTCAATGCCTTTTCAAATTTATTCCCCATGCTTATGATGATGATCCCATCCTTATAAAATGATTATTATTATCACCCATGTTATATTGATTCTATGTAATCCCTCCTTTTTGTTACATTACTTTTAATTACATATTACAAACAGAGGATATTTAAATTCTTGTGTCATGGAAATAAGATACATAATACAAGAAAACATATAAAATTATTTTAATACTCTTGAAATGATTCCTGAAATTATAATCCTATGTATTATTATTGTATCTCATAACCTTGGGACATAAATAAAAGGAATGGACAATCATACTACTTAGTAAGGGAAAATAGGGAGAACAGTTTAAATGTGAACTTGAGAGAATACAATAAGAACATGAGGAAATATCATATTAGAATGAGAAAGTGGAATATCATGATAATAATAACTCAAATAAAATATTTAATATTTGGCTTCAAAATTTAATTTAGACATTCATAATTATATCCCCAAATTCTATCCCCAAGGTTTCATAAAAATTACCAAGGTTATTCACCAAGGTATCGTAAAACTTTTCATCTCTAGAGATTAATTTCATTAAACAATGCATTGGAGAATTATCAGGTCACACCCTTAATATATATTTATTTTAATGTGAGGAAGATATATGATAATCAAAAATTCCATAAATAACCCAAATAGAATAAAATAAATGTGTTTCATATCAAAATCATGACGTTTTTAAAAAGTTCTTTAAAAATAGGATAATTATGTCATTTATAACCCACATAAAGGGAATGAGGGTTTTGTGTATGTTAATTCTAAAATGAAATAAATAATTTTTAGGTCTTTAAGAATACACATATACTTGAATGATGTTTTGGTATTCACATAAATAAAATAATATAATTTATTGAGAGAAAGTGAGATATTTTGAGAAGAAAATTCTACAACATAACGTGTAAAAAACATAGTTTCATAAAACTAAGAAAGAGAAGGTATATGGGTCACACATTCATAAAAATAAATTAATACATTATATGTATAGAATAATACGTAAAAAATGACATTATATGGAAATTTTAAGTACATATCATAGAAAATAGAACTTGGAAGGAAAAGGTATTTTTTGGAATTCCCTTACCTTGAAGAGTAACATCTAAAATACTATAATCGGGACCTTGATGACTTTAGGACACCTTAGGAGTACTCCTTATGATTTAATACTATCATATATTCTTGGGATATGATTTTTAAATGAATTTAAATGAAGTAATGGCTTGGTATTTATAGTAAAAGAGAGATAGTTTTTTATTAATTTCGGAGGATACCTAATGGGTGGTATTTGAAAACCATTGGGATTTCCCAGGGTATATTCTCATTTTTTTGGCCAGTTGGGACACCTCATATAATATTTTCATCCATAGGAGTCGACCATCACTTTAAATTACATATTACATAATTATTATGTCATAAAACACAACGAAAACTCAAAAAATGCATTTTTATTATTCACTGAAAAACAAAACATTTTATAAAAATATCATAAATTCACCCTATCCTAAAATTTATGTTCTAAATTCAAAAATAAACTCCATTTTATGGAATTAATTTTTTAAATATGAAAAATTTAATTTTTAAGTAAAATCACAGTTTACTCGAAAAATATTAATTCCTAGAAAACAATTTCTAAAGAATTTATTTACTTAAACTACTATATCACATTACCATTCATGATTCCTAAATTATATTTATACTTCCATAAGTGAGTTTACTATTCCATTGGTCATATTAAATTCATAAGGGTGATATTTCTACTGATAAGTTACTATTCATAAAAATTTACGTTGATCTTATCATACTCTAAATTTCTTACTTATCACAATCATGTATGTCTATTTTTCAAAAATCATTTCATAGAATAAATTATTTAAAGAATAAACTATATTTAAAATACTCTTTCTTTCAATATTCATCAATAATATGAAACTTCTTAGAAAAAATACTTAAAAATCATCTTTTATTAATTTTTACATTTGAAATAAAAAAAATGATGTTTATTTTACCATAATAACAATTTTATTTATACAAATGGATTAAAAAAATTTAACTTAGTCCTGATTACATAACCCTTTGTTACACACACATTTGAAGAAAGGGTAATGTGTTCAATAGTGATAAAATATTGGGGCCGTTTAGAAAATATATCTTGAGTGGTGATTTATATCAACTTAAACTTCTCCCGAATGTGATTTTATTCAAGATTAACATGTTGAAGAATGTATTGGGCTTTGTCCAGAAGAAAGACCATATATTCTACCTCATTCCTAAGCTTTGACAAATGGTCTTTGTGTGACCCGAGTCTACTAGATTATGCCATCGACTCTTCTTTCTGCATTAATTATCCCTTATAATTTCTATTTATAAAAAAATTATTATTACATTAAACATTATTATTGTTTCCCACTGTCATATAATGGTCAAAACCAGATGTTCACATTACTTCTATACTTATATATTTTTAAATATTATGTCATAGTAAGATATATATTTCAAGAAAAAAATATTATTCCAAAGTTCGGGTCATTGCAGATTTGTGCCAATTACTTCTTCTATATTGTCCTTCCCCTTACTGGTATTTTAGCTCACCTATTTATTTAATGTATATCCTCAGGTGACTACATTCACTTGGGAGAACATGAAATATTTGAAGTGGATAAAGAAGAAGGATTATAATAATGAATATTTTTATGTACAACTGATGTATGATCCTAATTTTTCCAATATATTATACCCTTTCATCATTAAATGTATAAATACTATGTCCTTGATCATTAAAAATATGTAATAGTCATGTAAGATAAATTAGTGTATCTATAGTTGTTATGAATTTTATGGTATTAATGTTTTAATTAGGATTAAAAAACAATAGTGTCAACCCTTAGGATATTCCTAAGTATATGAAAATATCATAGAATAATTATTTTATAAGAAGTATAAATAAATGGATCCCATGAGATATTATTTTAGACATTATTTTTACATTGAAATAATTTATTAATTTATACTTTATTAATATACACTTTTTTCAATCTTTTTCTATTTTAGAACATGTTGGGAACTAGGAGAAACCATTCCAATTACTCATGTGAGGGACATTCAATTACTATCATAATGAAAACACCATTTCCATGGAAGGTGGAGTTCAAAATTTTATAGAAATCCTTACCCGGTTGTCTTATGGTATGAAAAATAAACTAAAATACATCAAACTTCCTCCTCAACTCAATAAGGTGTAGCTGGATATTGTGTCTTTTATGTAGAAATGACCACCAACATTTATTTTATCTTTGGGTCCACTTTACATGGAACTATATGTTAAGTAAATTATAAGATCTTTTTTTAGTCCACTATTTTTATATGTAGAATTTGACTCTTCCATATATCATTTAGAGAGAGAAGTTGATCAATGGTGGGACATGATAAAGGACACTAAGTCTAAGGATAAATTAGAAGAGATGGAGTAAGAAGACTTTGAGAAAATATTTCTTAAAAAGTATTTCCCATGAACTCATTGATCAAAAATTTAGAGATAGTACATTGATATAAATCAAATTTATGTTTAATCAAAAAAATCCTAGAGAAAGACTTCATATTGATTATAAGATACACCTAGGGGTTTTTATCAATAATGATAGAAAAAACGATTCTTTAATTGTCTAAAACCACACCTTTGAAAGGATCTAGCTATCTAAGACTTTTGGAGTTATGAATATTTATTTTGATATGATATCAAATAATAGATGGAATTTTTTGAATTGTCGCATTGTTTTAGAGATAATAAGAGAAAATAGAGTTCCCTGATGCTGGGTTAAATAAAAAATGAGTAATGAGAAACCATCTATGTACATGTCAAAAATGTTGAAAGAAACCTCTTTGGAATTTCCTCAAAGGGATGGGGAAATTATTTAAGTGTGGCAGAGGAGGACATAAAGCTCATAAATATAGAATTGACATGAATAAGTCATCCATCATGATGGATGAAAGTAAGGGACCACATAATTCACCACCCATGGTTCAATGATTCAACTATAGAGAGAATTTGTACAATGGAATCAAGTGTACTAAACCATGGGTCCTTGAGGGTAATAAATGTTAATATCCTCCAAATAAAAAGGTGCAAGGTAAATCTTATGAAATAACTACTATTAAAGTGAATCATGAGAATGATTTTGTATATGGTACACTTTATATTTACACAATAATGGGAAAAATTATTATTTTATTCTGGTTCTACACATTTCATTTTATCTTGAATGTATTCTGTGGATGTTGAATTGATGCTTTGATACCTTGAAGTATAGATTTCTATAAAAAAAACATAGTGGTGCAATTATTTAAAACAAGTGTAGGAATCTTATATTATTATAATATGTGGGAAGATACTTCTAGTAAATCTTGAAATCCTTCACTTGGTGTAATTTGACGTGATAATGGGAAAGTATTGGCTCCCATTATATATATCACACATAAGATATCAAGAAAAGTAAATCTTTTTTCATATTCAAAACCATAATGTTCTTCTCTACAAATTCAAGGAAGATCCTATGTATCCTTTGTAAAATCCCTCAACGATGTTGATTTTAGTTATGTATAAAGAAGTATAAATGTCTCATATGGTTTTTTCAAAGTAGGGTGCTAACCTAGAGTAAATTTCCATTGTTAGGTAATAAACTAAGGTATTTCCTAATGAGATTCCAAGACTTCCCCCAGATCATGATGTAGATTTCTCAAAATAAATTATACCCATATTTGTTACTATCACCAAATTCACCTAAAGGATTTCCCCAATGAAACTAGAGAAGATAAAGAAGTAGCAATAAGAGAATTTGGATAATGGGTTCATACTCCCTATTGAAAATCCTTATGGTGTGATAATTCTCTTTTTCAGGAAAAATGATTGATCAATGTGGTTGTGTAATGATTATAAGGAACGTAAAAAGGTAACCATAGAGAACACGTCTCCCCTGTAAAGGATTGATGATTTTTAAATAAACTTCAAGGAGATCAGTACTTATAAAATGTTGATATTCATTCTTGATATCACTAGAAGAAGTAAAAATGAAGATATTTAGAAAACAACAATTTGTATAAGCTATGTACATAATGAGTTCATAGTGATTCACTTCAAGATTAATAATGTCCCTAAAATATTCATCTATTTAATGAATAAATTATTTATAGGATTCCATGAAAAATTGTGGAAATATTTATCAATTATATTTTTATTTACTCCAAGATAAAGGAGGATAATATAAGGATTATGCTAAAGACATTATGGAATGATAAAATGTACTCAAATTTTAGCAATTGTGACATTTGGATAAAACAATTCACATTATTAGGGAATGTGATCACAAGTGAAAGAATTTTAATGAACCATTCAGAGCTAAATGAAATTTAATAATGGACCATGCCCTCTTGTGTCATGAAAATATATTTTTTTCTTATCTTGGAAGTGCACTACTGACATTTGGTGATACCGTTATCATGATTTTCAAGCCTACTAATTTTGTTACCATGGAAAGGGATAAAGTATGTCTGGACAAAAGAATATGAGGAATTATTTATGTAGAAAATAATAGAATAATCATTGTGCTTGTACTCACACTATAAATAAGTGGATAATGATTTGTGATATATAGTGATTTTTTATAGTAATGATTCAGTATTATGCTCATAAAGAATGAAAAATTGACAACCTATGCATCACAATAGTTAATGATCCATGAGAATAACTACCAACACTTGAAATGTAGTTAGCATCTATTATCTTCACCTTGAATATTTTGTGGCACTACCACTACAGTGATAATTGTTACATATATACTAATCATATGATTGTAAAGTATATATTCAAAAAATGAGATATATATTCATTGAAGAAGGTGGTTATAACATATCAAGGAATATGATTTCACTATTCATTACCATTTAATAAATGAAAACAAGGTAGCTGGGGCATATACAATAAAATAACCCACAACTCTGTCCATGATTTAGATTGAAAATAACCATATCTTCATGGATATAAAATGGATGGATATGGAATTCATAATAGGAAGCAATAAATCATACCTTTCCCAAATTATTAACCAATAATATATCCATGAGAAGATCAAGGTGGCACAAAAGGTTTACTTGGAGCTAAAAAATATGGTTAATGAATTAAATCAAGGGAAGATATATGAATTTCACATCGATGAGGATGGTGCGATTTAATTTGGAACAAGTCTTTGTGTTCCTGCATCACCTGAGATAGAGAATTAAATATTGGATAGTTCATATAGATCATATTTATCCATCATTCCTGGAAGAACCAAGATATATTTTGATCATTGAGAACACATCTATTTGGAAAACATGAATAAAGAGATTACTAAAAATGTCTTAAGATACATCATATGTCATCAAGTTAAATTAGAGGAATAGAAGTCTAAGGGGTGGTGAAGTCGTTTCCTATACCATTGTGAAAATTGGAGAAAATCATGATGGAATTTTTCAATGGTATTCTATAAACTTCCAAAGAAAACTATGTGATATGGGTTCTAGTGGGTCGACTCCCGAAGACTTCCTAATTCATTGTTATTCAGGAATATTCTTCACTTGAACAACTTCCTAGGATTTATGTGAAGGATGTAGTGAGGATAAATTCAGTTCCACATCTAATCATCTCTGATCATTATCCAAGGTCAAAATATAGATTTTGGATAAGTCTTCAATACTCATTTAATACTGAATTGAACATAAGCATAACATATCACCACAAAAATTATGTTCAATATGAAATGACTATTTATACACATAAGGAAATTATAAGAGACTAATTAATGGAATTGAAAGGTTGATAAGATCAATATATCCCATTTGTTGACTTGTCATACTATCCCACACATGTATTCATATGGAACTATTTGAAACTCTATATGGGAAGTGATATAGAACTACAACTTATTAAAAAAAAGCTAGATAATAGAAGATATATTGACTATAAAATTATGAAAAAGAGGATAGAGAAGGTTCAATCCACCCAATGAAATATAAAAGTTGTTCAGATTTGGTAAAAGAGATTTTCTAGAAATTGTCAAAGGTATTTGGGGTTTGAAGTTGGAGATAATTTTTTACATTGAATATCACCCTGGAAGGGATTTATATTGTGTTTAATAAAAAGAAGTTGTATCCCAATGTACAGTGTACCCTTTAAGATCCTTGATCTTATAAGAGTTGTGGCATATCGACATACACTTCCACCAAATGTGGCTGAAGTTCATAATGTGTTTCATGTATCTCTTCAATAGAACATCATACTTGAACCCTCAATGTAATAAATTTTGAGGTGGTACAACTAGGGAATGATCTCTCATATGAAGAGAACTCGATGAAGATCTTGGACTTTAGAGACAATTCGTTGAAAAATAAGACAATTCACCTTGTCAAATTATTTTTGAGGAACCTTATATATGAATATGCGACAAGGGAACCAGAGGAAACAGTGAAACAAAAGTACCCTCACCTATTATCGACATAGAAGATGAGTTGAAATTTTGTGTATGAAATTTATGTAGGGAGAAGAATGTAATGAACAATAGTTTTTCAGAAAAAAAATGTTTCTCAAAAAAAACTGTTTCATATTATATTGACTAAATATTATAAAGATAACTAACATAGTTGAACCAACAACATTTAATTTCATTGATAATGATCAGTACATTAGTCAGCTACAAAACCAATGAAAATTCCAAACATTACATTTAGAAAAAAAATATAAAATATAAGAGCTAAATTGTGAAAACATGGATTGACCCAATCTGGTAGAATCATTACCCCCAAAGATAACACTATATAAATAAAACAAATATTAGTAAAACAATAGAAAACATATAAAATAAAAATATATAAACATTGGAAGAATTTTAGTGAATATTGGGTAAATGAATGAATTTTTATTTATAAGAAATAATGTGATGGTCGTAATCATAATGTAGCCATTGGAATAGTAATGTGGCCGTTAAAATAGTAACATGACCATTGGAATAGTAACATAACCTAAAAATAATAAAGGGTGATATAAATAATATTTATCTGGATTAATATAAATAAATATTAATATTATAATGCTGAAAAATAAATATCATCATTATAAACTCAATGAAAATATATACACATTTTTAATGAATTTTATATTTAAGTATTTTTTTAAAAACATAGTTTTTCACTAAAAATTAAATTTTATGGAAGAAAGTTATTTTGAAAAAGTGAATATAATATTTGAAATCATCAAAAATAAAAAATTGAATTTTTATTTTTTGGTAATTTTCTAAAATACATCATATTTCAAGTATGTAGTAAAAATACAGTTTTCTCATAATTTTTATATCTTCAATTAAATTAGTCATATTTTAATAATGACTTAATAATTTCTAGAAATTCAGGTTCAGAAAAAAAAAATAATTTAATAAATTAGTCAATAAAATACAATAATCTTAATTTCCAAACCTAAAACGCTTTTTCCAAAACTTAAATTCAAAAATGATCCTTTAAAATAACTATTATTTACTTTTTTCATCTTAAATTTTTAATAAACAAATTAATTTAAATTATAAAGGGTCTTAAAGTCATAATACTATTATAATCTATTTCAATATAATGTATATTTTCAAAAAATTACTATTATAGGTTTTACATTTGATATAGTTTTTTATTTAATATTTTATTCTAAAAAAGGCCCTCCACTCATGTATAAATAACCCATCTCCCATCCCATGGAAGACCACTCTTCCCACCCATTAAAAATAATAATATCTTCTCAAATAATCTCCCTTAAGACAATTAGAATCCATAAGGGTATTATAGATTAATCTAACTCCAATCATCAAGGAATTCTAGTGTTGTGAAAGGGAAGAAACACAAAAAAGAGGGTATGTTCTCATTAACCCTTCATTATGTATTCCTCTTCCCTTCTTCTCTTTATCAATAACCTCAAAAATAAGTATTATATTATTAATTTGGATGTACATAAAAAATATATTAATAACTTCAATCTGTATTAAAAATTATATTTTTTAAGTATTTATATTTTATAATGCTCTCTCTGCTCCTTGGGAAATGTTCCTCATAACGATCAACTAACCGTCAATGAGCACATTTTCCAACTTATTTACTTATCAGCAACCTTATGTATGGTTAAAATAATTTATTAGTTATATATTAATTTTTAAATATATGTATTTTATTCTAATAGAGTGAATCATAATGATTTCTAAATAACATTGAACTAAATAATGAAATTGAAACAGAACAAGAAATTTGTAAGGAACACATGATATCAAAATGTATTCCCTTTAGTAAAAAAAATTATGATATATAATAAAATGATCATAGTTGATAAATAATGGTAAAAATTAAAATAATTCACTTCTTAATAATTGTTTTAATTAATATATATCAATTATTTAAGAGGTAGAAAAGTAACAAAATAAAGAAAATTTTATGTTAAGAGGATTCTCTAACCCAATAGCTTTTCTGTGGGTTATTCCTATTTTACGAAATATTTTTTATTGATATTCTCATAATTATCCTTAAATATAATTTAAAAAATATTTACTTCTATATTTGTGGATATACATATAACAACTAGTGTTTTTAAAATAGAAAACTATTTAAAAAATACACATTTGTCTAAAACTATCATTTATTTTGATAAATTAAGTAATTCAAATGTTCCATTATTATTTTAATTTTATTTTAAAGTAATATAATTATTATTTTGTTATATTAATCCAATTAATTTCATTTAAATCTTCTTTACACTGGATTTTATAATAATTTTATTTTTAAGATTAAAAACACATTTTTATGAAAAAAAATAAAACGCATAATGTTCCTCCCATTTAATTAATTAAAGATAACCTATAAGGAGGAATTATTTGAATTATATATATATATATATCTAAAATTATTAATTTAAATTCATATAATTAATATTACTATTAATAGAGATAAAGTAATATAATCGATTCCTTGAAACAAATGTTGTTTTTGGAAAACCACTTTTTATTGAAATTGAAAGATTTATTTAAATTGAATTATTCAAACTCTATGAATTGATTTTGATAGAATTTAATCCATATTTTTATTATTAATAATTATTATTATAATATAATTTTAACTTAATTTTTGTAAAATATGAAAAGTAGCTGTTATAAATATTTATTACCGTGATAAAGGTAAATTAGGTTAATTGTCAGTAAAAATTTACTAATAATAATTTAAAAGGGAAAAAAAGGTATCCCTAAAAGTATTAATATTATTATTTTATTTTTAATGAAATGATTATATTTATATCTATTTATTTTTACTTTATAAATGATTATGTAATGGTTTTGAAAAAAATTATATTTTAATCAAACAAACTCTAATTGGATTTTTGTGTAATATGAAATTTCAATTAATAAATTCAATTTAATGAATCATTTAATTTTAAAAATAAGTGATATCTTAATTCTATTAAGGAATTTTTATTAACTATAAATTATAATATATGTTTTGTGAAGAAAATTGTAATTGTTATAAGGGTTCAAAAACAACTATTCTCAAAAAAACTATTATTTTCCTCTAAATGTCAATTTTTGTTTAAAAAGTAATAATACAAATTTTTAGATTTTTATTTTGATAAAATAAATATTATTTTTTCAGTCATTATGTCATAATTATCTAGCGGTGAATTTTTCATTATTTTCAAACTCATTCAAATTTTATAGTAAAAAATAATAAATGTTATAAATATACAGTGAATATTATGACATCATAATGACCAAAATGTGATGTAGTAAATACTGTGGATAGTATCTATGGAAAAATACATGTTTTCCCTTTAAAATAATTTGAATTTTAGGTTATTTTATTTTTTTTATAATTCCTTTAAGAATACTCCAAAACATGTATTGTATTTTAAGTTTTTAAATTTAATTCTTTAGAAACAAGACTCACTTCTCCTCACCAAGGGTAATATTTTAATGATTTTAACCCTTTGACTTATAAAATAATAATAAATTATTGTTTTGAATAATCTATTGGCAAACCCCATGTTAATTCTTGTAGTATTGATTATTTTATTATAAAGATTCCAAAACCTGTGTTTGGAAAATACTAAAGAACCCCCAACTCTTTTCCTATCTAAATATATCCAATATCCCATTCCTCTTCACTAAAACCCCATTTAGAACAACCATAATCTACCCTAAATTCCCTATAGTCCTCCAAATGTTCCAAAAATATCTCATGAAAATCCTCCCATGCTTCTGCAATCATCCTCTCAAGGTAAGGGATCTCCATCTCTTCTTTTTATTCAAGCACAACTTTTATGTTATTCCTATTAATTTCTTTTTTTTATAATTTAGGTATTATTATACATAAATATTTATTCCCTTTTGATTTCAATGTGATTATAGACCCCTTTCTCTCCCATTATTCCCTCTCATTATCTTTTATGTCTAACCTTTATGCAACCAAGATTGTCTTTTGATTTTCCATACTAAATGTGAGGGACCTCTCACTCTTCTTTTCAATTAAGGAACCTTAATTATATTTAGATTTTTTAATATCAATTGGTTATGATTTTTTTGAATTATAGATATTCATATACTTTCCAAATTATGTTATTTTAATGAGAGGCCATTTATCCCCTCTTATTTTGACATTTACTTAAGTCGTTTCTGTACCAAAATTCAGTAATTGATCCACTCTTTCTCTTATTTATTCATGAATATAATTTATTTTATGACTTTTATTTCTTAATAATAATATTTGGATATGATTTTACACATCCCTATTTCTATCTATTTTTTGTAAAAATTATGAGATACCCCTTTCTCTCTTTTTAATCAATTTTGTGAGTCTTTAAGTAATATCATTATGCTACCAAAATTGCACTGTGATTTTTCCATGACAAACCATTGTATTTTGAATACCATTTTTATTTACACTCAAGGTTATTCACATATATATACCTATACTTATATTATTCTGGACATCCTTCTATTTATTCCACACTTCAGGATCATGGAATAAAATGTTATGAAATATGATCCTATGTTGAATGATATGTGTGAAATAATTATGGATGTTCATTCTATGAAAATGAAAAGTGATCCCTGAATGTTATAGCTCTCTAATGTGTTGGGTAATGATTTAGTCTCATGAGATGAAATTTAAAGGATTCTGGACTAAACCTAATCAATCATGGGACCTTTTTCACCATTTTATGATGTACGGGTTGTTAGACATGACCTATGATTATGATTTCATGATTAAATATGTTTCCACATTCCCATGTTGCCTTTATGTTACCATACTATATCATGCCTTATTGCTCATGATTGTGATCATCACCCATTTTATGTTCACATTAAATTCTTATTGTATAACATGTAATAATTTCTTCAAGTTATGATTCTTTATTATTCTCTTACAATAATTTAAGGATCATCCCTTTCTTATGTACATCCACAGGTTATCCCATGCAAATTTAGAGGACCGATGATTTCTATGATAATGATAATGAAGTTTTCAGTAATGTTTCTATATCCCATGTTCAAGATGTTATTATATATACTTAATTACCAAATTCCCCAGACATATCTATATTTGGGGCTATATTATGTGAAGTGTTCTGTATTAAATCATGAATTGATGTGTAATAATGACATGGGTCATCATATTTGGTTTCAAAAGAAAGTTTAGTTATTATGGGATTTGTATTAGGAAACTCTAGAGGAAGGATTATGGATAAGACAAAACAGAATAATACATTGATAAATTTTGTTATTGTATAAGGAATTAAGTTTCCAAGAACATAAATATATGTCTAGATACTACAATTTGATGTGGTTTTGTCATAGTTGTACCTAGGGGAAACACCCGAAAACACCACATTGACCTTGACTCGATCGGGAACTAGTGTATGAAAACATTCCTTTCTTCACACCCAGTTTTAAAATCTCTAGATGTATTATTTGGTTCTTCCAATCTCTTTATAATCCATTATTAAGGGGACAAAAAATCCCATATTTGTTTATGTTATGAAGTAGATCTTGGATAACATATATTTAATCCTAGATATTAATAAGTTAAGGAAATACATTTCATTTATATTTTATCCCATTAACAATATTCTATTCCCGGTTATGTGATTAATATTTTAATATTAGGACAAACAAAATTCCTTTTTTAAATTTTATGAATAAAACAATTTTTGGAAAAGTGGGAGCTTCAGAGTCAAATTCAAATATAACAAAACCACCACAAAAGCTGAGATCAAAGTTCAAAAATTGAAAATAAAGTGAAACAAGCTCGTGACCACTGAAAAATCAAAGCATTGAACCATGAACAACCTTTTAATTGAAAATTAAAATTGAAACATTAAAATAGAGCACTTTCACACTGCCTTGATAAGAAGAACATCAAACCATGCGAGCCGTAGGAACCTCGGTTGTTGAACCAACAATATTGACCCTCTAGTCACCACCTCCTCACAGTTACCAGGAATCATGTGGCATCATAACCTGTATGATAGAATCTCCATCACTCTTACGGACCATGCTGTCGAAAGATCTCACATACTAGTAAAAACACATCGCACCACCATCGTCGATACCAAAGACAAACTGAAATCACCTTGAACAGAATCCATAAAAAAGGTGTAACAATGACAAATGAAACCAAAAAATGTAGAATACATTCACAGTCATGCATTGGGAACACTACCCCACTCACATAAACATATCCCAAAGACACCGTGGGAGTCATCCCACCCAACCAATCCGGAAAGGATCAATGAAACCAGAAGCCAGAGTAGCGTGAGAGCGGACAAGATCATCACTGCGATCCAAAATGACGACATCACCATCAATCTACCAAAAACATCATCAACTATCCAAAATATCTGAAAATAGTATGCAACGCCTTTAGAAAACATGTCAAGGGACTAGAGGAAACAATGTCATCACCAGGAAGAAACCACCGAAAAAGGAGACTGTGAACCATCTAAATATACAAGAATCCATATCAGCAGATGTCACCAGCCGAGACGAGCCCCCTCCACTAACTCACAACAACCAACACTATCCCAAAACCACTAAAACACCCTCATATAGACTCGAAATGGAGGCAAGAATAAGAAGATGGGATCTAGAGTATTGGAGGGAGAACTGGAAGGGGAAATCCACCAATCCTCACACCAACACATTCCCAAACCACTAAAGTTATTTAATGATAAACCAAGATGTGTATTTAGCAAGAATATTCTAGTGAGAAGAGCATAGGAGTGAGAGTAAGGAAGCCATGAATCGATATCAGGAAAATAACTGAAATGAAGCCAGCAGAAACAGACTTCAAAATAAATAATAATTCATCCTGAGTCGGCAATAGAAAATAGATGCAGGAGCACCGAGGAAGGAAATAGAATAAGGACAAGGGGTAGAAGGATGCTGAAGCAGGGAGAAAAACTCGAGGAGGATGATACAAGATCAGAAAACATAGGGAGAATCACAAATAAAGGAAACGAAAAGAGGATATGAGAAAATCCAAACCATGAGATGAACCCTATATGGTTAAGAAGCATTCTCAAAAGAGCACTCTAGGAGAAAACAGATCCATTCCATCTACCATTTAATATACTAGTTTAAAATTACATATACCTAATTTTCCCTTGATTATAGTAAATGGATAAAATTTAGTAGAATCTAGTCAATAACCAATGTAATGGAAAATATGATGGCTTCCCAAATGATATGACTAACATGATAGAAACTCAAGTAATTAATCTTGTGATTATGCCAAACCAGCTATAAAAAATTACCAAATATAACATAGTGTAATATCCAAATACATAAAATAAGATACGAATTAAATCTTAAGTAATTTGAACTGATAAATATTATAAAGGAAAAAAGATTCAATTTACGATTTGTGAAAAATGTATAATGTGGAACCAAGGGAAATTCCATAAAGGAACAAGAGGGTGTTTTATGTGTGAAGAAATTGGGAATAAAGTAGTTATTTGTCATAAAAATATGTTTTTTGGAAGGGAGTAAATTACATATTATAAATCTCTTTTTTTTAATTTATTATGTGTGGAGGATATGGGAATTATCTAATACAATTCCCTAATCTGTGGGTTAAATCAATGTCTAAGGACCTATGTTATGAAAATTTTTGAGTTTTAATGATTAAAGTGTTTATGTATGGGTATTTGGGAGTTATGTTGAATATGTAGTATAAAAATTACATTATGTATATATGAATCATGAAATATTTAGTTATTCCCCACATTAGTTTTCTTTATGGATTTGAAACACATGTCTAACAGTACTAGTTATATATAAAAGTTGTTTATTGATAAAGTGTAACTTTATAAAATACATGATTAAGTGATTGAGAATACTTAATAGTCATTTGAGGTTGGGTTAAACCTAAAGTGTCTTAATATTAAATTTCTATATCTAATATTATGGATATTTATGTGATGTAAGTTTTACATTATTAAGTATATTTGGATAAACTAATTACAAGATAATTTTTTTTTATTTTTATGTGACTAATGTGGTTTTTGGAGATGTCTTATTTTAGTTGAGGTATATTAAAACATTAGCTTTAATATATAGTATTGTATGATATGAATTCTCTTATGTTTTTTGAGGTGTAAGATAATGGTTATGAGATAACCTTTAAGGTTAAAACTTTTAGAAATGTTGAGGTCATTGGTGTAATTTGGGATATATGAGTATTTACATATGGAATTATCTATGATAAATCATTTGTATTTTTGATGAATTTTAGAGATCAATGTATTATGGTTTATCCATTTTCAGTGTTATCTTACTTTATGTTATCTAATTTGGATTTAGTAATGGAAGGTAGAATAGTATTTTTTTAGTAGATTATGTGATTCATTATAAAAATATTCTAATGCTTCTAGAATAAAAAATAATTCATCTTGAGTATTCATCATTTTATAAAAGTTAATATTTTAGTAGAAATTGATTAAATTATGAAATTATATGTGTCAATAAAGTATATTTATTTAGGTCCCTAGTCTAGACGGTAAAGGTAGAAGGTCCCATATTTTCCAGGTATGTGCCTCTTTGAATTTTTTTGATAAATGTATTTATTTGGGTTTTCCATTATCTTTAAGCCTCGTTGGCTGAGTCTGGTTTGGAGATATAGATCCTTTGATGGGAAAATAACCTATAGTTCTAGGATATTTTCTTATTTGGATTAATGGATTCTAGATATGAATGCATTATGTAGATACTTATGAGGGGATTTTCATATTTTTGATGGCTTTGGAGGTGGTTTGGATCCATATGTAGAAAAATGATCTAAAATGTTTTTGTAGGGTATTTACATGCTTTTTAAATGTGTTACTGGATGTGAAAATTCTTCCGAACTCATTTTATAAAATATATAGTGAATGAATCGTTTATACATTCTGTAATAAGTTTTCAATATGTAATGTTCTTTATTATTAAAAATTTAGAGGAGTCGATGGGGTTTTCAGTGTATTCCTATAAAAAGAAAAACACAACATGTAAATGAATTACACATCTTTTAATTCCCTCACATATAGTTCTAAAGGGTGTAATGCCTGAGGTTGATCTCATTCCATTACATATAGAATCCTCCTCTCAATCCTAGGGTAGCTACCAGGAAATTTTAGAGCACCTATTTTCATTCCAGATCTCCATATCATGCATCTTATCCTAGGTGAGTGGTTTTGTTTCAATTTTACCTTCTGTCACATCCTTTCAAACCATTATGATGTAATATATTGATCGTAGTTGTTTTTATTTTTATATTCATTGTTTATGATCTAATATCCTTCTTGTAATCTTATGTATCTTTTTATTCATTGGGGTTACCAATTTTAAGCACTTTGTTTTTCATCAGTTAAAGGTATGTGTTCTAAAATTTAACCCTATGGTTAGTTTATGTGAATGTATGTGAAATATATAAAATTATGACAACATAACATGAGACTAAATTAATTAAATGGTGAATTTTATTATTCATTAGAATCCATTATGACTAAATTGGTTATGACATACTTCATGCCTTACATTTGGTTGAGTGAAGACTTTTTTTATGTGAAGTGGCTAATGGACTAAGACATTTTTAGCGTGACTTACGATTGGGTGACATCTTGATATAGATTTACCATGCATTGATTTGATAATTTCTATGATTCGAATGTTCTTGTTTTATGGACAAATGATAATATAATTGTTTAATTCAATGATTAAATTTAATTTCCATAACTAACCATTTAGTCATACAATGTTACATTTTGATATCCTTATTTATATGACATTTGTTAAGATTTTAATGTTGTAATGCTCATATAGGGAATTGGGACATTTTAATTTTTGAAATGCGTATGTGGTGTATTATCCTCATTGACATGTTGAACTAATTATATAGAGGGCTATTCCAAGTGACACATGTTGAAATGATTATATAAAAGGCATGGAACTGACACATGCTAAAATTATTATATATCAAGATTAGTCGAAACACATGATGAAATTATTATATATCACACTTTTCAATTATAATTTCTGAAATGATTATATATCGGGATCATCCCAGGATGATTTTTAAAATGCTTATATAATAGGTTTAACCTAGATTTGTGTGTTTTGTGCCATGATAATATGGTTATGGTTATGTTTTCAAGGATGTGAGACCTTCTCAAAGACATTATGGAATGATGTCAAGACAGGGTATCTTTTATCATGGTTATTATGTTATGGTTGTCATATTTAGGAGGCATTATCATTGACATTTGGGCATGGTTTTGAGGTAGGTTTTTGTGGTATTAATTTAATTATTTTATTAATTAATTGATTTTTTTATTGTATTATTTCATGAACTTTTTATCATACTTTTTTTGTTTATATATTGTGATGTGGAACTACTAGGTTATACCCACACCCTGCTTGGGACACCATTCAGTACCCTAGATGATTACATGGATGTAAGACAGGATTTGGGAAAAGGACCTTTCTGTTAACTATTGCTTACTATATGGGCTGGATTTTAGAGACAGGATTGGCATGAGTTTCAGATTCGTGGAATTTTGAGTCGTTATTTGAGTCTTCTAGTCCTTTATTTTTATTACTTCTAGAATGAAATTTAGTTACATTCTAGAATGAAATTAAATTATACCTTTATTACTTATTGTATTTTTCAACATGATTTTACTATTTTGTTTCTCCGCTATATTTTATTATTTTCAATATTTCTACACTCTGATATTTTTAATTATTTCTTACTTACACTTTTTTCTAACTCTAAAACCAGAGGGTATAGTCTCTCTACTATATTTATCACACACCTTCTGCTAGATGGAAGCCTCTGGTGTATGAGGAGGTGTTATTGAGGGCCCTTAACCATCCCTATCCCGTCATGAGAGAGAGTTCCATAATGGGGGGCATTACAAAGTGTTATCAGGTGAGGTCTCTTTTTAATTTCTATACTATTTGGGAATGTTATATAGGATAAAATTATGTGTTGGGACTTTGTAATGAGCTTGTTTATGGGAGTAGCTATCCCATGTATGGGTGAACATATAAGTTCCTAGGGATTTTATTTTTGTTCGTGATGTTTTCTTATTGTAATTGATACCATTTTCATAGGGTGATTCACATGTTGAGTAATGTTATTGTTGTACGATTTTATTGGTTCTTGAGATTTTTACTGATGGCCTAGTATGGCATGAGATGTGTCTGCATGCATCAACATAGGCATATAGGGATATATATATATATATTTAAATCAATTGTTCATGATAGGGACATATTTACTATATGTCATATAAACATTTCGGTTTGAGTTGTGACATGAGATACTTATTATATATGGGTAGAGAAATAGACTTACTATTATTCCATGATAAAACACTTGTAAGACATGATTATAGAGACTAAGAGTAGTGGTTCACTACTGTTTTCACCAGTTGAGGTTGGCCTTTTTTGTTATTTCCTGTGTTATAAGGACTATGTTTGAATTGTAGGAAAAAATTCTCATTATCATCTTCTAGTTGAGTATTAAAAGTGTTTCAATCATAATTCTCCTAATGCGGTTGAGCTAGAGCATCTTGTAGCTCCTCAGGATCAGATGAATTCTCAACATTATGAAAATTTTATGAGGGTCATCTGATCCATGAAAAGACATACATTTCCCATTGTGCCTTCAATATCTAAGTTAATGAGAGATTTCCATATATAGAATCTACCTAAGTTTGTTTGGAAGGGAGTCCCCTATTTAACTGATTTCTAGATTGATTTAGAATGACTGATATTTAATCATATTGAGACTACCACGTATAGAAGTGTTAAGTTTGCTGCATATATGCTTCATGGACCCACCAAGCATTGGTGGGACATTCTTGACCAGCTAGGGCAACATGAGAAGTTATCTTGGAAGAAATTCGAGATAAAATTATTGATATATTTATATTTTGTGGAATTGAGGGATGGGAAAAGCTTATTAGTTCATGAATTTGACATAGGAGGTCATATAAATTCTAGACTACAAGACCATTTCACTGATCCATAGTGATTTGTGTCATCTTTTTCCACTGATGAGATCTTCAAGGTAACTTTTTTTCATGATGGTATTCACTATCATATTATGATTTTGGTGAAAATATTTATTTTGAGAAGTTTTTTGAATTTCATGAGTCAAGAACTCATCACGGAAGGTAATTTAAGAGAGGCCCTAAGCTGTGGCCAAGTTGTTTTAGCTGTAAAAACTGTGAACTCTTCTTGTAGTGGAAATAAGTTTCATTTGGACGGTTTTCACCTAGGCTATAGTGGTCCAAAATGTCAGGGTAGTGGGTAGTAATATTATTATTTTGTCTTATTGTAGCCCTATAAATATAGAAGTATTTTCCACCAATAGCCTTTGTTTCCATACCAAACATTGGAATTTTGTTCTTATAGTAGAATGGCCCACCTATAAAGGTCATGTATGGGGAATGTAGTAGTAGATAAGTGTCATGGAATTAGGATAGGTACTATAGTCTTGGAAGGACTCAGATACTCCTCAACAAATAGGTAGCTGCAGTTCTATAGGACATTATGGTCATGGAAAGAGATATGGTACCCCAGTTCAAAAATGGTATCACTATGTATAGGGAATGGATTAGGGGATTCAGGAAAGATCCGAGGGAAATGAGGATGGTCAGACGAACGCTGTGCAAACTACTCTAAAAATTGTGCATTCAGGGCCTTCTACTCTCATAGGTACTATTCTTATATCATATGACCTTGCTTGTGTTTTGTTTGATATAGGATCATCACATTCATTTTTTATCATCTGTTTTTGTAGATGTTTTGGTCCAAGATGTGGAAACAGTAGATGGTGTTTTGACCATCGATACACTGCCAGGAGTTCCATTAAATAAAATCAAATGTTTCAAGTTGTTTTCTCTAGATACTGGTGGTTTCCATTTATTTTTGAAACTATCTGTTCTATAAATAATAGTTTTCATTTTAATTATTGGTATGGATTGGATATTTATATAGCAAGATCATATAGATTGGTGCCAGAGGAGAGTTACATTTTTTATCTCCAGAAGGAGACAATAATTCTCATTAGGGAGATTGGGATCCTTAGGATGGTCGTGGAGGATGAATTAAGTAAATATTAGATTTTCTCATCAATAAAATATCTTTATTTCTCAAGATTATTGGGAGATATATAAGTATTATTTCTTTTCTAGTGGTATACCATTTTCAGGATTTATTTCCTAACAAGTTCTCTGGATTACCACCTGAGTGGTAGATCGAGTTCACGATTGAGTTGGTGTAGGGAGAAGGGCCAGTGTCTATCCCAAATTATATAATGGAACCAATAAAACTTCTGGAATTGAATGTTCAGTAGGAATATCTGGAAACTAATGGTTTCATATATCATGTACATATCCTTGGGGTTCTCCAGTTCTCTTTTCCATGAAGGCTGATGGTACATTCCACTGATGTGTGGATTATTGTAGAATGGACCAGATGGAATTAAATAAACAATATATTCTTTTTCGAATTGATGATCTGTTTGGTCAGTCGATAGGTGCTAATATATTTTTTGATGATTGATTTGATATCATGGTACCTTCAGCTGAGAGAGATTCCATCAAAAAATACCTTAGACTACTTTTAGGAGCAGGTATGTCTTGTATGAGTTCAATGTAATGGGGTTTGGTTTGACTAACACACCAAAATTATTCATGGCCTTGATAAATTATATCATTCATCATTTCAGGTATGGGTTTATGGTGGTTTTTTTAAAGACATCTCAGTGTACTCCCATTCTGCATAAGATCATTCTAAACATCTTGACATTGTCTTGAGTATATTGAGATATCATTGGAATTATGCCAATCTAACCAATAGTAGTTTCTAGTTTGATAAAGTGCACTTATTGGGACATTTCATCTCATAGGAAGAAGTGTTAGTGGACTCAGAGAAGTTTGTAGCTATGGAATCTTGAATGAAACTCAATAATTTCTTTATGGTTCAAGGATTTATGGGTTTAGTATGCTATTAACGATGCTTTACCCAAGACTTATCCTATCATGAAGTACTAATGTCAGGGATGAAAAATAAGGGGGTAAAGTTCATTTGGTCAGATGCTTATAAGAAAAAAAATTAGGACCTCAAAGTCAGGGTAAACTCAGAACTTATCCTTGCTTCACCTATGCCAATTAAAGCATATACCAATTATTGTAATCCATCTAGAGCTAGACTTAGAGAAATTATTATGCAGTGGGATTGATTTGTTGGTTATGGATCAATATATCTAAGACCGTATTAGAGGAATTAAATGACTCATGATATATAGTTATGAGTAGTGGTACATGCCATGAGATGATGGAGTCATTCTCTCATGGGTGAGAGTTTTTTGGTACACACAGACCACAATATCCTCATGTACATGTTTTCTTATCAGAACCTAAATCTTCAGAAGAGGTGGTGGGTCAAGTATCTTAAATATTTTTACTTAGAGTTGTCTTATACATTGGGAAATGGAAACATCATTACCAATTCATTGAGCTATAAGATGAAAAAAAACGTAGTATGTGGTTTGTGAAATAAGTGGAGGATGATGAAAAAATATGCATACATGAATCTAGATGTTTATAATTCTCGGGAATGGGAAAATCTATCATTGACATCAATTATACCCATGATTTTGGAAAAGATCATGTACGAGTAGTAATCTAATTCATAGGCTTAGTTCTAAGAGACATCTTATATGGTGGGTAGATATCATCATGAAGGAATATTGGTAGTTGAAATTTTCCTCTTTTAAGGAGTCGAGTATGGGTTCATATGGACTTATATGGTGAGCTGATGAAATATTCTCATGCTTCTAGATGGGTGGTACATCCCTTTTTGAAAAATATGTATCATAATATTTGTAAATAGTACTGTGGTCAGTAATGAAGAATGTGGTAGTAGAATTTGGGGCAAGATGTTTCACATATCGGTAGGTGAAATTTGAGAATCAGAGGAAGACTATTATTTTGTAGTATTTTCCCATTCCTGAGTAGAAATTTTATGATGTTACTTAGGATTTTGTGATAGGATTACCCAGTAAAATTTATTGGAATTATTCATTATGGGTGATTGTGGATTCACTGATGAATGTAGTCAACTTATTTCCTATTAGGTAGGGCTTCATAGTTCATGATATGGGTATTATTTACATGTACGAAGTTGTTCAGCTGCCTGATTCTCTTAGGAGTATTGTTTCTGAAAGAGATCCACATTTCACATTGCGGTTCTTGCAGGGTCTTCAGAAGGCACTGGGATCGTATGTTCTTTTGAGTATGAAAAATCATACTCAGACTAATGGAATGTTTTATATAACCATTTAGGTTATGAGGACATGTTACATGCCTTTTTTTCGATTCTATTGGTTCTTGGGAGTATCATATGGAACTAGTGGAGTTTGCACATAATAATATATTCCCATCATCGATCCAGATGGAACCTTTGAGGATTTTTAGGGTAGACAATTACATTAACCTATTTGTTGATTGGAGGCAAGTGAGTTAATGAATTTTTGGACTAGTCTCATATAGGAGATATATGAGAAATTTTAGTTTACTAGGAAGAGATTGGTGACCACACAGAGTAGGTATAAATTCTATGCCAACCATCAGATATGACCTATGTAGTTTGCGGTTGGTCATTGTGATTTCCTATGAGTGTCACCTCAGTTGGTGAAACGACTTATTATGAAACAATGAAACCTAGATCCTAGGTTTTTTGGTCCATTTGTGATAGTTTATAGGGTCAATCCATTAGCATACCGATTAACCATTCCAGGGTGTTACAGTTCCAAACACAACATGTTTCATGTGTGGCAGCTTCTGAGTTATCATCCATACTCTTCACATGTGATAGATGTAAAAGATTTTGAGATTGGGAAAGATGGGTCCTTTGAGTAGAATCCAATATGGATTTTGGATAATAATTATAACTATATCTAGGTTAGGAATATACCATTATTTTAAGTATAGGTGGAAGCATGGGTGAGTTCAAGAGGATACATGGGAGAGGGAGTCTAATATGTGAGAAAATTGGCTAGACTTGTTTGTCAAGACTCCCACAGAGATTATTGGAGCCTCTCTAGGGGGGTCTGTTATATGGTGGGAGGTTGTAAAATCCCTTCTTTTTCTAGGTATGTTCCTCTTTGATATTTTTAGGATAAATGTATTCTATTGGGATTTCATTTCGCTTTAATCCGTAGTGGCTGAGTCATATTCGAAGATGGAGAGACTTTGATGGTAAAACAACCTAATTTTTTGGGATTTATATTTGTTTGAATTAATGAAGTCTAGCTGTAAATGTGTTAAATGGTTTTATTAATGTTTTTTCAAGCTTTGGATGTCTTTTTAGGTTGTTTGGTTCTTTATGCAGTAAACATGTCTTAATGTTGTCTACAATAGATTTACATGTCGTGTAAAGGTATTACACGATGTTTAAATTCCACTCGACACATTTTGTAAAACATATATGGAATGAAGATATTATAGGTTTTTTAATAAGTTCAGTTCATTTAATGTTAATTTGTATTAAAATATCAGCTGAGGATATGGGTTTTTAGGCATATCCCTCTAAAAATAAATATAGGATGTGTAAATGAAAAACATGCCATTTAAATTTCTAACCTACAATTTTAAAGGGTGTCATACATGATATTGATCTCATTGCATCATGTGTAGCTTCCTCCTCTCAACCCTAGGGAAGTTTACAGGTAATTTTAGGTCTCTTCTATTCATTACAAATGTCTATATCGCGCAATTGATCCCTAGTGAGTGGGTTTTCTTTAGTTTTCCCTTCTATCCCTTTTTTCTCTGACCATTGTGGTGTAATCTCTTGATCATGGTCATTGTTTATTTTGATCTTGATTCATTTTGATCTAGGATCCATCTTTCACTCTTCTTCAACTTCTTCCACATTGGTTTTATCCTTTGGAAGAATTGCGTTATTCGTCAGTTAATGGTTGCGATCTAAACATTAACCCTATGGGTTGTTTAGTTGCAATTATGTGCAATATTTCAATTTGTTCCAACATAAAATGTTCTCAAATTAATTAAATGATGAAATGAATTATTACATGGAATCATTTTGCATCAAATTGTTTTTGATATTTCTTAAAGATATAGTTGATGTAACTGAATACTTGTTTATAATTGAAATGGATAATGGCTTAAATTGTGTTTATCATGACATGAGACTGGGTGACTAATTGATATTGATTCACAATGGCTTGATTTGATTATTTCTAAGACAGGAATGTTGTTGGATTATTAACAAATGATAAATGAATTTTGTAATTGAAAGATAAATAGTAATATTCAAAATTAACCATTGAGTCTTATGATGTGATATTATGATATCATTATTTCTTTGACATGAGATAAGATTTCTATGTTGTAATTCTTTTATAGTGCTTTGTCCTAGTTTAATTTATGAAATGATTATATGGGGTAATGACCATGTTTCATGTTAAAATGATTATATAGTGGTTTATTCCAAATTACACTAAAATTATTATATACCAAGCTAGGCCCTAACACATGCTAAAATTCTTATATACTGGGATTATCCCAGATTGATTGCTGAAATGTTTATAAATCATGTTTGACCTAGATTTTTTTTATACCAAGATTTTATGGTTATGATTATGTTGGAATGGTTGTGATACATTCTTAGATACATTCTGGCATGTTTCTAAGGCAGGTTATGCTTTATCTGGGTTATATGATTATGGTTAAAATGGTTATAAAACTTGCATAAGAATATTCAAGCATGGGGTTGAGGTTGGTTGGTGTGGTATTAATTTAATTAATTAACTGATTAATACAATTATTTATTGAATTATTTCATGAATTTTTTTAGAATGGTAATGTTTATACATGGGGGTGTCAACCTACTAAGTTATACTCACACCCTACTCAGGCTGCCATTTGGTACCCGAGTAGATTACATCGATGAAATATTGGATAAGGGTAAAGGTCCATGATGTTGACAATTTTTACAAGATGGTATAGTGTTTGGAGATGGGCCTCACATGGGGTTCAGAACTATGAAAATTTCAGTCTTTATTTTATTATTCTTGTCTTTTATTTGTATTACTTAACACATGAAATTTAGTTACATTACATCACGACATTACATTGTTCATTTATTATTTATTGGATTATTTGGTTGTATTTAATTTTTTGGTTTTTCCACTATATAGTATTTTATTCCTTTATTTTCTTACTATGATATTTATTATTATTATTTATTTACACAATGTTGTAACTCTAAAACCATGGGGTATAGTCTCCCAACCATACTTATAACACCCCCACAGCTAGTCGGCGACCTCTGGAATAGAGGGAGGTTTCATTGAGGTCTCGTAACCAACCATATTATTCCACGTGAGAGAGTGTCAAATCAAGGTTTTGTTACAAAACGAAACCAATAACTCTAAGAAAAGAATCATAAAAATAAAATCTTATTATATTATGATCATTTCCACTGAGTTGATTTTCCTTTAACCCATCATAGATTTATGGTTTTTTGGTCATTGATTTTCTCCTGAACATGTTCTCTATCACACTCTATTACTTCATTGGTGTTAGTTTTCTCTTACATTTATATGCTTTCACCTTAAAATATTTCACTCCTACTTGTAATCCTAGTTATGTTATGACCTTCATACTCCCCTTTCTCTATTTCTGAGTAGATGTTTTATTAAACCATTATATGATTTGGGTTTTTAATAAAGATATTTTTAAGGATCAAAAATTTCTTACAGAGATCAAGTCTAAATTGAAAGGATTAAATTTTTTAAAGTAGTTAGAATGTAACACTATAAGCTTTAAAAGAGAAAACTATGCTCAATAGCCTATGTGGTATACAAAACTGAACCTATAAAAAATGATTATTTAAATATGACTATTGTAACCATTCCATTGAATTCCAAAATATGAGTAGGATTGACTAATTTATAATATATATATATATATATATATATCCTATAAATCATAAATGTATTGATAAATTCTTAGTAAATAATCACTCAATTTTTTTGTAATGTCCTTTTGTACTTAAAAATACGTTTTCCTCAAAAAATTCTTTTATTTATTTTTTTGGAAAAAAATATTATAGTTACATTGTTGAATATTTTGAAAATGTATTTGATAAAATAAGATCTATTTTTGATAAAACCATAACAAAGTTAACTTAATATGAAATTTTGTGATTTTTCCAAAAAATATTTATTGTTCTGAAAAATATTTATTTTTCTGAAAAATATTGATTTTTCATTGAATAATGAAAAATACCTATTTGTTTAAAAATTCCATTTCTTTTTTTAAATTAAGTAATTTAAATTTCCAATTAATATTTAAATTTATTTTAATAGTAAAATAACTATCCTTTAGTTATATATAATCCAATTAGTTATATTTAAATCATCTTTATAATGGATTTTAGAACGATTTTTTAGGCTTAAAACAAATTTTAAAGAAAATAATTCAAAATGCATAATGTTTCTCGATTGTAATTATTTAAAGATTTCCCCTAATGGGGAATGATTTAAATTATATTTATATATTATATATATAACTATCAATTTAAATTAAAAATAATAATATAACTATTTATAGTGTTAAATAAAATAACCCCTTCCTAGAAAAAATTTCATTTTTCAGAAAAATTGTTCTCATCGCGCTTATGGGTTTTATTTAAATTAAAATTTTCAATATCTATAAATTTTATTTGATAAATTTTTTTACATATTTATAATCATATTAGTTAATATTAATTAATAATTTCAACTTAATTTCTATACAATATGAATAGTAATCATAGTAAATATTTATTATTATAGTAAAATTAAAATAGAATAATTATGGGTAAAAAGTTATTAGTAATAATTTAACAAGGGAAAATAGGTCAACCATAAAATTTTAAATATTTATATTTCATTTTAAAAGAAATAATTATATTTATTCCTTACTATTTTTAGTTTATAAATGAATAATTTATGGGTTTGATAAAAATTAGTTTTAATATGACAAACTGAAATTATAATTTTGTGTAATATGAAATTTTAATTAAGAAATTACTTCTGATGAATTCCTGAAATTTAAAATAAATTATATTTTAATACTATTAATAAATTTTTTAATTATAAAATATAATATAGTTTTTATGAAGTCAAATGTAATTGTAATAAGGGTTTGAAAATTTTTGTTACCAAAAATACCAAGATTTATTAATAAATATAAATTTTAGTGTTTAAAGGTAAATTTTTTATATTTAGGGAATTATTTTGAAAAAATAAATTTTTTCTTAATATTTATTTAAAAATTATCCAATGGTTAATGTTTCATAATTTTTTGAGATAATCCAATTTTATGCTAAAAAATAAATATGGTATAAATATACAGTGTGTATTATGACATAATATTGAAATCAAATTATAGAAATAAATACTATGGATGGTATCTATGAACAAATATATATTTTCCATTTAAAATAATTTCAATTAGAGGTCTTTTAAATAATTTTATAAATCGATTATGAATCCTCTAAAACCAATATTATATTTTAAGGTTTAAAAAGAAATTATTTATAAATATGACTCACTTCCACATCACCAGGGGTAATATTTTAATGATTTATAAAATGTTTCTTATAATATAATTAAAAAACCTCATTTCTAAAAAACAAAATCACGAAAAACTTCAGAGTTTTTGTGCTATTGATTATTGTATAATATGGATTCAAAAAACTATGTTTTGGAAATAATCAAGAACTCTCGTCTCTTTTCCTATATAAACCCATTCAATATCCAATTTATATTCACCACAAACCCTTTTTGAATTCCATTAATCTAACCTCCCCTCTCTAGATTCCTACCAAGGATCCCCCAATATCTCAAGAAGCTCCTCCCATGATTTTGGAATCACCCACTCAGGTAAGGGATATTCCTCTATTCTTTTTATTCAAGAACATATTTTATGTTATGCCTCCTAATTTCTATTTGTTATTTTTTGGGTACATTTTTATACATAAAAATTACTAAAATTCATATTCAAATTTAATTATATTCCCCTTTTACTCTCATTATTCCCTCCCATAAACCTTTATGTACACCCATTATGCTAGCAAAGTTATCCTAAAATTTTCCATGCCAAAAGTGAGGGACCTCTCCCTCTTCTTATCAATTCAAGAAACATCATTATATCTATATATTTTTATCTCAATTTGTATTCCATGAAATTATAAATAACCATCTAATTTCTTCTTTCTGTTCTTTGAATGATACATAATTTATCCCCAAACATTTTGACCTTTACTTAAGCTGTTACCATACTAAAAATTGTTATGGGATCCTTTTCTTATATTATTTATTAAAGCATATTATTCATTTTATGAATTTTATTTCCAATTAGTAATGTGGGAATATAATTTTCCACATCCCTCTTCCAATGCTTTTTATTTAAAAATGATGAGATACCTCTTTTTCTCTTATTAAAACATTTTATGAATCTTTAATTATTTTCATTATGATGCTGAAATTTCACTACGATTTTTCATTATGAATCCATTTTATTGTGAATATAATTTATATTTCAACTAGAGGTTATTAACCTAGACATACATATACTTATTGTAATGGAGAATTCCTTTTATGTATCCCACATTCTGAGATCATGGAATTAAATTTGGTGAAATATAATATTATGTTGAATGATATATATGGCACACTAATGCATGTACATGATATGAAAGTGGCAGGTGTTCCTAGAATTATATAGTACTCCAATGTATTGGTTAATTCATTTTCTATAATTATTCATCATTAATGGGATTGGGGAGTAAACCTAATCAATATTGGGACTTTTTCTACATTATTATGATGAAATGGAGGTTAACATTGACCTATGATTAAAATTTCATGTTTAATGTTGTTTTTGTATTCCTATGATTCCTCTATGTGACCATACTATGTCATTCCTTATTTTTAATTTTTTTGATCCTCACCCATTTTCAGTTCCATTTAAACACATATTTTCAAACATATTATAATTTCTTCAAGTTTTGATTCTTTTACATTCCCTTACTATGATTTATATATCACCCCTTTCTTATATACATCCCTATGTTTTCCCAAGAAGTTTTAGAGGACTGATGATATATAAGATCATGTTAAGTATGTTTTCAATATTGTTTTTGTATCCCATGATCGAAATTTTATGTTATGTACCTAACTCCAAAATACACTAGACTTATGGATCATTTGGGATGTATTAGGTGTAATATTATTTAATAAATCATTAATTAATGTATAATAATGACATGGGTCATCATAATACATGTTTCCACCATGATTTTCTATCCAAATACAATGGTTTTACACAAAGACTATTCTTTCCAAAACACATATTTGACTCCTCTTGAGATATTTCTACTTCAGTAATGAATGATGAAATTTATTCCAAATATGTTTTTCCATATTCATTTTTAAACCATGAGTTTATTCATGAAATAGTTGTTTATAAAATCCTATGAAACCCATTCCATTACAATGGTTATTTAATTACTATGATTTTTATATGATCTAGGTAGCATTCATGATTATATAAATATTATGATGTGATGGGTTGGTCCAAGATTATATATCCCTCTAGTGAATTGGATAATGTGATGTGTCTCATATAACTATTTGTATTATGGGTGAACATGATTATAGATTTGTTCATAATGATGATGTTATTATTATTCAAATATGTTATATAAGAATATAATGTTATATTTTTTCATGACTATGTGAGTTATTTGAAAGTAATGATATTATGTTTCATTTTCAAGAAACACAACATTCCCTTACTTTATGGAAAGTATTCCTTGGGATTATGGTGATGATACAATGATTATGACATGATGATTATACTCACCCATGTTCTATTAATTCACTCCTTTTACTTATTCTATGTTGTCCTTCCCTATAATAGACTTTTATCTCACCCATTTCACTGATGTATATTCATAGGTGACTATATATACGAGGGAGAATGTTAATGATTTTATGTGGATAAAGGAGAATAATTTTAAAGATGACTGTTATATTATGTACATTTAATGTATGATCATAATGTTATTAGGATATTAAAACTATTAACCCTTTAAGCTATAATTATTATGCTGATTATCATTTAAAATGATGTAAAATTCATGTAAGAAAAATTAGGGTCGATATAGGTCTATTATATCCATTACCCATCTTAAAGTGGGAATTAAAAGACGGCGCCATGGATTTTATGATGATGTTACCAAAGTCACCATGACGAAGTAATGTTCTGTGGATGATTTTGAATGGGATGAAAAATGAATCCCACTTCATTCATATACAAGAGGCTTTCTCAATAGATGGTCATGGAAGGTTATATGTTTGATAGATCATACACCTTTAAGAGATTCCACATACCATTATATTATATAGGGACACTCAATTTACTTCTTGGTTTATGAAGGGGTTCAAAGAAGTATCATGGTTCACAAGTTCTTCGTAGTACTGCGTATCACCATCGTAACAATGGTAAGTCTGGGAGAAATATACTGGTACTCAAGGACATTCTACGATCTTTTGTCCTTTGTTTTGGGGGCTCTTGAGGGAAAAAACTACAACATTATAAGTCTTATAATAAAAATGGTTTCTAAGTGACTTTTCAAATTTCTCCTTATGTATCACTCTAGAGTAGGTAATTTCATTCACTAATATGACTGTAAAAGGTAGGATAGGTAGTTCTACTTGTAACAGATATCATTCATGAAACATTAGGGTAGGTACTGATAATCATGAAATATAAGGATATAGATCATTTTAGGTATAGTTATTATATCTATAGTTGATTCCAACATTTGGAGTTTGATGTGGGAGATCGTGTCTTCTATCTTTTTGGCCTTGGTTTGGTCATCAGTGGATTCAAAGGAAAGGAAATTTTCCACATAGATTTGTTGTACCTTTTATGATAATTGATAGGTTCAGTCTAGTATCATTTTCGATAGATATTCCTAAGAGGTATCCGGATAATCATGATTTATTCCATGTTTCCGAACCCTTCCATTATCTCTCCAACACATATAATGTTTTTTAACCTGAGGATGTTCAGTTAGATACTAGTATATGTTATACGGAGTATCTAGATTGTATCATCGATCATAGCATGAAATCACATCATGTCAGGTCATCCCCCTAGTTTGGGTTCTTTGGTAGCATGTCCATGTATAGGATGATACTTGGGAAGGATAATCTAATATACACTCTTAGTGGATAGATTTATTCTCGGATTCAGATCAAACACACTTGGAAGGGAATCTCAAGGATGACTTTTTTATGCATTGGAGGTTTTATGATGCATATTTTTCACTATGATATAGATAATTTATATTTGAATTTGAATCACATTTTATAATTTAATTTTTTTATAAATGATTAATGGTGGTTTAGAAAGAAATCGGGTTTGTCTTGGAGCTTGGAGTTCAGTTTTATGGTAAACATGGGTGAGGTGCAAGGTTAGAATACTATTATCATTAACCATTCCCCCAACCATGATACCTTGAGATTGTGAAACATGGTTTATATAACCCTTAAATAGGGAACACAAAACCATGAAAACCTACAATTTTCATTAGGTTCACCATTCATGATACGTACATGGTTTTTATAACTATTCACCTTGACTGTGTAGTGTGAGTGATTCAAGACATACCCAAATTCAGGTTTATCACATTATTTTTATTATTGAGAAAATGAATCATTCAAGAGATGTGCACATGGGTTGTAATTTTACATATATGGAACATGTTTTGGCCATCTATGTGGCTAAACTATGTGCCCTGTTAAAAAGATTCACATGACTATTTACCCTTCTTTCCCTTAAGTATAATTCTTCCTCTTATTATACTCAATTGTTAATAGGATCTCCGTATGGATTATATTTTCTACCTCTACATATTTTTAGTTTTTCAAATTCACATGGATTCAAATTTGTTCATCGTTCATCATGTTGGATTCCACATGGTAGTTCTAGCACCCATATTTCTTCTTTTCCCACATTCTCTTCATGTATTTAGTGTGATCATCAAGGAAGGTAATATAACATATTGTGAGGTTTTTTACCTATTTTATCTATTTTATATTATTCATGATTAAATATTAGGTTGATACAAAATTTTTAATCTACTAAATTTCTATTTATGTGGTATATTAACTTTCCCAAATGGTTTTGATGTTTATTACTTGTATTGTTGTGTCATGCACCTGACATTCAAAATATTGCCCCTAAAATGTGTAACCCTTAAATTAGATTCCTATACCTTGAATTGGATTCTTTATTAAAACTTTTTTCACCATTGGAGGTTGATTGCTTTGTCTTGAACCACCCCTTCGGGTGTGTTTATTTAAATTCATGGACTAATATGTTTTTTTATCGAGACACCCCTGCAACATGTTTTTCATGACACTTGTATAGGGAATGACCTTAATGAATTAAATATACTGATGAATATCATGGATATATCTATCATAATTGAATTTTTAAATTATATGGATGTCTATTATATAATGATTAAATTTTTTATTGTGCCCAGATCACTATAAATGTGTTTCATTCCATTAGTTAAACATGGATTTCCAACCTGGAATGCCTTGGGTGAACTCGTAGTAAGACAATATATTCATTTATGTAGATGATATGTGAGATAAAAACACCATATATATATATATATTTCATAGAAACATGAATTCATCTTCATATCACTTTCAATTCACAAGCATACTATAGAAAATATGAATCCCATTGATAAAAAACATGGATTTGGCTCGATGTCCTAAAACACAGACCGCCTTAGATTATCTCTACAAGATCCAATCGAGTCATTCAAGAGAATAAATTGTACATGACCATGGGATATGATGAAGGATATTAGGGTGGAATTCTAAGGTTTTATACCATGTATTACAGTAATACCCCCTAGCCTTACATCTCAGTTGATCACGGTGAGTGGGATCGATCTTATAAAGTCATGGATTCCATGGGTATCCCATTGATCCTCTAACATCCCAATATTGATGTACATGGACATTAAATTTTGTTGCAGAAAACATAATTCATTACACAAAGAGACACCCAATAGTTCTATTAGATTAGTGTCATTCGATACTTGGAACACATTCTTCTAACTTGGTGAATTATATTCAAATTTTCCCATAAAGATCATCCCCTTTAGTTATCCTACCTAAAACCATTATTTATATCCTAGGGAAAATAGAACATAAAATGGGTGATCTAAAATTCTTAATAAGGGTAAACATGGAAAACATAAAAAACACAGACATAATTATGTAAAAACATAAACCTAAATTTTTAATATAAAAATCTTGAGTCATGAAATAAATCATGGTAGTACATAAGGTATAAATCATAAAAGTAACATGAACCATGATAAAATATCATTTTCATTAAATTTTTAATTTTGAAAAATGCATAATCATAGAAAATCATTTCTATATTAGGTAAGTCTCATTGACAAGACTATCATAGCGGACAATGTCCATTATTGAACTGAGTTGAATCCTCGTTTCAGCCCTGTATTATTTAACAGGATTTATTTGTCAGTCCATCCATGTCTATCCCATGAGATATAAATCTTTACCCAATTCATTAGAGGTATATATAGTTCCCACCTATCACATAATGAAAACTATACATATGGGTTCCAAAAAACATAAATCATTAATCATATCATAACCCAAGAGAGAAAATAGGTTTATTAAACATCAGTACATCATAATCCATATAGACAAATAGATTTCAGAAATATCATTTTATAATTAACAAAATAAAATAATATTAATAATTGGGATAGAAACAAAATCAATTGTATAGAATGTCATCTTAGATGTAAAATAATTTTAATAAAACACTTGAAATTAATTCTTGAGGAAAATATCGTTTCGTCTTCAAAAATGTTTCCCTTTCTCAAAATTCCCCGCAATTTATTAAAAATAGAATTTAATTGAAAATAAAATTTAAATCTTGTATAGGAATATTCAAGGATATAAATCACTATGAAAACATAAAAATACCTTCAATATTTATAAGTTGAAAAAACAAATCTTGTACTTTTTCTGGAAAACTCATAAAGTACCTCGTATTGAAAAAGAAAGAAATATACATTAAAAACATGTTGTAAAAAGTAAAAAAAATTTAATATGAATTTAAAAATACAAATAATAATAGTAAAAAAATTACAAAACATGGACATGTATGATAAATATACCCCTCTAAATAGTTTCTTATAAACAATCTCGAAAAATAATCAGATTGTGAAATTATCAATTAACATAGGTCTGGTATCTTTGTATGTATTGGAACCTCATAAATAATAATTTAAATGATTTCAGTGACTTATTCCAGAATAATATTCATTTCTATGATATCATATAAGATCATATTATCATCTGTTTGGTAATAATATTTCACTATTACAAGTTATTTTGGAATAAACTGCTTCATTTTCCCATGCATGTTTTTATGAATATATTCTGGTTCTCATTATTAAGTCATATTTATATCATTAAATAATGATATTAACATAATAAATATCATATTTATTTATTATATACATTTATATAAACATTATTTAATGGACATCATGTAAATTAATTACATCGCATCGTGGAGACGGTAGGTTCGACGTATGCACGAGCGATGATATCATTCCTTTAATAATGAAATAGTATCAAATTGGATGGTATATATATTGTTCCATAATAAATACCTTGTTATAGTAATCATATATAGTTATTATTTCCATCATTATACCCATCCAATTCAAGTGGTGGTGAAAAATAGATTACACCACGGCATGGAGACGGTAAGCCATACGTACGCACTCATGGTGATTTCATTTTTCATAGGATTAATAGAAGGTGAAATGCGGTTATTAAGTAATATTAATAACATATAAGTACATAATTTATACTTAAATTATTAATTAATAATGTAAATACCTCATGAAGAGGAAGTATAAGAACAAATAATTTGAACGAATTGGTAGAATTGATTTCCCCTTCTTCGACAAGATCCCACTAGATCTCCCCTTAAAAAACCTAGAGTTATACTTTTGAGAAGGCAAAAAATTATAGAATGTGATTAAGGAATTTTGGAAGATAAATTGTCAGAGGATGGTTGAGCTTAAAGTCCCAATGTGAATTGAAATTGTGAGGGGGTGTTCTCTTTTATAATTGAGAAGAGGGGCACATTTGGAATCTCAGAAAATATTAATTTATAACAAAGTAAAAGCACCTAAAAACCCTATAAAATGTCATATTTTCATACATTAGATGATATAAAGTTTTCAACTCCTCAAAAAATAAATTATGGACATTTTTTATGCCAATTTAATCCTTATCATTTTAATTTAACACTTATTTATTTTATTTCATTTTAACAAGGGTAACAATTATTTCATTATTAAAGGGTGAAATATTTAATTATTTAATATAAATTAAACCATAATAAATAATTTAGATCATTTTATACCATATAATAATTATTATATATATTTAAAAATGTTTTAGGATTTTAAATAATTTAATAAAACATTGTTTTTACAAAACAACAATAGTGTCAATTTTCACACTATTGAATTCCTGGATTTTTTAAAATATCAATACAAGATTTTATCCTAGAAATAAAGATTTTATTATATACCTAAGGGGTATAAGTAATATATTAAATTCAATTGACATATTACTTATGTAAAATTATATTTATTTTAACATTTTTAATAACATTAATGTGATATTTCTATTAATAAAATAATTACTGCATTAGTATTGTGTAATTATTTAATATACTTTTAATTTGGGTAAAAAAATTATGACTGATATAAATTTACTATATTTTATAAGAATATATGTAGTAAAATTTATATTCTGGAAAATCTGACACTAAAACTGTTATACATTTTAAATTATGAATGTGATAAATTTAACAACACCTTGAATAAAATAATATTGGTGTCACAATCTCTTATATGAGGCTAAAAATGGTAACAAACTAGAAACATGGATGATTATGGTCAAGAAATACTTGAACAATATGATTGGTTCAAATTTTTTAGTATTTTAATATTTAATTTCATTTTAAGAAATTATTTTATTGATTTTTCATTAATGAAATAATTCTTTCATCATCAATTTATGTGCCTCTAATATAATTAATTATTTACTAAAAATTAAAAAAAATAACTTGAAAAATTAAAAAATTTTGTCTTTAAAATAGGTAATTATTGTCAAAAATAGATTTTGTATAACCTTATTTTTAAAATAATATATTATTTAAAACATAAATGTGACATATTTCAATTTTCATTAAATAAAATATTATAAATGCTATAATATCTCCTAAATGGCCACAAAAAGTGAAAAATAAATTTATATTTGGGAAATATGTTTATTAAGATAAAATTTACCACTTAGTTTCTTGAATACCAACAATTTTTTCATATGGGGACACATAATAGATATTAAAGTTAAAGAAAATGAAACTTGTGTATTTGTTTGATTTAAATATTATTTAAGTCATTTTTAGGGAAAATGTCTATTAAATGACATACATTCAACACTTAGCTGTTAAGAGTATAATTAAATTCTTAAAATGAAATTATTTTCATTTTTTATTGTCATTTTATAGTCATTATAATTTATTTTCAACCCAAAGAACCTAATTTACCTTTTACGGTGGTAACTCAATTTACCATTGTTACTATTCATATTTGTCAAAAATAAAAGGTACCGGTTTATGAAATTTGGACCTTGTGAATCCAAATTTTTAATTCATTTTTCAAAATTCATAACAGACTTGTTCCAGAATTATTGTTAAAATAAAACCAGTAAAATGTCAAGAAAAACATTTGTTTTTGAAAAAAATACCCCTTTAAAATAAATTTTTTTTATAATAAATTCATGATTAAAATAATTTTTAAAAACCACAATTGGATAAAAATGAACTAATTGAAATAAAAAACCATACCAAAACAAAAGTTTACTATGTAATGGCTTTAAAAGAAAATAAATTGTTCAATAAAAATTAGTATTTTCATTATTCATCAAAAAATGAAACTTATCATAAAAATAAAAAAAAGTCAACCAAATTAAATTTTTATATTATTAATAAAAATAAGAAGATCATTTTGGAAAATTAAATATAAAAAACTGTAAAAAATCTAGATTTAAATTAGGTGGGTCATCAAAAGGATGAAAAACTGCATTTTTTGGAATATACTTCTTCTTTCAAAAAACTGAATTTGTTATTATATAATGTATAGAAACCATATAAGATGAATTTTAAAAATTATATTGAATATATTATATGTGTATTTCATTAATCAAATCGATGGATAGTGATTTTATTATTTTATAGACTCGCTTATTTTTCATTTAAATAGTTTTTCAGAAGAAAGTTAATTCTATTCCTACCTTCCATTATAATGAAAAGGTTATAATATGTATTTGTTCACTTATACACATTCATACATAAAATGAATTATTTAAAAATAACATGAAATTATGTGTAACACAAACAACAAATAGTGTTGTGTATAGAGCAAGCTAAGCCAGTGTTGCGTATAGTGCAATCTTATCTTGGTGTAGCGTACAAAAAATACATCATAGAAAAAAACTCATTCTCATAAAAATATTTGGGTGTTAGATTATACCCACCTAAAAATGAATTTATCCATCTAAATTCTTCATGGTTATAAAAGTTTTAATACTTGAATGTTTCTTTCATCGAAACCCACATTGTAAAAATGAATAGTAAAACTTCATTTTAAAAAGGAATGTTAGAAGCATAACGGTCTCCCAAAGTAACTATAACTAGGTTTCCCTATATAATAATATAGGTGGGAATTGAAAACAAGGATATTGAAGAAAACTATAACCATCACATTTGGATGGAGATTGATAGAGAACAAGGTTAGGATAATGTTAACAATCTAACACCCGCAAATCTGTGATGATTTAAGGGTCCATTTGATTCATCATAAATGAAGGTACAAGGGTTAGATTTTTGGTTTTAAGAACCTTTCCATAGAGTTTAATAATGAGAATAAATACTTAATTTATTAAGTTTGATCTCATCCTTTCCTTATTCATTGATCAATTTCCACTTTATCTCTTAATCAAAAATATTAAGTTGACATTTTCATTCCTAAAACCTTAGTAGATCACGATATCAATAAATTGAATGATGGATCATTCTATCTAACTCTATCACAACCAAAATATTTTCACAATATATCAAATATTCATAATTCTACCTATAGTGATATAATACTTTAATATAACAACCTTCATCCAAGGTTTAACTTATAATTTTCATAAATTTATTACCTTACAATACTTCTAAAATCTAACAATCCAAATCATTAGATATAGGATAAATAAATCGGCTTAAATTTTATCTCCCATATCTCATAAGGAAATTCTTGGTTTTCACATTCCAAACATGTGAATTCCATAATCATGTATTCTCTTCAAACAAAAATTATCATAAAACCTTTTTGAAAACATGCGTGTTGAAAAAAATAACTCTTTCAACATACCAATAATACCAAAAATTCTATATATTGAAACCATGATATCACTTTTTCTTTTTATATCATTACAGAGGTCATTATTACTATCAGACATCTCATTATCTCTATATCCCATAATTATTCATATATCATGTTTTTTCAAAATATATTTCAAATACTTTACCTGGTTACCGGTACTATATACATATGTAAAACTATAATCATCCAATACATAGATATTTCAATATTCCATAATACTATAAAAGATATTCTCCAACATTATTTTGGTGTCCCCTTACATAAATACTCAAACATTCCACCAATTCATTTTCATACTCAACATCGTGAATAGTGATGGCATGTGATTTCCCTTTTTATTTGGAATTAAGAGGTTATTGACATCGATCGTCATTGATAACCCTTGGATAAATTCATTGGTAAGCAAATTCCCCATTTAATTTCACTTGTAGCATTGAAGTTTGGGTGGTGCATTCTCTGTATTATTTTCTCTATTAAAACCATTAGCTACCATTTTATCATTACATCAGCACTGAACATCCCTATGAAATTCTATTACACACTTAAAACACTTTCTGACCCCTTTAAGGAAATCTCCACCATGCTTTTTTCCATACTTTAATTATAAGAAAACACACATCATCGTTTCCCCATTGTTTTTGAGATTTTACATTGAAATCCATCGTTCTTTTCTTCTCAAAACCATGATATTGATATGTAACCACAAATTCAATTTCTACCTTGATAGAACAATACACAATCACTTAATATCTACTAATTTCTATTATAGTTAACTCCCTTCAAATACATGGTTTTAAACCACTAAAAAATTGATCAATATTACTTTTATGTTGGATGATAAAGCCTGAAGCGTACCTTGCAAGTCTTGTAAAATATTCCTTTTTTGTACCAAGGGATTCATTATCCTATTTCTTAAGATCAAGGAACTCATTTTATATATTCATTCGAATAATATGAGTAAATTACTTATTGAAAAATATGTTTTTGAACTCATCCCATTCCATGGATTCAATTTCATCTTGCTACCTTGTATTCTTTATTATATTCCACCACTGGTGTGCTCCACCTTCTAAATGATAAATAGAAAAAAATGAAATTTTCAGGTTCCAAATAGTAAAGGATTTAAAATACCCTTCCTATGATACTAATAAATTATTCAACAGCAAGTGGATCAGAAGACCCACTAATTGAAGTTTGGCATTTCTTCTTGATGGACTCAATAGAATGGTATTCCTGTATTTTCCAATTTAGAAGTCCAGAATGATCAATTTCTTGTATAAGTATAGAGATAAGATTTTCATTCCAAATACAACAACATTTGGTTAAATAAGATTAAAATCATTGCATTTCCCATTGAATTGATCATTAACATGTTTCCTTTATGTTCCATCCATTGTCTAAAACCCAAAAAAATAGTATTGGAGGAAAAAATCATACTAGGAAAACAACATAATCAAGGGGGAGTACTTTCAATATATAAAATCTTAGAATTAATCCTAGGTTATTTATGACTGTTACCCTAATTCTAGGATTGTAACCTACAGTTATACTTACCCTTATGGAAATCCCTAGACATATCCTTAGAAAAATATATTGGGATCTCACTATTGTTTTCGCATCCTAGTTTCCAAAGGTTAACTAAAATTTTTATCTATTACCAACTCTAAAGACCCAATATTAATGTAAATTTACAATACATTTCTATTGAATAAATCATAATACAGTACTCAAATAGAATACCAAATACCATATTAGTTTAGTGTCTTTGGAAACTAAAAACACATTCTTCTAATGTGGTGAAATATCTTTAACATCTCCCAAAAAGATATTCCCCTTTAGTTTTCCTGCCTGAAACCATTATTTATATCCTTGGGAAAAGAAAACATAACATATATGATCTAAATTCTTAATATAGGTAAACATGGATAACATAAACCAGAACCGAAAGATAAGCATGTAAAAACATGAACATAAATTTTGCATATCAAAATCTTGTGTCAGGAAATAAATATTGGCAGTATGTAAGGTATAAATCATAATGTAAGATGAACCATGATAAAATATCATTGGAATAAAACATGGAATTTTTGAAAACACATAAGAATAGAAAATAATGTCCATATTATTCAAGGATCATTACCAAGACTGTCATAGCGGACAAAGTCCATTACTGAATTGAGTTTACTCCTCGTTCCAGCTATATATTTCTAAATCAGATTTACTTGTCGTTCTATTCAGGTATATCTCATGAAATATAAATCTTTACCCAATAAATTGAAGGTAGATGTTGGTCCCACTAATGAAATAATTAAAACTATACATATGTGTGTCACAAAAAATAAATATTTCACCATATCATAACCCAATGAATAAAATGGGTATCTTAAACATCATTTCATAATAATCCAAATAAAACAAATGGATTTCATAAATATCATTCCATCACAAACACAGTAAAATCATTGTAATAACGGGTATATAAAAATAACCCCATTTATTTAATTTCCTCTTATATAGAATTTTTTTCATCAAACAATTGAAATTATTTCTTGTGGAAAATATCCTTTCTTCTTTAAAAATGTTTTCTTTTCTCAAAATCCAATGAAACATTTAAAGGAAAAAATTTAATTTAAAATAAAATTGAAATATTATACAAGAATATTCATGGAAATAAAGCATTATTAAAACATTAAAATTCATTCATGTCGTCTAAGTTAAAAAACATTTTTCTCGTACTTTTTCAAGAAAAGTCAAAAAGTATCTCGTATCGAAAACGAAAGAAATATTCCTTCAAAATCATGTAGTAAAAAGTAAAAAATGGTTAATATGACTTTAAACCTCCATAGTAAAACATTAAAACATTTTAGTTTTTAGAAAACATGTATATGGATGATGAATAAACCCCAGTAAATTCTTACATATATAGAATCTCGAATAATAATGAGATTATGAAGTTATCCCTCACCTTTGGTCCAATATACTTTGTATGTATCTGAACCTCATGTATAATTATTTAAATGACGTCATTTAATTATTAAAGAATCATAGTCATTTTAATGATATCATATACAATCATATTATCATTCTTTTGGTAATAATATTTCATTATTACCTGTTATTCGAGTATAAATGACTTCATTTTCTTATACATTTTTTCCAAATAAGTTTATATTATTATTTTTTAGGTTATATTAATATTAATAAAAAATATTAACATAATATATATTATATTTATTTATAATTTAAATTTATATAATCATTCCTTAATGGATATCATTTCTAATGTCTTGCATCTTATCTTGGAGATGGTATGCCTTATGTACGCACGAGCGATGATATATTTCCTGTAACAATAAAAGGGTGTTGAATTGGATGGTATATATATTGTTACAGAATAATTTAATTGTTATAATAATCATATATAGTTATTATTTCCATAATTTTACCCATCCAAGACAAGTGGTGGTGAAAATAGATAACACCACGACGTGGAGATGGTAAGTCATACGTACGCATGCGTGGTGATTTCATTTTTCATATGATGGATAGAAGGTGGAATATAGTTTTTAAATAATCTTAATAACATCTCAGTATAAAATTTATACTATAATCATTAGTTTATAATAAAAACAATTAAAAAATAAAAAGTATAAGAATGAATAATTTGAAAGAACTGGTATAGGAGATTACATCTTCTTCGATGAGCTCCCTCTAGATCTCCTAATAATGGCACTAGAGTTGGGATTTTTAGAAGACCAGAACCTATAGAATGTGATTAAGAAATTTTATAAGGTAAATGGATAGGTTATTGTCAAACTTTAAGGCTCAATGTGAACTTAAATTGTGAGGGGGGATGTTTCCTTTTCTAATTGAGGCGAGGGGTACATTGGGAGTCTTAAAAAATATTAATTTATATTAAAATAAAACCACATCCAAAAACCTAAAAAATGTAATAGTTTAAAATATAAGATGAAATAATATTTTAATGACATCAAAAAATAAAAATTGGACATGTTTTTATGTGAATTTAAACCTTGTCATTTTAATTTAACAATTATTTATTCTATTTAATTTTAATAAGTGTAACAATTATTTCAATATTAAAAGAGTAAAATATTTAGTTATTTAATATAAATTAAATCGTAAATAAATAATTTATATCATTTTGGACCATATAATAATTATAATATATTTTTAAAAATGTATTTTGATTTTTAAATAATTTAATAAAACATTGTTTTGAAAAAATAACAATTGTGTCAATTTTTACAATATTCAATTCCTGGATTTTTAGAAATATCAATATAATATATTATCCATATAAAATAACTTTTATTGTATCTTTAAAAGGTATAGGTAATTTATAAAATTACATGGACATATTAAATAGCTAAAATTATATTTAGTTTAATTTTCTAATAACATTAATTTGAAATTTATATTAATAAAATAATTACTACATCAGTATTGTGTAATACTTTATTATACTTCTTTGTTGGGTAAAAATTAGAAATAAAATATTATTACTAATATAAGTATACAATCTTTTTTAGTAATATATTTAGTCAAATTTATATTCTATAAATATCAGAATTTAAATTTTAATACTTATTAAATTTAAAATTTGACAGCTTTAATATCTCATTAAATAAAATAATATAAGTTCCACAATCCCTTTTATAAGGATCCAAATGGTCACTAAGTCAACTCTTGGATTATTATGGCCAAGATATAATTGTGAAATATTATTGGGACATGTTTTTTGGTATTTTAAAATTTATTATCATTTTAATAAAATTATTTTATTGATTTTTCTGCAATTAAATAATTTCTGCATCATAAATTTTAAGCCATTAAGGTAATTATTTATTTCCTAAAAGTTAAAAATAAATAACATTGATAAATATAAACATATTATATTTTAATTGGGTATTTATATTAAAATATTGATTCTTTATAACATTATTTTAAAAATGTTATATTATTTCAAACATAAATGTGACATCTTTAAATTTTCATTAAATAAAATATTAAAAATACCATAATATCTCTTCAATAGACCCAAAACGTGAAAAATAAATTTATACTAGGGAAATATGTTTATTATGTTGAAAATTACAACTTATATTTGTTGATACCATCCAATTTTCTATAAGTGGACACATAATATATTTTAAAGACAATGAAAATGACACTTCTGTCTTTCATTTATTTAAATATTATTTAAGCTTTTTTCCCAGAATAGTGTCCATTAAATTACATAATTTAAATACTTAATTGTTAAGGTTAGAATTAAATTCATCAAATGAAATTTTTTCACATGTTTTATTCATTTTATAGTCCTTATAATTTTAAATTTCACCTAAATTACCGAATTGACTCTTTACCGTGGTAAACAAATTTACCATAGTTACAATTAATATTTGTCAAAAAATAAAAGGCACATACTTTTCATATTATTACCTCCGGAAAAAAAAATTTGATATCCATTTTTTAAAACTAATAACACCTATGTTTCGGAATTAATGTTAAAAATACCGGTAAAATGTTGGGAAAAATAGTTTTTGAAATAAAATAACCCTTTTTAAATGAAAAATGTTTTTATAATATTTTTTTGTATAAAAATATTTGAAAAATAAATAATTTTATAAAAAATAAATAATTAAAATATAAAACCAAAGAAAAACACAATTTTACTTTGTAATGACTTTAAAAGAAAATAAAATTTTCAATGAAAATCAGTATTTTCACTATTCATCAATAAATGAAACTTATGAGAAGAAATATAAAAAAATCAACAAAAGTAAATATTTATATTCTAAATAAAAATAAGAATTTTATTTTTTAAAATTTAATATTAAAAAGTGTGAAAAACTATATTTAAAATTATTTCACCATCAAAAGGTATAAAACTATAATTTTTTTTAAAATAGTTCTTTTATCAAAAGAAATGATTTTTTTCTTATATCAAGTATAAAAAACATATAATATGAATTTCAAAAATTATATTGAATATATTATATATATTTTTCATTAATAAAATCTATCAAGAGTGATTTTATTATTTTATAGACTCGCTTTTTTTCATTTAAATATTTTTTATAAGAAAGTTATTAATATCCATAGCTTCCATTATAATGACACAGTTATAATATTTAGTTTTTCACTTATAATCGGTCTTACATGAAATGAATTTTGTCAAAATAACAAAAAATTGTGTGTAACATAAAATTGTGTGTAACACAAAATATGCATAGTGTTGTATATACCGCAAGCTAATTCGGTGTTATGTATAGCGTAAGCTTATCTTGGTGTAGTGTACAACCCAAGACATAAAATAAAAAAACATTTATCTCATAAAAATATTTGGGAATTATAGATACCTAGTGATTAATATACTTTTTCACATTCTCTATTTTCCTTGGTTTATAGGAAAATTAATGGTCATATGATTAGAGATATCCATCTTATGATGATGTTAGTGGTATTTCTTAGTTCACCTCTAAGTTTCATATTTTTTTAGTTATTTATTTATTTACAAGATAATACGATGAACTGTTAAATATTATATTTGTATACTATATTTTTATTAAACATTATTATTGTTGGAGTTATATATATTACTCAAACCCTGTTCAGGGTGCCTTTTGGTACTCATACCAACTTCGTTGATGTAGGTTTTCCAAATGGGAGGAACCAATCATTAGATTCTCGATTATCATTTTAGGGTGGGATCTTGGGAGAAGAAGAATGAGCTAGTGCTCGGGATTCTAATAAAGATAGCTTTTTGGCCATTTTGTCTCCTTTTTTTATATACTGGTACAATTTTATACTTTCCCCCATGTATTCCTATATAAAATTTTCTATATTAATGTAATCATACTTATATAGTGTTTTTTCTACTTCAAATTATTTTTTTTATTATCTTTATGGTTAACATACACTACAATTACTTTTTCTGGTGATTTCATACTATTTATGATACTTTATTCTACCATTTTGGTGCACTCAGATAAATACGGTATAGTCTACCCACCGTAAAAAAGTAAAACCTCAATTCAAGTCCATAGCCTTTGGATTATGGGGTGTCATGTTTAGGGCCAGGTGGCCTACTGTATTAGTCACTTCTCTAAGAATATGGTTCGATATATCTTGCCAATAGAGAAATTTTATATTTTTTTCCTTCTATATGCCTTTCTCCGGCTTCTTTATTCATCCAATATCTCTTTTAATATGGATCACCATATCTTCAAATAAATTTACAATTTAGTTGATAATTTTTTTTACAAATTAAAATATAATCATAAAAACTTAAATAATGTTATAAAAAAATAAATTGAATTATTCTATTAAGTATCTAGAATTTCTATATAAAAATTTTATAAGAAATAAATATTTTATTTTTGTATTGGATAAATACAACATTGTATTTTTTTCTATTAATATTTATTAATTTCTAAAATATTTTTAATTAAAAAATAATTTCATATATCTAAAAACCAATAAATTTATATATATTATTATATTTTTGAAATCATCTACAAATATTCACCTAGGAAAATTCTAATTCACCATAGAATGACCATTATTTATATAGATAAATTGGTATCATTCAAATTTTATGTTTCCTAATACATGTAAATTTTATGATGGAGTTATATTTTTGATATTATTTTTTATAGTTACATTTATAATACATGATACTTTTCTATTGTGCGGCATATAAAATAATTCAAAACAGTCTTTTTAAAAATCAAAATCCATAGTTTATGGTTTCTAATTTTTTGTTACAAAAAATAAGATTAAGACACTCTAGTTCTATAAAACCCCCCAAATTACATGTAACATTCCAGATATAGTTGTTTTGTAAGTACCATAATATGGATTTTTAAAAAAAAAATTCCATGGAAACTTTATAGAAGGTTTATCAATTAACATCCAATGTTTATCAAGATTCCTAAATTCATTTTTTATTCTAATATTTATAGATTTTTTATTGTTATTTAAATACACACAACCACAGACTTGTTATCAACATTATGTTATGAAATCTTCCATTTCTCATTATTGGAAATTCCATGTTTCAAAGAACATCGTTTTTTATTATGGGATTTTTATTTTAGGATGATTTTTTCGAAACAAAATAAATCCTATACTAAATACTTTCACTCTAACTCCATGGAGCTAAAATCTCAATTGGAATCTCAACTAAATAACATGTTTAGTTGAAATTATTTTTTAACTATATATACCTAAGACATGAAGGCATTATTTGGTTAAAAATTATAACAGTTGAATAATGATGAAAATTATTCAGATATTACATCATTGATATTAAAAAAAATCCATATGGTCTTGTAAATATGAACGTTTAGATTTATTTAACATACTACATTTCATGTATATACATACATACATCAATTAAATTTACATTATAGCTCAAATGACGTTTCATTTAATAATAATTAAACTTGATTTTTATAATCCATATTCAATCATGGAACTAATAGATTAAAGATCATAATTCATATATATATATATATGTGTGTGTGTGTGTGTGTGATAATGAGCCTATACCCAAGTGGTAAATGCACCTTCTTGGTATCTAAGAGGTCCTAGTATCAAGAACTATTGGGAACTAGTAATATTCACTACTATTAAAGGGGTGATGCATAATATGACATGGGTAGGTGGTGGTGCAGACATGATGATAGTGGGTGGAGACGCAGTCATGAGGCAGGCATGTTGATGCGGGCAGGATGATGCAGGCATGATGCTATATAAGCCTTTATGTCCATGTAATGGGCTTCATTTCTACTGTACCTATGTTCCATGTTCTTAATAAATAAGTCTTGATTGGTGGGATATCCCCTTGAGGATCTATGTCCTGCCTCTCATGCATGTGTGTGTGGTGTGTGTCTGTGTGTTTAAATGTAATTGTACCTCAAAGCACCTTATATATATATATATATTGAAAATTTAATTTAATCTATGAAATAATGGGAAATAGTTTTAAATATATATTTTTTATATGAATTACATGGTTTTATATAAGTATCTCACCATTTAATAGATATTAAATATCAATAGTTCATTTAATTTTTATTTGAAAAATAATTTTTCATATAATATGTATACTATTTGGAAGAAAATATTCATAAGGTTTTATTCTGAATAATAACATAAATTATCAATAAAAATTTTATTCTTATTTATGTATGCTAAAAAATGATTTTTCATTAATAATTAACTATTTCATTACAAATAAATTTATAAAAGACAACATAAAATCATTAAGAATATAAAATTTCGATACAATCAATTATATGAAAATTTTCATTTTGTTTTTTATATCGTTAATTTAAAATTTATATTTTTATTTTTCTATCATGTTTCATTATTTATTGTCATATACTTATTCTTATTTATAAGGTGTGTAATAATATATTTCAATGATCCATTTACAATCATGAAAAATATAATATATTTCTAAAAAACTTATTATTTGTTAGATTAGACTATAAAAAAATACATTAATGTTCCAAGAATTTCTTTTTATTACCTGTAGTTAGAAACTATGCATCAATACCACGTCATATTTGCTTTAATGAGTTTAATAAAAATTATTTCTTAAGCAAGAATCATGAATCAAACATATAAAATCCATTAATTTTTTTTTGTTTTTTGTAACACCCTGACCTGAATCATCATGTCTATACCAGAGTGGTTGGTGGAATCACGTGTTCTTTCTGGAGTGGAAGAGGATACCTACTAGTGGTTAGGGACTAAGAGATGTGATGAGGATATTTTTCTTTTAGTTTTAGATGGATATCCGATTAATCTTTCCAATATAAATAATATTCAACTGAAAGAAGAAAAAATGTTTACAACGGAAATATAATGAAAACTTAATGAAATTATCCTAACATGCTATAATATATGGTATAAAAAAGTCAGAAAAATAGTCAAATTTTAACTCCTCGTGAATTGGATCAATGTACATAGGGTACTTAAATAAAAATAATAATACATCTGGCATCACTTAAAATTATCTTGGAGTATGTCCTGAAATTGCTTCCAACCCTATCCAACATCACCTACTTAGAAGTATGTAATATGTCCCTTTCCCTTAGATGGATACCAATTCCTGATTTCTACAATTTCTATTGATATTTTCATATATGGTCTGAGAATAATCATAGTAATACACCACCAATGTGATATTAAAATAAATGTATCATTTGTATAAAGGTGTATGGATTTTCAGAATTTAAATACATATAAAACCACACTACCTTCATGGAAATCATGCCCTAACCATGATTCCACAAACCCATCCCTACCTACATCGACTCCTTATTTGAACGAATGATTTGAGAATGTTAAAATTAAGTAGAACTCATGGGTTGTGCCTGATCACACATGTTGTGGCCTTACCAACACCTCCACCCATCACCGTGAGATCTTGGGTGGTCACCTCAGCACACAAACCCATCGCAGTAATCTATAGAGAGGTCATATCAACACACTGATCCATTCCTATGAGATCTAGGTAGGATCTATCATACATTTCAACCCAGTTCAATGGACTTAGTAGTGGTCACAACAAGTTGAAGGTACCAATAATCTATAACCAAGATAGACCCAAAATCCATTACTAACTAGGGGATTCACCAGCCAAATATTTATTCAACTTTTCAAAGACTCACTAGACATAACTACTCTTCATAATCTCTCCCAATTCCATGTTTCTCTCGTATAAATACACTACACCACATAATAATCATAGTGGATTCAACACATAAACTGAATCATAGACAATCCCTTCATCTCTAGGTAGTCCAAAAAATCAATAAGGACCAAATCGGTAACATTGATACCACAAGAAATAATTTCATAGTGATAAAAATGAAATATAATTAATAGTTAGGATTATATATTTTAGAAAAACATTACAATTTTAATGAATTCCTACCAGAATCATGGAAAATATAAAACACCTAAAATCTCCATGAAAAACAATATTGCCACACCTAATACAAAAACAAATCAACACCAAATCTATACACTAGGGTGGTAGGAATGAAGAAAAAAAAGAAACCAATAAAACTAGGATCATAATCTATAATGATGTTAGATTTTCTCAAAAAATACCATCATAAACAAACAAAATTGAAATATGTAAATAGAGGAGGATGGGGGCCAAAATTCTTCAAGGTAGTTTCTATAGACACCAAAATATGAAAATGACATTAAGGTAGATAATAAGGAATCTTGAAGTAGGGTTTAGGTTGAATAATCCATTTCCTATTATAAAAGAAAACAATGAGTGTTCCACATTGTGAAAAAAATGTTCATGCGATGATTCACTATTAGAAGAACTTATCGAGGTTATTGCCCTTATTTTTTTATAGTGATTAAGATTCCATCAGTCTTTGAATACCTACTGTCAACATTTTTTTAGCTTCAAGCCTATTCATTTCATAAGATCCCATTGCAAACAAATCCTTACACTATGTAAAGCATTAAACATGTAAAATACACATTTTAGAAAGAAAATAAATATAAAAAAATCTAAAATCCATGGGAAATCACAATCTTCCACTCTACATACTTCTCTTCCCCATGGATTATATCATGGGATTTCCTCTGAAAAATTTTAGTAATTGCACCTAGATATCCTACTTCCTCTCACAATTTTCCACTTGGATATTCCCATGTGGTCAAAATCCAAAATTAGAGGAATAGTCTTCCCAAGAAGTACCTTTTCACTTTAGTCCACAACCAACTTTGGATGTTCCCCAAATGTAGAATCCAACTCGAACTCAACACCATCATCATTAATCACATATATAGGGCCTATATTATACATCTAGAGATTCTACAAATGAAACACATCATGATTACTTCTATTTTAGATAATCATATCAATCCAGTAATCCATCATCCCAATATACTCTAAAATCTATAAAAGGAAAATAATCTATGGTACTAACATCAATGTTTCCCTCATTCATCTATAATTGAACAAGTGTGATACCCACAAAAGCATCTATTCACCCATTGATAACACTAATATTTATCAAATCTGGTCAACATAAAAAAGACTACTCTTCATATTATCCAACAACTTCAAAATAAAATTCACTTGAATATAATTTTACTACACCTATCATAGATTGATCACTACTGACTTTCTCACCCCAAGATAACAAAGTAGAGAATGATAAGATCGACCATAAATATCCTCAAAAGGAACCATATAAATTGAGGCTATGAATCTTTTATTATATAAACACACTATAAAATCTATATTACTATATCATGACACATGAAAACAAAGAACAAAATATTTTTTCCCAACTAAGTTGAATACCCTAAGAGGGGGTGAATTAGGGTATGATAGATTAAAACAATTTCCCCTTCAAATATTTTTTCATCATTAAAAATCACTCTTCTCTCCAATTACCATTAGAAAGCATCAGAGGAAACGAAATCATACAAAATAAAAAATAATTTTATTGGTTCTCCCACACTTTAATACACCCAAGGAGTATACACATGCAATGTTTTTATGTACCAAATCCACTAAATCGCATTGTTGTTACAATTCTATGAGTAGACATAATATCCCTCCTAGTTCACTAACATTAACAATTTAAAATCTCATTATCCTATCAACTAATGTTATCTCACTAGTCCTTTATAATGTTCTTCGGTTTACCACTCGGAACAATATAATTTACACCTCATTTGGTGAATCCTAAATCTATTATTTCATTCACTTGATAAATACCTCATTGCAATAGAATTACTATGCAATCCCATATGATTCATGTTAGAATCACTTCCATGAAATCCATTTATAAAGATTATTGAAAATACTCAATTATTCAAGAAAATTTTCAACCATTAGGAATGTTTTTATCTCAAAAAACTCATAACCTTTCATGAAACATTCATTTCAATCGAAAAACTCACATCCATTCGCAAATCTTTATATTTCTTGAAACTTTTTCTTTTAGGAAATTTAAATTATTAAGAATACTTAATATAAAAAAATCTTTCACAAAACTCCTTCTAGAATCTAAAAACTATGTATTTTCATCACAGATTCCACCTTTTAAATGAGGAGGTATCATCCTATTTATAAATGATACCTCACATTCCCTAAAAATTCATACATGCATCCAAATTTTCATGAAACGCATCATACATATTAACAAAACACCCTGTATTTAGGAAAGTTTATGGAAATTGTCTATTAATGAAAAATCTCCTAATCAATAACTTACCATATTCCCTTCATGAATCATCCATTTATCACAAAACATTCTTTCATGAATCACCAAATCATTACAAATCATCAAAATTCCACAAATCATCATTCAATCATAGTACACAAAAGTTTTGTGAACCACCAAACATTCAAGAGTTTCATTCCTTTGTCAAATTATCTTGGGACATACCTCGAAATATGACTTTTGAAAAACTTCTACCATCCTCTAAAATTTGGATCCCAAATTTTTGGGGGGAAATGGGATACATTTACAATTTATACACGTAATCGTTTTTACCAGTGCTAGATCTCTCATACCTATGTCTTTAAGAATTATCAATACAATTAGTCTACGATCCTGCTATAACTCCACAACTAACCTTATCAACCTTATTGTTACATAAGAACAAAAAACCTAAAAACAATAAAAAATAACATTGTGGTATTTTTTCAACAATATATACCTTCAGGTTTCTTGAAAATCTTCATCCTTTGATATTCATTTTTAATATTCTTCCCTTTTCTACTAAAAGTATCCTCTTACAATTCCAGATAGTGATTAATGATTGAATCAACACACACTCTAAGACCATATAATCCCTGATTGGTAAGAGAAACAAGAGTAGCATGAAGAGTTTATTCATGAATCACCTCATTCCAAAGAAGTTAACTGATTTCATCATGAAAACCATCTTTTAGGATATATAACCATTTATCGATCATCTTTATCATCATCATATTTAAAAATCCCCTGACTTTGCTACTCCCTGTATCTTTTTTTCATCTATTCATGATCAATACATTTTATCCCCATTTATCAATGAACATAAAGGTCACTCCTTTTTGGATGCATCATGGTAAAGAACAAAAACAATCACATAATGAAAGAACACACTATTCCTCTAGGAGAGTGGGTTCTACTTACACACATGATCAATTGTGGGAAGTTAACTAAACCCCAAGAGTCATTCGATTCCATTAAAATTCAACTTTAGGAATGGCCTTTTTCAGAATATTTATAACCTATAGTTATGTAGGCACATACCACAACTTCATAAGCCCGTGTTCCACCTTCTCCTTGATAAAATGATAATTGGATTAATTGTTTTTATTACATGAGTGTTGTACTAAATTTTGGATATGATTTCTTGCACATGAATTATCATAATGTATTTGGATCAGAGACTTCACTTTAACTCCCATATCATGAAGTTGCTGCTTCATATATAATAATTTAATTCAATATTGAGTTCCTAGAGTATATTAAACTTATATGGTTATCAATGAATTGTAATATTTTGTCATTCTTATAAAATAAATAATCAATTATCCAAGATAGAATCCACAACCGGATATTGATTTTATATCATCTATTGTACCAGCCCCATCCACTTCTATATAACCTAAACATTCTTTATCATATTTATCATTATAAGGAAAACTAAAAAAAATCATTCCCTTAATGTACCAAATTATTTTATTCACATCATGTTAGTGGATTTACTTGGGATTAATTTTATAACACCATTCATGGAAAGCGAAAACAAATATTGGGTCCTGTCACTATTATGTCCAATATACTTCCAATGTCCTCCCACTATTTTGTGACATTAACAGAATTACATTCATCATCTCATGTAAATTTTATCTTAGAATCCATAAAAGTGTTTATTTCATTATAATTATTAATTACAATTATTTAATGAAACTCCTTATAATATTTTTATTGAGAAATGAATTTTCAGTTTCTTCCATGAATCACTTGTAAACAAAAAAATGTTAGTTATAAAATCAATGAATTTTCAAAACCACTTTTAATGGATTAAGTAAATTGTTTTCACTATTATAAATTTTATCTATTGATTATTTTTTCATCAAAATACACTAACACTATCATCCTTTGATTACAGTAATTTTTTGGAATAATGATTGTAATCAAGTTTTCCAGGGTTAAATCTGATCTTTTTAAAATACTGATCAAGTATTGAATACCTCCTTCTCAGTGCCTATTGTAATATATAAAATTTATTCTTCAGTTGAAAAAGTTTCTTCATTCATATATAAGAAACCCATCGAGTTATTTGATGTGAGATTTTCTTCTAGAACCACCTTCAGAAATTCGAACATAACATTAATCTGGAAAACATTGAATTTCCTTTGAAATTATATAAAAAAGAATAAGTGAATTGTATTGAGCCTTGGAATGGGTAGAAATGTATCATCAAAAAATATTCTCATGATATAATAGTATCCCATGAACACTTCTCATTATTTATTTTAAATTACCAATCCAACTTCATTTAATTTGTTGCAAAAGACCCATTTAAACCTAATGAAATTCTTATCTTCCTCCCCTGAAACAATATCCAATTTCAAATTCATATCAATTTTGACAATATCTTCATTTATAGCCTAAAAAAGTTCTCATATCCATCTAATTATTAGAAACATATAGATTTACCATAGATAAGATGGATTTCATCTATAAATAATTCATTAAACCTATTTGAACTGGGGATTCCTAATCACCAATGACGATTTTCCTATCAATCTCAATTCTACACTTTTCGTTATATGAAGCTATAAGTTTTAATTCCACCTCATCATCATTAGTATCTTTTTTAGAATCTGAATTTTCCACTTCATCTACCCCTCAGTTTCATAACTCTTCATCACTATCATCAGGGGACTATTAACTATGACGTTGAAGATATTGTTCATAAACTACTATAGTAACATCAATACATTCACCCAATTTTCCCAACCTCTATTTCAATAATTTAAATGATTTTATTTTTCTTGAGTATCCAAGGAATATCCTCTCATCGCCATGAGACTCAAAATTATGTGTTACTTCTTATTAAGAATAAAACTCAAACGTCCACTGATTTAAAATTATTTAAATGTTGGATTCTTTTAATATCATAGCTCATACAGGGTCTTTTATTCTTTCTAACATAACCATGTCCTATTATATATGTAAACTGATTTCAGTACTGATTCCTTCTATAATTTCTCTAGTTGTTCCTTTTCAATAATAATTATTTTTTCTGTTTTATTATAATCTAATTTCTCATCTAAACCACTCCACTTTGTTGTGGAGTTAACACAAACAAAACCTGGTTCCTTATCTTGTGTTTATTTATATAAGACTCCAATTGGATTTTTTTAGTATCCTACCATTATCAATTTGAAATATAATAATCTTCTTTCCATGTATATTATAACATTACCTATAATATAGTGTTATGATACTAAAAAAATGGACTTGTGAAATCAAAAATATCCATGAAATAATGATGAAATCATCAAAAAAACTTAATTCCTCTTCCTATCAATGGAACTTAGTGAGATAGGTCCACACACAACTGCGTGCACCGATTCTCGTACTCTAGTTTACTTTTTTCTATTTAATTTTATGAATTTATGATAATATTCCATTATATACAAGAATCTCACATTTCATTACAATCACATGATATCTTGAGGATATCTCGAGATGCAACACATTTGACTGGATCTTCAAGGGATGGTTGGCACAGATATCCAATCCATTGATACCATATCATATTTTCTTCCTCTTTGAAAAAAAAATCATGTGTCCTATTCTCCACTCACAAGCTAATAATTACCCTTAATGTGTTTTAACTATAAAAAAATCCACTATCCTTTCACTTTATGATAAAATATTTCATGGTAATTCTTATATCATGGTCCATTACACACGAATTACTAGCACTATGAATGTTGTTACTCAGCCCTTTGAAAACCAATAAATGAGCATGCATCATATCTTTACCCACAAATTTGGATTTTCTAATTATAAAAAACTTCAGGGATTCATCATTTAAAAATTTTAAAACACCTTAATTTTAATATTTTGTGCCTTTAATAGGAACCTTATTTCTAGTTATATGGTATATGCACCACTATCAAGAAACCACAAACCAAAATGATATGATTCATTATGGGAACTCTCTACAACCACTTACTGCTCATATATTTTGATTTTTATCAAATTTATAGACTCAATATCTATTTTGTAATTATATTAATGGACTTTATTAAATTATGATTGAAAAAATAATCTTATTGAGCTGAAAATAAATTTTTTGTTTTCAACTCATTCGCTAATTGTTTTAGTATCTACTTATAAGAATATTGGTTTTTCCTTGTCACATTCCTCTACTTTATTCAGGAGAAATATATGGCCATGTTTCAAAATCCTAAACATTAGAAATAGGGACCATCAAATCATTCTTGGAATATAGAACTCTGTGTTGTCATCATTGCTAATTATTTACATTCAGTACTTTTTTCTATGGAACATGCATTTGGAGAATTTCTCATATTTCTATAAGAATAATACCTAACACAGTATTAATTACAATGAGTTGTTATTATAGGACTAATTATTCCTTGGATTCTCTGAACCTTCCAATTTTTATTTTTACCAAGATCATTTTTCAAACTCATACTCGGTGCTTATGGTCAAACATCAATCCTAAGAGATTTTTGTTTGTGAGAAAGCCCCATAATATAATTTTCATTTGGGTTTGACTATTTCTTTGGTGGTTTTAGTCTATATAATCCACATCCATATTTTATGTCTCTTGATTTATCTACTTTACCAATGTTATATCCAGAGTCAAGAGTCTCTTCTAATATTCTAGTTTTCTTCAAAGGTCGACAACATCCTTTTCAAGTGATTTGATACATTTGATTTTATATTATTTTGTGTTAGTCAAACCATAAATAAATATTTTGTATTCTTAAAATTTGATCTTGTACTCATCAATATTTTTGAGTTCTATAGCTTTGAAAACTTTAGATTTTCAATTTATTCCTTTTTCTCATTCTTCTCTTCTTCATACTGCTATATATAGTGTTTGAAATCATGAAACACTAGGTTGGATTCTGTTATTTTTTCTCTTCAAACTTATATGTCCTCAAAATAATCATTTAATTTGGCTTGGCATAAACCCTTCCTTTCAATTATTATTTATCTTTGTAACTTTCCCCAATTTTTTGGGAGTTTTCTACAAATTCCACTATAACATTGTCTCCACTCTCCTTCCATTTCTCCATCTCTTCATTATCAGATTCTTCTAAACTATTATTTAATTATGAATGGAGATTCTTTTTATATAAGAAGTTTCTCTTAATGTTTTTATTACCCTTCACATTAGATGAAGAATTAGTCATAGTAATTTCAACTTCAACATTACTATCATATTGAAACTTCCTGGAGCACCTTGATGCAAGATCTCTAAACTTTCCACATTGAAAGAAAGTGAGTATAAGTATCCCTTTTTACAGTCCTTTTCCACATTGTGGATTTAAAGAATAGAATGGTATGACCTCATATATCTATTCTTCTTCATATCCATCTTTAATAGTGATATTATTCATGGCCTTGAATGCCACCTATTTTGACTTCCCATGTTCCACAGACTCATTATCATAATTTCAAATATCATATGTGACAATAGTGTAGTAAAACTAACCAATGTTATCTCATTTTATTCTTTATATTCCAATACAGAAACTTTTTTATCGAACTTATGTGGAAGTATTCTCAAGACGTGCTTAACGATATTTAAAAATTCAATAATTTCTCTAAGACCATGCATGGGTTTCACAAAAAACATTCACCCATTAAAATAATGTATTACATAATCATTAGGGATAACTATAAATCCCTTATATTTGTTCTATAGAAACTACAATTTATCTTCTCTGAATTTTGAATCACCATCATAAATATTTAACAGCTTTTCCCACATGGAATGCATTGACACGCATGATATCACCTTCATTTAGTTTATATTTGATAATACTCCACATAATACATTGATTACTTTAGCTTCAACATCCAATTCCATGAAGTGTGATTCTGTTAAAACCACAATGTTAATACTAGTATAAATCCATACATCGTAGCTTTAAAGACATCCATAACTAATGACCAAAATTACTTTTTCGTCTAATTCTTCCACAACTGAAAATAGTTTTCATCAATGATAAGATTACCCTTTTGATTAAGAAAATAAATTTAAACCACTAAGTGATAAACATTGATTTCAACATTTCTCTTTGATACTGCTTGTTATCCCAACTAGATTAAATACCCTAAAATGGGTTGAATCAGGGTATGACTTATCAAATTAACGTCCCCTTCAAATATCATTTCATCATTAAACAAAAAATATTTTTCTCACTTTCCCTTATAAATGTATGAGAATAAATGAATTCATTCATGAGACACAGCAATTTTAACTGGTTCAACCCCATTGATATACATCCAAGGAGTATATATATGAAATTTTCCTATATAAAAAATCCCATAAAGTACATTATTGTTACAATGTTCCGAGAAAACTAATTATCCCTCTTATTTTAACAAAATTCAAAATTTAAAATCTATATACCCTCTCAAATAATGTATACTTACTTAACCATCAGAAGAATCATTAATTGGACACTTGAATCAATATAGTTTACACCTCATTTATTGTTTCACGATGCTCAACTTTCATTCACTTGATGAATGGCTCTTTTCCACTGAATTAATAGGAATTATATTCTGATTTAAATAATATTAACATTAAGGAAATACATTTTTTAACATTAAAAAAATTACTCAATTATTCACAAAACCTATCAAACCACCAGGAAACATTTACTTTTGTGAATCTCACAACCTTTTGGGAGACTTTCCAGGCATTTTTGAATCAAAAAGATGTTCGTGAAACATTCTTTTTATCAAAACATCCTTAATTTTCAAAACATTTAATCTTATGAATCCTTAATGCGAGGAAATTATTCCAGATTTTAGAATCTTTGTATTTTCATTAGGGATGCCAATTTTCAAATGTGGGGGTATCCAACTATTTATAGACATAGCCTCCCCTTTGTGAAACATTCAATCATGCTACTGCCTTTATGAAAAACTCCTCATATCTTTTTATGAAACTCCTTATCTATTTGAATTATTAGAGATATATCTTATTCTAAAATGTTCTCATGATTGAATATCAAACCATATTTCCTTCACAATTATACCACCTTTCATGTAACATTCGTTCATTAATACCCAAACCTTCATGAATTACCAAACCCCCAAAAATCACAAATATTTTAAGAAACATAAAACTTTCATGAAACACCAAACTTTAATGAAATCCATTATTTTTCCATATTTTCATGTGGTAGCCTCGGAAAACTATAATTTTCAAAACTTCTGTCATCCTCCTAATTTTTTACCCCAAATATTTGATAAATATTGTGAAAATTCACTACCTTTTACACATAATTTTTTGTACCACTTTCAGAGCTTAGATTCCTCTATCTTGAATATTCATCAACATAATTGGTCAAAAATCACTCTAGAACTCCACAAATGACATTTTAAACTTAAATTTTCAATAAAAATAAGAAACTAAAAACAATACAATGTTACTTTGAGGGTGTTTTGGCCAAAATAATCCCTATTAATATCCTCCATGATCATGATATGCTACTCAAAATATTGGTATATCTATGGGTGCTTTGTCATACTTATCATTACTTGTAATGAAAAATAATTTTTCCTGAAATTACAAAACCTTTAAATGAAACAATGATCATAATATAAAATAATACTATTATAAATTTGTGGTTATTGAATTATTTTCTACACATAGAACCTATATAGCGCATCAAATGACTGAGTCACCAAAACTAGAAAAATTTAAGTGAACATGGTAATATGATTGAATTATAAAAACATTGTCTCTACTACTCAAATTATGTGGTAGTCTGGTAGAACATTATGTCATCATATCATCCATTTTACATATATAAATGAGAATAGGACGATGCAAAACAACCATTCCCTAGTAAACTCCCTTTACCTTTTGATAGTTAAGGTAATGAGGGGAATACCCCCATAACATCATCCTTCACACAATGCCACCATAAATAATGTTTTATATCATTATACCTCCTGTTCCACCTTGGATATACCAACCAATTCGAGGTGTGAGAATCTCTCATCATTTCCAACAACATGGATGTGGTAATCCAACCATTCAATGGACATGTAGTGCATCACCCCCATCTAATGATTATCTTAGAACATGGTGTTATTCCATATACCACACTCACATTACCAAACTATCTAAATCCTATTCTCATATGGACTTCAACCAGTACACTAATGAAGAGGAAATCATCATGGGATACTAGTTTACAATCCCATGATCCGAAAATACACCCACTTTCCAATATACAAGTTATATTATAAGCTTCCAAACCAACTATGATGTCTATGTCCACTGTTCCTATGATTTTCTTGTAAGGGTCTTCACAACAGCATTCCCTTTTCCTAATCCATATTCCTTCAAACAATAAAATTTCTATAATTACTCAACTCGAAATATTTATCTTATTTTCATTTTTCCCAAAGAATATATACTGTAAGATTTAATTTCCCATTCTTAAAATAAACCACTCAACAAATTAATAATATAAGTAACTCTTCAATTCATGTATTAGTACATACAACTCTTGGTCATGAGTGGGGTAGTTCTGCTCATGGGGTTATAGTCAAAAGACTCATAACTGACCACTCAGTCTCCTTACTTTTGGATATTCCTCAAACTAACTCCAGGTGAAATGTAGTAAGTTATATAACACAAATTTGGGTCTTGAAAAATCAAAATTTGAATAGAGTTCAATATAAAATTTATGTCATGGAATACCTCTTCACACAGATCCACCAATAAAAACATCACTCCCTAACTAGTAATCCTAGTTATTGATTTTCCAAGACTAAAAAATATTATATGAATCAGTTGTAATACTCATCCAACAAAAGAAAACTGTATATTTGAAACACATTTAATTGTTGATTCCATGGAATTACTTCATAAACATTTATTTTCAATTAGAAACTACTTTCTTAAAGAATCCTACCACCTTAATCCAGATATTTAACTTTGATAACTTTTTACAATGACGGAATGCTAATAGTGATCTTAAAATAATTATAAGAATCAAAGTATGTAGATATAGGATCAGTGAATATGCATGGATATCCTCCATTAATACCATTACTAAATAGAATAGATAAGGGTGAAAAACATGGTTAATGACATCCATGAATATAGTTGGATCATTCTAAAGAACGAATAGAATAACTTGTTCATCATATAACTTATTTTTTTAACTAAATGTTGAACTTGATATACCCTTGACCCTAAACAAAATAATATTGTATCATTCTCAAATAATAGTCTTGTATAACCATCATTCTCTCGATAAATTATAACATAAATCACCAATCCATGCAATTGGATACCTATATTCATGGTTAATTAATTTAACTTTCTGTAATCCACACTCAGAAAAAGGATACCATGTGAATTCTAAAGTAATAAAACTATATCACCCTAAGGATATTTTCTTGGGTGAAGAAAACACTTCACCTCTATGTCATTAAGTTTCACCTTGCTCCCACTCAACACAACTATTTCCAAACAATATGAGTGAATCAATATAGTTTATAGAACAAACACTAATTTAATCTCTAACATGAACCCCCCTTTAATAGGGTATCCAAAGAAATATTTTATAAAAACTACTTATTAATGATCCACTATAGGAGGGAAAATGGTTTGAATCATTACATGATTTGTTGTAAGAACCATACTTGTCTCATATATTGTGATGGACCTAAACAGGGTCAGTTTTAGGCCAACTCTATTTTAATCTAATAAGTAATCATTGGTAATAATATACTTCACAAAAATTTTGGAGGTCAAAATCACCTGTCATTGATAGAAATCTATACAACCTAAAAAACATACCAACCAACACATATAAAAAGTGACATTGAAATGGGAAATCATTAAAATTAGGAAATCGAATAAATGTTTGCAGTAACAAACACTATGGGACACTTTAAGAACATATGAATGTTACCAATTCTCTTCCTAAAAGGTGTGTCATTAGAAAAATAACCTTGTGAGAACATCACTAAAAACACTGAATAGGTGATGCTATGTGATGAAATAAATGAATGAGATGCTCCAATATAAAAAAATATTGTAGATAGCATCAACATAACAATCATTTAAAACTCTAACGATCAATGGCCCCTCTCCTCTAACTACTAACTCCTAATCCAATGGGTGATTCATATGAGTCTTATATCCCTAACACTTCCCCCTAGATCCATGGCTCACTAGAGGTACTAAAAATTATTGATCATCTAACTACTACTGGTGCTCAAAAACTCAGCTTTCTATCATTTCCAATCTCCTAGAGAAGGATTGAAAATCTACCTATTTTCCTTCTGATGAGGACCTCAAGACTAGAATTTTCCTTCAATACATTTTCAAACCTTATTTATATAATCTTGAATAATAATATCATAGATTCCGCATCATACCACATGAATTAACATCGGCTTACTAGAAAACATGATGGGCTAATGACCAACCTTCATACATTGAACACACAAAGAAGAAGTCCCTACATGTTTTCGAATTTTTGTACTATGACCCTCCACTAACTACCTATCACTACACTAGTGAATCTTTGAGGATAACGAAATCCTATCCCTGGATGAATTCCCAATAACTATACTTGTAGGGATGTCGTTCAATGAGGGAGGAAACTATAACACACTTTTTAACAATAATCCCCTCTCAATAGAGAGATTTTTGTGGATATCATCCTAATATAAGTGATTTTAAAATGTCTAGATGTGACACCTCACCTCTATAAAGAGACCCATATCAATATTTATGACCTTTTGAACCTCATTATTGGATAGCATTGATGAAAAGTGGATCCTCCCCCCAAAACGGGTCGCATTTGAAGCCACTAAAAATGTATCTTCATTGAAATATATGAAATTTTGATATTAATCTAACTTCAATGATTCAATACATAATTATTTAAAAAATAATTCCTTTAAATTTAATGATATTAACATCTCATTCCTCTCTACGTGTACCACTGTGCCCCATCACCTCATGGAAGGTCCCTATAGCAAAAAGTCTTCCAACATCGCCTAATGATCTGTAGTTCTATATATGATGTCATAGATTCCCTAATGATTATTGATCCAGTTTTCATTATATTGGGGACCACCCAATCCTAATAGTGTTTCATGATTCTATAGCTACAAATACAAAGATGAATAAACCATCATCATTACTCCAGAATGGGCACATCCACCTTCATCTGAATCTATCTGCAAAACACCTGGAAAATGAGGATATACTATTTATACTACATGATTAATGTTTGATCCATGTTCAATATAACATTATGGGATGTCTAGAGGGATAAAAATAATGTCCCCTTCTTCATAAATATTTTCAAATTGATCCATTGGCGACAATTCAAGATGTCGATGAGGTGGAAATATCTAATATTCCAAAAAAAACTCATTTGAGCCTTTAATAGATTTAAAATAGAATTTTTACCCATTAACACAGACACATAAGCCTAAACTTATGGAGAAGCTCAATTTATAGCTACCCATAACTAATATGAAAAACCCTTCTTCGGAAATAAATTATATGTTGAAAGCATGTATACATTGTTCTGTCATTTTTGTAAGGATTATCCATCTTTTTAGTCAATGATGTACCAATTATTTGTTAATTATTTCAACAAATAGGTTTCTAATGTCTCAATGGAAAATTTGGAGAAAAGGGCCAAAAATGTTCATTATATGTCATGAGACCAACTAAAATGATGTGTAACAATATTTCACTACATATGAAAATCCATGAAGCATGTAATGAAATAATTTATAGTCATTATGTGATAACATGATGTGATTCACCAATATATGTTGTGTAACATTAAAACATAATTCATGCTTTCAAGATCCATACCAAAGGAAGATAAATATTGTGTAGACCAGTTACAAGTTTTCAAAGGAGTCATGTTCAAAATCTTGAAGATCCAGTATAAGAATCCTGTGAGATTCTCACAAATTCAAAATTTGTAGCCAAAACCTTGGATAAAAATTACATGATGTAAAGAACTATTACACATCGTGTAATATTCTAATTATGTACTCTATTAGGAATGAAATGGATAGAATGTTAGAAACTCTCTAATTTTTCTTTGATTATTCTCTTGTTCTTTTTCTATCTCCTTTTCCACAAACTCATTTTGTATCAATTTCATTCCTTATTATTCATCTATTCTAGAACCATGTATTGAACGTGCAATGTGCTTTTTTTTATTCCATGACTAATGAGATATATGTACGTTCTCCATTTGAATCACTAATTGACAAAGAAACCTTTGTTGTCTTCTTCCTTGTTCTTATTTAAAGTAACTGTTTGATTAAATTTGTGATTAATTTGAGTTTTAAATTGTTTAAATCTTAAATGAATGATCCTCAATTGCTTGATCTAAATTTTTATTGGTGTGTTGATTATATTTCCCATTAGTTTCCTATTCTTGGTCAATTATATCATGAGTGAATTAACCACCTGGGGAAGGGATTGAGAATTGGGGTGTTAGAATTTAATTAATCTTTGATTCTAAAAATAGTAACCCTAAGTATAGTAATCTCATTAAAAAACTATTTGTATAATTATTTTAAGAAACCCTGACCTCTGGAAGTTTGAATGAATAAACCTAACATTGTTAGAGTATAATCGGTTATGATCAATATCCTATGATATATTATTCCTTAGAATATAGGTTTAATGAATCTAGGTGGTAGCTATCACCAGATCAAGGAATGGTTTCTTATTAGATAGATCTAGTTGGTTTGACCATAGACGACTAGTGTCCCTTTCTAGCATCGCAGCCTAAACCATTGGAACATACAATGTTATTATTGAGAATATCCTTTTACTTGAACCGAGAAATTGATCATGATCCCTTCTCTCACTATCTGATCTTAAACCTAAACTCCCTTAGAATTTGATTTTCCAATCTAAAACATCATGTGAGGACTCCTACATATAGGGTTTAAAGCCATATTTCCTACCCTCTAATCGTTTTCCCCATGGGATCAACTCCACACTATCAATATATTATTCCATAGTAGAAAATGTAGTTTAAGAAACAATAAATATAATCTGATTGCAGTCAGTGAAAATTAAACAATGGATAATGGCACAACAAATTTTTTAATCATTTTGGGGGAAACATAAAAACATTTTTTTCCATAGAAACCTATAGTAAGAACCGAGGATTACCTCACCTATTTACCCTTTATCTTTTATGTTTTTTCTTTTCATTTAGATTCCCTTGAATTCTTCTCCTTTCAACAAATTGCATGAATTAGGGCCCTTTGACTCGTTCAAAGAGTCTTGATGCACAATAATAGTGATACATTGAACTATAAATTGAAAGGTGAATTTATAAACAAAACTATTTAAAAATGGATGATTGCAACAATCCTTCATGTCCAAACAAACAAAACATGAAACCTGTAATACATAAAGAGAAGATCATGCATCAAGAATGAACCATTATAAATTATGGATTTCCATTAATCCATGGTTTGAAACAAAGAAATTTAATCTATACTATTCAGGTGTACACATTTGAGATCCAACATAGACTCATTCCTATGATCCAGAATATGGGCCAATTTAGTTGACTTCAAAGTGAAGATCCCCATGAACATATTTCAAAATTCATGGAAATCTTTGAAACCTTTCACAACCAGAGAGTATATTATTATTCAAAAAGAATAAGAGTACTTACCTTTTCCCTCAGAGATTGATTTGAGGATTCAATAAAATTTTAATCTCTTAAGTTCATCATAACTTAGGATTATTTTTCCAAGAAATTCTTGGATAAGTACTTCCCACCAATCTGAACAAGGAGATTAATTAATGACATCAAGAATTTTTCTCAAACTGATGGAGAGTCCCCATGATAAGAATGGGATCATTTCATGTAACTCACTCTTATATTCCCACATCATGTAATTGATATGTGGATACAACTCCAAACTTTTTATCAAGTCCTCCAATCAGCTTCTCGCACTATCATTGATGTCACTGCTGATTAAGGGATGATGTTTAAAACACTCGAGGTAGGCTGAGAAATATTAGATGAAGTCTCTCACAATTCCAGTCTATATCAAAGTGATTTTGGATGACCCCGATATGGCATCCACCAAGTTGAATAAAAAACTCAACTAGCTTCACAAGTTTAGTCATTAACCAACAACATTGAATCATTTCATCTACCAGCTTCACCACCTGCCCCTCCCGCTCCTATAATGGGAATTCAATCTTGGGAAATGTGAGGTGGATCATATCTTTATCAGGACTGCATAGTAGGTTTTGAGGAACAACCAAATCCAATATTGTAATTATTTTTTTTAAATTCAGCAACATCAACAATTTTAGCAACCATAGTTTTATTTTCAGTAAAGGCTTTTGAAATAACAACAACAAGGTAATCAAATGTATTATTAGAAAAGAAGTTATTTAGAACCATTCAAGAAACAAGTAACACTAATTTATCTTCCAATGAATTATACGCCTAGACCATCGCAGTTAAGAACACAATAACCCTTCCCTCCTAGATCACAACAACAATTTTAAATAGATCCACCAAGAACTCAATAACCAGTCAACCCTCTTCAAAATAATCTCAAAAATATACATTTAGCCATGGTTACAAAGGAATATCAGAGGATGAACACACATGAAACTAATATTTAGAATCAAAGAGAGGAACCTTGTAACCTTCAGAATCAAATGGTTCATATCTCAAAGACCTTGTTATATATATTAATAGGTATTATACCTGGTAATACAGATACAAAACCAAGAGAATTGGAAAAGGAAGTGGATATGAGGAGTGGAAAGGTGCTGGAATTTTAGAAACCGTACTGAGGATAAAAAAACAAGTTGAGGAAACTAAATAGAAACAATGGTCATTAAATACGAAAAATATGAAAAAGAAACTAAAACTATTCAACAGAAACCTTGAGAAGCACCACCATCTATAAAAGCTCCAATTTAGGAATTGACCAAAGAAGATGTCTAAATTCTGACACCACATTAAATAACACCTATCCCTTTTCTAGGATGACTGAGGAATGAAAGGATTAAAGGGAAATATAATAAAAATTTAAATATGTTCAATAAATTTCACATCAACATTCCCTTTTTTGAGGAAATCGCTCACATGCCTGTCTAAGTGAAATTTCATAAGGAGATACTTTATAAAAAATAAAAATATAAAACCTATGAGTCATATTACTAAATGAAGAGTGATATGTTGTTTTTCAGTAGAAGATTCCACCAAAAATGAGATATTGTAGAATTTTCTCAATCCCATGCACAATTTGAAAATGTAACTTCAGAAGATCCTTAAGAAATTTAGGATCCAGAATAAACCTCATGCCTATGAGAGTATTCCGAAAACTAGGAATAAACAAACTCAAACCCACTAGAGTAGCACTCTAATTGAAATATTGATCAGTAAATTACCCTTGAGGACTTCTATAAGATGTCATTGTTAATGTCTATAAGTTCATTATTCCAGAAAACATCCTTATTTTGGACATGGAAGCGGAAGGAGAAATTCTGGTCTTCTTTTTTCAAGAATTCTTCGCCACTGGAAAAACACTGATTGATGTTAATCAAGGAAGACTCATCTTTTAATTATGTGATGATTAAGTTGTGTTTAACTAGACTAAAGTAGAAAAAAAAAAGATGATTCTTTTGAATATCAACCTATCTTTCTCTCAAATGATAGAGATGACTACTTATAAATTGATGAATAGAGTGATGGAGTTCTCCATGTTGAGGATGAGGAATATAATATGGGCGAAGTCAACTAAATAGAACCTCCCACAATGGAAAGAATCCCACCTTTCATTCCCTCAGTCTTTCAGCCACCAAAAGTGGAACTAAAACCCCTCCCTGGTACACTCAAGTATTCATTTTTGGAAACATTTGTTGCACTACCAGTAATCATTAACTCGTAATAGTCATATTCATAGGGAAAAATTGATTTAATTCCTTCAAAGGAATAAGCATTCAATTTCCTAAGGATTGGATAATATCAAAGTCATAATTCATGCTTTATGAACTCATAATATTTTATTAGAAAAAGGTGAAAAACCAAAATTCTAACCACAAAGTAAACTCACACCACTAATAATATAATTATTTATGAAAGAAGTATCGAAACTTATTGATGCTGGAATATTTTTTCACTCACTAATATTGAATGTTTGAGCCCACTGCAGGTTGTACTAAAGAATGGTGTCCTCACAGTTCAAAAAATTGATGAAGAATAATTGATTTCAACTCATGCCATCACTAGATGCTGAGTATGTGTAGACTACAGAATATTAATTATGGCATCCCAGAAAGATCATTTCCCTTTTCCCTGTGTCGATATAATTTAGAATATACTAGAAGTAAGTGAATTCTATTTTTTTATAGATGGTTATTTGAGAAAAAATCATAATACAGTCAACTGATAAAATTACTCTAAAAAAATGTACATGTCCATTTGGTATCTTTTACTATAGGTGCATGTCATTTAGTATGTGTAATGCACTGTAAACTTTTCAAAGGAACATGACACATATATTCTAAAATATCTCCATGGAATTATTAGAAATTTTCATGGGTGACTTTTTAGTTTATGGAAGTTCTTTCGAAGTATGGATAAGAAATCATCAGTTACTCCTGAAACATTGTGAAGAGAAGTTCCTTGTTTTAAACTGTGATAAATGTGACTTTATATAGAAAGGAGGTATATTCCTTGGACAAAACATTTTCAAGGATGACATGGAATTATACCCTACTAAAGTTAAATTGATAAAGGACTTACTTGACCCATCAACAGTTAAAGGCATGAAGGGATTTCAAATACATGCCGGTTTTTGTTGGCAATTCCTGAAAGATTTTTTAAAAGTTTCCCACCATAGGACATACTTTTTATCAAAGTAAACTTCATTTTAATTTATTGAACAATGTTAGGGGTCATTAAATGCTTTGAGGAAAATCCTGGTATCTACTCCTATAATCATATCACTAGATTGGGAGAAATAAATTTAATTGATTTACAATGCTAACAACTTTTCATTTGAAACTATTTTAGAATAGCGAGTCCATCACATATTCTTCCCCATCTATTATACCAGTAACACACTAAATAAAGCACAGGGGAACTATAAAACTATAGAGAAGGATAAATTATCATTTTTATTTTGTTTTAAAAAAATATTATTCAATATGGTTTCATAAAAAGTTATTGTGTACACTAACCATGTTTCCCTATGATTTTTAATGGGTAAAAAGATACCAAGACAATAATAGTAAGTTGGATCCTATTTCTAGAAGAGTTCACATCATCAACAAGGATATTAAAGGAACATAAAATGTGGTCACTGATCATATTTCATGACTCCCATTTCCACTTATAAAGGATGATGAAGGTCTAGGCATTGAAGTTGAATTCCTTGATGAAGCTCTATTCAGAAGAAAAGACAAATCATGGTTTTCAGATATTGAAAATAATATATCCATGGGTTTTTTACACCCAAACCTCTCCTACCAGTAGAGGAAAATATTTTTAGTTGATGCTTCACACTACTACTGGGATGAACCACTCCTTTTTAATCAATGAGCTTGTGGATTTTTGTGATGTTTCATACTAGAGGATAAAATCCCTAGAGTTTTAGACATGTTTCATACATCACCAACTGGAGGAAATCATGAACTAGAATTCACATAATAAAATTTTTTGTAAATTGTAGTTTTCCCTCCCAAAATCCACCAAGATGAAATGACTTATTTTCAGATTTGTGATCAGTACTAAGGAACTAGAACCATTGGGAGAAAAGAACGAAATTGCACAAAACACAATCATGGAAGTGGGAATATTTTTTGTGTTGGGAATAGTTTTTTTGGGCCATTTCACAATTCACATGGAAATTCATATATCCTTGTTGGTTTTGATTATGTTTAAAAATGGTTAGAATCTGAAGGTAAAACTAATGAAATAACAAAGTTAGTCATGAATTTTTTGGAGATAAATGTGTTTTCAAGATTCAGATTTCCTAGATTAATCATTAGTGATTGGGGAACATATTAAACCAATAAATATATTAGAGGACTGCTATAGAAATATGGAACCAGGTATAACACAGAAAATACCTACCACCCACAAACTAGTGAGAAAGGTGAATTTTCAACTAAGGAAATAAAACAAATATTGCAAAAGACAGTCAACACAATTCAAAAGGATTTGAGTATGATGTTATATGATACATTATGGGCATACCTCACTACATATAAAATTCCCCTTTGTACTACACAATTCTTATTGATATATAGGAAGCCTTTTCATTTTATAGTAAAACATGTGTATCACTCATATTGTACAATTAATAAGCTCAGTCTAGATTGTCAAAAAACTGGGGAAGCTATGCTTCTATAATTTGATGAATTAGAAGAAATAAAAAATGATGATTAGGAAAATTAAAAAATATATAAAGTGAAAACTTATAAATGGAATGATCCTTTCATTTCATGACGCATTTTTTATCCAATTAAATATGGACTTGTTGTTAAACTCAAGATTATAATTGTTCCCTGGAAAGCTAAAATCTAGATGTTCAGGACCCTTTTTGGTTATACAAGTATTTCCTTATGGGACCATTAAAATTCATAAGGAAGGTGGACCACCATTCCATGTAAATGGTAAATGGTTAAAAATGTATCAAGAACCCTTCTTTGAGGGTAGTGTAATAAACCTAAACTTCATCAGACCCTCAAAGCATCAAGATCTCGATGATAAAAAATTGTAGATTAAGAGGAAACCCAGGTTAGGTAAAAATAGGACAGATTAGGTATGAGTAATCTTAGGTTAACATAGGTCATGCCAAGAGCACAAGAGAAGACATTATTTTCAAACTGGGAAAAAATAACCAACTACATGTCGTGTAACCACGATTCACAACCTGTATTATCACAGCCTAAATTTTAATAATATTCATAATTTCACGGCGCGAAACCTCAATAAACTTAATTCAATTCCCTGATTTTTCTATTTTGAAAATTTTGTGAACTAGGGTTCACAATATGCACCCCCCCCCCCCAACCAGTATCTCACACTAGACCCCATACTACACCCCTCTTCCACTCAAACCACTTGACCCACTTCCCTTCCTTCCCTATCCTCCTTCATCTGCAACCTAATGTCGTCATCCCTGCTCTTGTGATGGAAATAATGAAGACCATTCATACTCCCCCTACTAACCTCATGTCTGAGAAAGATGATCCACCTCCAGTGAAGAGATAATGAGGTGGTTCACCTCCTGCAACCCCAGCATCACTTTCCTCTACTTCCACTACAGTCTCAGACAACCCCATTGTTCTAGAGGACTCTAAATCTTCTTCAGTTGATCATATGTGGAAATCCACCCACATCTGCACCACATCCAGCACTTCTTTGACCCCAAACACCATTTTGTACTCAACATACAATAGGAAAATACTATGAGGGACAATAAATCATCAATATATCCATCCTCACACACCTAGAAATTAGAAAAGTGGAGCTCCAACTCCTCAACCACCTACATATATCCTCCATCATTGATGTGCACGAGGAGACATATCGGAAGGTATTTATTGAGTTAATTTCTATATTTGAGGTTTCATTTGAAATCATCTACTTTATATTAGGAGGAATTCTTCAGAATATTTCTTTTGAAGAGTTTTTCATAGGCCTCAATATTTATACTGAACAGTTTTCCACATCTGAGGTTTTTTCCAAATTACAATTTGAGCATTCCATGTTTGATTCAAAAAGGATCTGCATGATGACTACCTAGGATACTCATACTGATCATGATCCAAGGATTGTGATGTCCAAATAGATTCGTGGTCTAGAACTCTTCATCCAACATAGGTTATTGACACATTCCTGGTAGACTCGTGTTGAGTTTCATAGCAACGTTATCCAGATGGACGTCATTATCCTCGCTGAAGCCATCGGTTTCCCTACCTTCAACATGGACTCTCACTTCATATTATATTATAGATCTCATACACAAAATACCTAAGGAACACTGATATATGGATCGTTCATCACTCATGTATCCTTCCATATCGGTGTTTTTGACACATCCCTACCACTCAAATCTCTTGTCCCAATGGAGTCCATTGATTTAAGGTTGTTGTACAAGAAGATGTTACTAATAAAGGATGATGAAACCTACTAATGGGCACCAAAAGACATTGAGGATACTGATGTGGAACATAGAGATCATGCAGTAGAATCTGCACTACCTACATACCCCACCACTACCTAGGACTTACAGCTTCCATTCCCACCCCAGAACCCACCCATTTTCCTACACCCACCACCACTTACCCAACTACTCCTCCCACACCATCATATCTAACAGATCTACGGGATATGAAAATATACAACCTGGAGAATCTTTGAGGGATTTCCTAGAACCTACATATCTCCTTCATCATGTTCAATCATTTTACTACCCCTTTATCTCCACCATTATCTCATCCATCTTATCAGCCACCATTATCCACTACCAGCCCTTACTCATCTAACACCCCCTCCACATCAACCGCATCGACTGATATACCATCTGAGATGACAAAACCTATGGTCCAATAGAAGTATCTGGAAGAGCATGCTTGGAGGGGAAGGGGACCAGCAGCCACAAAATCCCTTGATTTTCCTTCTGTTGATCTATCTTCTAGACCCACATAATCACTCTTGATCAATACCTCCCTAGAACTAACAACTCATATAAATGTCGGAACCACAACACCACCATCAGAATATGACCACCCAACCCCTTCCACCATTATAGCCATTGACTATGAGGGCAGCTATAGGAACACTCTATTAGGGAGAGGACTGTAGGTGACGTCATAGATGACATTGATTTATATTAGTTTACCCCAGTTTTCTCCCTCATTTTTTCGTTACTATCATACTACTCATTTTTTTTACTATTTGTATTCCCTTTAATTCTTTTATCATGGAAATTTATATATATATAATTTTATTTCTCTATTTATTTGGATTATTTTACAATTCATTGCACAGTTATAGTAGCCATATCTAGCCCCTATATTAAATATATGGTCATTGATGTGAATATTCCACAACTATTTTCCCTTATTATATGGATGAATAAGTATCTGGATGATGTATAGCATCAACTTCAAGAAAAATCACTTGATATTTCTGCTCAGTAGACACCACTATGAGCTTAGATACATTTCCTACCACATCATATTCATGCTTGGTCTTCTCTTGAATTGACCAATCTTGCTATATGACCATGAGACTGAGAGGATATGGCCACTAGTAGTTGTAGAAGATAGAGAATACTTGAGCTGATGGATGATAATGATTGATGCTTGGTCCATCCTTCTGGATGACTATGTCATAGTTAGTGCTTTATTAGTGGAAACCCATATTTCATTTGTTTTTATCATATTTGTACATATTCTTTTGTCCTGGTCATCCTTTTATAGCTTTATATTTTTCATCATGATTCACATTTATCCATGTTGTGTACACATACCAACATTTACATCAAATGTATTTCATTGTTATTATCTATGTTCACTTGCTATTATTTCTTATAAAATATTTAAACCCTATGGACTAATGTTTTATCTAGTGTAGGAATTGTATTTATAACCAATTTTGTAGGTCACCCTATTCAAAAATCAAGACTACCAAAAATTTCCCCATGGAATTCCACTCATTACAGGGAGCTCTCAATTCCTTAATTATTAAATTTTCTAATTTTTTTTCTATTTCTACACATTATCTTCCATAAACCTCTCATGATACTTTAACGGATAGTGCGGGCACTATCTCATATTATGTGTTGGGGATTTTTTCTTCTGTTTCAATTTAGATAAATTTGAATTTCTTCTTTATTTTATTTATCTAGGAGACATTTTTCATTCAAAATAATTCATTAAGCCTAAAACTCAATACACAAATTTAAATAAAAGTAAATTTTAAAATGGAAATTGTTTAAATTCCATGTTTTTCTCCAATTTAGATTTTTATAATTATTTATGAGATTAGTAATTTAATTAAAATTCAATTTTTTTGAAATTAAATTTAATTGAATTATTACTTGATTTTAAACCCTTAGTGATTTCCATTTTTCTATACTTACTTCCATTCCCAATATGATTCTAAACTTATCATTGCATATTATTTTTTGGGCATATTTATTAAATGACTCCTGGGACATGTAAACCTATCATAACTTTCTTTGAGATCTTATTGAGGCTATGCCTAAACAAATAAAATTTTAATATGATTGAGTAAATAATTGTTGGGATACTTTTTATGAGACACTCCTTACATATTTCCTTCATTAAGACCGTAATTTAATTGAATTACCTTAAGAGAATGCTACTATTCTAAGATAATTAACCCTTTATTCCATTCTCTTTGTATAATGCATGACTATACATTGAACAAGTGTGGGGGAGTTTTTCTACCAGCATAAATGGGATGTTTTTACTAAAGATATGTATTATGTTACTCACAAGACTATTTTATTGTGATCCATGTGTAATTATTGATATTTTTCACCTTTCATGGTCCTTTGAAAAAAAAGGAAAAATAAAAAAATGATTAGATTGTGTATTAGGAAGGTCAAAATCATTATTTCCAGACTGATGACTCCCGTAAAGGATCATATGTGGTTAGGGGTTGAATGTGAGATCTATCCTAGACATGACTTTGGAAAAATAAAATACAAAAAAAAAAGAAAAATAAAGGAACATGATACATTATGGACTCAGGTGATATATATTCATGGATCCACCTTGAGCTATTGGGAGCATGAACTTCATTTATTATCAATAATTTATTTTATTAAACTATTCAATACATTCATGTCTTATATTATAGAGATTACATTCCTTTTTTATCTTTTTATTGTCACTATTCAGCCACATTTCCTCAAACTCATGGTCATTTGAACCTAATTGTTGAATCCCTCACTATTGATTTAGTATTTTTCTCTAAATAGTAGAGACTATAGAACCAATTCAATAATATGGTTAGAAATATATACTCAGGATATGAGTATAACTCTAGTTTCACTTCACCCTAAGTGATGAGGGAAATTTCATTTTGAGGTAAAGCGCAAATGGGTATAGAATTTAAGGAAATTTTAAGAAATTTTAACTAAAATATTATGAATTTTTAAAACAACTAGCTATGAGACATGAATGATTTTTTGTAGAGGGATGATTTTAGAGACTGAATTTTTCTACATACACTCAGTTTTATTTACCTATTTGTAATGAATGTTTCCTATTTTATAGGTTTCTAACCCCTTGGATTCCCTGCCGAGATTTGTTTTCTTGAGGACAAGAAACTATTAAAGTGTGGTGATATTTGATACATTTAAATCATATATATATATATATATATTCCATTTTAGTGAGGATTTTATATTTTTACATGATAATGTACCAGTTTTGTGTTTATTATTTGAAGAAATAGGTTTCCAATGTTACAAAGGAAAATATGGATAAAAGGACCAATAATGTTCATTACAAGTCATGAAAAAATCTTACACAATGTCTTTTCATCTTTAACAACATATGAAAATCTGTGAAAAATTCATGAAATAATTTCAATTCATAAAGTGATTACATGACATGATTCCCCAATACACATTGTATAACATTCAAACACAATTCCCACTTTCATGATCCAGACTGAAGAAATATACACATCATACAGACCAATTACACATTGTGAAAGGAGTCAATTTATAAATCTCAAAGATCCAGGATGATATTTGCTCGAGAATAACAAGGACTCAAAAGTTTTAGAGGAAACATTGGGTTTGAATTACATGACACGAAGAGGAATTACACATCTTGTAATATCCCGATTATGTACACTAGAAAGTATGCAACAGACAGAATGTTAGACACCCTCCCATTTTTCACTGATTATTCACTCATTATATTTCAATCTCCTTCTCTATAAACTCATTTTGAATCAATTTATTTCCTTATTTTGTGTCTATTAAAGAACTGTGGATTGAACATGCAAAGAAATCATCATGCTTCTCCATCCCCAATTCAATCTACTTACGTTCACTGTTTCAATCACTAATCAACAAATAAACCATTTTTGTGTTCTTCCTTGTTCTTATTTCACGTAAGTGTTTGATTAAATTTGTGATTGATTTGAGTTTTAAATTGTTAAAATCTTTAATACATGATCCTTGATTGCATGATCTCAATTTTTATTTGTATTTTGATTATATTTTCCATTATTTTACTATTCTTGATCAATAATATCGTGAGTGGATAAACCACCTAGTGTAGGGATTAGGACTATGGGTGTCAAAATTTAATAATTATTTGAATCTAGAATTGTTATCTAGAAGGATATTAATCAGTTTAAAAAATATATATCAAATTCTTCTAAGTATCCCTGACCTCAGGAAGCTTTAACGAATGAACCTAGCCTAATTAGAGTAGAATAGGTTACGATCAATAGCCAATGGTATGTTTTTCCTTAGAATCTTGTATTAATGCCTCTAGGTTGTAGCTATCTATAGATCAAGTAATAGTTTCCTCTTAGATGGATCTATTTGGTTTGACTATAGTCGACTAGTTTCCCTTTCATTCTTCACTACATAAACCTAAGAACTATACCAAGTAAGGATTGATATTATCCTTTTACCTGAACCCTGAAATAAATTATGATCCATTATCTCTCTTTAATCTCAAACCCCGAATCCCTTGGAGTTATTTTTCCAAACTCAATTAACCTATGAGGACTCTTACATGTAGTGTTAGAATACTTAGTTCTTTTCTTCCTGATAATTTTCCATATTGGGTCAACCATGCACTATAACTATAATACGCCTTAGTAGCAAGTGTAGGTTGGGAAATAGTTAATATAATCTGACCACAACCCACATGAATTAAACAACGTGTGTGGTTGCATCAATACTCAATGTATAAGATCATATTATAGTACCTGTATGATATTAATAGTAATATATTCTTAATAAAAAAATTATGCTTAGTTCAAATCTATTAAATCTACTCAATGTTATATTTTCTAGGAAATTGAATATGTGATTGTTGGCATTTATTTAATTTAAACCTATATCAATGAAATACATCCATATATATGATATGTGAACCTATTTTCCTATATATAATGTATGAACACAATCTCTCTTACCAATTATTCCAATTGAAAACACCAAAAACCATAACTGCACAATAACCCTAAATAATAATAGGAAGTTATAACATAATAATTTAAAAATAAATCCCACATCCAAAAAAAATCAGAGGTCCTCTATACAAATGCTGAATATAAATGAGTTTACCTCCTCTAGTGGAGACCCATATATTCTCCCTCCATTCTACAAATCCCCAAATAAAAGTCAAAAATAAATGGACTCTGATACCTTTGGGAAAAACCCCAACCCAAATTACCCATTTCGGGTCAGAGTTGTATGTGACTTCATGTACAACACCATATATTAAAAAGGATACCAATGAGTAGTGAGGAACTATGTGACCCCATGTAGATGCAATTCCCTCAACATTAAGAGAATTTCATAATAACACATACAACATACAAAATAGACAAGTAAAAGTAACAATAAAGGTAAAAATATATAACTATAATGTAGAAGCAATAATATCATCACACCATGCTATAACAATTAGTATACCATGGTCATATAAAGAGTCAAAAGGAATCCCCACATGAAGTGAGTATAAGTATAAAATGGATCAAGAGAAAAATATTAATAATAGATGCATATCTATAAAATATCATGCAAATTTCTTGGAAATTCCCCCATTATAATCCGTTGGCACCTAAAAAGTAGTCTATCATAGGACACTTTCCCTTGGTTAGATACTTTTTCATGATTCAAGTACACACAAAAAAAATACCATTCATTGTGAGAGAATAATCATAGTAGGAAATCACCAAAGAGAACTTATAAAAAAATTCAAAAACCATATAATAGTGGTTATATTCACAAAAAAAATCGAAAATAACTCCATAATCTATCAGGTCATTATGCCCTAACCAAGATTCCTTGAAAACTAACCCTACCATTTATGGATCTATTCAAGGAAGAATGTCTAGATAATCCTTAAATTTAAATACAAATAATGACTCACACCCTATCATATAGTATACGACCTTTTTAGTACCGTGAACCATCCCCAAGGTCTCTATGGAGGCCACCTAAAAACACTACCCAATCCTTATGATAACTACGGAGGTTATCTCAACATGGGAAGCTATTACTACATTATCTATGTATGTCCTATCATGAATTCCTACCCATACCCTTGAACTAATAGAATGGCACATTAAGTTTTTTGAAATAATAAAAATGTAACATTAACCACCGAAAAGTCATCATGAAAAATTAGATTACCAAAAAACATATTTCACCTTCAAAAGTCCCATTAGGCAGAAAATATACCAATTATCTCTCCCAATTTTACATTTCATAGGGTATATGTGTTATTTAACTCAGGATTCCGAGTTGATTTGTTGTATAAATGAAGTCATAGCCTATCAGTGAACCTCTAAGGGGTCCACTGCATCTCTAAAAACGTATATATGTACTTTTAAAACATTGTAAAATGTCTCAAATGGATAGACATGAACCCTCATGTAAAAGGAGACATACAACTTCATAGAATCACTTTAAAATGTAATGAAACAACTATTTTAAGAACGATGAAGGTAAATAACCTAAAATCATCATAAAAAATTACCTTGATATGTCAAATCCCATGAATATACAAAAAAAATTAAACAACATGATTATATGAATTGATAAATAATAAGAAACCAATGAAAAAATTTATATATGGTTTTAACGGTGATGGAAATACCTGAAAAACACAACTATAACAAAAGATATTTAAAATAGTGAATAGAGGATGATATTGGAACCAAATATTTAAAGGGATATCCCCTTGTCACTAAAATCACATAAGGTAGTCAATGGATAATATGGAAAATAATAGAGTGTTTTAGGGTAAAAAAAATTTGGCACTTAAAAAAACCTGGAGTGTTTCATGTTGTTACAAATAGTTAATGTTTTGAGCTAAAACTGGGAGAAACCCTCAATGGTTCTAACATGATTATTAAGTGTGTGAATTATTTCATCATGTTTTAAGTGGATTCATATTGGAGTATTTTAGCTATAGGTTTGGCTTATTCCATTCAAACCCACTCTTAATCCATTCCAACATCACAAATATCCTGAAGCAAGTAGAATACACTTGTTTAAGAAGATTATAAATCGTAACATTGATTATCCAATATAGAAATATTTTTTAATTACATTTTAATGGTATTAAATGTTCATTTTTTATCTTATTGTTTTAAGTTAGCGCATTTTGATTATGAACATCCATTCTCATCATTTGTGCACTTCATGCCTAATATACACCAATTTAGGCCCAATGAGTCATCTGATTCTAAGGAATGAAATTATCATTATTTTAATTTTATATTTTTTGAACTTTATATACACTTAAATGTGCACATTTTTCATTCAGGGTTCAATGGATGATTCATAAACGATGATGGATATATTTGGATATGAATGGATGAAATTCTAGAGAAGGCAGATTGGACACCATCCCACTTATGAGACTGTGGGACCCAACATACAGGCCCAATGAATCCCAAATTTTGTGGGATGATAGAATAACTATTCAGTAACAAATCACTATGCAGGAGATAATGCTAATTCGGCTTCTATGGTGGTCATTAAGGCGCCCCAAGTTAGAGATACAATTCTGGGCCAGATTCTGCGGCCGAGAACAACAGCCCACTAATTTGATCATATCTCGGAATCCACAACTCCAAATGGGCCCCAATGGTACAGGAGGTTATAAGACATCTGGATCTCCATTTTCTTCTTCTATGTCCCACTCATATTCATCCATCTAGAAGGTCATACAAACGCGTCTGTTTAGGGAAGGAAAGCTGGCTGCCACCTCGGGTCAAGGGTGGAAAAATCAACTCTCCCTTACTTTCCTCCCACCTATGTCCTACCACAATTAATTGAGGAGACTTGGACTGTTGGAGGCTCGACCCAATGGCTCAAAAATTCCTATTTAAGGTATTGGTGTTGGAGGATTTAGGGATCTTTGGTGCTTAGTTTCATTGTAGTGTTATGCTGCCGCTTTGTGTTTGTAATCGCATTTCTTTCTCATGTAAGTTGTTTAATTCACCTTAGTTTCTTAATAAAAGTTATTAATTTACTCTTATTATATTCTTCTACTTATCACTTTGATACTGTTGGTTCAAGGTGTGAATTTATTCACACCATACTTTGTGATATTTATCACACAACAGAAGAGTGATCTTTTTTTTACTTCTTCAATTCCACCTTTGTAAGTCTACTTCCCGCTTTCGTTGAAGACATGTCATCAATGGAGGGATAACTCTTTTATGGGTTGATCCAAGGGAGTAGAAAGGGGCTGGATTGGATGTTATTTATCACTCCATCAATGTCTAATCACTTCTTTTAAATGAGATTTTTATTTGATGATTTTAAAACATCTTCATCCTTATTGAATTTAAGGTCACACATTTCAATTGCTAATACGAACCTCTACCTTGGAGTGATAAAAACATTGATCCTTCAAGTTTATAGGTGATTATTATTAGGGTGTGTAGGCATTAAACCAGTAAGTGATGATTTCATTTGATCATCTTAAATGAATCCATCTCAATTATAAGAAATTGAAATCATTAAAAAAGCAATTCATCCAATCCACCCCGAGCGATAACCTAGGATCAACTCATTCTTTTAAATTGAATTCACTTAAATATGTTAGATATCCTTTAAACCCATATAAAATCAACCCAATTTGGCCACTTCATATCCAAAAATAGTACATAGAATTTACGTGTCTATAGGTTTCTTCTTAGGTCTCTGAGGATTCGATAACCCAAGCTAAACTACAAGGACTATTCTACCTTCATCTCTTGAGTAAATTTGAGCGAGAATCAAATTTTGGCGCTGTTTCCAAGGACCCAAGTAATTCATCTAAACAACCATTCTATTCTCACCCATTTCTTCTTTTCTCATCCAAATTCTCCTATATTGTCCCTTTCTCGTTGTTTTTTTCTTTTGGCGCATGTCCGCCTACACCCGCGATCAATCAAACCGTCTAGTTAGGGTGGATAGTCCTGGGGTTGGGGAGTCAAGTACACCAAGGGAAATCATTCCATTAGATCCTAATCTTCCTAATAATCTAGAGTCCAAAATTGATCCAATTTCAATGGAAGGTCTTCAATGAAACCAACTCATAAACCCGGGTGGGAACCAAAATGGAAACCCAAATGAGGCATCCCCAAACTTGGGGAATGCAATTGATCAAACCATGAATGACTAACTCACACATTCCTGGACCAATGACCCCTCATGCATTAGACACAATTCCCTAGGAGATTCCAACTACATCTTTAAACCCCATGTCCTAAACCACCTTCCCACATTCCATGGAATGGAGTCCGAGATGCCATACCTGCACATTAAGGAGTTCAATGACATTGTAGAAACCATGTGTCCCCCACATCAACTAGAATATTCTAAGATGAGGCTATTTCCTTTTTCTTTAAAGGATCGAGCTAAAAATTGGCTAAAAAATTTGAGACCATCATCCATCAACTCTTGGGACCAACTACAAAGAGAATTCTACAAAAAATACTTTCCCCACCATAAAACAATTGCACTTAAAAAGAGTATCCAAAACTTTTTTGAAAAAGAGATAGAGTCATTCTATGAAACATGGGAGAGGTTCAAAGACACTCTAAACATGGTTCCACACCATGGTTTTTCTATTCCTAAACAAATGAGAATTTCTATGAAGGGTTGGGTCCGAGGATCAAACAATTCATTGACATGATGTGTAATGGAACCTTTAAAAACAAAGCCCCAATTGATGCTTACGAGTATCGAGAAAGCCTTTCTAAACAAAACCAAAAATGTGGAACTTCACCTTATTCTGAAAAGCCATAGAGAACTAATGGAATTCATACACTTAGAGAAGAGGAAATCCTTAGGGCTAAACTCGCAGCACTCTCTAGGAAGGTTGAAGAGATAGACCTTAGGAAAGTCCATGAAATCGAAACTGTGGACCTTGTTTGCACAATTTGTGACAAACATGACCATAAGACAGACAAATTCCCAACTATTCCATCCATCAAGGGTGTTCTTTTAGGAGGACCTGCAGCGGATGTAAATGCTTTGAACATTCAAAATCCTCAATACCAAAACAACTTCAACCCAATGTATAATGACCACCCAGGCTTCCACTGGAAAGATAACCAACAACCTAGCCAACTACATGGACAAAATCCTTACCCCCTTCAGAACTACCAAACCCATAACTAGTTTCAAACCCAACCTATCCAATACCAAAAGCCACCGGTCCATTTCCAACAAACCATCCCACCTCCAAAATATCCCCCTGGGATAAACCAACCTACTCAAGCACCCACCCAAACTGTTCCACAAAGTCTACTAGAACAACTGTGCAAACAAATGGAGAGGATGAACTCAGAGTTATCTTCCCTAAAACAGGAACTTCAAACCATCAAAACTGGAAAGGCACCCATGCCTACTCAGGAAGTTCCATCCTCAACATCAAGGGGAGAGTCAAGTTGTGCTCAAACAAATCATCCACAAATAAAGGTTGTGACTATTTTAAGAAGTGGGAAATCAATTGAGAAACCTGAACAACTAATTCAGAACCCACCTAAAGATTCAAACTTGGATGAAAATTCAAATGAACCACAAGATCAAACTGAGGAAACTGATAACATTGTCAAGGAAACAACTCTTCAACAAACAACCCCACAACCTGCACCATTTCCTCAATGCATGAGTGGGAAAACCAATCCTGAACTAAGTGAAACGTTGAGAGAAATATTTTCACAAGTCAAGTTGAACATACCCCTTCTCGATGCAATCCAAACCATACCTACCTACTCAAAGTACCTTAAGGACTTGTGCACTTTTAAAAGAAAACTTTCACATAAAAACCAAGTCCTTTTGGCTGCTAATGTGAGTACCACCATTCAAGGGACCATTCCTCCTAAGTTGAAAGACCTAGGTTTCCCTTACATCAATGTTGAACTAGCAGAAAGAAAAGTTTTCAAGGCCTTGTGTGACCTAGGTTCTAGTGTCAATCTCATCCCATATGATGTGTACTTCCAGTTAGGCCTAGAAGAACTCCAACCCACATCTGTCACACTTCAACTTGTTGATCGTATCATTAGGGTTCCAAAGGGGGTTTTAAAGGACGTTCTGGTAAAGGATGTAAACTTCATCTACCCTGCTGATTTCATTGTCCTTGACAACCATACAAACATAGGAAATAAGGAACAAACCCCAATCATCCTTGGTCATCCTTTACTTGCAATAATCAACTCTGTTATCCGAGTTCGAAATGGGAACATGACCATCACCTTTGAGAACATGAGTCTAGACTTGAACATCTATAATGAAAGCTCACAAATAGGGGATGACGAGGACATTCATGAAGTAGACATGATAGGAAGCATTGATAATGAATCCATGGAACATCAAGGAATATTTGATGAATGTTTAAGTCAGGATGAGATTGATTTCCTTTGTTCATGTGAAGGACGTTTATCTCCTTGGCTTGAATAATTTTCATATAGCTCTTATGATGAAGTCTTAGGTCCAATAATCAGTGAAACCTTTCAAGAAAAAACTTTCAGAAAGACCAATCCAAATTCATTCCCTAAAGTTGATCAAACCAATCTAGTAGCTGAAACTTCTAAATGTGGGGAATCAATCCTATCTGAAACTCTAAAAAAGGAAATTGAACTTGATCCAATGTCCCAATATTCTTTTGAAATTCTGAACCAACCTGATCTCGAATTGAATGAAATTCCCGCTACACTCAAGTGTGCTTTTCTAAGGGACAATCAAACACATCCTATTTTCATTTCGTCTTCTCTTGAATACAATCATGAAAGTATGCTTCTATATGTCCTTAGGAAGCATAAGAAAGACCTTGTTGGACCCTTTCTGATATTCCTGGGATTAGCCCACTTATCGGGACCCATAGGATTGTTCTTTAATCTGATTCAAAGCCATATCGTCAACCTCAACGGCGACTCAATCCTAATCTCATGGAGGTAGTAAGAAAAGAACTCCTGAAATTGCTAAAAACTAGTATCATATATCCCATAGCTGAGAGTGAATGGGTGAGCCCAATCCAAGTGGTTCCAAAAAAGGCTGGAATCACAGTGATAACCAATGAGGATGGATAGATTCTTCCAACAAGGGTGAGTAGTGGATGGAGGGTCTGCATTGACTATAGGAATCTAAACTAATTCACCAAGAAGGACCATTTCCCCTTACCATTCATTGACCAAGTCCTTGAGAGAGTGGCAGGTCATGCGTTCTACTGTTTCTTAGATGGGTACTCAGGGTATAATCAAATTGAGGTCTCCCTAATGGATCAAGGGAAGACTACATTAAAATGTCTTTTTGGAACCTTTGCTTTCAAAAGCAAGCCCTTCGGGTTATGCAATGCCCTTGGAACATTCCAACGGTGCATGATAGTAATCTTCTCAGAAATGGTAGGGGATTTTCTAGAGGTCTTCATGGATGAATTCTCTGTGTTTGGGGATACATTTGAGGGATGTCTGCAGAATGTGGAGAAAGCCTTGTCAAGATGTGAAGAAAAGAATCTAGTCCTAAACTGGGAAAAATTCCATTTCATGGTAAAAGAGGGACTTGTTCTAGGCCATCTGGTCTCGATTAGGGGGGTTAAAGTTAATAAAGCAAAGTTTGACATCATTCATCACCTTCCATCACCCAAAACTGTCAAGTAAGTGAGGTCTTTCTTAGGAAACGCTGGTTTCTATAGAAGATTCATCAAGGACTTTAGTTCAATATCCCATCCCCTTTGTGCTCTCCTAGTAAAGGATGCTCCATTTTTTTTGGACAGAAATCTGTGAGGGTTCATTCTCAACCCTCAAATCCTCTCTCACCTCTCCTCCCATTATGAAATCTCCAAATTGGAACCTTTCTTTTGAACTTATGTGTGATGCCAGTGACTTTTCTGTAGGAGTTGTGTTAGGACAACGTTGTGATAAAAATCTTTATGTCATTGGTTATGCAAGCAAATCCTTAAATGATGCCCAAATCAACTACACCACCACTGAAAAGGAGTTACTTTCTATTGTGTTTGCCTTAGAGAAGTTTATGTGCTACCTCTTAGGATCCCCCATCACTGTGTTCACTGACCATTCTGCACTAAAATACCTCTTCCAAAAACAAGATGCTAAGGCTTGACTGATTAGGTGGGTCCTTCTCTTACAAGAATTTGACCTCACAATCAAAGATAAAAAAGGAGTTGAAAATGTTGTAGCTGATCACCTCTCTAGGATGGAATTCAAAGACAACTCAAATCACCTTTTTGTGTCTGATTCATTTCCTGATGAACACTTATACTCTGTGAGTGACCGCCATTGGTATGCTGGCATAGACAATTTCTTAGTTACAAGAGTCATTCCAAAATTCTCAGGGACTCAAGCTCGAAGGAAATTTCTTTATGATGTTAGACACTATGTGTTTGATGATCCATACCTCTATATGTTCTGCCCTGACCAAGTCATTAGGAAGTGTGTTCCAGAATCTGAACAAGAGTCCATCCTTAAATTCTATCATAGTGAGGCATGTGGAGGTCACTTTTCCTCTAATAAAACATCTGCTAAGATTATTCAATGTGGTCTCTTCTGGCCCACCCTTTCAAGGGACTCCTACACATTTTGTCAAAGCTATCCTAGGTGTCAACAAGTATGGTCCATCATAAAAAGGAATCAAATGCCACTCACTCCCATCTTAGTGGTTGAAATCTTTGACTGTTGGGGAATTGATTTCATGGGTCCTTTCCCAAAATCAAGGGGATACCTCTACATTCTCTTAGCTGTTGATTATGTCTCAAAATGTGTTGAGGCCATTCCCACAAAATCCAATGATCATCAAACTGTGATTAGATTCCTAAAAGAAAACATCTTCTCTATATTTGGAATTCCTAGGGCTATCATAAGTGATCGTGGAAATGATTTTTTCAATCATCCATTCTCATCACTCATGGAAAAATATGGAATTTCTCACAAAGTGTCCACTGCTTACCACCCACAGACCAATGTTCAAGCCGAGTTAACCAATCGTGAAATCAAACAAATTCTTGAGAAAACTGTCAATCCTTCTAGGAAAGATTGGTCCGAGAAACTCTTGGATGCTCTTTGGGCATATCGTATAGCATTCAAAACCATCCTAGGAATGTCACCATATAGGTTGGTTTATGGAAAACCATGCCATTTCCCTGTTGAAATTGAGCATAAGGCCTTTTTGAAAATTAAGAAAATGGATTATGACCTCTCATTGGCTGGAACAAAAAGGAAATTAGATCTCAATGAACTAGAGGAATTAAGGATAGAGGCTTATGAAAATTAAAGGATCAATAAATCTAGAGTTCAAGCCTACCAATTTAGGAATATAAAGGTCAAACATTTCGAACCGGGAAAACTTGTGCCCTTGTATAGTTCAAAACTTCATTTACACCTGGGAAAGTTAAGGTCTAGATGGTCAGGTCCTTTAATAGTGCATCATGTATACCCCCATGGGGCAGTAGAGATTCAATATCCCACTAGTGGTCACATTTTCAAGGTCAATGTTCAAAGGTTAAAAACATTCATTGAATCATTCAATAAACAGGAAATAGATGTTGATTTTTTTGAGCCAATCTATGAACCAGGAACAAAATTGATAAATTTACGATCTATGTCGGGCTAACGATGTTAAACAAAGCGATGCACGGTAGGCAACCCGTGGTTTTTATGTTTCTAATCTTTCTGAATCATATTTATTTTTCAAATAAGATTAATTAATCATTTTTTATATTTAAAAATAAAAAAATTGAATTTTGACCTGTTCTTCTATTATGAGCATGGATGGGTACGATAGGGGAGCACCATATTCATCAGTGTCACGTGGTGTGATTCTTGAGTAATACCTTACCCAGAAATTTAAAAAGAAGACAATGTATCATTAGTTTATTTAGTTGTATTTTTATTATTTTATATGTTAAGATAAAAATAAAAATAAAAATAATATAATAATTAAAAAAGGGGACACGCCATAGGCTGTGGGGAAAACCCCGTCACAACCGGCGAAGCTGCTGGGACTCGAACCCAAGACCGAAGGGAGACAGGGGCGCGCGCTTACCACTGAACTACGTCTTAATGTGCTTAATTATTATATAATTTTTATATATATACTTGTATTTTACTTATATATATATATATATATATATATATATATTTGTTTGTTTTCCTTTTTCCACTAGGGAACTTTTCAAGCGACATGGATATCAATGGACTAAATTCGAGTGACAAGAACATCAAACTTCAACCACCAGGTGACTTCATTCAATGATCCTCATATTTTTATTTCCTTATTGAACACCCCTTTTATTCCTCTACCCCATTATAAATTTTATTTTTATGAAACTAGGGACAGTTTCATTCTATGTTGGGGGGTGTGGAAACAAAATGTTTATTTAAAAAAACATTGATAAAATAAAAAACAAGTAAAATTCCTTTATCATTCATATAATAACATCTTTTCTCACATTAAAACTACATAGAAAATAACTTTTATTTCCTTGACTATTAATTTAATTAATGATTAAGTTTAAAAGCATTGATTTTGGAAGTTTGGTTGTCCAAAGAAAATTTTCATCATTTTTATTTTCATCCATTAAATCAAAATGCCACAATGCACGTTCTCTAGACTGTGGGGTGCTAATTTGAATTTTTGGGGTCCCATAATAAATAGCATAGGCTGGTTTGATTTTTATGAATAATATGAGTATCCAAAACATAAAAATAAAAAAAACTAAAAAAAATTGCGTGTAGAACAATGGATTGATAAAATGTGAGGCTTTTTACACTTGGGGATCGTGACTCCAAGGTTGTCTAGCCCTGAGTTTTTCAATCTATCTCAATTTATGGTAATATGACTTTTTTTATTATGTTAACTCGATACGATTCCCGAGTATGTGGGTTTCACTTGGTGCCCTAAGGCCTTTGAGTCTGGGAGTCATCGGCAAAGTCTTGCTACATGGGTTAATTTGATTAACTGCAATCTCAATTACTATAGCAATATTGAAAAAAAAACTCCAAAAAAGAGGAATGAAGAATACTCATATTAGGATTAAATGTGATTCCACCTAGCGCTTCCATGATTTCCCCCTTGAATGAAAATGAACCCCCATATCTATTGTGATTCACAACACATCATTACACCTAATTGAGTTGGATGAAGTATGATGATGGATTTTATCAAAAGAATGGGCTTGGGATTGGGATATGATTTTAAATTCATCTTGTTTTAAATTATCTTGATAGGTTATAAAAATATATTTGTGTGCAGTTTACATTTTGAGTACTATTTGTTATAATGTGTTTGAAGAAAGGAATTCAAATAAAATCATTGAATTATTTGCTCGGGACTAGAAAATATCAAGTTGGGGGGTGTGATTATTTAATAAAAACTTATTTTTTAATTACATTTTAATGGTATTAAATGTTCATTTTTGATCTTATGGGCCTAAGTTAGTGCATTTTCATTATGAACATCCATTCTCATCATTTGTGCACTTCATGTCTAATATACACCAATTTAGGCCCAACGAGTAATCTGATTCTAAGGAATGTAATTATCAATATTTTAATTTGATATTTTGGTAAAATTATAAAAACATAATTTTGAACATTTTTCATTCAGGGATCAATGGATGATTCATAAATATTGATGGAGATATTTGGAGATAAATGGAAGCAATTCTAGAGAACGCAGATTGGACACCAGACCACTTATGAGACTGTGAGTCCAAACATACATGCCCAATGAATCCCAAATTTTGTGGGATGATAGAATAAATGTTGAGGAATAAATCACTATTCATAAGATAATGCTAATTCGGCCTCTATGGTGGTCATTAAGGCTTCCCAAGTTCGAGATACAATTCTGGGCCAGATTTTGCAGCCCAGCAAAACAGCACACTAATATGGTCATATCTCGAAATCCACAACTCAAAATGGGCCCAAATTTTACAAGAGATTAGAAGACATCCTGATATCAATTTTCTTATTCTATGTCCCACTCTGATTCGGCCACATAAAAGGTCATACAAACGCGTCTGTTTGGTGAAGGAAAGTTGGCTGCCACCTCGGGTCAAGGGTGGAAAAATCAACTCTCCCTTACTTTCCACCCACCTATGGCCTACCACAATTAATTGAGGAGACTTGGACTATTGGAGGATCGACCCAAGGGCTCAAAAATTACTATTTAAGGTAGTGGTGTTGGAGTATTGATGGATCTTTTGTTCTTGGTTTCATTGTAGTGTTATGCTGCCGCTCTGTGTTTGTAATCACATTTCTTTCTCATGTAAGTTGTTTAATTCACATTAGTTTCTTAATAAAAGTTCTTCATTTACTCTTATTCTGTTCTTATACTTATCATGTTGATACCGTTGGTTCAAGGTGTGAATTTATTCACACCATATTTTGTGATATTTATCACACAATGGAGGAGTGATCTTTTTTTTACTTCTTCAATTCCACCTTTGTAAGTCTACTTCCCGCTTCCGTTGAAGACATGTCATCAATGGAGGGATAACTCTTTTATGGGTTGATACAAGGAAGTATCAAGGGCTGGATTGGATGTTATTTATCACTCCATTAATGGATAATCACTTCTTTTAAATGAGATTTTTATTTGATTATTTTAAAACATCTTCATCATTATTGAATTTAAGGTCACACATTTCAAGGGCTAATACGAACCTCTACCTTGGAGTGCTCAAAACTTTTATCCTTCAAGTGTATAGGTGATTAGTATTAGGGTGTGTAGACATTAAACTTGTAAGTGATGATTTCTTTGGATCTTATTAAATGAATCCATCTCAATTATAAGAAATTGAAATCATTAAAAAAGTAATTCATCCAATCCACCCTGAGCGATAACCTAGGATCAACTCATTCTTTTAAATTGAATTCACTTAAATATGTTAGTTATCCTTTAAACCCATATAAAATCAACCCATGTTGGCCACTTCATAGCCAAAAACAGTCCATAGAATGTACGTGCCTATAGGTTTCTTCTTAGGTCTCTGAGGATTCGATAACCCAAGCTAAACTACAAGGATCGTTCTACCTTAATATCTTGGGTAAATTTGAGTGAGAATAAAACATACATGAAATTTATGTTGGATTAAATTTTATATTAATTTTTGGGAAAATAATAATAAAATATTTTTTTAATTATAGAGACAAACTACTCATCCATGTTAGGTTTGTTACCATAAAACAATATTCAAAGCATCTTTGGTTTGAAATAGAATTATCTTTAAAAAATATAAATTTATAAAATAAACATATGAGATTAAATTCACATATAATATGATTTAAATGATTCATGAGACATTTATGACGCATATAAATAACCCATGTGACTTTCTAATATTGCAAGTACTCAAATTTTTTAAAATAGAGATCTAGTAGTAAAATTATTTTGTAAACATAAAGCATGAATCAAGTGACTCAAAATAAGAAAATTATTATTTTTTAATATTGAAAATAATGTAAATTGAACATCGATTCAAGATTAGATTATTAGGAAAAACCAAATTTTAATAAATGGGTTTATTTTTTTAAAGAATAATAATATTTTTATAATAAAAAATATTTTTAAAAAGAATAATAATGTTAAAAATATTTAATGAGAATTTTTTGTTATAAAATATTATTTTAAATTAAGTCATTCCAATTTTATCTTTTTAGAGTAAACTGTATATCAATCCAAAAATGAATGTATATAATATCATAAAAAATATAACATTATTGAAAAAACAATTTTCTATCTTTTAAATAGAATCAAACATTGAATGTAAGGAAAATTATATTGGTTTATTAGGAAAACCTTGGAAATTGATTTTTCTCTATATTATTAGCTATATAAATACAAAAAACATTAATATAAGGGTTGATGCATTTAGAAAAAAATAAAAAATGTATTTTTATTATAGAAAAATGTTAATAAATTAAAGTATTCCGAATCAACATAATAATAATATCATGTAATGAAAATTTAGAAAAATTATACTCATATGATTTATGATATTTAGGAAAAAAATCAATTTAATCAAATATTATATGTACATCTAATGATTTAATGTGACATTTTTGTAAAAATATATATTTCCCAAGTGTTAAACTTTTTTCAAACATTCAAAATCATTCTGAGAAACTTGGTTTATCATAAATATTTTTGAACAAATATTCCATTAAAAGTTATATAGTAGGAATAAACCACTCATCAAATAGTGTTTGATATTAAAAAATATTCAAAGTGTCATTTTATCAAATTAAAACTCATCTAAAATGGAATAAAATGATTCAATAATAAATAATATATTAAATTTATTTTAAAAAAATCAATTCAATCTTGCTCAATTAATTGTGAACATTAATGAAAAAAATTACCTTCAATATAATAAAATTATACATCAAATGAATTAAATTTTATTTTGTTATTAACACTATTTTATATATGTCACATATAAATATATTATTAATATAGGGAAATTGAAATGAATTTATCCTAAAAAATTGAGTTATTAAATATTAATAAGTTTAGCAATTTATAAAAATAACTCATTAATACAAAAAAATTAAACTAAAATTCATTTATAAATTATTTTTACGTGTATAAATTTTTTAAAAGAGTATATGTCATGACCCGTCCTAGAGGGGCTCATGTCGTGACTATTCCAAGTCCGCCTCTAATAGGCCAGGGGCTGGTGACTTGCACTGAGTAGGCATATCGTACAAATTAGAGCAATTTGCCTATGTACCTGTACACATGCACACATCTCCAATCCCAAAATACTGAAATGAAAAAAAACAATACGTAAACAATACATTCATACACTAAGATACCAATCATAGAGTATGATAGGAAGGTAATGTAAAACTGGGCTTGAATACAGGCCCATCAAAAGAAAGAGTCTGCAAAAGTGAATGCACAAGTTCCTGAAACTCATCTGTAGAAAACCCTACCTCAAGGGAATGGTATTGGTCAGATATCTGAAGCCATAGGGGAACACCTCAACTTTCTGGTCTCTCCAAGGACCACCTGGTCCTGGTCCACCTGGGACTCCATCATTGTTTCAATCATCTTCACAAGACATGACAAGTGCGGGAAAATACTATGCAGGGTTGAGTAAAACATTAATCAGTATGACACCACAAAAACACAAAGTAAATTCCACAAATGAAACACCACTAAGAATATGTAGTTATATCAACACATTTATGGGTCAAAAACATATATAAGAAGAACATCTTGGTATAATCACAATGGATTCCAAGCCTCAAAGTCTAATCCAGTTCCAGCTACACGGTTCTGCTCGTAGCATGCTCGTCTCGGGTGATCTCACTCCTCGAGCTCTCTAATAGAAGCACATAGAACAAATATACCATAAGTAACCACAGAGATGCATGGTCTCGATAATTCAAGTAGTTTTAATAAGACATTCAGTGTTTCTAAGACATAGAGTCTTGATATATCATAGCCAAACATCAACCACTGAAAACTTCTTGTAGCACGCGCGTCTTGTCTAGTCATGTAGAACCGAAAGAATCTAATCCTAATACATAGATAGGTGTTAATGATATTGGATCACTGTGGGGACTCTTGAACCTATTGGAAGCATCATCCTAGATAGGGTATATATACCCATGTTAATATTGGTCACACATTCTCCCGAAACCCTATCTAATGTACCACGAAGAGAAATGGTGACTGATCGGGCCTCTTAGTGTGATACATACTCCAACCTACTGTGTCAACTGCCCAAGCCAGGCTAAGACAACTCACTTCAGAAAAAGGTTCTTCCTCTATGATAGGAAAATGATCTTTTATTGAACCCTCATCGGAAAATTACAGGGGTACTCTCAAAACATCTTCTATCAACCTCTGTGATGGGAAAGGGATCCTACGTTGAACCCTCATATGAAATAGAAAAAGGGAACACTCCAACCACTTCTATTCTAAATAAAACCAACCAAGACATCCCAAAAGGATTGAATAATCACAAGGGTCTCAACATCTTAGATGGATAATCAAATGGATACTCTATTTGAAAGTTACAATTATCTTTATAAAAAGTTCTTACATGGGTCTGGTCTGGGTCTGACCCAACCCGCTAGACACGGTCAGACCCATTGGAAGGCCCAACTAGGTCAAACCGACCCAACCATCCCAACTCGGTCCAGCTCATGAGGTCACTAGAGCATCCTAGCTCACCCTTGTATGGCTTGCATGCACATGGGTCGGCCTTGCTGCATCACATTCGATCCACCATGACTACATGCCTCCAGTCAACATGGTGTTGCCACATTCAATGCGGGTGACCTTATTCTCTACCTTCCCCACAACCTCATCACTGTGGGGTCCTCCAACCATGGATAATTCGTGGTTCATTTGGCCTTCATAGCATGCCACTAACATCATTCTTCGCCGCCAGTGCATCGGTGGCCCTTTCCACATGCCACTAATTCTCCTTCAGTGCTCTATTTTTAAAAATATAGGCGCATTTACAATCCTTGGGTTGCTTTCTTCACCACCCTAGGATCGGATCAACTTCATGATTCATCCCGATGAAAAACCACTTGAATGGTGATATCTCCCGACTCACTTTGATTTTCTATTTTCATTATCATCACACATCTGGTAGGTTGTCCCAACATGGGATCTTAGATTTTGGATCATTTCAAAAATAAGTGGAGGTTCGAGGATCATTCTTTCATAAACCAAAAATAATGTGATGAACAAAAAGAACACAATGATCCTCGGGGAATAAAATCATATGAAAAAACCCATGGATTGAACCTTAGCCGGTTTTTGTTCTGGTCGCGGTCTATTCTATAAGAATGATCAAAAAAGCATATCAAAACCTTAATAAAAAAAATCCTGAGAATAAAACTCTATATTTACACCTATCCCACAAGAACGAGAGACACATGTTTCATCCTATTTGTTGTTTGATTCGTGTTCATCATTTATTTTAAAGAATGGGGAAAATAATAATCAAAACCAAAACTCCATACCTCAATTAGGTTTGATTTTTATTGAAGAATGGTTGTTGCATTTTTATTGTGGTCAAGATCATTTGAATTTGAGGTTCATTTTTCATGATTCTCCAATCCATCAGTGTTCATTAGATAGAACTTAATATCCTTGTCTCAGAGGATTTCAAGGTTTATTTCATAGCCATGGATTCCGTGAAATAGAAAATATTGAAATAAAACCAATGTGGGGTCAAGAATAATTTGTATTAAATTATTTTAATGACTTTTACATCTAAAAACAATATCTCACAGTTGGTCCACTTCAGTCGATGTTATCCCTCACATAAAGAAAACACCCCTTAAGAACTCAACGGTGGTCTAAAATTTAAAATCTTAGATACCATTTATGAGTTATTAGGATTTTAAAAATAAAATAATTTTATTTTATTATTTTATTTACAGTTACATCCCTAGAGGATTTTTTTTTGATGACCAGCTCTGACCAAGGATAGGTCACACCTAGGGTAAAGTTAATGTTATGATCTCAAGGATGTCATAGGATTTCTAATCTAGTAAACTGCATAAAAGTTATATCAATTTTTTTTGAAAATTCTTGTCTGCATGCTATTAAAAACAAAAAGTTCAACAGTGAATTCTTTTGGGCACAGTGGTCCTCAGAATCAAATGTCCTCTCAATTCCTGGTGTTGGAATTCTCCCAAATAATTTATGAAAATAAATTTTCAAAAATAAATGTCATTACATTCTCCCCACCTTTGGGATTTACATCCATGAATTCCAAAAAATTTCTACACAAAAAAATGTGGCCACTATGAATGAATCTGAGCCTCCCTCTCCCATGTTCGCTCCTGGAGATTCCCTTAATGCCTCTGAATGTGCACTTGAGGAATCAAACACCCACAAAGGATCTCCTCCTATCGATTTTTAATCTTCATTGGGTACTGAACAAAATTTTCCCCATCATCAAGGTCCATCTCACCCCGGTCAAAGACAAGTGATGGATCATGCATGTATCTCCTCTATTGAGACACATGGAATATGTCATGTACTCAGTCCAGTTGTGGGGGTCGAACCGAGAAGTACTTCACCTCTCCAACTCTACGTTGTATCAGGAAAGGGCCGATGAATCTTGGAGATATCTTGCCACCCTGGCCAAATATCTGTATCCCACATCGAGGAGAGTCCCAAATGAATACATGGTCTCCCTCCTTGAACATATAAGGCCTCCATCACCTATCAGCATAAGGTTATATAACGACTCTGTGTATTCTTCATTCATTATCGGATGACCTGGACTTTCTCTATATTATCCCACACCAACTCCAGGCCCATGAGTGCCAAATCTCCTGGGTCTATCCAGCAAAGTTATGACAATTAGGGTATCCCAAACCAAGCCTCGAATGTTTCTATACCAATGGTGTAGTGGTATCTCTTGTTGAATGCAAACACTACCAGAGGTAGGAAATCCGCAAAAATATGGACAAAACATAACATGCAAGCCTGGATCATGTCCTACCGAACCTGAATGGTCCTCTCAGTCTGGTAGTCTATCTGAGGAAGAAATTCTATGCTCAAGCATAACTGAGTCCCAAATGGTTCCGATAATACCTTCCAAAACTAGTCTGTGAAACAAGCATCGTGATCTGAAATAATCATCTATGGAACTCCATGGAGTCAAACTATCAGCTGTACATAGGGGTGTCCCAATATCTCTACTGAAATCTAATCCCCGATAGCTAGGAAGTTGTCCGACCTGGCGAGGTTGTAAAAAATCACCCATATGGTATTGTGACCCCTAGAAATACATGGTAAACCTATCATGATGTTTATTATTATCCTATACCACTTCTATTCTAGAACCTCAAGGGGTTGATTCAAACCTACTAGAACCTGATGCTCAGCCTTCACTTGTCAAAAAGTAAGGCATCAAGATACAAACATTACAACTCCTTTCTTTATCCATGACCACCAGACTAATATTGGAGGTCCGGGTACATCATTTACACACATGGATGTACCATTAAAGGGGATTCATGAAACTTTCTCAAAACCTCCTCTTGAAATTCCACTGGTATCATCGTTCATCCTCTAAAAATATTAGTGTGCTCCCCACCTTTCGAATATCCATCAAGGGCATGACCTATAGACATTTGATCATGTAGAGCCTCATTATTGGTACCCCAAAGGTTTTCCTCCCAAAGTCACCATAAGAGTGGATAGGTGACAATAGTTGAATAGAGATAAGATTCTCCAAGTCCATCCCAAATGGATATCTATAATGAGGCTAAATCATCCCTTGCCTAATTCAGAAACTACATGCTAGATCTCCTTATGAGAGAATCTTCTACCAAATTCCCCTTCCCAGTAGTATGGAGAAACTCTATTTCATATTCCTATAGGGACTCTATCCATCGCCTATGTCTCAAGTTCTAATCCTTATTAGAGAAGATATAATAAATACTCATATGGTTGAAGTATATGATAAACCTCTCACCCATAAAGTAGTGTCACCACATCTTCAATGAGAAGACTACTGCTGCTAACTCAATATCATGGGTCATCTAGTTCTTCTCATGTGATTTCAACTGGCATGGGTCATCAGTAATCACTTATTTGCTCTGCATCATGAAAAAACCAAGCCTGGTTCCTGATGCATCATAAAACACTATGTACTCAACACCATCCTTTTGAAACCACAAGATGGGAGTGCTCATCAAACTCTTCCTCAACCTTTTCTAGATCCATTGGAACTCCTGTGTCTAAGATAATGATTCCCAGAACCAGAGACCTCTCAAATCTATGGGTGACACTTAAAGAGCTTCATGTAAAGCTGGTGCTCTCGAAGTGTGTCCTGGACAATCCTCAAGTGTCTCGTGTACTCCTTCTCGGATGTCGAGTACACTAGGATTTCATCAACTAAGACTACCTAGGGATGCCCAGGGCAATAAATTGGGTCTCACACAACCCTTCACCTGCAAGTCCTCCAACTACACCCTCATCTCATGAAACTCTATAGGAACCATCCAATATGATGGTGTAGATTTCCATTTCCTCGATAAAAAGGTAAATACGGTTCTATTACCATGAAAAAACCACACCATTTTCCTAAAACAATCAATATGAATATGAACTTTGGATACATGTCCATACCAATAATGACATCATAAGGACTTGATGCTACTACTAAGAGATCCCAACCAAAACTATCACCTTTAAGAGTCAGGTCACCCTACCTGCACTAGTGTGTGATCATCGAGTCTCTTTTAGTAGGTGTCTCTAAGCTTAAGGGTCTGGTCAATCGTTTAACTGTAATCTCTAAATATAAAACAAGAAAAGTGGAATGAAATTAAATAACTAACATAGGTTTTTATATTATATAGATAAAATGGTAAGACAATGATTGTACCTTGAACCGTTCCTGTAGTCATGGAGTCATAAGCTTCAGCAACCCGCAACTATCTAATCCTCTATCCTCCAGCTCCCTGAGTCTGGTATGGACCACCTGGGGGTGGTGGTGTTGACACTTTCAAACGTTGTCCACCTCCTACTACTTCCCTAGCTCCTCATCCATGTTAACCACTTGACAGATTTGTATGTTGTCACCGCTACCTCTTCCTTGGTGGTTCAACAATTGGATATCTGAATTCATCCTGAATGGTGGTCCAATATTGAGAGAGATTTTCAGTCCCCTAATAATCATAGTAAAGTCTCCATTTTGGGGAAATGTGGTTCCCTTGGGGCCTCCAACGAAACCTCAATTTCTACATCTTACATCGTGAACCTACTATTGGTAGGTCCTGTGACCCTACATCCTAGGTGATCACAACCTCAGAAGCCTAAGATATGTGCTCTAAACGTGTCATCATCCAGCGCTAAAATATACATCTAAAACGCATCCGGGAAGGCTTTATCCACTTAAACCACTAGAGTGGGTGTACAAACTAATCAGCAGGAGAAAGTTCCACCTGTTGACCATCCTAAATAAAAACAAATCCATGAATGGATCCCCTTAGGTAGGCCTCATCAAACATTGGTTTGAACTCTAGATCCTACATTTAAAACCTCTCTAGATGGCATCCTGAAAATATCCTATAAGAAAACAAGATGTATCATGATCAAAAAAGTATATCGAATGAGAAGACTCTAGAAGGACATGGAAAACACAACCCATTCCTATGTGATTCATGTACCTTTATTTTTTCCTAAAACTAGTGTATTTTTGTGATGAGTTAAAAATTAGGTTTCCAGAATCCTAGTGTATGGATATGTCTGTCTCTGCACCAACAATGGAGTCCCTGGCCTTAAATATGAACTCTAATCATGTAACAATGTTTCCCCCAACCAATATCACCGACTCCCAGTCCTAATGTATAACTTATCACTTTGATACCACTCTTTAACGACCCGTCCTATAGGGGCCTATGTTGTGAGTACACCAATCCATCCTCCAATAGGCTAGGGGATGGTTACTAGAACCGAGTAGGAATATACCACAAATGGGAGTCATTGTCCTAAGTACTTGTACACATAGACACATCTCCAAGCCTGTAATATAGAAATATAAAAAATAAGTAAAAAATGGATGAACACACTAAGATACCAACCATAGAGTATGTCAGGAAAGCAAAGTACCGCTGGGCCAAAATACAGTCCCACCAAAAGAATATTCTTCAAAAGTAAATGCAAAATATCATAAAACTCATCCACAGAAAATCCAATCTTAAGGGAAAGGTATTGGTCATGTGTCTGAAGTCGTAGGAGCACACATTGACTGTTTAGTCTCTCCAAGCACCACCCGGTGCTCGTCCACCTAGGTCTCCATTAATGTTTTTATCATCTACATAAGACAAGACATGTGTGGGAAAAGCCCGTGTGGGGGTGAGTAAACCAATACTCATTAGGACACCTTGAAAACACAATGTAAATGTCTGAATGGAAACACCAAAAATTAGATATAGTCAGCTCAACATATGTATGATTCAAAATAAAATATATTAATAACATAAAGGTATACTCATAAAGGATTCCAAGCCTCAAAGTCCCATCGATTTCCAGTTAAACTATTTTTCTCGTAGCACGCTCATCCTGAGAGATCTCACTCCTCGAGTTATCGGATAAAATAACATAGAACATATCTGCCAAAAGTAATCACAGAGACACATGGTCTGGTTAATTCATATAGTTTACATATGATATTTGGTTTCTCTATGACATGGAGTCTCAATATATCACATCAAAACATCATCCACAGAAATATTCTTGAAGTACGCTCATCCGGACTTGTTATATAGAATAGAAAAATTAGATCTTGATACACAGATAGGGGTCAACACCCAGGGCTCACTGGGGGACTCCTATCCCTACTGTAAACATCATCATAGATAGGGGATAAGTTCCCATGTAAATATTGGTCACACCATCATCAAATCCCTATCTAAGGTACCACGAAGAAAAGTGATGACCAAATGGGCCTCTTAGTGTGATTTAAGCTCCAACCCACTGAGTCAACTTTTGAAGTCGAGATAAGAAAACTCACTTTGGAATACAGGTCATCCTATATGACTAAAATAGAATCATGTATCTAAAAGTGATAGGAAAAGACCAAGGGTATGCTCTCAACCTCTACTATCATCCTCTATGATAGGAACGGGATCCTACGTCAAACCCTCAAAGGAAATATAAAAATATAACACTCGCAACCTATTCTATTCCAACTAAAACCCACCAATCTATCTCCAAAGGACCTCCTCATCACATGAGACCCAACTCCATAGATGTCTCATCAAACAGACTCTCTGTTTGAAAGTTACAATTGTTTGTACAAAAATACAGCCCCAGGTCCGATTTTGTGTCTAACCCAACCCTCCAGACCCAATCGGACATGTCGGTCGACCTGACATAGTCTAATTGACCCTTCCTAGCCCAGATCGGTCTGGCCCATCCCAGTCTGAATTGGCCTGGCTCCCCTAGTCTGCCCTGCATGTACGCGGCCTAGACTTGATGTGTTGCATGCGGTCCTCCCTTAACGTGGGCCTCCTGTCAATGTGGTGTCATCGTGTTCCACATGGAGAGTCCACCACTCTTCCTACCCCACATCCATTCCGCCAAAGGATCCTCCAACTACAGCTTCCATGGTTCACATGGCCCTCAGAGCACCAATGTCCCTTCCACAGGCAACTGATTCTCCTTCGGTACTCTATTTTTCAAAAGAAAGGCAATTCTACGATCCTTGGGTCATGTTCTTCATAGCCCTTAGCTCGAATCAATATCTTGTTTCATCCCAATAAAAAATTACATGAACAATTATATCTCTTGAATCTCTTCGATCCATTCATCACCTTTCTCTTCACAGCTTTGGTAGGTCGTCTTAGCATTGGATCTTCGGTTCTGGATCATTTCCCTAAGAAGTGGAGGTGAAATGATCCTCCATTCACAAACCATAGAGAACATGAAGAACACAAAGATTGTGATGAACTTCAGGGAAAAAATAATGTTAAACAACCCATGGATTATACCTTATTTGTTGTCCATTCTGGCCTTTGTCCATTCCGTAAGAATGATCACGAAATCGTATGAAATCCTTAATCAAAACAACCCCTAGAATAAAACCCCATAATTACACCCATCCCACAAGAATGATTGATCCATGGGTCAACCAATTCATGGTTGTTCTATGTTTGTCATTGATTTTCAAGAATGGGGAAAATATTAATCAAAACAAAAATTCTCTACCTCGATTCGGTTTGATTGTTGACGAAGAACCATCATTTCATTTTTTTCGTGGTCAAGATCCTTTGAATATGAGGATAGTCAATCTTGATTTGTTAATCCTTTAGTGTTCATTGGAGATAGATCTGTCTCCTTGCCTTAGAGGATTTATTGGGTGATGTCGTAACCCTAGATTCTTGAAAATATACAATATTAAAATAAAACCTATGATGCATCCAAAATAATTATTATTAAATTATTGTAATGACGTTTACATCCAAAAAGTATCTTTCACAGCCAGCCCTCACCGGCCAATGTTAGGCCTTCCCTAAGGAAAACAACCCCTTAATAACTGAAAAATCATCTCGGATTTCCAATTTGAGTTACCATTTATGAGTTATTATGATTTTAATAAAAAAATATATAATTATTTTATTTACAATTAAGTACCTGGTGGATTTTTCTACAAATGACATGTACCGACCAAGGTTATGTCAGGCCTAGGGTAAATCCACTGTTTTGAGCTCAACTATATCCTATCATTTTTAATCTTGGAAAATTATTAAAAGTTATTTCACTTTTTAAAAAAATTCATGTCCATGTGCTATTAAAAACTTAACATTCATCAGAGAATTGTTCCAGACACACCAGGCCTTAGAATAGTACTTCATCTTAGAACATAGTCTCAAAATTTTCCAAAATAATTTCTAAAAATAAATTCAGAAAAACCAGTGTCATTATAGTTTAGAATTTTCAAAATATATGAAATGATATTAGTTTTACTTAAAAATTTATTATGACATTTCTTGAGACATATGAGTCATATTCAAATAAATTAATCAAAAAATATGATGTAAGATATGATTAAAATTTTCTAAATGATATTTTATAGTTTAAATATATCATTTAACTATCACACATGCATATAATAACCCCAAATGAGAAAAATATCTCTAATTTTTATGGAAGTTTATGAAAACAATAATCAATTATTTTTTAGGATTTATTGGAAGAAATTGTATGTCAATTGAGGAACTTATATTTTCTAAATGATTACAAAATAATTTTTATATATATTTTTTAAGATTGGTACATTGAAAAATAAATGATATAAAACCATCAAAATAATAATATTACTTATTGAATATAATTATATATCAACTAATGAACAATAAATTAGTGTAACCATTATCTCTCACATAATCCATAGAAATTTCTTAATAGTTATTTCACCCTTATCATGATGTTTGAGTCACACTCATACTTGGTATAGTCTTTCTATTGAATCATAAATTCGAAATTAACATTATATTTTTTTCAATGAGACTATTTTTATTATAAGTTAATTTATATGTTATTTTATGTTCATATTATTGATTTATAGATTAAATTTAAGATATCAGATTTGGTAAATTTTATTGTTGGTGGTGTTTTAATTCCATCTTCAAACATGGTGGAGGTGAAATGAATATCTTATGTAAACAAAATTTTAGATAAATAAACAATAATAATTTAAATGTATTTATTTATTAGGTCTTTTGTGTACCATACAAGTTTCCAGAATAAAATTTATGATATGTGGTCATTTTATTGTGTATTAGTTTTACTTTATAGATATTAATTTAATTTAGCAGGTCATATATTATGTGATTAGTATATAATTATTTAATTTTCCATTTCTATATTATCCTGCTATGAATTCATATTGAAGCAAATCTAAAAAAATTACCCACAACCAATGTTCACTCAATTATGTAAATAAGGTAACTATTTACATGATTTCTCTGATCCCTGGAAATAGATCCTCATCTGACTTCAATGTCACACATAATGATACTGAAATGGTTTGTGAATAGAAGAAATAAAATTATCCTAATACTATTGTTCTATAACAATGGAATATTGATTAAATTAAACAAATAATTACAAACTATATAAATATATCTATATTTGAAATGGAAATACGATTTAGAGATAATAAAATTGTTTTGTATGTACTTTGGAAATAGACTAATGTAATAAGAACCTAGTGGAATGGTTTTATAAACCATGGTATTAGAATAATTTAGTTATTAGATAATCTATTTTCATTATTCTAAAACCTAAAAACAGAATTCAATTATATTATTATAAAAATTCAAAACATATCTTTCACATTATCAAATAATAATATATTAAAAATATCAATATTATATATACTGTAAATAGTAGGATAAAAAAAAATTTAAAACAAAATGCTTTTTACTAAACAAAATTAAATCCATGTTTTCATAACATAATCAAAACCATTTAAATAACTCCTCAAGAAAAAGGGTAAATTTTCTAAATTTATTGTGCTTTTATGAGAGTACTAGAAAATATTATTTTTTTCAAACTTCCACATTCCAATATATAGAACAATGTACACGAAAAATAATTATAATACAAATTATTGATAATTAATTTTCCCCAACATTAAATATATCATCCCCAATAAAAAATTTATAGTCCATATGTAAATATAAATATGAAATAATATTAAAATTATATATTAGATAACAAGATAATGTATTACAAAAATAAATTAATTTATTTTAGGAAATAATAATTTCTTGATGTTACATAAAGAATATTTTAAATAAAAAAATAAATAACAATAGTATTTTCATCATTGTATTGATCATATTATGACATTATTTTAAGAGTGAAATAAATAACATTATAATAAAATACATATAATTTTTAAAAATAATAATAATTTATGAAACAAATCCTTATGAAAAGAAATTGTTTTATAAAAATCAAAATATGTGTAAAAAATAAATGGAGTGAAAAAAGACCCCCTATATAGTCAACATTGAAATACTGAATTTTTTTGAAAATAGAATATTATGGTAATATTTGAAGAAAAAACTCAATTGTAATTTCAAATTTCATTGAAATAATGAAAAATAATATCATGTGACCATCTATGAAATATCTCATTAGATTGTTCTAATATGTATTCATATGTGTGTGAATATAGAAATAAATTACATTAAAATTTTCTATAATATAATCCTCATCACAAATTGGGAATAATGAAAAACAAGTTATTTTATAAAAATTATTCCTTGAAATTAATTTTTATAAATTTAATCAGTTCAATTTTGGAAATACATTTGAAAATATAGACAACATAGTTGAAAAGAATTATGTACAAGTTTCACTAAGAAAATTAATTTTTATTTACTTGGAATGATTCTATTCCACCCATTACCTCTTGATTATACTGAGTTATGGAATTGTTATTGAGATAAGAGTTTATCTTTGAAAATTCCTGTAGAAAAATTTATCTTGAAATAATAAATTTTTTCCCTCCCAAATGAAATATATTTCTTCAAATGGTATAACAAATATAGCTTTAGCAATTTATAAAAACTATAAATTTCTATCAATAGTGACAAATCTATTTTTAAACTCTAAAAAAAGTCTGAAATTTATTTAATAACCACATACCCAAGACCACACAAGAACTTATTTCCTTATCAATTAAAAAATATTATTTGTAGATGAGTATTATATAATTAAATTACATGTATAAACTCAACATACCACTAAAAATACAATCATGTTTGTATTCATAAATGAAATACTTCCTTTATCCCATTCTAAAAATTAATACTTTATGAATTGTGTTAATGTATAACTAGATATATCCTTCTCTTATTTTGGTTCATTCTAATTCCTATAATCAAAATTATTCTACTCATTCACTCTAAAAACTTTACTATACTCATCCACATTATGAAACATCAGATCTTATAATATAAAGTTGAAATTTATATACCAAAAAACATCTTCCATCTCAAATTCCTCCATATCACACACCATTTCCATTAACTAGATCAATTAAAGTTGACAAGTCACATTAATTTTATTAATGGATGTTGGGGGTCATTTTTTAATATATCCATGTAATAATAGAAAATACACAATATCAAAATCAAAAAATATGGATGTTTTCAAATATCTAAACATTATCTTATTTAATATAATGCAATGAATGCAATTACTAAGTGATTATCTTTGACTTCCTTGGAAATACAAATTCCACTAATATTCATTGTCCCTTAATATTTATTGTTATCATATAGTCGCTTCACTATAAAGATTGTGAATTTTAGTCCTAACATAGTTTTATTCTCTAAAAGGTCCAAGAAAACACCACTTTCGTTACCATCTTTCACTGAGGAATAATATCTACATTCTTTGTGAAACCAATTACATCACTGTGAAATAATCTACTCACAATGATAATTATAAAAATATATATATCATGTGGAATTGATTGTGGAATGAAACATATACCATGAAGACCACCTCAAGTATCTTTAACACCAATATAAAAACATGACATGCTATTTAGATATTATGTAATATATAAATCTAATAGTTTCAATATAAATTCACAAAAAAAAATATTGTGATTAATATCATTACATCATGAAATATTGTAGTATAGAAACGTCTCTAAACACATTTATAACTCTTCCAAATAGTCCAAAAATGTTATAAGGCCTTGATATTATTTAATTCCGCTTAAACACGTTATTTTTCCTATGATTCATTGTGATTTATGTGTTAAAATAGAACAAAACAAAATCTTCTATAATCACATTCACATCAAATCCTTAAATAAAAATATCACTAATTATTTGGTACAAAAAACCTCTCAAAACATCAAACACCTTCTTTAATACAAATAATATCTCCATTTGGATTATTTTTGTCAACCTATGAACATATATAAACCAAAAACATGGAAAAAAAATTATTCATTCATTAATATACTACATGAATATAATCAACCTAGGAAAAACAAATAAAAAATATTGAATACAATTTTATCCATAAGAATAACACACATTCTCTTCTAAATTATTTAAATCTTCACTTATCATATTAAAATTACTTCTCTGTAAATCCTAAAATGATTTCTTTCACATATACTAATGATACATATAAATAAAGTTTAATAACAAAATATAAACATATGATAAACTAATATATTCACCCACACACCCTGGTTTATTCTAAACACTAAACATCCCAATTTAAAAACTACATGTAAAATAATATATTCTAGATATAAATTATTTCACTACTAAAAAGTAACTATATATAAATTTATTTTTTTATTTTTAAACCCTTCTAAAAAAAATATAATTAACATGTGGAATAAGGGATGGTGACACCATAATATTTCTTTTATAATGTTGAAGAAGAAAACTAATCCTCAACACAGGTTTTTGAAAATTTTTGTTATTTTATTGTTTGGTAACACCTATGTTCAAAATTCCTTAATGTAACTTATCCTTGATAGAATAATTTATGATTTAATTGTGGTTTTATTATGAATTATTAAGTATATTTGTTGAAATATATATTTTAATGCCCCACCGTGAATTACACATCAATTTCTAGGATGATCTTGAGTATACAAGAAAATATAATACGTAGATAATAAATCATTCTGGATTAATATTAACTGATGCTCTCTACAATAAATTATAAATAAAAGTTAATGATTTTTTTATAGAGAACAGATGTATAATTAACTTATTTCATGAAATATATTCAACATATCCCATAATTTGTTCCCAAATATTACCATATATATACATTCACTACTGAAAATCATTCTTCAGAACCTAAGAAAATGGAATCAAAATATGGATTGAACATATATTAACAATATGGATAAACATGGGACACCTAAATTGATGTTCATAAATTAGAAAAATAAATTCATAAGACTATAATAACATGATATGAACTAACAAGTTCAAACCCAAAAACTCTTAGATTATAAATAATGAGTCATGGCATAATGGTTTTTCATAATATAATAAATTCATCAAAAAATTGTTGAAACATCAACAATCCATCATTATTGATGATAAAATATCATGGTCTGAATATATTAGTTTGTTTCATACACATATGCATAGAAAACATTTTAATCACTCAAGTCTCACCTTCAGTAATATTATAGTTGATTTAGATTACTCTTCATTACAACATTTACTTGGTAAATGATTACACTAAAAACTACAAAAGTGGTTTGGGTTCACTCCTTATTCAATGATTTACATTAACATGGATCATACACAAGAATATCATAGTGAAAATTTACCATACTAAAATAGGTTCAATTACTATTCAATCCCATTTTATCTCATGAGATATCAATATTTACATAATTTATCAGAGGGGTATATAATTCTAGACCCACCCATCACATAATGAAAACCAATTTTTTTGGTAAAATATCATAAAAATGTTAAACATATAATCATAGTATTACCCACATAATAGAAATGGGTTTCGTAAAGAAATCCTCATCACATAATCATATTCCATCTAGGGAAATGATGTTGATGGTATAATAATAAGATTCATTATCTCTTCATATCTTTATTAACACGGTGAATAAATCAGGTTTCATGAAATAATTGTATAATCATCACCATAATATGACATCTTGAAAAGTGGATTCAATCATAAGATAAAATCTACGGTGAAATATAAAATTCCTTAAATGAAGCCGATGTGGATAAAAAACTCTCTTATTTAATCATTTAAATTATACATTGAAAATCAACAGAAAAAATAAATTTTTTCATGGTATCATTTGAAACCAAAATTACCATAAAACATGTGATTAGCATTTTCATTTTAAGGCCTTCGAAAATTATAAATGATGTTAAATGGAGGATTAAATATATGATTATGGTAAAATATTCTAATTATGTATAAGTTAGAAGAAAAAACTACTCTCACGGATTTATAAATAGTCAAAAGTTACACTTATTTAAAATGTTTGAAAAATTTAAATTTATTATTTTTTAAAGAAATTAAAAATTTAAAAAAAAAAATCTCAAAAAAGTTAATTTTATTAAAATAATATCTACAACAAAATTAAAAAATATGGACATTGAGGAAAAATATTCCCGATCAAAAAGATGAAAAAGGCCAAACTTTATTAAAAATAAATCTTAGTAAATTTCTTTAATAAAGAGATGAGAATGAAAAGAAAACATAAATACACAAAATACAATAAGGGGATGTGAAAATATATTTTTTTAAATTATAATTATTATATAATATTATCAATTCAAAATTAATAAATACATATGATAAAAGTAATGAGGTTGTATCATATACCTTTAATCGATATCTCATATTTCTTCATACAAGTTTGAACCACTAGTATAATAAGTGTATATTTTTTATACATAGTTTCTAGAATCATATATATATATAATATCATTCTCTTATAATTTCCAATTACCCATCCATCAATAATTCCTTGTTAAAATCATTGTTCTGGTGAGAACATGTCTTTTTCCTATGTGTGTTTCAGTTTCATGGTTTTGGTCCTAGAAAATTTCACATGGTTTTTTCATATAAACAATAATAATCATGTCATAATAACCATATTTATTCATTATATTAACTTTTAAATTCATCTACATAAAGTGGTGATTAAAAATTAATTACATCACTTCATGGAGATGGCAGTCCTTACATGCACACGAGTGATGTTTCCACTTTTTGATAGATGGAACAAAAGAAAAGTAATTAATAATTGAAAATTATAGAGTCACAATTATATTAAAAATTAAATATATATATATATATATATCACAATTACACCCCATTTAAAAGGTAAATGAAAAAACAAGTATCATAACTTCATGAAGGGTATAGTTCATTCATACACATGAGCACCATCATCATTTTATAATAGATGAGAAGGTAATAAGTAATATAAAGTTTTATAATTATAGAAGTATAATAATATCATAAATATAATATATTAACATCCAAACCATCATAATAAGAATAAATGAAATTTTGTTTTGGAAAATATAAATACATCTATTCATGATGGTGATAGACATTCCATACACACGAGCGATACTTTCATTTCTCATTAACTAGAAAATGAAGTGAAATTATAATGTCCTAACACACTGGGGCTAGGCTGGTTAGTATATGGACAATCCACCATAACCCCAAGACCGACTCTAATAAGATAGGTAGTAGGAAATTTCATAATGAAGGAAAAATATAAAAGGTATGAATTAGGTTGAGTACCTTTACTCATAAAAACAACAATACCAATACAATGGCGTAGAGTAATATAGAAAATACTTCTAAAAATATGGAAAATCCATACATATAATGAACTCATGGTAACATAATCATATTACAAAAAGGTAATCTCAAATACTAAATAAATGTAGATAAATACATGACCAACTACAAATTAAGTCCCAACTGGACAAAAACTAGTCAAAGATGAAAAGTAACAGAGATTTACTCATGATCTTCAAATCATGACCACCGTACATGGTCAATTTAAAGACCTGGAAATTCTGTGGAAATTTTTTTTCTTAAATTCATGGGATTTTTATAAGTCCGCAAAAATTTACGGCGCTTCATTCTGAGGCCTGGTGTGCCCGGAATCAATTTCTGAAGTTTTTTTGGGAACGTTCAGTATATGTACGATTGGGATTTTATATCTTTTGAACCGGTGCTCAAAACTGAAATAAAAGGCCACCGTTGAACTTGCAGTGCCGGTATTCGCTTAAGAAAGTTTTCACCTCGACGACAGATGGTCGAGAATTGAAGTATGATTTTGGGGTTTTTATTAAAGTTAAATAAAAATAATGTGTTAGCTTAATTTTTTATTTCTGGTGGTTAAAACCTCCAAGTGGTGGTTAGTGGTGGGGGCCACCACACCATAACCTCCCATGAGAGGTTATGGTGGTGGGTCCCACACACACATAACCTCCCTTTGGAGGATATTTATCTGTGGGGACCACCCAGGCTTTAAACCCCTTGAACTCTCCATAAGTGGGGGAAACCCTTGAACTTCCCTCGTAAATGTGCCAAACCACACAATTTAATTAATGGAATTAATTAATTAATTTTAAATCTTTTGAATTCTTTTGGTCAACAATTAAATAATTGTTTATCTTAACCCATAATTTTTGGTTGGCATATTCTTTTGGTGGAGCTTGGGAAGGAGAAGAACTCTCCAACGAAGAACGCGAAGAACGATGTCATTCCCTGACTTCATCAATGATCATCGTCATACGAGGTAGGGGTTGTTTTATGTATTAGTTTTACCCTCCATTCTTAGTCATTTATTGTGCTCTTTGAGATAGATTATTACCACCCTAACACAGAGGGCGTGGGCCAAACAAACACGGCATGACCACCCTATATTTTTCTTTGCTTGTTGATGACGGTGGCGGTGCAACGGCGCAACTGCAATAGAGGACAGCAGCGCAGCAATGGGAGACCACGATGGGATGGCTACGAAGGAAGCCGGCGGCACAAAGGCTACTATGTCCCTAGAGGGGTGCGGCATCGTTGCACCATGCAGAGAATAGGGCCGCGGCCAGCACGGGCCGCGGCGACGCAAGGCAGCCTGACAGCAACCGGAGGGGCGCCGCGCTGTCGCGCCACGTAGGAGGAAGGGAATCGGTGGTCGGATGGAGCAATGCAGCGCCATCGCATTGTGGGGATAATGGGAGTCGCAGCCAGGGATGACCGCAGAGGAGGAGCTGGAGCGGCTGGACGCTCGGCCATCCAAGAGGAGTGGGAACCTACAGGTCCTTCGTGTTCTGGACCGACGCCACCTGGTGTCGGTATCGAATCACACCCGAATGGAAAATCTATTCGGGAACTAGGGGGTGCGCGGTTTCCCCCACTGGATGCGGCTGAGGAGGACCCCCCGCGGGTTGTCGGGCAACCTGGCCGGATCCAGCATGATCCGGGCCACCCAGCGCGGGTTGGGCCGCCATCGGGTCGGGCCGCAATCGGGCCGAGCCAGGCCACCACCGGGTCGAGCTGCCCTCGGGCCGGGCCACCCCCACAGGCCGGGTCGGACCCCAGTCCGATACCGTTTGAATTGAAATCTAATTTTTTCCCAAAACATGGGATACGGGTGTCCGATCGATGAACCGTCTGCAGCGATAGAACGATTTGGGAGAGACGGAACTTTTGGCATACCCCACATGATGTTTGGACACAGTTGGTGTATGTTCATGTTGGTTTGAACATAAAAATCAACCAGGCCCCCGGGACGGAAATGCCAATAACACAAAGACTGGGCGTCCGATTGACACGTCGCCTATTTCATTGAGACCCCTATGATGAACCGGACCATTGAGATACATCTTCTTTGGACTTCGTGATATTTGGAGTATCGACCAGCAGCTCATGTATTGGATCCTCTTGGAGACAAGCGAGCATGCATGGAGACTATGTAGATGGCTGAGACCTAATGACTGCTGACCTTTCAACTCGGAGTGTTTCAACTAGTCTAGTGGGGAGTTCCTCTGTGTGACGTGGCAAACCCATAGTTTGGAGCACCTCTGTGTGATACAGCTGACCCACGGTACTCGACAGGAAGAGTACCTCAGCAGGCTACGAGGGGGAGCGCCTCTGTGTGAGCGCAAGAGACCCACACTGGGGAGCGCCTCTTTGTGAGCACAGCAGATCCACTATACTCGACAGGAGGAGTACCACATCAATCCAGGATAGTGGGAAGCACCTATGTGTGATGGAGTAAGCCCACTGTACTCGATAGAGGAGAAGTACACCATCAGCCGAGGTTCCGACAGTGTGACTGGGGATGTTACTTGATACTACCCCTGGAATAGAATCCTTGTTTGAGATGAGTCAATGAATTTTGTTTTTATCTCAAGAATTATATGGGTTACTAGATACCATAGGTATAAGTATGGGCATATACCTAAGTTGTTGTTATCCATTTATTTCATACATGTGGTTTATACTTGTTGGATTTAGTGATACCTTGAGGATCTTGGGGTCCCCACTGAGTATCGTTATACTCACCCCTGCACGGGCTATACCCGCACTAGGTTGTGTTAGTTGCAGACGACAGATAGTGCTGATTGAGGGAGAGAGTAGTAGGACTGTATGGTACTCGGAGGTGGACCACTCGGTGTGATGGTGCATGGAGTGGACGGACGGACGTGGAGTGCTGAGGAGGCCATCTGTACCTACATTTCAGGTAGGAACCCCGGAGGATGACCCAGTAGCTTCTTTACTTCTTCATTTATTTGTACTTATACATTTCCATTCCCTTGTAATTTACTGTTGGGATTGTATTTCCTGCCCCATTACTTTCAACACTCTCTTTTGTATACATTTTTACTTAGTGTTTTACTTCTATTTGCGTACTTTGTTGTGTGTGTTATGTTTTTAAAGGCAATGCCTTCCCAGTTTAGGGATTTATGTATTTGGTTCTAGTCGCCAGCCCCTGGCCTATGGAAGGCAGGCTTGGGGTAGTCACGATGCGGGCCCCATGGAAACAAGTCGTGAAAAATTGGTATTAGAGGAGTCGGTTCTACCACAGAACTTAGGACTCTGATCATTCTTTTCTGTGAAGCAATAGTGTTAAGGGTAATAAGTGTGGTTTTCAGTTCTGGGAATCTTGTGTTGGTGCGGGTGGATGACGTATCCATACACTCAGACCCTGACTTCTGATTTCTGACTTAGTGCATGAAAACATTGATTGCGTGTGTGTTTTCAAAAGTTTTCTTAAGTCACCTCAACCAAGTCAACTCACCAGGTTTAATATTTTGACCGTGTCACATCTGTTTCATTCAGGATGACTCCATGCAAAGCCTCAAGAGTCATATGCTCTGAAAACCCACTAAGTGACGAGGCCTCAGTGCATGACCCTTTACCAGTGGAGGCACCAGTGGTTCCACTTCCCGTTGGGCCACCGATGCCACCAGCCCCAACAGAAGACGATGAATTCCTCTTAAGTTTGTTGCATGAGTTCCAGCACTAGAGGCCACCCAGGATCTGGGGAGAGATGGACCCAATGGTGGCTGAGGATTTGCTGGAGGCTGTAGTGAGAGTCTTCAGGCTGTTAGGGACACCAAAAGACCTCATGGTGATCCTTTCTGCCTATCTCCTATAGGTAGTAGCAGGTAGATGGTGGAGCATGATGCTCTAATTCCACGATGAAGCAACACATCTATGGGCAGACTTCGAGAGCCTGTTCCAGGCAGAGTTTTTACCAGTGACCCTATGAGTGGTATGGATACAGGAGCTACTTCATCTGCAGTAGGGCATCATGATAGTAGCACTATACTCGGCGAGGTTCACTGGCCTCTCACGCTACTCCACGGATATCGTACGACACCCTTTATTCAAGGCCCAGACATTCCAGCAAGGGCTCAAGCGAGAGATTAGGGAATCGATGATCTCCATCATTATCCCGACGCAGGTAGGGGTGTTAGAGAGATCCCTCCAAGTAGTTATTTTTCTTTTTGAGCAGTCACCAGCATCAAAACTGACTACTAGTCGATATACAGCGGATTCTTATATAGTTGGTAGTAGACAGATGATTCAGAGGTCCAAGAGGACCAGAACCTTGGGTGGATGACCGCAAGACTTAGGATCTGTCGTGTGAGGAACCTGAGGCAGTGACATACCTACTAGGAGCCGGTAGTGTTACTCATGTTGTGGGCAGGGTCGCATGGCTCGTGACTGTCTGACCTGTCATTCAGATGATCAGCAGACAGTTGAGGGACCTCCCAGGAAGAGAAAGAGGTTTGATCTAGGTAGTCTCCAGGGCACAGGTGGACGTGTCAGAGGAGCTGGACGAGAAGCTGGAAGTGGACGACGTTACAAGTTCTTACCGCCACCACCACCAGGAGGTCCACGCCAACCGCAGGGAGTGGGTGGACAGTGGAGAGCTCAGCTTCAGGCAGCTGAGGCTTACGACCATGGTGATCTGGAGATGATTTGATGTACTACCTATGTCTACTCCACCTTAGTTGTAGTTATTATAGACATAGGTGTTAGTCACTCTTTCATTTCCACTACCCCCAATCGGAGCTCGGAGATTCTGACGGAGCCCTTCGCTCGATCCTTACAGCTAGAGACTCCTACGGGAGCAGACTCGATGATTACACACTGGTGTCGGTAGTGTGAGAATACTCTAGGAGGCGAGAGCTTCAGCTGGGATCTCCTCTTAGAAGCATCGAGGCCTTACAACGTCATCTTGGGTATGGACTATTTATCCACAGTTCATGCTCAGATTGACTGTATTAGGCGAAATGTGTGGTGTGTCCGCACGTATGGGACAAGGTTTACCTTCACCAGTGAGAAGGGAACCTTTGTAGCACAGGACATACTTACTCGGAGGAGGGTAAAACTGATCACTCACCAGTTGGATTTCCTTATCCTCAGAGCAGTTGAAGTGGAGAGTCCAACTTATCCTGTAGTGGTGGATCAGTACGCAGATGTTTTCCCTGACGATGTTCCAGTACTACCTCCTCGTAGAGAGTTGGACTTCTACATTGACATTTACCCTGGGATGGCACTGATATCTACTCCATCATATCAGATGGCTCCCACTGATCTTCGTGAGCTGCAGGTAGAGCTGGAAGACTTGTAGGGGAAGGGATTCATCCGGCCTAGGGTTTCTCCCTGGGCAGCCACGATTCTATTCGCCAAGAAGGAAGATGGGAGCTTGTGGATTTGTGTTGACTACTGTCACCTGAACCAGGTGACCATGAAGAACAAGTACCAACTCCCGAGGATTGAAGACCTCTTTGATCAGCTCAAGGGAGCACGATGTTTCTTGAAGATAGACCTTAGATGAGGCTGTCACCAGCTCAGAGTTTGATACAAGGATGTTCATAAGATGGCCTTCAGGTGTCGGTATGGCCACTATGAGTTCTTGGTTATGCCCTTTAGGGTAACCAACACTCCAAAAGTTTTTATGTGTCTCATGAATAGGATCTTCCATCTATACCTTGATCACTTTGTCATGATCTTAATCATAGACATTCTGATCTACTCGACTACTGAGGAGGAGCATTCCTACCATTTGCAGGTGGTACTAGACACACTCCGAGAGCACCATCTTTATAGTAACCTCTCGAAGTGCCAGTTTTGGATTCAAGAGGTTCACTTCTTGGGACATGTCATCTCAGAGGTTGGAGTCGCAGTGAATTCAGTAAATATTGAGGCGGTACTTGCTTGGGATCCACCCAGAAGTGTGCCAGAGGTACTGAGTTTCCTGGGCTTGGTTGGATACTACTAGAGATTCGTTCCAAACTTCTCCAGAGTTACAGCACCATTATCAGTCTTGATGAAGAAGGGGAAATACTTCGTGTGGTCAGAGAGATGCTAGTATATCTTTAGGAGTTTCGGTAGAGGCAGGCTAGTGCCCCCCTCTTGAGGCTTCCAGAGGAGGGTGTAGGGTACATAGTTTACTACGATGAATCAGGGACCACACTCGGGTGTGTCCTGATGCATGAGCGAGCTGTGATCACATATGGTTCTCGACAGTTGAGACAGCATGAGCAGAACTATGCTACCCATGACTTGGAGTTAGCAGTAGTGGTCTTCACCTTGAAGATGTGGATGCACTATCTGACGGGTGAGCATTTCACAGTATACTCTGATCACAAGAGTCTCAGGTATATCTTCTCTCAAAAGGACCTGAACCTAAGATAGCGGTGATGGATTGAGTTCCTCCAGGACTATTACTTCGAGATAGTCTATACTACTGGGAAGGGGAACGTTGTTTCAAATGCACTCATCAGGAGGTCTAGTATACAGCTGCTGGGAGAGGTGACAGAGCAGTTGGCTGCTTTACAGATATCCTTTGTGGATAGAGATAGAGCATCATTTCTTCAGTCTCTCATAGTCACTCCTCCACTTATTTAGTGAGTCAGGTAGGCACAACATGGATACGCTGACTGTGAGACGTAACGTGCTCGGATATCCATAGGGCAGGCACCTGATGGATTTTATGAAGGTGGGGAGAACGTCATCCTCTTCAGAGGACATACCATGGTAATAGTAGCACTTTAGGAAGAAGGGTTGAGGGAGTTCCACACTTCCCCTCTAGAGGTAAATCCAGGTGTGGAGAAGATGTATCAGGACCTCCGACGACAGCACTGGGGGTCAGGAATGAAGAAGGAAGTAACTGATTTTGTCTCACGGTGCCTCACTTGTCATCAAGTGAAGGCAGAGCACTAGGTGCCATCAGGCTTGGTTTATCCCGTAGAGGTCCTAGAGTGGATGTGGTATGTGATATCCATGGACTTTGTGACGGGTCTTCCACGTAAATCCAGGAGTCACGATTCGATTTGGGTGATCATTGAACGACTCATGAAGTCTGCCCTCTTCTTACCGATCAGAGAGCAGGGCTCAGTAGAGAGCTGAGGATGCCTCTCTGTGTAGTAGATTGTGCATTTACGTGGGGTACCTTCTTATATTGTCTCTGACCATGACACAAGGTTTACTTCCTGACTATGGAAGGGGTTGCAGGAGGATTTCGGGACACAGCTTCATCTGAGCACTACCTTCCATCCTCAGACAGATGGTAAGACTGAGCAGACTATCCATACCCTTGATGACATACTCTGTGCTTGTTTCCTTGACTTTGGTCATAGCTGTAAGGATCACTTACCATTGGTATAATTTTCCTATGACAACATCTATCACTCCACCATCGGTATGGCACCCTTTGAGGCCTTTTATGGTCGACCTTGAAGATCGCCATTGTGCTGGACAGACCCAGGGGAGTCAGCACTAATGGGACCAAAGATGGTACGGGCTACCACGGAGAAGGTGCAGATCATCTAGTAGTGGATGAAGACTGCAAAGAACAGGCAGAAGTCGTATGCCGATAAGAGATGGTGGCCTCTGGAGTTCAAGGATGGCGACCACGTATTTCTACAGGTCTCACCTTGACGAGGTCTACAGAGATTTGGCCGAGGCGGAAAGTTATCTACAAGATTCATTAGCCCATTCTAGGTCCTCAGAAGAGTATGTGAGTTCTCTTACCTCTTATTTCTTCCACCTCAGGTGCACCGGGTTTACGTCTTCTTCCATGTATCTCAGCTGAGGAGATACATGCACGACCCTTCCCACATCAGTGACCATGGAGAGATGGACTTAGATGATGGGGCGACATTCACAGAGGTTCCAGTGGAGATCGAGAATCGATACGACCGTGTCTTTCATGGACGGTTGATACCTCTGGTGCACGTTTGTTGGAAGCACGGGAACCTCCAGGAGAGCACATAGGAGCGAGAGGCTCAGATGCGTGCTCAGTATCCCCATTTGTTTCCTTAGTGTGAGTTGTAGCTTTCGAGGACATAAATCCCGGAGGTGGGGAGAATTTAAAGACCCATAAATTCCATGATGTTTTTTTTCTTGAATTCATGGGATTTTTATGAGTCCTGGAAAATTTACGGTGCTTGATTCAGAGGCCCGATGTGCCCGAAATCAATTTCTGAAGTTTTTTTCGAGTATGTTCAGTATACGTATGACCGGTATTTTATATCTTTTGAACCGGTGATCCGAACTGAAATCTGAGGGAACCGTTGAACTCACAGCACTGGTATTCTCTTAAGAAGGTTTTTTCCTCGATGGAAGATGGTCAAGAATGGAAGTTAGATATTGTGGTTTTTAATAAAGTTAAATAAAATAATCTGTTTCCATTATTTTTTATTTGTGGTGGTTAAAACCTTCAAGTGGTAGATAGTGGTGGGGCCACCACACCATAACCTCCCATGAGAGGTTATGGTGGTGGGTCCCACCAGCACATAACCCCCCTTGGGAGGATATTTATTGGTGGGGACCACCCGGGATTTAAACCCCTTGAACTCTCCATAAGCGGGGGAAACCTTTGAACATCCCTCATAAATGTGCCAAACCACCCAAATTAATTAATGGCATTAATTAATTAATTTGAAATCTTTTGAATTATTTTGGCCAATAATTAAATAATGGGTTAGCTTAACCAATTATTTTTAGTTGGCATATTCTTTGGGTGGAGCTTGGGAAGGAGAAGAACTCTCCAACAAAGAACGTGAAGAAAGTCGCCTTTCCGCGATGTTGTCAATGATAATCATCATATGAGGTAGGGGTTGTTCTATGTATGACTATTACCCTCTGTTCTTCTTCGTTTGTTGTGATTTTTGAGACCGATTTTTACCACCCTAACATAGAGGGTGTGGGCCAAACAAACACGGCCCGACCGCCCTCTGTTTTTTTGCTTGTTGACGACGGCAGCGGCACTACGGTGCCGCCGGAAGAGAAGACCGCAGTGGAGCAATGGTGGGCGGCAATGGGCTGGCTGCAAAGGAAACTGGCGACGCAAAGGTCTTCGGGTCACCAGAGGGGTGCAGCGCCGTCGAGCCGCACGGAGAACCGGGTCGCGGCCATCGCGGGCCATGGCGCAGTAAGGTGGCCTGACGGCTACCGGAGGGGCACAGTGTCGTCGAGTCGTGCCGGTGGAAGGGTCACGGCCATGCGGTCCGGGACGGTCAGACGGAGTAGTGCGGCGCCATCGCGCCACGTGGATCAATGGAGTCTCCTCCTGGGCGGGCCATGGCGGAGGAGCTAGAGCAGCGCCACATAGCGCCGATTTCAGCTCCCACCCGAATGGAAAAGTCGTTCGGGAACCAGGCAGGCGTGCGGTTTCCCTCCATGGACGCATCTGAGGAGGAACCCCCATAGGCCATCGGGCTAGACCTAGCATGGGTCGGGCCACCCAGCATGGGTTGGGCTTCCATCGGGTCGGGCCACCACTGGGTCGGGCAGCAACCCGGCAGGGCCCCCCCACCGGGCGTGGCTGCAACCGGGTCGGACCGCCCCATCCGGTCGGGCCGGTCCGACATTGGGTCGGGTCACCCCCACGGGATGGGCCAGACCCTTGGGCCACGTCGGACCCCCAGGATGGGTGGGACCCACGGACCGGGTCGAACCCCAGTCCAGACCGGTTTGCCCTGAAATCACCTGTTCGCCAATAACATGGGCTACGGGTGTCCGATCGACGAACCCTCTACGGCGACGGAAAGCTTATAGAGAGGTGGAACTTTTGGAATACCCCACATGAGTTTTGGACATAGTTGGGGTATGTTCAGGTTGGTCTGAACCTAAAAATAAACTAGGCCCCCGGGAACGAAATGTCAATAACTCACAGACCGGGCATCCGATTGACACGCTATTTGTTCCATTGAGACCCCTATGACGAGGCGGACCTTTGAGATACTTAAACATGGGACTTCGTGACAGTTGGAGTATCGACCAGTGGCTCGTGGAGCGGATCCTCCTAGAGAAGAGTGAGCGTGTATGGAGACTTAGTAGATGGCTGACACCTGACGACTGTTGACCTTTCAACTCAGAGTGTTTCGACTAGTCCAGTGGGGAGCACCTCTGTGTGAAGAAGCAGACCCACAGTGGAGAGCACCTCTGTGTGATGTAGCAGACCCACGATACACGATTAGAGGAGTACTGCATCATGCAATAAGGGGGAGTGCCTCTGAGTGAGCGCGGCAGACCCACAGTGGGGAGCGCCTCTGTGTGAGCACATTAGATCCACGATACATGACAGGAGGAGTACCACAGTAGTCCAGGATAGTGGGAAGCGCCTCCGTGTGATGCGGCAGGCCCACTGTACTTGATATAAGAGGATTACACCATCATCTGAGGTTCTGATAGTGTGATTGGGGATGTTACTTGATATTACCCTTGGAGAAAATTTTGGTTTGAGCTGAGTTAATGACTTTTTTGTTTATCTCATGAATGAGATGGGTTACTAGATAACTTAGGTATATGTATGGGCATATAACTAAGTGATGGTTATCCGTTTATTTCATACTTGTGGTTTATCATTGTTGGATTTAGTGATACCCTGAGGGTCTTGGGGTCCCTTCTGAGTATCATTATACTCACCCCTACACGGGCTATGCCTGCACCTGGTTGTGTTGGTTGAAGACGACAGAAAACGTTGATTGAGGTAGAGAGTAGCAGGATTGGACGGTACCCGGAGGTGGACCACTCGGTGTGATGGTGCACGGAGCGGAAGGACGGACATGGAGTGCTGACGAGGGCATCTATACCTACCCTTCAGGTAGGAACCCCGGAGGATGACCCAGTAGCTGCTTTCATTCTTCTTTCAGTTGTACTTGTACTTTTCCGTTTCCTTGTACTTTACTGTTGGGCTTGTAATTCTGGCACCCTTTACTTTCAATAATCTCTTTTGAATACAGTTTAACTTAGTGTTTTACTTACAGTTACGTACTCTGTTGTGTGTGTTTAGTTTTTAATGGCAATGACTTCCCAGTTTAGAGATTTACGCCTTTGGTGCTAGTCTCCATCCCATTGCCTATGGAAGGCGGGCTTGGGGTAGTCACGATACGAGCCCCAGGGGAATGGGTTGTGACAGTAAATACACCCAACTATCACTAATTTCCATTAATGTCCCTTTTGGTATATCCTTAATCTGCATAATACAAGACATGTGTGGGGAAATCTCATGAATACGTGAGCATATACATGCCCTATAAGATTCCTTGAAAAAAATGAAGGGGGAAATATAATGATATTATAGAAGTCTTGTCAACCCAAATAAAGATTGAAATTAAACACAATATATATATATATATATATATTCTATTAAAGAAACCAAATAGAGAGATAAAATGGAATCTCTTTCTCCAAGACTTTCTAAAGATGATGAGTTTTCATGTAGCTCTAGAATTCCATCTTCAATGATTAACTTCATGCACAACATTGCAAATTTTTTGTGGAGGTTCCGACCCCTCGTTGATAATATCCACAGCTAAGGGAGCCATATATTATATTCAGGATACATTTCCCACCTGATCTAAAATATAGGTGAGTAATACTCATTATATAGAAGACCAAGACCCATCTATGGGGGATTATCGACTCTTCTTATGTAAAGATTATGGGGGACCTTCCCAAGTGAGATATTGGAATACCGACCTCGACATCACTTTGATGATCCTTCCTTGATCAATAGAATCATTGAGAATCTACTAAACAGATTCATGATTGGAACACCTCACATCAAATCTCAATGACCATAATGATGTTCCTCATCTAATTATACACTAAAAAACTCTACATAGGCTATTCATGGGAAAAAATAGGAGTTCTAATATGAGGAGCTATGAAGAGAAGAAGTTTGTAGAGGAACATGGGGCATATATGGGGGTCCACACATTGTGTGAACTCACCTTGCTACCTGGTTTTATTTTTAAATGGATATGGAATGGAAACAAAATCCATACTACATGGAATTTCTCCATGGAAATTGGTGTGTATCTCCACCTGGGGTTTTGAGTGTATACACGTGGAACCCCACTCAACAGACCTAGTACAACCACTTGGTATGTCTGTAAAGTAACATGGAATGTATGAACACCAGAGATCTTGGGGAATGTATAGATTCACACATATTGGATATATTGATAGTGTTTGATGGATCGATGGCTACGTCATACATCGTCTGACCGTTAACTTGGTTGAAACCCCTAGTCGATGTGAAAACTGAAAAACACAACATGTGTTCTTATGCACTACATAATGTGTAGTCCCGTGTTTTATAGAATCCTAAACTCCTTTATAATGTTTCTTGATCCACATTATTTGAATTATAATTTTCTTTTTTACCTCCCAAAATTTTTGGACTTCATCTCTTGATATCGATTCTCAACTTCTGTTGGTTGGAAATCAAAATCCAATCAATCGTTGATGAGATGTTGTGCATATCGTGTGCCTCCGATCATACATTACATCTCTATGGCATATATCTATGAATCATCACCCATGTGACATCATAATATATCTACAAATAAATATAAATTTTATTGTTAACATAACCACCATAAATCTGGGAGTTTGATCATTCTCAAACCCTCCCAGTAAATGTCAAACTAAGACCATGGGGCTAACGGTGAAGAACCCGATGAATGATGTGGGAAAAGAAAAATAGAAAAGATAAATCAATTTTTGGGAACGCTTTCTCATACTTTTATCACATGAAATTAATTTATTCTTTGATTTAATGTAATATAAAGAATAAATTTGAATAAACTACTCAATCCATTTAATTTGGCTTATGTGAGAATGGAAAACACCGGAAATCAAAGCAGATAATAAATCCATTCTTTATTAAATAAAAAGGTTGGAAATCCCAAAAATAATGTTCCCAACCTTGAATTAGGATCAATTTATAATAAATAACTCATTCTATGGTGATGAAAAAGATCCTCTATGTTGAATTCCTCTCGATCAACCTCAATTTGATTATATTTCATTCACTAGTCTGATCTTCCAAAAAATAACATCAAAACCTCCTCTAAAATTCACTCAAGGTTATAGAACAAAATCTGGAAAATTGTTATAATTTGGTTTTAATTAAGGATTATATTGTTTAGTAAAATTAAAATAAATTATTTATATTATTTAATACACCATCCAATGGCTTCCTCGACCATATGTCTGGTGTTAACCAACCTTAGTTCGCACCCAGGGTAAACCTCATGTTTTAGAATATACTACAGTATCATATTTCTCATCCAAGACCGCAACCAAGGCTAAAGTAATTTATATTGAAATGTTTCATGAGAAGGAATTAAAATTTTTAATATTTTTAATATTTTAATTCTTGGGTTCCTAGACACCAAAACACAGTGTCTACTTTGATGATATATCCTGAGATATATAATAAAATATAAAAAGGAATAATAAAATAAAACTAAATCCATTAAATTATACTCACCTTAAATGATATTAATCACAAAAATACATGATATATGAAAATATGGTATTAGTGAGACCATATCTAGCTCTCATAGTCCCTAGATCTCTCTTTCATTATCTCGGGCTTCCAAGGCATGTGAACCAAAGGAATGCTCCATTATCATACAATCCCATCCTTAGAATCCTCAATCATTAATGGGTACACTGTAAAGGTGGATCCATTCTCAATTACAATATCTCTATAGTAAATAAAATGTTTATGGTTGTTCATGTATCCACTCAATTATCACACATGGAAGAATTCATGCACCCAGTCCAACTGTGAGGGTCGGGCTAAACGGTTAGCAACATTATCAACCCTCTGTAGGATCTCAAATATCCCGATGAACCACAAGGTAACAATACTAACAATAAAAAACACTACAATCCTCACCATGGGGAGACTTTTAGAGACATAGTTTCACAATGGGACAATGATTTATATCTGAATAAGATTTTTGTCTACCCTAGGCTATCCTCATATGATTATAGATCACTGGAAACCTATCCATTGTTTCTTGTACAATCTATGGACCAATAGGAGATGTTTCATTAATCTTAGTCAAAAATAATGTTGACCTATAGGGTCTCCTGTACGTGGAATCAAATGGTTCCATGCTTATAGTATATTTTTTTCTATTATTATAAGAAACGTATATCAATGGAAAGTTATCATATGATCTCCCTTTGATGTCTAACACACATTCTCTCATAAATTCCTCAAATTCCTGGATTTTTTTCTATGTCTATCCATCTTTATATAGGTGAAACATTGAAATCATCCTTAACTAGTTCTCGAAGACCTCATGCATGCCTCTCCACAACCATAATGTGATCCAAGAATCTCGATCGGAGACAATCATAAATGGTTCTCCATTAATTAAAATGATATCCCACATATACAACTACCACAAACCCTCCACCGAACTTTACTCCCTAATTTAAAATAATTGAACTAAATTCATGATTCGACCTAAAATAACCCAAATGAAATTGTGGCCTCATGATATCAATGAAATCCCTGTCACAATTTCCATGTATATGCCATCCCTTTTCCACTCTGGGATCTCCAGAGGCTATTTAAAACCTTCCATGACCTCAAACTCATGATTCACCTACTGACATGTGAGTCATTAAGAGATGAAATCATATATTCTATACCTCATTTCATTCCCAAAAAATAGCCAATGAAGTTCCTTGTATATATTTTCCATGGAGGTATATACGACCAATGTGGGATTTTGAAACCTCCCAATTACCACTTATCACAATGTGACTAGAACCCCTATCCATCCCAGTAAAATAATTTCATTCTCCCCTCTTTCATATAATCCTCTAGTGAATCTCTTATGGATATTTAGTCAAATATAACCATTCATTCAATGTCTTGTAACTAATCCTATATGACATGTTAAATAAGTAGAGGTCTCACCACCAACGAATGAAGAAAAATTAACCTCTCTCCTCCACCAGCATTAGCTACAATGAATCTAATTTCATGAGATCCTATTCTACCAAGAAATAATAGGGTATCAATGTAAGGGTATCTACCACTATATATGTATTTATATAGGTATGGGAAATCTTTTAAATCATATTCTTATAATAACTCCTTCCAATACCTGTATCACAGGTTATGATCATCCTAAGTGAAGATATACCTAAGACTCGGGTGGTATGAGTTAACCAAAAAAACTCACCCAAAATATAGTTCCTCCTCATATTCAAGTCAAAGAAAACCAATTAAAAATCTAGGTCCTGAGTTTCATAGTTACACTAATGAGCTCTCACCTACCACAACCCATATGCTATCACTTCTTTCATCTACATTAGCATGAAATCAGGTTCAGATCAAGGGGAATCAAAAAAAAAATGTAATCCCTGCTCTCCTCTAGTATTTTCCTCATAGAATCATGGGTATACATCATAATTATCACCTCTTAGTCTCTCTGTCACTTATAATTAATGATAAATGACTTACCTTTCAAACTTAGGGTGGTAAAAGGGGATTCTATCGTGGAGAAGTATTCCATAACCCTTATGTATTACCACACCAATACATTAAAACTATACACCTCTAACACTCTCTTGGGTGAATCCCAAACAAGAACCAAATAAATAATCTTTGGGTATACTAATAAACCATTCTAAAAACTGACATAACCCAAAAATTAAACCTCACATATCTAAAACTAGAACATTAAGAGCATTCCATAGAGTTCATGCTCCTTGAGTAAGACTAGGACTATCCTCAAATGATCTTTATGATCCTTATCTGTCATGGAATAAATGATTATTTAATCGTTGAAGACAATAAAAAAATTAATCAATGTATGGATAAAATATCTGATTCATAAGAACTATAAACTCATTAGGGGAATTATTTACATAGATAAGAATTTTTCGAAACACATAGTACCTATAGAGACATTGGAATGTAATCTTTCAAATATCATCCTCTTGAACCCTCAACTAGTGGTAATCGAATATGAGATCAATCATCGATAATCAACTATTGCCTCGTAACATGTTTAAGTGGTTTTAAATCCACAACATGGGGTACTTGTTCATTATTTTTACCTGTTTCTAGGTGATTATAATGAATAAAATGTATCAATGTATCATCAGTCATTTTCATAAAATAAACTAGTTCCTCTAATGGGGACACACTTGTTCTTATGTATCCCTTCTCTCTATTTTCTACAAACTATACCCTAATGTACCAGATCTTAGTAGGGGACTTTCGATATGCCTTAAAAGATAATGGTGTAGTCCTAGGATACAAGACAATGTAGGAGTCCATCTCCCTCCTCAGAGGTAGTCCTATAATTTCCTCAGGGAATACATCCATAAATTCTTCTAATGTTGAAGGAATCCACATACTTAAATTTATTTCAATTTGAAATGATAAACTCACCAACTGATGGGTGATATTTTTTAGCTACCTTCCATAGGACCCACTCACTCCACCATGATATCTCTCTCACCCCAAAGGGAGAATCTTGCATAATATATCTGAAGTAATATTAATCATCTTCGCAAACTTTCAATATGAGCACACAATATGGAAAACTAGTCCATACACAATATAAGATCATAAGGGTTCTTCATAATGACCATTATGCCCCAGAATAAACTCTCTCAACCAGACTCCAACTTTCACTACTAGTAGATATGAAATATCAAAAAACAATTTCCCTATAGAAACCTCTCATTGTAGCTTCGAGGATAAAGTCTCAGCTATAAGCTCTATCTCTCACACAAGGGGTATGGAGATAAAGGAATGAATTCTTTATATGTATACATGTACTAGGGAAAGGGAATAAAATACACAAATCATACCTAAAATAATCTCATGTGTACCTTGTATATAGCTTTTCCTACTGCATTCCACAGCCTCAACTGCTAGCTCTCTTATTATAATGACCCATGATATTCATACATAAGTATCTCATATTTTTATATGAATATTCAACACATTAAACAAAAACATGCATGAGTACTATAATATTGTAGTGTATTTGGATACTAGGTACTAAATATTCTAATTTTGTAAAAGATATTTAGCATCTAGTACATATATCTTCTCACATAGTACTCTTTTAAGGCATACCCTGCCTATAACATTCTTCATAACATGGAGAAGGAAATATAAAAAGGGTGATCTCAGATTCTTAGTAAGGTTAAACATAATAGAAATCAATCTATGATCATAGGAATGCATAAGATGAGCATAAGAGTATGTGATCATGAATATAACTTGCAAATTTAATACCCATCCAATCATGGATCAAAAAGCAGAGTCATAGAATTAAACATTATTATTTTAGAAAACATGGGCCTGAAGTGTGAGAAATAATCTTAAATAAATCATGAACTACAATCGCATGTCATTAAAGTATGGAACCATCATAAATATGAAAAAACATTTCACAAATCATGATATATTACCAAGACTATCAATATAATGGATCAAGAATTATCACATGTTTCCCATTATGGATCAAGATGCACCTATTTAAAATAGTGGATTAGGGCACACCTATTTCTCATAGAGAATAAGGACCCGCATGTTTCCCATAGTGGATCAAGACACACATGTTTCCCATAGTGGATCATAACACACATTTTTCCCATAGTGTATGAAGATACACTTGTTTCCCAAAGTGGATCAGGACACACCCGTTTCCCATAGTGGATTAGAACAACCCTATTTCCCACAGTGGATCAATACCATTAACATATTTCTCATTATTTTCCCATTAGATATAATAATTTACCAAATTAATTAGAGTGAGATATATTTACCACCTATAACATAAATAAAACCATATTTTTGTGTTCCAAAATATCATAAAACATTCATCATTTCAGCACATCCTAGAATTTTTAAAAAAATAGTTTTGAAAACCATTTCATCAATTCAAAATAGAAAATTTCATGAAAAATAAATGGCTTTCATAAAAATTTCATCAACATAAAAATTATATTTATTGAGAAAGAATAATGGCAGTATCATTCAATATTTTCCCAAGTAATGTCTAAGTAACATCAAATGATTTCATCTTAGATGGAGAATAATTTTGAAATATCAATTTAAACCTTTCTCAAGGAAAATAAAAAATCTTTAAAAATCACTTTTTATAAATAAAAAATTAAAAATCATTTTGAAAATTCTTTTATTTGAAACATACCTTGAAAACATATATAGTATGATTCAAAAATCATTAAAAAATTTTTTTGAGGAAAATAACCTTTCATCTTTGAAAAAATATTTTAAACAAATAAATGTGTTTAAAAACTTTTATTTTAGAATAAACATGAAAAAAATATAAATGAATATTCAAATAAAATAATGTTAATAATGTTATTAAATTATATTCCTGACATATATGTGAAAATAAATATTTCTTTCATGCTATCGATAAAATCCAAACGGGAATATATATTGAAAATGACATGAAGATTACATTAACAAAAATGTAGAAAAGTGATTCTTTAGTAAATGTTTCTTTAATGAATTATTTTTAAAATGTTAAAATATTTCTAGAAACATTTTCATAATACATTTATTTGAAAGAAAAATAGTTTTTGATCGAAGATATAAATAAATACATTTTCTTAAAAAAACTTATCAATTATTTTAATTTCCAAAGAGTGGGAAATTGTTCTATTACATTAAAATGTATTGAATAAATAAATTAGATTAAAATTAAGGATGCATTTTTAGATTTATATTTTAATATTTAATCATTGGAAGAATAATCAAAATCTATCTCGATAAATGTTGAGATAGTAATATAAAACTCTTACAAATTTAGTAGCTTTGGAATCCTAATTACCATGAAATAATAACATTAAATAATACTTATGATATCATTAAAATATTAATATTAATGATATAACATGTTAAATGGGAATTATATTCACCTCATTAAATAATATAGGTTCATAACATAACATATTTCTTGAAAAATGAAAATTAAGACAAAAATCCATTTTCACTTTGGTATCTTTGATACCATAAACCCCATGAAATAGGTATATTGGAATGGATATGTATTTACCCATAATTTTATGGATAATAATAATAAAATACATTCAATTTCGTTATAAATTCCTCATAAATGAAATATGTGGTGAATAAGTCTTGGGTGTCATAGAAAATAAAAGTGAGATGGAAATCCCTTATAGTAAGTTTATAATTTCTTTATAATCATTAAAACCTCATCTACCAAAAATATAAATTTATTATAAATCTATTAAATAACAATATATATATATATCATACTATTTATGATTTAATTAAGACTATTTATTACCTAATTATTAAAAATTACTTGTTAAAATCACATTTCGTGTAATAACCGCTTTGTTTTTCATATATGTTTTAATCGTTATTTTTTCTTACTCAAACTTTTATCATGGTTACATAAAATTTAGTATTTTAACCATGATATAAAAATAATATGTATTCATTATTTTTTTATTTTTACTGATCCATAAAATTTATATATAGAAAATGAAGTATATCATTCATGGAGACAATATGTAATATGTATGCATGAATGTTCTCACCATTTTTAAATGATCATTGTAGAAAGAAGGTATGTAATATTTTATCATTAAATTATGATATTTATATTATAAATATCATTTTATTTATTTAAATATACTTATACATATAATCCATGTGGTTTTGTGATGAAAAGAGAGAGTTTCATCGCTTTGTGAACGCAATAGTTCACATTTACACGAACAATGATGTTTTCTTTCAGGGAGTAAAAAGGTAAGAAATACAATGATATATTATAATTAAAAATGATAAATATGTCTTGATTATCATAATTATTTCATTTATATCAGATATATTCATTAAAATTATTCTTATTATCATCCATGTAAACTTTTAGTGAAAATAAATCTCATTGCATAGAGAGGTGGTAGTCTCACGTACACACGAATGATGTTATCGTATACCCTATGCAATATAAATTTAAGGTATATATGATATAATTACACAAGAGGTTTTATTAATTTATAAATTATATAAATATATATATTAGATCTATCATCATACCCAACCATGAGTGGTGGTAATGGAAAGATGACATCGGTTTGTGAGGCAGTAGCCCATCATACACATGATCGATGATTTCGTAACCCATTTCATAGAGTGGAAATAGTGTTAGGTCATGGACTCAAAATAAAAACATCTCAGTATATTTAAGATATTTTGGTTAGTATATAATTATGGTTTAATAATAATTGAATGAGGTTGAGGATGAAATAAAATAAAAATGATTGTTGAAGAACATTACCTCTTATTAAGGTATCCTCCTTTGGTTTTCACCAAAACCAGTCCTAGGATGACTATATTCAAAAAAAAACATTATTCTTGGATGATAGGATGGAATTTATGAAATTATTTTGGTAGGTTTTCTCAGATCAATTTTTTTTTTATGATGTGAGGAAGAGAGGAGAGTGAGTGTCCTTTTATAATTGAGGAGTAGTGTTATTCTTGTGTATACCCAAAATTATTAAATAATGGGAGGTAAACTTCAAATAATTTGGCTGAAAAATTTATAAATAATTTTTGGAAGTGATTATATTATTGTAACAAACATCCCCCAAAAAATATAATGTTTTAATCATATTTTTTTATCCTTTATGTTTTACTCACTTTTACCATTTTAATCTTCACCATGGTAAATATTTTTTTTAAAACTAGTTAATTTATCCTTTATTCCTATAATAAATTTATACCTACTATATATTTCATACATAATTAATAAAATTTTTAATTCAAAATATTTTGTGTGTGAACAATTAATTTTAACACTAGAACATGTAATGCGCAAAATCAAGTTTTAACCTAAATCATGGTAATTAATTTTTTTCAGTTTTCACCAATAATTATAGTCCAAAATTAATTTGATAATATTAAATGATATAAATTTTTATTATTACAAATATAGGATATGTTTTCTTAAATTCCATTTACCTAAGTGGAAAAATATAATTTAAAATTAATCTCTCAGAGGGTATGAGAAAGAGAGTTTTTTAAGAGAAAATGTTCAAAGGTTTGTAATGTTTTTATATCAAAATTCAATATGAAATTTGTATAAATGAAATAAATTATATTAATTGATTTATAATTGAACTAATTTTACTTTTAAAACCATTTTAAATATAATTTATCATAGGAAATAATTTAAACAAAAATCATTTTTCAAATAAAATTCATTATTTTTAACTATTTGTCAAAAAAATGGAACTTTTTAGAAAAATACAAAAAATTAAACCTCATATAATTTTGGAATTATTATTTCAAAAATGGTGACTACTTTATAAAGTTAATTATATAAAAATTTAAAAAATTAATTTTCTTAATTTATACAAAAAAATAAAAATAATAGAAAATAATAAATTCGAAATGTATAAATAATTTTCTAAAAAAACAAGTTGCTTTTTATCAATATTATTTACTTATATAAAACAATTATATATAATATTTTAAAAATTAATTATTACTATTTTTAACTCTATGTTTAAAGGCAATATTATAATAGTCACTTTTAAATAACTATATTAATAACTTATAATGGTTTTTAGAACATGATTAACATTGTGTTTCACGTCATGAAAGATATCAATGAAATTTAATTTATTTGAAAAATAAAAATTAATAATAAAATTATGGTGTTACATTCTACCACCCTTAAAATGAATTTATCCCTTTAAATTCACCAATTTGATATAAACAAAAGAAGATAGATCTACCTCATCATATCCTCATGTTCCAATGAAGCTTCCTCAAATTGGTCATTTCTCCACAAAAAATTGACTAGATGAGTGTTCTTTTTTCATAGGTATTTCTCTACATGATCAATAATCTCCACAAGTTGTTTCTTATAAGAAAAATCATTCTCCAGTGGTATAACCTACGAGATCGGTACATTTGTAGATTCAGGTATGTACTTCCTTATAATAGATACATGGGGAACATCATGAATCTATGATAGGTTCAGTGTAAGTATAAGGCGATAGAATACCCTCTTGATATGATCAATAATCTCAAAGGGACCAATATACCTAGGTTTGTTTTCCTTTGTATCATAAGAACAATATCATCCTTTGGTTGTACTTCTATAAATTTCCACTTCATCTCATACTCCATGAAATAATGATTTGTTTGTTAATTCCTTTTCCAATAATGGATCACAAGATAGAATTATATTTCATTCCTTCCAAATCCATTAAAAATGATAGAATCGGTTATCCAATATAGATAAATCTTTATATGGTGATGTAATATGTTAATCTCTAAAACCACATCCAATGTTCAACATCAATAATTCAATAAATAGTTAACCTAATAAAACTTCCAAAATATTAAATATATTAATAAAGTCACTAAATTTATCATTATATACTTAAAATTAATCCCCCATATGTCATAAAGTTTCACGTGATTTTCACATACCTAACATGTGGATACATTCATCATGTATTCTCTTCAAACTTGGTAATGACCTGAATTACCATAAAAACGTATTGAAAACTTACATTCTTCCTCATTAATGACATAAAACACTTATTATTGGATATGTTCCTTGAATAAAAAATTTGTTTTAAACCTCATCAATGATATCATAAATCACTATGTCAACAAATCCTTAATTAGTTCCATGGTAATCAGTATTATCCAATTTACTTATTCATATACATTGCCTCTTTATCCCAATATCAATATCTCAACATCTAGAACATATTAAGGTTTATCTTACCTTAATAATTTGTTTTTACATAAAATTTCACCTTGCTATTAAATCATATTTCTTGGTCATCAGTACCATTCATCATATTCTTATAAGTCCCTAATGAAAATATTATACATAACAATCCTTTTATATTTCATAATTTATAAATACTGAATTCCAATACATAGACACTTCAGTCGATCCACTCTATTATTAAGCCATTAACTAGGATAAAAAATCATATGAGTTAATCCCTAATTCCAATAATATAATATATTAATAATGTCATGGGATTATTAAACCTAAATTTAATCATGATTTATATGTTTAATGTAAAAACACATACCATTCATATATTATTTCTAGTTTCCTCATCATCATAAGTATAAACATTATTCGTACCACCTTGTTGATTCGCTTTAGGAACTTTTAACTTAGTAAATTTATTTTCATAATTCCCATAATTTTAACATTTGAAAAAATCGACCATCAATGATATTATAGGGAGACAACTATTATCATCGATTTTATTAACCAATATTTTCATTTTCCTCTGAAAATAATTTCTTTGTGTCCAAATTCTCCACACTCAAATACAACTTCCCCCTCCTAAAAAGATTATAATTGGGTGATTCTTCACATATTATTGATATATAGAAACCTGATTCTTCTTTCATATATGGTATCCACCACTCGAACTCTCAGTGAACTCGGTCCTTTGCATCTTTGGTGAGTCTAGTAGTTTGTTATGGTGCATCTTGTTAATAATGTTCCCTGATAACTTATTATGAATAATCACAATTGTAGACGCCGGAAAAGTCCGTTGTTCCCAAACAAAGCTCCGGATGCGGAAAGCGAGGTCATATTTGGAGTCAGAAGCACGTTTCGGAGGGCCCGGAGGCCTTGCACGGAATTTTGGAGACCCACGCGCAAAGTTACAGTAAGGCGCGCAAACCTCCCGGGATGCGCGCAATGCGCTGGGCCGGCGCGCAATTTGGCGCGCCCGTGGCCCGCGCGACTCACTTGCGCGCCGGGACCTATTCCGCGCCCGCGAAGGAAATTCCGCGCCCGCGAACTGGATTCCGCGCCCGGGGTTGCCTATAAATATAAGGCGACCCCCGACGTTTTGGAGGTTGCCGGAATTCGAAGAGTCGCTCGTTCGCGCAATCCAACCCCTTCCGCGCGCAATGCCGATCTTCAGGTAACCTCTTTTCTTTCGCGCAAGAAAGCCTCGGGGTTCATCTTCGCACGCAACCCCCTTGGATCCTTTCCTTTGAAACAACTCTTAACCCAAAGGCCTTCGCGCGCAAAGGAAGCCTCTTGCGCGCAATTGCCCCCGGGTGCGCGCAATCCAGCCCGATTGCGCGCACCCCCCCCCCCCCCTTTCAAAGTGGCCACTCGTTAAAAGAATGGACCGTTGCCCCCACGCGCTATCCGAAGCCCGGTGCGCGCAATCTCAATCATCCGCGCGCAAAGTGCTGGCCCAATTGCACGCCAGCCTGCCCATTTGCGCGCCGACCCGCGGTATTGCGCGCCAAGCTCCTCTTTTGCGCGCAATCTGCCGTGGTCGCCCCCTTTTTTCTCCCTGAGGGTACCCGCGCCTGCGTGGCGCTCGATGATCTTCATCCCGGGTGCCCGCACCGTGCGTTGTCTTCCCGTGCGGCCCTCCAGGCTCGCGCGAAGTGACACGGACCCATCGGTGGCACTACTTCGTCCCAGCTACAAGACGTTAAACTGTACACTATTCGTCCTGCACGACGTTAAACTTTAATTCGTCCTACATGACGATAAACTGCACCTCGTCCGCGCTGCAAGACGTTAAACTGCCAAGCATCTTCGTCCTGCACGACGTTAAACTGTAATTCGTCCTGCATGAAGCTAAACTGCACCTCGTCCGCGCTGCAAGACGTTAAACTGCCAAGCATCTTCGTCCTCAACACACGACGTTAAACTGTACTTCGTCCGGCAAGACGTTAAACCGTCCGCTTCGTCCTCAACACACGACGTTAAAGTGTACTTCGTCCGGCAAGACGTTAAACCGTCCGCATCACCTGATCTCGTGCTTCGCACGCAGGGTCCCCCTCCCGGTTTGGATGTGGCCCTCACCCGCTCATCTCTGCAGGGATGTCGGGATTTCCCCTCTTCAGGGACGATTTAATTGGAGTGGCCTTCGCCCACAGGGGTAGTGTATTACAAACCCCTAGTTCCTTGTGGGGGACTGCACATGTGTATCTCCATTGTGCTTCCCCACTACCGGAGCCAGTAGAGGGCGTGACAGGGATCGAGGTCTCTCACCTTCGGCCCAAGTCCCTCTCCAACTGAGCTTTGCCGCATCCGGGCTGCCTCAGTGCGTAAGTCCTGACAGAACGAACTACGTGGACTTTGATCCCTGTCTCCTAAACAGGGTACGTAGGAAGCCTCCCTGAGGTTCAAGCCCACCACCTGGTCGTCCCGGTCGTATTCACGTCGGTTCGTCCATCAGTGGACCCCTCCCGGGTCCACATTCGCATCGATTCACTATGAATCTGCCCCTGTGGGAGACTGCACGTGTGTATCTCCACTGTGCTTCCCCACTGACCTTTTCCTATTTCTCCTTTCAGCGTCCAGCATGACGTGAAACTGTGATCCACCCGGCCGTTCCATCCCCCTCTGTGCAAGGTGGTTCGGTTCAATCCTCCGCCAGGCGGCCTCGACCTCTTCGTGAGTCGGCTTGCCGACGTCCAGCATGACGTTAAACTGTATATCCGAACTACGCTGACATTGATCCGCGCTAACGTGCGGTACGTAGGAAGCCCCTACGGGGTCCAAGCTCTTCACTCCATCATCCATCCTAATCCTTACCCGGGCAGCCACATCCCGGTGGGGTCATGCCATTTCATTCCACTCCACTTCACTCGAGAAGCCGCCCATGTGCTGGCCCCAGCGTCGGAGGTTCCCCGCAAGGGGTTCTGTCATCTGATCCACTTCTCGTGTTGATCAGTCCGATGTCGTCCCCGCCGGACGTTAAACTCGCGGCATACCCCGTGTTAAACATGGGAAGCTGAGGAAAACCTCAGGTAACGCAGTTCCCCGCACCCAGCGCGGGATGCCTCAGGCCATCCCGCCTTCGAGAAGCCCTATTAGGGACGGAAGGCAGACATGCAGAGCCGCAGTGTTAAGACATGCCCCCAACACCCAGGGCTACCCGGTCTCCTCACCGCAGGTTGCTGCCCCGACCAGACTCCTTGGAGCGTCCGGACGGAAGCAGCGTAATTAACCGGTGTCTATGGAGACATGGCGCCAGGAACGAGATTCACGAGCACGTCTTAAATCTATGAGGGAGACCCGGATTAGGCAATGAGTTCCGAGGAGACGTCCACAGAAGGAAGAGCCGACATCCCATCATCCCGGTTTCGATCAAGGAGCAGACGCCCCTGAATAAGGGACGGATGCCGCCCGCCTTTGGAAAGAGGGACTGCGGGGCCACAAGCCGCACGCCCATCCCCTCGGGTCGACGGGCGCACGCGCGAACGCGTCCTGGCGGAACAGCGTCGGAACAGAAACCCGACGCACATCCGCACCGAAACAGAAAAATGGTGAACCCAACGTGAATCTCTTCTCCTCAATACGAAGACCGATGACTTTCAGAGGTGTTGGAAGACCAGCATGCTGCTCGACCGAGCATTTGGCACCGGGGCACGGAACTCGCCAGGGGCTGGGGAAGGGAAATCGGGCACTCCGTCTCACGACGTCGAGGGCCTGGGTTCCCCCCATGGAAGGCGTCGTGGCACTAATGGTTGGTTGTCGATTCCTTTTCCTGTCAGTGTTAATGGGTTTTTCTCCCTGCTTTCAGGAATCAAGTCGCCCAATCCAGCGCCCGATCGCCACCCGCCCACTGGCGCAGGGGTAGGGGAAACACCGACGCGGCTACTCCGTGCGGTCCCGCCAGTTCCACATCCATCCCAGCAGCCGCAGCTGCGGGGCAACCACGCCCTCTCTCCCCCTCGGAGGTCATCCAGGGAAGGGTGATCAACAACATGGTGCGGAGATATGAGGAAGAGGGAGTCATCCCCACCAGGGACATGGCTCGCCTAGACCTCGAGGAAGCTGCACCTCGCCACCAACGCCGCCCCAGAGGGCCGTGCAGGGAGGCACCGCTGCCTACCTTGACGTCCAACCGCTTCGGGAGTTTATCCCCGGAACGCTCCGACAGCTCCTTCCCCTATGCGGATGAGGTGGAAGATGCCCGGGACCACCCTATCCGGGATTCGCTCCAGGGATCCGCGATAAGGGCTCCTGTCAGGCCACGGCGACATCGCCGCCAGGCCTCTCAAGTCGAAGAACAAGCTCTCCACCTGCCCGCGCCGCTCATCCCGACTCGTCTGTCCCGACGCCAATGTCGGGCACGAGAGGAAGAGGATGCCCACCTTGGGGACCTAGCAACAGCGGCCGCGTTGGCTCAAGCCACTGCTGGCTCCAGTCACCAGGCCCCTGCGCATCCTGAGCAGGGGCACTTCTATGCCCAACCCGGATCGAGGCCCCGACCGCCCCAAAGGCAGGTTGGGTTGACTCTCCCGGTTGCTGGTACAGGCAATTGCCACCGCGGACCACCTCGCGGTAGTGCTATTCACCAACAGGGGCTACTCCGTGTGGCCGATCCAAGAGGTGTGGGTCATCCCACCTTCCGATCCCGGCCCGGAGGCCTGCCCGGAATCATCTCTTCCCGCGTCCCCTTTGATATCTGTCCCGGTGCTCCTCGCACCTTGGTTTCCAGTCCTCTTGGCCCCAACACCGGTGCGGCCGGAGGACGCCAGGATAGAGATCAGCCATGCCCCGAAGAACCACCCAGGGGCAGGAGGGCGAGGCGTCGACGCCGAGGGAAGAATGTTATGGAATTCCAGACAGAGATCCAACCGGTTCGTTTCTCTGATACAGAGGCAGAGTATGATTCAGCGACGGAGCCCTCCCCCCGATCCCTCCAGTTAGGGGCACGGGTAGGAATGCGGCACGTCAGCCTCGTACTTCCCGAGAGCGAGATCGATATGATCCCCGCTTCTCTCCAAAGGTATATCCGGAGTAGCGAGGGCCTGGTAGACCCCCAAGGATCAAGCTTGCGGTTGGTACCGGCCCCTCTGGAAGCGCCTTCTGCCTCGATCGGAGAAGCCGGAGACTTTTTCTGGGGACCGACGGTCGAACCATGATCCAGTGCACCCTCGGCGAGCACCGACGCTATGGCAGGATGTTCGCTCGCTGGCCCGTCCTATCGTGATGTGGTAGCTGGGGCACCGCCACCCTCAGAGGGCGGCCCGGGATATGGAGGCCAATCGGCCTGCTCGCCGTATTCACCGCCGGCCAGCCCGTCGGCCCGGCGGCCCGCCTCGGCACCACTGCCGGTTCCCCGTCCATTCCCAGTCGTTGAAGAGGACCGAGGAGACCTGGGTCCCGAGTTTGAGTCGTGGAGCTTCTGGACCGTCCTTGCAGAGGGCCACTTCCCTGAGAAGTTTTGGCCAGTCGCAGGACCGGACTTTGATGCACCCGAATCGCTCACCCCGGATTTGTTCGAATGCTTCCGCCGAACTCTCCGGGAGACTCACTCCCGTCTTCACCGCCTACAAATTCCATATCCCGGGATTCAAGCACACCTGGAGGATATTGGTGAGCAGTACCGTCAAATTGACCTGGCCACGCTCCCCGCGGTTCGGCACCCCGGGTCATTTGGGCACCACGAGGCCCTCCAACAACGATGCGTTGAGTGTTTTCAAGTACTCCGAAAGGTTATCGAGGGAGCCACCCCCCACGTGTATATCCGTGGATGGAGGTAGTACGCTGCCCTACGCTTCAGTGCGATTCGCCGACAGCCCGATTCACTGGGTGGCCCTGAGGGTATATCCCCAGGGACGGAAACGGTCAATATGGCTGACCTGTCGGGAGAGGGGAACGACTTGGAACTTCTCGGCGGGGGCTCTCCCCCCGAAGACAATCCATTGTTGGATCCATTGGTGAGAGTTACTCGTCACCAGAGGAACCTCCTGGGTCTCCCCACGCATACTGAAGCACTGATGTTGAGACGAAACGTCAGCAAAGGTAAAGAGCACGGCGGGGCTGTAAAGCCCGCCGACCCATCTGCCTCCATGCAGAGGGCAGATGAGGATCCCGAGAAGGCTATGCTACGTCAACATCTCGCCGAGCAGAAGAAGCTAGTTGACCAGCTCCTCGCCGAGCGCGCTGCAGAGCAGCGGCCTGACTACGGTGATCCTAGGCCAGGACAGCAGGGACAGGAACAACCGCTCCTCGACGAGACACTCCCGGGAAACCGTGATTACGACGTGTTCGCCGATAGGGGAGAGGCCATTGGCTATGGCAAGAGGGCGCGGTATGTTTCACCACACCCTCCCGAGCGGCGTGACTACCTGAGAGACCCCGCTCGGATTCCTCCTGCTGCCCCAAGGGCCGCTCCGCCCGCCATCCCACGAGCTGCCGAGTTCGACGACCCGGTCGACGACCCGATTGAAGGGCCATGCAATGCGCTCGTGGTTAGAGATCCTCTCCAGGACTAGAACCCATGTCCGGACGATCCGATGGCGGCACTCATCGCCCGTTTGGAAGCCTTGGAGACTCGGCAAGTGGCGATCCCACTAGACGGCAAGACAAACCCAGCATGGGTGGATGACATGTCGGCACCTCCGGGATTCGGGAATCCCACTTTCGCCCCCTTCAACGGGACTGGAGATCCACCACTGCATTTGGCCCATTTCAACTCGAGGTGCGGGCCTATGTTGGGAACTCCGGCGCAGCAAGAGGCCGCTAAGCTTCGCTGCTTTGTCCAGACGCTGGAAGGGCCAGCATTTGTCTAGTACAGCCAGCTCCCCGTCGGGTCGATAACTAGCTGGGAGGACCTTCGTAGACAATTCCTCTACCAGTTTAGTTCCACGACCCGGAAGACGAGTATCGCAGACCTCTTCAAGTGCAAGCAGAGGCCAGATGAGCGAGTCGCGGACTTCGTTGCCCGATGGAAGGGTCTCACGTATTCCCTTGACATGACATTGACTCAGGAGCAGTTGCTGACAATGTGCGTCGGGAACGTCAAGACCGAGCTGGTCCCTTCCTTGATCACTCGGAATTACCCCGGAGGGTTCAGGGACTTCTCAGACAAAGCTCAACGTCTTGAGGAAGCCCTGCAACAGGCCAGTCAGGCACACCCGCTGCCTCCTATGATTCCTGCAAGGAGAGTCAGCAGGGCTGAGCCCGCTGCTGTTGCCCAGATAGAGGCCCCAAGGCCGTTGGAGCTGCTGCCGGCGAGGCCAGATCCACAGCCTCACAGGAATCCGCCTCCACGGGCTCAGTTCCCGGCCCAGCAGCGGCAGCCCCAGAACTGGTCGGCTCCTCCGCGTAATGTACCGCCACAACCCAGGCGAGATAATCAGGGTCCACCTACTCGGCAGGCCCCTCCATCCCCTCGTCAAGACCATGCTCCTAGGGGCCCGCGATACCTGACTTACTCATTTCACGAGAATCAGGTCCCCGGTTATTTCCGGAGCGCCCTGGAGCAGAGGATTGTGCGACTGCCTGAGTGTTGGAGGCCAGAGGAGGCACATCTCACGGATAACCCCCGCTACTGCCCTTACCATCGGGCCCTGGGGCACACCATCCAGCGGTGCTATGTGTTTAAGGATTGGCTCCAAGACCAGATTAACAACAATGTAATCAGGTTGGGCCCAGCTCCAGCACAAGTGGCGGGCGTGTTCGTGGGATCAGATGACGATAGTGGCAATGAGGACGAATGGCAGCTGGTCTCCGACCGCGGATCCCAGAAGTATAATAACTGGATGGCCCGCAAGACGATCATTCGCGCCCATGGAATCATCTGTGCACGCTTGAATCAGCCTGATCCCCCAGAATCCGTGGGTGCTGCTTCGGCATCGTCGTCCCAGCCTGCCTCTTCTGAGAAGAGCAAACGGCGGTGGCGCAAGAAGGAAGAGCGCGCCCTGCCAGTTCTGCCGCTATCCCGCACTCTCGGTGATTTCATGCCCCCGGAGATGGGGATCCCTCCCTGGATCCGCCCAGTGGTGAATGATTCGTCCGATGAAAGTGTTGAGTACGCTTCGGTTAATACCGTCGAGCTGGTAAATCCCTTTTTGGTTCCCGACGTTGAAGAACACCAGGTGGACCTCCCTAGTGTCCCCGGTCATCGCCACCGTCGGAGGAGCCGCAACAACAGGAGTCGCCGGGGCACAGCAGTTGGTACCTCCAGCCAGGCCGTGCACGCCACTGAGACTAGGCAGCAGGCTCAAAACCGAGCTCAACGTGCGCAGCCCCCCCATTCGGGGATGACGGATTCGCCTCCGCCACTGTTTGTGGTGTGGGACCAGGTAGAACCGCCTCAGCCGCGTCGCGATCAGCTCCGCCCTGCCACGAGTCCGTCCCGGCCTCCTGACCCCAATACGGTGACTACTTCCCGGGCTTCAACCGATGAACAGCGAGATGCGCCAAGCACCAGTCGGCCGCCGGTCCAACCGGCAAGGCCCGTCATGCCTCCAACCGCAGAGCAACCTCCTGCAACCAGGGGCTCGCGCTTGGCAAAAAAGTATGATGTCCTGAAGCACTTGGCCGACATCCCAGCGAGACTCTCCATCCTTGAGGCTCTGCGCATGTCACCTGAGATGCGCGAGGCGCTCGCTGAAGCCCTGAAAAGCCCCCTCCAGTTTGAGACAGAGGTTGCGGCTGCAGAGGCCTTTCACGCCGAAACGATCGAGGACGCCGAATGTCAGGCAGTTATCTCGTTCTCTGGTAAGGATGAAGACCCTCCTATACAGGGGCACATTCGTCCGCTGTATGTTACCAGCCAGTTCAATGGCCTTGAAGTCCGGCGCTGTCTTGTCGACACGGGGTCCGGGATTAACCTGATTCCAACTCGGACGCTCCGGAGATTGGGGTTGTCTGAGGGTGACTTGATCCCCTCCGACCTCAGGATCCAGGGGTACGACCGCACCGAGCAAACTCCGGTCGGCAAGATACGCTTGAAGACCCAGTTCGGTGACTTGGTTGCCAACACCGAATTCATGGTAGTCTCTAAGGACACTGCGTATAACGCATTGATGGGCAGGCCATGGCTCCACCTTCATGCGGCGGTTCCCTCATCATACCACCAATGCCTCAAATACTCCCTTAACGGTCGAGTAGGCGTGCTTCAAGGAGATGCCTCTCCTTTTGCCTCATGTGAAGCCCTCTATCTGGACGCGGACTATTACAAGAGCAAGGATAAGCAGATCCTGGCAGGTGAGGTTGAGCCTGTCGCTGTTGCAAGTGATCCCTGGGCAAGTTTGGATGACGCTTACGTCCTCCCGATCCATCGGTTGGACGTAGCCATGGTCTCGACGGCCTGTGAGTCTCCTGATGAGATGACCGCGACCGCCCGTGCCTGCACCAGCGGCCCAACAGGATCTGGTAGCCCCAATGTAGTTCCCAGCGCAGTCTCTCCCATGGACGATCCCTCCCCGAGTGGAGAGGACGTGGAAGATGCACCCCCAGCCTTTGAGGAGGGCGTCTCCGCCACGGTCGATGAGTTAGTACAAGTGAACCTTGGAACCGAAGCAGATCCAAGACCCACATTGGTCAGTGCCGCCATGCCCTCTGAGGAGCGGCAGCAGTACGTGGACATTCTCAGGCAGTACCGTGATGTGTTCGCTTGGGGCTATGACGAGATGTCGGGGCTAGATCCTCAGGTAGTCGTCCACCGCCTTGGTCTCCCGGAGAACCATCGCGGGTTCAAGCAGCCTCCCAGGAAGATGCACCCATTCCACGGTGCCATGGTTGAGGCCGAAGTTGACAAGCTTATCAAAGCCAACTTCGTGAGGGAAGTTCAGTACCCCAAATGGCTGGCCAACATTGTGCCGGTCCGGAAGAAGAACGGGCAGATCAGAGTCTGCATCGACTTCCGCGATCTCAACCGCCACTGTCCGAAGGATGATTTTCCCCTTCCAGTGACAGAGTTGTTGATTGACGCCATGGCAGGGTTCCAAGCCCTCTCCTTCATGGATGGATACTCCGGATACAACCAAATCCGGATGGCCTCTGAGGATGAGGAGTTCACTGCCTTCAGGGCCCCCCCAAGGTATCTTTTGTTACCAGGTCATGCCCTTTGGCCTGAAGAATGCAGGTGCCACCTATCAACGGGCGATGCACTGCATATTCAAGCCAATCCTCGGCACACTGGTGGAATGCTACGTCGACGACTTGGTGGTCAAATCGCGCCAGCGTCAGGACCATCTCAAAGATCTTGAGAAAGTGTTCGGCTTCCTCCGGTCTCGCTGCCTGAAGATGAACCCGTTGAAGTGTGCCTTTGGGGTCACCTCCGGGAAGTTTCTTGGATTTGTGGTAAGGTACCGGGGTATTGAGATCGACCCGGAGAAGATCAGGGCGATTAGCCAGATGCCTCCCCCAGGTAACCTCCGGGAACTGCAAGGGTTCCAAGGCCACTTAGCCTATATACGCCGATTCATCGCGAATCTGGCCGGCAAGTGTAAGCCCTTTTCTCGGCTCATGAAGAAAGGTGCCACCTATGTATGGGATAAAGAGTGTCAGACCGCTTTTGAGGAGATCAAGCAGTACCTGCTTCAACCTCCGGTTCTGATGCCGCCTGTATCCGGGAAGCCGCTGGTCCTTTATGTGACTGCCCTGGAACGGTCCCTTGGTGCCCTTCTCGCCTAGAAGAACAACGAGGGAACAGAGAATATCCTCTATTACCTCAGTCGCATGCTCCTCGATGCGGAAGTTAGGTATTCCCCCATCGAGAAGAGCTGCCTGGCGCTCGTATTTGCCGTACAGAAATTACGGCACTACTTGCAGCACTATGAGGTACAGTTGGTTTCTCGGGTAGACCCGTTAAAATATATCCTGAGCCGGACTATGTGGACTGGCCGTCTAGCACGGTTGGCTGTGATTCTCCATTAGTTCGACATCAGGTATGTGTCTCAGAAGGCCATCAAAGGGAAAGCATTGGCAGACTTTCTGGCTGCTCACCCAACCTCCGCGGATCAGCCGCTGGATCTAGGCTTTCCTGATGAGGCCATTCTCTCGGTCGATCATGCCGATCCATGCTAGCAGATGCACTTTGACGGTGCCTCCCGGAGCCCCACCGGTAGAAGACTCGATAATCCTAAGCTCAACAGAGTGGGCTTGGGTATCGTCTTCATTACCCCAGAGCAAGCCGTGCTGCCATACTCTTTCCTGTTGTCAGAGGGCTGTACCAACAATGAGGCGGAATACCATGCCCTCATCACTGGCCTCGAGTTAGCTCTCGAGATCGACGTGCCCCATCTGTGTGTGAAAGGGGACTCTGAGCTGGTCGTTAAGCAGATCAATGGAGACTATGTTGTCAGGAAGCCGGAACTTGTGCCATTGCTGGAGTGCACCCTCCTTCTGATGGCCCAGTTCCCTTCTCGGCCAGAAATTGTCCACATTCCCCGGTTGCAGAACGGTCGAGCAGATGCTTTGGCCAGCCTTGCTGCGTCACTTGCAGAGCCTGAACAGGACAACCTGATCGTCCGCGTGACGCACCGCAGGCTCATCGCCCCCGTTACCCCGGAGGGAGATCGCGACCCGTCGGTAAGTAATCTCACCGCGGTTTCCCCTGTGCCCGGAGCCCCGAGTAACCCAGACATGGCAGTCGAATCAGCCCCTGATTGGAGGGCGCCTTTGGTTGAGTACCTCCAACATGGCATTCTCCCGTCAGATCGGGCCGAGCGCGAGCGAGTTCGACGCCGCGCATCGCAGTTTGTCCTCCAGAGCAGTCCCGGCCTGGAGCAGATCCTCTATAGGCACAGATTTGATGGTGTTCTCCTCCGTTGCCTTCAGGGAGTTGAGATCCCACGAGTCATGCAAGAGGTTCATGCTGGTTCATGTGGTGCCCACCAGACTGGGCCGAAGCTGTCCCACCAGATTCGGAGGTTAGGATACTTCTGGCCCTCCATGATCCATGACTGCATCGAGTATGCCAGGAGGTGCCATGCGTGCCAGGTTCATGCGAACTTTGTGCATCGGCCGCCGGAGCCTCTCCATACCACTAGGTATTCCTAGCCCTTTTCAGTTTGGGGTCTGGACGTTGTGGGACCTTACCCGCCGGCGACGGCTCGCCAGTGCCGGTTCATTCTGACCGCCACGGACTTCTTCTCCAAATGGGCAGAGGCAATTCCGCTCAGAGAGGTCAAATCCTGTTCGATCGCTGACTTCGTGACCTCCAACATCATTTATCGATTTGGAGTGCCTCACGCTATCCTCACGGATAACGGAGCCAATTTCCAAGCAGCCGAGTTGAAGAAGTTGTACGCCAAGTACAACATTCGCTCGAACCATACATCTCGCTATCATGCGCAGGAGAATGGACAGATCGAGGCGTTTAACAAGACCCTCTCTAATATTCTGCAAAAGATGGTTGGTCAGAACAAGAAGAGTTGGCCGGACAAGCTCCCCAACGCCCTCTGGGCTTATCGGACGACGACTCGCAATTCCGCCCAGATGACCCCTTATTCCCCGATGTATGGAGCTGAGGTCGTCCTGCCCATCGAGATCCAGTTACCGTCCTTGCGCACTGCGGTCTACGACCAGCAAGCGCCGGACAGAGCTGCTGAAGCCCGTCTAGTCGAGTTGGAAGCACTGGATGAGAATAGGCTTCGCGCTTTGCACAACTTGGAGAGGCATCAAAGCAGAATGGCTCGATCTTTCAATAAGAAGGTTCGCCTCCGCTCCTTCCTACAAGGTGACCTAGTACTGGCCCTAAGAGCACCAATGATCCCCAGTAGGAAGCCGCCCAAGTTGGAGCCCAAGTGGGAGGGACCTTTTGTCATCCACAAGGTCTATCCCAATGGCGCGTACTCCCTAGCGACTATGGATGGTGAGAGTGTCACTCCTCCCACCAACGCTAGGTTCCTCAAGCAGTACTTTGTCTGAGTGTACTACGTCCAAGCTGCACGACGTTAAACTGCCTAGCATATCGTCCGCGCTGCAAGACGTTAAACTGCCAAGTGTTTCGTCCAACATGATGTTAAACTGTACCACGTCCAAGCTACACGACGTTAAACTGCCTAGCATATCGTCCGCGCTGCAAGACGTTAAACTGCCAAGTGTTTCGTCCAACATGACGTTAAACTGTACCACGTCCAAGCTGCACGACGTTAAACTGCCTAGCATATCGTCCGCGCTGCAAGACCTTAAACTGCCAAGTGTTTTGTCCAACATGACGTTAAACTGTACCACGTCCAAGCTGCACGACGTTAAACTGCCTAGCATATCGTCCGCGCTGCAAGACGTTAAACTGCCAAGTGTTTCATCCAACATGATGTTAAATTGTACCACGTCCGCGCTGCAAGACGTTAAACTGCCAAGCATCTTCATCCTGCGTGACGCTAAACTGCACCACGTACGAGCTACAAGACGTTAAACTGTTCAGCATTCGTCTCGCATGACGCTAAACTGCACCTCAAGAACTACGTGCGGCTTGATTCCCATCCTTATGGGATACGTAGGACCGCCTGGACATTCCTGTTTCAGGCCCAGCCCCATTTCCCAGGAATCTCTATCCCGCATTGGGCCTCTGGCCCAAGTTCCCCTCCTTTTTGTGCGAGGCGTATGACGTGAGCGGGGGATTATGTCCTCATTCACGTTGGTCTACTGGCCACGCCGTACGCCTCCCCCGTGTCTGGGACTACCTCACACCCCTCATCGTCCTGCATGACGTTAAATTGCCTCTCAAGAACTACGTACGGCTTGATTCCCATCCTTATGGGATACGTAGGACCGCCTGGACGCTTGTGTTTCAGGTCTAGCCCCGTCTCTTGGTTGATCACGGGGATCTGCCGTCTTTTGGTTGCTCTCAGGGTGAGTCCTCCGACCGTTTCCGGTGATCTATTAACGTGTTTTGGGTACTCAGGTCTATGACCCGTAGTGTCGGATTCAATCCCGACAAGTCCTGTATTGCTTGTCGGGCCTCGTGCTTCCTCTTGTTCGAGCCTTCACTCAAAGGGATCCTCGTTAGCGGTTTGGGTATGATGCATCAGTGCTCTCCTACCGCTCCGGGTCGATTTACCGGCGGGTCCTGGGCCGCAAATCGATATGAATCCTACGCTTGAGCGGTTGATGCTCGTTTGCTTGCCCTATCCTAGGCTGACGTGATCGGATGTTGTGTTGCGAATATGGTCAGCGAAATCCTTGATCGCCATGTCGGCTCTTTCAGGCTCTGAACATTGGTTGCGCAGTTCTCATCACACTCTGCCTTCGTGCGTTGTAGTGGAATCTCGACACTCTCTTCATACTGACCTTCAGTACACCTTTACACGTTAGGCAGACCAACCAGGGTAATGGTGTCTTTCGAGGCTCCCACGATCTGATCACCAAGGATATATGCTGATGTCCTCACTAAGGGCCATGCGTAGCTGTACCCTCGTCCCCATAAGGAGGAAGGAGTCGCCCGAACAATCGCATTCTCGGCCCAGTATAGCTGGAGGCTAGCATCGCGGCCCCTCGGGTGATGGACATACGCAGGCCCCTATCCCAGGATCCTTATCCTGGAATCGTGCGTGACCGCAGGGCTGGGTATGTTCCCACCTCCGCTGGGTCCGCCATATCGCAATAAGCGGATTCCTCCATGGTCTTACCACACGACCGTAAACTGTGATCGTCTTGGCCGCCCGACGAGAAACGGCACTGCATTGTGATGTTCTCTTCAGAGGACACTCACGTTGGGCGCTGGTTAATAACCACGCCATTCATCAATGCCTTTCATGGCTTGATTATTGTGGCGACGCCAGGGATTTCTTAATCACAGGCATGTCGCTGCACAAAGAAAAACCATCCACCTTTAAGGACAAACAAGAAATATCAAATACCGCTTCTTCTGTGTGCGAGGGTCAGACCCGCACCCCTCCCCACGCTGGTGCCCGATTGTGTTGCGCCGCGCTTCAAGAACTACGTGTGGCTTGATTCTCATCCTTATGGGATACGTAGGAACGCCCGGATGTTTGAAACTTCGGGTCCAGCCCCCACCTCTTAGAGATTCCCCCTTCTCTTGGGAATCCGCCACCTTCGGGTCACCCTCAAGGCGTGTCCCTCTACCCCTTGCAGTGATCCACCGGTGTCAAGAGTACTCTGGTTTATTGCCAGGAGGGTCAGGTTCAGCTTGGTCAGGTTCCTTCCACTTTTCAGGCTTCGTGTTCCCTTTCACTCGGACCCATCGCCTGTGCCCTGGGTGGAGCCCCCGTGAGCGGTCTGGACACAATGCCTCAGTGCTCTCCCACCGACTCGGGCTGGTGCCCCCAAGGGCCTCGGGCATCAAATCGATATGAATCCTGCGCTTGAGCGGTTGATGCTCGTTTGCTGCCTCATTCCATCAACGGTCAGTGCGATATTGATGCTGCTTTTCCGCCACGGTCGGCAGTACTCCCATATCGTTACGCCGGTGCCCCCAGTCCTTGAGTGAATGGCCGCATGATTCACATTACGTTTTCCACCCCCCATTCTGACCAGGCAAAATCTCGACACTCTTGACACTATCCCTCAGTGCATCTTCGCATATCCAGGGGATAGGACCACGATGTGGCGTACTTTGAGGTTCTTATGGTCCGAGCTCTAAGACCTTAAACTAAGATCTACCCCTATGGTCCGAGCTCTAAGACCTTAAACTAAGATCTACCCCTATGGTCCGAGCTCTAAGACCTTAAACTAAGATCTACTCTTATGGTCCGAGCTCTAAGACCTTAAACTAAGATCTACCCCTATGGTCCAAGCTCTAAGACCTTAAACTAAGATCTACCCCTATTGTCCGAGCTCTAAGACCTTAAACTAAGATCTACCCCTATGGTCCAAGCTCTACGACCTTAAACTAAGATCTCCCCAAACGGGGTTCTGCGTCCTGCATGACGTTAAACTGCACTTTCAGAACTACGTGTGGCTTGATATCCAGCCTGATGGAGTACGTAGGAATGCCCGGGCATCTCGACTTGGGTCCAGCCTTAGGGATCGCTAAGTCCCGCCCCTCCTCGTCGCCGGCCGTCTAGCCTGGCTTCTGGTAGAGTGGTGCAGTTGTGATATTCTCCCCGATCCAGCTCGGGATGCCCCATTGCAATGATGGGAAGCGACATTTTCCTCGTCAAAGATGTTCTGTCTGAGAATTGGGGTGATTCACGGCCAGATTAGTGCATCCGCCTAATACGCTTTCCCCACGGTGGCGCAATTTTGAGAGCATTAGATTCTGTCCGAACAAATCGTCACTTCGCCCCATGCTTCGCATGCCCTGTTGATCTGTATTTACACCCTTGTGCCTGAAGGAACCCCCAAAGTGGCATTGATGATGACATGTGATCCGCCTCCTGCAATATGAATGATGACCTTCGGTCCGTCTATTGCGGTAGTATGGTCGATTGATCCATTGTCCGCTTGCCGTCTTGGGCATTTCCTGGAAGGCCGACCGTTGTGGATTTCTGAATTCGGGACACGTGATTCACCCTTTCTCATTTCCCTATGTTCGGATAAAATCTCAACGCCCCTAGCGTTGTCCCGCTCGTGTGTCGGAACAAGTTGGGGTGATGATACATTGATTAGGCTTGAGGTCTCCTTTCCTAGGAATGACCTCCCTCTTTTCTCTAGAAATCCAGGCCCAATTGTGGATGCCTGAAGCTTGGTTAATGCTCCCGCGAGACAATGAATTGTGGTTGAGCATGTTAAGCCAAAAGATGCAGATAAATATATTGGTTCATACAAATGGATCGAAATATTGAGTAGCGGAAGCAAATGTTCTGGGAGTGGCAAAAACAAAGCCCCTAGGGATTAGCGTGCTGAATAATTCTTTCTAACGCCGCTACCCTTTGGCTGGCGGCCTCCAGGGCTGCTTCTCGCTCTCTGCGTGCCCTCTCCTCATCGGCGGTCGAAGCACGCAGCTCGCCGATCCTGGCCTGCACACGCTCTAGCTCGACTTGGAGTGTGAACATCTGTTGGCCCGCCTCCGTCAGCTGTACCTGGGCGTCAACCAGTTGGGCTGCTAGTTTCTCCACAAGCTCGGTGCACGTTGCGACGAAGGCCTCCTTCTCTACCGCCTGCCCTTCGAGACGCCGGACTTCCTGCTCTGCCGCGAGGAGTGCCCGCGTGTTCTCCGACATGTCCCGACATTGTGCGACGTCGGCACGCCGGCGGCTCTCGCGCATTTTTTCGGCCATGAAATCACGGACCGTCAGATGGAGGCGTTGAGCATCAGCTCCCCCGGCACACAGGAAGCGCAGCCAGGTTTGAAGTGATCCCATGCGCCCCAGCCACTCCGATGGGTCTCGCTTGAGGAAGCGCTGGATGCACTTCCACCCCCTGCGTCGCGTTATCCGGCTCTCCTCGACCGCCTCCGCGTCCGATTCGTCCATCTCCTCGGGGTCGGCAGGCCGGTAGGCAGGGAAGGCAGCCAACAGGTCTGCTGCGGGGTCCGCCCCTGGGATGTCCTCACGAGGGATAGGTTCCCCAACATCTGGGCGGCCTTCTTCTCTCACCCCAGCGGCACTGACACCCTCGTCAGCCCCCGACCTCTCTCCGATGGCAGCACCGCCAGCGTCCGCTGCCCCCTGATCAGTAGTTGGTGAGGCCGGCTCGGTGTGAAAAGTCTGTTCCGGAGCAGGCGGCATGTCTGCCACTGGTCCGCTCGTGGATGGCCCGGGTTCGGCAGCCCGACGAGCCTCCAGTACTGAGATCACTGCGCAAGGCATGCCATGGTTAGTCACGGATCGTCAACGGAAAACACCAACAGTGAAGGGAGAAGACTTACGGGAATCCAAGGCGTCATCTTCCGCTGTCCCGGCCGCCGCAGGAGCAATTGCAGCAGGGGACCCCTCAGCACTTTTCAGTTCAATGATGGGTGTCTGGCCCCCGCCCTGTCCTGCTGGCGCCTCTCCTACTCCTGCTGCGGATGCCTGACCAGCATCCGTGCACTCCTGAGAAAGGTGGAGAAATGGGTTAGAAGCTGCATAAGAGAATGGATGAAGCAGGTTGAGTAGGGATAGAAGCGGACCTCGAGGAGGTCAGTGACATCAACATTGTCAGAGCCGGCCACCTCGCCGCTCTCCCGCGGGCTCCCCTGATGGGACCTTCCCTCGGATCCTTCATCCTCCCCCGTCTCCTCCTCTTCCTCGGAGTTGTCGTTATTGTCATCTTCCTCCGGCGGCATCTGTTCTGGAGCAGGCTCTAGACAGAGCATCACCTTCACCAGAAGGGACGGCTCCGCACGCTGACCACGTTGGCGCGCGTACTCGTCCATGGCCGTCAGATACGCATACCGCCGGTGGAAGTTCACCCTGTCGGCGACCTGGAGGCGCCCGACCTCTGGCAGATGGATTCCTTCGCTGGTTATCTTCTGCCAGATGATTTCGGTCCCCAGCGACTGCCGTAGGGTCATCCAGGCCGACCACAGCGCCGGGAAGACTGCATCGTGGGAGGGTTCGAGCAGACGCCTTACCTGCTTCCCGGGCCGCTCCTCGACCACCGCACGTGCCCCCTCTCTGGGCGCCGAGGCCGTGGCGGCAGCCTGCGATGTGCCCGCCGCTGAAGTCCCTGCCCGCGCCGGCTCCGCTGCTTGGCGCGCCTCCGTTCTCCCCCGTGTGGCGGCGCTTCGCCTCCTTCCTTGACGCCCGGTCTCCGCACGGGTGACTTCGAGCCGCCGAACTGGCTTCCGTAAAAGCCCCTCGGGGTACGCGATGGCCCAGTGTTCAGCGTACTCGGTTGCCAAGCCTGCGTCGACCCCGGTAGGAGTGAGAGTGATTACGTCGCCAGAGCCGAAAGCAGTGAACATCAGCCACATCTGGCGAAGGACGCAAGGGTTCGTCTCCTCCCGGACATCAGTGAATACCCTCTTCGGCATCCGTTGAAGGCACCCGAACTGCCTGGAGAACCGGGTTGGCACGTAGGGCTCGCAGATCACCTTCCCGTCGATCCGAGCCACGAGCACCCCGCCCCGCATGTTCAGGAAGTATTCGTGCTGCTCCAGCGGACCCTGCCCATTGTCGATCATCTGGCCGACGGGAGTGGGGAACGGGCTGAAGTTGAAATTGGTGTGATTGCCAATCCGAATCCTCACGCCCTCCTCATTTAGGGTCATCGGAGCGACCCCCGCGATGTTCAGCAGGGAGGGTCGCAGGCCGTTGCCCGGAGGAATGACGGCGTTTGGAAACGTGTACCCACCGAGGTGAGCAGCCACCCAGCCATGGAAGAATTGAAAGGGCCCACAGATCCTTCGTGGCGACCCCCCTCGTGAGATGCGTCCCAGGATGGCATACAGCTTCGCCAGTACTGGGACCCCGAGGTTGTATCTTTTGTTGGCGGCCATAGCGCCCGCCATCGCCAGTGTCGCCAGGAGAACGCCCATTCTCGCGTCCCGCACTGGTAGGAGCCACCCACTCAGAAAGGCGGCCAGGAACGCCGCGTACCGGACATTTGGGTCCCGGGCCTCGATGACGCGGTACCCCCATGAGCGGTAGTCGCCCATCTCCAGGACCCGCCAGTACGACCCGTTCCGGCTCCTCTGAGCCGCGGTTGGGCACCGCTTCCCCCTGCCTGGAATCTTGACCGCTGGGTCATGCTCCAAGAACTGGCAGAACCACTCCTTGTAGGCTATGTCCTTGTGGAAGTCCTTGATCCCGAGCCGCTGCGTAGCCAGGTCAAGTAGATGCCATGTCAGAATGGGAGTCTGTGACCTGTCTTCCCAGATGTTCTTCGGAGGCAGGAACTCATCGTATTGTTAACCCTCCAGCGGGATACCTCCGATGCAGTGGATGTCCCAGAGACCGATGCTGACCTCCCCATGGTGAAGATGGAAGGTGTTGGTATCCGGGGACCAGCGGGTGAACAGCTCCGGCCCGAGCTCGGGCTGCTGGTAGAAGTGGAACTGCGACGTACACACCGCCTCAAACAGGCCGACGTACCGCAGCTCTTCCGCGAAGTGATCGCAGGTGTGGCGTACCCAGAACGCCCAGGCCCACTCATTGGTGAAATTGCCCCAAGACCACAAGTCCCAGTCCTTCAGCCAGCCCTTGGTGTCTTCAGTGACACTCTGGCGATATGTGCTCGAGTAGAGGGCTGGAGAGTTCTCCGCAGTAGGCTCACTCCCGACGATGGTTCGCGTCCTCGGGTTCAGGACATAGACATCTAAGTGCCTGGTCTCCCTAGCAGGATGCCCATTGTTGGTGATGTTATAACGGGGAAGCTCGTCCTCCCGAGTCACCCAGGTCCGTGGCGCATCAACCTCGAACCCTGGCACCGTAACCTCATCTAGGATGCCAAAGTTCCAGATCGGCAGGTTGTCTGACAGCGGATATGTCTTCTGGGCCGGCGTCAGCAAGTCGAACAAGGATTGATTGTTGGAAACAATCTCCTTGGCTCCGTAGACCTCCTCGTTCGCTGCCATCTCAGCTCTGCGAATGGCGGCATCCCCCTCATTCCCTCGATTCGCGGCCATCTCAGAAGCCCCGGGAGTCGTGTGGGTTAAGGGATGAGGCGTGCGGAATCGGAAGAGGCTGGTAGAGAAGTTTGAGAGTTGGCACGCAATCCTAGTGGAAGGCGCACAATTGGGAAGTCTGTCGCGTAAAACCCCGGGTGTTCGCGCAAAAACAGGCCGAAATCCGGAAGGTTTGCGCGACGAACGGGTGAATTCCGCGCCGGAAAGGGCAATTTCGCGCACGAGAGCTCGAATGCTTATCGCGCGGAAGGCCGGTGTACGGTACGGGGGGACCCAGGGCCCCTATTTATAGGCGAGGCCGGGTGTCCGCGCTGCGCGGAAAGCGCTTTGCGCGACCGCGACAGCGAATTTCGCGCCCGACGCCCTTTTTTGCGCGCCACAGTCCCGCGCCACCCAGGACTTCGGCATTCCGGCGTCTCCCTCGGAACCCGATCGTTGCGACCTCTCGCCGATCAGATTCCGAGGGGGGGCTTTTGTAGACGCCGGAAAAGTCCATTGTTCCCAAACAAAGCTCCGGATGTGGAAAGCGAGGTCATATTTGGAGTCAGAAGCACGTTTCGGAGGGCCTGGAGGCCTTGCACGGAATTTTGGATACCCGCGCGCAAAGTTACAGTAAGGCGCGCAAACCTCCCGGGATGCGCGCAATGCGCTGGGCGGGCGCACATTTTTGCAAGCCCGTGGCCCGTGCGACTCACTTGCGCCCCGGGACCTATTCCGCGCCCGCGAAGGAAATTCCGCACCCGCGAACCGGATTCCGCGCCCGGGGTTTCCTATAAATATAAGGCGACCCCCGACGTTTTGGAGGTTGCCGGAATTCGAAGAGTCGCTCGTTCACGCAATCCAACCCCTTCCGCGTGCAATGCCGATCTTCAGGTAACCTCTTTTCTTTCGCGCAAGAAAGCCTCGGGGTTCGCCTTCGCGCGCAACCCCCTTGGCTCCTTTCCTTTGAAACAACTCTTAACCCAAAGGCCTTCGCGTGCAAAAGAAGCCTCTTGCGCGCAATTGCCCCCGGGTGCGCGCAATCCAGCCCGATTGCGCGCACCCCCCCCCCCCCCTTTCAAAGTGGCCATTCGTTAAAAGAATGGGCCGTTGCCCCCGCGCGCTATCCGAAGCCCGGTGCGCGCAATCTCAATCATCCGCGCGCAAAGTGCTGGCCCAATTGCACGCCAGCCTACCCATTTGCGCGCCGACCCGCGGTATTGCGCGCCAAGCTCCTCTTTTGCGCGCAATCCGCCGTGGTCGCCCCCTTTTTTCCCCCTGAGGGTACACGTGCCTGCGTGGCGCTCGATGATCTTCATCCCGGGTGCACGCACCATGCGTTGTCTTCCCGTGCGGCCCTCCAGGCTCGCGCGAAGTGACACGGACCCATCGGCGGCACTACTTCGTCCCAGCTACAAGACGTTAAACTGTACACTATTCGTCCTGCACGACGTTAAACTGTAATTCGTCCTGCATGACGCTAAACTGCACCTCGTTCGCGCTGCAAGACGTTAAACTGCCAAGCATCTTCGTCCTACACGACGTTAAACTGTAATTCGTCCTGCATGACGCTAAACTGCACCTCGTCCACGCTGCAAGACGTTAAACTGCCAAGCAACTTCGTCCTCAACACACGACGTTAAACTGTACTTCATCCGGCAAGAAGTTAAACCATCCGCTTCGTCCTCAACACACGACGTTAAACTGTACTTCGTCCGGCAAGACGTTAAACCGTCCGCATCACCTGATCCCGTGCTTTGCACGCAGGGTCCCCCTCCCGGTTTGGATGTGGCCCTCACCCGCTCGTCTCTAAAGGGATGTCAGGATTGCCCCTCTTCAGGGACGATTTAATTGGAGTGGCCTTCGCCCACGGGGTTAGGGTATTACAAACCCCTAGTCCCTTGTGGGGGACTGCACATGTGTATCTCCATTGTGCTTCCCCACTGCCGGAGCCAGTAGAGGGCGTCACAGGGATCGAGGTCTCTCACCTTCGTCCCAAGTCCATCTCCAACTGAGCTTTGCCGCATCCGGGCTGCCTCAGTGCGTAAGTCCTGACAGAACGAACTACGTGGACTTTGATCCCTGTCTCCTAAACAGGGTACGTAGGAAGCCTCCCTGAGGTTCAAGCCCACCACCTGGTCGTCCCGGTCGTATTCATGTCGGTTCTTCCATCAGTGGACCCCTCCCGGGTCCACATTCGCGTCGATTCACCTATGAATCCGCCCCTGTGGGAGACTGCACGTGTGTATCTCCACTGTGCTTCCCCACTGCCCTTTTCCTATTTCTCCTTTCAGCGTCCTGCATGACGTGAAACTGTGATCCACCCGGCCGTTCCATCCCCCTCTGTGCGAGGTGGTTCGGTTCAATCCTCCGCCTGGCGGCCTCGACCTCTTCGTGAGTCGGCTTGCCGACGTCCAGCATGACGTTAAACTGTATATCCGAACTACGCTGACTTTGATCCACGCTAACGCGCGGTACGTAGGAAGCCCCTACGGGGTCCAAGCTCTTCACTCCATCATCCATCCTGATCCTTACCCGGGCCGCCACATCCCGGTGGGGTCATGCCATTTCATTCCACTCCACTTCACTCGGGAAGCCGCCCATGTGCTGGCCCCAGCGTCGGAGGTTCCCCGCAAGGGGTTCTGTCATCTGATCCACTTCTCGTGTTGATCAGTCCGATGCCGTCCCCGCCGGACGTTAAACTCGTGGCATACCCCGTGTTAAACATGGGAAGCTGAGGAAAACCTCAGGTAACGCAGTTCCCCGCACCCAGCGCGGGATGCCTCAGGCCATCCCGCCTTCGAGAAGCCCTATTAGGGACGGAAGGCAGACATGCAGAGCCGCAGTGTTAAGACACGCCCCCAACACCCAGGGCTACCCGGTCTCCTCATCGCAGGTTGCTGCCCCGACCAGACTCCTTGGAGCGTCCGGACGGAAGCAGTGTAATTAACCGGTGTCCATGGAGACATGGCGCCGGGAACGAGATTCACGAGCACGTCTTAAATCTATGAGGGAGACCCGGATTAGGCAATGAGTTCCGAGGAGACGTCCACGGAAGGAAGAGCCGACATCCCATCATCCCGGTTTCGATCAAGGAGCAGACGCCCCTGAATATGGGACGGATGCCGCCCGCCTTTGGAAAGCGGGACAGCGGGGCCACAAGCCGCGCGCCCATCCCCTCGGGTCGACGGGCGCACGCGCGAACGCGTCCTGGCGGAACAGCGTCGGAACAGAAACCCGACGCACATCCGCACTGAAACAACAATATCATTTACTATTTTCATCATTCCATTTATATGCACATGATGAAATTGTATATCATATTTAATTTTAACCTAGTTTCTACAAGTTACTATCATTGACTAAAACCAAAAAACATTTTCTAGGAAACCCTAATCATATTGGGAAACCAGATAATCATTAAAATCACTTATTGGATGTCTAAATCATGACAGCATATTTTAAATCTATGGAACCATAGGTTTATTCTAGGTAATTCATAGTCATCATCTATTTATTTGTGATGGTTCATAAAGAGTTTTTTGATTTATAAAGCATATCTCCCATGAGTGTCACGAAAGGTGTGATGTAAATCCCATTTTCATTCACTAGGTGATGATAAAGTCTATCTCAATGCTAATTTTTTAGATTAATTACGCCTAGGTACCTCTATATCAGATCCACGCCAACTTTTATTATCTAGTCAGAGATTTAATTTCCTAGACAACAATTGCATTATCCTTTACCAAAATTTTAGGACATATTCTTATACTTTGACCCATTCTTAGACTTATTCTTAGATACATCCCTAGAAATAAACATAGAAATTTACCTATGGATCCCTCTAAGTATTTCTCATCCTAATTTATAAATGTTAAATAATTATTTTCACTGATACTAACTATATAAACCAAGGATTATCATAAATAAATATCTTCTCTTTTTAGATGAATATTCAATACATTACACACAAAAATGACTATAAACCAGAATATTTTAGTGTCTTTAGAGGATAGGTACATAATATTCTAATTTGGTTAAATATCTTCAAAATATCCAAGAAATATCTTCTCACATAAGAATCCTAATAGGCATACCCTAACTAAAAATTTCTTCATAACCTAGGGAATGAGAAATACGAAAGGGTGAGCTCATATTCTCGGTAGGGGTAAATATATGATATATCAGTCCATGATAATATAAATCCATAACATAAGAATAAGTTTATGTGATCATCAATAAAACTTACAGATTTCATACCCAACCTATAATGGATCATAAACATGAGTCATGGAATAAAAAATATGATTTTAGAAAACATGGACCATATGTATGTGAAATCATCTTAAATAAATCATGAACCATAAACTCATGTCAAAAAAGTGTGGTGCCATAATAAATATAGAAAACTATTTCATATATCATGGTAAACCACTAATACCATAAATATAGTTATAACAACTCATGTTTTTATGAATTATTTTATTCAAATAAATTAAATTTATTTGAGTTATTGCATTATAAAAAACACCTACATATGTTTTTTCTACATGAAACTATGGCTTATCTTATGTTACAAACAATGTTGGGTTTTAACAAAACTAGGATATATTATTAATTTAGTTATTTAAATACAATCATTATAAACTAGCTGTTAGACTTAGTGATATGAATAATAATAACTAATGTTGAAATATTAAGTATAATTATTTTATATAATGAAATCATATTGATGATAAAATATATAATCTTTGTTAAAGTCTTTATATGTTTCAAAAATACTATTTTAAAAAAATAAGATTTTAGGTATTTTTTTGAACAATAATAGAATAAATTTTTGATACCTTTATAAAGTAATTTTGAAAAAATATACTACTTTTTTGAATTCATAATGAAAAATATATCTTCGAGTGAATTTTTTGGATAAGTCTGAAAATTTTTATTTTTTGGAATAATGAAAAATTCTAAATTATAATTGAAAACTAACATTTTTTTAATTTATTTATATAGTTAAATTTAATTTTAAATTCATTTTAAATTTTAATTTGCACAATTATACATATATTTATCCTATTTAGGTAGTTATAATCAATTTTATTTTGAAATTTGATATAAAAAATTTGTAAAATATTGATTCTTTTTGCTATACAATCTCTCTTTCTCATCACGTCTGTAGGATTAATTACAAATTAAATTTTTTCACATCTATGAATATCATTTGGAAGTATTTATTCCATATTTCGAATCATAATAATTTATAATGTATAATAATTTCAACTTAATTTTTGACTATAATTAATTGTGAATGCATAAAAATATTAATTTTTCCGGTTAAAGTAAAAATGGGTTTAATGGGGGTCAACCAACTATGATAAGATTGAAAATGAAATAAATTTTTGTCGTAATTTTATTGAATGAGTTTTTTTTACTTTTTCCAAAAAAATCTCTGAAATATTTCTATTCATTTTCATTTTCCTTTGAATATGACCCTTATAATAAGTTAATTAAAGAAAAAGATAAAAACAATGTTTTATTACTTTTATGATATATAATGATTTCGGATGGGGATAGAAAAAAAATGTTCAACTATATATATATTTTTAAAGGTAAATGAGTTTTTTAATCATAATAATCAAGCATTAATTTTTTAGACATGAATTAGTTACTTAAAATTCTTATGAAATGCCATCGGAATAATTATTTAGTTAATATTTAACAAAAATAAATGTTAATAAAAATATTGAAAGTGAAGTGAATTTAATGAATTGTTCTATTAAATTAATTATATATGTGAATACATCATGTTACATAGGTTTGAAATTAAAATATTCATATTCTGTAATTTTAATGATAATTTTTAAATTAAAATTAAATAAATAATGTCAAAATTAACATTAATGTTATTTTATAATAAATGATATTTTATTAAATGATTTAAAATAACTAAAAATATATTGATAATAGTGATTTTAAAATGATAATAAATATAAAATATGGTCCATTCATAGACCAATTGACCTTTTATAATGAACATAGTGACCCCTAAGTTGTGAGAACTCTATTTGCACAGTTATGGTTTTTTGCGCATTACTTATGCTTGTATTAAAATTAATTTCCCACGCACATAGGAATTATATTATATAAATTAGGTATAATATTTAGAATAGTTGGTTCCAAATTATCTAGTAAAGATCATTTTATTTTATTCTTAAAGGATAAAATAATTAAATTAGAAATCCAATTAACATAATGAAAAATCAAAATCGTAGAAATAGGAAATATTATAAGTTAAGGAACCAAATGTTTAAAACATGAGTTATATTATGTTTTGGATTTTTTTCTCTAACATATCATACATACACCCAGTGAATTATCAATCTTGGGTACACTTGAGATAAGATTGACCTCCTCATAATGAATACATTTCAATATTTACAAGAATGTCACTCCTCAACTATAGTAGTGAACTCAATATCCAAACGTTTAATCACCTTAAAAACTAATATATTCATCAAATAACTTACAAAATAACATCTCCATTCCCCCCCCCCACTCATATAGGATCCTTACTGTGGGTATAAATCCAACCAGGAAAGGCCTTTGGTGCCCATAAAAGGGAGATACCTGAATAAAAGGTAACGTTCATCAACAAATGTTTTTGTTTTATTTATTCCTAAAACCCCACAAATTATTTTTATATCATTATTATATAATAAAAAATTTATCACAAATATACTTATATATCTTTATGTTAAGGTTAAAACATAAAACTGGACACACTTTAATCGAATGGGTTATGAAATCATCATTCGTGTGTACGGAGGACTACCCCCTCATGAACTGATGTCATTTGTTTTTCCATTACCACCTTCAATAGTTTGCCTTAATGATGGAGATACTATTTATATAATTTATTTATGACATTTATGAAATTATAATTCTTATATAACTATTATATTACACATACCTTCATACTTTTTTTTGTAATGTGATGATGTCGCTCGTGTGTACGGCGGACTACCGTCTTGCGAAGCGTTGTCATTCATTCACTCTTTAAATAGAATTTATTAAGGATGGGTTTAATGAACATATATGATATATAATATATAAAAATACTACTTTAATAACTATATATATATATATATATTAATTTATTTTATATCTTTCAAAACGTCAAGAAAATGAAAAACAATGTTCATTCGTACATTGGGCATATCGTCTCCATGAATGGTGCATTTCATTTCCTATCAATGAATTTTATTGATTACACAAAGAACATATATAATGAATATATATTATATTTATATCATGTTTTAAATTATATAAATTATGATATCATGATCAATGTAATAGTAAAAACAATAACAAGTCAAAACATATACAAAATACAAATCAGATATTACCCAAAACATAACTTGAACATGGAATTATTAATAAATGGGTAATATAAAGTCATAAAAAATCATATATAGTATGATATATATATAAGTACTTTTCAAAAATATTTTTATAATAAGCTTATATTTATTATACAGGTGATTTGAACGAGTATAATGGAAGTCAATACTTAAGGTTATAGGATATCTAGTACCACTTTTATTTCTAAGAGACTTATGTCATATTTACCACTAATTTTTTTTTGTGTGGTGTAAAGAACACCATATTAAATTATATATCACTAATAAACCTGATTTAATTATAATTAATGTTTTCATGGATGTTTTTATTTCATAGGGATTACTATTGAGAAGTTACTTAAGCAGTAAGGGATTTTTGTCACAATATTCCTTCTTTGAGATGTATGTTATGTTATGCACCTATACTCTTTCATGAGTAGTATATACAACCCCTTTTACATGTGATAACTTACATTTATTCTTCCACATGATATTTTAATTTTAAATTAATTTTATTACTCCATGGGGCTTATTAATCATGGCTACAATGTTGGTAAGAGTATTATGTTATAATATCATCATTTGTCATGATTGTTTATGATTATGCTTCCAATGATGAAATATTATGATTTACCTATAAAGAAATTCATAACGTTTCTTATAATATATTTAATTCATGAGAATATATTTTTTACCTACATTTTTCTTTCCTCATGTACTCAAGAGTTCCAAAATAATTTTTTTTTGAAAAATCATCTTTTTGGTCAAAAATCTGTTTTAATCTAAAAAATTGATTTCAAGAAAAATGTTTTACTATTATCATAGGTATTTTTCAAAACAATTACCCATGTTTTAATTTTAAAAAAATGATTTTAAAGGAATATTCATATTTTAAAAAAAAACATTACATGTTTTTATTTTACAGAAAATGTGAAAAGAATCGTTGTTTTTAGCAAGCACGACATGAATAGTATTTCCCACTATCATGACTGCTTAAAGATTTTAATATTCCCTTATATGTTTTCCAAGTTCCTTCCAAAGAAATTAATTTCAAAAATGTTTTATATTTTCAAAATGTGTTTTTTATTGTGGAAAATATATTTTCTTCTGAAAATGTTTAAACTAATTCTTAAAGAATGATTTAAATGTCATGAAGGTTGTTTTCAAAGAATAGAATTTTGAAAATTTTTTGTTTTGAAAAGTTATTTTCAAAGAAAGGTTAGTTTTCTTAATAAATTTTCCATGTGATCTTATAAAATACTTCTCCATCTATGATAACACCATTTGGTATAATTTATGTTTTTCTGGGGATATAATCCAAGGACACCATTTTTATTATTTATTGAAATCATTTGTTTTTATGAGGGAAAGTTGTTTATGATTTCCCTTCCACCAGTTACATCATGATAAAATTATTATGAAACCTAGTTTTTTATTAGTTTTTCTATAATTAAATAATTATAAATCCTATCTCTTTTCCACAGGTTATGATATGATGAAATGTTTTTTATAAAAATTTTATTTCATGGTCTAGGATATGATCAATTTTATGATCTTGTAGAATGTATAATTTTGATTTTCATTATGTGAAAGTTGAGACATTTGTCTTCCTATGTAGCATTGGGTAAATATAAATGATCTATAAGTTTATAGGGTACACACATGGTCATACCAAGACTATAAACGAGGGTACACTAGTGGTTATCCCAAGCCTTTAAAAGATGGTACACAGGTGGTTAGACCAATCCAAAAGTAGATACATAGGTGTTCATCCCAAGACTAACATTTTATGAATGTCCTTGTGAGAATTTGTGATATAATATTTTCTATTCTTATTTATATACCACAGTTCTATGTATTATACTCTCACGGAACATGTTCTTTGATTATCTTATAATTCTTGTCTTATGAATAACCAATCTTTATATCATGATTCAAGTTTATGATATTTGATATGTAGGGTATGGTTTTATAGTATTATTCTCATGTTCTAAAACCCTTATGATTAAGTTAAGATAACATATATTCCTTGTTTACCCTTACTAATCATTTGATCTCACCATTTCTTATGTTTCTTTTCCCCAAGTTATGAAGAAAGGTTTTAAGTATGGTATGTTTTTGGAGAATACTAAAGGGGAAGATCATTATAGGTTTTATTGATGATATTTAAACAAGTTAGAATATTGATTACCTATTATCCAAATATAATAAACTATTATAGTCATCAAGCACATATATTTTTAATTAATTGAATATTCTTCTAAGAATATAAAATATACATGTATGAGAATCTTGGGACACTAAAGTTGTTATCTAAAGAAAGGGTTAGTTAAACTTAAAAACTAGGTTGATAAAACTTTAGTGAGATATCTAGGTTTATTTATAAGGATATTTCAAGGGATGTACCTAAGGATAAGTCCAAGGATGAGTTAAATTATAGGAAAATGTCCCATAATTTTGGTAATGGATGGAGTGAGTGGTTTCCCAAAAATGACATCAATGTCTAGATACTGCATGTGGGTGTCGCCCTGGAACAGATGAAACATAGGGTAATAACCATAAAAATACCATTTTGATCTAGAATTGATCGGGAAAAGTTTCAGGATAATGGGACTTACTATAAACTAGTTTTGACACTCCCAGGGGATATGATTGGGAAATTCACAAACCCTTTATGAACCATTGTAAAGTATTTAAATAGATGATGAATATGAGAAATATTGGATAAAACTATGATTTCATAGACTAAAATGGTGGTGTTATTATTTAAACATTTTATAAGTGATTTTTATTGACTATGTGGTATTTAACAATGATTAGGGTTTCTCACAACATTACTTCTCGTTTTAGTTAATCGTGTGAACTAGAAGGAACTTTTTTGATATTGAATGTGACATATAATATTTTGATGAGCTATAAAATGGGTTGATTACTTAAGTGAACGATTGTTAATTCAATAAGTATACTTATGAATTTTACATACCTTTATGTTTTGAAAATCACAAACACATTTTCTTAAGGTAATTTATCCTTCTCTAAGAATTATTTTCATAAGGAAAATTTTCTTTCTCCAAATTTTTCTATCCTTACCCTTGGTTTTCAATGTCTTATTTAATGTCTTCTCAAAACAAGTCTATAATTTTTTTCTTAGGACAAAATTTGTTATCCTTATCAAAAACATCGAAATCTTAATGTTCCTTACATACCTAATCTTACAATTTTCAGACTCCAAATTCTCAGTTTTCAGACTCTGAATTCTCTGAAATTCAGACTCCAAAATCTATAAAATTCAATCTTTTAATTCCCTGAAATTTAGACCCTGAATTCCTCATAATATAGACTCTAAATTACTCAAAATTTAGACTCTAAATTTTTACTTTACCTATATTCGTATTATTCATATTCTTAAAAGATACATTACTTTCCTAAAATATTTTTTAATGTTTATCGGATCCTAGTTTCTTAAACATGAAATTTTATTCTTACATATTGTTTTTTCATAAGCATGATAATGTATCCCAAATTTTTCTTACATAAAACTATATCTTACTATGTATTTTTTAACTAACTATTTTATTAGTGACACCTATCCATGTAACTCCAAAATTCAATGAAAAATATGATCATTGGAGGAGGGATCCAATTTTAGTTTTATTTGCCTATAAATAGAAGCTCATTTTAATGATCACAACATTAATCTAGATATTACATGTCGTGATTTTTTGAAGTGATTTCTAGATAGAGACCCTTCTACCTTGTGTGATTTGTGAACATATTTTTTGGTCGTAAACAACATCTTCAACCTGCTTAGTGAGACTCTGATTATTACTATATACAATCGATGACTTATGGGGATATGAAGATAGAGGTGTCGACTACCTTAATGTTTGAGGAATTATGGAGATAGGATAATAGAGGTGAAGAATACCTTAAAGTTATAGTGATTTTGGGGATAACATGATAGACTCCAATATTCTTATCGAGGGCTTACCCTGGTGTGGGTAATACAGACTTTCTTGAAAGTTTGAATCAAGGTACCTTTATCCAAGGTTATTGGATACCCTTATCTTTGGGTTAAAATATTTCATACTTGTTTAATTTCTTTATTACAAGTTTTATTTCAAATGTATTTTGTTTTAAAAAGAAATTATAACTGTCTTATACTTTCTTATACTTGTATACTATGATAAATAAGATTCTATACACTTTAAGGTATAATCTTTCCTTAATATAAACTTATTTAGGTGTCTTAAAGATAAACATGTTTAAGTGTAGTTTCTTTATAATTGGACCTGGTCCCTTCCAATTATCCTTTTCTTTAAGAACCAAAGAGGGTTTGTAAATTTACTTTGTTAAACATTGTTAAGAAAAGATTTTATTAAGGTTAAAAGCTAATGTTTTTAAACATAAAATTCACCCCTCCCACTCCCCCTCTTGTAATTGATCATCTACATATTTATTTTGATACGACAATTGGTATCATAGGAGGTCTCTGAAATACTTATATTTTCATATAAGTTATCTTTCTCAAATTTTTCGTGATCAACTTTTCTTTCTCAACTTTTACATGATTAACTATTTTCTTTTCTCATGAAAGTTTACTTTCTTAAAGATTTATGTTGATAATCATTTAAAAATAACAAGTTTTGTGGAAATTATTTTTGTTATTAGAATGGAAAGAATGAATGTAGGATCTATAGACAACCTAAATCATACAAGGCCACTAATTTTTTATTCTAGTGATTATGAGTACTAGAGATATAGGATGATTACTTTTCTTATCAACATTGGATTAGATAATTTTGTTATGATTACTAGTGAATACAGGATTCCTAACAAAGAAACCAAAACCTTTATAAATCAGGAAAAACAAGAACATCAATTAAACTACAGGATATTCAATACTCTTTTATGTTCCATGACCATGAATATCTATATTAAAATATCTTCTTCTGAATCTGCCAATAGTATTTTGAAGAAACATGAAGTTACACATTTTGGAACTTCAAAAGTGATAGAAACTAGAATAGATATGTTAAGAGCTAAATATCATGGATTTTTATATCCTTATGGAGAACCTGTTAGCAAAGAGCAACAAATATTTATGATCATTGTTATCAATCTTCAATATATGGGAGAAAAAGGACTTGATGGTGAACTTCTCATGGATAAGATAATTGATATCATGCGAAATGAATAGTAATCTGAATGGAAATCTAGAGATGAGAATAATAAAGTATCTAAAATTATTCTTGATGAGTTATTTTCAAGACTTCTTCAGAATGAAACAAGAAAGAATAGAGATATTGATTTCAAAAATAAAAAGAATGGTAATATAAGTGTTTCTTTCACTACTACATCTTAATACAAGACTCTTGAAAGGGTAACTCGGTCTAAATAAAAGAAAGATATTGTTATATCTGAATAAATTGATAGTGATAAATATGAGAATTAATTTTACAATATTTTTCGAAGGATGAATAAGATTGTAGGAAAGAAATATTTTCAGTAAAGATATAAGAAGAAAGAGAGAAAATACAAGAATGATTCAAAAGAAGCTTGTTATGAAAATAAAAGGGTTGTACATGTCAGACTTGATTGTCCTATGCTAAAGAGAAAAGAGACAATGAAAAATAATTTTTAAATGAATAAAAAGAAGCACTAAAAATATAAGGCTAAGAAATTTATAAAAACTAATGACACCTAGAGAGCGAGTGGTGGTGACTCTTTTGATGAATCTTCAAAATATGAATATTACGGTCAGAAAAATATTGGTCTTATACAAATATTTCCTATTGAAAATCATTTTTATGGCTAATGTACACAATGATGAATCCTTAACCAATATTTCATTAAATGAAAAATTTTCGTAATGAATAATATTATGAATCATCATATGATGAATCATATTCATAAAAAGTAATACCTTATCTTCATTTGAGGAAGATTATAGATTTTCAAAATTACTTGAAAATGAAAACTATAAGATTAAAAATAATTTAAAGAAATGAAATTATAGAATTTCTATTTTAACAAAAAAGGTATAAAATATTTTTATAGATCTTGATCAAAAAACTCTTGATTTTAAAAATATTTCCAAGAACCATATTGAAGTTAATACTTAGATGGATAAACTTTCTTAGGATCTTGAAATTATCATTTCTTAGAAAAATGTTTTAGAGAATAGCTCAATCTCTAAAACTAATGACTATGAGGATAAGAATTTATCCATTAGACTAAAACCTGAAATCTTTTCCTTAAAAAACTTTTATAAAATTTCACTTCTATAAGAAAAGAATATGGTAAAATGAATTCACAACTTCTTCCTCAAAGGAATAGTTCTGGAATTGGATATTATTACTTAAAACCTATTTTCAGTCCAAACTATTTTCTCCCCAAAGTGCTCCTTTTTTCAATAAGTGTTAATGTGGTGGACACTGGGAGAAAAATTCTTCTTTAAATAAAACCCGATCCTTAGGTTTTCATAAAGCATATTTTTCTACGAAAATTTGGATACCTAAGATTTTAATTTCTAACAATTACAGATCCAAGAATGTTTCAATTCTGAAAGTCTAACTATTTTATTTTTAGGAAAATAAAGAATGTTCCAATAACAAGACATGGAACATGGATATTGGATGTTCCCATAACATGATTGGTAAGAAAAACTTCTTTGAAAATATTATCAAGATAAAAAGAGGAAAGGTAACTTTCAAAAACAATGCTCAAGGATAAATTGTTGGTATAGGTAACATTGTTCTTATTAGAAAAGCTTTAATTTCAAAAGTTTTATCTTTTAAAGGTCTTAATAAAAACCTTATAATCATAATCCAATTATTTGATTAAGTTTACCTTGTGAATTTTAGGAATGATAAATGCTTAGTACAAAATTCAAAGGAATATTTTATTCTCTCTTCCCATAGGCATGAGAATGTTTTTACACTTAACATAGAAGACCTTAGATAGCAAGATATACATTTCCTCAATGAAATGGAAGATCAATATTGGTTATGTCATAGAAGACGAGGACACTATAAGCTTATGAACCTATGCAAACCTTCAAATAAAGTACTTGTTAAGGATCTATGGGAGCTTATATTTGATTATTAAAAAGTTTTTTATCCTTGTAAATATGGAAAGAAATATATTTCCAGATGTAAATCAATTAGTTAAGTATCAAGATCAGATGCATTATAGATAGTGAAAATGGATCTTTTTTCTGCAGCACAAAATGGAAGTATTGGAGGCAAATACTATGTATTTGTTTTAATTGTTGATTACACTAGATTTACATGGGTATATTTCCTAGCAAAGAAATGAGAATAATTTTCTTATTTTAAATCTTTTTTATCCAATGTTAAAAATGAGAAAAACCCTTCCATTGATAACAATTCATAGTGATCATGGAGGAGAATTTGAAAATTCATATTTTGAAACTTTTTTAGTAAGAAAGGCATTACAGTTAACTTCTAATCTCCAAGAACTCCTCAAAAAATGGTGTTATTGAAAGAATAAATTGAATTAATTAATATATAAATATAACCATGTTGAGTGAATATTCTATTGCTAAAATATTTTTGGCTAAAGCTGTTAGTACTACTTGTTATACTATAAATCATGTTTTAATCAAACCTTTTCTTAATAAAACTCCTTATGAATTGTGGACTAGTTGAAAACCTATACTTTATTACATCAAAGTATATGGATGATAAGTATTCATTTTGGATACTAAAGATAACTTACATAAATTTTCACCCATATCCGATGAAGGAATTTTCTTAGGCTACTCCACCACTTCTAAGGATTATAGAGTTTTTAACAAGACGTCTTGTACTATTGAGGAAATAGTGCATTTTAAATTTGATGAAAGTGATCCTTTTGTTTTTAAACAACCCCAACCTACGTCCTCAGATGTGTTTTAAAAAACTGATTATCAACCTTATATGGAAAGTTCCTATAAAAAGGAAATTAATCAAGAAAATTTTTTTGAAGTATTTACCCCCGGATGATTATTTACCTTATGTTGGTTAACATGTTTTACAAAACCCAAATTAGTTTTTTCTTAAGAATCATCCCTGTGATAGTATCATTGGTGATGTAAATGAACCTGTAAGGACTATAAGTTCATTAAGAAATTAAGTAAAACATCTAGAATTTCATTCCCAATTAGAACCTAAAATCATTGATGAAGCTTTAGGTGATGATGATTGGATTAAAGCTATACTAGATTAACTAAATGAATTTTAATGTAACAAAGTGTGGACCTTGGTTGAAAGACCTATAGAAACTTCTGTAATTGGAGTAAAATCGGTATTCATAAATAAATTCTATGAAAATGGAATCATAGTAAAAAAAATAAATCAATATTAGTTCTTAAAGTCTATAATCAACAAAAAAGAATAGACTATGAAGAAACCTACACTCTTATAGCTAGAATTGACTCTATTCGAAAACTACTTAACTTTACAACATTCCTTAATTTTAAAAAAAATATCAAATAGATGTGAAGTGTGATTTCCTTAATAGATATGTTCAATATGAAGTTAATGTTGAACAACCACCTAGTTTTGAAAACAAAAAATATATTTAACATATTTTTAAATGTACCAAAGCATTATATGGACTTTAACAAGACCCTAGACCCTAGTATGATAGACTTACAAGATTGTTTTTACAAAACAATTATGTTAAGTGGATTGCAGATCCAAATCTTTTTATAATGAAAGATTAGAAACATATTTTTATTGTTCAAATTTATGTTGGTGAAATAATATTCAGATCAAATCAGCAATATTTAACTGATTCATTTGTGAATCTCATTAAATATGATATTGAAATGAGTATGAGGGGTGAGTTATCATTTTTTCTTGGTTTTCAAATTTTTTAAAAAATGGATGGAACCTATATATCTCAAAATAAGTATATTAATGATATTATTAAGAAATATGGATATGAAAATACTAAAATTATAAGTACTCCAATCAGTACCTATAATTCTCTTGATCTTGATAAAACTGGGAAACCAGTATATCAAACATCTTTTAGAGGTATGATAGGAAGTTTGTTATAAATAACAGCTAATCGTCTAGAAATAATGATTCCAGTATACTTATGTGAAAGATATCAATCTAATCAAAAATAATTCCATTTAAAATATTTGAAATGAACTTTTCACTACATAAAGGGAACTACAGACTTATGACTTTTTTATTCTTCTGTAAATTATTTTTTTTTTAAAAGTTTTTCGGATGCAAATTTTTTTTGATGTAGAATGGATAGGAAAAGTAAATCTGAATTATGTCATTTACTAAGAGATTCATTAGCTTCTTCTTCATGCAGGAGGAATCACTCAATAAAACTTTCCATTGTTGAAAATGAATATTTAGCCGCTGGAAGTTTTTGTTCTCAAGAGTTGTTGATGCAACACACAATCATAGACTATGTCATGAGTTTTACCAAAACACATATATTGTGTGATAATACAAGTACCATTTCCCTAATAAAAAAACCCTTCACATCAAAATCATGCAAACAACATAGATATTAAGAATCAATTTCTTACAGATCACACACTTAAAGGAGATATCATTCTTCAATTTATCTGAACTCAAGATCAACTAGTTGACAGTTTTACAATATCATTACCTTCCGATAGTTTAAAATATATTAAAAAAAGTTATAAATGATAACTATAAGTTAATAGTTCATATTAATTTTTTGTTGAAACCTATCTCCTTAAATAAATAAACACCTTTTCATAGTGGGAGTAAATTTTTTTATTCATTCAAAAAAATCATTAAATAAAAATTTTAGGAACCTAGAAATTTTCCTTTATTTAAATAAAATTTATCAAAACATAAATTTTTCCCTAATAATTTTTTTTTGAAATCTAATTTCTTCAATAAGAGCATTATCAACACTAAAAATTCATTCTAAATAATCTGGAAGGTATGTTTTCTTACTTAAATCTTTTAATCACATTTTTTCTTGTTGGTCTTTATATATTTTTTTAAGAAAAATCTATCATATTTACGTCCCTTAAATCCAATTTTTCCTTAAAACCTCAAAAGTTCGGAACCTTCATATCCTTATTCGATATTGATATCAACCGAAATATTACATCAAGATTATATCAAACGTTGGATTGATTCAAGAATTTTAATTGTCACTATGAAGCCTATATAATGCCCCCACATATTCATGTCCCACAATTTTTTTTCAAGTGACTTTGTGCTGAAGCTCTACCTCCCTAAAAATAATCACTTCAGTTTTAAAATTTCCTTATGATCTGGATGTCTCTTGAAGTTTCCTCACAAAATCAGATGGTCTCAAACATGGAACTCAAGGATTGTAAAATTTACAAAGAAATGTTGGTAGATCCAAATTTCGTTTTGTATTATTATTCTCTTATTTAAAAAGGTATAAAGAATAATGGTTGGAAAAGTATTTTTTTAGACAAACCAGAGAATCAGGATCTAGTTTATCCTGATCTCATGCGTCCAATTTATTAGATATACCTTATGAAGGAAATTCTATTTTTTGATCCCACAAGTTTCCTGACAATGAAGGATGTTTTGAGAAGGCTATGGAAATGGATTTACTTATACTTAAAAGTATTAAGTCATAGATTATCATCCACCTTTCAACATTTTTTTATATTTTTGGCTTTGTGGATGAATGGTTTTCTCATTCCGAGAAAGGGAGATAAGGATTCCCTTATGATGTGTGATATTTATATGATAGATTTTCAAATGAATCTAAAGAATATAAACCATATCAAGTATATTCTTATATCCATTTTCAATATCAATAATTCCACACTCAAGTATTAGATTATTATGTATCCAGTGATATTGCCAAAGATAATTATTCTTTTTCTAGAATCCTTTAAAATTCCATGTAGTTCAAAAATGTTGGTCAGAGTAGTTAACTCAAGAGGGGGGGGGGAATTTAGTAACTATAAAAATTTCAGTTTAAAAGATATTAGTTTTACAATTAATGATTTCGCCAAAAATAGATATATCCTAGCTAATCAAGGTTATATTGTTATAAGAGTTTGACTATTTAAACAACTTCTTAGAAGATTAATTAATTCTTAGTAATCTTAATTGGTATTATTAAAATTCCTTTTGAAGTTATCCTACTGAGAAAAATCAGATATAACTTCTTTCCAAGACTAAATATCAAAGTGAATTTAGTGTTTCTTTTGGATTATGCAGTAAAGTAGTAAAATAGAGTAGACTAAATTTAAATAGCACAACGGATATAAAACAAGTGGTTCAGTCTCAAGCCGAGACCTAATCCACTCCACCTGGTGATCACCTACCACCAAGCAGTTTATATAAATAAACTCTGATCCACACCCTCAATCGGGGTTAACAATAGTAAATGGACTGTCCATGCCATGCAGGGACCTCTTCCATAGTTTTCATGGGTAAACAAGTATGAGGATTTTGAAATCCTCTAGTTCAGCGTAGGAGTCAGTGTGTGTGTAAAATATACAGAGTACACACACTGCTCAAAAGTAGAATAAATAAATCACTGAGAGAGAGTAGATATGAGTTTAGAATGCACTAGTAATTAGTAGTGCAGATCTAGACTACTTGGATAAGACAGAAATGCTTCTTAGTCCTTCTCTAGTTTTTGTGTTGAAAAACAATGTGACGTGCTTCATCTTTTGTTCTTCACGAGTAAAGATGGTCTCTTGATCCCAGTACATCATGTGTTATTCATTAGAGTTGGATTTCATGTATTAGAAAATTTCATCCTTGAATATCTTGTAATATATTCTTCGTGGTCATGCTGGTCAGCTTGTTTTTTCTATTTTGTACAGTGCACTAGCATTTCTTGAGTTTTCGCCTGTATGTTCTTCCTCTTGGGAACACTTCTCTTTATCTTCTAATTCATGGGTTTTGGCCGACAGGTTCCATATGTGTCATACCTCGTACCTCATACTATGTCTACAAAGAAACATTAAATATGTCAATGCATTAAATGTGTCAAATATGACCGTTAAAAAGTTAAATAGAAAAACGAAAAAATAGTTTAGGAAACGGTGTCACAGTAGATATGAAAACGGTGTATCCTTCACGGTATCTCCTTCATGGTGTCTCCTTCACGGTATCTCCTTCACGGTATCTCCTTCATAGTATCTATTTCACGATGTCTCATTCATGGTATCTCCTTCACGGTGTCTCCTTCACGGTATCTCCTTCACGGTACCACCTTCACAGTGTCTCCTTGTCACGGTGTCTTGCTTACGGTTTCTGGCTTCCGGTGCCTTGCTCATAGTTTTTGTATTCACGGTGTCTTGATGACTGTGTCTTGATAATTGTGTCTGGAACCTAGGAAAATAGAGTGTCTGTCTTACAGTGTCTGTTCTTAGTGTCTTGCATCACGGTGTCAGGAATATTGTCTCATGGTGTCTCATGGTCATGGTGTCTCATTGGTCACGATGTCTGTTTCTTGCTCACAGTGTATGACTTACTGTGTCAAGCTTCACAGTGTCTTGTACTTAGGCAAATAACTGTATTCATTCTTAAACATTAATATGCATAAAATGAATTGAGCTTAGCCATTATCAAGTATGAGATAACTTGAAACATAAATACACATGATTGATAAGATTTGTGAGATTTGTGATCATTAATAAGATTTATAATTATTATTGAGATTTGTGATCATTAAAACATGATTAATACATGAGGAGTCCAACAATATCCCCCTTTTTGATGATCACAAATAAAGTATAGTTAAAGGGTAAATTGAATGCAGCTAAAGAGAATATAACATATAGAATAATAGACAACTTCTCACTTTTTATCCCAATTTTGGGATTATCAAAAAGTAGAAATAATAGAGGGAAAACAGTGTATATGTCATTAATAGTGTTTAGAAGACAACATACAGTAAAAATACAAAAAAAATCAATGAAATCCCCATGAAAAGTATAACAGTCACTAGTATTATTCATGGATTGGACTTCTCTTTGACTTTATCAATAGCAGAAGAGGAATCCAGTGGGGAAATTATTGATGTAGAAGAAGGTATAAGAGTGGTAGATAGATAAGGTAATGTGATACCTATGAAGACTGATGGATCCAAAGTTGTACCAGTAGAAGATCTTGGCCGTTGCGGGTCAAGAATGACAGGACTGATCTGACTAAGAGACTAGCCAATAGACATGGGTGTGGAAGCTAAGGCAGAAGTGAAAGTAGGTAATCCAGGTCTGAGAGGAGCAGCCGCTGGAGCTACAATTACAGTGATTTGAACATGAAGATACGATCTTAGAAGTTTAATGAAGTCTGCAATAATCTCTCCTCCATAATGAATGGCCCTTTCAAAATCATATTCATTTTCCTTGAACATGTCCAACAATCTGGTAAACTCAGTGAGCTTCTGAACTTGGTTTTTGAAGGCTTGGGTTACAAGAGGAATTCTTAGATTATCTACAAGATATTTAAAGTGATTGGTCATATCAGTCTTGGAGAAAATCCGGTTGAAATAGAATTCCACTTTCTTAGAGATCTCCTGTTGACCATCATTGGGAATCTTTGAGTGAATTTGAACCAAGTCAAGCACTCTATCACTATTCTTAAAAACATTAGATAAAGTATCCATATCAAATCCACTTAAGGCATTCTGAATCTCTTCCTTGGATATAGATCTATTTAGAGAACTATCCAAAGAAGAAGTAGAGGTTTGACCAGAGGAAGTAGAAGCTTTGACTGTTGTGGTTATAGACTTGAGTTGTTTCATGACCTTTTGATATCCAGTATTTTTATCTGTGAGTTTGTTTAGGTTCTCCACAAGCTCTCTCATGCGGTGAAACATCTATGTGTGCCTTTATGAAATCCTTTCATCAATGAATAGAAAGTATGGGTGAATATGGGATACAATATCTCGAGAGATGTTTGAAACTGAAGGTTCCGGAGAAGCAGGAGCAGGAGGAGGTTCTAATCTTGATTGCAGTTCTCTCTGTAGGTCTGCAACCATGCTTTTTAGAGTTGCAATTTCATTACTAAGAAACTTGTTTTCAACCCTTTCTTCTTGAATTTCATGAATCATCTTGGGTTTAATGTGCCAGATAGTCTTTTATAAAAGCAGTGATGCATCTTCCTGACTCAGTTTAGTCACAAGATGAGGTTGAGATGACAAGAGTTTCTCAACTCCATATAAGATAGTGTCTCTAAAGACTTTAAAATCATCTCTAATGACAAAAGATTTTAGTTCAGGTAAAGGTGCAGGTTCTGGTTCTTGTTTAGGTTCAGGTTCAGGTTGAGGTTCAGGTTCAGGTTCAGGTTCAGGTTCAGGTTCAAAGTATGTGACAGATTTTAGTTGAAATAAAGAAGAAATATCAATCCCAGTGGTAGTAACCTATTGAGATTCGCTCACATCATAAAAGATATGGAATTTATACTGAGTTTCCATCGAATATAACTTATTAGGTTGAGATGCTTCAAAAAACTCAGCCTCAGCTTCCTTAGTCTCAGGTTTTGAGGTTCCTCCCCCTCAACAAGTTCTTCCTCTTCAGGACCTTGAGGCTTAGGTAGTTGTTCTAAATCCACTATTGCATCTCTAATTTCCTCATCAATTTCATGCCTAGCCAACTGAAAGGCTATCTCCATCCTCTCTTTAGTAGAGGGTATGAACTCAAGAACAAACTGTTCCAGAGGAAGGTCTTCCAGATTAGATTCTTGGATAGTAGGGAGTTCTTTTTGAGTGTCTTCTTGCACAGTAGGGAGTTCTTCAATAACGGGTTCTTACATGACTTACTGCTCAGATTCTGGGACAATTAATTCTCTTGAAGCCTCAGTTTGAGTTTCTATATTGATATCAACTCCAGGTACAAGAGGTTCTTCTTCAAGAACAACAGGAAGAGTAATAGTCCTTTCATCCTTAACAAATACTTCTTCCCTATGAGGTATATCTTCCTCTTCTCTATGTTGTACTTCAGCTGCTTCTTCCTCTTCTTCTGAAACTTCTGGATAATCAACAACTTCATCTGGTTCTAAACCAGGATTAGAAATGTCCTTTGGCCTTGTTGGATAATCTACAGGATTATACTTCTCATAAAGCTTATCATTATCTTCCACCCACTCCTTCATCCAGGGGTTCCATTTTATTTTCATCCTCCTGATGGTTTCTTTGGATAAACAATATTCATAGTCCATAAGTGCTTCCTCATTGGGTCCAACTAATCCTTTTTCAACAAACATTACTGAAATCAGCATAAAGTAAAGCAGATACGTGGATTTGGATGTGACCTTGACCAATTCACATATATAGTGAATGATATATTTACACATATTGATTTTGTTTCCATTCTTCATAAGATGAATCAGGAACACATCTTGGTACTTCCAGATAGCAAAGTCACCATTCCTCGGGCAAATTAGATTTTGAACAAATTTAAACAACAGCCTTGTCTCTCCATCAAGTTCAGCAGCTATAGCCCTTCTCTTGGTTCCATTTCCAGTTAGGGTTTCTATTGCATTTTGCAAGTCAAAGAAATCAGTAGTAGGTGGGGGATATCTCTAATAATCATCAAAAATTCCATAATGAGGTATCCTAAGGCATGTCTCCCATAACCATGATGAGAACGAGCATCTTTGTCCATTGACCCAACTCCTCACAACATAGCTTTCACTGGTATCAAAAGAAAATTGTACATACTGATAAAACTGAGCTACCAACCTCAGATAAATAGGTCTATCCTTCCTTGAGAACCATTCAAGCTAGCCTTGTTCTCTTAAAACTTTTAAAACCAGAGACTTTCTAGACAATAGCCACTCAGAGAAAACTTCTTTTTCAGGAATGTCAGTGCGACTTACCTGGTTTGGGTTCAAGGGTCTTTTGGGCGCTAGCTTCGGTACCATCTTCTTTTTCTTCAAGAAACGCTTCTCAGATGAGGATAAAGATGGACGCTTCATCCTTGGCATTCACCAAAGGTTGAGAGAGAGAGAGGGTTTCAAGGTTGAAAGGGTTTTAAAAGAGTGAGTAAGAGAAGGTCCGGGTGAAGAACCGAGTGAACCCCTTTCGTTTTATCATTTGGGAATGCCAAACATCATAAAAGAAAAAATGCAGGAAAGTAAAAAACGGTGAAAAAAGAATTACCGCGATACAAGTTAAAAGAAAAGCATAAAATAATTTTCACAATGAGACCGTTAATAGACGTTATGGTGTGATGGTAAATGGTCATCACAGTGAGACAGTCAGTGATCATCATGGTGAGACAGTGAATAATATGTTCAGTCATGGTGAGACAGTATGTAAACTATTCAGTCATGGTGAGAAAGTCAGTGACAGACTGTGAACACAAGGTGCTAACTATGAGTCCGTAAATATGAGATACAGTAACCGAGAAACAGTGAACATGAAATAGTAAAGTAAAATATAGTAAAATATTAAACAGTAAGACCAGTAAGATATCTATTTGTGATTGATCATGCCGAGATCATGTATGATGTAATCTATTCTCTCAGAATTTAATGGTTTAGTGAATATATAAGAAAGTTGATATTCAGTACCAATGATTTCCAAGGTGATATCACCTTTTTGATAATGATCTCTCAAAAAGCGATTTCTTACATCAATATGTTTTGTCCTAGAATGTGAAACAAGATTTTTTGAAATGTCAATGGCACTTGTGTTGTCACAATTTATTAGTACATGTCTAAATTGATATCCATGATCTAGTAAAGTGTGTTTCATCCACAAAATTTGTGAAAAACAACTGCTAGTAGCTATGTATTCAGCTTATGCAGTAGATAATGCAATAGAGTTTTGTTTCTTACTAGACCTTGATACTAGTGACTTTCCTAAAAGGTGACATGTTCCAGAGGTGCTTTTTCTATCTAACTTACAGCCACCGATGTCAGCATCAGAATAACTAACCAGTTCAAATGATTGTCCTTTATGATAGAACAGTCCTAGATTGGGTGTATGGTTGAGGTATTTTAAAATTCTCTTTACAACATTTAAATGAGATTATTTAGGATTTTCTTGAAAACAAGGACACATACATACACTAAACATAATATCAGAACGGAAAGTAGTTAAGTAGAGTAAACATCCAATCATTCCCCTATAAGTGGTTTGATCAACAGATTTTACATCTTCATCATGATCCAACATACAGGTGGTACTCATGGGAGTGTCACTACTTTTAGTTCTATCCAATTCAAAACGTTTTAGAAGATCTCTAGTGTACTTACTTTGAGTAAAAACAATTCCATCATTATTTCGAAAGATTTGAAATCCATGAAAGAATTTTAGTTCACCCATTAAACTCATTTCAAATTCTCTTTGCATCATTTTAGAAAAATCAATACATAATGAATTTTTTTAAGATCCAAAAATAATATCATATACATAGATTTGAACAACTAAAACATTATTAGATATTCTTTTTATAATGAGAGTAGGATTAGTTATTCCTTTTGTAAAACCTTTAGAAATTAGAAATGTACTTAATCTGTCATACCAAGCTCTTGGAGCTTGTTTTAAACCATATAATTCTTTTGATAGTTTAAAAATATGATTTGTAAAATGAGGGTTTGTAAATTCAGGGGGTTGTTCAACAAAGACATCCTCATCTATATACCCATTTAATAATGAACTCTTAACATCCATTTGATATAGTTTGAAATTAAGATGTGCACCATAATCAAGTAGAATTATAAGGGATTCATGTCTAGCTACTGAAGAAAAGGTATCCTCATAGTCAATTCCTTCTTCTTGACTATAGCCTTGTACAACTAATCTATCCTTATTCCTAACTATATTTCCAGCTTCATCTACCTTATTTCTAAACTCCCATTTAGTGCCTATGAAAAAAGTGTCCTTGGGTCTTTCAACAAGTCTCCAAACATTATTTCTTTCAAACTGATTGAGTTCTTATTGCATAGAAATTACCCAAATTTCATCATTGATAGCATCATCAATGTTTTTTGGTTCAAGCTGTGATAAGAAGGCTTGATTTTCAACATGATTTCTAGGAGAAGATCTAGTTTGTGTTCCTTTCTCAAAATCTCCTACAACAGCATCTAAGGGTTGGTTTTTAAGAGTTCTAGCCTTTCTAGAAAAGGTGGGACTAGTGAATTCAGGTTAATCAACAGATTTAGGGTCATTATGACTTCATTGCATAGAATTTCCATAATTGGAAGTTTTCACAAATTCTTTCACATAGGTATTTGAGGATTTTGAGTTGGTGTTCAGATTTGATACATCATCCTTCAGATTTTATAGGATGGTTCTAGGCTCATGTGGATATGTTTCATCAAACATGATATGGATAGATTCTTCCACACATTTAGTTCTCTTATTGAATACTCTATAATATTTACTTGAAATTGAATAACCTAGGAAAATTCCTTCATCACTTTTGGATGCAAATTTGTCAAGATTAACATTAGTGTTGAGAATAAAGACTTCACAACCAAAAACTCTAAAGTAATTAACCTTAGTCTTTCAATTGTTCTAGAGTTCATATGGGGTCTTCTTGAGAATTGGTCTTATCAATACTCTATTTATTATATAGCATGTTGTATTAACATCTTCAGACCAAAAGTAAATAGGTAGGTCATATTCACTAAGCATTGTTCTAGCAATTTCTTGCAAGGTTATATTTCTTATTTCCACAACACCATTCTACTCTGGTGTTCTAGGGGCAGAGAAATTGTGATTATAACAATTTTGTGATCAAAGGGATTCAAACTCTTGATTTTCAACCTCACGGCCATGATCACTTCTTAAAGACATAATTTTATGTCCACTAAGATTTTATACAGACTTCGCAAAATTAGTAAAATAAGAGCAAGCTTCACTTTTGTGAGCCATGAATAAGGTCCAGGTATATCTAGAAAAATAATCTACTAGAACAAAAACATAGTGCATCCCATTTAAACTAGAAACTCTAGATGGTCCAAACAAATCCATGTGAACCAAATCGAGAGGTTGAGAAGTATAGACTTCATTCTTTGTTTTGAAAGATATTTTGTGTTGTTTTCCCTTTTGACATGGATTACACACTTTGTCATTTGGAAACTCAAGTTTTGGTAAGTCTTTAACTAGGCCTTTTCTAGTTAACATTATAAGGGAGTGAACATTAAAGTGTCCTGGTATCCTATGCCAGAGCCAAGATTCTTTATAAAATACACTTAAGCATGAAAAATTTGGAGAGGCTAAGGAATCTAAATTAGCAGAATAAACATTTTCATTCCTTGATGCAGAAAATATTAATTCGTCTTTAGAATTAAAGACATTACAGGAATCATTTTCAAATTTAACATGATATCCATCATCACACAATTGTGAGATACTAAGAAAATTATATTTTAATCAATTAACAAATAGTACTTTAGAAATTAATATTGAATCAGAGTTACCAATTTGGCCTAAGATAATGATCTTAACCTTTGAATTGTCACCAAATGTGACATGTCCTCCATCTACTTTTACCAGGTTCTTCAAGCATGAGTAGTCTCATGTCATGTTCCTTGAACACCCACTGTCCAAGTACAACAAATTTGTGCAGGATCTCTTTAAGAAGCTTTCCTATAACATGATCAAGAAAAGAAAGATTTTGGTACCCATGATTTTTTGGGTCCAGTAACATTAGTAATAAGTTCTTTAGGTACCCATATTTGTCTCATAGGTTTCCTATAAGGATTGTGTAAAGTATTTGAAAAATAAACTATATTTGGTCTACAAAAACATGAAGCAGTAGAATATGTATCATGATTCAAGCTAGATGAGTTGTGTCCAGAACTGGTAACAAAATTATATGTCAAAGACTTTGAAACAAAATTCGTTCTACCAAGGTTTCTTTTACCAGGTTGATAACCAATGCCAGTATTATATTTAAGAGAAATTTCTTTCCTAGAATTTGGTTAAGGGTATTTTTCCCATTAGTAAAATTTTCTAAGTCACTTTTTAATTGATCATTAGACATTTTTAGTTCATTGTTTTCTCTGATCAATTGATCATTTTTCTCTTTTTTAGTAGTAAGTTCAGATTTAACAGTTACAGTGAGAGCATGTTGTTTCTTCAATGATTTATATTTATCCTTTAATTCATTTCATGTCTCTTCAAGCATGTTGCAAAATCAAATATTTATTCATTGGTCATATTTTTAGAGTCACTTTCCTTTTAAGAATAATATGAGTTTTGTACATAAGAGTTCAGTGTTACCTCAGATGTGTTTGTCATAAAACACAGATTAGCTTTGTTAGCATGTTCATCATGTGATGTCTCTAAGTCGCCTGAACTATCGTCAGAGGAACTCCAGGTTGCCTTCATTACCTTTTGGTACTTTTTTTCCTTGTCCTCATATTTCATCTTATACTTGATCTTTTTATAGTAATACTTTATATGTCCTTTTCTCTTACATTCATATCATACAATCTCATCAGTTTTGTCACTTTTTTTCTAGTCCTTTTTCTAGTTTCCTTTTGGGTCATACTTTCCCTTGAAGTTAGGTTTTATGGAAAAAAAATTCTTCTTATAAAATCATTTGAATCTTCTGTCCAGTTGAGCCATATCCTCATCACTATCTGGTGATGATTTTTCAGTTGTGGAACTGTCTATAAAAGCTTCCAGTTTTCCTTTGTCTTTGTGCTTCGAGAAGGTGGTCTTGAATGCCACAGATTTCCTCGTTGGTTTATCCACCTCTTATTTGTTGACTTTCATCTCTTACTCACAGATCATCAGTTTCCCAATGAGTTCATTTACAGGTAGCCAGCTGATGTCGCATGATTCTCTAATAGAGATATCGGTTCCCCTCCATCTGTCTGGTAAACACCTAAGGATTTGAATGATATGTTCTTTGGCAGTGACTTCTATTCCTAGAGAAATCATTGTGTTGACAATATCATTGAACCTAACATACATATCAGAAATAGGCTCATCATGTTTCATCTTAAAATTATCATATTGTATAGTATAAGTATTAAGTCTCATTTCCTTTACACTAGATGTGGCTTCTTGTGAAACAGACAAGTTATCCCAAATTTCATTTGCAGTTTTACAAGCAGAAATCCTATTAAATTATTCATCTCCTAAGGAACAGTACAAGGCATTCATGAATTTGCAAGTGTTATAGTAAGAAATTTTGTTAGGTTTATCCCATGTAATTCTATCAGTCATAGGAATTTTGTATTCATCTATAATTGATGACCAGATTTCAAATCTCATACTCTCTATATGCATTTTCATTTTAATTTTCCACTGATCATAGTTTGTTCCATTAAATAATGGTGGTCTGTTAGTTGCATTGCCTTCCAATCTATTTTCCATACTAAAAAATTACTTTAAAAGAGCTATAAATTTAGAATTGACAGAAATTTACATATCATTAAATTACAACTACAATCACAATTGAGTAAGATTACACAAAGTCATAATAAAGAAACCATTGATATCAAATGTTGGTCGGAGTAGTTAACTAAAGAGGGGAGGAGTGAATTGAGTAACTATAAAAATTCATGTTTAAAAGATATTAGTTTTATAAATAATGATTTCTGCAAAAATAGATACAACCCAATTAATCAAGGTTATACTGTTATAAGAGTTTGACTGTTTAAATAACTTCTTAGAAGATTGATTAATTCTCAGTAATCTTAATTGGTATTATTAAAATTACTTTTGAAGTTATCCTACTAAGGAAAATCAGATATAATTTCTTTCTATGACTAACTATCAAAGTGAATTTAGTTTTTTTTTTGGATTATGCAGTAAAGTAGTAAAACAGAGTAGACTAAATTTAAATAGCATAGCGGATATGAAACAAGTGGTTCAGTCTTAAGTCAAGACCTAATATACTCCACTGGGTGATCACCTACCACCAAGAAGTTTATATAAATAAACTCTGATCCACACCCTGGATCGGGGTTAACAACAGTACATGGACTATCTGGGCCACGCAGAGACCTCTTCCACGGTTTTTGTGGGTAAACAAAATAATGACTAGGACACACAGGGATCTCTTCCATAGTTTTTGTGGGTAAACAAGAGTAAAGAATTTGGTGTGAGGATTTTGAAATCCTCTAGTTCAGTACAAGATTCAGTGTGTGGGTAAAATATACAGAGTACACACACTACTCAAAAGTAGAATAAAGAAATCTTTGAGAGAGAGTAGATATGAGTTTATAATTCTCTAGTGATTGGTAGTGCCGCTCTGGACTCCTTGGATAACACGGAAATTATTTTGAGTCCTCCAGTTTTTGTGTTGAAAGACAAAGTGTTGTGCTTCAGCTTTTGTTCTTCACGAGTAAAGATGGTCTCTTGATCCCAGTACTTCATGTGTTCATCAGTAGAGTTGTATTGCATGCATGAGACAACTGATTCCTTGAAGATTTTCCAATCTCTTCTTCATGGTTGTTCTTGTCATCTTGTTTTTTCTGTTTAGTACAGTACACTCGAGTTTCTTGAGTTGTCCCATGTATGTTCTTCCTCTTGGGCACACATCCCTTTATCTTTCAATGCATGGGTTTGGGCCGATAGGTTCCATATGTGTTGCACCTCGTACCTCATACTATGTCTATAAAGAAACATTAAATATTTCAGTGCATTAAAGGTGTCAAATATGACTGTTAAAAAGTTAAAAAGAAAAACGAAAAAATAGTTTAGGAAACGGTGTCACAGTAGATATGCAAAAACTGTCTACTTCAAGGTATCTCCTTCGCAGTGTCTCCTTTATGGTATCTCATTCAAAGTATGTCCTTCAGGGTATCTCATTCACGGTGTCTCATTCACAGTATATCCTTCACGGTGTCTCCTTCATGGTATCTCCTTCACGGTACCTCCTTCACGGTGTCTCCTTGTCATAGTGTCTTGATTACGATTTCTGGCTTCTGATGCCTTGCTCATAGTTTCTGGATTCATGGTGCCTTGATGACTGTGTCTTACTAACTGTGTCTGGAACTTAGGAAAACAGAGTTTCTGGCTTACGGTGTATGTTCTTAGTGTCTTATTTAACGGTGTCAGGCTGACTGTGTCACGGTGTCTCATGGTCACGGTGTCTCATTGGTCACGATGTCTGTGTCTTTCTCACGGTGTCTGACTTACTATGTCAAGCTTCACAGAGTCTTGTACTTAGGAAAATAATTGTATTCAGACTTAAATAGTAATATGCAAAAAATGAATTGAGCTTATCCATTATCAAGTATGAGATAACTTGAAACATAAATACACATGATTGATAAGATTTGTGAGATTTGTGATTATTAATAAGATTTGTAATTATTATTGAGATTTGTGATCATTAAAACATGACTAATACCTGAGGAGTCCAAAAAAACCCATAACCCTTATGATTATGTATCTAAGTGATGATACTCTAAGGAGAATGAAAACAGGTTTCAGTGTTAATTCATGAGAGTTCTATGATCTTTCTAATTAAATCTCCTAGAAATAAATGAGAATTAGGTGAAACTTCCAAGAAAACATCAAATAAGTGAAAAGGGAAAGAACCAAAATCAAAAGAAAAATCACAAATTTTAGAAACTCAATTAGCTCCACCTAAACCAAAGAAGAAAAAGACCTTTTGAGATAAAGTGGCATCTATGTATAGAGATCGGAAGAAAAATAAGAAGTAAGAAGACGCATGTTTTGGTTTAGACCATACTGAAGCTAAATCTGTGAAGATTCAGTCAACATAAGAGCTTTAGAAGAAACATAAAGAGAAAAAGATGAAGAAGAATATGTTAGAATCTGAAATTGTCCAACCCTTGCTTAAAGACACAGAGAAATATTCAGAAAAAAACCAGGTACCAGAATCCTTTTTGCAAGAATCAGTTCCAATAAAAACTCCCGGAAAGAAAATTTCAACTCTGGAACCCATTACGTAAGAATAAGTAGTACAATAAGAATAAGAAGAAGAGAAGGAAGATGAATATGAAGATATAATAAAAATGGTGGAAGAATAACATGAGAAGGAATTAATTTTAGATAAGTTTTATATCATAACTCCCCAAGTTTAATCAACAAAAATAATCTTAGAAGGGAAAGATGATGATGCACAGGATGAGGTTGATAATACTACGAATGATGAATGAATAAATCATGATTTTATTCATCATGAACATGTAATGTAAAGTTCATAAAAATTTCATGTTGATAATAATAAGATAATCCAAGTCTTTGATAGTGTGCATGAAACTCTGAATGTTGGGAAGGTAATATCTGGAGTTGAAAAAGGAAAAATAGTTGTTGATGATTCGCCTAGAAAAGCTCTAGTTTTTAAATCTAACAAATATGTTGTAGGAATATCTAAGACAAAAGTAGAAGAACTAGATAAATTTTACTCACCAGCAAAGAAGTATTCTTCTAGATCTTCATCTTCCATGTGACAAGATTTTTTTTTCAATATTTGAAGAAGCTAGTGAATACAATACCCATATTTCCAGGTACTGATTCGGGATGTTAGTTTCTTCAGCATGATATCAATAAAAATTAGGATTGGATAAGCATGATCATGGAATGTTTTTTCAAGATTGAAATGGAGTTCAACACTTTTCACATTGGTTATGATGCTCATAGGAGATCATGAAAGTAAGTAACAAAATGGTCTGAGACAATGATTGGTGATATGAAAGTCATTTATGATTTCCAAGATTCGGTAAAGGATGATTTTGATGAGTTAGATAACACAATCAAGAACCTTATAAAAAGAATTTTAGAGAAGTTGAATCTCGAGAAATTTTCCAGGATTCAAAAGGATAAAGACCTCAATCGAAAGCTAAATTCATTTGCTCTAAATTTAAAAAGGGGAAGAGAACTTGGGGAAGAGTTTTAAGAACAATTTAAATAATAAGAATAGGTGGTAAAGTCTCAAGCCAAAATTATTAAATATCAAGAAGAAAGAATCAAACTCCTTGAGAAGAATAATTAGAATCAATATCAGCATCTAAAGAGATTTGAATATCATCAAAAATAACTGAAAAAGCTAAAAACCACTCTAAGAAATCTCATGCCAAAGGAAAAGAATGATGAATGATTTCTCATAAAACTTTTATCCTTTGTCGATTTTTTTCATTGTAACAAAATTTTCCTATCATAATGAAATGTGTTTTATCCTCCCATTGTTTTATCTTGTATATTACTAACCGCCGATGTATAATTTTTTTCCTCCATTCCTTTTTGAAAATAAATATGGGGGAGAAAAATATGTTCAAAAAAATATAAAGTTATAAGAAGAGAACACCCTAAGTAAGGGGGATATTAAGTAAGAAGGATATTACTTAAATAAGATTTTTATAAGCAAGAAAAATTAACCTCTCTAATAAATATAAGAATACAATACTTAGGGGTTTCATAACCTAAGGGGGACTTAGTCATATTCATTAAAGGTCAATGTAAAGGGAGATAAGTACTTCATTTAATGTTCTAAAAGAGAAAACCTTTTTCATTATATACTTTTTAGAAAAATTTTTTGTACTTTCTAAAAGGGGGGATATTGTTAAGTTAATAAGAATCCGTATGAATTTTCCATTCCTTAATGTTTTCAACATCACAGACACCTTTTATTATGGTAAATTACCCTTCTTAAAAATTATTTTCTTAAGTAAAATTGTATTTATCTAAGAAAATTTTTATCCTTAACCTTGGTTTTCAATGTATTATTTAGTGTCTTCTCAATCAAAGTCTATCCTTTTTTTCTTAAGACAAAAATTTGGATCTTTATATAAATCCTTGGAATCTTAAAGTTCCTTAAATACCGAGTCTTACTATTTTTAGACTCCAAATTCTCTTTTTTCAGACTTAGAATTCTATGAAATTGAGACTCTGTATCTCTGAAATGATGACACCAAATTCTCTAAAATTCAGACTCTAAATTCTCTAAAATTCATACTCTGAATTCTCTTAAATTAGGACTCCAAATTCTCTGAAATTCAAACTCTGAATTCAATGAAATTAAGACTCTAAATTCTCTAAAAATTAGACTCCAAATTCCTCTGAATTCAGACTCTGAATTCATCAAAAGTTCGACTCCAAATTCTTTAAAATTCAGACCCTGAATTTCTACTTTACCTAGATTCGGATTGTTCATATTTTTAAAAGTTTCTTTACTTTCCTAACATTATGTTTCAAGTTTATCTGATCATAATTTCTTAAACATGATATTTTTTTCTTACATATTGTTTTTTTTAAGAACGATATTGTTTCCCAAGTTTTACTTACATAAAATGATGTCCTAAAATCAATTTTTGTAACTAACTGTTGGTTGAGTGACATTTTTCTAGGTCCCTCTGAAATTCAAGGAAAAATATTAATATTGGGGGAGGGATCCGATCATTGAAGTTTTTTTCTATAAATGGGATCTTATTTGAACGAGCTCAAAATCAATCTAGATAATACATTTTGTGATGTTTTGAATTGATTTATAAAGAGAGAGACTCTAGTGCTTTGTGCAATTTTTGAACATCTTGTTCATCCATGAACAACTTGTTTTGTCTGCTTTGTGTGACATTGATTATTGTTTTGTACAGTCGAGAGCTTCCAGGGATATGAAGACAGAGGTTCTAACTACCTTAAATTTCTAAGACTTTAGGGGATAGGAAGATGGAGGTGCTGACTACCTCAAAGTTAGAGGGCTTGCAGGGATAACAAGACAGACTCTAATATGTTTATCGAGGTCTTACACTTGTCTGGGTAAGACATAAATTCTTGAAATAATAAATAAAGGGACCTTTATCCAATGTTTTTGGATACCCTTATCTTAGGGTCAAATGATTTCATACTTTTTTACTATCTTTGTTACCAGTTTTATCTCCACTGTATTTTGTTAAAGAAAGAAATTATAACATTCTTATACTTTATTATACTTGTATACTCTGAGAAATAAGATTTATACGCTTTATGGTATAATATTTCCTTAAGGTAAACTTATTTAATTGTCTTAAATATAAACTTGTTTAAGTGTAGGTTCTTTATAATTGGACCTAGGACCTTCCAATTATCAATTATTTTAAGAACTAAAGAGGGTTTTTGAATTTAGCATGTTTAACTTTTCTAACCATATATTTCCTTAAGGTTAAAATTGAATGTTTTTAAACATAAAATTCACCCCCCTCCCGAAATTCTGCATCTACATCATAATTTCCATCCAACAAATATATTATTCCCAATCAGTCATCATGAAACAAGATTAACAATATGCACCTTAAGAAACTCATAAACTCACCAAATGAGAGAACGATAGAGTTCAGTGATATTTTATGTAATGGATATGATGGTAGAAATAAATTCAGTTACCAATAGCCTGAAATGTGAGAAGAATAATTAAGGACATTTCTTGAATGGAACTGGGAGGTTCAATAAATGTGGAAAGGTAGGTCATAAATCTTGAAAATTATTAAATGTGACTAATGGGTGGGTCAATGAAATAGATGTGAAGAGGATGCCAACTAATTCACCACCTACACTCCATTTTTTCAAGTGTAAGTAGTTTGGGCATAATGTGAATAAACTTTCTAAGGGGACATCTCATAAAGAGAATCAATAAGGTTATATGACTATTCAAATTTCAATTTACAATGAAGAGACTGTGAATTACATATGAAAGGAAAGAGGTATTAAAGAATAAGATCATGAATCCTAGTTAATTATTTGAGAGTTAAGTTGTATGATTAAAGTATTTATGTATTGGAATTCAGGAGTTAATAATAAAATATATAAGGATTGTTCAGTATAGGTTTTTTTTTATGGATTTGAAAGAATATTTTGAAATATTCTAATGACCTTGAAAAGTTACTTGATGGAATGGTGATATTCATGGAAAAGACCTGATTAAGAGAAATATATCTCTTAATATTTTCCTAATGTTGAGATAATTATTTTAGAATAAAGAGGAGATCGATTTGGATAAAGTAAATTGGACAGTGTTGATGACCTCAGAACTGAAAAAGTTTTTTTTGGAAAATAGTTTATGTTATCATTGCTGTATTTTGTAAAAAAATTATTTAAGGAATATATCCAATAATTTATGTTTTATTTAAGGAGTAACGAATAATGAATTTTTTCACTAAGGTTTAGTGGTAATACATGTTATTCCCATGTTTCAAGACAGTACATGATAAAGGTAATCACATTTTTGTTATGTGAAAATCAAGAGCTACTTTAGGATTTATGGGGGATCATTATTAAGGTTATTTTTACAAATTTAGTGACCTTATTTTTAAGATTTTGATTTTTCGACTATTGAAAGGGTCAAAAGTTTATCCATTTATGAAATGGTTTATGATGAAATTTGAATGAGGTTTTATAGAATAATGTAATATTTTTTAATATAAATATTTATGCATATTGGTTAACCTATGGTAACTATTTTGTTTTGATGATAACTAAAGATATATAGAATGAATTATTGTTATATCTATGAATATTAAGATCCGTTACTGTTTCAGGAACAAAAAAATCACCTTCGTTTCGTGGAGTAATAAATGAAGTGTTAATTGATCAAGGAATAACCCAAGGGTATGATTATTCTTATTAAATGGAATGAAAACATGTAAGTATATCTTCTCGTGAAAATTCTACAACATTAGGAAAGGATCTTAAACAAAAACGTTATTTTATTACATTAATTTACAATGAATCAAATGTTCCCTTAAACCATATTAGATTTATGGTTTTGTGGGCCTTAAAAATCATTTGATCACCCACTTTCTTGTGATTAATGTCTTTTATCACTCTCCATCGTCATTTGTGTGTTTGTTTTCTCTTCCATGTCTATGTTTTCACTTCCCACCTTTGTTATCTTATGTGGAAACCTAGTTATGAGTTATTTTGGGAAATAATTATCTTTCCAACTTTCCCTTTTTAAGAGAGGTTTTATTATTCATATGCCTGATGTGATTTTCTATGATGTCATTTTCAAATCATAAACCTTTGATGATTGAGATGAATTTTGAGATCAAAATTCATTTTAAGGGGGTACAATATAACACCTCAAATATTTATGAATTATTATTATTTTGAATAAATTAAATTTTTCTAGTGGATTGAATTACATGAAACACAAATTTCAGTTTTCACAATAGGAAAATTTGGCATAGCTTGTGCTACACATAGCATTGGGTTTTAACAAAACCGAGATATATTATTAATTTAGTTATTTAAATGATTCCATTATAAGCTAGCTAATATACTAAGTGGTATGAATAGTTATAACTAATTATTAAATATTAATTATTTTTTTATATAAATAAAACATATGGATGATAAAATACTTGATTTTCAGTAAATTCATTATATGTTTGAAAAATATTTTTTCTCAAAAATCTATACTTTTTATTTCTTTATTTGAACAATACAAAATTAATTTTGGAAACTTTTAGAAAATTGATTTCATAAAATTAATTATTTTTTTAATTCATAAGGTTAAAATTATCTTCGAGCGAATTTTTGGGGTATTTCTGAAAAGATTCATTTTTTATGAATGGTGAAAAAAACTAGATTTTTATAGAAAACTATCTTTCATTTAATTTATTTATAAAGATAAATTATATTTTAAATTGGTTTCAAAGTATAATTAGTTTAATTAAACATCTATTAATCCAATTTATGTTATTTTAATCAATTTCATTTTGAAATTTTAGATAAAAACTTGGTAAACATTTGATCGTTTTTGCTGTAAAAACACACTTTCTCATGACGACTGTGAGATTAATTTTAAATTAATTTTTTTAAAATCATATGAATTGAATTTGGAAAAAAGGACTCCATATTTGTAATCATAATAATTTATAATTTATAAAAAAATTAACTGAATTTCTTCCAAAATGAATAGTGAATGTTGTAAAAAATTAATTACTGCGATTAATGTAAAAATTGGTTTACCGAGGGTTAAACAACAAAGATAAGAGTGAAAATGACCAAAAAAAAATATATTAATATTATTAAATGAGTTTATTTTGATTTTTTCAGTCAGATTATATGAAATATGTCATTTAATTTCCACTTTCCATTGAATATGACCCATATAATAAGTTAAGTAATGAAAAACATAAAAAAGATACAATTCATATTTTTAATATATATAATGCTTTGGGATAGGGGGAAACTAAATATGTTCATTTATATTTGATATTTTAAAATATAAATTAGTTTTTTATCATAATAATTTATATTTAATTTTTACAGATGAATTAGTTACTTAAAATGCTTAGGATATTCCAACACATTAATTAGTTCTTTACCATTTAACTAAAATAAATGATAATGAAAATATTGATTGTGATGTTAAATTAATGAATTATTATCTTCAATTAATTTTTATATTAATATAACATGATACAAAGGTTTAAAATTAATATATTTTAATTCCATAATTTTCTTTATATTTTTAAAATTCAAATGAAATAAATAATTCCAAAATTAACATTAAGGTAATTTTATAATAAATAATATTTTATAAAATGATCTAAAATTACTAAAAATAAAATAATATTACGAAGGATTTTAAAATGATAATAAATAATAAATATTTTTAATTAATGGACCAATTTACCTTTTATAATTAACATAGTGACCACTAAATTGTCAAAAATATATTATCACAATTAAGGTTAAAATGATGTTTTTGTGTGTTACTTGTTCTTATGTTAAAATTAATTTAAAAACACATGGGATTTGTATTTTAAAAATTATATATCATATTTATAATGATTTAGGACAAATTATCTATAATTTATATTTTTATTTTAGACTTAATGGATAACCTAATTAGATTAGAAAACTAGTTTACATAATGAAACTCCAAAAGGTAAAAATATGTAAAATTAGATGTTAAGGGGGAAAATGTTTAAAAAATTTGTTACATTGTGTATTGTAGGTTTATATCTACCATATAATCCATTAGTTAAATTAATTATCAATATTTGAGTCACTTGAGGTAATATTATCCTCCCAATAGTAATAACGTTTTAGTATTTATAAGAATACCACTCTTCCTCAACTAAAAAAGGGCACTCACTCTAACCAATTTTTTCACCATCAAAACAAATTGGTTTGGCCAGGACCATTAACAATAAGTTATCCAATTCCATTCTCTCATTATAGAGGAATTTATTTTGTAATAAATCTAACCAAGGATTGCCATTGGTGTAAACCAAGAGGAGATACTCGAAGAAGAGGTAATGTTCATCGATGAATGTTTTGGTTTTATTTCTTCCTCAAACCCCATAAATTATTTTATTTCATGCTTATATAATAAACTCAGTATCTTCTATATGTTGAGATGTTTTTATGTTAAGTATAATAACTAAAACAATACACACATCTATCTAATGGGTTGTGAAATTATTTTTCGTGTGTACATTAGACTATCACTCTATGAATCGATGTCATTCATTTTTTCATTACCTCATTTCAAGGATAGTTATAATAATGGATGTAATGTTTATATAAGATATTTATTATATAAATGATTTTTATGATTTTTATGATATTTATGATATTTATGATATTATTATGTTTTAGAAATATTATATCACATATACCTTCATTATTTCCATTTTTAAGGAATATGATAGCATCTCTCATGTGTACGGTGGACTACAGCCACGCAAAGCGATTTGATTCCTTCACGCTTTTCATGGAATTTATTAAGGATGATTTTAATAAAAATATTTGATTTATACGGAAACACATTATTCTATTATTATAATATATATATATATCATTTAATTTATTTTCTTTCAAACTGAAAAGAAAATGAAAAACAGAATTCATACGTATATACGGCCTACCATCTCAATGAATAGTGCATTTCATTTACTATCACTAATTTTTTTGTATTAATATAAATTAAAATATAATTAATTTATATGATATATATATATATATCATGTTTTAGATTATTTAAAATATGAAATCATTGTCTATGTAAGATGAATATGAATAACATGTCAAAACATATATGAAAAATAAAGCGGTTATTACACAGAGCATAAGTTTACATGGAATTGTTAATAAAAACATAATATAAAGTTATAATACAATCATATATTTTCTTATATATATAATTATTTTTCCCCAATAGTTATATAATAAACTTATTTTTATTATATATTAGGTTTTAAAAAGTACGATGGAAGTCAATATTTAAGGTATGTGGATTTCTAGTCTCACTTTTGTTTTTGACAAACTTATGTCATATTCACCACTCATTTATTTTATGTGGTGTATATAATTCCCTATGATATGATGAATCATGAATATACTTAATTTAATGATAATTAATGTGTCTATTTATTTAATTACTTCACAAGGATTATGATTTAAAATTTACTCAAGCAGTAAGGAATTTGTTACTCAATTTTCCTTCTTTGAGATGTATGTTATGTTGTAAACCAATTCTATTTCATGAGGTGTATATAAAACGCATTTTACATGTAATATCATGAATTTAATCATCTGAGTTATATTTTAAGTTTCATTTCATGTTATTCCTATATGGGGATCATGAATCAAGGTTACTAAAGTGGTAAATGTTTTAGGTTAACATCTCATCAATAATTTGGATTGTTCATAATTATTCTTCAAATGATTGAATGGTATGATCTACATATCAAGAACCTCGTGAATGTTCTTAACCTATGGTTATGTCATGAGAATACATTTTTTTCTTAATTTTATTCCCCTCATCTATTCATGAGTTACAAAATAATTCATTTATGAAAATTTTTCTTTTTGCTCAAAAATCCATTTTCCTTTCAAAAACCATGATTTCCTAAAAATGTTTTTTAAAATGTTTTACAATTATCCAATGACATATTAAAGAAATTTCAACACATGTTTTAATTTTAAAAAAACACTTTGAAATAAAAATTCATGCCTTTTTCAAAAACAATACCTAATTGGATTTTACTTAAAATGTGAAAAGAATATTTTTTTAACATGCAAGATAAAAACAATATTTCATGCCATCATGACCACTCAATGATTTTATGATTCCTTTAAAATTTTGAAATTTATTTAAAATAAAATTATCATTAAAATGTTTCATAATTTAAACAATGTTTTCAAAGTGGAAAGGATATTTTTCTCAAAAAACGTTTTGAATTTTTTAAAAGCATCCTTTATTTGTTTTAAAAGTTGTTTTCAACAAAAAGGATTTTGAAAATGTTTTATGCTTTGAAAATTAATTTTCAAATAATGGCTATTTTCCAAAATTTGAAATCATTTGTTATAATTTGTGCTTTACTATAGATATGATACGGGAATACCATTATTATTCCTTCTTTGAATGATTTATTTTTAGGATGAAAATTTGTTTATGAAACCCATTTCTCCAACATGGGTTATACCATGATATATTTCATAAGAAACCCACTTATATTCATGAGTTATACAATGATGAAATGATTATGAAACCTATATATTTTCCATGGGTCATGATATGATGAAATGTTTATCATACCCATTTTATTTCATGGGTAATGATATGATGATTTTTTATGATCTTGTGGAACACATAAATATGGATTTCATTATGTAATGGGTTTCCTATATTTCCTTCAAATTATTTGGATGATGATAAATAATCTATACACTCAGAGGGTACATGGGTGGTCATCCCAAGCCTCTAAAGGTGGTACATGGGTGTCCATCCCAATCCCGTAAAGGACGGTGCACCAGTGGTCATCCCAAGCCCAAAGTAGGCCCATGGGTGGTCATCCCAATCCTAACATGTTATAAATGTATTAGTGGTTAATAATTACATAATATTTTATATGTTTGTGTCTATGCTACAAATCTATGTCTCATGCCAATGTTATTATCTCATGGAACATGTTCTTTGATTTTCATATGATTCATGTCTTATGAACTTCCAATATTTATTCCATGATTCAATTTTATGATCTTTGATATGAAAGGTATGGTTTTTCAATATTATTCCCCTATTATAATACCCTTATGCTTATTTTATGCTTATGTATCTTCCTTGTTTACCATTATTTAGCATTTGAGCTCCCCCTTTCTTAAGTTTCTTTTACCTGGGTCATGAAAAATGATTTTAATTAGGTTTTTTTAGAAGAATACTAAAGGGTAAGATATTTTTGGGAGATACTTAATATCTTTCATGAAGTTATAATATTTTTTCCTATTCTCCAATAAAATAAATTATTATGGTCCTTAGGAATATACATTATTAATGTATTTAATATTCATATAAAAGGATGCAATATCCATGTATGGGAAGTATAGGTTGCTACAATAGTGGAACATGACTAATCACATATTTCCCATTGTGGATCAGGATGCGCATGATTCCCATTGTTGATCAACAAACACCTATTTCCCATAGTCGATCAGAACACACATATTTCCCATAGTGGATCAATACACACATGTTTCCCTTAGTGTATTAGGACACACCTATTTCCCATAGTGGATCAGGACACACCGGTTTCCCATAGTGGATCAGGGCACACCTATTTTTCATAGTAGATCAAGACCATTAATATATTTCAAATTATTTTCTCATGAGATATAATGCTTTACCCAAATCATTATAAGTAGATAAATTTCACACCCATTTCATAATGAAACCCATATTTATGTGTCATGATATCATAAAACATTAATCATAACAACACTTCATAACACATGTAATGAAAATAGGTTTCATAAACATTTCATACATTGACCATAGCATAACCCACGAAAAATTAATGATTTCATAAACATTTAACCATCATGATCATTGTTGAGTCAGTAAGGTTTCCTTATGGCCTTTCCATTCCACTATGTTTTGAAAATCAAAAACACTCTATCTTAAGGAAAAATTATATTTTCCCTAAAGATTATATTTATAAGGAAAATTTCAATTCTCTAAGTAAATTTTTATCCTTATCATGTTTTCATTGTTCTTTATATAGTCTCTTTAAATTCAACTCAATTTTATTACTAAGGTAAAAAAAAATTTCACATCTAAAACCTCATAATCCTATAAATACATAGATATAAAGTATTCTATTTTCAGACTCTGAATTCTCAAAAATTTAGACTCCAAATTTTCTAAAATTCAGACTCCAAAAACATTGAAATTTTGGTTCCAAATTCTCTGAAATTAATACCCCAAATTCTCTAAAATTTAGGTTCTGAATTCCTCAGAATTCTGAATCCAAATTCATCAGAATTCTGACTTCGAATTCCTTAAGATTCTGACTCTAAATTACTCAGAATTCTAACCCTAAATTCCTCAAAATTTATACTCTGAATTCCTCTGAATTCAAACTTCTATTCCTCAGAATTTAGACTCCAAATTCTTCAAAATTCAGACTCCAAATTTCTAAGAATTGAGACATAGAATTCTTCAGAATTTGTATTCAGAATTCATTATAATTCACACTCATAAATCTATAGAATTTAGATTCCAAATTCTTTGTAAAAAACTAAAATTATCCTATTATTATAGACACTGAATTTTTGTTTGGTTAGATTAAAAATTCCATTTTTCTATAGACTCCAAAAAATATATTTGGTTAAGGAATTTCATTCTCCTTATACTTATTGTGAAACGATGTCATAAAATATGTTTCTAACTGACCGTTGTTTGAGTGACATGGGTATTGGTCCCCCTGAGATTTGACGAAAAATATAACCTTTGGAGGAGGGAGCCAACCATTGGACAAGTGCCTATAAATAATAGCACATTTTAATGAGTTCAATCATTGTTCCATCAATCTTCAGATTGCATGATACTAAAGTGATTTCTAGAGAGAGAGAGACTATCATGCTTTTTGCGGTTCTAAACATCTTGTTCAGATTGCTTTGTGTGACTCTAATTGTTGCTGAGTAAAATATAGGACTTCTGAGGATAAGAAAATAGAGGTGTCGACTACCTTAAAGATCAAGGGCTATCGGGGATAGCAAGACAGATTCTGATATTCCTATCAAGGGCTTACCCTGGTGTGGGTAATACATAATTTCTTGGAAGTATAAATCAAAGGACATTTATCCAAGGATGTTGGATACCCTACTCTTTGGGTTAAAATATTTCATACTTGTTACATGTTTTGTTTCAAGTTTATTTCCGCTGCATTTTGATAAAGGAAGAGAGTATTAATTTCTTATAATTTCTTGTACTTGTATATACGTTGATAAGTAAGATTCTATATGCTTTAAGATAGAATATTTTCTTTCTAAACATTCCTTAAGTTTCATTTTTGGAACAATATTTCCCGAACCTTGTAAACTATCCTTATGTTTCATTTTCAGAACCATATTTCTGGAACCTAGCATGTTTGTTTAGTTGAAATAAAAGAGTCATTGTGAATTTACCTTGTTTAACTTTGTTAAACATAGTTTTCCTTAAGGTTAAAAATGAAATTTTTTAAATGTACAATTCACCGCCCCCCGCCCCCCCTCTTGTAATTGAGCATCTACATCATGATTTCAATCCTACAATTGGTATCAAAGGAGGTCTCTAAAATACTTATATTGACATATAATTTTTCATGCTCAATTTTTCATTGTTCTAATTTTTTCCCTTTATTAGGTATTTCTATCATTATTTAAAAACATTTATTATTAACATGTTATGTGGACATACATTTTCTTTTAGAATGGAAAGAATGAATGTTGGTTATATTGATAACCTTAATCCTACTAGACCACCTATATTTGATGGGAATTACTATGGGTATTGAAGAGATCTTATGAAGAATTTTGTTATTAATACTGGAGTGGACAACATTGTCATTATTACTGGAGATTACAAGATTCCAGACAAGGAAGTCAAATCCTTTACAAATCAATAAAAGTCAGAATATCAACTAAACTACAAAGTACGTAATACTTTGTTGTGTTCCATGACCAGTAATATATATTGTCATATTTCTTCTTGTGAAGCGGAAAATTATATCTGAAAGAAATTGGAAGTTACACATTTTGGTACATCCAAAGAGATTGAAACTAGAAGAGCTATGACTAATGTAACACCCCAAGATTTCATAGTCCATTATCTCTTCAAATTAATTCAATAACTTGCACTACATGCAACACCGAGTTTGAGCCCACCACGACGTACCAACCCGGTCGTTCAAAAAGTGATTATGAATATTATTAACTAAATTTGGAATTTTATATACTCCATATAATTTTAGAATCCATATTATGTGTTTCTTAGACATATTATAATAACAAATTTATTTTTTTAGATAAAATTAGTATTTTTCATAAAATGGAATTTTACGGCCTTTTGATGGAGAACCATTTTTAAAACCAATATTTTATTATTTTATATATTCAATTTAATGATATTAAATTCTTATTTAGAAGTGGGACATAAAATTTTAGTTTGAATAACTTTTTTGGTACTTTTTGGGTAACTTTCATATTTTGGTGAATAATGAATAAAACTAAATTTTAATTGAAAACAAATTTTTTAATAGAAAAAATTTATAGTGTTAAATTATGAATTTTAATGGTTTTGAAGTATAATTAGATTATATTCTTATAATTTAATACAATTTAGGTTATTATAAGTAATTTCACATTTAAATTTGACATAAACACATGTCAATCTATTGATAGTTATTACTTTTTTAAAACCCACTTTATGGTTTTGACAACGAGAATTAATTTTAAATTAATAAATGAAACTTATATGTTTTTAATTTGGTAAAATATAATTACATTTTGAATTCGGAATATCAAAAATATCTTAGGGTGAATTTTTGGTATTTTCCGAAAATCTTTCAATTTTTGTAGAATAGTGAAAAACATTGTGTTATTGTTTAAAAACGACTTTTTATTTAAATAATTATTTTATTTTAATTAATTTTAAGTCAAAAAATATATATAATAAGTTCAATTTAAATCATTGGAGTCATTTTCTAATAAAATTAGATGTATGAAATTTTATTGAACTTTTTAACGTCTTTTACCCACTTTCTAGACACATTTTCAAATTTGCATAAAATGTAGTTTTACCGCTTCTTTTAATTGAATTTTAAAAATCCGATTGAAATGTTTGGAATCAATAATTAAAATGTGGTTCAATAATATGAAAATAATTTTTGTTGAATAGTAACTTTTGAATTTTATTTACCAAGGTTAAAAAAAGGGCAATTAAAGGTAAAAATGATATTATAATTACCCTAACACATCTCATAATTCTATTGGATAAGTGTAATTAGAAAAAAAACCAACCCAAAAAAAATATGATCCTTTTGGTCCACTTGGATTAGATTAGAACATTTATTATTATTTTATTTAAAGAAGAGTTAAAAGTGTTAAATTCAAAGTTTAATAACAAAAATTTTTTAATATAGAGTTATACATAAGTAAATTATACTATAAATATTCATTATAAAGATACAAATATTTACTAAACAATTTTATTTTACTTATAATTTTTAGATATTAAATAATTAAATTTATTTATGACACAATGATGATGCATTAATTACTTTATCAATGAATAATTAAAATAATTGATATTCTAAATATTAAAATAAATGTACATTGAGGATTTTGATTCTATACACAAATTTTTTAGGTTAATATGACATTTTAGGGTTAATTAAATAATTTTTTCTTGATTTGATAAAGGTTTTATGACTTTACCAAAACAATTACCAAATAGTGTCAAAATTGACATAAATGAGTTTTTAAAACAAATACTATATTATTAATTGATATAATGTTTATAAAGATATATGGTTCGAAAAAAGTACTTATATAAGGATATATATATCAATAATGAACCACTTGGGGTTCTCTTTCCTTCTTATAATAAGTTTATTAACCATTTATTATAATAAAACAAGAGGACATGGTAAAATTCAAACTATTTAACTAATCGTTAAATCTAAAAGATAGGGTTAATATGGTGACCTAAATATGTCTAAAACCTATTGTTTGAGATTATTTCGACCCATCCTCACCTTACATTCAAAATAAATCAATTTGGAGCCATTAGAAACAGAAAATGATTTTATAATAAAATAATATTTCAAACATTTTTTAAAGTGACCCTCACATCTCTTATAAAAGGGTACTTCCCCTTCTCTCAAAATCACACCTCCAAATCCATTTGGCTTGGAAAAACCCTGCACAAATCTCCTCCCAACTTCCCTCAATTCAACCAATAGAACATAACATGAGCATAAATCCAACCTAAGGAGCCCTTTTGTTCTAATCAAAAGGAAACACCCGAAGAAGAGGTAATTATTTTAACACCTCTTTCAACGTTCTTTTCTTCTTCCACATTATATTTCATTGTTATTTCCATAGAAAAATAATAATACCAGTAGCTTCTACATATTGTGATTTTATAATAAATATGTTACAACCATACTCATTATTCTATCCATCCTATGAATGATAATTTCACATTGCGTGCGTACGTATGGCTTACCGTCTCCACGTCGTGGTGTAATTTGTTATTCATCACTATATTATTTGGATAGATATAATGATGAGTAATATGTATATAAATAATGAAAATAACATGATAATTTCTCTATAAAATTAATTTAACATCCAATTCCACACCTTTTGATCATTATGTAAATGATATCGTCGCTTATGTGTACGTACGGCTTACCGTCTCCACGACGCCATGAGATTCATTTCCAGGTTCACCATTAAACGATGATTATAAAAATATATATTATTAATAAGTATGTAATATATGACATATTAATTCTACTATATATATATGTACTTACATATATCTTATTCGCTTACTTCTGTTCAATACGATATAAAAACAGAAACAACGTTTATGCGTGCGTACAGCCTACCGTCTCCATAAATGGTGTTTTACATTTCATATATCTATCTATTATACATATTTATATTATAAATATATATTATATATAAATCATGTTTTATATTCTGGAATTATATAAAACATGATCTAAATGATACGATCAATAATAACAAGTTAAAACACGTACGATAAAGAAAGCGATTATTACCCAAAATGTTAATTTAACATGGAAATCATTATTAAATGGGTAGTATAAAGTCATAAATGAATCACATATGATATGATAAATATGAATATGGTTCTTGTATAATTTAATAACATACTATGGTCATTATACAGCAGTTTAAACGTACCCTCAACATAAAAAAGTAAAAGGTAAAGGTTAATTCCTCAATCTCATTATTCTCTGAGATTGTTTATCTGTAAGTGTTTACTCAGATATTTTTATCATCCATGTCCATGTTTCATAAAAATGTTTTCAAAATAATATTTTAAGGTTCTATGGAAGGGAATCTTTATCAAGATCAAAATTTTAAATGTTTTAATGATTTATTTTTCTAAATATTTTTAATTATTGTCCATGTTTTGAAAATGATTTTAAGGAATTAGTTATATGGACATGATCGTTTTAAAATGATAATTCCTTTAAAAAATTTCAAAGTGTCATGGGAAACTTGGATTCAAAATTATATTTTAAATGACTTCCTTTATAAATGCTTGACTTTTAAATGATTTCACATAAAAGGATATTTATCTCAAAGAGTTTTAGTGATCATTTTCAACTATATCAACATCCATTACTGGATATTATTCTTGAGTTAGGTTGATCTATTATAATACAGTCTTCCATATTTTATTGAATGAGTTATCATATGTTTGACTGTGGATGTACTATTTTTATACCATTCATGGTTCATGGTTAAAGTATTGACATTTCATATGCTATTTTTAATACGAATGTTTATGTTATGTTTCAACATTTTCATATGTGGATTGCATTGGACTTAGTAATTGAGGGGTGGAGCCCGCAATAGCTCCTCGATGCATTGGTAGGTCTCATTAGACTAACTAGTGTATTGGCACAAGAACTTGAAAAAATATATATTTTTAGTCTTGGCATGAGCCCTTTACTATGTGGTTATGATGTCTGACATTATGCATTCCCTTGTTAAGAAATTAGTTATTACATATGATTATTCAACTAATAGAATATCCATGTGCATGTTTATATGGTAATGTTTGATTTATTTTTTACATATTAAGCTCAATTTTATGTTTAAAGGGATGTTGCTTTTATTACACAACTTTCCTTAAATGTTTATAGCTTTCGCTAAATTATTTACCCTTACTGAAAATCTAAGCTCACTCATTTCTTATGTTCTTTTTTTTAGGATTCCAAGAAGTGTATTATGTTTGATATTCATGGTTAATCTAGGGAGAAAATGGAATTATCAAAGGATTATTTATGTTTTGTTTTATGTTTGAATGTGTAATGTAATGTTTATATATTTATTCTATTTTCCAAGACTACTAAATTGATCGGTACTTCGGGACTTGATTCCTTGTAATCATGCCAATGTATTAAAATAATGCACCATCTCTGGGATTCTGGGGTCTAGGCGTTACAATTAAAGTAGAATATCATGGATTTCTATTACCCAATAGATAACCTATATGTAAGGTACAAAAAAGGTTTATGACTATTTCTAATAGTTTACAATATATGGGAGAGAAATTTCTTGATGATGAAGCTCTTGTGGATAAGATTATAGATATCTTGCCTAATGAGTGGGAATCTAAGAGAACAACTATTGATGAGAATAAAAAAGTATCACAAATTACTCTTGATGAGATTTTTGGAACACTACTCCAACATGGGACGATAATAAAAAGATATGTTGATATGAATAAGAAGAAGAATAGCAATGTAAGTGTAGCTGTTACTACTACTAAATCCAAGACCCCTGAAAGAATTACAAATTCAAGTCGAAGAAAGTTATTGTTTTATCCAAATCTAGTGAAAGTGAAAATTCCTTTAATGAGCTACCTAATATTGATAAAAGGATGAAAAATATAGTTGGAAATAAATACTTTTAGTATAAATATAAGAAGAAAGAAAGAAAAGACAAGAAATACTCAGAAGTCACTTTCTATGAATACAAAAGAGCAGGGCATATCAGGACAGATTTTCCTATGCTTAAAAAAAGATATAAAGGAAAAACATTCTAAGAGGAATATAAAGAAGTACTACAAGGCTAAAGATAATAATGTTTTGAAAGTTAATGACACGTAGAGTTCTAGTGGTGGTGACTCTTCAAATGAATCCTTAGAGTATGAATCTTCTAATCAGAAAAATCTTGGTCTACTAGCCAAACTACCCATTGAAAATCATTGTCTAATGGCCAAGGTAAAAAATAATGAATCTATAACTAATGTATCTTTGAATGCAAATTATATTGATGATAAATACTAATAATCTTCAGATGATGAGTCTTTTCATTATAAGATAATACATTACCTTCTTATAAAGAAGTGTCTAGATTTGATAAACTTCTTGGGAATGAAAATTCTTAACTCAAGAAAAATCTTGATAAGGAAAATTCTAGATTATCTATTTCAACTAATGAAATATCAAATCTTTCTAAAGATCTGGATAATAAAACTTTTTATTTTAAAGGTATTACCAAAAATCTTGAGGAAGTTAATTCTGAGAAGCATAAACTTTCTATGTATCTTGAAAATGTAATTTATAATAAAAATATTTTATAGACTAACTATAGTTTTAAACTAATGTTTTTTAGGATAAAAATTTGGTTATTGAACTAAAGTTGGAAATATTTTTCTTGATCAAGTATCTATCAAACTTTACTTCTGGTAATGAAAACTTTGACAATATGTATTCCCAAATTTGACCATTAAGGAATTGGTTTGGATTTGGTTATACCTAATCTAACTCGGTTTTCAGTAATAAATATTTTTTCTCTCAAAGTGATCCATTCTACACTAAATTCCAGTGTAGTAGGAATTGCGATAAAAATTGTTCTTTAAAAAACACTAAAACTTTAGATTTTCATAATGATTGATTTGCTAAGAAAATGTTTATTCCTAAAATCTTGCTTTCTATAATTTCTAGAATCAAGAAAGGTTGGATTTTGATTATATAACTCTTTTGTTTTTAGAAAAACAAAGAATTTACCAAAATCAATATGTGATACATGGATAGTGGATATTCTCCGCATATGACTGGTAACAACAACTTTTTTAAAAAGATTATCAAGACAAAGGAGGAAAAGTAACTTTCAGAGATAATGCATAGGGAGAAATTATTGGTATAGGTAAAATTGTTCTTCTGGTAAAAATATTAATTTAAAATATTTTATTTGTTAATTTTATTAAGCACAACCACATTAGCAAAAGTAATTTGTATAATGAAGGTTACCTTGTAAATTTTAGGAATGAAAAATGCTTAGTACATACTTCCAAGTAAGAGTTTATTATTTCTGCTCATAGGAAAGAGAATGTATACACATTAGACATAGAAGAACTTAGGATCCAAGATCTTCCTTTCCTTAGTGCAATGGAGGATCAATCTTGGTTATGGAATAGAAGGTTAGGAAATTGTAACCTTAGGAACCTATGAAAACTCTCATAGAAAAGACTTGGTAAGGATCTACTAGAGCTTCGATTTGATTCATCAAATGTTTGTGATCCTTGTTAATATGGAAAGCAATATAAATCAAGTTCTAAATCAATCAGTGAAATTTTAACTTATAATACATTATAATTAGTGCATATGGATCTTTTCATTCTAACACAAACTAAAATCATTAGAGGAAAATATTATATATTTTTATTAGTTAATGATTACACTATATTTACGTAGGTCTATTTTCTAGGAAAGAAGTATAAAGCATTTTTTTATTTCAAAATTATTAGATCCCATGTTAAAAATGAGAAAAACATTCCATTAATCACTATTCATAGTGATCATGGAGGAGAATTTCATAATTCAGATTTTGAAACATTTTATAGTAGAAAAGGTATTACTCATAACTTCTTAGCTCCAAGAACTCCTGAACAAAATGGTGTTGTTGAAAGAAGAAATGAAGTTCTTCAAGAGATAACTAGAACCATGTTGAGTGTATATTCTATAGCTAAACACATTTGGGCGAATATTTAAGTAATTATTATTATACTATAAATCGAGATTTGATTAGACATTTTCTTAACAAAACCCCTTACAACTTGTGGAAAGGTAGAAAACCAAGACTATCCTACTTCAAAGCATTTGGTTGCAATGTATTTATTCTAAATACTAAATATAATCTACATAAATTCTCTCCCAAATTTGTTGAAAGAGTTTTCCTAGGCTACTCCACAACTTCTAAGGATTATGGAGCTTTTAATAAAAATACTTGTACTATTAAAGAAACAGTACATGTTAAATATGATGAAACTAGCCCTTTTTTTTAAATAACCTCAACCTACATCATCATATGTGTTTTAAAAATGATCTTCAACCCTTTATAGAAGATCATTCTAATAAAAAAAATTCAAGAAAATGTTTCTGAAGCATTTACCCTAGAATATTTCCTACCATATTTTTATGAACAGGTTTTACAAAACCAAAATCGATTATTTCTTAAGAATCATCCCAGTGATATTATAATTGGTGATGTAAATCAACCTGTAAGTACTAGAAGTTCCTTATGAAATGAAGTAGAATATCTATAATTCCTTTCCCAATTAGAACCAAAAATCACTAATTAATCTTTAGGTGGTGAGGATTTGATTAAATCAATGCAAGATAATCTAAATGAATTCGAAAGGAATAAATTATATACTATAGTTGAAAAACCTAAGGAAACTTCTTAATTGGTGTAAAATGGGTTTTCGAAAATAAGTATGATGAAAACGGAATGATTGTGAGAAATAAAGCAAGATTAGTCGATAAAGGCTATAATCTACAAGAAGGAATAAACTATGAAGAAACATATACTCTAGTATCTAGACTTGAATCTGTTCATATTTTACTTGCCATTGTGGAACTCTTAAATTTCAAACTATTTCAAATGGATGTAAAATTTTCTTTATTTAATGGATATGTTCAAGAGTAAGTTTTTATTGAAAAACCTTCTTATTTAGAATACACAAAACATCCTGAACATGTTTTAAAACTTATAAAAACTTTATATGGGCTTAAACAATCCCCTAGAGCCTGGTATGATAGACATAATATATTTTTGTTACAAAACAATTATGTTAAGGTAAATTATGATCCATCCCTTTTTATAAAGAAATATAACAAAAGTGTTATGATTTTTCAAATTTATATTGATGATATTATATCTGGTTCAGCTCAACAATATTTAACTGATTTGTTTGAAAACCTAATAAAATATGATTTTGAAATGAGTATGATGGATGAGTTAACATTTTTACTGGGTTTTCGAATTTCTAAAAAACCAGAAGGAATTTATATATCACAACATAATTATATTAAGTATATTCTTAAAAATTATGGATTTGACAACACAAAGAGTATAAGTACTCCCATTGGTACCTCAAATTCACTTGATCTTGATGAAGCTAGGAAACCAGTAGATCAAACATCATTTAGCGTTATGATATGAAGTCCACTATACTTAACCGCTACTCACCAAGAATTAATTTCATCGGATTTCTTATGTTCAAAATATCAATCCTATCCTAATGAATCTAATTTAATGGCAGGGAAAATATTTTTTCTCTATTTACAAGGAATCCTAGATTTAGGACTCTTTTATACTTCTGGAAATGATTTGGTTTTAATTTTTTTCAGATAGTGACTTTGGTGGATTTAGAATGGAGAGAAAAGTGCATCCAGAACTTATCTTTTCTTAGGATATTCATTAGTTTCATGGTCATGTAAAATGAAACACTCTTTAGTACATTCTACTGCAGAAGAAGAATATGTACTTGCTGGATGTTTTTGTGCCCATTTGTTGTGGATGCAATACACACTCACAAACTATGGATTGCGTTTTACCAAAATACAAATATTGTTTGATATTGGTAGTGCCATTTATCTAAGAAAAAACCCTTCACACCGAACTCATTTAAAACACATGGATATTAGGAATCACTTTCTTAGTGATGAACGCAAGGTCAACCTGATGATATTTTCACAAAATATTTACCCTCCGATGGATTAGAATACATTAAAAAGAAGTTAGGAATGATAATTGTAACACACCAACCCCTCTAGCCTGGAGTCGGTGCATTACATGGGATATTGGCATGGTTAGAAGGAATGAAAATCCCGAAGGAAAAATTAGTTTAGTAGTCTTAAAGAAATAGATACATAAACGTAACTTAAATTACATCTAAAAAGGTTACAAGATACAATACAAAAAAAACTAAAAACTGCAACAACACAAACTCAATAAATAACCTTCTCTTCATCACCTGTTGAAGGTAAACAATGAAAGTGGTGAGCTCAAACACTCAATAAGGGTTAAAAATAGCAGAAACATGAATACAATAATGATTTAATCATAATCAATCTGACATAATAAATATGGCATGGTGAATAAATGAAAAGCTCATGCCATTAATACACTGAGAATGAAACTGTATCCATAGATTTTGTCATAGTGAAAACCTCATGGATAGTAATAACGGATAATGCATAAAGGGAATTCTTATTAATTGGAAATCATGTATCTGGAACATGAACCATAATACCACAAAAAACAATTTAGTTCTATGGATAGAAACCCGTCTGATTTTTGGAAACAAACTCGAAGGGTTTGTCGCCAACTGATTTGTCTCATGAGACTTACTAATGCATGAAGGGGCTATAGTGAGCCCCACCCACCACTGCATGCATATGAGAACATTCAACGGAAAGGTATTCTCATTTTCTCTCGGTGTTTCTCCCGCAACTGCCCAATGATGGAATCGGCTGTGCACCTCCTTTTTCAGAGTGAGTGGGCACAATTTTTGTGGTCCTGGTTCTCTCCCCACCCGGACCTAGTAGGAGACCAAATTACTATACAGAGCCTCATTGAAGCATGCTTCCAGTGTTCTGAGGGTGTGGTGATGGAAAGCAAGGTTAGTACTATTATCCATTCCTCCATTTGCTGGACTCTTTGGGAGGCGTGCAACAAGGAATGGTGGGGGTCCTGGGTTTCACTCGTGTTCCTTAAAATGAGATTGAAGCCACTGATTATGGAGATGGGTCCACTCCTTAAGGGATGGAAATCATTGAAGACTATGTGCATGCTGATGAACCACCCCTGCATGCCTAATATGGCGAGGGACTGTTGGATCAGTTGGTCACCACCTCTCGGTGGCCTGAAGTTGAACGTGGACGGATCTCTTTTACAAGGGAAAATGAGAGGCGGAGGAATTATACAAGACTCACATGGCTCCGTGATGATAGGTTTTAGTGCCTTATATGGCATGGGATCTTCCTTAGGAGCTAAGGCGAAGGCATTACTTTCTGGCTTGACATTGTGTAAAAGTTGAAATTTCAGCGTGAAGGAAATTGAATCCGACTCTGAAGTATTGGTGAAGTCCATACATGGTCGTCAGGAGGTGCCATGGGACATGATACACCAAATCCGTAGATGCAGGAGAGAGATGTTATTGGGGGCAGAAACGTCATCATGATTAGAGGGAGGAAAAGTTTGCAGCTGACATGCATGCTCGTCCGGGGAAGCCCAGGGAAGACATTACGATTTATGATACTCTGGGATCCTTGCCTATGGAGTGTAGAGACATTATCCAAAAAGATTCATTGGGTTTACACCACTTCCATCCCCCATGAATGTTCTTCTGTTTTGGGTGAATTTTATAATAAAATAAGATAATTTTTAGTCATTGATTCAATAAAAGTACAATATGTCTTTTCAATATCCGTATAGAGTAGAGTATACGGATTCATCTATATTTTCATAATTTAAATAACTTTTCAAATAAACACTGTAAGTAAAATGGTATATGGTTTAGACAAAAAACTTATCCATGACATGAGATTATGGATATTTAATATATATATATATATAATTTCAAATGAAAAGTGATCTCAAATGTGCATTAGGTACGCCACATAAGGATTATTCGGTGCACAATACAAAGTTAGTCACAACGAAAAGGTAGTTGATACAAAGTCCCTTACCACAATGTAATCTGTTAAATCATATGACCAGAACTTAATGAAAATAAAATGAATCATTGAATAACTAGAATATAACGAGAATCATGTTATTTTATATCGAATGGAAGTACACTTGTACCACATATATGAAATAAGTGGCGAACAATGAAAATCTCAGAAATATGAAAGTGAGATGAGAAACCACTTACCAAGAAGGTACCATTAGATTGAGGAAACATCAATGCCAAAATTATGTGTGAAAAAAATAAACCCACAAAATAAAAGTGGAAATACAGAATAAAATAATCATAGTTGATTCACACATATTCTGGGAAAGACATAACCAATGATAAAGATGTTTAACACATGAATGGAAATTGAGTTAAGATATCCCTTACCTTATGGTTGAAGGTGTTATTGACTTGTTATTTAAGGCCTAAATAAAACAATTAGGCTTTAATTCATAATTCCATAACCTATTACATATGTAAATGATTTATTATAACCCTTTTTAGTTCATTTAAGGCCTTTTTAATTAGTTATAAGGTTCAATTACATAGTTCGTGCTCGTTTGTTTACTTGGTTATAAATGATCGGTTCACTTGTATTCAAGTTCAGATAAATATATAAGATGGATGTGGTTGTCCAGTAAGGGAGTTATATTCTATTATTGAACATCTAGAAGATTACATGGTTATAAATTTAATTTGGTTACTTAGAGTGAAGTCAAATTATTATATATATAACCTTAGTGACAACCGTTTTGGCTAAACTGTTGGTTTGATTACAATGAACATGTTTTGAATTATAACTTAATACCATTTGTAAAAAAGGATTACAGAACTAAAAATAGGATATATTACATATATAATAATCTAGTTCAACCATATCAAAAAAATCTTGACCAGAATTAAAGATTATAATAGAAATTGATAAATTTTTGTCCTTGAATGTGCTAAATTAGCACATCTCAAACAGTGCTTTCATTTCTTTCAAATAAATGGTGGGGAAATGGGAGAAAGTAATGAAATATACCATTAGCATGAAAATATTCCAGTACATATATGTTACTAAATTTATCATACTATTATGGTGAATAAAGAAACAAAAAGAAATTAACATAAAAGAATTGATGGAATTGGAAAGATGAATTTACCTCTTGAGACTTCCTCCTTTGAGAACCTATTAAGGGAAGTGGTTTTGGTATTTTGAAGAGGCTAAGAGATTTTGGACGTGGGGGAGGATCATGGGGAGATACTTGGTCATAATATTGGAAAGGTACAAGGCTTGATTTGTGTGAGAGGAAGAGGGGGTGAGGGGTGCTTTATAAGTGGACGGGAGAGGAGTTTTCCTAATATTATAATCATTAATTTATTATTTCTTGTCAAGAAAAACAATAGTGAGTTTTCTATGGCCAAGAATAGTAATATGTGAATTGAAGTTCTATATTTGGGTGCTTACATCCATAATGATTCTAGTAATAGTTCATTTTAATTATAATGTATTTATAAGGTAAATTAATGTATTTTACTATTCACCAAAAATTCATGTATTTCAAAAAAATATCAAAAATTCACCCTAACCATTTTCCGACATGTAGTATCCAAAATTGAAGTCCATTTTTCAAAAATAATTTTCTAAATATGGTAAATTAAATATTTAATTAAATCTTTATTTAATCGAAATTTATAAACACTTAAAATATTCATCTTCATTTTTATGGTGCCTTAATTCATTTATACATTCAAGGGCATGGATACCATTTATAAGAGTCATATTACTATTCATAAGGGTAAGTTAGTATTCATAATGGTAGTTTACTATTCATAAGGGTAGGTTACTATTCACAAAAAATTAAGTTAATTCTATCAGAATCTAATTATCATCCTGATCACAACCGTGTATGTTAGATTTTTAAAATTCAAATCACAGAGCTGAAAAATTTACGTTTTATGGCTAGGTTACAGCTATCTCATATAAGTAACCATTTTTTTCCATGGAGGCCCAGTGATTCTTGAAATATAGGCTATAACCAAAATGTATTTAATAGAAACATACCATAAAATGTTTGGGGTGTTACATTATTCCCTCCTTCAAAGAATTGTGTCCTCACAATTCATTTTATAACCACAAAATAAAGCTCTCTGATGTTCTTACCACATCTCCCATCGTATAGGATCCTCAGGTACGCTCTACGGAAAACCAAAATTGACGCTCAACTCATCTAGTTCTCTGACCCAGACACACCTCAGATAGAAGGGGTTGAACTCTTACATCGAACACTCGGGATTCCAGAGAGAGGTTCAAATGGTAGAATGTTTGGAAATGTCTGAATGGAACAACACAAAAATAACTCACCGAATTATGTCTCGACTGAGGAAATCTAAGTCGTAGACATTTTTGTGCAGGCTAAAACTGAGGAGTTGGTACATGTACTCCGCACAAAGGTTTCCCTCCAAAGTATCCTCCTGAAAACATAACCCGGCCGTGTAGTTTCAGCCTAGGGTGAAAAATAGGAAAATCCCTTCATGGTATTTTCCAATTCACCCATACTCATCCAATGGTGATGTGGCTATATAGTAGTAAATGGAAGCATTACCTTGACATGTTTGGAGAATGTCTGGATTGTTTGTCACTTCATACAGTTTTTTTAAAGCTCAGAAACAGGCAAAAAGCATGTTCCCAGAAAATTTTATTAAAAAATAATAAAGTCAGCAAGAGTGGAGAAAAAAGAGGGTCTAACAAAACCGCATGTACACATCACCACTTGCATCTACATCCACCAACTCAAAACAGAAAGTTGTTATGACAAAGGACCAAAAAGAACTAACCTCTTCAATGGGATGCTTGGAAAGAGAATCATGAACCCAATTCACCTCCCCATAAACATGAGTGACAACCAAATAGAACTGCTCTACAAGATTGAGACAATCTTCCCAATCTGAAATCATTCTCCATGGAACATTCCTTGGTCGGTTTAGAATAATGTCAACCGCCAAAGTACATTCAGATTCCAGCCATAAAACCGTCCATCCATGAAAACAAGTATACCGTATAGCCTTGATCATAGCCCATAACTCAGCCTCAATTTCCAAACCATTCCCAATAAAGTGATAGAAAGATTCTTTAACAAAACCTTTATAAGTGCGGAAGACACCACCATAGTCCGATGGTCCGGAAGCACCTAAGGTAGCCCCATCAACATTAATTTTCTGACACTAAGAAATCGGGGGTATCCACTGAATATACATCATCACAAGAGGTTTTTACATCTACCAGAAATCCCAAGAGACCTCAAGATCACCATATCAGAAATATCATTTCGCATAACACCAATGCCAGCCCAAGCAGTCTCCATGACACCAATATGAAGCTCTCGAATGACAACAGATGTTGGGATAATTTTGTTCTCGAAATCAAGAGCATTATCAGCTCTCCAAATAAAAGAGACAAGCGCTGAGATAGAATAGATAAGAAAAGGTTTTACCTGAGTACTACAATCAGCCTGATACACCAACTCCATAAACTTACCAAAACCTATCAAGTGCAATTAAGATCCAAAAATTCCCTGCAAATATCTCCATAGACAGGATGAAAATTTATAAGAGATGAATAAATGATAAACAGTTTCATCTACAGCAAAAAAAAATAGGCAAACTGGTGCAAGAGAAAACCCACCCTTCTGCAAAGTCCGTTGCAAAGGAAGCCTGCACTTCCAAATCCTCCATATGAGAAAATAATGAGCTAGTGGAATAAAGGCAGTGTGAAACATCAACAACCAGGAAGGGACCAGCAACAGAGTAGTACACATAGATCTATAATCCTCCTTAGTACTAAAGGATCCAAGAAAATTAGGCAACCAAATCATAGTATCCATAGCAGAGTAATGATAACAGACCAATTCAATCTTCAATGGACCTGGAAGAATCTCTTGAGCATTGACAGTATGTAGAAATTCAGAAATAGAAAGATTCTTCATATAGTTTTTTACAGGCTTTTCACAAGTTTGTGAGAGGTAGGTATGCCTCTTCACAGGTTTTGATCACAATAATCTCAAGTACCTCCACATGAAGAGATAACATATGGGTTTGTCCTTCCATATGAAACTTTATTATGAAATATCACTTAGTGATACTCATTCAAAAGTATAACCGATGAAAGGATAACAAAAAGAAGATACAAAAAGTTATATTCTTATATAACCACTGGTTCAAAAATTAAAACAGGGATAATGGTTTCCCCAGTCCCCCAATACACAAATCCCCAAAACTAGTTCAAAGATTTCAATCTCCCAGAACCATATGCAACACTATACACACTTCACTACCGAAGTCCCTTTACCAGGAACCCCACCGATGCTAGGGTTATGAAGACCTCATGTGGATTCCTAAGGTAGGATTCAGTATAAGGCCTCGGCCTTAAACCTTACTTAAACTTGAGTTATTACAAGATTACACATTGAGGATCTTTTCAGGTTTAGAGTTTTAGAGAATTATATCATGAAACTTGCATTACATTCCACAATTAAACAAAGTGGTTACATAAAAGACAATATTCATTCTTCCCATCAATGGAAACCTATTTAAAATAAAACACGGATTCTTTCTTGACACATCCTTGACACTATCGTCACATCATGTACCTTTCCCTTGACCTGTGAAAAGCATTTCAAAAACTTGGGATGAGCATAAAAAGCTCAGTAAGGGTTATAAAAATATGGAAAGGAAACATGAGTTCATATATACATAAGAATGAAATCATACTTTACCCATAAAACATAGGCATATCAAATCATGAATAAATCATAGAAAACATAAGACATAAAGGTAACTTGAGGCATTCATAACATTATTACGTAGGGAGTAACCCTCTTGGTTACGTTTGGAATACCCATCACAGTATATTCCCTAAATCTCTTCGGAGAAACCTTAACGTTTCACTCCTTCGCGTTACCCAATGCATTGGAGAGCTATAACGGGATCACCCTCCCTTAGTTTATCACGGAACCACCAGTTTTCATAACAATTCCCAAGAACCATAACTTAAATGTGTCACATAAAACATGCATAAAGGAAAATAACATTTCCACATTTCAATCACAATATTACATTTTAGTATATTGAAATATTGAATCCATTCAAAAAGAAACCATTTCCAAAACCATTTAAAACATTTAATAAGGAGATTTTTGAATCAAAGTGTCCCATACCACCTTGAAGCTTAAAATTTTAAACCATTAATATCCATATAAATAAATCCTTAAAACCATTTTGATAACATGGATATTAATAAGAACAAATAATTAAAACATTTAAAACGATATTTTGGTTAAAGGGGTTTTACCAAAATTAGAGACACTTGAATACAATAATTGAGGAATAACATTTAGTCAGAACTTTATAATATCATGAGAATAAATGGATTCATGATATAATACTCCAAAGGACAGTATATACACCGTATAAGAGTGAATTGGTGCATAACAACAATGAACCCTCAATAGAAATGTCAAATGTGATGAAATCCCTTATAAAGAAGGTATCCTTAAATGAAGAACAAATCAATCTCAAAAATATATGTGAAAAATATAATTACACCCAATATAAGTTGATATTAAGTTTAAAACAATAAAAGGTCATTCACACATATTCAATGGATGACATATTCAATGACTACATGTTGAACCCAAAGAAATCGAAATTGGGTTAAAAAGTTCCCTTGACAGCCTAACGGCATCACATCAAAATGAGTTGATGAGAGATAAAAAGTGTATCTCATCACTTGGAAATAAAATTTACATCAATAAGGATATATTATAAAATATCCCAACATAACAATATGTAAATTAAAAGACCCAACAAAAGAAGTCTTTTAAAAAAAGAGGAGGGTGAAAGGTTCCCTTACCGACTTGGGTATCTTTCAAAACATACACCCCATGAAAGAAGGACAATAGATCATTGATGTAAATACTCATAAACGAAAGTATATTAAACAAAGAGTAGAATAATGGGCAGTACATACACCACTTAATGGAATTTTTGGCAAATGTAGCATAAATCTCACGGGAATAAAAGTGAGATGAAAAATCCCTTACGAAAACTCGGCAGCCTAACGGCGCCACATAAAACTTCCGAATATGGATTGATGAGATAAAATAGGGTATCTCATCACATTACAATAAAATTTACAGAAAGAGGAATATAAAATAACATCCCCCAACATTACAAAGAGGAGCTTAAAAGAAGTGACATAAAGGAGAGTACTTAAAAAGAAAGAGAGAGGTTAGATCTCTTACGAAAGTTCGGCAGCCTAACGGCGCCACTCAAAACGTCCAAAATGGATTGATGAGAGAGAATAGGTTCTCTAGTCATATGAACATAAAAATTACATTAAGTTTAATATAAAATAACATCCCAATAACAAGAAATATGAGCTTTAGGAGGAATGACATAAAAGAGTGCACTTAAAAAGAAAGAGAAGAGTAAGATCCCTTACCTCGGGTCCGACTTGACTCGATCGTTCTTTAATATCCTGAATAATAAACTTGAGTTAATTTCTAATTCCTTAAGAACCTTTTTAAAGTTCATTATTACTTTTATACCACTTATTACCATGTCATAAACATTATGTAATCATTTAAGTTAATAATATTTGTTTTGCCGATATTTGGTTCTTAAGTCGAAAGTGGACTTCTTACAATTACATGTTGTTCGTGTGTCCAAATGTTTATTATATCCAGAATTGTATTCATTATGTAGATATCATATATATAATATATATCCAGTACATTCATGCATTTATAACATTACATAATCATTTAGAGGTAAGAAATTAAATGCACCGTTCATGGAGACGGTAAGCCGTACGTACGCATGAACGCTACTTTCATTTCTATTTCGTATTTTATAGAATGGAATAATAATGATATAAAGGTATATTATAATTCCAGTATAATATCATATATAATATCGTATTTCCATCCTTTATACATCCCACATATGGTATTTAACGAATCAAATCACTTTGAGGGGGCGGTAGTCCGCACTTCCTTAAATGAAGATATCGCGTATACCCATAATGGAAGCCATAAAGGTAAGAAAAAAATGAAAAATACAGAAGCATAAATAAAACATAAACATATTATATATCATATATAAAAATATTGACATCATAATGGCCACCTTTGAAGGTGTTAAATGAGTATTGAACAATTATCGTTTCGGGAGGCAGAATTTCACCATCCACGGAAACTGTATGTTCTTTAACCATTTGATGTAGTTGTGTGAGAGTGTAGCTCGAATAAATCTTATAACAACATCCTAGTATATTGAAGATACTGGTTTTGTTACAAAAGAAGTAAATAAAAAGAGTTTAGGGGGTTGGAGAAGCAAAATAAAACAAATGAACATGAGATAATGAATTACCTTTAAAAGTGTAACTCCTTTTTATTTGAGCCTAAAGGCTTCCTTTGAAAGGATTATTCCCAAAGGGAATCCTCTAGTATGAGTAGAGGGATGTGGAGAGAGTAAATGGGCAGGGTTTGGGCAAGCCAAAGGCTTGAGGAGTGTGTTAAATGAGATAGAGGTGGGGGCCTTTTATAAGAGGAGAGGAGGGGCACTTTTGGAAAGTAAAGAAATAATACTTTATTTGAAAATGAGTTTCGGTTTCAAAAGGTCCCACATTGATATAATTCGTGGATAAGGTGATAAGGCTTCGAAATCCACTCATCCAATAAGTTTTTGACATGTGTAGTTCATAGATTTTACATTATCTTTCCATTTTATTTAAATCATCAAATAATGATGTCATCGTTGCATCATTATTATGTCATAAATAATTTAATTTATTTAATGTCTAAAAATTATAAAAAAAATACTATGATGTAGGAAATCTTTTTATATTTCCAATTAATATTTATAATAAAAAATATGACTTGTATAACCCCACTTAAAAATTGTTTTAGTAAAACATATCATGTTTGTGTCATTTTTACTTTTACATTAAATAAAAAGTTATTTATGTCATTTCCCGACCAAAGTGGATCCATGGGGTCCCCAAGTTGACCCATGGCTTGTCTTGGTCGGCCATGACACAACCAATGAGGGTAAGACATGTGTCAAGCTCATCTCATTTTATTAAAGCATTATTTTTACCTTAAACTACATTAATTACCACTAATCGCGATTAAAAACTTAATAAGTTACTATTCACCAAAAAATTATTTTAATCTCATTGAACCACATTTTACTTCTTAATGACAACCATGTATGTTGGATTTTTGAAAATCAAAACACAATGATGGAAAATTTTCATTTAAACGGAAAATCAGTTTTTATAAGTACCACTTAGTGGTTTCACTATTCATCAAAAATTGAAGTTTTTCAGAAAAATCCCAAAAATTCACCCTAAGCTATATTTGATATTCTGAATTCAAAAATGAAGTCCGTTTTACAAAATTCAAAACATATAAGTCACATTAATTAATTTAATAATTAATTCCCGCTGTCATGACAAATAGCGTGTTTTATGAAACAATAAGTATCAAAAGACTGACACTAGTTTAAGTCTGATTTCAAAGTGGAATTGATTCCAACGACCACTATTGGATTTAATGGTAAAAATATTTTCTAATTTCACTTTAAAACCAATTCAAAATATAATCTAATCATATAAATAAATTAGATTAAAAAGCGGTTTTGAATTAAAATACAACATTTTACACTATTCATTAAAAAATTGAACTTTATCGGAAAGATACCAAAAATTTACACAAAGTAAATTTTGATGTCCCGATTCTTAATAAGAGTTTTATTTGGTCCAAAAGAATGTTTAAGAGGGAACAAAACTATATTTAATGACGGTTTTCCATCAAAAGGTGATAAGTGAACCTTTAGTGAAAACTAGGGCATATACGCCTAAAATTGAATTCTTTCCGTATTTTAAGACTTTATCATTTATTGTGTAAATGTAAATACATTTAAGAACATATATAATCATATTTTAGTTATTTATATCCATTCCCGCCATTACAACGGCTACATGTTAACTACCATTTAAAATAATATATTTTTATTATTAGAGTGCAACGTACGATTCCCAAGAAACTCGTTGTTGCGTGTTGGGTACGACATCGAGCATAGCGTCCCCTTTAAAGTCATATTAATATTTTATTCACAAATATGGATAAATATGAAAATTTCATATTCTTTATTTACCCGGGGTGTTACATCCTTCCCCCCTTTTGGGAATTGCATCCTCGCAATTTTAAAATTGCGCTTGGAAACATCCTTGAACGTCCCACATCGGAACAAGAGTCGGTAAAACAATCACTTTAAAATAAAGAAAGATAAGCACAGAGGTCACCCGAGTTAACCCATACTAGGATTCTAAGTATGAAAATATGGACATAGAGGAGAAAACATAGGGTCATGTTCCGATGGAGAGTGATAGAAAACATGTTTAGGAGAATGTTAACAATAAGAAAATCACAAACTTGTGATGGGTTAAACGGTGTTGGGTTCCCCAGTAAGAAAAGTTAATAGACAACATTTTTGTTTTAAGTTACTTTTTATTGAGGAATTTATTCATAAGGAAGCATAATCACGTATCATGTTGACTTTCAACTTTTACTAGATTCCTTAGTCAAACTCATATTTTTTCCAAAAGACGAGTATTTAGGGAGACTTGTTCGCATTAAGAGTACTATAATCAACTTCTAGAGAATCACCTAATCCCCAAAAGAGAACTATATACTTCCCATGTCTTTAGACTTTAACCAAAACCAAAACCAAAAAGGCTAGTACAAGATCAGATAATCCAGAAAAGGATAACCCTTTATAAAAAGAAAATCTATTCTTAATCTCCAAAATTTGTCCAACAAAACCCAAAGTTCATCGAGGACCATTATATAATCAATTTGTCCATAAAATTCTTCAATGTAAACCAATATAAGATTGAAACTCAAATATTTGAAGGATTTAGTTGCATAGTCTTCCAAGATAAATCATAACATTTATCTCCAAACAACATCAGTTGCTCCTAAAGTCTCACATTGAAAAGTAATTAACCTAATCACATATCCTCCATGATAGGTTAATCATTTTCATAAATAACCCAAAATCAACTTACTCTTAATTCATAAAATCATATAACTAGAATGAATCAGTCAAACTAACCAGGGACTTCACGTAGTCCAGTGGTAGGCGATAAATACCAGTCGCACATTGGTTGTGGGTTCGATTCCCGTAGCTTTGTTCGATGCGACGGGATGTCACACGGTCTACGTGTTGTCCTTTTTCCAAAACTATATAATTCTTAAAGCATTCCCCAAAATGAGATAAAATCTCCAAGAATAATCATAACATATTTTCACCTCAATTTTATCTCATTCCTTTCATTTTCCATCATATCATAGAGTAACCCATAATTACCTAAAAATTAAGTATCATATAAACCCTAATGGTTACCTTAATAATTATTACCTGAATTTCCACATCGAGTTGGCCATCTCGTACATGATGCATTAGAGAACTCACCAAGGTTGAAGTGGTTGATCATGACTCCTTGATATTTGGTTTAGAACAACCACGAGTTTCCTCATTGAATCCTCCATTTTATCTAGTATCTTAATCAGAGAACCACCATAGTTTCCTTCAAACCTTTTTTCTCTTTGGTGCCTGCTAGATCCATCCATTCACTAAAAATAGAAATGTCAGTGTGAGTATATCAACAAAACCATCATGTACTAATGTGGAAGGTAAACACTAAGATACACCTACTCATTCACTTTATCTAAAACTATGACTCTTTCTGAAATCCTAACCATTATGGTAATGTCACTTATGCTTAAAGAATACCCTAACCTCTAAAGTTATCTAAACCGACCTTTGATACCAACTATAAGGCCCCAGCCGTAAAACTTACTTAAACGTGAGTTATTACAAGATTACACATTGAGGATCTTTTCAGGTTTAGAGTTTTAGAGAATTAGATCATGAAACTTGCATTAAATTCCACAATTAAACAAAGTGGTTACATAAAAGACAATATTCCTTCTTCCCATCAATGGAAACCTATTTAAAATAAAACACGGATTCTTTCTTGACACATCCTTGACACTATCGTCACATCATGTAACTTTCCCTTGACCTGTGAAAAGCATTTCAAAAACTTGGTATGAGCATAAAAAGCTCAGTAAGGGTTATAAAAATATGGAAAGGAAACATGAGTTCATATATACATAAGAATGAAATCATACTTTACCCATAAAACATAGGCATATCAAATCATGAATAAATCATAGAAAACATAAGACATAAAGGTAACTTGAGGAATTCATAACATTCTTACGTAGGGAGTAACCCTCTTGGTTACGTTTGGAATACCCATCACAGTATATTCCCTAAATCTCTTCGGAGAAACCTTAACGTTTCACTCCTTCGCGTTACCCAATGCATTGGAGAGCTATAACGGGCTCACCCGCCCTTAGTTTATCACAGAACCACCCGTTTTCATAACAATGCCCAAGAACCATATCATAAATGTGTCACATAAAACATGCATAAAGGAAAAATAACATTTCCACATTTCAATCACAATATTACATTTTAGTATATTGAAATATTGAATCCATTCAAAAAGAAACCATTTCCAAAACCATTTAAAACATTTAATAAAGAGATTTTTGAATCAAAGTGTCCCATACCACATTGAAGCTTAAAATTTTAAACCATTAATATCCATATAAATAAATCCTTAAAACCATTTTTAAAACATGGATATTAATAAGAACAAATAATTAAAACATTTAAAACGATATTTTGGTTAAAGGGGTTTTACCAAAATTAGAGACACTTGAATACAATAATTGAGGGATAACATTTAGTCAGAACTTTATAATATCATGAGAATAAATGGATTCATGATATAATACTCCAAAGGACAGTATATACACCATATAAGAGTGAATTGGTGCATAACAACAATGAACCCTCAATAGAAATGTCAAATGTGATGAAATCCCTTATAAAGAAGGTATCCTTAAATTAAGGACAAATCAATCTCAAAAATATGTGTGAAAAATATAAATACACCCAATATAAGTTGATATTAAGTGTAAAAAAATAAAAGGTCATTCACACATATTCAATAGATTACATATTCAATAACTACATGTTGAACCCAATGAAATCGAAATTGGGTTAAAAAGTTCCCTTGACAGCCTAACGGCATCACATCAAAATGAGTTGATGAGAGATAAAAAGTGTATCTCATCACTTGGAAATAAAATTTACATCAATAAGGATATATTAGAACATATCCCAACATAAAAATATGTAAATTAAAAGACCCAACAAAAGAAGTCTTTTAAAAAAAGAGGAGGGTGAAAGGTTCCCTTACCGACTTGGGTATCTTTCAAAACATACACCCCATGAAAGAAGGACAATAGATCATTGATGTAAATACTCATAAACGAAAGTATATTACACAAAGAGTAGAATAATGGGCAGTACATACACCACTCAATGGAATTTTTGTCAAATGTAGCATAAATCTCACGGGAATAAATGTGAGATGAAAAATCCCTTACGAAAACCTGGCAGCCTAACGGCGCCACATAAAACATCCGAATATGGATTGATGAGATCAAATATGGTATCTCATCACATTACAATAAAATTTAAAGAAAGAGGAATATAAAATAACATCCCCCAACATTACAAATAGGAGCTTAAAAGAAGTGACATAAAGGATAGTACTTAAAAAAAGAAAGAGAGAGGTTAGATCTCTTTCGAAAGTTCGGCAGCCTAACGGCGCCACTCAAAACGTCCAAAATGGATTGATGAGAGAGAATAGGGTCTCTAATCATATGAACATAAAAATTACAGTAAGTGTAATATAAAAGAACATCCCAATAACAAGAAAGATGAGCTTTAGGAGGAATGACATAAAAGAGTGCACTTAAAAAGAAAGAGAGGAGTAAGATCCCTTACCTCGGGTCCGACTTGACTCGATCGTTCTTTAATATCCTGAATAATAAACTTGAGTTAATTTATAATTCCTTAAGAACCTTTTTCAAGTTCATTATAACTTTTATACCACTTATTACCATGTCATAAACATTATGTAATCATTTAAGTTAATAATATTTGTTTTTCCGATATTTGGTTCTTAAGTCGAAAGTGGACTTCTTACAATTACATGTTGTTCGTGTGGCCAAATGTTTATTATATCCAGAATTGTATTCATTATTTAGATATCATATATGTCATATATATCCAGTACATTCATGCATTTATAACATTACATAATCATTTAGAGGTAAGAAATGAAATGCACCGTTCATGGAGACGGTAAGCCGTACGTACGCATGAATGCTACTTTCATTTCTATTTCGTATTTTATAGAATGGAATAATAATGATATAAAGTTATATTATAATTCCAGTATAATATCATATATAATATCATATTTCCATCCTTTATACATCCGACATATGGTATTTAACGAATCAAATCACTTTGAGGGGGCGGTAGTCCGCACTTCCTTAAATGAAGATATCGCGTATACCCATAATGGAAGCCATAAAGGTAAGACAAAAATGAAAAATACAGAATCATAAATAAAACATAAACATATTATATATCATATATAAAAATAGTGACATCATAATGGCCACCTTTGAAGGTGTTAAATGAGTATTTAACAATCATCGTTTCTGGAGTCAGAATTTCACCATCCACGGAAACCGTATGTTCTTTAACCATTTGATGTAGTTGTGTGAGAGTGTAGCTCGAATAAATCTTATAAAAACATCCTAGTATATTGAATATACTGGTTTTGTTACAATATAAGTAAATAAAAAGAGTTTAGGGGGTTGGAGAAGCAAAATAAAACAAATGAACATGAGATAATGAATTACATTTAAAAGTGTAACTCCTTTTGATTTGAGCCTAAATGCTTCCTTTAAAAGGATTATGCCCAAAGGGAATCCTCTAGGATGAGGAGAGGGATGTGGAGAGAGTAAATGGGCAGGGTTTGGCCGAGCAAAAGGCTTGAGGAGTGTGTGAAATGAGGTAGAGGTGGGGGCCTTTTATAAGAGGAGAGGAGGGGCACTTTTGGAAAGTAAAGAAATAATACTTTATTTGAAAATGTGTTTCGGTTTCAAAAGGTCCCACATTGATATAATTCGTGGATAAGGTGATAAGTATTCGAAATCCACTCATCCAATAAGTTTTGGACATGTGTAGTTCATATATTTTATATTATCTTTCCTTTTTATTTAAATCGTCAAATAACGATGTCATCGCTGCATCATTATTATGTCATAAATAATTTAATTTATTTAATGTCTAAAAATTATAAAAAAACTAATATGATGTAGGAAATATTTTTAGCTTTCCAATGAATATTTATAATCAAAAAATATGACTTGTATAACCCCACTTAAAAATTGTTTTAGTAAAACATATCATGTTTGTGTCATTTTTACTTTTATATTAAATAAAAAGTTATTTATGTCATTTCCCAACCAAAGTGGATCCATGGGGTCCCCAAGTTGACCCATGGCTTGTCTTGGTCGGCCATGACACAACCAATGAGGGTAAGTCATGTTTCAAGCTCATCTCATTTTATTAAATCATTATTTTTACCTTAAACTACACTAATTACCACTAATCGCGATTAAAAACTTAATAAATTACTATTCACCAAAAAATTATTTTAATCTCATTGAACCAAATTTTACTTCTTAATGAAAACCATGTATGTAGGATTTTTGAAAATCAAAACACAATGATGGAAAATTTTCATTTAAACGGAAAATCAGTTTTTATAAGTACCACTTAGTGGTTTCACTATTCATCAAAAATTGAAGTTTTTCAGAAAAATCCCAAAAATTCACCCTAAGATATATTTGATATTCTGAATTCAAAAATGAAGTCCGTTTTACAAAATTCAAAACATATAAGTCACATTAATTAATTTAATAATTAATTCCCGCTGTCATGACAAATAGCGTGTTTTATGAAACAATAAGTATCAAAAGATTGACACTAGTTTAAGTCTGATTTCAAAGTGAAATTGATTCCAACGACCACTATTGGATTTAATGGTAAAAATATTTTCTAATTTCACTTTAAAACCAATTCAAAATATAATATAATCATATAAATAAATTAGATTAAAAAGGGGTTTTGAATTAAAATACAACATTTTACACTATTCATTAAAAAAATGAACTTTATCGGAAAGATACCAAAAATTTACACAAAGTAAATTTTGATGTCCCGATTCTTAATAAGAGTTTTATTTGTTCCAAAATAATGTTTAAGAGTGAACAAAACTATATTTAATGATGGTTTGCCATCAAAAGGTGATAAGTGAACCTTTAGTGAAAACTAGGGCATATACGCCTAAAATTGAATTCTTTCCGTATTTTAAGCCTTTATCTTTTATTGTATAAATGTAAAAACATTTAAGAACATATATAATCATATTTTAGTTATTTCTATCCATTCCCGCCATTACAACGGCTACATGTTAACTACCATTTAAAATAATATATTTTTATTATTGGAGTGCAACGTAAGATTCCCAAGAAACTCGTTGTTGCGTGTTGGGTACGCCATCGAGCATAGCGCCCCCATTAAAGTCATATTAATATTTTATTCACAAATATGGATAAATAAGAAAATGTCATATTCTTTATTTACCTGGGGTGTTACATTCAGCTACTCGATTTCCATATCCCAAACACACTACAGACAGCTAGGATCGAACCTATGACTATAGAACTCAGCCTTCCATAGAGAGGTACGAGAAGTGTGGAGGTCAGAAATTTCAGTATGGACTAAATCCCAATAATTCCCACACACCACGTCATTCTTGAAGATATTGATGGCGTAAAGTTCTTCATACATACTAAAAATCAGGATCTGGAATAGGTAGGCTTCTCGATGGTCATCATCCGAAGGAGCTTCTAGAAATTTACCCACAGCTCAGTATTTATCAGCTAAAGTGAAACATAGAAAAAGAGATTCATTATACTTCCCTCTTTTCCTATATGCAGAAAATTGTGTATATGCTATACAGAAATAGACCAGATTGCTTCCTTGGTAAATATATAGAATGTTTGGATGATTTGACACCTGATGGTGTAGTTTACAAGTCAGACGTAAGTTGGCATAGGGATGGTCCTCTTCGGAGCATGTCTTGACAATTATAGTCTCTAACATCTCGGTATGTAGTGATAAAATATTGGTTGGTTGAATCATATCTTATATCTGAAAACTTTTATTAAATAAACTTTTAGTATGGAAAATCTATTTTAAACAAAGTTATTGTTTTATATAAAAAACATACCAAAACAGAGAATACAACATCATTCATTTAGACATGATTTATAAAACTCAAGAAATTATGAAATCTCTTGCTCCCTTTCACAAAACACTAGTATGGACTTCCTGACTTCCTCTAAGATGACTCCTCATAGATTCCATTAATATTCGGTATTTCCCCTGTTTTCAGACAAACAGATCCCTAAAGCGATTCCAAATTCCTCTATCTCCTTGGTCCAGATGCAACGTGTGCAACTAGGGTCAACCGCGTGTGAACATCTAGAATTCATATTGAGAGAAGAATTCCAGGTATCAAGTTGAGCGACATCAGTAGGAACTTGATGCCGATAAAGCATATGGGTAGCCTCGTTATCAAGGGCTCCAAAGTCCAGAACTCAGTCACGGAGTCCATAGGTCAAAATATGACATAGATATGCCACTCGGAGGTCACCCATTGTGCCTCCTTTTCAAAGTCCTCAAGAGAAAAGAAATTATTGGCTAGGGTAAAACATTTAAAGTTACCCTCAATGTATTTCCCTTGTCCTACATAGAACTGGAATTGTTCTCTCATCATGGGGTAATAGATGAAACTTGCTCCATGGTGAAGTTGGAGTACACGAGGAGAGTTGGATACTCAGTAGTGGGTTTTGCATGATAAACGAATATTTTCAAAAGTCTCGTAGTTTTCTACACATGATTTTCCCACTATGGTCTCTAATACTTCTGTTTGAAGAGATAAAAGACAAGTACTTTCGTTTACCATCTGAAAATTAAGAAAAAATTGTTCTTGGTATTGTCTAAGTAAGTTTTTCATTGTTCTGTTCTGGTATTCTAGAGTTATGCAAACTAAATCCTCTAATGAAAATTTACATTAAACTTTTTCATAATGGCTTGTAAAGAAAATTTTCATTATCCTAAGAATATACCCCGGGAGTGTTGTAACCAAGAGTGGAGCAAGGCCCGTTGTCGTGTACCTGGATACCTCGGGTAAAGATCGAAACTCTTTGTTGGAGCTTTCACTTCTAGGTACCTCTATACCATGGCCACCACTACCTTCTCATATCCATACAGGGATTAATTGCTTGAAAGATCTACATAATATATTACTAAACAAAATACCAATACATTCTTGTATGTTTATCCTCAAAGGATTATCTTTGAGATTCTTCCCTAATCTACATTTTCTAAATCTAGTTTCCAAGTTTCCTACTAAACTTCCTTTGATACCAACTGTAACACCCTGACCCCTCTAGCATGGATCTGGTGCATTACTTGTGATATTGGAATGGTTATAAGTAATGAAAATCCTAAAGTAATGATTAGTTTAGTATTCTTAAAGAAACTAAATACATAAACGTAACTCAAATTACATTTAAAAATGTTACAAGATTTAATACAAAATGAAACTAAAAACTGGAACCACACGAACTCAATAATGACCTGCTCTTCATCACCTATTGAAGGTAAATAATGACAGGGGTGTGCTCAAATTCTCAGTAAGGATTAAAAATAGAGAAATCATGAATACCACAATGATTGAATCATAATCAATCTGACATAATCAATATGGAATGGTGAATAACTGAAAAACTCACACCATTAATAAACTGAGAATGAAACTGCATCAAAAGATTTTGTCATAGTGAAAACTTAATGGATAGTAATAACTAATAATGAATAAAGAGAATTATTATTAATTGGATTCCATGTATCTTCCACTTGAACCATAATACCATAAAAACGGTTTAGTTCTATGGGTAGAAACCCGTCTGATTTTTGGAAAGAAACTCGAAGGGTTTATCGCCAACTAATTTGTCTCATGAGACCTACTGATGCATCGAGGGGCTATAGCAGGCCTCACCCGCCACTTCATTCCCAAATAATTCTTTATACATTGATTCAATACAATTGAAATATTCCTTTTCAATATCTTTATAGAGTAGATTATACGGATTCATCGATATTTCTATAATTTAAATAACTTTTCAAATAAACACCGTATGTAAAATGGTATACGGTTTAAACAACAAACATATCCATGAAATGAGATTATGAATATTTAATATATATATATATATATATAATTTCAAATGAAAATTGATCTCAAATGTGCAGTAGGTAGACCACATAAATATTATTAGGTGCATAATACAATGTTAGTCACAACGAAAAGGTAGTTGAGACAAAGTCCCTTACCACAATGTAATCAGTCAAATAATATGAAAAGAACTTAATGAACATAAAATGAATAATTTAATAACATGAATATAAAAAGAATCATGTTATTTTATATCAAATGGAAGTACACTTGTACCACATATATGAAATAAGTGTCGAACAATGAAAATCTCACAGAAATGCAAGTGAGATGAGAAACCCTTTACCAAGAATGTACCATTAGATTGGGGACAAATCAATGCCATAATTATGTGTGAAAAAAATAAACCCAAACAATAAAAGTGGAAATACAAAATAAAATAATCATAGTTCATTCAAACATATTCTGGGAAATACATAACCAATGATAAATATATTTAACTAATGAATGGAAATTGAGTTAACATATCCCTTACCTTATGCTTGAAGGTGTTCTAAACTTGTTATTTAAGACTTCAATAAACAAATTAGGATTATTAATTCATAATTACAGAACCTATTCCATATGTAAATTTTTTATTATAACCTTGTTTAGTTCATTCAAGGCCTTTTTGATTAGTTATAAGGTTCAATTTCATTGTTCGGGCTCATTTGTTTACTTGGTTTTAAATGATCGGTTCACTAATATTCAAGTTCCGATAAATATATAATATGGAAGTGGTTTTCCAGAAATGAAGTTATTTTCTATTAGTGAAAATCATGAAGATTAAATGGTTTTGAATTTAATTTGGTTACTTAGAGGGAAGTCAAATTATTATATATATAACCTTAGTGACAACTGTTTTGGCTAAATGGTGGGTTTGATTACAATGAACATGTTTTGCTTTATAACTTAATACCAATTGTCCAAAAGGATTATAGAACTAAAAATAGGATATATTACATATATAATAATTCGGTTCAACCATAGCACAAATGGTTTCATGACCAGAATTAAAGATTACAATAGAAATTGATAAATCGTTGTCCATGAATGTGCTAAATTAGCACATCTCAAACGGTGCATTCATTTCTTTCAAATAAATGGTGGGGAAAGGAGAGAAAGTAATGAAATATACCATTAGCATGAAATTATTCCAGTACATGTATGTAATTGGATATATCATACTATTATGGTGAAGAAAGAAACAAAAATAAAATAACATAAAAGAATTAAAGGAATTGGAAAGATGAATTTACCTCTTGAGATTTCCTCCTTTGAGAACCTCTTAAGGGGATAGGTTTTGGTATTTTGAAGAGGTTAGGAGCTTTTAGAAATGGGGGAGGATCTTGGGGAGAGACTTGGGCAGAATATTGGCAAGTCACAAGGCTTGATTTGTGTGAGAGGAAGAGGGGGTGAGGGGTGCTTAATATAGTGGAGGGGAGAGGAGTTTTCTTAATATTATAATCATTAATTTATTATTTCCTCTCAAGGCAAGAAATAGTGAGTATTCTATGACCAATAATAGTAATATATTCATTTGAGTTCGAGATTTGGGTGCTTACATCACTCATGAAGCTAGTAATAGTTAATTTTAATTATAATGTATTTACACAGTAAATTAATGTATTTTACTATTCACCAAAAATTCATGTATTTCAGAAAAATCTCAAAAAAATCCCTCTAACAATTTTTCGACATTTAGAATCCGAAAATGAAGTACATTTTTCAAAACTAATTTTCTAAAAATGAAAAATTAAATATTTAATTAAATCATTATTAAATCGAAATATATAAACACTTAAAATATTCATCTTCATTTTTAAGGTTCCTAAATTCATTTATACATTCAAGGGCATGGATACCATTCATAAGGATCATATTTCTATTCATAAGTGTAAGTTACTATTCATAAGGTTATGTTACTATTCATAAGGGTAGGTTACTATTCACAGAAAATTATGTTAATTCTATCAGACTCTAATTATCATCTTGATCCCAACCATGTATGTTAGATTTTTATAATTCAAATCACAGAGATGACAAATTTAAGTTTTATGGCTAGGTTATGGCTTTCTCCTATAAGTAACCATGTCTTGTTCCATAGAGGCTCACTAATTCTTGAAATATAGGCTATAATAAAAATGTATTTAAGAGAAACATACCATAAAATATTTTGGGTGTTACCATAATCATAAGGTAATCTTATGTATTATATTTTTATTGAAATTGATCTCCATACAATAAGACACTCCTTTTCATAGGGGGTAAATTTTCTTGTTTAACCCAAAAAATATATTTTGAAACCAAAATTTTTCCATAACCAAATTCTCTTCATAACCATTTTTTTCATATTCAAAATTTTTGTAATCGAAATCTTTTTTAATAAATTTTTCTTTGAAAAATTCCAGAATCTAAATTTTTCTTTCTCAAGGAATTTTTCTGGAATCTATTGTTCTTCTAGAAGAATTTTCCTCATTACTGATAATTTTCCTAGCAATTTGGAAGGTATGTTTCCTTACATAAATTTTTTGTAATAAATTTTTTAGATGTTGGTATGTTTCTCTTGTTGTAAGAATTTTTTTTTTGGATTCACTTTCCTTAAATCTGAAGTTTTATTTTAAAAACCCTCAAAAGATCGGAACCTACCAAAATCCTTCTTCAGCTTTCATCTCAATCATCAGATCAAATCAATCTTATTTCAACTGTTGGATCTTTTTGGGAATTTGAACCATCACCTGAAATGCCTATATAAAGACCCCCTGATGGTTGTCTCACATCGGTTATTATGTTTGGGGTGCTAAAGACCTACTACTCTACTTAAGGCTCCTTCTGAATTTCCTGGTTTTCCGCAATTTTGATTTTCTTTAGAATCTTCTCCTAAGAAACAAATGTCATCAGTTATAGAAATTTCTTATTGGAATATCTATAGATAAAGGATAGTAGATCTGAAGTTCTTTGATTAGTATGATTCTATTATTTCGAATAATATCAAGTTAAATGGTTGAGAGAGCTTATGCGTATCCAAATTGAAGGCATAAGATCCGATTTATCTGGAGTTTCTTATAGATTTCTATGAGTCTGTAAGTTTCTTTAATGAAGGAGGGAGGGAAATGTTTTCGTTTAGGAGTTATGTAAAAACCTATTCCCTTTCTTACGGTAATGCTGAAAACATAATTGGAATTCTGAATCAGAGTGAAGCTGAGTTTTGTACCCTCAAGATATCGGATACATCAGGTTTGTTTATTAAGGAGAAGGCTTTTTAGTTCCTTGGTTTGAACGAAGTGAAGACTCCAAAGATTTTTATCTTTCTAAAAATTTATGGATTCTTGAGTTATGGGTTCTGGGTTTTCTCATTCTGAGAAAAGGAGATAAGGAATCCTTAAAGAAGAGTGATATCTATATTCTGTATTTTCTAGTGAACCTCTAGAAAATTAATTTAGTGAAGTATGTCTTGATTATAATCATGAATATCAAGAATGGGACTCTCAAATTGCAAATCATCAAGTATCTGGTTATCCTTTCTAAGATTATAGTTCTTTTTCTAGAATCATTAAAAATATCTTGTATTTCTAAGACAAGGATTTTCAAGGTTATGTTGTTGAATGATGATACGGTAAGATTGTTGAAGGTTGGTTTCTCTAGTGAATCTCGATAATTCTATGATTTATCTGAATCTGAAATCGAATCTTTATCAAAGAAACTGAAAGTTGCTAAGATTTCCATGAAAGGTGGGAAGAAGAGAAAGGTGAAGGAACCAGAAGTTAAAGAAGAAAATCCTAAAGTTCCAGAAACCCAATCTACTACTCCAAAACCAAAGAAACAAAAGACTTATCTGGATGAAGTGGTTTCTAAATGGAGAGAAGATAAGAAGAATAGGAAGGAAGGGGAGCCTAGTTTTGGCTTGGACCCTTCTAAAGAAAAATATTTAAAGATTAAGGATGTTGAAGAGAATGAGAAGAATGAAAAGATGAATAAGTTGAGGAATAAGATGTCGGAGGAAGAAATGGTTCAAGATCTTCTCAAAGACACCAAGAAAGCCTCTGAACAAGTACAGGTATCAGAATCATTTATAAATTAATCACTTCCAGTGAATCTGGGAAAGAAAATGGTTATTATGGATCTAGAATAAGATGAAGATATTTTTCAAGAAGTGTAAGTCGAATGAGAAGAAGAGGAAGGAATTAATGATACAGATGATATGATAAGACAAGTGGAAGAATATCATGAGAAGGAGATTCCTTCTAAAAAAATTTCAATCAGAACTTCTCAAGATGAATCAACCAAAATTATTTCACATGGAAAATAATATTAAGAGCAGGAATAAGTGAATAAAATACATGGTGATGAAATTAGTAACCATAATTTTGTTCAAAAAGAGGATCTTGTGGAAAATGCTGAAAAATAAAATGTTGAGGAAGATAAGATAGTTCAACTGTCATATAGTGAACATGAATCTCAAAAAGTGACATAGATCATTCTGATAACTGATAATTGAAAACAGTTGTTGGTTGATACACCAAGGAAAGCCGAGGTGGCAAAGAAAGTTTTTGGTGGTTCGTCAAAGAGAAAAAAATGAAGAGATAGAGAAAGAATCCTCACCAACCAAAGAATCTAATTCAGAATCATCCTCTCAGGGACATGAATTTGTGGTAAAATCATTGAAGAATTTGATTGATACCTTTTCTTTGTTTCGAAGTATAGAATCAAGGTTCTTGATGCTTCAGCACTCATTTAATCAGAAATAGGATTTAGTTTCCATGCTTATGGATAAGATCGTTAGTCTTGAGGGCGATTTCAAATCATTCTTCATTGGGTATGAAGCTCACTAGAGTTCATGTAAGTAATTAAAAAAGTGGTCAAGGAAGACAACAGAAAAGATGATATTCTTTGATGATTTTCAAGATAATGTGAAGGATGCATTTGATACCGAAGATAACAAGATCAAACACCTCACTACAAGTTTTGATGAGAAGCTCAGTGTCGAACAAACAACCCAAAAGTAGGAATTCAAATATCTGAATAGGAAGCATAACTCAGTCGCTTTGAATTGGAAAATGGAAAGATATCTTGAAATTGAGTTCTAAAAAAAGATTAGTAAATAAGAAGATCTTTTGAAGACTCAATCAGAAATTCATAAGGATCAGGAAGAAAAAATAAAAGTTCTGGAGAAGATAAATGAGGATCATAAATATTTGCTCAAGCACTTTGAAGAAAATCACAAGGATCTTAAGAAGCTGAAAACCATCATGAAGAAGTTAATGCTGAAGGGTAAAGAAGGATAATTTTTCCCAATCCAATATTTTTTTGTATTTTCTTCCTTTTACAAATTCGTTCAATTTTAATGAAATTTTGGTTTTTCTTCATATATTTTGATTTATATTACTAATATTTCAGGTACCATTATTTTCCATTACCTTTATTCCTTTTTGAATATAACAAAGGGGGGGAAAGGAATGATAAAAATAATAATAAGTAAAGAAGATAATTCCTTATGTAAATGGGAGTATATCTAAGGAGGAGTTCTTATCAAAAAAAGATTTCCTTATGCAAGAAAAAGTAAAATCACTTTCAGGAAGTCAAGAATACGATCCTTAGGGTTTTCAAAACCTAATGGGGGTTAGTTGTATTCACCATGATTCATAAGTAAAGGGAGATAATGTAACACCCTGACCCTATTTACCCAGAGTCATTTCATTATTTCATAACATTGGCATGATCACAAGAGATCATGTCTTGAAATACCTATTAGTTTAGTAGCCTTAGAATTACTAGATTTATACATAAGTTTTACATTACATTATGAGATAAAAACAAAAACAAAATTTTTTTACCTTTAAACACACTTATATCCCTTAGACTATCCCTGATGGTCAACCATAAAATACTTCTTCACATCCTGGGAAAATTAAAACATAGAAAGGGGTGATCTAAGATGCTCATTAAGGATAACAATATAGCGCAAACTTTCATAAATAAGCATAAACATTGAAGGCAATGTATAAGACTGAAACATAAGCCTTTTAAACATAATCTTCAGCATAATATGGAAAATATAAATTTAATAATTCCATTTACTTATTCACATGGATATTCTACTTTTCGAATAATAACATGAAATATCAATATCCAATTTCATAATTATGGAATGCATAATGCCAGACTACATAACCACATAGTCAAGGCCTCGTGCTAAGACTATAAATAAGATTTTGTCATGGACTTGTTCCAAGACACTAGTTTGTCTCATTAGACCTACTGATGCATCGAGGAGCTATATAAGGCTCCACCAGTCAATTACTAAGTCCAATGCATTCCACATATGAAAAGTTTGAAACATACCAAAAACGTTCGTATTAAAAATAGCATACAAAATGTTAATACTTTAACCATAAACCATGAATGGTATAAAAATAACACATCGACAGTCAAACATATCACAAAACCTTCAATACAATATAGAATATTGTATCATAATAAATAAACTTCAAATAAGTGTAAAATCTATCAAAGGATGTTGACATAGATGAAAATAAAACTATTTGAGCGAAATATATCTTTCTATTTAGAAATAATTTAAGTCACATATTTATAAAAGAAATCATTTATTTTGATTATAATCTTATATGCTTGTAATTTATGCTTTGAAGGTGTTATAATGGCACAAAATATCCTCACCTTCCATATAAGTTAAAAAACATTCTTACCTTAATTTGTCAAAAATGTCATAAAGTACCTTATTTGGAAAATGATATAAAGATTCCTTTATAAAAATCGCATAAAATGTAAAAAAAATGGTATAAATTAATTAACCCAATAGTGTAGGAAATATTAAAAATGTTTTGAAATACATTTTTAAGAAACATGGTTGTGGATGATAAAGAGGTCTTAGTAGATACTCACGTATAAAAATCCTCGAATAATAAAGAGATTGAAAAATTAACCCTTACCTTGTCCTTTTACTTGATCGAGGGTGCGTTAACCTCCTAAATAATAGGTAAATCATTGTTATTAAATTATAAAAGAACCACATACATAAATATTATATCATATATGATCCTCTAATATTGATTTGTTAATAATATTTCAGTAGTATCATCATTTCAGGTGTTAACTGATTTGTTTCCCTTTTATATGTTTTGTTATGTAAGACATGTTTGTTATAGATAAGATGTATTTTATTCATATCCAAAATGATATTATGTTCTTAAAAATTATTTTTTAATCATAAAATGATATTTATTCTTGAATGGTTATGATGGGGAATGAATCGCATCGTGTTCGTGGAGACTGTAATCCGTACGTATGCATGAGCGACAATACCATTCTATTGATAGTGGAATCGTATGTAATTGGATGGTATATCATATATACAGAATCATTAACATGTTATATTTATTATTTACATTGATGATACTCGTTATTATACCCATACAAACAATTAAGTGTTTGAATAACAAACTACACCACGACGTGGTGATGGTAAGTCGTATGTACGCACGTATGGTGACTTATCATTTAGAGCATGAATAGAATAATGAATATGGTTGTTCCAAATTTATAATAACATAACAGTATTTATAAGGTACTTGATTAATTATTTAGGTATGTAAACAACAAAGGAAGATGAAGTGGAAGAAGAAAAGAATTTTGTAAGAGGTGGTGAAATTATTACCTCTTCTTCAGGTGTTTCCTTTTGAGATGATCCAAAGGGCTCCGTAGATTGGCTTTCTGATAAATGTATGGCCTCTAGGTAGATTTTAGGGTAGTTGGGAGGATATTTGATCAGGTTTTGGATGATAAAAATGGATTTGGAGGTGTGAAATTAGGATAAGGTGAAGTGCCCTTTTATAAGAGAGGTGAGGGTCACTTTAGAAAAAACATGAAATATTATTTCATTATACAATCATATTCGGTTTATAATTGCTCCAAAAAGATTTATTTCAAGTCTAAGGTGGGGATGGGTGAAACCAATCTCATCCAATATGTTTTAGTTAGGTTTAGTTCACCATATTAACCTTATCTTTTAGAATTACCTCTTGGTTAAATAGTTTAACATTTACCATGTCTCCTTGTATTTTTATATCAAATGGTTATTAAACTTACTATAAAAATCCAAGAAAACTCATAGCGGTTCATTATTAATATATATAACCTTATATAATTCTTTTGGATGATCCTTATATTTTTAAAAATATTAAATCAATTAATGATATAGTGTTTGTTTTAAAAACTCATTTATATCAATTTTTACACTATTTGGTATTTTCTTTTTGTGAAAGTGATAACAACATGATTACTTTGAAAAGAATAAATTGAATCAACCCTAACATGTCATATTAATATATGAAATTCGTTGAATTCATAAAAATTATCAATTTACATTTATTTGGATATTTATAATATCAATTATAATAATCTTTCATTAATAAGGTAATTACTACATCATCCTTGAGTCATAAATAAATTTAATTATTTAATGTCTAAAAATTAAAAATAAAATACCATTATGTATGAAATATTTTTATATTTCTAATTAATATTAATTTTCTAATTTATCTAATGTGTAGACCTATATTTAAAATTTTTAAGTTATGAAAATTTGAATTTAACACTTTTAACTATTCATTAAATAAAATAATAATAAATGTCTTAATCTAATACAAGTGGACCAGAAGAATCATATTTTATTCATCAGATTGATTTTGGTCTAAATACACATATACAATAGAATTAGGACATGTGTTAGGGTAATAATAATGTCATTTTTACCTTTAATTTCCCTATTTACTTTTAACCGTGGTAAATAAATGTCAAAAGTTACTGTTCACAAAAAAATTATTTTCATCTTATTGAACCACATTTTACTTACCGATATCAACCATGTCTCTCGGATTTTTTTAAATTCAACCCACATAAGTGGTAAAATAATGTTTTATGAAAATTTGAAAATGTTCCTAGAAGGTTGGTAATAGATGTTAAAAAGTTCAACAAAATTTTATACGCCTAATTTTATAATAAAATGACTCCAATGAATTGAATTGAAATAATATAAGTATTATGTATATATTTTTACATAAAAAATTAAAATAAAATAATTAATTATTTAAATAACAAAGTTAGTTTTTAAACAATAACGTAGTGTTTTTCACTATTCATAAAAAAATTGAATGTTTTCAGAAAAATACCAAAAATTCACCCTAAGAAAATTTTGATATTCTAAATCCAAAAATAAATACCATTTTGAAAAATAAAATTTATAAAATTTCAAAAAGTGGGTATTACTATTCATAATGGATAGTTTGATTGTGTGTGGTGTTCTAGAACTCGATGTTGCATACAACACAAGCTATTGCATTATTCAAAGGGAAACGTACAGTGAAAGCTTGGGGTGTTACATTCTGCCCTCCTTCAAAAAATTTTTTCCTCGAAAATTGTAAAGACCCGTAAAATTCAAGGGAAATTTTTTCTTAATTTTCATTGGAATTTTACAAGAGCGCGGTTTCTGACGGCACCTGATTCCGAGGCCCGGTGTGCCCGGAATCAATTTCCGAAGTTTGGCTCGGGTACGTTCAATGAACGAACGAGCGGGAATTTCTAACTTTTGATACGGTGCTCGGAATTGAAATCCGAGGACACCGATGAACTCGCAGCGCCGATATTCGCTTAAGGAGACCTTTTCCGAAGTTGCGTTTATTGCGGGATGAAAGTTATTTTTTGAGAGAATTATAAAAAGTTAAATAAAAATGTGGAACACTTTTTATTTTTCTTACTTGTAGGTTAACTCCTCTCAAAAGAAGTTAAAGGTGGGACCAACATCCACTTAACCTCCCTTGGGAGGATTAAGTGTGGTGGGGCCCACACGAAACCCAACTTTCCATCTCCTCTCAAAACTCCCTTAACTTCCCTTTTAAATGTTATTGACAACATAGCTTATTAATTGGGTTGAGTTGTTTTTACTTTTTCAAACCTTTCAAATTCAAAAAGGTTTGGTTGAGTAAATAAAATAATCTCTTAGCTTATTTTATTTGGTTATAATTCTCTAGCCTCTTGAGAGTTTTGAAGCCTTCTCCTTCTCCTTCTTCTTCTTCTTCTTCTTCAAGCTTGACAAAGAACGCGAAGAACCTTCGAGCTCCAACGAAGAACGCCGCTCCTCTCTTCTTCGTAGCTGATTGTATCCGAAGATCGACGACGCCTTTCTTGTCAACGAAAGGGAACGCCGCTTCCTCCTCGGACTTCCTTCGTTGGCTTACGAAGATTCGCCAACGACGTACCTCTTCTTCATCGGATTTGACGAACGATTACCGTGACGCCCGACCTCCGCGACGTTGTCTTCTGCGGGTCGTTGACGATCTTCGAACTTGAACCCAAGGTAGGGGTTTGTTGTGGTTTATTTCTTTACTCTCGTTCTTGGTTCTAGAATTATAATCTTGTGAATAAATATTTAAGAGTTATCATCTAACGAGAGGGGGGTAGGACCGCACAAACATGGCCGAATTCCCCCTCCTTTGTTCTTGGTTATTTATATAATCTTGTGGATGAACGAGAAGGCGTGGTGCCGTCGCACCACGCGGGAATCGCCCGGCTTATTTACGCGACGTCGTCGCGTCGCGCCGTGGAAGGATTATCATGAATGCGACGTCGTCGCACCGCGTCGAAGGGAACCGAAGGCGCCGCGGCCGGAGCAGGGCCGCAGAGGTAGCGTGCGGTGCAGTCGCACCGCGCCGGACGACGAACACGGCGGCCGGTTCCGGGCCGCGGCGGGACGAGAAGACCGGCGGCTCGTCGGGCCGCCGACGTCAGAAACCGGAAGGGGACCGGCTTTACCGGTCCCGTTGAAGAAAAACCGGCCGGCCAGGTGGGCCGCCCGGAAGGTGAAAGACCGGGGGAATTAAATTCCCCCGGCCAGGTCACTTGCCCCCCCCCCATTATGAGGGGGGCCGGTTTCATTAAGGGGGGCTGGCGGCCCCCCGGTTTTCCTCAAGCAGGCCCCCACGAAGGGGGCCGGTTCTCCAAAAGGCGCGGCTTAAGCCGCGCAACCAGCTGGGAAGCGGGTGCCATGCCCCCCGCGCGTGGCGCCAAGCGGCGCCAGGCCGTGCCGCCGCCGCGCCGCCGGCCGGACCAGGTCGGACCCGGACCCCCCGTTTTCGAGACGACTTCGGTCGTTTGCTCATAACATGAGATACAGACCTCCGATTGACGAACCGTCTGCGGCAACGCGATCCTTGGATAGAGGCGGTCGTTTCGGTATATTAAACTCAGCGTTTCGGAACACTTTGAGTTCGGCCGGGTTGGTTCGTACACGAAACCAACCGGGCCTTCGGAGCGGAAACGCTCATATCGTGATCTACGGGCGTCTGATTGACGTGCCGTCAGCTTTGTTGTGTTCCTCTTAGTGAGAAGGATCTTTTGGCATACTCTGCCCGAGGTTTGGATGCAGGTGGAGTATGGTCGGGTTGTTTTTGCCTTAGAAACCAACCGGGCCCCTGGAACAAAAAAGCCAACAACTCTCAGACCGGGCGTCCGATCGACGCGCCGTCTGTTGCGTTGAGTTCCTGTTGACGATACGGAACTTTTGGATACATCAACTCTGGACTTTGTGACAGTTGATGTATCAGCCTCTCGGCTCGTGGAGCGGACCCTCCGAACGAGCTTGCTGTGTGCGGGAACCCTAGTGCTGGCTGCGACTGTGACTACTACTGCTACTGCTACTGCTACTGATACTGTGACTGCGACGATGACAGTACAGAGATCCTGTGTGGATTCGACGACGACGACTACAGCACTCAGCGATCCTACGTGGATCAGTGCTACAGGTCCTGCGTGGGCCCAATCCTATGTGGGTCCGATCCTGTGTGGGTCTTTGCGCTCAACGGTCCTGTGTGAACCAGCGCCTACAGGTCCTGTGTGGGCCCGATCCTGTGCGGGTCTTTGCGGGGGTTAGTTACCTATCGATCCTTCGTGGGTCCGACGACTTAGATGGACAAGAGATCATCTTTATCGTCCTTTGAAGAAGTATACATGTGTGAGCTGAATCCTGTTGCTTTCCTGTGTGGATTGTGTTGTGCTATCCTGTGTGGATTACGTTTTTCTTTCCTGTGTGGAATAAGATTACTTTCCTGTGTGGACTGAGTTGTACTTGGGCTCGGAGGTTGGAGCGTATTTGAAATTGATGACTTAGGTATATGTATGGGCATATACCTAAGCAGTGTCGGTTGTTACATCGTGATTGTACCTTTCTTTGTGATTTGTCATTTGTGGATTTTGAAAGACCTTCAGGGGTCTCGGGGTCCCTACTGAGTAGCTTATACTCACCCCTGCATGGGCTATGCCCACACTACGTTGTGTTGGTTGCAGACGACGGACAGCGTTGATCTTTACTGAGGCTTGCAGAGCAGGACAATACCTAGAGGTGGACCACTAGGCGGGACGTGTTCGGAGCGGACGACGGGAACTGTGGAGCAGTGGAGCTATCTGTACCCATCCTTCAGGTGGGATCTCCAGTGGACAGCTCGGTGTAGCGATTTTTACTTACAGTTGTTGTTTTCCCTTTCAAGTTGTACTTTACTTTCAGTTTGGGTTTGTATACTGGCCCATTTACTTTTCCGCACTTTCAGTTGTACTCTGTTTTTACTTAGTGTTTACTTTCCACTTGCTTACTCTGTGGTGTTTGTTTACTTTACAAAGGAAATGCCTTTCCTTTTTACCGGGATTTACGCCTTGGTGCTAGTCGCCAGCCCCTGGACTATGGAAGGCGGGCTTGGGGTAGTCACGGCACGGACCCCGAGGGCGGGTCGTGACAAATTGGTATCAAAGAAGTTCGGTTCTACCGCGAACTCTGATCTTTTCTTTGTGAAGCAATAATGTTTAGCGTATTGAGTGTGGTTATCAGTCCAGGGAGTCCAGTGTTGGTGCGGCGGCCGATGTATCTGTACACCAGGACCCTGACTTCTGATTTCCGACTTAATGCATGAAAACATTGATTGCGTGTGTGTTTCAATGTTTTCTTTGTGATTACTTATATCAGCTCACCAGGTATACTGTTCTGACCGTGGCACACCTGTTTCCTTTTCAGGATGGCCCCACGACGACAGCCATCTAGGGTTCTGAGAGTCGAGTGTGACGACAGCCTACCGAGCGACGAGGCCTCGATGCAGGGCCCTTTGTCAGCAGTGGCACCATCGGTAGCTCTACCCGCCGAGCCCCCGATGCTTCCAGCACCAGCCGCTGACGATGCACGTCGCCTCAGCGCACTGCATGAGTTTCAGCTCCAGCGACCGCCCAGGTTTCGTGGGGAGACGGACCCCCAGGCAGCTGAGGACTGGCTGGAGGTAGTGGTACGTGTGTTTAGGCTAGTGAGGACACCAGCAGACCCCATGGTGATCCTCGCTGCGAGCCTACTACACGCAGCAGCAGGACGATGGTGGAGCTTGATGCTCCAGGTGCATGATGAGGCATATCTTCTTTGGACGGAATTTGAGAGCCTCTTCTGCTCGGAGTTCATCTCAGCCACCCTTCGTGCAGTGTGTATCTAGGAGCTTCTTCAGCTGCGGCAGGGCAGCATGACGGTCGCTCAGTACTCGGCGAGATTTACTGATCTCTCGCGCTACTCGACCGACATGGTACAGGACCCATTCTTCCGGGCCCGGACCTTCGAGCAGGGTTTGAGACACGAGATCAGGGCATCGCTGATCTCCCTCAACATACCGACTCAGACAGGAGTACTGGAGCGGGCCCTTCTGATCGAGAGATTCCTTGCTGAGTCTACACCAGCGCAGCGACCCACCGCAGGGTGGCACGTGGAAGAGTCATCTTCAGCAGGCAGTCTACGGATGACTCAGGGGTCCAGACAGACCAGACCCTCAGGAAGACGACCTTAGGACACTGGCTCAGCAGTGCGGGGCACACAGCGAGGAGCCAGTCTTTCAAGATGAAGACAGTGCTACTCGTGCGGCGGGTAGGGCCACATGGCTCGTGACTGCCCGACCCGCCGTTCCGAGGACCAGCAGACAGTTGAGGGTCCACCAAGGCAGAGGCAGAGGGTCGACCGTGGCGGTCTGCAGGGAGGAGGCGGACGAGGCAGAGGAGCTGGATGAGTAGCCGGTGGTGGGCGACGCGTTGAGGCTCTGCCACCACCACCACCAGGAGGTCCACCCCGACCACAGGGAGCTGGCGGGCAGAGAGAGGCACAGCTCCAGGAAGCAGAGTCCTACGACCACGGCGCACCCGAGATGATTCGAGGTACTATCTGTGTCTATTCCACCCTTGCTGCAGTTCTTATAGACACAGGAGCGAGTCACTCTTTCATAGCCGCTACCCTTGTTCGGAGCTCAGAGATTCCGACAGAGCCGTTGGCTCGATCCTTACGGCTAGAGACTCCTACGGGAGTAGACTCGATGATTACGCACTGGTGCCGGCAGTGTGAGCTTACTCTAGGAGGCGAGAGCTTCGGCTGGGATCTTCTTGTAGCAGCGTCGAGGCCTTACGACGTCATCTTGGGCATGGATTGGCTATCTATGGTCCATGCGCAGATTGACTGTTTTAGGTGCAAGGTGCGATGTGTACGCACCGACGGGAGCAAGTTCACCTTCACCGGCGAGAAGGGAGCCTTTGCAGCACAGGATGGACTTCCGCGGAGGAGAGGACAGCCCATCACTCATCAGATGGCTAGCCTCATCCTTGGAGCAGTTGACTTGCGGAGTCCTGGTTTTCCTGTAGTGGTGGATCAGTTTGCGGACGTTTTTCCCGACGACGTTCCAGGGCTACCTACTCGCAGAGAGGTAGACTTTAATATTGACTTTTACCCCGAGACAACCCCGATATCCACTCGAGCATATCAGATGGCCCCCGCCGAGCTTCGATATCTACAGGTACAGTTGGAGGACTTGCAGGGCAAGGGGTTCATCCGACCCTGTGTTTCACCCTGGGCTACCCCGATATTGTTCGCCAAGAAGGCAGACAGGAGCTTGCGTCTTTGTGTTGACTATCGTCGCCTGAACCAGGTGACAGTGAGGAACAAGTATCCGCTACTGAGGATTGATGACCTCTTTGATCAGCTCAAGGGAGCACGGTGGTTCTCGAAGATAAACCTCAGGTCAGGCTATCATCAGCTCAGAGTCAGAGACGAGGATGTGCATAAGACGGCCTTCAGATGTCGGTATGGCCACTATGAGTTCTTGGTTATGCCTTTCGGTGTAACCAATGCTCCAGAAGTGTTCATGGCTCTCATGAACATGATCTTTCAGCCATACCTCGATCGGTTTGTCGTGGTCTTTATCAACGACATTCTGATTTACTCGACGACTGAGGAGGAGCATGCCTATCACTTGCGAGTTGTAATAGACACACTCCGAGAGCACCAGCTTTATGGTAATCTCTCGAAGTTCCAGTTCTGGATACGTGAGGTGCACTTCTTGGGACACGTTATCTCTGAGGCGGGAGTTGCAGTGGATCCTGCGAAGATCGAGGCTGTGTTAGCTTGGGAGCCACCCAGGAGCGTGACTGAGGTTCAGAGTTTCTTGGGATTAGTTGGGTACTATCGGAGATTCGTGCCAGACTTCTCTAGAGTTGCAACACCACTCACAGCTTTGAAGAAGAAGGGGAAACCCTTCGTGTGGTCAGATAGATGTCAGCAGAGCTTCTAGGAGCTGAGACAGAGATTGACCAGTGCACCTATCTTGAGGTTTCATGAGGAAGGAGTAGGGTACGTAGTCTACTGCGATGCATCAGGGACCGGACTCGGATGTGTTCTGATGTAGGAGCGGGCAGTGATCGCCTATGGATCACGTCAGTTGAGGCCACATGAGCAGAACTACGCTACCCATGACCTAGAGTTAGCAGCAGTGGTCTTAGCTCTGAAGACATGGTGACACTATCTGATGGGCGAGCGCTTTACAGTCTTTTCCGATCATCAGAGTCTCAGGTATATCTTCTCGCAGAAGGACCTGAACCTGAGACAGCGGCGATGGCTCGAGTTTCTCCAGAACTATGACATTGAGATAGTCTATACTCTTGGGAAGGGGAACGTAGTAGCCGATGCCCTAAGCAGGAGGATGGGCATTCAGCTACTTGAGGAGGCGACGGAGCAGCTAGCCTCTTTACAGATATCCTTCGTGGATAGAGATGGAGCAGCCTTCCTCCAGTCTCTCATAGTCACCCCTCCACTACTGCAGCGGGTCAGAGAGGCACAACATGAGGACGCTGACTGTGAGACACGGCGTGCACAGATATCCTCGGGACTAGAACCTGATGGTTTCTCCCTTGGAGCAGAGCACGACATCCTTTTCAGAGGACGTACCATGGTACCAGTCGCTTTGCTAGAGGAGGTGCTGAGAGAGTTTCACACTACTCCTTTGGCGGTACATCCTGGAGTGGCGAAGATGTACTAGTACCTTAGACGACAGCACTGGTGGCCGGGCATGAAGAAGGCAGTGGTAGAGTTCGTTTCTCGATGCCTCACCTTCCAGCAGGTGAAGGCAGAGCATCAGGTACCAGCAGGCTTGGTACAACCCTTGGAGGTCCCGGAGTGGAAGTGGGATGGCATATCTATGGACTTCGTGACTGGACTTCCACATACTTCCAGAGGTCACGACTCCATCTGGGTGATTGTTGACCGACTCACCAAGTCGGAACACTTCTTACCCATCAGAGAGCAGGGCTCAGTGGAGAGCTTGGGACGTCTCTACGTTCAGAAGATTGGGCGGCTCCATGGTGTGCCATCATCTATCATCTACGATCGAGATGCTCGCTTTACTTCCCGGCTTTAGAAGGGGTTACCGGAGGCGTTCGGGACGCAGCTACGTCTGAGCACAGCTTTTCACCCTCAGACGGATGGTCAGACGGAGAGGACCGTTCAGACTCTCGAGGACATGCTCTGCGCATGTGTCCTCGACTTTGGTCGTAGCTGGGAGGACCACCTACCCTTGGTGGAGTTTGCATACAACAACAGCTACCACTCCACCATCAGGATGGCACCATACGAGGCGTTGTACTGCCGACCTTGTAGATCTCCTTTGTGCTGGATAGACCCTGGTGAGTCAGCACTTGTGGGACCGGAGATGGTTCAGGCCATGACAGAGAAGGTCCAGGTCATCCAGGAGCGGATGAGGACAGCTCAGAGCCGGCAGAAGTCATACGCTGACAGGAGGCGGAGGCCACTAGAGTTCGACGATGGTGACCACGTCTTCTTGCGGGTCTCACCTCGACGTGGTATTCGGAGATTTGGCCGAGGTGGCAAGTTATCTCCGTGCTTCATCGGACCCTTCCAGGTCCTCAGTAGGATTGGTGAGGTGGATTATTGCCGGCTCTACCACCTCAGTTGCACCGAGTGCACGACGTCTTCCACGTGTCTCAGCTGAGGAGATATGTGCACGACCCGACGCACATCATTGACCATGGGGAGCTTGACGTTGACGATGGGGCGACTTTTACGGAGGTCCCGGTGGAGATAGAGGATCGACAGGAGTGGGTACTACATGGGCGATCGATTCATCTTGTGCGCATCAGATGGCATCACGGGAACCTCTAGGAGAGCACATGGGAGCGGGAGGCTTAGATGCGTGCTCAGTACCCTCATTTGTTTCCCTAGTTTTTGATGTATCTTTACGGGGACGTAAAGCCCTGAGGTGGGAGTAATGTAAAGACCCATAAAATTCAAGGGAAATTTTTTCTTAATTTTCTTTGGAATTTTACAAGAGCGCGGTTTCTGACGGCACCTGATTCCGAGGCCCGCTGTGCCCGGAATCAATTTATGAAGTTTGGCTCGGGTACGTTCAGTGAACGAACGAGCGGGAATTTCTAACTTTTGATCCGGTGCTCGGAATTGAAATCCAAGGACACCGATGAACTCGCAGAGCCGATATTCTCTTAAGGAGACCTTTTCCGAAGTTGCGTTTATTGCGGGACGAAAGTTAGTTTGTGGGAGAATTATAAAAAGTTAAATAAAAATGTGGAACACTTTTTATTTTTCTCACTTGTTGGTTAACTTCTCTCAAAGGAAGTTAAAGATGGGACCCACATCCACTTAACCTCCCTTGGGAGGATTAAGTGTGGTGGGGCCCACACGAATCCCAACTTTCCATCTCCTCTCAAAACTCCCTTAACTTCCCTTTTAAATGTTATTGACAACTTAGCTTATTAATTGGGTTGAGTTGTTTTTACTTTTTCAATCCTTCGAAATTCAAAAAGGTTTGGTTGAGTAAATAAAATAAGCTCTTAGCTTATTTTATTTGGTTAGAATTCTCTAGCCTCTTGAGAGTTTTGAAGCCTTCTCCTTCTCCTTCTTCTTCTTCTTCTTCTTCAAGCTTGACGAAGAACGCGAAGAACCTTCAAGGTCCGACGAAGAACGCCACTCCTCTCTTCTTCGTAGCCGATTGTATCCGAAGATCGACGACGCCTTCCGTGCCAACGAAAGGGAACACCGCTTCCTCCTCGAACTTCCTTCGTCAGCTTACGAAGATTCGCCAACGACGTACCTCTTCGGACGTACCTCTTCGTCATCGGATTTGACGAACGATTACTGCGACGCCCGACCTCCGCGACGTTGTCTTCCGTGGGTCGTTGACGATCTTCGAACTTGAACCCAAGTTAGGGGTTTGTTGTGGTTTATTTCTTTACTCTCATTCTTGGTTCTAGAATGATAATCTTGTGATTAAATATTTAAGAGTTATCGTCTAACGAGAGGGGGGTCGGACCGCACAAACACGGCCGAATTCCCCCTCCTTTGTTCTTGGTTATTTATATAATCTTGTGGATGAAGGAGAAGGCGTGGTGCCATCGCACCACGCAGGAATCGCCCGGCTTATTTACGCGACGCCGTCGCATCGCGCCGTGGAAGAATTATCATGAACGCAACGCCGTCGCGCCGCGTCGAAGGGAACCGAAGGCGCCGCAGCCGGAGCGGGGCCGCGGCGGTGGGGTGCGGTGCCGTCGCACCGCGCCGGACGACGAACACCGCGGCCGGTTCTGGGCCGCGGCGGGACGAGAAGACCAGCGGCTCGCCGGGCCGCCGGCGTTGGAAACCGGAAGAGGACCGGCTTTGCCGGTCCCATTGAAGAAAAACCGGCCGGCCAGGTGGGCCGGCCGGAAGGTGAAAGACCGGGGGAATTAAATTCCCCCGGCCAAGTCACTTCCCCCCCCCCCATTATGAGGCGGGGAGGTTTCATTAAGGGGGGCAGGCGGCCCCCCGGATTTCCTCAAGCAGGCCCCCACGAAGGGGGTCGGTTCTCCAAAAGGCGCGGCTTAAATCGCGCCACCAGTTGGGAAGCGGGGGCCATGCCCCCCGTGCGTGGCGCCAAGCGGCGCCAGGCCGCGCCGCCTCGCCGCAGGACGGACCGGGTCGGACCCGGGTCGGGTCGACCCGGTTCGGTTCGACCCAGTTCAGGCCGACCCAGGGGGGGTCGGACCGGGTCGGCCCGGACCCGGACCCCCCGTTTTTGAGACGACTTTGGTCTTTTGCTCATAACTTGAGATAAAGACCTCTGATTGACTAACTGTCTGCGGAAACGCGATCCTTGGATCGAGACGGGCGTTTCGGTATATTACACTCAGGGTTTCGGAACACTTTGAGTTCGGCCGGGTTGGTTCGCACACGAAACCAACCGGGCATTCGGAGCGGAAAGGCTCATATCTTGAGCTACAGACGTCTGATTGACGTACCGTCAGCTTTTTTGTGTTCCTCTTAGTGAGACGGATCTTTTGGAATACTCCGCCCGAGGTTTGGATGCAGGTGTAGTACGGTCAGGTTGGTTTTTCCTTAGAAACCAACCGGGCCCCTGGGACGAAAAAGCCAATAACTCTCAGACCGGGCGTCCGATCGACGCATCGTCTGTTGCGTTGAGTTCCTGTTGACGATACGGAACTTTTGGATACATCAACTCTGGACTTTGTGACAGTTGATGTATCATCCTCTCGGCTCGTGGAGCGGACCCTCTGAATGAGCTTGCTGTGTGCGGGAACCCTAGTGCTGGCTGCGACTGTGACTACTACTGCTACTGCTACTGCTACTGATACTGTGACTGCGACGACGACAGTACAGAGATCATGTGTGGATTCGACGACGAAGACTACAGCACTCAGCGATCCTACGTGTATCAATGCTACAGGTCCTGTGTGGGCCTGATCCTGTGTGGGTCCGATCCTGTGTGGGTCTTTGCGCTCAGCGGTCCTGTGTGAACCAGCGCCTACAGGTCCTGTGTGGGCCCGATCCTGTGTGGGTCTTTGTGGGGGTTAGTTACCTATCGATCCTTCGTGGGTCTGACGACTTAGATGGATCAGAGATCATCTTTATCGTCCTTTGAAGAAGTATACCTGTGTGAGCTGAATCCTGTTGCTTTCCTGTGTGGATTGTGTTGTGCTATCCTGTGTGGATTACGTTTTTCTTTCCTGTGTGGAATACGATTACTTTCCTGTGTGGACTGAGTTGTACTTGGGCTCGGAGGTGGGAGCGTATTTGAAATTGATGACTTAGGTATATGTATGGGCATATACCTAAGCAGTTTCGGTTGTTACTTCGTGATTGTACCTTTCTTTGGGATTTGTACTTTGTGGATTTTGAGAGACCTTCAGGGGTCTCGGGGTCCCTACTGAGTAGCTTATACTCACCCCTGCACGGGCTATGCCCGCACTACGTTGTGTTGGTTGCAGACGACGAACAGTGTTGATCTTGGCTGAGGATTGTAGAGAAGGACAGTACCTGGAGGTGGACCACTAGGCGGGACGTGTTCGGAGCGGACGACGGGACCCGTGGAGCAATGGAGCTATCTGTACCCATCCTTCAGGTGGGATCTCCAGTGGACAGCTCGGTGTAGCGGTTTTTACTTACAGTTGTTGTTTTCCCTTTCGAGTTGTACTTTACTTTCAGTTTGGGTTTGTATACTGGCCCATTTACTTTTCCGCACTTTCAGTTGTACTCTGTTTTTACTTAGTGTTTACTTTCTGCTTGCTTACTCTGTGGTGTTTGTTTACTTTACAAAGGCAATGCCTTCCCTTTTTACCTGGATTTACGCCTTGGTGCTAGTCGCCAGCCCCTGGCCTATGGAAGGCGGGCTTGGGGTAGTCACGGAATGGACCCCGAGGGCGGGTCGTGACAAAAATTCTTGAATACTACTGCATAAAAAGATTCATTTGGTTCTTCATCATAAGTTCATCGGGTTCCCATGTTGCCTCTTCCATCTTTTGATTTCTCTATAGAACTTTTACCAGACGAGTTGTCTGGTTTCTCAACACTTGTTCTCTGGTATCAATAATTCTAATAGGTACTTCGTAATAAGCCAAATCGGGTTCCAGTTCTATTTCTTCATAGGTGAGTACATGCATTGGGTCGGGCATATATTTTCTCAACAGTGATACGTGGAACACATCATGAACTTTGGAGAGAGTTGGAAGCATTTCCAAACAATAATCTACAACTCCAATTTGTTCTAGAATTTTGAAAGGCCCGGTTTACTTGGGACTTAATTTACCCTTCTTACCGAATCATTAACACCCTTTCATGGAGATACCTTCAAGAAAACATGATCACCTACTTCAAATTTCAAATCCTTCCTTCAATTATCGGCATAGCTCTTTTGCATACTTTGAGATGCTTTTATGTGGGTTGGGATAATCTTCATCTTTTCCATTGTTTCCTCAACAAGTTATGGGCCTACAAGTTTTTTTAACCAACATCATCGCAAAAATATGGTGTGAAACATCTCTTTCCATATAACGCTTCATATGGTGCCATCTGAATTCATGAATGGAATCTATTGTTATAGGAAAATTCTACCAAAGGTAAATATTGATCCCACATACCTTGAATGTTAATTGAGAAATATCTCAACATGTATTATAAGGTTTGAATAGTCCATCCTGATTGTCCATCAGTTTGAGGGTGGTAGGCAATGCCCAAACAAAGTTCAGTATCCAAGGCCTTTTGAAGACTTTTTTAGAATCTTGATTTAAAATGGGGATCATGGTTAGAAATAATAGATATGAGTACTCCAAGAAGTCATACAACTTCATTAATATATATTCTTTATAAACATTCAAGTGGTAAATCTTCTCTTATAGTAAGAAAATGTGTTGACTTGGTAAGATGATCAACAATGACCCATATTGCATCATTCCTTCTAGGATTATTTGGTAGCCCCAAGATAAAGTTCATCGTAATATCATCCCATTTCCACTCAAGTATGGGAATAGGTTGCATGACTCCTACAAGATGTTTTCTTCCAGCCTTAGCCTATTGACAAACCGTACATCTGGACACATAATCAACAATCTCCCTCTTCACTTTTTCCAAAAAAAATGTTCCTTCAAATATCTATATATCTTAGTGCTACCAGAGTGTATAGAGAAATTGGAGCTATGAGATTCATCCAATAATTCCATTTTTAGATCTGTTATATTAGGAACACAAAGTCTCTTCCCAAATTTCAAAATTCCATCTTCATATACGAATTCGATCAATCTCCCATCATTCACAGCTTTAATTTTTTTTTGAAACTCTTCATCATCAGTCTGAGAACTTTTTATCCTTTCTAGCAAAGATGGTTTGAAATCCATTTGAAAAAGTATTGATACTTCACCTTCCATGATTATTCCGATGTCCATATTTACTAGATCCAAGAATATAGGATCCCTTTCAACTCTCATCTGGTTCAAAACTCCATGATCCTTTCTGCTCAAAGCATCTGCCACCTTATTTGCCTTCCCCGGGAGGTAGTGTATACTACAATCATAATCTTTGAGTAGTTCAATCCATCCCCTTTGCCTCATGTTGAGTTCTTTTTGAGAGATAATATACTTCAAACTCTTGTGAACAGTATAAATCCCACATTTTTTACTATATAGATGGTGTATCCATATCTTCAAAGCAATGATTACAGTTGATAACTCAAGATCATGAGTGGGATAGTTTTGTTCATTAATTTTAGTTGTCGTGATGCATTGGCAACAACTCTATCATTCAGTATAATGACACAACCAAGTCCTTTCTTTGAAGCATCACTATAAATAACAAACCCATAATTCCCTGATGGTATATTCAATATAAGATAATTGATTAATCTTATGTTCAGTTCTTCCAAACATTCTTCACACTCTTTTGTCAAACTAAATTTAACCCTTTTACGAGTGACCATGGTTAATGGGTTAGACACTCGGGAAATATTCTGGACGAAATGCTGATAATAACCAGATAAACCAAAAAAATTGTGTACCTTAGTTATACCCATCGGTTTTGGTCGTTCTTGGATTCCCTTGGGCTTTGAAGGATCAAAATAGATTACATCCTTAGAGATAATATGTCCAAGAAAAGAAATCTCCTAAAGCCAGAATTCACACTTGCTAAACATCCCATATAATTCATTTCTTCTTAGAGTTTTAATAATAGTGCACAAGTGATTTTTATGATCTTAATATCTTTTGGATTAAACTAATATATCATCAATAAATACCACTCCAATGTCATAAATATATTCCTAGAAAACTCTATTCATTAGATCTATGAAAACTGAGGGTGCATTTGTCAGTCCAAAAGGCATTACTGTAAAATCGTAATGTCCATAACTAGTACGAATTATTGTCTTCAGAATATCATCCTTATTCACACACAACTGATGATATCCTGATCGAAGGTCAATCTTTGAAAAATATTGAGATCCATGAAGTTGATTGAATAAATCCTCAATGCATGGTAGGGGATACTTGTTCTTTATTTTTATATCATTGATATCCTTGTTGTCAATGAACAACCTCATAAATCCATATTTATTCTAAATAAAAATAACAAGGGATTCCCATGGATAAATACTAGGGATAAGAAATCCCTTATTACTTAATTCCTCTACATGTTTCTTTAATTCCACTAATTACACAGTGGCCATTCTATAAGGGTTCTTCGATATGGGACTTGAACCAAGAATTAAATCAATGGAAAACATAATTTCTCATTCTGGAGGATGTCCGGGTAAATCCTCTGGAAACAGGTCAACATATTCCTGGACAATAGATTCATCCTATATTTGAACATTATTTTCCTCACCCATAGTAATTTCACTCTCTTCCACCCCAATAATTGAATTTATTAAAGCTACTGGGGTGGATCTAGATAAGAATCAGATGGTGACGTTTTTGTTTTAAAGATAAGTTAATCCTTATCATCATTGAATTTTTTAACGTCCTTCTTCTTACAATAAATTTTTTTCCTCATGTTCTGAAATCAAATCCATACCAAGGATTATATCAAATTCAATCATGGTTATGATAATGAGATCAGCAGGTAAAGAACATTTATATGCCCTAATGGGAACTGATTCACAAAACATTATTTCAATGATACTTCCCTTAGGAGTTTTGACTAAAAACATACTTGTTCAATCAAATTAAAAATATCTAATTTTCTTAGAAAACAGGGAAGATATGAAATAATGTGACGATATAGAATCAAATAAAGCATTGTCTAAACTTGAGGAAAACATTAAATTACCAACCACCACGTCTTTTAGAGATCCAACCTTAGCATTAGTGATAACATAATCTTGGCATTTCTCCCTTGTCCCTTTTTTAGGTAATTTTCATTTTCTATTTGGAAATTTATTTTCATAATTCCCCATTTCTCTACAATTTTAGTATTAAACATTGATAGAATCTTTCTTTCCCTTTCAATCGTGTACTTGGTGGCCTTTTCAGCACACTTGTAACAGACTCCCATTCCCTTCAGGCAAGTACCAGGGTATTTCTTCCAACATTTACCACTGGATGAATATTCAACTTTTCCCTTATTCCCCTTATTTCCATTTCCAGAGTGTTCATATGATCTCTTCTTCTCTTTCTTTTCTTTAAAGTTATAATACATAGAGAATTTCTTTTCTGTCTTGATAGCACATGAGAAAATATCTTCATATGATGATAAGGATTGTGAGACTAATTCTTGATGGATAAATGGTTTTAACCCATAAAAGAATCGATAGATCTTACACCTTGGGTTATGTATATAATCTTCTACATGAGTTGCTAAATTAGTAAAGTTATCCTCATACATTGTGAAATTATCAACCTCCTTTTTCCTCAGACTCAGAAATTTTCTTTCCATATCAACTAGATAGTCATGAGGAAACTATTTTTCTATGAAAAGATCTTTAAACTCCCTCTATTCCATATTTGATACTTCTTCACCCTCCTTTGTATTTTGAATTAATGACCATCAATGATCTGCATCTCCTGTGAGGTGATAAACTGCCAAAACAACTTTTTGCCTTTCGCTACTCCCCAAAGCATGAATTATTTTCTATAAGGAACTTGTCCATTGCTCATCTACAAATGTATTTTTAGTCCCATTGAATGTTAGTGGTTGTTACCTCATGAATTGGTATAACATTGATCCTCTGTGATATAGATCAGGGTGCTCCATATGGGTAAGGTTATTATCCATAACCTGAGTGAGTTTTCCCAGTATGGTGATAAGCAGATCAACACCAACTGCATCACCAGCTCCACTATAATTATCTTGAGTATGAGTTCAATTCCTACATGGATTACATGTGTTGATATAGTTTCCATTCCTTTAACTAGGTGACATTTCTAAACAATTCCATACACAAGATTAGTTTATGAATTGTGATACATAATTCTAAACTCATAAAACACTTATCATAAATTGAACAGTTTATGGATATAATCCATAATCATAAAAATGTTTTCTTTGAGTGGGTATATACTCATAAATCCATCATAATGGTTTCAAAAGAAAATGTGAATTATCCTAAGAATATCCCTTCGGAGTGTCGTGACAAAGAAGGAAGCAAGGCCCATTGTTGTGTACAAGGATACCCAGGGTCATGTATGAAACTCCTTGTTAGAGTTTTCACTCTTAGGTACATCTGTTCCTGAGCCGCCTCTACCTTCTCCTATCCAAGAAGGGATGTATTTCTTGGAAAACTCACAAAATAACTACATTAACAAAATTCTAGGATGTTCTTCTATACTAATCCTCAAAGTCTATCTTAGGGTAATGTTCTCTAATTAGAGTTTTTCTAAATATAGTTTCTAAGGATTGTACTAAAATTAATCTCATACCAACTATATGCCCCAAACCTAGTTACCCAAATTTGGTGCATTATTACATAACATTGGCATGATCACAAGATATCATGTCTCGAAAGACCGATTAGTTTATTAGCCTTGGAAGTACTAGATTCATACATAATTTTTACATTACATCATGAGATAAAAACAAAAAAAATTATACCCTTTTAACACACTTATATCCCATATCCTATCCCTGTAGGTCAAACATAAAATAATTCTTCACATCCTAGGAAAAATAAATCATAGAAAGGGGTGAGATTAAATGCTCAGTAAGGATAAAAATATAGTGTAAACTTTCATAAAAAAGAATAAAAATTAAAGGCAATGTATAAGATTCAAACATAATCCATTTAAAATTAAACTTCATCATAAAATGGAAAAGTTAAAATGAATAATTCCATTTAATTACTCATATGGATATTCTACTAGTTGAATAATCACAGGCAATATCAATACCCAATTTCATAATGATGGAATGCATAATGCCAGACTTCATCACCACATAGTCAAGGCCTCATGCAAAGACTACAAATAAGATATTGTCAAGGCCCTATGCTTAGACACTAGTTTGTCTCATGACACCTACCAATGCATCGAGGAGCTATAGCAGGCTTCACCCGTCACTTATTAAGTCCAATTCATTCCTCATATGAAAATGTCAAAACATAACATAAACATTCGTATTAAAACTAGAATACGAAATATGAATACTTTAACCATAAACCATGAATGGTGTAAAAATAACACATACATGGTCCAACATATCACAAAACCTTTAATACAATATGGAAGATTGTATCATAATAAATCATCTTCAAACAATTTTAAAATCCATCAAAGTATGTTTTCATAGATGAAATCCAAATTATTTGAGATAAATATATCTTTTTATTTTGAAATCATTTGAAAGTCACATAATTATAAAATAAAACATTTGTTTTTAAAATACTCTTATAATCTTGTAAGTGATGGTTATAAGGTGTTATAATGACGTAAAATATCCACACCCACCGTATAAGTTAATAAAACATTTTTACCTTATTTTTTCGAAAAGGTCCTAAAGTATTTTTTTTTTTGGAAAATGACAAAAAGATTATTTTATAAACATCTCATAAAAAGTAAAAAAATGGTATAAATGACATAAACCCATATTCTAGGAAATAGTAAAAATGTTTTAAAATATATTTTTAAGAAACATCTTAGTGGATGATAAAGAGGTCTCAGTAAATACTCATGTATAAACAACCTCGAATAAAAAAGAGATTGTAAAATTAACCCTTAACTTGTACTTTTCCTTGATCGAGGGTATGTTAATCTCCTGTATAATAGTTAAATAATTTTTATTAAATTATTCAAGAACCTAATACATAAATATGATATCATATATGATCTTATAATATTGCTTTCTTAATAATATTTTAGTAGTATCATTGTTTCGGGTGTTAACTAATTCATTTTCCTTTATAAGTTTTGTTATGTAAGTCATGTTTGTTGTGGAAAATATGTATTTGATTCATATCTAGAATTATATTAAGTTCTTAAACCTTATTTTTTAATCATAATATAATATTTATTCTTTAATGGTTACGATGGGGAATGAATCACATCGTGTTTGGGGAGACGGTAATTTGTACGTACGCACGAGCGACAATACCAATCTATTGATGGTGTAATCAAATGTAATTGGATATTATATCATATATATAGAATCATTAACATGTTATATTTATTATTTAAATCAATTATACTCATTATTATACCCATCCAAATAGTTAAGTGTCTGAATAAAAAACTACGCCACGACGTGGAGACGGTAAGCCGTACATACGCACGTATGGGGACTTGTCATTCATAGGATGGATAGAATAATGAAAATATTTGTACCATATTCGTAATAACATAATAGTAATTATAAGGTAATGGAGTTAATATTTTAGTATGTAATCAAAAAAGTAAGAGGAAGGGGAAGAAGAAAAGAACTTTGAAAGAGGTGGTGAAATTATTACCTCTTCTTCAGGTGTTTCCTTTTGAGTTTATAAAAAGGGCTCCAAAGGTTGGATTTATGATAAAATTAATGACTCTAGGTATATTTTAGGGTATTTGAGAGGATATTTGAGTAGGTATTGGACGATCCAAATTTCTTTGGAGGTGTGAAATTAAGAGAAGGGGAAGTACCCTTTTATAAGAGAGGTGAGGTTCACTTTAGGAAAACCACGAAATATTATTTTATTATACAATCATATTTAGTTTATAATGGCTAAAAATAATTTATTTCAACGATAAGGTGGGTATTGGTCGAAAAAATCTCAACCATTATGTTTTAGAAAGGTTTAGGTCACCATATTAACCTTATCTTTTAGATTTAACTCTTGGTTAAATTTTTTAACATTTACCATGTCTTTTGGTATTTTAATATTATATGGTTAATAAACGTACTATAAATATCCAAGGGAACCCCAAGTGGTTCATTGTTAATATATATAACCTCATCTAAGTCCTTTGTCTAAACCTTATCTTTTTTGGAATATTATATTAATTAATAATATAGTATATTTTTTAAAAAATCATTTATGTCAATTTTGAAACTATTTTGTATTTTGTTTTTGTGAAAGTCATAACAGCATGATTACTTCAAAAAAAATTTGTTAGATCAACCCTAACATGTCGTATTAATCTAGTAAATTCTTTAAATGCATCAAAAGTATCAATTTACATTTATTTTTATAATTATAATATCAATTATTTTAATCTTTCATTAATAAGGTAATTACCGCATCATCATTATGTCATAAATAAATTTAATTATTTAAGGTCTAAAATTATAAATAAAATTAATTTATGTATACATTTTTTTTATATTTATAATTAATATTTATTGTAGAATTTATCTTAGGAGTAAACCTATATTAAAAATGTTTTAGTTATGAAAATTTGAATTTAACACTTTTAACTCTTCTTTAAATAAAATAATAATAAATGTCTTAATCTAATCCAAATGGACCAAAAGGATCAAATTTTATTCCTAAAGATGATTTTGGTCTAAATAATATTATCTAATATAATTAGTACATGTGTTAGGGTAATAATAATATCAATTTTACATTTAATTATCCTATTTACTTTCAACTATGGTAAATAAAAGACAAAAGTTATTGTTCACTGAAATTTATTTTTATCTTATTAAACCACATTTTACTTATTGATATCAACCGTGTATCTCGGATTTTTGAAATTCAATTCACAGAAGCTGTAAAATTATATTTTATGCAAATGTTTCTAGAAGGTGGGTAAAAGATGGTAAAAAGTTCAATAAACTTTTATACATCTAATTTTATTATAAAATGAATCCAATGAATTGCATTGAAATAATATTGGTATTATGTATCTATTTTGAATTAAAATAAATTTAAATAAAATAAATAATTATTTAAATAAAAAATTCAGTTTTTTAACAATAACGCAGTGTTTATCACTATTCATCAAAAATTGAATATTTTCAGAAAAATACCAAAAATTCACCCTAAGAAGATTTTGATATTCCGAATCCAAAAATGAATTCCATTTTGAAAAATAAAATTTAAAAAATTTAAAAAATGGGTATTACTATTAATAATTGATAGTTTGATTGGTCATGGTGTGCTTGAACTCGAAGCTGTGTACAACGTAATCTATTGCATTATTGAAAGGGAAACATACCATGGAAGCTTGGGGTGTTATAGATAAGTTTTTCTTTTCACATTCAAAAGAAAAATTCAAAGTCCTTATATTATTTTTCGTAAAGATATTTTTTCTCTCCAAAAAGGGGGATATTGTTGAGTCAATAAGACTTCCTTATGAATTTTCCATTCCTCTATATTTTAAAAATCACAAAAACTCAATCTTAAGGAAAAATTATATTTTCCTTAAGCATTATCTTTTTTAGGAAAATTTCCATTCTCTAAGGAAATTTTTATACTTACCATGTTTTAATTATTATTTTTTAAGTCTCTCTAAATTCAACCCAATTTTATTACTAAGGAAGAATGTGGTTTTGCATCTAAATCCTCAGAATACTATAAATACTTAGATATAAAGTATTCTGTTTTTAGACTCTAAATTCTATGAAATTCAAATTTTGAATTCTCTAAAATTTAGACTCCAAATTATTTGAAATTCATGTTTCGAGTTCTCTAGAATTCAGACTCTGAATTCTCTAAAATTCCGGTTCTGAATTCCTGAAAATTCAGACTCTGAATTCCTCATAATTTCGACTGTGAATTCCTCTAAATTTCTTAGAATTCAGATACTGAATTTCTCAGAATTCAGACTCTGAATTTCTCAGAATTCAGACTCCGAATTACTTAGAATTCGGACACCGAATTCTTCAGAATTTGGATTCAGAATTCATTGGAATTCAGAATCTGATATCTATATAATTAAGATTATGAATTATTTATAAAATAAAATCAGAATATCCATGTATTATAGACATCGAATGATTGTTTGGTTAGATTCCAAATTACATTTTTCCTTAGACTCCAAAAAAATTGATTTGGTTAAGTAATTTAATTTTTTGGAACTTATTGTGGAATGATGTCATACAATCTGTTTCTAACTAACCATTGTTTGAGTGACATGTGTATATGTCCCACTGAGATTCAAGGAAAAATATGGTCGTTAGAGGAGGGATCCGACCATTGGATAAGTTCATATATATATAAGCTCATTTGAATGAGATCAATCCTCGTTCCATCACTCTAGATATTTCATGTTGCTGAAGTGATTTCTTGAGAGGGAGACTCTCATTCTTTTTGCGGTTCTGAACATCTTTTTTATATTGTTTCTTGCGACTCCGATTTTTATTGAGTACAATAGAGGACTTTTGGGGATATGAAGATAGTGGTTCTAGCTACCTTAAAGATTGAGGGCTTGTAAGGATAGCAAGACAGATTCTAATATTCCAATCGAGGGCTTACCCTGGTGTGGGTAAGACAGACTTTATTGGAATTATAAATCACAGGTCCTTTATCCAAGGTTATTAGATACCCTACTCTTTGGGTTAAAATATTTCATACTTGTTACTTGTTTTGTTTCAAGTTTATTTACACTAAATTTTGATAAATGAATAAATTATAACTTTCTTAAACTTTCTATTACTTTTATATACTCTGATAAGTAAGATTCTATACACTTTAAGATAGAATATTTTCATTGTAAACATTCCTTTAAGTTTCATTTCCAGAACCATATTTACGGAACCTTGTAAACATTCCTTAAGTTTCATTTCTGGAACCATATTTCCAGAACCTAGCATGTTTTTTTAGTTGAACTAAAAGTGGATTTGTTAATTTAACTTGGTTAACTTTGTTAAACATTGTTTTCCTTAGGGTAAAATATGAATGTTTTTTAACTTACAATTCACCCACCCCCCTCTTGTAATTGAGAATATATATCATTATTTAAATCCTAAAATCATTAACCATATAGATAAATAATAATGATGGTGTCATTAAACTATATCTCAATAAAATCATAAGTAACATCAAAGGATGTCATCTTAGATGGAGAATAATTTTTGAAAAATCACTTGGAAAATTTCTTAAGGAAAATATCACTACTTTGAAAACCATGTTTTAAAACTAGTAATTCGTAAATAATTTCCACAATGTTTTCTTTGAAAATAACCTTTAAAACTTATAAATTAATCTTTAAAAATTATTTAAAACATTTCTTGAGGAAAATACCCTTTTCAATTTGAAAAAAAATTAATAAAATAAAAATAAAATTGAAAATTATTTTCTTTGAATATAACCTTGAAAAATTATAAAGTAATATTAGAAGAAAATAATGGTCTTGAAGGAAGTAAATTTGGTTCGTACTGTACACATCGAAAAAAGATTCCTTTCACATTTTTAGTAATGTCCAAACAAAACTTGCTTTTGAAAACGACATGATGTTTCTTTAAAAAAAATTATAAAAAAATTAATAATTGGTAGAAGTGTATTTATTAAATCCTTTTTATGTTTTAAAATCGTTTTTGGATACATTTCTTTTAAAAATGGTTTTAGAAGAAAAAGGGTTTCCCAATAATGACAGAAATAAAGAATTTTTTTTGTAAAAACATATTCTTAATTATTTTAAGTAAAAAAGAGTGTAAATTGTATTATTTATTAAAAATATAATTAATAACTAGAGGATAAGAAATTTAATGAGAATTATTAAGAGTTATATCTTAATATTTCATCATTGGAAGAATAATGATAAACAATCCATAGAAATGATGAGATCATAACATAAAACACTTACCACATTGGTAACATTAGAGTCATAATTACCATGAAGTAATAACATTAAAGGAAACATATAATATCATTAAAATAATTATATTAATTATATAAAATGTTAAAGGGGAATTACATACACATCATAAAAAAATATAGGTAAATAACATAATAAATATCTCAAAGAAGTAAAATTGAGTAAAAACCCCTCACCACTTTGGTAACTTTGAAACCGTAAACACCATGAAAGAGATATCCTAAAATTTATATATATGTCCCCATAATTTTAATATTATTTATAATAACATAAATACATGGTAATTATATAAATAATATAAATGAAACATGTGCTGAATAAGTCTTGTGTCTCACAGAAAATAAAAGTGAGATGGAAATCCCTTACCATAAGTCTCTACATCCATCATACTCATTCAAAACACCTATGTAATAAATATATATTTATTATACATATATTAAAACAAAATAATTACACATATATATATATATCATATCATATATGATTTACTTAAGACCTCTTATTTCCTATTTATTTACCATTCTTTGATAAAATAACACTTCTGGTAATAACCGCTTTGTTTTTTGTATATGTCTTGGTTGTTATTTGTGGTACTACTATGCTGATAATATTTATATAATATACATTATATTAACCTAATATATATTCATTTAATATGTATATATATTTATCCAAAAAAATTAGATATTAAAATTTAAATATACCGTTCATGAAGACGGTAGGTCGTACATATGCATGAACATTGATCTCTATTTTTCAATGATTATTATGGAAATGAGGTAAGTACTATTTTATCTTTAAATAATTATAATTATATAATAAATAAAATATTAATTATTTATATATACTTATACATATCATCCATGTGGTGTGGTGATGAAAATTGAGAGTAACATTTCTTTTCGAAAACGGTAGTCTATAGGCACATGGATGATGTTATCATCATTTAGTGAGTAAAATGTGAGAAATAAAATTATATATTAACTATCATGAACCCTTACAAGGAGAAATTTGATGCTTCTCTTCCTCATAATGATAGAATTTCTTTTTCTTCCTTCATGACACATGAAGTACTCCTTGATCTTACCTTCATAGGTGACACGTGCACGTTGTGAAATAACCAGAGAGACAATAGGAGAACTTGGTGTAGGATTGATTGTTGCCCAAGAAATCTCCATGCAATATCTTCCTTTCAGAATCCTCACGTCTCCCATTTGGTTCGAGCTCTGTCTTATCATTCCCCCCCCCCTTTTAATTCACCAGCGATCGGTCTCCCAAAGGTCGGGTAACTTATTCGTTTCCAAGATTTGGATGCAAAACCCTGGGTTTCTGGAGGCGGTTGAAAGTTCTTATAATGGGCCTTGAAATCATAGTAGTTGGGTCGGTCTCCACTTCAAGATTCGGTACTTAAAAGTGGCTCTCTATGCCTGGTCCAGCTCTTAACAATCTGATCACCCAGCCACGGACTACCTGATGAAAGATATTGAGATCACTAAAGTTATTTTAGAATATCGGGGGGATGATGAGGTGTTTTCCACCCTCTGTCTGGAGAAGAAAATTCTGAACAAGGTTCTCCTTGAACAGGAATGGCACCTCCGGGAACAAGCATGCTCTTTATGGCTTATAGAGGGGGACTGCAATAATTATTTATTTCATGCCTTACTAAAGGAGAATAAATGGGTGCTGGTCCCGCATATTAGGCTTGAGGATGGTTCTTTCTCTAGTGACCAAGCGATGATTGGTGGTATGGTATTCTCCTACTTTAAAGCTTTGATTCATGGTCCTAATCCCTACTTCTAGGTAGATATAGCTCTGGTCAGGTGGGACTCTTTGACTCTATTCCTTGCAGTGTTTCCAGCCATGTTAATGAGCTCCTCTTTTGTGTTCTCAATGAGAAGGAATTCTGGGAGGTAGTGATTTCTCTTAACCCAGACAGCGCACCAGGACCAAACTGATTCATTGGATCTGTGAATATCTCTACTTGTAATATCATCAACACTGACCTTTGTGATTCCATACAGGACTTCTTTCGTGGTGGCTCTCTCCTTCTAATAGCCAGTTCTACTACCATGATTCTGATTCCCAAGGTCAATTCTCCTTAATAAATCTCTAAATATTGACCTATTAGCTTGTGTAATTTCACATAAAAAGTATTGGCTATAATCATCAATATTAGTCTTGTTGGCTTCACTCACTAGTGGGTTTTGAATGAGCAGCATGCCTATATTAGAGGTCGATCTATCCAAGGGTCTATTGGGGTGGCTCAGGAGATGGTTTTGGATATCAACAGAAAAGTGGTGGGCTCGAATTTGGTGGTAAAACTAGACATGGATAATTCTTAGGATCATCTGGAGTGTAACTTCATCATTTGTAATATGAGATGCATGGGCTTCTCAGGGGCTTCCATTGACATTTTCTTATGATGCTACAACTCTTCGTGGTTCAATATCATTTTTGCAGGGAAGTATTGTGGTTTTATTAAGTCTATAAGAGGCTTACTGTTGGGGGACCCCATGGCCCCGAATCTTTTTATCCTATCACAATATTCCCTTACAAATACTTCTCCATGTCTATACAACATGTCAATGTTCGGCCCTTCCATTTCAGCTCAAAGGTTCCCAGTGTTTCCCACCACCTCTTTGCGAATGAATTATTGTTTTTCATCAATGGGTGGAGTTCCTCCATCAAGAGTTTTGTTTCGAAATGTCCAAGCTGGCATAAGGCATCCATTGAAACCATCCTCGTTATTCATGAAAATCGTTTTCCCAGGACCTACCTCAGGGCTCCTGTTGCCCTTGGGAAAATCTGGGTGCACTACTTCGAGGACCTGTCCAACAGAATCATTAACCATATTAATAATTGGAAAAAAAATTACTCTCTTTCAGCGGGAGGATCACCCTAATAAATTCTGTGTTGTATTCAATACATATGCACATTATTTCTATGATGAAGGTTCCTAATTATTTCATCAGCTGTCTAGATTCCATTTTGAATTTTTTCTTTTGGGATGCCCATGGTGAGGGGAGATGCATGTGGGCCTCTTTCAGAAAACTGGTGAGGCCTCTAGAGCACTGTGGTATTAATGTGAGAAGCTTGAGTGAGGCCATGTTTTTCCTGCAAGTCATGTTGTCTTGGGAAGTTATTGAGGTCCGGACGTTTTGGATCCACTTTATAAAAGGTAAGTACAGTTATGGTCTAAGGAAAAATGATAGAAATCCCTCCCCTCTTTGGATATCTCTTCGCATCCATGTGTCCTCCCTCTGTCCGCACTCATAATGGATCATTGGGAAGGGTGAGGTCATCTTTTAGGAGTGCAACTGGGGCAGCGGGATTCTTGGATTCCCAGGTTTCCTGACATCGGATATGTTAGTCAGAGAATCTACCCGTCACCCCTCCATTCTCAAGGCCTTTCTCAGCCCATCCTAGGAGGCGTGTTTCCGTGAAATATGCTAGGATGGATCCATGGATAGGTTCATGTTCTGGTGCTCCCTATCTTCCAGGTTCTCAGTGATGAATTACAAGAATGGCATATATAGGAAACTTGCCAGTGACCCCTGGGGCAGAGTTCTCTAGTGAAAATATATTCCAGCCAAGTCCATTTTTCTCATCTGTAGATTTCGTTCCAATGCCATTCCCATAGAGATAGCTATTAAATACAAAGGCATTCCCCTTTCCTCGAGATGCTTTTGTTTCTCTACCCATAAAGAGGGGACCTCCTTCCACCGGTTCTTCTTAAGTGACTAGGTTGGCCACCTATGGAATTCCCTTGGGGAGTTTATAGATATGTTAGGGTGGTTTCCTCTATGGAGCTATTTTTTCAGTGCTGGTTCAGCGGTTCCTCCGCCAAGAATGAGGAGGATGGATGGTCGATCCTGCTTGCGGTGGGCTTGTGGTGTCTTTGGAAGGTGTGCAACCAAGCACGACACTCCGGGCCTCGACCCTCCCTTCACGGCTTTCTTCTCCGGACAAGGTTTATTTTCACTGATCTAGCCTCCCCTAATAACAATCATGCATTCGTGCCCTCCCTTAATCTCCATACCAACAACGCATGTCCCCTTTGCTCTTCATCCCCTCTAATGTCTAGCTCTTGGGTGCGATGGAAACCCCCCTTCTAATGGGTTTAAACTGAACACTGATGGGGCTTATGGTCAGGGGGCATGAGGGGTGTAGGGGTTGTTCTGGACCCTTCCGGATCAGTCACTCTTTCTTTCAACGCTTCCTATGGGGAGTGTGAATCCCTTGAGGTGTAAGACAAGGTGATGCACACCAGACTGGATATCTTCTTTTCGGATTCCCTTCCCCTAACGTCAGTGGAAACTGATTCTAAGATAATTTTGGGATCTCTTAAGGGTGACATTTCTCCCCCTAGGCAGATCACCTACCTCATACGCAAATGCAGAGCTATTCTTTCCAGTGATAATGAGGGCCTTCAAATAGGGTGTGAGGGTAACCTTTTGGCTGACTTTTTGTCTTCTAGGGCATCCCAGGACCACCCTCTCATAATTTTCACCTCCCTTGGGTCACTTACCCCAGCTAGTGTGGATATCTCTATCAAGTAATCCATTAGAATTCACTTCTATAGGCCCCCATGATTGTTTTTTTGGATTTTATGGATTTTGTAAAAGAAAATTAAAAAAATTAAAAATCTATATTGTTCATGTGCCAAAACATTTTGTGTTAGTGAACACAAATCACATCGCTTGACAAGGCGATAGTCTGCCGCACACATGAATGATGTTATCATATCCCCTATGGAATGGAAATTGAAAATTTAATATATGATATTACAACTCCATATGTATAATTTTTTATAAATATTATATATATATATATATATATACTTTAGATCCATCATCATACCCAACCATGATGGGGGTTAATGGAAAAGTGAATGATATCAGTTTGTAGTATGTAGTTCGTTGTACACACAAATGAGGATTTTATAACCCATTTTATGGAAGTGGATATAGTTTCATATCATTACCTAAATATAAAATATAATTATTTGTACAATAATCACATAATTATATAATCATTGTATAATAAAAAATTAATAAGGTGGAGGAAGAAAAAAATAAAAACACTTGTTGAACAACATTACCTATTCTTTGGGTAACATCCTTAGGTTTTCACAAAAATCATTAATGTGATAGATTTATTATAATAATAAGGCTTCTATGATTATATTAGGCATGTAGGGAACTTATTTGGGAACTTATTTTTTGTTCCAAAATGGTTTTAAGGTGTGAAGAAGAGAGGAGAGTGAGTTTCCTTCTATAATCGTGGAGGACTGGCATTCTTGTAAATACTAAAATGTATTCAATAATAGGAGATCAATATCACCTAATGTGGTTAAATAATTGATAAATAATGGATTTTAATTATTATATTATCGATCCACACATCCACCACAAAAAAATAACACATGTTTTAAACATTTCAATGCTTACCATTTAAATTTTACTCACTTTTACCATTTTTAGTTTCAACATGTTAATGAGTTTTTTATCAAGATTATAATTTATCCTTTAAGAATAAAATAAAATAATACTAATGAGATAATTTATAACCATATATTCATAAAATTTAGTAAAAATGTTAAAATAAATATCCTAGTTTTGGGAAAAATTAATTTTAACACAACCTCATGTAACGCACAAAACCCCATTTTAACCTTAATCGTGGTAAATAATTTTTTACTTTTTTCACCCATAATTATGGTCAAGAACAAATTTTACCTAATTACATGAAATAAATTATTTTTCATTCAAATAAGTAATAAATTTTTCCAAATTCCATACACATAGGTGGACATATTTATTTTAAAATTAATCCTTCAAACATGATGAGAAAGTAGGTTTTTAAACAGAAAATGTTCAAAAGATTACAAAGTGTTTATATCAAAATTCAATTATAAATTTATTTAAATGACTTGAAATGGATCAATTGATTTATATTTGATCTAATTTTCCTTCAAAATAAATGTATAAAATAATTTTACATTATGAAAAAGTTAAACTAAAAGGAAGTTTTCAATTAAAATTTAGTATTTTTCATTATCCATCAAAAAATGGAACTTTTTGAAAAGATTCCAAAAGTTAATACTAAGATAAGTATCACATGATAATTTCTAAAATTATGGTTATTTTTTAAAATTTATTTTATAAAATTGGGAAAAAATAAATCTATTAATTTTCATAAAGGAATTAAAAAACATATTTTGAGAAAATAGTATTTTCAAAATGTATAAATAATTTTCTAAAAATTAAGAACCTTTTTGTTAATTCGTTTTGTTGATATAAAAAATAATAATTAATATTTCAAAATTATTTATTATTATTCGTATCTCTATGTTTAATTTCAAGGCTACAACGACGACATCTAAATAACTGTATTAATAATATATTGTGGTTTTGTTAAAATTCGGTGTCATGTTTAATAAAAACTAACCCAATGTTGTATATTGTGAAATATTAACATGTTGTTTTATATAATGAAATTTATCAAAGATATTTAATTTATTCAAATATTAATAATTCATAAAAACTTGGGGTGTTACACTAATCCTGACGTCGGTCTCCTGGTGGTGGTAGTGGAAGTGTATTATAGAGTTTGCCTCCAATAGAAGATCCTCCATCTGGATCTCTGCATTATCCTCTATTTACACTACCAACCTTGGAGCCTCATTAACCACACGTGAGAGATCCTTGATCACGGAACTACTTCTTTTTGGTGTTTCATTCATCCTCTTCCTATCCTTCTTGGCACGACATGTTGGGAAATCGTGTTCCTAGTGACCCCTCCTATCACAGGAATAACATCAGCCCTCACCAAGCTCAATGGATCCTCAACATGATCCCTAGGATAGAGATCCATGTGTCTATATCCGAGAAGGATAATTTCTACACTGTTAAGACCTTAATTCCTGACATCTTCTACCCATTATATCTGACTCAACTACAAGATTCCAACCACTGACTCTAGCTACCCAATTCCCCTCATTTGTGATGCTCTAAGTCACCAAATTGCTCTCTATAACTCCACCATAAGTGTGAAGGAATAAGGAGACCATATTGGAATGAATGTTTCTATGAGGACCCTACTCTAACTTCCTCTCCCAAAATAACCCATCCCACACTATATCTAGGGAGAAAAACGTGAGGTACATGAACCTCATAGTGTACTCTAAAAATTACATGTCACCATGTTGCTGATCAAGAAGCTCCTAAATATGAACTAATCATAATCCTAAGGAGTAATACTACTCGAAAAATAATTACTAGAAGTTAGAACATGATAGAATTATCTCATCATGGGTCTAAATCGCAATACCCCACCAGTTCCATGTTACTCCATTGAAAATATTGTATTCTAAGGAAACCATATATTTGATCGAGTGTTGTACTAGAATAAAGACTTGAGCCACTGACTCAATCCAATCCTCCACTACCTATGGATCTATATTTATGTGAAACCTTAGCGGTATCAAATGATGGAACTCACATATCACACTAATTATATGTACATCATCATTATGAACTTCTAGTGTTATATACTGCTTGATAGGTAGGGGTGTCGCTCCTAACCCACCTATAAGAAGCACCTTGGGAGACGACCCCTGAACTAATGCCTCGTCCCTCATTTGATCATCATCACAATCCCAAATCAGAAAGATGGTAGGTTATCTTCATAGAGGAACCCAAAATGTGATCAAGGCATACCTCAGTTATATGTTCATATACATATGCGGAGATAACTCAAAAAGGAACTTCAAATGACTCAATCAAATATGACACATCTACCATTGATCCTTGCAACCAATTTCATAGTATGATGAGACTAAAAATAGGTATTCATGGTACTGGTTAACATATAAATCATTCAACACACTAATATTTGGTTCCCTAGCCTAAATTCCACACTCAAGAAACTCCAAAACAATTACCTTATTCTCATACATGGCCAATTCACCCAATTATCACTAAGATCCAATGATGTCTCAATCGATCTGTCTGCCATTTTCCAAAAATAATGACATGTGTGGAAAATTCCTATGCATGGGTAAGTATATAAATACCTAGTAGGATTCCCTATAACACAAATGGGGGTAAATAAATAGATACGGTGGACTTCATCTCATCCTAAAGAAAGAGGGAAATGAAACCCTAGATATATATATGCTTATAAAGAAATCTGTTAGATAGAGAAAAAGGGATATCCATCTCATAACCTATACAAAGTAAATGAGTCCACATATGGATCCCAAATTACATATCTGATTCCCAAAATAATGCACAACCTCAGAAGAATATGTGTAGAGGTTCCCACACCACATCACTACAGACCACAAATGATGGTGCCACAACTCTTATAGATAACCCTATCCCCAATGGATCTTGTTGGAAGGATAGTACCACTTCCTAGATAGAGGACATGAAACCTTATTTGGGAGTGTATTGACTATACCTATGTATAGAGTATGGGGACCCATGCCCCGGTGTGATAGGGGAGTACCAACCCCAGCATCACTACAATGATCTTACCCTAATCACTTCCAACTTCAAGAAATCCCTAATAAAGGGTCATGCTTATAAAACCATAAATCATATCTCATATTCCACAAAAAATACCACCATCACGTTATAGGAGGAAAAACACTCAGGATAGGCTATTAATGGTCCAAAATCAGAGGGTTGATGAAGGAGAAATGAGAGGAATTAGTTTCTAAGGGAATACACGTCATGTATAGAAGTCCACATGACATGTGATCTAACCAAAAATCATAGAAATGTTCTTCCCCATATAAGGATTTTTATTCCATGCCATACCACACGACGTGTCCTCGTGGTACACAATGCGTATGTCAACCCAGGGGGCTGGTCATGTACACCTAAAACAAGACTTGACTGGACAAGTACAACTACATGATGTATATGTAAAGTAACAGAATGTTTATATCGACCCAGAGTCCCAAGGCATGCATTTTTAGCACATTAATTAGTCTCCTGGGTAAGGTTACATGACATGTTGGCCTGCCCACACATCATGTTTTCCTTAACTTGGCTGAAAATCCTAATTTCTATTGAAATAAGAGAACATATTACCTGTTTTCATATTTCCTATAATCCTTAGATACTTCATGAATTTTCCTGGTCTACCCCTTCTTCCATGAAACCAGTCATTTTACCACCCGAAATCATTGGGGTTTATCTCTACACATTGATTTTGAGCCTCCAGTGGCCAAAAATCAAAATTTGACGAACCATTGATGAGCTGTTTTACATCACATGCACCTCCCATCACGCTTCACCACTCAGGATCCCATATCCAAGAAGGATAACTAGTGATCAATTTGGATCCATCTACAAATCTCCATCCCATTATTTCTCTCAAAAACTCCACAAATCTGGGGTTTGATCACACTCAAACCCACCCCAGCAATGTTGAACTAAAAACCCTTGAGATAGAAGAAAAGAACATGTAAAATGGTTGGGGAAAGAAAAATAGAAATGATGAATTCATCATTGTAAAATACTTTGAGTCCAATAATCATATAAATTGGATTTATAGGGTTATAGAATAGCGTAACAAGAATAAATTGTAACAACATCTCAATTAATTTAATTGGTATCATGTAAGAATGATAAATGCCAATAATCAAAGAAGATAAATAATTTATTCTATATTAAATCAATAAAATATAAATCCATTAAATATAATGTCCTACCTTGACATATAATTGGTCATTAGTGAAGAACATGGTATCCACTGATGAATAAGTTAAGTTTCATTCACTACATCAAAATCCACCTCGATCTGACTGGTCTTCTTTCTTTGGTCTGATCCACTAATGAATCACTTCTTAATCTACTCTCAAATTATCCTAGGGTTAGGTTTCCAACACTAGTAATTTTTTATAATTGGTTATTCATAGAGGATTAAATAGGTTAGGTAATTTAAAATAGATAAAATAAAATATTTATTTTATTATATGCACCAACCAATGGATTCCTCAACCAAACGTCTAACGTAGACCAACCTATGGTCGCTCTTTGGGTAAGCCCTATGTTTCGAAATCAATTGTGGTCACATATTAAAAAAATAAGATCCAAAAAATATTTAAATATATTTACCCAAAAACAATGCACTCATGTACATTAAAATATATTAATATCTCAAAAATATTAATTAGGTGGTCTCTAGACACTCAAACACATTGTCAACTCTGAAAATATATCTTCAAGTTTATGAAGAAATATTCAAATGAAAAATATAATAAACCTATATTCGTTAAATTAAAACATAATTTAGGCCTTTTCATATAGAAAATCACATGGTAAATGAAAAGGAGGGGGTAATAAGACCACTTCCAGCTCTCACACTACAATGTGCTCTCCTGCATGCTCCCATATATCCAAATAAGTTGAACCAAATGAATTTTCCATCCTTACATTATCATCTCTTGAAAATCATCAATAATCATTGATTACTCCATGAATGTATCTCTATCCTTGATTTCTTGATCATCTAGTCAATAATTTTCATAGGTTCATAAACATATCTCTTTAGTTATGACACATGGAATACGCCATGCACTTGGTCGAACTGCAGGGGTAGGTCTAAGTGATAATCAACCTCTCCATCACTCCATAGAATGTTGAATGGCTCAATGAACCATGGGGATAACTTTCATACCCATTAAAACCCCAATAAATCTTATCACGGGGAGGATCTCCAAAACAAATTTTCTCCCTACTAAAACTTCAATAGACTGAGATGTTTATTTGTGTGTGAATTTAGTCTTCTATGGGCTCCCTTAATATTCTTTTAGATCACCTAAATATTCTCCACAATCACTTACACTATATTTTGAACAAAAATATATGTCTCACCAATATTTTTCTAGAATAAGGGTGGCATGTAGGATCTTAGGTACAGGTTCATGGAAGGTTCTATATCGATAGTACAGTTATAGATGTTATTATAAGATAACTGTATCAGAGAAAAGTGATCCTCCCAACTCTGTATGAAGTATAACATAAAAGATTATAGCATATCCTCGAATACCTGGATAGTCTAGTCGGTCTTCCCATATATCTAGAGGTGAAACATTGTACTCATCCGCAACTGGGTCCCAAATGCCTCCTACAATACTCTCCACAACAGTGGTAACAACAAAGCATCTCTGTCAAAAAAATATTTGATGGTACACCATGATTTTTGATGATCTCTTTAATTTAAAGATTCCCTAGACTCTCCAATAAACACTACTCCTTGATGGAAATAATGTGTGACAATTTAATGAGTCAGTCAACAATCACCCCAATGGAATTAGGGCTTGTCATTGTTAATGGAAGCCCCATGAAAAAGTATGTGGATATTCCATCACATTTCCACTATATGATTTTAAGAGTAAATTTCAAATCTTCTAGAACCGGTACTTAGTCTTCACCTACAAACATGCCAAACATCTAGAGACAAAATCTTCTACGCTATCTCCCATTTTAGCCCACCAAACCTACCATAGAAGGTGCTTGTATGTATTTTCAATTCCAAGATGTATAGAAAATGGAGAAGTGTGAAACCCCTTCATTAATTCCTGTCATAATGGTTCTTGAACCTCAAGACATCCCTTGAGAAGATCACTTGCCCCCTCTCAAAGAATCAATCATCTAAATTTCATAAGGATATCCTGTCACATAAAAACCTCATTGTTGATGTGTCCCAACTGAGACTCTCTCACTTGATGAAGAAGAGGAAGAATCTCCATAATCATTTAAAGAAAAATATAAACCCTATACTCTACTAGAGTGAGATAAAAAGAATCCAACTATTCATAGTCCTCCTCTACCAAGAGAGAACAAGAATTCCTACTAAGGGAATATTTTACCACATTGCACTTCCATTGATTGTAGACTATATCAAAGTCGTAGACCTATAATAAATCCAACTAATTATTCTGTATCTAATTAATATATCTCTAAGTAAATATTTACTTGATACTATGGTGGTATCATTAAAAAACATAGTTATTTCCAAAAATATAATGCCCCCACATATTTAGAGTGATACCTACAACTTCCAACTCCAAGTCATGAGTTGGGTAGTTCTGCTCATGGGGTCTCAACTACCACCATCCATATGTGATCACTACCTACCCCAGCATCAAAAATCATCCAATTATATCTTTAAATCCATCATAAAACAATATATACTTTATGATCTACTCTAATAGTCTCAACAAACTAGAACTAGTTAGCCTTAACCATAGATCATCGTCACCACTATGACATTGCATGGTCCAAATAAGCAACTACTGATTCCACATCAGGGAAGTTAGAGAGGATAAAATCATGTATAACTCTTCCAAAAACCTCTTATAGTATCCCACAAAACTAAGATAACCTCCCACCACCAACATGATCTTGGGTGGCTCCCATACATTCACTAAATCAATCATCCCTGGGATTATAGCTAAACCATGATAAAAAAATACAATTCCAAAAAAGTAAACCTTATAGATCCAGAAATGGAAAATCAAAAGATTTCCATAAATCTATTTCTCCATAAGTAATTCTAGGATCACAAAAAAAATCATTGCATTCTCTTCCTCTAATATTCAGTAAATGGGTATGTAACCTGTAAAGGCAACCCAATATTTTCTTAAATATGGATGGAAGATCTGATTTATAATAGATATAAACATATTGATCCATTAAAGACACTAAAAAGAATTACCAAAAACTCATAGTATCCCTAGAGGCAACATAATTTAATCTTTGGAAAATCAACCTCTTGAACAGTCAACTAATTAAATCCTGACCTAAGATCTATATTCAAGAACCAACTCAAGCCTCAAAAATGTTGAAATTTGTACCCAATGATTAGAAAGGGTTGCTTGTTATTTATCATTACCCAGTTTAGGTAATGATAATATATTAAAAACCTCATTCTTATTTTTTCCTTTTTCATGAAAAAAATTGTGCTACCTAGGGGGACACACTAGGGCTAATGAGACTCTTCTCTAGAAGGGCCTCCAACTGCACCCCCATCTCTCAGAGCTCTATAATGGAAATCATATATTACATAGAAGATATCATTGTGTCTAGGGGTTCAAGTCAATGCATAAGTCCATCTCCCACCTCAGAGGCAGTCTTAGAACACCCTCAAAGAATATTTCCATAATTTCCTCCACTATCAAAGGAATCTAGGGTCCTAAAGATCCCACTACACCATGGGATAAACTCTCTAACTAATTTTTAATGGTTCACTACTACCTACGCACAAGACTCACTTGTTCCTCCATGGTATATTTCTTACAAAAAATGGAGAATATCATCCCATCTATCCAAAGGAATATAACTCATCTAAGATGATAGTCAATTTGGGACTTCACTATGGACAACCATTCCATACCCAAATATGACATCAAAATACTTCATCCTAATGACCAAGAGGACCCATGAAAAACTCTATCCAATGAATGCTGACATGCACTTCCAGAAAATATGTGATATCAAATAATCTCTCAATGTATGAACCTATAGCCGTAACATCTTGGTTAAAGCCTCAACTAGAAGTTCCATCACTTTCACACGGGATAAGGTGAAAAGGGAATGAATCACACATGTATCTACTTGTACTATGTAAATAGTATAATAGAAGAAAAAAAAATACATAAAATCACATCATGTGAAACATTATTATATCCCTTCATATCCTACAACAGACCATGGACTCTACTACCTGATCTATAACCATGATGTGGGATACTTGGTTGTGGTGGTGGATGCAGCACATAACCTTTTCCTCCACCAACATCTTCTACATCTAGATCTCTACTTACTTTTCTATCTACATCGCCTCCCTGGGGGAAACCCAAACCACATATGAGATATCCCTAATTATGGTTCTTCTTAAACTATGGTGGTTTATCCATTACTTTCTTATCATTATAGGTATGATGGGTCAGGAAACCATGTTCCAAGTGACTCCTCACATAATAAGAATAGAATTATACCTCACATGGATGGTTGGATATTTTATGAGATCTCTACCCCATAGATCCATGGGTCTACATCCAATATTTAGAAATCCTCCTCTTCTGATACCTTGATGTATGATGCATGCTACCTATTGAAAATGAATCAACCACATAATTCCCAGAACTATCTCTAATCACCCATAATCCCCATACTATGAATATCTTAGTCACAAGATCCCACATTGAACACCATTATAAGTAGGAATACATAAGAATAGAACACTAGTATGGTTTCCTCTAAGGAGACAGTACATGAACTTTCTTTCTTGAAAGAATTTTTTTCACCATATATATTGGTAGTAACATGTGAGGTCATTGAACCTTACAACATACTCTTCAACTAAAATATCACCCTATTATATCTCAAGATGCTCCTGGATCCATACTAAATGTAATAATGATGGGAAATACTTCTGAAAAAACAAATAATCAATGTCATACCATGCGAGAATCATCTCATTATGGGTTTTCATTTCTATATTCCTCTAGTATCATACTTCCCTATGGAAAATACTGGTTTTCAGTGATATTGTTTGATCAGTTGTGGTCTAAAACATCCAGAAGAAAAAACCACTAACTCAATCCAATCCTATGATACATAGGTGTCAAGATCACCATGGAACCTCAATGGTATCTAATGATAGAACTCACAGAGTGCATTAAGACTATGTGAATCATCATTATTAACTACTAGTACTATCTAATTCTCGATAGGTAGGGGTGTTTCCCCTTACACACATGGATGAAACACCTTCTGAGATGGCCCCTTAACAGATGCCTCAAAACTCATCAGATCATTTTCATGATTATTATTAGTTACTTGGATAGATATATTCAAGGAGTTATCCTAAAAGTGTTAAAGATGTACCATAGTTAGATGAGTGTATATATATAAATATTGATCTAACTAAATAATGATATTCAAATAACTCAATTTTATATGAAGCATGTAACACTTTTACCTAGAACCAATGTCTCAGTATGATGAGTTGACCAAAAAGTAGTTTGTGGCATGGGGAATGAATATGTTAGTCATCACACCAATAATGAGTTCCTTGGAATGAAATATACATTCTAGACAATCTGAAACAATTTCCTTAAGTCCAAAATAGTCCCCACAAAGAGGACAATATCAAACAACATCCCAATGGGTGAACAACTCTGATACCACACTGTAATGACCCAACTCCCTAGGTCATTACTAGCCAGAAGAAGGTGGATCCACCATAACCCCAAACATGCCTCCAATAGGCTAGGGGATACCAATATGCTTCAATAAGGTATAATTTAAATAGAATTCCATATCATGAGAACCTTTGCGCATACACAAAACCATCTACCTACAATACATAAAGTATAATCATGAAAGCAGAAAACTATATGGAATATATAGTGTATGAAAATTTAATCCAAAGTGTAAAGGAAAAAAGAAAAAATATAAGCCCCAACATAAATGATTACCTAACCTAACTAAAACTAGAAAAAATGAGAGTAGGGAGATCTTGGTCTCTGTGTCTCAAACACCATACATCGTCAATTCACTTGGGTGTCACTAATCTCAACTGATGTCTCTGTCGATTTGTTTGTTGTATGCACAAGAAAAAAAATTGAGGTAAAAGTTTGTGTATTTTTTAGTATATAAATACCTAGTAGGATGGCCTGAAAACCAAAAAGATAGAAATATAAAGATATGATCAAATCCATCCAAACCCAAATAAATTGGGTGATGGAACCTAATATATATATATATATATATATATGATTATAAGGAAACCTACTAGAGATAGAAAATAGGATTTTATATCACAACCCGAACAAATTCATTGAGTCTCCCTGTTGTTCCAAATGTTCATATTTTAGTTCCAATATCATTCATATCCTCAAAAGAATATGTGTGATAACTCCTACAGTGGATCCAATCCACACTACAGCTCAATGACGGTGGAGTACCACGTTTTAGATAGATTACATGTTCCTTTCTATGGTAAGTACCAAATATACCTATATAAAGAGTATGAGAATTTTCATTCTAGTGAAACAGAAGAGTAAAAACCCTGAATTCACTCCAATGATCCTACCCAAATCACTATCATCATCAAACATCAACTAAAAAAGCATCAAACTTAGAAAAACTCACATCAAATCATGTATTCCACTATGAATTCCAGTATCACTTTCTATGTGGAAAAACAATCAGGATAGGATACTCACATGCCATAATCTGAGTACTAAATAAGGATATATGATAGGAATAAGTTTCAAAGTGAATAGATAGTGTGTAAGGGGGTTCACACAGTGTTTGACCTCACCTCACTATGTAGAAGTGTTCTTCCCTTGAAATGGTTTAGCAAGACATGTCATATAAAATAGCTTTTCCACATGGAATGTAGTGTGTATGTCCACCTTGTCTCTTGGGAGTATACACCTGGAACATGGATTGATTGAAAAATTACATCCACATGACGTGTTCGTAAATTAACATGGTGTGTATTCCTAGCTAGGGTCCTAGTTCAGGTACATATGGAACAAATTGGCTACCTAGGTTGGGTCACATTACACGTGGGTTCATCTACACAACATTTTATCCTTAACTCTCCTGAAGACCTTGTTCCCAATAGAAAGTAAATAACATGACATGTGTTTATCCCCACTTCATGGTTTGTAGTCTCTCTTTTTACATAATCCTAAAATTATTCATGCTTTTTAATGATCTAGAATATATTCCATGAAATATACCATTTACCTCTTGAAACTGGTGGGGGTCATCTCTTGCTACTAATTTCCAGCATTTTGTGGCTAGAAATTGAAATACGATAAACTGTTCGTGAGTCACCACATGTCTCGTGCACCTCACATCATCTGTCGCCACTTTAGTTCTTATATCCATGAAGCATACCCCAAAATCCATTCAGATTCATCTAAAAATCTCAATATTGTATTTTTTTTACACAACCATCATAAATATGCGGGTTTGATCATGCTTGAACCCTCCCTGAAAATGTTGGACCACAACTCTATGGGCCAATGGTGAAGAATGAAAAGAACGTTGGGGGAAAATAACAATAGAAAAGATAAATCCATAATTGGAAAATAATTATTAGACAATGATCATATATGTAGGATATCTAGGTGGTATCTTTTGATATCATGAATAAATTGGAATAAAAAATTCAATTAATTCAATCAAGATCTTTCTAGAATAAAAAATACTGGAAAACATTGAAGATAAAGAATGATTGATTAAATAAAAAAGGGGATAAATATAAAAAATAAAATTTAATATATTTATTTAGGATTTATTTTTAGTGAATTATTCATTTTCTAGAGATGAAGAGGGCCCACTACATTTTCTACCTCTTTATCCACCTCAGTCCAGTCACATGTTATTCTCCAATCTAATCCACCAATATATAATGTCTAATCCTCCTCTAAAATTATCCCAATGTTATATGTATAACCCTACAAAATTATAACAAGGTATTTATATAGGATTACCTAGGATAGGTCATTTAAAAAAAATATAACATTAATTTTATCAAATGAACTCGCCAAAGGCTAGCTCAACCAGACATTCAACACTAAACAACCTTAGGTCATGCCTTGGTTAAACCTAGTATTCTGACTTCAATTGTGGTCTAATATTTCTCTTCTGATGTCCAAATAAAAGGGTGGGTCCATATACACTAAAATGAGGCATGTATTTTTATGAAAGTATATTAATATTTTTAATATATTAATTTTGGTATCCCTATACACTGAACACATTGTTGAATCTGACAATAAATATAGATATATTCAAAGTTATATTCAAAGGAAATAATCCAGTAAAATTAGAGTTATTAAAGAAATGTGTTTTCACCATAATCATAAAAAAATTAACAATATTAATGAAACTGATGTTATTATACCATCATGTTAATAGACGATTTTGATGAGGTGGAAGAAGAAATAAACATGGAAATACTCAGTTAGGATTCATACCTTATCATTTAAAAAACACCATGGGATTATAATAGTCCTTCAAAGGTTAATATTTTTTCAATTACATAAATAATAGGATATTGGTATGGAATATGGGGAAGGTAATTGGGTACATATTCACCATGCTAAGTGGCTCAAATGGTGTGAGTAACAGATTAGGGGAGTTTCCCTTTAATAAGTTATGCGAGTAGAAAATTTGTAAATACCTGAAAAATTATAATATAATATGTCCCTTAATCATGTAGAATTTCTCAAAATACCATATAATTTAATATAAGTAGTCAAATATGGTAATAAAATCAACCACTAAATTTTAAAAATATTTGTGATTAATTTTAATCCTCATATTTTGGTTTAACCACCTCAATAACCTTGTTTAACGGGGAATTTTGTACCAAATTTTTAATTATTATGGTCATGAAAGTAATTTAAAAAATTTTAAGTGGAACATTCATGAGAAATGAATAATATAGTTGATGATTTTCCATCCATTTGATATAATATTGGAATTTTATGATTTTATATTAAATTAAACATTACCATTAAACACCATTTAAGGTCATTATCAAGACTATTAATGAAATTTAACATTGAACATATTGAAATATTAAATAAAATTTGTATTAAAAACCTTTAACCATTAATTATACATTTTAATTATCATTTAAATACATTTAAAACCATAAAAAATCAAAAAATTATAAATTTTAATATTTTTAAAATCATTTAATATATTTTTTATAGCTTGCACAAGTGTTATGTTGGGATTGCATAAGCATTCAAGGAATCTATACTAGCACATAAAGTAAAAATTATATTACTATAAAAAATTGATTAATATTAAAATAATAATTTATTACATTTATAACGTATTTTTTATCCCTTTCAAAAAATATTAGAGATATTAAAATAATGACACTGACAATTTGTATTTATTCATTATAAAAAATAATATAGAAGTTGAAATAAAAGTATTGTGGCCCCAAAATTACCTATTTTAGAATACATTATGATTAAATTTGAATTTAACTAAATCATTAAAATATAGGAATGTTTTTGAGTTAATTTATAGATTTTATCACATTATTATAATCATAATTAACTCATTTGACCCATTACAAATTTGATAACATTTACCATGGTTATTATTTATTATGAAAAAACATGAAATCGTTATCAATAAATAAAATTAATATGAGGATTCCAAAAATGGAATCCATTTTTATGATTTAATTTATATAAGTGATAAATTTTAATCTTAATACATATTTACAATATGTAATGAATATACATTTTTTGGAAAATGAGTTTTTAATCATAGAAATGTTTTTATACCTAAATAAAATATAATTATGATTCCTAAAAAATTATTTAGAATTTTTTTAGCAAAATTAAACTTTGTTACTTTAAAAAAATTATTAATGTTTTTTAAAATTAATTTACATATTGAAATGAAAGGATAATTTTTAAAAAATATTATTTTTCACCATCCACTCAAAAATCCGTATTTCTTAAAAAATCACAAAAATTCACCCTTAGAAAAATTAGTTATGATGAATCAAAAAATAAAATCCATTTCAACATATTCAAATACTAAAATTAAAAATTTTATCTTTTAAATAAATATAATAAATATACAGATAAACAAATTTTATAGAAAAATAACCCTATAAAAATTCAATTATTCCAAGTTATTATCATTATAAATTGGATACTTATTTACTAGGAACTAATAAATTAATTTGAATAAGAAAAAAAAATTCAACATATATTTCTTAATGGGGTTTCACATATTTAAACTCACTAAACCAACTACCAATTTATAATGATCAAATTTATATAATAATATTTCAATAGAATATCATGGTTTATTTATGATCAGTATTGAAATTGAATCATAATATCATACACATAGAGTTAATTTGATGATAAATAAAAATAAAAATATCACAGTGTTACATTCATCCCTCATAATTGTATTTCTCACTTTATTGAAATAGTGTTCATGACATAATAATAAAATATGATGATAATTCATTTATATATCCATAATGGGAAACATATTATGGAATATTTAAGTTTTTATAAAATAAAGTATAATTAATTATAAGTCACATGAGTTTCCAATGACATATATTTATAGAGGAGTGGTTATTTCCACATATAAATAAATGTATTCATCTTCTTCTTACATTTGTGATGAATTCATTCAATATTATTGTAGAGAATATAAAATAACATAGTTTTTTGATTTTATTCAATACTATAGGCATAATTCCATTCTTTGATTGTTCTTCGAGTAGTTTTCCATCCCTTATTCCTCTTATTTTATATAATATTAATATTTATTATGAATTTTTCAAGACTGAGGCATTAAAATTATCCTTTAATTTATCTTAGGATCCCTAAAATAATGAAAAGTAATTTATTTTATCTCAATATATTTACATAAACCAAAATGGTTAACAAAATTTATGCAATGTTAATTATTCTTCAAATGAAGATATAATATCTTAATTTCTATAACCTCAATAACAACCCCCCATTATCATTATAAACCACTCCATAAATATTTTTCTTAAAACTCTTATAAAATATGTCTAACCAAATTCATAAACACCTAATAAAAAACATTTGGTCACATATTTTTCGAATATGAAGATAAATTTAATCCCCAATCATCATTAATAACTCATAAAGTTAGATATTGAATTTGTATTTTCCTTAATAACATATTATCTTATACCTCCACAAAAAAACATATGTCCTTCCAAAAAAATTCTCAATATTTATAAAATCCACCACTTTTACATAAATTCTTTTATTAGAAAATAACTACCCCATCGCATAAATAAAATAATGATCCAAAAGTATAGGAAACTTTTATTTTAATTAACCACTTTACCTCAATTTCAAATATCAAATTTACTATGTTGTTTGTTGATATATTTCAACCTATTAGAATCTTCCTCAAATAAACTTTTCACTATAACACATGACGAATTAATGGGTTACATATACAAGAATAATCTATTAAAACACAATAAGTTTATCCAAGAGTAATCTTAATATTATGTAGCACCCATAACATATAACTTCCAAAGGGTATATTTTCCATTAATCATAATATCATTATCAAATTTATTATCCCTTAAATAAATCAAAATTACATCATAACTCCTAAAACCCTATATGTATCTTTATTAGTTATTAAACCTCCATCATAGAACATTAAATATGATTTTACACATTATTAATTAATAATTCCTTCCTACAATCAATCGTATGAATCATGTGGTAAGATTCATCAATGTAAATCCAATCATTGTCCTTTAAACATAAGAAAAAAATTAAAATAATCCATAAATTTTATATTGTATTTTCATTTTATTCTTCTTCATTAGAATATGATCCTACTAAAACATTATTATTTGAATACTCATATTCCCCTTTATAGGATTTCATCTTTGGTCATTTATTTTCATAATGAACATACCCTACTCATTTATAACATTTAATTGATGCCTATTAGAGAACATTAATCCCCTCAATAGAGTTAACTGAACTCGTTAAATTTCCCTAGTAGTAGTTGGTAGTTCTATGTCCTACTATACAATATATGAAACATCTACTTATTTCCTTGAGAAAAGTACTTGGGTCCTTGACTCCAAATTGCTTATGTTATGAAAATTTAATCTACTTTACTCCACGATATTTATCACCAAAACTGAAATGGATATCTATTTTACCATTATTTAGTGTGTCAAGAAACTCACCTTGGTTCAGATTTTCAATCATAAATCTTGATAGGTGGTTATCCATAACCATAATATTTCTCACTCCAATAGTCATCCTAATTGATTCCCAATTCTAACCGCCACCATATTTTCCATGATAATAATTATTAACATGCCTCTTTCATGTTTTATACATTCACTAAAACCCAAAAGATTAAATTGAGTGTCAAAAAATAATAATCAATGTAATAAATTATATAGAAATAATTGTTTATGATGTAATAAATTATGAAACATTCTTATCAAACAATGACACATTAGGTTCAACCAATATCACTTTCAACTCATCACATGTTTTCTTTGATTTTATCATTATATTCATCAAAACCAAAACATTGAAAATAAACCCTTCTCTAATAATAAATGAGGTGACTCTAGAATATCATTCATATATATTAAATATTTTTATATTAATATTATTTAAAATCATTATAATACATTACCCATAACTGTAATGGTTTAGTTTCCTTGGAGACTTGATACATAATTATTATATTTCATGAATTTTTTTCAACATATCCAACAATATTTTTTATACATATTATCCTTTATTGGAATAAAAAACATAAAACCTTTATTCAATACCTTGGTGGAAGGATACATAAAAATTGGTGAGCTCGTATTCTTTGAAATTGTAAATATAAGAGACATTAATCGATATTCATATGTGATAATAATAATAATAATGGTATGAAAAAATGATCATAACTTTCAAATTTCTACCTACCAAGTTATATAAAATAAATTATGATCCATGAGATAAGGCATTTTCATAAAAAAAATACATAATCCATAAAAGTTTGGAATCATCAGTAATAAATAATGTTCTATTATAAAATATAATAAGTATAAGACATAATTTTTTGGAATTCATATAAGAAAAGAAAATAATTTCCTTACATAAGGCTCACATCCAAGACTATCGTAGTCGATTTGGGTCACTCCTCATTATATCATTTTCATAGACAAGTTCCACAAGAAAAATAATCATATGGGATTGTGTTCACTCCCCATCCCATTATTTCCTTAGTCAATGTTCACTCTCATAACTGTCATAGTGGATAATGTCCCTTATTAAACCGGTTTCACTCCCCATTCCATCCCATTTTATCTCATAAGATATCAATCATTTCACAATGCATTCGAGGGATCTATAATTCCAATCCCACTCATCACATAATTAAAACCATATATATTGTTTCTATAAGATCATGAAAAAACTCATCATATCATATTTTTACAACCATTGAAAAATTAGTTTTTTATATCCCAACATTCTATAATCTAATTCTATAAAGGGAGTGTGTATGGAGGGCCTTATTAGAGTATTCATTATCTATTCATAGAATAATTGTCTTATGGATGGAAATAGGATTCATGAAATATTATTAATTTAATAATCATAATTATCCATCTAGAAATGTTGATAACATCATAAGATTATATATCTAGTGAAGAAAAAAACCAGTAAATGATGCTGAAATAGATGAAAAATCACTTTTATAAAATCATTTAAAATAAACTTTGAAAATCCATAGAGAAAATAATTTTTTTGAAACTTTTAAATCCAAAATTACTAGAAAATATGGGAATAGTATTTAAATTATAAGACCTCTAAAAAATGTTCAGAAATATTTAATAAGAAATAATAACATGAAAATGATAAAATCTCTTCATTCCATATAAGTAAATAGAAAATATTACTTTCATTATTTTGTGAAAATTTAAAAGTGTGTCATATATAGAAAATTTCAAAATATTACATTTAATAATTTTAAAATAAATATAAATATGAAAATATAAACATTAAAAAAATATTAATTATATATAAAATCATCCATAATTAATTTTTAATAACGTGGACATAGAGGAAAAAGATTTCGTATCAAAAAAAATAAGGTCATGTTTTCACAAAAAAATATATTCCTAAAATATTATGTTATAAATAGTGTAAAATATACTGAAAATATTGAAACCCTAGAACTAATGATAGGATAATAATATAGACATATTTTAAAGAAAAATTATTCTAAAATATCTCTGAAAACAAATTTTACAAGGACAATTATGAAAAGAAATTAGGTTGCATAAAAAAATTACCTCATGTCTTGTCTTATGTCGTGCACATTTAAACCTCTAGTCTAATGAATAATAAATAATTACATGTAGTAAAAAACTATATACATATATATAATATATCATTCACTTTTAATTTCGAAAAAAATATCCATAAATAATTCTTTATTTAAATAATCATTTAGGATTAGGCTGGTATGTTTTCCATGTGTGATTTGGTCTGGTAGTTCTAGTCCTTACACCTTTTTGTGGGTTCATCATAAAAAAATCATTTCATAATCATCATATATATGTATTATATACACTATTATAATAATCTAGAAATTTTAGTGATGAAAAATTAATTATATTATTTCTTGTAGACGATAGTTCGCACATATGAACAAGCGGTGATTTCATTTAGTATTGGATGGAATAAAAGAAATATAAATAAAACATCACCTTTATAGAATAATAATTATATCATAAATATCATATTTAGTCATTAAATAAATCCTTATTACTATCCATATAACGCACAAATGAATAACATGTCACTTTGCTTCTTGGGGGTGGTAATACACACGTACACACGAGTGATGTTATCATTTTCCAATGTCTGGGAAGGTTAGAAGGTAGATACTATATTATAATTCCAAAATAATAGTTATGTAAAAAATATAATAAATAAATAATAAATACATTCTAATTACTACACATAAATTCTATTTATTTAAAATGATATATATCAATTTCTGGGGACGGTAGTTCATACGTATGCATGAGCAATGATTTCAATTCCAATTGGATGGAATATGAGAATCAAAAGGGTTATACCATTGATATAATAACACTTAAATATATTCAATCTACTGATGTTACAATTAAATCATGTTTATATAAGATTTATAGTATTTTGAAGAAGAAATAAACATGTAAATACTCGATTAAGTGTTAAACTTCTTATTTAGAAAACCAACATCGGGTTACACCAAACACATTCAAATGATTATATTTTTGGAGTAGAAGAACGTCTAGTAAAATGGTATGGAATCTTGGAATTTATTATCATATGTCATGGGTGATATATGTGTCTCAAATTGTGTGAGTAGTATAGGAGATAGGGTGAACTTTTATAATTTATGTGGGTATAATATTCTTAAATACTTGAAGAATTAATATATAATTTATGTATTACAAATGTCAAATGGAACAAAAATTCTATAATTTTAAAGAGAGTGAGGATAAGGTAGAAATATAATCATCCAATAAATTTTAGATTGTTTTATTTTTAATTATTATCTATATCAATATGTTTAACAAACACATTATCCCTATTTAACATTAATTATCATAAAAAATGATTATATATTTAAAGGTTATGAAAGTACTTTTAAAAAATTCTAGGGGAATATAATTCAACCATGTATGATAGTTTATTAAACTTCCTATATAATTGACTCAATGTAGTATTTTTTATATATTTTTAATGATATAAAAAATCATAATTAAACAACATTGATGGTCATTTTCTTGTCTATTCACAAAATTTTACATTAAACATAGCTGGAAAAATATTCAATTCGAATAAAAAATCTCTTATAATTAATTTTTCAAAATAATTATCCATGAAATTAATATAAAAAATAACCATTTATAAACATTCATAACATCTTTGTAATATTTTGAAAATATATTAGATATATCAAATAAAATAGAGTGACATTGTATAATTATACATTACTTAAATAAATATAATGGTTGTAATAAAAGTAACCTTTCACCAAAATTCCATATTTTCTAAAATAGGATGGTTTTATTATAATTCATTTAATATAAGGAATGGAAGGAATTTTTATAATTATTTTTAGATCATATCCCACATTTTTAACCTTAATTAACCTATTTTACCCAATAGTGTGATAATAAACATTTAAAATGTATATTATTCATTAAGATATGAAATAAAAATGAATATAATTAAAAATATGAATATAATGATTCCAAATCTTCAACCCTTTTTCTATGATTTAATTTCAATATGTGGTAATAATTATTACTAATATATGCTAACAAAAAGATAATAAAATCCATTTTTACACAAATGTTTTTTTGAGAATAAAAATAAACTTATACCAAAATAAAATATAATGTTGATTCTTAGGTAATTAAATAGATTATGCATAATAAAAGGAATCTTATTTTAATTTAATACATAATTAAAATCGCAATGATAATTTTAGTTAAATTTAATGGGTGTGATAAATACATCTCAGTATGGTCTCACCAAGTTCTCTTAGAATATGCCAACATATTGGTGTATGAATGGGGAGTAAAAAAAAATTCCACACAAACACCTTGGATTTCGTGTTGTAACCTGACCAAATAGAATCATTATGCTATAAGTAACCATGTGATGACTAGGAAACCATGGCCCCTGATCATACCTAATTTAATATCATTCTATAATACACCACATCATGTTGTAATCTCAAGACATCACATTGATACCCCACCGATACTCTAGGAATCTTTGTAGTATGACATTTAAACCTTTTATTACATTCTTAAGTAATAGGTATCTTTCATACAACTATTTTGTTACCAACTTTAGTATCACTTAAGGAATGATCTATCATCTTTTCATCCATACATCTTATGAAAAACATCCAACTCATCTATATCACTGATTCCTAACCACCACAATACCTATATAGTACTATAAAACTCATAAATTGGTAACATCCATGACTCAACCATCGCATTAATTGATAAAACCCATTCCATAAAGATATGATATATTTTGACATCCCCTCATATCAAATAACTCATCAATGGTAGAAAATGATATAATCATAACAACATGTATGTATGAATCCCACCAACTCAACCATATCATTGATTGATATCACCATATAATTAGAAAAGAAAATTAAAGGAACACATGGTTCTAATCCATCACACAGTTTAATAGATCAAAAAGTCTTGTCCTGGTTTTCAATTAACCTCTTATGTTAGAACACATGTTGTCTTTTCTAGTAGGTAATCCACTGGGAACTTTATACCCACCATGGGTTCATCTCGTCAATATCATATCATCTCCATTACATAAATCTGACACAACAGCTCTTAGTCTCATCCTGAATCAGGACTCATGGTTTGATCCCCCCCCCCTCATCAATTTCAATCAATTCTCCTAGTCCTACTATGTATCCACCATCACATTCCAATACACTCCAAACACCTCATAATCCCAATGTTGTATCCCAAATAATCGTATAACCCACACATAGATCCCATATCAGATGTTCTAATGGATATTACTCAACCCATCAATCAAAGGAAACACTACCTGTATACACCCATCATTATCTTGAAAATATCAAGTTTCTCACAATACTCTTCTGTATCCCAATTCACCCTTAATTGGGAATTCTCTATCACATATAAGAAATTTAACCATATTATTCATAATCACATAGTCGAAGCCATAACCCTTTCATAATCATTTTACCTAGAAGGTTCTACTAAGGCTTAACTTCTCGTTTTTAATATCCTGATCCTTCCTATTGTCTTTTTTCAGCTCAATATTGGCATTAACCTTGGATACAATATTTTAGGGTGATTTCAAACCATGTAACGTGCTATAGAGAACTCGCCCAATGTATAGGATATTAAATGTCAACTTATCTGTTTATTACATGGCCAAAAAAGTCCCAAAAAATATACCCTAACTCATAGAACATGTATTCATGATTAAAATCACACATAGTATCTAAATAATCTTTTATAATATGGTCAATATAACCCCAAATTAGAGTTACCACTAACACTGTAATGTCCCAACCCAGGTTCCACACACCGATGCCCCGAGCCAGTTTGCCACCTGACCTCAGGTTCCCCTCTCTGTATTCTAGAGGCTTGCAACTAGTATTGAGGGTCTGATAAGTTGATCACGGGGATAGTATACTCTCTTTTACCAGATTGATACACCAAAAGAAATAATCAAACAATATCAGAAGCATTATTAACTACAAACAAAACCAATATCTCAATGTAATAAATGCATGAAATGCAATTTCTAACTAAAGTAGAAAACATGCCATGCTAAGCTAAGGGTCAATTGTCTAAAATTAAAATTGAAAATAAAGACACTGATAACTCATAAGTGGGTCTCGAACCACGTATGGTTCCCTCATCCAAGCTCCATCCCAAATCATCCCTCTAATAAAGGTCCTATTTCCCTTATCTTATACATCAAAAGATAAGTCTATTCTGGTACCAATTAGGCATCCTGAGTATGTTGTGGGTACAACTCAGTAGGCCCCCACCAACGGTTTCAAAAACAATATCCAGGAATAATTATGTATGTAGTTTTATAAATAAATAGTGACAAAACATAATTAAACAGTTATCACATTATCAATAAATATTTATTTAACCACATAAACTAAGTGTTCCTGTAAACACATGTACCTCAATACCTGCTTTGACCTATGTCAAAATCTGAATTATCCCTAAGGGATATCACATGTAAGAATGTATATGTTACCATTCTTATTTTCACAAATGAATAACCACGTTACCATTCATTTCTTCACACCATTGAATGACCATGTTACCATTATTATTTACATAAATGAATGGCCATGTTACCATTCATTAATTCTCAACATTGAATGACTATTTTACCATTCTTTATTTTTGGTTAAATGTACATTTTACCATTTATCATTTAATAATACATAATTTAATGTGCTTTTTCCATTCAGAAACCTTAGCTGAATGAGCATGTTACCATTCACTATTTAACAATACATAATTCAATGATCATGTTACCATTCATAAAACTTGACCGAATGATCATGTTACAATTCAAAATTTAATAATCACATATATCATATTAATATAATAATACATATATCTCAAGCACCGATAATTTAATTCAATAATTAATTAATCTTTTCACAATATCAACATGAAATAATTAATTCACCAATTAATTATTCAAACACACAATTAAAATATATCATAATTAATTGACCAATTAATTATCAAATTAATAATATCAATTTCACCCAATTAATTCCACAATTAATTATTCCCAACCCCTAATACTAATATCTCCAAATCCCATAATTTCAAAATTCCAAAAGTAAATAATTCACCAAATTAATCAATTCCATTATGAAATTAAATTTCTAAACAAATCTACAAATTCAAAAAATTTCATGCCCAAAAAACTAAATCATGACTATTAGATTTGAATATTATACCACCTACCATGATTCGTTGATAAATGATTTCCAAACAGAAATCCAGAAAATTGAATGGTACAATAATGTAGATCTAGGTCTGAATCTCAAAAGCATAAATCATGATCAAAAAATCAATATCTATTTAATTATTAATATATATATCCACAATTCTAGATATATATTTACCAAATATAGATCTATATATATAAAAACAAAGGATTACTTTCCACCAAAAACAATGAGAGAAGGAAGGAGGATGAATGGGAAAATAATGGGATGGATTCAACTTATTAGAAGAGGAGAAGATCTTCATCCCATGATTTGAATCATGAATAATAGAGGTCTTACAGACTTGGAATCGTTCTAAAAAGATAAAAAATTATAAAATACCTCATAAGGTTGAATATGGATCAGAATGGGTGATTTTGGGGGTTAGGAAAATTTTAAAATAAAATATAGGGAGGATTTAAAAGTTGGGCATATTTTCCTTGATAGGGGACAACTGTTTTCTCTACCTATGAACTAAATGTGTAACTATTGTTTTATTGGTGCAGAGTTTGTCTTTTCATGGTGCAGAGTTTGAAAAATCTTGCAGCACCCATGAAAACCCACACTATATCGGGTTTTATGGTTTGCTAGGCTACAATGCATTGTTTTCTCTAACCATACGCCAACCGTGCACAATCCCCTTTTCTTCCATTTTCTTAAAAATTCCCCCAAACACAACCCATGATATAACCCATAAAAATTACTCAAATAAGGAAAAATGATTACCTAAAAACAAGCCTAAATTATCCCCAGAAAAGGTTGGGATCTTACAATATCCCTACCTTATAATAGATCATCATCATTCTTCTCTCTCGAGCATCTTTATGATTCTGATCAGAAATATCAGTCCACTAAGCCCCCATATCAGCTTCCTCTTTCCATGTTTCCTCTTGCACACGTCTATGTTATGGTAATACATAAACTATTGGCATATTCTTTCCCTGGAACACTTTCTCACTACAATCCAACACACATATCATATGCTCCTCAAAGGACACATTTATCTTGTACTCAACAACATCCACCTCGATCACAAGATAAGGGTTGAGGTGATACTTCTAAAGTTGTGATACATGGAAAAATCATGCATGGAACTGTATATATGGGGAAGATCCAATTGGTAAACCACCGAACTGATTCTCTCCAAAATATTGAATGGTCCAAAAAACCTGGTGCCAACTTTCCCTATCTCTATATCCTGTGGTGACCCAACCTAGGTGACACCTAATGGAATACATGATCACCCTTTATAAACTCTAGGGGTCATCTCTCTCTGTCATCAGATGACTTATGTCTACTCTAAGATATATCCATATATTTCTAAATCAATTTAACCTATTCTGATGTCTCATGAACTAGAATCAGTCCCAACAACTTTGACTCACCAGCCACCATCCACCATAGTGGTGATCTACATGGACTACCATAAAGATCCTCATGTGGTGTCATATGTATAGTTTCCTGATAACAATTTTTATAGACCAACTTCACTAAATCCAAGTGCTTCTCTCAAGACCCATCGAATTCCTGAACACATGCTCAAAACATATCCTCAAGAACCTGTATAGTACGCTCTGACTGCCCAGATTTCTATGCGTTGAAATAAATACAAAACAAAACATTCATGTTGAGTTCCTTATGTATTCCCTAATAGAATCACAAAGTGAATTATGAGTAATGATCCAAAACTATAGTTTTTTGGAACACCATACAGATAGATTATCTCTTGAACATACAAATCATTTACATGTTCCACTGAGAAAGTCTCCTGTATAGGTAAGAAATGTGCTAATTTCATCAATTGATCCAAAAATAATCTAGATAGAGTTATTATTCCTTGTCATCTTTAGAATACCCACCAAAAAATCTATTGTCATGTCATCCCACTTCCACTCTAGAATGGGAAATGGCTATAGTAAACCTCCAGGTTGTTGATTCTCTGCCTTCACCTGCTGACAGGTGATGCATCGTGTCAAAAACACTTCCATCTAGTTTCTCATTTCTATACCTCAAAACTATCTTCATAGGTCATGGTACATTTTGGTTACATCTATATTTACTTCCCACTTTGAGCCATGAAATTCTCGCATCATCACCTCTCGCATTCTTGTAGGAACAACCACTAGATTCATGATATAGATGATCTCATCTTAATCTATGCTCCAGTCTGAAGGTGTCCCCCCACCATCAAATATTTATATCAAGTTAAAAAATTATGGATCCTCATACTACCTATCTCGGATCCATCACAAAAACCTGTAATCCACTAAAACAGATAGGAGAGTCATCTTGTCCTGAATCTCCCAAACCACCACATGAATTTCAGCCAACAAGGTTATCATCTTCCACTCAATAATAGACTCTTAATCCACCTAAGTATAAATTTTACTCCTCAAATAATTAGTAAAACTATTTCCTTTCCCATGCATATATTCTAGCTCAAAATCAACTAACTGTTTATACTAGACCCATATCAACTACCAGATATTAAAATCTTGCTGTGAAAAGATGTACCTTAAGATCTTGTGATTTGTAAAAACTATAGGCTTATCACCCAAAATATAGTGCCGTAAAAACATCAAATAATAAACAACTACTGCTAGATTGATATCATGCATATGTTATTTCCATTCACGTGGCCTCATCTTCTGAGACCCATACACCACACCATGATCTTTCTATATCAACACAGCTCAGAGTCTGATCCCTGAAGCATCGCAATACACCATGTACTCCTCAAATGGTGCAGGTAGGATCAATATTTGTGTTAATGTTAAGAATTTATTAAACTCTAGGAAGAAAATTTCACAAGCTTCAGACCATTAAAACTATATCATTTTCTTGGTCAAGCTTGAATGTTGCTCCAACAAAAAGGAAACGTTCTAGATGAACCTATGATAATATCCAGCTAACTATAAAAATGCATGGATATCAAATATGTTCTTAGGATGCTCCCAAGAAACCACTTCATAGACCTTCTCTGGATCTACTAGCACATCTTCCTATGAGATGATGTTTTCAAAGAAGTGTACATGATCAATCCAAAACTGACACTTAGATAGATTGGAATATATTTGACACTCTTTTAGTGTACTCAAGACGATGTCAAGATGTTGGTCATGATCATCATGAGTCTTGGATTACCCCAAGATTCCATTCGCAAAAACTACCAAATCCTGATCTACGTATAGATGAAAGATCATATTCATCAAGTATATAAACATTTATGGTTCATTGTTTCAATACAAACTGCATTAAAAATAACACATATAGACCATACCTACTTATGAAAGCAGTCCTTGATATATAAGAAGTTTGAACTCTCAACTGATGTTTCCCTAATATCAGGTTGATCTTGGAGAACACACAAGCTCCCCACAACTGGTCAGATAGATCTTTGATATGCGTAAGAGGATAGAGGTTCTCCACATTTATCTTTTTCAACTTCTGGTAATTGACACACATTAGAAAACTCTTTCCGTACTTATTTTCAATCAACAAATATGATCCCCAAGGCGACATACTTGGAAAAATAAATCCCTTATTCTCCAACTCCTCCTACTGATTCTTGAGCTCTTGAGGGTCTATCAGTGCAATTTTTTATGGTTGAATAGAAACTGTCTCATCCCCCAACATGATCTCAATGGTGAATTACACATCACTCTCAAGTGGAAACCCTGAGAAGTCTTTATGAAAAACATATTGAAATTGTTCGTCCACTGGTATAATTATATCATGCTTTACACCTTCTTCCTCTAAAAATAAACTAGAAACTTGGGTTATGACATCTCCCACTTGTTGAGTATTCATCCTCAATCATCCTTTGTAGATATCCCACTCCCCATGGTAAATATAGTTATCTCTCTTAAGAGTTGTAAATGCCACTCTTCTATGGTAACAATCAATGTGGGATCAGTATGCAACTATACATTCCATACACATTATTAGGTTAAAATTAACATATCAATAATATAGATAACCCACAAAAACGGTACTCCTTGATCTCTTGAGAACACCCCTTTCATATATAGATGTATTTAAACCATGCTCCCAATGGTGTATCTATAGTCATAACCCCACTCAAAAACTCCTCTACCAGGATCAATCTATTTACTTGTTTTGAATATATAAAGGAATGATAGGAACAAGTATCAAATAAGGTACTACATTAGGTAAAATCTATAAGAATAATACCTCTCAATGTCGACGGTCCATCCTCGCTATCCAAAATTATAGGTTTCACTGCATGAAACTATATTTCCCCTATCTCTTATGATGTTGTCTAAATCCCCTGAGTTGGACCATTATGTTGATATGGGTGTTTTTTCCCAAAAGCATTATGTCCTCTGCCTCTTCCAGTAGAACTCCAGTTGAAAGTTTGACAGGTTGTAGAATATCCATTTCCTACACCATGGTTATGTCTAGATTCACCATCACTAACCTTTTTTCACTAAAACCTACAAAACTTCTGTATATGTCCCATATTTCCAAAAGAATATCAATATACTAGTGGTTTGGGATTGTATCTATGATAATATTCTGGCCTACTACATATATGACCGATCACTCCAGTAAGGTCATATCCAACTGGCCTTCATGTCTATGTAATCTTCATTCTACCACTCTGACTAAATATGTCATAATGTTGCTTCTAGCTCTCATAAATCACACCTCTTGATCATCTAGTAGAAATTTTTTATCCAACACTAAAATCCTTCTTCAGGTTCCCCTTAGTTATGAGATCCTGATCTACCACCTCAGAAAACATCTTTAATCATAATAGGATAACTTTGGACTTAATATCACACTTAAATCCATCTTAAAAGTGTCTCATAATATCTATATCATCTCCTATTGATGTTGGAGAAAAGCATTGTGGATCTATAAGGTGTCTAATGTAGTCCATCATAGACATGATCCCCTGAGTTAGCCACATAAACTCCAATTATCTATCATATCTCAGTATCTCTGAGTATATTTTTTTTAGGTAATTCTCCAAAAATTCCATCCATATCATACCCTCAACCTATCTGGTCCATGCATGAATGTCTAACTAGGGCTCCACTAATCCTCATAGAAAAAAAGTAGACAACCTGACCCTCTTTTTAATAGGATTATCCTAATGGTCAAGTATCATCTAGGTAGACTCATCCCAGAACTCATCTCCCTAAAGTCCACCCTCCCCTGTAAAATTCAATGAGGCTGCAACTGAAACTCTCTTGTCAGGTCAGACATGCTCTTTACGACCCACACTATTCAATGAATTTCATATAGAAAATGAATTTATCTCAGAATTTCCCCCCTACTTATTCAACTGGAATAATTGGTTCATCATGTTCCATTATAGGAGGATCATTCCTTGCCATGTACTTGGGTCATCCTCTCAATAATCATCGTCATGGAGGCATAACCCTACAATTCCAAACACACTTCTTAATAATCCTATCACATATTTATCACATTTACATAAGTGGAAAATCACAACAAGTCACAACAATTATTTTCCCCAAATCTCGCAACCCAGTCAAAATCAAGACGCTAACACAACCTTTAATTATCCTACCCCTAGGTCTCGGTTAACAAGGGTAAACAAATCTCATTTAATGTTTCTCATGTAGACACCCATTTTGTTCCATTTTTCATTATTTTATCAGTCTCAATATCATATTAGGAACCATTTTCAATTCAATTTCATAAGAAAGGAAAAAACAGATCAAGTTTAACAACATGACCATTACCTATTTTCATGTTTTTTCCTAGAATGATGCATGTCACTAAATAATCATGAGTTCCTAGAATAATGCATATAGACTCAACTCTCGTTCCATTCTAAGCCACAATTAAATTCTTAGAAAACCTCAAAAATAGTTTTCACATCACACATAAAGTGCATCACCCAATGTATAATAATATTCAACTAAAACATCAAATAGAAATAACAAAAATCTCACCTTGAATTCCTGAGTTTTTTTCCCATGCATGGGTTTGCAACACCCATGCACGAGCTCATTAGTAAGGCCAAACTCTTCCTATATTTCTATCTACCTTTCCCAAACAATTAGGTAAAAGAAAAAGAAGGGAAAATTTGGCTCTAATACTACTTTGTAATGTCCCAAAACCAGTACCACACATAGGTTTCCCAAGATAGTTTTCTACAAAACCTCAAGCATGCATCCCCATACACCAGAGGTTGCCGACTACCAGGGAGGGTGTAACACCCTGAGATTTTGAGTTTTTTTAATTAATTTAACTTTTCAATATGTTTCATTACACATGACACTTGAAATATTTATTTATATATATATATTTATATTAAAACACTAATCCCAACATTACTTTCACACTAAATTCTAACTTGTCTTGCATTAAACACAATTCCAACTTGGCTTGTGCTACAAGCAACACCAACTTGGTGTACGATTCACGCAACCCTGAGTTCCTATGAAACAACTCTTTTTATTCTAATTATTATTTAATGAAGATAATTATAAACTAACCGTTAAACTTACTAATAAATAATTTTCAAATATTGTTGTTTTATATAAATAAAACATATTGATAATGAAAGATAATATTTTTGGTAAAATCCTTTATTGTTAAAAATATTGTTTTTTTGAATGAATAGATTTTAATAATAAAATTAACTTTAGAAAAATTTAGAAAATTAATTGGGTAAAATAATCTTCATTTAATAATTCAAAATTTCTAAATTAGCCTAGGGTTAATTTTTTGGATTTTTATGAGTAACTTCATTTTTTGAGGAATAGAGAAAAATACTACTTTTTAGTTAAAAACTTCCTTTTCTGATTAATTATTAATTCCAAATGACATTATAAGTATGTTTTAAGGTAAAATTAGATTAATTTTAGATATATTAATACAATTTAATTCTTTAGAATAAATTTCACTTTGAAACTGAGTATAAAATGTTGACAAACTTTTGATTTTTTTCATACTTTGAAACCTTTTTATTTTGTTTCGTTTGCGGGATTAAGATTAATCATTATTTTTCCGTTGTTGTGATTGGAATTTTAAAAATCCAACATGAAAAATTTTGTTCATTATAATAATACCATTTTAATTTTTTACCAAAATAATTAGTAAAAGAGATTAAAATTAGTCACAGCTGTAAAAGCCAAATTAAGCTTAATTAGGGACTAAACCTTAAAATTAAGGTCCCACATCACCTAGAAAAATGTCCAAAACCCATTTTATGTCCATATTTAGGCCATAAACCTTCCATTATTGAGTTTTTTGGTTTTTTAATACTTTTTTTAGGTAATAACATGTGCACACCTAATTTGTTTCTAGAAATTTTATGTGAGTCCTTTTCCTTCCCTATAAAACGCCACCACCTCTACCCGTTCCTAACACCTATAAAACCTTTTAAGATTTCCCTATATTTACCCATGTATCATACTAAAAATACTCCCTTATACCTTTAAACATCCCTTTGTGTAGAAACCCTCTTCATAAAACCTTTTGGCACAAACCAAAAGGAGTTACCCAATTAATAGGTAATGTCTTCTCTCAAGATCATTTCCTTTATTTTTTTTATCCACCCCCTCCAATCACTTGATTACCTTATTTTGTGAAAAAAACAGTATAATCCATATTATAGAATTTTTTATGAAATTTTTTAGAAAAAAATAACACACACCTCCATCTAATGGATGTTGAACATATTTTTTCTGTGTACAGATAACTTTTTCCTCACAAAATGATGATTGTTCATTTCTCCTTTACTATCAATCATGGTGTTAATTATGATGGAAAATATATTTATATATGTAATATATAATTTTATTTATCCATTTAATCTTATGTATTACTTTTATAGTAGAATAGTTTTACCTTCCATTTAGTGTTAATATGATAATCTCATTTGAGGAAGTGTGGACTACCGCCCCCCTCAATGCGATGTGATTCGTTCACACACCACATAGAATGTATTAAGGATGGTTTTAATGAACTGATAAGATATATATGATATATTAATGCTACTTTAATAATTATATATAAACATATATACATATATATACGTATTTCATTTATATACTTTCTTTCAATACGATAATAAAAATGGAAACAACATTCATTTGTACGTACGGCTTACCATCTTCATGAACTGTATATTCCATTTCATACTTTTATTTGATATAAATTATTATAATATAAATATAATGTATATAACTTTTTTTTGATATCAATATATACATTCTGGAACCATGATATATGTATAAGACTAAAGATATAACAAATTAACACCCATGTGAAGAACAAAGAAAATATTACCCAAAGTGAATCATTAATATAGCATCATTAACATGAGGGAAATATAAGGTTATAATAAAACCATATATGGTAATATATATAATAATATTATTCTTTAAAAGAAATATAATAAAATTATATTTATTATAAAGAAATCTTTTATGAGTACAGAGAGAGTTAAGACACCGGGTAAGGGGATTTCATCTCACTTTTAATTTCTAGGAGATACAATCTATGTTCTCCGATACTTCCTTTTGTGGGGGGTATGTACTAACCATGATTGTATTATATACATATTTTACTTACAATTTTTGGTATTGAAATTCCCATTTTATGATCCTTATTCCATGGGGTTTATCTTTCAAATGGTACCAAATCGATAAAACAATTTTGTTTTCCTTCTTTGAGATGCATGTCTTATTATGAAACTAAACTCTTATTAGGCGTGTATATACTTCTGTTTTACATGTTATACCATGAATATAATTATGTTCATGATATATTAATCTTCATGTAATTTCCTTTTTTTACATGGAGAGTATGATCCAAAGTTATATAGTTATAAGAGTTTATTGAGATAATCTCATCACTTTCTGAGACTGTTTATGTTATTGCCTCCCTTTATGAAATATTATGATCCATCTCTCAAGAGTATTCATGAGTTTACTTTATATATTTTATTTAATTATATACTCTTTTATTATTACCATATTCTACTCTTTGTTACATAATATTTTTAATAAAATGTTTTTAGGAAATCATGACTTTACACTTTCTTCGGTCAGAAATCTATGTTTTCGAAATATGGATTACAAGAATATTATACCATTATCCAATAATCATTTAAAAAAATTTTACCCTTTTTTATTTTACCAATATATTAAAACGAATATTCTTGTCTCTTTATGAACAATAAATTCCCTCTAAACTTTTTACCATGAAAAATGAATGTTCGTTTTTTACTTCGTCCAACATGTACAGATTTACCCACCGTTATTCCTTTGAAGATTCCATTTCATTTTTAAAATGTTAATATTTAGAAAATTGTTTTAAAATTAAATTTCAAGGAAAAGTATTTTCAAGTCTTATTTATATTTTTTCAAGGTATTTTCTAAGAAAATTATTTTTAAATGGTTTTATATATTAACAAGCCTTTTTCAAAGAAGAAAGGATATTTTCCTCAAGAAACGTTTTTACAGATATTTCAAAACTATTTTCCATATTAGATTAAATCCATTGATGTTAATTATTCCATTTTTGGAAATTATATAAAGGTTCTATTCATATAATTTCTATTAATAGGCCATGCTTAATATCATGGTATTTGTGAAACCTGTTTCTCTTTCACTGGTTATATGTTTATGAAATCTGTTTCTCTTTCACAGGTTATGATTTGATGAAATGGATATGAACCTATATCTTTTCCATAGGTTATGATGTTATGAAATTTTAATGATACCCATTTCATTTTATGGGTCATGATTTTATATTTATAATACCTATATCTTTTATGGTTCATGATTTGGTGAATGTTTTATTATCTTGTGGCACATGTGTGATTGATTTTACTATAAGATGGGTGGGACATATATCTCCTTCCAATGCATTGGGTAATGATTTGTTTTATATGATATCAAAGGGAACACAGGTTGTAGTCCATTTCTGAAAATAAATACGGTGTGTTGGTTGTATCCCAAGGAAAAAAAGAAAGAGGGTGTACGGGTTATAGCCCATGCCTAAATGAAAGAGGGTACCTAGGTAGTATCCCAAGCCTAAAAACAAGAAGGTACATGGGTTGTAGCCCAAGCCTAAAAGAAAGTGGGTACACGGTTTGCTATCAGAACACCAAAGTAGGTACATAGATCTTATCCCAATCCTAACATGTTATAAATTTCTTGGTAGGTATCCCTAACATAAAAGCTTCTATTCTTTTATGTATGCCGAAAATACTATGTCTTATTCCTTAGTTATGATTTCATGGATCATGATGTTTATTTCCTTATGATTCTTGTCATATGAAATACCAATCGTTATCCCATAAATCATTTTTATGAACTTTTATATATGGGGTATGATCTCCTAATGCTGTGATCATGTTATCATACTACTATGTTTAGGTTTATGCTTACATGTCTCCCTTTTTTACCATTACTGAACATCTGATATCACCCCTTTTTTACGTTTCCTTTCTCTATGTTATGAAGAATGGTTTTAGGAAGAAATGATAATCGTGTAGATATATATGGGAGATGTTGAAGATATTTCACCAGGATAGATTATTTTGCTTCTAATATTCTAAACACACTAAACTATTACGGTCCTTGTGCATGTACTTATGTAATGTACTAAATATTCATATAAACTGATGTAATATCCATGTAAGTTAAGCTTGAGTCTCTATAGTCGGTATCAGAGTAAATATTTAGTCAAAATTTGGAAACAAGGATGATAAAACCTTGGTTGGATCCCTAGGTTTATTTCTAAGGATATGTATATGGATGTCTCTAAAGATAATTATAAAGATGAGTTAACATTTAGTAAAATGTCCTGGAATTTTGGTAAAGGATAGGGAGAGTGGTTTTCTAGAAATAAATCACTATCTATATACTACAAGTGGATGTGGCTCTAAAACATATCTAACAAGGGGTAAAAACTCTGGAAATATGTTCTGGGATTGACACAATGTAATCTGGTAAATGACATTGGGCCATGCTGCACACCTGGTTTGACACTCCTGGGGGATATTCTTTTGGAATTCAAAAACACTTCATGAACCATCATGAAGGATTTAGATATAAGTTAGCTATGAATATCCTAGGATAAACCTAAGGTGTCATAGATTATGGAAGGTGTCATGATTTAGAAATCCAATAAGTAATAATTTTCATGACTATGTGGTTTTCTACTATGATAAGTATTTCTAACACTATTCTTATAGTTTTATTCAATGGAAAGAGCCAAAAGGAACTAGATTAATGTTGAAAGTGATGGAGGATTTTATGATGAGAGTTCAAATGGGATGATCAGTAGAGAAAAAATATATTATGATTATGTCGAATTAGTTATCTTGGTATATGATTAACAATGTTAGATTTGGGGATATTTATAATTGTTCAATTAAGAGAAACATGTACTTTCATTGTAACAAACATAGAGGAAAGAATATTCAACATCCTACATGTCAAGAATAAGGGATTAATAACCTTGAGGAATACATAAATGGTGGGGAAGATGTTATTTTTTTGGGGAAAGTGTCATAGAGTGAGGACTTGTCATGGAGTTCAATGTATTATCTTTGGATAACATTGGGATTTTCCCAACACAATTCCCCAAGCTCAGGATTTACTTTTAAACCAAGTAAGGACCTATTCCATTCAAAACATTAAAGTTGAAGGATTAAAGTAGTTATGTATTTGGATTCCTAAATTAAGAATGGTGGATTATGTATGGATTTTTCAGTTTATGTTTTTTCTAAGGATTTACAAGAATATGTTGAATGGTCCCAATGGACTAGAAACGTGATTTCATGGAAATGTGATATTTTTATTAAGGGATGGTATTCCTTAATTAATTCATGATTCCATGATAATGATGTTTGGATAAAGATATAATAAATATTAATAAGTAAATTGGATGGTACAGATTTCCCAGGAGATTATTATTGAAAAAATGTTCTATGTTATCAAGGATGAAGTTTACAACTTCATAGATTTAAGGGATGTTTCCAGTAATCATTGGAATAAGGAAGAATGCATGTTTTCTGAAACTATTTATGGTAAATTGGGTTATTAACATGTTTCAATAGAATATTTGATGAGGTTATTCACATGTCTGGAATTTGAAAACCAAGATATACTTTATGATATACAAGAGAATAAATGTTAAGATTATTTCATGACTCCCTTTCTAAAGTTTTGAATTTTCACCTTTGAGAAGGGTTATAAGGTTAATTGTTCATGAAAATTTTATGTTCTGATTCGAAGGAAGTATTTTTGCGCTGATTTTGTATTGAAAATCCTGGTTAAAAGGATAATCAGTGATTAACCTTATTTCAAGGATGACCAGCTTTTATATTTTTTTGAAAAGGACATCATGTATGTTGGGTGACAACTAATCTAGTCCAGTAAGGTCATGGATCTTGAACCCATGGCTAAAGGACAATAAGGGTTTAATGCCTACCATTATAATACGCGATTTTCTGGTTAATGTATATTATTTATTAAGAATAAATATTTATGAAGGACTAGTAGTGTTACATTTTTTTAATGCATCTTGAATATTTTAAGAAGCAAATAGTTAGAATTTTATTTCTCTTATAGACCTTAAGATCCATTTAAAGCATATTTTAGTGATTTATTCATAAAAGTTAATTTTGGGACATTTATTCCATGAGGTAATGTATGTATTAGAAATTCGTTAAATCATAACTCAAGAATGAAATTTTATTTATACAAATTTATCAATAATTGATCAATGTTTTGAAAGTGGTAAAAAAATTATCCTAATACCATAAAATCTAATGAACAAATGGCTTCTGGAATCATCATGGATTTATGAATTTGAGGCCCTAAACTTTCCTTTAATCATTCACTTGTTTTCTATTGATGAAATCAATCACTAATTATAAATATTTACATTTTTCCTCTATGTACCATCTTCACTCCCAACCTATGTTATCCTTTGTGGAAACCTAGTTATATGTTACTTTGGGTAACCATTATGGTTCCAAATTTCCCTTTTCAAGGGAAGTTTTAGTATCCATTTTTATGAGGTGAGTTTTGATGAATGAAACATTCAAGTACTAAACCATTGATAAACCAGACAAATTTTGAGGGCGAAATTCATTTTAAGGGGTAGAATGTAACACCCCAATATTTTGAGAATTATTATTTTTTGAATTAATTTAGCTTTTCAATATTTTTCATTACACATGACACTGGAAATACTTATATATATATATATATATATATATATATATTAAATATATAAGTCAAAAATTCCTTTCACATGCAATACCAACTTGTCTTGCACTACATAAAATGACAACTTGTTTTGCGCTACAAGTTACACCGGCTTGGCGTACGATGCACAAAACACTGAGTTTCTACGAAACAGCTCTTTTTATTATTTTAATTATTAAAATAATATATTTATAACCTATCCATTATACTTTGTAATAAATAATTTTCAAATATTTTTGTTATATATAAATAAAACAATTTGATAATGAAAGATGATATTTTTGGTAAAACCATTTTGTGTTAAAAATATTGTTTTTTGGAATCAATCACATTTAATTGTAAAAGTCATTTTAGAAGAATTTATAAATTTAACTGGATAAAATAAACATAAGTTTTGAATATATAATTTCAAAATTATCCTATGGTGAATTTTTGGGATTTTTATGAGAAACTTTATTTTTTGATGAATAGTGAAAAATACTACTTTTTAGTTGAAAACTGCATTTTTTCTAATTAAATATTAATGATAAATTATATTATAAATATGTTTTAAGGTAAAAATTTTTGATAATTAAATATATTAATAAAATTTATTTCATTATAATAAATTTCACTTTGAAACTGAGTATAAAATCTTAACAAACATTTAAACTTTTTCCTACTTTAAACCCCCATTATTTTATCCTAATTGCGGGATTAACACTAATATTTATTTTTCCGCTTATATGATTGGAATTTACAAAATATTACCTAAAATAATTAATTTATCCTACTGTTTATATTCTAAAAATTCCATGTTAATTTTTGACAAAAAAGTTTAGTAAAAGTTATTAAAATTAATCACAGCGGTTAAGGCCAAATTAAACATAATTAGGGACTAAACCTTAAAATTAAGGGCCCAAATGAACTATAAACTTGTGAAAACCCCATTTTATGTAAATATTTATTCCATAAAACTTATATTATTTATTTTTTATGGTTTTTTAAGAATTCTTTTTAGGTAAGAACATGTGCACACCTAATTTGTTTCTAAAAATTCAATGTGAGTCATTTTCCTTCCCTATAAAGGGAAACAACCTCTACCCATTACTACCACCTATCAGACCTTTTATGTTTTTCAAATTTATACCCAATTATTCTTCAAAGAATACTCCCTTATAACTTGAACCCTACCTCTTGGAAGAAACCCTCTCAAGGAATCCTTTTGGCACAAACCAAAAGGAGTCACCCGATTAAGAGGTAACATCTTCTCTCAAGCTCTTTTCCTTTATTTTCCTTATCCACCCCCTCCACTCTCCTTATACCATTATTGTGTGACAAAATATGTATCCTAAATATTATAGGATGTTTTTATGAAAATTTTATTAACTAAAATTACATACACCTTCATCTAATGAATGTTGAACATATTGTTTCTCTGTATGGAAAACTACTGCCTCATTTAACAATGATTGTTCATTTATCCTTTACCACCAATCATGGTAGCCATTATGATGGACACTATATTTACATATTTAGTATATTATATTAATTAGGTATTTATGATCCTTTATTAATTTTATAACACACATATTTTTACCTTAAATTCATTGTTAATACGATAATCTCGTTTGAGGAAGTGTGGACTACCACCCTCTCAAACCGATGTGATTCATTCACACAACACATAGAATGTATTAAGGATGGATTTAATGCACTTATATGATATTTATAATATGTTAATTATACTGTAATAATTATATATATATATATATATATATCATTTACATACATTCTTTCAATACGATAATAAAAATGGAAACAAAGTTCTTGTGTACGTACGGCTTACCATCTCCATGAATGTTGTATTCCATTTCATACTTCTATATGATATAAATTATTATAATAGTAATATAATTTATATAACTGATATTTATATCATTATATAAATTCTTTAATCATGATATATGTATAAGGACCAACGATATAACAAATTAAGAAACATGTGAAGAACAAAGCGAATATTACCTGAAGTGAAACTTTAATATTGGATCATTAACAAGTAGGTATTATAAGGTTATAATAAAACCATATATGGTAATATATATAATAATATGATTCTTTAAAATATTTATAATAAAATAATATTTATTATAAATGAATCTTGTACATGTACGGAGAGAGTCAAGACACAAGTTATGGGGATTTCATTTCACTTTTAATTTCTATGAGATACGAGATATGTTAGGCACTCTTTCATTTTGTGTGGTGTATGTACCGCCTGTGATTTTATTATATTTATCTTTTACTTAAAATTTTGTGTATTCACATTCCCATTTGATGATCCTTCTTCCATGGGGTTTATCTTTCAAAAGTTACTAAATCGGTAAAACATTTTTTTCTTAATTTGGCTTCTTTGAGATTCATGTCTTGTTGTGAACCTAAACTCTTCTTCGAGGTGCATATACATCAATTTTTCATGTTATATCATGAATCTAATTATTTTCATGATATATTAAGCTTCATTTAATTAAATTTTCTTTACATGGAGAGTATTATCCCAAGTTACCGACTAATAATATTTTATTGAGACAATCTCATCGCTTTTCGAGATTGTTTATATTATTACTTCCCTTGATGAAATATTATGATCCATATCTCAATAATATTCATGAGCTTCATTTTACTATATTATTTCATTATATAATCATGTATTAGTACCATATTCTTCTATTTGTTACATAATATAGGTAATAAAGTGTTTTTTGGAAATCCTGACTTTTCCCTTTCTTCAGTAGGAAATCTATTTTTTCTAAAAATGGTTTCCAAGAATATTATACTATTAACCTATAATATTTTAAAGAAATTTTTACCCATTTTTATTTTACCAATATCTTCAAGGTAATCTTATTATATCTTTCTGAACAAGGCATTCCTTCTAAACATTTAACCATGAAAAAGGAATATTTCTTTTTTACTTTGTATGACTTTTACGGATTTACCCACCATCATTCCTCTAAAGATTCCTTTTCATTTTTAAAAGATTAATCTTTAAGAAATTGTTTTAAAATAAATTTTCATACAAAAATATTTTCAAAATGTTTTCAATTATTCTTTATATGATTTCAAGGTATTTTTTGAGAAAATTATTTTTAAATGGTTTTATGTATTAACAATCGTTTTTCAAAGAAGAAAGGATGTTTTCCTCAAAAAAGTTTTTGAAAGATAATTCAAAAACAAATTCCATATAAGATGACATCCATTGATATTACCAATTCCCTTTATAAAGATTATATAAAGGTTCCATTCATATCCTTTCTATGAATGGTTCACACTTAATGGAATGGTCTTTATGAAACTTGTTTCTCTTTCCTGAGTTATATATTTATGAAATCTGTTTCTCTGTAATGAGTAATGCATCAATTAAATGGTTATAAAACCTATCTCTTTAACATAGTTTATGATGTGATTAAATGTTAATGATACCCATTTCATTTTATGGGTCTTGATTTGATGTTTATAAGACCTATATCGTTTATAGGTCATGATATGATGAATGTTTTATTATCTTGTGGCACATGTGTGAAAGAGTTTACTTTGAGATAAGTGGGACCTATATATCCCGCCAATGTATTAGGTAATTATATATTTTATATGAGCTCAAAGGTTACATGATTTGTATCCCAAGACTAAAAAGAAATAGGTTGTTTGGGTTGTTTCCCATGCCAAAAAAATAAAGAGGGTGTATGGGTTGTAGCCCAAGCCTACAGGAAAGAGGGTAAACTGGTAGTAGCCCATGCCCGAAAACAAGAAGGTAAATGGGTTGTAGCCCAATCCTAAAATAAAGTGGGTACACCAGTTGCTAGAACGAGTCCATATTAGGTATATGGGTCGTAGCTCACACCTAAAATGTTATAAAGGTCGTGGTTGGTATCCCAACTATAAAAGTTTATATTCTTATATATATACCACAAATCTTATGCCTTATTCCTTAGTTATGATTTCATGGCTCATGATTTTTATTTCCTTATGATTCATGTCTTATGAATGGACAATATTTATCCCATGGCTCATTTTTATGACCTTTTATATGCAGGGTATGATCTCCTAATGTTATGATCGCATTATTATACTATTATATTCATGTTTATTATTATATATCTCTCTTATTTACCCTTACTGGGCATCTGAACTCACCCCTTTGTTATGTTTCATTTCTCCAGGTTATGAAAAATGTTTTTAGGTATAAGTGATAATGGTGTAGATCTTTATGGGAGATATTGAAGATCTTTCACTGGGATATAATATTTTATTTTAAAGATTCCAAAGATACGAAAATATTATGGTCCTTGGCCATGTATTTTTACAATGTACTAAATATTCTTCTAAAATGATGTAATATCCATGTATGTTATTCATAGGTCTCTATAGAGGGTATGATAAGTCGATCATGGGGAGACTATACCCTCTTTTACCAGATTAATATTCCATCATAAATAAACAAATAATTGTGAATGAATAAATAATCATAAACAATACCAATATCACAATATAATAAATTCAAGAAATACAATATCCAACTAATGTAGAAAACATTTCATGCTAAAGTAAGTCTCAAGTTCCTAAAATAAAAATTGAAAATAAAGACATCAACGACTCCCAAGAGGGTCCCAAACCATGTTAGGTTCCATCTCCCAAGATCCATCCCAACTCAACCATCTAATAAAGGGTAATTTCTATTAACCTATCATGCAAAAAATAATTCTATTCTGTTACCGATCATGAATCTCAAGTAGGGTGTGAGTACGACTCAGTAGAACACCACCAATAGTGTCTAAAACAATATCTAGACAAAATAGTGTATACAATTGTATAATGAAATAATTATAATTCATAATTAAATAGTTATCAAATTATAAATAAATATTTATTTGACCACATAAACTCAGGGTTCTCGTACACACTCCAACCTCAATACCTTCTTCAGATCATGCCAGAATCAGAACTATCCTTAAGGGATTACATGTGTCTGAATATCCATGTTACCATTCTTATTTTCACAAATTAATAACCATGTTACCATTTATTTATACACACCATTAAATGTATATGTTACCATTATTATTTTCATAAATTAATAACCATGTTACCATTCATTAATTCTCACAATTGAATGACCATGTTACCATTTTTTAAATTTTTGGCCTAATAACTATGTTACCATTCACCATTTAATAATACATAATTGAATAAGTATGATACCATTCATAAATCTTGGCCGAATGAGCATGTTACCATTCACCATTTAATAATACATAATTGAATGAGAATGTTACCATTCATAAAACATGACCGAATGAGCATGTTACCATTCACCATTTAATAATCACATATATCATATTAACACAGTAATACATACATCTCAACCACCCATTAATTAATATAATAATTAATTACTCTTTTCACAATATCAACATCCCATAATTAATTCACCAATTAATTATTCATAGACATAATTAAAATACCTCATAATTAATTGACCAATTAATTATCCAATTCATAATATCAATATCACCAAATTAATTCCACAATTAATTATTCCCAAAAAAATAATATCAATATTCCCAAATCCCATAATTTAATAATTCCAAAATTAATTAATTCACCAAATTAATTAATTCCATTATGAAATTAAATTGCTAAACAAATCTAGAAATTCTACAATTTTCATGCACAAAAATAGAATCACAACTATGGGATTTGAATATTATAAAACCTACCTTGATTCTTTGAGGAACGATCACCCAACAAAAATCCGGAAAATTGAGCAGTAAAACGACGTAGATATAGGTTGGAATCTCAAAATCATAAATAAAGATCAACAAATCTGCATATCTTTAATTTTATATCTTGATCCACAAGTCTATATCTTGATTCACCAAATCTAGATCTGTATCTAGAAAAACATATGATTACTTTCCACAAAAATAATGAGATAATTAATGAGGAAGAATGGGAAAATAATAAGATAAAATCCACTTATCGGGATAGGAGAAGATCTTCGAGCTAGGTTACGAATCATGAAGAAAAGAGGTTATACAGCCTTCTAATCCCTCTAAAAAGATTCAAAAACATGAAATACCTCTTAGAGTTGAATGGGTATCAAAATGGGTGAGTTTCGAGGGTTTGGGGAATTTTAAAATAAAATTTTAGGAGACTTTGAATGTTGTGCACTCTTTTCTAGGTAGAGGTGCACAGTTTTCCCTAACAGTGAGCCAACAACGTGCCTATTGTTTTAGGGGTTCATGGTTTGTATTTTTAGGGTTCATGGTTTGAAAAAACAAGCACCGTCAATGTAATCCATCACTATCCATCGTTGAATGGTTTGTTGGGATGGGGTGCATAGTTTTCTTTAACCGTACACCAACCGTTCACATCCCATTTTTCTTCCATTTTCCTAAATTTTCACTCAAAAACACCCCAAGATATAACCCAAACAAAAATTACTCATTTAAGTACAAAATATACCCTAAAAAATCCTAACTCATATCCATAAAAGGTCAGAATATTACAAACATCGAGACATAAACACCTTAAAAAATCCTTCTTGAGCCTCATATTATATAATACCACCACCCAATATCAATTATAACGTAACATGATATAAATAATCATTTATAATTGTTATAACTATTTATTTAATTTAAAAAACTATGAAATAATAAATAAAGAACTCCATGGCCACTATCTTTGTGACATTCTACTTCCCATGACCATATAATGGTGACTGGACTGGTGATTTCCACATACCTAAAGTGAACCTACCCTTATGTAAGAGGGTAATGACTATTGGTTAGGTTCTATGATTTTACCATCCAAATAATATACCATAATTATAAGATTTGGATGCACAATGAAAATAAAACAAATCATATATAGAATCAAGATAATCAACCATGATTAAGGAATGTTCTGATAAATAAATACAACAAACATATGTAATTATAAATGAACATGACTTATATAACACATCCCCTATTTATGGATCATAAAAATGATGTATAAAGATGAATAAAATGTTATTGCGGCTAAAAACCCATCACCAACTGGTCCTGAGCCCTAGATGGTCCAATCATCCAAATCCGACCCAAATAGATTAAGCAATAATCATTAGGGCCTTCCCTAAAATATGTCCCAACATCATATAACAATATATGTAGGTAACCAAGTTCAATGGAGGCCCAAAAAGTGTGTGAGTATAACTCTTTATGCCACCACCAACAACATCCCTACAATAACAAGTCATATATGTTGTTCTTGAGAAAGTTCTATACATAAACAATTAAACTATTTGAAAAAAATTTATATTTTTGAAATAATAAAGAATTGAAACCCTAGGTTCTTGATGACACTTGAGGCTAGTTATACTGTCATCGATCTCTATGTCAATGAACCTATTCGAATATACCTAATTCAGAAGTTTCATGGAATCACTAAGCATGTCGCATGAACCGCTCCTGCTATAGTGTCACAAACAACCCTTATAGTGTTTTCATTATTTTAAAAAAGTTCTCCACTTAGGGAGTATTATTAGTTATCACAAACCTCCACATAGGTATTATTCATACATACCATATACCTCCACACATGGATTATTAAATTATTATTACATACCACCAATATTAGGGTTTTCTTAGTTATAATTGACCACACTATATGGATGTATTCATAGTTATCATAGACCTACCACTACTTGGTGATTTTTCTATATAGTTATCACTAACATCATCTTATGGAACTTTATTATACCAGTATTAACATAAATTCCCCTACTTTCATTTACCAGGGAAATCATAACATAACTACACCTATGGGAATTTCCCAAATTAGTAAAAGTAAGCTACCCACATTCACAATATTACTCATTTAACAAGAATGCATGTCAAGGCGTCACGAATCATCTCATCAATTTGTAAAACTGAGTTCATTAATATCTATCATCAATTAATTAATTACCATATTTACAATTTATCATTCAATAATTTCAAACCCCCAACCAATAGTTACCATTCCATTATTTAAGTCTCACTTTATTTATGATCGATAAATTAATTTATAATGTATATTAAACATTAATTATCTAAACCATTTTAAATTATTAATTGTTCAAAAATACCCTTTTGCAACCAATTATTCAAAATTAGTTTTCTGTTAAATCAATTATAAAAATAGGAATTTAAGGACATGAATATATCTCAAGGTGATTCTCCACTAGTAGGTATTTTAATTAATATAAAAAATTCATAAGTTATTATGAAAATAAATATAAACTTCAATATTTGGAAACTCAAGTAAAAAATTTTAAATTAAATTAGATCAAAGCATGATAAATCTATCTTTACCACACCACACATGTTCCAATGATACATGTTAGACTATGGGTAAAATTATAAGGACCAATAACAACCCTACTCTTTTTTACACAATTAAACATGATTTATTACATATACTTGCACTTAAGAAAAATATGAGGATCGATTGGTCTAGTGTATTGGGATAATTAGGAACATTACATGACAAAATAATACATAAAAATAAAACATATTTATTGAAAACTTCTTTTACATGACCGCAACATTTCTTTGTACTTAGCATTTCATGGGATAACCTAAGGACATACATAAGCAAAGGATGAGCTATAAATCCCAGTAAGGGAGTAAACAGGGAATAACATGAAGGATACAATATATGTTATGAAATAGGAATATCAATAGAGCATAAGAGAAATAGGAACATAAATTCATGATATAGCATGATTATCATAACATGGTGATGGGGAAACAACATTTAACATGATATTAGCATGATCCAAGGCTTGTTGCACATGGGGCATGAGTAAACCCGAATTGAACATGAATTTGAATGATTAAATACACATTTCAATTTAATTATCATGAGTAAAACCTCATTTTATATGAAGTATCATGATACTAATCTTTACCCAATGCATTGGAGTGCTATCAGGGTGCAACCTTTATAAACATTTCATTTCAAGCATAAGTGTGCCACATGGATCATATAACATGGAATCATTCAAAATCATAATCTATTCCATGATTAAATAATGTGGAATAAAAACATATATGTTACATTAAATATGTATATTAGTCTGAAATTTAATACCATTGATAGAGAAATGGGTATGGTATTAACTACACAATATTTTTAGCTCGGAAAATCGTACTGAAATTTCAAAAGTGAAATGGTGTGACATAAAGATTCATAAAAATAGATGTTGTGACAGAAAGGGGTATCTCATCATATGTACATGAAGTGGAAAGTGAGAGGTTCACATAAATATATGTCCCAACACATGTAATTTGGAAATAGAAGGCATAACATAATAAAGAAACTTGAAGAAAGAAGAGAAATGGAATAACTCATATGAAATTTCAGCATGGTAACGGGTGTACACGTGAGGGATTAATGAGAGGGAAAGAGGTCTATAATTATTCAAACATAAGGAGGGAATTATAGAGGAGGTGAGAAATCAAACCCCAACATTTGAACTTGGAAAAAACAAGGGTATAACAACATAAAGAGACTTGGACAAAAATGGGTAAGGAATAAATCCTCTGCTTGGAAGTGTGATCCCAAAGGCTTTGGAGAGGCTTGAGAGAGAATTATTGGGAGATTGGGGTACCTTAGAAGGATTATAGGTAGAGGAGAGATGATTAGGGACGTTATCCAAGGGATTTGAGTGAATATAAGTGGGAGATTGGTTGGGTATATATTGGAAAAGAGAGGAGAATTCTTTAATATTTCCCAAACTTAGGTTTTGGAAACTATATAATTAAATATTAAAAACCACAAACCCAACCTTGGTTTTGTCCAAAAGGGATTGAAAAACATTATTTTATAAGGCCAATGACCGGAATTATTAAAATATTAGGCTTTCTTATGTGGAGGTGAGTCAAACTGATAAAACACATTTTTATTGAATATTTTATTGATAAGAAATGATATAATTTCCTCAAATTGTGTTAAATATATTCAATTAGAAAGTATTTGGGATTAGATCATTCATTTGAATATTTGATGAAAATTCTAGTTTTACCCTTTCAAAATCGCTGTAGTATTTCAATCATAAATATTTTTATTTCATTTATTTGGACTTAATATTTTGTAACTGTGTTCCTTACTTCATTGGATACATCTTTAATTCAAGACACTAGATAAAAATAATGCATTTGGATAGATTAATTGGGTCATAAAGTCAAAGGTGGGATGGAAACGGTAGAATGGAGAAGCTTCTGTTTTTCGTCCATAACTCCTTCATCTGGGCCTAGATTAAGCCCAAATATTTATAGGAGATAGAGGGCCCATATCCCCACATATGATCCTTCTGGAAGGCTGGCCAATGCATACGTTTTGGTGGTCAAATGGGCGGTGCAAGTTGGAATAAAATATTTGGCCTAATTTCTACATTAACACTTGAAACTACTTGTAACCTCTCCTCCCCTCCCCTCTATAAATTGGAGTTTTTCTCATTTGGAGATGTTGGGACGTGCATTAGGAAGTTTAGGGTAGAGTAGTAGAGGTTACACTCCAATTATCCAAGCAATTCAATAAGGGTAGCTCTTGAAGCAAGGATCCCTTCGTCGAATCCCTATTCTTCTTCCTCATGTTGTAATGTTTGTGTTTTCTTAATAAACTTCTTTGTTCTTCTTTTATTTATTCTATTTTATTCTATTTTGTTTAAATTTATTCTTTTTTTAATCTTCTTATTTGGGCTGGAATTCTTGAGTAGAAGCGTTATTGGGTTATACCCATTATAAACCTTTGCACATGCAAAACGCTTCTACGATGATTACGCCACCCATGGAAGAGTAGTCTTTTAGTAATCGATCTATATCTTACCTTATTCATTCATTTATTTTGAATAAATAAGATACTGTAATTCACTTAATATTATATATTAATTGATTTTTCAATTTAAATGAAACTAAGAAATCAATTGAACAACAAACACAAATCACGCGAGGTTGAGAATTGTGTGAATTGTGTGAATTGTGAGAGCGTGAACTTAATTGGTAATTCAAAACCACATGGGATCAATTTGTAGTGTTAAAATATAATCCCTAAACTCAATTAATTCTAGTCTACAAAGGGGAAATGTTCCTTAATTTACCACTGACCATAATCTAATTTTAGAATATCAATCAAAGCAGGGTGTTGCAATTGCATGTTCCGAAGTTAGCCTAAGGTTAAATTCTCTTCATATTTGTGGTAAGGTTAATTCTCGTAGGGTTCGGGGGTTAACAAATTAAGGGATAATAATTAAGTGAATATTAATTTAAATGATAATGATTAATTAATGATTGAATAGGTAGAGTTAGATTGATTATGTCTTTTAAATATTGTCTAAAAACATCTTTTTGTTGTGTCATTTTAATCAAACTTCATTTCAAAACTAAAAACAAAAAAAATAAAATCTTCTTCTAGAAAACTTCTTCTATATTCATAAACTATAACCAACCCCCATCCTTTCAAGTAGTGTTTTTATTCTCTTTTATTTTATTTTTAGAATACCTTTAAAAAGTTGTTTTAAATCTACTTCCTCCTTTGAGAGACGACCTTGGTCAGCCACTCTGCAGCACCTAAGTACCCCAAAATCACATTAATCATTTGAGGGTTCCCACGACAGTACTATTTCACACACTCTCAAGGAAATAATTTTAAAATGTTAAAAAATTATATTTCTTGGAGGGTCTACTAAAGCATCATAAAATTAATTAAAAAAAATAAAATCACATTTTTTAAAGGTAAAACATATATTGGTCGAGTATACTTTTATATTATTTTATCACATCACCATTGGGTCATTATGATGTCATAAAACACATTATATATTTATACTGTATATAATTTTTACCCAAAAATTTGATTGCCTCAGAAAATTAAAAACAAATCCCCATTGGATAATTTTGATTTCTTTGTTGCAAAAATAATATTCATTTTATTGTAATAATTATCTAAATATGTGAATTTTCAATTTTAAAATAAAAACTGACATTTATTTAAAATTCATGGATTTTTACAAAAACAGTTTTCAATCCTTAATAGAAATTTCGATTGTATTCATACAAATTATATTATAATTTATATTTAATAAAAATTATTTTAGATATAATATTTTATTTAAATTTTATTTAATTAAAAAAATCATTTATTCATCAAAATAAATGTCTTAATTGAATTTAAATATTAACTAAAAATATTATTTGTTCTTTAAATCCTATTTACAAAGTAACAATAATAAAATGAATGTTTATTCTTTATAAAAAAATAATGAACATAATCATAGTGCTAAGGTATTATTATATTACCCCTTATAACACTCGAATTAGACCTAAGGGTAAGGTGTGTGATGGTGATAGACTCTTGGGGAGGCTCAGATAACATCGCTCAGGTGATAATCTCTATTAACTTCCACATCTCCCATAGGCGTTTACGTTCAGGCATAACATGTTGAAGCTCGACTTGGGCTTGGTCAAGAGAGAAACCCAGTGACACTACATTATTTTCAAGCTCCAACAAATGGGATTCATATGGAGCAATTCTTCTAGATGAGGTCATTGCTTCCTTTTTCTGAGTAAATTGGATTTGTTAAAGCCCTATATTTATATGGATCATTTGATCACTGTTCAGTGACTATATTTTCAATGAAAACTGTTATTAATGGAATTTTGAAATCCAGAAACACAAAACCAAGTAAGTAAATATGTTTTATATAACCATTTTACATAATAAGTCATTTAATTAGATCAAGACGAATTTTCATTAATAAAAGTTTGGATCATTACAATCTTCCCCCCTTAAGAAATTTCTCCCTCTAAATTTCCTTTTCCCACACTAAAACAGATTAGGGTAACATGGAATCATCACTTCCTATGATTCCCATTTTGCTTCTTCAAACCTTTGGTTTCTCCCAAAACCTTGACGAGGGGAATTATCTTATTTTTTTAGAGCTTTTTCCTTATAATATAAGAACTTCACCAGCTTTTCTTCATATGAGAGTTTATTCTCCAATGGTACCACCTCTAGATTGAGTACATGTGATGGGTCAGGTATGTACTTCCTCAAGAGAGACACATGGAATACATATTGTACTTGAGATAGATTCTTTGGGAGATCTAGTTGATAGGAAACTGCTCTAATGCGATCATGTATCTCAAAAGGGGCGATGTACCTTGGACTAAGCTTTCCCTTTTTCCAAAATCTCTTAACTCTCTTCCAAGGTGATATATGGAAGAATACCATATCACCAACATCAATCTCTATGTCTCTTTGACGATTATTAGAATAGCTCTTTTATCGACTCTAAGTATCTTTAATGTGTTGCTGGATGGTCTTAACATTCTCCACGATTTCTTAAAATATTTCTAGACCTTTGAGTTTTTGTTCCCCAACTTCATCCCAACATGCTAGTGTTCTACACCTCTTCCCATAAAGGGTTTAATAAGGAGTCATTTGGATGATTGAGTGGAAACTATTATTGTAAGATAACTCAACCAAAGGAAGATGTTGATCCCATCCTCCTTTGAAGTCCATTGAGAATGATCCCAACATTTTTCCAAGTGTTTGGACAGTCCACTTAGATTGGCCATCAGTTTGAGGATGATAAGTCGTACTAAAGTTCATCTCAGTAGTTAGAGCCAGTTGCAGACTCTTCCAGAACATAGAGGTGAATCTTGAATCTCGATCGGATATAATTGATAGTGTTATTCCATGTAGCCTCACCACTTCTCTGATGTATATCTATGCTAGTTAATCCAAATAGAAATCCTCCCTAATTGAAATGAAGTGTGCAGTTATTGTAAGATGATCCACACCAACCCAGATAGCATTGTTTTTTTGGATGTCTTTGGAAGTCTGGTGAAAAAGTCCATAGTGATGTTTTCCAATTTCTATATTGTTATGTTTAATGGTTTCATCATCCCCTTAGACTTACTCTTATCGGCCTTCACATTATGACATACTAGGCATTTTTATGTATAATCAGAAATCTCATTCTTCATGTTATCCCACCAATAAAGATCTCATATATCTCGATACATCATTGTGTTTCTTGGGTGAGTGGAGAAATGCAAACTATGTGCATCATCCAAAAGTTCTTTCTTTAACACTAGACTTTATGGAACACATATTCTTGACCCAAATATCAAAATTCCATCTACATTAACATTGAACTCTAAGGATTTCCTTTTCTGGTAGTTTCCACATTCTTTTGAATTCCCACATCATCCTTTTGATCATCCTTTAACCTTTCCAAAAGAGACGGTTGAGTAATCATTTATGAAAGGATTGATGATGTTCCCTTATTTATTATTCACATTTCCATATTCATAAAATCTAAGAATATTGGGTCCTTTTCAATTCTCATCAATGATAGAATCACAGGGTCCTTTTTACTTAGAGAATCCTCCACCTTTTTCGCTTTTCCAATGTGGTAATGGATTGAGCAGTCATAGTCTTTGATTATCTCTAATCATCATCATTGGTTCATGTTCAACTCTTTCTATATGAATATATACTTTAGGATTTTGTGATCCGTATATATTTCATACTTCTCCCTAAAGTGATAATGTCTCCAAATTTTTAAGGTGAAGATTACTGTATCCAACTCCAAAATAGGTGTTGGATAGTTTTTCTAATGAATATTCAATTTCCTTGAATCATATTCAATAACTTTTTCATTTTTCATCAACACACATCTGAGGCCCTTTTTCGAAGCATCACTAAATACCACAAAAAGTTCTCCACTTGTGGGTAGTATGAGAGTGAGTGCAGTGATAAGTCTCCTTTTAAAATCCTTGATGCTCTCTTCTTATTCATCACTCCAAGAAAACTTGAATCCCGTCCATGTTAGCATGGTAAGAGGGTTTTATAATAGTGATAAATTTCTCACAAACCAGCGATAATATCCAACTAACCCAAGGAAGCTAGGAATATCCATCCCCGATGTTGGCCTCGGCCATCCCTAAATTTCATTTTTCTTGGAGGGATTCATAGATATCCCATTACTTATAATGATATGACCCAAGAATGATATTTCCTTAAACCATAACTCACACATTCTGTACTTCGCATAGATGTTATCCTTTTGAAAGGTCTCTAGTACAGTTCTTAGATTCACCTCATGCTCCTCCTTGGATTTGTAATATATTAGAATATATTCTATAAAGACTACCACAAATTTTTCTAGGTAATATCTAAAGACTCTATTCTTCAAGTCCATGAATATTTATGGAGCACTAGTGAGTCTGTAAGGAATCAAAATGAATTAATAGTTCCCATACCATGTACGAAAAGCAGTCTTGGGGATATCCTGCTTCTTCACACTTACTTGGTAATATCATTACACAAATCCACCTTGGAGAAGTATTGTGCTCCACGTAGCTGATAGAACAAGTCATAAATTATTGGCATAGGATAATTGTTCTTTATCGTGATTTTATTGATCTCACAATAATCAATGAAAAGGCACATTGACCCATCCTTCTTCTTGACAAAGAGGACTGGTGCACCCCATGGAGAAGCACTTGGGTGTATAAACCCTTTATCTAGATTCTCATGTAGTTGTTTCTTTAGATCCTAAATCTATACAAGAGTCATTCTATATGGATTCTTTGATATTGGAAATTCCCCAAGTATAAGATCAATCGAGAATTGAACATCTATTATAGGAGTAAGACTAGGAAATTCCTTTGGAAACACTTCAGCAAATTCCCTCATAATATGAATGTCTTGAAGGATGTTTGTTTCCTTAGACTCAATCATTTGAGGGAGATATGTGTGCTCATAGGGTAGCAATATCGAATCTTGAGATGATAGTTCTAAAGAAGATTCATCCTCCTCCTGGAACTTGTACAGAATCTAGGGTCAATTCTCTATATAGAGTGTGATTTCCCTCTCACAGAAATTTATGTTGGCTTTATATAGGGAATGTGACAACCCTGCTCTTTATTACACACTAGAACATGATTTATTACATAAAATTCACTTGATACAACATAGAATATTGATAGGTATAGTATCTTGGGGGGCTTAGGATCATTACACAACAGCATAGAACATAAAACAAACATCATCTTTATTGAAAACTTCCTTTACATGACCACTACATTCCCTCATACTTAACATTGCATAAGATAACCTAAGGACATGCATAAGAAAAAAAAGATCTATAAAGCCCAGTAAGGGAATAAACATGGATTAAAATGAGGAATAAAATACATGTTAGACAATAGTCATATCAATGGACCACAAGAGAAATTTGAACATAAAATCATGATAAATCATAATAACCATAACATGGAAATGTGGCAACAACACTTTACATGAAATTATCAAGAGCCAAGGATCATTGCACATGGAGCATGAGTAAACCCTCATTGCACATGAAGCACAAGTAAACCCTAATTTCACTTGAATTAGAATGAGATAAACACTCATTTCACATGACGTATCATGATACTATACATCACCCAATGCATTGGGGTGCTATTAGGGCACACCCTTATTAAACATTTCATTTCATGCATAAGTGTTCCACATTGATCATATAACATGGAATCAATCAACATAATAAGTTATTCAACGATTAAGTAATGTGTAATAAATACATTAATGTACCATTCAATACGTATATATGCATAAAGTTTAATACCCTTGATAGATATATGGGTATGGTATTCACTACACTATGATCTTGGCTTGGAAAAACGCAGTGCAATTTCAACAGCATAACGACATGACATAAGAATTCATAAAAATGGTTGATGAGAGATAAATGGGTGTCTTATCATATATAAATGAAATGGATTGTAATGGGGTCAAATAGATACATTTCCTAACAAATATAATGGAATTTATTTTCACAATACAAAATAATTGCTTGAATGTAAATGAGGGGAGAGAAATTCCTTACAGAATTTCGGCATGGTAACTGGTGTACATGGAAGGAATTAATGAGAGATAAAGGGGTCTCCTATCATTAAAACATAATGAGGGAAGTATGGGGGAGGTGTGAAACCATACCCTAAAATTTATAATTGAAATTAAAAGGGAATAAAAACTTAAAGAAAATTTGACAAAAATGAGAAAGGAAGAAAAACTTTACTTGGAAGTGTGCTTTCAAATGCTTGGGAGAGGATTGAGAGAGGCTTCTTAGGAGAATGGGGTGACTTGGGAGGATTATAGAGAGAGTATGTAATAGGTTGGATGAACTCAAAATGCTTTGATTGAAGAGGAAGTGGGAGCTTGGGTGGTTTTATATAAGAAAGGAGAGGGAATTCATTATTATTTAGGTTTGGGACACCTTATTTTAAACTAATCAAAACCAAAAACCATCCCATGGTTTTTCCCAATGTTTTTTGCCAAAGGTGATTGGAAAACAATATTTTATAAGCGCAATGGCATAATGTCTTAAAATAATAGTTTTTCAGATGTTGAGATGAGTCACACTCTCAAGAAAAATAATTTAAAAAGACAAAATGTTTTATAAGCCTTGAAGGGTCCACTAAAGCTTTGTAAAATAATTAAAACAAACCCAAAATCACATTATTTTAATAGTAAATCATATATTTTCCGAAAATAATGGTTATAGTATTTTATTACATCATTATTGGTCCATTATGATGTCATAAAACACATTACATATTTAAACGGTATTTAATTTTTACCCAAAAATTCGACTGTCTCCGAAAATTATGAAAACTTCACCGTTGGATAATTTCAACATCATCATTCCAAAAATAATATTAATTTTATCTAAATAATTTTCTAAATATTTGAATTTTAAATTTTGAAATAAAAACTGACATTTATCGAAAATTCATGGGTTTTGACAAAAACAGCTTCAAACCTTAACAAATATTTTAACTGTATTTATAAAATTATATGATAATTTATATTTAATAAAAATTAATTTAATTATAATAATAATATTTTATTAAAATATTATTTAATTTAAAAATCCAATAATTCATCCAAATATATTTCTTAGATGAATATTAACTAAAAATACTATTTGTGTTTTACAAACTATTTACAATGTAACAATAATAAAAAGAATGTATATTCACTATACAAGAATAATGTACATAATCATAGTACTAGGATATTATAACCTAACCCCTTAAAACACTCGCATACGACCTTAGGGTAAGGTGTGCGGTGGTGACTGACTCTTGGGGCGACTCGGATAACATCGCTCGGGTGGTAATCTCTATCAACTTCCACTTATCCTGTAGGTGGTTCTGCTCAAGCTTAACATGTTCAAGCTCGGCTTGGGCTTGATCAAGAGAGAATCCCAATGACACCACCTCCTTTCCAAGCTTTGACAAATGGGCTTCATACGGGGAAAGTCTACTGTATGAGGCCATCGCTTCCTTTTTCTGAGTAAATTGGATTTGTTAAATTCGTATATTTATACTTATCATGTGATCACTATTCAACAGATATATTAGCAACAGTCATAATTCTTAATGGTATTTTAAAATCCAAAACATAAAACCAAATAATTTCATGAGTTTTAAGAAACCATAAGAAGACATTTAAATAGACTAATAGAAATTTTCATTAATGAATTTTTGGGTCGTTACAATCTTCCCACATAAGAAATTTCATCCTCAAAATTTATTTTTCCCACACTAATATAGATGTGGGTAACTTTTCTTCATCACTTTCTTCGATTCTCACGTTTCTTTTTCAAACTTGTAGTTTCTTCACAACACCTTGACGAGGGGCATTGTCTTATTTCGTAGAACTTTTTCTCTATGATCTAAGATCTTCACTAGTTTATCCTTGTAATAAAGATCATCCTCTAGTGGTACTACCTCTAAAGAGAGTACATGTGAAGGGTCTGGTATGTACTTCCTTAAAAGGGATACATGAAAGACATCATGTACTTTGTCCATGGTAGGTGGAAGTGCTAGTCGATATGCCACATCCCCGACACGATCAAGAATCCTGAAGGGGCCGATGTACCTTGGACTTAACATCCCTTTATTTCCAAACATAATGTCCTTATTCCATGGAGATATGTGTAGAAATAACATGTCTCTAACTTTAATCTAAAGGTCTCATCGATGGTTATCTACATAACCCTTCTGTTGAATCTGTGCTACCTCGATATGCTGCTGAATGGTTTTCACCTTCTCCACCATTTTTTCAAAAAAAAATCATCCTAGAAGATTACACTCACAGACTTCATCCCAACATGTCAGTGTTATGAATCTCTTACCATACATATCTTCCTAAGGTGGCATTCATATGCTCGGGTGGAAACTGTTATCATAGGAGAATTCAACCAAAGGAAGATGTTGATCATATCCTCCTTTAATGTTCATTTAACCTGAACTTAACATATCTTCTAGTGTCTGAATAGTTCGCTCAGATTGGCCATCAGTTTGAGGATGATAGGTTGTACTAAAGTTCTGTGTGGTATCCATAGCATGTTGAAGACTCTTCCAAAACTTAGAGGTGAATCCCGGATCTTGATCAGATATAACAGATTGTGGTACTCCATGCAGCCTTACAACTTCCCTGATATATATATATCTATTCCAATTGATCCAATAAGAAATCCTCCCAAATTTTAATGAAGTGTGCAGACTTTGTAAGACGATCCACAACAACCCAAATTTCATTGTTTCCTTTGGATGTCTTCAGATGTCTGGTGACAAAGTCCATAGTGATGTTCTCCCATTTCCATGCTGGTATGGGCAATAGTTGCATCATCCCCTTAGACTTTTGCATCTCTACCTTCACTTGCTGACACACCAGGAAATTTGATGTATACTCAACGATCTCCTTCTTCATATTATCCCACCAATAATGCTCTCAGAGATCTCGATACATCTTTGTGTTTCTTGGGTGAATAGAGAAATATGAACTATGTGCATCATCCAAAAGTTCTTTCTTCAGCTCTAGACGTGATTGAACACATAGTCTTTTCCCCAATATCACAATTCCTTCTTCAATATCATTAAACTCCGAGGATTTCACTTTTCTAATACCTTCCACTTTCTTCTGAATTCCCACATCATCCCTTTGATAATCCTTTAACTATTCCAAAAGAGATGTTTGAGCAATCATTTCTAAAATAATTGATGAAATACCCTTCTTTAAGATTCCCATGTCCATCTTCATAAAGCCTAAGAAGATTGGATCCTTCTCAATTCTCATCAATGATAGAATCATTGGGTCCTTTCTACTTAGAGAATCTTCCACTTTTTTTTCTTTCCCAGGGCAGTAATGGATTGAGCAGTCATAGTCTTTGATCAGCTCTAACCATCTTCGTTGGAACATGTTCAACTCTTTCTGTGTGAATATATACTTCAGGATTTTTTGGTCCGTATATATTTCACACTTCTCCCCAAAGATATAATTCTTCCATATTTTTAAATCTTAGACCACCGTAGCCAACTAGAAATCATGTGTTGGGTAATTCTTCTCATGAAATTTCAATTGCCTTGAAGCGTAGGAAATGACTTTGTCATTTTGCATCAACACACAGCCCATTCCCTTCTTCAAAGCATCATTGAATACCACAAAAAGTTCTCCACTTATGGGTAAAGTGAGCAAGGGTGTAGTGATAAGGCTCCATTTCAACTCCTTGAATCTTTCTTCTCATTCATCACTCCAAGAAAACTTTACTCCCTTCCGAGTTATCATGGTAAGAGAGTTGGACAATCGTGAGAAATTTCTCACAAATCATCGATAATATCCGGGTAACCCGAAGAATATATGGATATCCGTTACCGATGTTGGCCTTGGTCATCCCTCCATTGCAATTGTCATGGAGGGATCCACAGATATCCCATTGCTTGTGAGGATATGTCCCACGAATGTGACCTCCTTCAAGAAGAACTCGCACTTGCTGTATTTTTCATAGAGCTTCTCCTTTTGCCATGTCTCTAGTATAGTTCTTAGATGCTCCTCATGATCCTCATTGGTTTTGGAGTATATTAGAATATCATCTATAAATACTACCATAATTTTTTCAAGGTAATCTCTAAAAACTCTATTCATCAATTCCATGAAGATTGTTAGATAATTAGTGATTCTGAAAGGCATTACTATGAATATATAGTGTCTATATCTTGTACAAAAATCAATCTTGGGGATATCTTCCTTAATCACCCTTACTTGATAATATCCCAACCACAAATCTACCTTGGAGAAGTATTGTGCTCTACATAGCTGATCAAACAAGTCATCAATTCATTGGAGAGGATACTTGTTCTTTATTGTGATTTTGTTATGCTCACGATAATCGATGTAAAGGCGCATTTACCCATCCTTTTTCTTGATGAAGAGGACTGGTGTACCCCATGGTGATGCACTTGGGAATATAGACCCCTTATCGAGATTCTCTGGTAGTTGTTTCTTCAGCTCCTCATGCTCCACAACAGTCATTCTATATGGAGTCTTGGATATTGGCAACGCCCTAGGTATAATATCAATTGAGAATTCAACATATCTTCTATGGATATTTTTATTATACATATTCTTGTATCTAAGGCTTCACTGGGGTTTTCTAATCATAATCCCAAAAAATAACTAAACCTCCCACTGATACCAACTGTGACAACCCTACTCTTTATTACACACTAAAACATGATTTATTACATAAAATTCACTTGATAAAACATAGAAGATCGAGATTCCTAGTGTCTTTGGGGATTAGGATCATTACATAAAAACTTAGAACATAAAACACACAACATCTTTATTGAAAACTTCCTTTACATGACCACTACATTCCATCGTACTTAGCATTTCATAGGATAACCTGAGGATATGCATAAGAAAAGGGTGAGCTATAAATCCCGGTAAAGGAATAAACTTGGAAAAACATGAGTTATACAATAAATGTTAGAAAATTGGCATATCAATGTATCACAAGAGAAACATGAGCATAAAGGCATGATAATGTATGATAATCATAACATGAAAATGTGGCAACAACACATAACATGGAATGAGCATGATTAAATCTTCATTGCACATGAATCATGAGTAAACCCTCGTTGCACTTGAATTAGCACGATTCATTACTCATTTTACATGACGTATCATGATACTATGCTTCACCTAATGCATTGGAGTGCTATTAGGGTTCACCCTTCTTAAACATTTCATTTAATGCATACACTACTAGAATAATGGGCTTTGAAGCCCCCCTGACATGAGCAACTGCCTTTGGTGGCCGCTGTAGGTGGCCTATAGTGACCCCCCTGGCGGTCGCTGGGTTTTGCAAAAAAACCAGGGAGGCTTCGGTGCCCCCCCCCCTCCCCTCCCCTCACAAAACCCTACAGCACCCCCCTCACCCTCGCCACACTCCCCCATCAGCCTCCACCCCTCGCCGCCCTCACCGCCCACCGACATCATCAGCCTCCGCCCTCCGCCCACCATCCGCCCTCTGTCCGCCCTCCGCCCTCTACCCCCTTCTCCCTCTGTCCCCTCCGCCCCCCTGGCTCAGCCCTCCGGCCTCTACCCTCCTGCCTCCACCCTTTGGCCTCCACCCCCTCTGGCCTCTGCCCCCTCTGCCCTCCGGCCGGTCTCCGCCCTCCGGTTTCCTCCCTCTACCCCCTCGGCCCTCCGCCCCCTCGTCCCTCTGCACTCTGCCCACTCACTGTCTGTCCCCCATCCCCTCACCGCCATCCCTCGTCACCTACCTCTCCATCCCCCTCCCTCGCCGCACTGACGCCACTCTTCCCCTCCCTTGTTTCACCACCACCACCCAGTCCCCTCCCTCCCCGCACAACCTCTACTCGTCCCCTCACCGTCGTTTTCCTCCGACTCCCTGTTGTCCTCAGTCCCCTCCCTCGTCTTCCCACCCACACTGCACCATCGCCACCTCACCGCCTCCTCTCCTACGGCTCACCGCCATCCCCGCTACCCGTCCCCTCCCTCGTTTCACCACCTCCAACTCTGGATCCCCTCCACTTCCTCTCCTCTCCCTCGGAGCACCGCCTTCGACTCCCCTCCCTTCCAATTTTGTAGCGCAATCAGGTATGACATGAGCATTCACTTACATTTCATTATATATTCTCTTGTTTATTATTCAGAGATATAATTTGATTATTTTATCAATGGTCCACAAACAATTTATTAGTATTTATTTTAAATATATTTGATATGAAAAATGCATATATAATAAGTCGCATGTAAATGTTTGTTATACAGATATTATTATGGAAAAGAAATGGATTGATCTTCCAAATCGAACGTCTAGAGAATATTTCAATGGCATTATGATGTTTATTGACTTCTCTAGAAGATTTTAAAGTGACTATATTAGTTTTCTATGTAGAAAATGTGCTAACAGATATCAATTCACACGAGATACTGTGAGGTAACAACTATTCTTTAATGGATTTCTGAAAAATTATACGATTTAGACTCATCATGGAGAAGAATATGTTCGTTTTCAAAATACAGATTCAGTTAATATGGATGTTGATGCAAGGATGAATGATCCAATGCATGAAATGTTTACTAAAATGGTACATGGTTTGGATCCTAAAGGCATTGACATCCAGAATCTTGAGACCAGTGAGATAAATCTTGGCTCTGGTGCAGATCGTGATTCGAGGAGGTTTTATGAAGCACATGATGATGCAAAAATAGAATTATATCCTGGATATACTTCATAAAATAAAATTTCAATTATCGTGGAGTTGTTGCATTTGAAGACTTTGAATCAGTGGTCAGACACATCATTCGACATGATGTTGGTGTTATTAAAAAAGTTTCTCCCTGTAGATGCTTTGATTCCCAAGTCGTATTACTATACTCATAAGTTTACAGAGAACTTAGGTTTTAAATACGAGACCATAGATTCATGTGAAAACAACTATATGTTGTTTAGAAAGAAAACTGCCCATTTGGATATTTGTACAGTTTGTGGCACTTCCAGGTGGAAAGAGAACAAGAAAATCAGACTCATCAAAGTCATATCGCGATATAGGGGAATCCGATTTCCATAAAGCAAATGCGTTACTTTCCCCTTAAACCGAGGTTGAAAATATTTTTTATGTCATCTAAAGTTTCTAATTTAATAAGATGGCATGTCGAAAGAGTTCATGAATGTGAAATGTTAACCCACCTAGAAGACTGTCATGCATGGAAGGATTTTGATAAGATACATCCTGATTTTATAAAGATGTTCGTAATGTTTGATTGGGGTTGGCAGTAGATGGTTTCAGTCCATTCAAGTCGATGGTTGGTGCAACTCATAGCACCTGGCCCATAGAGTTGGTTCCGTATAATCTTCCTCTGTGGCTTTGTATTAAGCAACAATTTATATTACTTTCCACTCTTATTGCTGGACCTAAAAGTCTAGGGGATAAGATTGATGTTTACCTTCAGCCATTGATTGATGAGTTGAATTAATTTTGGGGCAATGGTGTGATGACTTGTGACTATGAAACAAATGAAATGTTCAAACTGCAAGATGCTTTATTGTGGACAATCAATGAATTCCTGGCTTATGCAAATTTATCAGGCTAGATATGAAATGGGAATTGTTTTACCCTTGTTTCAATAAATGTAAAAAATATGTATGGATTAAACATTCCAAAAAATGTATATACATGGTTCACATACGTTTTCTTCCCCCTCAGTATAGGTTCAGAAATGACAAAGTGGCATTTTATAGTTCTATAGAGTTTAGCCCAGCACCAAATATCATGACAGGAGTCGAAATGTTATTGCAGATTAAGGAAGAAAACATCTGCATGGTATATGAAATTCAGGATTTTTTGGCTCATCCACTACATAATATTCATGTTGTGGGTAGGCAGCGCAATCACAATTGGAAAAAAGAAAAGTATTTTTTATAGTCTTCTATATTGGAAAACTAACATGATAAAGCATAATTTGGATTTCATGCACATGGAAAAAAATTGATAACATGTTGTGGACCATTTTAGGTGTCAGTGGAAAATAAAAGGACCATGTTAATGCACATCGTGATTTGGAAGAAATGGGTTTAAGGAAATAGTTGCATTTACAGTTAGCTAAGAGAAACAAGGAACATATGACTACGGAATAGTATAAGATTACTAAAAAGTAGAAAGATACATTTCTTTCCATTTTGAAGATGCTCAAGGTTCCTGATGGTTAATCGTCTAATATTTCAAAGAGTGTGAATCTGACGAGCAGGACATTGCAAGGGTTGAAAAGTCATGAAAATCACATACTACTTCAACAGTTTATTCCAATAGAAACTTGTGATTGTTTATCCCCCAATGTTGTTCAGTCTTTGATTGAGATGAGTAATTTTTTTAGACAGCTTTGTTTATGAAATCAATGAATGAGTGATTTAAAAACATTTCAGTACTGAATTGTACTTACGCTTTTTCACTCTGAGAAACTATTTCCCCCCTCATTTTTCGATGTTATGGTCAACTTTACTGTGTACCTAACTGATGAAGTAATGGTTGTTGTTCCAGTGCAATTCAAGTGGATGTATCCGATTGAGCGGTATTTGATTACATTGAAACGATTTGTACGCAATAGAGCTCATCCAGAGGCATCAATAGCTAATGGTTATTTGATGGATGAGTGTACTAATTTTTGTGAAGAATATCTTATGGATGTTGAAACAAAATTAGATACGCCCTCTTGGATTCATGATGGTCCAGTTGGAGAAGGAACCGTATTTGATATGTACAACATCGAGTGGATACAAGCACATCGATATATCTTGTTCAATACTCCATCAGTTGCACCATTAATGCAGTAAGTGTCTTATCACTTTAATTTTTCAACTTTTACATGTTTTGTTTGCATAATTTGATCATTTAAACATCAAGTTATCATTTTCAGGAAACACATTAATGATATAAAAGAAGAGATGTATCATGCAACTGAGTATCAAATTCAACAATCTCATCATGCATCATTTCATGATTGGTTCAAAGATTATGTACGTATAAATCTATTTTCATTATGAGTGAAGTATTATACTAATTTCCTTCTGCGGAAATCATTATTGAATTCTATGAATTATGTAGGTTCATAAGCTGAGGGAGTTAGTGTACCCCATGAAAACTGAATAATTTATCTAACTGGTTGAGGGTCCATCTATAACATCTCATCGTTATAAAGCTATAGATGCTAATGGTTTTAGATTTTTCATTAAAGATGTTGACGAAAAATGAGCAACACAAAATAGTGTCATCAGTTTTACATTCCTTGATTTGATTTATTACTATGGTCAATTGATAGACATCATTGAAGTTGTATACACACATGGGTTGATGTACATATTGTTAATGTGTAATTGGGTTGATCAAGTGCGTGGATGTAAAGTCAATCAATATTAGTTTTCATTGTTGAATTTTAACTATATGTTATACAGAAATGAATGAGTTGATAATGAACCTTTTAATTTGACATCACAAGTGGAACAAGTATTCTTCATTACTTTACCTTCGAATCCAAGTTGGAAAGTTGTTGTCAAAATGTCCCGGCGAAGAGTGTTTTTATTTGAACAAGATGAACTCGACATTATTCCATTTGTTTCCCAATAGCATGATCAACATACCGTAGTTCAACGTGAAGAAGATATGTATTGGGTTAGAGCGGTCGTTGAACGAGAAATGGTCGATTTTCATGCTTAATAAAAGGTATAATCGTTTTCCCGCTATTCAGAATTGAATATCCTAGGATACCATAAATTATCTAACCATTTTATAAATCCTTGTAAGTTTTAATCATCACTTTTGGAAGTTTATTCATTTATAAATATTTAGGTTGATTTATCTGTCGTTATCTTCTTTTTGTTGTTGGTGTATCCTCCCATTGAGGTATTCTTCTTTTTGTTCATGTTCTGCTTGAATATTTATTAATTCAATCTGAAATTTGGCTATGCTTTGATTGGTTGTGTACATAATTTTTATATCTGTTTTGTTAATTTACTAATTTTGTAAAATTCATTCACAACTTATTATTCAATCCCTTTTTGTTTGATTAACAAATGTACAAGTTTTATTTTTTTAAAAACAATCCAATTTATCTTTAGGACACTTTGTATAGTCATTTTACTAATGTTTTCTATGACTGCAGGCATGTCAGGGGAAGAGATAGCAGATCCACATCATCTATCTGAACCATCTACGTCTTAGGGTCGAGGTATGTTTGAAAGTCATTGACTCTATTTTTTATGTAATTGATAAAAATATATATTTATATATATATAACATCTGTCAAATTATATATTAAATTGTTTTCAATAGGATCAGACTCGATTGCTTCTTCCTCTCGCAAGAGAGGCTCTGGTCGTGGAATTTTATCAAGGAATTCTGACATGATGTTTGATGTTTCCTTTAATGAGGTATTTCATACTATGGGACTGAATTCCTCTACATTTATTCATTAGATGGGTCATATCATACGTTACCCACATCGATTTCTATTAACCACACGGGACTGGGCTTCTATCCCTCAGAACACATTAGATCGTCTTTGGAGGGAGGTTCAGTTAAGGAGACCATTTTACATTCTTCCCTATGTATAAAAAATACTAACATATGTGATATTTTTCTTTAATATAAAAATTTTAAAGTATTCCCCGATGATTTCTGGCTCGTGTGTATGAGAAAATGTCGTAAGATGTGGAAGTATTATAAAGAAATAGTCAAGAGAGACCATTTGGTACCAAATGTGGGTGCCCCAGAGATTCTGGAGAAAGTCCCAAGAGGTGTCCTCCCAGCTCAGGGGTGTGATATAGTTGCATATAGGTCTACTGAGGGTGTTACAATTTGTATATTTATTTTGGAATATATATTTTCAGGAATGTGTGATTTGTTTAGCATTTGAATTATTGAATGTAGGAGGTGTCAACATGCCATTCTGAGAATCGAGTGTTGTAGGGACCACCTCACTGGCTCGAGACTCATCACGTGTCTCAGGTCCGACATGAGGTATTTATTATTCATTTTTTAATTTATTAATTAATATGGTTATGCTTTTATATTCTATTCATATACAGTTATGGGCGCAAGGTGCACTGACTGATAAAATGTCGGTGTGGATGGGGTCTCATGATTGAAATGATGCCGAGGCTACAGCATTGATAGTAAGTGATTGTACTCATTACCAATACTTACATAAATCTTTATATTAACATATATATGTATATATATTTAAATATTTCATAGACTCAATTTGAAGCTGAGTTAGAACAACTTCCAGAGGACCAGAGACAACTTCCCATGCGAAGGGATGAGATCTTTCATCGAATTATTGGTCGGGACAGGCATGGATATAGTTTGACCTATGGAATAGGGATTCCTCATTCTGTAGTTTCACATGCTGTGGTTGTTAGTCCTACTGTTGCTCAGATGACACAGTAGTTATCATATTTCGAGGCACGGTTGCGCGCTTCTGAGGAGGTAAATGCGCAATTGATCGCTGAGGTTAGGTCACTACTGGAATATGTGCATCCAGGTGATGGTTCAAGGGATCATACAACATAGGTTTATACCATATTTATTTATTTAATTTATATTATTTTTGTTATGACAATATTATTAATTTTTATTTGTTTTAGGCCCCTAGCCCACCGAATGGATGTAGCAGTCATGACCATGCATGACACATCATATTCACAAGGTGTGTTTCTATTTTTATTGGTGGGGTTGTTATTGATGTTTATGTTGGGTTTGTAGTGATATTTTTTGATATTTAGGGGTATCATGTGTTTTTTGGCCTGATGCAATGTTTGTGTGCACGAATTGAGAATTAACCATGAAACTGATTAATGATTTGGATATTTTTAGTTTATTTAATTCTTTAATGTTTTCAATTGCATGTTCTGTAATAGTTTTGAAAAAACCATGTGATTCCTAATATAAACCATGAAACTTGTTTTTGGTGACTGAGCTCAGGTTCACTATTTGTAGGCCCTGGATAGCCCCTTACACCTCGAATAGCCCCCCCCCCCCCCTCCGCACCCCAGAGAGCCCCTCCCCACCCCCGTATATCCCCCCCCCCCCCCCCCCGCACCCCATAAATCCCCCCCACCCACCCCGAACAGCCCCCCGCACCCCGAACAGCCCCCCCCCCCCCTGTCCCCACTTGTGACCTATAGGTTGACATCTGAGTTAGAATCCAAAAGTTGCAACTCATCCATCTATGAAATCCAGTGCACCCAACCACATCCCCACTTGTGACCTATAGGATGACATCCCTATTTCGATTTATATTGTTTCCAAGATCCATCCAACTCCTCTTATTCTATAGAAAAATGTTGCTTCTCCATTATAGACATATTTTTTACATCCTAATGAGGGCTAGCATGCAGTGTTTGTGAAAGGACCAAGGTGGCATTATCCTCTATTTCCTCTTGAGGAGGATCCATGGGAGAACCCCCTCTAATAAATGCTCTTGCATTTCTACTATGAGAATCATGATCTTTAAATGAATTGGAGGTAGTCACATGCACATCATATGGCTAGAGGGTAGGCTGATATTTGCAACACAGAGTAGTCCCAACCTCCCTGGATTTGGTTTGGACTTCCTCATTTAAAGGATCAACATCAATTTTATAGAAATCATGAATTCCAGATTGCACAGTGTGATTACCAACCTTACTTCTGGTGGCCGAATTGTCATGAGGACTCTACTCAGGCGTTGAATGCATGGGACATTTCCCAATACTCATGATAGCAATATAAGTTAATGGATATGCATCCTTTTATCATGAAATCTCTAATATGGTCAAAAAAATCCCAAATAAACTAGCCTTACCATCAGAGGTACCACCCAGATCACAACAAGAGATAAACCCCTATATTACCACATTATCATTAACACTCTCATCTAAACCCCCTGGAGAGCTCTCCTCGCACCCTGGACATCCCTCCCCGCCCCGATGACAGCCCCACCACCCCCGGACAGCCCTCCCTGCCCCCCGGACAGCCCCCCGCACCCCGGACATCCCCCCCGCACCCCGGACAGCCCTCCCCGCACCCCAGACATCCCTCCCCACACAGAGAAGAGCCCCCCCCACCCCGGACACCCCCCCCCCCCCCCGCCACTGGACAGCCCTCCTCGCCCCCTGGACAGCCACCCTCCCCCCCCCCCCCGCACCTCGGACAGCCCTCCCCACCCCCAGGATAGCCGCCATGCCCCCGTACTGCCCTCTCTGCCACCTGGACAGCCCCCCCCCCCCCACGTCTCATCGGACGTGCGGTGTGCACGGTATGACTGAATATGTCATTATCAGTAGTTCGGTGCGCTCTAAAAGGGCGCGTTGGGTGGTCAAAACCAGACGAACGACCTCGTAATGCCATGAAATCATAAGACAACAACCGTGGTGTGAATTATGAAATGGTCGGGTAGACGACATGTCAATCGGGGGTGTCGTTTGATCACAGTGACCGAAAACGCATTTCCGGAGTCATAAAACACCGAAACAGTCTCTAACGGTCGAATTCATAGAAAACGTGATCAGAATGACTTGAAAGAACACAAAAACAATATTAATATTATTCGTGACATGTAAGAGAAGACGACACGCCCATCGGACGTGCGGTGTGTGCGGTACGACCGAATATGTAATTTTCAGCAGTTTGGCACACTCTAAAATGGCGTGTTGGGTGGTCACAACCAGCCGAATGACCTCAGAATGCCATAAAATTATAAGACAATAACCGTGGTGTAAATTGTAAAATTTCTGGGTATACGGCACATCAATCAGGGGTGTCGTTTGACCGTAGTGAATAGAAATGCATTTCTGGTGGCATAAAACACCAAAACAGCGTCTAACAGTCGAATTTAGAGAAAACATGCTTAGAATGACTTGAAATCACATAAAAAATAGTAATATTATTAGGGACATTTAATAGGATATGGCATGCCCATCGAACGTGCGGTGTGCACGGTACGACCGAATATGTCGTTTTCCACAGTTCGGCGCGCTCTAAAAGTGTGTGTTGGGTGGTCAAAACCAGCCGAACGACCACGAAATACCATGAAATCATACTACAAAAACCAAGGTGTGAATTTTGAATTGTTTGGGCAAACGACACATCAATCGGTGGTGTTGTTTGACTGCGATGAACGGAAATGCATTCATGGAGTCATAAAACACCAAAACGGCGTCTGATGGTCGAATTTAGAGAAAACGTGCTCAGAATGACTTGAAATCACACAAAAACAATAGGAATATTATTCTTGACATGTAAGAGGATATGGAATGCCCATCGGACCTGCGGAGTGTGCGGTACGACCGAATATGTCATTTTCAGCACTTCGGTGTGCTCTAAAAAGGAGCATTGGGTGGTCAAAACCATCAGAACGACCGTTGAATGCCATGAAATCCTACGAAAACAACTGTGGTGTGAATTTTGAAATGGTTGGGCAGAGGGAACGTCCATCGGGGGTGTCATTTGACTGCGGTGACTGGAAACGCATTTCTGGAGTCATAAAACACTGAAATGGCGTCTAACAGTCAAATTTAGAGAAAACATTCTCAGAATAACTTGAAATCACACAAAAACAACAGGAATATTATTTTTGACATGTATAAGGAGACAGAACACCAATCGGACATGCGGTGTGTGCGGTACAACCGAATATGTCGTTTTCAGCAGTTAGGCGTGCTCTAAAAGGGCGCATTGGGTGGTCAAAACCATCCAAACAACCTTGGAATGACATGAAATCATATGACAACAACCATGGTGTGAATTATGAAATGTTCATTCAGACAACACGTCAATCAGGGGTGTCGTTTGACCGCAGTGACTGGAAACACATTTCCAGAGTCATAAAACCCCTAAACGGCATCTAACGGTCGAATTCAGAGAAAACCTTCTCAGAATGACTTGAAATCACACGAAAACAATACAGATATTATTCATGACATGTTGGAGGATATGACACGCCAATCAGACATACGGTGTGTGCAGTACAATCAAATATGTCATTTTCAGCAGTTCGACACACTCTAAAAGGGCGCGTTGGGTGGTCAAAACCAGTCAAACGATCGCAGAATGCCATGAAATCATATGACAACAACCACAGTGTAAATTTTGAAATGTTCGAGTATAAGATATGTCAATCGAGGGTGTTCTTTGACCGCGGTGACCGGAAATGCATTTCCAGAGGCATAAAACACCGAAACAGCATTTAACGGTTGAATTTAGAGAAAACGTGCTCATAATGACTTGAAATCACACGAAAACAGTAGGAATATTACTCATGACATAAGGGAGGAGACGGCACGCCCATTGGACGTGCGGTGTGTGCGGTACTACTGAATATGTCATTTTTAGCTGTTCAGTGTGCTCTAAAATGGCGCGTTGGGTTGTCAAAATTAGTTGAATGACCTCAGAATTCCATAAAATCATACAAAAACAACCATGGTGTGAATTGTGAAATGGTCGGGTAGACGGCACATTAATCGGGGTGTTGTTTGACCGCGGTGATCGGAAATGCATTTCCAAAGTCATAAAACACCAAAATGGCGTTTAACGGTCGAATTTAGAGAAAACATTCTCAGAATGACTTGAAATCACATGAAAACAATAGAAATATTATTCGTTACTTGTAAGAGGAGACGTAACACCCATCGGATGTGTGGTGTACGCGGTACGACCGAATATGTTGTTTTTAGCAGTTCGGTAGTCTCTAAAAGGGCGTGTTGGGTGGTCAAAACCAGTCTAACGACCATGGAATTCCATTAATCATACAACAACAACCGCAGTGTGAATTGTGAAATGGCTGAGTAGACAAAACGTCAGTTGGGGGTGTTGTTTGACCGCAGTGATCGAAAACACATTTTCGGAGTCATAAAACACTGAAACGGCGTCTAACAGTCTAATTCAGAGGCAATGTTCTCATAATGACTTGAAATCACATTAAAACAATAGGAATATTTTTCTTGAGATGTAGAAGGTGACAACACGCCCATCGGACGTGCGGTGTGCACGGTACGACCGAATATGTCGCTTTCAGCAGTTCAGTGCACTCTAAAAGGGCACATTGGGTGGTCAAAACCAACCGAACGACCTCAGAATTCCATGAAATCATACGAAAATAGCCTTGGTGTGAATTGTAAAATGTTCGGGCAGACACCACGTCAATCGGGGGTGTCGTTTGACCACGGTGACCGGAAACACATTTCTGAAGTCATAAAACACCGAAACGGAGTCTAATTGTCGAATTCAGAGCAAACATGCTCAGAATGACCTGAAATCACTCAAAAATAATAGTAATATTATTTTTAACACGTAGGATGAGATGGAATGCCCATCGGACATGTGGTGTTTGTGGTACGACTGAATATGTCGTTTTTAGCAGTTTGGCATGCTCTAAAAGGGTGCATTGGGTGGTCAAAACCAGCCGAAAAAACTCAGAATTCCATTAAATCATACGAAAACAACCGTGGTGTGAATTGAGAAATGTTCGGGCAGACGACACGTCAATCGGGGGTGTCGTTTTGCTGCGGTGACTAAAAACGTATTTCTGGAGTCATAAAACACAAAAACGGCATCTAACTGTCAAATTCAGAGAAACCATGCACATATTTGACTTGAAATCACATGAAAACAATAGAAATATTATTCGTGTCATGTAGGAGGAGACGGCACGCCCATCGGACGTACGTGTGCGTGGTACGACTGAATATGTCGTTTTTAGTAGTTCGGCACGCTCTAAAAGGGTGCGTTGTGTGGTCAAACCAAGCCAAACGACCTCGTATTTCCATGAAATCATATGACAACAACTATGGTGTTAATTTTGAAATTTTTGGGTATATGGCACATCAATCGGGGATGTTGTATGACCGCGGTGACCGGAAACGCGTTTTTGGAGTCATAAAACACCGAAACGGCGTCTAACGATCGAATTCAGAGAAAACATGATCAGAATGACTTTAAATGACACGAAAACAATAGAAATATTATTCTTGACATGTATGAGGAGACGACACGCCCATCGAATATGCAGTGTGAGTTGTACGACCAAATATGTCATTTTTAGCAGTTTGGTGCGCTCTAAAAGGGCGCGTTGGGTGGTCAAAACCAGCTGAACGACCTCGGAATGCCATGAAATCATACGAAAAAAATTGTGGTATGAATTGTGAAATATTAGGGCATATGGAATGTCAATTGAGGGTGTCGTTTGACTAAAGTGACCGGAAACGCATTTCTGGAGGCATAAAACACCAAAACGGCGTCTAACGGTCGAATTCAGAGAAAACATGCTCAGAATGACTCAGAATCACACAAAAATAATAGAAATATTATTTTTGACATGTAAGAGGAGAAACAATTCCCATCGGACATGCGGTGCATGTAGTAGGACCGAATTTTTCATTTTCAGCAGTTCGGCGTGCTCTAAAAGGGTGCGTTGGGTGGTAAAACCCATCCAAATGACCTCTGAATGCCATGAAATCATATGAAAACAACCGTGGTGTGAATTTTGAAATGGTCGGGAATAAGGCACGTCAATCAGGAGTGTAGTTTTACCACGGTGACCGGAAATGCATTTTCGGAGTCATAAAACACCAAAACGGCATTTAACGGTCGAATTCAGAGAAAACGTACTAAGAATGACTTTAAATCAGACAAAAAAAATATGAATATTATTCATGACATGTAGGAGGAGAAGACATTCCCATTAGATGTGTGTGGTGCGTGGTATGACCGAATATGTCGTTTGGAGTAGTAGTACGCGGTGTGCAAAAAGAACATTCCTTTTTAGACAACAAAACAATTTCACAAACGAAACCAAAGACTCCAAAACAAGGGAAAAATCATAAAATGATAACATTTCTTTAATTGGGGGTTTTAAATTATTATATCACCCATGATTTGATGTCAGATTTAATTTTATTATATGTATATAATAACTGAATAAATATGTCTAATTTACGTTTGTTTTGTTTAGTTGTTTTCTTTGTATCTTATTGTAGGTTTGTTGAAGTATGATTGAAATGGATAGGCCTGTTTGGATTGTTGAAGCACGTCTATCATTTATTGTATATGACGATTTTTATGTTTATGCTGTTTGGAATTGTTTTCTATTTTTTATGAATTTTACCCTGTTTGTTCTGATTGGGTACTGTGAAATTTAAAAAAAAATTCTCTAGGATAGCGACCGCCATTAGAGGTTGCTATAGCCTGCTGGAGATCGGCCTATCATCTGGATAGCGACTGCAAATGGGGGTCGCTAATGCTTGGCCGAGAAATCCTTCAGCGGTTGCCATTGGCGGTCACTGTAGGCTGAAATTTTGGCCACCTTCAGTGACCGCAATTAACGGTCACTGTAGGCCTACAGCGTCGGGCCTAAAGTGACCGCTAATGGCAGTCCCTGGGCGGTCTCTAGAGGCCTTTAGCGATCTCCAATGGCGGTCGCTAAAGATCGAATTTTTAGTAGTTATAAGTGTGCCACATAGATCATGTAACATGGAATCAATCAACATCATAATTTATTACACGATTAAAGAAGGTGTAATAAATAAATGAAGTTAACATTCAATAAATATATGTTCAAAAAGTTGAATACCCTTGATAGAGACATGGGTATGGTATTCACTACACTATGATCTTGGCTTGGAAAAATGCGGTGCAATTTCGGCAGCATAACGACATGACATAATAATTCATAAAAATGGTTGATGAGAGATAAATGGTTTTCTCATAATATATACATAAAATGGACAGTAATGGGGTCATATAGATACATGTGCCAAAAAATGTAATGGAATTTGGATTCACAATAAAAAATAATTTCTTGAATGTAAATGATGAGAGAGAAATTCATTATGGAATTCTGGCATGGTAACGAGTGTACATGGAAGGAATTAATGAGAGAGGAAGGGGTATCTCATCATTCAAACATAAATATGGCAGTATGGGGGAGGTGTGAAACCATACCCCGACATTTATAATTTAAATTAAAAGGGTATAACAACTTAAAGAAAATTGGACAAAAATGAGAAAGGAAGAAAACCCTTACTTGGAAGTGTGCTTCCAGAGGCTTGGGAGAGTCCTGAGGGAGTCTTCTTGGGAGCTTGGGGTGCCTTGGGAGGATTCTAGAGAGAGGAGAAATGAGTTTGTATGAACTCTGATGTCTTTGAGTGAAGAGTAAGTGGGATCTTGGGTGGTTTTATATAGGAAATTAGAGGGAATTCGTTATTATTTAGGTTTGGGACACCTCACATTAAACTAATCCAACCCACAAACCAGCCCATGGTTTTTTCCCATGGTTATTTCCAAAGGATAGTGGAAAAGTATATTTTTTAAGTCCAATGGCCGAACTTTCTAAAATAATAGGTTTTAGTATGCGGAGGTGAGTCACACTCTCAAGGAAAACAATTTAAAAATAGAAAATGTTTTATAATCCTTCAAGGGTCCACTAATGCTTTGTAAAATAATTAAAACAAACTGAAAATCACATTATTTTAATGGTAAAACATATATTGTCCAAACATGATGTTTAGAGTATTTTATTACATCATTATTGGGTCATTATGATGTGATAAAACACATTATATATTTAAATGATATTTAATTGTTCCCCAAAAATTTAATTGTCTCAGAAAATTATGAAAAATTCACTATTGGATAATTTCGACATTCTGATTCCAAAAATAATGTTTATTTTATCTAAAAAATTTATAAACATGTGAATTTTCAATTTTAAAATAAAAACCAACATTTATCGAAAATTCATGGGTTTTGACAAAAACAACTTTCAAACCTTAATAAAAATTACAATTGAATTCATAAAATTATACGATAATTTATATTTAATAAAAACTAATTTAATAATAAAAATAATATTTTATTAAAATACTATTTAATTCAAAAATCCTTTAATTCATCAAAATAGATTTCTTAGTCTAATATTAACTAAAAATATTATTTGTGCTTTAAAAACTATTTACAAAGTGACAATAATAAAAAATGTATATTCTCTATACAAGAATAATGTACATAATCATAGTACTAGGTTCTTGTTACATAACCCCTTAAAACACCCGCATAAGCCCCTAGGGTATGGTGTGCGATGGTGACCGAATCTCGGGGTGGCTCGGATAACATCGCTCAGGTGATAATCTCTATCAACATCCACTTCTGCCATATGCGGTTCCACTCAAACTTAACGTGTCCAAGATAAGCTTTCTCTTAGTCAAGAGTGAATCCCATTAATGCCACATCCTTTCTGAGCTTCGACAAATGGGCTTCGTATGGGGCAAGTCTACTTGATGAGGTCATCTCTTCCTTTGTCGAAGTAAATTGGATTTGTTAAAGACCTATATTTATACTAGTCATGTGATCTCTATTCAATGACTATATTGGAAATGACCACAATTCTTAATGGTATTTGAAAATCCAAAACATATAACCAAATAAGTTCATACTTTTTACATAACCATAAGAATACATTTAAATATACCAAGAGAAATTTTCATTAATGAATTTAGGGGTCATTATAGGGAAAGCCAATCCATTCTAAGAATTGCATCCAATTACACCAGGGGGAGTATGATGAGGTTCTTCTTGAAGTTAAATCCACATATTGTGATAGAGGAGGAGTTATATTCCTGGGATACAATGGTTTCCCCATTTTTCATTCTCACTGACATCTCTACTTCCATTATTTGTGGTGGGGTTGGGATTGTTCTACTAAACTTTAAAGATATAAAACAATGCGTAGAACCTGAATCAAAAAGTACATTTTCTATTCTTGAATGAATAACTAATGTTGCTATCACCACTTCGTTTTTATGGTTTGATTCAGCGATAGTGATGGAAAAATATATCCCTTGCTGCCTTGAAGATTTTTGGTTGCCTCCGAAAACCCTTATATTAGGGAACTGGTTTGCAAAGTGCCATGGTTCATTTCAGTTGAAAAAATGAAAAATGCGTTGAGAGTCGAACAAAGTGTTCCTCTCTTTTGTCGTAGCAGCGGGTTTTTCTTTTTAGAAATTAATGGTCAAGTTCCCTTCTCTTCCACAACTAAATCATTTCCTCATCCCCTTCAGGCAATTTTTGGGGTACTTCTTTTTGCACCTTTGGAAAGTAGGGTGCTGGAATTTCTTAGCACCATTGGATTTATCCATCAGACTGCTAGAATTAAAGTCCACTTTTCTCTTCTTATCCCCATGATACCCATGAGATTCTATGATCTCTATTTTGACTTTGAGGGCACATAATACAATTTCCTCATAGCTATCGAAGTAAGAGATCGCTGTGGATTTCCATAGTCTAGGTTTTATCCCACCAAAGAATCTGTCACCCTTGCATTTTGAGGTAACGACAAAGCTAGAGGCGTATTGTGAAAGCCTTATAAATCTTTACTTGTACGATCTTATGGATTTGTCATCTTTTTTCATGAGGTAAATTAATTCCTTTTCCATCTTATGTCGTTGGGTTCTAGGAAAATATTTATCGAAAAACATTTTCCAAAAATCCTTCCATTTCAACCCCCTGATCACTTCCTCGGGCTTTGTATTTTTGATCAATGTCCACCATTGATCAGATTCACCCTCAATATGACATAAAACCATAAAAACCTTCTATTTATTGGAATATTGAAGGATGGAGAAGATATTTTGAATGGAATTGATCCATTGTTTGTCAATTGAGGGATCAGATGATCCATTAAAAGTATGAGACCATGACTCATGAATCTCTCAGTTGTAGCTTGTTCTTTCTTAGGAGGGGGGTGGGGTTAGACAGTCCTCTTGACCCATGTTTCTATTCAAAACTTGAGTTTATTGGGAGAGTATCATGACAAATTTACGATTCCCACTCCCATCGGATTGGGCATCTCATTAGAATAGTCATCGCATTGATCTTCACATTTGTTGTTATCCAAAGTCCTCCTATTACCATCCATTGGTTGGAATAAAATGATTGTTATGGATAACAAAAAATTTGATTCCAAAGAAAAAAATGATATCTTATAAAAAACATTTATTTCCTTAAATTATGAATTTATAGGCTTCTATCTAAGTTATCCTTGATCTACTTCCCAACATTTGTTATTAGGGGAATTTTATGTTCCATTAATAATGGTTCATTCTAAGCTTATGAATTTACAAAAGAATATCCCCCAGGAGTGTTGAACCAAGAGTTCATCAAGGCCCATTGTTGTGCACTAGTTCTCGTCCAAGTCTATATCAAAGCGGTATTTTTAGGTTTTACCCCTAGATACATATGTTCCAAAGCCACCTCAACTTGTTCGTATCCATAAAAGGATGTATTTTCTTAATAAACCACCTAATCTATAATCACCAAAATTTAGGAACATTTTTATAATACATTGTCTTAACCCTAAGGGTTTAACTAGGGTTTTCTAATCCTATTCCCAAAAATCACTAAACATATCCTTTGATACTAACTATAATAGCCCAACTCTTTATTACACACATAAAAAAGATTTATTACAAAAACATAGACTTAAGACAACTCTGAGGATCAAGAGGTCTAGTGTCTTGGGAAAATTAGGAAAATTAAATTACAACTTAATACATAAGAATACAACATCTTTATTGAAAACATCTTTTACAAGACCACGACATTCCTTTGTACTTAGTATTTCATTGGATAACCTGAGAACATACATAAGAAAAGGGTGGGCTATAAATCCTAGTAAGGGAGTAAACATGGAATAACATGAAGAATAAAATACTATTTAGGAAATATCCATATCAATGTATCATAATATAACTATGAACATAAAGGCATGATATAGAATTATTATCACAACATGGAGATGTGTCAACAACATTTAACATGATATTAGCATGAGCTAAGTCTAATTGCACATTGAACATGATAAAACCCTCATTGAACTTAAATTATCATGAGTAAACCCTCATTTCACATGAATTAGCATGAGTATTATCTCATTGAACATTAAATATCATTATACTACTCTTTACCCAATGCATTGGAGTGCTATCTGGGCGCACCCTTTATAAATATTTCATTTCATGCATAAGTGTGCCACATGGATCATATAACTTGGAATCATTCAACATCTTAAGTTATTACATGATAAAATAATGTGGAATACATAAATTTAATTACCATTAAATAATTATATGTTCATGAAGGTGAATACCCTTGATAGAGAAATTGGTATGGTATTCACAACAAATTATTTTCATCTTGGAAAATCACGGTGCAATTTCGGCAACATAACGACAAGACATAAATATTTATCAAAACGGTTGATGAGAGATAAAGGAGTATATAATAATATGTACACGAAACAAATAGTCAGGTGGTAACATATACACATGTCCCTACACATGGAATTTTTAAATAGAAGGCCTAACATAATAAAGAAACTTGAAGAAAAGGGAGAAATGGAATAACTCTTATGAAATTTCGGCATGGTAATGGTTGTAAATGGGAGTGATTAATGAGATATAAATAGGTATATAATTATTAAATACTAAGGATTAAAGTATGGGGGATGTGTTAAATCATACCCCAAAATTCTAAACTGAAAAAAACAAGGGTATAACAACATAAAAGACTTGGACAAAAAATGAGAATGGAAGAAATTCCTTACTTGGAAGTCTGATCCCAAAGAATTGGTAGAATCTTGAGAGAGGCTTCTTGGTAGAATGGGTCACCTTGTAAGTATTATAGAGATAGGATGGAAGATTAGGGACGTGATCCAAGGGTTTTGAGTGAAGAGAAGTGGGATCTTGGGTGGGTTTATATAGGAAAATAGAGGGGAATTCTTTAATATTTCACAAACATAGGTTTTGGAATCTATATAATTAAATATTTAAAACCAAAAACCAACCCATGGTGTTTTACCATGGTTTTTCCAAAGGGGAGGGTAAAAAAATATTTTATAAGGCTATCAGCCGAAATTATTAAAATATTAGGCTTTCTTATGTGGAGGTGAGTCACACTCTCAAGTAAATCATTTTAAAAAGTAAAAATATTTTATAAGTCTTGGAAGGTCCACTAAGGCATCATAAAATTAATCAAACAAAACTAAAATCACATTATTTTAATTATAAAACATATATTGGTCGAATATACCTTTTATAGTGTTTTATCACATCACTATTGGGTCATTATGATATCATAAAATACGTTATATATTTATACGGTATTTAATTTTTACCCAAAAATTCGATTGTCTTAGAAAATTATGAAAAATTCACCATTGAATAATTTCAACATCTCAATTCCTAAACAAATATTCATTTAATATAAATAATTTTCTAAATATGTGAATTTTTAATTTTCAAATAAAAACCGACATTTATTGAAAATTAACGGGTTTTGACAAATACTATTTTGAAACATAATAAAAATTTCAATTTTATTCATAAAAATTGTATAATAATTTATATTTAATAAAAATTAGTTTAGATATAAATTTTTATTAAAATATTATTTAATTAAAAAATCCATTAATTCATCAAAATAGATTTCTTAATTGAATTTAAATATTAACTTAAATTACTATTTGTGCTCTAAACCCTATTTACAGTGTAACAATTATAAAATGAATGTATATTCTTTATAAAAAAGTAATTCACATAATCATAGTTTTAGGGTATTGTTACATAACCCATTATAAAACCCGAATAATACCTAAGGGTAAGATGTATGATGGTGATAGACTCTTGGGGTGGCTCAGATAACATCACTCGGATGGTAATATCTATTAACTTCCACTTCTCCCATAGGCGGTTCTGTTCAAGCTTAATGTGTTGAAGCTTGTCTTGGGATTGTTCAAGAGTGAAACCTAGTGACGCTACCTCCTTTATGAACTTCGAAAAAATGGGCTTCATAAAGAGAAATTCTACTAGATGAGGTTATCTCTTCCTTTTTGAGTAAATTGGATTTGTTAAAGCCCTATATTTATACTAATCATGTGATCACTTTTCAACGACTATATTTTCAATGGTAACAATTCTTAATGGTATTCTAAAATCCATAAAAAAACAAGGAAGTAAATATGTTTTTTATAACCATTTTATATAATAAGGAATTTAATTAGATCAAGAAGAATTTTCATTAATAAATTTTTGGGTCATTACATGACCTCCTACCCTTTCCTCAAGAGAGTCCAATCATATGATATCTGACTTCAATTCGAGATATAATACTACAACATGAAAACTAGAAAACCACCCTAAAATAGGGAATAAGAAACATAATGAAATAAATATATTTGGATTTAAATAGAAAACTAATTCAATGGCTATAGGAGTTTTAGACTCAATTATGTATTTCAAATACGACTGAGAGCATCATAAATAGATAAGATCTGGGGGAGATCTTCCTAGTAGTGGTTGGGGAGGAAGAAGAGGGTGTGTGTAGTGGATCTGATAGTTGATAGAAGAATGAAAAAGATGAGGTTAAATAGTTAAATATTATTATGGGAAAAGGGAAATTTATATCTTTTTTAAGGGAATTGGTTTTGGAAGCACAGTTATCTAAATCATTCCCCAACCATGCCACCTCCACTGTCCAATGACATCCCTTTTACATATTTTCATTACTCATTCTTAAAAACTATTTACTAACCATGTGATACCCTCTATAAATTATTGTAGGTGATTTCATGGATTTTTGGCCCCACCTCACATAGTTAAGAAAATATTGATCATCCAATGACCAAACCACGTTGTCTCTAGGGATCCTCCATACAGTTAAACATATCGTGAACCTATGAAATTTATGATTAATGGTTGGGGTGCATTGTTTGAATGGTTCACTAACTATGTTCCCCATTCTAATTTCCCAAAAAAAGTACTCTAAATATACAATCCCTATAAATACTCTTGTGAATTTTCCCAAATAAAAATTACACCTCTCAAGACTGAAACAAATCAAAAAACAATTTTTATGAATTTACAACCCTTGGAACAACATTTTGAATGCATGATCAAAATGCAACCCATCCACTAGTTTGAAAATTGAAATATAATTCAAATTATAAGTACACAAATAGAACTTAGGCCTTTCAATCTCCCAACCATAACACGCCACATCCCTTAGAAGTGTCGTTTTTCAAATACTAACGTCTTCTAACCTACTTTTTCACTAGTTTTAAGACAACTGTTTTTATTTTATTATGATCACCCAAAACTCCTCCATGAAAATTTTCCATCTCAAGGAACTCAAACTTCCAATACCTGGGAAAATGTTTGACATCAATCAAAAAAACCAAGATATAACTTAACTAATCCCATCTATCCAAAACACTAATGAAGTTTTCATCTAAACATATGATATGTATATGATGCTCTACACAATTATATTCATCTAAAATCAACAAGTCACTAATGATTTGGCACTCTCTCTATTAGAATAGCCTAATGAAACAAAAAAACTCTATAATGATATTTTTGACATTTGTTTTATCTCTTCACACCCAACATTCCTGATAACACTAATCAAATGTTCATAATAACCTTATTTCCGAAAACCAATCGAGGGTAGATTCATAACTTCCATATATATGCAACCTAGATAAAAACTATATTTTCCGTGATAGATCAGTTTGATTATATAATTTCACACATCTATCCAAAACAATATGCAGAAAAAGGGTTTTTTAACATACCGCATCCAATTCCATATGTGAATTCAAGTCAAACAACCCTTGGCGAAGTCATCTTGGAAAAGCCTATCTTCAACAGTCGACATTAAGTCAGTATAATTGGTCCTGATGAATTCCTGTATTAATACATCATAAAACCACCCAAAAATTATTAGTATGTTTTATAACTGACTCTGGGTGCATCTATGTGGTTAATCCCCTAACTATCTCAAAATGTTTATAATTATATACCTCCCACACTGATGCACCTAAGACCCGAGCTTCCCCAAATCCCATTAACACCACCTCAAGACTGAAGAAAACACTTCGTCTTGATTAACCATTGCATCGAATTTACATTTTTTATTACTTATTGAAACCCATTTTTGAAACTCACATGATCCAAACTAGAATCATGAATCCACCATGACCATCACACAATTATTTCCCATGCCCCCAACCCTTCTGAAATGAGGGTCACAAGCACATGGAAGGTACATTACTCATCACTATAAGAGTGACTTTATCACTATTTTACATGAGATTTACCAACCATCACATCCCACGAACCATTTATCATCAAATTGAATAGTTGGATGTGGCCTTTTAACTCTCATCTAATCAAAAAAAAAAAGAAACATCAACTACAATGCATTCAATGATTTTTAGAATGTCATGGAAGGAATTTTTTGACTCATAGTATACTATAAGGTGATGTATCTCTGTCAGTATATATTTTAGTACCCAACATACAAATTCACATAAACATATCCTAAATTTTAAAATCCATGGTTCCACATTAAAATTATGCACTCCACACTTTTAAGCCATTCCAAACACCTTATAGTGATACCTAGCTCTTTTGTGAAGATCCACCTGATTTAACTGTACTATATCATCCTGATCCACCATAATGTATTACTAGATTAAATCTCGACAAAATAAGACACATCTGCATTCCCATTAAAATATATAGACCACACACCTTTAATAATATCATCAACTCCAAGTCAACATTCCTCCATAGGGACTCATCAACTGAGACTCGCAACATCCTTAGAGATATCTACCATGTAGTCACAAACTAACACTTATAGTGGAACTTCTATCACCACAAAACTTAATATCCTTCACCAACAGTCAAAAAATACTCCATGAAACACAAATGGGATAAATTTCCAATCCCAATATAAATATAACTCATGTATAGTTTTTTTGCATCACCTTGATTCCACAAACAAGAATTGGGTGCTTACTCCTAGGCCACCCTAAACTCAAAAACCAAAAACCTCAAGAACAACTAGAACATTCCTACTACCCTGGCCTCATAAAAACCTAAAGGTCACATGTAAAAATTTTAAAATTCTCCATACCCAAATAAATACCACATGTTTCATGATTTATTGAAAATAGTCTGAATCATAAACTCAAGAATCTCACCATCCCTCACAGTACGTTGGTCTTACCAAACTCAAGGAATCCTTAAGTCATACACCCAAATATATAACATTCCTCATGATCCATGTCTAGAAATATGACCACCAATTATATTGGGATACACCTCAAGATTAGAATTTTCTAACCATGGTCAACATTAATTATCAAGGTATGATTATGTTAGATTAACTTGGTCTTGCATCCGGACAATCATCTCCTTTAAAAATGGTCTTAAACCAAATCAAAATCACTCAAGGTTCTTCAACATAGAATTTCTAGGTAACAACCATGAAAATTAATAAAACCTTGATAGAAACTATTTTTCATTGATTTTTCTTGTTGAAGAATCTTATTTCACATCACATACTAAACATCTATGATACTATTCTAACAAATCTATCAATCACCCTCAATCACCGAACTTTCCAAATCCATACTAGTCTAATACACACTCCAATGATTACAAGGCCCACACATTCCCCCTATAGATGGACTAATCTAACCACTTATCATAGGTGACATGTCTAACCTCATTACAATACACATGGAATCTAACATGACATGATAATCCATTCACTCTTTATCCAATATTCCCATATATAAACACCCACTTAAAAAGAAACTTCTTACCAAAATATCACTCTGGGTTCCATCACACATACTTATTTGTTCATAACAAAAAATATTACAAGGAAAATCCAACAACATTGTGGTCAAATCCAACTGAAGAATAATTAGAAAAACCATGATATCCTGCACACCCAAACCCATCAAGGTATCAAAACTCATAACCAAGGGCCTCAATACATGGGATCTATCACTGAACCATCAATACATACATATGGCCATTCCACAACCATAAAATTTCCACATCCCCATAACCCCAAAAGGTCTCACTGCATCTCATTTCCATTTATTTAAACATCATTATTTTTTAAAACCCAAGACATCAAATTTTCAAAAAATTTACTAACCATATTTTTTTTATTCTCAAGAATTATAAACTTTCAAATTCCATCGTTTGACTAGATAATATTTCATTCAATTGTTAAAAAGGAACACACATTAAATATTTCTTACTAAATATTTATATAACAAAAACCTTAACTTTATAACTCATTTAGAACTTCCTATTATCTATAATCCATATGAGAATTTGTCCAAGTAGAGTTCATTCATACACATATATACAAACCATAGATACTTTTTTAGATACATTAAATGTTAACCCTCTAAATTATTTTAAACTATATATATAAATAAATGGAATATAAAAAAACAATACCTAAGTAGTAAATAAAATTGTTTCACATGTCAATCCTTGGAATCTATCAAACAAAGGAATCATAAATATGTAATATCAATCCTATGTTCCATGAAAGATGCATATACTCACACTATCTCATTACAAATAGTTATAAGAAATAAAAAAATCCATAAATAAATAACAGCAATTCTATGTCCACCACTCGAGGTGGGAGTTAGTAAACTTTAAAAAAGGAAATAAAAAACCCACCAAAGGAAACATAGTTTTTTCTCATATATGGTCATATAACACCTTGGAACTAGCTAATTACCATGATTTAACAACATACCAGTGTCCTATCTAACATGAATAAATAGTAAGACAAAATAAAATGGATTTGTTTTAAATTTATAACATCACATTAACCTATCACTCTTTGGTATATGGAGAGGTACGCTTGTGGTATGTGGAGATCACCTTTTTGTACACCGTTTAGTGGCCCACGGTAGAGGTACATTAGAATCTTCATACTGCAACCAGGAACAACTAGCCAAAAGTCTCCCATTAAACATCACAAACACTACTCCAGTTGAAATCCCAATTAGATGACACTAAATTATACACTATTTATAATAATTTATCCCAAAATCCCTAAAAATATTTACTGGTTGATATTCATTTTTTGAAATAGCATGAAATGGAGTGCATACTGCATCTTAAGATGTCCTCTATGAAAAATTGGAAATATCCCCTTGAATCTAAGTCATTACCACCATGATCAAAAGGAATCAGCACCAAATACCAAATTTTTTTAGTAAAATAATAAGTAAGTAACGTGAGAACAAATAATAAACGAAAATGGACAATATTATGTTGAATTATTTCTAGAACGCATCTAGAAGACACCTATTTCAAGTGGGGTCAAAGGAGGGAAAGGGAGGAGGATAATTGGACATGAATAGTCAATTCTAAGACCATTCCCAATCTAAAATATGGGGACCCATGATGTGATAATAGATGAAGCTACCACTGATTAAAATGAACCAAACCCAAATCCACCATTTAGTAACTAGCCCATATCAGTGATCCAATTTTCCATTGGCGGGTTAGTTCTAGATAATAAACATGATGTTAATCCCAACCATGTGATTTTGTAGTTTTTTAGCAACACCCAACTTCACTCCATTCCTTTTATGCTTTTCTGAAACCTTGTGGAACCCTTGGTGCCCCAAACCATTTCCAAAAGAATTGTTTTCAGATGTTCAAACATGTGGGAACCCATTATGATTTTTGGTTTACAAAATGAACTAATTTATAAATTTATATTTTAAATTACCTCATTATTTTTGAACCCATAATGATTCGGTTCATTACAAACTCTCTTCTATAATACATATCATACTTGTGAAGTTTTGGTAATTCTAAATCCACATTTCCCAACCTAAAGTAGTTAATAATTCATCTAGAAATATCATTATTCCTTCTCAAAACATCTTATGGTCTCCCAAAAAGTGATTATGATCAATGAAATGCACTATTCACCTGAATATGGTATAACCTATCACTACCAACAAAGAGACTCATGAAACTCCTACCGCATCTATCTCCCTAGACACAACTCAGATTTATCATCCAATTTTTCATAATTCATATGGTATATCCCACAATATGATTCATCCACCGATAATTAACCTCTAGAGGACCACTAACGCTCCATAATATTCTCAAATTAAAGGCTTCATAATGTCTCCACCTCACCATGTTTAATTTCACACAAAACCACCATTCAGGACTCCTTTGGCCAACATCCTCTAGAAACTGTCAACATCACCTCTCGACATGCCAAATACTACAAAATCATGATGCCTTAATACTCTACACTATCACAAATTCAACAATGAATTGAAACAAGTGTCTAAACTGGACTCCTAATGTAATTAAATGCTTTGTTCACCAGATTTAAGAACCATCCATCATGTTCTCACCCCAAGATCATATAAGCAAGTAATCTAACCCACACTTAGATCTCGTCAATACCAATCTGAACATGATTTGAATGCACTGAATCCACCCTGAAATCATAGCTAAATTTAAATTTTTTTATATTAATGAACCAAGTCATATTTGATCCACTATACACTTACATCATTATCTCTCCTTGATCGTCCAGCTACTATTAATTCACCACATCTATAACCCATCCAACACCAAAATCATTTACCCATGATTGGTATAATGATATCCACCATTTTAGAATCATTATCATCACCCACCAAGCCCAAACACGGAAATATAGGGCCATTCTCAATCCATCACCACAAAAAACAATAAGATGTGGTTGTATCACTAATACACAAGTGCTAACATGAAATATAGATCATCAATCATCAATTTCATACCAAGAAAAATTCTCTCTAATACCTAATGGCATTCTCCCCACTATTTGGATTTCCTTACACTTCTCCTTGAGTACTGACCCCAAAAAAGTCCCAACACCACACACACACCTCTCCTCCTAATCCACACTCATCTAAAAATTAATTACATGAAACTCCATCATGGTTTAACCACAATCATTCATGATACTACATCTGATCTACTACCAATGTCTCCTCTTACCATAGAGACATTTTAAATTCACACAAAAAATTCCAAGATTCCATGCCAGCATGTGTCTCATTAATACATCAACCAAATAAATCATAGAGCAACCTTGAGTTGGTACTACGATAGTACTACCACTATTTTTTATCTCAAGATCATCCATAGCTAGAAAAAATAGCAATGGTCATATATAGGGTATGTTCATAGATTTCAAACTAGCATTGGAACCAAGTGTACTCAGTGCACACGATCTCCTTCTAAGGGAGTCATTTCCCAAAAATCCCTATAAATGTTCACTCTCCCTTATATGAGAAAGGGTAATCAATTGAGAAGCCTATAATTGGTTCTCACTCAAGATCCTACTCAATATCACCTAAACCCAATGACTATAGGCTCTTGTGAAACCCGATCACTTAACTAGACTCACCCTCCCACAATTCAAGTTCCATCTAAACCACAATCATGTTAATAATCCAATATATATAATCCCATAAATTAATGTTCCATACAACTCAGATAATCTTTATCAATCCCCCTCAAAATCAAATCATCTCCTTCATTTACCTCATAACACTCATTGTATGGGTGACAATTCATAACCACCAAGAATACTCTAATAATATGTCCCTCATATTTTGAACACCTTGGATCCTCACTATCTATCCTATATAAAATCACATCTCAAAATCAAAAATTGAGGCATGAATTTATCTTTCTGAAAAATTATAACCATGATTCCAATAGCGCCCATGCACTCCGCATCCCAAGACCAAGGCAATCACTACTATATTTCTTCATCCCTTTCATAAATTCAACATCCATCATAAAAAAATCCCTGATCCAATATCCTCTTAGGCATTGTTTCCATCATTTAGAGATTATCAGGGCATCAATTCCCTAACAAACCCACAAAGTGTCTCCAAACATCCATTAATGAAGTGACTATATTTTCACCAATGGATAATCATCCACTTTTGGATCCCATTGAACTACCATTTAAGGTAATTAATAAAAATTCATACAAAAGAAGTTACATATAATGTTAGTCCTATGTTCCTAGAATGATGTATAGAAACTGGGCTCTTACTAATGGGAAAAGGGCCAAACCAAAAGAAAATCAGTTCTCTAGTACACACAAATTCAATAAACATATCAATCATTATAATTCAGTCCATGAACATCAATATTATGACCATAGTAAACTGGTCATATCATTAAAAACGGGTTCCTGATTCAATAGTATGATGTCAGTTAAATACTATATCACATTATTTGGATAACTATCTATCATCTCCTCAAATAAATAAAATGATTTGATGCTTCTTTGTAACACCCCACCATTGGCCAATACTCATTGCTCGAGTCAAGGAATCCACACGACTCAAAGCACAAATCCCCATATACAAGAGGCTACCGACTAGAATCAAGTGAATAATCCCTAAATTATGGAGACTATGGCCTCAAATACAATTAATAAAAAAATGAAAATAACCAACCCCCCCCATGGAATAATATGAGTATTAGTCTTCAAAAAATAGTCATAATTCAATTAAAAATGTATCATAGTAAAGTATATAACATACATACACTAGTCAACCATTGAGAAAATCCCATATAACAAATTAACAAGAATACCATGCATATACACATTCCCCACTTTCATACTTGGGGTGTACATACCCAACCCCCAAATACACTCGAGTTTATCTATCTATAACTACTATAAATATTTTGTTGAACCTCAATACAGACATAATGTCATTATTTTCACCAAAAATCATATATATTGTGTGAAAAATACATCTAATTATGGTCTCAAAAGTCCCCCTAGTATACAAAATCATATATGTGTATTCATGTGGAAAAAAATTCAACATGTTCCTTGTAAATTGTATTTAAATTAGGTCTCTAGGGATCCTTGAACATCTAGTCAATATGTGATAACCAAGCCACCAGGGCCCCAAACTATACCAACATTGATGTCATGTACAAATTCACCTAATTGTATCATTGTCCCATCTCATCGCATCAATACCTATCTCATTACCAAGTATATAGGGTAATATGGAAATAAATCCTTGATACGATGCCTAAAAAACATCAAAATATCATGCATCATCATCTTGACACACCAACATATCACCCAAGATAGGTTCCACCATCCAAAAATCTATATGTCTTGTAAAAACCCTCTGAATCAATCATCTTTCATATTTAATGCCACCACATTACCTACATAGAGAATTTACAATTTTAAAAAGTTTACATCCCCAACTTAGTCATCTCAACGATGTAAAATCCCCATGTTACAATGAAAATAAGTATATTAACATCACATGGACAAAACTATCTCATTGATGGATAACCACCAGATAATAAGGAAAAGTTATATGTAAATATCCCAATGACTATACCATCTCATCAATTTATATCCACCATATAGTCATAACAATGATACATAAGAAAATAGTTCAACAACTCAGAATATATCATACCTTCCATGGTCTCTTCCCATCAATACGATGTCATCCATGTCACCCCATGGTAATAAAAACCCTATAAATTCATCCATACTGATGATTCATTATTTTGTGCATCCTCTCTGATTTCCCTCATTATTCTTAGTCTCAATGGCTAGGTATTATCCCATGTCACTTCCCTCCAAGACCATATCATTCTAATTCCACATACCAAAAAATATCATTACCCATACTTAGGACCCATATTAAATCTCTTAAGGGAGATCCCTAAACTTGTTACTCTAATTAACCCCTCTCAGACACACAAAACCTTATCCGAAAGGAGCCACCCATCCCAAAATCTTTCCAAGAGAAAAATCCACCCTCATGGGTTTTTCCCTATCAAACATGAGGAATTTTAATGTATCCTTCATCATTACATTGTTGAAACCCTCCAACTCACCACCACACCAGCTCTATGAGGTACCACATATGATACCCACCCTACACCTTACATCTCATGACCACCCAATATCTCTTTTCATCTCAAAATCACTATCAAACATTTGCGACATGGTCACTGGGAAATTTTGAACCACTGAAAGTGATAGTGATAACTCACCCAAAGAATATGAATTTAAATTCTAACATATCTCTTTTTTTCAAGGCCCCATCAATTTGTAGACATAATCCTGAGCCCATTAAACATGAAAGAGTGAATTAAATCATACATATAATGCATATTATATTTTATAATAGGGAAAACCTACCCCCAAATCTATTTCACCACTATAACCAAGCTCCAAAATACCATGGAAGTTCCTCTCCAAGCCTTGTTTGAGCTATTACTTCCATCATAGAGTAGGTCTCATGTCACATGAAACAAATAAAAAATTATAAATTACTATAAATAATAATTTAATTTGAAACAACATAATATAATCACTAAATAACATACAAACCACTTTTTTACACCACAAATTTGACTATACGACTAATGAATATCCTCCCACATCCTTATCACTACACTAGCTAGAGTCTCAATCACACGATATTGAATTATTCACCAAATAAGTAAATTTAAACCAAATATCCTAAATAAAATCTATTTGGTGTCCTGTATTTTAAAAAATTACATGCAATAAGAACATTAATGAATTATGGGACGTTCTCTATTAAATTCGGGAGAATCCCAATTAATCTCTATCAGTTTCATCATGATCTGGTGTAATTGACACCAAATATCTATCTAAATTCTAGTCAAATAATAAGGAAATCAATAGAGAACCAGGAGTGAAATAAAATGGATATTTTTACCTTGAATTGTTATAGAAAGATGTCTAGATCACACCCATTTCAAGGGAAATCATGGTTAAGAAAGGGAGGTAAAATTAATTTGAGAATGGCCTCTTCTGATCTCATTCCTCATCAAATAGACATGGAAAAGAAAAAACAACATAAAGTAAAAAATGAATTTTCCCTAACTCTATATAAAATCCACTGGGGCTCAATAGAAATTTTTTGGCCTTTTAGTCAGTGAGTGATTTCAGGCTGTTTGTAGGGCCACTTCCCATCCCACTGACTACTCAATGGTGATTCACTTGATAGTCAGTGTCCATTCAAGTTTTCCAACATCCCTCGACATCCTCTCCTTCATCTAAATCCCGTATGAACATTTGTTACAACCCCAATGTCTCAAAAAAAATTCTTATTAATGTTTTAACACATTCAAACACATGGGATCTCATTTTTAGAATTGGTTCGAAAATAAATCTATCTAATATGTAAAAACTATTAATTCACTTGAGAATTTCCATCCCATAATGACATGGGTTGTTACATTCATGACACATTTATTATCAAAAATCACCAATATTGAAAACATAAAATCAACATTGAGATCCTTATGTTATGTCTATATACCCTTTAATTAAGTTATTATTTATGCTGTAGTGAGATATTTCACTTCATCTATTCACAATTTGATAAAATTCGACTTTATTTTATGCCAAGTTAGACATCAATATATAAAGATTGAATCTTTATTGTAAATTTTCATTCAATCATCATCACATTAAAATAAATTGAAATTGTCATATTAAATAATATCAAGATTTATATTCATTTTATAAACCAATAAATAATATATAGCTCAATAAATGTTCCTTAGAATTCCATTTTCTACTATGTCATGATATCATTTGGAAAATATTAATACCTTGAAAAAAATGTAACAAAGTAGATAGAATTTAGCCATGAATCCATTTAATATAGAATAATAAAAATTAATTTTGAACAATCTGGTTTAGATTTATCTTATTTGATATTTTGGTTCCCACTAAATTTGGTAAACCGATGATCACCATTTTCATTATTTCAAAATCTATGAAAGTATCCCAAATTTATATCTCTTTACAAAAATAATTCTATTCTTTCTATTTGGAAATTTCAACTCCAAAGAAGTGCATCATATCTGCTAACATAAGAGTAACAAAAAATTAATATATTTTTGAGAAAATTTTTAACATAAAAAATTTTTATATCCATAAAAAATATATTATAAACAATAGTTTTAATCGTTATATCTTTGATGCGAAAATTGATGTCCACTTTTCGATTTCTAAATGTTTTTGACTTCAAACATTATTAAATGATTGGATAAAAAATAAGTCTATTTCAAACCATATTATTATTTATTTTACCTTTAAAATTAAACAAAATCATATTTGTAAAGGAAAAATTTTGGGTTACTCAATATACACATGATCTTCCAGTTTTCTATTTATGAAGGCTAACAAGACATTTTATTGGAATATATTAAATTTTCAGTGGATAAATAGGAAAATATATATTATATTGGTTGTTTTTATTGAAAATATATAATATTTTTATTGAATTAAATGCATCAAGCTACTAATATACTTTAAAATATACCATTTAATTATTCTTAATTACCTCTCCCTTCTGATTAAATTTTTTTTTAATCATCCACAATATTTAATTAATATTATTTTTTATCAAATTATGAACTATATAAAATGTTTTTTCTTATTCATATAATCTAATTCTCCATCCATGACATTAATCTTATACTTATAATTTAATTATTGTTTCACACTCATCTGTTTTACATGAGAAATCATTGAAATATGTGATTTTTCCCAAAAAAGATCATTCTTTGAAAGAATTTTCCTTAATCATAAATGTTGTTTTGATTATCTACATATATTATCAATAATATATTAATTTTATTTTTTCATTATTTACCATTTTTTATTATTTATTTATCATATATTTATGTCCAACACTCAAATTTTTACATTTTAAAAAATATTTAGCAATATTTCCATCCAATTTTCTATAATATCAATTAACATTATAATTTGTTACATATTTTTCACACTCATTAAATGAGTTCTAAATGAACTTCGCATTAATAACATAAAATTTATTCTATGAATCCTTATTAAAGTTATGGTATCCTCACTTATTTAGTGGAAATCTATATAAATTTTCAAATAGTCATTTGTGCTCAAACATGCTTGTATTTTTACCCTTCACTATAATGATGAAAGTGATACTAAAAACCATCATGAAAATAATTCAGGGTGTATTTGTATAATTCATATATTATTGAGACATATTTGATTATATATGATATAAAAATAGTATCTTGTATTAGTTTTTATCTAATTTTTTCCATTAAATCAAAGGATAATTTATGTTTTCCTTGAAAATGGAATAACCCATCTCAATAAAATTAAGATACTTACTCTAAAATAAACCATTTTTTTTGGAGGGGTATTGTGAACTGTAATCTTCCTAAATTCCATATATCTACAAAAATACATTAAACCATTCACATTAAAATTTGAATCCATTATCTAAACCGAACCATTATAATGAATAAAAATATTACATTTAGTGATTCTCATGAAAATCATGAATGTATTGATTTTGAAATATTACTTTATTCATGAAAAAAATTATCATAGGCTAATGATTTCTTCAATATAAATATACAAATATCTAAATAGAAAAGTTTAATTGGGATATTGTTTAAATATACACCATTTAATATAAAAAATTCAAATTATTTGGATTTAGAAATATATTAAACTACCCCATTATATATATCCTTCACACTGAAATATTAAAAGTATCATTCATCTTTTCCTTGTAAAGATGATGAATGGTAAGGAAAAAATTTCCCAAAGAGAGTTGTTCAATCTATCTTTGTTTTCATGTGAAGGGGATGACATAGTTAAACGATTCAATTTAGGTTCACCATTTTTGTTTCCTTAAAAATTTGATTAATAGTAGAAAAAAATGGTCTTATAGGAGCTGGGAAGTATATAGTTTTTTACTAGTTAAGGGGATGAAATAGTTAAATGATTCATGTCAGGTTTACCATTTTGGTTTTTTTATCGATAGATTGATTTTTGGGGGTTCATGGTTTCACAATCATTCAAATCAGGTATACCATTTTCATCTATTATGGAAAATCACTGTGGTTCCAACATCCATAACTGTGTACATAGATTCTTTTCAAAGGCAGGCAATCATTTGGGGTTTCAGGCCAAATGAGTCTTATGAACTTAAATTGGTCAAGATGATGGGAGGACGAGCTCATTAAACCCTTTGGGGGGATTATTGACTATTCTGAGACTCTCTTACATATTTACTATATGTTCGTGAATCTTTTTCAAATCCCAATACAAGTCCAGTTAACCTAATAAAATTATTGGGTGTCAAATCCTTTTATGTGTAAAGGGGGGGTCAATTAATGATACGATCTCTATATATCTGAGGTTCTTCACCCATTTACCATCATTTCCTAGCAGTTGGTATCTTCTTATATTGTGAATCTATATAACCAGGCACTCTAGAGTTTACAACCATATGGGGATTCAATTAATATTTTGAGGATGTGATTCAACCTTCACGATGTATTCTACATATCCTATGTATAATAGGAATCATAACCCATCTATTTTGTTAAACCGTTCAGTTTAACCTCATTAAGAAAGGATATATATATATATTATGGAACTTAGTCACTGGTTATTGATCTTGATCCCTAATAAGGATTCCTATGTATCCTGTTTATAATAAGAATCAATGTCATCAGTTTTCAATATTTATTTAACCCACTTATGGGTGGTGACATATAATTAATTTATGTGAGGGTCATTGACCCATGGTTTACTAATATGGGAGGGTATTTGGGACTTACAATGAGGTGAGTTCCCTTGTATGTAGGAAATCATATCATGTCACTGAATGGGGCTTACACACTAAGGTTTACCTGGATGGGATAGATATATTATGTGGGTGATATGATCATTGAAAATACCTAATCCCTCATTATCCATGCTCGATATGAGAAATAGGGGATGACAAGTGATAAGATTCACTACATATGGGTATGGGACTTATGCACTAGGGATACCCTTATAGAGTTTTTGATATGGAGCTTAGGCCTTAAGAAAACATCCTACATATCATGTTTATAGCAGGAAATGGAGTCTCCATAGTTCAATTAGCTTCTCAATCTGCTGATAGATGATGTAGAATAAAGAACTCGTATGAGAGTTTGGGTCCAACGGGTTAGAGTTTCTAACAAATTGAGGGACATACACTTAGGTGGATTCCCATTGGAGATATACCCATAGGAAGTTATATTATATATCTTGTTTTTACTAGAATTATAGTCCTTTTATTTTAGTTCATGGTATATCTGAAAATGTCTAATAAGCATGGTTATCATATCTCAAGGTGCCTGTCTGACATATCCTGAGTGCCTTCCTGAAATGTCATGAGTGTCTGTCTGACAAGGATGAAATTTATTAGGGTATTTTTCCCGATCGAATCATATATATGTGTATTTATCTCACAATATCTTGATGACATGTATGGAGGATTTTCGCATGACTTGGTTGACTCGTATGAGGGTATTTTCATGATCAATAAATACATTTCCAAGGATTTCATGTAAACATGGATGATAAGTCTGAAGGATATCTCTTGACATGAATGACATATCTGGAGGAGTTCTTATGACATGGGATACATGTATGGAGGAATTCAAAATACTTGGGACACATGTCCAGAGGACACTTCATTACTTGGGTGACATGTCCAAAGGACTTCTCTAGAATTGGGTGACATTTCTTGGCATTGTTTCATGATCTGGATAGGTAAAGAAAAGCACGTGATTCCATTTCATGAAAATTAGAGTATATTTTATCACATAATTATTCCTTAATTTTTTGTCATTATTTCATATGTGCCTCAAGGTTCTTCAAGGATTAGCTTGCTGATGTTTCATGTGATAAATACAACACATGGATGTTGCTTCCTGTAATATGGATTTACTGCTTGAAGTCCTTCATGGGATCTCTATGGTAATAATGTGAAGTTCATATTCATTCCACAGGACCCCTTAGGTTGTTCCTTGTATTTTCCCTAGTGATTCCCCATTCAATGGTGAGGCTTTCCACTCTAGAGCTCTTCTCTTCCTCACTCTTGTGGATATTCCTTTCATCTCATTTATGTATTTTTTTATCGAGGGGGGGGGGAATTTGTAGGTTGTGCCACCCTATTTATATGTCACCTTTTATGTAAAATATATCAAAGATATGAACTAGAGTTAGTGGAGGGAATATCACATCACACGCTTCACATGATCCCATCACGGGTCGTCCAAGGAGTCGCCTGATAAAAAGTGTCCATGAGAACACTTCTTTATCTTCATATTTGTTGGACCCTCATCTTGTCAAATGGATTTCTTAAGATCAAAATAAAATTTCAAAAAGCCTTTTCAATGTTGGTCTGATATGACTGAGAGTCTTTCAAGATCAGGTTGCATGTTGAAGTGATTTTTTGTGATATAGTGAAACTTGTATGGGGAACTTAATGAGATCATGTTTTCTTGTTAGAGGCTATTCATGTGATTTATGGTGAATTTTTTGGGTACCTTCATGATATTATTTTAGCATGTCTGAGTTCATTCAGGTTATCGAGTGGCACTTTTCTAGGGACCTTCATCAGATTAAGTTGTACTGTTAGAGGCCACTCACGAAACCATGTTGTCTTATCAGGGGGTCCAATAGAGATAATATCGACATGTCAAAGGGACTTTTCATGATCAATGGTGATCAACCAATAAGAATAACCCATTTCAAATAAAAATCATCATATCTCCCCTTCTTGAGAGGCTTCCTCCTTTTTGAGATTATATTTATTATTTTACTAGTATTTTTGCCTTTGTCCATTGGTTGTATGTCATAGCATTGTATGATTAATAGAGGATCTCATGATGATTCATGAGCATTGTCATGGAAATTAATTACTCTTGTTAGGACACACCGCTTGATCAAATTTATATATTAAAGGGATTTTTTGAGACCAAACTAACATATCTGGTGGTCTTTGAGAGATTAATTTGCCTGTCAATGAGGTTTTCTCATGATCAAGGAGACTTGTATGGGGCCCTTCGTGAGATCAAGTTGGCTTGTCCAATATCTTTCATGAGATTAGGGTGGCATGACAAAGGACCTATGCATGAATGATGGTGATCACAAGAGGAATTAACCCCTTCATATTAAGGTTATCCTCACTTTGACTGCATGAATCATCTATATTTTTTAGGTTTATTTTTTTATTTTATGAGGGTATTTGGATGGTTTTTTTGGCATTAGTCACCTAGTATTCTGAATGATTGAAGGAGATCATCAAGAAGCCTTTACATGATCATCAATGATTGTTTGGACAGCTTTTCAAGAATAGTAGGGATTTTGTGATGGAATTTTTCTGATCAAATATACTCAAAAAAGGGGATTCACATGATCATTAATAGATAATGAGATGAATATGATTTAACAATATGTTCTTCCCAAGGTCATGTGATCATGATTCCTCCTTGGTATTATATGTTTCATGTCGTCTAGTTGCTTGATCATTATGAATCTATGCTAATCTTTCATTTGTATTGTGCATAAAATAATACCAATGACTTGGGTATTTCATATATTATAAAATTTTATATTCTCATTTGATAGGCACCAATAAATGTTCCCACTTAGGAGAGAGGTATGTAGGGACAAGGAATTAGTTTAGAGGGTGGTGAATTCCCACCCGAGTCTTCAAGGCTTCCATTGACCAATGTCCCAAGCATAGTTTTGTCTTTTAGGTTACTTTTAACATTATTCAAAATGTCATATAAATAGGGGATCAAGGTGATGGATCATTTCTCCAGTGAATTGAACTCCTAGAGCTCTTGAAATTTTTTTTATCATCTTTCTACTTCATAAGTCCTCACTACAATATCCATTTCACAAGGCCTCTTCGCAAGAACCGATCATAAGACCACTATGTGAGATTAAATCACATGATATCATGATGTGACTTCTTAGTATCAATATGTTTTCATAAGAACCACAAACCAAATCTTTGTAGTTTTCTTGAACCTTAATAAGTTATTGTTTTCACATAACATTCATGTGAACTTCGCATGATATGTTATCTAAGTCGTGTGATCACATGATCATTACACAGTTTGTATGACCATCTCAGGGCCACAAGATAGAAAATATTATAATATATCACATGTTCAGAAGATGCTCCTTGGGTAATGTGATTTTTGATAGGATTTTTGGTTCATGAAATTTGAAATACCTTTAACAAGTCATGGGATTGAGAATCCTTTTTGGGTTCATATGATTAAAATAACACTATCTGAGTTATACATCTACTTTGACATGTTTTATTTCTTATATGACATATGATTGTAATTTTCATATATATGGATTCTAGTTCCCATATATATTCCAAAACCGATGGATAGAGGGATACGATTTTTATTAATAAAAATTTCACTCCTCAGTATCACATGTTCTCTGACATTATTCCTTTAAAAAGGCTTCTCCAACCAGAAATTCAAAGCTATCTCCCATAAAACTAACTTCCTTTGTATAGATTCAGTATATTGGAAAATTTTATCATTCATCACCTTATTAAAATATCCCAAAATTTCAGATTTCATATTATTTTAACTATATTTAAATGAAAAAATCTATGGAAAGTAAATTATTTATTGCACATCTCTGGGGATTATCTCCTATGTTATCTAACTCCCCTCGGGCATCCAGACGGTTGTGATATCTCCCATAATAAAATTTCTCGGAGATATTCAAGCATACTCATATCATTTTAAATAACCTTAGAAGTGATTTTATATCGAAGTGGGACTTACAACCTAGTGGTAAATTCTCTAATGAATGGGAATAGTCGTTCTGGGTTAGGAAGAGATGCTCAATATTCTCCATCCAGTTACATGTTAACCATATTTATCAGATGATATAGACTTCTAACTTTTTCATGTATCATCATTCAGAAATTCCCAAAGAATGGATTATCCGTTGGTGTCCTAGTACTAATTCCTTCCATCTATCCCATGGAAAAGTAGGGATCAACCTTTAAGATATTATTCGTTTAAATAGAATACCCCCTATTGGGGAGATGTATGATGATTTCTTCCTATTGTGGATGTTTGAGATGACCCCACTCAAACTCAAACTTTGTAAAGGGACATTATCACCATCATGATGGAGTGGTTTTAAGTACTAGATAAACATATTCCTCTAATGTAGCGGTACTCATCCAACCATTATAAGTTCTCACTAATTCCCTTCCTGATAGGGTTGTAATAGAAAATAATCTTATTAGTCCATCTATGATACTGTGGATTATGCCTCATGGGTCTATCAAATGATACCATAGGTACCCCCAAGCCTTTGTCTAATGAGGTATTTAGCCATATTTTTAAATAGATGGATTTCCATAGTCAGGAACACATGAATAGGAATTAGAGTGGGCGCATTGGTGATTTCTTCTTGATTAGAATAGGGGAGGCCTCTTAATCTAGTTGTACCAACTCTTATTCTCCATTAACAACTACTTGGTCATATCCACCAAGGATACTTCCCATAAAATATTGGAAGCCTATTCCAGTTCTTATTTGGATATGTAGGAGAGAATTTTTAGTGTTATAAATATCTTATCACAACTATGATCCCCTAATACTTCATTATATCCCAAGATGTTGAATGTTTTTGGGGATAAGGTGAAAAAACTAGGTCTTTATGTGGTTATTGACATATTGAGTAGGTGTGATTGTTTCAATTTCATTCCTTATCCTACATCAAATGGTAAAATTGTTTAAAACAGAAGTGGCTATCTCAATGAGTGGTCATATAAAATGTCTCTTAGGGATGGGGTTATTACAGCTCGTGTAGCTGATCCAGTTAAATAATTTCCATATACCCCATATTATTTGTCTCTCTATTTCATCTGTATTAAAAGGGTTTCTCCTTTCCCTTCAGTTGGAATGTGGGGAAAGATACATCCTTGAATCAGTAACCAATTTTGGCTTATGTATGATAATTAAGACCCAAATTATGAGATTATTATTCCACCTATCAATTTATTTGTCTTTATATCTCAACAATACACCTAAGCATTGGTGGAGGCCTAAATGGTGGTGTACTGAATAAATTTTTCTGTTAATGGGACGACCCATGTTCTTCACTGACCCCCTAATATGTATCAATAATGGAGTTGATTTAGGACATGGTTGAGTCTTCAAGTAATAATTCACGTCATATTTATGAATATTCCATTAGCATGACAAATTTTTTGGGGAGGTTTTCCCTTATATATCAACAACAGATGATCCATCAATTTGGGGTAGAGCAAATGAAACATCTCATATGGATTCTTCGTCATCTTATCCAATCATTCCTCATTCTAACATGCCCACCCTAGGGGTTATGGAGAACCAAATATCATGAATGTAAATCATGAATAAAAACCATGACCTTATTACTAAGACTCCCTTGGTGGTGTTTTGTGTCCAAGATGAATGCCTTCTCCATCTATTTAATGATATGGAGGTAGGTGGATTTAATTTATAGTTTTTGTATGATTTCATGTGATAAATCATCCGGACCTAGAAATAACCGGCTAGAAATGAGGGGGGACTTGTGTAGGTTTGATGATGAGACACCCCTGGTAGAATTAATATGGGAAGATTCAGAGGTGAAAAAATAGATACATCAAAAAATATCTTAGTTTCACACCCAAATGGATAACTTGATCGAGAAAATAGAAAACAATAGGAGATCATAGATCCCTCAATGTTTGATTTTTCTGTTTCATGGTCCTTATTAGTGAATACTAAGAAAGGAGTTGAGGATTTTTTTCTACTTTATTGAAACTCCTAATCCCTGGGAAATAATAGATAAATTGTGGTAGATTGAACCTCATTGCTCAATCAATTTTTTTTCTACACTCTATTTGATTCATAACATTAACCTAGTTGAATTTTATTGTAGTCTGATCACAAATTTTTTTTATGGAATACATGGAGAGACTTAAGAATGTGGAGATTCCTCCTTTTTGTTCCATTTATCACTGAATTAATCTTAGGATATTTATATGTAATTGTACATAATTATTTCATTCTTGATTTTCATGACATTAAATTGATATGATATCATATGGCTCAACAATAATACCCACACTTTTTACAATACCTAGTAAACCCAAATTCCTTGATTTCATTTCTTAACTCACAATAGATTTTTCTGGAGAATTACTCATGAATTCCCATGGAAATGAGGCTCCTCTCAAATGTATATTCTCCAATTTTATTTATTTTACCTTATTAAAAATTATAATTTTGGTGGAATATATATCCCATGGAGAGAATTATCTAATTTTTTACCTATTTCATTGGACTCATCAAGCATAGAGTGATTTTTCATAGGGATAAATAATGATACCTAGAAGATTTTAGTCTCTTTTTTATACTGCTGAAACGTTTTCCTAATCTTCATATAATGGAAATATTAGTGGGTGTTGGCTTGGATTTTAATCAGGTTCCAATTTTATGGTTTTTCAACCTGAATATTTTTGTGCCTTTTTTATTGTCTAAATACTCAATATTTCCTTAACCACACAAACTGTATGTTCAGCGAGTAGTGAACTGACTTTTTTCTAGGATTCTATTTTTGTTTTTTCAACCTATAGATCATTGTGTCTCATTAGGTTGGTTGTTTTATAGTCTTGAAAATTATACCATTGATGTAATATATATTACGGTATTCCATCTCAGCCTATCTATTTCTCTAGTTTATGTTCATCTAGATCAGACCATCTATTGCTGTAGTTTAAGGTCTTTTAGCTTATACCTTAAGACACTACGAAATTTAGATTCTTTATTCACAAACATCAGATCTTTTTAATTTTAGATTCTTCCTTCCAGAACTTGATTGGTGAATTTGGAATGGGAAAACATACCAAGGATTACCATAACTCCCAAATGTGAGGAGTTCTACAACAGTGTTATCAGGGCTCGTGAGGATTACAGATTATTTCCTTTTAGGAGAATATAACTCTACTTGGTAGGTTAAGGGACCTTATGCAAGCGGCCATAAGGAATAATTAAATGGACTAGTAAAGGTGGTTACCCACTCTCTTATAATGGCCATGTGTGACTTTCTTAAGACTATATTGGATTTTGGTAAAATATTAGGGATTTCGAGTCTAATAGGATAGTTGTAATATGGGTTATGTAAATCACATGTCCCAGATCTTGAATTGGTGAATACGGGATGGGGAAGAAATATCATTGATGACCCAAAGCACTCTAAGGTTTTGAGTTTCTTCATGGTGTTATTAGGTCATATTAGTATTATATTTCCATTCCTACAAGGGGGATATGCCTCTAGTTGGTAGGTTAGAATCCCATTTTCATAGGCCCATAGGGTTTACATGCATGTTCAATTAGAGGCCTCCCCACCAATTTACAAGGACCTTGAAATATTTGGGAAGACTGAAATGTATAGATGATGAAGTAAGAAGTTTTCCAAGAAGGATTCGGGCACCGTAGGGCTATTTGGATCTTGTTTGTGAGGCCCATGCCCTATGTCATGTGGTTTTGAGTCATGTGGTGTGGGCCATAAAAGTTTCTAGATCAGAGTGTCATATTAATTCATTGATAATGGGTAAAATACTTGGTGAATTAATATTGAGGATGTCGAATCTACTTGAATAGTATGGGTATAGGGATTTTAAATCATGGTTTAAGAATATATGAGTTAACTCATTGTGGAAATAAATGGATACAGGTAAACCATTTGTAATGGAAGGATCCTATAATGTTGCATGCATTTAATGAAATAACTCCAAGATTTTATGTGGACCTTTCTAGGAAAAAAAGGTCTATTAGGATTATCTAATTTCTATTACCAGTTTTCTATATGGAAGAACCAAGAATAATAGAATCCCTAGGTCCAACGTGTCCCAAGGGAATGACATCAACTCGAGGAACTGGTTGTGTGATATCATACAACAAATTCAAAAAGATTTATTATGAAAAGTATAAAATTCAACAAGGTTTTTTCACCATAGTTGTTTTGTTTCTTCCTAGTGAAGACGTTATCATTATGGTGAGAAGTAGAAAATCATTACTAAAAACTTTTCCTAGACCTAGGGGGTCAAGAGGGCATGGAATTCCTTTTAATGGGGCCAAAAAGTGTTCCTTATTATCTTTATTCATTTTTTATCTATAGACTAATTTTTACCTAAACTATGGAGGTGAATAGATTAGAAAGTGGATACATGGATTTTTCTCATGAATCCCTTTGCAGGATTTCAGCCTGACAAGTTTTATGTCTCTTTCACTATGATTTTTAGGGTCTTCTGATTTGGACCATCACAGGCTAAATTTTAAGGTCATACAAATTTCACCAATGTTCATGCATTATAAGGTCTTGATTCACTTGTACAGGGTATGATGTAATATTATAAAACACACTAATAAGGATACCTAGGGTTAAGAGTACTCCAACATCCTTTTAAGAATGAGATAAAAATGTTACAAGTCATGGATCAAGGTTCATGAGTTATGAGTAATTGTATGGGGAAATAATATTATAGATAGCCCAAAACAACCTATGGTGGTGATTTCTACCACAATGACATTGGGTTTCACAAGGATTAGAAATCCCTTCCAATAGAGACAACATGTCTTTGGTGGCAGGTCAGACCCCTTATACAGATCCACCTCTTGTATTATCAAATAGAGAGATATCTTTTCCTTTTCAAGGGCTGTGAAAGGTTGGAGACAACTCAAGGCTCTCAAGAAATAAAGCGTGATTTGTGGTTTGAGATTCTTAGAATATGATGGAAGAACCCTATACTCTATTTGAATTAGTTCAGCCTCTTATGGCATTTTGATAAGGAATTATGATGGGTTATGGTTTGCATATTTTGACATTAGGTAGTGGGGATGTATCTATCATATAGTTTAACATAATGAGATAAGGATTTTTTCTTTAAATTTTAACATCATGTTGTAAGGATTTTTTCCTTTCAGTATAACATCATGTGATAAGGATGTGGGATTAAGCCTGAAATTGTGTAAGATATCCTTGTGAAAAATCACACTAGTTTGGGGCATTTAGATGTAGGAAACAAAAATTATCCCTGCATGGTATTATTAAAGGGTAGAAATATGTTGGAGCCCCTTTTATCATATATTTATATCATGAACAAGAAATCCATATGTAGATATAACTCATGCATAGGAAAAGTGAGCTTGTATGACTCGACCCTCTTTAAAGCAAGGTATATTCTACTTTTATGGTTCTGCCTCCCTGGGTTTCCCTATCCATATTTTAAAGGAATAAATCTACAAATAATCATCTCCATTAAAAATATCCCTCTACATATATTTGACTCGTATGTAGGGGATATGATCAGAAGTGATAAAGACCCATGGTTAAGCCTGAAATTAAGGATCTAGGTATCTCAACATATATTGTGATGGAAGGAATCAATACACATGTAGTCCTCAAATATCTCTTTATATAGGACCAGACCATATGTATGAGGGATGAACTTTTATCATTGATATTTTAGCTGGACCCAGGATGGTATATTTAGGCATCGCTATGTATCCTCTGATGATATAAGTAAAGCCAAAAGTAATTCATGAATAATAAAATCTTCACACATGTCTAACCCGTACGCAGAGGGAGCATTTTTCATGTTGATTATAATGGTTGTAACTAGGATTGGATATCTAAGTACCAATACATATCCAACTATAATAGGAATCATGACACACATTATTCATGAACAAAAAACACTTCATGCAGGTCTGACCCATACACATAGGGAGAATTGTTCCCATTTATTATTGTATTTGGATCCAGGATTAGAGATTAGGGTGTCAGTATGTACCCTATAGTAATAGAAATCAATCCACATGTAGTTCTTGAATAAGAAACTCTCCATTCAGTTCTAAACCATATGAAAAATGGTGAATTGTTTTAGTTGATTATTTTTGTTGGCCCCAGGATTGGAGATCCAAGCAACACTATGTATCCTTTGATGGTAGTAATAAATCCACATGTAGTTCTTGAATGGAAAAAATCTCCATATAGGTCTAGACCATAAGCATGGGGGTATTTTCCCATTAATTATTTCTATTAGACCTAAGTGTTGAGATACAGGCATCACTATGTATCATGTGATGGTAGAAATCAAGACATATGTAGTTCTTAAAGGGTAATATCACTACTCAGGTCTGACCCATATGTAGAGGGGGGATTTTTTCACTTGATTATTCTATTTGTACCAAGGATTGGAGTTCAAGGTGTCACTTCATATCTTAGGATGGTAGGAATAAATCCACACATAGTTCTTAAACGGGAAACTCTCTACGTAGGTGTGACTCATACGTAGTGGGGGTCATTTTTCCTATTGATTATTATGGGTGGACCCAGGATTGGATATTTATGCATCACTACATATCATGTGATAGTGGTAATAAATCCACACATAGTTCTTAAACAGAGGTGTGGTGGGAGACCAGCACTATGGAAAGTGGTCCACTCAGGTGAGGACCACAGCAATGCGGAGTTTTATGTCATACTAGATACATCAACCATGTAGTTTAAATTTATGCGAAAATGATTTAATTTGTGTCTTTAAAGGTATTTCATCATGGACCATTCTGACCCTACCATGAAATTATATGTCTTGACCATGCGGGGAATCCCTTTACAAAATTCTTAATCCCACATGAGGTATGCTCGATTATGAGAAACAAGGAATGGAAGATATTTCCTTCACCACGTAGAATTGATTAAAAGAAAGGATAGGGGAATTTTTATTAGGTAGTGGTTGGGTTAGGATGTAAGATATAGTCATCTCTACATATCTCCTTAGAATTACAATCTACCATATGTAGTTTAATAAAAAAACACAGTTTAACATCACGCAACATAGACATCAACCATGGAGTTTAATGTGATGTTTTAATGATGAGTGATGTATTGTATTTTTAGTTCATATGACTAGGACCTTGAACATTGTGTAGTTTGAATCCTTATTGTAGGGACTTATTCTCTGCAGTTTAACATCATGCGATAAGAATATATTGTACATTTTGGTGTCAAGTGACCAAGAAGACATATGCATTGTTACACCCCAGGTAAATAAGGAATATGACATTTTCATATTTATCCATATTTGTGAATAAAATATTAATATTACTTTAAAGGGGATGCTATGCTCGATGGCGTACCCAACACGCAACAACGAGTTTCTTGGGAATCTTACGTTGCACTCTAATAATAAAATAATATTATTTTAAATGGTAGTTAACATGTAGCCGTTGTAAAGTCGGGAATGGATAGAAATAACTAAAATATGATTATATATGTTCTTAAATATTTTTACATTTATACAATAAAAGATAAAGGCTTAAAATACGGAAAGAATTCAATTTTAGGCGTATATGCTCTAGTTTTCAATAAAGGTTCACTTATCACCTTTTGATGGAGAACCGTCATTAAATATAGTTTTGTTCACTCTTAAACATTCTTTTGGACCAAATAAAACTCTTATTAAGAATCGGGACATCAAAATTTACTTTGTGTAAATTTTTGGTATCTTTCCGATAAAGTTCATTTTTTAATGAATAGTATAAAATGTTGTATTTTAATTCAAAACCACTTTTTAATCTAATTTATTTATATGATTAGATTAGATTTTTAAATGGTTTTAAAGTGAAATTAGAAAATATTTTTACCATTAAATCCAATAGTGGTCGTTGGAATCAATTTCACTTTGAAATCAGACTTAAACTAGTGTCAATCTTTTGACACTCATTGTTTTATAAAACACGCTATTTGTCATGACAGCGGGAATTAATTATTAAATTAATTAATGTGACTTATATGTTTTGAATTTTGTAAAACGGACTTCATTTTTGAATTCAGAATATCAAATATATCTTAGGGTGAATTTTTGGGATTTTTCTGAAAAACTTCAATTTTTGATGAATAGTGAAACCACTAAGTGGTACTTATAAAAACTGATTTTCCGTTTAAATGAAATTTTGCCATCATTGTGTTTTGATTTTCAAAAATCCGACATACATGGTTGTCATTAAGAAGTAAAATGTGGTTCAATGAGATTAAAATAATTTTTTGGTGAATAGTAACTTATTAAGTTTTTAATCGCGATTAGTGGTAATTAGTGTAGTTTAAGGTAAAAATAATGCTTTAATAAAATGAGATGAGATTGACACATGTCTTACCCTCATTGGTTGTATCATGGCCGACCAAGACAAGCCATGGGTCAACTTGGGGACCCCATGGATCCACTTTGGTTGGGAAATGACATAAATAACATTTTATTTAATGTAAAAGTAAAATTGACACAAACATGATATGTTTTACTAAAACAATTTTTAAGTGGGGTTATAAAAGTCATATTTTCGATTATAAATATTAATTAGAAAGATAAAAATATTTCCTACATCATAGTATTTTTTTATAATTTTTAGACATTAAATAAATTAAATTATTTATGACATAATAATGATGCAGCGATGACATCATTATTTGATGATTTAAATAAAATGGAAAGATAATGTAAAATCTATGAACTACACATGTCCAAAACTTATTGGATGAGTGGAATTATAAGCCTTATCACCTTATAAATTAATTATATCAATGTGGGACCTTTTGAAACCGAAACACATTTTCAAATAAAGTAATATTTCTTTACTTTCCAAAAGTGCCCCTCCTCTCCTCTTATAAAAGGCCCCCACCTCTACCTCATTTAACACACTCCTCAAGCCTTTGGCTCGGCCAAACCCTGCCCATTTACTCTCTCCACATCCCTATACTCATCCTAGAGGATTCCCTTTGGGAATAATCCTTTCAAAGTAATACTTTAGGCTCAAATCAAAAGGAGTTACACTTTTAAAGGTAATTCACTCTCTCATGTTCATTTGTATTATTTTGCTTCTCCAACCCCCTAAACTCTTTTTATTTACTTCTTTTGTAACAACACCAGTATCTTCAATATACTAGGATGTTGTTATAAGATTTATTCGAGCTACACTCTCACAAAACTACATCAAATGGTTAAATAACATACGGTTTCCGTGGATGGTGAAATTCTGCCTCCCGAAACGATGATTGTTCAATACTCATTTAACACCTTCAAAGGTGGGCATTATGATGTCACTATTTTTATATATGATATATAATATGTTTATGTTTTATTTATGCTTCTGTATTTTTCATTTTTGTCTTACCTTTATGGCTTCCATTATGGGTATACGTGATATCTTCATTTAAGGAAGTGCGGACTACCGCCCCCTCAAAGTGATTTGATTCGTTAAATACCATATGTGGGATGTATAAAGGATGGAAATATGATATTATATATGATATTATACTAGAATTATAATATACCTTTATATCATTATTATTCCATTCTATAAAATACGAAATAGAAATGAAAGTAGCGTTCATGCGTACGTACGGCTTACCGTCTCCATGAACGGTGCATTTCATTTCTTACCTCTAAATGATTATGTAATGTTATAAATGCATGAATGTACTGGATATATATGACATATATGATATCTACATAATGAATAAAATTCTGGATATAATAAACATTTGTCCACACGAACAACATGTAATTGTAAGAAGTCCACTTTCGACTTAAGAACCAAATATCGGCAAAACAAATATTATTAACTTAAATGATTACATAATGTTTATGACATGGTAATAAGTGGTATAAAAGTAATAATGAACTTGAAAAAGGTTCTTAAGGAATTATAAATTAACTCAAGTTTATTATTCAGGAGATTAAAGAACGATCGAGTCAAGTCGGACCCGAGGTAAGGGATCCTACAACTCTCTTTCTTTTTAAGTACACTCTTTTATGTCATTTATTTTGAGCTCATATTTCTTATGATTGGGATGTTCTTTTATATTATATTTACTGTAATTTTTATGTTCATGTGATGAGAGACCTTATTCTCTCTCATCAATCCATATTGGAAGTTTTGAGTGGCGCTGTTAGGCTGCCGAACTTTCGTAAGAGATCTAACCTCTCTCTTTCTTTTTAAGTACTCTCCTTTATGTCACTTCTTTTAAACTCCTCCTTGCAATGTTGGGGGATTTTCTTTTATATTCCACTTGCTTTAAATTCTATTGTAATATGATGGGATACTCTATTTGATCTCATCAATCCATATTCGGAAGTTTTATGTGGCGCCGTTAGGCTGCCGAGTTTTCGTAAGGGATTTTTCATCTCACTTTTATTCCCGTGAGATTTATGCTACATTTGCCACAAATTCCATTGAGTGGTGTAGGTACGGCCCATTATTCTACTCTTTGTGTAATATACTTTCGTTTATGAGTATTTACATCAATGACCTATTGTCTTTCTTACATGGGGTGTATGTTTTGAAAGATACCCAAGTCGGTAAGGGAACCTTTCACCCTCCTCTTTTTTAAAAGACTTCTTTTATTGGGTCTTTTAACTTACATATTTTTATGTTGGGATATGTTCTCATACATCCTTATTAATGTAAATTTTATGTCCAAGTGATGAGATACACTTTTTATCTCTCATCAACTCATTTTGATGTGATGCCGTTAGGCTGTCAAGGGAACTTTTTAACCCAATTTCGATTTCTTTGGGTTCAACTTGTAGTCATTGAATATGTCATCCATTGAATATGTGTGAATGACCTTTTATTGTTTTACACTTAATATCCACTTATATTGGGTGTATATATATTTTTCACACATATTTTTGAGATTTATTTGTCCTTAATTTAAGGATACCTTCTTTATAAGGGATTTCATCACATTTGACATTTCTATTGAGGGTTCATTGTTGTTATGCACCAATTCACTCTTATATGGTTTATATACTGTCCTTTGGAGTATTATATCATGAATCCTTTTATTCTCATGATATTATAAAGTTATGACTAAATGTTATTCCTCGATTATTGTATTCAAGTGTCTCTAATTTTGGTAAAACCCCTTTAACCAAAATATCGTTTTAAATGTTTTAATTATTTGTTCTTATTAATATCCATGTTTTCAAAATGGTTTTAAGGATTTATTTATATGGATATTAATGGTTTAAAATGTTAAAAGCTTCAAGGTGGTATGGGACACTTTGATTCAAAAATCTCTTTATTAAATGTTTTAAATGGTTTTGGAAATGGTTTCTTTTTGAATGGATTCATTACTTCAATATCCTAAAATGTTATATTGTGATTGAAATGTGGAAATGTTATGTTTCCTTTATTCATGTTTATGTGATACGATTATGTTATGGTTCTTGGGAATTGTTATGAAGAACGGGTGGTTCCGTGATAAACTAAGGGCGGGTGAGCCCGATATAGCTCTCCAATGCATTGGGTAACGCGAAGGAGTGAAACGTTAAGGTTTCTCCGATGAGATTTAGGGAATATACTGTGATGGGTATTCCAAACGTAACCAAGAGGGTTAATCCCTACGTAAGAATGTTATGAATGCCTCAAGTTACCTTTATGTCTTATGTTTCTTTGATTTATTCATGATTTGATATGCCTATGTTTTATGGGTAAATTATGATTTCATTCTTATGTATATATGAACTCATGTTTCCTTTCCATATTTTTATAACCCTTACAGAGCTTTTTATGCTCATCCCAAGTTTTTGAAATGCTTTTCACAGGTCAAGGGAAAGGTACATGATGTGACGATAGTGTCAAGGATGTGTCAAGAAAGAATCTGTGTTTTATTTTAAATAGGTTTCCATTGATGGGAAGAATGAATATTGTCTTTTATGTAACCACCTTGTTTAAATGTGGAATATAATGCAAGTTTCATTATCTAATTCTCTAAAACTCTAAACCTGAAAATATCCTCAATGTGTAATCTTGTAATAACTCATGTTTAAGTAAGGTTTAAGGCTGGGGCCTTATATGCATGATACTAGTAAGGAAAATAACCATTTGAGAATCCATGCATTGGTGGGGGCATTATAGCGACACATGATTCTCATACATGGATATTACATATTTTTAGATGAATATTCATTAAATTTAAAAAACACAAGCCTGAGGACTATAATATTTTATTTCTTTGTAAACTTAGAACATAATATTCTTAATTCATAAAAGGCTTTCAATGTATCCCATCAATATATTTCCCTTTAGTACTCAAACTTAAAAAACTTTCTTCCTAGCATAGGGAAAGGAAACATTAGAAAGGGTGATATCCGAAGATCAGTATTGGTAAAAAAGGGATATACATAATAATAACATCATTATAAGAGTTTGATAGCATGAGATAAAAATTTTAAAACCATACCCCACAGTCAAAGATTATAATCTTGAGTAATGGCATAAGAATTATCAGTTCATAAGACATGAACAATAACGGAATAAAAGAACATAATCAATGAGTGTAGAACATTGGGATAAGACATTTAATTTTCACATGCACATAATCATAGAAAATATTATATCAAGACTACCCAAAAATACATTCATAACATGTTTGGATTGGTATAACCACACACGTACCTATATCAGGCTTGGTCTAACAACCCATCTACCCTTATTTTAGGCGGCAACACATCCTATGTGAAGACACGCCACAATCCACTATGGAATCCCTTTCCTCATAGTGGAATGGTTTCACTCCCCAAACCATCATGTTATTCAAGGTTCACTCCTAAGGCCATCAAACTAGAAAAGGTCTCATAATGAACTGATTTCACACCTCATTCTAGTTCTTTATATCCCATGAGATATAAATCTTTTCCCAATGCATTTGAGAGGGATATAGGTCCCAGCCACCAAATAATGAAAATAATATTTCCATAATCCACCAGACCATAAAACATTCATAAAATCATAACCCATGAAATGAAATTGGATTCATAAACATTTCATCATGTCATAACCTATGGAAAAGTGGTAGGTTTCATAATCATATCATCATTTCATCATATAATAACCCAAGAAATGAATAAGGTTTTATAAGAGTTATATCTTGATATAAGTCCTGAAAGAGAAATGGGTTTCATAAAAAACTTTTTATCATTAACAAAAACTATTCAGATAATAAATAAGAATGGTATACTTAGTTCATATCCCTGGTAAATAATAAATTATATCAAAGGATTTTATCTTAGTAGGAAAATTATTCTGAAAGATAAATCACTTAGAATGATTCTTAAGGAAGATAAATTTTCATTAAAAATTACTTTCTAAAATATAAAAAAATATTGGAAATCCTTTTCTTTGAAAATATACTCGAAAACTTATAAAGGAAACTTTCAAAATCATTTAAATAATTTCTTAAAGATAGTATTTATCTACTTAGAAAAATGATTTTTAAAATATAAAACACTTTCAAAATCCTTTTCACTTTAAAATCATTCATTTTTAATCTAAAAATTTATTAAACATTAATGGAATAATTTTCCTTTAAATGAATATTTAAAACTTGTAAAAGAAGCAAGAAATCATTGAGTGGTCTTGGTTGTTGGAAATACGGTTCATGTCAGGCTTGTTAAAAATAAAGATTCTTTTCACATTTTCATTAAAATCCAACCAAGAATTATTTGGAAAATGACATGAATATTCCTTTTAAAAAATTTTAAATTTCAAACATTGGTAAAAAAATCATTAATAAATCATTTCAAAAAATTAAAAAAAATGCTTGTAGAAAACATGGTTTTGGAAGAAAATGGTTTTCGAATGAAAAGACAATTTTTCTTAAAAACATTACTTTTTGAACTCTTGAGCACATGATGTAGCATCCCAAGACTTTTTTAAAAATTATTATTATAAATAAAAATAACGTTTTTTTTTAAATTATAACATAAGTTAAATTAAATTATTCATATTATATATATTTGATATTATTTTAGAAATAAATATATGTAATCATAAATTCGAATAGTGAAGTGATACATGTTGTGACCTATAAAATGTTATATGATTTGGGAAATATAAATTATTAATTAATGGTAAATATAATTTTATCAAAATAATGTGAAATGAAACAAATAATATTTACAAAATATAAACATTATGGTACAAGAATTGAAATAATTATAGAAGTACTGTAAATATGTGTATGTACATATGTGTATATATATATATATATAATAGAAAATTAATATATGTTAAAAATTACATAAATAATAGAATAACATATTCATAATGAATGTTAATATGTTAATCTAAAATAAAAAAATCATTGATGAAAAAGAAATCTGATAGTGATACATGAAATATTATTTTGAAACCAACATAATTGAAAAAATTTAAAATATATAATGATATAATAATTAAAATAGAAATTAAATATTAAGTAATTCACACACATATATATACATATAAACATAGATACACACAATTATATATATATATATATATATTTGTGTCTATGTGTTAAAAAATGATGTTTTATAATGATTAAATAAATATGAAATTAAATAACAATATTTGATTGAATAAAAATATACTAAAATATAAAATGACAGTAAACATATGGAATTTTTCTTTATTAAGTTATAATTAGTAGGTAATTTATAAATTTAACAAACACAATAAAAATATATAATTAATTATAATTTGTACCCCTAATAAATATGTATAATTAATTAAATATTTTAAATTTGTTTGTTATAAAATTGTATTTAATTCATATATATAACTATACATATTTTCTCTATATATATAACTATATAAAAAAGTTCAAAACGAAAAAAACAGAATAAAAAATGAAAAAAATACAAAGAGACAAAAAAACATTCCTCGTGTGTCTTCTTCATGAAGTTAGTAGGCATCCATCCCCACCATTGTCAGTGACCCCACACCGATGAAGAGCTTTCATGTACACTTCACCGGTTTTATATTCATCCTCCAATCACACTGACACCAGCAACCACCGTTGTCACATGTTTTTGACCACTCCACCGACAGATGCTCACCCTCCATCATTGCTTCCTGGAAAGGGCGAGCTTTATAGAGGATCTGCATCGACAAACCTTAATTAGTGAAAATATCTAAAGGTCAATCTTTGACGATGAATGATCTATAACAGTAGGTATAATGGAAAGAGATAGGTCTAATGTGACCCTCCTCGGATACCTATTGAGTCATGATAGTGTTGAAGGAGTGATTGAAATTAAAAAAACATGGGAAAATCCAAGAACTATTAGTTGGTCCGTTGTTATCACAGTATGTGGGAGGCCACATGAAAACTAGGAAAAATAAATAAACAAACATGTATTCTGGAAGTAAAAACTTATAGGGGAAGAAAGCTAAATGTCACATAAGTTAAATAGGGGTATTCAAATTATTAGACCCAACAAAATTGGTGTGACACGCAAGCCCCTCCTACTTTTACTGAATGGATTTTTAGAAAACTCCATTTGGGAATCCATTTATATATATTACAATATATATATGATCCCTTCTGGTTCACTTTAAACAAAAAAATTACCTGCTTTCTCTGAAGGGAGATCGAGTTGAAGGTGTTTTCTATCCAATAAGTAGAACCACAAACCAATTTTATTAAAAAATTAATGTATGGGGATTTCATTTCTTTAAAACTATGATATGTATGTATTATTTTAAACAAACATGTTTTGTTTATTATTAAACCTTTTTTATGAAGATAAATATATCTAATTAAAATCTATGATATGTAATTATAACATTATGTATGTTAATATATATGTTTTATTATTTTAAGATTTTGAATTATTTATTATAACTATGTAAGGTGATTTTTCACTTATTTTTTTGGAAAGTTATAATTATCCCATTAAAAAGGATTATGATTATATAAGGGACAATATATTATTTTCAATCTTAATATTTTTTTATTTTAAAATTATATGTGGGAAGATGTACATATATAGGTATTTTTTTCAAATTACAAATTTTTAAGAATTCTAATTTTGTAGGGAAGTATTTTTCGAACCCATATTTATATAAGGGATATGTATACAATTTTCAAAATTGGGATATTAATTATTATTTGCCAAGGATATTACTAGTTTTTCAGAACCATTATATGTAAGTATTATTTTATGTACAGAAGAAAATAACTTTTCTCAAACAACCCACCTATATAAGAGTTATAGATTTCCAAATTTATAATTTTTAAATCTATAGTAATTGGTTTCAATACATAGTGTTTATGATTATTTATTTAATTATAAAGATTTATTTTAAAATTATTATTATATGTGAGGAATACTAGTGAAAATTATCACTATTTTATGTGATGAATTTATTTCTTTTTAAACTATCATTTTATGCGTGAATTTTTTATTCAAAACATAAATAATGTCATTCATGATCATTATTGTGGCCACGCATCATATTTATTCATGAAATTTCATTCTATATATATATTCACACACACACACACACATATATATATATATATAAGAATGTGCATGAAAAAAATTATTCCTTTATATGAACTATTTACAAAATGTTTATAATAAATTATAGATTTATCCAATTTTTGTGAAATAAAAAATAGAGTTTTCTAAAAAAAAGTGATCTATCAAGATTATATTTGATGTAAAATTATTTTCTATCGAAAATAATTGATATGGTTTTAAATAGTATGTTTTAGTGGTGGTTAAATGATAAAATAAACACTCCAAAATGTTTTTATAATAATCTGGCACAAGGGTATCAAAAGTTATTATAAGGAATGAGGAGTGAACCTGCAACCTCAAACAAACATTGCTGAAGAAGTGATACCCCATGTGGCCACCTGGATTTCATAAGGGTTTTCTAGTATCGTTTTCTTTCCATAAAATATTTTTATTTTTAAAAAGAAATGTTTTTAAAAATGGAAGGATAAATACAAGTATTTTTAAAGGAAAAGTGTTTTCAAAATAATGTTTTCGAATCTATAAGTATTTTCTAAGATTATTATATTTTTTAAATGTTTTTTAAAATTATATGTGTTTTCAAAATATTTTTAGCAGTGTTTTAAAAAGATATGTTTTGAAAAACCTATAAATAATATTTTGGGAAAATTATATATCAAATATTTATTTTGATATAAATAAGGATGCTTCCAAATGAGTTTCCAAAAAATAAAAAATGTTTTTCACTGGTTTTTAAAAACTCTTTACTAAGAAATTATTTTTCACTTTATGGCTTTAAAAAAATTCAAGATTATTAAGAGGTTTTATGGTGTTTAACTTTGATAAGGAGCTTGCACGAGCAAATTTAAATAGCTTCCTATTTACTTATTGTTTAAAATTTAATAATTTGTAATAGTAGTCATTTTCCTTCAAATACTAGATAGGAAAAGATCATTAAATGTATAATTGACTGTAAATTTTCATTTCTTTTATAAAAAAATATACATCATTATTTTATATTAGATCCAGAATCACGGGTCTCGGGGAGTTATTGTTTGTTACAAAGGTATAGTTTAGAAAACATTGGAGATTAGTCATTTTAATTTCATAAAAAATCCTAGAGTTTGAATATTTCCTTTAAATTCCTAGTTAATTAAGTACCCTTAAAAATATATAAGTTTTACAATTATAGTTTTTTCGATTCTGAAAATGGATATTCAGAATTTTATTAAGCATGAAAATGAATTTTGACAGAGAAATTCATTTTAAGGGGGTAGAATATAATATCCAATGTTTTTGTATAAATTATTATTAATTTAAAATTAATTTTCTCATTAAAAATTATAACATAAGTTAAATTAAATTATTCAGATTATATATTTTGAGATTATTTTAGAAATCAATATATGTAATCATAAATTTGGATAGTAAAATGATAATTATTATAACATATTAAATATAATAAAATTTAGGAAATAAAATATAGTAATTAATGGTATATATAACCTTATCAAAATAATGTGAGAAAAAAGTAATAATATTTAAAAAATATAAATGTTACGGTACATGAATTGAAATAAATATAGAATTTGTATGGATGTGTGAATTTACATATGTATATATATAATCATAGAAAAATAATATATGTTTAAAATTACATAAATAAAATAATAACATAGACGGGTGAAGGTTAATATGTTGATCTAAAATAAATATATTCATTGATAAAAATAATTCCTATAATGATACATGAAATATTTTTTTGAAACCAACATAATCAAACCAATTTAAAATATATAATGATATAATAATTAAAAGGAGAAATGAAATATTATGTAATACAAACACACACACACATATATATATATATACATATATACGTAATATAAGGACTGAGCCTTAACAAGTTACATAATCTTCAATTTTAGTCAAGAGATTTATTTCTTTTACATTGAGGATCTTTTTAGGTTTGGAGTTTTATAATATTAATACATAATACATACATAACAAACCACATTCATACAAAGAGGATACTATTAAAACAATGTTCATTTTTTTATATTATAAAACAAGTTTTATTTAAAAAAATATTCATCATATTCATCATGGATTTCTTCTTTCTCTTATCTATCCTTATAACCTATGAAAACAATTTACAAATTTGGGATTAGTATAAAAAAACTCTATAAGGGACATAAAGAAAGAAAATCATTAGTCCAGTGAAAACATGAAAACCTATTATAAACCCTTTTCTTGAAAGATCATAAGCATGCCTAGAAACATCATGTAGTTTCCTTGGGATATATTAACATTAAAAATCATACATTCACCCTTACACATGGAATAACCATTCAGTCAAATGCCATCTCCAGAGTACCCAATGCATTAGGGATCTCTAATGGGGATCACCCATCATATATTGAGCTATAATGGACTCAAACCAACATAAAATATGTCCATGGAACATACCATGACTAAAACACTTGATAACTCATTTCAACCCTTGAGAAAAACACATTCAGATTTTCAAAACACCATTTTTCATAAACAAAATGAATTTGAAAATATAAAAATCATGCACATAATAATGAAAAAATATTCTTAAAAAATAACTATGAAAAAATATAATGGAAACATAATTATAACAAATAATCATGAAATAAAGATATACTTCTCACTCCATATAAAAAAATTATTTTGAATTTCAAAAAAAATACATTTAAAATGGATTTGAAAAGGAAAGTCCCTTACCTTGGTTTCGACTTCCATAAAATGTGTTCAAACCACATGTATAATGGTTTTAATAGTTTTATTAATATATTAAAGAACTAAAATATTATTTATAATAGCTTATATTTTCTTTTTATAACATTTTCCACCCATTTATTAACAATATTTTGTTATTTTGTTATTTTGGTTGCATTCTTTTCATGGTTTACAAGGTTATTTTATAAATTGTATTCAATATAAAAATGAAATAATAAACCACAAATGATAAAATATATATATTTAAGTCATTTTAAACATTTACATATGAATTTATCCTTTCCTTGATTTCGGAAAAGTGGAAATGAAAAATCATCATCCCCGAAGGCGGTGAACCACGGATGGCGATTTCTTTATTTATGAAATAAAGGAGAGGATGAGAGATTTTATAATGAATACACCATAAACAAACAAAACTACAGTAGATATGTAATTCAGGATTTTTTATGAAACATTTTATGAGAGGTGGGGATAATGTATAAGTGAAAAATAATTAAAAAGATAAGAAAAAGGAACCTTGCTTCTTGAAAATTCATCATTGAGAACATATTTAAGCCTCTTGTAAGTGGTCTTTTTATGAGACCAGAAGCTTAGGAATGTGGAAAGGGATGAGGATGAGGGAATTTGGTAGAGTTTATCTAAAAAATATGGCTTGAGGTGATGAAAATATGTGAAGGAGGGATCCTCCTTTTATAATTAAGGTGAGTGGTAACATAGAAATTACAAAAATTATTAAAATATAATAATTTTCTATAGGGTTTATGACATCCAAAAAGGCCTAAAAATAAATTGGATTATATTTTTAACCAAATATTTTCATTTTTTCCTTGTGAAATAATTGTGTGATTTTTTAATATTTTAATTAAATATTATATTCATGAAAAATGATTTTGTCAAATTAAACACTATTCATAACTTTTGACTTTAAAAAATATCAAAAAAATGTTTCAAATTCGAATCCATTTTTTAATTATATCTTAAAATTATCATATTAATCTAATTAATTCTTGAATTAGATTTAAAATTTCAAATTATATTTATTTTATTATTTTTAATATCTTTAAATTAATTTATTCAATATTAAAATAATTACTCCATCATAATTATTCAATTCGTTAAGGAAATTATTTATTGAGTAAAAATTACTAATAAAATTTCCTAAAAAATATAATTTTATTATATTTCCAAAGACTATTATTTTTTGAAAAACACTTCTGGAAAACCACATATAAAAATATTGTACAAATTAAGAATTATAGTGTTAACAAGTTGTATTTCCTTTTAATAAAATAATATAAAGGGACCAATGTGATCCTTATTGGTTAAAAATGTCCCTAATTCAAATAAAAACATGATAATTTTTGTTATTTCTATTATATAAATAATTTTACCCAAAATTTGTGTCATTTAATAATTATAATAATTTTAACAAAAACATTTTATTTATTTTTCTTATTCTTGAATAAGCACTGCATCAACGTTGCACATGCATTAATGTTAATTATATAATATATAAAAAATAAAAATAAAATACCATTATGAAAATAAATTAATTAGGTTCAATATAATCACGTATATTCATTCAATATGTATATTTTAATATATCCATGATAAGTAAAATTCTTTAGTTTGTTAAATTGGATTTTCTTTGAATAAAATACTTTAAATGCATTAAAATCATCCAAGTGGCTCAAATTTTCTTGTTTGTATGTGATATGGTGTTAGTTTCTCTCTTTGATGAATCAATGGTTTTTAATTTCTGGATCTTTGGCTTCTGTGAGCCGTGTTGTCTCTCTTGATTGACATTGGCACATATTTGATGAAAAAATCATCGGTTGATTCTCAGTTGGTAGTATATTCTTGTATAGTTTTTGTTAATTTTTTCATTGTATGGTATCTGGGTTTTGATCTGAAGGAGGGCAGTGATACTTTGGTGGATTATTTGGTCTTGATGGGTCCTTGCTCGAAGGATTCTAAAATTCTTCTCTTACAAGAAGATGCTTCATATGAGGTTCAGGGCAGAGAGGATTCATTGTTTCATGTCTTTTCGGAATTGGATATTTGAGAGAGTATGGGTTTGTCCATCGGTATGAGGCACGTGCTCTTTGGCACGAGATAGCTAGTCGTACTATGATGAGATAATGAAAGTTGTTCTTAATGGTTCTTGTTGGTTGGAGGAGCTTCTCTATTGTAGTGAGCGCTATTTTTGATCTTGAGATTTGGTCTGTTAGAGATTCATTTATTGTTTTTAAGTATTGATGTCATGATGGTTGTCCCCCAATCCCTTAAAAGGCGGTTTATTTCAATAAAAAAAATTAGTTAGTATTTTTTACTATTAACTAAAAATTGTACTTTTTCAGAAAATTCATTAAAATTCATACAAAGATAATTTCAACTTTCTTAATTCAAAAATGAAATTAGTTTTCTAAAATTAAAATTCTATAATTTAAATATTAATGTTTTATATAAATAACCATATAATAATTTATTTATTCTAATAATTACTATTTAAATAAAATGAATTAAAAATTATAAAAACAAATTATTCTACAGATACCTGGGTTGTTATATTCTCTCCCCTTTTTGAAATTTATTCATCAAAATTTTTATTCACTTATTAAAAAAATGAGGATACTTTTCCCTCATAACATTTTCATATTCCCATGTTGCATCTTCTACCATGTGATTTCTCTACAAAACATTAACTTGGTAAATTACCTTATTCTACAAAACTTTCTCTCTACGATCAAGAATCTGAACAGGTTACTATTCATAAGAAAAGTTCTCTTTGAAATGAACTACTTATGAGCTCAAAATATGAGATAGATCTGGCACATACATTTGTAAAATTAAAACATTAAAAACATTATGTACCTGAGATAAACTCAGAGATAAAGCTACTCGATAGGCAACTGGTCCAACTTTCTCTTATATTTATAAAGGTCCAATGAACTGTGGACTTAACTTTCCTTTTTTACCAAACAGCATAACACTTTTCCAATGGATGATTTTAAGGATAACAATGACACCTACATCAAATAAAATGCCTTTACTCTTATTTGTATAAAATTTTTACCTGTTGCAAGCTATCCTCATGTATTTCTGAATCATCTGAACTTTTTCTGCCATTTCCTCTACTAATTCTAGTCCCATCAACTTTTATTCCCCAACTTTATCCCAAAATGATTGAGTTTAGAAACACTTTCCATATAATGCCTCAAAAGGTTCCATATGTATATTGGAATGAAAAATATTGTTATAATAAAACTCAACTAAAGAAAGATATTTATCCCATCTTCTTTGGTAATCCATTGAACCAGATCGTAGAATATACTCGAATGTCTGAATTGTTCATTCTGAATGCTCATCTGATTATGGATAAAAAGATGTAATGAAATTTAATTTTATTCTCAATGACTTATTAAGTCCTTTCCAAAAGATATAAGTAAACCTCAGATCAAGATATGATTCAATAGAGATATGATCCTCATGTAACCAGACAACCTCTTTTAGGTATAATCAAGAAATTTGATCTAAAGACAGAGTATCTCGAATAGGAAGAAATTAAGAAGATTTAGTCAAACAATCAATAATAACCCATATTTCATTGTCACCTCAAGATTTATTTGGTAGTCTTTCCACAAATTCCATGGATATATTTTCTCATTTCCACTTTAGTACCAGAAAATTCTAAATCATCCATTCGGTAACTACCGCTCTGATTTAACCTATTGACATTACAAACATTTCACAGTAACATTTGAAACATCTCTTTTCATACCATCCCACTAGTAATACTCGTAAATATCCTTATACATCATTTCACTTCCAGGATGAACTAAAAAAGTGATCTATGAGATTCACATAATAATTATTTCTTCATCTGAGAATCAAAAGGAACACATAATCTCCCTCCAAACCTCAAAACACAATCATTATCAATGTTAAACTCGTGTAAATTACACTTTTGAACCAATTCCATCTTTTTCTCCAACTCACAGTCTTCCTTCTAAGCATTATTTATTCTGTCTGACAGATATGAATGCACTAAAACCTAAAACAAAATAGATGTATTTCCTATCCCAACAACTTCCAATACAAAATTTATCAAATCATTCACCAAGGAGTCATGTTTCAAACATATCATGGTTAATATAGAATTATTTTTTTGACTCAAATCATCAGTCACTCTATTTTCTTTTCCAAGATGGTAATAGACCATTTAGTCATAATCTTTGATTAGTTCTGACCATCTTATATGTCTCATGTTCAATTATTTTTGAGTAAATATATACTTCAAACATTTATGGTCAGTATATATTTAACATTTTACTCCATAAAAATGATGCCTGTGGATTTTTAATGTATAAAAAATGGCAGCTAATTTAAAATCATGTGTTGGGTAATTTAACTCATGAGTTTTCAACTATCATGAAACATAAGCAATTACTTAATCATTCTATAGTATGAAAAACCAAGTCCCTTCAAATAAGGATCAATGTAGATAACAAATTCACCACTTTTAAAAGGTAGGTTCAGAATTGGAGAATTCACCAATCTTCTTTTCAATTCCTAAAAACTAATCACATTCTTTTATCCATAAAAATTTAACTCCTTTTTAAGTTAACTTAGTTTGTTGGATGGATAACCATGAAAAGTTTTCAAAAAATCACTATTAATAGCCTTCCAAACAAAGAAAACTTTGAATCTCGATTATATTTTTGGGTCTTTTCCATTCTTCAACAACTCTTGTTTTAGCAGGATCAACAGTTCTACCTTCTTTAGAAATAATGTGACCAAAGAAAGAAATTTTTTTCAATAAAAATTCACACTTTTTGGATTTTCCATACTGTTTCTTTTATTTTAATGTTTTCACAACTCCCTTTAGATGTTTTTCATTCTCATATTTAATTTTAGAATATAACAGAATGTCATCAACATACAGAACCAAAAACTTATCCAAAAACTCATGAAATATTCTGTTCATAAGATCTATGAATATAGTATATGCATTAGTTAACCCAAATGGCATAACAAAAAATTCAAAATTCCTATATCTAGTATGGAATGCATTATTCAGGATGTCTATTTCCTTTACTTTCAACTGATGGTACCCTGACCTCAAGTCAACCATCAAAAAATATTGTGCTCTCTAGATTTGATCAAAAAAATCATCGATGTGAGGTAAGGGGTATTTTTCTTAATAGTGATTTTATTCAAGGCTCTATAGTCAATGCAAAGTCTCATTGAATCATATTTCTTTTTAACAAACCAGACCGGAGCACCCCATGGTGAGGTGCTAGTTCAGATGACGCCTTTATCTAATAATTTATATAGAAACTTTTTCGACTCTAAAATTTTCATTTGATCTATTCAATAAAGGGTTTTAGAAATTATTTTATTATCATAAATTAATTCAATATTAAACTCAACCTCTTGATCATGACTAACACCAAGAAATACATCAAGAAATACATAAAGATACTCATTTACTATTAGAACATACTTAATTTGAATGGTTCCTTTATTTTTGATAATGTTTGAAAGATAAAATTTATTTCCATATTTTAATGGTTTCTTAGCTTCTTGATATATTATCAATGGTATGAGTTCATTATTGAACACAAATTGAAACTCATTCAGAAAAAAACTTCTTTTTCACTATAACCTATGTTAGCATGATAAAAGTAAATTCAGTGTATACCCATAATAACATCATACTCTAATAGCAATAATACAACAAGATAGGTAAACTCTTTCCACATATAAAGATAAACTGATTCTAATAATTTATTTTTTCCTCTATATTTCCTCCAGGTTTTTTTACCATGAGTTTTGGCTTCATTTTAGGAGGTGGAATTTTCAAATTAGCAAAAAAGTTCTTAGAAATAAAGGAATGTGTATACCCTGAATCAAACAACACATTTGAAAAATATATAAAATTAAAAATTTTACCTGATACCACTTCATTTGATGGCTTAGCATCTACTAAAGTGGTTGTAAAGTATTTTCACGCACCCTTTTTCTTCCAATATTTCTAATTTTCTACCTATGTGACTAGCTTCGAATACAAATTTACAAAATGACCCAATTCATTATAGTTAAAGAATCTCACCATCATTTTCTCGTTAATTTTTGGATCATTTTACTTACACTCGTGAGACATGTTCCCAAACTTTCCACATCAGTATCATTTCCCAGAATTTACAAGACATTCTCCAAGATTATTTTTACTGCACTTTTTACAAAAAGGTAAATTGATTTTCTTACCTTTAGATTTATTTAATGAATTATTATCCATTGCCTACTAACCTGACCAATTATTATTCTTTTTATCATGTGAAAAATATGAGTTATAAAACTCCATATTAACTTTTTCATCACAATGAACAATTTTCTCATAAATTTTGAACTCTCAGGAATTCAAATCTCTTCGTAAAAATAGAACCACAGTAAAATCTGTTAATTTTATTATCAAAGTCCAGAGTAAAATCTGTTATGTACCTATCCATTCTTGTAAATTTGGATTCATATGCTGCCATAGAATCGTCATCTTTCTACTTTAGTTCCAATAATTTTTTTCCATTCTGATTTGAATAGTTTTAGGAAAAAAAATTTCCAGAAAAAGACTATTAAAATCATCACATTCCATATTGTCATGATAATCTCTTTATATCATATTCTTAACCATATACCACCATTGATAGGAATCACCTTCAAAATTATAAATGGATAGTATTAACTTTTTCTATTCCAAACATCCCATGACATCAAATATCTTTTCTAGAGCATTGATCCATCCTTCGGATATCACATGATTTGTGTTTCCACTGAATGTTGTAGGATGTTACATTATAAAATGCTACAAAAATACATGTTTCTTAAAGATAGATCAGGTTCTTCTCTAGAATGGATACCACCACCATTTTTCACCTGAGTTAATAGAGCCATTACTATCACAAACTGCTTGGTTCTGATTACCGCTATTCTAGGATACAAATTCCGAACGATATTGTTCTGTCAGTGCCTTTCTACTTGAGCTTTCCTATTTCTTCTATGGAAAACCATTGTGAATATGCATATCTTAGACAAAGAAAAATATTAATATTTAAATGATATATCATTTCAAATCATTCAATAATTCAAAATTATTTATAGTATTCTATTAATACCATCCTAACCCCTAAAGTCATCTAAACCATCATTTAATATTAACTATAAGGACCCAACCTTAAAACATTAAATAATCTTGAATTTTAGTCAAGTGATTAATTTATTTCACATTGAGGATTTTTATAAGATTAGAGTTTTAAAATATTAGTACATAATACATACATAACAAACTATATTCATAAAAATAGGATACAATTAAAACAATATCCATTTTCTCACAATATAAAACATCTAAAAATAAAACATTTTTTCTTTCAAAAATAATCATAAAATTAATCATGACTTCCTTATTTATCTTACCCATCCTTATAACCTATGAAAAAAGTTTAAAAAATTGGGATGAGAATAAAAATCTTAGTAAGGGACATAAATAAAGAAAAACCATTAGTCCAGTGAAAACATGAAAACCCATTATAAACCTTTTTCTTGATAACTCATAAGCATGCATAAAAGATCATGTTGTTGAATTGCGAAATATTTACCATAACACTCTTAAATTCACCCTTATACATGGACTAACCATTTGGTAAAATTCCATCTATGGAGTACCCAATGCATTGGGGGGCTATAATGGGGCTCACCTGTCATATCTTGAGTTATAATGGGCTCAACCCATATTATCTTGAGATATAATGCGGATCAACCCATCATATCATGAGCTATAATGGGATCAAACCAACATATACTATTTCTAAGGAAAATACCCTGAATAAAACACTTGATAACTCATTTCAACCTTTGGGGAAAACACATAAAAATGTTCAAAATACCCTTTTTCGTAAAACAAATAACATTTAAAATATAAAAATCGTGCACATAATAAGGAAATCATATAATTCAAAAATAAATATTAAAAAATATAATGGAAACATCATAGTAATAATTAATCATGAAATCGGTAGATACCACTCACACCATATAAAAAATATTTTTGAATTTCATAAAAAAAAGACATTTAAAAGGTGTTTTAAAAGGAAAGTCTCCTACCTTGGGTTTAATTTCCTTAAAATGTGTTCAAAACTCTTGTATAATGGTTTGAATAGATTTATTAATATATTAAATAACTAAACTAATGTTTATAATACCTTTCATTTTCTTCTTATAACATTTTCCACCAATTTATCAACAATATTTTGTTATTTTTGTTATTTCAGGTGAGTTCTTTTAATGGTTTACAAGGTCAGTTTATTAATGGTATTTTCACACCCTGACCTATGAATTTATTTTATTTTATTTTTTTCCATGGCCTTAAATAATTTTTTTTGGGGTTCGGGTTGAGTCGCAGATGAAATTTTTCAGTTTAGATTAAAAAGTGCACTTTTTGAGGTGATGTTGTTGGGCATACGAGCGGAACACCATTTGGAAACCCTGCATGGCTCCGCTCAGGTAACTGAGCATCCCGCTATCTTTAGAAAATTGAAATAAAATGTTTTTATATTTAAAACTCACATCAATTTTTGTCATTTAAAATTTTTATTGTTGTTAATGATTTATTATTATTATTATTAAAAAGAAATGAATATTTTAATCATTTTTATTTTTATCATTATGATTATTATTATGATTATTATTTTTATCATTATGTTATAAATAATTAATTAATTATGTTGTTAATGTTTTGGATAATAGTATTATTATTATTAAATATGTTTGTCGTTAATCTTTATTAATATTATTAAAATGGTTATTAAAATTATTACTATTAAAAATGTTATTGATGATAATATTATTAAAAATGAAATAAGTGTTATAAATATTTTTAATTTTATGTTATTATAATTGTTATAATTATTAGTGCTAATATTATGGATTATTATTATTGTAATTATAAATACTACAATTTAAATTAGTTTCAATTAAAACTACTATTAAAGAATCATTCTTTGTTAAATTATTATTTTTATTATTATTACTGTTAAAGTTTAATTATTATAACTAAGGTTTTATAATAATAATAATAATTATTATTATTATTATTACACGTAGCCTTTCTTTTGGTTTTATTTTTATATTCTTTTTTATTTTATTACTTTTTTAGGGTTTATCTTTTGTGTGTGGAACGCCGCAGCCCCCCCCCCCCAATTTTATTTCCCTTCCTCGCACATCACCTTCATAGCTCATCTCTTTCTCCTACGTCTAACTAGCTACGCCTTCTCCCTTATTGCAGTACACATCCACCTGCCTCCATTTTTCTTCCATGCCCCTTACTGTCCAGTCTCAATCGGTGCCACCTCAACCTCCAGTTGCGATCCCCTCCCTGCGTTGACCTCCCTGATCCATCCAACCGACCCTCATCCACCTTGCGTGTAACGGCGCTAACCCCCCTCGGACGCACCCTTCTCCTCTGATGGTCACCTCCCCTGCTCTAGCAACCTCCAGTGTGCCTTCAGCTACCAACGGCAAAGCCCCCTACTGACCCCCCTTCTTTGATGGCTATCCCTTATAGCCCACACCCCCTACCACGGTGACCTATGGTGCACCCCTACTAAGCAGCGCCATTATTTTTGGCTGACTCTCTATCTGGTGCACCCCACTCTGGTGACTAGACCCTCCTCTGGCCTCTCCTGCTTGGTGTGCAGTATACCCAGTCGGCGCACCCACCTTCCTATTATGGAGACCCCCCTTCCGTTCATGGCCACCACCATTGGTTCCGAATGACCTTTCCAGCCAATGGTCTGCCTCTAACCACCCTCTTTCAGGGATGTGTGTTTTGTCTCTCAGGACCACTTGTGGTGTGTGTCGGAGTTCACTGTCAAAGCTGAGGCATTTCGATTCATCCCAGGTTGCACTGCCATTTGAGGATAGGGTTTCACCTTGACACTAGGTTTCACATACTTTAATTTGGATTTATGTATGTTTTTTGAGTACTTAGTCTTTAGTTTGTAGGGCATTGGATCTTGCCGCGTGGTTTTGGACGTGCACCTTTCTGTTTCATCTTGGTCTCAAGGTAGGTTTCCATTGCACTGCCTTTTTGAATTTAAGTTTCATCTATTTCTTACTTTTTTCCCCTATATTTATGTGATAAATATTAGTATTCAACTTATGGTTAATTAATTTATTATGTGAATTTATAATTCAATTATTATTGTGTCAAAAATGATGTTGTTTTTTTATGCTTGCGCACGCTGGTTTCTCAAATAAATGTTTTATTAATATCGCACTTGATTTGTGATGCTCAGAAGATGGTTTGTCAATTTAAATAAGTTTGTTGCATGAAAATCGTATTTTCACCTGATTGAGCCTTATTTAGAAACTATTTTATTAAATGTTTCATGAGTCACTGATAAATTTCCAGGTTGTATATTATGGTTTATTTGGGATAGAAAATGATATACTTTGTTTTTATAAAAATATTAGCAACATGAGAAGTAGTATTTTAAGGATCCTTAAATGGTTTCAAACTAGTTTTGGTTTTATAAGGAAATGATATTTCATAAATGGATTTTGTTTTAATATTTTGTATAAGGGATTTAGATGGCTAATTTATGAATGGTTATGAAATATAAAAGGGTGTGTTTACACTCTTTCTGAAAGATAGTTTATTTCTCTTAAAAATGATGTTGTTTGGATGGAACATAAGGCCCGTTTGGCACCTTGGTGAGATTTGTGAAAAATATAAATTATGAAAACCCTCGTTGGGTGGTTCTCATGCCTCGACTGCATGCAATGGGAGGGAGTCCCTTGTTGTGGATTCATGGAATCTAATGTTAGGGTTCTTTGAATGGAACCCATTATAATTGTTTTATTTTTTTAAGGAATGAGAAGTACTCTGGGAGAGGCTCGGGGTGAGAAATGTTGTCTGTTATTATTAATATATATATATGTGTGTGTGTGTGTGTGTGTGTATGTGTGTGTGTGTGTGTGTGTGTGTACTATGATTGGATGCATGGATGGCATCGGTTGGCTCACCCCCTTTCTAAATACTTGAGACATGAGAACCTGGCATATTGAGAGAATATTCTGAGAATGATTTCTACACTGGTAGGTTATGGTACTGACCAGTGGCCCGTAGTCGGTGGATATGTTTGTGTTCATTGCTATGGGATTTTCCCTCAGCCTGCCTAAGAAAGGATGGTCAAGCATTTGAGCGTTTTGATTTCATTGTGTGTGACATATCAACGAGGATGAGGTCTTATGAATTGGTGTCTTCCAGATTATTCTTGATCTCTTAGGATCACCCACGTCTATTGACTTTAAGTTACTTACAGTGATGAATATGGTACTTGTATATATATCTACATTTCCCTTACTATGTACTTATTTTTTTGTGCATTTTTGTGTGTTGATTCCTTGGAATGTGGTAAACTGGTTTTGAATGTGTTTCAAGAAAAATGGTTTTCAAATAAAAGAGTTTAATCCTTTTTTTAAAAATCTGAAAATATAAACACCACGTTCCCTTTCTAAAATTCTTTTAACACTAATGAAATGAATCTGAATTTGAAATGGTTAAGTTCAATGGTTCGTACTTTTATTTTAAGTAAAACATTTAGAAAAAACTTTCTTTTATAAATTTTAGTTCAAAATTGAAATGGTGTTTCTTTTATTTTAAAGGTGGTGCATTGGGAATAGATTATTGGGATAGCTTGTTGAATTTTAATACTCACGTCTATAGTTTTTCTTCTATTTTTAGTGTTTTTACAGGCTCCGTCTTGGAAGCACTCTTCTTGGGAAATAATTGATCATTGAGTTGAGGAGTGACATGTGGGGTCACATAGAGTTAGTTCAGACGTTGAGTTCAGTTAGTTTTATTTTCTTTTTTCTTGTTTAGTCATTTTATTTGGTATATTTATTCTGCATTGATCTTTATTATTTCCTCTGCTTTTATTTATTTTTATTGGGAGAAATTGTTCCCACAGTCTCTGGTGATGCCCTGGCACTTGTCGCTAGCGCGGGAGGATTGGGAACACCTCTTGGGCCTTGCCACGGATCAGCTCAGGTGACTGGTTTAGGGTAGACCCGGGATGGTTCATGAAAAAATGGTATCAGAGGAGGTCAGCTCTTAGTGGACCTCAATTTCCAGAGTGATCGTTGTTATTTGGGATGTCAAGGTGGATGTACTAGGATTGTTGTGACTCAAGGGGTAGGTGTGGGAAGAGCATCGTAAACTCTTTCTCATTCTGATCCCCGGGTTTCCATGGGATGTCCGATATAATTAGTTTTGGGGACTTTTATGGAATGTTTTTTTATTGGGATACGACAAAGGGAGTTGGGATAATATCCTCCAAATCCACATGGCCTGGAAATCCATGTGGAGCTAGGGGCACGATCCAAAAAGACTCTCTGTTTTGGGGATTTCTTTGGAATATGACCGCCAACCATATGGTCAAGTCACCCACCGACACTAGTTCCATGTTTGAGTTGTTTTGGGTCTCTTCAGACTTCTAAAATTGTTTGAATCAGAAAATTTGGTTTTGAAAAAAAATGGATGTTTAAAACAACATGTTTAATTTGTGGATTTTTTTAAAATAAATGGGATTAAAAATTTGTTTTTGGAAAATGATGTTTTTTTTGGCATTGGTGTCCTTAGGGGTTCTCACATGCATAGTAGTATGTTGGATTATGAACGGATGTCTGGTATAGTGGATGGATGCCAAGGGCGGCACATATACTTGCATGTGAGTGAGACTCTGAAGAATATCAATGTCGAGGGTTTAACCCACCAATCTTGTTTTAAATTAAAGATGTTTTCAAATAGAAATTTTTTGATGTTATGATAGCTTGTTATCATGTATTTAGATCTTTTCATATATGCAGAGTTTGCTTTTGAGGATTTTATTTATTGAGTCGGCCCGGATTGGGTTCTTGACTTTTCTTGTCCAGTGTTTTCCCTCTTCAAGCTTCGATGGGTGATCGTATTGCAGTTGATCAACCTAAGGATTTTATTCTTGAGTCTCAAAAGCTAGATTCACCTCTCTTTTATGGTCAAACAGACCCTTCTGTGGTGGAGGAGTGGATACAGAGGATTGAAAGGTACATTAACCTCTTTGAGTTTCCTGAGTCGTTGAAGTTCAAGTATGGAACCTTCATGCTTGAAGGTTCACCATAGATGTGGTGGAAGTCAGTGTCTCGGCGCAAGCCCCGTCAAGAGCTTAATTGGGAGTTTTTTAAGGTTGTTTCATTTGTCAGTATTTATCTGAGGAAGAAAGGGTGAGAAAGGGGATAGAGATATGTTATCTGTAGTAGGGCTATAGATCTGTGTTGGAATATTTCTAGATATTTGTGGAGCTAGTCCCTTATGATACAGGGTATGTCACAGATGACTCCATGAAGGCTCGACGTTTTGAAGAAGGTCTCCGTCCCTATCTATAGTCAAAGGATTCAAAGTCCAACCTAACTTCTTTTGTCGATGTGGTGAGAAAATATTTTCATGTCGAAGTTGTGATGGAAGGAGTGATTGAAGTAGTCCTCCCTCCTTCAATCCCCAGGAGCAGTGGTGAAGATCCTGGAAAAAATATGAGGAAGCAATTGGAAGTGGATGGAGAATGTCATAGAATCAAAAGGCCTCATAATCTTTCATCAACATCTTAGGAGAGATATATCTTCATGTGTTATCAGTGGGGAAAGCTGGGTCACAAGAGGTCGTCCTAACCATGTACTCCTTATATCTATAATACTTGCAGACATTTGGGTCACTTACAATGATTTGGTCAAGGATTTTCTAGAAAGCGTCACGGAGGAAGTTCTCAGAAGTGATGTGTTTTTGGGTTTTTGTTTAAATATTCTTGTGTATGTTTCCATCCAATGTAGGGGATATTTTATCGTTGTGGTTTACTGATGGTGTTTTGGGTTTTGAAATGTGTGGCAATGTCGTGGGACTTTTATTGAACTCTGATTTTCACAGCCAGCATGATTTTCACTTCAAAATCTTGTAATTTTTTTTTCAAATCAAAATATGTATGTTTCTTATTGGGGTTACCATAACCTGACTGTGAGGTAGGATACACTTCATCCATCAGAGATCCATCCAAAAGGCTTCTAAGAGAAGCCAGTGCGTAGTCAGGAACCCTTGGGGAATTTTAAGGATTCTGGTTAAGGTTGTGCCTCTATCATTGCGGTGAGACAGTTTTAGCATTTCTGTTTTGGTTTCTCTATCATTGTAAATTCTCTATCATCACAGAAGGGTGATATAGAATTATCTCTCACAAAATTTCAGTATTTGTGCATTTTTTTATGCAATTTTCTGATCAGTGACCTCGCGTGGACCACTCATGTGAATCAGTTGCGACTTTGGTTTGTGTCCATCCCGAACTGATGGGTCATGAGTATTTTTTTAGTTCATGCGTAGTTTTTGGGTTTCTCTTATCCCTCTTGGATGGAAGTGAGTGTTTTACATGTTCTGGTTGTGTTTCTTTTAGCTTGAGTAAGGACCGATTCATACCTAAGTCAGTTTTTTCGTTTGTCCATGTATAGGTTGTTTTCTAACGTTTGAGAGACCCACCGTCTCTTTGGGATTTCTCATAAGTCTTTATCAGATGGTAGTTGAATTTTTATAGTGGGGAGTCTGTTCAGGACTCCCCTCTGTTGGTGATCTATTCCGGGAAGTGAGGTTGAGTCTCGTTGGTAGTCGACGGAATGTCCTTGGATTAAGAGGTTGGAACGTGTTTATGGGGAATCCTTAGGTGTTGATAGATCGACTGGATGATGTTGTGGCCTTCCGGGGGCGGAAAGCGTTATGGTGGGGAGAATTTTCACACCCCGACCTATGGGTTTATTTTATTTTATTTTTTTCCTTGGCCTTAAATAATTTTTTGGGGGGGTTCGGGTTGAGTCGCGGATGAAATTTTTGAGTTTAGGTTAAAAAGTTTACTTTTTGAGGCAATATCGTTGGGTGCGTGAGTAGAACGCATTTTGGAAACCCCACACGGCTCCGCTCGGGTAACTTTGCATCCAGTTGTCTTCATAAAATTTAAATAAAAAGTTTTTATATTTAAAATGAACTTCAATTATTGTCATTTAAAATTTTTATTTCTGTTAATAATTTTATTATTATTATTATTAATACGAAATGAATATTTTTATCTTTTTTATTTTTATCATTGTGATTATTATTATCATTGTAATTTTTATCATTATGTAGTAAATAATTAATTAATGACATTGTTAATGTTGCAGATAATAGTATTATTATTAATAAATATGTTTTTTCATTAATCATTATTACTATTATTAAAATGGTTATTAAAATTCTTACTATTAAAAATTTTATCGATGGAAATATTATCAAAAATGAAATAAGTGGTATAAATAATTTTAATTTTATGTCATTAAAATTATTATAATTATTAGTTATAATATTGTGGATTATTATTATTGTAATTATAAATACTACAATTGAAAATAGGTTCAATTAAAACTACTATTAACAACTCTTTCTTTGTTAAATAATAATTTTTATTATTATTACTGTTAACGTTTAATTATTATAATTAAGGTTTTATAAATATTATTATCATTATTATTACATGTATCCTTTATTTTGGTTTTATTTTTATCTTCTTTTTTATTTTATTACTTTTTTAGGGTTTACCTTATGTGTGTGCACCCCCCCCCCCCCGCCCAATTTTCTTTCCCTTCCTCGCACATCACCTGCACATCCTGACTCTTTCTCCGACACACAACCAGCTGCCCCTTCTCCCATTTTTTAGCGCACATCCACCTACCACCGTTTTTCTTCCACACCCATTGTTGGCCAGTCTCAGCCAGTGGTGCCTCAACCTCTGGTCGTGATCCCCTCCCCAAGTCGACCTCCTTGCTCCAGCTAACTAGCCCTCATCCACCTTGTGCGCAGCGGCGTTAACCCCTCTCAGACGCACCCTCATCCTTCGATGGTCACCTCCCCTGCTCCGGAGACCTCTAGTGTGCCTCTAGCTATCTGCGGAAAAGCCCCCCCCCCCCCCCCGACTGACCCCCCTTCTCTGACAGCTATCCTGTCTAGTCCGCACCCCGGCCGCGGCAACCTCTGGTGCACCCCCTGCTAAGTGGAGCTGTTTTTCCACACCAACTCTCCATCTGGCGTGCCTCGCTTTAGTGACCAGACCCTCCTCTGACCTCTCATTCTCGGTGCGCAGCAGCCCTAGTCAGCGCACCCACCTCCATGTTACGATGACCCCACTTCTAGTCGTGGCTACCGCCATTCGTTGCCGATGACCTGTCCGGCCAGCTGTCCACCTCCGACCACCCTCTTCTGGGCGTGTGTGTTTTGTCTCTTGGGACAACTTGAGGTGTGTGTAGGTGTTTTCCGTCGAAGCTGAGGTGTTTCGATTCATCCTGGATTGCACTGCCATTCGAGGTGAGTGTTTCTCCATACCTCTTTGATTCACATAATTTAATTCGGGTTTTTGTATGTTTTTTGAGTCCTTAGTGATTAGTTTGTAGGGTGTTGGATCTTTCAGTGTGCTTTTAGACGTCCAGCTTTCTGTTTCATCTTGCTCTCAAGGTAGTTTCCCATTGTACTTCCTTTTTGAATTTAAGTTGCATCTATTTATTATTTATTTCACCCTATATAAATGTGGTAAATATTATTGTGCAACATGTGGTTAATTGATTTATTATGCGAATTTGTAATTCAATTATTATTGTGTGTAAAATGATGATGTTTTTCTATGTGTGCGCACTTAGGTTTCCCAATTAAATGTTTTATTAATCTGTCACTTTATTTGTGATGCTCATAACCTGGTTTATCAATTTAAAAAAGTTCATGGCACGAAAATTGTATTTTCACCTAGTTGAGTCTTTTTTAGAAATTGTTTTAGTAAATGTTTCATGTGTTGCTGATAAATTACCCGGTTGGATCTTATGGTTTATTTGGGATAGAAAATTATTTGGTTTGTTTTTATAAAAATATTGGCAAAAAGTGAAGTAGTATTTTGAGGCTCCTTAAATGGTTTCAAACTGGTTTTGGTTTTATAAGGAAAAGAGATTTCATAAATGGATTTGGTTTTTAGACGTTGTATGAGGTATTTAAATAGAATATTTTATGAATTGTTATGAAATGTAAAAAGGTGTGTTTACACTCTTTTTGAAAGATAGTTTATTTCTCTTAAAAATGTTGTTTTTGTGGATGGAACTTAAGGCCCGTTTGGCACCTTGGTGAGATTTGTGAAAAATATTAATTATGAAAACCTGCGTTGGGTGCTTCTCATGCCTCGACTACATGCAATGGGAGGGAGGTACTTGTTAAGGATTCTCATAATATAATGTTAGCTTTCTTCAGTTGTAACCCATTATAATTGTTTTATTTTTTTAAAGCATGAGAAGAGCCCTAGGGGAGACTCAGGGTGAGACCTGTTTTGTGTTATTATTATTATATATATATATTGTGATTCGATGCTCGACTATAATTGGCTGGCTGACCCCCTTTCTAAATACTTGAGACATGGTAACCTAGCATATTGAGAGAATATTCAAAGAATGATTGCCTCACTAGTAGGTTATGGTATTGACTAGTGTCCCTTAGTAGGTGGATATGTTTGGGTTCATTCCTATGGGATTTTCCCTCGACCTTCCTGAGAAAGAATGGTCGACCATTTGAGCGTTTTGATTTCAACATGTGTGACATGTCAATGAGGATGATGTCTCGTGTATTGGTGTCTTTTCGATTATTCTTGATCTCCTAGGTTTACCCATTTCTATTGAATTTCAGTTACTTGTAGTGATTAATATGGTACCTATATGTATATCTACATTTCCCTTGATATGTACTTATTTTTTTGTGTATTTCTGTGTGTTGTTTTCCTTGGAAAGTGGTAAACTGGTTTTGAATAGGTTCAAAAAAATGGTTTTCAAATAAAAGTGTTTAATCCTTTTTGTACAAATCAGAAAATATAAACATCACATTCCCTTTCTAAAATTCCGTTGACACTAATGAAATGAATCTGAATTTGAATATGGTTAAGGTCAATGGTTCCTACTTTTCTTTTAAGTAAAATATTTAGAAAAAACTTACTTTTATAAATTTTATTTCAATCTTGAAATGGTACTTCTTTTATTTTAAAGGTGGTGCATTGGGAATAGATTATCGGGCAAGCCTACTAAGTTTTAATACTCACTCCTATAGTTTTTTTTTCTATTTTTAGTTTTTGTGAAGGATCCAGCTTGGAAGCGCTCACCTTGGGCGATGCTTGGTCATTGAGTCGGGGAGTGACATGTGGGGTCACATAGAGTTAGTTTGGAAAACTAGTTCAATTATTATTATTTTCTTTTGTTCTTGTTTAGTCGTTTTATTTGGTTTATTTATTCTGTGTTGCACTTTATTATTTCCTCTAATTTTATATATATGTATTGGGTGAAACCATTCCCACAGTCTCTGGTGATGCCCTGGCACTTGTCGGTAGCCTGGGAGGATTGGGAATGCCTCTTGGGCCTTGCCTTAGATCAGCTCGGGTGACTGGTTTAGGGTTGACCCACGTTGGTTCATGACAAAATGGTATCATGGGAGGTCAGCTCTTATAGGACCTAGATTTCTAGAGCGACCTATCTTTTCAGAGCGACCTTTGTTATTTGGGATGTTAAGGTAGATGGAGTAGGATTGTTGGGACTTGAGGGGTAGGTGTGAAAAGAGCGTCGCAAACTCTTGCTCGTTATGATCCTCAGGTTTCCATGGTAAGTCTAGTATAATTAGTTTAGGGGGTTTTCTATGGAATTTTTTTTTATTTGGATATGACAAAGAGTGTTGGGATAATTATCCTCCTAATCCACACGTCCTAGAAAGCGATGTGGAGCTAGGGGAATGGTCCAAAAATACTCTCTGTTTCGGGGACGTGTTTGGAATATGACCTCCAACCATATGGTTAAGTCACCCACCGACAATAGTTCCATGTTTGAGTTTTTATGGGTCTCTTCTGACTTTTGAAAATTGTTTGAATCAGAAAAGTTGGTTTTGAAAAAAAATGGTTGTTTGAAACGACATGTTCAATTTTTGGATTGTTTTAAAATAAATGGAATGAATGATTTGTTTTTGGAAAATGAAGTTGTTTTGTTTTGGCCATGATGTTCCTTGGGGTGCTCACATGCATAGTGGTATGTTGGATTATGAACGGATGTTTGGTATGAGGATGGATTCCCAAGGTGGCACAGATACATCCATGTGTGTGAGACTATAAAGAATATCAATGGCGAGGATTTAACCCGCGATATTGTTTTAAATTAAATATGTTTTCAAATAGAAACTTTTTGGTGTTATTATTTCTTGTTTTCTTAGGTTTAGAGATTTTCATATATGCAGTGTCTGATTTTGAGGATTTTATTTTTTGAGTTGGCCCTGATTGGGTTCTTGACTTTTCTTGTCCAGTGGTTTCCCTCTTGAATATGAGATGGGTGATCATAGTGCAGTGGATCAAACTAAGGATTTTATGCTTTAGTTTCAAAAGATAGATTCACCTCTCTTTTATGGTCAAATAGACCCTTCCGTGGTAGAGGAGTGGATGCATAGGATTGAAAGGTTCTTTAACCTTTTTGAGTTTCTCGAGTCATTGAAGGTCAAGTTTGAAACCTTGATTCTTGAAGGTTCACCATGGATGTGGTGGAAGTCAGTGTCTCGGGGCAAGCCCCATTAAGATATTACATGGGTTTTTTTCAAGGATTGTTCATTTTTTAGTATTTATCTGAGGAAGAAAGGGTGAGAAAGGGGATGGAGATGTGTTATCTACAGCAGGGAGATAGATCTGTGTTGGAATATTTCCAGATATTTTTGGAGCTAGTCCCTTATGATATAGGGTATGTCACAGATGACTCCATGAAGGCTCGACGTTTCGAGGAAGGTCTCCACCCCGATCTATAGTCAAAGGTGTCAGAGTCCAACCTAACTTCTTTTATTGATGTGGCGAGACAAGATTTTAATGTAGAAGTTGTGATGATAGGAGTTCTTGAGGTAGTCCTCCCTCCTTCAATCCCCATGAGCAGTGATGAAGATCCTTGAAAGGAGGTGAGGAAGCAATTGGAAGTGGATGGAGAAAGTCATGGAATCAAAAGGCCTCAGAACCTTTCATCAACCTCTTCGAAGCAAGATATCTTTGTGTGTTATTAGTGGGGAAATATGGGTCACAAGAGGCCTTCCTAACCAAGTACTCATAAGCCCTATCTTGCTTTTGGATTTTTGGGTCACTAACAATGATTCTGTCAGGGCTTTGCTGGAAAGTGTCATGGAGAAAGTTATCATAAGTGATGTGTTATTGGGTTTTTATTTAAAGTTTCATGTGTATGTTTCCTTCCAGTGTAGGGGATCTCTTATCATTGCAGTTTACTAATGGTGTTTTGGGTTTTGAAATGTGTGTTAATGTTGTGGGTCTTTTGATGAACTCTAGTTTTCCATTCCTTCATGATTTTCACATCAAAATATTGTCATTTCATTTTTCAAATCAAAAGATGTATGATTCTTATTAGAGTTATCATAACCTGACTATGAGGCAGCAGACGCTTCATCCATCAGAGCTCCATCCAAAAGGCCTCGGAGTGATGTCGGCGCATATCCAGGAACCCTTGTGGAATTTTAAGGATTCTGGTTAAGGTTTTGCCTCTATCGTTGCGGTGAGATAGTTTTAGCGTTTCAATTGTGGTTTCTTTATCGTTGTAAATCGTCTCTCATCGAAAAAGGGTAAAATAGAATTATCCCTTCCGCAATGTCAGTAATTGTGATTTTTATTCAAGTTTTTCATCAGTGACCTTGCATGGACCACCCATGTGAATCAGTTGTGATTTTGGTTTGTGTCCATCCCGAAGTGATGGGTCATGAGTAGTTGTCCATCATGGTTTCATTGATCCAATCCTTGGGCCTTCCCTCCCTGCCCATAGGGTTAGGGTTTTTAGTTCGTGCGGAGTTTTTGGTTTAGCTCTTATCCCTCTTGCACATAAGTGAGCAGTTTACATGTTCTGGCTGTGTTTCTTTAATCTTGAGTAAGGCCTGGTTCATATCTAAGTCATTTTTTTCATTTGGCCATGTATAGGTTGGTTTTTTATATTGGAGATACCCACCATCTCTTTGGGCTTTCTCATAAGTCGTTATCGGATGCTTGTTTAATTCTTATGGTGGGGAGTCTATTCAGGACTCCCCTCTGTTAGTGATCTATTCCAGAAAATTAGGTTGATTCCCATTGGTAGTCGATAGAAATTCCTTGGATTAAGATGTTTAATCGTGCTTGTGTGGAATCTTTAGGTGTTGATCGGTTGACTGGATGGTGTTGTGGCTTTCTGAGGGTGGAAAGCATTATGGTGGGGAGAATTATCACACCCCGACCAATGCGTTTATTTTATTTTTTTTCCATGGCCTTAAATAATTTTTTTGGGGTTTGGGTTGATTCGCGGACGAAATTTTTGATTTTTGGATAAAAAATGCCTTTTTGAGGTGACGTCGTTGGGCGTGCGAGTGGAAGGCATTTTGGAAACCCCACATGGCTCTGCTTGGGTAACTGTACATCCCTCTATTTTTGGAAAATTGAAATAAAAAGTTTTTATATTTAAAACGTACATCAATTATTGTCATTTAAATTTTTTATTGTTGTTAATAATTTTTTTATTATTATTATGAAAATGAAATGAATATTTTTATTATTTTTATTTTTATTATTATGATTATTTTTATCATTATTATTTTTATCAATATGTTATAAATAATTAATTAATGATGTTGTCAATGTAGTGGATAATAGTATTATTATTAATAAATATTTTTTGTCATTAATTTTTATTACTATTATTAAAATGGTCAGAAAAATTATTACTATTAAAAATGTTATTGATGATAATATTATCATAAATGAAATAAGTGCCAAAAATAATTTTAGTTTTATGTTATTATAATTAATATAATTATTAGTGAAAATATTTTGGATTATTATTGTTGTAATTATAAATACTACAATTGAAATTTGTTTCAATTAAAACTACTATTAATGACTCTTTCTTTGTTAAATTATTATTTTTATTTTTATTACTATTAAAGTTTAATTATTATTATTAAGTTTTTATAATAATAATAATTATTATTAATAATATTACATGCAGCCTTTCTTTTGGGTTTATTTGTATCTTATTTTTTATTTTATTGCTTTTTTTAGGGTTTACCTTCTGTGTGTGCACCCCCCCCCCCCCATTTTCTTTCCCTTCCATGCACATCTCCTTCACAGCCTGGCTCTTTCTCCATTACTCAACCATCCACCCCTTCTCACTTTTTGTAGCGCACATCCACCTGTCTCCATTTTGCTGCCATGCCACTTGCAAGCCAGTCTCAGTCGGCGCCGCCTCAACCTCCGGCTGCGATCCACTCCCCACGTCGACCTCCCTCCTCCAGCCGACCGGCCCTCAGCCACCTTGCGCGCAGCGGCTCTAACCCCCCTCGAACGCACCCTCCTACTTTGATGGTCACCTCCCCTGCTCTGGTGACCTCCAACATGCCTCCACCTACCAGTGGAAAATCCCCCCCCCCCCGGCTGGCTCCCCTTCTCTGACAGCTATCTCTTCTAGCCCACACCCCATGCCACAGCGACCGCTAGTGCACCCTCTATTAAGCACTGCCATTTTTCTCAGCTAACACTTTGTCTAGTGCGCCCTGCTCTAGTGACTAGATCCTCATCCGGCCTCTCCTTCTCGGTGCATAGTAGCCCCAGCCAGTGCACCCACCTCCCTGTTACGACGACCCCACTTCTAGTCACAGCCATCACCATTTGTTGCCGACAACCTGTCTGACCAATGGTCTGCCTCTGACCACCCTCTTCTGGGGGGGGTGTTTTGTGTCTCGGGACCACTTGAGGTGTGTGTTGGTGTTCTCCATTAAAGCTGAGGCATTTCTATTCATCCTGGGTTGTTCTACCATTCTAGGTGAGGGTTTCTCCTTATATCTTGGTTTCCCATGCTTTAATTTTGGTTTTTGTATGTTTTTTGAGTCCTTAGTATTTAGTTTATAGGGATTTTGATCTTTCCATGTGGTTTTGGACATCCACCTTTCCATTTCATCTTGGTCTTTAGGTAGGTTCTCATTGCACACGCCTTTGAATTTAAGTTGCATCTATTTCTTGTTGTTTTTACCCTATATATATGTGAAAAATATTATTGTGAAACATGTGGATAATTGATTTAATTTGAAAATTTATAATTCAATTCTTATTGTGTACAAAATGATGTCTTTTTGTTATGCATGTGAATGCCAGTATCTTGATTAAATGTTTTATTAATCTCGCACTTGATTTGTGATGCTCAGAACCTGGTTTATCTATTTAAATAAGTTCGTGGAATGAAAATTGTGTTTGCACCTAGTTGAGTCTTATTTAGAAACTATTTTAGTAAATTCTACATGTGTCACTGATAAATTTTGTAGTTGTCTATTATGGTTTGTATGGGATAGAAAATGATTTGGTTTGTTTTTATATAAATATTGGCAACAAGCGAATTAGTATTTTGAGGCTCCTTATATGGTTTCAAACTGGTTTTGGATTTATAAGGAATTGAGATTTCATAAATGGATTTGGTTTTTAGACATTGTATGAGGGATTTAAATAGACTATTTTATGAATGGTTATAAATATTAAAATGGTGTGTTTACACTCTTTTTTAAAGATTGTTTATTTCTCTTAAAAATAATGTTTTGTGGATGGAACTTAAGGCTTGTTTGGAACCTTGGTGAGATTTGGGAAAAATATTAATTATGAAAACCCTCATTGGGTGCTTCTCATGCCTCGATTGTATATAATGAGAGGGAGGCCCTTGTTAGGGATTATCGGAATATAATGTTAGGAATCTTCGGTTGGAACCCATTATAATTGTTTTATTTTTTTAAAGAATGAGAAGATCCCTAGGGGAGACTCGGGGTGAGACCTATTATGCGTTACTATTATATATATATATATACTGTGATTGGATGCTCAGATGGAATCGGTTGGATCACACCCTTTCTAAAGATTTGAGAAATGGGAACCTTGCATATTGAGAGAATATTCTGAGAATGATTGACGCACTTGTAGGTTATGGTACTGACCAGTGGCCCATAGTAGGTAGATATGTTTGGGTTCGTTGCTATGTGATTTTCCCTTGGCCTTCCTGAGAAAGGATGACTGAGAATTTGAGCATTTTTATTTCATCATTTGTGACATGACAAAGAGGATGAGGTATCATGTATTGGTGTCTTCTGGATTATTCTTGATCTCCTAGGTTTGGCCATGTCTATTGACTTTCAGTTACTTGTAGTGATGAATATGGTACTTGTATGTATATCTACATTTCCCTTGTTATGTACTTATGTTTTTCAATATTTTTGTGTGTTTTTTTCCTTGGAAAGTGGTAAACTAGTTTTGAATAGGTTTAAAATAATGGTTTTTAAATGAAAGGGTTTAATCCTTTTTGTACAAATCAGAAAATATAAAAATCACATTCCCTTTCTAAAATTCTTTTGACACTAATGAAATGAATCTGAATTTAAAAAAGGTAAAGGGAAATGGTTCATACTTTTCTTTTAAGTAAAATATTTATAAAAAACATACTTTAATAAATTGTTGTTGAAACTTGAAATGGTGTTTCTTTTATTTTAAAGGTGGTGCATTAGGAATAGATTATCGGGCTAGCCCATTGAGTTTTAATACTCACGCCTATAGTTTTTTTTATTTTTAGTTTTTGAGTATGCTCCAGCTTGGAAGCACTCTCCTTGGGAAACACTTGATCATTGAGTCAAGGAGTGACTTTTGGGGTCACATGGAGTTATTTTGGACGTCGAGTTCGATTAGTTTTATTTTCTTTTGTTCTTATTTAGTTATTTTATTTGGTTTATTTATTCTTCATTACTCTTTATTATTTCCTGGGATTTTATTTTTTTTAGGAGAAACTGTTCCCATGATCTCTGGTGATTCCCTGGAGCTTCTCGCCAGCCTAGGAGGACTGGGAACATCTCTCGGGCCTTGCTACGGATCAGCTCGGGTGACCGGTTCAGGGGCGACCCGGGTTGGTTTGTGATAGGTATTCCTTGTAAAAATGAAATAATGAACCAGAAGTGATAAAATATTTATATTTAGATCATTTTAAACATTTAAATATGAATTTAACCGTACCATGATTTCTGAAAAAGGGAAATGAAAAATCATCGTCCACGAAGGCAGTGAATTAACACACCACGGATGACGATTTTGTTATTTAGGAAATAATGGATAAGATTAGAGATTTTATGTTTCATATACCATAAAAACAATAACAGTATAGTATATATTTGATACAAGAGTTTTCATGACACAATTTATGAGAGGTGGGGATATGACATAAGTGAAGAAGAATTTAAAAGAGAAGAAAAATGTACCTTACCTCTTGAAAATTCCTCCTTGAGAACCTCTTTAAGGCTCTTGGAAGTGGTCTTTTTGTGAGAATAAGAGCTTAATAACATTTAAATGGATAAGGAGGAGGGAATTTGTCAGAGTTTATCTAAACAAGATGGCCTGAGGTGATGAAAATTTGTGAAGTAGTGAGCCTCCTTTTATAATTGAGGTGAGGGGTAACATAGAAATTACTCAAATTATTAAAATATAATAATTTTTTATAGGGTTTAAGACTTCAAAAAAACCTAAAAATAAAGGGGATTAAATTTTCACATAATATTTTTATACTTTTTCATTAATTTTTTTATTTTTAAATATATTAATTAAATATTATATTCATGAAAAATGATTTTGTCAAATGAAACACTATTCATAACTTTTGACATTAAAAAATATCAAAACAATGTTTCAAATTTGAATCTAATTTTTTATAATATCTTATAATTATAATATTAATCTATGTAATTATTGAATTAGATTAATCATATCAAATTATATTGATTTATTTTTTTAGTATCGTTTAATTTATTTATTCATTAATATAATAATTAATGCATCATAATTGTTCAGGACATTAAGGTAATTATTTATAGCCTAAAAATTAAAATTAAAATTTCATGAAAAAGATAATTTTACTAGATTTCCAAAAACTATTATCATTTTAAAAAAAAATTTGTAAAACCTCATATAAAAATATTATACAAATTAAAAATTATAGAGTGAACAATTTGTCTTTCTTTTTAAAAAAATAATATAAAGGGAATAATGTGATTTTTGTGGGTTCAAAATGTCCCCAATTTGAATAAAATCATGATAATGGTTGTTATTTTTCTTATATAAATTTTTTTATCAAAACTTTTTGTCATTTAATAATTCTTATAATTTTAATTAAAAAATTATTTATTGTTCTAATGTTTTCACGAGCACTGCATCAGCGTTTCACATGCACCATTGTAAATTATTTCATATATACAAACTAAAAATAAATTACCATCATGAAAATAAATTAATTAGGATCAAAATAATCACTTATATTCATTCAATATGTATATTTAATTATATCAATGATAAGGAAAATTATTTACATTTTTAAATTGGATTTTCTTTAAATAAAATACTATACATGCATTAAAATCATCCAAGTGGCTCTTAGTTTCCCTAAAATCGACACATGGAAGCCTTTGGTCAAAAAACCCTCATCTAATGAAAGTAGGACAATTTTTAGGGTAATTTTATAATACTTTTAATATTATATTTAACCATAATAACCAGATATACCTTTAACAATGATAAAAACAACTAAAGTTACTATTCACCAAAAAATAAGTCATTCCTATTAGACAAAAAATCATATGAATTAAAACCATGCTTGTCCATTTTTCAAAATTAAATTAATATAATTTGTTAAAATTAATTTAAAATTAATCTCGTTGACAAATTGAGAAAAATATTTTTTAAATAAAAACTTTAAAAGGTTAACAGAGTTTTCATGTCCAATTTGAGGGTGAAATTGATTCCAATGACCAACATTGGATTACCTAATAAATAATTGATTTAATTATACCTTTAAAAAGTTAATAATATAATCTAAATTTATAAATAAATTAGGCAAAAAAATAGTTTTAAAATAAAATGCAATGTCTTCTTACTGTTCAATAAAAATTACTCTTTTTTAGAAAAATATCAAAAATTCATACAAAGATAATTTCAACATTATAAATTCAAAATTGAAATTATTTTTCTCAAATTAAAATTTTATAATTTGAAAATAATGTTTGAAATAAAAAATCATATAATAAATTATTTCATCTAAAAAATTCTATTTAAATAAAATATACTAATAATTATAAAAGAAATTATTCAATAAATATCTAGGTTGTTACACATAGACACACAAATATATATATATATATATATATATATATTAAAAATTATGGTTTTAGATTTTTAAATGAATGCGGATTAAAATAATAATGATAATAATAATAATTTATTGTATAATAAGAGATTAAAATATAAAAGGATAGTAAAGTTATAGATTTCCTAGTTATTAAGTTATAATTACTCAGTAATTTATAAATTTAACAAACGTAGTAAAAATATATAATTAATTATAATTTAAACACAAAATAAATGTATATAATTAATTAAATATTTCAAAATTATTTATTATAAGATTTTATTTAATTATTGTATAAAACAATATATATATGTGTGTGTGTGCTATATATATGTACATCTATATAAAACATTGAAAAAAATAAAATGAAGAATAAAAAAAGAAAATAATAATACATAGAGACAAAAATAGACACGCCTCACGTGTCTTCTTCACGAAGTGAGCTGGCAAACATCAGTTCCATTTTTAATGACCCTGTACTGATGCAGAGCCGCCGTGTTCACTTAATTAGTGTTGTCTTCATTCTCCAATCACGTTGATAACTAAACACCACCACCAGGATCCATTGAACACTCCACCGACTGATGTTAACCTTCCATCAGAACCTCATAAAAAGGGAGTGCTTCGTGGATAATTTTCATTGACATACCTCAATCGGTGAGGACGTCCAAAGGATGATCATCGGCGATGACTGGTCTGTGACAACAAGAATGATATTTAGAGACATGTCTAGTGTGAACCTCCTCAAATACCTACTGATTCCTGGTAGATTATAAGGTGTGATAGAAACTAAAAAAAAGAAAAAAACCATAGCATGGTTTTTAGGCCATTTGTGCATATAGTATAGAAGAAGCCACTTGAAAACTAAGAAAAAGAAAGAAATGAATGTGTGTAGTGTTAATAAAACACCTAAAGGGGAAGAAAGCTATAGTTCATATAAATTAATTAGGGGAAATCAAATTATAAAACCATAAAAAATTAGAGGTACACACAAGCAAGGTAGCCAAACTAGAGAGTCCACTTAGACTCATTCGATGTTCGTAAACTCGACTCATAGACTCAACCCATAGACACGTAAGATTCTAATTCAACCTAATCCACAATATCATATTGCACCAACATTTATGAAACCACTTAATAGTAAACAAATTGGATACCATCACAAGTGGCATCAAAATTTACTAAATCAAAAAATGAAACGAACCAAAAGAAGTTTTTACACCAATTCACATCAGAATATCGACCAATAATAATTAAAATAAAAAAATCAAATAGTACTAACAAATAATTCACATTAGTCAGTATAAAATTTTGATAGAGACTGTCAATTCAAATTAAAATCATCTGTATAAAATATAAAATTCAAACTGTTGATCTAATTAAATAAATTATAAACAAAAAAACTAAACAAAGAAATCCATAATTAGTTACTCCAACACAAAAACTCATTACAAGCAGAAGAATTGATTTTTGGTGAAGCATCGTTGAAGAAGAGTCGAAGAACAATAAAAAAGTCGAACATGGTATTGAATAAGGGAAGTTGATGTAGTATTGGGGAAGCATATGCGATGTGTGGTCATCACTCCCCAGTGTGATGTGGGGTCTATTGTTGTTTCCCCCTAGTGCGATGAGAAATCGAGTGAGAGGATATAGCGTGTAGGTTCATTTGTGTTTGATTTGTCTCTTGAGAAGAACCACTGAAGGAGAAGAGGAGAAGACCAGGGTGTGAGGAAGGAAGAGTGGAGAGGGGTAGAAATGGAATTTTTAAACCCTAGGAAATGGAACGACTAGAGGAGAAGAGGAGAAGAATAGGGTGTGATGCAGATATCATAAAGAGGAGAAGAAATTGAAATTTGAAACCATAGTCAGAGGTGTGTTGAATTCCATCATCCCAAAATTTTTAATTAAAAAAATGTACCTATTTTATTTATAAATTCTACATGCATCAACGTGTTTATCTTGAGTTTTCATTGTTCCAGATGAGTTTTCCCAAAAACGAATCCTCAAGTGAGTTGAAACGGAGGATATGAATGAATCCGTAAACTCATACAATTATACGAGCTGGGTCACAATTTTTACTACCTTGCACACAAGCCCCACCTAATATCACCAAATGGATTGTAAGGAAATCCATTCATGAATTCATTTATATATATAACTATATATATATGACCTCCTATGTTTCACTTCAAAATAAAAAGATTATATGCTTACTCTAGAGGGAGATTGAGTCCAAGGTGTTTTATTTCTTGGAAGTACTACCGCAAATCATTTTTAATACAGAATTAAGGAAAAGGTTTTTGTTTCTTTTAACTATTGTATAAATGTATTATTTTATATAATAATTTTTATTTCATATTAAAACCCATTTTTATAAGGATAAATAGTTTTAATTAAAGGTTATGATATGTAAGTATTATATTATTTAAGGGAATATATATGAATTTATTATTATCAATTTTCAAATTATTTATTCTAACTATGTAATGGGATTTTTAAATTATTTTAAAAAAATATATAATTATCACTTTAAAAAAAGTATTATGATTGTTTATGGGACCATATATATTATTTCAAAACTTAATGTTTCTTAATTTTATAATTATATAAGGGAGGATATATATACATATGTGTTATTTTCAAATTAGAAAATTATTTTTAAGGAATATAATTTAGTAAGGAATTATATTCATATCCATATTTATATAAGGGACCTGTATATTTTTTTAAAAAGTATAAGATTCATTATTATTTTTCAATTATATTAATATTTTTTAAAAACCATTATATGTAAGTATTATTTTATTTACAAAATAAAATGATTTTTATAAAAACCCAACCTATGTAAGGGTGTTAGATTTTAAAAAAACTATTTTCAAATTTATAGTAATTATTTTCAAAACATTTTCTTTATGATTATTTATGTAAGTAAGAATATAAATTTTCAAAGTATTATTTTATGTGAGGAATAATAGTGAAAATTATCATTATTTTATGTGATTAATTTATATATTTTCAAACTATCATTTTAAGAATGGGTTTTTTATTCAAAACAAATAAATATAATTCACGGTCATGATTATGGCCATATATAATATCTATTCATAACATTACATACCATATATATATACATACATATATATATAATCATGTGTAAGAAATAAATTATTCATTCATAGGAATTATTTGTAAAAGGTCCTTTGTAAAATATGGATTTATCTAATTTTTGTGAAATGAAGAAAAAATGGTATTTTCTAAAAAAAAGATATTTATCAAGAGTATATTTGATGTGAAATTATTTCCTATTTCAAATAATTGATATGGTTTTCAAAAGAATTTTTTAGGGTAAATTAAAGGATAAAATAAACCCTCAAAAATGTTTTTATAAAAATTCATCTCTTTGGTGTCAAGAAGACTTTGTCCAAGAAGAGATACCCCAAGTGGCCCCATGGATTTCATTAGGGTTTTTATAGTATCATTTTATTCTCAAAAAAATTATCTTAAAAAATACGATTTTTTAAAAATAAAAATAGAAATCTTTGTATTTCCAATGAAGTTTTTTTTAAATAATATTTTTAAATATATAAGTATTTTCAAATAATATTATTTTTTGGAAAATATTTTTAAATTTTTTTTCTGTTTTCAAATCTTTTTTAAAAGTTTTTTCTAAAGTTATATTTTTAGAATCCTAGAAAATATAGTTTTTGAAAAGTATATATAAAATATTTATTTTGATATAAAAAAAATATTTCCAAATGAGTATTCAAAAAGTATTATCAAAAATTTTTTTCACTAGTTTTTAAAAACCCCTTACTGGGAAATTATACTCACCGTGTGTTTTAAACAAAAATATAGATCAATTATAAGTTTCATAGAGTTTAACTTCAATAAGGAGATAGCGTGAGAAAATTCAAATATCATTCTATTTATTTATCATTTAAAATCTAATAATTTGAGATAGTAGACATTTTCCTCCAAATATTATACACAAAAGAGGTCCTCATATCTATAATGGATTGTATAATTGGAGTTTATTTTATAAAAAAATATACAATGATGTTTTGTATTGAATCTGGAAGATCATGTCACATGGTGTTATACAAAAACAAAGTAAAATATATTTAAAATGTGTATTCTCGTGGAATAAATATATGAGAATAAAATTCATGAGTTTCTTGAAAGATGGATCATAATATTTTATCATCGTAAATGCAGTGATAAAAAATATCAATAAACGATGAGATTGTAACAAAAAATCATTACCACATTGGAATTCTTGAATCATAAGCCCCTTGAAGTAATAAAATAAAATTAAACTTAAAATATTATAAGTATTAATGAATTATTGATATTACTTTTCAAAGTATTTGTATATACACCTCTGAAAATAATATATGGACATAACAAAACATACGTCTCAAAGAAGGAAAATTGAGACAAAAATCTCTTATAGGTTTGTTAACTTTTGAACTATAAACCACATGAAAGAGTGATCCTATAATGGATATGTAAATAAAATTAATATTAATTATAGATATCATAAAATATATTCATGTTTTTTATATAAAAAACCTAAAATAAACAAGTTGTGAATATGGAATTTTTCTTACAGAAAATAAAAGTGAGACGGAAATCCCTTACTGAAACTCTCGACTTCCTTTGAAATTATTAAAACATCATGTAAAATAAATATAAGTTCATTAAATACTTATTAAAATAACATAATAATATATATCATAACATTTATGATTTACTTAAGTCCTTTTATTACACATTTATTAACAATTCTATGTGAAAGTCACGTTTCGTGTAATAACCACTTTGTTTTTCATATATATTTTGATTTGTTATTTTTTGTCTTCTTAATTTGATAATGGTTCCCTCACTTATAGAATAATAATAATGACATAATTATAAAATTTATACATCATATATACCTTTAATACTAATAATTAGAAGTTTTTTGTGAAATTAGGTATGTTATGATCTTGGAGACGGTATGTCGTACGTACGAATGAATAACGTTTCTATTTTTCAATGATCATTATGGAAAGGAGGTAAGTAATATATTTTATTTCCTAAATGATGATAATATTATATGAAAACAAATTATTTATTTTAATACATTTATACATTTCAAACTTGTTGTGTAGTGATGAAAAGAGAGACACGTCACTTCGAGAAGGTAGAAGTCCACACGTACGCGACAGGCGTTATCATATTTTTCTGAGTGAAAATGTAAAAAATAAAATGATATATATTATCTTTTCAGAATAATAAATGTACTTAATATCATAATTATTTCATTTTTATCACAAATTATTATTAACTTTACCCATATCACCTTCCATGTAAAGAATGAACGAATCACATAGCTTCGTGAGGCGGTAGTCTACTATACACACGAGCGATGTCATCATAATCACAAAAAATGGAGATCATAAAGGTATGTGTGATGTAATTATTCTAGAAGAATAATATTATCATAAATTTCATATATAAATTATAAATCCATCATTATTTCCAACTATTATATATCGTAATAGAAAAATTATTAACATTGGTTCAAAAGGCGGTAGTCCACCGTACACACGAACGATGATATCATGAATCATTTGATGGAAGTGAAGAAGGTTTTATGTAAAGAACATATTATAAAAAAATCCCAATAGATGTAGTATATTGAAAGGGGTGGAAAAAGAAATAAAATAAAGACACTCATTGAAGAACATTACATCTTCTTCGGGTTTCCTCCTTAAGATTAAAATAAATCCATACTAGGTTGCATTTATATCTATAAGAAGTATTCTAGGATGATCGGATGGACTTTGGGAATTGATTTTATGAGGTGTTGGTTGAGCCAAATATGTTTGATTATGCGAATAAGAGAGCAGAGGGGTGTCCTTTTATAAGTGGGGGAGCGGACACACTTGGTATTTTTGAAAATAAATAAGTGCTCCCATATTTTTATTATGTTATGAGGGTCAACATTAGAACACTATTGAACCTTAGAGGTGTAATTTTGGAAATATTTCCCTAAAATAATTTTTATAAAATTTTATAGTTCATTTTTATCCTTATATTTTTATTATAACCCCCAATAATCTCCTTTTTACCTTAATCGTGGAAATTAAATTTTAATTCATTTACTATTCATTTTGGTCGAAAATTATGTTTACCATATTATAAATTAGAAATTATAATGATTAAAAATATAGATTCTATTTTTCTTAACTCCATTCACATAGTTGAAAAAAATTATTTTAATATTATTACCACACACGCAATGAGAAAGCAGGTTTTAAAAAACGTTCAAAAGTTTGAAATGATTTTATATCAAAATTTAATATGAAATTATTTCCAATAAACTAAACTGAATTAATTTATATAAAATTAAAAAAAATAATTTAAATAAAATTCAATATATAATTTAAAATTATTAATAATTTAAAATAACAGGATGTTTTCCCTTAAAATTCAGTATTTTTCACTATTCATCCAAAAAATGAAACTTTTAAGAAAAATAAAAAATATTCACTCTAATCTTATTTTTAAATTATGATTAAAAAATGAATTTTATTTTATAAAATTCATTTTCTAAAATTTTCAAAAATTAATTTTAACATAAGTGCACAAGATAATGAAAAAACAACTTTTTAGAAAAATATGGTTTTCAAGCGTAAAATTGGATTTATTCTTAATTAATTTATAGAAAAAACATAAAATAAGTGTTTTTAATTTTTTTGAATATATAATATATAAATATATTTAATATCATTAACCAAAAGTGATTGGGTAATTTATTAATATAGAATACACTTGTGTGTATAAAAATAATTTTTAAGAGTTAGATTTCGTTTTATTTTCAAAATAGTTTTATTTTAATTTATAATTAATTTGTCACAAAAGAATTAATTTTATGAAAATTTTTAAACAATATTTTCATACTTTATTTAATATTATTTGTAACCACAATTCCATTATCTTGGTTAAAATGATCATAATAATATTTTAATAATATGTCATTTTCATTTAAACTCAATGTTGTTTGTAACACAAGCCAAACTCAGTGTTTCCTGTAACTCAAGATAAACTTAGTGTTAAATTTAAATTAAAATATCTAAAATATTAAATTAATATGAAAAAAATATTTTAGAAAATCTCATGGAGTTTTATTCTACCCACATTAAAATGAATTTCATCCTCAAAATTCATCTAATTCGTAAAAGGTTTAGCATTTGAAAATTAATTGATATAACCCCACATCATAAAGAGTTTAAATAGAAAATATTATTTAAAAATATAAAATTATATGATTAACTAATCTATAAAAAGACCTACTAAGTTTTTAAATGTCATAACATAATTGGTAAGTGAAAACATGGACATATAAGAGAAAACTAAAACCCAAATTCTAATGGAGAGTGATAGAGATCACAAGAAAGTGGGTTATCCAGAGAAGTTTAATGACCATAAATCCATAAACCAAAAAGGTGTAAAAATGATCATTTATATCATTAAAAATAGTGATAACATGAAAAAAGTTTACTTTATTAATTTTCATGATAAGATATACATTCTTGATTTCATTACATTTCATTAACACAATCTCACCCTTTGGTTATGTATTGATAAATTTTAACATCACATCTTTGTCCATAAAATATTGGTGAAATTTTTATTCCTAGAGCATTGATAGATCATAAGATCCATAATAGAATGATAGTTCATTCCTTGTATCTATAATTAAAAATATAAAATTTACATTGGTTATCCAATATGGATAAATCTTCCTATGGTGAAGTAATATGTTAATATTTAAAACCTCATCCATAATTAAAGTTAAACCATTCCATAAATGGTTAACCATATAAACCCTAAAAATATTAAAATCTAATACTTTATAAAAAATATCACTAAATATTTAAATTCAACTAATAATTAATCCCCTATACACTATAAAGTTTCTCTTGATTGTCACATACCAATTAAGTAAATACATTCATCATGTATTCTATTGAAAGATGGTAATAACTTTAATTTCTATAAAACCTTATTGAAATAATACATTATTCATCATTACTTGAATTAAACCACTGATTATTTAATTTATTCTATAGATCCAATAATGTTATAAACTAAATCAATGATATCACAAACAACTTTGTCAACAAATCTTTTATTTTTTCTAAGGTCATCAATAATATCCAATTTACTCTATCCATATAAATCATCTATTTTCCCCTTCAAAAACTCTATTTTCTCAACATTATTAACATATAATCTGTTACCTTCCCTTGATCCTATGTTTTCCAAAAACACATATGTCATTTACATTATATAACTTTTCTTGGTCCTCAAAACTATTAAAATCTTCTTAAAAATACTTAATATAAAACTTATACTGAATAATCCTAATATATTTAATAATTCTTGAATTATAATACATAAACACTTAAATTATTATACATCATACTTAATATCTTAACTAGGATTCCACATCTTATTCTATAATACCTATTTACTTTCACACATCATTTGTAATCTCTCCATTGTCAACAAAGTAACAGTTACTCATACCACCTTGTTGATTGTCTTCACTAGCTTTCCCCCTAGGATATCGATTTGAATAATTCTCATACTTTCCACATTTAAATAATTCAACAGCCAATGATATCTTAGATATAACAATATTTTCATCCATTGTGTTTACTGAGTTTTTAATTTTTCCTTGGCAGTTACCAGATATATGTTTCTCTTTTCTACACTAAAGACATATTCCCATTCCTCTGATACATTCACTAGGGTTCTTCTTTCCACATTCTCAAAAAATAGGAAACAAAATATTCTTTCTTCCATGGTTACCATCTCCTAAAATCTCATAAATCTATTTCATTTTATTTATTGGTGAGTCTAAGAGTTGGTTAAGTTATTATGTGTTAATCATGTTTCATGAAAAAATATTGGGCATAATCACAATATCCTTTAATCTAGTCATAATCCTATCTAGCTACTTTGTAAAAAAAATCCACCACATTCAAAGTTAATCTAGTTCCTTATAGTTCCCACAATTGACTAAGACTGTAATTCATAGTGTGAAAATTTCTAATCATAATGGAAAATCACATAGTCTGAAAAATCATTTAAGAGGTCCAAATAAAGACACATTCTATTGAATCTATGACACCGTAGGTTTATCCTATATCATTCATATTCATCATCTATTTTAATCATTTGTGATGGTTTGTGAAGAGTTTGTTAATTTCAAAATCATATCATGTAGGAGTATCAAACCAGGTGTGCAACAAGGCATGTTGTCGTGCACCAATTCATGATTAAGTCTAGATCAATTAGTTGTTTTAAAAGTTGTTTCCCCTATATATATTTATTATAGATCCATATCCACTTATAATATCTAGAAAGAGATGTAATTTATTGGAAACCACTCACTCTATCCTTTACCAAAATTCCATAACATTTTCCTATACTTTACTTGTCCTTAAACTTATCCTTACATACATCCCTAGTCATATCATCAAAATTATCCCTAGTGATCACACTAATGTTTTCTCATCCTAGTGTCCAAAGGATAACTAATATTTCCTCTATTACTAACTATAGTGACATAGGATTCTTGTATGAGGATATTACATCTTTTTAGATGAATATTCATTATATTACACAAACACACACCTTAGGAGTATAATATTTTAGTACCATTGGAAGCTTGGAATAAAATATTCATAATTATTGAATGATCTTCAATGTGTCCCTTAAAGACATTTCCCTTTAGTACTCCCACATAAAAACAATTATTTATAACATGGGGAAATGAAACATAAGAAAGAGTGAACTTAGATACTCCGTATAGATAAACATAGTAGATACAAAAGAAAACTTGATCATAAGGGTATGAGAACATGAAAAAAAACATTTGAAAAATATATCCTATATATCAAAGATCATAATCTTGTGTAATGGAATAAATATTGGTTGCTTAAAATAAATGAATCATAAGGGAATCAAAGAAAATTTTCCATGAGATTATATCATTGGCATAAAACAAATAATTGGGTAATACATATAAGAATAGAAAATATTATGTCAAGGATACCCACCAAGAAATTCATAACATGTTAGGCTTGGGCTAACCCCTGATTTACCTACTTTGGACATGGGAAAACAACATGTTTACACTCCATTGTGATGACTACACCTCTTAGTAGGGACAACCCACCATTCATAGTTGAAACCCATTAATTATAGTTGAATGAGTTAACTCCAAAAATAATCATATTATTCAAGGTTAACTCGTACATCAATCATTGTTTAAAAATTCCCTTACTGATTTGAGTTCTCTCCTCATTATAGATGAGTCTATCTTGTGAGATATAAATCTTTACCCAATGATTTGGAGGGAGATATAGGTCTCAAATGTAAGAAAATTAAAATCATGTGAATATGTGATAAAATTTCATAAAACATTAATCATATCAAAACCCATGAAATGATCTAGGTTTAATAAATATTTCATTTTATTATAACTTGTGGAAAAGAGGTGGATTTCATAATCATTTCCTTATTTCATCATAACATATCCAATGAGAAGAAATATATTTCATAAGACTTCTATCACGGTATAACCCAAGGAAGGGAAATGGGTTTCATAATCATATTTTCATAATAAACATAAAAAATTAAGAGAATGAATAATAATTTTTTCCTTGGTTCACATCCCCAATAAAACATAAATTTTATCAAATTATTTTATCTTAGTTGGAAAGTTATTTGGAAATATAAATCAATTGGAACATTTATTGAGGAATGTAACTATTCTTTAAAAATCACTTTTAAAAATATAAAACATTTTGGAAGCCATTTTATTTGAAAATAGACTTGAAAATTTATCAAGGAATATTTAAATACCATTTAAAAGATTTCTTGATTAAAATATCATTTCCACTTTGAAAAATGAATTTTAAAACGTAAAACAATTTCAAAATCGTATTCAGTTAAAAATAATTTATATAAAATATAAAAAATTACCATATATTAAAGGAATAATTTTCTTTGAAAATAAATTTGAAAACATGAAATTTAACCATTAGGACATTGGGTGATTTTGAAAATGGGAAATATTTTTCATGTCGGGTATGTTAAAAACAAAGATTCTTTTCATATTTTCGGTAAAATCCAAACAGGCATTGTTGGGAAAATGACATGAAGATTCCTTTAAAAAAATAAAAAGTCAAACATTTTTAAAAAAATTATTTAATAAATTATTTTTATAAGGTTAAATTTAGTTTTTTAATACACATTTATAAAAACACAATTTTTGAAGAAAACAGGTTTTTGATCGAAAATACTATTTTTCTTAAAAAGATTATTTTTTGAGATTTTGAGTACATAAAGAGAGGGAAATTTTTGGAAAAAAATTTATTCTCATGTAATAACCATAGGATAATAAAATTCAACAGTTTCTTGAGATAATTATTTTAATATTCAATCATCGAAAATAAAGTCATAAATAATCCTGATAAACAATGAGATTATAACAGAAGATCTTTACCACTTTGGTAGCATTGAATTGTAATCTCCATGAAAGAATAAAATTAAATTAATCTTAAAATATCATGAATATGAGTAAATTCATGATATAAACTGTAAAATTGGTTGTATATACACCTCATGAAAGAATAAAGGTGCATAACATAATGTATGTCTCAAAAAAGGCAAATTGAAACAAAAATCTGTTACCGATTTGTCAGATTTCGAACTGTAATCCCCCTAAAAGAGATGTCTTTAAATGGATACATAAATACCAATAATTTAAATTATAATAATCATAAAATAAATTCATGGTAATTATATACACCACATAAATGAAACATACAGTAAATATGGCATTTGTCTCCTGGAAAATAAAAGTGACACAAAAACCCCTTACCAAAAGTCTTGACTTCATTCACACTTGTTGAAACATATTGTATAATATATATAAGTTTTTTATAATTTTATTATAAAAATAATATATATATATGTATATATATAAAAACATATATTATTTAATTAAGTTCATTTATTATCTTTTTGTTAACAATTCTTTGTTTAAATCACATTTCAGTTAATAACTTATTTGTTTCTGTATATGTTTGGATTTGTTATTTTGTTTACCCATACTTTGATAAGGGTTCCATTAATTACAGAATAATAATCATGAAATTATTATATTTTTTATATATATTATATTATTTATTCAAATCATGAAGGATTGTTTTTAGAAATGAAGTACATTACAATCATTGAAATGGTAGGTCATACACACGTCTGAGTAACATTTTCATTTTTCCATGATATTTATGGAAAGAAGGTATGTAATATAGTATCCTTCCATAATTACAGTAATATAATTGAAAAAATATTATTTCATTAAATATAGTTAATCATATAATACATGTGGTGTGGTGATGAAAATAGAGTCACATCACATCATGAATGCAAAAGTCCACACGTACATGAGTGGAATTATCATCATTCATTGAGTGAAAAGGAAAGAAAGAATATGATTTATATATATATATATTAACATTTAATAATGATACATATGTCATTAATATCATAAATACTTCATTTATTTCACATATAATCATTAACTATACCCTTTTCATCTTCCATGTAAATTGTGAATGAATCACAACACTTCGCAATGTGGTAGTCCACCGTACACATGAATGACATTATCATATTCCCAAAAAATGGAAATCATAATGGTATGTGTAATATAATAATTAAATAATAATAATAATATCATAATTATAATACATAAATAATAAATCCATTATTATTTCCAACCATTATAGGTTGTTTTGGAAAAATGAATTACATCAGTTCGTGAGGCGGTAGTCTGCAGTACACACGAATGATGATTTTGTAACCCATTTGACAGAAATTCAGGATGTTGTAGGTCATACCCTTATTATTAATATACTTATGTTACTATATCATCAGGGTTTAAAAAAATTAAGGAGATGGAGAAATAAATAAAAAAGAGATGCTCGTTGAAGAACAATACCCCTTCTACGGGTATCCTCCTTAGGTTTGCACAAAATTTTTCCTAGGTTGGATTTTTGTCCAAACTATTCTTCTAGGATTATAGGATGAAAGTTTTTAATTTATCCAATTATTTACTAATATAACCAAATAGTTTTTATTCCGTTAATAATAGAAGATATGTGGTATCCTTTTATAAGTGGGGGAGAAAATACACTTGGTGTTTTTTGAAAAAAAAATAAGTGCCCCCATGTTTTTTATATGTCACAAACGGTCCAAATTAAACCACTATCGAACCTTATAGTTGGAGTGGTATAAAATTTTCTAGATAATAGTTTTTAGATAAGTTTATAGTTCATTTTTACCTTTATCTTTTTATATTATCCCCCAGTAAACCCATTCTTACCATAACAGTGGAAATTATTTTTTTCTAAAATCACTATTCATTTGGGTAAAAAATAAAATTTACCCTATTATACATTATAAACTATTATTATTACAAATATTGAATCCATTTTTTCAATTTCCATTTTTATAATTATAAAAATTTAATTTAAAATTAATCTCGAAGATGTGATGTGAAAGCGGGTTTTTAAAGAGAAAATTTTTAAATGTTTGAAATGTTTTTATATAAATAATAAATTTGAAATTGATTCTAATAAACTAATTTTTTTTAATTGATATATAATTTTACTAGTTTTACTTTAAAACCAATTCTAAATATAATTTAACATTATGAATAATTTAAAACAAAAGGTAGTTTTCAATTTAAATTTAGTAATTTCGTTATTCATAAAAAACACTTTTTAGAAAAATTCCAAATATTAAACCTAAGATAATTGTGAAATTATAATTTAAAAAATTAATTTTATTTTATCAAATTCAGTTTCTAACATTTTAAAAAATTAATTTCATTATAAGTTCACGAAAAGGTGACAGGACTTATTTTTGGAAAATACAATCTTTAAGCATAAAATTGGATTTTTTTTATTTATTATCTACAAAACACATAAGTTGAATGTTAAGAATTTGGTCAAACATATAGTATTTTTTTAATAAAAATTATTAACCAATATTTAATTGTTTAATTTATTGATATTATACATACTTTTTCACATACAAATAGTTTTTTAGAGAAATATTTCCTTTTCTTTTCAAAAGGGTTTTATTTTAATTTATAATTATTTATTAACAAAATAATTCAATTTATATAAATGTATAAACCATATTTAAATAATTTATTTAGTCTTATTCATAACCATCATTCCAGTTTCTACGTGAAAACTATCATAGTAATATTTTAAAAATATTTCATGTTTCATTTAAACTAAATTATGCATGTATTGTATGCTAAGCATGGTATTTCATGTAACATAAACTATACATAGTATTGTGTGTAATTAAAGTTAAACATTGTGTTGAGTGTAAAGTAAAATATATATAATATTATATTAATTTAGAAAAAAATCATAGAATCTCATGGTTTCACAAGAATAATGCATTCCCCGTCCATTATGGTCAATGAGTAAGATCCATTGGAATAAACCTTGTGTATGATATAAAGAACATACATGTTAGGATCCATATTTAGAGGTTTCTTTCCTATTTTATTAGGGTTCTAGTAGCCAATACAATTTCCCCTTGAAAGAAGTAGTGGATTAAAACCATTTTATTAAAGGATCGTGTTATCTAATTCAGTTTGACTTTGAGGTTGTGCAGTGTATGCAACCCTTTCTCATCAAATCATTCCAACTCATCCATCCACTTTTGCGATTATTCATTGTTTGAGTCTTTTCCATAGAAATCGACTCAGGTCGAGGGAAACTGGATTTCTATGGAAAATACTACCTTGGTTTCTTACACTAATTAATATAGAGTTTCTTTCATGGAAGTGTGCAAAGAAAGAATTTAGAAGGGTATATATCCAAGAATTATTGTCCTTATCCACCATCTTCATGGTTATATTTGAAACAATCTTATTGAAGACCTCTATTTTTTCATTTTCCACTACATGATAGTGGGATGAATGATTGGACACATGTTGAATTCCTAGAACAATTTCTTCAATTCAAAAGAATAGATTTTGGTGGTGTTGTCTGTCAATATCATGCGGGGGACTCTGAATATGGTGATGATATTATAATTTATGAAGTTAATGATATTATTCATCTATAACATTCTTGAGGGGTATTTCCATATCCCATTTGGAAAATAATTCAGTATAAGTAAGGTTGTACTTAAACTGCTTAGTTATGGCTATTAGATATGATCCCACAACATCCATTCCCCATAAGAAAAATAAACAGGAATATTTAGTTGCATGTAGCAATTATGGTAGTTGATTGATGCAGTATACATGAATATAGAATGCATGAAATTTCTGGTTTAATCTCACATATTTCAATATCATTGTTTTCTAGTAGTATCCCAACCTCTTAATTTAATGGGAGAGTTTGGTTATGAGATGATGAGCACCACAAGAGCCTGCATGTAATGTTTCCATGATTGTGAGAATCTTAACTTGTTCTATTCATCTGAGGAGGATTCCATAAAAGCATCATTTTTAGATGGATGTTTTCTCATTTAGACCATCCCTAAGAATAAATTTCTCTACTAAACATTGATTCTATTCCCTTATATCTTGATCTAACAGAAGGGTCCCGTTTTGGAGATGATCAGTTATGGGATCCATCCATCTAAGGTTGTATATCGTTTCATCAAGCTCTAGGGAAGTGCTGACCTAATCGATTTCTTCCATGTCATAGATGATGAATGATGAGACCATTATTTAGTGCATGATATAGAAACCACCCCATCCTGATCAATATCGCTTGAGATTGTGGTTGTATTATCCATTGTGTTACCACAAGTATTTTCTGATTGAGGGACAAGATGCCATGTTAGTACAAATGAGAACTCTGCCATCAATCCTTTGACGTAACTAGTGAGAGGAGATAATTCCTCCTTCCTGATGTAATATTTTCCATATATTTATTTGATTACTAGATCTTAATCCCCTTTTATGTTTAGGAAAACTATATATAGCTATGGGGATAGTCCCAAGCATGTAATGAGTGATTAGTCTTTGGCCTATTCATTAGTGCATTCTTTGGACAATGAGAATGAGTAAAGAAAATTCTCTTTTTCTTGGGAACCAAAATCAATACCTAGACCATCCCAATTGATCTTTGAGTTTTCCATCCTCCTTTCAATAGGAATTCAGGATGAACTATAAAAATACATCTTACATGTTTGAGGATTGTAATGGGTGTAGTAAACCTATTTATAAATATGTTTAGTGTATGATGTTTTACTTTCTTGGGATGGATGTGTCGTAAGGAAGTTAGCCAGGGCCAACCCTTTTACTGTATTTTGTGAAATGAACTGGAAGTCATGCTACTATAGAATAACTACATATCGGGTCAGTCACCTAGTCAACATAAGGTGGCCAAGGATGTTCATGGGTTAGTTAATACTATAGATAAATTGAACTTCATGAGGCATCATGCAATGTCTCAACTTTTACACTATAATATAACAATAAGTAAGTTTTTATCAACATTATAATATCGAGTCTCAATACTAAGAATTATTCAACTAAGGTAGTAGAGACTATTCTCATTCCTCGCATCATTTTTTTGTGTGAGGAGAATACTAAGTGATCATTCCATGGTGTCCACATATAAGATGAGTGGATTTCCTTACATTGGAAACATCAAGACCGATTGGTGCGGAATGTATTTCTTGAGTCTCTCAAATTATTCTTTGTAGTACCCATCCCATCAGTATGTGGCCCCCTTCTTCATTAACTTGGAAAAGGGAAGATATTTTTCAGACAAGTTAGCTATGAAATTACACATGTAAGTGAGGAACCCATGTATCCCCCTCAGTTTCTTGAGATTCCAAGGGTCTAACATTTCAAGGATTTCACTAGTACCTTCTCGATTGACCTTGATGCCACAATTTCAAACCAAAAATCAAATAAATTTCCCTAATGTTTCCCTGAAAGTTCACTTCAGTGTATTCATCGGAAAACTGTAATACCTCAAATTTATGAAGATTATTTGAATATCCTTGAGGTGGTAACACTGGGGTTGAGATTTTATTACTATTTTATCGACATCAAATTTTTCTATTCATCCTAATAAGGGATTAAATATATTATTCATGGAACATTGGTAAGTGGATCCAACATTATTTAGTCCAAAGGGCATGACATGATTGTAAAAGACCCTTGAGTGCCCTAAAGGTAGTGGATTCCATGTTTTCAAGGGCCATATTTACTTGATTATACCCAGAATACCCATCCATAAAAGAAAGGGATTGGAATCCAGTGGTTGCATCAATCAAAATTTTTACAATCGAAAATGGGAATTCATCCTTCAGTGAGTGTTAATTAAGGTCTCTAAAATCCATTTAGACCATAGTTTTCTAATTATTTTCCTTTATAAGAATGATGTTGGTGATCCATTTTGGGTATTTCACTTCCCAAATAAAGTCTCCTTTGATCAGTTTATCGAGTTCCAAATTCTACATTAGTTTCATGGGAGGGGTGCATCCTCCTGTATTCCAGTTTGAATCCTTGATGGTCATTGAGTAATCTTAAATGGTTCATATCCATGTTGTGGTTCATATTGGTAATTTATATATAATTTCAAGAAAAAAAATATAAATATTTCTTTATAAGTTCCATATATATCTCTTTATCCTCAAGTGGAATGGAAAAACTAATCAATGTATGCTAGAGATCTTATTTTGTTCCCAGATTTAACTACCTAAGATCATCAATTGGGGTGTAGATTACCTCCTCAAATTTGGAAGGGTCATCCCTGACTTCATCCTCTCCCTCTTCCATATCTATGTTCATATAGACATTTTTAACCATAATGGGTAATCCTGGGGCATCTCTATCAATGTAGAGGTTAGAGAGACTAGGTGAAGAGACAATGTCATCATGTACATCCAAAGTATTATCAAAGAGATTCCAAAGATAAATATTTTCTTTTATGTTGCACTAGGGATAGAAGGATCTTGTACATCTAGGATTAAGTCTATTGCCTCAATGAAGTGTATGGTTAGCACATATCTTCATTGAGCATACATGGGGGATTCACAGGGGTAGCCCACGAGCCATTGGGGGATGAATACTGTATATTTTCATCAACCATTGGTTTTTATCCCTCCATTTTATAAAAACCACCATCATCATATAGGGATTGGAAATAATTTAAGGGGTCACTACCACTATGTAGTATTTTGACCATCCCATCAATGAGGTATTTCATACATTGATAAAATTTTGAAGGTAGCACCACATCACTATAAAGACAAGGTATTTTGAGCAGAACATTATAATTTGTGTCTTACTAGATAACCATGAACTCAATGTTATATGTGAGATCCCCAAATTGAGCCTTGAACTTGATCCTCTTGAGAGGTTTTTCTCGCTCTTTTCATATTCTTGAATAGTTATCTTTATCAGGGATAAGTCCTCCACACTATATCCAAAAATTTGTATGGTTTTAATTGGGATGAGTTTTATTCTGGAACCATTTCCAATCAGATCCATTTGTATGTTGACATTATCATGCTTTCCCAGAATAATCATGGGTATGATATGTCCCTGAATAACTTATTCCTGATATTACTCTATGAATGAGATGGGGACATGGTGTTCTGATGGAATAGTATCCACTCACTAAACCTCAACTGTAGAAACATCTATCATGAACTCTTATGGGCTATGAAGGCCCTTGATTATTCCTCTTTGTGGTATTTTGAATGATGGAGAGTTTCTAGGATTTATTTTTTGTCAAGAAAAACTAACAAATAATTTAAAATATAAAAAAAATTTACCAAAGGTTTTTCCTTCCCAAGGTGGGGTTTCCCTCTATTTTGTGTCACAATATATGAGGTATTATGTTTTGATGGGTCTAGTGCTTAATCATAGGTTGGTGGATAATCTATTTCAAGTATTTTGGGTCACACCAACCTTCCATTTTTTAGGATGATCTGACAATCGTACACCCCCCAGTCTATCATGTAGGATAACTATAGTGGCCCTAGCCTTTCACACATATCATTATATATTTTTAACCATAATTAAACATCAAATAAAAATATAGGGAATATAAAGTCTAGTGTCTTGGAATACTATGTACATAGAACGGAAAACATTGGACTTTGTAAAATATTTCGTTATTTATCATCCATTAGAGCTCATAAATTTATTTGAGCCCTTATATCTGCCTAGGATAACATAGGGATAACATTAAAAAAGAGATGAGATGAAAATCCTAGTAAGGGAATAAACATTAAAATACAGCTTAGCACATGGGTTCGAAGGCATAACATAATGATATATAAATACATGGAACAACATAAGGAATCATAACATGGGATCATATAATCATGGAGTCATAGTACTGTGGTAGCAACATGAAGCATGAATTAATCATGATTCAAGGGTTGTTAGACATAGAGGATCACAATTCAAAGATCGTTTCATATAAAGGAGCATGATTCATGGATAACCACCAAGACTGTTGTACATGGAGCATTAGTCAAGTCAAACCACCAAAACTGTTGCAGATAACGTCTCGTGAGACTGAACATTACCCAATGTATTGGAGCACTATCTAGGCACACCCATCATAACATGTTCATGAATATGTTTTCTACATAAATAATCATACATAATAAATCAAACATAAACATAAGGGTTACCCATGAATACATTTAGGTATCATAATCATGTCAAAAGGTATAACATAAGGGGATGTCATAATAGTGTCCATGAAAGAAAGGATTTAAATCAAACATGGAAATTTATAAGTGAAAATAGGAATATATCATGATAATTTATTTCAAACTTAAGTGAATATATGTAAAAATGGTGTTTGAGAAACTTTATAAATAAAAAAATTTAGTGCGCTTTAAGGAAAATATTTGAAGATAATTTGAAGTAGAAAAGGGGATAATGTTTTATATAAAACCATAAGTGAACAAAGAAATTTTTCATAATAGAATTTTTTATTTTATAAAAATAATGGTTTCTTAAAAAAAATTATGGATAACACTTGGAAATGGGTAAGAATTTGTGATGTTCCCTTAATTTGGGCTTGCTTATCAGTAAAAATTTAGTAGGGAACCTTTTAAAAACATGTATATCTTGAAAAAACAAGTATGAATGGATCTTGATACATGAGTTTGGAAAATATAAACATAATTTAGAATAGTTACATAAAAAATGATAATTTCATTTGGGTAAAAATATGTTAAGACTAACCCAAAGTAATAATGGAGGTTCGAGTAGAATCCCTTACCTTATGTCTGAAATGATTATTCACATGATCTTAATGTCTTCTTGATTATCTATTCTTGACAACCTCCTTAGGGGATTGGTTTAGGTATTTTATTAAGACCAAAATCTCTTGGTTATGAGGAAGGTTCTTGGGAGGATATTTGAGAATAATTTGGACAAGGTTAAATTTTTGAGAGGTGTGAGGAGCATAGGTGGTGAGAGGTTGTATTTATAGTGAAAGAGGGGTGTTTTTTGAATATTTTAATAATTATGTCATTATTTTTCTCAAGACAAAAATTATTGTTAATTATTGAGAAAAAATATAGTAACATGAGTATGGGAGTTTGAGAAAATGGGCTTACATCATCACCACATAACCTATTACTCCATAATTGAAGTATTTAGCATTTATAGTAATTTATCGTATTATACTATTCACAAAAAATTCAAGTATTTTAGAAAAATACAAAAAATTCACCCTAACCATTTTTTGATGTGTATAATTCAAAAATAAAATCCATTTTATAAAAATAATTTCCTAAATATGATAAATTTAATTTTTAATTAAAAACATAATTTACTCGAAAAATGCATATTTTTAAATCATAACTGCATCTCTAGCACTTTGAAAAATTAATTAAGGTCTCATAAAATCATATAATAATCATAAGGCATAAAAATATTAATTTATGAATAAATTTTATGAAAATTAATTTTACGTTAAATTATTAAATTATTCATAAAATTATAATTAAATATTTATGACTTAAAAAAATACCAACACTTAATTAATAATTTTTAAAATATTTATTTACTTATACTATGATATAATTTTATTATATTTTCATTTATAATATGGATAAATTTTATTTATAATTTCATTGGTGAGGTTACTATTCAATTGTCTATTTTACTATTCATAATGGTTACATTACTATTCCAATGGTCAAGTTACTATTTCATCGATATAGGTTATTTAACTTCTAGAAATGATTATTTTTTCATTCATTCATCATTTATAAATATTTTATTGTGGGGTATTTTTTTTCACCATATGAAATAATTATAAGATGGGAATTTCCATTTATAAAACTTAGGATCATTACATTCTTCCCCCCTTATGAAATTTCACATTCAAAATTTTGTTTTACATACTAAGTTGAAAATAGGTGTGGATACTTTTCCTTTATCGCTTCCTCCATATCCCATGTTGACTCTTCGTACTTATGGTTCTTCCATTGTACTTTGACCAGGTGTGTGGTATTTTTGCATAGAACGTTATCTCTATGATCCAAGATCTTCACTAGCTTCTCATATTTAGAAATATCATTCTCCAACTATATCACCTTTGAAGTAAATAAATGGGAAGGATCTGGTATGTACTTCCTCAAGAGGGATACGCGCAATAAATCGTGTATGTGAGACTTGGTTGGTGGAATTTCTACTTGATAGGCCACAGCTCTGGCACGATCAAGGATCTCAAAGGGGCTGATGTACCTGGGACTTAGTTTCCCTTTATTTCTATATCTCATGATCCTCTCCCATGGAGATATTTGGAGGAATACCATATCTCAAAACTTAAACCCTATGTCCCATCAAAGATTGTGGCATAGCACTTTTTTCGACTTTGGGATTCTTTGATTTGCTGTTGAATGGTTTTCATATTTTACACCATTTTTTTACTATTTCAAGTCTTAGAAGCTTATGTTCACTGACTTCATCCCATAATGTTGGTGTTATTCATCTTTTCCCATAAATGGCTTCATATGGATCCATTTGGATTCTTGAGTGGAAACTATTGTTGTAGGATAATTTGATCAATGGAAGATATTGGTCCCATCCTCTTTTGAAGTCCATATAACATGCTATCAACTTGTCCTCCCATTTCTGGATAGTCTGCTCAGATTGGACATCAGTTTGAGGATGATAGGACCTACTGAAGTTCAACTCAGTGTATAGATCATATTGGATACTTTTCTAGAACATAGAGGTAAATCTCAGATCTTGGTCAGATACAATATATTGTGTTACTCCACGAAGCCTTACTACTTATTTGATGTATATCCATGAAATTTGATCCAGTGAGAAGTCCTCTCGAATTAGAATATAGTGAGCTATCATTGTAATATGATCCACAATATCCCATATAGCATTGTTTCCTCTGGATTTCTTTGGAAGTCCAGTGACAAAGTCCATGGTGATGTTTTCCCATTTCCATGTTTGTATGGGTAATGGTTGCATCATTCATTTATAATTTTTCCTTTCGTCCTTCTCTTTCTTACATAACAGGCACGATGATGTATATTCAGCAATCTTCTTTTTCATGTTGTCCCCCCAAAAGTTTTCCCAGAGATATCGATACATATTTTTTCTCCCTATGTGAATAGAGAAGTTTGAGCTTTCTGAGTCATTAAAAAGATATTTCATTATCTATAGATTGGATGGTACACATATTAGTGACCCAAATATTACTACTCCATCCTCACCAATAATGAACTCATAGGATTTCCCATTTCAATTAGCTTCCAACTTTTTATGAATTTTCACATCATTTCTTTGAGCATCCTTTATTTTCTTCACAAGGGACGGTTGAGCAGTAATTTGAGAAATTATTGATGATGTTACTCTATTAATTATTCTCATGTCCATCCTTTCTAAATCAAATAATATTTCATCCTTATTAATTCTCATTATTGATAAAGAAGTTGTAACGCCCCGACCCCAGTTACCCAGAGTCAGTACATTATTACATAACATTAGCATGATCACAAAATATCAAGTCTCAAAAGACCGATTAGTTTAGTAGCTTTGGAATCACTAGATACATTCGTAAAGTTTATATTACATCATAAAGTGAAAAACTACAACAACATATTGTGTCCATATACCACACTCATATCCCATCATTCTATCCCTATAGGTCATTCATGAAATACTTCTTAACATCCTACGAAAAATAAAACATAGAAAGGGGTGAGCTCAGATGCCCAGTAAGGATAACAATATAGTGGAAAATTTCTTAAATAAGAGTAAACATTTAAGGCAATGTATAACTAAAACAAAAGCCTTTTAAACTTGAACTTCAGCATAATATGGCAGAAATAAAATGAAATAATTCCATTTACTTATTCACATGGATATTCTACTACTTTAATAATCACATGAAATATCTATAACCACTTTCATAATGATGGAATACATAATGCCGGACTTTCATAACCACATAGTCAAGGCATTGTGTCATGACTACAAATAATATTTTTTTCAAGGCCTTGTGCCAAGACACTAGTTTGTCTCATGAGACCTACCGATGCATCGAGGAGCTAAAGCGGGCTCCACACATCACTTATTAAGTCCAATGCATTCCTCATATGAACAGGGTTAAGCATAACATAAACATTCGTATTAAAACTAGCATACGAAATGTCAATACTTTCTCTATAAACCATGAATGGTATAAAAATAATACATCCACATTTAGACATATCACAAAACCTTCAATACAATATGGAAGTTTTTTATCATAATAAATCAACTTCAAATAAGCTTAAAATCCATCAAAGGATGTTAACATAGATGAAATCAAAACTATTTGAGAGAAATATCTCTTTTTTGAAATCATTTAAAAGTAACATAATTATAAAATAAAACATTTACTTTTAAAATATCCTTATCAGCTTGTAAGGGAAGCTTGGAAGATTTTATAATGGCGGAAAATAGCCGCACCTGCCGTATAAGTTAAAAAAAGACATTCTTACCTTAATTCTGTCGAAAAGGATAAAAAGGACTTTGTTTGGAAAGCAACAGAAAGATTCCTTTATAAAATTCTTATAAAAAGTCAAAAAGGGTAAAAATAAAATTAACCCATAGTCTATAAAATATTAAGAATTATTTGAAATACTTTTTTTAAGAAACGTGGATGTGGATGATAAAGAGATCTCAGTAGATAATTGCGTATAAACAACCTCAGATAATGAAGAGATTGTGAAATAAACCCTTACCTTGTACTTTCCCTTGGTAGAGGGTAGTTAAACCTCCTGTATAATGGGGAAATAATTGTTATTAAATTATACAATAATCATATACATTAATATGATATCATATATGATCTTTTAACAATTATTTGTTAATAATATCTTAGTATTATCGTCGTTTCGGGTGTTAACTTACTCATTTTATTTTATATGTTTTGTTACATAAGTCGTGTTTGTTATGAATAGGTTGTACTTTATTCATTTACAAAATGATATCAAGTCCTTAAACATTATTTTTAATCATCAAATGAAAATTATACTTGTATGGATATGACGGGGAATGAATCTCATCGCATTCGTGGAGACGGTAGTCCGTACGTACGCACGAGTGACAATATCATTATTTTTTTGTTAAAATAATATATAATTGGATGGTATATCATATATAAAGAATCATTATCATGTTATATTTATTATTTATATGAATTACACATCATTATCATACCCATACGAATAATAATGTTTTGAATAACAATTACACCGCGATGTGGAGACGGTAAGCCGTACGTACGCACATATAGGGACATGTCATTCAAAGGATGGATAGAATACTGAATATGGTTGTAAAATATTTATAATAACATCACAGTATATAGAAGATACTTGATTTATTATTTTATAATGGAAATAAAAAAGAAATAAGAAGTTTAAAAAGAAAGGAACTTGAAAGAGGGTGGTGAAAACACTACCTCTTCTTCGGGTTCTTCTTTTTGATTTGATCAAAAGAGCTCCTTAGGATGGATTTATGACTAAATGGAGGCCTCTATGATGAAGGTAGGATAGTTGATAGGGTATTTGGACAGAGTTTGTCTGAGACAAAAGGCTTTGAATGTGTTAATTAGTGAGAAGGTGGGGTGCCCTTTTATAAGAGGGGTGAGGGGCACCTTAGGAAAAGCAAGAAATATTGTTTTATAATAAATTCATATTCAGTTTTTAATGGCTCCAAAGTGGATTATTTAAAGTTTAAGGTAGGTGTGAGTTGGAATACTTTCAACCAATAGATTTTATATAGGTTTGGGTCACTATATTAACCTTATCATTTATAGTTAACTCTTAGTAAAACAGTTTGACATTTACCATGCCTCTTTGTATTTTTATATTATATAGTTAATAATCTTTCTATATACCTCCAAGAGACCCCCATGTGGTCCATTAATGATACACCTATCATTATATAATTCCTTTTGCCGAAAATTATATTTTTATGAATTTAATATCAATTAATAATATAATATTTGTTTTTAAAAACTCTTTTATGTCAATTTTGACACTATTTGGTATTTTGTTTTTTCTAAATTTATAACAACATTATTACTTCGAACCTAATTCATTTAATCAGCCCTGACATGTCATATTAACCTATAAAGTTATTTTAATTCATTAAAATAATCAAATTATATTTATTTGGGTGTTTATAATATCAATTATTTTAATATTTAACTAATAAGGTAATTACTGCATCATCATTGTGTCATAAAAAAATTAAATTATTTAATGTCTAAAAATTATAAATAAACTATAATTATGTAGGAAATCGTTTTATCTTTCTAATTAATATTTATAATTGAATTTATCTTATATATAACCAATAATAAAAATGTTTTAGTTATTAAACTTTGATTTTAACTCTTTTAACTCTTCTTTGAATTAAATAATAATAAATGTCCTAATCTAATCCAAGTGGACCAAATAGTTTCATATTTTATTCCTAAGTTTGTTTTTGGTTGAATTATACTTATCCAATAGAATTAGGACATGTGTTAGGGTAATAATAATTTAATTTTTACCCTTAATTACCCTATTTACTTTTTACCGTGGTAAATAAAAGTAAAAAGTTATTATTCACCAAAAAAAATTTATCTTATTGAACCATATTTTACTCCTTGATATTAACCGTGTCTCTCGGATTTTCAAAGTTCCACTCACAGAAGTGGTAAAATTAAGCTTTATGTGAATTTGCAAATTCTCCTATGAGGTAGGTAAAAGACGGTGAAAAGTTCAATAAAATTTTTATATGTCTAAAATTATTATAAACTGAGTCCAATGAATTACATTGAACTTATATAGGTATTACGTATCTATATTGACCTAAAATAAATTTAAATAAAAATTCTGTTTTAACCAATAACTTAGTGTTTTTCACTATTCATCAAAAATTGAAAGTTTTCAGAAAAATAGAAAAAATTCACCCTATGCTAATTTCAATATTCCAAATCCAAAAATTAATTCCATTTTGAAAGATAAAATTTATAAAATTTCAAAAAGTGGGTATTACTATTCATAACGGCTAGTTTTATTGGTCCTGGTGTGTTAGAATCTCAAAATTGCGTACAATGCAAGCTATTGCATTATTCAAAGGGAAACGTACCGTGGAAGATTGGGGTGTTACATTCTCCCCTCCTTCAAATAATTTCATCCCCGAAATTTCTAGAATATTATTACTTAAAAAGACTCGGGTGGTTCTTCATCATAAGTTCCCCGGGTTCCCACGTTGCCTCTTCCATCTTATGGTTTCCCCATAAAACCTTTACCAGACGAGTCATCCGGTTTCTCAGCACTTGTCCTCTTGTATCAAGAATCCTGATGGGCTCTTCGTAATAAGACAGATCAGGTTCCAGTTCTAATTTCTCATAGGTGAGTACATGCATTGGGTCAGGCATGTATTTTCTCAACAGTGATACGTGGAACACATCGTGAACTTTGGAGAGATTTAGCGGCATTGCTAAACGGTATTCTATAGCCCCAATTCGTTCTAGAATTTCGAAAAGTCCGATGTACCTGGGAATCAATTTACCTTTCTTACCAAAACGTGTAACTCCATTCCATGGAGATACCTTCAAGAAAATATGATCTCCTACATGAAATTCCAAAACCTTCCTTTGATTATCGGCATAGCTCTTCTGCCTACTTTGAACTGCTTTGATGTGGTTTTGGATTACCTTTACCTTTTCCATCATTTCCTCCACCAGTTCTTGGCCTACGAGTTTTCTTTCACCAACATCATCCCAACAGGTTCGTGTGCGACATCGTTTTCTATATAACGCTTCATATGGTGTCACCCCAATACTTGAATGGAAGCTATTTTTATAGGAAAATTCCACCAGAGGTAAATATTGATCCCACATACCCTGAAAGTCAAGTGAGAAAGATCTCAACATGTCTTCTAAGGTTTGAATAGTCCATTCTGATTGTCCATCTGTTTGAGGGTGGTAGGCAGTGCTCAAATGAACTTCAGTATCCAGGGCTTTCTGAAGACATTTCTATAATTTTGAAGTAAAACGGGGATCACCATCAGAAACAATCGATAGGGGTACTCCATGAAGTCTCACAACTTCATTAATATATAGTCTTTCTAGAAGTTCAAGTGGTAGATCTTCTCTTATAGAAAGAAAATGTGCTGACATGGTAAGAAGATCAATAATGACCCATATTGCATCGTTCCTTCTAGGAGTCTTTGGTAGCCCCATGATGAAGTCCATCGTAATATTATCTCATTTCCACTCAGGTATGGGAAGAGGTTGCATGACTCCTCCAGGTTGTTGCCTTCCAGTTTTCACTTATTAACAAACCATACATCTTGAGAAAAAATCAGCAATCTCCCTCTTCATGTTGTCCCACCAAAAATGTTCCTTAGAATATCTATACATTTTGGTGCTCCCAGGTTGTATAGATAAATTGGAACTATGAGCATCATCCAAAAATTCCCTTTTTAGATCAAGTATATCGGGAACACAAAGTCTCTTCCCAAATTTCAAAATTACATCATCATACACAAAGTCACTCAATCTCCAATCATTCACATCTTTAATCTTCTTTTGAAATTCTTCATCATCAGTCTGAGAACTATTTATCCTTTCTAGTGAAGATGGTTTGAAAACCATTTGAAAAAGTATCGATGTTTCACCTTCCATGGTAATTCCCATATCCATCTTCACTAGATCCATTAAAATAGGATCCCTTTCAATTATCATCACATTCAAAACTCCATGATCATTTCTTCTAAAAGCATCTTCCACCTTATTTTCCTTTCCCGGGTGGTAGTGTATCGTTCAATCATAATCCTTGAGTAGTTCAAGCCATCTCATTTGCCTCATGTTGAGTTCTTTCTGTGAGAAAATATACATCAAACACTTGCGATCGGTATATATCTCACATTTTTCACCATAGAGATAATGTATCCATATCTTCAAAGAAAAGATTACAGCAGGTAACTCAAGATCATGAGTAGTATAGAATTTCTCATGAATTTTTAGCTGTCATGATGCATAGGCAAAAACCCTATCATCTTGCATAAGGACACAACCAAGTCCTTTCTTCGATGCATCACTATAAATAACGAACCCCTCATTCCTCGATGGCAGTGTCAATATAAGATAATTGACTAATATTCTCTTAATTTCTTCAAAACATTCTTCACATTCTTTTGTCCAAACAAATTTAACCCCTTTATCTATGAGCATTGTTAATGGGTTAGTCAATCGGGAAAAATTCTGGACAAAATGTCGATAATAACCTGCTAAACTAATAAAACTATGTACCTCAGTTGTACTCGTTGGTGCTGTCCATTCTTGGATTGCTCTTGTATTATTAGGATCAACATAGATTCCATCCTTAGAGACAATATGGCCAAGAAAATAAATCTCTTGAAGCCAGAATTCACACTTGCTAAACTTCCCATATAATTCATGTCTTCTCAGAGTATTCAGAATAATGCGCAGGTGATTTTCATGATCTTTTTAGCTTTTGGAGTATACCAAGATATCATCAATAAATACCACTACAAAATCATGTAGATATTCCTTGAAAACTCTGTTCATTAGATCCATAAAAACAGAGGGTGCATTAGTCAGCCCAAAAGGCATTACTGTAAACTCGCAATGCCCGTACCTGGTTCGAAATATTGTCTTCGGAATGTCTTCCTTCTTCACACACAACTGATGATATCCAGATCGAAGTTCAATATTTGAAAAGTATTGATCTCCATGCAGTTGGTCAAATAAATCATCAATGTGAGGTAGGGGATACTTGTTCTTTATTGTTATAGCATTGATCTCCATGTAGTCGATACATAACCTCATAGATCCATATTTCTTTTTAACAAAAAGAACAGGGGATCCCCATAGAGAAACACTAGGGCTAATAAATCCCTTATTACTCAATTCCTCTATATGTTTCTTTAGTTAAACTAATTCCACAGTGTCCATTCTATAAGGGTTCTCCGATATAGGCCTTGATCCAGGAATTAAATCATTGGAAAACTAAACTTCTCGTTCTGGAGGATGTCCAGGTAAATCTTCTGGAAACACATATACATATTCTTTCACATTAGGTACATCCTCTATTTGAACTTTCCTTTCCCCACCTACAGTCATTTAATTCTCTTCCTCCCTAATAATTTAATTTAGTTGAGCTACTGGGGGTGGATCTAGATAAGAATTAGGTGGTGACGATTCTGCTCTAAAGATAAGGTGTTCCTTATCATCATCATCAAAAATCGTAACCTCCTTCTTCTTACAATAAATCTTCACATCATGGTCCAAAAGCCAATCAATACTGAGGATTATATCAAACTCAATCATAGGTATGACAATGAGATCAGTAGATAAAGAACATTTATGGGCTCTAATGGGGACTAATTTACAAAACTTTGTTGCAATGATACTTCCCTTAGGAGTTTTAACTGACAACTCCCTTGTTAAATTAAATTGGAAATATCTAATTTTCTTAGCAAACTGGGAAGATATGAAACAATGCGATAATCCAAAATCAAATAAATCATTTTCTAAACTTGATGAAATAATTAAATTACCTGCCACGACGTCTTTCGGAGCTTCTACCTCAACAATAGTGATAGAATAAGCTTGGCCTTGATCCCTTGTCCTTTTCTAAGGTAAGTTCCCCTAACGCTTAGGAAATTAATTTGAATAATGTCCCATCTCTCTACAATTATAGCATTCCATGTTGACAACAACTCTCTTTCCCTTGCAATCATGAGCTTGGTGGCCTTTTCACCACACTTGTAACAGACTCTCATTTCCTTAAATCAAGTACTGGGGTGTTTCTTCCCACATTTAATACATGATGGATAATAAACTTTTCACTTCTTCCATTTATTTCCATTTCTAGAGTGGTCAAAAGATCTCTTCTTCTCTTGCTTTTCCTTAATGTCGTAAGACTTAGTGAATTCCTTTTTTGTCTTGATAGCACATGAGACAATATCTTCGTACGATGAGAAAGATTGTGAGACTAATGCTCAACGGAGAAATGGTTTTAACCCACCAACGAAATGATTAATCTTACTTATTGGGTTACGTACATAATCTACTACATGTCTCACTAACCTTGTAAAGTTAGCCTCATACTTTGGGACATTCTCATCCTCCTTTTTCCTCAGACTCAGAAATTGCCTTTCCATATCTGCTCGATGGTAATGAGAAATGTATTTTTCTAAGAAAAGCTCTTTGAACTACCTCCATTTCATATTTTATACTTCATCATCTTCCTTCATGTTTTGTATCAATGACCCCCATTGATAATCATCTCCAGTGAGGCGATAAACTACCATGACAACTTGTTTCCTTTCACTACTCCCCAAATACTGAAATATTTTCTATAGGGAACTTATCCATTACTCAGCTACTAATGGATTTGTACTCCAATTGAATTTTGGTGGTTTCTGCCTCATTAAGCGATCTAAAATTTATCCTCCACGCTGCGGATCAGGGTGTTCCATACGGGTAAGGTTATTATCCATAACCTGAGTGAGTTGTCCCAGTATGGTGATTAGCTGATCATCACCAGTTGCATCACCATCTCTACTATAATTATCTTGAGCGGGAGGGAAATCTCTACATGGAGTGTATGCATTGATACGGTTTCCATTCCTTCCACTAGGCACCATTTCTAAACAATGGCATTAATTAGATCAGTTTATGAATCAAAAAACATAATTTCATTCTTGTAAAACACTTAACATAAATTAAACTATTTATGGATATAATCCATAATCATACAAATGTTTTTTTTGAGGTGGTATATACTCATAAACCCTTCATAGTGGATTGTAATGAAAATGAGAATTATCCTAAGCATATCCCCTGGGAGTGTTGTAACCAAGAGTGCAGCAAGGCCCGTTGTCGTGCACCAGTTCCCTTTTAAGTCTTGCTCAAAATGGTGTTTTCAGGTTTCACCCCTAGGTACATATGTTCCAGAGCCGCCTCTACCTTCTCATATCCAGATAGGGATGTATTTCTCAGAAAACTCACAAAATCTCTACAATACCAAAATTCTAGGAAGTTCTTCTATACTAATCCTCAAAGTCCATCTTAGGTCTATGTGCTATAATCAGAGTTCATCTAAATCTAGCTTCCAAGGTTTGAACTAAACTTCCTATGATACCAACTGTAACGCCCCAACCCCTGTTACCTAGAGTCGGTGCATTATTTCATAACATTTTCATGATCACAAAATATCAATTATCGAAAGACCGATTAGTTTAGTAGCCTTGGAATCACTAGATACATTCATAAAGTTTACATTACATCATAAATTTGAAAAACTACAACAACATATTGTGTCCATAGACCACACTCATATCCCCTCATATTATCCCTGCAGGTCATTCAAAAAATACTTCTTCACGTCCTGGTAAAAATAAAAAATAGAAATGAGTGAGCTCAGATGCCCAATAAGGATAACAATATAGCAGAAACATTCTTAAATACGCATAAACATTTAAGGCAATGTATAACTAAAACAAAATCCCTTTAAACTTGAACTTCAGCATAATATAGCAGAAATAAAATGAAATAATGCCATTTACATATTCACATGGATATTCTACTAGTCTAATAATCACATGCAATATCAATAACCACTTTTATAATGATGGAATGCATAATTCCAGACTATCATAACCACGTTGCCAAGGCCTCATGCCAAGACTACAAATAAGATTTTATCAAGGCCTCGTGCTAAGACTACAAATAATATTTTGTCAAGACCTTGTTCCAAGACACTATTTTGTCTCATGAGACCTACCGATGCATCGATGAGCTATAGCGGGCTCCACCCGTCACTTATTAAGTCCAATGCATTCCTCATATGAACAGGTTTAAACATAACATAAACATTTGTATTAAAACTAGCATACGAAATGTAAATACTTTCTCCATAAACCATGAATGGTATAAAAATAACACATCCACAGTCAAACATATCTCAAAACCTTCAATACAATATGGATGTTTTGTATCATAATAAATCAACTTCAAATAAGCTTAAGATCCATCAAAGGATGTTGACATAGATGAAATCAAACTATTTGAGAGAAAAAATCTATTTTTTGAAATCATTTAAAAGTAAAATAATTATAAAATAAAACATTTAATTTTAAAATATCCTTATTATATTGTAATGGAAGCGTTGAAGATTTTATAATTGTGGAAAATAGCCGCACCCACCGTATAAGTTAAAAAAAGACATTCTTACCTTAATTCTGCCAAAAATGTTAAAAAGGACCTTGTTTGGAAAGCGATGAACAGATTCCCTTATAAACTTCTTATAAAAAGTCAAAAAGGGTAAAAATGAAATTAACCCATAGTCTATAAAATATTAAGAATTATTTGAAATACTTTTTTTAAACGTGGATGTGGATGATAAAGAGATCCCAGTAGATAATTATGTATAAACAACCTCAGAAAATGAAGAGATTGGGAAATAAACCCTTACCTTGTAATTTTCCTTGGTTGAGGGTAAGTTAACCTCCTGTATAGTGGTGAAATAATTGTTATTAAATTATACAAGAATCATATACATTAATATTTTATCATATATGATCTTTTAACAATGCTTTGTTAATATTATCTTAATATTATCATCGTTTGGGGTGTTAACATACTCATTTTCTTTTATATGTTTTGTTACATAAGTCATGTTTGTTATGGATAGTTTGTATATTATTAATATAAATAATGATATCAAGTCCTTAAACATTATTTTTAATCATCAAATGAGAATTATACTTGTATGGATATTATGGGGAATGAATCTCGTTGTGTTCATGGAGATGGTAGTCCGTACGTACGCACGAGCAACAATAGCATTCTTTTGATGTTAAAATAATATATAATTGGATATTATATCATATATACAGAATAATTATCATGCTATGTTTATTATTTATATTAATTACACATCATTATCATACCCATCTGAATAATAATTCTTTGAATAACAATTACACCACGACATGGAGACGGTAAACCGTACGTACGCACATATGGTGACATGTCATTCAAAGGATGGATACAATACTGAATATAGTTGTACCATATTTATAATAACATCACAGTATATATAAGATACTGGATTTATTATTTTATAATGTAAATAACAAAGAAAAAAGAAGTTTAATAGGAAAATAACTTGAAAGAGGGTGGTGAAAACATTACCTCTTCTTCGGGTTCTTCCTTTTGATTTGATCAAAAGGGATCCTTAGGTTGAATTTGTGACTAAATAGAGGCCTCTAGGATGAAGGGAGGATAGTTGAGAGGGTATTTGGGTAGAGTTTGTCCAATCAAAATGGCTTTGAATGTTTTAATTAGTGAGAAGGGGGAGTTCCCTTTTATAAGAGGGGTGAGGGCACCTTAGGAAAAGCAAGAAATCTTATTTTATAATAAATTCATATTCGGTTTATAATGGCTCAAAAGTGTATTATTTAAATTTTAAGGTAGGTATGGGTATAAATCCTTTCAAACAATAGATTTTAGACAGGTTTGGGTCACTATATTAACCTTATCATTAATATTTAACTCTTAGTAAAATAGTTTGACATTTACCATGCCTCTTTGTATTTTTATATTATATAGTTAATAAAATTACTATATACCTCCAAGATACCCCCAAGTGGTCCATTAATGATACACCTATCATTATATAAGTCCTTTGGTCGAACATTAGATTTTTATGAATTTAATATCAATTAATAATATAATATTTGTTTTAAAAACACTTTTATGTCAATTTTGACACGATTTGGTATTTTGTTTTTACTAAATTCATAACAACATTATTACTTCAAACCTAATTCATTTAATCAACCCTAAAATATCATATTAACCTATAAAATTATTGTAATTCATTAAAAGTCTCAAATTATATTTATTTGGGTGTTTATAATATAAATTATTTTAATATTTCACTAATAAGGTAATTATTGCATCATCATTGTGTCATAAATAAATTAAATTATTTAATGTCTAAAAATTATAAATAAAATATCATTATTTATTAAATCTTTTTATATTTCTAATGAATATTTATAATCGAATTTATCTTATGTATAACTATATATTAAAAATGTTTTATTTATTAAACTCTGATTTTAACTCTTTTAACTCTTCTTTGAATTAAATAATAATAAATGTCCTAATCTAATCCAAGTGAACCATAGAGGTTCATATTTTATTCCTAAGGTTGTTTTTGGTCGAATTATACTTAGCCAATAGAATTAGGACATGTGTTAGGGTAATAATAATTTCATTTTTACCCTTAATTACCCTATTTACTTTTTACCGTGGTAAATAAAAGTAAATAGTTACTATTCACCAAAAATTATTTTTATCTTATTGAACCACATGTTACTCCTTGATATTAATCGTGTCTCTTGGATTTTTGAAATTCCACTCACAGAAGCGGTAAAATTAAGATTTATGTGAATTTCCAAATTCTCCTAGGAGATGGGTAAAAGACGGTGAAAAGTTCAACAAAAATTTTATATGTCTAAAATTATTATAAACTGACTCCAATGAATTACATTGAACTTATATATGCATTACGTATCTATTTAAACCTAAAATAAATTTAAATAAAATAAATAATTATTTAAATAAAAATCATATTTTAACCAATAACTTTGTGTTTTTCACTATTCATCAAAAATTGAATGTTTTCAGAAAAATACCAAAAATTCACCCTAGGCTAATTTTGATATTCCAAATCCAAAAATGAAGTCCATTTAGAAAGATAGAATTTATAAAATTTCAAAAATTGGGTATTACTAATCATAACGGCTAGTTTGATTAGTCACGATGTGTTAGAATCTCGAACTTGCGTACAATGCAAGCTATTGCATTATTCAAAGGGAAAAGTACCATAGAAGATTGGGGTGTTACAGAAGTAGGGTCCTTTCTACATAGAGCATTTTCCACATTATTTGCCTTACCAGGATGGTAGTGGATTGAGAATTCGTAATACTTGATGATCTATAACCATATTTTATGTCACATATTAAGCTCCTTATATGTGAATATATATGTGAGACTCTTGTGATTAGTTAATATCTCACACTTTGCCGCCTGATTTTCAATGCAAAGATCACAGCTACCAACTCCAAATCTTGTGTGTGGTAGTTTTTCTCATTGAATTTCAATTATCTTGAGGAATAGGTTATCACTTTATAATTTTTCATCAATACACAGTATATAAAATTTTTTAAATCATTTTTTTAAACCACAAAGAGTTCCCCAATTGTCGAGAGTGTGAGTACTAGCGTAGTGGCAAGCCTCTTTTTGAGCTCCTTAAATTTTTCCTCACATTATTGAGTCCATAAAAACTTCACTCCCTTACATGTAATATTGGTTATTGGGTTTTACAATCATGATAGGTTCTTCAAAATTCATCAATAATACCTATCTAGACTAAAAAAGTTGTGGATCTCCATTACAGATGTGGGCCTGGGCCACTCTTTGATTGCCTTTGTCTTGGAAGGGTTCATAGATATTCATTTAATGGGGATAACATGCCCTAATAATGATACTTTAGCCATCCATAACTCACAATTATTTTACTTTTCATATAATTTCTCGCTTCGTAAAGTCTTCAACATAGTATTAAAATGCTCTTTGTGTTCCTACTTGCTCTTGGAGTATATCAAAATATCATCAATAAAGACTACCACATAATTTTCAATGTAATCTATAAAGACTCTACTTATTAAACATATGAAAATTGATGGATCATATGTGAGTAAAAAGGGCATCATTATGAACTCATAGTGTCCATACATCATTTGAAAGGTAGTCTTGGTAATATCTTCCTTCCTCACCTTTAATTGGTGGTATCCCAACCGAAGGTCCACCTTAATGAAATAGTTGTCCCCACGAAGATGATCAAACAAGTCATATATCCATGGTAGGGAAACTTATTATTTATTGTGATTTTATTGAGCTCATAATAATTGATGCAAAGGAACATTGATCCATCCTTCTTCTTGATGAAGAGGACTAGCACACCCCACAGTTAAGCACACTGGCATATAAAATCCTTGTCCAGATTCTTCTATAACTTCTTCTTCAGCTCTTCTAGAAAAACGATGGCCATTCTATAAGGGTTTATTTTATATAGGTAGAGATCCATGAATAAGTTAAATTGATAACTCAATTTCTCAATCATGGGGATGACCAAAAAAAATTTAGGGAATACATCAGTGTAATCCCTCATGATGGGAATGTATTCAAGCATGATCATCTCATTTATCATAATCATTGGAGTGAGATATGCTTTCTCATAAGGCAGTAATATCCACACTTCAGATGATGATTCCAAAAGAGATTCATATTCCTCCTAACACTTGAAAATAATTGGAGTATTCTTCATGATGTGAAGAGTGATCTCCCTTTCCTGACAGTTGATGTTGTCTTTGTATAAATATAGACAATTCTTTCCCAAAATATAATCAAACTCTACCAAAATAAGTATGAAAATATTTACTATGAGGTTCATTCCACAAACATTAACCGATTTTGAGTTATTTACTTGGGATGAAATAATTTCCCCGTTATCTATTCTCACATATGAATCAACCCCCAAATTTTTAGGTGGTGTTTAAATAGTTCGACTAAACATATAGTATATGAAAGAATGTGTAGTACTAGAATCAAATAGTATGTTCTCTATTCTTGATTGAATAACCAGTGTACCTATCACCACATCATTTTCTAACCCCACATCAGTTGTAATAATAGCATAATCCCTTACTTTTCCCTTGGAGGTTGTTATTGATTTCCTCTGACAACCCTCAGATTATGGCATTGGTTCACAAAATTCCCATGGTCTTTATTGTTGAAACACTACACTATTGGCTGAGTGTTTATATGAACCTTCCTTTCTTGTTCCAAATTAGTGGAGTTATTCATATTCTATATATATTTCTTAGCCAGATGCCCCATTCTTCAACATTTCAAGCATTCCTCGGTTCCCTTTAAACAGTTCCTAGGATGCTTCTTCCCACAATTTTGACATGTGGGATATTTTTTCTTCTTTCAATCAGGGGATTAATTTGCAAATCCACCCATATTAGACTTCATTTTCCACTTTTTTTCACTAGGCACACAAGACCATTGAGAGTCTCTGATTTGTATTTCAACCTTGAGGGCATAACGAACAATATCCTCATAAATTTCAAAGACTTGAATCACCAATGATTTTAATAAACTCGAATTTAGTCCGCTATAGAATATATCCACCTTGATTTTTTTGTTCATGAAAAAGATAAAGTCATATCTTTCAAGCCTTGTAAGGCTTTCTTCATACACCCTGATAGACTTATCCTCCTTCTGCTTAAGTCTAAGGAACAATTTTTCCATCTTGAGAAAGAGGGTTCATGGAAAATATTTATTGAAAAACATTTTTTTGAATTCCTTCAAATCCATGGAAAAAATTTATTTTTTGGACTTCATATTTTTTTTATCAGTCCCCACAACTGATTAGCTTTTCCATCAAAATGATAGACCACCATAACAACTTTCTCTTCTTTCTGAGCACTAGATAACAGAGAATATCTTTTCAATGGAGTCAATCCAGTATTCTTCTTGGAGGGGATCAGAAGATCCACTAAACATGGGAGTCATTTTCTGCATGAAGTATTATATGATAACATCCTCTCTATTATGATAAGGAGGTCATTCCACATGATCCAAGTTATTGTTCATAACTTAAGCCAGCCCAACAGGTACTATCATGATGTTTTGAGCACCCATTTCCATCATATTTGGCATTTCATTAGGAAAATCATTACATTGTCTATCACATTGATTTTTAGAACGTGTTCTACTACTTCCCTCCATTAACTAAAAAATAATGTGAAATTAGCGGTCTTGAATACTTAGCTAATAAGAATAAAAAGGAAACTCTAAACATAAAAGGATAAACTATTAAAGGAAAAGTATATCCTGACTTCTGGTTCCCGAGGTTTCAATATATTTTATCCATGATTTTTTTCCTAACATATATTCTTATGGTAATTTTTTGTTTTCTTAATAATGGTTCATAAGGAGCTTATGAATTTACTAAAGAATATCCCCTGGGAGTGTAAAACTAGGTGCGTAGTAAGGCTCATTGTTGTGTATCAGGTTACCCCGAGTCAAGCTCAGAACACCTTGTCGGATTTGTTACTTCTAGATACATATATTCCATAAACACATCCACTTGTAGTATCCATATAGTGATGTATTTTCTTGATAAACCACTTACTCTATACTTACCAAATTTAGGGACGTTTTATTAGACTTAGTCTTATCCCTAAGGTTCTTACTGAAGTCCTCTATTCCTAGTATCCACAAATAACTAAACCTTTCCTCCTGTACCAACTATAGAAACAATGTCCTTTTATACATATCATTACATAAATTTAAGCATAATTAAATATCAAATTAAAATCCAAGGATCATAAAGTCTAGTGTCTTAGAACACTAGGTGCATAAAACTGAAAACATGGGACTTAGTAAAACATTTATTTTTTTATCATCCATTAAGTATTCCTAACTTCCTTTCAGCCCTTACATATACATAGTATAACCCAGGGATAACATGAACAAAGGGATGATCTAAAAATCCCCGAAAGTGAATAAAAATTAAAATAAAGCTTAGCACATGGGTTATAAGTAAAAACATAATGATATATACAGGCACGGAACAACATAAGGAATCATAAAATGGGATTATATAATCATGAAATCTTATTAATATGGCAAAAACATAAATATTACTTTAGCATGAGTCAAGTATCATTGCACATAGAGGATAATGAGTCAAGGCACATTGCACATAGAGGATCACGAGTCGAGGCTCGTTGCACATAGAGGTGCACGAGTCAAGGAAAACCACCAAGATCATGCACATGGAGCATGATTTAAGGATAACCACCAAGACCATGGCACATAATTTAACACCCCAAGATTTCATGGTGTTTTATCTTCAATATCTTGTGTTTTATGCAACATCGATTTTGAGTGTACCATAATATACTAAATTGGCCGTTTAAAAAAGTGGTTATGAATAGTATTAACCACATAATGAAATTTATAAATTTTATTTTTTAAAATATAATTAATTTTTGAATTTTTAATATAAAAATTAGCTCAGGGTTATTTTTTGGTATTTCTACGAAAAGATTCAATTTTTGAAGAATAGTGAAAAATACTGCATTGTAGTTAAAAACCAAATTTTTCATTTAAATAATAATTTTAATTTAAATTGATTTTAAAGTAATAATAGATAAATAATATAGATATTAATCCAATTTAGTTCATTTGAATCATTATTATAATAGAATTAGATATAAAAAATATTGAACTTTTGACCGTCTCTTTTACCCGTCTTCTAACCACTTTAACATGATTAACATTAAACATAATTTCACAACTTTTGTGAATTGAAATTAAAAAAATAAACATACATGGATGTAATAATTATGAAATATGTCGTCTAATAGGATCAAAATATTATTTGTTGAATACTAATTTTTGAATTTTATTTACTACGGTGAAAGTTAAATAAGATAATTATAGGTAAAAATAATATTATAATAATATAAAATTACCCTAAAACTTGTTCAAATTTCATTGGATATGTTTTTTTAAAAGAAAATGAATTTTAGGTCAAAAATATTATCCTTTTTAAGCCACTTACGTTAGATTATGAAATTTATTATATTTTATATAAAGAAGAGTTAAAAATGTCATATTTAAATTTTAATAAATATATAATTTTTAATATGATGTTCTATAAGTGATATGGTATACTATAAATAGTAATTATAAATATAAAATATTTATCTGCATCATGATAATTTATTTATAATTTTTAGACATTAAATAGTTAAATTAAATAGTGACACAATGATGATGCAATGATTTATTTATTAAATGAAGAATCAATTAAATGATACTAATAATATTAAAATAAATATATTTTGAAATATTTGAAGCCATCCTCGAATTTTTTGGATGAAATTGACAAATTATAGATGATATAATTTATTTTTTTCTAAGTAATCAAGTTTTTATGTATTTAACAAAAATCATGTATTAAATAGTGTCAAAATTGACATAAATGAGATTTTAAAATAAATACAATTTTATTAAATGATATAAAGGTCATAAAAATATAATATTTTTCCAACAAACTTTTATAGTGTTAAATATGTCCTAAATATCTAATTAGGGTTATTTTGGCATTTTATAGTCACTATATTAACCCTATAGTCTAAAAAGACAAGTAGACACGGTAAGAGTTAAACTATTTAACTAAGAGTTAAATCCAAAAGATAAGGATAATTTTATGACTCAAACATTTTTAAAAATATTTGTTTGAGAGTATTTAAACACATAATCATATTATCCTATAAATAAATAACTTTTAATCTATTTTAAATCTAAAATCATTTTATAATAAATTAATAGTTTTGGAATTTCCAAAAGTGCCCCTCCCCTCTCTTATAAAAGGGCACCTCTCATTCTCTTTTATTAACACCTATAAAGACCTTTATATCGACCAAAACATAACCATTTATCCTACCAAATTCCATAACAACATCCTAGAGTCCATAAATTTGGCAGAAATCCAACCTAAGTAGTCCTTTTGTGCAAACCAAAAGGAGACACTCGAAGAAGATGTAATTGTTTTACCAACGCTTTTAAAGTTCTTTTCTTCTTCTAATTATTCTTCCTAAGTTTTTTTCACAATAAATTAATAAATACAAAATATATTATTATTTTTTTATGTTTTTATTATTATGGTAAAACCATAATCTTCCTTTTACCCATCCTATGAAAAACAATATCACCATGCATGCGTAAGTACGGCTTATTGTCTCCATGTCGTGGTGTAAACTATTTTTTCAGGTATACTATATTTATATGGGTATAATGATTAATATAATGGATGTAAATAATAAATAATAAATTTTATTGTTTATTTATAATTCATATTCTATCCAATTCATTATCCTTTACCATTACAGAATGATATCGTCGCTCGTGCATACGTACGACCTACCATTTCCACAACGTGATGAGATTCATCCTCCATTACAACTATTTCAGAATGATTATAAAAATGTATATACTGAATAAATATGAAATATATAAAATAAATATGATACTATAATTATATATATATATAGATATCATTTACTTTCTTCCATTCAATGTGATAAGAAAAACGTAAATAACATTCATGTGTACCTACGACCTACTATCTCCATGAACGGTGTGTTCCATTTAATTTATCTATCTATTATATATATTTTTATAATGAATATCTATGATATATAAATAATTTTTTACATTCTATATGTAATAAAATTATGATCTATTTAATAATACCAAGATTAACATGTCAAAATACGTACGATAAACAAAGCGATTAATACCTGAAAAGTTGATTTAGGAAGGAAGTATTAATAAATGGTTAATATAAAGTCATAAATGAATCATATATGATATCAAAAATATTATTTTGATTCTGTTACCAGTTAATAATATTATTAAAACCAATATAAATTAGTTTTAGACACGTTTGGAGAGAATAGAACATGCAGTAAGAGTGAATTTGGAAATCTTTTTATTATCTGGGATTGGTTTTATGTAAGAATTTACAGGGATATATTTATCATCCATGTCCAAGTTATTTTAAATTGTATTTCAAAATATTATCTACAATATTTTAGTGATTTTTACCCTTGTTTTACTTTTTATAAAAAAAATTTAAATTAATCTTTCCATTTTTCCAAACGAGGTTCTTTATGAACTTTTCAACAAATTAAAGAAGGAATTTTTTTTAACTTATACGGCACAAGCATATTTTTCCACCATCATGGCACCTTAATGTTTTAAATATTCACTTATAGGAATGTAAGGTTATTTTTAAAATAAATATTTTCTCTTATAAATTAATTAATTTTTAATGATTTCAAATTAAAAAAGGGATATTTCCCTCAAAGAGTTTTAAATATTTTATTAGATTATTTTAATCTATGTCAATATCTTTTATTGGATTTTATGGTTAATTGAGGTTGATTTATTATTATAAAATCTTACATGTTGTATTCAATGGTTTATGATATGTTTGACTATGGATGTTCTATTTAGATACCATTCATGGTTTATGGTTAAAGTATTAAATTTTCATATGATAGTTTTAATACAAATGTTTATTTTGGTTATTTTTTAGACCTTTCATAAGAGGAATATATTGGGCTTATTACGGGATGGGTGGGGCCGTATATAGCCCCTCAATGCATCGGTAGGTCCCATGAGATGAAATTTGTTGGCAAAATACCCTTCACATTTGTTTCCAAGCAGTTTAAATTGTCAGGACGATAGATCTTGACACAAATCAAATAGATTTCTACCCACTGATTATAATTATCATGAGAATATATCATGACAGTAGTTATATTGTTGGGAGGATAGATCTTGACACAAATATTACGGGTTTCTACCCACATAATTAAACTGTCATGAGGATACATCTTCATAGTATCTATCTTAAAAAAATATCTTGATAGTGAAGACGTCCATCATTATGTAATACCTCGTTATGAGATTATTTATTGATATTACATGTGATTTTTTTATTAGTAAAATATTAATAGAATGTTTAAATGGAATTTTTTTTATTATTTCCATATTATGTTCAAGATTATGTTTAAAATTTTTGAGTTTCATTTTTATACTTTCCTTAAAATTTTATGCTTATTTATGAAAGATTATGATGTATTGTTTACCCTTAATGAGCTTATGAGCTCACCCCTTTCTTATATTTTATTTTTCCAAGATTCTAATAAGGGTTTTATGACTGATATCCAGGGTTACGTTAGAAGAATAATAGCCTTCTCAAATAATTATCTATATTTAATTTTATGTTTTTAATAGTATGTAAAGTTTACGTATGTAATCTATTTTCTAAGAATGATAAATTTATCAGTCCTTTGGGATTTCATTCCTTATAATAATTCCAATTTATTAAAATAATGCACCAGTTACGAGCTTCTAGGGTAGAGGTGTTTCAGTTGTTATAAGAGGAATTTTAGAAACAACCTTGGAAATCCGATTTAGAAAACATAAATTAGGGAACATAACCCTCAGATAGACTTTGAGGATAAGTATAGAAGAATAACCTAGAATTTTGTTAATTTAGATATTTTTTGGGTATTCCTATAAAATACATCCCTTTATGGATATAATAAGTGGATTTGGTTCTGGCATAGCTATAACTAGGAGTACTAACTCAAACAATGTGTTTCGAGCTTGAATCGGAGTAACCTAGTACACAAAAATGGGCCTTACTACGCACTTGGTTTTACACTCTCAGGGGATATTCTTAAGATAATTCAAATTTTATTTATGAACCATTATGAAGGATTTAAAATTATAAATGTCCCCAATGAAACCATGTTTTTTTATTATGAGAATAGATATACATAAATTTGTCAATTTTTGTTACTTAATTTGAAATTAAACATTATGATTCATTAACTAATCTAGTTAATTTCATTATTTATAAATGGAACCTTGTGTAAGGATTGGAAAGTGTATCAATGATCGTAATCCATGAGGGGATTTACCTTCTATGAAAGATAATTATGTTGGATAAGGAGTTACAACTGGTGTTGAACAACTTATAACTATACTGGGACAATTGACTTAGGTAATTAATAATAACCTTACCTGTATGGAGAAGTATGATAAAAAATGAATAGGATCAATTTTAGACTACTTCATGAGACAACAACCTCCAACATTAAATAGGAATACAAATCCATTTGTACCCAAGAAATGGATAAGTTCCTTAGAGAAGATATTTTATGTTATGGGAAGCAACGAAAGGGGGAAGTTTTTCATGGAAGTTTATCATCTCTCTAGAGATACAGATCAATGGTGGTCATTGATTTAAAACACAAAAGAGTAATACGAAATAACAAACACAGAATGAAAGTATTTTAAGGAACTTTTTATTGAACAATATTTCCCTCATGAATAGAAAGCTGATATGGAGAGGCAGTTTCTAATTATAAGGAAAATAGAATATGATAATGTTGTGAAACATGAGTCTAACTTCACAAGATTATAAAGGAATGATGTTGACTATATACGTAACCCAAGGAGTGGGATTGATGGTTTATTTTATGGGTTAAATACATTTCCTTGAAAGTAATTGGTTTCCCAAACTTTCCATCATATGAAGATATAGTCTCATGAGCTATCAAAACATAGATATAATTCTATATGTCTTATAACTATAATGGAAATCAAGAGAAGAAGAGAATGGTTGAACAAGAGATGGATAAAGGGAATAAGGGAAAGAAGGATTTTCCCACATGTGATAATTTTGGAAAGAATCTCCCTCGGAAGTTCTTGAAATGAATGAGTGTTTTTTATAAGTGTGGAGAAAAGGGCCACCAAGAAAAATAATGAAAAGTGAAGAATGAAAAGTCTATTATTCAGTGTCTCAAATATAGTGAAATAGGACACTATATAAATAAATTTCCTAAGAATCAATGAAATATGTATTATAAAAATCAAAGGTATCAAGGTTAGTATTCTGTTGTTACTAAATTCAAAATCAAATAACTAATGTATTTGTGTTTTTTAGAATCAAGAATTATATAATTTGAATATTTTATTAGCAATGTACTAGTTATAGTAATTATGGAATATATGAGGATTGTACTACAGTTCTAATTCTTTAAGGATTTTGAATCATTAGGGTTTTCATTAAGGTTATAATATGATCAAGGTATTCATATTCATGGTATGCGATAAAAAGAGAAACATTGTGTTTGAGGAAAACCAAATGTTATGATTGATTTTGGAAATTTAGAGACCTTTTTAGAATGTTAATTTTGATATAAGTATTATGTAAAATCCTTAAGGTTGGAATGGAGTAAGTTGAACATTCAATAATATTATTTAAGGTTAAACTATTATTTATTGTATACTTTAGGATAACCTTTTTGGTTTCAGTAAAAATTTATAGGACTAAATAAATACTTGTGGGCCTTATGGTTTATTAAAATTGCTTCATGTGTGAAAACTTCATTTTGAACATTCATTTACAGGTATATGGGATATGTGGAAATAGATCGAAGAATAACCAAGGTATGAGATTATTCTTATGACATGGAAAGAAAAAAAATTATGTGTTTATTTAAATAGTAAAATAATTCTTCAACTCAATGGAAAAGATCTTGAAACCAAAAATTTTTTCCTAGTACATTCTTTTGCGATGAATCAAATAGTCCCTTGGATCATCACATATTTATAGCTTTGTGATTGTTAACTTTTCCCTAATCATGTTCTTTTTCACTCTCCCTCAGAAGTTGATAGTTAAATTTTTCTTTTATGTCCATGTGTTCCTACAATGAACCCTTGTTTGTGTTATCTCTAATAACTTTCGTACATCCCATTCTTTATTTGAAAATGGACCTTTTATCAACCCTTGTTTCGATGTCGGATTCCAATAAAAAATTTTTTACCAAACCCAACTTTGAAATTTACAAGGACGTAATTTATTGAATGAGGGGAAAATGTAGCACCCCAATATTTCACGGTATGTTATCTTCAATAGCTTTCATTGCATGCAACATTGAGTTCAAGCATACCATGATATACTAAATTATCCATTTAAAAAAGCGATTATCAATATTATTAACCACGTTATGAAATTTATAAATTTTATTTTTTAGAATATACCTCATTTTTTAATTCATTGTATAAAATTAGCTTAGGGTGATTTTTTGGTATTTTTTTGAAAATTTTCAATTTTGATGAATAGTGAAAAATACTACATTGTAGTTAAAAATCAAATTTTTCGTTTAAATAATTATTTTAATTTAAATTGATTTTAGAGCTACAAAAGATAAATAATAAATATATTAAACCAATTTGGCTCATTTTAATCGTTCTTATAATATTATTATATATAAAAAATTATTGTACTTTTGAACGTCTCTTTTACCTACCTTCTAGCCACATTTACGGGATTAACATTAAATGTAATTTTATCCCTTATGTGAATTGAATGTCGAAAAAAGGACATACATGGTTTTAATCATTATTAAATATTTTTTCTAATAGGATTAAAATATTTTTTGGTGAATAGTAACTTTTGAATTGTATTTACCATAGTTAAAGGTAAATAGTGTAATTAAAGGTAAAAATAATATTATAATAATATAAAATTACCCTAACACTTTTCTTAATTTCATTGGATAAGTGTTTTTTGACTAAAATAAACTATAGGTCAGAAATATTCTCTTTTTTAATAAACTTGTGTTAGATTAGGACATTTATTATATTTTATTTAAAGAAGAGTTAAAAATGTCATATTTAAATTTTAATAACAATATCATTTTTAATATGAGGTTATATAAGTGATATGACTGACTATATATATTACATAGAAATATAAAATGTTTATCTACATTATGATAATTTATTTATAATTTTTATATATTAAATAATAAAATTAAATAGTGATGTAATAATGATACAATAATTGATTTATTAAAGGAAGGGTTAATTAAATGATACAAATAATATTGTAATAAATATAATTTTGAATATTTTATGCCATACAAATTTTTTTTAGATTAAATGGACATGTTAGAGATTATTTAATGTAGTTTTTTCTAAGGAATCAAGTTTTAATGACTTGAAACAAAAATCATGTATTAAATAGTATCAAAATTGACATAAAATATATTTTAAAATAAATAGTATTTTATTAAATGATATAAAAAATATTAAAATATAAGGTTCATCCAAATAATTTTCATATTGTTAAATATGTCATAAATTATCCAATTTTGGTTCTTTGGACATTTTATTGTAACTATATTAACCCTAATGTGTAAACGGACAAGTAGACACGGTAAGAGTTAAACTATTTAACTAAGAGTTAACTTCAAAAGATATGGTTAATTTTGATACATAAAATTGTATAAAATCATTGGTTTAGATAATTTAAACCCATAATCATATTATACTATAAATAAATCAATTTGGAACTATTTTAAATTGAAAGCCATTTTATAATAAATTAATAGTTTTGGAATTTCCAAAAGTGCCCCTCCCCTCTCTTATAAAAGGGAACCTCTCATTCTCTTTTATTCACACCTATAAGTCCTTTTATATCCACAAAAACCTACCCAATTATCATCCAAACTTTCCTAACTTCATTATAGAGGCCATAAATTGGGAATAAATCCAACCTAGGGAGTCCTTTTGTGCAAATCAAAAGGATGTACTCGAAGAAGAGGTAATTGTTTTACTAACTCTTTCAAAGTTCTTTTATACTTCTTGTTCCTTTTACTAAGTTGTTTCCATACTAAAGTAATAAGTAAATAATATATTATATTATTATATGTCTTTATTATTATGGTAAAACCATAATCCACCTTTTACCCATCCTATGAAAAACAATATCACCATGTGTTCGTACGTACGACTTACCCTCTCTACATCGTGGTGTAAAGTATTTTTTAGGTATACTTTATTTATATGGGTATAACAATGAATATAAAGGATATAAATAATAAATATTAAATTTTCTTTTTTATTTATAATTCATATTTCATCCAATTCATTTCCCTTTACCATTACAGAAAGATATCTTCACTCATGCATACATGCGACCTACTGTCTCCACTATACAATGAGATTCATCCTCCATTACAACCCTTTCAGAATGATTATAAAAATGCATATAATTAATAAATATGAAATATATGACATAAATATTCTACTATAATACATATATATATATATATATATCATTTACATTCTTCCATTCAATATGATAAGAAAACAGAAATAGTGTTCATTCGTACGTATAACCTACCATCTCCATGAACGGTGTTTTCCATTTCATTAATCTATATATTATATATATTTATATACTGAATATATATGATATATAAATCATTTTTTACAATATAGAAGTAATAAAATAATTATATATTTAATAGTATCAAGATTAAAAAGTCAAAATACTTACGATAAACAAAGAGATTATTACCCAAAGTGTTGCTTTAACTGGGAAAATATTAATAAATGGGTAATATAAAGTCATAAATGAATCATATACGATATCATAAATCTTATTAAGATTCTGGTAAAAGTTATTAATGTGTTTAAAACCACTATATATGAGTTTTGAACATGTACGGAGGGAATCAGACCTACGTTAAGAGTTAATTTCTCAATGTCTTTATTATCCGTGATTGCTTTTATATAAGAATTTATAGGGACATATTTATAATCCATGTCCATGTTTCATAAAAGTTTATTTTAAAATATTAAATAGAATAGTTTAAATTTATTTTTACCCATGTTTTAGTTTTTATAGAATGTTTTAAAATTAATCTTTCCATCTTTTTCCAAATGAGGTACTTTAGGAACTTTTCGAAAAATTAAGGAAGTAATGTTTTTTTAACTTATACGATGAGAGAATCTATTTACACCCTCATGAGGCATTATTGTTTTGAAGATTAAATTACATTAATACAAGGATATTATTAAAATAAATGTTTTATTTTATAAATTCATGACTTTTTAATGATTTCAAAGTAAAAAAAATGGATATTTTCTTTGAAGAGTTTTAATGATTTTATTAGATTATTTTCATCTATGTCAACATCCTTTGTTTGATTTTATGAATAATTGAGGTTGATTTATGATGATATAATATTACGCGTTTTATTCAATGGTTTATGATAAGTTTGATTGTGGATGTTCTTTTTAGATACCATTCTTTGTTTATGGTTAAGGTATTAACATTTCGTATGCTAGTTTTAATACAAATGTTTATTTTTGTTCTATTTTACCCCTTTCATAAGAGGAATGTATTGGACTTAGTGAGTTACAGGTGGGGCCCTCTATAGCCCCTAAAGGCATCGGTAGGTATCATGAGATGAAATTAGTTGGCGATAAACCTTTCATGTTTATTTCCAACGAGATTTAAATTGTTGTTTGGATAGATCTTGAAACAAATCAGATGGGTTTCTACCCACAAACTTAAATTATCATGAGTATAGATCATGGTAATAGTTATATTTTCAGGAGGATATATCTTGACACAAATTAGATGGGATTCTACCCACAGACTTAAAGTTTCATGAGGATAGATGTTTAAAGTAGTTATATTGAGGATATATCTTGATAGTGTAGAAATACATCATTATCTATTCCCTCGTTATGTGATTAGTTATTGATATTACATTTTGTTTTTAAACTATTATAATATCCACGTGAATGTTTAAAAGGAATTATTTATATATTCTTTCCATATTATGTTCAAGTTTATGTTTAAAAGAATTGTGTTTCAGTTTTATACTTTCCTTAATAGACTATTATTATTTATGAATGATTCTATTGTATTTTTCACCCATACTAAGCATCTGAGATCACCCCTCTCTTATGTTTTATTTTTCAAGGATTCCAAGAAGTGTTTATGACTGATATTTAGGGTTAATCTAGGAGAATAATGGACTTCTCAAAAAAAATCTATGTTGAGTTTTATGTTATGAATTGTAACATAAATTTCATGTATGTGATCTATTTTCCATGACTACTAAACTTATCAGTCCTTCAGAATTTGATTCATTGCAATCATGTAAATTTATTCAAATAATGTACCAACTCTGGGATTCTGGGGTCAGGGAGTTACACAAAACGTCTCATGGTACTAAACATTACCAAATTCATCAGAGCGTTATTTGGTCTCACCCATCATAAGATGTTCATGAATATGTTTTCCACATAAATTATCATACATAAGAAATCAAACATAAAGAAAAGGGTTACCCATGTAATGAATTGTGTATCATAATCATGTCGAAATGCCTAACAAAAGGGTATATTATAATGGTTTCAAATAAATAAATAATTTAAATCATTCATGGACATTCATAAATGAAAATAGGCATATATCATGATATGTGATTTCAAAATTAAGAGAATACATATAAAAAGGGAATTTGAGAAACTATAGAAATAAATCATTTTAGTATCGTTTAAGGACAATATTTAAAGATAATTTGAAGCATAAAATGGAACAATATTTTATATAAAACCATAAGTGAACCAGGAAAGTTTTCATAATACAATTATTTTTTATAAAAATAATTGTAGCTTAATTTTTTATGGTGAACACTTGAAAATGGGTAAGAATTCAAGTAATTCACTTAATTTGGGCTTCTTTATCGGGAATAATTGAGTTCGGAACCATTTAAAAACATGTATATCCCAAAAAAACAAGGATACATGGATCTTGATACATGAGTTTGTAACATATACACAACATTTATAAGATGTAAAAAAATTAGAATTTAATTTGGGTAAAAATAAAGGAAAAGTAACCTGAAGGAATAACGAAGGCTCAGGTAGAATCCCTTACCTTATGTCCCAAATGATTCTGCACTTGATCTTAATGTTCTCTTGATTCCTTCTTCTTGAGAACCTCCTTAAGGAATTGGTTTTGTTCTTTTATTAAGACAAAAACATCCCGATCATGGGGAAGGGGTTTGGGAGGATATTTGAGAAGAATTTGTACAAGGCTAAAGACTTGAGAGGTGAGAGGAGAAGAGGTGGTGAGGGGTTATTCTTATAGTGGAGTAGGGGGTGTTTTAGAATATTTTAATCATTATTTTATTATTTTTATCAATATAAGAAATAGTGTTGATTCTTGAGAATAAATATAGGAACATGATCATGTGAGTTCGAGATAATGGGCTTACAAAACCACTACATCACATATGACTCCATAATTCAAGTATTTAGCATTTATCACAAATTATCATATTTTACTATTCACCAAAAATTTAATTATTTCCAAAAAATCCATAAAAATTAAGCCCAATTTTTTTTTTACATCCATAATTAAAAAAGAAATTACATTTATTAAAATAATTCTCTAAATATGAGAATTTTATATTTTAATTTAAAAAATAATTTACTCAAAGAAATACATATTTTAAAATTAAAACAACTTTTCTAATACTTTGAAAAAATAATTAAGGTCTCATAAAATTTTCACATAATCATAAGGCATAAAAATATCAATTTATGGATACATTTTTTGAAAAAAAAATCTTTAATGTGTACATATCCTGAGGAATGTTCCTCTCTCACTTGGTGATCCCTAGTCAAAAAAGGTATATGAGACTGATCTCGTGCCTTTGGAGTATATAGCTAGTTTTTTTTTTGATAGGAAGTGTGCCTATCCCGGGGCATGTTCCACTCTAACATGGTGAGAACCAATCATAATGGGGATATGAGCCTCGTCATATTCCTCATCCTTTACCGTAATATACCAACAATCTTCTAGAAAGAGAGAAATAATGCATTCTTTCTCCAGAGTAACCACATGTTCATACTGATCATGGTGATGTGCTACTACGGATGTCAAGATAGGAATTTGTGCACGTCCCTATATCTATACCAGTGTCAGAATATTCCAGCAGCGTTCTTCAACTATTTCTAGAATGCAGTGGAAGTTCAAAACAGTATGTTCTCGAATGTAGGCATTCACATTTTTAGTCTCTAAAATATAATTTTAGATATCTTCATTTGAAACAGTCATATAATCCCACTTATATCCTCCTTGTTCCATTATAATATGTCGATAGGATTCATGTGTGGGGTATAGATATGTTCCTCCCCCATGATTTCTATAGGAATATGCATGTAAACATGATCTGAATGGTAATGGATATAATCCTTCCCATAGGCTACCTCTATAATATGCTGACGGGATTAATTTAGTGGAAATGGGGATATAATCCCACTCCCATTTTTTGATATCTTTCCACATCTGAAAAGACTTCCTTGGTACCCATTATTAGGTATCTAGGGTGGTAATTTGTTAGGTGCTTCCCTTAGTAGGCAATTGAGGTGCATCGGGGGGATGATATCGATGATGGAAGTTGATATGATCCCTCCTCAAAAGCTTATAAACTAGAATGGAGCCATAGTTAACTACTTGATCCAACTTCCTAATATATGAATGGTGCTAATTGAGGTGCTCTAGGGATAATCATATGAAGTGATTAGTAGTGGAAATGGGTTCCACTGGTTTCACTGTATCTTTCCAGGAATGAGATAGAGTCATCATATCCATCATTTATAGACCTTTACATTCATCCTTGAGGGATAGGATTGTACCATTTCAATGGTATTTTTGAACCATTTAATTCTCCAATCAAAGATAAAGGTTTCGATTGGGTGATATTGTTCTACAACCAACACGGTTTTTAATCGTATTTGATGTTATAGAAAGTTTCTTAATAATGACATGATCTTAGGATAGCGTGTTATTTGGTAGATCAGTACCTAAAGTCACAAAAATAACAAGGAACAACGTTATTGATCAGTGCATCATCGCAAGTGTAAAACATGTTCAATTAGTTATGCAGAGGTAAAATAATTATCCTTTCTTATTATTAGTTCACCCATTTTACTCATATGTAATTTTTGTGATGATAATAGATTATTTAATTGAAGCGCTAGTTAAATATGATTTCACATTAGGTATACCATTTTTGTTTTTGTAGGAGATACAAAACTAAATGTCTTAATGCATGATTAGCCAATTGTTTTCATCATTTGAGAGATTCACTTCAAGTTAACCATTTTTGTTTCCTTCAAAATATGATGAATGGTAGGAATGAAATGGTTTGACATGATTTGGTAAGTCTATCCTTTTTAACCCATGAATGGGATAACATGGTTAAATTATTCAAGTAATGTTCACAATTTTTTCATTCAAAAGAAAATGAATAGTAGGAATGAAATTTTATGACTAAGTGGGTAAGTCTATCCTTTTTAAGTCATGTATGGGATGACATAATTAATTGATTCATGTTGGGTTTTCCATTTTTTTCATTTGAAAGATAGATAATGGTAGGAACAAAATTTTCTAATAGGATGTGGACAGTCTATCTTTTTTAACCCATTAAGGGGATGACATAGTTAAATGATTTACATTGGGATCACCATTTTTTCCTTCGAATGATGATGAATTGTATGAAATAAATGGTTTGAGGGAGTTGGGTAGTCTGCCTTTTTTAACCCAGGAAGGGTGTGATATATTTTAATAATTCATGTTTTGTTCACTATTGTTGTTTCTCTAAAAATATGATGAATGGTAGGAACAAAATGGTTTGATCAAAGATGAGCAGTCTATCATTTTTAACCTATGAAGGGGATGACATAGTCAAATAATTCATATGAGTTTCACAATTTTTGTTTCCCTGTCTGAGGATTGATTGTGGGGGGTTCATGGTTACACAATCATTCATAATGGGATTATCATTTTCATTTTTTAGGTAAACTTCTAATAGTCCCAACATCCATAAATGGGTATAGATCCACTTTTCAAATGCAAGTGGTCATTTTGGGTTTCATACCCAATGACACATAGAAACTCACATTGGTTGAGAAGATAAAACTTTGGGCTCATCACACCCTTGTGGGGGGAATTATTACCTATTTCAGGACTCTCTTGTAGATTTAAGATATGTTTTCGAATCTCTTCCAAATCTCGATATGGGACTGGTGACCCTTATAAAATGATTTTGTGTCAAATTATTTAATATATAAAGGGGTTATATTAATGATACCATTCATATTTATCTTATTTTCTTCATCTATTTCCCATAATTGATTAGAAATGGGTAGCTTCTTATATTTGGAATCCATATAACCATGTACTCTTTATTTTACATCCATCTAGGGAGGTGATTGATATTTCATGGATGCTATTGAACATTCATGACTTTTACTATATATAATGTTTATACCAGTAATCAAAAACCACATAGTTAATTAAACCATGCAATTTAATGTCATTTGGAAAAGATATATATGAGGGAACATAGGCACTGGGTATTAAGATCAATCCTTAGGACATTTTACTATGTATCCAGTTTAAAATATGATTTAGAGTCATTATAGTTTTATTTTTATTCAACCCCCTAATGTGTGGTAACTGATAATTAATTCTTGTGAGGGTTATTTCCCTAGGGTTTACTAATATGGTAGTGTCTTTTGGACTTACACTGGGTCAGTGCCCCTGTATGGGGGAAATCGCATCATGTCTCTAAATGGGGATTACACAATGAGGTTTCCCTATTTGGGATATATTTATTATGGGGGTGATATGATCATTGAAAATCCCTAAGCCCATGTGAACCATGCTTAGTGTAAGAAACAACAGACGACAAATGATCAGAGTCACTATATAAGGGTATGGGATTTATCCACAAGGGAATTCATTATAGATTATTTTATATGGATCTTGTGCCTTAGGATGGAATACTATGTATCCTATTTATATAAGTAATTAGAGTACTCGTAGTTCAATTATCTTTTCAATCTAATGATGGATGAGAAATAATGATGAACCCATAGAATATTTTGGTTCCCACAGGACAGAGTGTCTGAGACATGAATGGAATTACACTGAGGTGGATTCCCATTGGATTGTTGAAATTAGAAATTATTTCTATGTGTCCTATTTAGAATGGAATTATAATCCTCTTTGTTTAGTTGGATGTATGTACAAATATGTCTAATAGACAGGATTATCATATCCTCGGGTATCTGCTTAACATGTCTTGATTTTATTCTTATCATGTTCTAAGTGTCTTTTTGATATGGATGAAATGTCTAAAGGTGCTTAGTATGATTGAAGTAGACATTTAGGAGGTCTGTTTCATGATCTGAATGGCATGTACAAAGGATTGTTGCATGTCTTGGTTGACATGTCTAAGGGTCTTCATGTGATTAACACAGACATTTCCAAGGGTGTCAGGTGACCAAGGATGACATATTAGAAGGCTATCATGTGAATTAGATAAAATTTCTGGATAACAACACATTACATGAGAGGTATGTCCATGGGAGTTATCAAGATTTGAGAGACATGTCTGGAGGACTTCTCAAGACTTGGGAAACATTTCTAGAAGACTTCATAGGACTTGGGTCACATGTCCTGGTGGATTCACTTGATCTATTTAGGTCACACGAAGCACATGATGTATTCACATGAAAATTATAATATACCCCTTTTCATAATTCTTCAATATTCTTCAATATTTTTTGTATATGTGTCTCAAGATTCATCAATCATTAGCTTGTTGACATTTCTCATGACCAATCTAACATGCGAATGCTACTTCACATAGTCTGGTTGTCCCATTGGAAGTCCTTCATGTGATCTATAGGGAGATCACATGAAGTTAATATTCATGCTTCATGATCCACTAGGTCATTCCCTGGATTTTACCTGGAGGAATCCCCTTCCGGTGGAGAGGATTTCCCCTCCAAGAGGTCCACTCTTCTATGCTCATGTGGATATGCATTGTGTCTCATGTGTCTAATTATATTTGGAAAGTGGGAGTAATTTATAGGAATTTCCACCCCATTTATATTCCACATTGAATCATGTGTATATCATAGATATGAGCTAGAGTCAGTGGAGGGAGTATCGCATCATGCGCTTTGCATGATCCTTCCATGGGTTGTCCTAGGCGTCGCATGAAAAATAGTGACCGTGATAACATTCTGTCAATTTCATATTTATTAGAACCTAGTATTATCAAATGGATTTTGTAATATCTTAAAGACGTGTCAAATGGAATTAAAAAAATTGAGATGAAATGTATGAGTGTCTTTGTGAGATTAGGTTTCTTATCAGAAGTCCTTCCTGTGATCGAGGGAGACTTGTCTAGGGCCCTTCATGAGATTAAGTGTTATATTTAGTAGCCATTAATGTGATCAAGGGGGATTTTCTAGGGACCTTTCTGAGATTAAGTTGGATTGAAAGAGGAAATTCGTGTGACTGAGGGGTATTTTCGATGGCCCTTCATGAGATTAAGTTGTCTTTTCAGAGGCCATTCATAAGACCAAGATGGCCTATCAAGGGGACCTCTTTGAGATCATGATGACATGTCGAAGAGAATTCACATGCTCAAAGTTGATCACACAAGGTTAAAACCCTTTTCATATAAAAATAATTAAATATTCCATTTTAATGATGCTTCCACCTTTTCTAGTTTTTTTCCTTACTTTACAAGTCTTTTTTCCATTTTCCATTGGTTGTCCGTCAAAGCATCTCAGATCAATAGAGGGTCTCCCAAATGCATGATACCATTATCATGTACAATCTCTATACTTTTTTGTGACATGATGCATGATCAAATTGATATGTTAAATGTATTCTAGAATACTAGACTAACATTTATAGTAGTCTATGTGGGACCAGGTTAACTGTTGAGGAGTTTTTTTCAAGATCAAGGAGACTTATCTGGGGGCCTACAAGAGATCGAGTTGTCAAGATAGAGAGATTTAAAAAGATCAAGGTTGCATTCCAAAGGACCTCAGTGTGACTAATGTTGATCACATTAGGTTAATAACCCCTTAGCATGATAATTAGCGTAACTTCGATCACATGAAGCCTGCAACCTTTTCATGTTTATTTCATTATTTTAAACGGGGATTTGGTTGATTGCCAAGTGTATGTATCCTTATATGTCACATGATCATAATAGCTCATCATTATGCCTTCACATGATCATCAATGCTTATATAGAAACATTCTCCAGAACAGGGAGGGCTTATCTGAGGGGATTTGTATGGTCAAGGGGACTCTCTAAAGGGGCATCATGTGATCATCCATAGATCAATAACATCAAATAATTCACCCTTTTGTCATTCCTAGGGTCATCCAATCGCATTTCATCTTAGGGGATATGATATTCTCATAATCTATCCACCTAATAATTATGCATCCATGTTGATCCTTCCGTTTTCTTGTAGAGAAAATAATACCCACGATTTGAGTATTTCTTCAATTCTAGAATTTCATATGCTCATTTGAAAGGAATAAAAATACTCAAATCAACTTTTCCATTCTTTTTTGGAAAATATCTACAGTCCCACTATTCCAAAAATAATTCTCCACCTTCATACTTCAATGATAATAATTTTAAAATTCCTTATATATAAAATATGTTAATTTTAGTTATATATAACTAAGTCATAAAACATTCGTATTTCAAAAAATTTATCAAAAATTAACTTTTATGAAAGACCACTTCATTTCCTTTATCCCATACTTATGAAAAACTCTGATGATTATGTATAAAAACATTAATAGTGATGATATTCTTTGATATTTTATTATTATCTAAAATATTTTTTAGAAAAATTAAAATTATTACAAGTGGTTTATCCATGAAAAATGTAATACTACTTCCTTAAAATTATCAAAAAAAATTATTTTTTTCACACCATACATCAGATGTGATGATAATCCACTAATATGGATCAGTGGACAGTTATTTTTAGATTCCCATAGTGATACTTCCACCACAAGATCATTACATATTCCCCCTTAATTCATCTTCTATGATAATTGAGAAATATTAATAATAAATTATACTAATTAGACATAAAAATCAATATCCATGTAAACCAATTGTTATTGTCTTCTATAAAAATCATTCAAAATTGTAACCATATCATTAATGTGAATATTTCAATTTTTAGTCAAACTATAATATTAACTTCATTGAATATGTTGTATCACACTAAAAACATTCCACCTAGCTCATTTATAATTTTTGAAATATATTATATTGAAGTAAAAAAATTAATTAGTTATGTATATAGCCACCATACTACTAACAATAACCAATGAATTGAAAGTATCTTATAAATGATATTTTCTTTCATGATCATGATAGAATCAGTCTGTTATATTTATGGACACTAAACTCTTGCAATGTTTGTGAGAAAAAATAATGTATTTTTTATTACATGTTATCTTATAACTTATTCTTTTTTTTAAATTCCACCTTGATATTTTTATGAATTTCAGTTATAAGATACCACTTCCGTAGCTTTTAGACTTCTAAAATTATGCTTTTGTGGTTTATTTTTTCCTCTTATATTCCTTTTATTTGTCTTTATCCTTCCTATATATAATTAAATTACTTTTTAAATCCATAATATGATATTATTTGTGTGTATAATAATGAAATTCATTCTTAGGTGCTTTGTATGTCCTCTCATAATGCATAGAGATTTCTCTAACACCCGCCATAGATCTTTCAAAATTTCACATGATCGTCATTAATAAACCATTATATTTCAATGAGTTTTTTAAATTTTCATGTTGACTTAATTTTTCATTAAGATTATACACCATTATATAATTTGTATTATTTTACTTGGGATTTAATTCATTCATACTCTCAAATTTTATTACCCACTACAACTCACTTTAACCTTAATATTTTCCAACCTCAATTATTGTTTGCGATATTATTACAAATTATTATTATTCATTTATAGTATAGTAATACTCATGTTTAAAAAATGTAATATATTCTTCAATATTAATTCAATATCTGTTTATTTTAATTATTCATCATAATAAGACATCACTTCATTCATCTTAGTAATCAATAATTTCTTACCATGGTCGCTATGTGAAAAATAATTTACACAATATTTTTCTTCACATTTTTCATCCTCTGTTTTTGTAATATAACTTATATCTTGGAATTTCAAGAATTTTTTTTAATAATCATTATATGGATACTTTTATTGACTAATTTTGAATTATTTTTCATAAATAAACGTTTTATTGAATCATATTCATGCTATCATATCACTACTATCAGTGTTTTGTATATTTATAGAAAAAAATCTAATAAAATATAATATTAAATGATTAAAAGGTATTTTACCATGATATATCCCTTTTATAAATATAAAAAATATTAAAATTAGTGTAAAGTTCTTATCAAATTCATTATTAACATTTCTAGATGAAATTAAATTTTCCCTCTCATTTTTTAATTCACCAAACATTATCTCATTCTTACATCATTGTAATTGAATTATTTATTTCCAATATAGAATTTATTGAATGAATAATCATTCATAATTTAATTTACAAAAACAATATGAACAACATTTAGTAGAAATTAATTTAAATCATGATCTTCTAGAGATTAATCATTTTCATCAAACCATACTACCATTATATATAGATTTCTTTTACAGTCATTGAATTTTTTAGATATTACCCAAAATAATTTATGGATCCAATAATCTATTTCACTATAACATATAAATCAACTAAAATTTCAATTTTAATCATATGAATGTATTAAAATAATGAATGTTTGATTTGATATTTTTCTTCACTCATTCAAACATTCCCAATCTGAATATTTCATAGCTTCTCCAAAAAATACTTTTCCAACGTTATCTATATAACCATTAAGTATTAATTTTCTAAATTTGAGGCTAATATATTATTTTATTCATGACTATTTATATTGATATTGTTTTTTTCAACTTAACTCATACCAACACCTTTTGACTTTTGAGTTAAAACATCACTAAAAATTTGAACAACATCCATTCCCCATGAGAGAAAGTATTAAATCGATATTTCATTCCAAAACTGAAATTATTACCATAAAATTACTGAAATAAAATTTATTTACTGAATTAACATAATCAAGGATGGATTTAAAAATATTATACTAAAATTATACTTTAATAAATAAATCACATAATATGTTCAACATTAAATGACCTGAATTTATTTCAAGGTAAACATATATACTACTATGATATCTATCATACCGTGGTTAGAAATATATTCGCTTGAAGAAATCAATGAGTATATTATTTTATCTAAAATTTACCATGGTCGCCTATTAGGATAAATAATAAATAATGCATCTTAAAATATTTACTCATACACTCAAGAATATATTAGATACACTAATTTAATTTTGTGACAAAGTCATAACATCCACCCAATCATAATAGTCAATGTGATCTACATGGTTTGATTTTCAAAATGAATTTTTACATCAATGGAATTTCATAGTATATTCTATTGTGATATATCCAATTATACATTGATTAAAACTAATTTTTTATGTCTATAAAATAATGGGAATAAAAATAACCCTCACCTAAACTAATGTATTCCCTCACAAACAAAATATAGTTCTTCAAATGAAAATAAAAATATATTATTCACATATATAAAGTGAATCCAATATTTTTTTACATAGTATCATTTCTAATCACCTTCTAAAAACAATGATACTATGAAATTTAGATAATGAAAATATCTCTTTCATTAGTAGTCGTATTTTTTCTCCATCCACTAAGATATAATTTTTTTGTAGATATTTATCAAATAATTGAATAACATATTGAAAATAAATATGTCACTATATAACCACAGTATAAATATTAATCAATTTAAGAAATAATTAATCACATTATAAGGATTCCTCAATTAATAAATAGGTTGTTGAATTTCATGACTTATACTCATTATAATTTATTTTCTTCTTCTTCCCCCACTCACTATTATTCTCTAATTTTAGGAAAAAATTTGTATTACACTCTTTTAAAACAAAAAAAACATATTCAACATTCTTATTTATAATTAAATCCTTTATATAAATCTAATGAAAAAAATACACATTTTATGTTTATAAAATTCATTTCAAATAGAGTTTGAATGGACACATGTGATACAAATCAGGGAATATAATCAACCCTAATAAATCTGGAAACTTTATAAACTAGGACATATTCATCTTCATTAAAATTTAATTACAATAGTAATGGTGTGGTTATATTTGAATTCCATTGAAAAAATAATCAATTAATATTAATTATTCAATATTATTTCTTGATACTCCATAATATCATTTCTACTCCCATTGTGCTTTATAACCATGGAATAGTTGTATTCTCTTAAAGGGTAATAGAAAACAATACATTCATTAAATAGTTTCTTTATAGAATAGTCTCACCATTCACAGTGAAACAAAGTACAACACATCCACCTAATTAAAACATATATATCAAACCCACGTGATTATGGCATTAAATACTTTTCATGAAATATATCTCAAGAATATTCACCTAAAACTAGAAATCATGACTTAATATTTATTGATTGTTGAATATATTTATATTGAAATATTTTTACTATGATCTATAAAAAATATTGAATCATTACAATTATCATAACAAACGTATTTTTTCTAACTCATAGAATACTTTATTAAAATCATCTCTACTAATAGAAAGATACCACAAAAGTTTTATGACCTTTAGAAACTCAATTTTATATCATGAGAGTTAAGGTGATTTACGTATTAAAAAAATAAAACATAATCATATAATATTAAATTAACTTCAAATCCATAAAAAAATATCCCCTATTGTCAATATCAAAATTATACATAATCATCATTAACCTTATTCTCCATTGACCGAACTAATAAAAAATTAGTTATATGATCATCCTAAAATTACTATTGAGAAACCTGGGAACTTATTAAGGGATTAGTGATTATCTTTTCTGGAAAACATGTTTATCTAGGAAATATTTAATAAATAAATTCATCAATAGAGAGATTTAAAATGAGTGGAGAACATATATTTTTAAATTTAATGAAAAACAAATTTATATGGTTGAAAATGAATTAAAAACAGAAAAATGTTCTCAAAATGAAATAAGAAAAAAATATCATATTCTCCATGAAATAAGACAACTAATTCTTTTCATTTTATTCTAGTATTTACAAAACATGATATATTATATGTAATAAAGAAATACCTAACATTTCTTCAATGATATAATAAAATCATGTAACGAAATATATAGCTATATCAATGAGAATTGTGTATATTCAATATTAATAATTAATAAAGAAGACATCTATGTCAAATGAGCATTATAATTTCCAATATAATGTGGGTTTTCATGTCAAATGAATGAAAAAACATTGTCAAATTTGATTCGTTCTTAAAAATATCACCTAAATGAATATTTAATTTTTTCAATATAAGAATATAATCATTAATGTTAATTTAATTAAGTATGTAGTCATCATATAAAACGTCATATTTTGTATCATTATACCCTATTAGAATGAGGTTTGTATTCTAAATGGATATTAGAGTAGTATTTAATTTACTTTCATCTTCCACAACATAATAAAACAAGAATGTATCATCAATTATTTCATTTTAAAATAAAAATGGGAAAATAGTTTATATCTGAGGTATAGTGATATAATATTAAATTAAATCTTAATTTGTGAACTATTTATTTTTCAAGATTATATTCATCCATTAAATTTAAATTAGAGGTCATTTAACTATTTATTCATGAGGTGTATTTAAATTATTTTTATTTTTTAATGTCTTAAATTGAATTTGAATGTATACATCATAATCTATAATATTCATATACATTTGTGAAGTGGTCATTGGTGTTATCTAAATGTAATGAATCGGCTACACTATAGCACCTCTATATAATATAGAAAACCATGACCCTCATAATCCCTCACCACTAACATAGAGATCTCCATGACCAAAAATGATGTTGGGGTTTCGTCCTTCCTTGAAATGACTATTTTACCAAATATAAAATGTTATATGGAGAAACTCACTCTCCTAAATCATGGGTAGATAGCACCTAGTTTTGGGGGTTTATATGTATCACATGGGGGTTATTTACCACCTAATAGTCCATATTGATAAAATAGTTAATGTGAATAACTGAATAATAATTAAGTAATATAAATTATACATAATATTTTTATGAAATTATGAAACTATATCCAAAAAAATTATAAATAAATCATATAACAAAATAAAGTACAAAATGCATCCAATATATAACATCATTGAAAAATGATTAAAATAAATATAAAATTCAAATATATATATTAATCCGTAAAAATACCATAACATAACAAATAATCTCCACAATATCAAATGTCATTAATATGAAATATATAGTACTCATTTTCTTTTAACTATATTAAAAAATACACACACACACTCATGTTGTATATTTACAAGTTGTGAGAAATAATTCTTAGGGGAAAACACTAAAACACAAAATATACCAAATAGTTTAATGTGTTAATATAAAAATTGTTCTAAGATACAAATTTATTTAATCAATTAATATATGGAGTAAAATCATATATTGTAATTTTAAATATAGTTACCCATGAAACATATATACCTAATTCACCATATGTTAGTTAATTAACTAAACATAAATAAATATATATAGATATATACCACATGACTCATTTTTGTTTTTATTCAAAATAAATGAAAAAAAATATCCCTTCCATAAAATGGAATAAAAATACTCATGGGCCTAACATAGGTCCTACAAATATTTTTTCTCATATCTCACTATATCAGGCTCCCATTATACTAGATGAACTCATCAAATAAAAAATAAAATATCATTGTAATAATATCAAAAAAATGTTTTGAATTCCACACAATAATGTTGGAACCAAGGATGTTTTTTGCTAGAAATAGAGTATAGTTTTTGTTTGTTGTAAATCCTCCACATGGCAGATTAGGGAGTACATATAAGGTCAAGGAGTGTAAAATAAAAGGGATCATATAGTTTAATCTGACAATGGTATTGAACGTGGCGTTATTTCCCAGTGTATGCCAAATATTTGGTGGTCAAAAATCCAAAGGAAGAGGATACCATCATGAAGGGGTGTTTTATAGAATAAAAACTTCATGAAAATGTTAAATATATGAGTTTATTTAATACTAGGTTGAGTATTGGGAAGATTTGGAGCATCGCAAATGGATATGGTGATCTTCACAAATATAAGAATAGGAGCATCGCAACTGTGCAATGTGTTGATGGTGAGCTTTGTGACTGTCAAATTTCAATGCAGAATCGTGAAGGGTGGAGGACCATGAAGATATTTCTAGTACATATGGAAATCAAACTATAGGTGGTGAAGTATTGCAGATATCGAGACTACAAATATGAGGCTCCCCCCCCCCACACATCATTCTAAGTAGTTTTTCAAGAAAAATATTGAAATTCTCTAATTTCTTGAAGCTAATGGAGATTCATGAATCTGGATTTCTATGATAGATTGAGAATCATGAAAATACTATTATTCATGACTAATATCAATGATTTTGATTAACTGGTGCTTTGTGATGATGGGGTATTCCACATTGACTCAGTGAGCTTTGCGAAGGAAGCTTATTCTATAAAGGTGGGGAGATTCGTAAAGGGTTATTCTTTGAGATGGAGATTCACAAAAGGGGGTTTTTAAACATCGGTTTTTAAGTGAACAGAGCTTACTGAGTTCATCAATACAGGTCTATGGTGCAAAAATACTCTTGTTCTAGAAAGGGACAATTACTTTAATATCAATTTATTGAAGCGTCCTTCAAGTCAATAAGCTGTGTTAGACTTCTCTCAAAGTAGTGAAATAGGGGGAGTCAACAGAAGATTAATGAGGGAAGCAGTGAGATATCCCTAAAATATTTTAATGGTAGTGTTCCTATCACAAAGTGACTAATACTGAACTTTTTTATTTCACATCTAGTGAAGAATAGTTGATTTAGGAGTGACCGACACACTGTTGGTGTATGATCCTTGCACTAGCCATTAGTAGGGAACCAAGAAATATTTTTGTGTTGCCTCTATACTTGTGAATGTTTTCATTTCTTCACATCACCATCAGATAGGTTTAACAAGTTCCTACCAATGCGGTAACACGATCCATCACTTGATAATAAAAATTTTCCACTCTGATTCACCCCTCCCCTCTTAGGGTGTTCTGGGGTCCTTCAAATAAGATATAAGTTACCCCATATAATATCTTCAAAATAGACATTTTATTTTATAAAAATTTATAAAATAATAAAATCCCATTAAATTAATACATACGTTAATTTTAAAATTCCAAAAAACTCATTCCTGACATTATTCATATTTTGAAATTTTTAGTTATATATTTTTCCTCATTAACATAGAATAACCAAGTATCCCCACTATATTACTCCTTTATATACATTAAAATATATTATAAATTAATCATATATCATTTCAAAATATATTTTTTTTTTGAAATAACCAACACTCATCAGTAATTATTTCAACTCAATTTCATGAGTTTTTGGCTGAATTCATAAAACTTTTCAATAAGGGAATAACTATTTTAGTGATTAATTAAAAAAAATCATGTAATTACCACCTAATTTATTTTAAATAATTCATAAATTTTCGTAGAATGTTAATGTTAAATAATATCAAAATAATAAAAAATTTAATGTAACTATAAAATACTATAACATTAATTTTCTACACATATACATAATTACTAATTCCATTGATAATGATAATATTAACCTCAAACTCATTCATATTCATTATCTCATTAAAGTAAAATTTTATCAAAGTAAGATAGATTTTTCACCCCTAAATTATGAAAACAATTGTTCTCAAGACATATTAATTTATAAAAAAAATCTTATTAGGTCAAACTAAATTTTAATCCAATTATCCACATAGAGAACATTTAACCACACTATCAATGCACAAATCATATATAATTGGTCAATTAAATAAAGTTGAAATTATTGAGGTGACCTAACTCTTTCTTAGAGAACAAACTACACCAAAGATGATGACCCAATCAATCATCAAGTATATAGAATTATTTATTGTTAGGTCCATAAGGCTGAGTACCCTGAGAGTGGGGGTGAATCAGGGTATGAGTAATTTAAAATTAAAGCCTGTTCTGATCTTGTTTCGCTGTTAAGAACAACACTCTTCTCTCTCTTTCATGTCGCACAATATAAACAGAATGAAAATCATGCACAGGACACAGAAATTTTTACTTGGTTCACTACTGAGGGCTATGTCCAAGGAGCATACGCCTACAAGTTGTCAGTCATACGAAATTCCAGTAAACTTAACTAGTTGTGGATTACAAGGTTCAGGCACAGTCAATATGTCCCAGGCTGACTGCCTTTACAAAGTTTAGGGTTACCTCACTGCTTTCCCAAGGGTCACTCACTGTTTCTCTCTCTCTCTCGCTCGCTGCCGGTGGAGAGGATCACCTTCTTCCCCTTCCTTTGCTCACTGCTCTAGAATGGATCCACTCACAGTTTATAGACTTGTAGGTCTCTTCATTATCACTAATTAATACATCCTCTGTTGTATGTGGATGCTCTGTTGAAGTCCAACTTTCACGAATAGATGAATCTCTCTTTGCACCGAAGGTATCAGGCACACTTCCAGCATCCACGCACCCTAAAAACACTGCTGGGGAATCAACCTTACTTGGCGCCCAGGTCTAACCTGGCGCGCAAGTATCAGCGCGCAAGTCACAACTGGTGCACAAGTCTGCATCTACCACCTGTGTGGCACAATATTTTGCAACTCCAAACCTGCGTGACTCAATCCCTTTTATGCCCAAGCCAATATTGGCGTGCAACTACTAACCGGCGCGCAACTTCAAAAACTGGCGCGCAAGTCCACCTGCGCGACCACACACCACCTATGCGACCACCATACTAGCGCGATGGGAGCTCATATTTTTTGTGTTGAACTCCATTAAAAATGATGAGGGGTGGTCCTTTATTTATAGGCATTTGGTCACCCTGCGCGACGGCGCGCAAGTCTCGCCTCGGCACACAAGTTTCGGCGAGCAAGTCTTTTCCCTTACAAGTCACCTGCGCGACCAACCCAATACTTGCGCGACCCTCTTTCCTTTTCCATATTTTCATCATCTGATCTTGAAAAACAACAGGCGCGCAAGTTCCCAAGCCTTCTAGGAATCGGCGCACAAGTCTTTTCACAGCGCGCAAGTCGCTAGCACGACCACACCAATACATGTGTGACCATCTTTCCTTTTCCATATTTTGACCTTCTGATCCTGGAAAACATTAGGCATGAAATTTTCCTCTCCTTCAAGTATAGGGAACGCAAGTCTCTTTTCCAAAACCACTTTTCTCCTTTTGTCGATTTTGAGGCCCAAAAATTTTGCAAACACTGGAAAACAGCGCCACTTTGTATCTGTCCTTTTTGTACCACCTTCAGATCATCAATTCCTTTGTCGACGTTCTTGAATCAACCATGGATCATTTACCAAAGCTCTTGAACTCAACATTCCACCATGAAATCCCCTTTGTCAACAAAATTGTATGTCATGTTTTGCTTTGTCAACAATCACAACACATATGTCCACTTGGTCAACAAACAAAATCACCTAAAAATGATTCAATGATACCTTGAGATATTTTTGCCCAACATTTATTATAGCAAAATGGATAGACAAAATAAATCATGAAGTGACCAGGAAATATTTATTGAATACTTATAATAAAATTATTGGGTATTCTAAGCCCTTATCATTTTGAATATGACATTATTGATATATCAAAATTTAACTATAAATCAATGGAGTAATAGTTAAAGGAATCTAGAGAGAGGAATAGAGTTTAGACATAAAAAAACCAGAATTAATCATTATGGATTAAGTACTTACACTTACAACACTAACTCCTACCTCCCCAAATTTATGAAATTTATCTATTTAAAATCTTATGAAGAACTTATGGAGAATCCGATGAATTTACACTAATAAGACAGGGTGATATAATTATTTATATAATGTTTGTTCTGGTGGAATCAAATAACTATAACTATTTTATCATGTACATGGTACATATCCACCATATACCTAGTAGAATATATTGTAACATATCAGAATATTCAACCATAAATTCTCCCATACCATATTATTTCATTAAACCAAATTCTGAATTCAACCCCAAAATAAATCAACATATGTATAAAATAAATTTAAGAAAATAATAAACTATATATAAAAACTGAGGTTTCATACACACCAAAAACCCTAGGGTTTATTATACTTGAAAATTATAATTGATAATTCTTAATAAATAACTAGGGATAATGAAACCTCATTTTAGTTTTTTCACTCACATCTCTCCTTTTGTTCTCAAATATGATAATATATTACATATAATAGTGGAATGAAATTCGTATACAAGATCATCTTACTTTAATCAATAATATGCTCATGTATTTTGATGAAATGTGGATTAAAATACAATTCCAACACGTTACAATAAAGACTATAAGATGGATCCAATTTTTATTTCCATATATGAAACATATAAAATTTATCATGTATCCCACTTTATTTCATAGATAGATTCTATTAATAAGATAGATTCACAATTATCTCTAATATAACAAATAGTTTAATGAAATATGGATCTTTTTTCATTTCACATCAGGATCTGTGAATTTAGAACCAACCAGTGGATCTAACAATGATATAATCTCTAATAAAAACACAATAGGTTATAATATTTAGTTAGTATGTAATTTTTGTTATAATCTAGCGCATAGATAATCTCTTCGGGGTCATATTCACCTAATTAGAATTTTCTTTCTAAATGATTGGCACAAATAGATTGATCACACTAGCATGTATCAAAAATAAAGATAATTGTAATGGATCCCATATAATACCTCAAATGGATACATTGTAAAAGATTAATTATAGTTATTATTATAAAAATAGTAGTTCAAAATAAAAATGTTATTCCCATCAACCAAAAAATCAGTGATACATGTATACAAAACATCCTGTAGAACCTATATAGTGAAATATAATTTCCTATTAGTATATTAATAGTTAGAATATGCAACATCATTTTAGTTTGAATAGCCTCTTATGAGACCTAATAGATTTGGGATATTTACCACAATTATTGATCATAAGCAATGAAATTAATAATATCATGTATTCATAAAATCTCCTAATAATAAATCTTTTAAAAAAGTCAATAATGTGGTTATCTTTTATTAGAGGAAAATTTGGAACTTTAGTCTACCAATCAAAAATAACTAAAAATATATATCTACCATTTAGTCATCTTGATAAAATAAAAAACATATATGGTAACAACATTCCACTTCAATATAACAATAAGTTATCATTACAATATTCATTCTAGTCCCAAAAATTATCACCTTTATTCTCAAAAAAACTAAAGCATCTAGAAATTAATCTTTCAATGTCCTATTTTATATATATCCACCAAAAGTATCATCAAATATTATGCAAAAATATTTTTTAGACTATGATGAAAACCCACCAAGAGTTTTTAATGTACATCATAACATCTTCTTGTAAATAAATTGAACATTATTCCTAAAATTGGAATATAAAGTAGATTTAGCCTTATGAGTCTATTTGTGTATCAACTTATTACCATATAATAATCCAAATAAAAAATTTAAACTTAAGTATTTTAAATATGGAAATATATAAATCAATAAAAAATGATTAATTTATGGTTATGTGAGAGAAAACTATAAATACTTCTCTAAATATTTTATTTTAATGTATTTTGGATATAAGTAACATAAGTTTCCACACTTAATATCCCTATTAACAAATATCTACTTGAAATTTTAGGATCAAAGAATCAATAGTGATATTTATTTTTCCTTAAGTATAAAACATCTCAAAATTGTATAATTGAAGATATTAAACCCATATACCCTATAAAACCTTCAAATAAAACTGATAAATGAATACCCAAAGTGTATATGATCATATTATACATCAGTTTTATCACCAAATAAATAATTCCTACGATTCATAAGAATATAAACTACCAAAACCAACTAGAAATCATGGGTAGGTTAATTATTCTAGTTCAACATAAGATATTCATAACCATACCCTATAATTCATGCCACCAGAAAAAAAACACACCATAATCCCATACTAGTTGTGTTAGAATATTCATTGTCAAGAACAGGTCATCGATCGTGAACATGATTTGTGACACCACATGACCTAAGTCATGCCTCCCTATATTCCCTAATTTTTTGACTAGTAGTGGGGTCTAATAAAACCATAGTATAGAATATACCCTTAGTAATATATTATATAATTAAAGATAAGTAACTAAAAATCAATAATTATATAAACGTCAAATAAAAACATCTGGTTTTAAAAAGGAAGGTTAACCATAAATCACATTAAACGACTATAAAAACTATAACTCGTATAGAAATACTATTATTTGCCAATTAAAGATTACCCAAAGAACCAATGATAAATAATTCATGATAAACTAAATATAAATATAGAGGTAACCTCTATCCTTATCCACTCATCAGTATTATCTCAAACCCAATACTATATCAGCTAGATCTCCCACTTTAATAGGGTCATCACCCAAATATATATTTCATTCATAAGATGTACACCTGCAATAAAGTGATTGTGTAATGTGTGAGAATAAAAATTTTTAGGACACCACCAATGGTGTCCCTTATATTGAATATTATATATCTATATTGATGTATGAAATTTAAAGGTATCCACAAAAAAATCATAGGAATACAACATTGGAACCATGGGTACTAATAAATCCACCCTAATGGTTTAATTGTACATCCCATGGCCACAATACTTTTATAGTCTAAACATGTCACCCTATAAAGTAACAGGAAATCACAATTCAATGTAAATTAGAATAATCATGTTAAAATAATGCAAATAACATGAAAAAATATTATAAAAATAAAGCTAGGATAAACTAAAATTGTTTAATGAATACAAGTGAGAATTAAATCTAATAATTTCACACTATAAATATAGAGGGAATATATTTATATATCTATAACAATATCATAGATAATGGGCAGTATGTTCTAGTTCATTGTTAATATTTGGGCTAGGTGGTCATTACACTACATGGAAAGTGGTTATTTCATTATGCTATAACATAATAAATAATAATGGGAATTATTTTATAAGATATAATATTATCATAAAATTATAATAAAGAAACAAGAAAGGTTATATATAACATAATAAGGAGTATATTAACTTAAAAACAATATCTTGGTAGAGCATCCCACGTCAATGTTATTTGGATTGAACATCCCTTATAAATGATATCAATATATAGTGTCATTAATTGACATTAACCATTAAGATTTCCTAACATATGTGATATCAAGGTAGAGTATCCCTCAACAAAAATATCATGGTAGTCTAACCTATACCATTGTCAAAATCACAATGGGAATATCATCCCAGAATAAAGGTTCCATTATATGAATGTTCATCTCTTCAAATATTATAGAAAATAACTATGAAAATTGGATAGTCATCCTTTATATAAAACACTCTTATAATAATGCAGAACCTCATTCCACACCACATTTATATTATCAAAATGATGGAATAGAATCCCATAACAACTATCATATCATGGAATAATAACAACTCAACTAATAAATCATAATCAATTTGAAGTATGTCTTACAAAATTTACAACACCAGCTCAGTTCAATAAAATATGGGGTCTCATACTTAGAATACCATATTAAACATCCTATATCTAATATAATAAAACCTTAAACAGAAATATTGAATGGTGGGAAAACAACATCTCAATGGTGCATCAAAGTAATCAAACCAACCATAAAGAAAATAAAATACCACATTATAAATAAATGTTCATGATTACTCTCTCATAAAGCACAAACACTACTAAAATAATTAAAAGGGAAAATATGAAGGTGCACTAAAAAAAATATAACTCAAGGATCACCACATTAGATTTTGAATACATAGTTTGTAGCAACACAGTATTATACTATATAATTTTTCATTAACATAAAAATTATATTTGAAAACTTATATTATATACAACATAAAAATAATACATTCAATATCCTAACTGATTAATTCAATTAATTAAAAAAGAATAATAAAAATATAGTATATAATAAGATATTATTAATCTAAAAATGCATCCATTAAGAGGTAAAATAATAATTTTGGTTTAATTTTTCTATCTCATATAATTTTTAAGAAGTATCATATATTTTATCATAGAAAATTAATTATACATATATTAAATTATAATATATACCATTTAAATATACTATCCAATATATTTTCATTATCTAATTTATTTTTTGTTATGAAATCGTACAAAGGTAATCTAATGTGTAAAAAGTTTTTTTTTCAATAAAAGAATATTATCGATATATTTTACATTTTCATTGAGGAGATAAATAGAAAAATTTTCTAAATAGATAAAATGAATATCATTTTTGAATCTAGATTCTCAAAAATAACAGTGTAATGTTTCAGGATATTTCTAAGATAAATGGTTTTTTGGTGAATAGAGAGAAATAATATTTTTACAAAAGATAATATTATTATAAAATTAACACAAGATAAGATTGATATAGGAGATTATAAAAAAATTGATTAATACAATATATATTTATGGAAAAAAAATATTAATTTTTATTATATTTGAAACTTATAAATCATATGATTATCCTTTTGGAGGTCAAGTGATATTTTTCAATAATAAAAATGGTTTTTCCTTTAAAATATAATTATTATTATTTTGAATAATAGGATTTTCCATTATTTTGAATCCGAAAAAATTACATGTTTTCTTATAAAACAACTTATGTTTAAAAAATAAAAAAATCATTTTTAATTTAACCATAAATATAAATTTTATGCTTAAAAAACTGTTTTCCTAAAAACTATTTTTACCCATTATATACGCCTATTTTATAATTAACATTTAACAACATTAAAAATAATATTTTATAAAAAAAATATAAAATTAGAAATAGAAAGTATCAAATTAGGTTCAATGTTATTTTTCATTTTTTTCATTTAAACTAACTATTATGATTTAAAATTAATTACCTCGTTAAAGCAAAAAATGGTAAAAATGGGTTTATAATAAGTAAATGACTCAAAATATGTTAAAAACATGTTCCTGAATGGATTTTTGAGGTTTCTGTTGATAAGACCTCACCTATACTCCCCTTGTTTCTATTATTTATCCATTAAACCTTAAATAGTAGTATTAAATTACTTAAAACTTTTAGGGTGCATCCAAAACTTCCCACCTCTTCACTTATAAAAGGTGATCACTTACACCAATTCATGATTCACCATTCCCACCAAATATATTCCTTTAAATATTCCATATTGTTAAAAATATAATCCTCACCCACTTAATTAATTATCTATTCATCATTTTTATCTTAAGGCCTCTATTTAAAAGGATATTTCTAAGAGAAATATCAACTACTCGATGTAATTATTTCCTCTTTATTAATTGATTCTTCTTAATATTCCTACTAAAAATACTATCTACACACATTAATATAATTAAATCAGTATAAATAATATATCGATATTTTACTATATTAATGGAACATCCCTTATTTAAACTTTTTCATCCACTAAGAAAAAAAATAATGTCGATCAAGCCAATGTGATGACTAGCTCCTCCATGAAGAGATGTATTCCAATTTCATAATATCCTCACATGGTATGTTTTAATAATGGGATATAGGAGTAAATATAATATATATAATTTAATTATGATTCTATAATTGAAATTTATGATCTATTTTTATCCCCCCAATCATTTAAAAATTAATATGTTAATTATTTGTAAGTGAATAAAACAGACTCCATGAATTAACATTTTTCATTTTCCATCATGATTTTATTTTAGTATCCAAAAAATTAAAACCTGATTAATCAAACAAAAAAATATAAATAATATCATTATGAATCTATTATAACGATACTATGTCATTCTTTATCCATGACATTCCATTAGGTTATAGTTTTTCTCTCTATTTGAGTTATTTTTAACCAACAACATAAAATATTAATTAAAAATATATCATGGGTGACTTGGGGAATATAAATTAATAATATTATTATAATTTAGTATGAAAATAATGATTTTATTGTGGTTTTAAAAAATTTATATTATTATTTCTTGAAAAACATGGATGGTTTCGCCTGATGCTCGATTATGGGTGATTAGTGTGGTGGCATAATAATTTAAATCTAATTTACTATTATTCTCTCTACTAGAAACTCCCAACATGCCCCAAATCCATAAAAATGAATAGATCTAATTTTCCAAAGAAGGTGGTCATTGGGGTTTCAAACCCAACAACACTTAGGAACTCACATAGTTTGAGAGGATAGGAGGTCAAGCTCATCACACCCTTTTGGGGAGAATTATTTACTACTCTAATAATCTATTATAGATTTAAGATATGTTCATGAAATACTTCTTATGACCCAATATGGGACTGGTTACCCCTATTCTAATGATTTTATCAAGACCATGTGTTTAATGGAACAACCATTTGTGTCATAGGTTCTCTATTGTTCTCTTATTTAATTATGATGCTTTTGTTTAGAGCCATGTTTTAGCATTATGGATTTTATTTCTATCTTGGTATGTGGTTGTTGTATTGGACATGAGATTAAAACTCTATGGGGAATCCTACATATCTTGTAAGAATAGGAATCAAAACCCATGTAGTTCATTTGACATAGTTTAGGATCATATGACTAGACTATACCATAAAGTTTAACATCATGTGGAATAGATGTTAATATAGGGATCAAAACTTGAGGAGGATTACTATGTATCCTCTTAAGATAGAAATTATAATCTATGTATTTCAGGTTATGGGTATCTTCATCATAAAATATGAGACAATGGAGGGCATGAATGGGACTTATACATGTAATGATTCCCTGAATTTCCTCATTTGGAGTATGAATCTTTGAGTGGAGATGAGATTTAATTGGGAATACATCCAAATAAAGGGACCATACTAAGGGAATACACATCATAATATTGGCACAATAATTTCTAGTAACTAATCCCAAATGATTAATTATCATTTTTAGAAATAACATATAGTGTAATATTAGAAATATCGTAAGAGAGAACAATTTTATAGGGTATACACACAAAGGATTACCTTAGGAAGTTATGATTATCAATATTTTAAGGAATAAGGTATAAATATCATGACTTATGAAGGCGTCTATGTAAGATATTTCTAATATGAATTAGAATCTTCATAGTCTAGTTACTCCCTAACCTGATGATGGGTTTTGGGTACTTGAGGGACTTACACTTAAATGGATGCTCATGTATAAACACATTTTCATCTGATCATGGATGAGGAAGGATGATAGTCTCAAAGGAGAATTTGGGTTATATGATCCAAGGTAATTTGAATATGAAGAGAGATACATCAGGATGGATGCCTATGTCACATATTTATTTTTTTATCCTATGATAGATAAATAGAGATAATGATCATGATTGGTCAATTGGATATGTTTGAACGACATGAATAACCTTTTGAGAGTATGATATGAATAGGGTTTCATGAGTGAATATCCCAAACCAATTATGGGAACTACACTTATAAAGGGGGTTATCGACTGAATTTTCATTGTCAAGGGTCTACATGGTTTATGCCCAAGTGTTTCTTTTGAAAAATTCTGACATGTATTAGGTTTTATACCTGATATGTCCTATAGTGTCTACCTGACATGGAAAAAAATTAAAGGGTTTCAGCCTTAAATGTCCTAGGTACTTCTCATGATCGAAGTTGACATGTAAAAAGTGCTTCACATGATTGTATATAAAAAATACAGAGTGATTCACATGATCAAAGATGAAATGTCCAGGGTCATTTGCATATTAAAAACTGACATGTTCAGGGCCTTTCATGTGACCAAGCCCTACATGTATATAGACTTTTGTGTGATGAAGGTTGACATGTCCATGACCTTTCACATGATCACGTCCAACATGTCTATGGAAATATGATGGAATTTAAAGAACAGTGAGGATTCATGTTATCATGTGATCTTAATAGAGTCATGTGATAGGGCCTCATGAACATTTCTATGATCACGCACATGATAAAGATTACACGTCCATGTGTTGGAGTTTCATTCCTAATGGTATAATTCCAAGGTCGCAAGGAAGACATTTTCATGTTAGTAGTATTGCATTCCCAATATTTAATATTTAGGGAACACATCCTAGGGTTTTCATGGTGAAAAAAGATAATTTCCATGGGTTCATATTCATGTCAAGGCCAAATTCCAATGAGTTTTTTCATGAAAAAAGTGCATGTCGATGAGTTCCCATTTTTCACAGTCGAGGTTCTATGATGTAATATTATGTTATGGTTGAAATTTCTTGGTAAACATACATATCAAGGGTTTCCCAAATAACTGAGGGCTTACACTGTATGGAAAAAAAGATTAATAATGAGACCAAGGGTTCTGCCTATTAGTATTGCATGTAGAAGAGGTTCATATCCATAAATCATACATTAATTTCATCATTTATTCTTTAATGAGAGCATAAAATGATGTTAAAATCATCATGTCATCATGTAACCTCAAATAGATCATGTGATGGGTTCTCACTATAGGGTTTCACGGTTAATTGGAGGATTTCTCCAAAGGCAGCATCCTGCTCTTCTCCTCTGGTCTTCTCCTAATCGTACCCTTCTCTCCCTCACCCTCTCATGTCATGTATGTTTTTTTAGTGATTATAGGGGTTTATATAGGCATATGTGGCTAGATATATCACTATTTTTTATAGTGAGGGATCGACGTGCATCTGTCTTGAGGCGGTGGAGAGCTCCACATGAAAAAATGAAGGAGGGTCTCATGACAAGGAGTTTCATTATTTTTTTATGTGAATCCATGTTATGTCTTCTTAGATAGAATGATCATAATAATTTGATCACATGATCTTTGATACCTATCATGATGGATTCTCATGATTCCATGATCAATTCCATGTAGAGTATATGTTCCAGTTTTTCTATGATTCATATTAAAGAGTGACTTGAAAATCATTGGTGGCCTCATGTGACTATTTCTAAGGCTTCATGTGATCATGTGGATTTTTAGAAAGGAAGTACCTAACAACCCTTGAAGGATTATCATGAGAAAATAAAAAAATTAAAATTGTTAAATCCTTTTGCAAAGGACACGTACGTTGTTTTCTATGCGACCCATGTGATGTCATTACGGTTTGTGGGATCCAAAATACTCCATGTGATGGATTACTATAGTTAATATGATCATATTTGGATTAAAATCAATTGGATGTATCATGTTATTTAAAATATATCATTTATTATCGAGATCCTTTGAAGAAAAATCCTCCAAAATTCATGGTCAAAGGTGATAGATGTTTTGATCATGTTATTTATTAGTGACTATCTACCAAACAGTAGTCTGATCTATTGTATATATCACAAGTTCTTCGTGTGGTAGATTCGATGGGTGGATGATAGTTATCTGATATATGGTTCACATAATCCATAATTCTTCTTGATAGGGATTCATGTGATGACTTCCTTTCCACTTTATGACTTTCTCAGAACTAAACACATGCATCCAAAACATAGATTATATGCATGTGGCTCAGTGAACATGAAATCGTGTTATATTTGATTATTCATTTTATCGATGAAAATCATGATATGAAATGTATAAAAGCTCGATGGAGGAAATTGATTATTGGTTTTTTGATGCTGGTAGTCTTAGGATCACTTAGACATTACTGGTGGAATGGAATTTGAAGTAGATTGAAAAGGTGTCGAGCCGACGTTGAGCATGTCTTGTGACATAAAATTGAGGTGTTGGTTAATTTGGAGGATGATCAAAGGTTGAATATGATCATGTGAGGTGATCAGTCGACACACATCCCTTTGATAAAAAATCTATGGTTTTTCCACATTTTTTTATGGAGGAACAATGTCAAACCTAAATATCTTACCACATTGATTTCTGAGATGGATGGTCCACACTTAATAACCCTTATTGTTACATCCCATTGTTGAGCCAACAATGGGATTATCACCTTCCACACATGCACCCACACACTCATAGGCCATGCTATTCCATTGTGTGTCCCACTTAGGAACATCCAACACAATACTTGTGTGCTCACATCACACAATATGCACTCTACCACACACCTTGATGCTTGGATGGTTGGTTGTGTTGGTCCTAGGCATGGTTGAGGTGACTCCAACATGTTCCCAGGTTGAGTTGTCTCACTGGTCAGATTGGATAGATATTTTTTGGATAAGGAATAACATTAATACATAGAATAACAATATAAGTAAAAAATGGTGGGAAATAAGGTCCATAGGGTGTTCCCTAATGAAATGAATCCCAAGCCAAAGACTAATGTTATTAATAATTTCACTTCCATGTACTCAATTCTAAATATATCACATTTATTACATGGGATTCACATTTTTTAAATCTCTGTCGGTAAAGGGTTCCAATAGAATTACCCACCTTAGAATTATATTTTTTTATAATAACAAGGATCTGATTTTAAGGTAAATGTAGATCAATTTTCCATGTATTTTAACATCTAATGGGATTTGATATTGATCCATATAGGAATCTTTAACTTGAGTTCCTGGATAAATCCATGATATGGACCATCCTTTTCATTGGGCATAAATATCATAAAATTAAAATCACAAGTACAAAAACCTTTTTTTACATCACACTTTTTCACATTGGTTCTTGATAATCGACGTGAAAATATCTGAAAATCGATTTTTCACGTCGGTTATTATATAACTGACGTAAAAATACATTTTCTCTGATTTTTTACGTCGGTTATATAGAAACCGACGTAAAAAATCCATTTAATCTGATTTTTCATGTCGGTTATATAATAACTGAGGTGAAAAATCCATTTCCATGAAAATATAATAAAAATTTTGCTTATTTTTCACGTCGGTTATTATAAAATGACATGAAAACCCAATTTTGATGACTTTTTCATATCTTCTATTTAATAACCGAAATTAAAAGGTATTTCTCAAGTCAGTTATTTAATAACCGATGTGAAAAATGTTTACCAAAATGTAGTTCATTTCCCATGATTTAATTTGAAAAGTCACGGAGCTCAAACAGAGTTACGGATTAAAAGTTATGGCCTTCAAAAGTTGGAATTCCCTAAGACATTATTTAGAGATGATCAACTTCTGAAGGCCATAACTTTTAATCCGTAACTCCGTTTGAGTTCAGTGACCTATCAAATTAAATATTAGGAAATGAACTACATTTTTGTAAACTTTTTTCACATCAGATATTAAATAACTGACATAAAAATACCGTTTAATGTTGTTTATTAAATAACTGACGTGAAAAAGTCAAGAAAATATATTTTTCACGTCGTTTTTATAATAACTGATGTGAAAAAGTGATGAAGATTGATTTTTCATGTCGGTTTTATAATAACCGATGTGAAAAATAAGTGAAAATTTTAATATCTTTTCAGGTCAGTTATCATAAAACCGATGTGAAAGATAATTTTAATATCCCGCGAACGTGAAATTTCAATTTTTTTACATCGGGACATCAAAATTTTGAATTGCCGCCTAAAATTTTTAATACAATGTTTTGTCTTAGCATCTCAATTATATGTTTCCATTATACACATATCATAATTAAATGATCATTTATTTCAACCATTATCATTCCCCCAAATCGACTCTTTTGATCTTCAACGTGAATCAATTATTTCTTCTTTCCGCGATCTCTTCAAGGTATGTTTAATCATATATCCATGATTTAGGGTTTTTATGATTTGTTTTCTTAATTGATATACCATTTTACAATCATTTCATTCAACCATCATCATTCCACCAAATCAACTAATTTGATCTTCCACTTGAATCAACGATTTCTTATTTCCGCGACCTCGTCATGGTATTTGAAATTATTTTCCCATGATTTATATTTTCTATGAGTAATTTTATTAATTGATATACCATTAAAATATTATTAATTTATTATAATTATTGATGATTCTTTATATCAAGGTAAAACTAAGAATCCACCTACGGATTCAAAAATTCTTTCTAAGATGAAGCTACTGGCTCATTCAATCTTTCCTCGAAAAAAATATCAAACTTCTGATGGTCATAACTTTTGATCCGGAACTCCGTTTCAGCTCTATGACCTATCCAATGAAATATTAGGAAATTTTCTACAAGATGGTAAACATTTTTTTAGACGGTTATTTAATAACCGACGTTAAAAATAACTTATAACGTTGATTATTAAATAAGTGACGTAAAAAATGGGGTTTTAACGTCAGTTTTTTCAAAAAACAACAAAAAATGGCTTCTTAACGCCATTTCAAGAATGTATTTCACATCGTTTTTTTAATAACCGGTTTCAAAAACCATGAAACCCCATTTTTTACGTCTACTGTTAAATAACCGGCATAAAAATAATATTTTTAACGTCGCTCGCAATAACATCGCCTAAAAACTGACGTGAAAAAGCAAAAAAACGACGTAAAAAAGGTTTTTGTACTAGTGAATGTGTATAAATTCTAGGATGGAAATGGGATTGGGTGGAAAGTAACTTGTGGTTAGATCTAAAATATAGAACTAGGATGTTGTTATGTATCCCAAAATAATAGGAATCAAGTCATACATAGTTCTAAATAATACTCTTATGTTGATCAAGCACATATAGAGCGGGCATAGGTTCATAGATGAAGAATTTTATGATGAAATCTCTTACATAGATATGGTTCATACATAGGGATAGTGATGAAATCACTTAGTGATAGAATTAGGGGTAGGGAACCATGTTCCAATAGTGATGCTTGATGGATCTGGCTGTCATGCTACATTCGAAGCCATATATATCGGTCTAGTATTTTCAGTTTTATGTTATACGAGATGGATCAAGCCTTATATAGTTTTAGGACATGAGAGTAGTAGGTACCCTCATATGGGTATCAATATATAGATATATGTTCAAAAAAATCTTTGTTTAGTGGACTTAGAAAATGTAGATTTATTTTTATTGGGAAATATAATGGTATCTAAAATATTTGTACCTTATATTTTTAGCCCTAACTTTTTCCTATGATTTATATAGGGAATTATTAGCAGGTATGGACTTAGAAGTTTCCCATGGCACCCTTTATGGGTTTTTGTTCAGATAGGTTTTGTTCCTTTACTATTTCATGAGTTCTCAATGTTGTTTTAATGACACAAATTGCTTGTATAATGAGTAGATACTTGACTTTTTCCCAGGTTTCCATTTTTTAGGATTTTAACCTCGAATGAATTATGTCTTTTTCAATTTGATGTTTTCAGTCTTTCAATTCATACCAATGTTTTATTTTAGGGTCTTCTAGCTCAGACCAACTATTGAAACCCAGATTGTGGTTCTATTTTATAGTTATGAATCTTGGACCCTACATAATGTGGTTTTGGGTCCCACAATGAGCACCATCAAAAGGTTCAATAATTAAATATTTAACTCATTATCTGATAATGGGTATAATACATGGTGATGTAATGTCGATGATATAGAATCCACTTTTATTGTATAATAATGGGGATTGGGAATCATGATTTATTAATATCTAAGTTAACTAAAAATAGAGGCTAGTAGAAATCAATTAAGAATTTTTAATGGTGGAAACCGTTATCACACATAGTTAGGGAGATATCTAATTGTTTTAAGGGGGCATTTACACTAGGTACAAACAACCTCGAGGAACGTGATCTTTTCATTTTTGTTATTCACTTGAATCCATGTAGGGTTATTTCAAATTATCCATTCTATATTACCAATACTCTATAGGGAAGAACCAAGAGATGTAACTCAAGGATATTGGGTTCCAGGATAAGGGTATAAACTCAATGAATTGTTGAATATGAGCTCATAATTTCAAAAAATGATGGTGGTTTATAGAAAACATAATACTCAAGAGGGGTTATGCCATAATAAAATTTATGTTTTCATGTAATTAAAATGTTTTTGGGGAAAGGTGATTTGGTAAATCATTTCTCTAACTTTTTCTTAGAACAGGGGGTCTAACGATCATGGATCAGCTTTTACTAGGGGTACAAGATGGGCCATATGATCTTATTCCTTATTTTTATTTATGTTCTAACATTTTGATAAACTCTAAAGATTTTGAATTTATCCCATGGAGACATGAATTTTTCTCAAACCTCCCTTTTTGGGTTTTCATCCTGACAAGATTTATGTCTCTTTCACTAGTAGTTTATGTTCTTGAAATTTGGAACATTAAAGGACAAATTTTAAGGTTGTAAATCTCTTACCAAAGTGCATGTTGTTTATGGTCATAATACACATAGTCCTAGTATTAGGATAGTTTTACAAAAAAGCATAAATTATATTCCTAGGGTCAAGAGTAATCAAACATACTTTTGATAAGGAGATGAAAATTTTGTAACTCATGGCTCAAGGTTCTTGATTCATGAGTAATTATATGAGATATTCATGATTATAATGTCTATGAATCAATATAAGGTGAAGATCTACACTATGATGATGTTAGGGCTCACAAGGATCAGATGGCCCTTCATGTTGGGCCAAGATGCCTCTGGTTGATGGTTACAAGGACCTTATGTAGACATATCTCTTCAAGGGAAAAATATAGGGATAGTTTATCATTTAAAATGTATGTGGAAGGTTTATAGAAATTTTAGGTTCTTAATAACGAATTGAGGTTTATGGATTGAGCTTATTAAAACATGATAGAAGCACCCTGAACATTTTTTAACCAAGGTCAGGGTCGTATGGTCCATTGATAAGAAATGGTGATGGAATATGTACTAAAAAATTTAACATCACGTAGTGGGGATGTATATGTCATTCAGTTTAACATCATGTGACAAGGATATATTCTTTTCAATTTAATGTCATGTGGTAAGAATTTGGTAACCAATGTGAAATTTTGCTAGATATCCTTAAGTACATTTCAAACTGGTTAGAAAACATTTGGTGTATATGAATATTTTATCCTTTTGTGGGATTAGTTGTAGGTATCCATGTCCATGATCCTATGTAGATCTATCTCATTCACAAAAAAACTATAAATTGATCGGATTCATATAGAAGTGAAGTGAGTAATTATGGATCAACCCTCCTAATGCAGTTTAAGGTATTACAAGGTAGACCAGATCTTAGTTGATTACTTAACATTTATTACTAGGATACTTGGTATTCTTTATGAATATTTTAAGGGATGGAATCATTCCATATTCAACTATTTTAAGGATATCCCTTTTCATAGTTCAGACTCACATTCAGGGGTGAGGGGCATTTATTTTCTTCCATTAATGAGTCTCAACATCATGGATGGATAAGGTGTCCTCTATATAGATTAGGATCATACATGGTGAAAAGAAATTTCCATGTTTTATTTTGGAAGGGAGTCACATTAATGGTTGAGGGGAATTTTTTTATTTTTTTAGTTATTATCTACATCATGGTGGGCTAAGGGGTCCTCTATATAGATCAGTCTCATACGTAAGAAATTGGAATTTTCATATTTCATTTTGGTAGATAGGTGAAATATTTATCCCTAACACATATTTATGGATAGGATGGAATTCTCTATGAATTTTTAGGTCTTAAGGTTGGATAATATATCTTGTAGTATAACTTCGTTTGACTAGGATGTTTCCATTCATTTTAACGTTATGTAACTTAGACTTTGTTGTGTTGTTTAACATTATGTGACCAAGATTATATCATGAAAATTAATATCATGAGACTAGGATGTATTAACAAGAAGTGTGACTAAATTAGGGAAATTGGGTCTTCACAGAAAATTAATACTCCTAGATAAAGGGGGCATAAGAATACAATGTTATAATATTTCTTTGAAAATAGGTATGATGCATAGATGAGGGACATATAAGATATTAGAATTAGCATGAATAGTCTGGTTATGGAATGTTTAAATCATTACTAAAGGATATCTAATTTAACATGTTTTTGAAACCAATGGGTACATATCAACCATTGATAATAGAGAAATCCCATATTCTACACAGTAAGGACAATAACTCCTAGATTTAAGGGTGGAACTCCTCTAGGGACAAAACATCCCCTAGTCACAAAATCATTGGAATTGTGTCATTAACTAGTGAATCCTAGTTATGTCCCTTTAGAGTATCCAGTCTATGTTACCAATTTTCTATAGGGGATAATAAGGAGAAAGGGATCTAAATGTCACAACACAATCATGGGGGTCCTATCCCACACTAATGAGAACATAAAAGCTACGGTTCATCTGGTTTGTCCCAATCTAAGATATGGGAGTCACCCCGAAAAAGTAGAGGATAGTGCATGTCAGACTTGACACTATTGGTTGGGAGTTGGGGCCAATCTTCTGATGAGTCCATGGTAGGAAAAAACCTATGAACCACACATATGAAGAGCTGGATGGATGAACCCCTCCCACCTTAGAGGGAGTTGGGGTGTCGCACGGGCAAACTGTTGTGCTGAGATGCTCAGCCCATGACAAGTGGTGTCAGAGGTAATGTGCCTTGTGGTGTTTTGTAATACTACCGGATGGACCTCGGTGGTGGGAGTAGAGTCCCGGAGTGTCATGTAGAGGTGACATGACAAAGAAGGTCGTGCTTGAGAGATGTCAGAGGCAAGGACACCACTATGAAGTGTGGGTCTCATGGAGGTGGTTTGTGACCTTGAGAGTGGGTGTACCACGGTGGTTTGCAACCCAGAGAGTGGGTGGACCATTGATTCCAACGACAGGGAAGAAGCGTCCCCTGAGGAAATGTTTGGTAGCCAGTTAGTTGGAATCATACCATTTTGTGGACACACAAAAGGCCATGATCCTGCATGCACGAGGGAGTGCATGGAATGGTGGTGGGAGAATGTCATGACCCAATCATGGGGGTCTTGTCCCACACCAGTGAGAACATCAAAGTTGTGGTTCATCTGGTTTGTCCCTATCTAAGATATGGGAGTTGCCTTGAAAAAGTAGAGGATGGTGTGTGTGTCAGACTTGAAACCACTGGTTGGGAGTTGGGGCCACTCTCCTGATGATTACATGGTAGGAAAAAACTAGTGAACCCCACATATCAAGAGCTGGATAGCTGAACTCTGCCCGCCTTAGAGGGGTTGGGGTGCTTCATGGGAAAATTGATGTGTTGAGACGATCATCCCATGACATAAAGGTCCATGGGGTTCCAAGATAAGAGTGTTAACTTAAGGAATTATTTGGTATCAACCAAGATATCTAAGATATGAAGTTGGTTAATGGATAATGTAAGACTCAAGAATATTTCCAATACCCTAAAGGCTATGAAAACATGTATTTAACATATTTTGAGGTGAAGGGATAAAACATGTTATTCCTAAGTACACATTTAGCAAAGGTTATGATCCATTCATGAAGACCTATCATCATGTAATTTAACTTCATGTGAAAATAAAGTTGTCATGAAGTTCAATTTAATGTGACTAGGACGTTATTCCTTATCATTGAATATAATGAACCTCAACCGTGCTAGTTAGATCTGATTTCTAGGTTCTCTAAGCTCACACGATTCATTCTTAGTGTGAGAAACAATAAAAAATGGGACATATGATTGAACCGTATGAGATACAATGATAAAGAATATGCTAGGGTAATCACAATTCAGTGTGTTTAGTAATACCTATGAAGATTTTTTTCTAAATGATTGAATTAGTTGGGTGTAATGATAAATCATGTATGGAATGGAAAAGTAGAGATCCATGTTTCATTATATATCTCGTAATATGGGAATCAATCCACATGTAGTTCTTATATGGAATTTTCCTTGCATATGTTTGAACCATATACAAGGAGTGGGTATTTTTATATATTATTCATCTAGACTAAGGATTTGATATTTGGGAATCACTACATATCTTTTGGTAATAAGAATTAATTGACACATAGTTCTTGAATGAAAATGGCATACATAGGGATAACCCATATGCAATGAAGGGGGGACCTTTTACCTTTTTATTATAGTTGGACCCAATATTTGAGGTTTTGGTGTCCCTATGTATCATGTAGATATAGAAATCAAGCCACATATAGTTCTTTAATGGGACCCTTATATAGATCTGACTCACACATAAGGATGGGGGTACTTCATTTTTCACCTCCACGTATATCCATATCATGTACATTGAATAATTCATGAATATAAATCCTCCATGAAATTTAACTGGATGTGGTATGATGTATTTCTTGGATTTTAATGTCATGTGGTAAGGACGTCTTCCGTGCAGTTTAATGTTAGGCAGTAAGGATGTGGGATGCTATGCAGTTTATAGTCTTTCCTCTAGTACCTAGGATTTTGTGAAATTTATATTCTTTCTACTATCAATAGGGAATATGTCCATTTTAGAGTTTATTTCCAAGACCTCAGATGGAGTGAAATTTAGAGTCTTTCTACTAGGACATGGGTTGTTGTGTAGTTTAATATCTTATTGAGGGGATTTGGAAATTGAAGGCATAAACCATTGAGTCTTTCTTGATCCTTCTTGAATGTGGGGTGGGAAATGGATGATACATACCATGTCATTGAATGCATATATCATGAATTATCATTCAATGATTGGTGGGACTAGTGCTAGGAAATTAGAGGAATAAGCTCATGGGATAAGGGGGTCTTTTCCCCTAAGACCAAAACATCCCCAGGCCATATGCTCTTTGACATTGTTTCATCCACCAGTGAATTCTAGAGGGTCCCTTCAGGAACCACAATATCCTCTAGGTAAAATCTATTTGGAATTATCTTATTCAACAGTGAAACCTAGAGGGGTTATTTTAGGAGTTATCATTCCCTATTATCAATATGCCTTGAAATTCTAGGATAACATACACTCAAATTATCGAGTTAATTAGAAAATAAATTTAGGTGTAATTTTTTATAGTGGAGATAGGGTGTGTTCAGTGTTATTTTGAAGCTCAATGAATTTAGGTCTTTATAGGGGTACATTCTGCAAAATGAAAGTGTACATGAATGTGATTTCATAATATTGCTTTGACAAAGGGTACATTGAATAGATGAGTAACATGGAGGTTATCTGAATCCTCCTGAATAATTGGGTTATGTGAAGTTTAAATAATAACACTTGGATATCTAAGTCATATGCAGATGAGAACCAATGGTTATAGGTCAACCATTAATAATGGCATAGATATCATATCCCACACATTCTAGACAATAAATCATGGATTTAAGGGGGGCCTCTCCTATGGTACCAAATATCCTCTAGAAAAAAATATTTTTGGCATTGTTTCATTCACCAATGAATCCTAGCAGGGTCTGATTAGATTATTCAATCCTTGTTACTAGTTTTCTAGAAGGGAAAACCAAGTGAAGAGGAGATCAAAGAAAGTGGGGATCCAAGCTATGGGTATCAACTTGAAGGAATTGGTTGGTATTAACTTAGATATAAAAGATATAAAGTTCGTTCAGGGGAAATGTAAGATTCAAGAAGGGTTCAACCACCTTAAATGATATGACAATGTGTATTGGAAAAAAATTTGAGTTGAAGGGGTAAAACATGAAACTCATAAATAAAAATTCATCAACAGGATTATCTATTTAACATGAAGTCCACTTATCATGCAGTTTATAATCATGGGGTTTGGAAATTTTAGACCAATTTAAGGTCATAAAACATGGACATTATCAGGCATTTTAAAATTATGAGACTATGATGTAATTCCCAATATATAACATTACTTGATCACGCCTTCTAGATCTACTTTCCTGGTTCCCTGAGATCACATGATTCATGTTCAGAGTGGGAAAAAATGTATAACTAGGCATTCTATTGAGATGCGTGAGAATACGTGATTGGGAATCGGTGGGGGTTTGCCCAATTTTATGTGGATTGGAACCTCTACATAAACATAACTCTCATAGAGGGACATGATTGGGAGTAATGGTAATTAGAGGCTCCTCCTTAAATGGAAGATCTATTCATCGATACATATAATGGGGTAATGGGAATCAAGACATTTTTACTTCTTGAATGGTAAATTCCTTTCCCAGCTCGAGTTCCTATGTAGGGAGATAGAATTTTTATTATATTGCAGCTAAGAAAAGGACTTGAGATATGAGCATCACTATGTATCATGTTATAATAGGTATCAATCCACATGTAGTTCTGAGAATTTTATCTTTTATAGGTTTAGTATATATGTATAGAGGGGTTTATTATTTATATATGTTTTAGTTGGGACCATGATTCTTGATCAAGGCATCACTAAATATCTTTAAATAATAGGAATCTGGACACATGTAATTCTTTAATGGAAATTCTCTATGAAGGTATAACCCATATGCATAGGGGTAATTTTTTCATTTATAATTTGGATGGACCTAAGATTCGAGATCTAAGCATCACTACATATCTTTCATTAATAGGAATCAATATAAATATAGTTATTTCCTAGAAAATTCATTTATGTGGATCTGAATCACAGATAGAGATGTCATCATTTAATTTTTTTGTACAGATCGATATTTTGTAAAGTGGGATGCAAAAGAAGTCACATCCCTGATTAATAATAAAGTAAACCCAACATGAATGAGGTTCCAGTTCTAGAATAAAATGGTACCTCAATACCCCAAGCCCTATGGGTTGGGGTTGATTTGTAGTCATCATTAGTACTCTTAGATATTGGTTTTGAGGATCCAATGATATTTGAGATGGCAATCGAGATAAAAAATTACCCCATTCCTATGAGATGTAGTTGGTTTGTAGGTTCTTCTAATTTCTTCATGAAACTCTTATGGCTTAATGACCCTAAGGGTGGTGGAGGTGGTGAAAATTTTCCCCCATTTCTGAGGGATAGATTCACTCCTAAATAGATGTCATGGCGATATCTATTATTCATTTTCTTATTTTGTGCAATCTCTTTTATTCAAGGCCAATAAAAATTAATTCTTGTGATTGGAGTCACATCCTGTGGGAAGTTTTTTGAGTAATCCATCACTTCAGCTTTCTTTTTTGAGATGTGATCCAATTTTTTTGAGTGTCCCAATGTAGTAGTATTTTTATGTTCCTCTCTATCCATTCATGAAATCTTTACATCCTCAAATTATAGGAGTCTCATTGTATTTACCAACTCACCCATGCATCACCCAATCCCCTGATTTCTCCATAATCCATGACACTATATGATATTGTATCCGAGAAACTTTTTTTCATAGAGAAACAGTAAAGTGCATTAATTTGTACTTCACTCATCCTTGGATACAAACATATGAAGGGGATTTGGTATTCCCTCATCAGAGAGTGGTCATGATGTAAAGACAAACTCATCATAGATGTTTGTTATGCTCTTCTGATATTGGGTCTCAGGCTAAAGAGAACATGACCATGTCTAGATTAAAATAGAGTGTATTTATGGTATATAGGTAAAAATAAAATCCTTGATAGGGGAGGTGTGTATCCTTTAATCATTGATTGGTCATCCACATATTTGGGTATGTGTAAAGCATTCACTCCTCTTCTGACCTAGTAGAGATCTTTTAATCAATAGTATAAATGGGAATGAACATGGTTGGGATGTTATTTCTAGACAAATCTCTCTATATATCCATTTCATAATATTCTTAAATAGGGTTATATGTATCCACCTAATACAACCATATTTGTTTCTTCTCTAGGGTCACATACTGACTATAGAGAATTGTGGTTGGTGGTTGATGGAGAAATATATACTGCTAAACCCAGTGTTTCAAAAACCTACCAATATGAAGGTATTTGGGAAGGGTAGGATTTCATTTTTTGAAAGAGATATCACTATAGGTAGGTTGACCATGAAACATGTTAGGAATAGAGTCCATATAATCCATCATTATACTACTTCAAGGAGGAGTATCAAAGTAGAGTTTTCTTTCTACTTTTATTGAAGAGTCGAAGAACCCTTGAGGTGTTGTAGATATGAATTTTACAACCTGAAGGACGGAATCATTGAGTAGATCAGGGATATGATCCTCATTATTCACCATTGTTGGAGTATTTTGACCTACCTTTTAGGGTAAATCAATGATATTATCCTACTACATTATGGTCACTAAAATATGTTTATAACCATATAGTGATGTAGGGATATGATCCAGCTCACAAGTTTCCAATTGAATATTTCAGCAGATATTTTTGATGGAGGTGGTGGTATCTTCCCACTCCCTCAAGTCCATAGATTTATCCATCTAGGGAGATTTCCTTGATGTTTAGATCTAATTCTTTAGGTAGGTGACCCTTTGGGAAAAGATCCCAATAGTAAACTGAGTCCACTATAATTTCCACTAGATACTAGGAATATCTCTTAGATATTGAGATGTCCCACATTTTATCATCCTATGACTAAGACGTGTTCTGTTTTATTTTACGTCGTGAAATAAGGATGATTTCATGTAGTTTTAATGTCATGTTACTACGACACTTTTGTTTAGTTTAACATCATGCGACTTGGACAATGTCATGCAGTTTAATGTCATGTGACTAGGATGGTATCATGCAGCTTAACATCATGTGACTTTGGAATTGATGTGCATATTAATGTCATGATACTAAGAAGTTTTCATGTTATTTTACGTCATGTTACTAGGACATTGTCATGTAGTTTAATGTCTTGAGACAATGATGTTGTCATGTAGTTTAATGACATGAAAATAGTACATTAACATGAATTTTAATATCATATGACTGGGATATAGTCATGCCACAACCTATCAAGAGGTTATCTTTTTATATAGATCTCAGATGACTCTTATACATATTTTATAAGTTTTGGGATCCCCGAACACTATCAATCCTTAATTTTCCTACTTCACAAGAAAATATTTATTTCTAAATAAACTATCTATTATGTTCTTGAGACATAAATGGTAGGGGAGGTGATTTTTAGGGACTTTCAATTCCACCTCACTAAGCCTCATCATTTTTTGGAGTTTTATCAAAAAATTCTATTTGTCATGGTAAAAGTACCTAATTTTTTTCAAAATTAAGGAATAAACTTTGTTAAATCTAGATTAGGATATGGCCATCTATCATTGGGAGATATGGTCCCCAAGTTTGACTACACAACATGTGTGTTCTTATTAGTGTTCTCACATGACTAGAGTGGGGATTTAGGTGTTTGTGATTTTGACATCCACTCCTTTATCTAATTTTGAATCTATTCATTAAATGTAACATAACTATATATTGTAGGTCTGAGATGCTACTGTTATGGGAATTGATTTCCATGGCCTATAAAACCTTCCTCAATCAGCTTCCTCATTATTGAGAGTTCTATAAAATTATTTTCCATGTTATAGTAAAAGTACGTGGGGACATGATTTGGTTGGAAGGAATATAACTTTTTTTATTTGTAATCAAGATATGGGAGACCACACTACTTATCTCGTGTGATACCTATACCTCTAGTGGATTGGGAACAAGTATGATTTTAGATCCTATGGTGCATAGCCCCAGTATTTATTGGTTCAAGTTTAGTTGTAAAATTATTGGGGGTCTTTGATGATATATACCATCCCCACTAATTAGAGGAATCCAACATTCATGGAGGCCCTATAGAAAATCTTGGGGTTGGATGGTTTCTAAAGTAACATCAATGAGGGGTGGAAAACATAGAAATTTTCCTAGACTTGTGGGATTGAGATCTTGATAATATCATAATTCCCCAACACAATAGGCTAGGGTGAGGTTGAATAATTTATGTATTCCACCCGATGAGGGAATGAAAAATATAAAAACCCTATATCCTATGGGTTGGGGAAGTTCAATATAAGGAGGTCCTCTAAAGGATGGTTCTAGTATGTCATTCTAGGGAAGATATCCCTGGAGTATTACCACAATTATTTCCAAAATATCATCATTCTATCATTTTTTTTGAGCTATCTACTACTCCATAAAAATTGTTGTGTCATACTTCAGGGGATAACTGGAAGGTTCCATGACAACACCCTTTCCTCTGACAATGGTAGGGTGGGTGGATGATGATGAGAGTCTCTAAGTGTACCCCAAATACTATATCTTCTGATTTTATTGGGAATATTCTTCTATTATTCCAAAACTGATGTATTAACATACTTCGAATTTTATAGATTCATTAATGATATGACTGATTCCATATCTTCCAGTGTCAGAGGAGAAAAGTTGAGCAATCTACTATAACTTGAATGATCGTGGAAGGGTAAAATTATGCTCATTGGAAGTCTACTCATTCATATTCAATGATAATTCCTCGGACTAAGATGATATAATATTAGCAGATACATAGCCTGGATAGTGATCCTCTTCAATGTAGTATCTTGTTTCATGGGTCAGTTCCCAATGTGTCATTCGATGGGGTATTTCCCATTGTACTAATTGGTGGGGCGACACTAGTTATGTCATTTATTTGGTCAAAGAATTTAGTAAAGATTATATTTGGAATAAAAATTATAAAAATTATTATAGAATTTTGGAATGGGGTTCTCTATGAGGTTCTATAGTGACAAAATCTTATTGTGATGCAGTCTAAGGTTCCATGCTAGTGATGATCTAGGATTGTTTTTTGGGACACTATCAGGATACACTGATAGGCCTTAGATACATTTTAGGTAACATGGATATATTCCTTATCTAAAGTTTCACTTTATAGATATCACAGGATGGATCTCCTATTGAATGACCCTAATTGGATGGTTAGGTTAGGCATAACATCCTTTGTAGATTCATATATAATTTAGGTTATATATCAATGATGGAGACCAAGAAGGATAATATACCTCCTAGTAAACTCTAGAGTGGTTGATTTGACATGATATTTTCCCTGATCAACCTCTGTGAGGTATGTAAGGTATGTGTTTCTTCAAACTAGGGATAATATCCCAAAGTGGTTGAATGTGGAAATAAGGACCACCACCTCTTCAGAGATCTGTCTTAGGAAAGATAGCTTACAGTGCTTCATCTTATAAAGGATTTCATGATTTACCTCCAAATCTAGGATGAAACTGTTAATGTGTTACTCTAAAACCAAAAATTTCACCAAATAGAACTAGAGATGTTCAGTTGGTGACAATGTACACCGAGGCCTTGGGGATAAGACTTTCATGGCGGCTGATGCATTTTATTGGTGTGTTAGTAAGTTTTTCACATCAACTTGAGATATTCTGCAGTCATTACCATCTTTTCAAGTGATCCCAAAATTTGTTTGTACATTGGTTGATACAATTATAATTGTAAGGAATATTAGAGGTCCTAGAGAGGAAACAAAACATATTATTAGTTCACCATCATATATAAGAGTACATGGTCAATAAATTCCTATCACAATTAAAGGAAAAAAGATATAGTCCCACATTTTTATGAAAGGTTCATCACTGTTAAAAAAATAACTTCATGTTCACTATTTTGTTTGTGTTTCACACATGAAAAAAATGTTCTGATGGGAATGTTATGATATATCCTTAAATACTCATGAAAAGGTTTACACACTTAAAGGATTCCACATTGGTTTTAAAAATTTTATTCATGATAAAAATTGATGGTTTTTCTCGACACTTAGTTATGGGTGATTTTTGAGGTTGCACAATCTTTTGCATCTATTTTACCAATTTTTATCTATAGGAAAATCCTAATGGTTACCACATCCATAACAAGGCATGAACATTATTTAAAAATTAAGTAATTAATTGGGGTTTCAAACCTAATTATTCTAAGGAACTCACATTGGTTGAGAGGATGGGAGGTATGGCTCATCACACACTTTTTGGGGGAAATTATTTCCTACTTTGAGACTCACATATAGAATTAACATATTTTTATGAAATCCTTAACAATCCATGATAAAAAATTGATTAACCCTATTCCAATTACTTTCTCAAGACAATGTGTTAACTATAAAAAATGGATGTCTCAGAGGTTCTCCATTATTCTCTTATTAATTTAGGATGCTTTAGTTTATAGCTATGTTTGGTAACTCTGGAGTTTATCAACATCAAGGGAGGAGGTTGATTTCTTAGATATGGTATTGAACCACTATCAAGCATCCTATATATCCTATTATATTATAATTAAAAAACCCCATAGTTCATTTGATATAGTTTAAGGTCATATGAGAGGATTATACCATGTGGTTTAACATCATGTGGTATGGTTGTAAATAGTGGGATCAATCCTTATGGAGGAATCCTATGAATCCCATTAAGATCAGAATCAGTTTCAACATAGTTTTTTAATGGAAAAATGTGTCATAAAATATTCAGTAATAGAGTCCTTGATATGGTTGTGTACATGTATTAATTTCCTAAATTTCCTCATCGGAAGTATGACCGTTTTATTTAATTTGAGATGTAATTAGGCATAAATCCCAATGAAGATCCCAAAATAGAGTAATCCTTATAATATTATTGGTACAATCATCACTAGTCACTAATCTCACGTGATTAATGATTATTTTGAGAAATAAGAGACAAATGAGGATTGGACATATTGTATGAGAGAATATTTGTATGGGGATTACACAATAAGGTTTCCCTTATGGTGGTATGATTACCATTCTCATGGAGAATATGGTATTGATATTGGTCTTTATAATGGATTCATACATATCCTAAGTATAATATGGATCATATTCCCCATATTTTGGTAACTCCCTAACCCACTAATGGGTTTGAGTTACTTGAGGGAATGGTTGGGGATTATAATTAAAAGGATGAATGTGTATGAACCCATTTCTGATCCACTGATATGTTTGGAAAAATGATAGTATCATAGGTGAATTTGGGTTTTATGAGAAAATGTCATTAGAATATTGAGTTACTTACACCAGGGTGTATTCCTATGTCACATATTCATTCTTTTATCCTATAATGGATAAAGAGAGATAATGACCATGAAAGGTCGATTAGAGATGTTTGTACAGAATGAATACCCTTTCAAGATAATGAAATGAATATGAATGAATTGGTAAATAACACTAAACCATTAATAGAACTGCCCTGGTAAAGGGGGTACTCGATTAATGGTTTATGGACAAGGGTCCACATGTTTTATGTCCAAGTGTGTCTACTAGATGAGGTTGACATGTCCTAGGGTGTCTTTCAGACAAGCCCCTTGGTGTATACCTAACATGGTCGACATTCCCAATGGTGTCTCCCTGGTATATCCTTGTTACTTTTGCATTATTTAATCTGATATTTCTAATGTGCTTCACATGATTGAAGATGATATTTTTAGGGTTCTTTATATGATTCTATATAACATGTGCAAGGTACCTTGCATGATCAAAACTAACATGTATAGGGCCTTTCACAAGACTAAGGCTAACATGTCCATGGAGTTGAATGTGATCAAGGATGAAATGTCTAGGGATGTATGAGGAAATCACAAGACTAGTGAGGATTCATGTAGTCACATGATCTTAAGAAAGTCATATGAAGGGGTCTCACAAACATGTCCAAGATCACATGGATGAAAAAGAGAGCATGTACAAGGGATGGAATTTCATACCCATAGGGATCATTCCAAGGCCTCATAGACAAAGTTTTTCATATAAGGAGGAGTTCGTGAATGATAATTCATATCAAATGATCATATCCTTGGGTTTTCATAGTGAGTGTAGGGAATGTCCATGGGTTCAATGCATGTCAAGGACTCATGCTAAGGAGTGTCCTCATGAAGATAGTGAATGTACAAGAGTGTCCACTTTACATAGTAAAGAGTCTTAGAGGGAATTTCTTGTCATGGTAGACATGTATAGGGCCATATACATGTTAAGTTATGCCAGCATGATCGAAGGATTGTATCATATGAAAAATCAGTGTCATCACAAGACCTAAGGTTCTTTATATTAATATTACATGTCAAAGAATAACATTTCCAAGACTCATACATGAATTTATTAATTGAGGTTCACATGAGAGAATCGAATTATGTGCATATCATCATTTGATTGCATAACCTCATATGGATCATGTGATGGTTTCTTGTTGAGGGGTCTTACGTTTAAATGGAGGATTTATCTGAAGGTAGTATCCCACTATTATCCTCTTCTTTTTCTAAACATCTACTTCTCTCCCAATCCCTCTCATCTTATACATGTTATTTCAAGGGGATAAGAGGTTTATATAGGTCTAAAATTCCATATATATCACCTATTTTCACGGTGAAGACACTGTGTGCATGGGTTATGAGGCGATGGATAGATCTGTATAAAAAGATGATTGAGGTTCTTATGAAGATAATTTGTATTATTTTTATGTGAATCTATGTGATTCAAACACATCTTTAAAGATATTTTTTCATTTTATTACATGATCCATGATACCTCTCATGATCACATGATATGTTTCATGTAGAGGTTATATTATATCTTGTATATCCTCCATGTGATAGAGTGGTTGGGAAATCACTAGTGGCCTTATGTGATCGCTTATATGGATTCATGTGATAATGTGGATTTCTAGTGGACAAGTTCCTGACAACCCTCAAAGTCTTAACAAGAGAAAATAAAATAAAAATGAAAAAGGAGGAAGCCTCTCACAAAAGAGGCATACACTATTTTTATACAACCCATGTGAGGTCCTTTTGGTTCATAAAAACTATGATACACCTCACAATGGATTCTTATATTTTTTGTGGTCAAAATTGGTTTATCATCAATTTTAAGTGTCATGTTATTCAAAAAATCATATGGTTATTCAAGTTCCATTGAAGAAAACTCTTCAAAGGATTAAGATCTAAGGTGACATCCCATTATATCACATGATGTCTTGGTGATTTTCTATCCAACAGTCAGGTGATCTGTTGTATGTCTCATGAGTGATTCATATAGTGGCCTCAATGGGAACACAATACTTGGTGGATATGAGGTTCTTGTAATCCACAATGCTTCTTGTGAGGGATTCATGTGACGTATGAATTTATATTGGATGATATTCTATAAACCAAATCCATGCATGAAATACATTAATCGATTCATAATGGCATGGTGAACATGAGATCATCTGATGTTTGATTATTCATGTGATTGATGAACTTCATGCTATGGCTCATATACATTGAGGATGGAAGACGTTGATCACTGGTTTCTTGATGTCAGTTGTCTTAGTATTGTATAAGCATCCCTAAAGTATTGGAAGTCGAGTGAGATGGTGGAGCTATTAAGAAAACTTAAATCATGTTTCCAAGAATTTAACAAAGAGTTTGGAAAATATGGTGAATTAGAAGAGGTTGGCGATGGTTGTGTGGGATGATTAGATGACATGGATCTATTTGAACTAAAAAATATTATTTTTTCATCTATTTTTTATGGAGGAATAGTGTCAATCTTGAATTCTTTTCCCCATTGATTTTTCAAATATATTTTCTATGCCTAATAATCCTCATCACTTTATTCCTTTGTTGAGTCAATAACAAGGTCGAAACCCGAAACACATGCACCCATTCCCTCACTAGTTGCACTATGTCATTGTGTAGCACGACTAGGAACCACCTGCACATGCCCTATGTGCTCATAAAAAGCATTATGAGCTCACCCATATACCTCGCCTCTTGGATGGTGGGTTGTGCTAGCTCCCTGGAAGGATTGAGGTGAATACTTAATGTTCCTCAGTTGAGTTGTAGGGATGGTTAGATTGGATGGCCAATTTTCAAGATAAGGGAGACCTTAAATACTTAGAATAATAATCTAAGTAAAAAAGGAAGAAACAAATTCCATGATTTGTTCCCTTATAAAATTAATCCCAAGCCCAATCCTTTTGTTATAAATAATACCACATCTATGTCCAATAGGAAAAATATATTAGTGTTTCTTACATGGGATTAAAATTTCTAAAATATCCAACAAAGAAGGGTTGAAATATTTATGTATTGTACTTATTATTAAAAAACCATCTTCAATATCTAAAATTAAAAAAATAAGATAACACTAATTCCATTTCCAATTAATATTAATAAAATAATTATGGAATGTGATAAGAGATTTATAAATCAATATAAGTTATCTTTTAGATTACCATAGGTTATTATGTAATAATTAACATAGTATAAATATATTTGTATCAACAATGACATCATAAATCATTTATGATATAATTATAATTACAAACCCCTAATGAAATAAATGTTCCTTAACTAAATAATATATTCATAATAAATTATCATAAATTAAATATATAAAAGTAAATTTAAATGAATATGGTTTTGAAATGGAATATAAATATTGTTATGTTTTTTATAAGAGACTATGTGGGGAAACAAGGTAAGAGGTTCTTGTCTCAGATTTAATTTCTTGAGATATATTTATTATTCTACACCATGGCATATTTATTATGGTTTGATTACTTCTTGATAAATTATTTTTAATATATTCATATAATTACTAGGGTTTAGAGAGAAATATCTGACCGATTCATTAAATTATCTTCTATTAAATGTATACCAAGTTTATAAGGCTTTTTGCAATCTTAATTTCATTTCTCTGAGTTATGAGATTTCTTATTGAACTCTATTATTATAATATTTATTTATTCTACCTATTGAATAATATATAATTTTTTTATCCTTACTTTATATAGTTTTATAACTCTTCATAAAGTCCTCCTTATCAGATGATTCTTACCTCAAATATTATGCTTCTTACATGGGTTTCATTATCTTAATTTCCCTTTATTGGGACATGATTCTTGTTATACACAATTTTACTTATATATGGTTTATATATTAACTATTTTTTATTTTATATCATGAGTTATATTCTATTCATTATATTTGAAATTCAATTTCATAATCTTTCTCTTTTACTGGGTTTGATTAAACTGTTACTACAGTCATAACAATTTTATTAAGTAAAATTATTTATCTATGAGTTAAAAAAATTTATCCATGATTATGATCATATAAGTATATTGTGTCCTACAATGTATTTTTATTTATACTTTAATTCCTATCCATTTTGTAAAAAAAATTCTTAAATTATCCTCTAAATTCCATTGTACTATATTGGGTAAATTTTCCCATGGAGATCCATCACTAACTTTTTCTTGGAGGACCATCCACTATAAAAAGTCACAATTCTTATTCCCATGAATTTCCTTTGTGAATACCTTTATTCCATTTGTTGTTTGATGGGGGTTCACCTAGATTCTATACATCAATTAATTGGGAGATCTATTTACTAAATTGTACACGTTTTATCTATATAGTGTAGAAACCCTATACCTCATTTTATATATTGAAGTGTTTTTATATAGATTAATTTTGAACATTATTGGATACACATTTATTTTCAATGGGTTTATCATGTTTTGATTATTTATGTAATTATTAATGATTTATTTATGTGATTACATTTTAAAGGGACATAAAACCATTATATTCTCATGGGTTATTATGATATGATAAATAATTATTTTCAAATGGAACTCATATATATGGATGATTATGAATGGGGTCCAATATCTCTATTCAATGCATTGGTTATGGTTTTATATCTCATGATATAATTATATCGATTCTATAATTCTCCCTCCACTATGGAAATCAGGTAGTAATCCCTCCTCCACTATGTGATTGGAATCAATTAGTGATTCATTTTCTACTAAGATATGTTTACGTACAATTATTGACGCACTAAAAAATTTTATTACTTTAATCAGAGGATTTTCTACACTTCCTTGTTTTTTATATTATCATATGCATATTATTATGACTATATTATATAGTAATGGTTAATTTTCATTGACTGATGTTCCCGTACTCTTATGATTCATTTAGTATGTTATGTCATTCCACACACATTGAATAGTTTTTATGATCTATTCATTGTTGGATATGATTTTATTCTTTTCCATGACTATTAATATATGGTAAACATCTAAAAATTATTATCATTGATTATTATCAATCATGTTTATAATTTCTAAGCGTTTGAACTCACCCCTTCATATGTTTCCTTTTTTACCAGGCAATGGAATGAATAATTATATATGATTTTATTAGAAGATTATCCTGTGTGGAGAATTTATGGGAGATATTGATGACTCAATTTTTATTAATTAGTTTCTTATATAGAATTAAAATTAACAATTTAATAAAAAAACATGGGTTTTACTTCTTAAGAACTTGTAATATGTCTCTAAAACAACAAGACAAAAAAGTTCATTGTAATGTAAATGATAAAATATCATTGAATTATCCTTTAATTAATGTTTTATGTCATAGAAAATTTGTAAATTAGGTTGTTTTATCACATAATCTCAGGATTTTATGTATTTGTACATTTCAGTTGGTTTCAAAAACATGTTTTATATATATTTAGAGTTTAATATGTTAGAAGTTAAAGATAAATAAAGATTTATAAAAGTAATTAAGGATTAATAGGTTATGGTTTATCAATGTTTCAATTGTATATAGAATCGTTTAGATTATTTATATTAAATATTTTTTATTGTTTGGGGATTACAATGAGAGAAAATTAGTGAACAACATATGGATAATTCTATGTGTAAATTAACATATCGATGTTTGGGTAATGAGTTGAGTTTGGGGTTTTCCTAGAAATTACATTCTTGTTTGGGTATTAGAATGTGTACCAATCTATGACACATATGAACAAAGGGGTAATCTCCCTATGAAGGCTAGTAGAGCATCAAATCATTCTTCAATCCAATGCACGATGATTGGTTCTAAGACTAAACACCTAACTATACACTCCTAGGGGTATTATTTCTTTAATAAAATTCCCTTCATGATCCTTTAAGAAAGATTTATAATGTTATGTTATTATGTTAACTTTTATCTGATAACACATATTAATGAATCCTAGATTGATCTAAGAGTGATTTAGGTTAAACTAAAAGAAACATTAATGATATAAAAGAGTAAAAAAAATCAATATTTTGTTTTTTATAAGAATTTTTATGACAATTCTATAATGATGTTAATTATTCGTCCCTCACATTAAGTCCTTTTTGTTTTAGAAATGGTTGAAGATCGAAGGTAGTAAGTATAAAATGGGTTCCTTGGGAAATAGTGATAATTTACCAATTAGAAACATAATTGGTTAAGATTTCATGTGATCAATATTGTTATTATACTAAACCAACTATCATGAATTATGTTTAATAGTGTTATGTTAGTTCAAATCCCAACCATAACAAATAATTGAATGATGGAGTCTCATGGAGTTTCAAGTTATTCAGATGATAAAGGATAAAATATTCAATTTCCTATGTGTCAATATTGTGGAAATAATCATTGGATTCAATGGATGGGTAAATAAAATTAATGTGGACATAAATCCCATTAAGGTCATCGATTAAATGGAAAGAGAGAATCTCAAAAATCAATTACTTCAATTACAAGGAAATTGGGATGTATGTAAATAAATTTCCCAATAATAGGGATAATAATGTAATTATGAATCATCAACCTTCTTGCCCATGGGATAAGTACAATATTATGTGGTTATTGTTATTGATCTGAATAGTGACATTTCACTTTTGATTTTTTGATATCTTGTGTCATGTGAGTTTATGCCAATTCATTCTTCAAAATTAAATAAAAACATTTAGTGGTATAGTTGTTATATCTAAATTATATTGATCATGTTCTACTATTTTGGAAAGGTAATTATAATGGATTTTTCTCTTCTTTTCTTATTCAGGTTTTATTAGTAATGAGGTGGACCACTTTATATAAGGCTTATAATAATTCTCTTAAATGGAATCCTCGCTTCAAAAACTAAAAAAACTTTTGATCAACTACTAGTGTATGGTAAATTATGAACTCTTTATTGAAATTACTCCAATCATGTGAGTTTTCAAACTATGAGGATTCAATTTATTTAAGGGGTATAATATAATGAAATGTTATTTTAAAATATATTTTTTCCTTTAAATGAGTATTATGTTCGATATCCTTTATTATATACTCCACAATAAAAACAATATGTGACCTAATATATAAATAATATTAATAAAACTATAATAATGTTAAATTATATATTAAATAAACAATATATTATTCAACTAAAAATACATACGTTTAGAGGTTAAATAATAAATATGATTTAATTATTCTTCCTCATATATTTTGTGAAAATATCATGTAATTTATCATTATAAATTTAGTAAAAAATTAAATGATAATATATAATATTTAAATATATAAATAAATATATTTTCATTTCCTAAAATAGAAATTGGTATAAAATAATACTAATAACACATAATGTGACAAAATGTCATTTTTCAATTAAAGTAGTTTATTATGATATTTTATATGTTCATTCAAAATATAAATATGTAATTTTTTGAATTAGATAAAATTAACATCAATTTTTAACATAAAAGTTTAATATTATCTTATAGTAATGTAGTTGTATTTTTCTCATATAATTAATTTTTAGGTGAATAGTGAAAAATATTATTTTTCCCAAATCTACAATTTTTATGGCATGGTCATAAGATAATATTGAATTAAAAATATATGTAAATATTTTATTAAAAAAATATGGTTTTAAAGAATAAAAAAATATGAATTTTATAATATTAAGAGTTATATTGAAATCGCAAACTTATCATTTTTTATCTTAAGTATAAATTTTCCCTAATAAAAATGTTTTATCATGTTTTCATTTAATTGAACATTAATTTTGAAAAATTATGTTCTTTTGTTATATGAAATAAAAAAAATTATTATAATAAAAAATTAATGTTTTTAAAATCAAAAAAAATTAATTTTATCTTACTCATAAACCATAATCTTAAAATTACACTTTTCCAAAAAACTATTTTTGTCACATTATGTGCATTTATTTTAAAATAAAAGTTTCACATTATTGGTAATATTAATTAACTGGATTATTTTTAAATTTTTAAATATGAAGTTTTATATTAGGTAAAATGGTGAGTTTTAATTTTTTTCATTATATTTTATTAATAAGGATGAAAATTAAATAGCCCAGTATTAGTAAATATAGTAAAAATAGGTTTACTAAGAGTAAATGACTAAAAAAATTTAAAACTTGTTTCCAAATGGATGGATGAGGTTTTGATAAACCATACCTCACCTAAAATCCTCTTTTTCCCTTTTTTATAATTTTAACCATCAGTAGTGACATTGTATTATTTTAAATGTATATGGTGCTTCCAAAAATTCACTCCTCATCTCTTATAAAAGGGGTAAATTTCCTCAACTTCTTAGTAAACGATTTCATTCAAATTTCCTCATTATCCTCTTCTATTTTCTTCTCTTAATACCCACTACTATATAAATAATACCTTATTAACCATTATATATATTAATTCCTCCATTTCCAGATATATTTGTAAGGGAAAACACAATCTCCCGATGTAAGTGTTACCTCCTTAATCATTTTTTCTTAATAACCCCCTTCGAACCCTTTTCTAATAACCATATTATTATTAAATAAGAATAATTAATATAATATTATGTTATAATATTAATGTAACAACCATTATATATTCATTTAAATCCACTAAGAAAAACAAAATAACGTTGATCGTGTTCATGTGTGTGTGATCATCTCCACAAAGTGACGTCTTCTGATTTTCATAAACACCTCACATTATTGGTTTTAATCAGTGAATTGATGAATGAATATGTTATATATAATGTAATTTTTATTATATAAAGGAACTTTTTTATCCACCTCTATCCCCTCTTAATAATTGAGAAATTTAAACATTGGTCGTGTGTAGAAAAAGAATGGGATGGAGGAAAATGAAATCTCCTTTACGGCGACCTCATGTGATCTTGCTTGTAATGGTAACCCTAAAATCCTTAATCTATATTCAGATGTTCTGATACAACAAACTATGATTCACGTTTCAAAAGAGACTCTTCTAGGGATATATCAAAGTATTCATAATTCCAGAACCAAGCGAATACTATTTCCAGAAGCACTCTAATGTTTGGATCTTCTGAGAACTCTCCTCCCTAAACTACCCATTAAAAGGGAGGATGATGGAGGTTTCTCAGTGATCGCAGATCCATAATCTCTACACCACAGTTTATAATTATTCAAATTTTCCCTTCTTGGATAGATTATGTATACCAAAGGTGATAAACCATAGTCTTTCACTAACCTTAAACTACGTATCTCATGTCTCTGGGGATTTATGAACTAGAAAATAATACTGATTTGGAAAGGTTATTTTCATATCATTTATTGTAGCAAGGATGACCTTGATGAGGCCTGGGGATTTGGGAACCTATAATTGAATCCTAGTGTATTGAGGGTCTCTGACTGGGATATTAATTTTAATCCATTCTCTCAAAGGAATTATTTAGCACGGATCTGTATCAGGCTCCATGGATTAAATTAGGTCTACTGGAATCCCAAAATTATGAATGATATTACCTCATGCATTAGGATACCTCTAAAATTGGATCAATGCACTTTAAATGGTGATTTGGGACTATATTCCAGGATTCAAGTTGAGGATAATCTGGATTCCAAGCTTCAAGAAGTCATTAATTTATTTTCCACTGATCAAATGATTGAGGTTAATTTTGAGTATCAATATAAGACCCCATTTTGTGATGTCTATAAATTTTTTGGACATTCATAAACCTAGAATGAAGTGGCTAAAAATAAGAAGGGTAAGACTAAGGACAATGAAAAAGGGGAACCCTCTAAAAATATTGAGGAACCTAAATGGATGAAAAAACAATTCCCTTCATTGAATCATGGTCATAGGAACTCATGGGCCAATCTAGTGAAAGAATAAGAACAAGTAATTGAAGAGCATAATCCAAAATCTGATATTACTCATGATTTTCTAAATCCTTCCACCTATTTTTCACCCACGGTTGACATGACAGTTTTTTGAGGTACTATCACCTCTACTTCTATGACATCTTCTTCAGAAAAAATGACCTCTAGAACTGCTATTTATACTGAGTAAAATTGAAATTATCAGCTATTTTCTATCCCTTAATATTCACATAATACCAATATTGAAGAAAGATCAGTGAATCCTTCTAAACAAATCGTGATCATGGCTTCTCTATGTGGTTCTCCAACTCATGTTCCTAATGTTATCCATGAAGTGTATCATGGGACTGACAATCATGATTTTCCAATGGACAGATCCTATAATGCTTTAGAGGCCTCTAATATTTTACACATAGTTAAACAGGAGATTATAAAGCCTGTTGGAAGTGATCAGGACACCTGAAATTCTTCTATTCCTATTTTCATCATCATTAAATCCAATATATATTCCCCTAAAAACACATTGTGCATCTAGAAAACTCGGAGACCATTAGCAATGTGTAGGACACCTGCTCTACTGAAGAAGAACATTCTTCTGCATCTATTAAAAGTAACTCAGAACTAGTCTCCCTGGTTCCTTTGGGTTAGTTTGAAAATTCTGGGAACGGTAAGTAGCCTTCAATTAGGACATCCACTAGAAAAAATAAATCTGTTGGAATGAAAAAAATGGATCTCTCCCCAAAATGAACATATAAATGAATCCATTATTTTGGAATTGTTAGGAATTTCAAGACAATGACACTGCCACCTCCCTATATAGATTAATTTAAGTACATAAACCCAAATTCTTGGGCATTGTTGAACCCAAAAAATGCTACTCACCTGGTGTTGTTGGCCTTGAAATTAGAGGCTATAATTTACTTGGAATCAATAGTGTTTTTGGTAATATGGACACATTATGGTTCCTAGCTCATAAATATGTCACTAGGTCCTTGATCTGCAATATTGATGATCAAATGATAAATTTTGAATCTTTCAACAATAGAATACATCTATATTTATCCTTTGTTTATGACAAGAACAATTATCCAGAATAAAGAAGGCTTTGGAATAACATTGAACTCTGTAAATAGGGAATTCAAGACTCATGGATTATTTTTGGAGACTTCAACGATATATTCTATCCTAGTGAAATATTGGGATATTTTCATCACACTCCCTCCTAAAAGGAATTCAAGGCATGTATGGAAAGATAAAATATGATTGAAATTGCTCTGGATGGAGTGAAATACACCTAGTATAGAAGGTACAACACTCAAATGGTGGATAAAAAACTTTATCATGTTTTCCTTAAGGATAAATACCTTTATATTTGGGATACTCTTTCAAGAATTACCCTACCTAAGATTAAATCTGACCATCTTCATATTTTGTTCGGCCTTATCAATAGGTCCTTCAAACCAAGATTGCCTTTTTGATTTAACAATGCTTGGTCTTATCATCCTGATTTTAGCAAATTGGTGATTAATTTATGGTCTTCTAGTCATGGTGGAAATGAATCTTATTCTGGAATCATGAGTTAAAAGCGTTTAAAATACAACCTTAAGAGATGGTGTAAGGACAACTACAACAAGATGGAGAAAGATATTTTCTATTTAGAGACTAACCTAAATCAGATTCAACGCGATAACACCCAGGATGATTTTAAAGTGAATTTTCAGCAATAAATATATCTCATTGCTATGATGAATTCCATGCTCTCCATCAAGGAAAAACTCCAAAATGTGACCTTCAAAGTCAATTGGTCAAAGGATGGGGATCAAAATACCAAATTCTATAATTCCCTCCAAATATACAGGAAAGCTTTCATACCACCCACCCTCATGAGGGGTGGTGATAGAATCCTTGATACTGAGGAATATCATTCTGAACATATTGTCTATTTGAGAACCTTTTTAATGGTCATAATCTAAATAAAGTCCTTCAGAAAGGAATCATTCCAAGCCTGGTCAGTGATGAGTATACTATCAGAATCACTAGTATTTCTCTTGAATTTCAGATTCATGAAGCAGTTTCCAGCCTTAAATCTGATAGTGATCTGGGACCGGATGGTTTCACTACTACCTTCTTTCAAAACTATTGGGATTTAATCCATTTGTATTTTTGTAGGTTGGCTAAATCCTTCTTTTCCATAGGTATCTTACCTTATGGACTTAATGCACAATTCCCCACCCTCATTCCCAAGGTTGAAAATGCTTCTGAGATTCATCTCTTCAGACCCATTGTTCTCATCAAAACTAGTTATACAATCCTTACTAAACTTCTTGCCAATAGGATTACCATAATTACTAGTAATATTGTATCTTGGAATCAGTTTGGAATTGTGAAAGGCAAGACCATCCAAGATTGTATAAGAACGTCCTCCAAATGTCTCAATATCCTTAACAAATCTATCATGGGTAGATGTATTGCACTTAAGCTAGATATCAGAAAATCATTTGATACCATGGATTGGAGTTTCATCTTTAAGGTGATTCACAGTTTTGGTTTCAATGAAATATTTGTGAATTGGATTAAATTCCTTTTTGAATCCTTTTATATCTCTATTCTCATCAATTGTTATCTGGAGGGATTCTTCACTTGCTCAAAGGGTGTCAGGCAAGGTAACCCCCTCTTTTCCATCCTCTTCTCCATAGCTAAAGATTATTTGAGTCTAATCCTCACTCATATGGTGAAACAGGGCATTCTAAACCCCATCCAAGCCTCAAGACACTTTTCATCCCCTTTCCATTTGTTGTGTGCTGATGACATGATTCTTTTTTCAAGGTACTAAGAGAAATATGAAAAATCTTAAGAAGACCCTCACTCAATATGAAGAATTTTTAGGGAATGATATTAATTGGAAAACATATTACATTAATTTTGGGAAGAATATCCCTATTTATAAGAGATCTCATCTCTTGATGGATCTGAAAACTAGAGAAGGATCTTGGCTTATGAAATAGTTAATTATTTTATGATTTATAAATGGCCTACTTCTTTTCTCGCTCATCTCAATGTTTGCATTCAAAAAATTTTATGGAGTGTAAGCATTCTTGATATGAAATTATTCACTATATCTTAGAGTAAATGTTGAAAACCCCTTGAAAAGGGAGGCATGGTAATTAAGAACATCAAATTATTCAATGAGTCTCTTCATGCAATGTTCACTTTGTAATCTTATTTATAGTGATTCGATGGCTCTAAGATTTCTCCGAGGAAGATTCATTGATTAATTAGAAAGGGGACGCAATGCTTATATAGGATCCTCTATCGGGCCAGCCAAAAAATACTCTTATACTAATATTATGTCATTCTCGTGTTGGATTGCTTATGAGGACTCATCTTTGAATTCCTAGATTGATAATTGGACCAAATCCCCTCTTATTGATTCAGTGGAGCAACAACATCTTCCTATGGATGTGGACGTTTCTATCCATGATTTTTTTGGCTCTTTCCAACATAGAGATTTCTAAGAACCACATAAAACTCCAAAAAACTATATTTTTCCCTTAATAAAGACATATTTATCTGGGATCTTGCTCGGAATGGAATTATGGACTCCAAATCATTTTATCACTCCAATTTTGAACCTATCAATGAATTTTCCTAGCTCAAACTTTATAAAAAGCCTTGGATTAGGATTTCCAAGATGACGCTTATTTGGAGACTTCTTCACAACAAATTACGTAATGATTATTTCTTAAAATCACGTCGTATTGTTTTTTGTTCAAGATGAAGGCTCTTTAATCAACATCGAGAGGACATCGCACATTTATTTCTTTAATGTGCCACAACTTCAACTTTATGGAATGAACTGCAGGAAATATTTGAGGTTCACCTTCATGTAACTTTTGATTTTTCTACTTGGCTTCAATTCTATACATTCATACAGATCAGTCCCCAACTCATGCAGCTCCTCCTAGCCATTGTAGTAGAACTAGTTCATATCCTCTAGTATGGTCGTAATGAAATCACACATAGGCAGTCCCAATTTCATATCCAGGAAGCTCTAACTCATCTCATAACTGTAGACAAGGAATTCAACCTACTTTAGTCAGACCACTACTCTAATAATATGCATGACTTCCTGATTCTCTGGAAATTGGTGTGCATTGAAAATTGAAAATACATATGGGTCTCTTCGAAGTATTCTAGAAGGTACCCCTTCATATCTAGATTAAAATCAATGTTGATGGCACTTTGAAAGGAAACCCTAGTTCTACAGGATGTGGATATATTTATAGAGATCATACATGTAATATCATTAGTTGTTTCTTTGGAACTTGTGATATCTATTCCTCTCTTGAGGCCAAAATGCTAAAATTAATTCATTTTGTCTACTTTATACACCTCAAAGGCATGAATAACATCTGGTTGGAAAGTGACACCACCACTGTGGTGCAAGTAATCCAGAATTGATTGATACACCTAGTTTGTAAACTAACTACTAAATGGATGAACTATCCCACCTCCCTCTTCAATTGCAACTTCATCATCACTCATGTTTACCAGGAAGCTAACTCAGTGGAAAATGGGCTCGCCAATAAGGGAATAAACAAGGAGCTTTCTTGGTTCAATAACCTTCCCAATAACTTGATCCCTATTTATGATAAATATTGTAATAAAATTACTTCTTTTAGGCTCATTTAATTCTCCATTGATATAATAAATTTATCATATCCACTTGGCCAAGAAATCCCTAAAAAAATTATTGATCGTGTGTACATTCATATTATCTCCTCCATGGAGTAACATTTTAAATTTTGGATACATGTTTTCATTCATTATAAAAACAACATAAAATATGAATCAATGAAATAAAAAATATCTTAATAATATATTTATTCTTATGTTATAATTCTATTTTATACTTCTATAACCATTCTCACCCATTGAGTTATAGTGTGTTTTATTATTCAGGACATTTTTAACCACTCACATAAAAGATGAAAAAAACACAATCATGGGTGACTATGAGAAAATAAAATACTAACATAATTATAATTTATCATAAAAAAATAATGGAATATATTTCGAAATAAAATTATATTGTGTATTTAACTTATTATTAAAATATAATCTTTGATCCTTAAAATTACAAGAATAATCTGAAATTGATTCAATTTTCATGAAACATAACAAAAACACATATGTAATGAGATAATAGATTAAGAAATTAATATATGATATATTTTATATTAAATAAAAAAATAATAAAATTATGATCTTAGTATCAAATTATGGCTATAAATATTGATGTCATAAATCTAGCATGAAACAATCTAAGTTACTAACACCCGATGAAAAAACAATCTATAACTAACTAATATATTCATAATAAATCACCATGATTAGTTATATAGAAGTTATTATATATAAATAAGGTTTTGAAATAGAATATTAATATAGTTATTTTTTTATAGATAAGGTTAGATCTCATTTGACTACGTGGGGAAACAAGGTGTGAGATTCTTGAGGTAGATTTTATTTCTTGAGATATATTTATTATTGTGCATAATGTCATATTTAATATGGTTTGGTTCCTTATTAATGAATTTATTTGTAAATATTCAAATTATTAGTGGGTTTTTAATATCTATATATTTTTATTTATTTAAATTTCGATCCATTCAATAGATAATAAGTTTTTAAGATTTTTTGATGACTCAATTTTCTTGCATTCAATTAAAAGCCTTCTTACTAAGTTATATTTTTATAAGTTTGATTTAATATATCTAATAAATAATTTATAATATATATCCTTCTTTTTTCTAGATATTTACAACTTTTAATTATTACCTCAATATCAAATGAAACTTACCTTAATTTTTATTCTTCCTGTAAGGGTTTGTTGGACTCACTTCTTAATTCTTCAGACATGCTTCATGTTATGAAATATTTTACATTTATATGGTGTATATATTGTGTATTTATTATATTATATCATTAATTATATTTTATACATGGTATTTAAGATCAATTTTAAACTCTATATAATTCTAATTTTTATATTTAAATATTACTCAAGATGTAGTAGTTTAATTGGAAAAAAAATCAATCTCTATAATTATGATACCATATGCCTCTTTTTTATTAGAATTTATTTTTTAGTGTGATATATTTCACCTATTTAGGAATTTTTTCTAAAATTTAACTCAAAATTTTCTTTTACTTTTTTAGGAAATATGTTTAGGTAAATACACCATTTTCTTGTCTTTCCTAAACTTCTTTTATAAATAAGAAAAACTATTCATCCCAAGCATTTCCTTTAGGAACACTATGTTTTCAACGTCACTGATTGAATGGTGTTCAAGAATATTCCATATGTTGATTGACTAGATATATTATTTACTAAACCATATAAATTATATATATATATATATATTGAATATACACTATAAATCATTGTCTTAATTGATGGGTATTTATAGATAATGTTACTAAACATTTTTGGATATCCATTTACTTTTCATCAGTTTATCATGTTTCGATTATTAATGGAATTGTTAATTATTTTATTATGTGATTACATTTTAAAATAAAATGGAACACATTTTATATTCATGGGTTCTTTAAGATATGATGAATTATTATTTCCATGGGGCACTCATATGTTTGGATCATGATGGGTGGAGTCCTATATCAACATTCAATGCATTGGTTAAGGTAATATATCTTAGGTCATAATTATGTAAATCTATTATTAAATGATCTATCTAATATAAGAATTAGGTAGTGATGCCTGCTCCACTATATAATTGGAATAAAGTGGTGATGGGTACCCCAATATGATATTTTTACATATGTTTATGGGTGTTCCACAATTATATGATCCCTGGTATTATAGGTTATGCTATATTTCCTTGTTTATTCTATATTCATGAACATGTTATCATGACAATGTTATGATTTAATGGTTCTCATTGACTAATATTCAAACACACTCTAGATTCATTTCTTATGTTATTCCTTGATATACTCCAAGACTCAATTTTTTGGATGTATGCATTATTAAGTCTTATTTTATTCTATGAATTAATTATAACCATATTGTTTTCATATTATCACTTACGGTAATTTATTACTATCTTTTATGCTTACCCTTTCTAGGAATTTGATCTCAAACCTTCTTATGTTTACATTTTCCCCAGGATATAAAAGAATTTATTATGTATAATTTTCCTAGAATATTATATTATATGGATAATTTATTTGATATATTGAAGACTCATTTTTGAATACATAGTTTCTTATAAAGTTGGAGAAAACCCCATTTTTTATGAATATCATGGGTTATACTTGTTAAAATTTAGAATTAATTCACCAGAAGGATAAGCCTAAAAAGTCCACATAATGTAAATGTTATATTATTTGTGAATGTTATTTTAATTAAAGATGCGTATCAAATATTGTATGGAAGATAATTTTTTCTAGTATCATATCTTAATTTTTAGATCATGGGACACCTCATGGTTCCACACACATTACTTTAAACACATGTTAATTAGCACCCATGTAGAAAAACTAAAATAAATAGAATATCATTCCTAACTATGTGGTTGATTGTTTTATCTATAAGAAAAGATGAAACCTATTTTGGTTTCATTCTATGATATTGACACATGCCCAAACTTCTCACATATTATGAGGTCTACATTAATAAATATTCATTATCACACCCCTATACATCACTATAGGATAGCTTCACATAACAAACCAGACTCCCTAGGTAGTTAGGGTCATTTATCATCAATAAAAACCCTATATATGTCCCAATACAAGTTTATTTATCCCCCTGTATATGAAACATATTCATATGGGATAAATATTAAATACATAATACATGATAACTCTCCTAGAGTATGATTAAACCCACTAGAAATCCCATATTTATGTGAACTCACCAATGGTTACGTATCATCTTTATCATACCCTATCACTCAAAAATTTAATAAAAATAAATAGATTCACAACCATATAAATAGGAAATAGTAGGACCCCTTCCTTAATAATTTAGTTAACCCCTTTAATTAATCTTACACCATCCTTGATGGAAAAAAAGTCATTCACCATCATCATCTACTATCCACTAACTCATAAAAGTGGCTCCCTAATCAATCAAAACAATTATATAAAATTTATAAAATTAATTCAGAATATTACTCTTTTCTAATGTAAAAGTTATTAGGTAATGCATTATAACCAAAGCCTCAAGGAATAGGTTTTGGTCTAATCCAAACACACAATTGATTCCACTACTAAAAAAATCCAAAAATCTCTACATCGATTCACCAAACTATTATATTTAATTTAATAAAAAACATAATAATAAATTAATTGGATTTCCTAAAATGAAAAACATATAATAACATGAAATCATCCTCCCTTTCCCTGTGTTGTACATAATAAGAAAAATAGCATTCATTACAACCTGATTCCATCATGTTTAAAGAATCTGACCCCCGAAGCCCAGAGATGGTGGTTACATTACTACTTTGGTATAAAATAGAAGTGATCACATCCTGAAGGAATGAATAGTTTATTTGTCTTTCTAAAATAGATATATAATTGAATCTCACATTATACTTGAAAAATAAGATAAAATATAGTAAATTTAAAAATTACACATCCTTGAACTCATTTAATGTTTCCTTCTTCATATCTGGAGGAATATAAATAAAAAAAGGGTGATATAAAATGATTGATAAGGGTTATATAAAGTAGATACTATCATGAATAAATAAGTAATAATCAATATGTAAAGTTAAATAACTGAATACATGTTCCATCTAATCAATAACTTGAGCAAGAAGATTAATATGGCAGGAATAAATGTATACCAGATAACTCTAAATAAAAAATCACATGATCCTGAAGCTAATAATTGGATTATATCAATGCATAAATATCATGGTTAATAATAATTTAATTCTCAATGAATTAAAAGCTTAATATTGAATGTTGTGATCTCATACATCATGATATTTAAACCATCAAGACCTTACTCTAAGACAATTTAACATTGTCTGTAAAGACCCATTTAATTCCATCTTACTTATTTGTCTCATGAGACCAATCAATGCATCATGGGGCTATATAATTACTGGATCCACCTATCAATACATGTACAATTCATTACACATATATCAAATTATTTATTTAATTAATGAACAATATACCATATCAATAAATATCCATAATGAGATCATATCTTGATACAAATAATCAATAAATTTGAGTGAAATTTAATGTTTAATGACAACAAGATAGTGGGTGTTTCAAGCTAAAGTTAATAACTAAAAAAATTAATCAATAAAAAATTGTCAATACTTTCTATGGTCAAACTAATCGTGAACCATCTAGGGAAAGAATAAAGATGGATTCATTAAAACATATCCTCAAAAGAGTATATGTAAAATTGAGTTTTTATAATTTATAAATAAAAATACCATAAAAGGATATTTAAAATCATTTATGAGTAAAATAATATATCTGTAGAATCCTACCTAGAAATCCACTAAAAAATTCCACAAGAAACATTTCCACATAATCTCAAGCATGCCTATACGCCAGAGGTTGTCGACTAGTAGAAAGGGCCTAAGGTGTGTCCATGTGGAGATTATTCCCCAAATATTAGAGTGTGGAATAATGATAAAATAAATATGGTAAGCACTAGAGATAGAAATAAATAAGTAGTAACAAAATAATAATTCATCCTAATAAATAAAAATAAGTAAGAAGAATCATAAATAGATATAAAATGATAATGATGATTCCATGTAGCTATATAAATTTAGGTTCATAGGATGTAAGGGAAACAAGAATTTACCACATTTTATACAAAAATAATAATAAAAGACCAAAATATAACCCTACTAGCATCACAATAGTAGGCTAGGTCTTCTACTCCCATACTTCATCCCTATATTAAAAATCAAACAATTGAAACTATATGTTTTACCTTGTCCACACCTGTAATAATTAAGTCCATTTGGGTACTATAGCCAACTTGAATAGGGTGAGAGATATACTCAATAGGCCACTACTAGAGGTGTCTAGAATGTTCCTATCTGTGCATATAAAAATATTAGGCTACCAACAATAATAAAAGTGAATCAATAAATAAATGAAAAAAAACACTTCGGACCGGGTTCCTCAATGATACCCTATCAACACTACCTTCTTTGGTCTTATCTGAATATCTCTAAATGGAATTAAACTTGTATATATATAATAAGGTTTCAAAATAGTTCTCTAGTATACATTTAAGGAAGAAAAATTGATCATTTAAATAAGGCACGAATCGATACCCAAGAATGTTATTAGGCTTGGCGGATGCGTCTTTTGATTTAATTGGTTTTCATTTCTGAAATTTCATAAAAGGAATCTCTAGAATTTAATAAATCAGAATCCTAGAACCATCTAAGGTGAATCGTATAATGGAACCCAATTATGTCACCTGTAGAACAAAAAAATACCCATCACCATAAGAGTCCATCCAATGAAATCCATAGAGGCATCCGATGTAACACCCTCAGCATGGTGTACAACATGACCCTCTAAGCCTATTTGTTGTATCTAATGTAGGGGACCGAGTATCACTCATGGAATGGTATAACCATATTACCACCAATCTCATCCAAGGTGACTTCCCTAGGGAACTATTATTTCTCAAGGGTAAGTATGTAATCAGACCAGTGAACCCATCCAAGTAATCCCATAAGAATCCAAGTATCACTCACAACACAAATAAAATCCATAACAAGTTATAATTATAAAGCATGAGGATCCCATACAAGGAATCCTTAAATCATGACATTGAAATTATCTAATAGTGAATATTATTTTTTGATTTATGATGTTGAAATTATCTAACGGTGAATTTTTCATAATTTCCTGAGAGTCGAATTTTTTCGTAAAAGTTAAATACCATTTAAATATATAATGTGTTTTATGAAATCCTAATGACCTAATAGTGATGTAATAAAATACTATAAAAGGGATATTAGGCAAATATATATTTTACCTTTATAATAAGGTTATTTTAGATTTGTTTCATTAATTTTACAATGCCATAGCGGACCTTACAAGACTTATAAAATATTTTAACAATTTAAAATGTTTTCCTTAAGAATGTGACTCACCTCCACATAAGCAAGCCTAATATTTTAAAAATATCAGTCATTATCCTTATAAAATAATTTTTTCCACTCTCCTTTATAAAAAACCATGGGAAAAAACCATGGGTTCATTTGTGGTTTTGAATATTTAATTATATAGATTCCAAAACCTAAGTTTGTGAAATATTAAAGAATTCCCCTCTCGTTTTCTATATAAACCCACTCAATCTCCCACTTATATTCACTAAAAACCCTTGGATAACATCCCTACTCTTTCCTCCTCTCTCTATAATCCTCCCAAGGTGCCCCAATCACCCAATAATCCTCTCTCAAAACTCTCCCAATCCTTTGGGATCACACTTCCAAGTAAGGGATCCGCACTTTCCTATCCTCCTTTCAAATTCAAGAATATTATTTGAAAGTAGTTCTTGTAATTTTGAATGGTTATATTTTCATTATTTTATAATAATTATATTACATTCCATTTTATGTTATTTTAATGTGGTGTTATTTATTCTCTTTAATTTTGACCCTTACCTTAGTTGTTACCATACCGAATTTTTATAAGGGATTTCTTCCTTTCTCATTTTTATCCAAGTTTCTTTATGTTGTTATACCCTTTTATTTTCAATTAAAAACGTTGGTGTATGATTTAGAACATCCCCCATACTTTCCTACCAATTTTTTAATGATGAGAGACCTCTTTCTCTCTCATTAATCCCTCCCACATATACCTGTTACCATGCTGAAATTTCATAAGAGTTATTCCATTTCTCCTCTTTCTTCAAGTTTCTTTATTATGTTACACCTTCTATTTCCAAATTCCATGTTTTGGGACATATATCTATGTGTACCCTTACTATATATTTCATGTACATATGATGATATATCCCTTTCTCTCTCATCAACCATTTTTATGAATCTTTATGTCACGCTGTTATGCTACCGAAATTGCACCGTGATTTTCTAAGCCAAAAATAGTATATAGTCAATACCATACACATTTCTCTATCAAGGGTATTCAACTTAATATACATATACTTATTTAATTGTACTTACATGTATGTATTCCATATTCTTTAATCATGTAATATCTTATGGTGTTGAATGATTCCATGTTATATGATTCATGTGGCACACTTATGCATGTAATGAAATGATTATAAAGGGTGCGCCCTGATAGCACTCCAATGCATTGGGTAAAGAATAGTATCATGATACATCATGTGAAATAAGTATTGAATCATGATAATTCATGTGAAATAAGGGTTTACTCATGCTAATTCAAATGCAATGAGGATTTTCTCATGCTCCAGGTGCAATGAGCCTTGGCTCATGGTAATATAATGTTAAATGTTGTTGACATATCTCCATGTTGTAATAATCATGATATATCATGACTTTATATTCATGTTTCTATTATTCTCCATTGATATGCCTATTTCCTATCATGTATTTTATTCTTCACGGTATTCCTTGTTTACTCCCTTAATGGGATTTATATCTCACCTGTTTCTTATATATGTCCACAGGTTATCCCTTGCAATGCTAAGTACGAAGGAATGTTGAGGTAATGTAAAAGTAGTTTTCAATAAATATGTTGTATTTAATGTCTTAAGTTGTCATGTAATGTTCCTAATTTCCCAAGACACTCGACCTCTCGATCCTCAGATTTGTCTTAAGTGCATGTTTATGTAATAAATCATGTTTAAGTGTATAATAAAGAGAAGGGTTGTTATATAAAAAAATTAGTACTTGAGTTTCCATTATGAGTGTGGGGAAACGTTATCTAATAAGTTATACAGCCACTGGACACATACATTAGACTCTCTCTTCCTAGTCTCATCATGTATATGGTCTTGCTTCAATAACACTCATACAATAGGAATTGACCTGTCTCAATGATCATTCATACTCTGATCTACAATACATATCAGATACTCCTCAAAGGATTAATCTACCTCAATATCAATATCCTTAGGAGAAAATTAATGAGATGGGTTATAATGATAATGGTGAAGATTCGATACATGGAAGACATCATTCATAGAACAATACCTCTGAGGTAATCGCAACTGATAGTCTACTAGATTGAATCTCTCCATGATCTCGAAAGGCTCATCTTAATGAGGAAATATCTTTCCCTATATTCCATTCCATATATGAACAAATATAGGTGATACAGGTATAAAGACTCAATATCCCACCACAAATTCCAGAGTTCAACGGTGACGATTAGTATAAGTCTTCTTCCTAGATTATGTTGTAGCCATATGATTTTCAATAATTTGTACTTGATATGAAGTCTCTGAAATGAGATGATGACCTAACAGTGTTTCCTCACCTACCTCTAACCATCATGGGGGTGAATGGAATTTCATGTCATAAATAGACTCATAGGAATTCGTTTGAATTGTTTTATGAAATCTATTATTATAAGTAAAATCAACAAGAGGTATATGTTTTCCCCATGAACCTATGAAATCAAGGATGCATTCCCAGAGTATATCCTCTAACACACATATTATCTTCTCTGACTTATCTTTGTTCTGAGAGTGATAAGATATACTCAGAAGCACCTTTAAACCCAATGCTTTTTGTAACCATTTCCAGAACCATGATGTAAATTTGGAATCTCAATCTGATGCTATAGAACATGGAAAACAATGAAGGAGTAAAATATACCAAATATAAATCCTCCCAATACCATTAATTTAGTAGGTTTGTTGGATAGGTAGGAAGTGTGTGACCTTGGTCAACCTGTCGACGATCACCCGTATTGCATCAAAGCCTCTAGGGGATCTCAACATACCCGTCATGAAGTATATAGTGACATTGTCCCATTTTTAATAAGGAATAGACAAAGGCTATAAAAGTCTAGCAATTCACTGGTTCTTAGCCTTTAACTACTGAAAGGTGGATCATTGGGTTATATAACCTGCAATATGCCTCTTCGTACATGGATAACAATACTGATGACATACATCATGGTACATCTTGCTAAGCCTAGGGTGAACTACCCAAACAGAGGAATGAGATTCTCATATCAACTCCTCTAGTATGTCTATAAGGACCCAGACACACCTGTGATATTGTAGAATATCATCATAATTGATAACCCAAATAGGAGATAGGTCCTCACTAGAGATAAATTTTCTTAGGAATAATACTTTGGGATTAGAATGTTTTCTCATACTCGCCCATTCTAGAAGGGAGGATGTCACAGTCATGGCTGCTAAAACAGCCCTCCCATGATATTTTTAAACCACTAGGTGTACCTTAGAAAAAATACATCAAATTTCACTCACTACAGACCTCCTTAATATCATATATATAAGTCATTTAACTTAGATAATTAGCTATTTCATTTCTCTTTCCCAGTGTATACATAAGATAATTTCAAATGACTGCAGGTACTCTACCCACCTGTTCTTCCTAATATTCAAGTAATACTATATGGAAATTTATATGAGACTTTTATGGTCCATGTAAATGAAGGAACTTTCACCCAATATATAATTACTCCAACAACGTAAATCATGTACGACATCTTCTAGCTCGGGGTCATGATTAGGATAATTCTTCTCATGAGTTATCAATTAGAATAACTTGTACACTATAACACAATCACCCTACATCATAACTACTCTCATTGTAATTCCTGAAGAATAAAAATAAATATTATATCTCCTTATCATCTCTAGAAAAATTAGGATCATTGTTGAATTCATTCTCCCCTTCAAATCCTAAAAGGCTATCTCATAAGCTTTGGACTAGAAGAACGTTATTCCATTTTTAGTCCTGCCAATAAGAGTCATTATTATGTGTGAGATGTCTTGAATAAAATGACTATAGTACGTACTCATCCCCAAGAAACTACATATATCAAATTAATTATTGGTATTCTCCTAGGAAACTATAGTTATATCCTTCTTTGGTTAAATGAATAATCCAATCTAAAAAATTATATGACCAAAGGAGTGAACCTTATCGATCCAAAAGTGGAATTTAGTGATTTTATCATATAGTTGATGCTCTATTAGTGTATTCAACCAAATCTCAAGATAGTTATCATGTTCATGTCGAGTGTGAAAATATACCAAGATATCATCCAATAATACTTCCATAATTAAATCTAGGTACTGGTGGAAAATATGATTCATTAAATCCATAAAAACGGTTGGCACATTCTTAAGGACAAATGTAATAACTAGATACTTGTAAAAAAATTAACTACTCCATAATTTTGTACATTCTAGGTCTTATGTTATCACTCATACCTGATGGTATCCCTCTCTCAAATCAATCTTAGAGAAAATAGTCACTCCTTGAAGCTAGTGTAAGAGTTCATCTATATGGGGAAGAGGATACCAGTTATTAACCATAATATGTTTCAAAGAATGGTAGTCCACACAAAACCTGAGGATAAAATCCAACTTATTTTCAAAAAGTATAGGTGAAACTCATGGTGAAGTACTAGGCTATATAAAATACTTTTCATTTAATACTTATAACTACTTCTTGAGTTCCTATAGTTTTGTGGGTGCCATCCTATAGAAATAAATGGACACTGGTGCTTCTCCTGGTATTAGATCAATAGTGAAATCTACCTATCTTATAGGATCAAATATAGATAATTCATTAGAGAAGAAATCTATAAAATGATCCACCATAGAAGGGAATTTTATAAGCCATATTCCTTGATTTCTGATAAAGATACTAGCCATCTGGGCTATCACATTGCACATCCCATGATCCTTGGGTCCATATCGACTCCCCTGGACATCCCATTTTCCCTTATTAACATAATAACTACCCTCATGGGATGTATAATACATCCTATGGTGATTGAAATCAGCATGGGAATAGTATGGAACCAACCAATCCATCCAAAGAATAACATCCAAGTTAAACATCTCGAGGACAAAGAAATTCCACAGGAATCAGTACCCACCTATCTCAAAGGGGAATTACTTTTACTATAATATACAGTCTAATTGAATTCCTAGAAGTGTGTCGAGAGTCATGATGCCATATAAGTACTCCATTTCTAAGCCCATAATTTCTACAGTCTCCATAGATATAAAATAGTGCGAAGCACCTATATCAAATAAGACATAAAATAAATTAGAGGATACTAGAGTAGTACCTCATGATTTAGAAGGTCGTGGATAGTTATCCTCAAGTGTAGGATGCATTTCATAGATATGGCCTAATATGTGTCCTTGAGATGCAACCTGACTACACTGGGCAGGTTGGCTCTGTTGGCACTGAACCTATGAAGTATGGCTACCTCGACCACGACTACCTCCTTAGACAGAATGACTAGTAGTAGACCCTCTCCCAACCTGACATAGATCTAGTGATCATGTACCTGAATGTGGTGTTGGTATAGATCGCTTCTCACTAGGTACCTGATAGAAATTTCAGTAGAAACACTGAAGGTGTCCCATCTTTCCACAAGCTCAGCACTCAATTCGGTTCCTTATACACTAGGGATTCTTATGGCATATCCTACCACACTTGTGAAATACCACATAACTAAAGGTTCATCACATATGACTTCTGATTCCCCCACATCCAACCTCAAAACAAATCTTCCCACCAGTAGACAAACTGTCTCTCTATCTCAATGTTGAACCACCCTGGCTCACATGTCCATATTCCCTCAGGTTCCACTATGTAATGAGGTCCTAGTCTACTATCTCATAAATTTTAGTCATTCAGAAAACATATACCTATGATTAGATGGAATACACAAGACCATCCTCGAACCATCTCACAGTGGTAATATCATCACCAGTTTTAGTTGGTGAAAAACACAGAAATCTGAGAGAAACAAATGAGATGAATACTCATATACTGACATAGCACCCTATTTTAGTTGTATAAACTCCCAGGCATGATACACTCTCAAGGTCTCCAGGAAACATTAGTCAAAGAATGTTTTCTGGAAGTCATCCCCAGAATATATCCTGATTGAGATCATCATGAGAAATGGAATCTGACTAATTTTTGGTGGTGTCATAGAAAAGTTTGGTGATGAGCTTGAACTCCTCTCTATATGCATGTCCATATGCACAAAGATCAATAACATGACCTCTAGCCAAGAATCAGTAGCCTGAGGACTACCTTGCCCTGAAATGGCGGGAGGATACTTCTGATAGAATTCCCATGTTTACTCTACCATGGTAGGAGTAAGTTTTGAAGCTCCTTATATAGACTTCATGAAGCATAAGAAGTTATCTTCAAATTGCGCATTGGTGTCCAGTGGAGGATCAACAGGATGTTCCTTTATAGGAACTATAGAAGGTAATAAAAGTGGATCAGGTCCTACTACCTCTATAACATGGTCTTTTCTACCCTACAAGAATATGAACCAAGGATTTTATTGTGGAATAGCTCTACAATTTTCCAACGTACACCTTAGATAAGATTTAAAATCTTGTAGGAAAAACAAAAGTTATAATGGATAGATATACAACGTTATTGTAAATGAGTCACACCCCTTAGACTACTCCTAATTCAAGGTCTAGGTGATAATGAAGATCACAATGGATCTCATGAGACATAGACTACTACCCTATACTTAGGTCAGGTCAGGGTTAAGGTCCCATAAATAGTATAGGTTCTAGTAATGGGGTCTTTGTTGAATGGTATAGAGAAAAACACCCATTACTTTTCAATTGGAATCCCCATTTAGTGATAAAATTTTCATTTAAAATTTAAATTTATTTAATTTAATTCTTATTTATATGCTTATAGATATAATGGTGCAGTTAGATGCATCAAAAATCCCAATTTATAAAGTCCCATACTCTTTATAAACTACAATTTCTATGTCAAGTAACTGCGATCTGACCTTCACGTCGGGTACTTGTATGTAACAGGTCATGTATAATGATTTCATTAAATGAATCACCATTCCCAATTTATAGAAGTACATGCTTCATAAATTATAATTTTCATTCATGTAGTCAAATCATCTAACATTTCAGTCCATAATACCATTAGTTAATGGATCAACATGGTATAATTAGCCAATTAAGGTTTCATCATCAATTTATATAGGAAAAAACCATTTTTATTGATGTAGACACATTAATTAATCCAATTATTTTATCCCTTCATGAAAAATTAGAACATTTCAATATTCAATAATCTTGATACTAACTATATACAGTAGGAAATGTATGGAAAAAGTTAACATGGAATGGAAAAATTCAAGGAATATAAGACCTAAAGTTTCTATAATGATGCTTGAGATGATGCCAATTTTTCATAACTAGAAAATGGAAGGTGTACTCAATAATCATTTTACTGACTCAGGTTTTGAACTATGATATTTTGGAATATTCCTAAGAATATTTCTGATGTCTGGCACTAAGTCAACATGGGATTGCGTCAACCGGAGATCCTTGATGCGGTGATATTAAAGATATTAAATATATTTTATCATGCATGCATAGTTTATTTGTAAATATTAAATAACTCATGAGTGGAGTCTCAGATCATATTTCTAAGACCGTGTTTAAGTTCAGAACGTCGTTTTTTCCCTATCAACGACATAAATTTTATTAGTTCTAGATGTCGGGTCAGAGGTAAGTTATTTGTGGGGTGTTAAGTAGAGGATATTGTTTTAAAAAAAATTAAAACAATATCCATATCCCCTTCCCCTTTGGTACACGTGTCGAAGGATCTGAATCACATCTCCCCCTCTCGACTGATGGACGACCCAGGGCCCAAATCAAGGAAACGAGGTATCGTCCATCTCTGATCTTGATAGCGATCACTCTCGGGTCGTGAAATAGTAGCTTATGAGTGCCAATTTGAACTCTAAGATTTAGTATTACATCATGAGGTATGATGTTTTAGTTTTAAGTCTTGGTACCCTTTTTTACCTATCATTTTAAGGTTGTAGAACCCTTAGATTCTTTCTTGGGACCCCTTGAGGGTTGATCTATGTGTTTCGGGGTGAAGGGGGTGATCCAGGTTTCTCACAAGTGAAATCCTGATGGATTTCCCATCTACACGACGTGTAGACTAGAGGAACATGCCATGTGCTCTTATCATTTGTGGAAGACGATCTTTTGGGACTACACGCCATGTAGTGACCCCATGTTGTGTGTTCTGGGGACATGGCTAGGGAAGTTGTGTGAATGTACACAACCATGTAAACGTATATGTCCAGAGTACATGGGAACGAGGTGTTGGGAAAAGAAAATGGTATACAACATGGCCAGGGAAATTTGGTTAGGACATGCCATGTACTCGGGGTACACGTTGTGTGGGTGACATTGTTGGCTGAGTTGTGTGAAGGAAAGACATGGAAGAGGATTGGTTGAGGTGAGACATGTTGTGTAATGTCATGTGGTCCCAGATACCCATCCAAGTCGTGTAGTCAGAGGACATGTTCAGGTGTTCAGGTGGGGTCACATGCCATGTTTACCCTCTTACAAACTATGTAGTCTCCTCTAGGAGGAGTTTCTTCCCAGCATATATCCTCCTTCTAGGATTGTATTTAGGTTTGTGACTAGCCTATCCTAAGTATTTTTTTCATGTATAATGTGATCATGGACACCATTTTGGGACTAAGAGATGTGGGGTGATTCAATCTTGTGGGTCTCTTGGGTTAGCGACGTTTGGACCAGTAGTGGTTGAGTGAACTTCCTTGGTCTTTTCCTATGAGGGTACATGTGGAATTGCATCCTCAGTACAAGATTGTGATCCCCTAGATAAAACGATCATGCATAGAGCTGTTGTATCCCTCTAGAGAGGCTGGGGTGGGATCCTCTATCGTATTTTTAGAGTTTTTTCATCCCTCTAGAGAGGTCATAGTGGGATAATCTAGAAGATCCTTTCTCTGGTTCTGGTACTTGGTATCGTCATGACCAAAACTACATGGGGGAAATCCTATATCTATTAGGATATCCCTATAGGGTTTTTGGTATTATCGATAGTATGATCCCATACACTACAATAAGTTTCAGTAGGGTTACGGCATCAGCATATATATTACCCTCTACTCATCAGAAGGTTTATGTAGGGTTGTGGTATCGTTGTAAGTACAATCACCTACTATGATGGTTATACCAGATAGATTTTTTGGAATCGTCAGGGAAAAAAATACATAGGTGATGATCCTCTATCTATGTGATGTTATCTTCAGTATTTCATATTTGGTTGTGGTGTCCCCCAGTGGATCTTGGGAGTGATCCCCTATATGAGTTAGATCCTTGAGTTGCCTGATTGGGTTTCTGGTGCTCTCTAGTAAATCCAATGAGTGATCTATTATTTGAGGAGATGTGGTCTATGGATTTCTAGACAAGGTTTGTAGTTTCATCTAATGAATACTAAAAGGTATCCCCTTTCTAAGAGATGAGACCTCTGTGTGGTTCTAGTATGGTTTGTAGCATCCCCCATCAGGAATGGGTAGGATCCCCTATCTGAGTTTTGATATCCATTGAGTTTTATCATGTTGTTCCTGTGGTGGTTTCTAAAGAGTTTGTTCTCTTTGATGTATGCCCCTTTGGATGGTGATGTTGTTCCATCAACTTTGTGATACCTAATTGAGTGGTATCTCTCAGATGTGCCATCAGGGATGGTTGCGTTGTAGCCAATGGAGTGTATTCATCGGACGAGTGTCATCTGGGGTGACTGAGCTCGTGAAGTGTGTACTCCTAGTTGAGTGTTGCTTTAGAGACTCGAGTAGGAACCTTTCACTGGCTATGAGATCATAACCTCATGAGACATGGAGTTTGAGATGAGTATATCTTGGTTTTTTCTGGGAATCCTTTCATTTTTGTCACATCTTGGTTAAAACACCATATGGTATGAACTGACTAGTCATGTATAGTCAAGGATGGTATCGATGTGGAGTTTCTCTCTCATTCGGGTTCCCTCTGGCTGGGTCGATTAGACTGCTTAATTTTAGTAACTCCATTTTCTTTTGGATTTTTGGGAACCTACTGAGCATTTTTATACTCATCCCTAAATAGGATTTTCTCCCATGTGTTGTGTCTTGTGAATACCACATGTTTTTCAACGGAGTCCCAAGAGGACTCCAAGCAGGAATATCTTAGTGTGTTAGACCAACCAGGGTGTTTACTAGAGTTTGAATGAGGAGATTTCTGGATAGTTCTTATGATAGTGATCCCCCCATCTGAGTAGGTTGGATTATTTTGTAGTTTTCTTTTGGTCGGTCTTATATTTTCTTTTCTTATTTTCATTATTCTATTGTTTGGGATAGATGGATGCATGAATTCCTTTTCTATTTATATATCTCTACACTATTTAATATAGGCATATGTGGTTACGTACATATAGGTATAATAGGCTAAGGCCTCCCATGTGTTTGATAGACTACTCAGTGTAAGACGCCATCCCCTAGACTGTGGAGGTGGGCTTGGGGAGTCACGGCTCGAGCCCCATTGGGTGGGGGAATGAAATATTAGTATCAGGGAGGGTTCCAATTTGGGACCACAGTTTCATAATCTTAGTTTGGGTTTCATAGTGATTATGTTAGGGTGTTTCAAGTTTTTATTTCAGGACAAGGACTCCAGTGTTTGTGCGGAGGCAGAAGTATCCATCCACTAGAACTCTGATAACTTTCTTTTTCACTCAGTATATTAGGTCATTGTTCATAGGGAAACAATGGTACATGAATTATATATGACTTGGTTTTGGGTTTTTCCTTGTCCCTATTTAGTCAGCTCCCAATATATACTCGTTGACTGTGGTGTGTCTTGATTTAATTTCAGGATGCCTCCATGTTGACATTCAGATAGGGTTTCATGGTAGGATTGTAGTAATGATCCTCCCTGTGACGATGATTCAGTGCATGGCACTGGTTCTAAGGATGGAACTCTAGGTGGTCTGCTAGTTGAGACACCACCCTTTGAGTGAAAGGTTGTTTCAAAAGTGTTGGTTGATTTTGTGTGCATGTTGAGTACACTACATGAATTCCAGAGGTAGAGACCTCTAAGGATTGGGGGTGATCCAGACCCCCAAGAAGCTGATGATTATCTTGAGTGTAAGGACCCCTGCCCCATTTTCTTGAATATGGTGCCTTAAATTAGTACATTCTCATGATTATGAGAAATTTGTATCCCAAAGTACTGAATAGTTAATTAGTTTTGGAAAAGCAGATACAAACATAAATTTTACATTACAACTTGATAGGAAATAAAACATAGAAATCAATTGGAAACATCCATAACTTCTAGATTATCCCTAAAACTCATTCATAATATTCATCTTTGTATCCTAGGGAAAATAGAACATAGGATAAGGGGTGATCTCATATTCTAAGTAATGGTAAGTAATACATAGAAACCATAAATAATTAATCATGGTGAATAACTAAAATAAATATTTCCATTAAAAATAAACTTGAACATAATATGGTTGGAATGGATGTTGATTACATAAATCCATATAAATGATCATAAGATAATTAAACATAACCAGTTTTTTTGAATAAGGTGGTCCTTTGGTCAAATACCAAAGAACAAATTATTATACCTAGAGAAAAGAGTAACATGAGTCTGAAAGATGGAATCTTATTACAATATTTTTCATAAAGAGGGAGAAAATCAACATATAGGTCTTCTAGTCAGGTTATGTCTAGGATGACTCCCTTATTTACAAGACCATCGGAAACCATGTTCTCTTCAAGAAAGGTATGAGTGACAATGTTGTTGATCTCCAAAATAAAAGAGATATAGTTCATCCAATAGGTTGTAAGCGGCCAAGATGTCTGAAAATGCTAGGGTAAGGCCTTGGCCGAAACCCAATTTTGTTTTGTCTCGTGAGACCTACCGATACATTGAGGTGATATATTAGGCCCCACCCAAACTTTATAAGTCTAATGAATTTATCATATGAATGGGGATAAACAGAAACAACAAGAACATATGAAATAACTTTCTCCAATCTGTAGACACAATCACTAACCACTCTGATTAGAATGGTGAATGGTATAAAGATAGCACATCCATAGTCAAAATGATCACAAAAATTTTAATAAAATATGGTATATGATGATCATAAGAGGTTAATCCCAAAAAAACATAATAATCAATAGAGGTGTTGAAATAGATGAAAATGCTCTAATAAAATCAACGAATAATTCATCAGAGTAATACTCTTTTACTTTGAAAAGAATAGTTCTTTTGGAAAAAACTTTGCATAAAACAAGAAATGAAATAAGATATTTTTTCCATGATAAAATGAGTGGTTTATAAAAATAATGGTTCCTTAAAATAGATTATATATTGAAATTGAAACTAGTTAATAAATCGGGAAGTTCCCTTTAATCAGGCTTGCTTATCATGAATAATTGAGAAAGGGACCCTTTTAAAACATGTATTTTCCACAAATGAAAGATGAATTGTTCATAATATATTATTTTGAAACATATAACCATAATATAGAAGAATTATATAAATAAATTAATAATTACATTGGATTATAGAAGAAGAAAGCACAACCTGAATGAAAATGGAGGTTCGGGAAGAAAACCCCTACCTTATGTCTGAATGAGTTCTGCACTTGACCTTAACGTCCTAGATAATAAAATTAAACCCATTGATTAATTAATTTTGAAAATTTTATATAATAAAATGATTCATAATAGTTTTATTAAGTTCATTTATGTCCTTGTTTATTAGTTATAGAGTTTAATTTCACTATTTGGGATCATTCCTTTTCTTGGTTTTCATGATCGGTTCAATAGTTTATAAGTAACGGAGTTCATGTAAAATGGGTATAATTCTAAAAAAAATGGAATTAAATGTTATTAATGAGAATATGAAAATTTGAATGGATATATATATCATATGTTTATATGGTATGAGGATGAATCGTTAGATAATACATTTAGTGATAATCGTTTAGATTATTACGGAGGTATTTCAAATACCACGAACTAGTTTTGTCATATGAATTAGTATTATGTATATATATTGGTTATAGAACATTAAATAGGTTATAATAAATATATTATAGTATTTTTAACCATAAAAATTTTATCATGACCAGACATGAATAAAAAATTGAAGAATGAAAGTTCGCCATCTACGAGGGTTGTAAATCGGCACCTCTTGGATGATGATTTTGTTTTTTAAATAAAATAGAGAGAGTAAGGAGATTGATGATGGTTATTCAATTAAAATTACATAATTATAGTATATAAATGATACTAAAGTTTTCATTCTCACTTTTATATAAAAGGTGAGAAGATAATAATAAAATAAATAACTTGAAAATAAAATAAAAGGAAAAGGAATATGATTTTACATCTTTAATAGTCCCCCTTGAGAATCTCCGTAAGGGGGTGGATTTTGGTCTTTTGATGAGACCAAGAGATTATGGATGTGGGAGGTCTTTATAACATAATTTTTCATAAATTTTACAAGGATCAAATCTTGGAAGGTGTGTGGATAATAGGGGGCGATGGGTAGTTTTTATAGTGGAGGAGAGGGGTAATTTCTCATTATTTTATTCATTATTTTATTATTTTTTTCAAGATAAGAAATAGTATTGATTCTTGTGACTAAATAAACTAATGAGTTAATTTTAGTTAGAACCAATGGTTATTACATCAGAAAAATGTCACCCATGACTCTATAATTCAGTTATTTAGCATTTATCATAAATTATCGTATTTACGATTCACTAAAAATTAAATTATTTTTAAAAAAAATCAACCCAACCATTTTTTGACATGAAGAATTAAAAAATTAACTCCATTTTATGAAAATAATTTTATAATTATGATAAATTTAATTTTTAATTAAAATAATCATTTACTCAAAAAAATACAATTTTTAAAATTAAAACTGATTTTATAACAACTTAAAAAATTAACTAAGGTATTATTAAATTATCCTAAAATCATTGGAAAATAAAATATTTATTTATGAATAAATTTTAGGAAAATATATTTTCTTTTAAATAAATTTATTAATTATAAAATTTAAATTAAATATTTATTACTCACAAAAATATTAACACTTAATTATTATTTTTAAAATATTCACTTACTTGTACCACGATATAATTATATCATAATTTCATCTATAAGGTGGATAAATTTTATTTATATTTTCATAGGTGATATTACTATTCATAAGGGTCATATTACTATTCATAAAGGTAAAATTACTATTCAAAAGGGTCAACTTACTATTCACCAAAAAAATTAAGTTGATCCTATCAAACTCTAAATATCTTACTGATCTCAACTATGTATATCCATTTGTTTAAATTCAAATCACAAAAGCAGAAAAATTATGATTAATCACTAGGTTATAACAATCTTGTTTAAATAACTATAATAATAAAGTGTTGTTTCATAGAGACACAATGTTGTGTGCATTAAATTCTATATTAAATTTATTTCTAAATCCTTGGGGTGTTACATTCTCCCCTAATTCAAAAAAAATCATCCTTGAAATTACCGTAATGTTACCTCGTAAAAAGATTTGGGTAGATCTTTATCATAAGTTCCTTAGAATCCCATGTCATCTCTTCATTTTTATGATTTTTGCAAAATATCTTTATCAGTTTAGTCATTTGATTCCTCAAGACCTGTTCTTTAGTGTCCATAATTTGGATAAGCACTTCATAGTAAGATAAGATAGGTTCCAATTCTATTCTTCTTGAAGTGCGTACGTGTGTTGGGTCTGGCATGTACTTTCTTAACAAAGGGATGTGGAACACATTGTGTACCATATAAAGTCTGGGTGGTATTTCAAAATGATAAGACACAACTCCAATTATCTCTAGAATTTCAAAATGACCAATGTACCTAGGGCTCAGTTTCCCTTTCTTGCAAAAATATTACCACACCCTTCCTTGAAGATACATTCATGAAAATGTGATCTCCTACTTGAAATTCCAAATCCTTCCTTTGATTATCATCATATCTCTTTTTCCTTCTTTGACTTGCTTTAATATGGACTTGAATAGTCTTTACCTTTACTGCTGTTTCCTCCACATGCTCTGGGACCACAAGATTCCTTTCACCAACTTCATCCCAACAAGTTGGTGTATGACATCTCTTTCCATACAATGCTTCATATGGTACCATTTAAATACTTGAATGGAAACTATTATTGTAATAAAAATCTTCCAAAGGTAAATAATGATCCCTCATACCTTGAAAATCAAGTGATCATGATATCAACACGCCTTCTAAAGTTTGGATCATCTTTTCTGAATTCTCATACGTATGAGGGTGATAAGAAGTACTCAAATAAAGCTCACTATCCAGATATTTTTAAATAATTTTCCAGAATTATGATTTAAATCATGGATCATAATCAGAAATAGTTAATAGAGGTTATCCATGAAGTCTTAAAACTTCATTAATATAGAGTCGTGCAAGGCGATCTATTCAAAAATCCTCCCTTTTGGTGAGGAAATGTGAATATTTGGTAAGCCGATCAACAAATTACCCATATCGCATCATTATTTCTTAGAGTTTTAGATAATCCAATGAAAAAATCCATAGTAATGTCATCCGATTTCCATTTAGGAATAGGAAGATATTGCATGACTCTCCTATGATGTTGTCTTTTAGCCTTCAAATTTTGGAAAACTAAACATCTTGATACATAATCCATAATTTTACACTTCATATTATCCCACTAGAAACTTCCCTTCAAATATCTATACATATTAGTTACACTAGGGTTTATAGAGAAATTTGAGCTATGGGGATCATACAATAACTCTCTTTTTTGCTCGGGTATAGAGGGAACACATACCCTCCTCCAAAATTTCAAAATTACATATTTATACTTGAATTATGTTAACTTCCCATCATTTAAAACATTAATTTTATTTTTAAGATTATCATCATTAGGCTGATAACTTCTAATCCTTTCTAATAACGATGGTTGGGCAACCAATTTAAAATGTAATGATGTTTCACCTTCTTTTATAATTCCCATATCCATATTTATTAGGTCCATAAACCTAGGATCCCTTTTAATCCTCATTTAGTTTATAACTCTGTAATCCTTCCTCCTCAATGCATCTGCAACCTTATTTTTCTTCCCTGGGTAGTAGTGTATGGAAAAATCATAATACTTGAGTATCTCAATCTATCACCTTTGCCTCATATTGAGTTCTTTCTATGAGAAAATATATTTCAAACTCTGTGATCTGTATATATCTCATGTCTTTCACCATAGAGATAATGTTTCCATATCATCAGGGAAAATATTATAGCTGCTAACTCAAGATCATGAGTTGGATAGTTTTCTTCATGAGTTTTTAAATACCTTGATACGTACGCCAAAACTCCATCATTCTGTATAAGGACACAGCCAAGTCCTTTCATTAATGAATCACTTAAAATCACAAATCCATCATTTCCCGATGGTAGATTTAGGATCATAGAATTATCTAATTTCATCTTCAATTCTTAAAAATATTATTCAAATTATTTATTACATATGAATTTAACCCCTTTATGATTAATCTTGGTTAATAGGTTAGCTAATAGGGCGATGTTCTGAACGAAACACCAACAATAACCTACTAAAGCAATAAAACTACAGACCATGGTTATGTTCATTGGAGTAGTACATTCCTAAACTGCCTTTTTTTTCTAGAATCAATAAAGATTCTATCCTTAGAGAAAATATGGCCATGAAAATAAACTATTTGAATCCAGAATTCACACTTGCTAAACTTCTCATATAACTCGTTTCTTCTAAGAGCCTTCAAAATAATGCACAAGTTATTCTCATGATCTTCTTATAATTTTTATTATACCGAGATATCATTAGTAAATACCACAACAAATTCATGAAGATATTCCTTGAAAACTCTATTCATTAGATCCATGAAAAAAGAGGGTGAATTAGTTAGTCTAAAAGTCATTACTGTAAACTCGTAATGCCCATGCCTGTTTCAAAATGTTGTATTTAGAATATCATCCTTCCTCACATGAAACTGATGATATCCAGGTCGGAGGTCAATCTTTGAAAAATATAGTGCTCCATGAATTTGATAAAATAAATCATCAATATAAGGTAGGGTATACTTGTTCTTTATTATAATATCATTGATTTCTTTATATTCAATGCATAGCCTCATGGATCCATCATTCTTCTTGACAAAGAGAATAGGGGATCCTCGTGGAGAAACACTAGGAAAGATAAATCCTTTATCACTCAATTCCTCTAGTTGTTTCTTCCATTCTATTAATTCTACCACGTCCATTCTATATGGATTCTTTGATATAGTCCTTTCACCAAAAATTAAATCAATATTAAACTCAAATCCCCACTTCATAGGATATCTAGGTAAATCCTCTTAAAATACATCAATGTATTATTTCCCAATAGGTACATCCTCAATTTGATGATTTCTTTCATTTCCCATGGATATTTCATTATATTCCTCCTCAATAATTTAATTGAGTAGAGCTACTGTGGGTGGATCTAGATAAGAATTAGACGGTGATGTTTCTTCTCTAAAGATAAGATATTCTACACCTTCCTCAAAAAAATGTAATTTCCTTCTTCTTGTAATAGATTTTCACATAATATTTTGAAATCCAATCCATACTGAGGATTATGTAAAATTTTATCATATATATGATGATAAAATCAGTAGATAAAGCACATTTATATGCCATAGTGGGAAATTCCTGGCACATCTTTTTTGCAATGAGACTTCCCTTATGGGTTTTGACTGACAACTCCCGTATTATGGAGAATTTAAAATATATAATTTTTAATGTAAACTGGGAAGATATAAAGTTATGTGAGGATCCAAAATCAAATAAATATTTAGATAAATTTTAGGATATGATTAATATACTTACAACCACATCATTTGGAAATTCAACCTCAATTTTTGTGATCGCATAAGCTTATCCTTGCTCCCATGGCCTTTTTCGAGGAAAGTTTCTTTCATGCTTTGAGAAATAATTTTCATATTGTACCTTATCCCTAAAATTATATAATTGAACATTCAGAGATTATTTCTTTCCCTTGAAATCATGGTCTTGGTGGCCTTTTTCTCCACACTTGTAACAGACTCATTTTCCTTTTAAGCAGGCTTTGGGTTGCTTCCTTCCATAGGTATCACAAGTTAGAAAAGTCCTTTTTCTCTTACCTTTATCCATTATTTACTCTACCACCCTATTCTTCTATTTATTTCCTTTAAATTCATAATAATTAGATAATTAATTCTCTATATTTATTTTAAATGAGATTATATATTAGTAGGATGATAAAGTTTGGGAAACCAGTGACCTTTGGAGGAATGGTTTTAAATAATCATATAATCAATCAATATTTCTCCTTGGATTACATATGTAGTCCACGACATTTTTCTATAGCCTTAAAAAAATTAGATTCGTACTCGGTAACATGCTCATCCTCAATCTACCTCAGATTCAAGAATCACCTTTCCATATCCACTCGTTATTTGTAAGAAAAATATTTTTCTAGGAATATTTATTTGAAATCCATCCATTCCATATTTTCAATATCTTCCTCCTCCTTTCTCTTTTGAATCAATGAACACCATTGATTATAATCTACTAATAGATGATAACCTTCCAGGACAACATTCTCCCTTTCGTTACTTCTCAAAGAAAGAAATATCTTATCTACGGAACTTATCCACTACTCTACTACGAATGGGTTTTTATTCCAATTAAATGATGGAGGACGATGTATCATAAAGTATTATAACATTTATTATTGAAATTTTGGATCAGGAAGATCCATATGGGTAAGGTTATTGTTCATAACCTGAGTCAGTTGACCTAGTATAGTTAAAAGTTTCTCAGCACCAGTCATAGATCCAAAACCAACATCATTATCTTTCATTGGAGGGAAATACCTACATGGGATACATGTGTTCATGTAGTTTCTTTTCATTCCACTAGGAACCATTTCTAAATAATGGAATACACTAAATTAGTCTATTAATTAAAATGTATAATGTCGAACTTGAAAAACAAAAGACAAAAATTTTAATTTTATGTGTATCTAATATCATAATCATAAGAAGGGTTTCTTTGGGGAAATATTTATGATTAAATCATTCATAATGGTTTGTAATGAAAATTTGAATTATCCTTAGCATATACCATGGTAGTTTCAAACTAGGTGCGCAGTAAGGTCCGTTGTCATGTAATAGGTCACCTCGAGTCAGGCCCGGAACACCTTGTCAGAGTTGTTACTCTTAGGCACGTCTATTCCATAACAACGTCCACTTATAGTATCCATAAATGGATGTATTTTCTTGAAATATCCAAATAATATATACCTTACCAAAATTTTAGTATGTTCTTGTATTTTTATCCTCCTAGTCTATCTTTGGGTTTTGTCCCCTAAGTTACGTTTTCTAAATCTAGTTTCGAAGGTTTCTACTAAAATTCCATTGATACCAACTGTAAGTACCTCAAACTAATTTCTTAGAGATGGTGACTTAAATTATTAAATTGGAATGATTCCATGAAATTAATATCCCAAAGGACTGAATATTTTAGTAGTTTTTGAAAACCATATACAAACATAATTTTTACATTACAACCTGATAGAAAATACGACATAACAATTCAATTGGAAACATCTATAACTCCTAGATTATCCCTGCAAGTCATTCATAATATTCATATTCGTATCCTAGGGAAAAATAAAACCTAAGAAAGGGGTGAGTTTGGACACTCGATAAGTTTAAGTAATACATTAAAAGCCTAAATAATTAAGCATGGTGAATAACTAAAAGAACTCATGCCATCAAAAATAAACTTGATCATAATATGGAAGGAATCAAATCTGATTATATAACACCATATAAATGATTATAAGAGATTGAAACTTTATAACGGATATTATAATAGTAGAATAATTATATTCATTATCAATAATAATGAGGTAATTCATAATTTTGTATATCGAAAACATATTATCAAGGCCTCGGACAAGACATTAGAAAATACTAGGGTAAGGCCTTGTCCAAAACCCAATTTTGTTTTGTCTCATGAGACCTACTGATGCATCTAGGAGCTATAGAGGTTCCCAACCATCACTTTATAAGTCCAATTCATTTATAATATGAATGTATCTGAACATATACAAGATAAACATATGAAATAACTTTCTTGAATCTGTAGACATAATCACTAACCATTCTGAGTAGTATGGTGAATGGTATCAAGATAGAACATCCCTTGTAAAACTGATCATAAACCATTTAATAAAATATGTTAGGTGATAATAATAATATTTTAATACCAAAAAAACATAATATTCAATAGGAGTGTTGAAATATATGAAAATTATCTAATAAAATCATCATGTAATTCTTGAGAGTAATAGTCTTTTACTTTGAAAAGAAGAGTTATTTTAGAAAAGTATTTACATGAAACTAGAAATAAACAAAGATATTTCTTCATGATAAAATTATTGGTTTTAGAAAAATAATGGTTGATTAAAATGGATTATATATTGTACTTAAAAATAGGTAAGAAATCGGGAAGTTCTGTTTAAACGGGTTTGCTTATCGTGAAGAATTGAGAAGGGGGCCCTTTTAAAAGATGTATTTTCCAAAAAAAGATTAAATGATAAGAATAAATTGTTTTTGAAAATATAAATAGAATTTATTAGACTTATATAAAATAAAATAATAATTACATTAGTTTATAGAGGAATAAATCACAACCCGAATGAAAATGAAGGTTCGAGAAGAAAACACATACCTTGTGTCTGGATGAGTTCGGCACCTAACCTTAACATCCTCGATAATCAAATTAAATACATTAAATAATTTATTCAAAATATTTTTTATAATTATTTGATTCATTATAGTTTTATTAATTTTATTTATTTCCATATTGATGAGTTTTAGAGTTTAATTTCATCATTCGGGAGCATTCGTTTTCTTGGTTTTCATGATTGGTTCACTTGTTTATAAGTAATGGAGTTCATGTAAAATTGGTGTAATTTTCTAGAATTGAAATTAAATTTTATTAATGAGAATAAATAATTTTAAATGGTTATATATATCATATTTTTATATGTTATGAGGATAAATCATTAGATAATACATTTAGTGATAATCATTTAGATTATTACGGCGGTATTTTGATCACCATGAACTAGTTTTATCATGTGAATTTGTATTATGTATATATATTGGTTAAATAAGATTAAATAGTTTATTATAAATATATTATAGTCTTTTTTAACCATAAAAATGGTATCATTACCAGCCTTAAATAATAAATTGAAGAATTAATGTTCGTCGTCTATAAAGGTTGTAAATCAGCACCTCCTAGACGATGATTTCATTTTTAAAATAAAAGAGATAGACTAAGGATATTGATGATGGTTATCAAATTAACATGATATTATTCTAGTATTTAAATTATACTAGAGTTTTCATTCTCATTTTTAAATATGAGTTGAGGAGATAATAATAAAATAAATAACTTGAAATGAAAATAAAAGGAAGAGGAAGAGGATTTTACCTCTTGAATACTCATCCTTCAGAATCTCCTTAAGGGGATTGATTTTGGTCTTCAAATAATACCAAGAGCTTATAGACGTGGGGGTGATATTGGGAAGAGTATTGGCCATAAATTTTACAATGATCAAATATTGGAAGGTGTGAGGAGAAGAGGGGGTGAGAGGTGGTTTTTATAGTGGAGGAGAGGGGTAATTTCTCATTATTTTTTCATTATTTTATTATTTTTATAAAGACAAGAAATAGTATTGATTCTTATGAATAAATAAAATAATAAGTTCATGTGAGTTAAAACCAATGGTTATTAAATAATCCAAACATCATCCATGAATCTATAACTCATGTATTTATCATTTATCGTAAATTGTCGTATTTTTCTATTCACAAAAAAATTCAAGTATTTTTGAAAAATACAAAAAATTAAACCTAACCATTTTCTGACGTATAGAATTCAAAAATAAAATCCATTTTATGAAAATAATTTTTTAAATATTATATATTTAATTTTTAATTAAAATCATCTTTTACTCAAAAAAATACAGTTTTTAAAATTAAAATTGATTTTATAACACACACAAAATTTAACTAAGGTCTTATTAAATTATCCTAAAATCATAGGAAAAAATATTGATTTATGAATAAATTTTATGAATATGAATTTTCTTTTAAATCAATTTATTAATTATAAAATTGTAATTAAATATTTACTACTCACAAAAATACCAACACTTAATTATTAATTTTTAAAATAATCACTTACTTATACCATGATATAATTATATCATACTTTCATTTATAAGGTGCCTAAATTTTATTTATAATTTCATGGGTGATGTTACAATTCATAATGGTCATATTACTATTCATAAGGGTAAAATTACTATTAAAAAGGTTCAAGTAACTATTCACGAAAAAATTAAGTTGATTCTATCAAACTCTAAGTATCTTACTAATCGCAACCCTCTATGTATGCTTTTCAAAATTCAAATAACAGAAGTGGAAAAATTATGATTAATGACTATGTTATAACTATAGTAACAAATTTTTGTTTCACAGAGACTCGGTGTTGTGTGCATTGTATTCTATATTAAATTTATTTATAAATCATTTGGGTGTTATATTGATGTAATCATGTGTGTTTTCAAACTTATGAGGACACCTCCTGATTAGATGGGGGTCCTAGCAGCGAGCCTTATGTAGGGTTCAGTTGGGCGATGGTAGAGTCTTATGACGCAAACCCATAACAGGGTGATACTCACTTGGGAAGAGTTTCAGCGACTCTTAGGGGATGATTTCTATCTAGACACATCTATAATGCTTCGACCCTAGTTATCTAGAGTCGGTGCATTATTACATAACATTGGCCTAATCACAAGAGATAAAGTCTCGAAAGACTGATTATTTTAGTAGCCTTGTAAGTACTAGAAACATACATAAGTTTTACATTACATCATCAAAAAAAGAAAATCAACATTGTGTCCCCTTTGAATACACTCATATCCTTTGGCCTATCCCTGCAGGTTAATCATAATATACTTTTCACATCCTTGGAAAAAGAAAACATAAGAAATGGGTGAGATCAGATGCTCAGTAGGGATAAAAATATAGCAGAAACTATCATGAATAAGCATAAACATTTTAGGCAATGTATAAGACTAAAACACAATCCTTTTAAACTTAAACTTCATCATAAGATGTCAATGATAAATCAAATAATTCCATTTACTTATTCACATAGATATTATACTAGTCGAATAATCACATGTAATATCAATAGCCAATTTCATAATGATGGAATGCATAATGTCGGACATCATAACCACATAGTCAAAGCCTCCTGCCAAGACTACAAATAAGATTTTTTCAAGGCCATGTGCCAAGACACTAGTTTGTCTCATGAGACCTACCGATGCGTCGAGGGCCTATAGTGGGTCCTTCCCATCACTTACTAATTCCAATGCATTACTCATATAAAAATGTTGAAATATAACATAAATGTACGTATTAAAACTTGCATAAAAAATGTCAATAATTTAACAACAAACCAAGAATGTTATAAAAATAGCACATCCACAGTAAAAAAATAACTCATTCAATACAATATGGAAGATTTTATTATAATATATCAATATCCATAAAGAATAATGAAGGATATTTACATATATGAAAATAATCATAAAATATATTTTTGATAAATATCACCTCTTTATTGAAAACATTTAAAAGTATCACTATTTATCAAGAAGTCATTTAAAAGATATTTTTGAATAAAAGTGTCCCATACCACTTTGAAAATTTTAAAAGGAATTTTAATTTTAAAACATTCATTTCCATATAAATAAATCCTTAAAACCATTTTTAAAATTTGGACATTAATGAGAAAGATTTAGAAGAATAAATCTTTAAAACATTTAAAATGATATTTTAGTTAGAGTTCCTAACCAAAAGAGAGATGCTTGAATACAAATAATTGAGGTATTAAAAACTTTATAATATCATGAGAATAAAGGGATTTATGAAATACTATGTCAAAGGACATTATATATATACCATATTAAAGTGAATCGGTGCATAACAATAAAGAAGTCTCAATGGAATGTAAATTGAGATTAAATCCTTTATAAAGCCTGTATCCTTAGATTAAGGATAAATAAATGACATAATTATATGTGAAAAATATAAATACACTAAATATGATTGGATATTTGGTGCAAATCAATCAGATTTCATTCACATATATTCTTGTAAAAACAACACCAATGACTTGGATGTTTAACTCAATGAATGGAAATTAAGTTAAGATTACTTTTATCAAGATCATATCGATGACTTGAGAATTTATAAATGGAGTTATTATGTGTATCAAAAGTATATCCACACAAAGGGGAGTGTAAATTACTATATAAATAAATAAATAGTGATTTCACACATAATCTTGGAGTAAAATAATCAATTAAGTTTGTGTAAAACCCAATGAGAAAAAATTGAAATTTGAAATTCCCATACCAATTTGGTAACTTGAGAAACATAAACCCCAAGAAAGAAGGATCATACAATGAAGATGTAAATACTCATAAATTAAAGTATATTACACAAAGAAAAAATCATGTGCAGTGTATACACCACACAAAAGGAAATATTGGAAAATATATTATGAATCTCATGGGAATAAAAAGTGAGATGAAAACCCCTTACCTTGTAATTTTCCTTAGTAGAGGGTAGGTTAAACTCGTGTATAATGGTGAAATAATTTTTATTAAATTATACAATAACCACATACATAAATATGATATCATATATGATCTTCTAATATTGTTTTGTTAATGATATTTTTGTAGTATCATTGTTTTGGGTGTTAAATTATTTGTTTTCCTTTATATGTTTTGTTACTTAAGTCAAGTTTGTTATGGATAGGATATATTTTATTCATATCCAGAATGATATAAAGTTCTTAAAAATTATTTTTAATCATCAAATGAAAATTATTCTTTAATAGTTATGATGGGGAAAGAAATCTCATTGCATCGTGGAGACGGTAAGCCATACGTACGCAGGAGCGACAATATCATTCCATTAGTGGTGAAATAGTATGTAATTGGATGGTATATTATATATAAATAATCATTAAAATGTTATATTTATTATTTATATCAGTTATACTCATTATTATACCCATCCAAATAATGAAGTTTTGAATAATAAACTACACCACGATGTGGAGATGGTAAGCTGTGCGTATGAACGTATGGTTATTTTTTTCATTCAGAGGAAGGAAAGAATAATGAATATAGTTTTATCATATTTATAATAATATATCAGAATGTAGAAGGTACTGGAGTTATTATTTTATTATGGAAACAACAAATAAAGAGGAAGTTTAAGAAGAAAATAACATTGAAAGAGGTGATGAAGTAATTACCTCTTCTTTCGGTTCTTCCTTTTGATTTGATCAAAAGGGATCCTTAGGTTGGACTCTGATCAAAGTAATACCTCTAAGTTCAATTGAGGGTATTTGGGAGGATATTTGAGTAGGGTTTGGACAAGACAAATGGATTTGGAGGTTTGAAATTAAGAGAAGGGGAAGTACCCTTTTATAAGAGAGGTGAGGGTCACTTTAGGAAAACCTTGAAATATTATTTTATTATACAATCATATTTGGTTTATAATGGCTCAAAAAGGATTTATTTTTAGGATAAGGTAGGTCTGGGTCGAAAACCTTTCAACCAATAGGTTTTAGACAGGTTCAGGTCACCATATTGACCTTATCTTTTAGATTTAACTCTTAGTTAAATAGTTTAAGTTTTACAATGTATTCTTATATTATTATAATAAATGGTTAATAAACTTAATATAAAAGGCCAAAAGAACCCCAAGTAGTTCATTATTGATATATATAACCTTATATAAGTCCTTTGGACTAAACTTATATTTTTAGTAATATTATATCAACTAACAATATAGTATTTGTTTTAAAAACTCATTTATGTCAATTTTGACACTATTTAGTATTTGGTTTTTGTGAATGTTATAAAAACTTTATCACTTCGAAAAAAAATTATTTAATCAACCCTAAAATGTCATATTAACCTAGAAAATTCATGGAATACATAAAAAGTCTCAATTTACAACTATATTAATATTTATAATATCAATTATTTTAATCTTTCAATAATAAGGTAATTACTGCATCATCATTGTGTCATAAATAAATTTAATTATTTAATTTCTAAAAATTATAAATAAAATGACATTATATAGGAAATATTTTTATCTTTATAATTAATATTTATAGTCTAATTTATATTATGTATAACCCTAAATTAAAAATGGATTATTTATTAATCTTTGAATTTAACACTTTTAACTCTTCTTTAAATAAAAAAATAGTAAATGTCTGATTCTAACCCAAGTGGACCAAAAGGATAATATTTTATTCCTAAGGTTGAATTTGGTCTAAATACACTTATACAATAGAATTAGGACATGTGTTAGGGTAATTATAATATCATTTTTACCTTTAATTACCCTATTTACTTTTAACCGTGATAAATAAAATTCAAAATTTACTATTCACCAAAAATTATTTTCATCCTATTGAACCAAATTTTACTTACTAATGTTAACTGTGTCTCTCATATTTTTAATATTCAATTCATAGAAGTGGTAAAATTGCATCTTATGCAAATTTGCAAATTTGCCTATAATGTGAGTAAATGACGGTAAAAGTTCAATAAAATTTTATATATCCAATATTTTTATAAAATTAATTCAATTAATTACATTGTACTTATATAGGTATTATTTATCAATTTTGACTTTAAAATAAATTTAAATTAAAAATAATTATTTAAATAAAAATTTGACTTTAAACAATAACGTAGTGTTTTTCACTATTCATAAAAAATTGAAAGTTTTTAGAAAAATATCAAAAATTAACCCAAATATAATTTTGATATTTGAAATTAAAAAATAAATCTTATTTTACCAAATTCAAAAAATGTAAGTTGTATTAATTAATTTAAAAAAATTCATGTTGTCAAAACCAGAAAGCGGGTTTTTGAGAAGTAAAAACTATCAAAAGATTGATATGTGGTTATGTCCAATTTAAATGTAAAATTACTTCAAATGACCAACATTGGATTAAATGATAAAAATATAATCTAATTATACCTCAAAACCATTCAAATTTATAATTTCACACTAAAAATTATTTTTATTAAAAAAATCAATTCAAATTTAGTATTTTTTAGTATTCATCAAAATATAAAAGATATCAAAAAAGCACCAAACATTTATCCAAACTGAATTTTTATGTACCTGTTATAAAGAAGGAGTTTATTTTGTAAAATTGAATATATAAAAGTGTAATATATTGGATTTAATAAGGGTTCTCCATTAAAAGGTAGTAAAATTGCATTTTTTGAAAAATACTTCTTTTATCTAAAAAACTGAATTTGTTCTTATATTATGTCTAAGAAACACATAATATGTATGTTAATATTATATAGAGTATATAAAATTTAAAATTCAGTTAATACTATTCATAAATGTTTTTTGAACAGCTAGTTTGGAAAGTCGTGGTGCGCTCGAACTCGGTGTTGTGTATAGTGCAAGATATTTAATTACTTTAAATAAAATAGCTTACTATGAAATATTGGGGTGTTACAATGTTGAGGTCAGTGTGTATCTAGGAGATTTTGTATCTTCAGAAGGATGGAATGACTTTGGAGGAGTTTTCGGTGAGGTACACAGTCCTATCGCATTACTACCTAGATAAGGTTCGGGATCTGTTATTCAGAGTACTGGCCTTTAATAAGGCCTTGTGCTAGGAGATCAGGGTATTGGTGGTGTCGTTGTGCATTCCCTCATATGCTAGAGTGCTAGAGTGGGACTTGCTGGTTGAGATATTTTTGGCAAAGAAGACTTTGATCGTTAGTGTTGGGAACACTGGACCTGAGACCTCGGCAGCTGGTAGCTGACAGTAGGCTCTAGGATCTGGGCATGTGAGACACTTCAAGAGGCGATCATAGGATGAAGGGTCTGAGGATCAGGGCTTCTAGCCCTATTTTGGTCAGCTGCATGAGAGGCACTACTACACTTTTGATGGTCAAGGATATCTTTCTAGAGATTGTCTGACTCGCCATGCTGCTGATAGGGAGTCGGTCGGCATACCATCTTGGGAGAGGCATCATTTTGAGCATTGAGGTCTGCAGGGTGGAAAATGTGGAAGAGGAGTGGGTAGATTAGCATGAAGTGGTAGATGGTATGAGTTTCCACCACCACCCCTAGGTGGTCCACGTCAGGCTCAAGGAGATGGAGAATGGGGGTCAAGACAACTATAGTCCATAGAGGGCTTTAACCCAGAGGCTCTAAGGATAGAAAGAGGTATGATCTGTCTCCCTTTTACTTTCGTCAGTACTTTTGATAGAAAATATTGAGAGGTACACTTTTCTTAACACTTTTTTCTCGAGGGTTTAGTTCAGGGTGACACAGGTCATCAATAAATCCCTATGTTGGTTTTGTTCAATATGGCTTCAAATGTACAAGGAAGAGGGATACTTCTCCCACCAATAATAATTTTTGAGTCACAATTAAACCCATTAGGTCGATCATGTTCTACCCAAAGCAAATAGTATATAGGTGTGGTGCAATATTCTCTCCGACTTGTGTGTTAGAGGTGGGGTTGGGTGTTGGATTTTTGTAGGAACGGCCTGATAAGACTTAGTTTGTGCATTTGGGCTGCCCTATTTTTTCATTGCTACCCTCACATGTTTGGATTTATTTTTTTATGCGAGATTCTTGACGAGTTCATGGTGTGGTTTTTCATGGCTTCGGACTGACAATAATTAGGGATACTTTACCCACTAAGACGTGTTCTTGTGACATGATGCAAGACCAAGTGGGTGAGTCAGTACTGCCCAAAGTGGATAGTATCTAGGTATCGTGGATGATTTTGTATGATTTTTCTATTTTTAGTAGGGTTTTTTGGTCTTTTTGTTAGGTTAGTAAGGTGACATACCTCTAGACCCTATGACTGTGGATGGATCAGGTGTTTGGTGTTTTCCACCTATCGTAGCTAAGGAGACATGGGATTTTTTTATTGCATCATGTCAACCCAGTTGAGATGGAATTGGGTGTGTTTATCCTTGGGGTTCCCCTAAGTGTGTCCTCGTAGGAAGGATGGGAACCCTTGGGGGTTTTGTGGTGGCCCTGGTGAGCTCACTAGTGTGGGAGTCCTAGTTGAGAGCTCAGTTTTTTTCATGTTCTTAGGATTTCTCTTTTTGGGGATGAAAAACCTTAAGGTGGGGAGGATTTATTGACTTGGGTTTTAACATGTAATACTTTAGAATATTCCTAAGAATATTTTTGAAGCTATGTGTTGATTCAGCACGGGATTTCGGTGCCCTGAGAGCCACGGCGTAGTGATATTAAAGATAATGATTATCTTTTATCACGTGCATGTAGTTTATTTGGAAACATTGAATAAATATTTAGAAAAGTCTCATATTGGATTTCTGATACCTTAGTTGAGTTTATAACATTGTGTTTTCCCTAGGAGAAAAATAAACTTTTTCAGTGGCAGATTTTGGGTCGGAGGTGAGTTGGCAATGAGGTGTTAAGTGGAGGATATTCTTTTAATAAAATTTAAAACAATGCCTATCTTCCCCACCCCATTAGTGTGAATTTAGGAGGAGCTGAATCCCATATACCCCTCCTAACCAACAGATGACACGAGGACCAAATTGAGGAATGGAGGTGTCATCGAACTTCAATCTTAACAGTAATCGCTCCCAGATCATGAAATAACAGCTTTCAATCATCGATTCAAACTTAAAGCTTCATTTTTTCTCCATGTGGTGGTAGGTTTGAGTTTTAATTCTTAAATCCCATGTTTACACATATTTTTAAGGTTTCAAAGTCCTTAGATTCTTTTTAGGGACCCCTTGAGGGTTGATCTTTGTGTTTCGGGGTTAACGGGGGTGATCTATTATGATCATGGGTGAAATACCGATGGATATCCCATCTACATAGTGTGTAGACTAAAGAAACATGTTGTTTTTTCTTCTCATTTGTGTAATATGAGTTTTGGGTACTACACACCATGTACCGTGAGTTACACACCATGTAGTGACACCATACCCTGTGGCCTAGGGACATGGCCAGGGAAGTTGTGTGAACATACCCAGCTGTGTAAAAGTACATAGGCCGAGTACACAGGCATAGGGTACTGGACACATACAAGAGAATATGACACAACCAGGGGTGTTTGGATAGTACACGTCGTGTACTCAAGGTGCACGCCATGTGGGTGACACTGATAACTGATCTGTGTGGAGGGAATACACAATCGTGGATCGAGTGAGGTGAGACACACCATGTACTATCATGTGGTACCATAATCCTAGCCAAGATATTTAGTTAGAGGACAGGACCAGGTATTCAATAGGGGTCACATTCCATTTTGACCCACTTACATGTCATGTAGTCTCTTTTAGGAGGAGTTTTCACCCAGTGTATCTTCTTCTTTAGGGCTCAGATTCAAGCTTGTGACTAGAACATGATGATGGACACCTATTTGGGCCTAGTAGATTTGTATTTAAGAGATCTTATGGGTTTATTAGGTTATAAACGTTTGGAATAGTAGTGGTTGAGTAAAATCCCTTGGTCTTTTCCTATGAGGGTATGTGTGGCATTGTGTCCTCGGTACAAGACTGTGATTCCCTCTATATGAAGATCTTAGATAGATTTTTTTATCCCTTCAAAGAGGCCGATGTGGGACCCTCTATCATATTTTTATAGTCATTGTATCCCTCTAGAGAGTTTGGAGAGGGATCCTCTAGCAGATCATTTCCCTATATCAGGTTCTTGGTATTTCTATAGCCAAAACTACATAGGCATTGATCCTCTATCTAGCAAGATAGCCCTTCAAGGTTTTCGGTATCATTAGAAGTACGATCCCCTACATTGTGAGAATTTTCATTATGGTTTCTCCATCGTCGGATATATGATCCCCTACTTAATAGACTGTTTATATAGGGTTGTGGTATCATGAGAAGTCTGATCCCCTACTATACGGGTTATACTATATGGAGTTTGTGAAATCGTCGTGACCAAAACTACATGAGTGAACATACTCTATCTAAGTGATATGATATCTAAGACATCAGAATGGGTTGTAGTGTCCCCCAAAGGATCCTTGGAGTTATCCCCTATCTGAATGAGATACTTGAGTTATCGGATTGGATTTTTGTTCTACCCTAGAAGATTCTAGGAGAGATCCCCTATCCATGGAGATGTTGTCTATGATTTTCCAGACGGAGTTCTTAGTATCCCCCAAAAAATCTTGGGAGGGATCCCCTTTCTGAGATACCATACATCTATGTGGTTCTACTAGAGTTTGTAGCATCCCGCGTTAGGAATGGGTAGGATCCCTCTATCTGAGTTTGGATATCTGTTGAGTTCTAGTGTGACATGGATAATGTATGATAAGAATCTTCTCTTAGATGTATGCCCCTTAGGATGGTGGCGTTTTACCATTGGATTTGTGATACTCAGTTGAGTGTTATCTCTCGGATGTGCCATTAGGGATGGTTGCGGTTAACATGATGGAGTGTATCTATCGGATGAGTTTTATTTGGGGTGACTGAGCTCATGGAGTGTGTTCTCCTAGTAGAGTGTTGTTTTAGAGCCTTGAGTAGGAACTTTTAACTGGATATGAGGTTGGAACATCATGATACTTGGAGTCTAAGATGAGTATATCTATATTTTTTTAGGAATCCTTGTGGTGTTTCCACATCTTGGTTGACATGACATGTGGTAGGGGATGACTAGTCATGTATATCCAAGGATGGTCTCGAGATGGAGTTTCTCTCTCATTTGGGTTCACTCTGGCTTGGTCTAGTAGAATGTTTCCTTTTATTCCCTCCCTTTTATTTTGGGTTTTTGGGGAACCTACTAAGTATTTTTATACTCACCCCTACATGGTATTTCCCACATGTGTAGTGTCTTGTGCAGACCACAAGCCCTTCGACGGAGTCCCAAGAGGACTCAGAGTAGGAAGATCTAATTGATCTAGACTGACCAAGGGGTTTACCGGATTTGGGATAATGAGATTTCTGATGTGTGATTTTGACAGCAATCCCCTCCATCTGAGTAGGTTGGACGCTTTAATAGTTTTCTTTTGGTGGGCCTTATATTTTCAATTTTTTACTTTTTTTGTACTCAAGTTTGGGATAGATGTATGCATGCATTTATTTTCTATTTATATATATCTCTACTATTTTAGGGAGGTGTATATATGTGGGTACATATAGGTACAATAGGCTAAGGCCTCCCATGTGTGTGATTTTCTACTCGGTGCTAAATGCAAGCCCCTATCTTATAGAGGCAGGCTTGAGGAGTTGTGGCTCGAGACTTGTTGGGTCATTTTAGGATAAGATTAATAATATCAATAATAATAATACATCACAAAACTTGTGTGTCACCCATTGATGAAATCAATACAACTGTAATTGAAAAAAACAAAATAGTAATAACCCATCCCAGGCAATTTGGGTTTCCCCTATATGTGGGATAACTACTCTCATGCACAAGGTCATTACCAAATTATAAAACATTCCTAGTATCCTTAATAATTATCAAATATTAATAAAAAGGAAAATTGGTTTTGATAGCACATTGTAGCATCCCACCCTGTGATTCACTAAATAGTTCCACGAGATGGTTGGCCACATGACCTCAAGCACACCTCTCTGTTTTCTAGAGGCGTCCAATGTAATGACCCAATGTTTTATCTATGTAATTTCATTCTTATAATTATTTCTTATAGTATAATCACATAATATAACTTATAGAAAAAAATACAGACCTTATAAATGAACAATGAGTGAAATAAAAGGTATCTCTTGAAGTTAAGGAACATATACCCATGAAATAATAACTTGACCTTTGGAATAGTAATGTGACCCTTATAAATAGTAAACTGATCAATGTAATAGTAAAATCACCAATGAAATTATAAATAAAATTTATCCATATGATAAGTGAAAATATTGTATAATTATATCTTAGTATATGTAAATAAATATTTTAAAAATTATTGATTAAGTGTCGGTATTTTCGTAAGTCATGTATATTTAATTACAATTCTATAATTAATTTAATAAATTAAAATAAAAATTAATTCATAAATTATTATTTTGATGTCTTATGATCATAATATAATTTTATGATACCTTAATTAATTTTTCAAAGTGTTAAAAAAGAAGTTTTAATTTTAAAATCTGTATTTTTCAAGTAAATTATGATATTAATTAAAAATTAAATTTCTCATATTTATAAATTATTTTTTAAAAATGGATTTCATTTTTGGATTCTACATGTCAAAAAATAGTTAGGGTGAATATTTGAGATTTTTCTGAAGTACTTGAATTTTTTATGAATAGTGAAATATGATAAATGCTAAATAAATTAATTTCTTCATCATGATTGAGTCGTAGATGATATAAATGGAATTTGGTTTGAACCCACATTCTCTATTTACTATTTCTCATCACAAGAATCAAGACTATTCATAGTCTTGAGAAAAAATATGACACTAATGATTAAAATAATGGGAAACCCCTCCTCTCCTCCACTATAAATACAACACATCTTTACCTCCTCTCCTCACACCTCTCAAGCCTTGATCCTTGTAAAAATTCTTCTCTAATCTCTCCCTAGGACCATATCCCATGTATAGGATCTCTTGGTCTCATATAAATACCAAAACCTCTCCCCTAAAGAGGCACTCAAGGAAGATATATTCAAGAGGTGAATTCCTCTTTTATTTTCTTTTATTTTCTTTTCACGTTCCTTTGTTTTAATTTATATCCTCACCTATCCTCATCCAAATGGTTTGATAACTCTAGAAACTTAAATTTAATATAATTTTTTTATGATAAATTACTAATTCATCATCATCTCTCCTTTCCTCACCTTTTTTACTAGAAATGAAAACACCATCTGAGATGTGTTAATTCATCATGATAGATTTTGAATTTATTTTATCATATTCAATTTTGGTCATGAAACCATTTTTATGGTGTAAAATAACTATAATATATGTAATGTGTATTATTTAAGGTTATTTATTATTTTATACACATGATATTAATATAAAAATAAAATGTGTTTGTTGTGATCAAAAATCGCCAATTAACCAAAACAGTTATCATTAAAGTTTTATATAATGATTCATCTTCACTCAAAATAACCAAATGAATTTTATAACAAATTAATATACTATATTTTCAATAATAAAATATAACTTTAATTCTAGACAACCATTTTCATCGAACATGTTTATCCTTACATGTATACAAGTAAACCAATCATGAAAACCAAGAAACAAATGCTCCCAAAACAATGAAATTGAACCTCTTAACCCATCAAAAAGGTCGCGAAAAAACTTAATAAGGTTCTATAAATCAATTAAATGTATAATATTTTGTGTAAATATTAATTAATTCATGAAATTTGGTTATCTTGGACATTAATATCAAGTTAAGGACATCATCATACTTAAGGTAAGGCATTCTACCCGAACCTCCTATATTTCTTCAGGTTGCTCTATATTTCTTTTTACCCAAATAAAGATATATAGTATTTTTATATAAATCATAAAAATAGTGGGTATATTATCAAAAATCATGTATCATTATCAATTTATCATTCTCTTTTATGGATATACATGTTTTTAAATGTATCCAACCTCAATTCTTCCAGATAAGAAAGACTGTTTTAAGGGAACTTTCTGAATTCTTACCCAATTTCAAGTGCACTCTATCATCTGTTTTAAGACACTGTTGTTTTTATAAAATTGGTATTTTTATTATGAAAACACTTTTGGTTCACTTCTAGTTTAATATAAAATATTATTCCCTTTTCTATTTTAAATTCTCCTTAGTATTTTCCTTAAAACGCACAAAACAAATTAATGCTAAAATTTATTAAATACTCTTCTTACATGTTGTCACATATTTTTGACAACACTTAACATGATATATTCCTATTTTACCTTATTAATGTCCATGTATGTTTTAATTCCTTTCTTTCATGGACACTTTTATGATACACCCATTTATTATGCTTTATGACATTATTATGATACCCATTTCTTTCCATGGGTACCCATATGTTTATGTATGATTGATTATGTATGATTCATTATGTGGAAAACATATTCAAGAACATGTTAAGATGGTTTCACCCATATATCACCCCAATTAATTGGTTAAAGTTGAGACTCATGATACGTTATGTGCAATAGTCTTTGCAGTTATCCTTGACTCATGCTACCATGTGCAACAGTCTTGGTGGTAAACCTTGACATGTGCTTCTTTATGTGAAAAGAGCCTTAAATATGGATAAATTCATGTTTTATGTTGCTAACACATTACTATGACGCTATTTTTATATTATCCCATGTTTATGTGTTATTATTTTATATGTTCCATTCCTTTTTATATCATTATGTCATGACTTCTAACCCATGTGATAAAGCTTTATTCTTATGTCTATTCCCTTACTAGGATTTTTTAGCTCATCCCTTTGTTCATGTTATCCCTAGGTTATCCTATGAAAATTTATGAGCACAATGAAATTTAGGATCTATTTTTGAATATTAAATAAATAAATGTTTTATTTAGTTCCATGTTTTCATTTTTATGTACATAGTCTTCCAAGACACTTGAATTTATAATCCTTGACTTGTAATATGATGTTTAAATATGCCTAAAATCATGCAATGATATGGTTAAAAGGATAGGGTTTCTACAGTCAAATAGTATCAAGGACCTAGGGTGTTTTCATTGGGAGACTATTCCCTTATTATCAAAGTGTGACACAAAGGTAAAATAAATATGACAAGTAGTGGAAACATAAATAAATAAGAAACAGTAGAATAATGAGTCCTATAGATAAATAAACTGGAAATTTTTTAATCATAAATAGATACAAAATGATGATGATGATATCATGTGGATATAAAAAAATGAGGTACATGGGATATAGGGGGGAAATTCATGTGCCAAATGCTATACAAACAAACAGAAATACCGAAATCTACCTATACTAGCATCATGAGCATAGGCTCGGTCCTCTTCTCTCATTCTCCATCCCTATACTCAAAATCAAACATCAAAAGATGCATTCTTCCCATTGTCAACACCAAAAATCATGAATTCTGTTCGGGTACCATACAATGCCCGAATAGGGTGTGAAAGACCACCACTAGAAGTGTCTTGAACATTCCAGTATATTCATATAAAATGATTGGGGTGCCAGTAATAATAAAATTGAAGTAATAAATGGATGAATAAATCACTTAGGACTGGGTTCCTCAAGGATTCCCTACCAATAATACCTTCTTCATCCTAATATGGATATATTTGAATGGAATTAAACCTATATGGATGTAATATGGGTGAAAAATCGTTCTCCATCATCCATTCAAGAAAAAATTATTAATCCTGTCAATAAGGAAAGTTTCAAGTATGGACTAAACCTAAGCATGTTATTTGTCTTGGTGGATAGGTATTTTGATTTAATAGATTTTCATTTATAGGATTTCATATAATTAATCTCTATAATTTAATAAAGCAATATCCTGGGCCTATCCAAGGTGAACCATATAAAGGAACCCAAGTATCACACTAGGAGCACTACAAATACCCAACACCGTAAGAGTCCAGCCAAGGTGATGCATAAAGGAATCAGATGTATCACCCTTGATATGGTGTAAAAAATGAACCTATTATCCCATCCCAGATATCTCAAGTAAGGTAATGAGTATCACTCTTATCATGGTATAACCATCTTTCCACTAATATCTTCCAAGGTGACTCCCTTGGGAAACCAGTATCACTCATGGGAAAGTATGTAATCTTTCCATAGATCCCATAAAAGGAATCCCATAAGAATCCACGTATCTCTCCCAACATAAATACAATCCATGAAAATTTATAATTATAAATCACGAGGATCCCATTAAAGTAATCCTTAAATCGGGACACTTGTAGAACTCTCAACTTGATATGAATAATGATTTATATATCAACATATCATATAATTTTAAAAGGAATGAAAATAATAACACTTAATACAAGTTGTCCAATTTCTTTAATTCAACTGATTTAAGATATAGAATAAAGAACAATGTCCAAACTCATGGACAATCGTTATCCTTAGATCATTTAAAATTCCAAAAGTATTTATTATAAGGGAATACACACACCTCAATTGGTGGTTTGATTTCCAATAAAAACATGATTATTTTAATCCTTTAAGAAGGTCACAACCAAATGGGTGTCTCACGTCAATGTGGTCAACCAACAATAATGATTTTCCACTAGCTAGGACTGTATTAGGCATGGGAAAACCATTTAATTTAACTAATATGACTTTATAAAGGTGACACCAGATGATTTTGGTGTGAGTAACAAAAAAACATAATATAAATGTAATGAGACTTAGGTAAAATAGATCGAATACCTAACTTAGGCTCATAGTACTCTCCTCATCCATTTTTGACCTTTGAATCATGCTATAATAGGAGAAGAACGAAGAATGGACAAGAACCCTAAAAATATGGCATATAAGCTCCCACTGAAGTAGTGAAAAATATGGAAAGATAAATGATGAAAGTAAGGAATAGGATCAAGGAGTATACCGTTGTGGATCCAATATAACCGATAGCGAATAAAGAGAACTCTAATGGAGGATATCAAGAAGAACCTATTTTGGCATGGATAGGTTCTCTCACATAGATCCTTCTAGAGAAAGAATATGGTATTTTATAAAAAATTATCCCATTACACCTTTTAAAAAAGATCCATCATATTTACATGGCATGTAAACTTTCCAATCCATGTAAATATAGGTATTTTCCCTTTGGGGTAAAACCTAATTCATGATATAAAAGGGGTTTGTCCAACCCATTACACATCGTGTATTTAATACACACCATGTATTTCAAATAAATTCTATATATTTAATACATGACATGTTTTCGGCCAACAGACAACCTTCATACCACCTACTATTTGGTTATCATAATCAAACCGACTATCCTGAAGGCCCGGTCACCAGGGTCTAAGACAAAAGATCAAACTCAACGTTTTTTTATAAAAATTAAAATAAAACATACCTCACTAAAAATCCTAGTCGTTATAATTTTAAGAATGAAAATCATTTTTAAAAAATAAAAAGTTTCATAATTATTGGTAAAATATTTTCTTTGAAAATAAAATTGTAAAAATGTAACGTATGCTTCAAAAAAACTAGTGGTCATGATGGTGGGAATATTTCATTCATGCTGATTATATTAAAATAATGGTTCCTTTCACATTTTTAGTAGAAGTAAAAAAGTACCTTGTTTGAAAAATGATAGGAAAATTAAGTTTTAATCCATTTTTAAAAAATTAAAACATGGGTAAAAATATCTTTAACAAATAATTGGATAATATTAAAAACATTCCTTAAAATATTTTAATAAAAATATGAATATGGAAAAAAACTATTTTCAACCAAAAAGTGAAATAATGTTATATTTTCTTAAAATTAGTTTCTCAATATTTATTAAGTACCAACTAGAATAAAATTTTACTAATATATGAAAATTTCATCAATAATTAATGGAAAATATAATGAATGAGGTTTATTATAAAATGATAAAATGGTTTAATTTAATGTAAATTCAATAATAAATATTATCTATTTAAAGGAGATTGAAGCGCAAACCCTTACCGCTTTGGAAACGTTGGAATCATATCCCCCATTAAATAAATAAAATTAGATAAAATATTAAATAACATTAATATAGAGATATTTTGGATATAACATATAAATGAGGAATTAGATACACCTCATATAAATAAATTGGTGCATAATAAAAAATAAGTCTCAATGGAGTGGAAAGTGAGATGAAACTTCTTACAAATACCATATTATTTAAATAATAATTAATCAATTAATTGATAATGAGTATGAAAGTTAAATAAATATAAAAAAGTATAAATACAATATAAAATAATCAAAATTCATTACACATATATTCATATAATATCAAATACAATGAAGAAGTACTATAACAAATTGAAAATAAATTGAGTTATGAAATTCCTTACCACTTAGTAACATTCAAGCCATATCTCATTGGATGAAATGTCACAAAATGAAACATAAAATAAAATTATGTATGGAGGATTATTTATATAACATTTACAAAAGGGAAGTATATATACCATATAAAATAAATTATGCAAATAACATTAAAATATGCATCAATAAAGGGAAATTGAGATGAACTCACTTGCCACACATTTCCTATTTCCTGAATGTGTTTTAATATCATGTATAATGGTTATATACATGTTAATAATTTATAAATAAACCATGTTTATATTTATAATATCATATATGATCTTCTTATGATATCTTATCTGTAATGACTCAGACCTCTTCGGTCCATTCCTTTGTTAAAATCTAGTGTTTTAGGTGTTCTGGGAGGTCAAGGTAACTCATTTCAAGAGTTTTCCAAATTTCAAGTTCTCTAATGGTAATTAATTGATGGTAGGTCATTATGGTAATTCATGATGGTTATTCGTATCAGTGATTCCCAATGGTGAGTCAGAACGGTGACTTACACAGTTATCTCGCCAATGATGACATGCACTAGTAACTCACAACGGTGACTCACCAATGGTGACTCGTCCAATGGTGACTCGTCCAATGGTTAATCATCCAATGGTGACTATTCCAATGGGGACTCATAAAATGGTGACTCTTCCAATGGTGACTCATCCAATGGTGAGTCGTCTAATGGTGACTCATCCAATAGTGAGTCTTCTAACAGTGACTCATCCAACGATAGCCCATTCCTATGGTGAGTCATGAATAGTGTTCCCAGTTTCCTACAGTTTTTCTACTTTGATGTTATCTTTGACATAAAATGAATTAAAAGCCTTGTTTTAAGGGATTTATGTCCAATTAAAATCCCATGACTCATATCTGATTTTTTATAAGGGTTAGGGTGCCTTTACTCTGTCAAAATGCATAATCTTGACCAAATCCTCTTTTAGTGGAAAATATAAACTGTATCTAAACCGCTCCTACATTTAGATTTTCAAAAGGGTCAAGATACCTTCTTCCATTTTTATTCCTTCTTGTTTTCTTTGGTATAGGATGCCCAAATTTCTTCCTCCCATATGAGTCATATGATCGAAATGCAATCCTTGGATCATGTTCCCCTTCGATTTTTCCTGCTACATGTGCACCGCCAGTTTTGGAGCAACCAGGAAGTATTGATCTGTATTTGATATAAGGTATATTATACCTATGTTCTTCTGAGTTCCTCATTCTATTTCCTCCCATTTCTCTTTTCCATGTGATGGCATGCGATCTCCATGTTCCTAAAAGAGCTTTCTCAGTTTTTGGTTAGTGTGGTGGTGTCATGGCACCCTCGGGTGGATGCAGTCATTCCAGGAGAGGTGATCAGGATCTGTTGTGTTTCTTATTCTCATGCAAATAACATCAAAAACCTTATGAGGTAGTGGATTAGTTTCTTCTCTATTTATTTACATACAATCATAGAGATAGCATGATTTATCCCCTTGGATTATAATGAAATGACATAATAAATATTTGAACCAGATTAAAGAATTGTCGTCAATTGCATAACGATATTGTTTCTTTATACTATGATAACACTTTGCCTCCCAATTTTCTAGATAGTGTGATATCTATGCCTTGATTTCTTTATCACATTTCTATTGATGGAAATTGGTAAAAAACATAAAGTCATAATTAATTGATAATTAATTGGATAATTGTTTAAAGAGGCATGTTAAGGAATCTGGTTATTTTTGTTGTGATCTAATGATAATAAAATGGATGCAATTATGCGTATTTAATTGAATTAGTTAATTAAAGATGGAATAAAGAACCAGTTGTGTAACGACCCGAAATTTTGAATAAATATTATTTCCTAATTTTGTGTGTTATTTTATTTTTATACTCAACAAAACTGTTTCATTAGATAACATGAGTATGATTAAAATGAGACCGTTGGGTTTTGACTGTTATATGACCATTGGTAAATATGACCGCTGGAAACTAAACGTTTCGATTTTTTTGTCTCTAAATACAAGAGATATTGGTTAATTAATATAGAAAGAAGATTTGATGGCCTCACCTAGTAGTCTTAGACCGATCGAAGCCCATCTAATAGAACTTGGGAAGGAGGTATCCCCACTGGACTTTGCTCTCGACCAAACCCAAGCCAAACTTCATCGTGTGAAACTATAACGGAATCGCCTTTGCGAGAAGTTCAAACTGATAAAAATTACTACTCGTACGATGTTCTTTGAGCCTCCCTCGGATTCTCTCACCTTATAACACCTTACACTTAGGTCTTATGCTGGTGTGATAAGGGGCTATGTAAAGAGATCGTAATTGCCTTGTGTAATCCTTTATTTTAAATAAAAAATTTGATTTCTTCTTATGATGAAGTTTATGAATTTTCAAATATCCGGATAAATATAGTATGCATATTTTTGATGAAATTTAGAGAAAGGATATTTTAAAAATGTTTATGTAAACCTTAAATAAAGAAAAATGTGTAATGATTTTCAAAAAATGGTCATCTACAATTATGATCAGTACGAAATTTGGAGTCTAATAAGATCAACTTAATTTTTGATGAATGGTAAATTATGAATAATGATTTTATGCTTAGGATTAGTAATGTGACCAAATGGATTAGTAATCTCACTTAAAGAAATTATTAATATAATCTATCCACCTTGATTAAGTAATGTGATTCAATAAAATGGTTAAATAACGGTTTCATAAATTATTATTCAAGTATTAGTTTTTTCAGGTGAATAGTTTTTTTAATTAAAAATTAAATTAAAAATATTTAGAAAATTATTTTTATAAAATGGACTTTATTTTTGAATTCAGAACATCGATATTATGCTAAGGTAATTTTTGGGGAATTTTCTGAAAAAAATATGAATTTTCGGTGAATAGTGTATTTATTTAAAAATAAAATTAAAAATATTTAGAAAATTATTTGTATAAAATGGAGTTTATTTTTGTAATCAGAGCATTTATTTTTGGTTAAGGTGAAATTTTGGGATTTTTCTGAGAAAGATGAATTTTCAGTGAATCGTAAAATGCAATTTTAGGGTTTCGGTATGTTAAATAACATCATAACTATGTCATGATGATTTCATGAGATATTTTAAGGGATGGTCGACTAAAGGGGGTGAATTATTTTATGAGGTGTACCAAGTGTCCAATACCATGGGAAAATAACATGGGCAAGCCCATGGTTTTTCCGAAACCACCAATGAGGTGTCCCTTGGCCATTAATGCCTTGTCCCCTCACTTTCCCTATAAATACCAAGCCATCCTCTCATCCATTCGACTCCCAACTCTCCCCCAACGAAGCTCTGGTATCATTACCTCCCAAGAAGTCCTCCCAAGGTTCCCTCAAGCCCTCAAGGTCCCAACCTTTGAGTTTTAAGATTTGCGTTTAAGGTAAGGGATCCTACCTATCTCTTTCTTTTCAAGTAATCGCTTTTATGTCATTTATTTTATGATTCATGCTCTTATGTTAGAGGATGTTATTTTATATTCATCTTACTGACCTTTTCATTTTCATATGATGAGATACCCCCTCTTTCTCTCATCAATTCATTTTAAGAAAGTTTAAGTGGCGCTGTTAGGCTACCGAATTTTTAAGGGATTCGTTCACCTTTCTCATTTTTCAAAGTTCTACTTTCATGTCAAGTATTTCAAGTTCCTTTTTATTATGTTGGGTTATGATCTATATATCTATTATACTGATCTTTTATGTTCATATGATGATATAACCTATTTGATCTCTTCAATTTAGTATTTTGAAGTTTTAAGTGGCGCTGTTAGGCTGCCGAATTTTTAAGGGACTCGTTCACCTTTCTCATTTTTCAAAGATCTATTTTCATGTAAATTATTTCAAGTTCTTTTTTTATGTTGGGGAATGATATATATATCTATCATACTGATATTATATGTTAATATGATGAGAGACCCTATTTTATCTCTTCAATTCAGTATTTTGAAGTTTTAAATGGCGTTGTTAGGCTGCCGAATTTTTAAGGGATTCATTCACCCTTCTCGTTTTCAAGATCTATTTTCATGTCAAGTATTTCAAGTTCCTTTTTAGTTATTTTGGGGTATGATCTCTACATCTATCATACTTAACTCTTATATTCATATTATAAGAGACCCTATTTGATCTTGTCAATTCATTTTTGGATGAAGTTTAAGTGACGTCGTTAGGCTGCCGGATTTTCATAAGAGAAATCTAATTTTTTCTTCCTTTCATGTTTTTCATTTAAAATGTTATGTCCTTAAAATTTCATTACCATATTCATATATCCTTAATATTCGGTCCCTATACTGTTTTATGGGTCATTTATGATTGTTTGACCCATGTCCCCTCTCTTTTCAATGTTTTCTAAAACCCCGAAATATAGCCGTTATGCTGCAGAATTTCCGTCTCAAATGTCTCTCTCTTTTTATAAAGCTCATTTATTTTATTAATTGAATACTAAAATATCTCTCTTATATAGTTTTATTCACATATATACCAAGTTTTTCTATTTTAAATTCTGGGATTTACATACATGAGACCCGCTTTCCCTTTCCGTGGGTTTAAAGTGACGTAAGGATCATGTCTTTAAAACAGTTTTTAAAACGTTATGACTATAAAATGAAACTCATTACTTTTATGATATATGGGTTGTTTATGAAATGATTGATGATGATATATGTGGCTCACATGATAATAAAGACATGTCAAGGGTTCTCCCTGATATCTCTCCAATGCATTGGGTAATGACTTAATCTCTAGAGATGACCATTTTTAACGACGCCTTGGTGAATAACCTTGGTAATTTTTAATGAAACCTTGGGGATGGACCTTGGTGAAATGGAAATGATTGTCAATATTAAATGTTGTATCCACATCTTCAAGTTATGAAATACGTTATTTTTATTATGGTATGCATCATGATTTCTTTCTCATGCCTTAAAGTTCTTTTTCATGACATTGTTGATGTATCTAAAGTTCACATGTTAAATGTTTCCCTTGTTTCCCTTACTGGGCCTTCTGCTCACCCTTTCTTTTGATGTATGTCCCCAAGTTATGAGATGCAGTAATGAACCTAGTATGAACATAAGTAGAAGCCTTTCAAGTGTTTAAGAAGAATGTTTTTTCTTGTCATGTTTTAAGTTCTTGGTTTCCAAGACACTAAACCTTAAAGATCCTCGGTTTTGTAAAATGTAATGAAAATTTATGTTATAAAAAGGCGGGATTTCATAAGTTGTGTGTTAAATATAATTCCTTTTTAGGGACTGAGTTTCCTGCTTGTTGTAAAGTCCAAGTGCCTTGTGCTTTGGAGCCATGAGATCTCGTTATGTGAGAATGTTGAATGCCTTGTTTAGGGCCAAGAGCCCAATTGCTATGTTTGTTTGTTCCCAGCTGTTTGTGATGTGACATGATCCTAGGATGGATAAGCTTGGATGGTTGTTGTGGTATGTGAGATAGGAAGGCCTTGTTTTTATGGTAGAGGTTGACGCATAGAGTGGAAAGATGCATCGGTTTATGCATGTGCTTGTTGGGGAGGACACCGGAGATAATGGAACGGGTTGAAGCTGGGATTTCCCATTGATATTAAATTTGGATACTTAATGAATATTTTGTTTGGTTTTCTACTTTACTATCCCCATTTCTTGAGGTAGATGTTTTTTCTTACTCTCCTTCCAAAATAGGAAAATATGTGTGGGGTATGCCACATGATTTCTGTGTTTATCTTCTCAAGGATGGATGGGTCTATGCTCCTATTATAGGTGGAAAAGACTCTACGGTTAGTTCATCTACTCACTGTGTTGATCCCCTTGTGTATGGTGGCTTAGAATGTTTTCTTATAATACCTGGGACTATAGTGAGTAATGATGTTGTTAATAAATGAATAAATTTTCAACACATGGGGTTAGATCTTTTCAGGATGCAATGGTGCGGTTGTATTTCTGAGAAACCATGGACAGGGTTTTATTATGCCTGGAGGGCATGGATCTTTATTGGAATGCTAATGAAATGTAATGTGGATTTGATAATGGTTAATTAATTATTAAATAATTAATTAACCTAAATTTAAACTAATAAAAGGGATAAGTATCTTAATGTAGTTATTTAAATGGTTGTGTGCTTATAGGATATTTAGTCTTAGTAGTGGAAACCGAGAGTCTGAGAGACATTAGTTGTAGTTGATTCTAAGACTACATTTTTCCATAATGTGGTTGTGAGATATATTATATCATGTAATTTTTGTGTTTCTATACCCTACTCCACCCTGTAGATTAGGGCGACTGACACCCTGGGGATTATGAGCCATGGGGGTGAGTTCCCCAACATCCCGGTGGGAGGATAGATGGTTGACTACCCCCTTTGACCCTACACTCTTCTCTTGATAGTTACTTGTGCTGGTATGAATGGCAGTTAGTTTTTCCCATATATGTGTGTAGAGGGATATAATGGCTTGGGGTTATTTCACACACATATACTATGGATATAGTATTTTATGGACTAATATAGGTGTAACGTGTATGGGATGTGATGGCTTGAGGATCTTTACATGGTGTATGGGTTGTAACGGCTTGAGGTATAATACTTGATGTATGATACACATTATGTGAGTTACGGTGGATCCTGGAAACTACATGGTTAATTTTGTCTATATGTATGTGGTGGTTGTGTTGTACGCGGTGAGTATTGTGGTGCTTCGCCCAGGTGTCTTCAGGCTATCCTTTTTAGAGACAGATGCTCAGGATGTGCGACATTGGGGCAAAGTGGCAAACCAGTGGGGAAGTGGTAGTGGGGTACCCTTGATATTCTTTATTATATTATAAACTCTTGTATCCAATATTTAGTCAGAGTATCCATGATGAGACTGGGAACATAGTATACCTATTTAGGTGATGAGTTAGTTTCACTTGTTGTTCACTGTGCTTTAGCATGCTTTCTTTACTTTTTTAAGAGAGGATCTGGGGAGGATCCAACTGAGTATACTATTATACTCACCCTACATTATATAAAATATTTTTCAGTTCAGTTGGAGCAGGTTGGAAATCAGGCTGGTTACTACTAGCTCAAGATTTTTCAGGAGCTGTTTGGGCTTCGTGGTCGATGTCGTTTTAATTTCTTTTGTTACTTTCAGTTTACCATTTCAGTTGTCATAGTTCTTGTATAAAATTACATATGTTCACTTGGGTTTTGTTTATATTTTAGTCTAAGATAGATTTGATTGGTTTCTGTCTTATCTCTCTCTTTCTCATGTGTTCTTATAGAGCGTAATTCCTCCCATCTATGTGTTTTTATACCATTGGTTCTAGTCGCCAACACAGGGCTTATTAGAGGTGGGACTCAGGGGGTTCATTATCTCCCTTCTCCCATTTCCTGCCCAGGATAGGTACACTTTGAGGGGAGGGGTCATGATAGAGTGGTATCAGAGGTCTGGTTGAGGGATGGGATGGAGTTTTGAGTTAGTCACAGGTGAGGTTGCATGGGTTGGTAGGGAAAAACTGTCATCTAATTTTATTAAGCACTATAAACATGGGAGACTGGCTAAAACATAGGTATTTAGGTCCCCCTGTGATCTGATGCATAGACCTTTAAGATTACAGTGGCTACTAAAAAAGGTGATACTTTATACATGTTAGAGACCTAGCAAAGTATCATGCATCATTATTCTTTACAAATATGTTTGAATGGGTATACCTTGGGATAGGTTAACCTAACATTAATAAAATAAAACAATTAATTAATGTTAAAGTCTTATATATTCCTATTTTAGGATCTCTAACTATTTTTTATTTTGCATGTATGGATCTAGGTTGAAATTCTCATCAGGTTTATGCATGATATGTTTACAAGGTTTCACCATCTTTTTATTATAAGATAGAAGATTGGGCAGGCATAGGACAGCCCCGGGATGCTCCTCATCCTCAAAAATAAGAGTGCGACCATAGAGGTGGTTCTCAGTAGGATTAGAGAGACCGTGGAGTAGTTCATGGTCAGCTTCATGTGTTAGATTTTCTAGCTCCAGCGAGCTAGATATTGTTTGAGGAACCCTTTTCATGTTTTCTACTTGGGTGCGTGCCTTTTTTGATTTTGGAGCCACACACTCCTTCATATCACCTTCCCTTTTCCATGCCTTGGAACTTGAGGTAGAGAGGCTTCTAGTGCCCTTGGTGTTTACTACACTAGTTAGAGGTAAAATTGACTTATTGGAAGTATGTAGAGACTATGATCTAGTGTTGGGACAACACCTCTCTAGGGGAGATTTCTTATGTTTACAAATATAATCATATTATGTCATTCTCATCATGGATTGGTTGTATTCAGTATAGGATATCATGGATTTATTCCATAGGTAAGTGGTGTTCTTTGATTCTGATGGAGATCCATCAGTGTTTGTTGGTGATCGATGTCCGTGGATAGTTCAAGTTCATGTTTCATCCTTGTCATCCTTGATGGCTAAGATGATGTTGAGTTCATTGGAGGTTCAGTAGTTGGTGTTTCCCATGGTCATGGAAGAGTACCTTGATGTCTTTCCAGAAGAGGTTATAGAATTACCCCCTCAATGGGAGATTGAGTTCAGGATCAAGCTACAGACATTCATGTCTCCTTTATTGATTTCTCTATATAAGATGGATCCTTCTGAGTTTTGAGAGTTTCATATACATCTCGATGGTCTGTTGTGGTGCAATTTCATTCATCCAAGCGTGTCACAATGGGTTCACCTATTTTTTTCATGAATAAGGATGACGTCGTTTTGCAGTTGTGTGTCGATTATCATTACTTGAACCAAGTGACGGTGAAGAACTGTTATCCTCTTCCATGGATTGATGATTTATTCAATCAAATTATGGATGCAAGTTTGTTCTTGAAGATCTATTTGTGGTACGTATATCATCAGATACATGTGGAGGATGAGGATATCCCGAAGACTTCTTTCTGTAGTCGTCATGGGAATTACAAGTTTTTTGTTCTATTGTTCGGTGTGACTAATTCTTTAGCTATTTTCATGGGGTTGATGAAAATTGTGTTCCATGAGTTACTAGATAATTTCATGGTGGTTTTCATCGATGAAATCCTTGTGTAATCTACATCTAAGGAGGAGCATGTAGAGAATATGTGTGTTGTTTTGGGAGTTCTTCTCCATGAGAAGTTATTTGGGATGTTGTTGAAGTGTGAGTTTTAGGCTTGAGAAGTCTGTTTATTGGGGCATGTTGTATCCTAGTAGGGAGTAGCTATGGATTCATCGAAGATAGAAGAATTTAGGTCTTGGGAATCCCCTAAGATAGTGGTAGAGGTGTGAATTTTCTTTGGTCTCATAGACTATTATAGTAGGTTTGCACCCAATTTCTATCGGTTTGTGACTCTTTTGACATTGTTAACTATAAAGGATCAGGAATTCGTGTAGACTAATCAGTGTCAGGTAGCTTTTGAGTATTTAGAAGAGAAGTTGTTTAGTCCTTTGGTTCTTTGTCTGCTAGCAGAACGAGTTCAGATTGAGGTTTTCTGTGATGTTTTTCATCTAGGTTTAGGCTATGTTCTGATGCAGTATAGATCGGTTATTTCTTACGGGTATTAGAAGTTGTGTTCCAAAAAATGTAACTATTCCACCCATGAACTAAAGTTGGATTTAGTGGTTTTTCCCTAAAGTTGTATAGACATTACCTCATTGGTGAGCATTTTTGTGGTCTTCACTGATCATAAGAGACTGAGGTACATTTTCTCCCAGCATGACTAGAACTTGCAATAGCATCGGTGGAAGGAGTTCTTATAGGAATGTGACTTTGAAATTTCATATACCCCTATAGGGGGAATTTTGTAGCTTGTTCACTAAGCATGAAGTCATGTAGTGATGAATTATGTGAATCAGGTGATTCCTAGAGAGTGATGGAAGAAATTTTAGTATTACATCTAGATATGGGAGAAATTGGGGGCAGAGGTTCCATTTTTCAGATGATGGTTTCGTCATATCTGGTGCAGCAGGTGGAGGAATCTCAGTTGGGGGATCTTGAGGGGGTAGGTCTGAAGGGAATGAGTTGTTCGTGGTGAGTCCCCTAATGTTGGTCTGATAATGAACAATATTGGGTGTCATTTTAGGGAAGTATTTTCATTCTTTTGAAGAGGCATGGTATGGTTCTCATAGAGTTCCATAGTTCTCCCTTATTGGTACATCCTGGTGTGACAAAGATGTACCGAGATTTGAGAGGTCAGTTTTGGTGTCCTGGATTGAAGCATTCAGATACAGAGTTTGTGTCTCAATGTTTGGTCTATCAGAAGGTGAAGGTCGAGCATTGTGTTTCTTATGGTTTTCTCCTGCTGTTAGATGTTCCTAAGTGGAAGTGGGAGGACATCTCGTTATTATTTATTACCAGTTTACCTTGATATCAGGGGAATATGACTCTATATGAGTGGTAGTGGATCATTTTATGAAATCATCCCACTTCATATCAATCAAGGAGTCGAGCTTAGTGAAAGTTTTATCAAGGCAATATATGGGGGAGGTGGCAAGGCTCCACAGAGTCCTGAGGTTGATCATTTCTTATCAAGATCCTCATTTTACCTCCAGGGTGTGTAAAGATATCTAGCATGCTTTTGGTACTCAACTATACCTTAGCATTACTTTTCATCCATAGAAGGATGGTCATATAGAGCGGACCATCCAGACTCTTAAAGATATGTTGTGCTCTTGTGTCCTGGATTTTGGAGTTTCGTGGATGAGGCACCTATCCTTGGTGGATTTATCTTACAATAATATTTGTCACTCCACCATTGGTATGAAATCGTTTGAAGCCTTGTATGGACTAACTTTCTATTCTCCGTTGTTCTGGACTGGGGTCAGAGAGTCAGAAATTCTTAGGTCGGAACTGGTATAGAGTACGATAGAGATGGTTCAGTTGATTCATGAGCGGATGAAGACAATGCAAGATCATCAGAAGTCCTATGTCGGTCATAGGAGGAGACTTCTAGATTTTGACATTGGGGATCATGTGTTTCTTAAGGTGACTCCCTATCATGGGAAATGAAGGTTTGTTCATGGGAGTAAGCTTTCTCCCTGGTTTTTTAGGCCTTTCAAGGTGTTGGCTCATGTTAGATTTGTGGTGTATCAGGTAGCACTTCCCCTGAAGACTGTCCGGATACACAATGTTTTTCATGTGTCGTATCTTCATCATTACCTTCATTATGACTCTCACATCATCAATTGGGGAAACATTGACATTGAAAATAACATGATATTTGAGGATCATCCTATAGTGATCCAAGAACGTAAATAGAAGATGTTTCATAGGCATGTTATCCACTTAGTTTGTTTCTTGTGATGGAATGGTGTCATGGAGGAGAGTACCTTGGAACGTGAGTCATAGATATGCACTCAGTACCCCAAGTTGTTTGATTTTTAGCTCTTCTCTTATAGCGTTGTTCCTTTAGTGGTTGTAGACCCTTTCTAGTTATGAGATTGATTTCCCTTATTTCTTGTTGTGTATTTATCTCTTTTGAGAGGTACCTCCCCTAGGAGAGTGTTTAGAAGCAGGTTGTGGTTGTCATGTGGTTTCTCTTTGTTCCTTTTATGAAGTTTTTGAGCTCCTGTGCAGGTGAAAATCTTGAGAGGTATCTCACAAGGTGGTTTTTCAACCCCTTTTCTATTTCCTCTCCGGGTTAGTTATTGATTCTTGAGGGTGAGAATTGTTTGATAGGTATCTAATGTAATGTCCTGGAACTCTCTGGTCTATTCCTTTTTTGAAATCTTGTGTTTGAGGTGTTCTGGGAGGTCAATGTGACTCATTTCAAGAGTTTTCCAAATTTCTAGATGTCCAATGGTTTTTCATTGATGGCAGGTCGCGATGGGGAGTCCTAATGATGAGTCGCAGTGGTGAGTCAGAATTTTGAATCACATCGGTAGCGCACCAATGGTTTATTGCACCGGTAGCACACAACAGTGACTCACCAATAGTGACTTGTCCAATGGTGACTCGCACAATGTTGATTCATCCAATGGTGACTCATCCATGGTGTTTCGTCCCATGTTGAATCATCCAATGGTGAGTTATCCAACGATGACTCATCCAATGGTGAGTTGTCCAATAGTGACTCATCTAATGGTGACTTATCCAATAGTATCACATTCCAATGCCAAGTCATGAGCAATGTTTTTAGTTTCCTACAATTTCTCCCCTTTGATGTTATCTTTGACATACAATGCATTCAAAGCCTTATTTTAATGGATTTAAGTCTAATTCAAAGCCCATGAATCTTATATAAGTTTTTCTAAGGGTTTGGGTGCCTTTACTCAGTCAAAACACATAATCTTGACCATATCCACTTTTAGTGGAAAATATAAACTGCATCTAAATCACTCCTCCATTTAGATTTTAAAAATGATCGAGATACCTTCTCCCCTTGTTCATCCTTCTTATTTTCCTTGATACAGGAATCCCATATTTATTCCTCCTATAGGATTCGTATGATTGAACTCCAATCATTGGATCACATTCCCCTTGGATTTTTCTTATTGCATGTGCACCCCCTGTTTTGGTGTAACCAGGAAGTTTCAATTTGTCTTAAATATAAGGTATATTCTACCTCTATTATTTTGGGTTCCTTAATATGTTTCCTCCCATTTCTCCTTTTCATGTAATGGAATGTGATCTCTGTGTTCTTAATAGAGCTTTCCCAGTTGTTGGTTGGTGCGGTGGTGTAATGACGTCCTCGTGTGGATGCAGTCATTGTGGGGGAGGTGATCGTGATCCATTTTGTTATCCATTCTCATGAAAATAAATTCATAAACCTTTTGAGTTAGGGTATTCATTGTTTCTATATTTATTTACATGAAATCGTAGATCTATCATGATTTATCCCCTTATATTTCAATGAAATTGACACAATGAATATTTTAACTGGATTAAATAATTGGTATTGACCGCATAGCGATGTTGTTGCTTTATACAGTGATAACAGTTTGCCTCTTGATTTTATATATAGTTTTATATCTATTATTTACAGGATTTAGCATGTTTCTCTTGATGGAAATTGGTAAAGAACATAAATCTAGAATTAATTGATAATTAATTGGCTAACTATTTAAAGAGTCATGTTAATGAATTTGGTTATTGTTGTTGTGATTTGATGATAATAAAATGGATATAGTTATGAATGTTTAATTGAACTGGTTAAATCAAGATGAAATAAAGAACTGGTTGGCTATTAAATATAATGCCTTTATAGGTCCTAAGTTTCCCTCTTGTTGTAAAGGCCAAGTGCCTAGTTCTTTGGATCCATGAGAGCTCGTTGTTTGAAAATGATGAATGCCTTGTTTAGGGACAAGATCCAAGTTGCTATGTTTTTTTGTTCCTACTGCTTGTGATGTGATGTGATCCTAAGATGGATGAGCCTGGATGGTTTTTGTGGTATGTGGGGCAAGGAGGGCTGAATTTTGTGGCACCAATTGAGGCCTATAGTGGCGAGATGCATTAGTTTATGCAAGTGGGTTTCGGGTAGTATAGTGGAGATGATGGAACGGGTTGAAGCTGGGCTTGCCCATTGATATGAAATTTGGATGGTTGTTGAATCTATTTTCTATTTATATAATTTAATCTCTGTATTACTTATTCTAGATGGTTTTTCTTACTCTCCTTCTCAAAGAGGCAAAGAGTCACGGGGTATGTCATGTTCTTTATGTGTTTAGCTACTCGAGGATGGATGAGTCTTTTCTCCTACTGTATGTCGAAAAGACTTGATGGGTAGTTCATCGACTCACCATGTTTATCCCCTTGTGTTTGGTAGCCTAGAATGTTTCTTAGAATACCTAGAATTATAGAAAGTGATGATGTTGTGAATAAATGAATAAATGTTTAACCCATGGGGTTGGAGCTTGCTGGGATGCAATGTTGGGGTTGTCATTCTAAGAAACCATGGACTCTGTTTTCTTATGCCTGGAGGGCATGGATCTTTATTGTAATGATAATGAAATGTAATTTGGATTGGTAATGGTAAATTTCTTGTTAAAGAATTAATTGATGTAAATTGAAACAGATAAAAAGGGATAAGTAACATAATATAGATTCTTAAATGGTTGTGTGCTTATAGAATATCTATTCTTAGTAGTGGTATTTGGGATTCCAAGAGACGTTAGCTACAGTTGAGTCTAAGACTAGGTTTTTTCCATAGTGTGGTTGTGATCTATATTATATCATGTACTTTTTTTGTATCTATATTCTACTCCATCCTATCGATTATGGAGACTTACACCCCAAGGATTCTGAGCCGTGGGGGTGTTTTCCCAAACATCTCAGTGGGAGGATGGATGGATGACTACCCCCTTTAACACGGCACTCTTCTCTTGGTAGTTACTTGTGATGTTATGCAAGGAAGTTAGTTTTCCTTATATATGTTTGTAGAGGGATGTAATGGATTGTGGTTCTTTCACACACATATGCTCTGGATATAGTTTTTTATGGACTAATATAGGTGTACCATGTATGGTCTATAATGGATTGAGGATCCTTACTCAGTGTATGGAATGTAATGGCTTGAGGTATAATACCTGATGTATGGTACATGCTATATGAGCTATGGTGGCTCCTAGAAAATACATGGTTACTTTTGGCTATATGGACGTGGTGGTTGTGTTGTATGAGGTGCCTGCTGTGGTGCTTCACCCATGTGTCTTAGAGAAAGACTTTTTGGAGAGAGATAGTCAGGACATGCGATGTTAGGTAAAAGCGGAAAACTGGTGGGGAAGTGGTAGTGGAGTAACCTTTATATTCTTTATTATATTATATACTCTTGTATGAAATACTTGATGAGAGTATCCATAATGAGGCTGGGAATATAGTATACCTTTTTAGGCGACGAGTTAGTTTCACTTGTTGTTCATTATACTTTAGCATGCATTCTTTACTTTTTCATGAGATACTCCAGGGAGGATCCTATTGAGTATACTATTATACTTACCCTATGTTATATAGACTATTTTTTCAGGTCGGTTGGAGAAGGTTGGAGATCATGATGGTTAATACTAGTTTGGGTTTTTGTAGGAGCTATTTGGGCTTCGTGGTCGCTATCGTTTTACTTTCTTTTTGTGCTTGAAGTTTTCCATTTCAGTTTTAGTAGTTCTTGCATGAAATTACATATGTTTACTTTGGTTTCTTTTATATTATAGTCCAATCTATAGTTGGTTTGTGTCATTCTTATCTCCCTCTCATGTATGTTTTCTTTTGGAGGTCAAATCCTCCCGTATGTGTGTTTGTTATACCCTCAGTGCCTGTCGCCATCCCAAGACCTATGGAGGCAAGCCTTAGGGGTCATTATCTCCTTTTCCCCATTGTCTTTTCAAGATGGGTACACTTTGAGGGGAGGGTTCATGCAATTATCATCTATTCATTAATAATATTTCATTATTACCATTGTTTCATGTGTTAACTGCTTTGTTTTCTCTTGCATTTTTCTTTGATAATGATCCAGTTCATGAGAATATAATACAATTCCATAATATTCATAATTATATTAATGTTATGACTATCATATTTACTCATTGGATACACTTTCAGAGTCATTATTTAATGTTTTACATGGAAAACTAATCGCATCACTTCATGGAGATAGTAGGTCGTATATATACATGAGCGACGTTATCATTCCCTTAATGGGTGAAAGGGTGGGAAATTAGATGATATTTTAATTTTATAAAATTAATATCATTTTATATGTATAAAATATTATAACATATCAAATTTTTCCATTTTTTATTTTTTGATATTATATGGATTGATTTTGAGACCAGCCGCTGAGACGGCATGCGATTCTGAGGCTCAGTGTGCTAGGAATAATTGTTTGAAAAATATTAAACTATTAAATAGAAAATACATGCAGCTTTCATGAAAAAGTGGAATAACTTCTAAATGGGTTCCTAGATCAAAAATCTGAGAGCACTGTTTCACTTAGAGTAACAGCTTTATCGTAGGAGAGGCCTAACATCAGCTGGTGCGGGGCGTTTATGGAAAATAGTTTTTGGACATTTTAGTGAATAAAATAAATTGTGAGTTTATTTTATTTTAACATTATGTTGACATTGTGATGTTATTTATTTTAAATTAAGACCTAGGCAAGGACCCAGGGTTAGGCTCAAAACCTTGGAAATCCCCTGGAGGCTCTGGAAGGAATCCTTAGACAATTCTCTTGGTAGTGACGACAAACACCAGTATCAAATATAATTCTTGAAGGATCTCCAAAGGTAATAAATCCTTGATATAAAACAATCCATATCCCAAGTAGGGAATTTTATTTTTGATTTCATTTCCATATTCTTTATTTCCATGATGAACATGGGTCAATCCACAAATAGATTGATCCATGGTTCAATCATTATTGTGGGATGGGTTATTGTTGCGGGATTATTGGGATATTAGTTTATCCTCTTCATTTATCCTTCTAATGAGAATGAATCAAGGATGACAAGAACAAAGTCCAAGTTTTGTTCTTCGGGCATTCTTTCCCCTGTTCTTGGTGTTCTTCTCCATTGGATATTCGTGATCACAACTCGACTTGCTGGGAGGCTTCGGACGCGATCGGACCCTCGAATTGGAGGAAATGAAAAATAGAGGTTGGATCAGTATAGATCTAGACATTAGAATCACATAGGTGTTTTCATTTCAAGGATTGGAGCACCATAGAAAGAATGGGGAAAAATGAATGTAAGGGCATCGGCGGCTAGTGCGAGCGGCGGCACACAGCGGTTCGGCACGTCTGGTGGCCATAGAATGTAGAAAGGCTGCGGAGGTAGTCGGAGACCGTGTGATGTGGTGCGGTGGCCGTGTGGACTAGTGGTGGTCATCGTGGGCAACCACGTGAGCTATAAAAACATGGAAAGTAGACTAGGTCGGGTGAGAAGGTCGGGCTGGAATGACATATTGGGCCAAAGAGGTGGGCCTAGCCTAGCCAAAGCGGGTCGGGCCCAGTGATCCAGGTCGACCTGGCGGACCGGGTCGGGCCCTATAGGTCAGGGAATCCAGATTGGGAAAAAGTTGACTATGGTGGTCTACCATGAGCCGCAGTCAATTGAGATACCACATGGATGCAACAGATGTCAGTGCGGTCGAATGCCACAACAACTCGAGCTACCATGGCACGATCGACTACGAGAGTGGCCAGACCGGATGGTCGACCGTAGCAATTGACTGCCATGGTTCGTGGTCCGATCACCTAGTCATTCAATGACCTAGGGAATCCCCTTATGATATTTTTTTAAATAGTCATAACTTTCAAACCGGACTTATTGTTTATGAGAATTCTGTGGCTTTGGGACCCTAACGATGAGTCGGCCCTTTTATGATAGTTTGGTGAGTTTTAGATTGGACCAGTATATGTTGAGAGTGTTCCCTTGGTCCTTTCCTTGAGGCTTCAATACAAAATTACATCCACATTGCTGGATAATAGTCCCCTCTAGAGGCTGAGTCCCGGATAGATATATGATATCCCTCCTTGGGACTGGAGTAGGATCCTATATCACCCCTAATGGAGTTTTTTGGGAATTAACGTAACCTATGAGATCATAGTGTTGTTCCTCCACCTAACAGTCTGCATCAGTAGGGTTAGTGTTATTCTCTGATGTCTCAAGGTAGGATCCCCTATGTTATGAACCACATCAATAGGGTTAGTTATATTCTCTAAGAAGAATCCCCTACATTTTAGATTGATTCAGATTGGGTTTGTGGTATTATCTGGGAAAGATCCTCTCTTTATGTATCTAAATCTTCCTTGATCAATGTGTTATCTTTGGGTGGGGCCCAAATGAGCTAGACCTATTCATGAGTGTCTCTGATGACAACATGGATCTGAAGTGAGGTATCCTGGAACACGCATGATTCAAGAAGAATCTTGTAAATGGTAATTGGTTGTGACTTAACTATAGAATTTGTGTCTATTATTGAGTATATCCGGATATTTTTGTTATATATGATGTATACATATACTATTATGTAGCTAATTATATTATTCCTTTATGGTATTTCTATTATGGTATTTACTTTGTGATATTTCCTTTGTGGTTTTGAGGTGTCCTAATGAGTATTATTTTACTCACACCAATAAAGTATCTTCCCTCACATGTCGTATCTTGTGCATATGATCAACCCTTCAATGGAATTCTAAACAGACCAAGACCAGGTGGTGCCTTGTGAGACCGGATAGGCCAAGGTGTATTCCGGAATCTTTCATAAGAAAGTCCCAGTACCTTTGACTTTACAGGTTGGACTTGTGGCAACACTCTTTTCTTTTGGTGGGATTGTTTTGGCCTTGTTTACTTTCTAAAACTTTCACTATTTTACTCTAGTTGTGGGATATAGTGGTTTTCATGCATTGTTTACTTAGTTTTTTTTACATTTCAGTATTTTTGGCCTAGAGTTGTGTGTGTGTGTGTGTGTGTCTACAAGTACTTAGAAAAATGCTCCTATTTGTAGGATATGCCTACTTGGTTCTAGTCACTAGCCCTTGTACTATTGGAGGTGGTATGGGAGTAGTCACAGAACGGACCCCTCTGGGATGGATCATGACAGAGTGGTATTGATGTTTCAGTTTTACTTTTGGACTGGGAGTCTATGATATTGGTTTGGGGAAATAGTATTAAGTTTCTCAAGTTTGGATTTCAGTCCAGGGAATCCAGTGTTGGTGCAGCGGCTGATGTATCCATAAACCAGGACTCCGGGCACCTTCCTTTTGACTCGGTACATGAAGGCACTAGTTTGTGGTAAAAATAATGATACATGCATCATATAGGAATGGTTTGTGTTTTCTATGTCCTTTTTGAATTAGCTCTCCAGATATACTCTATTGAATATGGTACATCTTGTTTTATTTTAGGATGTCGCCTTGCAAATAGCCATCTAGGATTTCGTTTTGTGATCACGAGGATGATCTACCTAGTGACAAGGAATTAATATAGGTGCATGTACTGGACATATCACCTTTGGGTGGTTTACCAGATATACCACCACCCGTTGATTGGTAGCTACTACCAGCACTTCTAGTAGATTATTCATAAAGACTGATCATGTTGCATGAGTTTTAGAGGTAGTGACCTCCCAGGTTTTGGGGTGAGCCAAACCCCCAGGTAGCTGAGTATTGGCTAGAGACAATAACCTGCATCCTTCGCCTTGTGAGGACACCTTCTGACTAGATAGTTGTCCTTGTCGTGAGTCTTTTTCAGGGCTCTATAGGGCAATAGTGGATCTTAGTAACCAAAAACACGATTAAAATACTCTCTATTTAGCATACTTTGAGTGTCTCTTCAAAGAGGAGATATTTTCAGCTACATTACGATCAATGATCATATAGAAGAATTTGTATCTACAGTAGGGAAGTTTGAATATGGAGGAGTACTCGGTGAGGTTTACTGACCTTTCACGCTACACCATGGATATGGTACGAGACCCGTTCTTTTGGGCTCAGACCTTCGATCAGGTATTATGTTGTGAGATCAGGGAATCGATGGTATCCCTCAGCATTCCTACATATGTGGGGGTACTAGAGAGAGTGCTACTAGTGGAAAGTTTTCTATAAGATCAAACACCAAAATTGGGAGCGAGTAGTGGGTACCAGGTATTTGAGACCTCGATATTAGGTAGCCAACAGCAGTCACAGGGACCCTGGATGGTCAGGAACTTCAGGAGACAGGGTCAGCAGTGAAGGGTTTTCAGGGAGGATCGAGATAGCCTAGGGATAGAAGGGGTTACACATGTGGTGATCAGAATCATCTAGCATGAGATTGACAGACCTGTCATACAACTAATCGAGGTATGGTTGAGTTACCACCGAGATAGAGGAAAAGATAGGATCAGGGTGGTTTGTAGGGTGGCATGCGTGGTAGAGAAGTAGGCTCAGTAGTAGGAGGTGGGTGGAGGTTTGATGTATTACCACTACCACCCCCATGTGGTCCGTGACGGTCTTAGGGAGATGGTGGACAAGGACTGGGATAGTTGCAGGAGATGGAATCTTATGGAATCAAGTCTGCAGGGATGATTAGAGGTACGACCTGTGTCTTTTCCTCTTTAACTAAATTTTTAATAGACACAGGTTCTAGTTATTATTTTATTTCCATGAACCTTGTTTGAGACTTGGAGATTCCAGTTGAACTGTTGAATCAACCCTTACACTTAGAGACTCCTACGGGAAGGGATTAGATGATCACACAATGGTTTTGATAGTGTGACATTTCTCTTGTAGGTTATAATTTTGATTGGGGTCTCTTGGAAGCGTTGTCGAGTCTTTACAACGTCATTATTGGTATGGACTGGTTATCCACATTTCATGCTTATATTGACTATTTTAGGCTTAGATTGTGGTGTGTCTACAGTAATTAGACCAGGTTTTCCTTTGTTGGTGAAAAGTAAATGAAGAAAACATAAGATAGACTCACACATAGAAGGGTTCAGTTGATAACTAATCAATTGGCCTGCCTGACCCTCGGTGAAGTGAATGATATGATTCCTTAGTTTCCTTTAGTGGTGGAGGAGTATGAGGAAATATTTATTAAGTATTTTCCAAGATTACATCTTTATGGGGATGTAGAATTATACATTGATCTATACCCCGGGAAGGAACCGATATATACACATTTATATAAGATAGATCCCATAGAGCATTGAAATCTGAGGGTATAGTTGGAGGACTTATAGAGGAAGGGATTCGTGAGACCTAGTGTTTCACCCTCAGTAGCCCTAGTTTTGTTTGATAAGAAGGAATATGGGAGATTGAGGTTATGTGTGGACTTCGGTGCCTAATAAAGGTGACCGTGAAGAGTAAGTATCCACTACTGAGGATTTATGACCTCTTAGATTAGTTGAAAGGTACACGGTGGTTCTCGAAGATTTTCCTCAGATATGGCTAGCACCAACTTCAAGTACAGGATGAGGATATACCGAAGATGGCCTTCATATGTCATTATGGCCACTATGAGTACTTGGTGATGTCTTTAGGAAGGACGAACTTCCCATTAGTGTTCATGAGACTCATGAATAGGATATTTCAACCTTAATTAAACTAGTTCATTGTGGTCTTCATTGATGACATCCTAGTGGACTCAACATCTGAGGAGGAGCACTCAAGACTCTTGAGGATGGTCTTAGACACACTTTGAGAGCACCAGATCTACAGGAAGCACTCAAAGATTCAATTCTGAATTCGAGAGGTCCATTTTTTGGGACACGTCATTTCATAGGCCAGAGTTGAAGTGGATCCAGTGAATATTGAGGTGGTTATTTCTTGGGATCCACCCAAGAGTGTTACTAAGGGGCAGAGTTTCCTTGGTTTGGATGGGTTCTATTAGAGGATTGTAACAAAGTTTTATAGAGTAGCATCATCCTTGATAGCTTTAACATGAAAGAGTTATCCTTGCATGTGGACATAGGAGTGTCAGTAGGCTTTTCAGTAGCTGAGGTAGATATTGAATAATGTTCCCATCTTGAGATTACTAGTGGCTGGTGCTGATTACGTAGTGTTCTACAATGCATCAGGAATGGGGCTTGGTTGTGTCCTAATGCAGGGGCAAGAGTTGATTACCTATGGTTCATTCCAGTTGAGACCATGCAAGAAGAACTATACAACCCATGATCTTGATTTATCAGTGGTAGTATTCTAATTAAATATGTGGTGACACACCTTGATGGGAGAGCGGTTTATCATCTACTTAGATCATAATAGTCACAAGTATATCTTCTCTCGGAAGGATCTGAACTTGAGACATATGTGATGTCTAGAGTTCCTCCAAGACTATGACTTTGAGATTGTATATACTTCTAGGAAGAGGAATGTGGTGGCAGATGCTCTTAGCAGGAGATCCAGTACATAGTTGTTGAATGAGGCATTAGAGTAGTTTGTCTCGTTACATTTATCCTTCATGGATGAAGATGGAGCATCTTACCTCTAGACAATAGTTTTCACCCCTCCACTCTTACATCGTGTCAGGGAGGCATATCTTGGGGATATCAAATGTGTGAATTTAAATGCTCATATTTCTATAGGACATTTCCCTTATGAATAATCGAAAGGTAGGGATCACATCATTATTTTCAGAGGATGCACAGTAGTAACATTGGTGTTATAGGAGGAGGTTTTGATGGAGTTACATAAATCCCCATTGGAGGTACATTCTGGTGTGGTGAAGATATACCAAGACCTTTGATGTCAGTTCTGGTGGCTGATAATGAAGAAGGGAGTTGTATAGTTTTTTTCTCGATGCCTCACTTTTTAGCAGGTGAAGGACAAGAACCAGATTCCAGTGGGTTTGACTCAACCCCTTGAGGTGCCATAATGGAAGTGGAATGTGATATCAATGGACTTTATGATAATTTTACAACATAATTCTTGGGGATACGGTACCATTTGGTTTATCGTTGACTGACTCACCAAGTCAGACCACTTCCTAGCTATTTAGGAGTAGAATTTAGTAGAGAGCTTGGGGAACCTATACGTGCAATATATTTTTTGAATCCATGGAGTTACATTGAATATAGTCTCATATTGTGATGTTCAATTTGTATCCCAATTGCATAAGGGACTACAGGAGGCATTTGGGACTCAGTTATGCTTGATCACAGCATTTATCCCACAGACAGACAGCCAGACAAAGCTAGCCATTTAGGTTCTGGAGTACATACTACAGGATTTCATTTTAGATTTTGGATACAATTAAGAGTATCACCTACCTCTGTTAGAGTTTTCATACAAAAACAGATACCATTACACCATCAGTATGGCACCATTCGAGGCCTTTTACGAGAGACCCTGCAAGTCACCACTTTACTGGATGGATCCAAGGGAGTCAGTCCTCATGGGCTTGGAGTTGGCGTAGGAGACTACAGATAAGTTAAAGATCATCTAGGAGTGGATGAAGACTAAAAAGATCCATCAAAAGTCTTATGATGACTAATGACAGAGGACTTTTGAGTTCTATGAAGGAGACCATGTGTTCCTTCGGGTCTTAGCTAGACATAGATTACAGAGATTTGGTCAGGGAAGAAAGATGTCATTGAGGTTCATAGACCCTTTATAGATACTACATAGAGTTGGTGAGGTGGCGTACCACTTGGATTTACCTCCATAGTTAGAGTTGGTGCACAACATCTTCCATGTGTCATAGTTGAGGAGTTACGCGCATGACCCATCGCACATCATTGACTGGGGAGAGATGGATATAGATGATGGAGGGACTTTTACTGAGTACCCAGTGGAGATCGAGGATCGATAAGAGAGGATTATTTATGGGTTTTCAATTCCTCTAGTGTGAATTCAGTGGCAGTAATGGAATCTATAGGGGAGAACATGGGACCGAGGAGCTCATATTTTTTCTCAGTACCCACTTTTTTTTAGTAGCCCTTGTTTAGGATTTTGGAGACGTAAAGACCCAAGGTGGGGAGAATGTAACATCTCATATTTTCCATGTTTTATTTTTTGATATTATTTGTACTGATTTTGAGATCAAGAACTGAGACGGTGTGTGATTCCGAGACCCGGTGTTCCCAGAAAAATTGCTTAAAAATATTAAACTATTAAATAGCATGCACATGTAGTTTTCATGAAAAAATGGAATAACATATAAATGGTTATGAATATAAAAAATATGAGGAAATGGATAAGTTTAGAGAAGCGACTTTATACTAGGAAATTCCTAACATTGGCCAACATGGTTTGGTTGTGGAAAATAGTTTTTTGATGTTTTAATGAATAAAATAAATTGTGAGTTTATTTTATTTTAATGTTACAGTGATGCAATGATTCTATTTCTTTTAAATGAAGATCTAAGTAAGACCTAGGTTTAGGCTCATAACCTTGTAAATTACTTGGAGGCTCTTGAGATAATCTTTAGAGAATTCTCTCAGTAGTGATGATACACATTAGGATCATAGATCATTCTTGATGGATCACCAATAACAATAAATCATTTACAATGAATGATCCATATCACATGTAGGGAATTTTATTTATAATTTCTTTTCTCCATTCTTTATTTCCACAATAAACACGGGTCAATCCAAAAATAGATTAACCTTTGGTTCGATTGTTATTACAGGTTGTATTATTGTTGTGGGATTATCGAGAGATTAGTTTATCATCTTTGTTTATCCTGCTAACAAGAAAAAATCGAGGTTGAAAAGAAAGATTTATAAGGTTCATTCTTTGGGATTTTTTATGATTTCTCTCCCTAGTTCTTGGTGATCTTCATCGCTGGATCCTCATGATCATGTCTTGACTTTTCGGGAGGCTCAGGATGCAATCGGGCCCCCTGATTGGAGGCAAGAAGAAACAAAGGTGGAATCAGTGTATCTCTAGACTTGAGGATCACATATGTGTTTTGATTTCAGAGATTGGAGAACCTGTGGAAGAATAGAAGACCAAGGAAGGAAGGTATTCAGTAGTCAGCGCAAGCGATGACACATGATGGCGCGACATGTCCAACGCCGCATGGGACACGGTAGTTGTGGAAGCGGGTGGCAGTTGCATGATGTAGAGGGATGGTTGTTGGGATCGGTGGTGGTCGTCGCAGAAGACCGTGGGAGCTGGACCGACTATGAAAACATATCGGGTTGGGTGAGAGGGTCAGGTCGGGCTAGTAAGGTGGGTTGGGCCCAGCTAGAGAAGGATGGTCCCAGTGGGAAAAGTTGACCCAGTAGACCGGGTTGGACCCTGCGGGTCGGATCAGACCCGGGGGGCTGGACCAAGCCACGGTTTACTGTAGAAGTCGACCAAGCTGCCACACATCCACTGCAGCTAGTGGTGTAGTCAACCTTTGTGACAAATCAAGAAATTGTGGCATGGTAGACAATAGGAGGGGCCAGACTGGGTGGTTGACCACGACAGTCGGTGGACCGACCGCCCGATCGATCTATGACCCAATGAACCCCCTTATAATTTTTTTTAAATGGACATAACTTTAAAATTGAATTTCTGTTTGATGATCTATCTACAACGTTGGGACCCTGGCAATGAGATGGTGCATTTGAGATAATGTGGTGAGTTTATAGATTAAACCAGTATAGGATGAGAGTGTTCCCTTGGTCCTTTACTCGAGGGTTCATTAAGACATTACATCCACATTACTGGATAGTTGTCCCCTCTAGAGGTAGAGTCCCAGATAGAGTTATGGTATCCCTCCTTGGGATTGGAGTAGGATCCTCTAACACCCGTAGTGGTGTTTTGTGGGAATTGACATATCCAAAGAGATGAGGGTGTTGTTCCTCCATCCAGAGAGCCGCATCAGTAGGGTTAGTGGTATTCCCCAATGTATTTAGGCAGGATCCCCTACATTATAAGCTGCATCGGTAGGGTTAGTGGTATTCTATGAGAAGGTTCCCCTACGTTACGGATTGATACATATTGGGTTTGTGGTATTCTATGAGAAGGATCCCCTCTATGTGTATTGAAATATTCCTTATCCATTTCATTCTATTTTGGAGGGGCATAAATGAGGTAGAGCTCTTCGTGATTGTCTTCGATGAAAACATGGATCTGAAGTGAGATCTATCAGAACAAGCATGCTTCGAACAAGATCTTGTGGGTGTTAATTGGTTGGGAATTATGTCTAGACTTTTTTTCTTGGATTGAGTATATCTGGATATTCTTATTATATGTGTTATAGACATATACCTGTGTAGAGCTGACTATACTATTCCTTAGTGGTATTTCTTTTGTGTTATTTCCTTTTTTGCATTTCCTTTATGGTATTTCCTTTGTGATTTTTAGGTATCCAACTGAGTATTGTTTTACTCACCCCTATACGAGTTTTGCTCCCACTTGTCATGTCTTGTTCATATGATCATCCCTTCAATGGAATTTAAGGCTAACTGGGACCAAGCAGTGACTTGTGAGACCAGATAGGCTGATGAGTGTTCTAGAAGCTTTCAGACAACAATCCTAGTACCTTTGAATTTACAGTTTGGACTTGTGGTTATAGAATCCTTTCTTTTTGTGGGCTTGTTTTGGCCCTGTTTACTTTCCATTACTTTCACTATTGTACTCTGGTTATGGGATATAGTGGTTTGTATACATTTTTTTCTTATTGTTTTTTTACATTTCAAAAATTGTGGATTGGAGATGTGTGTGTGCATATAGATTCTTAGGAAAATTCCTCTCATTTGTGAGATATACCTACTTGGTGCCAGTCACTAGTGTAACGACCCGAAATTTTGAATAAATCTTATTTCCTAATTTTATGTGTCATTTTATTTTATTTTTTATACTCAACAAAAATGTTTCATTTGATAACATGATTATAATTAAAATGAGACCGTTGGGTTTTGATTGTTATATGACCATTGGTCAATATAACCGCTAGAAACTAAACGTTTCGATTATTGTCTCTAAATACAAGTAATCTTGGTTAATTGTTATAGAAAGAAGATTCGATGGCCTCACCCAGTAGTCTTGGACCGATCGAAGCCCATCTAACAGAACTTGGGAAAGAGGTAGCACCACTGGGCTTTACTCTGGACCAAACCCAAGCCGAACTTCATCGTGTGAAACTAGAACGGAATCGCCTTTGCAAGAAGTTCAAACTAATAGAAATTACTACTCGTGCGATTTTGGCCGAGCCTCCCTCAGATTCTCTCACCTTAGCACACCTTACACTTAGGTCCTATGCTGGTGTGATAAGGGGCTATGTAAGCAGACCATAACTGCCTTTTGTAATCCTTTGTTTTAAATAAAAATTGGGATTTCTTCTTATAAAGTTTATGAATTTTCAAATGTCTGGATAAATATAGTATGCATATTTTTTGTGAATTTTAGAGAAAGGATATTTTAAAAAATGTTTATGTAAACCTTAAATAATTAAAAATGTGTAATGATTTTCAAAAAATGGTCTTCTACAATTATGTTCAGTACGAAATTTAGAGTCTAATAAGATCAACTTAATTTTTGATGAATAGTAAATTATGAATAGTGATTTTACGCTTAGGATTAGTAATTTGACCAAATGGATTAGTAATCTCACTTAAAGAAAGTTTTAAAATAATCTAGGCACCTTGATTAAGTAATGTGATTCAATAAAATGGTTAAATAACGGTTTCATAAATTATTATTCAATTATTAGTTTTTTGGGTGAATAGTGTTTTTTAATTAAAAATTAAATTAAAAATATTTAGAAAATTATTTTTATAAAATGGATTTCATTTTTGAACTCAGAGCATCGATATTATGTTAAGGTAATTTTTGGGGTTTTTTCTGAAAAAAATGAATTTTCGGTGAATAGTGTATTTATTTAAAATTAAAATTAAAAATATTTAGAAAATTATTTTTATAAAATTAAGTTCATTTTTGAAATCAGAGAATTGATATTTGGGTAATGTGAAATTTTGGGATTTTTCTGAGAAAGTTGAATTTTCAGTGAATAGTAAAAATACAGTTTTAGGGTTTCGGTATGTTTAGTGACATCATAACTGTGTCATGGTGATGTCATGAGATATTTTAAGTGTTTCCCAACCTAAGGTGATGGATATTTGTATTGGGGGCCCCATGTGGCCAAACTTAATGGGAAATATCATGGGAGAGCACATGGTTTTGAAAAAAGCACATGTGAGGTGTCCCTTGGCCATTAATGCATTGTCCCCTCACATTCCCTATAAATACCAAGCCCTCCTCTCATAATTTCGACTCCAAAACCATCCTCAACGACGTTATGGTCTCCTTACCTCCTAAGAAGTCCTCCCAAGTTTCCCCCAAGCCCTCAAGGTCCAAACCTTTGAGTTTTAAGAGTTACGTTTTAAGGTAAGGGATCTGATCTTTCTCTTTCTTTTCAAGAAAACTCTTTTATGTAATTTCTTTTATGCTCCATGTTCTTATGTGGGAGGATGTTCTTTTATATTTCTCTTACTTCCATTTTCATGTTTATATGATGAGAGATCTCATCTTACTCTCATCATTTCGTTTTATGAAGTTTTAAGTGGCGCCGTTAGGCTGCTGAAATTTTTGTAACGGATTCTTTCTCCCTTCTCATTTTTCAAGATCTATTTTCATGTAAAGTATTTCAAGTTCCTTTTTATTATGTTGGGGTATGATCTCTAAATTTATCATACTTATCTTTTATGATCATATGATGAGATACCCCATTTGATCTCTTCAATTCAGTATTTTGAAGTTTTAAGTGGCGCCGTTAGGCTGCCGAATTTTTAAGTGGTTCTTCACCCTTCTCGTTTTGAAGTTCTACTTTCATGTCAATTCTTTCAAGTTCCTTTTTGTTATGTTGGGGTATGATATCTATATCTATCATACTGATCTTTTATGATCATATGATTAGAGACCCCATTTGATCTCTTCAATTCAGTATTTTGAAGTTTTAAGTGGCGCCGTTAGGCTGCCGAATTTTTAAGTGGTTCTTCACCCTTCTCGTTTTGAAGTTATACTTTCATGTCAATTATTTCAAGTTACTTTTTGTTATTTTGGGTTATGACCTCTATATCTATCATAATGATCTTTTATGACCATATGATGAGATACCCCATTTTATCTCTTCAATTCAGTATTTTGAAGTTTAAGTGGCGTCGTTAGGCTGCTGAATTTTTAAGTGGTCCTTGCACCTTTCTCCCTTTTCAAAGTTCTAATTCCATGTCAAGTCTTGAAAGTTCCTTTTTATTATGTTGGGGTATGATCTATATATCTATCATACTGATATTTTATGTTCATATGATGAGAGACCCTATTTGATCTCATCAATTCATTTTTGGTTGAAGTTTATGTAACGCTGTTAGGCTGCCGAATTTTCATAAGAGAAATCTTATTTTTGTCTTCCTTTCATGTTCTTAATTTCATATGGTATATTTTCAAATTTAATTACCATGTTCTTAAATTCCTTATATTCTGTACCTCTACTATTTTATGGGTCATTTATTAATGTTTTACCCATGTCTCCTCTCTTTCCAACTTTTTCTAAAACCATGTATCATTGACGTTATGCTGCATAGTTTTCATCTCAAAGTGCCTCCCTCTTTATCTCAAAATTATTTTAGGTTATTAAGTGAATAATCAAAGCTCTTATTTATACAGGGGTATTCACATATATATCAAAATGATCTATTTTAAATTCTGGGATTTACATACATGAAACCCGCTTTCCCTTTTCCGTGGGTTTAAAGTGACATAAAGATCATGTCTTTAAAGCAGTTTTTAAAATGGTATGATTATGAAATGAAACCCATTTGTTTTATGCTGTATGGGTTGTTTATGAAATGATTGATGATGATATATGTGGCTTACATGATAATAAATACATGTCAAGGGTGCGCCCAGATAGTGCTCCAATGCATTGGGTAAAGACTTAATCTCTAGAGATGACTTTTTAGACTGATACCATGGTGAATAGCCTTGGTAATTTTTAATGACACCTTGGGGATGGACCTTGGTGAAACGAAATGATTGTCAATATTAAATGTTGCAGCCACATATTTAAGTTATGAAAAATGTTATTTTTATTATGATATATCTCATGATTTCATTCTCATGCCTTAAAGTTCTTTTCATGACCTTATTGAAGTATCTCAAGTTCACATGTAAAATATTTCTCTTTCCCTTACTGGGCCTTCTGCTCACCCTTTCTTTTGATGTATGTCCCCAGGTTATGATATGTAGTATTGAACCTAGGATGAACATGAGGAGAAGCCTTTCAAGTTTCCAAGAATAATGTTTTATTTTTTCATGTTTTAAGTTCCCGGTTTCTAAGACACTAAACCTTAAAGATCCTCAGTTTTGTAAAATGTAATGAAATTTTATGTGATAAAAAGGTGGGATGCTATAACTATCCCCAGGCCTATTGGAGGAGATCTTGGGGTAGTCACAACACAGCCCCTTCTAGGATGGGTCATGAAAAATATATCAATTATTTAAATTATTATGACTATACATTTTATTCTGTTATGGAAAAAAATTATTTCATGCTTAATCAATCCTGATTAAAATGATATTGAAGCATACACAGTTACCACTTTGGAAAATTCTTAATAATAATACCCATGATAGAAATAACCTAATTAAAAAATTAAATAACAAAAATATAAATATATTAATTATATAACATATAACGGGGGTAGTAGATACACCTCATATAAATAAATAGCTATATAATACCAAATATGTCTCAATGGAGTGGACATTGAGATGAAATATCTTACATTGATCATGTTATTTAAGTGAGAATTAACCAATTAACTGATTATGTATATAAAATGAAAATAAAAAAACAATTGGAAATTCAATATAAAATAATCAAAATTCATTTAAAAAATAATCAGAGAATATCAAGGTCAATGAAGAATTAATATAACCAAATGAAAATAAATTAACTTATGAAATTCATTACCACTTGGTGACTTTCAATTAAAATTTACTTGGATGAAATAATTAAAATTAATACATAAAATAAAATTAAGCATGAATTATTAATGATATTACATGTAAAATAGGCAGTAAATAAACCATATAAAAGAGATTAGGTGCATAACTTTTAAATATTCCATATTAAAGGGAAATTGAGATGAAGCCCCTTACCTAATGTTTACCTTTAGTTGACGGTGATTTAACCTCATAAATAATGTTTTTAAACATGTTTTTAAATTATATTTTAACCATAATTATGTTTATAAAATCATATGTGATATTCATATAACATCTTACAACATGTTCATTAATAATATTTCATTATTACCATTATTTCGGGTGTTAAATTCTTTATTTTCTCTTGCATGTTTCATTGAGAAAGATCTAGTTCTTGTGAATTGGATATTGTTCCATAATATAAAAAGTTATATTATTATTATAAATATTATATTTATTCATTTTACACACTTTTATAATCATTCTTTAATGTTGGAAATAGGAAATGAATCGCATCGCTTTATAGAGACATTAGGTTGTACGTACGCATGACCGACATTATCATTTTCTTATTGGATGACAGGGTGAAGAAGTAGATAATATATTAATTTTAAATACTTAATATCATTTCATATGTATCATATATATTCATTATTTCCATCACTTTGACTATCCATGTGATTCGGTTATGGAAAACAAATTACATTTGTTCGCGAGGCGATGGTCTTTCATATACATGAGTGATGGATTTGTTTTCCATATAATGGAGTAGAATTTGGATAAATATTATTCCATAAACATAATAACATATCATTGTATAGGAGATATTGGTGTATTGTATTGTAACTTTTAATACACAATTTATTGCACACCACATCAGAGTCTTGTGGATCGAAGGATGTTGATATTGATGCACCTAGTGGAGAGGAAAGCTTGGAGGCACCGGGTGATGTTGCTCCTGCTCTGAGGAAGGAGTCCATTGACGGTGTCAATCCATCGGTTAGAGAGGTTTTAGACAGATTGAAGCACGATCTCAATTAAAGTGATGCTGGTGAGTTAGGCGGGTTGAAGGATATCTCAGATCCTGAATGTGGCAATAGGGTGTCGGGTAAGGGGAACAGTGATGTTGTCCTAAAGGAAGATAGCGTCATATCTCTAAGTAATCGATTTTCAGAGTTGTCTGATCTGCATTTCAATTCCCATGAAGCACAACACCCACTTTAGGATACAATCGCAGCTGAAGATGATAAGTCTGGTCATGGTGATAATAAGGGAATGGTGGAGACTGCTGGGGACCCGGCAGTCCTGATACAGGAGAAACCAAATTAGGGATATGGTGGGCCGCAGAAGTGTGAACTTATGCATCTGATGAAAGAGGTTCCTGAAATAGAAGCTGGCAAACTTTCTGAGGATGTTCTGAATGAGAATGCTACTTTGGAGCAGCATGATGTTGAGGATATATTCTTGGAGAGTCATGAATGCCTAGAGGCAAGCGGAATGAATCAGGTTAATGAGGAGTATCCTCTGTGGTTGACACCTATAGATGGTAACAAGGAACCATCCCGGGGTACAGCCTCCTTGGTGCATGAGAACTCTCAAATGGTGTATGAGGGGAAGGAGAACCAAGGATGTTGTCCAAAGGATCACATGAAGGAATCATATAGTGAGATTCTCAGGAATGGGGTAAAAATGAACGAAAGTAATGGAGCTTCCACCGCTCCACCAAAGAGGAAACCCAGAAAAGATTACTCCAACATGCCGAGGACCATTTCTACCAGGTCTTCTACAAAAAATGGAAAAGTGAAAGACACGGGTCACATGAGGGGACGAATCAGGCCCATTGAACCCATGTCCCTAGTGAAGTTACGTCGAAGGGAGAAATACATACAAATTTTAAGTCAATATGCACCGCACTCTGAATGGGAGTCGGCGGATCCGGATGAATTCTCAGAAGGTGGCGGTGGTGACATCTTTGATGTGTTCTGATATATGATGTTGGGAGGTATGTTGTTCTGCTTTATTTTTCTTCTATGCACTCTATACTTTCTATCCTTTTTTATTAATATATTTCGGGGGGACTAGGAACTCGGCCTAGTCCTGCGACTTCCTTATTTAATACACAATTTATTGTGATAAAAGAATAAATACAATGAAAGTGCTTAGTGAAGACTATTACCTTAGCATAGAGAAACCCCTGGATATCTTATTAAGGACCATAGGATAGTTCTTATAGGAATAAAATAATCTCTAGAATGTGGATAAGGATTTTGTGGAGAGGTTTTGGCTGGGTTTTTTCAAGACAAATTTCCTTATAGGTGTGAGGAAGTGAGGGGAGGTGGTTCCCTTTTATAATTTTGGAATAGTGGAATTATTGTGAATACCCAAAACTATTAAATAATTAGAAGTCACTATAACCCATGTTCCTAAAAAATTTATAAATAATGGAGCTTATGTATTTTATTTTCCAACCACAAATCCATCAAAAACAAAACATTTTTTGAACAATTTACTCTATTATCCTCTAGGTTTACTTATTTTTACCAATTTAGTTTTCACCACCAAAGTTAGTTTTTTATTTATTTATGTATTTACCATTTTAGACTAAAAATTAATTAGAGTTATTAGAAAATTTGGACCCAATTATTCTAAATTGTGACATATAATTTATTAAAAAATTACTATGTGTGTGAAAATTTAATTTTAATAAAGTTTTATGTAACGCACAAAAATTTTTTAACCTTAACCATAGTAATTTATTTTTATTTTTATTACTATTCATTGCATAAAAAAATATGTTGAACTTGTTAGCTAATATTAACTATTATTATTCCAAATATTTAATACATTTTATCTTATTAAATTAAAATAAGTGGTAGAGTTTAATTTAAAATTAAACTAGTAAGAATGATGAAAATGCAGTTTTTCAAAGCAAAAGTTTTCTTAAGTATAAAAACAATCTATATAAAAATTATATATAAAAATGATTGCAAAGGAATAAATCATATTTATAATAATATAATTGAAGGAATTTTACTTTTAATTTTTTTTTGAAACAATAAGGAACATTAGAAATTCTTTAATGGAAAAGGATGTTTTCGATAAAAATCAGTATTTTTCTCTATTGATTGAAAATGGTAATAAATTATATAAAATATAAAAAATAACTATAATATGATTTTTATATTATTATTGAAAAGATTTAGTTTATTTCTTCAATAAAATTTTACAAATGTTGTAAAAATTAATTTTAATATAGCTGTGAAAAAAGTGATGAAACCTCTTTTTTGAACAATATAATTTTTATGAATATAACATTATTTATTAATTTATAATGAATATAAAAAATATTAAATTAATTATAGAGAATTTTATTAAATATATAATAAAAAATCATTAAAATTTCTCTCTAACAGTTATTAATTTAATTTATTAAGATAAAAACACATTGTGCGCATAAAAAATCTTTTTCAAAAAAAAACATTTCTTTTGCATTCAAATGATTTTTATTTTTATTTCTAATTAATTGATACAAAATGGACTTATTTTATACTTTTTAAAACATATATATTTCATAATTTAGATAATCCTATTCAAATCCACCAATTAAAATGATAGTTTATAATTATCCTATTTAAATAATATATTTCATGGGTCGTTTAATCTTGGTGTTGTGTGTCGTACATGCTATAAAAAATATTGTTATTTTTTAAAAATATCATGAAGTTGAACCATTATTTGGTGAATTGGAACTAAATTTCAAAATTTGGATCATTAGAATCATAAGAGTGGAATTGAAGGGAAAAAGGGGAGATGAATATGGGAGATCTCACCTCTGTTGGTGAATCCACAATACCAAAAAATCCAAGGATCAAAGGAGTAAATGTAGGGGGGATGATTGAAAAAGGGGTAGCCTTACCTATCATCTATTATAAAAGAAAAAAATCCCTTAGGTTTATCATATATAAAATTAAAAAAATACATGGGATTGTTGTGATGTGACTATCTAATTCACAATATAATGCCCCTACATAGGGTTTCCCAGAAACTAAAGAATAGTACATCATGGTGTGAAGATATGTATAATAACACAACTCTAAAATGTAGATCACCATAGAAAAATCATGTCAGAATTTTTCTGCATGTCCATGAACTTCTCAACATAACACTATATTCTAAAGAAATTCAAGACAATAACATCCCTTTTGTTACAACGTGATCTAGGGATTCGTGAAGTAAATCCCCTTGACATAGTGGGGAAACTCCCTAATACCCAGAACATACATTTATATAGTTAACTATAGTTTGATTATACATATAATTGAAAAAACCCAAAAAAATTATGCATACATAGGAATCGTGACATTTCATCAAGTTGAAATAACCCAATTATGAAATTATTTCCTAATTCATCAAAAAATAAAACCACCAATTATTTTATTATATCAATAAACAAAAATGGACATTATTTTGGAAAACATAAATTGATAAATTCATGACACCAAATATTTGGGGATTTATAACCTCCCCAAAAAACACTTCTCATACTTGAGAAGTCCCCTAACACATCTCTCATGACCTTCCTTGGTCATTACGACACGATGGATATTTTAATTTTTCATCACTTACTAGTTATGGTCATTCTCAAAAAACCCCCAAACAATTACAAAAAACCAAACATAAGAGGCCTCTTTATTTTTTCTAACAAACATAGAAATCATTCTAGAATGATTCATTTAATCCATACTAGAGAATAACTCTCAAGAACAAACAAAACCTGATATCCAGTACCTTATTGAACCACCTTCCACTAGAATCCTGAGGTATCATGCATTACATCATTGACTCAAAACAACATCTCCATAATTATTCCCCTCCCATATAGATATGTAGGGATTTCCAATTCTATAACATTGAACAAAAATAGTTGACATTAGTATTTAAAACTGGAACATTGTCAACTATATTCTACACTCAATAACCTATGATATTTCTATGCCTAAATCCATAATATAAAAAACGATAGATAACCATATCACAAATCCTCGCATTATTAAAAATTTCATCACATATTCTATTTATACCGACATTCCATAGACCCTATCACCCTACTGATATATTATATAAATGAACAGTAAAAAATTCCTAAAATTACTCGCTATTAATGATCACTAAAGGTTGATATTGAAGTCTTAAATCTTACTATATAGTAAAAAAATTTAATCTTTTTATATTCTATATGCTATAACACATCCTTAACCATCCCTAGTTTAGTTTTTTCAAATGCATTAATTTTATTCCTCGCTATAATTCACAAGAATCAAGGTTCATAAAAAATAACCTAATATGGTTTAAACTATACTATAGGATATCTCTGATCATCAATAAATTAGAAACATCCTTCTTATATAACATCATCATCCAGACATTTATACCCATAAGTAATTTTCATCAGAACCTGATAGACCCATCCTACAAGACTCACACTTGTGTCTCTAAAAGCATAGTTCTGTATGCATCCATTATCCAATTTTTCCAATGATCCATCAACACAGCACCCTACATTTATAAATATTAGTCTAGGTCTATAAATATGATCAATAATATGGAACACTCACATCCACCTGTTTTATGGGCCACACCTCACCCATAGTTGGGAACAGAAATCACATGGGTTCCAATGATATTCTTCATACCACAACTAATCAATAATCACTCGTAAATTATGTCAAACTAAGTTTCAAATATTATTCACAAACACATGCCTCTTTCCACCATTGGATATGGAAGAAACTATTAAATAAAGAACCTAAAACATTATCCTTTAGACAAAAAGTCTACAGATTAAAGAGGTTCAGGAGCCAGGGAAGCTCGTTCCTAGAAAATTTTATTAAAAAGTATAGAAAGTTGCATTACAAGGTGTCTTATATAAACAAAGATGAAAAACACCATCTGAATCCAACTCAAAAAGGTGAGAGGAAATATTTAATAACAAAATACCATCTCAAGATTGCCTCCCCAATTTTTGTTTGTCACAGAGCATTCACAACTTGATTTGATTCCCTAAAAACATGAGTAACATATATATTAATTTATTCATATAACTAAAGGAAACCAATCTAGAATATAAGAATTCACCATTGAACATTCCAAGAATGAGACTTTAAAAAATGAAAAACTATAGTAGAATCATATTCAATCCATAGGTATCTCCAACCATGATGGACTGAATACTTAATAGCCTTAATCATCTCCCACATATTATCCTCAATGGAAGATCCATTACTAATAAAGTTATAGAATCAGACTTTAATAAAGCCTTGATGGGTGTGAAAAACACCCCCACAACTCAAGGATCCTTGTTCACTAAAATCCACCCCATCCACATTCACTTTCAACCATAAAGAGATCAAAGGATCCCATCTAATATATTTTAATACCAATGGATTATTGACCTTTCTAGTGACACCAAAGGTTTTCTAGATAAAAAGGTTAAAAACATCATTATTCATAGAACTTTTTTGGAACTAGGAGGTAGTCATGGCCTACCTCTAGATGGTAGTAATCCCAACTTTCAATGAGGGAGATAAATTTTCAAATGCAAGGCCATTTCTTTCTCTCCAAATGTAGTAAATGGTAGCAACCATCGCTTTGATTAGAATTCCTTTGATTTTTTCATTATTCTAAGATTTAGAGATGTATATCATCATGTCTTCATAATTTCCAACCTCAAATCCACACAAAACATTGTCTTAATGTGCTCCCAAAGTCTACATAAGTATCTTCAATATAAAAATACATAATTGTTGGAATCCTTGGCCTTCAGACATAGGTAGCAGGAAAATGCGATATGAAAGACTATTCTTTGTATACAGTTGTGAATAGGCATTCAACCTCTCCAAATCCTCTACAAAACTAGATGATATACGGAGAGATGAATACCTTTCCAGAAATCTACTTCCACATAGGGATATAGGTGCTTTCGACACACTTAAAAATGTAAAACTCCCTGTAAGTAAGTTTTCCAGTGGAGTTTGGAGTCTACTTGATAATGTATATGCCCACATAAACATACCTTTGGAAATCTAATCAGACCTGGGGAGGAATAATACCCTAAAAGTTATCATGACATTGTAAATCAGAAATGGAAACATGGATTATGGAGGTATGGACACTCATGTCATCACTGATAGTCTTGGACATCCATGGAATACTCTATATATTAAGGGTGCATTATTTGAAAACTAGACACTTTGAGCACTACATAATCTCGTGATATGGGTGTTTAATAGATTTTCAGACCAATTATGAAATATACATGGATTTTCCATTCTTTATTTTTTATATAAACATATTGGAAAATAATTCCAATGATCTATCACCATATGTTAAAAGATTTTAGGTAAATTTTATAAGAAGTGATTCTTTGAAAAGATTCAAATCTTTAATACCCAAACCTCTCAATTAAATAGGATTAACACATGCCTTCCAATACATTTTAATGAGCTTCCATTCATGTATGGAACCAGTCCACATGAAATTCTTGATCAAACCATGAATCTCTTTAATGAGAATTTTAGGCTATCTGTAAATAGATAAAGCATAAACAAACATGGATGTCATCACTGAATTAACCAAACAGATTATACCCACCTGAGACACGGTCTTACCCTTCCAGGATTCCATCTATTTAATGATACTAGAATAAATGCTCACAAGATAACATCTTTTTACATTTCCCCAAAAAAGGGGGACCCAAAGGTAGGTGAAAGGGGGGTCCCTTCCTCACTCTGAGTGTTCTAGAAATATTTTTCCTTTTTTAGATAATAATACCATTCCCAAACACCACAAAAGATTTATTCCATCTTATATAATGTCCAAATACTTCTTCATAATGAGAAAAAAAATCTAAATACAAGATATGTTTTTTCTAACAACTTTCTCAAAGAGTAGAATATCATCAACATGGAATATATGTTAAGGGGTGAAAGGATCTATTCTAAATTTTATGGTTCTATAAATCCCATCCAGTATAATATCATTAGTTAAAACACTCAAATAATTCTCAATAATAACAAAAATATGGATAGAAAAAAGTTCTCCATACATGATTCCACTGAATCACTGAAAAAAACCTATGGGAGATACATTAACAAGAATGGAGAGCCTAACAATTTTGAGAATAATTTTGACTAAGTTGATGAAGGTGTGAGAGAATACATATTTTCTAAGCATTTCAAAAATAAATATTCATTTTATGGTGTCAAAGTCCTTTGATATTTCAAGATTAAGGGAAAAGTTCCCATATTTAACCTTTTTCTTCTTAATGTTGAAACATTATAATGAAGTAAAAAATAATATTCTAAATGTTTCTTCCAGGTAAAAATACAAATAGGTTATAAGTTCTGAAAACCTTGGAAATAAGTCCCAACCTTTAATCAATTATTTTTCTCATAATTTTTGGAATTGTGTTCCCAATAACAATAGGCTTGATATCCTTAATGAACACCATATTATCTTTTTCAAAAATTATATCAATAAAATTGGAATTATTATCCTAAGGCATAGATGCATGATTATATAACTCTCTCATATAATTGAGGACCTCATCATGAACAATTTCTCAATAGAAAATAAAGAATTTTTTGGTAAACCCATCTGGTCCTACCACACTATAGATATTCAAAGAAAAAACTGCGGACATGATTTCTTTCTCATTATGAGCTTCAATAAACATCCTATTTTTATAGTCATAAACAATGGATGTAATATTATCCATGGTCTTTTAGGTGTAGTCTTCCACTCTCTCTAAGAAAATACTTTCAAATTAAGTAACCACAACATTATAAATTTCATTTTATGAGTTGTATATGAACCCATAAATTTTGAGGGTTGTGACCCCTCTTCCTAACATCTTCTCCCTATATAGACAATGAAAGAACCTGGTGTTTTTATCTCCCTCTAGTATCCATTTGATATTATATTGGTTTGGTTCTAGCCTTTCTTTGAGGTTAAGAATGTCACCAAGATCAGATAGGGTTTGGATTGTATCTCTAGAAGGATCATGTTGATTCTAATTTGAATTTTGACTTTTTAAGAGGTGTTGTTCAGAAGCCCTAATGTCATTATCCATGCTGTTGAATGATGAATAACTCCACTACCGAATCATTTTTTTAACATGCTTTATCTTTTTTGGTAGGATTTGGAGAGGCCTACCAGAAGTATCCATTATCCAAGCATTGATGATAGCTTCCCTACACCCTTAAACAACAAGCCATAAATTTTTAAACTTAAAGGAAATGAGGGATGACCATAATTTTCTAGTGAAAATATCCATCGCATGAAGATTGTGATCAGGGTGGAACTTGGGAAGGATAAGTCCAGATACCTCAATTTAATCATTATTATCATCAACCTAGGAAAAAATCTATCCAATTTGTTGGCTTGCTTCCTATTGAGGGTGTATCTGCGCTAGGTGTAATCTCATCCCACAATTGTAACTTCAACCTTTCTATATCTATCAATACTATAAGAAAATTTAGAATATGATTCCCTTTTGAAATAAGCACAAATTTTTTCATCAATTATTAAGACTATGTAAAATCACCCAAAATCACCCAACTATGGGACATATAATTAGATATAATTTCAAGGTATTTCCAAGTTTACATTATTTTAATATAAGAATTATGGGCATAAAAAGTCAAGGAAAACACAATTCCCTGATTTATAATATCAACTGAGACAGCCTAGTAGTTTTTAGTGAAAGAGTGGTGGTTGATATTATCATGCTTTAATATCCAAAGATGGTCAACGTCATTCTCACTTGAATTTTGTGAAACAAAAGATTAACCAGGAGAGAACCACTTAAAGGAATTCTATCTTTCAAATTTCATTTTTGGATCAGCAAGGCCAATCATCATAGGTTTGTTGTCCATAATGAAATTTATTGGGGATATAGTCATTGGAGAATTCCCAAGCCCCTAGTGGTTCCAATAGAGTGTTTCCATTTATGAAGAGGTGTTCTACCTCTTATTTGAGGCCCTTATTCCTTTGGTAAATCCACTTTATTTTTCTTTCCATTCCCTTTTCTTTTTTTTAAATCTTGCTCTCTACTCATTCATCATTAATACCAAGGGGTTCATAGGATTCATCATTAGAGGGTTGGTATTCATTATCAGTATCCCATACCCTTCCAACGAGGTGGGTGAATTGTTTAGGAGATATATTGATTATCATAGTTTTGACCTCCATGACCCTTATCTTTATTTATTTAGTAGGAGGGTCCTGAGAAAAGGTCACTTTATTCTCATGTTTTTGTCCCATATTCTCAATCTGAAAAGAAAATTCAGGTAGATTTTATGGTTATAATAAAACAAAAACATCCTCATGAGTGTCTTGGACTGAATTCATACCCAGATGAGAAGAGACAAACATATCAGTTCATTTTCTATGAAAGTCCATAGATGTTCTAGAAGTAGAAGTATCCTCCTGATCTTGATCCATAACTCTATCAATAGTTTGGTCATCCATATCATGAAGCCCATCTTGAAATTATATCCCTTAACTAACGTTATTATCTAATACTTCCATAGAGGATGATTTCATCCCAAAATCAACAGGTACTTGACCATAATGTGGAGAATCTAGATGTTGTTTTAGGGGTTCCTCATTACTAGCATTATCCTGATTAAAAGTAAGGAAAACCAACACATTTGAAGTTCCAGAAACATGATCATGTGAATTATTAGATGATGTTCTAAAATCCTGCTCAAAGGGATGCTTGTTAATGGGAACCATTGAGGGATATACAAAATTCAGGCTCAAGTAATCTAGAACAATTCTATCCAGATGTTGATCTTTAAAATTATCCTATAGGGTGAGGCCATCATCTTCCTGAACTAACATGGAATTTAAAACATGGGGTGGAATAAGGTTTGATTTATCATACTACCCTATGATTCTAGCCTCCCTACCATCACCTAAATCATTCAGGGCCTGAGTGTGGTTGTCAGAAACATCCAAAGGGTTTTCCAAGTTTCAAACTACCTATATGTCAACCACCACAATTATAGATTATCCTTCATGAAGATTCAAGTATTTAGAATCCCCTTCCACATCAAAAATTACAATAAAAGTATAAATATCATTATATAAACCAAATAATTCCTCTTAGAAGGGAAATTCATTGAATCTAGTCACCTATGAATGATTGGGGTCATTCATTACCTTATAAGTACCATCATCAGAATTTGAGGTTGGGGGAGTTGTGTCTTCCCGTTATATTTATTAATAATCCTTCTAGATGGGATATCATTATGTACCTTTACATTTCACTTGCTACAGACTCTAGAACTATTTCATTCATAAAAAAAGTGACCAAATACATTGAAATAAATACAAAATTTAGGTTTCCTTTCATATAAAATTTCCAAGTTAAATCTTCCATCTCTTATGGCGATAACTACCTCCTCAACCAGTGTGGAATCCATGTCAACTTCAACCAAAACTCATGAAAAATGAACAAGCCATGGATTTTTAGTTTTCTAATCAATTCTAATTAGGTTTCAAACATATGAGGCAATATACCATAGGATTATAGGATTCCAAAATATCCAATTGAGTCTACATATATGAATCCATACTTGTGTATGAGTTATCCTAACATTGAAAGGGTCAAAGTCCAGATCTCATTCTTAAATCCTTATGATTCCAAGCCTCAGGGGGATAGAACCAAGACTCCACACCCATTGATTATGTTCATCAAAAGGGAAAACATTTTTAAAATAACCTATTTCAATGGAATTCATCTACTAAATTGTAAAACCTCAAACTGTTGTGATAATGTTGACAAGATCATTGAATATACACATTTTTTCACCCTTCAGATTCATTACTCACGCAATAATGGAGTATTTTCATATCTTGATCCTTTTCTCAATAAGTTACTGATTAGATAAAATAATCATGACTCACCCCTTCTTGATGAATCTTCCAGGAGAAGGAATTCTAAAACCAAAGAAAAATAAACTCACCACATACTTCACAACCTCCACAAAATTCATCTTCAAGCTAGACAAGTAAAAAGGATTCACACCATCTGGGTGAATGTTATTCAAAGGAACATAATGATATAATATCTCTTTGTAACCAACAAGATTAGCTTCATTCAAAACCATATATTCCTTTTCACACCATGAAAGATCTCTCGATTCACCCTACATGTGAAGTCTATGTTCACATAAAGAACCCCCTTTCCCTGACATCATACTCCCCATAAGTCGATATAAATAATTAAAATAATATCATTAGTCCCAACTCCCTAACAACTTGGTCTATAGATAATGAAAGTGTTTGTCGTGAAGGAGATATTTCCTAAATCTATCACACATATGATGTGTTTGACCTATATTATAGGGTAGGATATAAACATGTTATATGGTGAAGTATATAGAATCAAAGGTTATATGATATTTATTAGTTTGAGTGTATTAATTTTAGTGATTTTATAAATTGTAAGACATGGAATAATTATTTCATGAAACTGAAAATCCTAATCATAATGTATAAATAAGTGATATAATATAGAATTTTTTGAGTATAACTATAAATAAAGATAAAATTATATATCTTAAAATAAATATGGTAGTCAAACATTATGTTTTAATATTTGATCAATCTTCCATGTTGGCTATCATATTAAAACATTTACATATGACGAAGAAGATGGGGAGTGTAATACATTCATGTAAAGGTTTTGTGAAGTTGTAGGGAATTTACTCATGTATTATATTTCATGAGTTAATGTGTGAGTGATCCAAATTCCTCCATTGAAGTATCTTTATATGGTTGGTGTACCCATTTTATGGTGATATATGTGATCACACATGGAAGCTTGAGCCCTAGATGAAACTCTCTCATCTAGAATCTTTCTTCTGCAACCTTCTTTATGTCTTGAGGTGGTACCATGTGCTGAAGGGTTTTGAATCCCACTAGAGCCTAAAAATAATTATTAGACAATGGATATATCTGATGGTCAAATGCCTTTTTTCTTCCTATAAATTGATATTTATCAATCATGGAGGAATATCATTTCTATTACAAACAATGGTGTAAGGTAGGCATCTTTGGTTCTTCATCTTCTGAATGCATAGATTAATTTATCCAAGTCACTTTTCCTAGATTGGGATTTTTTAATTATTTTCATTGTATTTAATAATAATTTTTAGATCCCTTGAATACCAAAAGTTATATCAAATCCTTACCATGAATTTATATTAGTGAAATTATATTGTGAAATGAATGTTTATGGGTCATATTAAATGTTTTCATCCCAATCGTTAACTATCATTGAATTTTATTTCTAGCCAATGGAGTCCTAGCTTACAATATGGGATATTGTATGTTGTGACTCAATAAAAACATTGGTTTTTATTGGTCATAATGTGTGACTTGTGGATATAATTTTATATGATATTATTGTGTATATTTTTTCAAGATAGATCATTATATCACCATTATAATATATTGATGAATTATAAAATATTATTTTCTATTGTAATAAATTATTAACCTATTAGTCATAAAATATGAATAAGAGTTCTTAAAATATTCAAATTAAATTCTCTATCTATCATATTTTATAACTCACCTCATATCGTTAAATATGATTGATTGAGGAGATTTATTTTCCATTAGATTCAATTATAAATTTAATTATATTATTTATAAATTCTTTATAAATAATGATATATGGTATTTTTAGAAATTTATTCATTTATACATTATTTATAAATAAAAACATTTATACTATGTTTATAATTAATGAATTAAACATTAATGAATCATTTACTAATGTAAGAACATGGTTTTATATACAAGGTACATATCCTTTTTATATTGGTTTAAATTATTAAATATGGCCCAATATGAATTCCATTTGAATTCAGGGAGGTATTGGGGGTGTCTAGGTCTCATCTTAAGCCTGAAACCAAGATTTTTGGGTGAAAAGGGCATAGTGCACTGTTAGAATAAATAGTGAAGAGAGGGTCGCATGGTTACATCTAAATGTGTGAGGTTCGACAGTGGAGTGCTACAGGACAAATGATTAGACAACTATGTGATTTGGGGTGCATGGTCACGTGGTCATGTCTTCAATTTTGGCAGTGGGATGAGACATGGATGGTGCAAGATTAGTCAAACTATGTGTGAAAACTATCTGGGGTTCCCATTTTCTATAGCAAAGTGTGCACGGTTGGCGAATGGTTTAGCCAACCATGTGGCCAAACAGTGCGACCCTATAAATAGGGTGAATTTACATAACTATCCCTAACTAATATATTAAATCTATCCTAATTTTTATTCTCCCTACATTGGATAGATTGATCCATTTGAGCGCTCATTTTGGATCATATTCTAGGATTTTCCACTAACTCTCTGTCTGAGCTCAGAATCAAGAACTGTCTGTCTCATTAGATCTGAATTAGTAAGATCTCGATTCCTTTTGTATCATTATTTATTTAACTTCATATTGAAGAAGTTATTTAGGTGCAATCTAATTTTCCCTATTTTTAGGTTCTTCATTTGTTCTTCTTTTTTCTTCTAATTTGAGTCAAATTAGGATATGATACTGGATGATCACTCTAATACCGAGCTATTTTCAGTGGTCTATAATTTTCTAATTTGTTTTGATACTTTATAGAGTTCTTTTTCATTGTGGTTCTCTTCATAATTTATGGTGTTGATCCATAATTGAAATGATAAATTTAATTAAATTGAATTGGACCTATTAGGGATTCCCTTAGGTTTATTGGTGATGTGTTGGTGGTTTTTGACCCAACCAAGGCAACCCATGGGGTGAGCCCTTTGTTCTTTACAATTGTTAGGACACTTAGTGGGTGTGTTCTCAGATTTCCTAGTTAAGAGGAAGGAATTGATAATTAAATTGAAATGAATTTCATATTTAGGAGTTGTTTTTCCTTATTTTCCTTGTGGTGCATATAATTGAGTTATTAATTATTGAATTTTGATATGTCAACTGAGTGGGTATACTCTTTTGGTTGCTTTGAAAGTAAATGGTTGAATGAGTGGGTATACATAGTGTTGGAATTGAATATGAATTGGTGAATGAAATGAGATGTGGTATGAGACAGTAGTGGATGACTTGGTTGGTATACCAAGGGTTTTGATTCCATTTAGATTCCATAATCGCTTCACCTATAGATATTGTGTTTGGTAGAATATTATAAGAACTTGTATTCTACTTGGATCTTGATTCCATAGGATGCCAAGTTTATTTAAACCATTTGGATCTGGATTACTGGAATCCCATTGAACATGCTCTTCTGAGAGGATCCATAGACTCCACAAATGTCGATACTGAGTTTCCATCGAGATTCTCCTAGGATTAGATGAGGATTCCTTATTATTTTATAATATGTATCTAGACCTTCGTGGTCTGAAACTCAATTTATACGGCATGGTCATAATAATTTTATAATCTTGATTATATGGCTCGGTCATGGTTGTTTGAAACTTCTGGATATAAGGTAAGTTATTGATTGTTTTTACACATGTTATACAGTAAGGCCATGGTTAATGTTACATATGGATGTATGGTGCAGTCATGTGGGTTATTTTCTGCTTTTTATGTAGCTAACTTAGTATAGGATAATGACTTTGTTTTGCAGGGAGCCTTGTATGACTGTTTCAGTATCACTTGACTATTTCCATGGTCACTTCACTATTTACTACTGCTTACTTATTTTACTTTTCACACTCCTTTTCTTGTTATATTGCATATCATAGATTGTTATAGATCATTGGGTGGTTTTCTAATAGGATTGATTCTCACGCCCTATTTGGGACAACACTGGGTACCCGAATGGACTATATGGATGCAGGTAGGGATAAGGGAAAGATTCTACAGTTCGATGCTTGATTTTGTATCATTCTTGGGAGTAGGGAATCATGGGATCGATATTTGGATTGTGATGCTATCTGTAGATAGATGTTTTTGGTATTTTTTTTGTTATGTATACATGTATTGTATTATAATTTTGTGTACCTGTTTTGGATGTTTTCTAGAAACATGACATGTATCATCATATTTTGCATATGAGATCCATTTTGGCTTGTTTATATATTCTTTTCCTACTTATTTATCAGTTTTCTATGTAGTACCCCTGGTTTCTGGTAATTAACCCATGTTTTATGCTTTTTAAGTACATAAAGCAAACGGGAGATGGTTGGTAAAGTTTGGAGACTTTTAAAGTGTTAAAGGGAAAAAAGTGGTGACGCACGGGCTGCGCACGGTTTTCCCAAACCGTGCGGAAGCTGTGCAGGTGGTGTCACTTTGGACAGAGGAGACTGCATGGTGTGAACATGGTTTGGTCAAACCATGCGAGGAGGCTATGCGGAGCACCCCTTCCAAGAAGTGACTACCGCACGATTAGCACACGGTTTTTCTAACCGTGCAGACTAATCGTGCGTGGGGTCAACATAGATCTTATTTTTAAGGATCTAATCTGTTTTATCTTTAAACACATTCATTTTTTCTCCTAAACTACCCTAACTCGGGATTTCTCTCTAGTGAAGGTGGGAGAGCACTTACTAGGAATTTTGGAAGCGATCCAGAGGTTTGCCTTGGCGTTTAGAGGCTGGTTAATCGAGGTAAGTCTCGTTTCCTTGAGTTTCCTTAGATCTCATTCTTCCCTCTTGATGTATCCTTAGATCTACACCCAAGGTGGATAGATCTAAGGTATTGGATGACTTTTAAGTTGGGTTTTGGTCTTTTTGGTGATAGGGAAAGGAATCTAAGGAGGTTTCATGGTGTTTCGACCCGGTTCTTGGTTGGTTTTGCCTTTTTTGTTGCGGTAGGTGGCTTCACTCACGATTCCTCTTTCTTAGAACTTGAAGGCTTAGTTTCAAATTGTTTTCCTTGATTGAAATGGTTTGTTTATCTGTTGTCAAAGAATGGTTGAAACCCCTTTTTAGTAATGGGTGATGGAAATTTTGTGTTTTTGGAAAGTGGTTGTTGAAGTAAATTTAAAATGGTGATTTTAAATTGGCTATGGTTTTGCTACTTGAAAGAAATCATTTTCAATAAAAGGGTGATGATTTATTGAAAGGTTTTGAACACACTTGGTTTTGGGAATGTACTTTCATGGGTTGTGGTGTGTGTTCATATGCATTGGGATTGATAAGGGTCACAAGTACCCCCATCAAAAAAAATTGGATGGATAAGGGCGAGAAGTACCCCGATCAAAAGGGATGGATAAGGTCGTGAAGTACCCCCATCAAGGTAGTTCACTAAGTGACAACTTAGTGTAAGGATAACTCACCACTCGTGAGTATAGGGAGGTCCAGGTTGCATTCATGGTGGGTTGTGTGGATTTTTAAAATGGAATGAATGTACCAAAGTGGAAATATGAATTTGATTGAAAACTTTTGTTGGTTGTTTTTCTTGCGAAAGATGAGTGTTGTTGGAAAATGGTTTTGACATGGAACTTGTAATATTGTGAACTGTTTTGGAATTGTTTTATATAAATTGTTTTATATAAATGTGCTAACATGTTTTATCCTAGAGGCGTGGGTTGGGAAGTCATCGGGGAAAACTTACTAGGTTTGATTACTCACCCCTTGCTTTGGCACATTGGTGCTTTTGCAGATGTCATGTACCGGGATATTGGAAAAGGTAAAGTGTCACAGGTTTATATCATGACTTCATGATGCTTGGGCTGGTTCATGATGTTGGAGTTTGGAGCTTGTGGAGCATGGAGTTGGGTTGTCATCTTGTGGTCATTCAGTTTATCTTTCTGGTGTTTACTCTGATTTATTGTGGGTTTCCATTGTGGTACTCTTGGTTGGTTTATGATAAAATAAATGGTTGAGTTGTCTTAGTTTTTATCATGCATCATTTAGTTGATTAGTTTGGTTATGGTTGTTGGTTCTGTGGTATGTTCAAAAAGGCTAAATCATCCCCCACTTGTTTTGAAACCCTTCGGCATTTATTGCCAGCCTTTGGTGCCTTAGGGATGTATCTTAAGGCCTAGTAATGACTCGTTGAGCTCTCAAGCCAGTGGGAATTGGCGGGTCATTACAAATGGCATCATCTTGTTCGGTCCTTGCCTAACAAGTGGTCATTGATGTTCTTGGTCATGGAGTTGAAATTCCTTTTCGTCTATTCCTTAGGTTGGAATCTTAGACAGGATTAGGATTGTCGGAACTTGAAATGTATAGCATAAAAGGATGTAGCTAACCCGTTTATGTTGAACTTCAAGTTACAAAGGTGTTGGGTACATAAGTGTTTTGGATACACTTCTAGAATTTTGGAAATCTCATTGTCATTGGTTTAGACAATGAGATTCGCATGACATGCATTGTAGAGGAATGACTTCCCACTAGGATTGCATATCTCATTGTGAGAAATGAGTAAGGAATTTTTGTAAGGTTCCAATTTTTGAAAAATGCAGAAGTTGTTTTCAACAAAAAGGCTTTGAAAACAGGGTATTTAGTGTATTTTAAAAATGGATTGATTTTCAAAAAGTATGTTGAATGTTTTCAAAAATGGTTGAACATGGGAAAAAGGTTGTTTTGGGAATAATTTTGTGATAGATAATGTGATATAGTTTGAAATGCTAAGCCTTCAGTTGTTAGTAAGTGAGACTAATGGTGTGCATTGTTTGTATAGAAAATGGCACCTGTTAGGCGTCGTAGAAACCAAACGGAAGATGCCGTGGAGAATGTGGTCACACCTGAGCCACATGTGAACCAGCAGCTAGTCCAAAGTATAGTTCAAGCATTCCAGGCTATGGACACAGGGAATTGGAGGGATGAGTCAAGGCATGTAGACCATTCGCTCCAGTTCCATAAGTAGAATCCACCCATCTTTAGGGGTGATTTTGAACCAGAAAGGGAGGAGGTGTGGCTGAGTAGGATGAATCGTATATTCGATTTCATCGGCACACCAGCAGAACTGAAAGTAAAGTTAGCAACGTATATGCTGGAGGATCTTCCATGACAGTGGTGGGAGCTAGTGGTGCAGGCTAAGGTGGATCAAGGCCTGGGCTAGGAGTAATTTGAGGAGTTGTTAAATAGACAATTCTATCCTCACATGGTCAAGATCCAGAGGATGATGTACTTTTTCAGCCTGAAGTAGGATAATATCTCTATCCTGGAGTAGGCAGCTAAATTCATGAATTTAGTGTGTTTCCACTGAAAGTTTCTTCAAGTGCATAGCTGAAGGCACGCATCTTTGAATCAAGGTTGCGACAGGAGATTCGCTCGCAGATAGTTGTGCTCTGTATTACGGATTATAAAGAAATGGTAAATAGAGAAACAGTAGCTGAAAGAGACATCTCGGGAGTTATGGGAGGAGGAAGTATGATGATACCCATGGGAACAGGTGGGAACTCTAATGCTGGGAATAAGAGGAAGAGGGACACCTACTTCCAAGGTGGGAGTGCGAATCAGAATCAGACGGCTGGATCGGTGAATCTTCCTCCACGACCCATGATGAAAGCTAGATGTTTTTAATGTGGCTCGACTGATCACATAAAGAGAGAGTGTACGGCGAAACCTAGAAAATGTCACAATTGCAAGCATATGGGGAATCTATAGTGCTATTATAGAAATACTAAAAGGTCGGATGCACATGACACTTCCCAGGTGTCGCAAGAATCGTATGCTTCGACAGGACGAGGATAGCAGAGTCAGTCTCATCAGCATAATAGATCTAGCCATGGTGATTCTCGAAATACCATGACTTCTCAACTAGGGAAATCTCAGCAATGCAACAAGTAGAATAGTGTAGTGACGAAGCAATTGTATGGAGCTGAGAAGATGATTGTTGATGATCAGGTTGTACCATCAATAGTAAGAGGTATGATTCTTTTGAATTCTACATTTGTGCAAGTGTTGTTTGATACTGGTGCATCACATTCCTTCATTGCTTCTTGTGTTGTTGACTTGCTATGTTTAAAACTGGAAAATATTCCTTCTGTATTGAAACGGAAAACTCCTCTTGGTGAAAGAGAATGTCAAGCCTTCGTGTGTCGAGCATGTGCTATAACTGTTGATGGAGCTGAGCGGGAATAGGAATTCTCTATATTTTATATGGATGTCTATGATGTAATCCTGGGTATGGATTGGTTGGAAAGGTTTAAGGCTCACATCGACTGTTATGGGAGAATAGTTAGTTTCACGACTGAGGACGGCTTTGAGAATCTCTTCAGAGGATAGAGGATGGTAAAGAAAGGTGCAAAGAGCTTGTTGCCACCAATGGTGGGAACGATTTCTTACTAATTGGAAGCATTGACTTTGGAATCATTGGAAGAGATCGCGAAAAATATTTTTCCAGCTGTGGTGGATCAATTTCCTGATGTTTTTCCTGAAAACCTCTTAGGGTTACCACCTGTAAGAGAAGTGGAGTTTATGATTGATCTCCTTCTGGGGACCAGTCCTATCTCACTTCCATCTTATAGGATGGCACCAACAAAGTTAAGGGAATTTAAATTAAAGTTATAAGAGCTAGAAATCAAGGGTTTCATTCGACCAAGTACCTCTCCATGGGCAGCACTGGTGTTGTTTGTGGAGAAGGCAGATGGAACTCTTCGGCTATGTGTGGATTATCGTAAACTTAACCAAGTTACGATAAAGAATAGATATCAACTTCAAAGCATTGATGACCTATTTGATCAATTGAGGGGAGATCAGTGGTTCTCTAAGATCGACTTGCAATCAGGATATAACCAGTTGCGAGTTCGGAAGGAGGATATTCCAAAGACAACCTTCCAAAGCAGATATGGCCACTACGAATATGTAGTCATGCATTTTGGTCTTACGAATGCACCAGCAGTCGTTATGGCATTGATGAATCGGATATTTCAGTAATATTTGGATTCTTTTGTTTTGGTGTTTGTGGATGACATATTGGTGTATTCAAGAACAAGGGTTGAGCATGAGAAACACTTGGCGATAGTGTTGGAAATTTTGAGTGACCATCAGTTGTATGACAAATTAGAAAAATGCGCTTTTTGGATACAAGAGGTATGCTTTTTGGGCCATGTTGTTTCTGAGAAAGGTGTTTCAGTGGATCCAGAAAAGATAGAAGTTGTTCTTTCTTGGCAACCACCGAAGAATATCTTTGAAATACGAAGTTTTCTTGGTCTAGCTGGTTATTACATATGATTTGTGTGTGACTTATCACGACTATCTTCGCCTATTAAAGCATTGAAAAATAAGAATAGTTCATTTAAATGGACTAAAGAATGTCAAAGATCTTTTCAAGAGTTGAAACTTCTCCTTACATTAGCACCCATCTTGATTTTTCCATAATCAAGATAGGGGTATGTGGTGTATTGTGATTCTTTGGGAACAGGGTTGGGTTGTGTTCTCATGAAAGGAGACCTTGTGGTTGCTTATGGCTCAAGGAAGTTGAGGGTGCATGAGAAAAATTACCCAACACATGATTTGGAGTTGGCTGCAGTCGTCCATGCTTTGAAAAAATGGAAACATTATCTCTTTGGTGAGAAATTTACTGTCTTTACAGATCACAAAAGCTTGAAACACATTTTATCACAGTGAGATTTGAATCTGAGGCAGAGGAGATGGATGGAGTATCTTCAAATTTTCAACTTTGACTTGATGTATACACCGGGTAAGGGAAATTTTGTGGCCGATGCATTAAGCAAGAAGTCGTATACCCAGTTGGCGAAAGAAGCTTCAGATGAGTGGCAGTTGATGTCGGTCCTAGCCGACATGCATATGGAATGTGAAGATTGAGCTGATGTTTTATTTTTTACCCAGTTGTAGTTGTTCTTGATTTGGTGGAGATAGTAAAGGAGGCACAGGCATCCGATGTAGACTGTGTTGCAATGAGTTCAAAACTCAATGGTGGGGAGACCATTGACGGATGGAAGCTGGATGGGAGTTCAGTTTGGCGATTTTGATATCAGATAGTTGTACCTTTAACTGCTCAGGAAAAACTCCTTCATGATTACCACCATTAAATATGGGATGTACATCCAGGTACATAGAAGATGTATAAGGCGTTTAAGGCACAGTTTTGGTGGAGCGGCATGAAACGGAAGGTAGCGGAATTTGTTTCAAGGTGTTTAACTTGTCAGCAAGTTAAAGCAGAACATCAGCGGCCAGATGGTATGTTACAATCTTTACCTATCACAGTGTGGAAATGGGATTATATAGCAATGGATTTTGTTATAGTTCTTCCAATAACGGTCCAGAAACACGATGCCATTTGGGTGATAGTGGATCATCTAACCAAGTCAGCCCATTTCATCCCGATACGTGAAACTCATACGATGGAAGATCTTTCAAAAATCTATATCCGAGAAGTGGTAAAGAGGCATGGTGTACCAGTATCCATAATATCCGATAGAGATCCAAGGTTCACATCTTGTTTCTGGAAATCATTACAGTAATCCCTTGGGACTCGGTTGACGATGAGCACGACGTATCATCCTCAGACAGACGGGCAATCTGAGCGGACGATACAAACGTTGGAAGACATGTTGCGGGCTTGTGTAATGGATCTTTGGGTCTCATGGGAGGAGCATATACCCTTATTAGAGTTCTCATACAATAACATCTATCAACCCTCGATACGCATGGCTCCGTTTGAAGCATTGTATGGGCGTCCTTGTCGTTCTCCACTTTGTTGGGTGGAAACAAGTGAGACTTCACTAGTTGGGCTGAGCCTTGTCCAAGAAACAACAGAGAAGATCCATTTGATTAGAAAGAGGATGGAGATGGCTCAGAGTCATCATAAATCTTATGCGGATCATCGTTGAAGACCGTTTTCATTTTCGGTGAGTGATCATGTCTTTTTGAGGATCTCTCCAAGGCTTGGACAACGTCATTTTGGGAAGCAGGGAAAATTATCTCCACAAAATATAGGCCCTTTTGAGATTATGGAATAGGTTGGAGAGGTGGCATATCGGTTGGCATTACCACCACGGTTCAGCGCAGTGCATAATGTGTTCCATGTATCTCAGTTGAAGAAGTATCAGCCTGATCCTGACCATGTGATCAGATGGGATCACGTTGACCTATATCCAGATGCTTCGTTGATACATATCCTGGTGCAGATTTTGGATAGGCAAGAGAAAGTCTTGCACAGAAAAAGCATCGGTCTAGTGTGGGTTTTATGGAAGCATGGTCAGATTCAGGAAGAGACTTGGGAACACGAGAAAGAAATGAAAGAGCAGTGGCCGGAACTCTTTCATGCAAGCGATGGTTTTCTACTTTCTGAGGACAGAAAGGCCAATGGTGGGGAGAATGCAGTACCCCCGATTTCTAGTAAGTAACACTTTTTTATGATTTTTAAGTACATGAATCATATGGGAGATGTTTGGGAAATTATGGAGACTTTTAAAGTGTTAAAGGGAAAAAAGTGGTGATGCACGGGTTGTGCACAGTTTGCCCAAACTATGTAGAAGCCGTTCAGGTGGTGTCACTTTGGACAGAGGAGACCCCATGGTGTGCACACGGTTTGGGAAAACTGTGCGAGGAGGCCATGTGGAGCTCCCCTTCCAAGAAGTGACTACTGCACGGTTAGCACACGTTTTGCCTAACCGTGCGGACTAACTGTGCGTGGGGTCAACTTAGTTCCTATTTTTAAGGATCTAATACGTTTTATCTTTAAACCCACTCATTTTTACTTCTATATGGTCCTAACTCAGGATTTCTCTCCGATAAAGGTGGGAGAACACTTACCATGCATTTTGGAAGCGATCATGAGGTTTTCTTTAGCATTTAGAGGCCGGTTGATCAAGGTAAGTATCATTTCCTTGAGTTTCCTTCTATCTCCTTCTTCCCTCTTGATGGATCTGTAGATATACACCCAAGGTGGGAAGATCTAAGGTAGTGGATGACTTTTAAGTCGATTTTTAGTCTTGTTGGTGATAGGGTAAGGAATCTAAGAAGGTTTCATGGTGTTTTGACTCGGTTCTTGGTTGGTTTCGCCTTTTTTGTTGAGGTAGGTGGCTTCACTCCCGATTCCTCTTTCTTAGAACTTGAAGGCTTAGTTTTAAATTGTTCTCATTGATTGAAATGGTTTGTTTATCTGTTGTGAAAAAATGGTTGAAACCCATTTTTAGTAACGGGTGATGGAAATTGTGTGTTTTTGGAAAGTGGTTGTTGAAGTAAATTTAAAATGGTGATTTTAAATTGTCTATGGTTCTACTACTTGAAAGAAATGGTTTTCAATAAAAGGTTGATGCTTTATTGAAAGGTTTTGAACACACTTGGTTTTGGGCATGGACTTTCATGGGTTGTGGTGTGTGTTCAAATGCATTGGGATGGATAAGGGTGAGAAGTACCCCCATCAAAAACGTTGGTATGGATAAGGGTGAGAAGTACCCCCATCAAAAGGGATGGATAAGGTTGTGAAGTACCCCCATCAAGGTAGTTCACTAAGTGACAACTTAGTGGAAGGATAACTCACCACTCGCGAGTATAGGGAGGTCCAGGTTACATGCATGGTTGGTTGTGTGGATTTGTGAAATGGAATGAATGTACCAAAGTGGTAATGTGAATTTGATTGGATACTTTGCTTGGTTGTTCTTCTTGGGAAATATGGGTGTTGTTGGAAAATGGTTTTGACATGGAGCTTGTTATATTGTGAACTGTTTTGGAATTGTTTTATATAAATTGTTTTATAAAAATGTGCTAACATGTTTTATCCTAGAGGCATGGGTTGGGAAGTCATCAGGGAAAACCTACTGAGTTTCATTACTCACCCCCTGCTTTGGAACGTTGGTGCTTTTACAGATGTCATGTATTGGGATGTTGGAAAAGGTAAAGTCTCACAGGTTTATTGCACGACTTCGTGATGCTTGGGCCGGTTCGTGATGTTGGGGCTTGGAGCTTTTGGAGCATGGAGTTGGGTTGTCATCTTGTGGTCTTTCATTTTGCCTCTCCACTGTTTACTCTGATTTATTGTTGGTTTCCGCTGTGGTACTCTTGGTTGGTTTATGATAAAATAAATGGTTGAGTTGTCTTAGTTTTTATCATGCATCATTTAGTTGATTAGTTTGGTTATGTTTGTTGGTTCTGTGGTATGTTCAAAAGGGTTAAATCGTCCCCCACTTGTTTTGAAACCCTTCGGAATTTATTTCCAGCCTTTGGTGACTTGGGGATGTCGCTTAAGGCCTAGTAATGACTCATTGAGCTCTCAAGACAGTGGGAATTGGTGGTTCATTACATTCTACCTATTATATCTACTTCCATTATTGACTATTATTACTATTCCGGTGTGTTGAACTCTGGTAATGAGGGAATATTCTCCCCAAAGACACACCCTAGGCCCTCGCTGCTATTCAGTAGCCTCTGGCATTTGGGGAGATGCGCTTGAGGCCATCTGTCCAACCAGTCTCAGGGAACTATTGAGTGGCATCTAGGTCCGGTACATTTCAAAGTGGTATCAAATACTTTCTTTCTAGTTTTCATGATTTACTATTTGGAAAAAATAGATAGAGGTAGTGTGTATAGTAATTTTTTATTGAGCTATTCCTTGGTGTAGCTAACCCATGTACAGGAAAAATCTAAATTGTCGTGAATGGAAATTTCAATTTTCTAGATTTTGACTATTAAAGTTTATTTGATTCCATAATTGGGAGACACACTTGATTTGTGATATTTTTATTGATATGATTGAGGGGTTTATTTCATTTAAACCTGATGAAATAAGGGTATTCCATATCATGCCTCATTTTATGCACTTTTCAGAAATCACATGCCATGCATTATACCATTCCATATTTTATGCATTGGTTATTTTCATTATGTTGTGATTGGTGTTGTGATAGATATTACTACTATTTTTATAGAATTATATGTAGTGGATTGAGATACATGATTAGTACATAGATTTTATGTTGTAATATAAGCATTATTTTCTTGATTAGGCTACAACGAACACCATAAGCAGCCAATTGTTGCATGTTGAGTCATGGACCATGAGTTGCATGGATTAAAACATGTTATGGTGTGGATTAGGTGGATTCCATTATTCAGTTAATAAGGATTATGGGACCTTGTGGATTGTAAATTAGTTCACCATTTTATTAAATCATTGAAATGAATATGAAATTCAAATGGAAAATTGAAATGATGAATAGAGAACCCGACCTAGACTAGGATTTTGAGTTGGAAAAATATAGTGTCTCTAGTGACTTTTGTGACTTTTCCATTTATAAATTTCATATTTTATGAGTAGTATATGTGGTTTTACCTTTTTATAGGAAGGTTTAAACCATTCTTATTCTTTTCATCTGTGAACTTTGATATTGTTCTTTTCTTAGCCATGCATTTTAAATTATAGAGGAATTCCACCATGACGACCTCCATTCATACGCCAGGAGGGTGAAGACGACCATGCTATAGAGGTGGTGGTCCATGGGATACCATTGGATCCTACTTTAGTGACATATGAGGCACCAATGATTGTTCTGGACATAGGTGATAATTCATAGTTCTGTGAGGGTTTTTTTCGCTTCATACAAAATATTCAGGGATCACCATAGCCTATCTTGTTTATGGATGAGCTAACGCATGTGTTCTAATAGTAGCATCCTACTATGTTTTTGGTATATAGAGGTCTATAGGATATCAATCTATGTATAGAGACTACATTATTGATCTTTGATCATCTTGGGACACCTCCTAAGAGGGGAGTGAAGCTTTTGGCTTACATGCTTCGGGGAGCAGCAAAGTACTGGTGGGATGTTCTGAACCAGGATGATGTATTGTGTGACATGGTTTGGTAGGATTTAAAAACCATATTTTATGATTAATTTTTCCCTGAGACTCTCAGAGTATAGTAGGATAATGATTTCATGCATCTAGAGCAGGGTGGGATGATAGTTATGGAGTACTCAACATGCTTTACAGATCTGCATCATTTTGTGCCGACGTACAATGTAGATGAGAAGTTGAGAGTGAGATGCTTCGATGAAGTTCTTTGAAATGTTGTTCGATCTTGGTTAAATGTGTTCAGGTTGATGAATATTACAAAAATGGTAAATCAGGAACTGATTACTGAATGAAACCTGAGGGAAGATGGGGGTGCAGAGCAGAGTAGTGCAGCCTCTCGACCTAGTGGTTCAGCATCTTCCGACAAGAAGCACCATTTTGAGGCTTCCCATGAGATGAGCACTATAAATGTCGCTGGTGTTGGCAGTGAATTTTTCTAAAATTATTATGGAATGTGGGGCCACATGAGGAATCAGTGTGATCACGACCCAGTCAAGTGCAGAGCTGGTGATGGGATAGGCAACGTGCAACGTTTTTGTAGGACCTTCCCTTAAATAGTGAGTGGTAGGGGTTAAATACAACTCCATGGTCTATAGAAGGTTTCTTAGATCTACATCAAGAAGGGATCTAGAGCAGTACTATTCAATCAGGTCGATGTAGTGGTGGTCTTGGATGAGGAAGTTAGACACCAGTTACACTGAGACATTAGAGTGGGCCTACTAAAATAAGTGACATTTTTTCATCGTGTTGCGGTATAGGAAAGATATATTCTATGTATCATACCCCCAAGGAGTGGTGCATTGAACTGTCTATGTTGATAGGTATATCCCTAGTATCCTTTACTCTTGTGGATACTCTTCTTGACACAAGTGAATCGCATAGATTCATATCTATGCCTATTGTGGAAATCCTTAGGCTTGTTATTTTATTTTATAAGGGCACCATGAAACTTGATACTCTATTGAGAATCATAATGAAGAGTATACTTTATTTCAGGGAGTGCCTCTAGAGGTTGGTGGGTGTCAGTTAATTTCGGATCTTTATGTCCTTGAGATGATCGGGTCTGACATCATACTTAGAATGGACTGGAAGTAGCTTATTGAGCCTACGCTAATTTCTATCATTGGAGGGTGACTTTCACATCACCAAAGGGAGTATTTTATACTCACAAGGTTGAATGGGATGTCCAAGAGAGTTGATCTAGACCACATCATCTTGGGATGGGCTTGATGATAGCCCAAATCACTAGTTTATATCTAGATGATCAGAGAGTTCATCATGCGGACTTTCCTGTAGTGGTTGATCATTTTAGGGACATGTTTTTAGATGAATTTTCTGGTTTACATCTTAAGATAGATGTTGATTTCTCCATAGAGATAGTTATATTAGCTACACCAGTATCTATTCCTCCTTATATAATTACTACAATGGATTTACAAGAGATCAAGAGGCAGCTAGAGGACTTGGAGGCAAAGGGTTTTATTCAACCCAGTACTTCTCCATGGGGTTCACCAGTCCTTTTTGTGAAACAAATTTGGATGGTACCCTTAGGTTATGTGTGGATTACCATAAACTGAACTACATGATAGTTAATAACTAATATCCCTTGTCATGGATAGATGACCTGTTTTAACAACTTTGAGGAACTCAGATGTTCTAAAAAATTGATCTGAGGTTGGGATATCGCCAAGTACATGTTTTGTCTGTAGACATAAATCATAAAACCTTTTTTAGTAGGTAGGATCTATATTAGTATCTGGTTATTCTATCTTATATCATGAACACGCCATTGGTTTTCATGGCGATGATGAACTGATTATTCCATCCTTACATGGATTCATTTGTATTGGTTTTCATAGATGATATATTGGTGTATTTTCATAATCGAAACAACCATGAAAATCATCTTGAGATCATTATGTATACACTGAGAGAGAATCATTTATATATTATGCTCACAAATTACCACTTCTGTATGGATAAGATTCACTTCTTGGGTCACATTATCTTAGAGAAAAGAGTATCAGTAGACCTAGAGAAGGTGAGAGTAGTAGTTTCCTGAGAACATCCCAATAACTTCTTTGACATACATATTTTCTTGGGAATAGAAATATATTACAGGAATTTCATATAGGACTTATCACACTTAACATCACCAATAACGTGCATGACTAAGAAGGGTGTGAACTTTTTATATACAGGTACTTATGAGACAGTATTTTAGGGGATGAAAGGGATATTGACTTCATTACCAATCCTGGTTATTCCAGAGTATGAAAGGAGCTAAAATGTGTAGTGTGACGCATCATGTATCGGTCTAGGAGTAGTGAGGATACAGGGAGATAGATTAGTGGAATATGGGTCTCAGTAGCTGAGGCCACGTGCGAGGAATTACCCTATGCATGATTTTTAATTGTCTACAATTGTTCATGAATTGGTATATTAGAGACACTATTTATTAGGAGATAGTTTTTTGGTGTACACAGATCACAAAATCCTCAAGTACATATTTATGCAGTGTGATCTAAATCTAAGGCAGTGAAGGCGGGTTGAAAGCCTATAGTATTTTTACTTTGAGATTTCCTACAGACCTAGTAAAGGCAATGTATTGGCCGATGCATTGAGTAGGAGGAATAATATATAGATAGTACAATAGGTTAGTAAAAAATGGTAACATATGTATTTGTTCTCTGATATGCACTTGGAGGTATAGGGTAGTTAGGGAAAAAAAATTCTATCATCCTTAGTTGTGACTTATACCTTTCTAGATAGAGTAAGGATAAGGAAGCTATCAGATTCTGAAAGCTTAGTCCTACGGGATAGTGTGGAAGGTGAGGACCTTCCTCTTAGTTTTATTGTAGGTGATGATGAAATCATGCATATCCAAGGTCATGTTTCAGTTCTAGTGGACTTACACGAGGAGCTGATGCAAGAGTTTCATGACTCATATTGGGTAGTGCATCCTGGTGTCACTAAGATGTGTCGTGACTTGAGCCATTAGTAATAGTGGTCGGGTATGAATCATGAGGTATCTGTTTTTATTACGATTTGTCCCACCTGTCAGTAGGTGAAGGTGAAATGTTGGTGACCATCCATACTTTTATAGTAGTTACCTATTCCTAAGTGGAGGTGGGATGATGTCATAATGGATTTTGTGATGGTTTTACTAAGGTATCATTGAGGTAGCGATGTAGTATGGGTTATTGTTCACAGTATCTTGAAGGTTTCTTATTTATTTCCAATCAAATATACCTTCAGTGTGAATGATCTTGGAAGGTTGTATATCTGTGAGATAGTATAAATTCACGGAGTCCCATGCACTATCATTTCAGATAGGGATGTATGGTTTACACCTCATTTTTGGAAGAGTTTATAGAGGTAATTGGGTACATTGGTGATTCTGATCACAACATACCACCCTCAGACAGATAGCCAGTTAGAGCGTATGATACAAGTACTTGAGGACATTTTTTGACCATGCGTTCTAGATTTTAGAGGCTCTTGAGAGAATCATATACCCCTTGTTGAGTTTTCCTACAATAATAACTATCAAGTGATGATATAAATGTAACTTTATGAGGATTTTTATGGTATGTAAAGATGATCACCCGTGTTCTGGTTAGATCTAAGTGAGATATCCTTACTAGGACCTTGTCTCGTACAGGAGACTTTTGTGTAGGTCCAGTTGATTCAGAAGTGTATGGAAACAACACAATCTTGATAGAAATATTATGTCGATCACTACATAAGATCTATAGATTTTGATGTTATGGATTGGGTAATTCTACATTTTTCACTGAGGCTGGGACACAAATAGATTAGGGGAAAGGGTAAGTTTCACCGTAATATGTCGGGTCATTCTAGATTCTGGGTAGAGTTGGGATGGTAACCTATAGGTTGTAGTTACCTCATAGGTACTGAGTCATGCATGACATATTATATTTATCTCATCTGTACTATTATAATTTGGACCCATATCATTCCTTTCATCCCAAGGAGGATGAGCTTTAGGTAGATGGATCCTTTGAGGAGCATCTGATTCGTATCATTCATAGGATCATGAAGTTTCTCTGCGGTCAGTTTGTCCCTCTAGTGCAGCTGCTATGGAAGTATGGCTATTTATAAGATGAGACTTGGAATTATAGGCCAACATATGTGCTTAGTGGATAGAGTTATTATTAGAATAATGATGACCACCCTTGAGATGGAAATTTGAGGATTAATTGCTTTAAGGGGGAATATTGTAAGAAAAAAAGTTTTCATATGAGCTATGTATCTTTTTTCTTTTAGTTTAAATGCTTAAATGTGTCCTAATATGAATTCCCTTTTTGGTCATGCAGGTTTTGGGGGTTTTTGGGGCTCATTCGGAGCCCAGAACCCAGCTTTTTGGGTGAAAAGGCCTGGAACACTGTTAGAATAATCTGTGCGGGGAAAGTCGCACAGTTACATCTAACTATATGAGGTTAGATAGTGGAGTTCTATAGGCAAAAAAAATAGATAAACCATTAAATTTAGGACACATATACATATATTCATGTATGAAATTTTAATAGTGGGCTGAGACATAGTTGGTGTGAGGTTAGTCAAACCATGTGTACAAATGGTGCGGGTTGTCCCTTTCCTATAGAAAAGTGTGCAAAGTTGGCACACAGTTTGGCCAACCGTGTAGCCAAATGGTGGAACCTTGTAAATTAGGTTAATTTATGAAACTAAACCTAATTAATCTATTAAATCTAACCAAATTTCTATTCTCCCCACATTCGATAGATTGAGCAATTTTTGAGCTCATTTTGGAGCCGTTTATAGGATTTTCCACCAAATATCCATCTCATCTTGAAATCAATAACCATCTATCTCATTAGATATGAATTGGTAAGATCTTGATTCCTTTTGTGTTGTTCATCATTTAAATTAGAATTAGTGAAGTTATTTGGGTGCAAGATAATTTTCCCTAATTTTAGGTTCTTCATATGTTCTTCTTTTTTCTTCTAATCTTAGTCAAATTAGGAGCTGATATGGGACGATCACTCTACTACCAAGCTACGGGTTGTGTTCTATACTTTTCCCATTTATTTTAGTGCTTTATAGATCTAGTTTTCATTATTCCAGCCACCATACATTCCGGTGAAGGTCATTAATTGAAATGATAAATTGAATTAAATGGAGTTGGACTTGTTAGGGATGCCCTTAGATTCCTTGGTGATTGTAGACGCCGGAAAAGTCCGTTGTTCCCAAACGAAGCTCCGGATGCGGAAAGCGAAGTGATATTTGGAGTCAGAGGCACGTTCTGGAGGGCCCAGAGGACTTGCGCGAAATTTCAGAGGCTCGCGCGCAAAGTTGAGTCGCGGCGCGCAATCCTCCCGGGATGCGCGCAATGCGCTGGGCCGGCGCGCTATTTTGCGCGCCCGCGGCCTGCGCGGCGCCTTTGCGCGCTGGGTCCTGATTCCGCGCCCGCGAAGCGAATTGCGCGCCCGAGACCGGATTCCGCGCCCGGGGTTGCCTATAAATATAAGGCGACCCCCGACGTTTTGAAGGTTGCCGAAATCCGAAGCGTCGCTCGTTCGCGCAATCCAACCCCTTCCGCGCGCAATGCCGATCTTCAGGTAACCTCCTTTCTTTCGCGCAATAGAGCCTTGGGGTCCGCCTTCGTGCGCAATCCTCTTGGCTCATTTCCTTTGAATAAATTTCAACCCGAAGGCCTTTGCGCGCAAAAGAAGTCTCTTGCGCGCAATTGCCCCCCGGGTGCGCGCAATCCAGCCCGATTGCGCGCACCCCCCATTTTCAAAGTGGCCATTCGTTAGAGAATGAGCCGTTGCCCCCGCGCGCTACCCGAAGCCCGGTGCGCGCAATCCCAATCATCCGCGCGCGAAGCGCTGGCCCAATTGCGCGCCAGCCCGCCATTTTGCGCGCCGACCCGCGGTTTTGCGCGCAAAGCTCCTCTTTTGCGCGCAATCCGCCAGGGTCGCCTCCCTTGACCCCCTGAGGGTACCCGCCTGCGTGGCGCCCGATGATCCTCATCCTGGGTGCCCGAACCGTGCGCTGTCTTCCCGTGCAACCTTCCAGGCTCGTGCGAAGTGACACGGACCCATCGGCGGCAATCATTCGTCCAGCATGACGTTAAACTGCATATTCGTCCTGCATGACGTTAAACTGCACAATGTCCAGCATGACGTTAAACTGCATATATGTCCAGCATGACGTTAAACTGCGCATTCGTCCCGCATGACGTTAAACTGCCCATACGTCCAGCATGACGTTAAACTGCACATCCGTCCAAGCTGCACGACGCTAAACTGCCTAGCCCCCATCGTCCGCGCTGCAAGACGTTAAACTGCCAAGTGTTTCGTCCTCAACGCACGACGTTAAACTGTGCTTCGTCCGGCAAGACGTTAAACCGTCCGCTTCGTCCTCAACACACGACGTTAAACTGTGCCTCGTCCGACAAGACGTTAAACCGTCCGCTTCGTCCTCAACACACGACGTTAAACTGTGCCTCATCCGGCAAGACGTTAAACCGTCCGCTTCGTCCTCAACACACGACGTTAAACTGTACTTCGTCTGGCAAGACGCTAAACCGTCCGCATCATCCGATCCCGTGCTCTGCACGCAGGGTCTCCCCCGGTTTGGACGTGGCCCCCACCCGCTCGTCTCTGCAGGGATGTCGGGATTGTCCCGCTTTTGGGACGATTTAATGGGAGTGGCTTTTCCCTACGGGGGCAGGGTATTACAAACCTCTAGTTTCTCGTGGGAGGCTGCACATGTGTATCTCCATTGCGCCTCCCCACTGCCGAAGCCAGTAGAGGGTGTGACTGGGATCGAGGTGTCTTCTGCTTTCGGTCCAAGTCCCTTCCAACTGAGTTTTGCCGCATCCGGGCTGCCTCAAGTGCGTAAGTCCTGACAGAATGAACTACGTGGACTTTGATCCCTGTCTTCTAAACAGGGTACGTAAGAAGCCTTCTTGAGGTCCAAGCCCGCCACCTGGTCGTCCCGGTCGTATTTACGTCGGTTCGTCCATCAGTGGACCCCTCCAGGGTTCACGCTTGCGTCGATTCACCTATGAATCCGCCCCTGTGGGAGACTGCCCATGTGTATCTCCACGGTGCCTCCCCACAGCCTCCCCTTTTCCATTTCTCATTTTATCGTCCAGCATGACGTGAAACTATGATCCACCCGGCCGTTCCATCCCCCTCTGTGCGAGGTGGTTCGGTTCAATCCTCCGCCCGGTGGCCTCGACCTCTTCGTGAGTCGGCTTGCCGACGTCCAGCATGACGTTAAACTGTATACCCGAACTACGTTGACTTTGATCCGTGCTAACGCGCGGTACGTAGGAAGCCCCTACGGGGTCCAAGCTCTCCACTCCATCATCCATCCTGATCCTTACTCGGGCCGCCACATCCCGGTGGGGTCATGCCACTTCACTCCACTCCACGTTACTTGGGAAGCCGCCCATGTGCTGGCCCCAGCGTCGGAGGTTCCCCGCAAGGGGTTCTGTCATCTGATCCACTTTTCGTGTTGATCGGTCCGATGCCGTCCCCGCTGGACGTTAAACTCGCGGCATACCCCGTGTTAAACATGGGAAGCTGAGGAAAACCTCAGGTGACACAGTTCCCCGCACCCAGTACGGGATGCCTCAGGCCATCATGCCTTTGAGAAGCCCTATTAGGGACGGAAGACAGACGTGCAGAGCCGCAGTGTTACGACACGCCCCCAGCACCCAGAGCCACCCGGCCTTCTCACTGCAGGTTGCTGCCCCGCCCAGACTCCTTGGAGCGTCCGGGCGGAAGCAGCGTAATTAACCGGTGTCCATGAAGATATGGCGCCGGGAACGAGATTCACGAACATTCTTAAGTCTATGAGGGAGACCCGGATTAGGCGACGAGTTCCGAGGAGACGTCCAAGGAAGGAGGAGCCGACATCCCATCATCCCGGTTTCGATCAAGGAGCAGACACCCCTGAATAAGGGACGAATGCCGCCCGCCCTTGGAAAGAGGGACTGCGGGACCACAAGCCGCGCGCCCATCCCCTCGGGTTGACGGGTGCACGCGCGAACGCGTCCTGGCGGAACAGCGTAACCCGACGCACATCCGCACCGAAACAGAAAAATGGTGAACCCGACGTGAATCTCTTCTCCTCGATACGAAGACCGATGGATTTCAGAGGTGTTGGAAGACCGGCATGTTGCCCGGCCAAGCATTCAGTCTTACCCGCCAGGGGCTGGGGAAGTGAAATCGGGCACTCCGTCTCGCAACGTCGAGGGCCTGGGTTCCCCCCACGGAAGGCGTCGTGGCGCTAATGGTTGGTTGTCGATTCCTTTTTCCTGTCAGTGTTAATGGGTTCTTCTCCCTACTTTCAGAAATCAGGTCGCCCGATCCAGTGCCCGATCGCCACCCGCCCACTGGCGCAGGGATAGGGGAAACACCGACGCGGCTACTCCGCGCGGTCCTGCCCGTTCCACAGTCGTCCCAGCAGCCGCAATTGCGGGGACGACCACGCCCTCTCTCCCCCTCGGAGGTCATCCAGAGAAGGGTGATCAACACCCTGGTGCGGAGATACGAGGAAGAGGGAGTCATCCCCACTAAGGAAATGGCTCGCCTAGACCTTGAGGAGGCTGCGCCTTGCCACCACCGCCGCCCCCGAGGGCCGCGCAGGGAGGCACCGCTGCCTACTTCAACGTCCAATCGCTTCGGGAGTTTATCCCCGGAGCGCTCTGACAGTTCCCTTCCCTATGCGGATGAGGTGGAAGATGCCCGGGATCACCCTATCCGGGATTCTCTCCAGGGATGTACGGTAAGGACTCCCGCCAGGCCACGGCGACACCGCCGCCAGGCCTCTCCAGTCGAAGAGCGGGCTCTCCACCTGCCCGCGCCGCTCATCCCGACTCGTCTGTATCGACGCCAACGTCGGGCACGAGCGGAAGAGGATGCCCACCTTGGGGCTCTAGCAACAGCGGCCGCATTGGCCCAAGCCACTGCTGGCTCCAGTCGCCAGGCCTCTGCGCATCCTGAGCAGGGGAACTCCTATGCCCGACCTGGATCGAGGCCCCGACCGCCCCAAAGGCAGGTTGGGTCGACTCTCCCGGTTGCTGGCACTGGCAGTAGCCACCGCGGACCACCTCGCGGTAGCGCTATTCACCGGCAGGATCTACTCTGTGTGGCCGATCCAGGAGGCATGGTTCATCCCACCTTCCGATCCCGGCCCGGAGGCCTGCCCGGAATCATCTCTCCCCGCGTCCCCTTTGATATCTGTCCCGGTGCCCCTCGCACCTTGGTTCCCAGTCCTCTTGGCCCCAGCACCAGTGCGGCCGGAGGACGCCAGGACAGAGATCAGCCCTGCCCCGAAGAACCACCCAGGGGCAGGAAGGCAAGGCGTCGACGCCGAGGGAGGAATGTTACGGAATTCCGGACAGAGATCCGACCGGTTTGCTTCTCTGACTCAGAGGCGGAGTACGATTCGGCGACAGAGCCCCTTCCCCAATCCCGCCAGTCAAGGGCAGGGGTAGGAATGCGGCACGTCAGCCTCGTGCTCCCCGAGAGCGAGATCGATGTGATCCCCGCTTCTCTCCGAAGGTATATCCGGAGTAACGAGGGCCTGGTAGACCCCCAAGGATCAAGCTTGCGGTTGGTACCGGCCCCTCCGGAAGTGCCTTCCGTCTCGATCGGAGAAGCCGGAGACTTTTTCTGGGGACCGACGGTCGAACCACGATTTGGTGCGCCCTCGGCAAGCACCGATGCTACGGCAGGATGTTCGCTCGCCGGCCCGTCCTATCGTGATGTGGTAGCCAGGGCACCGCCACCCTCAGAGGGCGGCCCGGGATATGGAGGCCAATCGGCCTGCTCGCCGTATTCACCGCCGGCCAGCCCGTCAGCCCGGCGGCCCGCCTCGGCACCACTACCAGTTCCCCGTCCGTTCCCAGCCATGGAAGAGGACCAAGGAGATCTGGGTCCCGAGTTTGAGTCGTGGAGCTTCTGGACCGTCCTTGCAGCGGGCCACTTCCCTGAGAAGTTTTGGCCAGTCGCAGGACCGGGCTTTGATGCACCCGAATCGCTCACCCCGGATGAGTTCGAATGCTTCCGCCGAACTCTCCGGGAGACTCGCTCCTGTCTTCGCCGCCTACAAATGCCATACCCCGGGAGTCAATCGCACCTGGAGGATATTGGTGAGCAGTGCCGTCAAATTGACCTGGCCATGCTCCCCGCGGTTCGGCACCCCGGGTCATTTGAGCACCACGAGGCCCTCCAACAACGATGCGTTGAGTGTTTTCAAGTACTCCGCAAAGTTATCGAGGAAGCCACTCCCCACGTGTGTATCCGTGGATGGGGGTAGTACGCTGCCCTACGCTTCAGTGTGATTCGCCGACAGCCCGATTCGCTGGGTGGCCCTGAGGGTATATCCCCAGGGACAGAAACAGTCAATATGGCTGACCTGTCGGGAGAGGGGAACGACTTGGAACTTCTCGACGGGGGCTTCCCCCCCGAAGACAAGCCGTCGTCAGATCCATCGGTGAGAGTTACTCGTCACCAGAGGAACCTCCTGGGGCTCCCCGCACCCACTGAAGCACTGACGTTGAGCCGAAACGTCAGCAAAGGAAAAGAGCACAGCGAGGCTATAAGGCCCGCCGACCCATCTGCCTCCATGCAGAGGGCAGAGGAGGATCCCGAGAAGGCTACGCTACGTCAGCAGCTCGCCGAACAGAAGAAGCTGGTTGACCAGCTCCTCGCCGAGCGCGCTGCAGAACGGCGGCCTGACTACGGTGATCCCAGGCCAGGACCGCAGGGACCGGAACAACCGCTCCTCGATGAGACTCTCCCGGGCAACCGTGATTACGCCGTGTTCGCCGACAGGAGAGAGGCCATTGCCTATGGCAAGAGGGCGCGGTATGTTTCGCCACACCCTCCCGAGCGGCGTGACTACCTGAGAGATCCCGCTCGGATTCCTCCCGCTGCCCCAAGGGCCGCTCCGCCCGCCATCCCACGAGCTGCCGAGTTCGACGACCCGGTCGACGACCCGATTGAAGGGCCATGCAATGCGCTCGTGGTTAGAGATCCTCGCCAGGACTGGAACCCATGTCCGGACGATCCGATGGCGGCACTCATTGCCCGCTTGGAAGCCTTGGAGACTCGGCAGGTGGCGATCCCACCGGACGGCAAGCCCTACCCAGCATGGGTGGATGACATGCCGGCGCCTCCGGGATTCGGGAATCCCACTTTCGCCCCCTTCAACGGAACTGGAGATCCGCCACAGCATTTAGCCCACTTCAACTCGAGGTGCGGGCCTATGTTGGGGACTCCGGCGCAGCAGGAGGCCGCTAAGCTTCGCTGCTTTGTTCAGACACTGGAAGGGCCAGCATTTGTCTGGTACAGCCAGCTCCTCGTCGGGTCGGTAACCAGCTGGGAGGACCTCCATAGACAGTTCCTCTACCAGTTCAGTTCCACAACCTGGAAGACAAGTATCGCAGACCTCTTCAAGTGCAAGCAGAGGCCTGATGAGCGAGTCGCGGACTTCATCGCCCGATGGAAGGGTCTCACGTATTCCCTTGACATGCCATTGACTCAGGAGCAGTTGCTGACAATGTGCGTCGGGAACATCAAGACCGAGCTGGTCCCTTCCCTGATCACTCAGAATTACCCCGGAGGGTTCAGGGACTTCTCAGAAAAAGCTCAACGTCTTGAGGAAGCCCTACAACAGGCCAGCCAGGCACACCCGCTGCCTCCTATGATTCCTGCAAGGAGAGTCAGTAGGGCTGAGCCCGCTGCTGTTGCCCAGATAGAGGCCCCCAGGCCGTTGGAGCTGCTGCCGGTGAGGCCAGCTCCACAGCCTCACAGGAATCCGCCTCCACGGGCTCAGTTCCCGACCCAGCAGCGGCAGCCCCAGAACCGGCCGACCCCTCCGCGTAATGTACCGCCGCAACCCAGGCGAGATAATCAGGGTCCACCTCCTCGGCCGGCCCCTCCAGCCCCTCGTCAAGACCACGCTCCCAGGGGCCCGCGACACCTGACTTACTCATTTCATGAGGATCAGGTCCCCGGTTACTTCTGGAGCGCCCTGGAGCAGAGGATTGTGTGATTGCCTGAGTGTTGGAGGCCAGAAGAGGCACATCTTACGAATAACCCCCGCTACTGCCCCTACCATCGGGCCCTGGGGCACACCATCCAGCGGTGCTATGTGTTTAAGGATTGGCTCCAAGACCAGATTAACAACAATGTAATCAGGTTGGGCCCAGCTCCAGCACAAGTGGCGGGCGTATTCGTGGGATCAGATGACGATAGTGGCAACGAGGACGAATGGCAGCTGGTCTCCGACCGCGGATCCCAGAAGTACAATAACTGGATGGCCCGCAAGACGACCATTCGCGCCCATGGAATCATCCGTGCACGCTTGAATCAGCCTGAGCCCCCAGAACCTGCGGGTGATGCTTCGGCATCGTCGTCCCAGCCTGCCTCTTCCAAGAGGAGCAAACGGCGGCAGCGCAAGAAGGAAGAGCGCGCCCCGCCGGTTCCGCCACTATCCCGCACTCTCGGCGATTTCATGCCCCCGAAGATGGGGGTCCCTCCTCGGATCCGCCCGGTGATGGATGATTCGTCCGATGACGGTATTGGGTACGCTTCGGTTAATACCGTCGAGCTGGTAAATCCCTTTTCGGTTCCCGACGTTGAAGAACACCAGGTGGACCTCCCTAGTGTCCCCGGTCGTCGCTACCGTCGGAAGAACCGCAGCAACAGGAGTCGCCGGGGCACAGCCGTTGGTACCTCCAGCCAGGCCGTGCACGCCACTGAGACTAGGCAGCAGGCTCAAAACCGAGCTCAGCGCGCGCAGCCCCCCCCATCCGGGGATGACGGATTCGCCTCCGCCACTGTTTGTGGTGTGGGACCAGGCAGAACCGCCTCAGCCGCGTCGCGACCAGCTCCGCCCTGCCACGAGTCCATCCCGGCCTCCTGACTCCAGTACGGTGACCATTTCCCGGACTGCGACCAGTGAACAGCGAGATGCGCCAAGTACCAGTCGGCCGCCGATCCAACCGGCAAGGCCCGTCATGCCACCAACCGCAGAGCAACCTCTTGCAACCAGGGGCTCGCGCTTGGCCAAAAAGTATGATGTCCTGAAGCACTTGGCCGACATCCCAGCAAGGCTCTCCATCCTTGAGGCTCTGCGCATGTCATCTGAGATGCGCGAGGCACTCGCTGAAGCCCTGAAAAGCCCCCTCTAGTTTGAGACAGAGGTTGCGGCTGCAGAGGCCTTTCACGCCGAAACGATCGAGGACGCCGAATGTCAGGCAGTTATCTCGTTCTCTGGTAAGGATGAAGACCCTTCTATACAGGGACATATCCGTCCGCTGTATGTCACTGGCCAGTTCAATGGCCTTGAAGTCCGGCGCTGTCTTGTCGACACGGGGTCCGGGATTAACCCGATTCCAACTCGGACGCTCCGGAGATTGGGGTTGTCTGAGGATGACTTGATTCCCTCCGACCTCAGGATCCAGGGGTACGACCGCACCGAGAAAACCCCGGTCGGCAAGATACGTTTGAAGACCCAGTTCGGTGACTTGGTTGCCAACACCGAATTCATGGTAGTCTCTCAGGACACTGCGTATAACGCATTGATGGGCAGGCCATGGCTTCACCTTCACGCGGCGGTTCCCTCGTCATACCACCAATGCCTCAAATACTCCCTTAATGGTCGAGTAGGCGTGCTTCAAGGAGATTCCTCTCCTTTTGCCTCATGTGAAGCCCGCTATCTGGACGCGGACTATTACAAGAGCAAGGATAAGCAGATCCTGGCAGGTGAGGTTGAGCCTGTCGCTGTTGCAAGCGATCCCTGGGCAAGTCTGGATGACGCTTACGTCCTCCCGATTCACCGGTTGGACGTCGCCATGGTCTTGACGGTCCGCGAGTCTCCTGATGAGATGGCCGCGACCGCCCGCGCCAGCACCAGTGGCCCAGCAGGATCTGGTAGCCCCAATGCAGTTTCCAACGCAGTCTCTCCCGTGGACGATCCCTCCCCGAGCGGAGAGGATATGGAAGACGCACCCCCGGCCTTTGAGGAGGGAGTCCCCGCCACGGTCGATGAGTTAATACAGGTGAACCTTGGAACCGAGGCCGATCCAAGACCCACATTGGTTAGTGCCGCCATGCCCTCTGAGGAGCGGCAGCAGTACGTGGACTTTCTCAGGCAGCACCGTGATGTGTTCGCTTGGGGCTATGACGAGATGCCGGGGCTAGATCCTCAGGTAGCCGTCCACCGCCTTGGTCTCCCGGCGAACCATCGCGGGTTCAAGCAGCCTCCCAAGAAGATGCACCCATCCCACGGTGCCATGGTTGAGGCCGAAGTTGACAAGCTTATCAAAGCCAACTTCGTGAGGGAAGTTCAGTACCCCAAATGGCTGGCCAACATTGTGCCGGTCAGGAAGAAGAACGGGCATATTAGAGTCTGCATCGACTTCCGCGATCTCAACCGCCACTGTCCGAAGGATGATTTTCCCCTTCCAGTGACAGAGCTGTTGATTGATGCCACGGCAGGGTTCCAAGCCCTCTCCTTCATGGATGGATACTCCGGATACAACCAAATTCGGATGGCCCCTGAGGATGAGGAGTTCACTACCTTCAAGGCCCCCCAAGGTACCTTTTGCTACCGGGTCATGCCCTTCGGCCTGAAGAATGCAGGTGCCACCTATCAACGGGCGATGCACCGCATATTCAAGCCAATCCTCGGCACACTGGTGGAATGCTACGTCGACGACTTGGTTGTCAAATCGCGCCAGCGTCAGGACCATCTCAAAGATCTTGAGAAAGTGTTCAGCTTCCTCCGGTCTCGCTGCCTGAAGATGAACCCGTTGAAGTGTGCCTTTGGGGTCACCTCCGGAAAGTTCCTTGGATTTGTGGTAAGATACCGGGGTATTGAGATCGACCCAGAGAAAATCAGGGCGATTAGCCAGATGCCTCCCCCAGGTACCGTCCGGGAACTGCAAGGGTTCCAAGGCCACTTAGCCTATATACGCCGATTCATCGCGAATCTGTCCGGAAAGTGTAAGCCCTTTTCTCGGCTCATGAAGAAAGGTGCCACCTATGTATGGGATAAAGAGTGTCAGACCGCTTTCGAGGAAATCAAGCAGTACCTGCTTCAACCTCCGGTCCTGATGCCGCCCGTATCCGGAAAGCCGCTGGTCCTTTATGTGACCGCCCTGGAACGGTCCCTGGGTGCCCTTCTCGCCCAGAAGAACAACGAGGGAACAGAGAATAGCCTCTATTACCTCAGTCTCATGCTCCTCGATGCGGAAGTTAGGTATTCCCCCATCGAGAAGAGCTGCCTGGCGCTCGTATTTGCCGTACAGAAATTACGGCACTACTTGCAGCACCATGAGGTACAGTTGGTTTCTCGGGTAGACCCGTTGAAATATATCCTGAGCCGGCCTATGTTGACTGGCCGCCTAGCGTGGTGGGCTGTGATTCTCCAGCAGTTCGACATCAGGTATGTGTCTCAGAAGGCCATCAAAGGGCAAGCATTGGCAGACTTTCTGGCAGCTCACCCGACCTCCGCGGATCAGCCGCTGGATCTAGGCTTTCCTGATGAGGCCATTCTCTCGGTTGATCGAGCCGATCCATGCTGGCAGATGCACTTTGACGGTGCATCCCGGAGCCCCACCGGTAGAAGACTCGATAATCCTAAGCTCAACAGAGTGGGCTTGGGCATCGTCTTCATTACCCCGGAGCGATCCGTGCTGCCATACTCTTTCCTGTTGTCAGAGGGCTGTACCAACAATGAGGCGGAATACCATGCCCTCATCACCGGCCTCGAGTTGGCTCTCGAGATCGACGTGCCCCGTCTGTGCGTGAAAGGGGACTCCGAGCTGGTCGTTAAGCAGATCAATGGCGACTACGTTGTCAGGAAGCCGGAATTTGTGCCATTGTTGGAGTGCACCCTTCTTCTGATGGCCCGGTTCCCTTCTCGGCCGGAAATTGTCCATGTTCCCCGGTCGCAGAACGGTCGAGCAGATGCTTTGGCCAGCCTCGCTGCGTCACTTGCGGAGCCTGAACAGGACAACCTGATCGTCCGCGTGACGCGCCGCAGGCTCATCGCTCCCGTTATCCCGGAAGAAGATCGCGGCCCGTTGGTAAGTAACCTCACCACGGTTGCCCCTATGCTCGGAGCCCCGAGTACCCCAGATATGACAGTCGGATCAGCCCCTGATTGGAGGACGCCTTTGGTTGAGTACCTCCAACATGGCATTCTTCCATCGGATCGGGCCGAGCGCGAGCGAGTTCGACGCCGCGCATCGCAGTTCGTCCTCCAGAGCAGTCCCGGCCTGGAGCAGATCCTCTACAAACGCGGATTTGATGGTGTTCTCCTCCGTTGCCTTCAGGGAGTTGAGATCCCACGAGTCATGCAAGAGGTTCATGCTGGTTCATGTGGCGCCCACCAGACTGGGCCGAAGCTGTCCCACCAGATTCGGAGGTTGGGATACTTCTGGCCCTCTATGATCCATGACTGCATCGAGTATGCCAGGAGGTGCCATGCGTGCCAGGTTCATGCGAACTTTGTGCATCGGCCGCCGGAGCCTCTCCATACCACAAGGTATTCCTGGCCCTTTGCAGTCTGGGGACTGGACGTTGTGGGACCTTACCCGCCGGCGACAGCTCGCCAGTGCCGGTTCATTCTGACCGCCACGGACTTCTTCTCCAAATGGGCAGAAGCGATTCCGCTCAGAGAGGTCAAATCCTGTTCGATCGCTGACTTCGTGACCTCCAACATCATCTATCGATTTGGAGTGCCTCACGCTATCCTCACGGATAACGGAACCAATTTCCGAGCAGCTGAGTTGAAGAAGTTGTACGCCAAGTATAACATTCGCTCGAACCATACATCTCGCTATCATGCGCAGGCGAATGGACAGATCGAGGCGTTCAACAAAACCCTCTCTAACATTCTGCAAAATATGGTTGGTCAGAACAAGAAGAGTTGGCCGGACAAGCTCCCCAACGCCCTCTGGGCTTATCGGACGACGACTCGCAATTCCACCCAGATGACCCCTTATTCCCTGGTGTATGGAGCTGAGGCCGTCCTGCCCATCGAGATCCAGTTGCCGTCCTTGCGCACTGCGGTCTACGACCAGCAAGCGCCGGACAGAGTTGATGAAGCCCGTCTAGTCGAGTTGGAAGCACTGGATGAGAATAGACTTCGCGCTTTGCACAACTTAGAGAGGCATCAAAGCAGAATGGCTCGAGCTTTCAATAAGAAGGTTCGCCTCCGCTCCTTCCTGCAGGGTGATCTAGTGCTAGCCCTAAGAGCGCCGATGATCCCCGGCAGGAAGCCGCCCAAGTTGGAGCCCAAGTGGGAGGGACCTTTTGTTGTCCACAAGGTCTATCCCAATGGCGCGTACTCCCTAGCGACTATGGATGGTGAGCGTGTCACTCCTCCCACCAACGCTAGGTTCCTCAAGCAGTACTTTGTCTGAGTGTGCCCACGTCCTGCACGATGTTAAACTGCATTCGTCCAGGCTACAAGACGTTAAACTGTTCAACATTCGTCCGCGCTGCAAGACGTTAAACTGCCAAGTGCTTCGTCCTACATGACGCTAAACTGCACTACGTCCGAGCTACAAGACGTTAAACTGTTCATCATTCGTCCTGCATGACGTAAAACTGCCCCTCAAGAACTACGTGCGGCTTGATTCCCATCCTTATGGGATACGTAGGACCGCCTGAACATTCATGTTTCAGGCCCAGCCCCATCCTTCGGGAATTTCCATCCCATCCCGGGCCCTTGGTCCAGTTGCCTCTGGGTATGTGGCGTATCGCGTGCGCGGGGGATTATGTCCTCATTTACGTCGGTCTTCTCGCCACGCTGTACGCCCCCCACGTTTGGGGATGCCTTCTGCTCCCCCCTTCTTTTTCCCTCATCGTCCTGCATGACGTTAAACTGCCTCTCAAAGAACTACGTATGGCTTGATTCCCATCCTTATGGGATACGCAGGACCACCTGGACATTCATGTTTCAGGCCCAGCCCCATTTCCCGGGAATCTCTATCCCGCGTTGGGCCTCTGGCCCCAGTTCCCCTCCTTTTTTGTGCGAGGCGTATCGCGTGAGCGGGGGATTATGTCCTCATTCACGTCGGTCTACTGGCCGCGCCGTACGCCTCCCCCGTGTGTGGGACTACCTCACACCCCTCATCGTCCTGCATGACGTTAAACTGCCTCTCCAGAACTACGTATGGCTTGATTCCCATCCTTATGGGATACGTAGGACCGCCTGGACGCTGATGTTTCAGGTCCAGCCCCGTCTCCTGGTTGATCACGGGGATCTGCCCTCTTGGTTGCTCTCAGGGTGAGTCCTCCGACCCTTTCCGGAGATCTGTTAACATGTTTTGGGTACTTCGGTCTAGGACTCGTAGTGTCAGATTCAATCCCGACAAGTCCTGTGTTGCTTGTCAGGCCTCGCGCTTCCTCTTGTTCGAGCCTTCACTCAAAGGGATCCTCGTTGGCGGTTTGGGTACGATGCCTCAGTGCTCTCCTACCGCTCCGGGTCGATTTACCGGCGAGTCCTGGGCCGCAAATCGATATGAATCCTGCGATTGAGCGGTTGATGCTCGTTTGCTTGCCCCGTCTTAGGCTGACGCGATCGGATGTTGTGTTGCGAATATGGTCAGCAACGTCCTTGATCGCCATGTCGGCTCTTTCAGGCTCTGAACATTGGATTGCACAGTCCTCATCACACTCCGCCTTTATGCGTTGTAGTGGAATCTCGACACTCTCTTCATACTGACCTCCAGTACACCTCTACACGTTAGGCAGACCAGCCAGGGTAATGATGTCGTTCGAGGCTCCCATGATCTGAGCACCAGGGATATATGCGGATATCCTCCCTAAGGGCCATGCGTAGCTGGACCCTCGTCCCCATAAGGAGGAGGGAGTCGCCCGAACAATCGCGTTCTGGGCCCAGTATATCTGGAGGCTAGCATCTCTGCCCCTCGGGTGATGGACATATGCAGACCCCTATCCCAAGACTCTTCTCCGGGAATCGTGCGTGACCGCAGGGCTGGGTATGTTCCCACCTCCGCCGTGTCCGCCGTACCGCAATAAGCGGATTCCTCCATGGTCCGAACCACACGACCTTAAACTGTGTTGTCTGGTCCTACCACACGACCGTAAACTGTGATCGTCTTGGCCGCCCGACGAGAAACGGCACTGCATCGTGATGTTCTCCTCGGGGGACACTCATGTTGGGCGCTGGTTAATAACCACGCCATTCATCAATGCCTTCCATGGCTTGATTATTGTGGCGACGCCAGAGATTTCTCAATCCCAGGCGCGTCGCCGCACAAAGAAAAACCATTCATCTTTAAGGACAAACAAGAAATATCAAATGCCGCTCCTTCTGTGTGCGAGGGTCAGACCCGCACTCTTCCCCGCGCTGGTGCCCGATTGTGTTGCGCCGCGCTTCAAGAACTATGTGCGGCTTGATTCCCATCCTTATGGGATACGTAGGAACGCCCGGATGTTTGAAACTTCGGGTCCAGCCCCCCACCTCTTAGAGATTCCCCCTTCTCTGGGGAATCCGCCGCCTTCAGGTCACCCTCAAGGCGTGTTCCCCGACCCCTTGCAGTGGTCCACCGGTGTCAAGAGTACTCTGGTTTATTGCCAGGAGGGTCAGGATCCGCTTGGTCAGGTTTCCTCCGCTTTTCAGGCTTCGTGCTCCCTTTCATTCGGACCCATCGTCTACGCCCTGGGTGGAGCCCCCGTGAACGGTTCGGACACAATGCCTCAGTGCTCTCCCACCGACTCGGGCCGGTACCCCCAATGGCCTCGGGCAGCAAATCGATATGAATCCTGCGATTCAGCGGTCGATGCTCGTTTGCTGCCTCATTCCACCAACGGTTAGTGCGATATTGATGCTGCTTTTCCGCCACGGTCGGCAGTACTCCCATATCGTTACGCCGGTGCCCCCAGTCCTTGAATGAATGGCCGCATGATTCACATTTTCCACCTCCCATTCCGGCCAGGCGAAACCTCGACACTCTTGACACTATCCCTCAGTGAATCTTCGCATATCCAGGGGATATGACCACGATGTGGCGTGCTTTGAGGTCCTTATGGTCCGAGCTCTAAGACCTTAAACTAAGATCTCTCCTTATGGTCCGAGCTCTAAGACCTTAAACTAAGATCTCTCCTTATGGTCCGAGCTCTAAGACCTTAAACTAAGATCTCTCCTTATGGTCCGAGCTCTAAGACCTTAAACTAAGATCTCTCCTTATGGTCCGAGCTCTAAGACCTTAAACTAAGATCTCTCCTTATGGTCCGAGCTCTAAGACCTTAAACTAAGATCTAGCCCTTATGGTCCGAGCTCTAAGACCTTAAACTAAGATCTAGCCCTTATGGTCCGAGCTCTAAGACCTTAAACTAAGATCTAGCCCTTATGGTCCGAGCTCTAAGACCTTAAACTAAGATCTACCCCTATGGTCCGAGCTCTACGACCCTAAACTAAGATCTCCCCAAATGGGGTCCTACGTCCTGCATGACGTTAAACTGCACTCTCAGAACTACGTGTGGCTTGATCTCCAGCCTGATGGAGTACGTAGGAACGCCCGGGCATTCCGACTCGGGTCCAGCCTCAGGGATCGTTAAGTCCCGCCCCTCCTCGTCGCCGGCCGTCTGGCCTGACTTCGGGTAGAGTGGTGCAGTTGTGATATTCTCCCCGATTCAGCTCGGGATGCCCCATCGCAAGGATGGGAAGCGACGGTTTCCTCGTCAGAGAGGTGCTGTCTGAGAATTGAGGTGACTCACGGCCAGATTAGTGCATCCGCCTAATACGCTCTCCCCACGGTGGCGCAATTTTGAGAACATTGGATTCTGTCCGAACAAATCGTCACTTCGCCCCACGCTTCGCATGCCCTGTTGATCTGGATTTCCACCCTTGTGTCTGAAGGAACCCCAAAGCGGTATTCATGATGACATGTGGTCCGCCTCCTGCAATATGAATGATGGCCTTTTTCGGTCCGTCTATTGCAGTTGTTATGGTCGATCCACTGTCCGCCTACTGTCTTGGGCATTTCCTGGAAGGCCGACCGTTGTGGATGTCTGGATTCGGGACACGCGATTCACCCTTTCTCATTTCCCTATGTTCGGATAAAATCTCAACGCCCCTAGCATTGTCCCGCTCGTGTGTTGGAACAGGTTGGGGGGATGGTACATTGATTAGGTCTGAGGTCTCCTTTCCTATGAATGACCTCCCTCTTTTCTCCAGAAATCCAGGCCCAATTATGGATGCCTGATGCTTGGTTAACACTCCCGCAAAACAACGAATTGTGGTTGAGCATGTTAAACCAAAAGATGCAGATAAATATATTGATTCATACAGATGGATCAAAGTAGCGGAAGCAAATGTTTTGGGAATGGCAAAACAAAGCCCTTAGGGATTAGCGTGCTGAATGAGTCTTTCTAATGCCGCTACCCTTTGGCTGGTGGCCTCCAGAGCTGCTTCTCGCTCTCTGCGTGCCCTCTCTTCGTCGGCGGTTGCAGCGCGCAGTTCGTCGATTCTGGCCTGTGCACGCTCCCGCTCGACCTGAATTGTGACCATCTGTTGGCCCGCCTCCGTCAGCTGTACCTGGGCGTCAACCAGCTGGGCTGCTAGTTGCTCCACAAGCTCGGTACACGTTGCGACGAAGGCCTCCTTCTCTGCCGCCTGCCCTTCGAGGCGCCGGACTTCCTGCTCCGCCGCGAGGAGCGCCCGCGTGCTCTCCGACATGTCCCGACTTTGTGTGACGTCGGCACGCCGGCAGCTCTCGCGCATCTTTTCGGCCATGAAATCACGGACCGTTAGATGGAGGCGTTGAGCATCAGCTCCCCCGGCACACAGAAAGCGCAACCAGGTTTGAAGTGATCCCATGCGCCCCAGCCACTCCGACGGGTCTCGCTTGAGGAAGCGCTGGATGCACTTCCACCCCCTACGGCGCGTTATCCGGCTCTCCTCGACCGCCTCCATGTCTGAGTCGTCCATCTCCTCGGGATCGGCAGGCCGGTAGGCAGGGAAGGCAGCCAGCAGGTCTGCTGCAGGGTCCGCCCCTGGGAGGTCCTCACGAGGGATAGGTTCCCCAACATCCGGGCGACCTTCTTCTCTCTCCCCAGCGGCGTTGACACCCTCGTCAGCCCCCAACCTCTCTCCGATGGCAGCACCGTCGACGTCCGCAGCCCCTTGATCAGTAGTTGGTGGGGCCGGCTCGGTTTGGGAAGACTGTTCCGGAGCAGGCGGCATGTCTGCCACCGGTCCACTCGTGGAGGGCCCGGGTTCGGCAACCCGATGAGCCTCCAGTGTTGAGATCACTGCGCAGGGCATGCCATGGTTAGTCACGGATCGTCAACGGCAAGCACCAGCAGTAAAGTAGGAAGACTTACGGGAGTTCGGAGCGTCATCTTCCGCTATCCCGGTCGCCGCAGGAACAGTTGCAGCAGGGGACCCCTTAGCGCTTGTCAGTTCAATAATGGGTGCCTGGCCCCCGCCTTGTCCTGCTGGCGCCTCTCCTACTCCCGCTGAGGACGCCTGACCGACATCCGTGTGCTCCTGAGAAAGATGGAGAAATGGGTTAGAAGCTGCATAAGAGAGTGGATGAAGCAGATTGAGTAGGGATAGAAGCGGACCTCGAGGAGCTCAGTGACATCAACGTTGTCAGAGCCGGCCACCTCGCCGCTCTCCCGTGGGCTCCCCTGATGGGATCTTCCCTCGGAGCCTTCATCCTCCCCCATTTCCTCCTCTTCTTCGGAGTCGCTGCTACTGTCATCTTCTTCCGGCGGCATCTGTTCCGGAGCGGGCTCGAGACCGAGCATCACCTTCACCAGAAGGGATGGCTCCGCGCGCTGACCACGTTGGCGCGCGTACTCGTCCATGGCCGTCAGATATGCATACTGCCGGTTGAAGTCCACTCTGTCGGCAATCTGGAGGCGCCCGACCTCTGGCAGATAGATTCCTTCTCTGAGTATCTTTCGCCAGATGGCGTCGGTCCCCAGTGACTGCCGCAGAGTCATCCAGGCCGACCACAGCGCCGGGAAGACCGCATCATGGGAAGGTTCGAGCAGACGTCTCACCTGCTTCCCGGGCCGCTCGTCGACCACCGCACGTGCCCCCTCTCTGGGCGCTGAGGTCGTGGCGGCAGCTCGCGATGTGCCCGCCGCCGAAGTCCCTGCCTGCGCCGGCTCCGCTGTTTGGCGCGCCTCTGTTCTCCCCCGTGTGACGGCGCCTCGCCTCCTTCCTTGACGCCCGGTCTCCGCACGGGTAACCTCGAGCCGCCGAACTAGCTTCCGCAAAATCCCCTCAGGGTACGCGATGGCCCAGTGTTCGGCGTACTCGGTTGCCACGCCTGCGTCAACTCCGGTAGGAGGGAGAGTGATGACGTCGCCAGAGCCGAAAGCGGCAAACATCAGCCACATCTGGCGAAGGACGCCAGGGTTCGTCTCCTCCCGGACAGCAGTGAATACCCTCTTCGGCATCCACTGAAGGCACCCGAACTGCCTGGCGAACCGGGTCGGCACGTAAGGCTCGCAGATCACCTTCCCGTCGATCCGAGCCACGAGCACCCCGCCCCGCATGTTCAGGAAGTATTCATGCTGCTCCAGCGGACCCTGCCCATTGTCGATCATCTGGCCGACGGGAGTGGGGAACGGACTGAAGTTGAAGTTGGCATGATTGCCAATCCGGATCCGCACGCCCTCCTCACTTAGGGTCATCGGAGCGACCCCCGTGATGTTCAGCAGGGAGGGTCGCAGGCCGTTGCCCGGAGGAATGATGGCGTTCGGAAACGTGTACCCACCGAGGTGAGCAGCCACCCAGCCGTGGAAGAACTGAAAGGGCCCACAGATCCTTCGTGGCGACCCCCCTCGTGAGATGTGTCCCAGGATGGCATACAGCCTCGCCAACACTGGGACCCCGAGGTTGTATCTCTTGTTGGCGGCCATAGCGCCCGCCATCGCCAGTGTCGTCGGGCGAACGCCCATTCTCGCGTCCCGCACTGGCAGGAGCCACCCACTCAGAAAGGCGGCCAGGAACGCCGCGTACCGGACATTTGGGTCCCGGGCTTCGATGACGCGGTACCCCCATGAGCGGTAGTCGCCCGTCTCCAGGACCCGCCAGTACGACCCGTTCCGGCTCCTCTGAGCTGCGGTCGGGCACCGCTTCCCTCTACCTGGCATCTTGACCGCTGGGTCATGCTCCAAGAACTGGCCGAACCACTCCTTGTAGGCTATGTCCTTCTGGAAGTCCTTGATCCCAAGCCGCTGCGTAGCCAGGTCAAGGAGATGCCATGTCAGGATGGGAGTCCGTGACCTGTCTTCCCAGATGTTCTTCGGGGGCAGGAACTCATCGTATTGGTAGCCCTCCAGTGGGATACCTCCGATGCAGTGGATGTCCCAGAGACCGATGCCGACCTCCCCATGGTGAAGATGGAAGGTGTTGGTATCCGGAGACCATCGGGTGAACAGCTCCGGCCCGAGCTCGGACTGCTGGTAGAAGTGGAACTGCGACGTCCACACCGCCTCGAACAGGCCGATGTACCGCAGCTCCTCTGCGAAGTGATCGCAAGTGTGGCGTACCCAGAACGCCCAGGCCCACTCACTGGTGAAATTGCCCCCAGACTGCAAGTCCCAGTCCTTCAGCCAGCCCTTGGTGTCGTCAGTGACACTCTGGCGATATGTGCTCGAGTAGAGGGCTGGAGAATTCTCCGCAGTAGGATCACCCCCGTCAATGGTCCGCGTCCTCGGGTTCAGGACGTAGACATCCAAGTGCCTGGTTTCCCTGGCAGGATGCCCATTGTTGGTGATGTTATAGCGGTGAAGCTCGTCCTCCCGAGTCACCCAGGTCCGTGGCGCATCAACCTCGAACCCTGGCACCGGAACCTCATCGAGGATGCCGAAGTTCCAGAGCGGCAGGTTGTCCGACAGTGGATATGTCTTCTGGGCCGGCGTTAGTAAGTCGAACAAGGATTGATTGTTGGAAAAAATCTCCTTGGCTCCGTAAACCTCCTCGTTCGCCGCCATCTCAGCCCTGCGAGTGGCGGCATCCCCCTCATTTCCTCTGTGCGCGGCCATCTCAGAAGTTTCGGGAGTCGTGCGGGTTAAGGGATGAAGCGTGCGGGATCGGGCGAGGCTGGTAGAGAAGTTTGAAGGGTGGCGCGCAATCCAAGTGGACGACGCGCAATTGGGAAGAATGTCGCGCAAAGTTCCGGGTTTTCGCGCAAAGACAGGCGAATTCCGGACGGTTTTGCGCGCCGATCGGGCGAATTTCGCGCCAGAAAAGGCAATTTCGCGCACGAGAGCGTTGGAGCCTATCGCGCGGAAGGCCTGAGTACGGAACGCGGGACCCAGGGACCCTATTTATAGGCGAGGCTGGGGTCCGCGCTGCGCGGAAAGCGCTTTGCGCGACCGCAGCGGCGAATTTCGCGCCCGGCGCCCCTTTTTGCGCGCCTAAGTCCCGCGCCGCCCAGGACTTCGGCATTCCGGCGTCTCCCTCGGAACCCGATCGTTGCGACCTCTCGCCGACCAGATTCCGAGGGGGGGCTTTTGTAGACGCCGGAAAAGTCCGTTGTTCCCAAACAAAGCTCCGGATGCGGAAAGCGAAGTGATATTTGGAGTCAGAGGCACGTTCCGGAGGGCCCGGAGGACTTGCGCGAAATTTCAGAGGCTCGCGCGCAAAGTTGAGTCGCGGCGCGCAATCCTCCCGGGATGCGCGCAATGCGCTGGGCCGGCGCGCTATTTTGCGCGCCCGCGGCCTGCGCGGCGCCTTTGCGCGCTGGGTCCTGATTCCGCGCCCGCGAAGCGAATTGCGCGCCCGAGACCGGATTCCGCGCCCGGGGTTTCCTATAAATATAAGGCGACCCCCGACGTTTTGAAGGTTGCCAAAATCCGAAGCGTCGCTCGTTCGCGCAATCCAACCCCTTCCACGCGCAATGCCGATCTTCAGGTAACCTCCTTTCTTTCGCGCAATAGAGCCTTGGGGTCCGCCTTCGCGCGCAATCCTCTTGGCTCATTTCCTTTGAATAAATTTCAACCCGAAGGCCTTTGCGCGCAAAAGAAGTCTCTTGCGCGCAATTGCCCCCCGGGTGCGCGCAATCCAGCCCGATTGCGCGCACCCCCCATTTTCAAAGTGGTCATTCGTTAGAGAATGAGCCGTTGCCCCCGCGCGCTACCCGAAGCCCGGTGCGCGCAATCCCAATCATCCGCGCGCGAAGCGCTGGCCCAATTGCGCGCCAGCCCGCCATTTTGCGCGCCGACCCGCGGTTTTGCGCGCAAAGCTCCTCTTTTGCGCGCAATCCGCCAGGGTCGCCTCCCTTGACCCCCTGAGGGTACCCGCCTGCGTGGCGCCCGATGATCCTCATCCTGGGTGCCCGAACCGTGCGCTGTCTTCCCGTGCAGCCTTCCAGGCTCGTGCGAAGTGACACGGACCCATCGGCGGCAATCATTCGTCCAGCATGACGTTAAACTGCATATTCGTCCTGCATGACGTTAAACTGCACAATGTCCAGCATGACGTTAAACTGCATATATGTCCAGCATGACGTTAAACTGCGCATTCGTCCCGCATGACGTTAAACTGCCCATACGTCCAGCATGACGTTAAACTGCACATCCGTCCAAGCTGCACGACGCTAAACTGCCTAGCCCCCATCGTCCGCACTGCAAGACGTTAAACTGCCAAGTGTTTCGTCCTCAACGCACGACGTTAAACTGTGCTTCGTCCGGCAAGACGTTAAACCGTCCGCTTCGTCCTCAACACACGACGTTAAACTGTGCCTCGTCTGGCAAGACGTTAAACCGTCAGCTTCGTCCTCAACACACGACGTTAAACTGTTCCTCGTCCGGCAAGACGTTAAACCGTCTGCTTCGTCCTCAACACACGACGTTAAACTGTACTTCGTCTGGCAAGATGCTAAACCGTCCGCATCATCCGATCCCGTGCTCTGCACGCAGGGTCTCCCCCGGTTTAGACGTGGCCCCCACCCGCTCGTCTCTGCAGGGATGTCGGGATTGTCCCGCTTTTGGGACGATTTAATGGGAGTGGCTTTTCCCTACGGGGGCAGGGTATTACAAACCTCTAGTTTCTCGTGGGAGGCTGCACATGTGTATCTCCATTGCGCCTCCCCACTGCCGAAGCCAGTAGAGGGTGTGACTGGGATCGAGGTGTCTTCTGCTTTCGGTCCAAGTCCCTTCCAACTGAGTTTTGCCGCATCTGGGCTGCCTCAAGTGCGTAAGTCCTGACAGAATGATCTACGTGGACTTTGATCCCTATCTTCTAAACAGGGTACGTAGGAAGCCTTCTTGAGGTCCAAGCCCGCCACCTGGTCGTCCCGGTCGTATTTACGTCGGTTCGTCCATCAGTGGACCCCTCCAGGGTTCACGCTTGCGTCGATTCACCTATGAATCCGCCCCTGTGGGAGACTGCCCGTGTGTATCTCCACGGTGGCTCCCCACAGCCTCCCCTTTTCCATTTCTCCTTTTATCATCCAGCATGACGTGAAACTGTGATCCACCCGGCCGTTCCATCCCCCTATGTGCGAGGTGGTTCGGTTCAATCCTCCGCCCGGCGGCCTCGACCTCTTCGTGAGTCGGCTTGCCGATGTCCAGCATGACGTTAAACTGTATACCCGAACTACGTTGACTTTGATCCGTGCTAACGCGCGGTACGTAGGAAGCCCCTACGGGGTCCAAGCTCTCCACTCCATCATCCATCCTGATCCTTACTCGGGCCGCCACATCCCGGTGGGGTCATGCCACTTCACTCCACTCCACGTTACTTGGGAAGCCGCCCATGTGCTGGCCCCAGCGTCGGAGGTTCCCCGCAAGGGGTTCTGTCATCTGATCCACTTTTCGTGTTGATCGGTCCGATGCCGTCCCCGCTGGACGTTAAACTCGCGGCATACCCCGTGTTAAACATGGGAAGCTGAGGAAAACCTCAGGTGACACAGTTCCCCGCACCCAGTACGGGATGACTCAGGCCATCATGCCTTCAAGAAGCCCTATTAGGGACGGAAGACAGACGTGCAGAGCCGCAGTGTTACGACACGCCCCCAGCACCCAGAGCCACCCGGCCTTCTCACTGCAGGTTGCTGCCCCGCCCAGACTCCTTGGAGCGTCCGGGCGGAAGCAGCGTAATTAACCGGTGTCCATGAAGATATGGCGCCGGGAACGAGATTCACGAACATTCTTAAGTCTATGAGGGAGACCCGGATTAGGCGACGAGTTCCGAGGAGACGTCCAAGGAAGGAGGAGCCGACATCCCATCATCCCGGTTTCGATCAAGGAGCAGACGCCCCTGAATAAGGGACGAATGCCGCCCGCCCTTGGAAAGCGGGACTGCGGGACCACAAGCCGCGCGCCCATCCCCTCGGGTTGACGGGTGCACGCGCGAACGCGTCCTGGCGGAACAGCGTAACCCGACGCACATCCGCACCGAAACAGTGATGATTTGGAGGTTTTTTACCCAACCAAGGCCACCAATAGGGTGATCCCTTTGTTCTTTCCACTTGTTAGGACACCCAACATGTGTGTTTCTATCTTTTTTAGTTAAGAGGAATCCATTGACAATTAAATGGAAATGAATTTCTTGTTTAGGAGTTTTTTTTCATCCTTTACCTTATGGTACATGTAATTAAATTATTAATTGTTGAATTTTGATATGTAAATTGAGTGGGTATACTCTTTTGGTTTCATTGAAAGTAAATGGTCAAATGAATGGGTATACTCAGTGTTTGAATTGAATTTGAATTGGTGAATTGAACGATATTTGGTATGAGATGGTAATGGAATTACTTGGTATACCAAGGGTCTTGAATCCATTTTGATGTATTTGTCACTTCACCCATGAATATTATGTTACAATAGAAGATACTTTGGATTTTTATGATACTTGTATATTGATTTTGTAGGATTCCAAGGGCATTTCCACCCTTTGGATCTGGCTTGTTGGACTTGCATTGGACAAGTTCAGCAAATATGATCCTTGGAATCCACCAATGTTGATACTGAGTTTCCATAAAGATGATCCTGGGAATTGATGAGGATGCCTTGGTTTTCTATACCTTGTATCCATCCCTTTGTGGTCTAGCAATTTTTTTTAGGTCTCAGCCTGGGGAATTTGAGAAGATAGATTATACAGCTTAGTCATGGTTATTTGAAACTTCTGGATATATGGTAAGGTAATGATTTTTTCACAGTTTATATGGTAAGTATGTGGTTGATGTTATCTATGGATGTACAGAGATTTCCTTTTAGTTATTTTCTACTTTTTAAGTATCTTCCTTAGTATACGAGATTGACTCTGTTCTGCAGGGTGCCTTACATGGTTGTTTAAGTGTCACTTGACTAGTGCCATGGGAACCTCACTGTTTACTACTTCTTACTTATTTTACTTTTCACACTTCTTATCTTGTTATATTTCACAACCTATATTTTTATAGATCTTTGGGTGGTCTCATACTCAGATTGTTTCTCACACACTATTCGAGCCGTCGTTGGGTACCCGAACAGACTATATGGATACAGGTAGGGATCGAGGCAAGCACCCATAGTTCGATGCTTGATTTTTCACCATTATTAGTCACAAGTGAGCATGAGACCGATCTAAGGCTCATGATGCTATCTAAAGATATACATTTTTGGTCTTTTGGTGTTTTTCATACATGTTTTGTATTGTATTTAAATGTACTTGTTTTGACTATTTTCCAAAAACATGACATGTATAACCGTATTTTGTTTATGAGATCCCTTCTGGATTGTTTATATATAATTTTTTTAGTTATTTATCAGTTGTTTTCATGTTATATATTCTTCCACTATTGAATATTATTACTATTTTTTTAAAGGTTTGAGGGTCAATCCCCCTTTTATTGAGCATAAAAAAGAAATAAAGAAACCCCTTTTAAAACTAGGTGAGGAGGGAACCCATACAAAACATTGGCACAAATTCCATAAAGAAAGAATACCTGAAGGAAATAACAGGTTCCGAATGCTCAAAGGAAAACCAAAAATCAAACAAGAATCATTGATAGTCTCATCACCCCTCCTCCTACCAGACAAATGCAATAGAGGTAATAGTCTCCCCCCATACACACCATAAGCCCCCACTATTTGTCAGTAGCCTTTGTCTTTGGGGGATATGTGCTTGATTCCATCTTGCCAACTATGTTGGGGGCACTATTGAGTAGAATTAGGGTCTGGTACATTACAAATAATAAATATTCCATTATATTAAGAGTCGATAATTATATACCTTATATAAAATTATATGAAATTATTTTTTGAAATAGAAATAAACTGTTTAATTAAAAAACATTAAGGTATTTTAAAAAGTTTTTCTAAATTACAAAATATATATATATATATATATTTTATATTTAATTATAAAGTTTTCATAATTAATTATTTTTGAATTTTTCAAATTAAGGGATTTATTTGATATATTATTTAAAAAAACATCATATTTAGGTCTGATAATTGATTTGATAAATGTTTAAATTGTGTTATGTATATGATATTTGGATCGTATAACTATTTTTTGTAATGGAAATTTAAATTTTAATTGTTTTTATTTCATTAAAACCATATATAAAAATTAAATAGCCATATAATGAATAATATAATGGAGTTAATATTATGAAATGAATATAAATTATTTATATTCATTATTATGGAATTTCCATAATGAATACCTAATTTTTTAATGTGTTTATGGCTACATTTTATTTATGAATTTTTTTAAAAGTTAATATCATTTTTAAAGAAAATAATTGTTAAAATATTTAAATGTTATTCTATTTTTTATTATTCTGTGAATTAAATTTTTTATATTTTGAATATTTTTATTCTTAAAAATAAATTGTTAAACATTTTATAGTGTTTATCATACATGAATCTACAGAGTTACTTGTTTTGTATGATACAAGATTTAGTTTCCATCTATCTTTACTTTGGTTTTTTATTATACATATTAGAATAAATATAGTTGTTCAGTGTGATTTATAAATATTATGTATTATATTTTTTATGAATTGGAATCCCTCTTCAATAATGAGTCTATTGGTGGGGGTATTTAGGTTAAAATTCTCGTTGGCATTGAGACTTATTCATTGATCTATAATAGTGGGGGTTACAATCTATCACCCCTGGCATACTCATATAGAGATTATCAATTTTATATAATTATAATTCTTTAATTTATGGTTTCATGTACCATAAGTATTTTATGAGTTTTACTATGTGTAAATATGTATTTTTTGTATTTTTGTTTCAGTAACACAAATAGAGAGTTTGGTAAAGTGTTGTGCATCAATAAGGTAAGAACAAAATGGAATATTAGAAATTATAGGATTACTAACTAAATAACTAAAATAATTAAATCATATAGGGAATAAAATGAGATAATATGGTTAGATTAAATCCCCTTGAAAATATTATTTGTGAAATTCCTTCTAAAGTTACAATTATCAAGTCCTATGTCATCAAATTGGGTAGTTCCATGTAATGTGGTGTGACTGTGCATTGAATTAGTGTTATCATATATTATGTGGTGTGATCATTCATTGAAGTTGTGTGATCATTCATTATATATTGAGACTTTAAGTTATATGTTGGTACATTTCCTTAGAGAAGTTAAACCGCATGAAGGGATGTGTGACCACACATTAGAATAATGCGACGGTATAAAGGATTGTGTGACAAGATATTAGAATCAAGTGAACTCATGAAGAGTTTGAGTGATCACACATTAGAATCAAGTGGAGAAAGGTTATAATGAGCTTCCAAATAAATAAAATTATATGAAAATATGTTTCGATTTAGATGGTGATACCATGAATAAAATCCAATGATGCAAAGTAAGGTGACCTACTAAGGTATAAATATAATTATAATTATTATAAGGTTTCCTAAAAAGGTTCATCTAGGTGGATAAAGAAGGTAAGTGATTTATAAATGATAAATTGAGACTATTCTAGTTAAATTATTAAAAGATGCTAGGAAATAATTGTTGTGAATATTTATTTTCATGGGAAAAAAATTATTATTATTATTTGATATGGTCGTGAAGTTTTCAATATCATGTGTTTTCATACAAGGTATGGATCCTTTTTTATTTAAATTCGTGTTTATGGAATAATGTGGTTACCCTTTGAGGTCACAAGTGTATTGGGGGTCTCTGGGGCTTGATTGGAGCCTAAACCCCATATTTTTGGAGAAAACAGGCTGGTCGCACTATTAGTAGAAACTATGTAGGGAAGGCTTCATGGTTAGGCCTAACTTTGCGAGGCAGGATAGTGGGGTTCTATAGGGCACATGGTTTGAGGAAACCATGAGAATTAAGGTTCTTTCCAATGTGACAGATTTATAGTTTTTGATAGTGATATGAGACATGGTTTCCACGTGGTTTTTAAAATTGTATGCACTAACTGTGTGAGGTGACCCTTTCTACAGTAGATGGTGCACTGTCAGCATATGGTTCAGCCAACCATGATTCCAAACTATGCATCCCATTATTTTGGTTGAAATTAAAAAAATTCCCTTAATTAATCTTATAACTCAACCCTATTTTCCTATTTCCTCCTCATTGGTATTTGTGGATTTTGAGATCTCCTTTAAGGCATTTTAATATATTTTTATCCCTATCCTCCATCCAAACTCGGAATTGAGTGTCGTTGGTCTCATTGGATATTCCTTAGTGAGCACTCAATTCCTTTAATATCATTCTTTGTTTTACTTCAAATCAATGGATTTATTTATGTACAAGATAATATCCCCTATTTCCACCCATGGGGTGTTCCCTTTTCCCTTGACTTTGATTAAACCACCCATGTGGTGAGTTGGTTATTTCCTAGTTAGAGGAAAACTATTAATAAATTATTTGAGTTGAATTTCTTGATTAAGATATGTTATTCCTCCTTTTCTATATGAAACATGATATTGAATTGTTTAATTTTTGAATTATGGATTGTTAAATGAGTGGGAAAATCATAGAATGGAATTGAATTTAAATTGTTTTATTAGTGGATATACTCATGGAACTTGAATGTGGATTGATGAATGGTTACGTAGGACACCATGTGTGTGCTACACTATGGGTCATGAAAATAGTAGATAATTCATTTCACTTGTATGATCCATGGATTCTGATTCCATGGGATTTCTTGTAAATTTCTACCCCTTGGATCTAGTTTGTATTGGGATCATAGTGGACATGGTCTATAGATATTCTCCTTAGAACCCAACTCAATCCTAACCAAGTTTCCATCAAGATGCTATTAGGGATCTAAGAGGATGTCTTGGTCTAATATAACTTGGATCCGGCCTTGTGGGTTCTGAAATTATTGACTACATGTCTCAATCATGATTTATTAGACACTCCTAACTATACAACATGGTTGAGGTAAATGTGATATGTTTGGTTGTATGGAATGGTCCTGGTTTATATGACACTTATGGTTATATAATAGGGTCATGGTTGTTTGATACACATATTATATAGCAAGGTCATGGTTGAAATGATATGTATGGATGTATATAGAGGTTGTGTTAGTTATTTTTGTATTTTTGGTAACTGAATTTTTATAAGATCTTGACCGATGTTTTACAGGGATCTTGGTATGGTTATACAGTGTCACCAGACTTGTAGTATATATGCTATGGTAAATTTAATTTCTTATGAATTATGTGTGTTATATATTTCACACTTCTTAGCTTCTTATATTTCATAGTCAGGATTGTTATATACCTTTGGGTGTTAAACTACTAGGATTGTATCTCACACCCTTCTCAGGCCACCATTGGGTACCCAAATAGACTATATGGATTTCAGAAGGTACCGAGGCAAGCTCCCACAGTTTGATGATTGATTTTCTTCCATGCTTGGGATAAGGGGAGCATAAGACCAAGATGAGGCTCATGATTCTATCCTTAGATAGCATCTTTTCATATTTTTTGTGTTCTTGATATATGTATTATACACATTACATGTATACCTATTTTGGTTTTTTTGTAGAGACATTACATGTATCATCATCATTTGTATATGAGATTCCTTCTAGTATTATTTATATATTTTTGTCTTGGTTATTTATATGTTGTCTGATTGTTATATATACTTTTTTATTGAATTTTATTTCTATTTTATTGTGTTACACTCTGCTAATTAGGGTTTCGTCTCCCCACGGACACACCCTAGGCCCCCGCTACTAGTCGTAAGCCGCTGTCATTCAGCAAGATGCGCTTGAGGCCATGTGGCCAACCGAGCATGGGGAACTATTGAGTAGCATCTGGGTCCATGATGTTACAATGTGGTATTAGAGTATTTTTATCTCCTAGTTTATTATTTTGTGATAATATATATTGATAAGAAGGTATTGAAATTTGGTAATGAGTTGTGCCTCATCATAGTTAACCCGCGTAGAGGAAAAATCCAAATTGCCTCGAATGGAAATTTCTGTTTTATGGATTTTGAGTATTACAGTTGATTTGATTCCACCATTGGGCGATACACTTGAATTGTGATGTTATATATAATACGATTGAGGGTTATATTTTGTTAAAACCCGATTAGATGAGGATATTCCATCTCATGCATCATTTAGGAACCTTTTTTAATTCAAATTCAATGCATTATGTCATTCCATATAGGATTCATTTCCTATTTACATGATGTTGTGATAGGTTTCGTGATAGATATACCTACTATTTTGATAGAATTTTGTACAGGAAATTGAAAAAAAATGTTGGTACTTAGAGTTTTTTCCATAACCTAAGTAGTTTTTTCCTAATTAGGATACAACAGACACCCTGAGCAGCCAATTTTGGGACGTTGAGTCATGGACCATGAGTCGCATGGTCTGGAATGTGTTATGGTGTGTATTAGGTGGACACCATATTTGAGTTCATAAGGAGTATGGTATCTTATGGAATGGAAGTGGTGAACCATTTGGTTCCACTATTTAAAATGGAAGTGAAATGAATATGAAATTCAAATGGAAAGTTGAAATGATAAATTGAGAACTCAACATAGACCCAGTATTTGAGTGGGCAAGAGGTTGTTCTTATAGTGATTTTGTGACTATATATTTTGACCAGTATTGTATTTAGGAGCAAGATAAGTGGTATGGCCTGGTTATAAGAAGGTTTTGAACTATACTATGCTTTTGATCTATAAACTTTGATATTTTTATTTTCTAAGGTGTGTGGTTAGCATTGTAGAGGTATGTCACCATGAAGACCTCTATTCATATGCCAGGAGGGTGGCGAGGAACATGCTCTAATAGTGGTGGGACATGGACTACCGGTAGATCCTCCTTTTGTGCCAAATGAGGAACCAACAATTTTACCAGACAAAGGTGTTGAGGCAAAGTTCCTCAAGGGGTTTTTCTGCTTCATGAAGACTTTTCAGGGAGTAACACAGCATACCTTATCTATGGATGAGCTGAAACGTGTATTCCAACAGCAGTAGCATTCTATGTTTTTGGTGGATATTGGTCCCCAGGCTGATGAAATATGGTTTGAGACTATGCTATTTATATTTGAACATCTTGAGACACCTTCTGAGAGGAGAGTAAATATTGTAACATATAATCTATGTCGAGTAGAAAAACACTGATGGGATGTTTTGAACCAGGATAACAGTATATGAGATATAGTTTGGGTTTATTTCCAAACCATATTTTTTTGACTAATTTTACCCTGAGACTTTGAGGTCTGATCGGGATAGTGAGTTCATGAGTCTAGAGCAGGGTGATATGATGGTTATGGAATACTCATCATGCTTTATAGAGTTGTAGGGTTTTTCACTGATGTACCTTACTGATGAGTTATCGAGGGAAAGATGCTTCAAGGAAGTTCTCTGACATCATGTTTGATCTCAAGTCAATGTGTTCATATTCACCTATTTTACTAAGATAGTGAATCAGGTTCTAAATAAAGAGCAGGACCTAAGAGATGCTGGGGGCACATAGTAGAGCAGTGTAGTCTCTCAACCTAGTGGTTTAGCATCTTCAGGAAAAAAGTTCCATTTTGATATTTCCTATGAGATAAGTACTACCCAGGCCATTAGTGTTGGTAGTTCAGTTTTCTATCATCAGTTTGGTACGTGGGTACATGTGAAGAATCAGTGCGATTGTGACATAGTCGAGTGATGATCTTGTGATAGGATGGGTCATGTGTAGCATTTTTGTAAGACTATCCCTTTATCAGTGAGTGGTAGGGGTTCATCTTCGACACCAGGTTTAGGAGAAGGTTTCACAGATCCGCATAAAACTAAGATCTAGAGTGTTATTATCCATTCAGGCTGAGGTGGTGGTGATCATGGATGAGGAAGCCAGACACCAGTGGTACCTATATGGAAAATTAGTCCTACTTTGGGAAGTGAGGTTGTGTCACATGGTTGTGGTTTAGGCCAGATCTATTTATTGCAGCCTACCCCTAAAGAGCAAGGTGTTAGACCATTTATGGTGAGAGGTATAATCTTAGTAGACTCAACTCTTGTATCTTCTCTCAGTGACATAGATGAATCACATAGTTTCATATATGTGCCTATTGTAGAAAGCTTTGGACTTTTTATTTAGTTTTCTGAGGGTGTTATGATGCTAGAAACTCTATTGGGGATCAGAAAGGAGGATGCAAGTCAATTCATAGAGTTCCCCATTATGGTTGGTTAGTATACCTTCATTTGGAGTCCTTTTTTTCTCGAGATAACCAGGTTTTACGTCATACTCAGGATGGAATGGCTAGTATCTTATCAAGAATAAATTTATTTCTATCATTAAAGGGCGACTTTTACATCACCAAAGGATGAAATTTATACTCACATGGGATAATGGTATGTCCAGGAAAGACTAGCCATACCAGAGCATCATGGGATGGATGTGATGATAGCCAAGATTACTAGTTTGTATCTGGATGATCAGGGTAGATGTCAGGAAGGATTTCCTCCAGTGGTCGATCATTATAGGGATGTTTTCCTAGATTAATTTTCTATTTTACCTCCTAGAAGAGTTGTTTATTTCTTCATCGATATAGTGTCAGTAGATTCACCGGTATCCATTTCCCCTTATAGGATGGCTACAGCATAGTTGCAGGAGCTCAAGAGGAATCTAAAGGATTTGGGGGGAAAGGGGTTTATTTGACCCAGTACTTATCTATGGATTTCATTGGTCTTTTTTTCAAAAACAATGATGATAGTGACCTTAGGCTATACATGGATTACTGAAAATTGAACCAGGTAATGGTCAAGAACTAGTATCCCTTATCATGGATAGATGATCTTTTTGACCAGCTAGGATGAGTTTAGATGTTCTCGAAAATTGAGTTGAGATTCGTATATCACCAGGTTAATATTCTACCTGCAGAAATACCTTGTTTAGATTTTCATAGTAGGTATGTTCTATATGAGGATTTGGTTTTGTCTTTTGGTCTCACGAATTCACCAGCAGTTTTCATGGCACTGATGAACTAAGTTTTCCATCCTTATCTGGATTTTTTATGGTGGTTTTCATAGATGATATCTTGGTGTATTCTCACAATCAACATCACCATGGAAAACATATTGAGATAATTTTAGATACATTGAGGGATAATTATTTATATTTTAAGATCTAAACATTCCACTTCTGGATGGATTATATTCACTTCCTGGGTCATATTATCTTGGAGAAATAAGTATTAGTTTACCCAAAGAAGTTGAGAGTTGTAGTCTCCTAAGAGAAACCCAATAACATATTTCATATATAGAGTTTCTTAGGGATAGCTGGGTATTGATTTCATTTCATAGAGGACTTATCACGCTTATCATCACCTTTTACGAGTTTAACTAAGAAGGTTGTAAAGTTCATATGTTCATATCTCTATGAGATAGCTTTTCAAGAGATGAAAGGGAGATTGAATTTAGAATCGGTCATAGTTTTTGTAGAACATGGAAGAAGTTACATTGTGTATTTTGATGCATCATGTATTAGGATAAGAGTGATCCCAAGTTAGCTATGGTTGTTCATGATTTGTGTTGTTGGAGTCACTATTTACTGGGAGAGTGTTTTGTGGTGTATAAGGACCAAAAAAAGCATCAGTTATATATTTACATAGTGTGATCCAAATATAAGGAAAAAAAGTTGGGTTGAGTACCTATAGTATTTTGACTTCAATATTTCCTACATGCCAAGTAAAGTCAATGTAGTGGCTGATGAAATGAGTAGAAGGACTCATATATAGGAAGTTCAGGAGGCCAGTAGCGAGTGGAATCTTATGGATTTTTTCTCTATGATTTAATTGGAGGTTAAGGATATTCTATGGAAGGCCTTTCTTTTATCCTTATCTGTGACCTCTGCCCTACATGATAGAGTGAGGATGAGGAAGCTATCAGATTCGGAGGTCCTAGTCCTACGAGAGAGTGTGATAGGTGACCACCCGCCTCCTGGTTGGGCCATAGGTGAGGATGACATTCTGTATATCCAAGGTTTATTTTGGGTTTTAGTGGGCATACACGAGGATATAATGCATGAGTTTCATTCCTTAGTTTGGGAAGTGCACCCCGGTGTCACCAAGATGTATTGTGACTTACGCTGTTGATACTAGTAGCTGGGTATGTAATGAGTTATAACTAGTTTGGTTATGAGGTGTTCCACTTGTTAGCAGGTGAAGGTGGAACATCAGTGTCTAGCCATACTTTTATAGCAGTTACTTATTCCTGAGTGTAAGTGTGATGATTCTATGATGGATTTCATGACTAGTTTTTTGAGGTCTCCTTGAGGTAGTGATGTTGTGTGGGTTGTTGTGGAAAGGCTCACGAATGTTTCTCATTTACTGTCAATCAAGGATACCTTTAGTATTGATGATATTGGAAGGTTGTACATCTATAAGATAGTATTTCATCATGGGTTCCTGCACACTATTATTTTAGATAGGGATTCCTAGTCTACATCTCATTTCTGAAAGAGTTTACAGAGGGAACTAGGTACACAGGTGCTTCTAAGCATGACATACCACCCTTAGACTAATTTCCAATCAGATCTTATGATACAATTTCTTGAGGACAAGTTGTGAGAATGCATCTAGGATTTTGGTGACTCTTGGGAGAGGCACATTACCCTAGTTGAGTTCACCTATAATAATAGTTATCATGAAACTATACAGATGGAACCTTATGAGGCTTTGTATGGTAGTCCATGTCGATCAACCCTATGTTTTTTAGAGGTGGGTGAAGTAGATTTACTTAGAACACATCTCGTGTAGGATACTTCTGAGTAGGTATAAATGATTCAATGGTGGACGGATACTGAACAGTCTCATCATAAATCTTACATCAATCTTCGTAGATGACCTCTAGAGTTTGAGGTTAGGTATCAGGTCTTGTTATATGTTTCACTAAGGCTAGTACATTGATATATAATGGGGTAGGGTGAGATTTCATCATGATATATCAGGTTTTTCAAGATTATAAATAGATTCAGGCCGGTATCTTATCTATTATAGTTACCCTAGAGGTACTAATCCATGAATGATGTCTTTTGCATATCTCAACTATTTCATTTTCATTCAGACCTGTCTCTTGATTTTCATCCTGAGGAGGTTGAATTACAAGTAGATATGTCATTTAAGGAGAATCTGGTTTGTATCATTGATATGATCATGAAGGTTCCTTGAGGCTAGTTATTTTATCTAGTATGGGTGATATGAAAGAACGGTTGTTTACAGGATGAGACTTGGGCGTAGGAACCTAACTTACATGCTCAGTGGAAAGAGTTATTCTCTAACGAATCTTGACCACCCTTGAGAAGGAAATTTAGGAATGAATTTTTTTTAATGGTGGAATATTATAAGATCCCAGGTTTTTGTATAAGGTGTAGATAATTTTTTTAATACTTTTTTATGGCCTAATGTGATTACCCTTTGAGGTCACGGGTGTACCGGGGGTGTCTGGGACTTGTTCGGAGCCCAGAACCCATTTTTTTGAATAAAAAAAGTAGGCCTCGTGGTTAGTAGAAACCTTATGGGTAAGGATACACGATTACTCCTAACTTTTCATGGATTGACAGTGGGATGCAATAGGTAACACAATTCGAGGAAACCATATGAATTGAGGCACACACCCATGTGACATATCTACAGTTTATGATAGTGGGATGAGACCTAGTTTTTTTCACAATTTGGAAAATCATGTGCACTAACCATGCGAGGTTCCCCTTCCTATAGAAGATGGCACACAGTTGGTTCACATTTTGGTCAACTATGTGGAAAAACCATGCATCCTAGTATTTTGGGTGAAATTACAAATTTTACCTTAATTAATCTTATATGTCAACCATATTTTCCTATTTACTCCTCTATGGTAAGTCATGGGTTTTGAGATCTCCTTTGAGGAATTTTAACATATTTTGATCCCTCTCCTTCATCTGAACATGGAATCAAGAATTTTCGATCTCGTTGGATCTGCATCGGTGAGTACTCAATTCTTTTTTTTTTGTTCTATTTTTAACTTTGAATTGACAAAGTTATTTAGGTGTAATCTGATATTTTCCATTTCCCAGTTCTTTATCCATTCTTTTTTTCTTATGATCTGAGTTAAATCAGAAGTTGATATTGGAAGAGAACTCTACTATAGACCTACGATACATGTTCTATACTTTTCCTAAATGGTTTAGTGATTTATTAAGCTAATTTTTTATTATGTTTCCATCCATAATTTCCATAGAAGACCTAAAATTAAATTTATTAATTAAATTAAATGAAATGGAACTTTTTATTGATTCCCTTTAGTTCCTTTGAGATGCATTGGAGGTTGTTTCCTCAACCAAGGCCACCCATGAGGTGTTCCTTTTTCCCTTTCCTTTTATTAAACCACCCATGGGATGATTTGGTTCTTTCCTAGTTAGATAAAACATCCAAATAAATAATTTGAATTTAATTTCTTGATTATGAGATGTTTTTCCTCCTTTTCCATGTGAAACATGATATTGAATTGTATAATTTTTGAATTGTGAATTTTTAATTGAGTGGGTGAACTCATGGAATGGAATTGAACGTGAATTGTGTTATGATTGGACATACTCATGGAACTTGAATGTTAATTTATGAATGGTTACATAGGATTCTATGTGTGTGATTCTCCATGGGTTATCGAAATGGTAAATAACACCTTGAACCTATATGCCCTTTTGATTCTGATTTTGTGGGATGCCTTGGGCCTTTCCACACCTTGGATCTGGTTTGTCTCAGGCTCACAATGGACATGGTCAGTAGAAATGATCCTTGGACCCCAACTCAAGCCTAACTATGTTTACATATAGATTCTCTTGCGACTCAACAAGGATTACTTGGTCCACTATACATTGGATCCGACCTTGCAGGGTCTGACATTATTGATTACACAGCTCATTCGTGATGTATCTGACACTTCTGTCTATATGGAGTAGCCATGGTAAATGTGATATGTTTGGTTGTATGGAACGGCCATGGTTGGTATGATACTTTTGGTTATACGGAAATGATGTGGTTGTTTGATACATAGGTTATCCAACATGTCCATGGTTTACATGATATGTATGGATGTACATTGAGGTCGTGTTAGTTATTTTTTTTCATTATTCATAGTTGCCTTGTTATAGGAGTTTGAACCATGTTTTAGAGGGATCCTGGTATTTCTATATAGTATAACGTAACTTGTAGTATATATATTATGGTCACTGTACTTTCTTACTTCTTACCTGTTTTATATATCACACTCTTCTCAGCTTTTTATATTGCACATCTAGGATTGTTATAGACATATGGGTGGTTACCTACTGGGATTGTATCTCACACCTATTCGGGCCACTTTTGGGTACCCAGACAGACTATATGGATGTAGGTAGGGACATGGGAAAGTGACCGCAATTCAATGCTTGATTTTGTGCCAGGATTAGAAGCAGGGGAGCACGGGACCAAGATGAGGCTTGTGATGCTATCTAGAGACAGTGACTTTTGGTCTTTTTGTTGTTCTGGATATATGTATTGTACACATTCCTTGGATACATATTTTGGATATTTTGTAAAGACCTTACATGTGTCATCATCATATTAATATTATATTACTTCTATAATTGTTTATCTATTTCTATCTTCATTAATTATATGATGTATGATTGTTATATTTTCTTTCATTATTCAATGTTATTGTTATTCATCTATGTTACAATCTGGTAATGAGGGAATAGTCTCCCCATAGACACACCCTAGGACCTCACTTTTAGTCATAATACTCTAGAATTTAGGGAGATATACTTGAGGCCATGTGGTGTAACGTCCAGGTTCTGGAAGCCACCCAGAGGTGCCCCATACCCGGTTGGTCACATGGCCTCAAGCGCATTTCGCTGAACGCCAGAGGCTGTCGACTTGCAGCAAGGGCAATGGTTGTGATAGTGGGGAAACTTTTCCCTCATTGGCAGAGTAACATAGTGGAATAGAAACAAATATACAATAGCAGAAGTAGTAAATACAAAACAACAGTAATAGAGTAGGACTGATAAAGGAGAAAACTAGAGCATATATATATAAACGATGCATGATACATATATATCTAGGAAAATAGTCAAACAAGTCACAATGCTGGATTACAATAGTGCTAAACCAAAGTGAAAAATAAATAGGATAAACTCCTCATCATCACAAGCCATAGCTTGGTCTCAATCTCTCCAGATCCATAGAAATCAAGAACCTAAAGAAGAAGGGTGCTTGCCCTTATCTATACCTACAACAATATAATCTTTTGGTCCCAAAAGCATAACCCAAACAGGGTGTGAGACAAAAATCCCAGTAGGCAACCACCCAAAGATCTGTGCCAAATAGTCAGTGAATATATGGCAGGTGAAAGTACAGAAAGAAGTGAACAAAAAAGTACTTAGTAGTAAACAATCCACAGTCTAAAAATCAAGCAACAGTTAATCAAGAAGATAACACAAATAGTTAACCCTCTGTGAAGTACTCACAGCCTATCCCCTCTGTCCCTACCTAGCATAAGCAAGCAACCCTCTAGGAAGCACACACAATCTCACCCCTCTGGTTCAGCTAAATTATAGAATCTATGAGGAAGCACTCACCATCAATTCCCCATATAGTCTCGTATCGGTATTAAAGGCGCTCTAGGGAAGCACTTACGTCACATTCCCTCTTTAGCCCATGTCGAGGAACTACAGAATCTCTGAGGAAGAACCAACGTCAATTCACCCTATGGTCTCGCATCGTAAATTATAAATACACTCTAGAGAATCCCTTACATCCATTCTCCCTATGGTCTATTACACTAGGTTCTCATAGCCCTGTGTAAAAATCAGCCTGAATAGCATCACGTAATGACCAAAGTAAACTTCAAGAACTACTTGGCTAGAATTATATAGCATAACAGCATGTCAGAAAAATAATACTCCATCCTACAACACTAGGCATGGAACTGGAAATATCCTAACAAGAAAAACTAGACAAAATGATCATAAAAATGAAAAACATGCATGGTAAATACATCCAAAACAAAGAAAAATTACCCTATTCACAAAAAATAACCTCTACTTAGGCATACAATCAAAGCAGGCAAACAACAAGGGAAAAATAGTAAACACGCAATACCTCGTTCAAGGGTATTGGTGGAATTTTTACATAATACTCAAAGACTTTCTATAGAAAGGAACAAACCACCTACCTTGGGGTTAGGAGATCAATATACTTGAACCTAGAATATTGAATCTTCTTAGAACATCGTAGATATACAAAAATACATAAAATGTTCAACCCACGATAACTTGGAAAATAAGAGGAATTGGAAAATGATTCTCTAGAAGAAGGAAGATCTTACTGTGGTGATTCCAATGCAACTGATGAAGTTTTATTCGGAGGAAGGATGATTGCTCGTGGGTTCATCAAAGATTTTCAGCCGTTCGGGAGCTCTCGACTGAATGATACCTAAAAGGAGATGTTTCTGGTGATTAGATGCGACCCTGGTGCGTTTAATGAAAAAAACATACACGGTGTGTACTTTTGGAGTACACGACGTGTACTTTCCTTTTCTGTATTCCGCTTTAGGTGGCCTCCACGTCACCCCACACAATCATGAGTGTGTCCAGGACACGGCCAGTACATGGTCTCCTATGGCAAGGAAGTACACGGTGTGTAATCATAAAATACACAGGGTGTACTTAGAAAATTTCCAGAAACTCCTCTTTTCTCAAAAACTTCAGAAAAAGGAAAAACATACCTAAAAATAATGTCCGGGTTCTTAAAAACTTCCCCCCTTAAATAAATTTATCCCCTAATTTCACTAGCGTGGCGTAGAAGAAGAAACCCCGAACAAATCTGGACACTGCGATTGTACATTGGCCTCCCTCTCCCAAGTCTCGTCATGTACTCGCCCGTGCTGCCATACCACCCGTATAAGAGGGACAGACCGGCCACAAAGAACCTTTGTACTGTGATCGAAAATCCAGATAGGATGCTCCTCAAAAGATTCATCCACCTCTAACTCGACTTCCTCAGGTTGGAAAGCATGAGACGGGTCTGAAAAGTAACGTAGGAGATAAGAAACGTGGAAGACGTCATGCATAGCCCAATACCTCTGAGGTAACTGCAACCGATAGGCAATCGGCCCAACTCTCTCCAACACCTCAAATAGCACGACGTACCTCGGCGAAAGCTTATCCTATCTCATAATCTGCTTGTGTCTCAACCTCGGTGTGACACATAGGAAAACCCGATCCCCAACCTCGAACTCAAGAGGTCGCCTCTGCTGATCAGCATAAGACTTCTGACAAGACTGTGCAGTAGCCATCCTCTTCTGAATTAAATCTATCAACTCTGTGGTCTCTTGAACGAGACGAGGTCCCATCAAAGCTATCTCTCCTGCCTCCATCAAACATAAGGGTGATCGGCATGGCCTACTGTACAAATCCTCATAAGGTGCAATCTGAATAGTTGCTTGAAAACTATTTTTGTAGGAAAACTCCACAAGAGGTCTATTCTTCTCCCAAGAACCTCCAAAATCCAGAATGCATGCTCAGAGCATATCCTCAAGCACATGAATCGTACGCTCAGACTAGCCATATGTCTGGGGATGGTAAGCTGTACTCAAAAGAACATGTGTTTCCAAAGCCTTCTGAATCCCCTGCCGGACCCGAGAAGTAAAATGGGCATCCCTGTCCGAAATAATGGAGTGTGGAAATCCATGTAGACATACAATCTCACGGATGTACAACCATCCCAGCTCATCAACACTGAACGTCTCCTTGATCGGAAAGAAGTGATAAACCTTTGTGAGTCTGTCAATGACAACCCAAATTGCGTCATTCACTTGGTGAGACCTCGGCAACCCTGCCACAAAATCCATCGTGACGTCGTTCCACTTCCACTAGGGAATGGGTAACTACTGCAAAAGCCCTGTTGGTCGTTGATGCTCCGCCTTCACCTAATGACAAGTGTAACACCTCATAACAAAACTAGAAACGTCCCTCTTCATACCTGTCCACCAATATTGACAGTATAGATCATGATACATCTTGGTGACACCAGGATGAACTGCCCAAATTGAGGAATGAAAGTCCTGCATTAGCTCTTCGCATATATTTTTTGGCACCCATACGCGTCCCTAGAAACTCAAGATCTCATCCTCGAATATGGTCCATCTAGGAATAGGTTCCTCTCCTGACACGCTTTCCCATATGACTAGGCCTTCAGAATCTGATAGCTACCTCATTCGAACTCAATCCAGAAGCGTAGAGGTAACAGCTATAGAAGAAAGAAAAGTCTGCCCCTGTCTGTCGTGCACCTCCAAATGCATCTCAAGGAACAGAGCCACAAACTGCCACTCACCACCGGCCTCCCAAACTGCCTGTATCTGAGTCCTCCTGCTCAACGCATCAGCCACGGCATTGCCCTTTCATGATGTATAGGCAAGCTCAAAGTCAAAGGATTGTAGGTACTCAACCCACCTGCACTGTCTCAAATTCAGATCACACTGAGTGAAGATGTACTTGAGACTTTTGTGGTCAGTGAAAACCACATAATTCTCTCCCAGAAGGTAATGTCTCCAATAGTTCAAGGCATGAACAATGGCTTCCAACTCGATATCGTGCGTCGGGTAATTCCGCTCATGTGGCCTCAACTGCCGAGACCCGTACGCAACGACTCCTCCCTGCATAAGAACAGCTCCTAGATCGATACCTGAAGCATCAAAATAAACAGTATAGGCCTTTCTTGGCTCTGGAAACACTAGTATCGGTGCTGAAGTCAACCTCCCCTTCAGCACATGAAAGGATGAATCACAAGAATCTGACCATAAGAACTTCACACCCTTCTTGGTCAGACCTATCAGTGGTGCTGCTAAGTGTGAAAATTTCTGTATGAAGCTTATGTAGTATGCAGTCAGCCCTAGAAAACATTACACCTCAAATATGTTCTTCGGCTGCTCCCAGGAAACTACTGCTCTCACTTTATCTAGGTCTACTGATACTCCCGTATCTGAGATAACATGACCCAAGAAGTGAATCTGATCCATCCAAAAGTGGCATTTTCAGAGCTTAGCATATAACCGATGCTCTCTCAGTGTACTCAAAACGATCTCAAGATGTGTGGAATGGTCGTGTCGAGTGTGATATTACACCAAGATATCGTCCACAAAGACAACCATGAAGGAATCCAAGTATGGAAGGAACACTCGGTTCATCAGTGTCATAAAAATTGTCAGTGCGTTCGTGAGGCCGAATGGCATAACCATATACTCGTATAGACCATACCTACTTCGGAAGGTTGTGAGAGGTATATCAGATGGTCTAACATGCAACTGATGGTAACCAGACCTCAAGTCAATCTTCGAGAACACCTGGGCTCCTCGAAGCTGATCAAAGAGATCATCAATCCTGGGAAAGGGATATCGGTTCTTGACCATCAACTGGTTAAACTTTCGATAATCCACACAAAGCCTGAGGGTGTCGTCTGCCTTCTTCGCAAACAGGACAGTTGAACCCCAAACAGAAGTACCGGGTCGGATGAAACCCTTTTCCTACAACTCCTCTAACTACTTCTTGAGCTCCTACAACTCAGGTGTATCCATCCTATAAAGATGAATGGACATCGGTGCCACTCCTAGCACAAGCTCAATCGAAAATTCAACCTCTCACTCCGGAGGTAAACCTAAAAAGTCCTTTGGAAAGAAATCCGTGAAATGATCCACCACTGGAGGAAAGTCTAACTGTGAAGTCCCTTGGTCATCCAGATATAGACTAGCAATCTGGGTCGTAAATCTTCCTAAACCATGATGCTCTGGACCCGCTCTACTCGTCTGGACATACCACTCACCCTTATAAAGAAAAGATCCACCCTCTGGTGATATGAAACTCACCCTGTAGTGATAACAGTCGACGACTTCTAGGAAGGGAACTATCCAGTCAATTCCGATAATGAAATCATAGTCTTTCATCTCTAGGACATAGAGATCCCATAAGAAGTGACACACACCAACCTCTAGAGGGCACTCCTTGCACTGACGTACACTAGTTTTTCTAGTCCCCAACGGAGTGTCTAGCATGAATATATCAGCAGAAGAGACGATACAGAGCCCAAGGCTCTCCACGACAGCAACAGATATAAAGCTATGGGAATCCCCTGTATCAAAAAGAGATGAATATAAAACTGAGGCAACTAGGATCTTACCTCGAACTGTAGAAGTTTTGGGATCCTGCTCTGGTTGGGTCTGCTCCACTGTAAAGGTCTGGCCTGCTCCACGGCCTTGTCACCCTGCCTAACCACTCTGATCTGATCCACTCTGTTTTCACTGAAAGACTGGCGATTAACCACCTTGTCCATGACCTCCACCTCAGCCTGAACGGCCGGAAGAACTCAAGTTCCCAGACTGGTGAGAAACTGGCGGCACTGCTCCCGAACACGGAGTAATAGAAGAACCCCTGTCACCAGCTACCGGTGAGAAGATATGACAGAATCGTTGAAGGTGAGCCATCTTTCTGCATGATTGTAACTCTACTGGATCTCTCTGGCACTGCGGCCTTGTATTCCCACTCTTCTTACACTGGTAGCATACCACCTGGCTACCGGAAGATGTGTCTCGCCTCCTCACATCACCGCGCGAAGACTCTATGTGGTGCTTCCTACTATCAGTAGGAGGGAAGATAACTCTAGATGTTGAGCTGACTAGGCTCACAACTCCAGAAACCCTCATATTTCACTCCATGATCAGCACCTGGTTGATGATAGTGGTGATGGAAGTCAACCGGAAGATGTTCACCTGGGAACGGATGTCGTGCCTGAGACCATCCTCGAACTTCCTTTCAAGGAATAACCCATCTCCTCCCAGGAAGGGTGTAAAGAGCTAAAGCTCAGTGAAGCGTGAGGAATACTCCATAACAGAAAGAGCACCCTGATCCAGACTCATAAACTCCCAGGCCCGGTCTACCCTTAGGGTCTCCTGATAGAAGTAGTCATATAGAAGATGCGCTGGAACTCCTCCCAAGCCATAACCTCTAATGACCCACCTGTGAGATCACGTCCCAACACCTCTTGGTAGAGTCCCATAGCATATAGGTAGAGATCTTGACCGTCCTCTCTGGAGGCATCTCCATATGCTTGAATATCATTAGCATGGATTCTATCCATGACTTTTCATCCTGCGGTCCTCCTTCCCCTGAGAAGGTGGGAGGATGTTGTTGCTGGAAAACCCACATCAAGTCTTCCATAGACATGGCAGGAGGTGGAGCTCCCTAGAAGGTTTGCATCATCCTCATAAAGACCTCTCTGAACTGAGTATCAGCTCCTGTGTCAGGTATAACGGCTGGTGCCAAGACTGGAACGACAGGAGGATCTACTGGAAGTCCCTGATCAGCCATATCTGGCATCTGATCACTACCTAGAAACTGGCGTACAACAGGAGGACATCTCGGTGCCATGACTCTACAAGGTCAAACGTACACCTTAGATCAACATTATCAAGGACTGAAAACTAGGAGAGTAATAAGGGAACATGAGAAATAAGGCATTCAAAATTTACAAAACATGACTACACGGTGTGTATAAAGACTACACGGCATGTTCCCTTAATTCATTTACATGGGCGTGTACTTATAACAAAACTATTTGTGTAACACCCACAAACACACGGCGTGTTATCCTAACACACAGCGTGTACCTGAATCCTCTTCCCATGCCTGGGTCCTTCTACACGATTAAGCCACACGACTCTCCTAAGACAAAACTACACGACGTGTTCAAGGTAGACACAGCGTGTACTCAACAAGCTTCATTCGGCCCGTGTTGTTAGTGACATGTAATGTGTACACAGGTCACACTACACAGCGTGTTCCAGAAGGACAAGGCATGTACTAAGAATTCTTAATAGACCGTGTGGTTAGCTACACGGTCGGCTACACGGCTGACACTACACGGTGTGTTCCAGGCGGACACAACATGTATGAGAAAGGATGACACCGACCCATGTTGTTTGTGACAAGTTCGGGTACCTGGTTCAGACTACACGGCATGTTCAAGGTAGACACGGTGTGTATAAGAAGATACTCCACTGACCGTGTTGTTAACTACACGGCCGGACTCCTAGGATTATACTACACGACATGCACAACCGGTACACGGTGTGTTCCTACCAGCCTTTCTCCATCCCATGTCTCTGCCCACATGGCTGGTGACATGGTTAGAGACTACACGGAGTGTACATAAAGTACACGGTGTGTACTTCAGAAAAACTGTTTCTTCCCGAATAGAAGAACATATGGCGTGTAATTAACATTACACGACATGTATTCTGGGTTTTTTCGGACAGTAAGCCTCAGAAACTACTCTGGAGCCCATAAAACACTGAAGAGAACTCTGAAAGTGCCAAATTCTGATCCGTGAGGGCCCACACTCCCCACGAATCAAAGTTTGAAATCTTAAACAAGTTATAAACATGGTAAAAAATTCAACGATCCACCAAATTCTGGTCCATGAGGGCCCTAACACCTCACGAACCAAATCTTGGCATTCATTAAAATAAAACCTTACACAATCAATTATATAACAAGAAGCAGATATTTTTATCAAGGCATCTATCACAACATCTTGAATATTCTACAAAACATCTATCACAACAACATACAATTGCTAATGCATCCTAGATTACATGGAAAGAATTCATGACATGTGATTTCTAGCAAGTGCATATATGATGCATGAGATGGAATACCCTCATCTCATCGGGTTGCGATATAAATAGTACCTCAATAACATGAATGGTAATAGTAAAAAACATGTGAATCACCCAACGGTGAAATCAAATCAACCGTAAATTGAAAAACCAGAAAAATTGTAATAAATGTGATAGGTTAGTTTTTTCCTGTACACGGGTTAGCTACTCCCAAGCACTGATTATTAATAAGTACCCATTCCATCTTATCCCCGGATAAAGGCTCCAAATAGTAAGTCAAGAGAAAAGAATCCCTCTTATACCACTTTATAACATCCCGGTTCCAGAATCCACCCAGAGGCGCCCCATACCCGGTTGGTCGCATGGCCTCAAGCGCATTTCCCCAAATGCTAAAGGCTACTGACTAGCAGTGAGGGCCTTGGGTGTGATAGTGGGGAAACTATCCCCTCATTGGTAGAGAAACACAGTGAAATAGAAACAAATATACAATAGCGGAAGCAATAGATACCAAACAATAGTAACAGTGGAAGACTGATAAAGGAGACAACTGGAGCAGGTATATATATAAATGATGCATGATACATATATGTCTAGGAAAACAGCCAAACAAGTCACAATGCTGGAATACAACAGTGATAAACCAAAGTTCAAAAGAAAGCAGATAAACTCCTTAGCATCACAAGCCATAGCTTGGTCTCATGCTCTCCAGCTCCACAGCAATCAAGAACCTGGAGAAGAAGGGCGCTTTCCTTTATCTATACCTGCAATAATATAATCTGTTTGGGCCCAAAATCATGACCCAAACAGGGTGTGAGATAAAATATCAGTAGGAAACCACCCAAAAATTTGTGCCTAACAGTCAGTGAATATATGGCTGGTGAAAGTATAGAAAGTAGTAAACAAGAAAGTACTCAGCAGTAAACAATCCACAGTCTAAAAATCAAGCAACAACTAATCAAGAAGATAACACAAAAAGGTAACCCTCTGGAAAGTACTCGCAGCCTATCCCCTCTTGCCCTACCTTTCATAAGCAAGAAACCCTCTAAAAAGCACACACAATCTCACTAATCTGGTTCAGCTAAAGTATAAACTCTCTGAGGAATCACTCACCGTCAATTCCCCATATAGTCTCGTATCGGTACTAAAGGCGCTCTATGGAAGCACTTACATCACATTCCCTTTGTGGGTCGTGTTGAGGAACTACAGACTCTCCTAGGAAGCACTCAATGTCAATTCCCCTTATGGTATCGCATCATAAATTATAGACACTCTGGAGAATCCCTTATGTCCATTCTCCCTAGGGTCTATTACATTAGGTTCTCGCAGCCCTGTGTAAAAATCAGCAAGAATAGCATCGCGTAATGGCCAAATTAAACCTCAAGAACTACTTGTCTAGCATTCTAAATCATAACATCATGTCAGAAAAAGAACACTCGATCCTAAAACACTAGGCATGGAACTGGAAATATCCTAACAAGAAAAACTAGACCAAATGGTCATAAACAGGCAAAACATGCATGGTAAATACATCCAAAACATAGAAAAATTACCCTATTCACAAACAAAAACCTCTACGCAGACATACAATCAAATCGGGCCAAAAACAAGGGCGAAACAGTAAACATGCAATACCCCGTTCAAGGGTATTGGTGGAATTTGCACATAATACTCAAAGAATGTCTACAGAAAGTCACAAACCACCAACCTTGGGGTTAGAATATCAATATACTTGAACCTAAAATCTTGAATCTCCTTATAACATCGTAGATCTACGAAAACACTTAAAACGTTCAACCCACGATAACTTAGAAAAGAAGATAAATTGGAAAACGATGCTCTATAAGAAGGAAGAGTGTACCGCAGCGATTCCAACACAACCAATGGAGTTCGATTCGGAGGACGGACGATCACTCGAGGGTTCATCGAAGATCCACTGTCGTTCGGGAGCTCTCGGCTGAACGAGACCTAAAATGAGATGTTTCTGGCGATTAGACGCAACCCCAGTGCGTTTAATGAAAAAAAATACACAGCATGTACTTTTGGAGTACACAGCATGTACTTTCCTTTTCCATACTCCGCTTTAGGCAGCCTCTAGGTCACCCCACACGACCGTGTGTGTGGCCAGGATACGGCCAGCACACGGGCTCCTGCGGCAAGGAAGTACACAGCGTGTACTTAGAAAAATTTTAGAAACTTTTCTTTTCTCAAAAACTCTAGAAAAAGGGAAAACATACCTGAAAATATGTTTTGGGTTCTTACATGTGACCAACCAGGCTCGGGGCACTGTTGAGTGGCATTCGGGTCCAGGATATTACAAAGTTCACCTTCAAGAATAGGTATTCAATTCAATTTAATGAAAAAAAACTAGGATTCTCAAAAAGACTTTCACCATAAGTGAATTATGATAGGTTAGATTTAATGCATGGATTTAAATATAATATTTTTATGTGGGTAATTCTGAAAATAATTTGGAATGTGGTAGATATAGTTTTGATGGAATTTGTGTGGAAGAATCCCAATATTTTTGATAGATCGGTCCCATCTGTTTATAATTAATGGTTTTATAAATTCATTTGTATTTAATTAATAAAAAATATAGTATTAATGAATGATTAGGGGGATGTGATATTTATAACTACTTGTATTCAGTTACAATCAGTTATGGAAGTTGTTTCTTATGGATGTTATTGTGAAGTCCATATCATAGAATTCTGTTAATTTGAATTCAAAAGCCTTTATGTGGTGCCATAAGTTTTTTTAGACAACCCATGTTATATTATTAATATATAAATATCATTATATATTTAAATTCATGAATTATATTTTAATATATAAATATTCATTAAAATTATATTATATAATTTCTCAGTTAAAAAGAAAATAGTTTTATTCTAATTGAGTTTCCGATATTATATGTTTTTATTTAAAAGTTAAATTTAAAAATTATAAAATTGAATTTTAAAACAATTACCATTATTTTTTAAATAAGAAATTAAAAAATAGATTAGTTCACATATAGTAATATTTCTTGAAGATGTTGTTTTTCTTGTGAAGAGTAGAAAAAATAAATATCTTTAAAAAAATTTCTTTTTTTCCAGTATATACAAAGTTCCATTTTATACTGGATTATATTTAAATTTACACTTTTTCCATTTAAATTTTAAATAATTTAATTTATTTAATTTGGACCAACATTATAACTTCATTCGAAATAAAAAAATTTATATGTAAAAAAAATTATTTAGAAAACTATTTTGATTGGGATACAAGATATAATTATATATATATTTATTTCCACCATTAGTGATTTAATCATGAAAAAAATATTTAATATTTGGAATCATGAGGTTAAAAAATTTTATTTATTTCAACCACATTTTTGTTCATTATGAACAGTAAATTTGGTAAAACAATTGTCAGTTTCCATAGTAATAGTTAGAAAATGTTAAAAGTGTTAAAACTAAAACGATAAGTGTTAAAATAAACTAAAACATGTCAAAATCCTATTTTATGGTCACATTTAGACCCTTTATCATCTCTTCATTGATGAGGATTTATTTTTTATCCATGTGGATGGAGTAAGACATTAATATATTGTAATCTTTTGAAAAAATTCAAATGTTTCTTCTCCCTAACTTATAAAAGGGCACCACCTATCATATCTTATTCAAAAATAAAGAGAATCATATCTCATACAATAAGTTTCTAAAAAAATTTATTTTATAAATTCCTATGTCCTAGAGGTAATAGTATGACCAAAATATCATTATAAAAAAGAATTAAGTATAAACCTAAGGAAGTTTTCATAAGAAGACGTATAGTTCTTAACAAAGTGTTTTCTTTTTTATTTATACTCTCTGAAAACTCAACACTATCCAAACTATTTTGATATAAAAAAAATATCACCCAAGTAATTAAATTTTATTATTTTTATGGTATAAACCTTTTTCATTTACTTATCCATCTATTAGAAAATTAAAACATCATTCATGTGTACATGCAAACTACCGCCTCACGAGACAATGTATTTTATTTTTCATTAGAGATATATATTTCCGGTTTTAATAATGGATAAAAAATAAGTAATAATATATATATATATATTATTTATATATCATTTTTAAATGAAAAATAAATATTATATTTTTTTAATTATTATCCAATAAAAAATAAAAACATCTTTCATGTGTACGTGAAAACTATCACCTCGCAAACTGATGAATATTTTTTTCATCACCACCTTTAATGGATAGTATATAAATAGGGATTAATGAAATTACATTATATTTATGATAAAATTATAATTCTATAAATATGACATAATACTTAATTTCATTCCCTCGTGTTCGTTGAAAAATAGAAACATTACTCATTCGTATATACAAACTACCATCTCCATGTTGTCACATAATTAATTTTTCATAACCACCATACATACATTGTTATAAAATTATAATAAATTTATAAAAATTAAAATTATCACATGAATGATATTTTTTAAATGATATAATCAAGATCTACCTGATAATAGTCAACCCACTAAAATCATTTTTTACTTATGAACTAAAAATCTCCAAAACATTTGAATAAAACAAAATGAATTAAGTAATTAATTATTCCATGGTAATACATGAAAAAAATGGAATAATACAAATATAATGGACTTGAAAATTATTCTTAAGAAATTAAATTATTATCATAAATTTTCTATTTATAATGATAAACATATGTTACAATTTTACTTGAGGTAAGGGATGTTATATCTTTAAACCTTTTTTATAATTTTATGATGATTTCCATTTAATATTTTTTATCCAGGTCTCTATTATTTTACTGATGTGAGAATCATTAAATAAATGAATAAAAAATGTCATTTTTCATCAATGTTGACATTCTTTCAAATGTATTAAATGGGAATATATTTTCATATTTCATACATAAGGTTTAACTATCTTTATAATGTAAAAAATTAATTTTTTTATCATATACAACATTAAAATACTTTCCCACCACCACACTTATTACTTGATATTTGGATGCATTTAAAATCTTGTAACACCCCCGAAATTCTAAAAGAATAACATTTTATTCTATAGCATATGTGACATACAAAAAATAGTTTAGAAGAGAATAAAACACCCCAAGAATCTAAAATATATTTCTTTTATAATAAATTTAATTTATTTCATAGCTTACAATACACAAAATAAAAAGTTTCTTTTAAATATTTCATTATATTCACATCCGAGTTTTACCGAACAACAATGTATTATTAATGTTATTATTTGATATCATAGTTATCTTCAAGCTATCAGAATTGTGGTATGAATAGTATAAACTAAATTATAAAAATATACAGTTCACGCACATTTATTGGTTATCTATTAATTATAAATAATAATAACCATCATCATTTAAATGAAAAAAAAATGTGTTAGGGAAAAAACTGTATTTTCCTAAAAGATTGTATAATCATGCTTGGAGAACATAATTTAAAATTAACTATTACCACTTTTATAAAAAAAAATTGATAAATAAAATTCATATTTTTATTTTTAATACCAAGATTATCTTGGGGTAAATTTTTTTTTATTTTTCTAAGAAGTTTCATTTTTTTACTGAATAGTTAAAAATATTGAATTTTAATTGAAAACTGATTTTTTGTATAAATAATTTTTAATTATAAATTATATTTTTAATTATTTATAAAGTAACATTAGATAAATTTTATATCAATTAATCCAATTTAGTTAATTAGAATAATTTTCATATTGAATTTACTCATAAAAATATTGTAATCTTTTGAGTATTTTCACTTTATAAACCTGTTTTCTCATCACATCTGTGGGATTAATTTTAAATTAACTTTTTCCAATTATGTTAATTGAATTTGAAAAACTGGATTCCATATTTTGAATAAAAATATTTTATATTATCTAATAAGTTAATATTAAATTTTTACCTTAACTATTAGTAAAAATAGTTAAAATTAATTACAATATTTAAGTTAAAAACAAGTTTGCTTAGAGGTTAACTTTTTGATAAATTTAAATTTCACAATTTGTTGATCTATTGTATTTTTTATAAAATTTTAATGTATCATAATGTGTTTTATTAAAGGGTGTAGTAATGGGTTCTTTATTAACTTGATGGAACTCTTTTTGTTATACTGAATCATCATCAGTTGTCACACTTCGTCGCCAATATCTTCCAATTGATGTTTCATCCACATCAACTATATAAAATAATTGGTAATTAAAATATATTATTCCTCTCCACCACTTGTGGATTTATATTTTACTACATATCCATCACAATCCACATCTTAATAAGGTACCAAATCTAAATATTTTCCTATTTTTAAAAATAAACTATAGCTCAATGTTCCTTATATATACCTTATTATACTCTTTACTAATGAGAGATGTTATTCCATTAGAAAACTCTAAAAACATGTTTCCAATAACATAGTATAAAAGATATATAAACTTGTTTTTGTGAGATACAGTAGAATCCAAATAGATTTTTAATACAATGTTTAGTCAACTCCCTTGATGTCCTCATGATTTCCAAGTTCCTTTCCAACAATCATCAGAGTTGAAACTGATTTTTATTATTTCATTCTGAGTTTATTTAAAACCTCACCTATATATTTCTCCTAAGAGATAAATTTTTCCAGGAATATTAATTTAATTATAGTCCAAAAAAATAATTCATCACATTTTTCAATGAAATATCAAATTTTGAACACATCAATGGAGAAAACATGTCAACAAAATTCATCATGTTTCTATCAAATATGATATCTTCAACATAAAACATCTCTAAGAACTTATCTTCATCTGATAATTTCACATAGAGGTTGTGATAAACCCATAATTTCTTAAAATTTAACTTTCTCATATATATATATATATATATACATGTATACCAAGACTAGTGTGATTTCTTTAGGTCATATAATATTTTTTATCAATATGAAAATATTTGAGTCATCATATCTAATAAGAAACCCTATTGGGTTGTCAATGTAAACTTATTAATTCAAGAATATATTCAGAAATATTTTATTCTCATCCATTTTATAAAATCTGGAATTCCTATGAATATCCACTTCCATGAAAAGTTTGATTAATTCCATTCCTTCCACTGGTAAAAATGTTTCGTCAATATCAACTACTTTTATCTAAGCATTCCCTTTACATACCACTCTCACCTTGTTCCAGAACACTCATTCATGTTCATCATTTTTATTTAAATACCCATTTTGTACCAATCTCATTATTATGTATAATTATATCTACCATCCCCCATGTTTGATTCTTATATATTTTATTTATCCCTTCATTCACAGATTTCACCCTTGATTCTTCCTTCATTTATTTATTAAATGATGTGGGTTCTAGATTTTATAATAAAGAAGTGTGCTCCATTATTCTAATTTTACAAGTCTATGTCATAGTATATTTGTCTATAATAATGTTTCTTTAATTAATATTAACTTTACTTATTCTTATTTAAGTCACAGGTTAACTCCCTTCATCACCAAGAACTTCATATGATTCTACTTCTGAATAATCATCAATTGGGGGGTTTTATATTCTATTAAATCCAAAATTATATCTTCTTCTTCTTCGCTCACTTCTTCAAGAAAAAAAATTACAAGAATTATCTTTATCTTAATATTCAAAAAAATCGCATTAATGATTTCAACTATTTTACTGAGCCTTTTGTTGAAACTTTTATAGGATTTACTCTTTGATAAATTTCCTAAAACTATTCCTTCATCCACTGCATCACCATATTTTTAGAAAAAATCTTATTTATTATAAATATAAAATTTTCTTCTAAATACTCTATGATGTTTCAATGAGGGTTTTCCATCATACCAAATTTCATATGTAATTTCCTCTTCTCCAAGACTGATTAAAGATCAATTATAAGTCTACACATCCACTTGAATAGCTTATTTCTAATAATGGAGAGAGATGAAACTTTATATCAACAACGTAGTTTCCATATTATTTACCATTTTATTACGTATTTCCATGAATCTATTATTTCGTGGATTCCTTAACAATTAAACTTCATTCTTTATTCCATGTTTCTCTAGATAATTTTCATCTTCAATAAAAGTGTATTTGGTTATATTATCTATCCATAGAATCATTATTATTCTTCTGATTTCATTTTCTAATATTCTTTATAATATTTAAATAATATCCTAAACTTATCTCTTAGACCATATAAATATATACTAGTTTATCCTACTATAGTCATCAAAAAATAAAATGAAGTATTTATCAAGATAATCTACAGGCTGACTGATTAAACCATATACATCAATGTGTAACAGATTTAGAAAATATCATGCTCACTTCTTATTTGGATAGTAAGGGTTTCTCACCGTATTTATTCTCAACAATGAATCAAAAATCATTTATTTTTTCCTCTTCAATGAAGTAATGTTAACAATAGATTCTAACTTTGATAAATTATCCACACCTAAATGATGAATGTGACCAAGTATCTAGTGAAATAAATTTTTCTCCTCTTCTATGGTAATAATAAATGTATTGTCCTTTTTATCCACTTGATAAAAGTTCACATTCATTCTTCATCCCTATATAAGATAATTTCCATCCCTTCCTTTGATATTTTATCCTTTTTAGTTGAATGTAACTTCTAATACCAAGTCACATAACTTACTTATACGAAAAAAATTGTATCAAAATCCATCAATATATATAACTTTAGTATTATTTAATCATCTATGGATAAGTGAGTTTTTTCACTTCCTTTTACATTTAGATATCCATAATTTCTAAACTAAATAGTTCTATTAACCATTCCTTTCACATTCTTGAGAATATTTATGTTTCCTGTTATATTGGATGAACACCAACTCTCGAGAATCCATTACTCTTATTCATCACAGTTTTCAAAGTTACCACAAAAATAATATATTTCTCCTTCATCTTCAACTTCTTATATTTCTAAAAAACTCTTGATAAAGTTGAGTTATATGTTGATCTCTCCAATTATGTCTAATATAAGCAATTATTTCATATTATTCTTCCTCCAATGGGTAAAATATTTTTATCAAAGGAATTGAATTAGATTTAATTTCATAAATTATTATTTTTCCTCCATAGAAAAAATATCTATTTATTTTTCTATAATAAATCACTTTATTCCCAAAGTTAGATAAATTGAAAAAAAATTATATAATCGGTTTTTATTTTGATATAAATGATATGTTTTAATTTTCTTTTATTGACTTCCAATTTATTCTCCTTTCAAGTAGATTTCAACTTCTTAACAATAATAAATTGTGTGTATAAAGTATCCATAAAATTATAAATTCATTAGAGTAAATATCATTTTAATAAAATCTCTCCATATATCCCTTTTTTTATGTAACTCATTGTTTGATGGTAAGTTCTTGATGATTGGTAACTTTCTCATTTCATCTACTTCCCTTTTATCTTCACATTTTTTTTTCTTTTAATATTTTAGTATCACATTCAAGAACAATTTTACCAAATCAATTGGGTATTATTTCACTCAACACTTCCCTAAAACTTCTTAGTAACAATGTATTGGACCCTAGGTTTCTCGTGATCCACATCCATAAAATCTAGTTTACAGGAATAGTTTCCTTAATCTCAAAACATTCAACTAAATAAATTTTAAGCTCGTTAATTATTTCCTTCGCTAGAGATTAAATAAAATTTTCATCAATATAGAGAAGTGGGATCATATATCTTACATCACTAAAGTAATTTTGATAACATAAATGATCACTATTTATCTGGAGGAACTTCCACTTCTCTATGAAGTCATTAAACTTCATGTTCCAACATCTTGGTGCTTGATTCAAACTATAAAGTCTTTGTTTAATATTAATCACATGTACTAATTTTTAATGATACTTGAAACCAATAGTATAATCCATGAAAATTTATTCATCTAATTACTTATAAAATAATATTATCTTCATGTCCAACTTATCCAAATAAAGTCATTCTGATGCAACCATACTCAAAACCATTCGAATGGTTGTGTGCTTAACTACATGAGAAAATATTTCTAATAAATACACACCTTTTGTTTGTCAAAACCACTTCTTAAATAGAATTACCTTGTACATATTTCTATTGTATTATTCTTCCATTAGATGATAAACCCATTCTATTTTAAGAACCATCTTCCCAAATAATCTCTCTATTAAATCCCATGTTTTATAAACATTGGTTAGATCAATTTTATTGCCTATGGACAACTCCTAATATTATGATTCCTTAAAACTCCTTACATGCACTAGTATCTTCATCTCTTAGTCATCAATTAGTTTTTTTTTAAAGTATCATCATACCATTATGTTGGGAGATTCTCCCAATTAGATCTCCACAACTATCCTTGCTTCTAATATTCTTTTAGTACTATAACTTCAAGAGTATAAACCTATAGTACTCGAGCTTAAGAAATATTAGAACCCTCCAGTTCATCTATCATAGGTATCACCATTAGAACTTTTTTGTATCCTTCTAATAACTCCACCATATTTTTGGGTTCTTTCGACCCTAATGTGCTTGTTAGGTTAACGATAATTTTATTAATTTTCTATTATCTATTCAGTTAAACCTCAACTTTTTTGTGATACATTTATCCCATCAAAATTTCCCACCAAATTTCAATCCATCTGCAAGATCTCCTCATTAAAGATCACATTTCATCTTATGATGAAATTCTAAGATTCATTATCCCATAGTCAAAATCCAAAATTTTCATCAACATATCCCATAATAACACACTCAATACTTCGTCTCTAGATTGAATCATTCTTTGGAATCAACATGTAAATTGGTGTCAATTATAAATAATTTTATTTCATTTAATTCTATATTACTTCTTGATCAACATATATCCAAAATTTATTATCCAATAACTGAATATAATCTTTTATTGATCAATTATGTAGCAAAATTAATAGTTTGTTTTCAAAACATATTGGGGAACCCTATATGAATGAGTATATTCCCAGAATAATCCACTAACATGCTATTCATACTTACTAAGAATATGTTATTCTTCGCATTCCCTGACATTTTATTCTCGTAATGAATCCCTTTCCACCAGTAGAATCTTCAAAACTCCATACATTTATACTCTCCATCATTGTCTAACCAAAGACACTTCAACTTCGATTTGGTCTCATTTTCCACCATATTCCTTTATCTGATGAAAGTATCAAACACTTCATTTTTTTCCTTATAATGTGTACCAATTATTTTCATGTGGAATAAATGATTAATATCACATAGAATAGTGACCCTCCATGAGAACACACCAACACCAGCCCCCAAAAGTTTGTGTAGACCAACTCTAACTTCCATTACTTTCTCATTTTACCTTTCATTTAGATATACAACTGTCAATACATTCTAAAGACACAGTCCTTTCATATTATATACCCTATTATTTTATAATTTATCAATCCTTTAGAATAAATGATTTTTATCCCATTCTCACTAAGATGGACAAGATGGTCATTCCAAACTTCACAGAAATAAACTCTTCGGTATGCATTACTTATTCCAGTGAAACTTTCAAGTAAAGCATCATGTCATTCAATCCTCTTCTGATGACCATGGATCCACATGAAATCTTCCATGAATCATATGTTAATGTTGTATAGAAACCTACATCATCAATTTACCCAATGGAAATTAAATTTTTCCATTGGAATGGAATATGGAGCATGTCCTTCAACTCTATAATTCTTAATTTCCTATTCTTAATCAAAACACTACCTTTCCCCACTATCTCGAAAGCATTTTCATCTATAAATATGCACCATGATGGACCTTCTATTAGTATAATTGAGACGTCACAAACCCACACTCATGGGTCTAATACTAAAAATACATACTTTACATATTGTATTTGATACCAACTAAGACGATCTAAGATAAAGAATATATAAATATCACATTATTTTCATAATTTAATCATTAAACCTAGAAATTATTCTCATAATCCAAAAAACCAAAGTTTTAGTGTATTTGGAGATAGAATACAATCAATAACTTATTACACATTATTACTTAAACATCTCCCATAATAAACTCTATATAATACTTCCTTCTGAAAATAAACCTCTTGCATCAGTGAAGAATCATTGAAAGGGTGGTTTGAATCGATGATTTAATTCATTTTTAAGTTTCCTTGGTGGAAAACCCCTCATCACCAGTTAAAGTGAATGTTGATCACTATCCAACATACACGCATGAAGGTAAAATTATATTTACATGGTCCAACTCTAAAAATTAGAAGTTGATCTTTGGTATGATTTAGATTTCACCAAGATCATACTACCCACTAGTTTTAACATTTTGGTACAACAAGGAGGGTTTATCCTTGTACTCATGTTATAAAAATTCTCTTGACTATGATAGTTCTTCCCATAATATTATAATGAAAAATAACTTGATATCAATAAGAAGAATTTCTTTTTGTCATAGCCTTTATTTGTTATACATTTCTTCTCGACCTTTTCTTCTCCAACCTATAGGAAATTAGGTATAATCTCTTCACTCTATACTAATTTTCAAAGTCACTTACTCTTCCTATTATCTTCTTATTTCTCTCTTCTTCACTTCGTTCACTTTCCTCTATTTATCCACATCACACACACCACTTCCTTCTTTTACTTCAAATTTACAATATTAATTCTTTGTACCATAGCAGTAAAAAAGTATAAGATCCATTAGATTTCCTAAGAATCCATGTTATCAAAATTATTGAAATTGAAATAATTATCCCAACTCAACTTGTACCATGGAAAAATGTAAAATCTTAGGTAGTTTTTTCTCAAAAAAACCAAGAACCATTTGAATTTTTCCCCTATTTATAACCCTTTTTGTCATGTTACTCCTCATTTGTACCATGACTACTTCTACCATGGGTGTGGTCTCTATAATGAGGCCATTTTTTCATGTAGCTTCACCTATCAACCACATCTTCATAAAACCATGGTCATGGTCCTTCTATTTTTTTATTTAGACATATTGATTCTTCTATCAACCATAGTCACCAATGGATATGATCATGGCCATAGTGGATTACTCGTTTTACAAGAGTACACTAGAATTAAACCATGAGGACCACTATGGGTGTGTTCCCTTTCTAACATTTTAGGAATAGTCCTCTTCAACACCCAATTATCTATGGGCATGGATTCATCTATCCTTATTCTTCATATCCACCATAGATTTGGACAAGGGAATCATCTTGTATGTTTTGGTCCTACATCTCATCAACACACCCTCTACCATGGGAATTTTTTTAGAGACTTTATCCAACTTCATAACGGGACTAAATATTAATGAACCAACAATGATATTTAATTAAATAAGGAACACCATAATTTGAATCCTATTATTTAACTTTGAATATGATTTATGCTTTGATTATAAAATTTAACACATTCAATCATATCCTCTTTACCAATTCTTCATCCTCACTTAACACAAAAATCATCTCAACACCTCTTAGGCTCAATAATGTCCCACTTTGGATTTTGTTATCAACCAAGGAATATGAATCACTATGAAACTATGAAAACATATAAATGGATCATCATCCAATAATTCTAATCCTATGTGAATAAATTTAGTGTAGGAAAAAAATATTGAATAAATAAAACCATATTTTCCATAAGATAGTGATATATATGATTATTTCTTAACATGAACCTCAAAATATTTAATTATAACTTCATCATTGCATTATAAAAATTTCAAAATGAAAAAAAATTATATAACCACTAACAATAAATTTTTAAAATAGTTCACACATACTAAAATCATATCTTACACATTTTAATAACTTTATCTAAATATATGATTCCTTGAAAGAGAAAGGTAATAAATATAAATGTATACTCCCCCTACATTGATACTCCTACTTTGACAAATAATAGGAATATAAACATAAATTAATGAATTATATTGTCATTTTTCTCCAATTGAAAGAAATATACAAAGAAAAGACAAAAGAGGTGATGAAAACGACATACCTTAGACCTGTAATGAATGAAATTGAACACTTACCATCATTGTCAAATTCTAAAATTCTTCTTTTGAAAGTGTCTTAGAGAACACATTTATAATATACTCTATTATAGGAACAAATTTTAATTTCAACTCATTCTTCTATATTAGCTCTTTGATAAACCTATATTTAATATCAATGTTCTTGGATCTTGAATGTTTAACTAGATTCTATGAAATATTAATTACACTTTGATTATCCCATCATAATAGTAATGGAAACTTCACTTCAAAATTTAGATATTCCAACTGATTCTTCATCCACATAAGTTGTGATGAGGCATGGGTGTAAATCACATATTTTTCCTTGATAATTCTCCAAGTAAATGGATTTTTCTTCCTTGAATGTTAATAAACACACCTTTCTTAAGGATATAAATTTTCACTAGATGTAGACCTTCTATCATCAAAATACAATGCTCAATCTATATCTAATTAACCAAACATATCAATCTTCACTTTTCTATCATATTTAAATCCATAGGTTAATGTACCTTTTATATATCTAAATATTTTCTATCCATCCTTGAAATGAGACTCTTTTGGTATAATTTGATGTTAGGAAAAAAGTGTAACAACTTACAATATATTTGTACCTGAAGTTATAAATTAATGTAAACTTCCAATCAGATTCTAGAATTCCTATGGATCAACTTCCTTTTTCCAAAATTTTTAAATATTTTAATAGCAGACATCTCTTCAGATAGAAAAATAGGATCCTTTTCTTGAGAAATTTTTATGCCAAGAAAGTATCTCAGGCATGAGGCAGGCAGAGTGTGACGCAGACATAACGCAGGAAGATAGTGATGCAGGCATGATGCAGGCAGACAGTGACATGGGCATGATGCAGATAGATAGTGAGGCAGACATGATGCAAGATTGATGTAGACAGATAGTGACGCAGGCATGATGCAGGCATGACGCTGCACTGGGCCTTCGGGTTATGTAATGGGCTTCATGCCCACTGAGTCTTCGGGCCATGTAATGAGTTTCATTCTCATTGGGCATTTGGGCTATGTATTGAATAAATAAAGGTTTCATGATGAAGATATTAGGTATTTCCTTATCCCATATAAATCATTTTTAACTATAAAACACAATTATTATCTTCACTAAATAATAAACCACATGGTTATTTAATATAAACCTCCTATTGTAATTCACCATTGAGGAAGGATGACTTTACATCCATTTGAAAGATATTAAATTACCTTTGTGCTGCAATGGAAATAAAATTTCATATGGTTTCAAGCCTTGTAATTAGTGCAAAGGTCCTATTAAATTCAACTCCTTCAACTTGTGAATAACCTTTACACACCATCCATTTTTTATTTCTCACCACTTAACCTTTATCATTCATCTTGTTTCAGAACACCAAATTTTCCTCAAAAATGTTCTTCTATTTGATATTTTGTTCCAACACCCAAATCTCATTAATTTTTATTTGAGCCATCTCTTCATTCATTGTAGTAATCAACTCTTGGTGTCTCGTTTCTTCTTGCACATATCGTGGTTTAACTTGAGAAACAATGAGATATTAGAGGTTGTTCTCAATTTTATTCAAGTTTGAATCCATTTTCCATGATTTAGAATGATATTTTGATCATAAACGAACCTTCTTATCATTGGATGATCTGAAAAATATTGTTCTTTGTCACTTGAATTTGATGATTCAACCCCTTCAACTTGAACTTCTTCAAAATTATGATTATTTTTTAAACATTTACCATGTTGTTTTATGGAAATAGATTCATCATCATCACTTATCGAACTTTATTCTTCTTATAAGTTCTCTTTATTTATGTGTTACATCACTTTTACATCAATAAAATCAACAATTTACCCTATATATTTATTAAAATAGTGATATACTCTTTTATTTTGTGGATAACCTAGGAAGATACCATCAACACTTATTCTTTTAAATTTTCCTAGATTGTCACCATTAAGTTTTATAATTAAAGGTATAAAACACTATTAGATACTTCAATCTTGGATACTTCATGTAATACATCTCATATGATGACATACCAGAATTTGGCCTATAAATCCAATGATTTTTTTAATATAAACCATTACTCTAATAGCTTATCTCCATAAATAAGGAGACATGACCTGCTCTAATAAAATTATTTGATCCATCACCACAATAATTTATTATTTCTATCAACCATGTCATTTTTTATGTGTTTAAGGTGCACTGATTTCATGAAGGATACCATGTTTTTTAATATAGGCTTTAAGTAATCCACTGGTATACTTAGAAACCATTATCAATTCGAATATTTTTCAAAGAGTATCCACACTCTTTCTTAGGAATCCTAAAACTCTTCTACATTTTTAAATCCTCTCATTTATATTTCATAAAAACAATACATGTTAGTTAATTAAATTCATCAAGAAAGGAAATAAAATACTTATCTCTATTTTTTGATTGCTTCTACATGGGCCTGTAAATGCCAGATTTGTAACACCTCAAGAATTTACAATATTTTCATTTCTAAATAAATTTAATTTTTTTACTTTATTTATTTTTACATAACACCTTGTTAATCTTATGATACACACTACAATGAGTTGAATTGCATTACACTCAAGGCCCAGTTTTAACGAACAATGATATATTAATAAAAAATTATTATAATATATAACCTAGTTGTTAAATTAGTGTTTATGAGTATTATTAACCACATTTTGAATTTTATATATTCCATGTAATTTTAAGATTCATATTATTTAATTTATATACATGATATAGAAACAAGTTCAATTTTTTGGATAAAAGAAGTTTTTTTTAAATGCAATTTTGCTGCCTTTTGACGGTGCACAAAATTTAAATCTAGTTTTTTACACTATAATATATTTTATTTAAAAAAATAAACTCCTTATTTGGAAGCGGGGTATAAAAATTTACTTTGGAGGAATTTTAGATATTTTCTTGATAAGTTTTATATTTTGATGAATAGTAAAAAAAATATACTAAATGATAATTGAAAACAACTTTTTTCATAAAAATAATTTATGAGGATGAATTATAGTATTGAATGGTTTTAAAGTATGAATAGAATATATTTTTATCATTTAATACAATTATGGTCATTGGCATTAATTTTACCATGAATTTTGATATAAAAACATTTCAATCTTTTGCAATGTTTTAACTTTTAAAAATGCATTTTTCATTCTGAAAATGGGATTAATTTTAAATTAATTACTACAACTTATGTGTTTAAAATTTTGAAAAATGGATTCCATATTTTAAATTAGTGGGTATAAATTATTTTAATAGGTTACTTTTATTTTTTGACATTATGAATGGTAACTTTACTAAAAAAATTATTATTGCAATTAAGGGTAAATCAGGTAATTAAAGATAAAAATAATATTATAAATTACCATAAAACCTGTAAAAATATTATTGGATGACTAAATTCTACCCTTAACATATAATTTTAAATATGTAATCCTTTAATGGAAACTTTGTTCATGAATATGACATAAATATTATAAAAATCAATGAATGTGACAAAGTGTTACACTCTCATTTTATATAAGTTTATTAATTTTAATATAGAAATAAACTAGAGATAAAATATATTATAGGTATTATCTATAAAGCTAATATAATTACATAAATCATAGATATTTATTTATAATTTTTAGATTTTAAATAATTACCATTAATTATGACTCAATAGTGAGGCAAAAATTATTTTATTAATAGAAATATCAAATAAATGATATTAAAAATATTAAAATAAATATAAATTTAGTGAATTAATTTCATACACTAATTTTATGGATTACTTTGACATGTTATTGATAGTTTAAAGGATTTTTTTAATACATATTTATGTTATGATATTTTTAAAAATTTAACTAATGAATAGTGTCAAATTAACACTTGATATTTTCAAATAAATAATAATTTATTAAATTATATAAAATTCTAAAAATTATAAAAATAGGCCAAATAGTTTGGATGAAGTTAAATATGTCATAAATGGTCCATTTATGGATCCTTTTTCATTTTATAGTGACTATATCAACCCTTAGTAATAAAAACACATGTTTCCATGGAAAGAGTTAAAGAAATTAATTAAGGATAAATCAATATTATAAGGTTTAAAATAAAACTAAAACATTTACAAAAAAATTGGATGAATAATTTTCAATAATTATCATATTATTATAGATTTTTAGTTGTTTAATGGACAATTTTACATGAAAATAAATTATATTTTATTTAAATCAAAATTATATTTTAGTTGTATTTTAATATCTTTTATGTGTCCACGTAGGGCCAAAATCAAGATATGATTGAATATAAATGTATAATTTTATATAAATGAAATTATTTTCATTATTAAAATTTATTTTGAATTTTTAGAAGTTATATAGTTATCTTAAAAGTATCTTCAATTCTAAAACAATATTTATTCAGTTAACATAAAAATAGAATAAATGATTTTAATAATATTAATTTTGATATATTTTGGATTATTTAATTTGTATAACAGTTTGTATAGATATTTATGGTATATTATATATGTGTTAAATAATTATAATCCAATTACCACTTTGTCTTGTTGTATTTTAAGTCAAATTAGATGAATGGTATTAAATTTGGCAATAATAATATTCTATTGAATTAATTTATTATTAAATTATTTAAAAATCACAAAAAAAGTTAAATAATAACAAGGGGATATTATATGGTCTAAATTTTATTCTAATTTTAATTTATGGGAAATTTTTAATTATTTATATCTAGAATAATCTTATTATATTTTAATATTTTGAGAGTTTCATAAAGTGTGCCTCCCCTCTCCTATAAAAAGAAATCTCCTCCCATAATTCCTCACACCTTCTTGATCCTTCTAGCTCGACCAAACCCTAACCATTTCTCTTATAAACATTATTATTTAACCTATGGAGGTCCTGGTTTTCCAAAAATATCATCCGTAGTGTTTCTAAGATGAGATCCAACGAAAGTCTAACGAAGAAGAGGTAATTGCTTTACCAATTCAATTAAATTTCTTTTCTTATTCTACTTCCTCATTCTATGTTTTTTACATAAAAAATTAATAACTAAATTATCATTAATATACTGAGATATTATTATGATTATGGGACAACCATATTTCTTATTTTACCCATCCTATCAAAAAATATCACCATGCGTGCGTATGTACAGCTTACCGTCTCGACGCCATGGTGTAAACTATTTTTCATATATTCTATATTTAAATGGGTATAATGATGAATATAAAAGATTTAAATAATAAATATGACATATTATTGTTTCTATATAATTCAAATTTTACCCAATTCTATACCATTTAACCATTAAAGGAAAGATATCATCGCCCATGCGTATGTGCGGCCTACCATCTCCACGACGTGATGAGATTCGTTCTCCACATTAACCATTAAAGAATGATTATATGATGATTAAATATAATATTTATGAACTTAATATCATTATTTATATGAATAAAATATATACTATTCATAAGAAACATGACTTACATGACAAAACATGCATAGGAAAATGAAGCACTTAACACCCGAAACAATGGTAATATTGAAATATTGTTAACAAAATGATATAATAGGATCATATATGATATCATAAATATGTATATGGTCCTATTATAATTTAATAACATGATTTAACCATTATACAGGGGGTTAATGCACCCTCGACTAAAGGAACGTCCAAGTTAAGGGTTAATTTCACAATCTCACTATTATCTGAGGTTGTTTATATGTAAATATTTACTGGGACATATTTATTATCCATGTCGATGTTTCATAAAAACAATTAAAAATATTTTTACTATTTCTCTAAACAAAATTAAATTCATTTATACCCATGTTTGAATTTTTATAAAACTTTTTTAAAGGGATCTTTCTATCATTTTCCAAACAAGGTACTTTGTGACCTTTTCGACAAATTAAATAAAGAATGTTTTTTTAACTTATACGGCGCGATCAACTTTTTATGTCGTTATGTTGCCTTAAAATTTTGAAACTTACCTTATAAGATTACAAGGTTATTTTTAAAATAAATTTTTTCTTTTATAATTTCATGGGATTTTAAATGTTTTCAAAGTAAAAAAGGGATATTTCTCTCAAATATTTTTAATGATTTTATTAGATTATTTTCATCTATGTCAACATATTTTGTTGGATTTTATTCTTGATTGAGGTTGATTTATTTTGATACAATATTACATATTTTATTGAAAGTTTTACTATGGATTTGTTATTTTTATACTAGTCATGGTTTATGTTTAAGGTATTAAAATTTCATATGATAGTTTTAATACAAATGTTTATGTTATGTGTCACCATTTTCATATGAGGAATGAATTGGACTTAGTAAGCAATGGTGGGGCCTATTATAGCCCCTCAATGCATCAGTAGGTCTCATGAGACAAACTAGTGTCTTGGTATAAGGCCTTGATGGGTGGTAATGGTCTTGGAAAAAGGCCTTGACACTTTGGTTATAATGTTCGACATTCAGAATTTTCTCATTATGATATTAGTTATTGATATTACATGTGATTATTCTACTAGTATAATATCCATGTGAATGTTTAAATGAAATTATTTGATTTATTCTTGCCATATTATTCTGAAGATAATGTTTTAAAAGGCTTTTGTTTTAGATTTATATCTTTCCTTAAATTTTTATACTTATCTATGATAGCTTCCTCTATATTGTTTATCCTTACTGAGCATCTGAGATCGCCCCTTTATTATGTTTCATTTATCCCCATGATGTGAATAAGTATATTATTACTGACCTGTAGGGATAGTCTAAGGAATATGGTTGTTTACTAAAGAGACACTATATAATTTTTTAATTCAAGATGTAATGTAAAACTTATGTTTTTATCTTGTATTTACAAAGATACTAAACTGATCGGTCCTTAGAGATTGTATTTCTTGTGATCATGCCAATGTAACATAAAATAATGCACTGAATATAGGAAACTGGGGTTGGGGCATTATAGTTGGTATCAGAGGAAGTTTAGTACAAACCTTGGGATCTATATTTAGAAAAACTTTGACTAAGGAATATTACCCTAAGATATGATTTGAGGATAAGTATAAAAGAATATCCTAGAATTTTGGTAATGTGGAGATTTTGTGGGTATTCTAAGAAATACATCCCTATATGGATACTACAAGTGGATGTGGTTCTGGAAAAGATGTACCTAGGAGTAACAACTCCGACAAGGTGTTCTGGGCTTGACTCGGGGTAACCTGGTACACGACAATCGGCCTAATGCGCACCTGATTTGACACTCCTGGGGGATATTCTAAGGATAATTCACATTTTCTTTACAACCCATTATGAAGGATTTATGAGTAACTATGTCCCCAAAGAAACCATTTTTATGATTATCAGACTATATACGTGTAAATATTCAATTTATGTTAAGTATTTTTCTAGTTTTTTATTATACATTACGATATGATCTAACCTAGTGTATGTCATCATTTATAAATTGCGCCTATTAGAAGGAATGTGAACCTCACAAAACCACATGATCCATAGAGTAAGAAGTATCATATATTCCATGGTCTTAAGCTTCAATTTCAAAGGGAAATAGTCTCTCATGTATTATCATCATATAAATAAATAGTATCATGTTTTAATAAAATAGGTAAAAAATTCTTTGAGTCCTTTGGCTTTGAAGGTAAGCAATAGAAGAATAGGATGGCAGAGAAAAAGATGGATAAAGGGAAGAAGGGAAAGAAATATTTTCCCACATGTGATAATTATGGAAAGAATCACCCTAGTAAAGGCTTAAAGAGAATGGGATTTTGTTAAAAGTGTTTCAAAAAAGGACACAACATTCATGATTTCAAGGTTAATAATATGGTTTCCAATGTACAATGCTTCAACTACAAGGATATGGGACACTATTTGAATAAATTTCCCAATCTTAAAAGGAATATACATAAGATGATACTATTGGATAATGATCAAGTTATGATACTACTGCAGATGAAGAGAAATTATTAATATGAGTATTCAAGAATTATTTTATTTGAATTATAAATATATTGGTTATAATAATTATGGAGTATATAAGGATTGTACTGCAGTACTATTTTATTAAGGATTTGAGATTTTATGGTACCATGTAAAGTGACATAGTTGTAAGTTCAACTTTTTTGGAAAATATATGATTGAGGGAAATATTAACCTTAATATGTTTTTGATACTGAGATAATAATTTTAGAATAAAGAGATGATTGATTTGGATAATGTATATTGGATATTATAGATTGCCTTAGAACTAATTAATGGTTTGGCTATTCTATCATTATTGGAGTTCACAACATTTTTTAATTTAAGAAGTATATCAAATATTCTATATTTTACAAGGTTTTATGGTAATTCAGGGTATTACCATGTTTTAAGAGAATACATGATGAAGGTATTCTGTTAAAAAAAGTTCTTCATTATGTTATGTGACCTTTCTTATAATTTTTGGACTGTGAGTTTGGACAGAAGAATTCTGGATAAGTCTAAAGGTTGGAATGGATTAAGTTGAACAATGTATAGTATTGTTTAAGGTTAAAACATTTCATTAATGTTGAATATATTTAGGTAATTTTTGTAATGATAGAATAATATAGTTTTAGAAAGAAAAAAAAAGACAACCCACAGGTCGGGCGACAACCAATCACGTCTGGTAAGGCCGCGAGACTTGAACCCACAACCAAAAGGTGATAAGGGTGCATCACCTACCACTGGTCTATGTGATGTCCTGGTTTATATATAATAGTTTTATTTCATTTAAACGGTAAAATATATGAAGTATAAGTTCATTTTTAGAAACCTATATGATTGATATAAATTGAATTTTATTATCTTATGGAGAGAAAGGTGAGTTTTTGGTAGAAATTGATCAAAGGGGAAAACTATACTTGTTAAGTAAGTATGTTTCATTATGTTCTTAATATATAAAGTAAATTACTTCTTAAATTCTAGGGAAAAGATCATAAAATCAAAAAAAAATCCAATTACTTTATTTTCTAATGAATCAAACCGTCCCTTATATCATCAGTGACTTCTATCTTTGTGGTTGTTAACTTTTTCCTCATCATGTTCTCTATCACTCTCATCAGAACTTGATGGTTATATTTTTCTTTCATTTCCATGTTTTACTACATGGAACCCTAGTATGTGTTATCCCCGGTTAACTTCATACTTCCCTTTATTTATTTTAAAATATAGGTCTCATTAACCCATTTTCCAATTTGGGATTTCGATACAGATATTTTGAAATGTCAAATCCCTAGTTTTCAATCCCTAGTATAAATTATGACAGAAAAAAAATTATTATAGGAGGGGAGAATGTAACACCTCAAGTAAATTTAATTTTGTTACTTTCTTTCATTTTATACAACCCCATTTTAAGCTTATGATACACATTATTGTCTTACATTACACTCAAGGGCCAGTTTTAACAAATAACAATATAATAATAAAATATTATTATAATATATAACCTAGCTGTTAAATTAGAAGTTATGAATATTATTAACCAAATTTTGAATTTTATATATTCTATATAATTTTAACATTCATATTATGTACTTTCTAGACATGATATAGGAACAAATTCAATTTTTCAGATAAAAGAAGTATTTTTCAAAAAATGTAGTTTTTCCGTCTTTTGATGGTGCACCCAATTTAAATCTAGTTTTTGACATTTTAATATATTATATTTAACAAAATAAACTTCTTCTTTATAATTATAATATAAAAATTTACTTTAGAGTAATTTTTTATATTAGTTTGGTAAGTTTTAAATTTTGATGAATAGTAAAAAATATACTAAATGATATTCGAAAACAAATTTTTTCATCGAAATACTTTATGAGGATAAATTATATTATTGAATGGTTTTGAATTAGTAATAGAATATATTTTTATCATTTAATATAATTATGGTCATTTTCACTAATTTTACCATGAATTTTGATATAAAAACATTTCAATCTTTTACAATGTTTTAACTTTTAAAAACATCTTTTTCATTCCGATAATAGGATAAATTTTAAATTAATTACTAAAACTTATGTATTTAAAATTTTGAAAAATGGATTCTATATTTGGAATCAGTGGGTCCAAATTATGTTAATAGGTTACTTTTATTTATGGACATTATGAATAGTAACTTTAGTAAAAAAAATATCACAGTTAAGGGTAAATCAGGTCATTAAAATAAAAATAATATTATAAATTACACTAAAACCTATAAAAATTATATTTCATGACTAAATTATACACTTAACATATAATTTTAGAAATTGGATCGTTTAATGGACATTTTTTCATGAATATGACATGAATATTATAAAAATCAATGAATGTGACAAAATATCACACTCTCATTTTATATAAGTTTATTAATTTTAATATAGAGATGACCAAGAGATAAAATCTACTATAGGTAGTATATGGAAAGATAATATAATTACATACATCATATATGTTTATTTATAATTCTTAGACATTTAATAATTACCATTAACGATGACTCAATAGTGACGCATAAATTATTTTATTAATAGAAATATCAAATAAATGATATTAAAATATTAAAATAAATATAATTTGAGTGAATTAATATCATACACTAATTTTATAGATGAATTTAACATGTTATTGATGGTTTAAAGGTGTTGGTTTGAACATATCTTTATGTAATAATATTTTTAAAAAGTCAACTGATGAATAGTGTCAAATTGATACTATTGATATTTAAAATAAATAATATTTTATTAAATTATATAAAATTCATAAAACTATAAACATAGGCCAGATAATTGGGATAAAGTTAAATATGTCACCAATGGTCCATTTATGGCTCCTTTGTCATTTTAGTGTAACTATATTAAGCCTTAGTAATAAAAACTCATGTTGTCATGGTAGAGTTAAAAGAATTAATTAATGGTAAATTAAAATTATAAGGTTTAAAATAAAACCAAAAAATGTCCAAAAATATTATTGGATGAATAAAATTATGATCTATTTTGATTTTTTTAATAGACACTTGTACATGAAAATAAATTATATATTATTTAAATCAAAGATAGTTACAAAATATCACTATCTTGAATTTTAATATCTTTTATGTATCCACATAGAGCCAAAATCAATCTATGAATGAATATAAATTTTTATTTTGATATAAATGAAATTATTTTCAGTATATGAATTTATTTTTAATTTTTAAAAGATATATAATTACCTTAAAAGTCTCTTTATTTCTAAAACAATATTTATTCAATTAACATAAAAATAGAATAAATGATTTTAATAATATTAATTTTGTTATATTTTGGATTATTTAATGTGTCTAAAGATTTTAATATATCTATATGATGTATTATAGATGTTTTAAATCATTATACTCGAATTACCACTTTGTATTATTGTATTTTAAGTCAAATTAGATTAATTGTATTAAATTTGGAAATAATAATATCTTATTGAATTAATTTATTATTAAATTATTTCAAAATCAAAAAAAGTGTTAAATAATAACAATGGGATATTATATGGTGTAACTTTTATTATAATTTTAATTTATGGGAAATTTGTAATTATTTAGATCTTTATTAGTCTTATTATATTTTAATATTTTGAGAGTTTCCTAAAGTGACCATTCCCTCTCTTGTAAAAAGAAATCTCCTCCCACACTTAATCACACCTCCTTGAGCCTCCTAGATCAACCAAAGCCTACCCAATTCTCCTATAAATATTCTTATTTAACTTCTGGAGTTCCTGGTTTTCTAAAAAGACCATCCCTAGTTCCCCTAATGGGATGTCCAAAGGAAGTCCAACGAAGAAGAGGTAATTGCTTTACCAATTCAATTCAATTTATTTCCTTATTCTACTTATTCATTCTATGTTATTTCCTTAAAAAAGTAATAAATAAATTATCATTCATATACTGAGATGTTATTAGGATTATGGGACAACCATATTCCATCTTTTACCCATCCTATGAAAAACAATATCACCATGCGTGCGTGCATACGGCTTACTGTCTCCACTTCGTGGTATAAACTGTTTTTCATTTATACTATATTTTAATGGGTATAATGATGAATATAAAGGATGTAAATAATAAATATGACATGATATTTTTTCTTTATAATTCACATTCCAACTAATTATATACCATTTAACCATTAAAGGAATGATATCGTCACTTGTGTGTACATACAGCATGTCGTCTCCATGACGTGATGAGATTCATTCCCCACATTATCCATTCAAGAATGATTATAAAATTAATATTATGAGTAAATGTAATATTTATGAACATAATATCAATATGTATATAAATAAAATATTTACTATTTATAAGAAACACGACTTACCCGACAAAACATGCATAGGAAAATGAAACATTTAACACCCGAAACAATGGTAATGCTAAAATATTATTAACAAAATGATATAAGAGGAAAATATATGATATCCTAAATATGGATATAGTCTTGGTATAATTTAATAACATGATTTAACCATTATAAAATTGTTTAATTTACCCTTAACTAAAGAAAAGTCCAAGGTAAGGGTTGATTTCACAATCTCATTATTATCTGAGGTTGTTTATACGTAAGTATTTACTGGGACATATTTATTATACATGGCTATGTTTCGTAAAAAAAATCAAAATATTTTCACTATTTATCTAAAATTGTTTAAATTAATTTATTCCCATGTTTTAATTTTTATAAAATGTTTTGAAAGGAATCTTTCTGTCATTTTCCAAACAAGGTACTTTGTGACCTTTTCGAAAAATTAAGGAAAGAATGTTTTTTTAAACTTATATGGTGTGAGTGGATTTTTCCACTGTTATGTCACCTTAATATTTTGAAACTCCCATTTTAATATTACAAGGTTATTTTTAAAATAAATTCTTTTATTTATAATTGCGCAATATTTTAAATGATTTCAAAGTAAAAAAGGGATATTTCTCTCAAAGAGTTTTAATGATTTTATTAGATTATTTTCATCTCTGTCAACATAATTTGTTGGATTTTATGCTTGATTGAGGATGATTTATTATGATATAATCTTACATATTGTATTTAAGTTTTATGATATGTTTGACTATTTATGTACTATTTTTATACCAGTTATGGTTTATAGTTAAAGTATTAACATTTTGTATGATAGTTTTAATACGAATGTTTTTGTTATGTGTCACCCTTTTCATATGATTAATGCATTAGACTTAATAAGTGACAGTTGGGGCCCTCTATAGACCCTTGATGCATTGGTAGGTATCATGAGGCATACTAGTGTCTTTTCGTAAGGCCTTGATGATATGGTAATTGTCTTGGCACGAGGCCTTGACGGTTTGGTTATGATGTCTGGAATTATGAATTTCCTCGTTATGAGATTATTTATTGATATTACATGTGATTATTCGACTAGTAAAATATCCATGTGAATATTTAAATTTAATTATTTGATTTATTCTTTCCATATTATGATTAATATAATGTTTTAAAAGGCTTATGTTTCAGTTTTATATCTTACCTTAAATTTTTATGCTTATTTATGATAGCTTCTACTATATTGTTTATCCTTGATGAGAATATGAGCTCACCCCTTTCCTATGTTTCATTTTTCCCTAGTATGTGAAGAAGTATATTATAAATGAATTTCAGGTATAGTCTAATGAATATGGGTGTTTACGAAGGAGAAACTATTTTGTTTTTCAATTCAAGATGTAATGTGAAACTTATGTTTGTATCTAGTATTTCCAAGGCTACTAAACTAATTGTTCCTTCAGGATTTGATTTCATGTGATCATGCTAATATATCATAAAATAATTCACCAAATCTAGAAAACTGGGGTTGGGTGTTACAAGATTTAATTAACTTCAAAGGATTAGTGGATTGTATTTTAACCTTCTTATATGGAGCATTCATAATCTTTCCCTTTTGAGAAGTTGAACACATCCAATTAATTTATCTTTTTTAACTTAGGAACATCAAAAACATTATCTCTATGAATAATTTTAAAAATATTATTTTTTCCAAGATGAATAAGTCTTAGATTCCATGGTTTATTTTATTCTTTCATGTTCAAATAATAAGAATTTCAAGAAGTAGTAATCAGAGACAAATTTTCTCTTTTCCATTTTCCTCTTATCAAGATATATTCATTTTAAATATCTTCACAACAAACCCATATTTCTGAAAGATCACTTCATTTCCTTCATCACATAACCAATACACACTAATAATATTGTGTTTCATGCCTTCAATGTACAATGTTCTCTTGGATTTCAATTGACCTTTTTCAATCAATCTTGATCCAACACATTTGATTTTGTGAGACCCATTATTTCAAGAATTCAAGGATCCTTCTTGAAATTTTTCAACATCCTGGAGGAGATTCAAATATACTATCATATGTGAGAAACAACCATATCCAAAATCCATTTATATTCTTCTTTGGATGACTTGTAGGTAACTTAACATACTATATATTTCTTCTTTACTTACTCATTCCTCTAATGAGACTTCATAGCACTATCTATTGAACCCATTTGTGTTGGTAGAAAAACAAGACACCCTTTTCAAAGATGATTTGGTTTCTCACATTGTTCACAGATATCTTCCAATAGTTGAAATATATTTTCAACTTTTAATCCACATTTCTCATATTGTATTCGAAATATTCTCCATCAAGTGGGGTGTCTCCCCCTCATTTTATGTCTTCCAGACCATCTAAACTCATCACTATATTGGTAATTAAACCAACAAATCCTTTCTATGTTCCCAAAACCTCCATGATACCAATAATAACCATAAAAACATACATTTCATTAAAACCATCATGTTTTCTAGAACTATAAACCAATATTTCAACCTTCTTACCACCATTAATCTTGGATCCTTATTATAAATAAAAATTTTAGTGAACTCCTGATTCATTTTTCATTATAAAAAACCTCTTTTTAGAAATTTTTCTTTAATCATTTATAGAAATTTTTCATTAAAGTAGATTAACTCAGAATTTCTATAATTTGGAAGATCATTTGATTTTACTAAAAACATGGCCTTCTTAATTTGATTATTCTTATCAGACATATCACATGTTCTATTGGGGTTTTTATATTAATTATTTACTGATATTTACTAATTTTCATGAGCCTATTATTTAATTAATATTTCCCAAATTTTATGAATAGAGTTCTTGAAAATTCAACTTGAAATTTTCAAGTTTTTTTATATACTCACTAATTTTTTGTTGGGAAATCTTAAACACCTTATCTATTTATTTCACCCTTTCCATCTTGATTCTTGAATTCTTTCTTTCAATAAAAAGTATATTTAAATCATCTAATTATTTTTGTAACATTAATTTCTCTTCAATATGAACTGATTCATTACTTTTAAAAGATTTATTTTCCTTCTTTATATTTTTTTTATCTCTTTTACCAAATTAGATATTTTTTAGAGATATTCCTTGGGTTATCTTTTCATAAATAAAACCATCTAATTTTCTTCATTATCATCAACTTCACTACAACTTTCATAAGTTAATTAGTCTTCATTCACCATAGCAATGAGAATTTTTTCATTAACATCTCTTGACATATCCATATCTTTTTCTTCATCATTGTTGTCATTTCTTTCACACTTATATAAAAAACTGCCTTCCGAAATTTTGAGAAATAGTTTCTATTCACTTTAGAATAGACCCCTAGTTTTTCAAAATTTGATGATCCATTCTTAAATAATAACCTTAGTGCTTCTTCTTCATCACCACTAACTCTATATTATGTTAACTTAGGATAATTTACAAAAAAATATCCAAATGCTCCAAACCTAAATCATTTTAGTGGAGTCTTACCTTTAAACATTCCCTTACATATTCTAACATTTCCATATATAAAGACATAATCTTATCAAACTTTTGATCTAAATCAGAATCAGGATTAGAAAAATTAACATCTTTTTCATCAACCTTATTCTTATGTTTCTCCTTCTTTAAGACCTTAAAAGATATATCTTTTTTATCCTTCACTGTGTTATTGATAGAACTTTCTTTCCTTATTTTATAATTCATTAAAAATTGTGAAAATAATCAATAGAAATATCACTAGAATCATTTTAATCCAAATAGGTAACTTTATAGTCAAACTTAAAAGGAAAGATATGTAAATTATTTTCAACAATATCAAAATCTTTAAACTTCTCACTATAACCTCTAATTATGCTAATAACTTCATTCACACTTGTAAATAAACTATAAATAGTTTCATAATTATTCATCTAGCGATATTTATACTTAAGTCATCAAAACTAAAATTTATATCACTTCACTTTGTTCTTTCCTTCATAGATATTCTAAATTTTATCCTGTATTTTTTTTATTTTGAGTCCTTTTGATTTCAAAATACTCACTTTATGAGAGAGATGATAGAATGAAATTATTTTCATGACCATTATTTTCCAAATTCCTCTTATCAATTAATTTCATATAAATTCCATCAACTCAGGGGAAAACCCCATCAATTGTAACTTACAAGATATCATAACTGATATATAACATGTATGAAAACATCTTGTCTTTTTATATGTGAATATTATACCATCAAATGCAGTAATACCCTTTAAGTTCATTGAATTATTATTTTCCATGACATACACCAAAAATTCAGTGACAAAAACTTTAAATAGAGATAAACTCCACCTAAAAATTCAAACAATAAATCATAGATGATGGGAACATGTCACTATAATACCACTTGAAAAGGAATCTCCTGGATCAGTTAAGAATCACTAAGAGGTGGGTGAATTAGTTATTCAATTATTTTTTAAGTTTTCTTCATGAAACAACACTCATCACTAGTTAAAGTGAATATTTATCACTATCCAACACACACGCATGTCGGGAGAAGAAATTTTAGAAGGTTAACCTCTAAAAATGAGAATAATAGTCCTTATAATGATCAATATTTCACTTGGATCATACTACCCACCAGTTTTAACATGTAGGTACAATTAGAAGTTTTTACCCTTGTACTCATGTTATAATAATCCTCCCAACTATGATGGTACTTTCTAAACTATTATAATGAAAATTAACTTGATATTGATAAAATAAAATCCTTCTAAACATAGCATTTATTTGTTTATATAGTGATAATATTTCTCTTTTTCTTAAACCTATAGAATCTCATGTAGAATCTCTACACTCTATGAAAATATTTATACCCACTTCCTCATCCTATTATCTTATTCTTTCTATCTTCTTCACATCTTCTAATTCTATATCTTCTTCTACTTCACACACACCACTTCATTATTTTACCTAACATTCACCACACTATTTATTTTCGTATCAATAGAAGAAAAGTATAAGAGATAATTATAATTTTTCAAATTCAAATTTAAATCTATAACTTCCATTCATGAACTCAAATACTCCTACATCATTTTGATCCCTTAAATCATATTAGATCAATTTTAAATCATTAATAATCCTAAAAAGACATCATTGATTGGGTTAGTGTGAAATTAAATCATCCAAGAATCCATTTCATCATAATCGCTCAAAACTGAAATAATTCTCTTGACACGGCATACACCATGGCCTGGTGAAAAATCTTTGTCCATTTTTTCTCAAATAATCAAGCACTATGGGAATAGTCCTCTTGATTTTGACTATTTTTGGCATTATAATCCACCTATCAACTACATATTCTTCTACCATGGGCATTATCTCATACATATGATGGTTTTTTTCATGTAGCTTCACCTATTGACCATAGATTTTCAAACCATGGCCATGGTCCTTCTCCTTTGTTCATTTTAACATGTTTATCTTCATATTGACCACAACCACAAGTATACACCACCATGACCATAGTGGTTGGACCATTTCACATAGGTTCATTAGAGGTCCACCATGGGGATCACTATTAGCATGGTCCCTTTCTAGTCTCCCATTTTTGGTGTACTCCTCTTCAATACACCATGAGTTATAGGAGTGGATGCATCTGGGATTCTTCTCCTTCTCCACCGAATATTTAGAATAGGAAGTGGTATTTTCCATTTTTTGTTATATATATCATTGACACACCTGTCACCATGGGAATTTTTTTAGATTCTTCATCCAACTTAATAAAGGGCCCAAATCATGATATTTACTTCAATGAGTAGCACCTTACTTGGCATCGTCTGAATTAACTTTTAATATGATTTATGTATCAAAAAAAATCCAACACACTGAATCATATCATATTCACCATTTCTTAATATAAGTTTTATTTGTTTACAAATAATTTTAAAATATTTAAGTATCTCTTAAGATCATATCTATTTTATAATCCATTCCTAATGATGTGACATGGAATTTAAATATGTTAAACTAGCTTAGAAGATCAAATCAGTTGAAGAATCAAAGATTATTGATGATGAATATTTATCTTAAATATTGAATGGATATTTTTATGATAAAGTAATAATTATGAATGATAAGTAATAAAATATTGTTAGAAAATATAATAAGTTCTCAATAAAGTGGATACTTGTTTCTAAGTGTTTCAATATTGGATGACATATCTTAGAAAATTGGTTTAGAAGTTGGTTGAAGTCCTTGAACTAAAAGCATTGGGTGATCACCTTATTATTACAGGAAAATGATATTTGAATATTGAAGTTCAATAAATAATTTAATATTGATAAATATATATCTCTATGATAAAATATATTTGAGTTTTCCATCAACATGTGTTGGATGAAATATAAATCCAACAAATGATGGAAGTTTATCTTAAGTGTATACATCAAAAAAGTAAATAAAAAAGTTTTTAAATTATTCTTAAAGTCTATATATCGATCATAATGGTAATTTTTACTAGTATTTTAAATATTTTTGAATAAAAAAATATTTTAGGAGTTGGATGAAGAAATAGGTTGGAGTGGATATGATTCATTATGTTAGCTTTTGTGGTAAATTCATTAATCATATTCAAACTCACATTTCTTGTGAGATGAAATTGTTTTTTTGATTAATTGAGATGAAGTTTAAGATGGTTTATAATTATTATAAATCATGAAAATAGTTCATGATGCAAGAATATTAAGGGAAGGATGGTTATTTGTGGAATTATTTCTATGTTGTATATCATCATTTTTCTACCAATCTATTTTTTTTATATTTTCTGAAAATTCATTTTTAAGGGTTAAGTGAGAACCCATACACATAATATATCATGAAACCACCTAGAAACCAATACCATTATTCAAACCCTATAAATTTAATATTAAAAATAAAAAATTTGAGCACACATGTATGTGATTCATTGATCCCAGAACCATCATAGAATCTAGACACTACATGTGATAGCCTCAAACTTGTGAAGTCATTTTTCCTTGAAAATCCATAGATTATTTAACCCATAAGAATCATTAATGAGAATAAAATCACTATAATATCTAATTGAAATCCAAATCACCATCATCAATAACAAAAACTGAAAAGAAATCCACAAAAAATTGAACAACTCCAAACTGAACAACCCCTACCATCAAACAAGCATTCCAAACAAAACATGCACAAGAACATCCATCCCATACCACTATAAATTGTTGATGTCATCCATATCCCTCAAAAAAACCACACCAAAATAGATAAATATCTAACAGACATCAATGCCTTTATGGAAAACTGATCAAAAGGAGAGCAGCTGATACAGATCATGCCTAGAACATTAGTAATCATTGAACCACACATCCTAGAATATCTTTGTATCAACCACTCTAGAAAAAACTGGGACAGGGTGGAGGAATGAGAGGTAAAAGAATATATTTGAGTGGACAAGGTATACATTAGTAAAAAATGACCTTCATTAGGACCACCAACACCTATATTAGTAATTTCCACCAAGAAACATTAACCACTTGCAAAATCTATAAAACTACACCTTAAAACATCATTGTCATCATAGAGGATAAAAAAACAGTATATTCCTTCACTAGAGTGAGCCATGAACTTCACTGGACCAGCAACCCCTTCCTTAGGAGAACCACATTAAAAAATTCATCTTCTAATGACACCATTTTCATTGATCATAAAAACTAGTGGTTGCATTCACTAGACTGTTTCATGAGATTATCTAAACAATTGACCCTTTACCAAGCCATAAACTCATAAAATTAATTTCATCATCAAAGCTAAAAACCTATAGCTTCCTTCACCATACCATAATAAGAGCTTCAATAGAAAATTGAACCCTTCCTTTGAAATTTCATATTGAAAACTTCCAATGTTGACTCGATTAATCACAAGCCACACCTCCTCAGAAACCACTAATACTAAAGGGACATCGATGGATTTAACTAAGTATATAAACATAGAGGAAGATAATAAATATATAAAATAACTGGATTGAAAGATCCCATGACTCTGGGAAATTTGAGAGAAAGGGGTGGAAGGGTGAAGTATTAGAAAAAAGGGAGGGGGGGGAGGAAGACGTCAGAGAAGAAGTGTGCATGCCTCCTCATCCAAAACAATGTCGAGTAGAACCCTATTATGAGAGAAAGAGGAGACTGGTGCCACTCAGTGGATCTACATATCATCATTTAAACTATAAAATTTGGTTTAAGAAGAAGATATACATTGTAACTAATTGCCTAAACTACAAAGGATATTGGTTTAGTCTTTCGTGGCCCCATATCTTTGAAGTAATATACACATTAAAATGTTTTATTTTCCACAAATAAGTCCAAAAATAGTTTCCTTGTATTTGGAATATTGAGGAAATCTACACCATAAAAGAGTATATGTGTCACAATTATGAAGAGATGAGGTACTTTTGAAATAGAATGAGGATTGTGTCACAGAGAAGGTAATTAGGTTAATTTTTTGTTTCTCTTAAATTTTGAAGGTGACTACACTCTAATTGATTTCAAAGTTGCATCTAGTCAATGAAAAGGTATTTTATTCCATAGCAAAGGTTTCTACCCCATAATGGTCATTTTTTTAGAATATGGTATTTATTTATATTTGGAGACCTCCACATCGTAGTGATCTATTATAATGTAAAGGAAGTCTAAGTATTTTTCTATGTCACTAGTATTTGGAATAACTATATGTTGTAATATAGAATCATGCTATATAATGTTCATAGAATTAAAAAATAACTTATTTGAACTGATATCATATGTCACAAAAGGTATATATATATATATATATATATATGCTATAAACAGTGGTTTATAGTAAATTCTAAGCAGTTAATTATACTTTATGAATTGTATTCATCTAAGTAGTTGAGTAGTTATTTCAACTCAAAATAAATACTAATTAAAATTGGATTATGAGGATTTATTGGGATGAATATCCAAAGGATGATTTTGAAATTGAATTTGAAGGAAGTTTTAGGTTTGAATTTTAATTTTAATTTCAAATTTAAATTATAATAATTGGTGGGATGTTGTGAAAAGTTTATACATAGAGTATATAGGATAATATTTAGTGTGTAGATAAATTTTTTTAGCACTATTATCAATGAGAGAATTCATGTGTTCTAAGAGTGAGAATATCTAATAACAGATTCTATCGGAGAAATATTTTGGTATCAAAGAAGAAGAAGAATAACCAGTGTATTCATATTTTTACACTTAATTAGAATATAATGAAGGAATATATTTAATATATACTTTTTGTGTAATTAATTATAATAATAAAAGAAAGAAGATGGTAAAATGTAGGATTTTGTGAAAAAAAAATTTATGTAGTGAAAAAGAAGTCACGCAATATGTGTAAAAAATGTATCCATCACTTATTGTTTTTAAGAGAAATAAATTTTTTTGTACAATTATACTTTTCATAATAAATAGATAATTCCATTCATATTGTTTTATAAGTGAGACAAGTGGAATAAGAAAAAATAATCATCATATATATAATAAGATAAGATTTTATATTGGTGATAGAATCTCTTATTGTAACCCGAACTAATATCATTATAAGGTGTGGGATGAACCCATGTGTGTTATGTATCAAAAAATAGTTAGAATATGTGAAAGAAAAATCCTTAAGGTTTTACCCTACTCATTGTATCTTATAGGAAGAATCTAGTGGGTTGTGTGGTCATGTAAAAATACAATTCACACTATGTACTAGCCATCTAACATTGAGTGGTGAACCATATAAATTTTCATGTTCCTTGTGTGTCTTTTTTTTTATTGTGCTATAAGAAATAATAAATAAGGAAAGTGATAACAAGATAACCAATTCACCTTAACAAGTGAAATAGGTAATGAGAAAAAATAAATTATAAGTTTCAAGTGGTAATTGGATTTAAAAGTTTCATAAACTAATTCACTCCCCCCCCCATTGGGGTTTATATCCAAACTGGTACCTTTCAAATGATATCAGATATGAATTCACCTCTGGTTGGTTTCTATAAGATTGGAAGTTTTTCTCTTTCAATATTTGAATCATTTTTTCTGTTTAATAATGAAGTGTAGTTTTATTGAAAAATTGTCTTTTTTAGATCATAATTCCCAATCTTTCGCTGAAGTCACTGCAGGAAGTGAATCTCTCATCGAATCAAAGTCTTATGAAAGCATTGTTCCAAAAAAATATCAGCATCGAGGTCTATTGGTAATTTATTTCTCCAAAGATGAGGTACACATTCTCTCTTTGTATCTATGGTTTGTTCTTGTGGGTATATTTTTTCAGCGTCGTCCTTCACTCGTGTTTCTACGCAAAACCCTGGAATGCTTAGGTTTCAGGAATTTTTACATCGGGCTTCTGAATTCATTCCACATTATTTTTCTTTTTTCTTTAGAGAATGATTTTTTTCGTTTCTAGAACCGTGGTTCTTGGTCTTTTGGGGGTTCTTTTATGAAGGTTTTCAAATGGTCTCCAGACTTTGATGTTGGTTCTGAACCTCCCATCGTTCCGATCTAGATTGCTTTCCCAAGTTTAGCTCTCCATATCTTCAAGTAGAATGCTCTTTTTACTATTGCTGATCTCTTCAGACACCCAATCAAGCCTGCTGTTGCCACCTTGAATTTTTCAAGACCTTCAGTTGCTAGAATTTTTACTGAAGTTGATATATCTTATGAATTTCCATCGCGGTTTTGGATACAAAATGGAGACAATGTATTTTTACAGGATGTTGTCTTTGAAGAGGTACCTGCCTACCGTAAAATGTGCTCAAGAATTGGTCATTTTAAGGAAGAATGTGGGACTCCAAGGGATGCTCCCATCCCTCCACATTTCAAGTCAGTTTGGGTGGAAAATAATTCTACAAAGGAAAACACCAATGTTCAGGAAGATACATCTATTGATTGTGTCAAGGTATTAAACTCCATCGATGTTCCTAAGCCCACCCCTAATCCACCAATTCAGGCAGACATTATAACTTCTAATGAGGGTTTTGAGTTGGCACATATTGAGGAAGGCGAACCCTCTAATCCCAAAGCTCCAGTGCTTTCTCACTCTATCCCGTTGGAGGCTGACGAAAAATCCACTCAAATCGAAGAAGACTTCTTCAAATCAAGTTCTAGAAAATGAAAAAAAATGGTGGATGTTGATGGATTCATTACTCCTATTCCTAAGAAAACAAGGAAGCATAGGGACTATTCTCATATTGAACGAACAATTGTTACGAGATATCTTACTGCTTCTAAAAAGGGCAGCATTGAAATCACAAGAGCCTCCAGTAAGATACCTATAGACATTGATTCTCATCTTGAGGTTATCTCTTCTACTGTGCCTCCTGATGATAATCCGAATGAGGGATCTGATCCGGATATGAAAACATTGCAGCATACTGGGTAGGTGAGTGAAGATTTGGAGTCTCTAAGGGATCAACAGGTTTGATTAGCTTATCAAAAGCTCAGAAATGGTGAAATCTATACGGTGATTTATCTTGATATCAAACTCCAAGTGTTTATTTTGGGGTTGGACCTGGAGACCAAACAAACTCCTTAATTTCTTATGTCCAGTGTTGTTTCTATTCTCCAATTTTATTTTACATTGTTCTCCTGTTGATGATGTTTGTCTACGGCTTGCACTATTGATCATGTATTCCCTTCAATCCAGAGTTGGTGTAAGCTCTTTACACCTCGTTTTTGTACTGTAACTTTTGTTTTTAATAAATTCCCTTATTGCATGAATTGGGAGACCAATTAATGTCTCTGCTTTCTCTCTCAAAAAAATAAATAAATAGAAGAATATATTGATAAAGATAACCCCATTGACAAAATAATAATAAATTCTAGTCACTATTATTAATGATGAAGTCAAATATACAATTGATGAAGATGAATTGGTGGTTTTTAAACAAAAAAGGATATAGGTAGTGTTATTACCACAGTGGGATCAAGGGAGTTTATTCCTTCTAATGTATGTGAAGATTCATGTTTAAACTGTCCATAAAAAGAAGATCCAAGTGGGTGTGTCATATGTCAGTAGATTTATTAATTGTTACATTAAAGTACATGATTCATGGAATAGAAAATGAATTTTTTTCTATAATTTTTGTAACTTTTTAAAGTTATTAGGAATATATCACTCAACTTTAAGGTGAGGTGTATAACTTTGAGAAATCATTAAGATAAATGGATCTAGCATGTATAAATATCTCTAAAAACGTTACTTTTAAAGAATATATGTGTGGGGAGGTTAAATATAAGTGCTTTAAATTTGAAGAGGATTGGATTAGTGAAATTTGAGAGAATGATGAGTTTATTAAAGAATTTGAGAAGCAGATCCAGGAATTGGAAATAAATTTGAAGAATATCATTGATGTAAAGAATGATCAATTGGATATTAAATCCAAGAAGATCAAGGATCATGATACACTGCTTCAAGGATATAATATAATTCATGATGAATAATTTGTAAGGATGATAAAGTATTGTGAAGACACAATTGTATTTATTGAAGATCAAAATAACTCACTAAATATAAATTATCTTTAATTAAATGTTAAATTTCCCAACCTTGAATTACACATATTGAGCCTTCATAATTGAAGCCAAAAATAAGATCTTTCCATAGAAATTTCTAAGTAGGATAGTGTTATTGAAAGGACTCAATTATATGGAAAGAATATCATTATAACATCTAATGGTCCTTCTCAAGTATTTGTGAAGAAATTTATACCAACCATATCTATTTATAATGATTTTTTCTAAATATATTTACATGGAAAATGCGGACCTAAAAATAAAATCTATACAAGTATAAATTATGAAACGTGAAGAAGAGATTACCACCATGTATATTTTAGATAGAAGATTTAATATGGGTATTGGTTCCCTGATAAAATAACAACAAATGGTAGAGATATCCAAAAAGAAACAAGATCCAAAATCTATAAATAATGTTGGGAAAAATAAATGGTCAATATTTTTAGGGTATTATTGGTGTTGAAATAGATTTAGGAATTGTTCACAGGTTTGTTGGTAAAATACACTCATTTCATAAGAAAAAATAAATCACACATCAAAGGGTAAAAATCTGGATAAGAAGTTTTAACATTCACATAAGAAGAAAAATATATCAAGTTCAAGCAGATTCAAATCACTTGAATATCTCTATGATGGTTATAGTGGTAGTCATCATAGAAGTGATTTGTGTTCATCTCATCATATATCAAATACAATTAATATAGGAATACCACATGAGAAGAATGAATTATAAACCTTTAGAAGAAAGAAAAAAATGTTTCAAACAAGAATTATCCCAAGAAAATGTTGAATAAGACTGGTGAGAGATCCTTGGAAAAAAAGAAGAACACAAATCAAATTCAAAACAAGTCTAAGAATATTAAGAGGAGTAAAGCATATAGAGTGAATAGTGTGAATAAAATAACTCAAAAGAGTCTATGGGGAGACTTCAAAAAAATTTCCAATGTACTCAATGATATTTTGGTAATTTGGAAAGTAAATTTTGAAAGAGATAATAAGATGGAGGATACACAAGAAAAGACTATTGTTAAGGGTAAAAAGAAGGATCCACATGAAGAATACGAATTTCAAGAGAGGATGTTATCAAATGAAATATCTTATGTAAAAATAAGTTTTTTTAAGAGATTCAATAATGTTATATGCATTTAAAGAGGTTTTTTAACAATATTTATAGTATAAGAAGAATCCCTCAAAGTTATAAAGATTAAACAAGGTGGTGCAAATTATTTGATGGTTAATGAAAGAAGAACCACATAATACAATGGAATGGAAAGTGTGATGAGGCCCAAGCTTCCCCAAGACAAATCATATCTGAGAAGAATATATGGAAGCATGAAGTTTAAAGTAAATAGAGAAACATGGTTATGAAAAATCACTTAACCTTTCTATTCATAATAAGGAGTTGAAATATCCACCTTATTCCTTTAACACTTATGTATTGTATTTGTACATACAATAAAATTAATTGATGGTGAAGTATGCTCTTCGAGGGGGAACCAAATAAGTAGTGGATATAATTTCAATACTGAACATCTATAAATAACCCTCTATATAATATTTTGTCTTGACTGAATGTCTCGAAGGACTTAATTTTTTATTATTTTGATAATACACTTTTCAAGGGGTGAGGTGGAACCCTTACAAGTCCCAAAGTCTTAGAGATAATTACATGACCTGTAGGTCTTAGATGAAATCACCCAGACAAGACAACTTGGAACTGATCCTCCCCAACACATGTCGTGATATCAGCACTCCACCTTTTAAAGGATGGTCAGCTAGCTGCCCTGTGTAGAGCTACACAGGCCCAGTACCGATGTTAATTACATGCCCTCTTATTCTTACAAATCTGGTTATCTCCACTTTGGTGAATACGCCTACTCTTAATCCTCATATGGAGGCCTATACCTTTTAGTCTGACTGGTAAATCTGCAAATTCATGTGGCCCGGAGGCCTTGGGGTGTTCTGAAGGCCTTGAGGTGACCCGAAGGCCTTGAGAGACAATTGGCCCGAATGCCTTGGTTGGCTGGAAAGCCTTGCAGGACCCAAGGACCAAACTGGTTCCCCAAAGTCTCAAATATAATATTGCCTCCTCAATTAGTATTTCTGATGTATAATATTTGATAAAGTTGATGAAGTTACTGTTTTTAATTAAAGATATAAAATATGAATAAGATTCCATCTTAGGTTGTTTTTGTGATTTATATTTTAAATATGTGAAATGAATCATCTTTGATGAATTTGGAGTAGGTTTTTTCAATTCTGGACAATAGATATCACATACTATATTGACCTCACAAGTTGGTATCTTAAAGATAATACATTGAAGTGATCATCCCTAGTAAATATATGGAAGTTTTCAAAATCTAGAAGCCACATGAAAAAGATCTATATTAGTTCATTCTCAACATGAATTATCATTTGACTCATTTAAATAAGAGATCCACCATTATGAATACTGTGTATAGTGTCTCCTTGATGGGGGGAAAGTGAAGAATAAATAAGAATCTACCAAAAAAATTCTTTCATGAAAATCATAATATTCTAGAAGGTTCTTAAATTAGGTGTTATTGATAAGGTATATATTCTTAATCTTTCATCATTTGTATCAAAAATAAAATTCTAACATGTAAATTTATTTTTATCAATGACATAAAAGTGGTTGTTTGAAGAACTACCAAGGCTTTTGTATCCTATCATTTGTACTTGAATTTTTTTAATTTGTGTATTAAGTGGGTTCTGGAAATATAGGTTGATATATTTTCTGAGAAATTTGTATCTTAATTGGTATGATCCTTTTACATGGCCTAAAAATAGTTGGGTGTTCATTAATGAAATTTTAAGAGTTACTTAATTTTAGTTGGTATCATTTTACTTGATTATGGATATACTTTATTTCTAAATAAAAACCTCTTGTTTTTTTACACCAATATTGACTCATATAGACTTGGATTGGAATGGTTGATGGAGCATTGATTGAGTATAAATTGATGCCTTTCACTCTTTTAGGTACTTTTAATTTCTTTTCAATGATTTTTAGAGAAAGAAAAATGAAAATATTAATGATAAATGGGGGAGAGTAATATGAAGTGGATGATAGAAGTGTGCATATTGAAATATAATTTTATGATGGTATTAACAAAAAATAAAAAGTGGGGATTATTGATCCCACTTAGTATAAGTTGTATTTGTTATCAAGTAATGTCAATATATTGAACTAGCTTTTAAGGTCAGATCATTTGTGGAATATAATCCATTTATGTGTCAAGAAATGTCAATATATTGAAGTATCTTATAACATTAAATTATTTTAAGAATCTATTCATTTTGATGAAGAAAAAGTATCATGTATATTTAATGGAGATTGTGATGATGAAGTATTGATTATGAATTATGGGGATTCCAAGATTGTAATAAAATAGAATAAATTTATAAGAAATTGTCTACTTATTTCTAAGTGTTTCAAGATTGGATGACATATCTGGAAATATTAGTTTAGAAGTTGGTTAAATTCCTTACCTTGGAATCATTGGGAGGTCACCATATTATTGCATGAAAAATTGTTTTAAATATTGAAGTTCTATAGAGGTTTTGAAAGAGCAGTGTTGTGGGTGCCCTCAAATTATTAGTGTGATTTTGGGGTACTTAGGTGTAGTAGAGTGGCTGACCAAGGTCATCTCTCAAAGGAGGAAGTGAATTAAAACAACTTTTTAGAGGTATTATAAAAATAAATTAAAAGAGAATAAAAACACTACTTGAAAGGATGGGGGTTAGTTATAGTTTATAAATCTATATGAAGTTTGATGGAAGAAGATTGTATTTTTTTTGTTTTTAGTTTTGAAATGAATTTTGATTAAAATGACACAACAAGAAGATGTTTTTTAGACAATATTTAAAAGACGTAATCGATCTAGATCTACATATTCAATTAATTATTTATCATTATCATTTAAATTAAAATCCACTTAATTATGATCCCTTAACTTTTTAACCCTCTAACCCTATGTGAATTAACCTTACCATGAAGATGAATTGAATTAAACCCTAGGTTATCTTCAGAACATGTAATCGCAACACCCTACTTTGATTGATGTTCTAAGGATAGATTATGGTCAGTGGTAAATTAAGGCAAGTATAAATTCTGGAAATGAGTACTATTTGAGTTTATGGATTATGTTTCAACTCTACAAATTAATCCCATGTGGTTTTGAATTACCAGTTAAGGTTGCGCTCTCACAGTTTACACAATTCGTGACCTCGCGTGTTTTGTGTTAACTATTCAATTGCTTTCTTAGTTTCATTTAAATTAAAAACTAAATTAATAGATCATAATATGTGAATTAAATTATCTCATTTATTTAAAATAAATGAATGAAGAAGGGTAGAGGTCAATCGATTACTAAAAATAACTACTCTTACATGGGTGGTGTAGTCATCGTAGAAACGTTTTTCATGTGCAAAGGTTTAGAGAGGGTAGAATCCAATAACATTTCTACTCAAGAATTCCATCCCAAATAGGAAGATTAATAGAATAATAAATTTGAATAAAACAGAATAAAATAGAAGAAATAAAAGAAGTACAAAGAAATTTATTACACAAACAAAATCATTACAACACGAAGGAGAAGAAGAAGGCTTCGTCGAAGGGATCCTTGATTCAAGAGATACCCTTATTGAAATGGTTGGAGAATTGGAGTGGATCCACTTCTCCTCTTCCCTAAACCTCTCAATTCACATCCCCAACCCCAAAAATAAGAAAAACACCAATTTATAGAGTGGAGGGGAGGCTAGGTTCAAAGTGGTTTCAAGTGTGAATGGGGAATCTAGGAAAAATATTTGATACCAACTTTCACCGCCCATTTGACCACCAAAACGCGTGAATCAGCTATCCTTCCAGTAGTATGATTCGCGTAAAAATTAGTCATGTAGCTCCTCTCAAATATTTGGCCTGATCCAAGCACGGATGAAGAAGTTATGGCCCAAATACAGAACCCGTGTCCATTCTGCTGAGTCCAGCCCACCATTAACTAAATGGCCCATTTAATCCATCCAAATGCACTCTTTAGCTCTAGTGTCATGAATAAAAGTTGTAGATAATTAAGTTATAAAAACTTTTTCAAAATATTAAGTTCTAATAGGTAATATTAAAATATTTAAGTGTGAAATACTACAGTAAATTTTAAAAGGGTAAAACTGGAATTTTAATCAAATTTTCAAATGAATGATCTAATCCCAAATATTTCATAAATGATCATATTTAGCACAATGTGAGGAAATTATGTCATTTATTATCAATAAAATATTCAACAAAATAGTGTTTTATCAACTCCCCCACACTTACCCTTTTGTACTCCTGGGAAAAACCTCATATCAAGTAAACATCAATATCAAATCAAAACCAATTTTAAAACACATATCCTTAAGATCAAACAATTACGCACCAAGAAACAAGAGATATCATGCCTCATAAAAAAACAATTATTTCAAGTTCTTCATTTATATCATTCAATATATTTCCACTTTATTTATCCTCCCATGCACAAAACACTTACCTCACTTGAATTTTCTCTTATCACACAAATGTCAATTTCTTTGCATTGTCGTTCTCATCCAAACTCATACAAGGGCCACCATAGGCTTGATAAATTTCTAAATCACTACTCGATGTGATTCAAGGACATATGTTTATCATGAGGAATTTTCAGAGTTGTTCTGTGGCTTTTGGTTGGTAGGATTTAGATGTGAAAAATTCTGAGGCTGAATGAGGAGGGCTTGACTCTTTTTGAAGAAAAATTGCATTAATCTAATTTTCACTTAAATATGGCCTCCTTTTCAATCGGCATAGCATTGATTCATATTCATCATCATGAAAAATAAAGGAATGTTCACACCATTCAACATTTCAGCAGTAAAAATTTCAATCTTCTCGAACATGATTTTCTTAAAAGCTCTAGATAGGAATAGTTTTCCCCCTCTATTAGAAGTTCCAGAAAGGAACAACTTATTTTATCATGGAAGATCTATAAAGGCACAAATTCTTTTACCATTAAAGCTCTAGAAAGGCATAGATTTCAATATAATGTTTTTCTTAAATAGCAAACACATCTCTTCAGAATTTAATTTTTCATCTGAAGTATCACAAAATGTGGTAGCACAACACAATATAGCTTCCCCCACACTTAAGCTCAACTAGATTATGCAATTTCACTTCAAGAGTTGGTTGGATAGGGAAAATTGGATTGTAATTTGGCTAACCTAACAGGTTGTGAATGGATTATAAGGTCTAAAAGGATTAAATTTTCAAGGTAGGCTATTATAAAAAAGGATTCTTTGAAATATGGGCTTTAATACCAAACAAATGCCTCAATCATTTAAACATAAGTACCTCAAACCCTCAAGTTTTGATAGGAATAAATCATATTCTGGTTAAATCAAGCATGGTTTGGTTCTCTCAAAAAGTGAGGTGAATGTAAAGAATATTAAAATAATGGTTTAGAAGCCTCACAGGAAAGTGGTTTCAAATATAAAGAGAGTGAGATGTGGCATGGGATTCAAAATTCAGTGTACTTTTCATGAAATTACTAAATATTTGAACTTGAAACAAAATTATTTCAGCATTAATTTAAGATTAGTTTCAAGGGATAAATTGTTTCACTTATTTATATGGATTTAAAAATGGTTATGAGAATCATTTCAGCTCAAAAGTTTCAAAAACACACAGAAAATTGAAAAATAAACACACAAAATTTGAAAAACACACAATTTTTTTTGAAACAGGAAAACAATTGAAATTACTAAACTAAAAGGTTACATACCTCACACTTAAAATATTGCATTGTCCTCAATGTAAAACCATGAGATTATATATGCACATTAAATGTATAATTTTAAATAGCACAAAGAATAAAAAAGTTAAAGGGTTAGGAACAGCCTGATGTGCTCAAGTGATGATGGGGTCATGCAGTGTGATAAAATCCACTGCATTAGTAGGAAGTCCCTCAATGTATCTCTTCAAACATTTCCCATTGACTGTAAAGATCCTTCATGTGTCCTCTTGTGTAATCTCCACTGCACCATAAGGAAAAAAATTAGTCACAATATAAGTACTTAACCATCTGGAACACAACTTACCAGGCATCAGCTTCAGTCGTGAACTGTAGAGAAGGAATTTCTCTCCAACTTGAAACTCCTTTTGTTGGATCATTCTATCATGAGATGATTTTGATTTTTCCTTATAGATCCTTGAGTTCTCATATGAAGACAAAGAATCTCCTCAAGCTCTTGAATTTGCAGCTTCCTTTGGATTACAGCTTGGTCCAAATCCATATTGCATTTCTTTATAGCCCAATAAGCCCGATGCTCAACTTCCACAGGGATATGACATGCTTTCCCAAAAACAATCTAAAATGGGGACATACCAATGGGTGTCTTGTATGCTGTTCTATAAGCCCACAATGCATCATCCAAGCGCTTTCTCCAATCCTTCCTATTTGGATACAGGATTTTCTCTAAAATCTATTTCAACTCACGATTTGAAACCTCAGCCTGGCCATTTATTTGGGGGTGGTATGGTGTCGATGTTTTGTGTGTCACCCCATACTTCCGAAGGAGGGAAGCCAAATTCCAATTACAGAATTGTGTCCCTTGGTCACTGATGATGGCCTTCAGTACTCCAAACCTGCAAAAAAAATTCACTTTGACAAAGTCCACAACAACATGAGAATCATCAGTCCTGGTGGCCTTAGCCTCCACCCATTTACTCACATAATCAACAGCAACAAAAATGTACAAAAAACCAAAGGAACTAGAAAACAGACCCATAAAATCGATGCCCCATACATCAAAAATCTCACGGTGTGTTGGGTTTTTGGGGCATCTTATGTCTCCTAAAAATGTTCCCAGTGTGTTGGCAACGAGAACATGACTTACAAAACACATTGGAATCATGGAATAAGCTAGGCCAATATAATCCAGAGTCCAAAACTTTCCTAGTTGTCTGTTGGGGTCCAAAGTGTCCACCACAAGCAAGTATATGAAAAAAATTTAAAACAGACTCCAACTCATGATCAGGAACACACCTCCTAATAACTTGATCACTACACATGCGCTAGAGGTATGGATCATCCCAAACATAATACCGAGACTCGATTTTTAATTTTTGGACTTGATGTTTCTTTAAATTTGCATGGATTTCAGAGGAAACAAGGTATTTAACTAAATCTTCATACCAAGGATGCGTACCTGAGATGGAATAAAGATGCTCATTGGGGAAAGTGTCCTGAAGTGGTACCTGGTCTAAGGTGTCATCCTCTAGTGTGTGAGTAAGCCTACTCATGTGGTCCGCCACTAAGTTTTCTGACCCATTTTTTTTCCTTTATCTCAATATAAAATTCTTGAAGAAGGAGCATCCATCAAATCAGCCTGGGCTTTGCATCTGGATTCTTTAAGAGGTACCTCAAAGTTGCATGGTCAGAAAAACCAACTACATTAGAGCCCAATAAATATGAACGGAATTTATCTAAAGAAATTATGATAGCAAGAAACTTATTTTCTGTGGTTGTGTAATTTTATTGGGCTGAATCCAATTTCCTCGATGCATAGGCGATAACATGTGAATGTCCCTCTACCCTCTGAGATAAGACGGCTCCAACCGCGAAGTTGGAGGCGTTACACATAAGCTCAAAAGGAATCTCCCACCGTGGGGGTTGTATAATCGGTGGAGTGGTCAGACACTTATTTCGCTCATCAAAGGAAGTCCTGCAAGAATCATCAAACACAAAATTAGAATCCTTTTGGAGTAATCGTGACATAGGAAGATCAATCTTACTAAAATCATTGATGAAGCGCCGATAAAATCATGCACTCCCGAGGAAAGATCTAACATCACGCACACATGAAGGATATGGTAAGGATGAAATAATATCTACCTTAGATCTATCAACATCTATCCCATGTTTTGACACTACATGCCCTAAGAAAATGCCATGCTCTACCATGAAATGACACTTTTCAGAGTTCAGGACCAGATTCTTCTCAATACAATGATTCAACACCTTTCCCAACCTACTTAGACATTCATTAAATAAATACTCATACACTGTAAAATCATCCATAAATACCTCCATGAAGGTCTCAATAAAATCAGAAAAAATACTCACCATGCATCTCTGGAAGGTACTTGGGGTGTTGAAAAGTCCAAATGGCATCCTTCGGTAGGCAAACGTACCGAAAAAACAAGTGAATGTTGTCTTCTCCTGATCCTTCAGAGCAATAGGAACCTAAAAATATCCAGAAAATCTATCCAAGAAACAATAATGTGTTTTCCTAGCAATTCTCTCAAGCATATAATCAATAAATGGAAGGGGGAAATGGTTATTGCGAGTAGATTGATTTAGTTTCCTATAATCAATACACACGCGCCTACTGTTTTTCACCCTTATTGGAACTAACTCATCTTTCTCGTTTTTAACAGCAGTAACACTAATTTTCTTATGCACAACATGAATAGGACTTACCCACTAAGAATCTAAAATAGGATAGATTATACCTGCCTCAAGAAATTTTTCAACCTCTTTTTTAACAACCTTCAGAAGGGTTGGATTGAGTCTCTTTTTTGGTTGCATCACCGATTTAGCCCCATCCTCCAAAATAATTATATGCATGAAAATGGAAGGGCTAATACCTGATATGTCAGCCAAGGTCTACCCAGTTGACCTGATGTTCTCCCTCAAAATATTCAAAAGTTTTTCTTCATGTTCAAAAGAGAGATTATTAGCAATGATAATAGGTAATTTATCACCACTCAACAAGTATGAGTATTTGAGATTCGGTGGCAATGGATTGAGTTCTAGTGTAAGAGGTGGTGTATGGATGGAGATATAGAAGGAACTGAAATATGTGCACAAAGAGCATAAATATCAGAATATACATCATCAAAATTAGAGAATAAAACATCAAATCCATTAGTAAACTCAACAACCATGTCATAATTAGATTTCACGTGATCAAAATCAGAATATGATTCCATTTCAAAATAAAATCTAAGAGACTCTTTTGCATTATAAATAGGTGTAGAAGTACTCTTAGACATAAAACTAAAACCAATACTCATAGTCTCCATAAGCATAGGATAATCAAATTCCATGGGATTTTTATTTGGTGGATCAAAATGGGAGATAAAAAATGCAGAATGGTCCTCTGAGGGGTACTTCATGGATTCCATAACATTAAATATCACAACTTCATCCCCAAATTCCATGGAAAGTGTACCCTCATTGACATTTATGATAGTTTTTGCAGTTTTGAGGATGGTCCTACCTAAGATAATGGGATCATGAGAACTTACCTAATCATCCTCCATATTAAGCACATAGAAATATGCTGGGAAGATCATGTCTCTTACTCAGACAAGTACATCCTCAATGACTCCCGCTGGATATTTTGTATCTCTATTCACCAACTGCACCACTACTCTTCTCAGTTTCAGCTCACCAACCTACAAAGAAGAGAATACAGAGTGAGGCATCACATTTATGGAATCTCCCAAATTACAAAGTGCATCAGAAAAGTGCAACTCCCGTATGGTGCATGGGATGGTGAATGTCCCTGGAACCTTGCACTTTTTGGGCATTTCTAGAGTTGGTGTAATGAGTGCTGACACATTTTTTCCAAAATTTATCCTCTCATTTCCCTTGATCCCTCTTCGATTGGTACAAAGTTCTTTTAAGAATTTCTCATACCTTGGAATTTTCTTAATGGATTAAAGTAGAGGAATGTTGATATCCACATGCTTGAATGTGTCCAAAACCTACTTTTGCATTGATTCTTCAGCCATCTTCTTGGTTTGAACAACCCTGTTTGGAAAAGGAAGGGTTTTAGGAGGAACATCATTAATCATTTTCTTACCTTTATCTTTATCCTTGGGTTTCTCATCAGTTTATATGGAATTGGGCTTCTCCAAATTTGAGATGAATCCAGGTGGAAAAATAGTTGCATATGTATCATTTGTTTGCTTCCCACTTCTCAATGTGATGGAACTGACATTCCGCTTGGGATTTGGAGTAGTTTGGGATGGTAGATTTCTAGAATTCTTACTTACCAGTTCATGGAGGGCGGTGGCAATCTGGCTCATTTGATTCTTCAACTCCCTCAGCTCCGAACCTTGACTCTTCAGCTCATTCTGTTGATTAAGAACAATTTGTTTCAAAAGATCATCAGTATTAGAATCTGACTTTAGTTTGGGATTCCCTTGTTGTTGTCTTGTTGATGTTTGGGCTTCACATATTCTTTGGGGTTGTTGGAATCCCTGCTGGTAAGGCGGAGTCTGCTGGAAGTTTTGTTGAAAGGAGGGCCTTTGTTGTTGTCCAGAGCCATACCTCATGTCTGATTGATCCTTCCCCCCTTGTTTGTATGTTGGATCAAACTTCTTTTGGGGATATGGTTGTTGTTTTTGTTGTTAATATGGTCTCCCAGGGAACACTGATGCGCAATCCTCTGCCTCTTGAAGTTGTGGGCAACAGTCAGTTGGGTGGCTTGTCTCAGTGCAAATGCCACAAGGCCTTGAAGGAGGGGGTAGAGATGTCTTTTGTGCCAAAGAAATCTGCCTCACCATAGTTTTCAATTCTTCTAACTTGGTATCAATCAAATGACTCTCAAGAGAATAAGGACTTACTTGATGTACTCCCCTGACATGTGGTGTACCTTGATCATCAAATTGTTGGGAATTTTGGGCCATTTTTTCGATCAACGCATGTGCAGATACTGGTGTCTTGTCCACCAACACTCCTTTAGCTGTAGTATCTACCATTCTTCTCTCCATAGGTGTGATTCCTTCATATAAGTACTGGATGAGTAGTTTCTCAATGATTTGGTGATGTGGGAATCTTGCACACAACTTCTTGAATCACTCCCAATACTCATACATTGACTCCCCTTATGCTTACTTGATCCCAGAGATCTCTTTATGAATGTAATTGGTCCTTGATTCTGGAAAAAATCTCTGCAAGAAAAGACGTTTCAAATCATTCCAACAAGTAACATCTTCAGGTTGTAAATAATACATCCAGTCTTTCGTAGCTCCATCAAGTGAGAATGGGAAGGCTCTTAGTTTGATTTGATCTTCAGAAAAAATTTCTTGGTTTTAAGGTTGAGAAAATCACATTAAATTATTTAAGGTGTTTATTGGGATCTTCATCAGAGAGGCCGTGAAATTTTTGAAGCAGGTGAATTAATCCAGATTTTAGTTCAAAGTCTGATTTGAGATTTGGATTTGAAATGCAATTTGGTTGATAATTAATATCAGGTGCATTCAATTCTCGAATGGTTATATTAATTTAATTTACATTATTGTCAACCATTGGTTCTTATTTTATCATTGAATTTTAATTTCTTCCAATTTTAATGTTCTGAAAGTGGAGGACTTCTCTAATTGGTTGAATATTGAAACTTCCCGTAGACTGAGAATATCTGATTTGTGCCCTAAGGCTGCGTTCAATCTCAGGGTCAAGATCTAAGAGATATTCGGGATTATTTTGTGTCACAAATAAAATAAAAATGAAAATAAATAAATTTTACCATATTAAAATAAAAATAATAAGTTTGAGTTGATGGTCCAAAAAGAAGTAGAAGAAAATAAAAAAAGAAGAAAATATCAAATTGGGTAAAGAAGGAAGAAAGAAGAGAGGAAGAAAATAAAATGTAAAATAAAATAAATACCTCAAATTGGTTGAAATAATTACTTGCCTCCCCAGCAACGATGCCAATTTGAAAGAGCACTATCATGGTCACCCTCAAATGATTAATGTGATTTTGGGGTACTTAGGTGCAGCAGAGTGGCTGACCAAGGTCGTCTCTCAAAGGAGGAAGTGAATTGAAACAACTTTTTAGAGGTATTATAAAAATAAATTAAAATATAATAAAAACACTAAATTAAAGGATAGATGTTGGTTATAATTTATAAATATAGAATAAGTTTACTTTAAGAAGATTTTTTTTAGTTTTGAAATGAATTTCGATTAAAATGACACAACAAGAAGATGTTTTTTAGACAATATTTAAAAGATGTAATTGATCAAACTCTACCTCTTCAATCAATTATTTATCATTATCATTTAAATTAAGATCCACTTAATTATGATCCCTTAACTTGTTAACCCACGAACCCTATGATAATTAACCTTACCATAAAGATTAAGTGAATTAAACCCTAGGTTATCTTCGAAACATGTAATCACAGCACCCTACTTTGATTGATGTTCTAAGGATAGATTATGGTCAGTGATAAATTAAGGCACATATCCATTCTGTAAATGAGGAATAATTGATTTTAGGGATTATGTTTGAACTGTAAAAATTAATCCTATGTGGTTTTGAATTACCGGTTAAGGTTGTGCTCTCACAGTTCACACAATTCCCGACCTCGCGTGTTTTGTGTTAACTATTAAATTGCTTGCTTAGTTTCATTTAAATTAAAAACTAAATTAATATATCATAATATGTGAATTACAGTAGCTCATTGATTCAAAAAAATTAATGAAGAAGGATAGAGTTTGATCGATTACTAAAAAGAACTACTCTTCTATGGGCGGTGTAGTCATCGTAGAAACGTTTTACATGTGCAAAGGTTTAGAGAGGGTAGAACCCAATCACGTTTCTACTCAAGAATTAAATCCCAAAGAGGAAGATTAATAAAATAATAAATTTGAATAAAATATAATAAAATAGAAGAAATAAAATAATTACAAATAAATTTATTACACAAACAAAATCATTACAACATGAAGGAGAAGAAGAAGGCTTCGTCGAAGGGATCCTTGCTTCAAGAGCTACCCTTATTGAAATGGTTGTACAATTGGAGTGGATACACTTCTCCTCTTCCCTCAACTTCCCAATGCACGTCCCCAACCCTACCAAATGAGAAAAACACCAATTTATAGAGTGGTGGTGAGGCTAGGTTCAAAGTGGTTTAAGTGTGAATTGGGAATCTCGGCCAAATATTTTATGCCAACTTGCAACGCCCATTTGACCACCAAAATGCATGAATCGTCTATCCTTCCATAAAAATGATTCACTCAAAAAATGACTCATGTATCTCCTCTCAAAATGTGGGCCTGATCCAAGCACGGATGAAGAAGTTATGGCCTAAATACAGAACCCATGTCCATTCTGCCTAGTCCAGCCCATCATTGACTTAATGGCCCATTTACTCCATCCAAATGCACTCTTTAGCTCTAGTGTCCTGAAAAAAAGTTTTAGATAATTAAGTTATGAACACTATTAAAAAATATTATGTTCAAATAAGTTATATTAAAATATTTAAGTTTGAAATACTAAAGTGCATTTTAAAAGAGTAAAACTGGAATTTTAATCAAATTTTCAAATGAATGATCTAATCCCAAATATTTCATAAATGAACATATTTAGCACAATGTGAGGTAATTATGTCATTTATTATCAATAAAATATTCAAAAAATAGTGTTTTATTAGGGTTTAGTATTGATAATTCTACATCTCTATGATGAAAGGAAATTAATTTTTCCATTCACTTGTGTTAGATGATGTCTGAATCTAGCCAATATCAAAAGTTTATCATAAATTTCATGCTTAAGCAAAGGAAATAAACAAGTTTGGGATTATTCTAAAATTATATTTGTTGATCACAATGGTAATGTTTTCCAATATTTTATATTTTTTTAATGAAAAAATATTAAAGGAGTTGGCTGAAGAAATAGGTTAGAATGGATATGATTCATTGTGTTATATTTTTTTGTCAATGTATTAACCATATTAAACTCAAATTTATTATGAGGGGAAGGTGTTTTGGTGATTAATTTAGATTATTCTTAATCTAGTTTATATTAATTATAAATCATGAAAAGTGTTCATCATACAATCATATTGAAGGAATTACATATTTTTATAGAATAATTTCTACACCACATATCATGGTTTGTTCTATAGAAGTTGATTGAAGAAGAAGATATATGTCTCTATGAATTGGATACATCAAAAAGGAAACTGGGTCATTTTTTAGTGGTATTTCCTATTTTAAGGATTTTTTTCCCTAAGGAGTTTTCTACACAATAAAGAAGTCCAAACATATTTTTCTTTTCTCTGGAATATTGTGGACCTCTACACCATAAAGGATTAGCCACGTCATAATGATGCAGAGATAATGTGTCTATTCCATAGAAGGATGACCATATAGATGAGGATATGATTAGGTTGTATTTTATGTATTTATAATTTTGAATTTTTTTTGTATTTTAATTGATTTCCACACCAAATCCAGTTAATATCAAGGTAGTCTATTCCGCAGAAAAGGTGTTTTTGTTGTAATGCTCAATTTTTTGGAATTTTTTATTTATGGAGATTTCAAGACCTCCGCGCCATAGTGATATCCTACACCAAAAAGGAAGTTCAATAATTTTTCTATTTCAATGAAATTTATAATAACTCTGTTTTATTATAGTATCATGTCAAAAAATGTTTAAATCGTTAAAAATTAACTGATTTGAATCATTATCCTATGTCAAAAAATGGGATTCTACACTGAAAAGAGTGGTTTTCTATGAAATTTTAGGAAGTTAAATCATACTTGATGAATTTTATTTATCTTCAAGGTTTAGTAGTCATTTTAACTCAAACTAACTATGAATTCAAATTATATGATTAGGATCTATTGGGACAAAGATCTAAAGGATTAGTTTGAAATTGAAGTTGATGAAAGTTGAATGTTTTAATTTTAATTTCAAATTAAAATTTAAACTATAATAAATGGAGGGATGTTGTTCAAGGTTTATATATAAAACAAATAGGATAATATTAAGTTTATATAGAAAATGGTTTGTCACTATTACTAGTGAGAGAATTTTTACGTGCCAAGAGTGAGAAGATATGATACCATATTCTATCAAAGAAATATTTTGGTATCGAATAAGTTTAAGAAGAACCAATGTATTCTTATTTGTACACTAAATTAGAATATATATAAGGAATAGATATAGTGAGGACTTGTTATAAATTGAAGTATAAGAATAATATAATAATAGGTAATAAGAAGTAGAAGCGTTGTAAAAAAGTGTTTGTGAAGTGAAGAAGAAGTTTTGAAACCTATGCATGAAAGGAAGACATTGATTACATCTTTGAATATAAAGAATATTTTTTAAAATTAATACTTTGTATACAAAATATATAATTATTTTCATGATATTTTTCAATTGAATGAAGAGGAAGAAAAATAAATAGGAAGAACGTCAACAATAAGTTAGGATTATACATTAGTGATAGAAGATCCTATTATTTCCCCAACTTATATCATTGTAAGGTGTGGGTTTCACCTGTGTATGGTATATACTGAAGCATAGTAGGGAAATTTGAAAACATTATTATCAAGGTTATACCAATATCATTCGAGATCACAAGTAGAATCCAGTTATTTTTTTGATCATTGATAAATCCATTTCACACCAAGGACTGGCCATATCTCATTGAGTAGTAAACCATATAAATTTTCATATCCCTTATGTGTGTGTGTTTGATTGTGGTACAAGAAATAACAAAGAATAATATAGGTAAAAATAGATCCAGTTAATCTTAACAAGTGAAATAGGTCAATATAAATGGGGTTATAAGTTTTATGTGGTAATTGGATTTAAAATTCACCTACATTTATTCACCCCACCCCACTCTCAGATTGGTTCATATCCCTATTAGTTACATTCGTATATGATATCTATAATTGTAGAGTATGATATATATATATATTATACGAATGAATTCATATACAAAAAACTATATGCATATTGATTTATATACTCAATCAACATCTATGACTAAAACATGCCTTATGTTTAGAAATGTACTCTTCTTTAATATCCTAACTCATGGTCTGTAATTGACTGTGGATTTGATATCTTCCTATCACATTTTTCAATATGGGTTATTCTTTTTTCATGACCTATGGAATTGTTTTCATTTTTTACAACAAAAATTCTATCTATGTTTTTCTATATCATTGTTCATGATAAGTATTAATTTATATTTCATACTCCTCATTCACTTTTATCAAATGGTGTGATATCAATTTCTCTATATTTAATATCCCCATTTCATACCCATTGTATTCATTATATTATCATAATGAATTTATTACCATTCCAAATGACACCATGCACACCTTCATTTGATCTTCATGCATCCTCATTTTATACTCATGGTTAAGCTCCATTAAATCTATGCAATAACAAAATGAGGAAAAAATATAGCCTAATGATTTCCTAGAAATGTATCCATGTCGTAGGGGTGATATATCTTGAATAGTGGTCATCAGTCATCATTCACTCTTATTTAATTCATCAATGGATTCATTTCTCTAAATGTGATTTTTATTGCTACACTATGACTTCATGTATCATCTCCTATGACACGTAAGTTCTTCTTTAGTATATTGTGTTTCATATGATTCATACTTGAATCCCCTCTTGTGATATAAATTCATTATCTATGATTTTATCAATTTCATGATGTGATATAAATAAATTTCACAGTTTTTATTTCACATAATAGTATCACCTCCTTCAATATTGGTATATTACCTATCATGACATATTAGCCTTATTCACCAAACCATGTCACTAGACGACATTATTAGTCATCAACTATGACATAAAGAATCCAAAACATGAATAATAATCATCAATATATTTAAAATGAGTCCAAATGTATCTATTAATCCATTAATGAACCTCCATAGTTCATTGAGACTTTTCTAACCTTTGTTACATCTATTTAAATCAATTATTAATCATTTATAGACTTTCTAGTGAGTTCCCCACTACCTTTATATAGGTTCTTTATAAGATTTCCTATGTTTCAAAGAGTCTAACAATACTTTTTCAGCTATTGGAAGAAAAATAAAAACCTAATCCAAAATCTAATGATTATAGAAAGATAAAACCATGTATAAACTAGAAATGAGGAAACTATAAATATGTATACCAGAAACTATTGATTCAATGCACCATCTTAAAGTAAAATTTGGTGTCTTAGAACTAAATATTTGTACTTTTATTACATGGATATTTAATATATTTAAATATTAAACATCTTATTACATATTTTTCATTGTTCTGCATGACAATGATGTAATAATGTCCTAGAGTATTTGTTACATTGATAAGGACATGACAGTTCCCCGCTGTGATGAGAACCTTGAAATGATATAACAATATTCTTAAATATAGTTATATGGTGGGATGAAATACTATGATGGGACACATAGTATAAAAACTGTTAGGTGCGAGTACTCGTAAGTAGATGAGACTTCCTCTCATGAAGTTCGTACTTGGTAATCTCCAAGACGGGAGGTTATGAGAACAGACTCGCCAGTAGGAATTCTACATGTTTTGGTGTCATCGAATATTCCTATATGTTAGCATGTGTAATAGTCTTTATACTTTAATATTATCATTAATACATGTCATGACTCACACACTTTGATTTACTAACAAAAACTGTCACGCTATATGTTGGCGGTAAGTAGGGTATGTTGGGTGTGTCGTGAGTGGAATGTTATTAATGGATAAGTCAAAGAAGGATTTTTTCCTTCCATTTATGGAATTTCATATCTCAGACCTTTGATTGAAATAGAACCCTCGCATGAAATTCTATGGCCATGGTGTAATGAAAAGTTTATTTTAGGTGGTCAAAGAACGACGTTTCAAGAACAAAGGTTGATGACACTATCATGAAACCTGCTTGATGAGATATTGAGACAAAGGGATTATATTACCCAGTGAGCATTCATATATGGATATCATTGTTATGACTTTAAGTTCTTTCTCTTGGGTGCCTTGACCCATTTCTAAATAGCCCGCCTAATTCCAACATGATAGAATCCTAAAGGGTCACACACTAAGTGTTTCTGGTGGTCTTAATTAAATTATATTTGAATTTAATTAATGGAATAAATATTATTCTCAAGATAGTGGAATAATTTTATTCAAGTTAAAATGATTTCATAAATTAAATAAATATTTATTCTCTGGATTATGGGTAAAATATATTTATTTATTTTATTAAATATTTAATAAATATTTATTTACTAGTTTGTAAATAAAATATTTACTTAAGAGAAGAAATTATTTATTTATTTATTCATGTGTTTAATAAATTAAAGTGGAGTTCGAGTAGACCAAGGCTAGTCCGGTAGTAAAATAATTATTTTCAATATGGTAAATAATTATTTAACTAGTTAGTACAAGTTAAAATTATAATAATGCTGCTATTATTTTATGACATAAAATTTTATTTATAATTCTATTTTACGCAAGTTGGTGCACCATAAATAATGACATTGTATTATTATTAAAATCATGAGTTTTATCTAAGGTTATAAATGTATTTAATTGTTGTTGTGCAGTTAAATATTGTAACTGAAACCCCATGTCGATAAATAGACACATGCGTCTATTGTGCCAAGTACGGAATTTCACACCTGGTGAATTGAGAATTGTTGAGCTAAGAGATTTCTCTCTTGAATCCTCTTCCCTCCCATCTCAAGAATGAGATACATTCTTTAATACCAAAGAACAAGAGATCAAGAATGACCAACACAAGACACTCGCTTCACCACGCTAGCACCTGGAGAACGAGTGGAGTCAATCGAAGGCCATCAGAGCATGTGTGGATCACTGCTAGAGGGATTATGGTTTGGATCCTCACAAGTACAATGAGAAAATATGTAAGGTTCATTCCGGATGATCAATATCATCAACAAAGAAAATATTGAAGATCTAGGTATTATTTTCTTTATGAAATTAATTAAATTAATTATAAACATGATTTTCAAGATCCTATATAAGGGTTTTAGGCCTCTTACTTATTTATCTAGATCTTTGATTCTATTCTGTGGAGACTAGCATTCATCATTGTATTGATCTCAGAATAATCATTGATCACGGTAAAAATTAAAGTTGGTCGCAGGCCCAACAGAGCTTTTGTTGTGCCCGGAACCTACAAGTGGTATCAGAGGGGTTACATCATAGTTTATAATTATTTAAATAATTCATTGATGATTTACGGGTTAATAATTTAGTTTTCCAATTCAAGGTTAATCATTCTTGTAATCTGGATTTTGATATCTATTCTCCCTCTTTTTGTTTCTCATAGATTTAATAGAAACAAATGATTTTTTAATTAAAATTAAAATGGATAACTCATCAAGAGGCACCGACGATTTTTCCTAGGTGACATAAAAGTACATGTCGTGTGTTCATACTTAGATGCCAGGTTATCTTCCATACACACCATGTAATCCAGACTTCATGTCATGTAGTTTTGTATAGCACATCGGGCGTAATTCAGAAATTACTCAATCCATGTGATTTTATTATACGCGGTGCATTTAATTTTACACCATGTGTTGACCAGGACAGATAGGCACACGGATACTAGATTACATGCTGTGTGGCCCACTAGACACGGTTTTTAGTCTCTTCGGTTCAGGGGCTAAACCATGTATCCCATACATAGCTAAGTTAACTGGTAACCAAGTAATAAGGAGACAACACGGCATGTATCCCATTGTACACATTGTTTACTCTAAAATTTCCAAAGTACGCCTCACACGCCAAGTCTCTAGGCATGTACTTTTGGAAAGACGGTGAAGGTAGTGCATGTTGTGTAATCAAAACTACACATCGTGTACTTTACCAAATTACACAAAGTTAAAACTCTAATGTTTCTATAATGTTCATAACTTCTTATCATGTATAAATTGTACTACAGGTTGTTACTCTATGAATTGAAGAATCATGTATGCCATATTTCAGAAGATTAAAATAGTATACAAATATAATATATGTTGGGTATATTCGAATGGGTATTCACCAGCTTACCTCCAAGTTTTATTTATATACAACAATTAGAATCTCAAGAAAATTTAGATAAGGATTAAGAAAAATGATTGATTTATTAAAGATAATAATTAATAAATTCAAGTGCAATTTATCTTAATAAGAACAATTAAATAATTGAATACTAGTTTTATTAAATGAGTAACTCGTTGCATGTATGTTAGTGATCATGAACTGGACCAAGACCTTTGTATGTGATTGGTTTCCTTTTAATTTATTTATTAAATTAATTATTGGCATGTGATCCATCTCTCCTCATTAATATATAGGGAATTCATTCCCATGGTTTCTTTTATGTAAACACCCCCCCTTTACCCCTCACCTACGTGTGAGTTAAAAAAACATATGTAATGGATGGAACTCCCAAGCTAGTGGAGGTGGTTCAAGTTGGAGATGAGATGAAACCAATCCTATGAGATACAAAGGTGGACAGGTGGAAAGATGTAAACATGAACCCAAAAGGTTCAAGGTTTTTCTCCCCTAGGTCGAGGTTAGTATATCAACTGGTAGATAAACTAACCATTAAAAAATCTCATGATCATGCCCTTTTCTTTATTTTATTTCTATCAGTTGCATGGTTTATCATTATGAATGTATTGTCGTGATCACATAATTAATGAATTAAATAAGCATGCAAGCTAGAACTAAAATAAATCAGGCTTATGCGTAAATATTATCAAGACACGGTTAATCACTTATGTAAGTTCCACTTAATATTATAAAGTATGTGATAATGACAATAATCAATTCACTCATAAGAGATAAAAATCCCTCAAATAAAATATTAAGTCAGAACAAGCCTTCTATTACTTGATTAAGGTAAAAACTCAATAAAACTATGTGTTTGACTAACACTTGTTGGGACACTTACTTTTATATAGGAAGCCCTTATTAAAGGTTTCGGGTTGATTTAACCATATTACATCAAGAGGAGTATCCCTTTCTATACTTGGTGTAATATTAGAGGCAAGAGTTGAGGAAGTCAAAAGTGAGGATTTTAGGATTGGGGATTCCACTCAATAGATCAAGGAGCTACAAGCCCATAGTTGGCAAAGACATGCCTACCTAAATATCTTCAAATAGCTTAACCAACCCTTGTTGGGGTTATGCGAAGGGGAATATGGATCCTTTCCACTAGAATGTCATAGAAAATGGACATTATGAGTTCAACGGTGAGGGCCATTGGGACTTGATAAAATAGTGGGATACTTAAAAGAAATTAATTTATTATTTCTCATAAAATGTAATCAAGAAAGTAATAATGATCTGCTCTTTTAATTTTAGAATAAAAATGAAAAGCTCGTCAACCACACTATCCCTGCGATCAATTCTGGATAAAGGAAAAATCCTCACTGGTAGTAACTTCTAGGAATGGTTTAGATTCCTTTGGGTTGTCCTACACCATGAACAGAAGTATTACATGTTGGAGTCATCATTACCTGATCCTCCTACCAAAGAGGCGAGTGATGAGGATTTCCTGGTCTATGAGAAACATATGAACGACGCGGTTGACATTCAAATTTTGATGTTATCATCAATGTCTATTGAGCTCATGAAGTCTTAAAAAACATGGATGCTTATAGTATTCTCTATCACCTCTATGTTCGTTACCAAGAGAGAGAAAGACAGGAAAGGTTTGAGGTCTCCAAGGCACTCTTTCAGAGTAAGCTTGGAGAGGGTGCCCCAACTGGGCTTCATGTAGTCAAGATCATCGGCTACATTGATCACCTGGAGGTTCTAGGGTTTAAAATCCCTGAAGAACTAGGCACTGATATCATTCTCACATCACTCCCTCAGATCTTATTCAGCTTTTTTATTAATTTTAATATGAACAACATTGAGAAGTCTCTATCTGATCTTCTTATCCTCATTTTCCAAGTGGACAAAGATATGAAGCATGACAAGACTTCTTTACTTATGGTGAATAAGAGGAAATGGAAGGAAAATATCTTTAAGCTCAAAGCTTCTTCACACCCTTCTAAGAAAAATAAAATCAAAGGAAATTCAAGGGAACAGGAGGTTGTTTGTTTCGCATGTGGCAAGAAGGGCCAATGGAAGAAAAACTGCACCCATCCTAAGAAGCAAGGAGAAGCTTAAGGTGCATTTTTTATCGAATAAAATCTATATATTTATAAAAATTTGGTATTAGATATATCTTTTTGTGATCACATATGTATCCAAATATAGGAAACAAGTAGATTCAGGAAGATTAACCAAGGGTAGGTAGATCTACGAGCAACCAACAGAGCCAGACTTACTGTTGTAGCTGTTGGGGACTACCACCTCACATTTCCAACTGGGATGATCTTGGTGTTAAAGGGTTGTTATTATGTGTCTTATGTTACTAAAAACATTATTTATGTATCCATATTAGATAAAAATGTATTTTTTTCTAGTTTGGAAATGAATGTTTCTTCTTTTACAAAGATATCATTTGTTTTGGTAGGGCACATTTATACAACGGTCTTTAAATGTTGGATGACACAAACCAAGTAATGGAAATCAATAAAAAAGATAATTCACATTAATCATACCACAACAAACTTTGGAATCATTGGCTAGGTCATGTAAATGAGAAACGCTTAAAAAAGTTACATTAAGATGGATATTTAGATTCTTTCGAACTAAAACCACTTGGTGTATGTCAGGCATGTTTACAAGGAAAAATGACCAAATCCCCATTTAGTGGGAAAGGTGAAAGGGATAAAGATATTATTTAATTGGTTCATACCAATGTGTATGGACCATTTATAGTTGAAGCAAGGGGAGGGTACTCATACTTCATAACTTTTATTGATGATTTTATTAGATATGGATATATCTACTTAATGAGGTATAAGTAGAATTATTTTGATAAGTTCAAAGAATACAAGAATGAAGTTGAGAAATAGATTGGTAAGAAGATTAAGAAAATACGCTCAGACTGAAGTGGAGAATATCTTAATCAATACTTGATTGATTACTTACGATAGATTGGGATCCTATCCCAACTCACTCCTCCTTACACACCCTAGTGGAATGGTGTGAGTGAAAGGAGGAACTGCACCTTGTTGGACATGGTGAGATCAATAACGAGTCATGAGAGTCTTCCATTATCCTTTTGGGGATATTCACTAAAAAAAGTGGAACACATACTAAACCAAGTACCAAATAAATCGATAAATGGTATTACATATGAGTTCTGGAGCGGAAAGAAAGCCATGTTATGGAATTTACATGTGTGGGGAAGCGATGAGTTTGTTAAGGCCTCTTCAGGTAACAAATTTTCACCTCGAGGAACAAAGTGTGCCTTTATAGGATACCCCAAGGAAACAAGGGTATATTACTTATACAACCCCTCAGGAAAAAAGGTTATAGTGGAAAGACACACCATATTCCTTGAGAGGGAGAACATCTCCAAAAGAGATGGTGGGAGCGAGATAAACTTTGATGAAGTCGAGGATCAAGGTACACAAGAGTTTGTAAAATAATAGATTCCACAAAGCCCCATGGAAGAAAGAACGGTTCCAGAGACACAAGAACTGTGTAGGAGTATAAGAGAGGTTAGAGAACCCAGATGGTACAGTTTTATAATTACCAAGGATGGTGACTTATTATTAGTTTATAATAATGATCATCTAACCTACAAGGAAGCAGTAAGTGGCACAGATGTTACCAAGTGGAAAGAAGCCATGAATTTTGAAATGGATTCCATGTACCAAAACCAAGTCTAGATTTTGGTATATCATCCAGTTGATGCAAATCATGTTGGTTGCAAATGGGTATTCAAGAAGAAATTGGACATAGAGGGACAAGTTTGTACCTATAAGTCACGACTGGTTGCAAAAGAGTTCAAGCAGTGTCAAGGAATTGACTATGAAGAAACCTTTTCACTAGTTGTGATGCTGAAATACATCATAATTATATTGCACTTTGCTGCTTACCATGACTATGAGATTTAGAAAATGGATGTCAAAACATCCTTCCTTAACAGGAACATTCAAGAAGATTTCTACATGACACAACTTGAAGGGTTTATAACTCCAAAGGATTCCAATAAGGTATTTAAGTTACAGAAATCCATTTATGGAGTAAAGAAAGCATCCAGGTCATGGAACATTCATTTTGATGAAGCCATAAAGAAATTTTTTTTATCAAGAATGAATGTGATCCTTGTTTCTACAAACATTTTAGTGGGAGTGCAGTATTTTTCCTAATAGTATATGTTGAGGACATATTACTTATTGGAAATGAGATAATAGTCTTATAGTCTGTCAAGGCATGGTTGAATCAATTCTTCTCTATGAAGGACTTGGGGGAGGCATCGTATATTCTTGGGATCAAGATCCATCGTGATAGATATAAGATATTGTTGGGCCTAAGTCAAAATACATACATTGATAAGATACTTAAGAGATTTGGTATGGAACAATCCAAGAGGAGATTATTGCCAGCATCACATGGCATTTATCATTCCAAGAAAATGTTTCCTCAGATACGTGAGTAAAGAAAGATAATGGAAAGGAATCCATACACATCATCGATTGGGTCAGTCATGTATTTCATGCTATGTACTAGGTTGGATGTCGCCTATGCATTGAGTGTGGTAGGAAGATATCAAGCTGACCTAGGTGACTTCCATTGGATGGCAGTCAAGACTATCCAAAAGTATCTGAGTTGTATTAAGAATATGTTCCTGTTTTATGGAGGATATGAGGAACTAGTCATCATAGGATATTTAGATTCTAGTTTCCAAACTAATCAAGATGCCATGAATTCACAAATGAGATACATATTCACTTTTAATGGAGGTGTAGTGAGCTGGAAGATCTCAATGCAGAGTGTGGTTGTAGATTCTATAGTAGATTCCAAGTATATCGCAGCTTCTAAGGCAGCTAAAGAAGAATTTTGGATGTGAATATTTGTCCAGGATCTGGATGTGATGCCTATTAGTAAAGATACCATCACACTATACTGTGATAATACTGCAGCGGTGGCTCTCGCAAAAGAACTAAGGTCACATCAGCGGATGAAGTACATACTTCAAAAGTATCATCTCTTGAGGGATTTTTCTCAGAGAGGTGAAGTTGCAGTGAGCAATATTTCCATGGAAGACAATGTGGTATACCCCTTTACTAGAGCCTTGACTCAATAGAAACATGATCATTATGTGAGTTCTAGCGGACTAAAAGTCATAGGCAGTTGACTCTAGTTCAAGTGGGGGTTTGTAATAGTTGGTGTTCTAGAACCAAATGATTTTACTTTGATTACATGGATATTTTATGTATTTAAATATTAAGCATCTTATTACATATTTTTCATTGTTCTGCATGAATATAATTTAAAAATGTTTTAGAGTATTTGTTGCATTGATAAGGTCATGGTAGTTCCCCGCTATGATGAAAATCTTGAAATGCTATAAAAATATTCTTAAATATAGTTCTATGGTTAGATGACATATTGTAATGGGAAACATAGTATAAAAATTTTTAGGTTCGATTACTCATAAGCATATGATACTTCCTCTCATTATTTTTGTACTTTGTAATCTCCAAGATGGGAGGTTATGATAACATACCCACCAGTAGGAATTTCGCATGTTTTGGTGTCATTGGATATTCCTATCTGCGAGCATGTGTAATAGTCCTTAGACTTTAATATTATCATTAATACGTGTCACGACTCGATCACTTTGATTTACTGATGAAAACCATCACACCATATATTAGTGGGAAGTAGGGTATGTTGGGTGTGTCACGATTTTCATGTTATTAATGGATAAGTTGAGGAAGGATTTGTCCCTTCCATTTATGGAAGTTGATATCTCAGACCTTTGATTGAAATAGAATTGTCACATGAAATTCCATGGCCATGGTGTAATGACGAGTTTATTTTAGGTATTCAAAGAATGACATATCAAGCACAAAGGTTGGTGAGACTGTCATGAAACCTGCTTGATAAGATATTGAGACAAAGGAATTATATTACACAGTGAGCGTTCATATGTGGATGTCATTGTTGCGACTTTAATTTCTTTATCTTGGGTTCCTTGAACCATTATTATACATTACTCTTGTACTTTTGGCAAGCCCATCTAATGTTAATGAGAAAGAATCCTAGAGGTTCACACACTAGGTGTTTCTGGTGGTCTTGGTTAAATTATATTTGAATTTAATTAATGGAATAAATATTATTATCAAGATAGTGGAGTAATTTTATTCAAGTTAAAATGATTTCATAGATTAAATAAATATTTATTCTCCAGATTGTGGGTAAAATATACTTATTTATTTTATTGAAAATTTAATAAATATTTATTTACTAGTTTTTAAATGAAATATTTATTTATTTATTCGAGTGTTCCATAATTGGAAGTGGAGTTCAATAAGACCAAGGTAGGTATGGTAGTAAAATAATTATTTTTAAGATGGAAAATAATTATTTAACTCGTTGGAAAAAGTTAAAAAAATAATAACACTGTTATTATTTTGTGACGCAGAATTTTATTTATAGTTTCGTTTTGCGCAAGTTGGCACACCATAAATAATGACACGGTATTATTATTAAAAGAATGAGTTTTCTATATGTTTATTAATTTATTTAATTGTTTTTATGCAATTAAATATTGTAACTAAATCCCCATGTCGATAAATAGACACATTCGTCTATTGTGTCGAGTACCGAACTGCATGACTGGTGAATTTAGAATTATTGAGATGAACGATTTCTCTCTCGAATCTTCTTCCCTCCTCTCTCAATAACGAGATATGTTCTTCAAGAACGAAGAACAATAGATCAATAACAACCAAAAAAAGACAATCACATCACCGTGATAGCACCCAGAGAAGGAGTGGGGTCGATTGGAGTTCATCGGAGCATGAGTAGATCACCGCTAGATGGATTCTGGTTTGGATCCTCGCAAGTATAATGAGACGATCCAAAAGGGTCATTTCGAACAATCAATATGATCAATGAAGAAAGTACCTAAGATCCAGGTATTCTTATCTTTATGAAATTAATTAAATTAATTATAAACATGATGTGAAATATCCTCTCTAAAGGTTTCAGGCCTCTTTCTTCTTTATCTAAATCTTTGATTCTATTTTGTCACGAACCAGGCCGGGTCGTCATCCGACCCGGCGCCCGACCCGGTCCGCGAGATGGCCCGAAGGGCGTTCCCGATCCCCACGGGCTGGAAAAGAGTGTCGGGCACCAAAATAAACCAGTTGGGAATGATTTTGGCCCATAACCAGGATGAATAAACATAAACTAAACAAGAAGATAAATAAAAGAAAAAAAGGACCGAACAACTTGGCAGCGGATAAAGAAATTAAAGAAGCGATGTGACATACCTCAAGTGAGCTCGTGGGTCAACACAGAGCATAAACCACACTCGCTCCCAACAGCGACCCAAGGCTAAAACCTGCAACTGAAAAGTAGAGTAGGCATGAGCACCGAGATGCTTAGTAGAAATTCCATAATATAACCATGTCCTATGCCCCCGCCTTTAGTAATAAATCCAATTATACCAGTTTGAAAATAAGATATAATAAAATAATGTTTCTCATTTTCAAATTAAAGTAATGAGTTTGCATTTTTAGGTAAAGCATTTTACTCCCACTACATTTTAAAAATAGGTTTCAAGCATGCGTTAACATTTCAAAATGAAAAGAAACCAGTTTGGATTAAAATATGGTTTTCACAAACAAGACATCAAGTATGAAACAGCTGAAAAGAAAGTTACATCGCTAGCAGCATGACACAAATGAGCACCATGGGTAATCCCTTTAGGTATCTAGAACAAGTGGGAACCTAGATACCTCGTACCTCAGTGAAATGTGGCTTAGAAAACCACGACCCTCAAAAAACGAGGCTTAGAAGACCACGACCCTCAGAAAACATGGCTTAGAAGACCAAGACCCTCAGAAATTCATATGTTTAGTTAGTGTTGTTGCGTCAATCCTGATAGACAAACCAAGACGAACCCCTGCCGTGTCATCTAGCATACTAGTCCTGGTCACCCACCTAGATACCCAGGTTTCCCATTGTGCTCTATTTCAAGTGGTGGAAAGTTTTCTTTATCAAGTAAACATATAAGTACATAACACTTTCTTTTTCTAAAACTCATTCAACATCTCACCACGGCTCTCCCTCCTTGAGCGCATTCCCCCTCATTCTCGTCACACAATGCATAAGCATCAAATTAGGCACATGATAACACATTCAACTTTTAAAAAATCATTTTTTCTAAAACCAAGTAGGGGCGTGCCTCAAGAGAGGTTTTTCTTTTTCATAAAACACTCTTAAGATGACAAACGGGCTTAATTACATAAAGGGAACACTTTTTACAATCAACCGGCCAAACGGCCAAACACCTTTGGAAATACACCTTACCAATTCAAAACCACTTAAGAAATCAATTTTCAAGAAAATTCACTTAATACCAATTTCGTTTGAAATACATTTCAATTTTCCAATACAAAGGCATAATAGTTTCTAGAAACCGCAATCAGATTCCATAGAATGTGTATATAGAATAGTGTAAAACATAATTTTAAAACAATTAAGAAATTATAAATTTCAAATTAAAATCATGGGTATAGGGGACCTACCTCAAACATGTCGTTATTTGTCGACGACCACTCGAACCCACATTTGACGCATACACGCACATGCATTTATACATATATATATATATATATCTACACCCCTAGCTGCATTGCACATATTTTCCATGCCATGAGGGAATATGTACAAAGATGACATATATATATATGCCTTACCCTATGCATGTACATGTAGGATACCTCGAACCCGCAGCCCCAAACCACCGTAGAGAGGCCCAACGCGCTACACAAATAATTTTAATAAAATAATTAAACACTTGAACAATCTACAAAACATTTCAAAATAATGCATCAAGGGTTGGCAACAGAAGAAAAACATTCAAAACATCATTTTTAAAACCAAACGCGCCAAGATGCAACACCAAAACACCAACTGCAGCCTACACACATTTAATAGACGAACTGCATAGTTAAAAAAAGAAACACTGATAAACAATTCAGCATGGGTTTTTCCACATAAAATTTTCATGCGCAACGTCTAAAAACAGTACTAGCAAAAGCAAATGCACCCAACCCTCAAGATGAACTAGATTTGAATATTTAATGTCCTTAAATAAATCAATTCCAGAAGTCATAAAACTACCATGAATAATGCAACAATGGACATACCTCAAAAACACCCAAATCCCTTTTTTTAAAAAAATCAAATGCACACTAAAACCATTCGAAACATCATTCGCATCACTTACAAAATTTTAAATATCCCACTTCATGATTTATAAATTAACATCAAATAACACAACATGAGTTATCCTCAAAAACACACCTAATTATATAAAACATGCTATAAAATATTAAAGGCATACTAAACTTCTTTAAAACTAGTTTCACACCAAACAGATCAATCACATAACACCAAATTTATTTACGCAAGTAAGATAATCCACCAAATAGATACAATAAGTTTTGAACACACAAAATGCCAAATTTTCTCAATAAAAACTCAACTTCATGCAATTCCACATAAATAAAATTATACTAAACATTGAAAGTCACAAATTAATTATCACAGACCGTGTGAAAAACAACAACGGAATAAAACACTTACATCGGTGTAGAAAACATCACAAAAGCAGTGCGCAAACTCCGTCGCACATCAATCGCACTGCAAGGGACCAAAAACGAACCATAAATCAAGAAATCGAACCCCATAAACAACAAGATAAACCCCTAAAATCAGAACCCTATTAGAAGAAAAACCCTAAGGAGGAAGAAGAAGATCATCATAGTGGGATGACCTTGCAACGGAGGGAGCATGATGCTGGTCGCTGAGATGAGTGCTGCCGGGGAGAGGGGGAAGAGGCGCCGACCGAAGGCTTGTTGGAAGGGGGGTGCGTCCATGGGATAACCGATGGGAGAGGGAGGCGCGCTATGGGTCCAACGTAGGGTGGCCGACGGAGTGAGGCGGCATGCAGAGGGGAGTGGGGCTTCGGTCCGATGTGTCACCAGAAGGAAGGCAGGAGGGTGGGAGAGCGCTGACTGCTAGGGGTGAGGCGTGACGAAACCAGGGGAAGGGGGAGCGCAGGCGTTGTGCACGGCGCATAGTGAAGAAGAACAAAGGGGGGAGAGAGAAAAGAAAAAGTAAATGAAAATAAAACAAAACCTAAAAAATAAAAATAAAAATAAATAATAGCCTAATTAAAATATTAACAAAACATAATACTAATCATAATCATAATAATAATAATCTTAACATTTTTTTGTTATTAAAATAGTTCTAAATAATTTTATTTTCCTTTTGTGTTAACTTTATTATCCATTTGGTTAATAAATGAACTAACCACGCATTAGGCAGGCCGCACGGTGGTCTGGCGAGGCCACATGTCTTCATCTGTGCCCTGCCCGTGCGTCGTACATTGTGAAGCCAAAACAATCGCTTATCGGAAAAAGTGCATAAAATTCAATTCGGGCTCAACTCGCAATCAAAAAGAGGATTGAAATAGTTAAAATAATTAGGATAATTATATTATTGAAATCGGGGTGTGACAATTCTCCCCCCCACAAAACTTTCTGCCCCCAGAAAGTCACCCAGCCAAACGAGAAACCAGACTCGAGTTTAAAACTAAACGAGGCCAAAAAAAACACGAACTCGGTGTGACTTTTCACTCCATCAGTCACACCCGACCAACTCTGAGGGAAATTTAAAAGAGAAGAACCATCATTAAATGAGGAGGGTTCTCCCCACCACAAGAACCCGACTAGAACAATTAACATTGAGACTCAACATGGGCTAACTCTAGAACTACTAAATTGATCCAAGAGGGAACCGCCACACAGACCAAACCTCGAAGAAGCCACGAAAAGATTCATAGTGGGTCTCCCCACCGTTTAAGAACTGACCATCTTAATCCAATTAGCACAGAACAATATGAGAAACCCAGCACAAACCGGACCATGAACTATCTGCATCCCACCACATGGGGTCATTGACGAAAGACCCCAAACCGAGTAGCGGACCTAACCCCTATTCATTATTTCCCAAGACGCATGTGTCTCCAAGACGAGCACATCCGAAAACAAAAACGGGTCACCAGTGGAGCTAGACACACGAGAGAGATAATCATCTTGAGACTCACAGACATAAAGAGACAACTCCAAATCTCATATTTGAGGAGGCACAACTACTGGAATTTCAAGAAAACAAGATCACCATGCCTTTTTACAACCACAGTGGGGTATTCAAAGAATAAAGACCACAATGAGAAAAAGAGACCTTTTAGCCTCTTATAGCAAAACAGAACCTTCAAAGACGGGGAAGAATGAACCAAGAAATTTAAATCGTCCCTATTTTAGCACTGGAGACAAAAGTTAGACCAATGTGACCCACACCCAATGATTCCTGACTGCGTGAAAGGCTTTGCTCCGAGACCTGTGGCTGGAGCTCTGATGTCTTGAAGCATCTGCTGCCTCGCAGTCATGAGCTGACATCCTTTGGTCGAGACTCCAGCTAACGATGCCGCTAGTGGGACCCCTCCAATTGTCCCAAATGGCCACACTGACGGCAAGCCTTTGTAGGATGATGACAAGGTGACTTAAAGTACCCAAACTGAGCACACTAGAAGCAAACAAGGGGGTGGCCCAACTAATAGGAGATGGAATTGATAAGAAGACTTGTATGAGATAGGGTCCTATGATTCGATCTCGTCACCGGATGGGGAACCTTCCTGAACACCAGAAAGAAATGGTCCTGGAACCCTGGACGAAGACCCCACACAAGAGAAACTTTAACTGATTCCATGACGCTACCTCTGAAGAAAATGGAATCAACCCCTTGGCATGTCCCACGTAGGCCTTCACTGCTCGTTGGCCTTACTCGACACCCACTAGTTCTGCCACTTTCCTCGCCTTCACTTCCTTGGGTATAAACCATCGGACGAGAGTTGTCTTAAACACCTTCCAAGACATACCATCATGCAACGACGCTGGGATTATTTCCTCCAACAATCCAAAGTTTCACCTTCAAACGGACCCAAACCAACACGGAATCTCATAGTTTTGGGAGTTTCCAATAACCTGGAAACACCAACGATTTCACCAAGACAGTCCGCTACCTTCGATAGATCACGATCACCACATAATCTGGACAATAACTGAAAAGAATTCAATTCCACCACTCCGCTAAGATTCTGGGTAGAACCAACAACTAGAAGTGACTCACTAGAACCTTCTGGGACTTTTCTGGGTGGCATACTCAAAAACAAGAGGCACAAATCCGAATCAGAACTCATCAAAAATCAAAATTTCACACCTCAATCACAAAGGAAATCTCAAACTCAAATCACTATTCCAACCACAATTCAGTACGTCAAAACCAAGAACTCACAAAAAAGAATACCCAACACGAAAAGAGAATGCTAAACAATTTCTCACTCACTTTTCTAAACATTTGAAAAACCCTTTTTGAAAACCATTTTTCAGTAAACAAAACAAATTAAATATTCACCATTGGTATCCCATGAAGTCTCACACATACATATCCATGTGCTATCTCAAGAACCCATCCACTCACATCACCAATTTCCCCACCTGCCACATGTGCACCTCAATGTATGTGATCACTCATAGGAATATCAAGGGTCAATTCAAGACACTTCTCATTTCCAAAATAGACCATTAAGCACAAAGCACAAATTCCCAACCAATTTGAGAAAGTCACTTATCATTAAAGAAACACATTTCAAAATTCCAAAACGTTTTCCATTTCAAAAACCATTTTCCACTCCAACAACCATATTCCCTTTTGAAAACACCTTCACAAAAATCCATTTTTTTTTTGAGATCTACTCCCACCAACAAAAATGAAGGTCAAACATAACTCACATCAAAATTTCCAAAAATAAGGGACTAGTGGCTATGCCAACCCGGTAACATGGCTTAGCAGACCATGCTCTGAGCGGGCATCCACCACAGGAAGTATCTTGAATCGTGCACTCAGGTTGTACATGGGTCGCTACTCCATGCATGCTCGTCACGTAACACCGGATCACTTTCCTTGCCATCCCTCATCCACAAAGACCAAGCAAAAGAAAAACTCAAATCCCATACTACCTCTGGAAACTCGATTCTCGGGACGGGCAAGGGTTCATGACGTCCTTCCCGCACCTACCTCTCGAGTCCCGACACACCTAATCACCAAGCTATGTGACACCCCAAATAACAAGGGCATCTCTGATACCATTTTGTCATGAACTAGGCCGGGTAGTCATCTGACCCGGCGCCCGACCCAGTCCGCGACATGGCCCGAAGGGCGTTCCTGATCCCCACAGGTTGGAAACTAGTGTTGGGCATCAAAATAAACCAGTTGAGAATGATTTTGGCCCATAACCAGGATTAATAAACATAAACTAAACAAGTAGATAAATAAAAGAAAAAAAATACCAAACAAATTGGCAGCGGATAAAGAAATTAAAGAAGCGACGTGACATACCTCAATTGACCTCATGGGTCAACACAGAGCGTAAACCACACTTGCTCCCAACAGTGACCCAAGGCTAAAACCTGCAACTGAAAAGTATAGTAGGCATGAGCACCAAGATGCTCAGTAGAAATGTCATAATATAACTACGTCCTATGCCCCCGCCTTTAGTAAGAAATCCAATTATGTGAGTTTGAAAATAAGATATAATAAAATAATGTTTCTCTTTTCAAATTCAAGTAACGAGTTTGCATTTTCAGGTAAATCATTTTACTCCCAATACATTTTCAAAATAGGTTTCAAGCATGCATTAACATTTCAAAATGAAAAGAAACCAGTTTGGATTAAAATATGGTTTTCATAAACAAGACATCAAGTATTAAATAGCTGAAAATAAAGTTACATCACTAGCATAATGACACAAATGAGAACCATGGGTAATCCCTATAGGTAGCTAGAACAAGTGGGAACCTAGAGACCTCATACCTCAGTGAAACGTGGCTTAGAAGACCACGACCCTCAGAAATTCATATGTTTAGTTAGTGTTATTGTGTCAATCCTACTAGACAAACCGGGACAAACCCCTACTGTGTCATCTAGCGTACTAGTCCTGGTCACCCACCTAGATACTCAGGTTTCCCATTGTGCTCTATTTCAAGTGGTGGAAAGTTTTCTTTATCAAGAAAACATATATGTACATAACACTTTATTTTTCTAAAACTCATTCAACATCTCACCATGGCTTTCCCTCCTTGAGCGCATTCCCCCTCTTTCATGTCAAACAATGCATAAGCATCAAATTAGGCACATGATAACACATTCAACTTAAAAAAATCATTTTTTTTAAAATCAAGGGGGGCGTGCCTCAATAGAGGTTTTTCTTTTTCATAAAACACTTTTAAGATGTCAAATGGGCTTAATTACATAAAGGGAACACTTTTTACAATCAACCGTCCAAATGGCCAAAAACCTTTGGAAATACACCTTACCAATTCAAAACCACTTAAGAAATCAATTTTCAAGAAAAGTCACTTAAGACTAACGGCGTTTGAAATACATTTCAATTTTCCAATACAAAGGCATAATAGTTTCTAGCAACCGCAATCAGATTCCATGGAATGTGTATATAGCATAGTGTAAAAAATTATTTTAAAACAATCAAGCAATTATGAAATTCAAATTAAAATCTTGGGCATAGGGGACCTACCTCAAACATGTCATTATTTGTCGACGACCACTCGAACCCACATTTGACGCATACACGCACATGAATTTATACATATATATATATATATACACCCCTAGCTGCATTGCATATATTCCCCGTGCCATGAGGGAATATGTACAAATAAGGAATATATATATATGCCTTACCCTATGCATGTACATGTAGGATACATAGAACCCGCGACCCCAAACCACCATAGTGAGGCGCAACGCGCTACACAAATAATATTAATAAAATAATTAAACACTTGAACAATCTACAAAACATTTCAAAATAACGCATCAAGGGTTCACAATAGAAGAAAAACATTCAAAACATCATTTTTAAAACCAAACGTGCCAAGATGAAACACCAAAACACCAACTGCAGCCTACACACATTTAATAGACAAACTGCATAGTTAAAAAAAAGAAACACTGATAAACAATTCAGCATGTGTTTTTTCACAGAAAATTTTCATGCGCAACATCTAAAAACAGTACTAGAAAAAGCAAATGCACCCAACCCTCAAGATGAAATAAATTCATAGCTTTAATGTCCTTAAATAAATCAATTCCAGAAGTCATAAAACTACCATGAATAATGCAACAATGGACATACCTCAAAAACACCCAAATCCCTTTTTTATAAAAAATCAAATGCACAGTAAAACCTTTTGAAACATCATTCGAATCACTTACAAAATTTTAAATATCTCACTTCATGATTTATAAATTAAAATCAAATAACACAACATGAGTTATCCTCAAAAACACACCTCATTATATACAACATGCTATAAAATATCAAAGGCATACTAAACTTCTTTAAAACTAGTTTCACACCAAACAGATCAATCACATAACACCAAATTTATTTACGCAAGTAAGATAATCCACCAAATAAATACAATAAGTTTTGTACACACAAAATACTAAATTTTCTCAATAAAAACTCAACTTCATGCAATTACACATAAATAAAATTATACTAAACATTGCAAGTCGCAAATTAATTATCACGGATCGTTCGAAAAACAACAGCGGAATAAAACACTTACATCAGTGTAGAAAACATCACAAAAGCAGTGCGCAAACTCCGTCGCACGTCAATCGCACTGCAAGGGACCAAAAATGAACCATAAATCAAGCAATAGAACCCCATAAACAAAAAGATAAACCCCTAAAATCGGAACCCTATAAGAAGCAAAACCCTAAGGAAGAAGAAGAAGATCATCATAGTGGGATGACCTTGCGACGGAGGGAGCATGATGCTGGTCGCCGAGATGAGTGTCACTGGGGAGAGGGGGAAGAGGTTCCAATCGAAGGCTTGCTGGAAGGGGGGTGCAGCCATGGGATAACTGATGGGAGAGGGAGGTGCGTTGGGGTCCGACGTAGGACGGATGACGAAGCGAGGCGGCGCGCGGAGGGGAGTGGGGTTCCGGTCTGATGTGTCGCCAGAAGGAAGGCAGGAGGGTGGGAGAGCGCCGACTGCTAGGGGTGAGGCATGATGAAACCAGGGGAAGGGGGAGCGCAGGTGTTGTGCACGGCGCACAGTGAAGAAGAACAAAGGGGGGGAGAGAAAAGAAAAAGTAAATGAAAATAAAACAAAACCTAAAAAATAAAAATAAAAATAAATAATAGCCTAATTAAAATATTGATAAAACATAATACTAATCATAATCATAATAATAATAATCTTAACATTTTTTTGTTATTAAAACAGTTCTAAATAATTTTATTTTTCTTTTACGTTAACTTTATTATTCATTTGGTTAATAAATTAACTAACCACGCATTAGGCAGGCCGCACAGTGGTCTGGTGAAGCCACATGTCTTCATCTGTGCCCTGCCCGTGCGTTGTACATTGCGAAGCCAAAACAATCGCTTATCCGAAAAAGCGCACAAAATTCAATTCGGGCTCAACTCGCAATCAAAAAGAGGATTGAAATAGTTAAAATAGTTAGGATAATTATATTATTGAAATTGGGGTGTGACATATTCTGTGGAGAGTGGCGTTCATCATCATGTTGATCCAAGAATAATCATTGATCATGGTAAAAATTAAAGTTGGGCATTGGCTCAACTGTGCTTATACTACGCTCGGAACCTACACTTCAACTAACATCATATGGTTTTTATGAATTTTTTCAAAGGGTATCAAACAAACTCTTCTCTATTTGACATATCCATATATTTCTAAATCACCTAATGTTCATGTGGGGTTCCTTTTCTCAACATGGTGTGCTAGAACATTATAGTGAAAATGTGGAAGAAGAAAGAGATATTTTGGTTCAAGGGGATTTCATCCAAGGATTAACAATTAATATCACACACCCACCATCACATGGAAGTATTATTCATAAACCCATGAGGATACTCCTAAATTATACATTCATTTACTCATGTGTTATAATACATGATTAAATTCATCAGCTAATTCATGCAACTATTGCTTGAATTTATCAACCTCTTGTATACTTCATCTTATGGAATACTTTATTTATAATAATCAACATGGAAAATTCCTTGAATGATAAAAGTTATCATTCATTCACCCATAATCAACCAAATATAGTGGCATGTATACCATTCATTTCCCTATGATATGGTCCATCATACACTATTAATGACATGGGGAGTGGCTATATGATATATCTCAATCATACCTTATGATTGGCTAAAGGTAGTGGAGAAACATCTCATATTTCTCCTTATAATATGCCTTTATCGCATAATATGATATACCCCAAAGTATGAACAAAAACTTTTTTTTCATGTCGCCCATATTCGATGACTAAATATATCATACCATATGATATAGATTATATATACCATATAGATATAAAGGCTTTAAGGAATATCTCCTTTAATATCCCACTTGTACTAAATCCTAAAAGGATTACATGTTCATTCATCTTATATAATATCATATACAATAAATCGTGAAACTATACCCAAAACCCCTTATTGATATCTTCCAAAACATTTTTGGAAATCTATCATTAACATAATTATGTATAAAATCATATGTAATTCATTTTCAATACCCATCCAAGGCTCTTTTGTATTAACTATAAAATAATTTTAGAGAAAATCTATGAGTCAAACTCAATCCCAATTCAATCAAAAAGAAAGTGTGACCCCATAAGACTTTATAGTATTGAAAACAAATATAAATATCAGGATACATAAATGTAAGAAAATAGTATCCTCTATAATGCTACTCAATATACAAAGTGATATGGTATAATCTCCATCAAACACATGTATTTGTATACCTATGTCCACCAGTTGCATCACATGCTAGTGTGAATTCACATATGTTCTATTTGTTATCAAGTTACCATGGTACACATAGTATCTTAATACCATATAGCCAACTCATACGTTTTCAAATCTCAATGTATATATTTACCAAGTCAATGAATACATCACATGCCATTCACCTTTATAGACATGTAAATCACATTTTTATTTTCTAAATTGATAAAAACATCATATGTACCATTGAGGTTAATTTTCACACTCCATAGTATTTCTCAATCGAGATCCCAGATGTCATACTTTTTATATGAGAGGAAAAATCCCATCTTGGTTGAGCTCCAACCAACGTCATGATTAGAAACATACCCAACCACCCCCCCTAATTAGATAAGCCTCAAGGATTTAATAAGAAATGTATCAAAGTATAAAGGTTCTCATGCTAGGTATATTTCCAATCTCAAGTAGTGGGGACTATAAATATGATTCATTCATCCCTAGAATACCAAATACATAGTGTATGAAACACTGTGTGGAATACTTATTTGGTCATCCAGCACACAAAAACACTTTTTTTACCTCATGGGAATATTTTATATCACTATACAAGAATCCAACTCACATTAACCATAAAATTTATCCAAAACATATAATACTATATGATGACCATTGTTTAGGTGCAACTCAAGATCCTACTTTGAGAGGTAAATTATCATTTCACTTAATGAAATGTGTGTGTGTGTGTGTGTGTGTGTATACCGCTGATGTGAAAGAATGGTAAAATAGATATTGACTTTTATATGATACATTTTATTCTCTTAAACTATTTTAAGGATATTTAACAAATTACTCCATAAGAATCTATCTAAAATATCATATATATTAGACTACTAGACCACCCTTATGTTTTTTTACATTCTAGGGTTTTGTTAATATGTTACATCTATATGAAATTATTTTCACATATCTATATGACCACCTGAAAAAAATCCTCCCACTAAACTCTTTAGTGTGTAACATCTATAAAGAAATAAAGTTTGAATAATTGTGAGATTTAGGAATAATATTGTTAATGTTCAACTCCTTTGACATATTCAAACTCATTAACTCCACAATATTAAATTTTACAATGTCAACTTATGTTGTCTATTTATAACTATTTGTAAGTTTAACATCATAATATTTAGAACCATTTCCATCAAAATATTCCCTTGATATCTTATAGTAATTAATGTAACCATTTACATTATTACTTACTGAAACATCCTAAAGTTTTTTTGATAAACTGGCATTCACTTTATTATAGTAACTAAATATAACTTTGTGCATTTCTCTTCAGTTTCGTTCCCCAAAATCCTTTTAGGATATTAAGTAAATTTTAATTTTAATTTTGACTAGTATAATCCTTTAGAAAATAGTGATATTAACTTTCCTATGGTAATTAAATTCAACTCTTTACATTTTACTTTATTATCACATATCCTAAACCCTTTTGGGTATTAAGTGAAGTTCACTTCAATTTTTGACTCGTATAATATTTTATTTATTAACTTTGAACTTCTCTAAGTTCAAACATACACCCATTAACCACTTATACACTATATTCTCTTCAAAATATCATGCTAAGTTACATGAACTCTTTTTTGTTTATAAAATTACTCTTATTCCCTATTAGTATGAATATTTAACAATAAACTTTTATTTCCATATCATATATTTTATTCTATGTGTTTTGAGAATTTTAATATGAAAAGAAGGCTTTATTCCTTAAAATATACCACTAATGGGTGGTAGGAATATCTTCACACATGTTTGAACAAATATATGGATAAATACTTTATCCCATATAAAACATTTTTATCCTTGTATCCTTTTAAAAAAATAGAATCCAATGAATCAAAAACCATGTGTAATTAATTCATTATCTAATATTGTTCATAAAAAAATATTTGTTAATAAACTAATCATATTATATTATAAGAGAAATGATATAACTATACACATCCATTAACAATATCATTTTGAGCTTGATAAACTTTTTTATACTCAAATATTTTATGTAGAAACACTTTGCTTCATCACTTGAATAAAAATCACAAGATATATCAATTATTCCTTAGATATTGGACTTATGTATATTAAAACACTTATATAATATACATTTGGTATTATATACCCTTCAAAACCAAAAAATAAATTTTATATAACACTGATACCAGACATGTACATTCCATTGTGTTTCACAAACCCCTTCATTTATCCTGAAAAATTACATCCTATAGAATAATTACTCTTTCCTTCATGATTTTACATTTAGTTTTCAATTTCCTTGAATATATACTTAAAGAAACGTTTTTTGACTTTCCAACAATCTTTTATTATCCCAATTTTGAGTTTTTACCCAATTATATTATCTACACAGCACCAGAAGCTAACATCACATGCCAGTTCATCTATTCTCAATACTTGATAATATCAAGTAAACTTTTCTTGAACTCGTTCACATTGTCAAAAAAATTCCATAGATGATAACATAATTAATTCCTTAACCTAAATAATCCTTAAGGAAACCTTTGTTCTCACCAAGTCATTATCATAGACAATCATATTAGGCATATGATTGGAGACTAAAATTCCATGGTATATTTTTCATTTAATTCCCTTAAAACCTTGATTGAATTATTATATTCTTCTTATAAGCATTTATATTTACCCATTAAATAATTTCAACACTTGTTTACTTGGGAAGTTTTTTCTCTAACACATAAAATTTCTCTTAATAACTTTTATTAAGTTATTGTCATAGGAGTTTCTTACATTAGAATTCTCCTTTCTCTGGGATTGACCTCAAGGTTATATTTGTTGATGATGGTGATATTATCTACAATAGAAGCTTTAATCAGATAAGTATCATTTTTTATTAACATTAAATAAATATTTTTATTAAATGGGATTACACTAAAATGATGACCCCTTTTCCAATCCATCATATCCATTAGTGGTCCAAGATCTATATTTCATCATGAATTACACTAGTTAATCACATAGATAATCCATGACTATATTTGGTAGAAAATTATTGTAAATCATATAATTTATGATTCTTAGATAGTTGGGTGGATAAATCTTTATCCAAATCCATCATATAGATATTAAATAAAATCTATTCCTTTGGTATTATAACTGTTAGAGTTTCCCAGCTAAGTGTATCCAAAATAAAACACTAATAACAAGGTACCTAACCTTTAAAGTCACCACATTAATTACTTTCCTTACACAAGATAATCTAGGGGCACCTAGATTTAGCATGAAATTACCTAGTTGGATGATTGAGGTCTTGAAAAGTGATGCTTTGGAAGGAATATAACACTTGATATTTTTAATTGTATTTTATCTCACTATCTTATCACATGTAATTCCATTTATATATACATTCTTTTAGTGATTCATTTTGGAATCATATCCCTTCCACTAAAATAGTATGTCCAATCCATATTGATGTAAAACACTTTAAAAAACTCATAATTTGTGTTACTCACCCAAAAATAGAATCCAAATATTCTTACACATATCCATATGCATCTCATGTATGAGGTACATAAACATTTGATTTAATTGTTTTAAATTATAAGAAATTAGAAATCACCTTATAAGTAAGCTTGGAGCCACAGATAGCCAACCCCCACCTTTATACATCAAGGCATAAGCCTCCAGCCCAGTAGGAAGTCTGATCCAAAGTCCCTCTACCCAATGATACTTTACTCAAGAGAGATTTAAATTCATCATATCTCTAATAACTAATATGTATAAACTATACCTAGTGATTAAATTCAAGCTAATAACTTTAATTACAACATTAATTTGAGGTAGGTGGAAAAAACAAATATCATAGCTAGAATGTAACTTATTAGATGCATGTATAATAATATCTAGAATCTTTTTAACAAATTAATCTAAAACATACACATATTAAAAATATAAAATATTTATATACTTGACTAATAAACATTGTAATAGATGTTAAATAAATGAATAACTTATAAATTTAAACATGAGATAAACATTGATGAAAAATTCATAAATAAAAGCTAATTATAATATCTTTATAATTTAGCTATACATTATGGACATTCCATAATCTTGAATATAAACACTTTAATTCATTTCAAAATATAAAGTCCTTCATATTATTCATTATATGAAATTTTACTTGAAATATAAGATATTTTATGAATTATAATCACTTTATAATCCAGTTTATATTATGTAATCATTATGAAATCTAAATATCACATGCTTAACATTATTTAAACCTTAATAAAATCAATCATAAAAACTCTTTTGATGTTGTTTATCTTGTAAAAAATATCTTAGGTTGACCTAACCCATCACCTAACTTATCCCTCCATGATTCCTAAGGTGCATTCCCGATCTACCCAGATTGGAAACAAGTATTAGGGAATCAAAACTAATCAAATAGAAGCAATTTCACCCTCAGAATACAAAAAAAGATCACTCAAGTTACACTTGTAAGTCCATAATGATTCATTCATACATTGTATATCCATGAAAAAAATAAAACAAGAGGTTTCCAAAATAAAATAAATATACAAACAGAGAATATTAGAAGAAAAATGACTGGATAAACCAAATAAACTAACTAACACTTTATAGAGGGTAAATAAAGAGTGAATTAGAACATAGAAAAAAATATTCTCATATTAAGATAAGGCCGACTAGGTTGTATAATCACCATTCCAAAATAAACAACTTGAAGTAATCCCCAAAAATGATCTACAAGAAACTCCCCATGTGACCCTAGGTCACTTCCAAATATCAAGCTAAGAAGGGTGATGATCATCAAGGAGTGTGCTGGAGATTTCATGGACCAACCCAAATACCCTTGTACACCAGTACCCAAGCTAGCACTATCATGACCCATAGGGTATTCCTGATCCCCATAGTCTGGTGACTAATGCCTAGGAATCATCAAAATGTTAGAGATAATAATTTCTCCCCAAGAACAAACAGTAAAAGATAGAATAGTAAATAGTTGGTATGCCAAAAATTTATTAAAGAGAATTTATTACAAGTATACTGATAAATATCAAAATGATACATCATCCAAAATAACAACACAATAAACATTATGACCAAATAAGCCCCAGGTATTTATGTAATAGGTGGATCATAGCTCCACTAGTCACTGTTATCACCCATGGTCCCATGAATCAAGAACACTCATCACTTCCAAGTAGAGATTTCCTATTTCTTATACCTGGTATAAGATAATCTAAAAATGCTCGAATGAAAAGGTAGGGTGTGAGAAAAAAACATCCCAGTAGGATTCCACTAAATGTTCCATGAGCAGTCCCATTAAAATTAAACCATTTATGTTTCAATTTAAATAAAAAAATAGAATGGAAAATCATTTCACGTATTCAGTTAAAAAATGGTTTCAAATCAAGTGGATGTAAATATAACAAAAACTGGAATAAATGAACATTTCAAGTAAAAAATAAGGGGTCATGAATGAAACATTTCAATAAACACTATCATGTAATAGTCAAATCAGAATAAAACACCATTTTCATATACCCTGAGGTTAGTTAGTTCCTAAATATATGATCCTTTCACTACTTAGTCAATTAATCACATCTCAAGGTGTGAACATGTCCGTAAGGCACAATCAATCAGGATATAGTCAATAAAAACCTCATTATGTAAAATAATGTTGAACTTGGTTTAGTTATATTTTATATCATCAATCCATTGTTAGGGAGTCAAAGTCTTATTGTGCCTGTCCTAATCACCCAAAAACTACTCAGGCTCTCATGTGGTTTCAATAAAGCAATAAATCAAGGGAAAATCATCCATTTAAATTAAATTCATCATTCATAGTTCAAATAAAAAAAATTAATTTTCATTATTCTATTTCAATTTAAAAACCAAATCATGGTTTTTCATAAAATACATTCCTTTAAAATTCATATTTCATTTAAATCCATAAGATTCAATATCAAATAATTTCTCATTTCGAGCCATCCTTATCAAAATCCAATCAATTTATCAAAGTCTTTGAAAAGGGGGTTTATTTCATGAATACAATCCTTTTCAAATCAAACATCAAATCTACTCAATTAAAGGAAATCAATTGAAAATACATTTCAAATAAATAAATAAAATCAAGGTTAAGTATACATAAAATCCTTATAAAACCACCTAACTTTTATCCCACGGTCAATCAAACACCCAAAATGGGAACAAACAACAAAGAGTTGATGTTTAGGATGATCAAGGAGAAATAACTAGAATAATAATCTATCAAATCAAGGTTTAGATCACCCAATAACATGAGGATCTATCACTATAAATGAAGTAGAGAAGATAAGAGAAGATAATTTAAAATCAAATAGATTTCACTTACTGGAGAGGGATTAATCACATATATATGCACTTTTATCTGAGAGGAAAGGGGTTAGAGGAGCCAAAATCATCTCTAGAGAGACTCTAAAATCCAAAGGGTCAGATTATGTTCAATTAGGGGATGATTATAATTTATAATGTGGGGTTTGGGATTATAATTCTAATTTATGAGGGATTAAAAACCTTCTTGGATGGTTTCTTAGGTTAGGACACATGATTAGAACTAACCATGCACCAAACCATGTTCCCTTACTAGGCTTATAGAGAGTTCTACTTCATTAGACAAACCATGCAATAGTTGTGTGATCCCTACTGGGACACTGGAAAAGGGTGAACAGTTTGGCTACATGGTTTTAGGGGGAGGCCACATGGGTTTTTCTAACTGTGCCCCCCTATATATAGAACCTCTAGATAAGGCACATTATTTCCTAGGACAACCTTCATGGTTTTCCCTAACTATGTCCCAACCATGAAAATCCCCAAAAACCTAAAAATTCAAAAAAAAATACCCTAAAAATAAAATGGAACAATATCTAAACAAAGGATGATTAAAAAAAGGGGATAAAATTACCTAAAAGATGGTAATGGGGTGTTACAATATCCCCACCATAAACGCTTTTTGACCCAAGAATTACTATCAAGAAGACTCTACATCAAAGAGATAAGGCCACTACTCTATCATCAATGTCTCGTACTCCCAAGTTTCATGTAAATCAAAAGTGTACTACCAAAGCAATTGAACTAAGGGTGTGGTTGTTACATGAAGAACCTTCATCTCAAAATAAAAAATCTAAATTGGATGCTCAATCATAGAAAAATCAGGTTCCACATCATGGTCATCCCAACTCAAAATATGAGATGGGTCAAAGAGATACTTTTTTTATTTTGATATGTGAAACACATTATAAATAGACATCAACTAAGGTGGAAAAAGAAAACTATAATCCAGCTTTCCAATTTGATCAACAACCTCAAATGGACCCACATATCTCATAGCTAACTTTCCCTATTTTTCAAGTTGATTATCACCCAACCAAGTTGAAACTCTCAAAAACACTTGGACACCAATTGAAAAATTCAAATAGATTTGATTAATATTAGCATTAGATTTATACCATTTCTATGTCATCGTCATTCTATGATGAATCCATTGAATCTTAGTCATTTTCTCTTAGACCAAAATAGGTGAGATCAATGAAGTTTCCCTAATATATGACCAACACAATGAATATTTACATGGTCGACCATACTATAACACCCCAATATTTTATGGTATGTTTCTTCTTAAATAATTTAAATTCATTAGATAACTTATAATGCATACAACACTAAGTCTTTGTGAAACAACACTTGGTTATAGGAGATAGTTATAAACTAGCTAGTAAACATAAATTTCCACCTCTATGATTTGAATTTCGAAAAACTGACATACACGGTTACATTCAGTAAGATATTTAGAGTCGGATAGGATCAACTTAATTTTTAGTGAATAGTAATGTACCCTTAGGAATAGTAACTTGACCCTTATGAATAGTAACATACCATTATGAAAAGTAAATTGACCCTTATGAATAGTAATATACCCTTATGGGTAGTGACTTGACCCTTATGAATAGTAATGTGCCCTTATGGGTAGTGACTTGACCCTTATGAATAGTAATGTGCTCTTATGAATAGTAACTTGACCCTTATGAATAGTAGTGTACCCTTATGAATTGTAACTTGACCCTTATTAATGGTAATGTACCCTTATGAATATTAACCTCACCCATGTAAGTATAAATAGAATTTAGGCACTTTATAAACGAGTGAATATTTTAAAAATTAATACTTAAGTGTTGGTATTTTTATGAGCAATAAATAATGAATTATAATTTTATAATTAACAGAAAAATTTAAAAAGATAATTCATTTTCATAAAATGTATTCATGAATCAATTTTTTATTTTCCTATGATTATAAGGTTATTTTATGAGACCGTAGTTAATTTTTCAAATTGTCATAAAATCAGTTATAATATTAAAATTGGTATTTTTGAGTAAATGATGATTTCGATTAAAAATTAAATATATTATATTTAGAAAATTATTTTCTTAAAATGAAGTTCATTTTTTATTCTACATGCCAAAAAATGATTTGGATGAATTTTTTTGATTTTTATGAAAAAGTTTAATTTTTGGTGAATAGTAAAAAAAATACAATTTTTTATAAAATACGGAATTTTTCATCTCATTGTCATGAAATTATTATGATATAAAAATTTATTTAAACTATGTAATAACTAAATAATTATATTAAAAGTGTAATATTTAAAAAAAATAGAACATGAAAATTATATTTTTTCATGATAATTATAAAAATCATTGTCAATGTCGACATAGTGCATACGCAGCGCTGACAAAGTCAAAATTGGTAACCTATATATAATAATTGAGTGATAAAAATTATTTTCATGACTTATTTATTAATTATTATGTATTATTTATGTCTTTTATTATTAATTTTTAATTTTAGTGTTATATAACATGGGTACTATCCATATTTCTGTGCAACGCTTGCGTAGGTCAAGAAAAGACAAAATAATAAATTTAAGAAGATGTCTTGTTATGTATAAGAGTGAATATACATAATGAACGAATTTATAATTTTATATTAAACCGAATTAAATTTTTTTATGAAATAAATTTATCTTTAATTTTTATATATGAAATAATTAACATTAATTCTTATGAAATGATGATGCAGTGCTTGTGTAAGAATAAGAAAAATAAATAAAATGTTTTTAATTAAAATTATAAGAATTATCAAATGACCCAAATTTTGGCTAAAAAAATTATATAAGAAATTTTCTACCATTATATATTTTTTTATTTTATTTGGGGACACTTTGGACCCACAATAATTACTTTAAGACCTTTAGAATATTTTATTTAAAAGTAAGACAAGGTGTTCACACTATAAACTTTTGTTTGTATAAAATTTCTAATGTAAGGTTTTCCTTGAGTTTTATTCAAAAAATAACAGTATTTAGAAATAAAATAAGATTACATTTCTCATAGAATTTTATTTTTAATTTTTATAATAAATATAATTATAATAATGACTTTCAAAAATATGATGCAATATTAATTTAATTAATAAATAAATCAAATTAATAATGTTAAAAATAATAAAATAAATATAATTTTATATTTTTAAGCTAATTTAAGGATTCCCTGGATTAATATGACATTTCCAAGATATAATATAAAATTTGATTCAATTTTTAGATGTGTTTAAAGCCACAGTTCTGAATAGTTTTTATCATGACAAAATTGTTTTTCATGAATAAAATATTTTATTAAATTATTTAAAAATCCCAAAATTATTTAACAAGTCCAAAAATGATAATATTACTTCAATAATTTAATCAAAGTTTATTTTTATTCTATTTTTGAATTCTTAAACCCTATAATAGATTTATTATACTTTAATAATTTGAGTAATTAATAAGTTACCCCTCACCTCACTTATAAATAGAGGTTCCTTCCTTCACAGATTTCATAACCATAAGCCTTATTGTTTATCCAAACTCTACCAAATTCCATCCTACTCATCCCTTGACACATTCGTGTGCTTTTGGTCTCACAAAAAAAGACAACTTCTAAGAGCCTTAAGGTGGTTTTAAAAGTGAAATATTCAAGAGGTAAGATTCCTTCTTCTTCTCTTTCAAATTATTTCTCACTTATACCTTATCTCTGCCTGTTATCAAATGATTAATGAAAACTCTAGTATCATATATATACTGTAATTTTTTTTATGTTATAAACTTCATAAAATCTCTTATTTTCTTCTTCTATTCATAAATAATGAAATCGTCATCTGTGTTGTGTCAAATCAGCACCTTTGAGGGCGATGAGTTTTCGTTTCACTTTACCAAAATTATGGGATGTTATAGTTCAAATGTAATTTTCTAAAATGACCTATATATATATATATATATATATTATCAATTCTGGTTTATTATTTCATTTTGAAAAGGAAGTACATAATAAATCAACCTTGGAAACCATGAAAAGAACACACCTGAAACTATGGAAATAACAAAATATTGTTAATAAATGTGTGGAAAATATTATTAGAAGATTATATAAGGTATTATAAACATGATATAAGTTATTTAATAAATTAATAACACTATTCAAAACATTATACATGAGGTTTGAACAAATTTTAAGGAAGTCGAACCCGATGTAAGGGATATCTTAACTCAATTTCCATTTATTGAGTTAAACATCTATGTCATTGGTTATGTTTTTTAGAGAATATGTGTGAATGAACTCTGATTGTTTTATAATATATATCCACTTATATTTTGTGGATTTATATTTTTCACACATAATTATTTCATTGATTTATCCTCAATCTAATGATATGATCTTTGTAAGGGGTTTCTCATTTCACTTTTATTTTTGTGATATTTCCATTGTTCGCCACTTATTTCTTGTATGTGGTGTATGTTTACTAAAATTTGATATATAATATCATGATTATATTTATATTCATGGTATTAGGTGATTCATTTGATGATTATTAACTCTATTGATTATAATGTTGTAAGGGACTTTGTTTCGGTTTCCCTTTCATTGTGATTTACTTGGTATTGTGCAACTAATCGTTCTTATGTGGTGTAACTACTTCCCCTTATAGATCATTTTTCATTTGAAATTATAATTAAATTATATATATATATTCTTCTTACATTGATATGATTATTTTCTTATCTGTATACCATTTTACATATGGTGTTTATGTGTAATGTTGCTTTAACTCTGGAAATATTGATGAATCTATATCCTCTGCTCAATACGGATATTAAAACAACACATTGTTCTTGTATTAAATATTTTTATAAAAAATTATTTGGACTGGAAGTTATGATTGGGGTCTACTATAGCCACTCAATCCATAGACAGGTCTCATGAGACAAATCAGTTGGCGAAAAACCCTTTGAGTTTGTTTCCCAAAATCAGATGGGTTTTTAACCACATACTTAAACTGTCTCGATGGTATAATGGTTCATGTGCCAAATACATGACATCCAAATAATAAGTATTCACTTTATTCATTATACAATTATTACTTTCTGTGAGGTTTTCACTATGACAAAATCTATGGATGCATTATCATTATCAGTTTATTGATTCCATGTGTTTTTCATTTATTCGTCATGCCACATTTATTAGGTCAAATTGATTATTTTTCACTTATTATTGATTCATGATTTCCTTATATGTAACCATTACTGATCATTTGAGCTCTCCCCTTTCATTTTTTTCCTTCCACAGGTTATATGTAATCATATAACCTGAGCATTTGATTCACTTATATGTAATCATTTATTGAGTTTTTGTTGATGTAGTTTATTAGCTTTTGTTATGTATTATATTTTTTTTATTTTCCCAATGTAAAATGGGATCTATGCATGTATCTAGTTTCTCTAAGACTACTAAACTGATCAGTCCTTTGGGATTTTATTCATTGTAATCATTCCAATGTAATGTAACAATGCATCGGCCCCAGGCTTCAGGGGTCGGGGCGTTATAGTTGATATTAGAGCAAGTTTAGTAGAAACCTTGTGAAATAGATTTAGAAAACATAGTTTAGTGAACATAAACCTAAGATAGACTTTTAGTATAAGAATAGAAGAAGCACCCACATCTATTTTGAGGACATTATACATGAAAATTTTTGAGGATGAAATTTCCAAAGGAGAGAAGAATATAACACCATTTGTCAAGACCTACCTCCCCAGGCCATGAACCTTGTCATCTGACCCCATGGGTCTCCTGTAATAGCTTGGTTGTATTCCCCGCACACCATAGGCTATTACTCACTAGGGTCGCTTATCAGACTAATGATAGTCCCCACAGGCCAACACATGTTCTTTCAGTGTGTTTTGTCCTCACTCACACACACCCTGGAAAACTTCTCAAAAGGTCACCCATCATGATTACTACTCCAGGTCAAGCATGCTTAACTATGGATTTCTAATTAGGTAGGCTCCAGAAAAGAAAGGTGCACCTTGTTGACATGGGTAGTAACATTTAGCCTTTTAAGTCTCACTTTTTTAGGGGTGTTACAAACCCCAATATTTTATGGTATGTTTCTTCTTAAATAATTTCAATTCATTAGATAACTTATAATGCATGGAACACTGATTCTTTGAGAAACAACACTTGGTTATAGGAGATAGTGATAAACTATCCAGTAAACATAATTTTTCCACCTCTGTGATTTTAACTTAGAAAAACTGACATACTGGGTTGCGTTCAGTAAGATATTTAGAGTTAGATAGGATCAACTTAATTTTTAGTGAATAGTATTGTACCCTTATGAATAGTAACTTTACCCTTATGAATAGAAATGTACCCTTATGAGTAGTAACTTGACCCTTATGAATATTAATGTACCCTTATGAGTAGTAACTTGACCCTTATTAATAGTAATGTGCCCTTATGAATAGTAACTTGACCCTTATGAATAGTAATGTACTCTTATGAATAGTAACTGGACCCTTATGAGTAGTAATGTACCCTTATGAATATTAACATCACCCATGTAAGTATAAATAAAATTTAGGCACCTTATAAATGAGAGTGAATATTTTAAAAATTAATAATTAAGTGTTGGTATTTTTATGAGCAATAAATAATGAATTATAATTTTATAATTAATAGATTAATTTAAAAGATAATTATTTTTCATAAAATATATTCATGAATCAATATTTTGTTTTCCTATGATTATAAGATAATTTTATGAGACCCTAGTTAAATTTTTAAGTGTCATAAAATCAGTTACAATATTAAAATTTGTATTTTTCGAGTAAATGATAATTTTAATTAAAAATTAATTTTATCATATTTAGAAAATTATTTTGTTAAAATGGAGTTCCTATTTTATTATATATGTTGAAAAATGGTTTGGATGAATTTTTTGTTTTTTTATGAAATAGTTTAATTTTTGGTGAATAGTAAAAAAATACATTTTTTTATAAAATACAGCATTTTTTGTGACATCGTCGTGAAATTATTATGATATAAAATTTTATTTAAACAATGTAATAACTAAATAATTATATTAAAAGTTTAATATTTTATATAATTAATTTATAAAATGAAAATAATATTTTTTTCATGATAAGTATAAAAATCATTATCAATGTCGATGTAGTGCCTGCGCAGCACTGATAAAGTCAAAATTAGTAACTTACATATAATAATTGAGTGCTAAAAATTATTTTCATGACTTCTTTATCAACTATTATGTATTATTTTTTTATTATATTGTTAATTTTTAATTTTAATATTATATAACATTAGTATTATCCAAATGTCTTTGCAATGCTTGCGTAGGGCAAGAAAAGACAAAATAACAAATTTAAGAAGATGTCTTGTTATGTATAAGAGTGAATATACATAATGAACAAATTTATAATTTTATATTAAACCTAATTAATTTATTTTTATGATATAAATTTATTTTTAATTTTTATTTATGAAATAATTAACATTAATTCTTATGAAACGCTAATTCAGTGCTTGTGCAAGAATAAGAAAATTAAATAAAATGTTTTTAATTAAAATTATAATAATTATTAAATGACCCATATTTTGGATAAAAAAATTTATATAAGTAATTTTATACCATTATATACTTTTTATTTTATTTGGGGATACTTTGGACCCACAAGAATCACTTTAAGACCTTTAAAAAATATTTTATTTAAAAGTAAGACAAGGTGTTTGTACTATAAACTTTAGTTTGTATAGAATTTTTAATGTAAGGTTTTCTTTGATTTTTATTCAAAAAAGAATAGTATTTAGAAATAAAATAATATTATATTTCTCATGTAATTTTATTTTTAATTTTTATAAAAAATATAATTACCATAATGATTTTCAAAAAGATGTTGCAGTATTAATTTAATTAATGAATAAATAACATTAATGATATTAAAAATAATAAAATAGATATAATTTGATATTTTTAAGAAAATTAATGTATTGACTAAATCAATATGACATTTTTATGATATAATATAAAATTTTATTTGATTTTTAAACTTTTTTTTGAAGTGTTTAAAGTCATAGTTATGAATAGTTTTTATATTGAAAAAATTATTTTTCATGAATAAAATATTTTATTAAATTACTTAAAAATCAAAAAAATATTGAAAAAGTCCAAAAATGATAATATTAATTCGATAATGTAAAACCCATTTAGGATTAGGTCATTTTTGAAGTCTTAAACCCTGTAATATATTTATTATATTTTAAAAATTTGAGTAATTTTGAAGTTACCCCTCACCTCACTTATAAAAGGAGGTTCCTTCCTTCACAGATTTCAAAACCATAAGCCTTCTTGTTTGGAAAACCTCTTCCAAATTCCATCCTCCTCATCCCTTGACACATTATTTTGCTTCTGGTCTCACAAAAATACCACTTCCAAGAGCCTTAAGGTGGTTTCAAAAGTGAAATATTTAAGAGGTAAGATTCCTTCTTCTTCTCTTTCAAATTCTTTCCCACTTATACCTTATCCCTACCTATTATCCAATGATTCATGAAAACTTCAGTATCATATATATATATTAATTTTTTTGTTTTATGGTATATGCTTCATAAAATCTCTTATTTTCTTCTTCTATTCATAAATAATGAGATCGTCATCCGTGTTGTCTCAAATCAGCGCATTTGTGGACGATGAGTTTTCGTTTCACTTTACCACAATTATGGGATTTTATAATTCACATTTAATTGTTTAAAATGAACTAAATATATATATGTTATCAATTATGGTTTATTATTTCATTTTAAAAAGGAAGAACATAATAAATCGAACTTGGAAACCATGAAAAGAACTCACCCAAAACTATGGAAATAACAAAATACTGTTGCCAACGAGCTCGTACCCGAGTGGTAAGGGCTCCTGCTTGGAATCCAAGAGACTCAGGTTCAAAACCGGGTGGAGGAGAACTTCTAGGTAGTGTATCAGTACTGTAGAAATATTGTAGCAGTACTACAGCGGGCACTGTAGCAGGTACAGTAGCAGGTATTGTTCGGTACTGTGGCAGCCGGAACTATTCTCCTGATTTGGGCCTTTGGGCCACCGGTTTGGGCCTACAGGTCTCAAGGGCCTTCGAGCCATCAAAGGCCTTTGGGCCACAGGGCCTTTGGGCCACATGGACTTTGGGCCACAGGGTCTTCAGGCCATTGAAGACCATGAAGTTTCCTAGTTCACACAGAGCAGGCCCTAGAAGAGGATCAGAGCAACAGTAGCAGTCACTAGAACCAGAGCTAACCAGATTGGAAGAATGGAAGGGTATGGAAACCGCCATCAGGACCAGGCACCATGTAGCTTTGTACGAGGTAATGTTAGCTGATCAGCAATGCATGTGGGGGGCTAAAGGCGATCAATGGTGCAGAAGATGGGGAGGGTCAGTTCTAGTGGGCTGGGCCCATAGGTCATATAATGGGCATGGTATGCCTCTGAGCCTCTAGGCCTCTAGGTCATGTATTACGGGTCATTTTGGGCCTTGTTCCTTGGGCCTACGGGTCATGTACGGGTTCCCCTTCAATACTTAAAAGGGGGATTATCTATAATAATAAAAAGTCCTTCGGGCCATTCAGAGTAACAAAATATTGTTAATAAATGTGTGGAAAATATTAAAATAAGATTATGTAAGGTATTATAAACATGATTTTAGTTCTTTAATGAATTAATAACACTATTCAAAACATTATATAGGAGGTTTGAAAAAATTTGAAGGAAGTCAAACCCGAGGTAAGGGATATCTTAGCTCAATTTCCATTTATTGAGTTAAACATCTATGCCATTGGTTATGTTTTTCTAAGAATATATGTGAATGAACTATGATTTTTTTATAATTTATATCCACTTATATTGTGTGGATTTATATTTTTCACACATAATTATCTCATTGATTTATCCTCAATCTAATGATACGATCTTTGTAAGGGGTTTCTCATCTCACTTTTATTTCCATGAGATTTCCATTATTCACCACTTATTTCTTGTATGTGGTGTATGTTTACTTCCATTTGATATATAATATCATGATTTTATTTATATTCATGGTATTTAGTGATTCACTTGATGATTATTAACTCGATTGATTACAATGTTGTAATGGACTTTGTTTCTATTTTCATTTCATTGTGATTTACTTGGTATTGTGCACCTAATCATTATTATGTGGTGTAACTACTGCCCCTTTGAGATCATTTTTAATTTGAAATTATAATTAAATTATATATCCATATTACTTTTACATGTATGTGATTATTGTCTTAGCCATATACCATTTTACATATGGTGTTTATGTGGAATGTTGCTTTAACTATGGAAATATTGATGAATTTGTATCCTCTACTCAATACGGATATTACAAAGGCATATTGGTCTTATATTAAATATTTTTATAAATAATTATTTGGACTGGAAGTGATGGGAGGGTCCCACTATAACCTCTCAATGCATCGATAGGTCTCATGAGACAAATCAATTGGAGACAAACCCTTCGAGTTTGTTTCCAAAAATAAGACGGGTTTCTACCCACAGACTTAAACCGTCTCAACAGTATAATGGTTCATGTGTTAGATGCATGACATCTAAATAATAAGCATTCTCTTTATTCATTATATATTTATTACTTTCCATGAGGTTTTCACTATAACAAAATCTATTGATGCATTATCATTCTCAGTTTATTAATGGTGTGTGTTTTTCATTTATTCATCATGCCACATTTATTATGTCAAATTGATTATGTTTCACTTATAATTGATACATGATTCCTCTATATGTAACCATTACTAAGCATTTGAGCTCACCCCTTTCATTTATTTTCCTTCCACATGTTATGAAGAAGGTATCATTTATTGTGTTTTCATAGATTTATTTTATTAGATTTTGTTATGTATTATGTTTTGTTTTGTTTTCCCAATGTAAAATGGGATCCATGCATATATCTAGTTTCTCCAAGACTACTAAACTGATTGGTCATTCAGGATTTGATTCCTTATAATCATCCCAATGTAATGTAATAATGCACTGATCCCAGGCTTCAGGGGTTGGGTTGTTACAGATGGTATTTGATGAAGTTTATTTGAAACCTTGGGAACTATATTTAGAAAACATAGTTCACTAAACATAACCCTAAGATAGAATTTGAGGTCAATAATGGAATAACCACCCACATCTATTTTGAGGGCATTATACATGAAAAATTTTAAGGATGAAATTTCCAAATGAGGGAAGAATATAATACACCAATATTTTATGGTATGTTTCTTTTTAAATAATTTCAGTTCATTAGATAACTTATAATGCATGCAACACTGAGTCTTTGTGAAAAAACACTTGGTTATAGGAAATAGTTATAAACTAGCTAGTAAACATAATTTTTCCACCTCTATGATTTGAATATCTAAAAAATGACATACACAGTTGCGTTCAGTAAGATATTTAGAGTCAGATAGGATCAATTTAATTTTTTAGTGAATTGTAATATACCCTTATGAATATTAACTTAACCCTTATAAATAGTAATATACCCTTATGAATAGTAACTTGACCCTTATGAATAGTAATCTAAACTTATGAGTAGTGAATTGACCCTTATGAGTAGTAATGTACCCTTATGAATAGTAACTTGACCCTTATGAATAATAACTTGACCCTTATTAATAGTAATGTACCCATATGAATAGTAACCTCACCCAAGTATGTATAAATATAATTTAGGCACCTTATAAATGAGAGTGAATATTTTAAAAATTAATAATTAAGTGTTGGTATTTTTATGAGCAATAAATAATGAATTATAATTTTATAATTAATATATTAATTTAAAATATAATTCATTTTCAAAGAATGTATTCATGAATCAATATTTCTTTACCTATGATTATAACATAATTTTATGAGACCCTAGTTAATTTTTCTAAGTGTCATAAAATCAGTTATAATATGAAAATTGGTATTTTTCGAGTAAATGATGATTTTAATTAAAAAATAAATTTCTTATATTTAGAAAAAAAATCTAAAAATTGGGTACCTTTTTTTATACACATCTAAAAATATTTTGGATGAATTTTTGGGATTTTTATGAAATAGTTTAATTTTTGGTGAATAGTAAAAAATACATTTTTTTATAAAATATAGCATTTTTAGTGACATCGTCATGAAATTATTATGATATAAAAACTTATTTAAAATATTTAATAACTAAATAATTATATTACAAGTGTAATATTTTATATAATTAATTTAGAAAATGAAATGTATATTATTTCATGATAATTATAAAAATCATTGTCAATGTCGACGCAGTGCTTGTGCAGCACTGACAAAGTCAAAATTGGTAACTTATATATAATAATTGAATGTTAAAAATTATTTTAATGACTTATTTATTAAATATTATGTATTATTTATGTATTTTATTGTTAATTTTGAATTTTAGTGTTATATAACATGATTATTATTCAAATGTTTGGGCAATGCTTGTGCAGTGCACGAAAAGAAAAAATAACAAATTTAAGAAGATGTCTTGTTATGTATAAGAGTGAATATACATAATGAATGAATTTAGAAGTTTATGTTAAACCTAATTAATTTATTTTTGTGATAGTAATTTATTTTTAATTTTTATATATGAAATAATTAACATTAATGCTTTTGAAATGCCGATGCAGTGCTTGTGCAAGAATAAGAGAAATAGATAAAATGTTTTTAATTAAAATTATATTAATTATTAAATGACCCATATTTTGGATAAAAAAAATTCTATAAGAAATTTTCTACCATTATCTATTTTTTTATTTTATTTGGGGACACTTTGGACTTACAATAATCACTTTAAGACCTTTAGAATATTTTATTTAAAATTAAGACAAGGTGTTCACACTATAAACTTTAGTTTTTATAAAAAAATTAATGTAATGGTTTCCTTGATTTTTATTCAAAAAGTAATATTATTTAGAAATATAATAATATTATATTTCTCATCGAATTTTATTTTAAATTTTTAGACAAAATATAATTACCATAACGGCTTTCATAAAAGATGATTCAATATTAATTTAATTAATGGATAAATAAAATTAATGATATTAAAAATAATAAAATAAATATAATCATATATTTTAAGCTAATTAACGGATTCCCTAGATGCATATGAAATTTCTATGATATAATATAAAATTTTATTCAATTTTTAAACTTTTTTTTTGATGTGTTTAAAGTCATTGTTATGAATAGTTTTTATCTTGAAAAAATTATTTTTCATGAATAAAATATTTTATTAAATTATTTAAAAATCACAAAATTATTTAACAAGTCCAAAAATGATAAGATTACTTATAAAATGTAATCCCAATTTAGTTTTATTCTATTTTTTAAGTCTTAAACCCTATAATAGATTTATTATATTTTAATAATTTGAGTAATTCCTAAGTTACCCCTCACCTCACTTATAAAGGGAGGTTCCTTCCTTCACAAATTTCATAACCATAAGACTTATTGTCTGGAAAACCTTTACCAAATTCCATCCTCCTCATCCCTTGATACATTCTTGTGCTTATGGTCTCAAAAAAAGACAACCTCCAAGAGCCTTAAGGTGGTTTCAAAAGTGAAATGTTCAAGAGGTAAGATTCCTTCTTCTTCTCTTTCAAATTCTTTCTCACTTATACCTTATCCCTACTTATTATCCAATGATTCACGAAAACTAAAAAATCATATATATACTATAATTTTGTTGTGTTTATGTTATATTCTTCACAAAATCTCTTATTTTCTTCTTCTATTCATAAATAACGATATCGTCATCCATGTTGTGTCAAATTAGCACCTTTGTGGACGATGAGTTTTCATTTCACTTTACCACAATTATGGGGTGTTATAATTCACATTTAATTATTAAAAATGTCCTAAATATATATATTTTATCAATTCTGGTTTAATATTTCATTTTGACAAGGAATAACATAATAAATCGACCTTGGAAACCATGAAAAGAACGCACCCGAAACTATGGAAATAACAAAATATTGTTAATAAATGTGTGGAAAATATTATAAGAAGATTATGTAAGGTATTATAAACATGATTTAAGTTCTTTAATAAATTAATAACACTATTCAAAATATTATATATGAGGTTTGAACAAATTTTAAGGAATTTGAAGCTGAGGTTAGGGATATCTTAACTCAATTTACATTTATTGAGTTAAACATCTATGTCATTAGTTATGTTTTTTTGAGAATATGGGCGAATTACGTATGATTATTTTATATTTTATATCTATTTATATTGTTTGGATTTATATTTTTCACATATAATTATGTCATTTATTTATCCTCAATCTAATGATATGATCTTTGTAAGGGGTTTCTCATCTCACTTTTATTTCTGTGAGATTTCCATTATTCACCACTTATTTCTTGTATGTGGTGTGTGTTTAATGCCATTTGATATATAATATCATTATTATCTTTATATTCATGGTATTCAATGATTCAATTTGTGATTATTAACTCAATTGATTACAATGTTGTAAGGGACTTTGTTTTGGTTTCCATTTCATTATGATTTACTTGGTATTGTGCACCTAATCATTATTATATGGTGTAACTACTAACCCTTTGGGATAATTTTTCATTTTAAATTATAATTAAATTATATGCCTATATTATTGTTATATTTATATGATTATTTTCTTAGTCTTATACCATTTTACATATGGTTTTTATGTGGAATGTTTCATTAACTCTGGAAATATTGATGAATCTGTATCCTCTACTCAATATGGATATTATAAATGAATATTTTTATTGTATTAAATATTTGTATAAAGAATAATTTGGACTGGAAGTGACGGGTGGAGCCTGTTATATCCCATCAATGCATTTATATGTCTCATGAGACAAATCAGTTGGCGACAAACCCTTTGAGTTTATTTCCAAAAATTAGACAGGTTTCTACCCACATACTTAAACTGTCTCGACGGTATAATGGTTCATGTTCCAGATACATAACGTCCAAATAATAAGCATTCCCTTTATTCATTATACAGTTATTACTTTATATTTGGTTTTCACAATTAATAAATCTATGGATTCATTATCATTCTCAGTTTATTGATGGCATGTGTTTTTCATTTATTCACCATGCCACATTGATTATGTCAAATTGATTATGTTTTAATTATTATTGATTCATGATTTTTCTATATGTAACCCTTACTAAGAATTTGAGCTCATCCCTTTCATTTGTTTTCCTTCCATAGGTTATGAATAAGGGATCATTTATTGAGTTTTCATAGATGCAGTTTATTATCTTTTGTTATGTATTATGTTTTCTTTTCTTTTCCCAATATAAAATGGGATCCATGTATGTATCTAGTTTCTCCAAGACTACTAAACTAATCAGTACTTCGGGATTTGATTCCTTGTAATCATGCCAATGTAATTTAATAATTCACCGGCCCTAGCCTTCAAGGGTTGGGGCATTACAGATACAAGGCCTCAAAGGGTTCCATCCTAATGGATGACTAGTAATTGTTTTTATAGAAAAACTCAAACAATTCCAAGTGGTTATATCCAACTCCACCAAAGTTAATAATGAAATAACAAAGCATGTCTTTAAGGATTTTTATATCTCATTATACCTATCCATCCATCTGTGGATAATATTCTATGATCAAACTAACCTAGGATCCCATTTCCTCCTTGAGACCTCTCCAAAAATGAGAAGTGAAACAAGGGTCCCAATTATAAACTAGAGTAGATGAACTCTATGAAATCTAATGATTTCCTAAATATAAATAATTCATAAGTCCTTAACTTTGTTTATATAATGAATTTGGATAAAGTGAGATGATTTTCTCATCTGGTTGATCACTACTCATATCGTATTCTTCCCTCAAGGAGTACATGACAACCCAGCCATAAAATCCATTGAATTCGCATCTTACTTCCAAGTCAGCATGGGAAGGGGTTAAAGAAAACCCAAAGGTTTATTGTTCTCAAAATTGACATGATAATAGGTATAAATAGAATAAAAATCATTAATATATTATCTCATACCTAGCCATCAAAATCCCTATCACATGTTATAGAACATCTTTGTGGTGTTAGGGTGCACCACCCACAGGGAATTATGGTAGTCCCCCATAATGGTCTTTCTCACAGGAAAAGGTATGACATACTACCTCTAGAAGAATAGGATTACTTTAGAATATAATGACCACTCATTGATGGTATCCTCACTATAAATAAAGTCACTAATTCCATGAAACTCATTGGTGAGTTGTTTCTCCTAAAGAATTATCTCGGGAAGAGAGGAGTTCAAATGAACGCTTTCAAGAATAATCTCAGTCTCATACTCATAAACTCAAAAATGTATATAAGAAAAGATATCCATCAAGTTCCACTCTTATAATGATTCTTTCATGTATTGGTTTGGAAATTTCCTTCTCAAATCATTAGCAAAAACATTCCCCTTACTAGGGATGTATGAAATTTAAAAAAAAATTGCAGGTACTCCACCCATTACCTATAATGGATATTTAAATATTTTTAAGAGAATATATAACTCAAGATTTTGAAATTTGAATAAATGGTAAAAAAATTCAAAAAAGTTAATGTTTATAACTTTTAAGATCATGCATCACAACTGTGAGCTCAAGATCATGAGTATGATAGTTCTTCTCATGATGCCTAAGATTTCAGGAACCATAGGCTACCACATGATTACCCTACATGACAATGCAACCCAAACCTAAACCTAATGAATTACAAAATACCATATATACCTACCCAAACTATGGAATATTCAACATTGGAATATAATTTAAAAGGTTCTTAAAATAGTAAAAAGAATCATCACATTTCAAATCCCACAATAACCTTACTTCTTTATGGGTGATAGATCCATTGGAGAATCCAAATTTTAGAAATATCTAATGAACTAGTAGTAATACCCTACTAATACCAAAAAACTCTAGATCTTGAAAATATTTCTTAGTTCTTTCCATTTCATAACAGCATTTACCATCTCAAGATTGAATTAAATTCCATGTTTCGAGACCATGTTTCCCAAGAACTTCACTTCATGTATCCAGAAATTAAATTTCAATAGCTTGGAATAAATTTGGTGATCTATAAAAATCTCTATAACTACTCTTAGATGATGCACTTGATTTTCCTTGATTTTAGAGTAAACAAATATATCATCCACAAAAAATACCATAAACAAATCTAGATACTCATGGACTATCTTTTTCATTAGTGCCATAAAAACTATAGGTGAAATGGACAGACTAAAAGTCATTAAAAGGTACTCATAGTGGCCATACTGACATCCAAAGGTAGTATTTGGGATATCAGATTATTTTATTCTCAACTGATGGTAACAAGACTATAGATTAATCTTTGAGAACCAATTCACCCCTTTTAACTAGTCAAATAAATCACTAATCTAAGGTAATGGATACTTGTTCTTTACTATAACTCGGTTGAGTTTTTAGTAATAAAAGAAAAGTTTAAGTGTTAAATAATATTTATTTTCAAAAAGAATAGTATTTTCCAAGGTGACACACTCGGGAGAATCAATCCTATATCCAAAAAATCATCCAAATGAGTATTAAACTCTTTCAGTTTAGTTGATGTCATGTGGTAAGAAGGAATAGATATAGTCTGATTACTTGGTGCCAATTCAATTGAAAACTCCACCTATCTTACCAGTGGAATTCTAGAAAATTTAGAAGAAAACTCATCGGGAAACTCGATGGATACTAGTAGAAGATCACTACTCAAATATTCTTTCTCAAGGTCAAAATAAAACATATATATTTTCCTACCTGTCTTGGGAAGAGGAGGTATGGCTATACTCAATCTCAGGTCCCATTATCCTAAGAAAACATGTCACGCCCTATCTGGGGAAGTAATGGAGACTCGTTGATGTTAACATTAAATATAGGCTTTATGGGAATTCATCCAATCCATCCTAATAATGACATCAATAGGTTTCATTTTTAGAACTTAAAAATCATAGGTGAGCTTGATCTTTGATAAAGATAAAGAATTAGAGGGACATCATATACCCTTATCCCTCTTCATTCTAAGTGGTGTAGTGATATCCATCATATGAGACAAAATCTCCATAGGAATGCTAAAAAGATTCACAATACAAGTCGACATGAAATAGTGAGATGCACCAATATCAAATAAAATAGTCACTAAAGATGAAGATATAGTAATGGTTCCTTTCACTATACATGGAACTATATCAACTTTCTTTAGAGACTCTTACACTATATGAAAAAGATTTGTTCCAGATTCTAGTGTTTGTAACCCCTTAGTTCATGAAGCATTTGACTACACCATAGTACCTTCATGTGATAATGATCTCGCCTAACTATGTGGGGTAGAAAATACATGGAAAAACTTATACAGGTGGCCTAAATGACCACATGAACCAAAAGCATTTGGTTCTTTAGTACTAACTCTATTTGAATTCCCAACCTATGCCATATTGTAAGTAAGTCAATGTGCATATTCTAGAAAATATATAACATCCATATTATTCCTAGTGTCGAAATCCACCATGAAACTCATAATGATTTCTCTTTACTTTTTATTAACTTAAAAAACAGCCAATGGGACTAGGATGAAATCTCTTTAACCCAAACTTAATAAGAAATTAAAGATCATGCATTAAATCTCTATCCAGTACATCTGTATAAGAATTTTTCTTCATCATTAAAGCCTAAGATAAAATATCATATCGAAGACCCATCTCAAATATTCAATCCTTGAGATTCTTATTTTCCACTACCTTAGGAGAAAACTAAGAAATTTCAGCAAATAGGTTTTTATATTTATTCATGGTTCTATCACCTTGACAAAGGTTGAGAAACTCCATATACTTTTCCAAAACCATCAAATCTAGAAAAAAATTCTCCATGAAATGAGCTCTTAAGTCTTTCCACTCCAATTTTATATGTTTCTTCATTATAACTATCAAATCTCACCACCTCCTAATAGTCCCTTCAAGCTTAAATGTGGAACATTTAACCTTTATTTAGTTTGGTGTTTCTAAGAACTCAAAAAGATACTCAATATTTTTCAACCAATCATCAACCTCTTAAGGATCATTAGAGTCTTGTAAATATAGTTTCTTTTACTAAAGAAAATTCTGATAATGATCTCTAGTGTTATCCCTTCAAGGTTCCACTACTGGATCCTGAATGAGAATGGGTGTGTCCTATTGGAACCAAGGTTGTTCATTCCTAGAAATGGAGTATGGTTTATGTTTGTTTTCAATACTCCATACAGAATATTAGGGAGTACATATATGATTAGGAAGTTTGAAAGAAAAGGTATCTTATAGTTCATACTGACAACAGTATTGAAGGTGGCATCGTTTCCTAGTGTGTGCCAAATTTTTGGGGTCAAAAATTTTGAGGATGGATTTCATCGTGAAAAGTGGTTTTTCTTGAAGTCCTTATGAAAATATAGAAAGTTCATGAGTTTCATGAAGATGGGATTCATGAATTGTGTTTCACAAAGGATCAAATATTACTAACAGTGATCTACACGATAGCAACGAGCATCACGAACGATGAAGAATTGGAGCATCGTGGTTAGTGATAGAAAGATATATGATTACGATGAGCATCGTAAAGGGTTTTAATGGAAAGATCCATGGTTATTATGAGAATCTCAAACATCGAATTTCCATGGATATTCATGATAGAAGCAGCTACATGAAGATGTTTTTGAAAGATCTGGAAAATACATGAAGAGTTAATGGAGCACAGTGAACAGTCGAGTCTATAAATATGATGCTAACCCCCTTCAGTTAGCATGAGTTTTTCAAGGAAAATCTAGAAACACTCTGATTTCACAAAGCTAATGGAGCTTCGTGAATCTGGTTATCTATGAGAGCTTGAGAATCATGAAAAGTATATAAGACTTGACTGATTCCAATTATTTGATTAAATAGTGCTTCACAATAATGGGGTATTCTGCATTGACTTAGTGTGCTTCGTGAATATAGTTTATTCTGTAAATGAAGTGAGATTTTTTAAGAAAGTTTGTTCCAAAAAGTATGAGAGCTTTGCAAAGGTAAGGAGCTTCGCAAAAGGCAGTATTGAACATTAGGTTTAAGAGGACAGGGATTTCAGAGTGCATAAAATCAGGTCTATAGTGAAAGAAGAGTCTTATTCTAAGTTAGGGATAAAGAATTTAATGTCAAACCATTGAAGCAACCTTCAATTTAATAAATTAAGTTATACTTCTCTCAAAGCAGTGAGCCATGGGGAGTCGATGGAAGTGTTATGAGGTATGTAGTGTGATATCCCTAAAACCTTATAAAGGTAGTGTTTCGTGCACACAGTGACTATGTTAAAACTTTTGTATTACATATATAGTAAAGATAAGTGGATTTAGGTATGACCGACACACTGTCGGCATATGCTCCTAAACTATCCCTTAATGGTGAACCAATTAAAACTGTTGTGTTCATTATTTGTATGTGAATGTCTTATTACTGTACTACTCTAATGGATGGTTTTAACAAGTTCCTACCAACATGGTAACAATATCTGTCACTTTAGAATAAAAATTTGACACCTTGATTCACCCCTCCCCTCTCAGGGTGCACTTGGGTCCTACATAGAAAAATATCCCATAGCTTAGAAAGTACGTACCACTATCACAATGAGGTTCTAATCAATTGGAGGGTTCGGTTGTCATAGTTCTTCAGTAGCTCCCTCCTAAGGTCTACCCAAAGGCCTTATTGGGGGAATTTTACTACACAATATCAATAGGAAACATGAAAACATTATCAAAGATACTCATATCATAAAATCAATCAAGAGATAAATGAATATAAATTCCATTAGAAAGATTTCAAAATTTCTGGGATTTGAAAATACTCAGATCAAGTTTGGAAAATACTAGGTTCAGATCAATTTATTCCTCAAAGATGATTTTCCCAAACACCCATAGTCACTTAAGGCTCATTGTGATGAGATATGGCCAAGAACTCACTCGAAAGTTACCTTGTAAGACCCAAAAATCCTACCTCTTGTCTATCAGGAAATCCCATATAGCATACTGATATCAAGGAAAGGTTTTGAACCACCTTTGATACCATTTTATCATGAACCAACCCAAATACCATTGTACACTAGTACCCGAGATGGAACTGACATGAACTAGAGTGAATTCCCAATCCCCATGGTCTGGTGACTAGTGCCTATGCATCAACAAAAGGTCATAGGGAATGATTTATCCCCAATAAAAATCAATCAATGTAGAATATCATAAGGTATAACAATAAATAGTCAATATCCCAAACACTACTCAAGGAAAAATTACTACAATCAGACAAATATAGATCAAAATGATACATCATCCAAAATAATGACACAACAACCATTCAAACTCAAAAAAAACCAAACTCTTCAAGACACAAGTGTATCTCAACTCCACCAGTCACTTTCATCACCCAAGGTCTCATGAATCAAGCACACCTTCCACATCCAAGTGGCGTTTTACCTTTTCATATATTTTTTATAATATAATATACAAACACCTAAAGGAAAAGGTAGGGTCTGACTATAAAATACTAGTAGGATTCCATTAAATGTTCCATAAGTGGTTACATTACAATTAATCCATTTATGCATAAATTTAAATAAAAAAAAGGCATGGAAAATCATTTCACATATTCAATTATAACATTATTTTAAATCAATTGGATGGTAATACATCAAAAAATTGATTAAATTAATATTTCAAGTAAACAAAAGGTAGAATGAATGAAATAGTTCAATAAACACTGGCATGCAACATTAAAATCAAAACAAAGCACCATGACCATATTCCTTAAGGTTACTTAGTTCATGGCTGTAGGATCCTTACACTACTCAATCAATCAATCATGGATCAAGGAATTCACACTTTCCTAAGTTTCAATCAGTCGTGATAGAATCAATCAGCACCCCACTGGGGAAAATCATGATGAACATGGTTTATTTATATTTGTCATTGTCAATCCATTTTTTAGGGGTCAAAGTTCTATTGTTCTTGTCCTAATCACACACTAACTTCTCTGGAACACATTATCTTTCAATAAATCAATCAACCATGAGAAAATCATTCATTTTAATTCAATTAATCATTCACATTTCAGATGCCCAATTTCAAGCCTCAATATTCCAATTAAATTTCAAAACCAAATCATGGGTTTTCATCAAATTAATCATTCATTTATATCCATAAGAATCAAAATCAAATAATTTATCACTTCAATCCATCTTTCTTAAAATCCAATCAATTTATCAAAGACTTTGAAAATGTGTTTTCTTTCACGAATCCATACCTTTATAAATAAAACATCAAATCTACTCAATTTAAGGAAATAAATTGAAAATAAATTTCAAATTGAGTAAGAAAATCAAGGTTTCAAGTGTAGGGAAAAGACTTATGGAACCACCAACCTTTTATCACATGGTTAATCAAACACTCAAAATGGTAACCACCAACAGAGAGACAAAAGAGAGGATGATCAAGAATAAATCACTAGAATCATAATCCATAAAATTAGGGTTTATATCCACCAACAATATGTGGATCTATCATTTTCAATAAAGGAGATAATATAATAGGGGATGATTCTAAATCAAAGAGATTTCACTTACTGGAGAGGCATCAATCAAATCCATTGACACTTCGATCCGAGAGGAAAGGGGTTGGGGGTGATAAAATCCTCTCTAGAGAGACTCCAATATAAAAAGGTTTATATTAGGTTTGATTAAGTGGTGATTCAAATTTATAATGGGGGTTTTTGGATTTTAATTCTAATTTTTGAGGGATTAAAAACCCACTCGCATGGTTTCTTGGGTTAGGCCACATGGTTAGATCTAATTATGCACCTAACCATGTGACCTTACTAGGCTTATGGAGAGTTCCAAATAGTTAGGTTTCATGGTTAGACAACCCATGCACCAATTGTGTGATCCCTCCTAGGCTATTGGAAAAGTGTGTATAGTTTTACCACATGGTTAGAAAACTATGCACCAACAATACATTCCCCACTATCTCAAGCTGCACAGTTTGAGGAGGAATCTATATAATTTTTTCTCATTATGCTCCCACCCCCTCCAAAACCTCAATAAAAGGCACATGATTTCCTAGGATAACCCGCATGGATTACCCTAACCATGTTCTAATCGTTCACAGCCCCAAAAACTTACAAAAAATTCAAAATGACCATAAAACAATCCTAAACAATATCCAAACAAATAATGATCAAAACAAGGGAAGTTTGGGTGGTGCCTGAGTTGTAAACCGTGTAATACTACATCTAAAAGTCCAATATTTGAATCCTAACAATCCCCTTGGGATATTTATGACTCAAGCAGTGACACAATCATGATTTAGGAAGGAGGTGACGTTGTCATGATGCAGATGAGGTGATGCGGGAAGGATGATACAGACATGACGCTACACTAGGCCTTCAAAACAAGTTCATGGGCCACTTAGACTTGGGCCTACGGACTATGTAATGGGTCTCCCTCTACCCAAATAGAAATAGGTATTTTCTTTCATAATAAAAATAGGCTTTAGACCCAGATTTTAAAAAATTATGATCAAAAAATGGTATAAAAGTACCCAAAAGCTGGTAATGGGATGTCACATGAGAATTTGTTCCCTTACCTTTACTCATATCTTGAAAAACCAAGTCTTTATATGCCAAGAAGAATATGCAAGGAATGGAATAATACTAGTAGGATACCACCATAAATATATATAATATCTATATTTTGAAAACTATTAATTCTAGATTGAAAACATAAATTTAATAAACTTTTTATTATAAAACATTTCTTAAATCCTTTAACTTTTAAAAAACAATCCAAGTCCCATGGTCATCATGAACGGGGGAATAATAAACCATAATAGAGTTAAACATGATAAAATAAACATCAAAATGTACATGAAAAGTATTGGGAATAAGAAAAAATGTCCAAGGTGCAACCAAGTACCACAAACGTAACATGGGGCTTGAACCTGGGTCTAAGAGAAACTAGTACACACTCTTGGTACACTAGCTGCCATATGTGAACCTAATAATTTTTTAACCTCTCATAGTCTCATAGGGTTTCAAATGTTTATACCTTTAATTATCAAGATACTCATACCACAATCCCTATCCATCATACAATCTACACTATGGTGGCACACATCCAAGCTACCAATACACACTCAAGGTCTCCCATGTGCAACCCATAATCATCTCAATAAAAAAATTACAATCACATAATCAAACCTATTTTTATAAATTTTCAAGGCCCACAATCAAGGAAACATTAATCACAAGATAAATCCCTCTTTAAACCCCATTTTATAATATATTTTAAATCAATCGGTCTCTTTGAAACATTTTCTCAAACATATTACTCGCAACATGGGTCTTGAACCTAGGTCTAAGGTAAACTAGTACTCACTCTCCATATGCTAGATGGCATATGTGAACTAAACAATTTTGGGACCTCTCACTGTCTCATAGGGTTTCAAATGTTTATCCATTTAATTCCCAAGATAATCAAGCCACAATCCCTACCCATTGCACGATCTACACTAGGGTAGCACACATCCAAGCTACCAATACACACACAAGGTCTCCCATGAGCAAACCCACAATCATATCACTAAAAATTTCACGATCACATAATAAAACATGTTTTTCTAAAAATACAAGGCCCACAATCAAGGAAACATAAATCCCAAGGTAAATCCCTCTTTAAACCCCATTTCAAAATCTATTTTAAATCAATCAATATCTTTGCAATATTTTCTCAAACACCTTACATGCACAAAAATAGATCTTAATAAAAACAAAGGAAAATAACCATTTCATTTATCACAAATCAATAACCACATAAAAGAAGGTTAGAACAACCATCAAAACACAATCATAGAATAATTAATAAACCAAAACTAAAGAAAACCTAAGAAATCTAGGTGTGCTAAAGGAAATATGAGTTATGTAAAGACACTTACCTAGAATCTGGTACAAACTCATCAAATTCAAATAAAACTATAAGGATGGAAGAAGCGGGATCCTCATAATCCTATAAACCTAGTAAATTAAATTAGATATCCACCATGAACTCTAGGTTCACCTTCAAGGAAATGGAAGAACATAAGGATAGAGGAATGGAAAGAATAAATCCATGAAAAAACTATTACTAACCTTGGATATTTCACTATAATCAAATAGTAATCATCAAGTAAGAATGAGAGGTGAATACCCAGAGATGGATCTCCTTATGGAATGGAAATATGGTTAAAAGAGGGTTACAATGTGTTATTAAGTGAGAGTGGATAGAGGATTTCACACTTTAAAAAAACTTCATAGGGACTCACCATTTCATGGTCCTATTGAACTATGGTATAGTTCCCCTCCATTAGGTATAGCTAAAATGGGGACCAAGGAAGGACTTTGGCATGGAAACCCCTCCCTTAGGTTATTTTATACAAGGGGTCTCACCCCTCCGCCACAAAAAATCTCCATGGTATGGAGATCACTATGTTCAGACTAAAATAAGAAAGAATCCCGTTAGGGAGAATTTTTTATGGTGCTCACTAGTCATTTCATACATAGAGCCTTCCTATGAACCATGTCCTAGACCATGATGTGGATCTCCCGATGGTCCAAACCCAAAATGCCCATCCTTCACCCAATACTGTGTGGTGACAAGAAAAATGATAATTTTTATCCCAAAATTTTCAAAATGCCTCAAAATACCCATAATTTCCAATGGAAAATTATTCCAATAAAAAAAATAGAGAATTTTAAACATAAAAATGAAATAGTGTGTCACAATTCTACCCACCATTCCAATTTTTGTCCCTAAAAATTCATTAAGGTTTAGATTCCAAAAACAATTTAGGTAACTACTCCCTCACCCAATATTCATACTCTTAAGTCTAATGGTTATCACCAAAATGATTCCACAACACAAAAAATAGTGGTATATATTTCCCCCACAAAAATTTATTTTCATAATCCATAATATGAATAGGTTTCTCAAAAAAAGGTGGTGTTAGGATCTAAATCCAAATACTTGCACTCAACCATGTGGTATGGGTCCGAATAATACTTCTTTATCTATGAAACGTATAATACCTCATGAATGAATGTAAAGTGAGATGATAAGTCCATCTGTTATGTTTCTTTTCTGAAATGCTCCACAATATCAAGTGGTCCCACATACCAAGGTATCAGCTTACCCTACTTACCTAATCAATGATGCCCCGATCTAGGAGATATCCTATGAAACACATGATCACACACCATAAACTCCAATGAGTGATGAAAATGATTGACATAGGATTTCTGGAAAGATCGGGTCATTGGAAACCTTTTCCAAATCAAATGAACCTTATCTATAATCTTCTAGATGAGACTCAGTCCCAATAAGGAATATTCACCCAATTATTACCAGTATATAGAGGATCAACATAATCATCCCTATAATGCTTAAAAGGGTTCCATATTGATCGAATATTGATAATTTTTGTTATATGATAATTCAGACAATGATAGTTTCTTCTCCCATGAGCCCCTAAAATCAAGCATGTATACTCAAAGAATATCCTCTAATATCTGGATTGCCCACACAATCTGACCATTTGTATGAGGATGATACATTATTCTCATATTTATCATATAACCCATAACTTCATAAATACCCTTCCAAAACTGAGATTTAAAGCACAGTTCCTAGTCAAAAATGATGACTAAAGACACACCAGGAAGTTTTATAACCTCCCATATGTACAAATGTCTAAGTACCTCCACTTTGTTTGACTCCCTAGTAGATAGAAAATGGGTCTATTTCATCAATCAGTCAATAACCTTATGTAATTATTCCCACTCAAAGTCTAAGGAAATTTTATTACAAATTCCATGGAAATATCATCCCATTTATATACTAGGATAGAATAATACTTTAATAATCTCATGGGTCTCTAATATTCAACCTTAATTCTATGAAGATTGAGGCATCAAGACACAAAATTTACAACCTACCACTTTATCCCAGGCCACCAATACAAGTTTTTTAGATCATAAAACATCATGGTAGCCCTAGGATGAATGACCCAACTAGAGAGGGGACCACCCTCCATCTGTTATTTACACAAAGCTAAAGAAACAAAAAGCCAATTTATGAAACAAATGGAACCATAATGATATAGAGACAAATCTCCCAAGGTCTCCCCACCATTTAAGGTTCCACTAATATACTTAAAATCAAGATATTATATCTAAATAAGTAAAGATCGGTCATCAAAGGAAGACAGAGCCTACACACTATCCATAAACACCTTGTCATATTACTCTTCCTCACTCAAGAACATATCAATAAAGACTCATCAAATTTTATTCATCCCTTTATTATTTCACTATCTGAGACAATAACTTCCTACTCAGCATGTTAACAACCATGTTACCATAACTATTGGTGTTGGCTATGTAAAAATTGAAATCCTAGAGATACTCCACCTAATGTATCTATCAAAGGTTAATATATCTCTAGGTGAAATTATACTTTATACTTTTTAGATCATAGTATACCATAAACCTCTCCTAAAAAGGTAATGCTTTCAAGTCTTTAAAGAATGCATCACCACGACCAACTCAAGGTCATGGGTGGAGTAATTTTTCTTATAAGGGTGTAACTAGTAAGATTCATATACCACAATATGATCATGATACATCAACACACACCCCAAAATCATACTTAAGGTATCATAATATATGGAATAGACCTTGATAGGATTGGGAATAATCCAAAGAGGATTTGATATCAACCTGACCTTCAACTCTTCAAAATATCTCTATCACTTATCCTCCCAATACAACTTTACTCCCTTTTGAGTCAAATCCATCAAAGGTGATGAAAACCTAGTGAAATTCTATACAAATCACCTATAATACCCATAAAAACTCAGAAAGATCCTGATATTAAATACATTCTTGAACCCTTCCCAAGACATCACTCGCTCAGGATCCATGGATATACCTATATCAGAAACTACATTCCCTATAAATTTCACCTCTTGAATATAGAATTTACATCTAAACATCTTATCATACAGGCGATGATCTCTCAAGGTTCTAAAAACAACATCTAGGTGGTCCATATAATCCTCCCTCATCTTGGAACAAACCAATATTTCATCCAAAAAAAACTCCACAAAGGTATCAAGATAGTGAAAGAATATCCAAGTCATCATATCTATAAATATAGAATGGTAATTAGTGAGAAAAAATAGCATAACTAGGTATTTATAATGCCCATAACTACCCTTAAATGTGGTCTTCAGAACATTCTATTTCTTCACCCACAATTGATGGTATCCTGATTGAAGATAAATTTTAGAAAACTACCTTGCTCCCCTAAGATGATAAAAAAGGTCATAAATATGTTAAAAGGGGTATTTATTTTTTATGGTCACCTGATTAAGCATCTGGTAGTAAATTAAAAGTCTAAGGCTACCATTTTCCTTCTTAAAAATATAACTGGTGATATATATCATGACACACTCAAATGAATAAAAACCTTATCCTTGAGATCCTACAACTGAACCTTTAATTCCTTCAACTCAGTGAAATCCATCCAATAATATGGTAAATAAATATAGCTCTTCCTAAGGAGTAAATTGATAGAGAACTCTGCATCCCTCTAGGGTACAAACCACAAAAAGTCATGTGGAAATACCTAAGGATTCTTGTCCACTTCCACTGGAAGCTGACTACCTAAAGCTTTCTCTATTGCAACGAATAAAAAACTAGAAAATTTATAAGTGAATATCCCAATATATAGAAAAATTGGTTTTTCCCTACCTAAAATCTAGTCTCACTCACCCTAAAAGATGTACGTAAAGACCCATGTTTTTCGGACAGTGAAATTGAGTAAAATTTTTAATTTTTCCCTTCAGATGATCAAGAAGGGTAAAATGGTATTTTCCCATATAATATGATCTTGGATAATTTTTTTACCACTCCATTGGTATTAAAATATATTTTTTACCCTAGTACATGAGTTTGGAATTATAAACTATTAAATTATTTACAGAATAATTAGTATTTAATATTTAATGAATTAAATATCAATTTATTTGCGCATATTCGTTTGGATATACCTTATGAATGGAGTGTTATATTGAAATTTATTATTTTATTTTGAGATTTAAATGGAGTTTTTTTCCTATATGAGGCATAACCTTGAGTTGGGCATCGGGGGATGGGCTTGGGCCCCTTTTCTTTTTGTTTTCTTTTTCTTCCTTCTCTATTCCTATTTTCTTTCTTATCCTCCCTGGGATTATCACATACACCCTCAGTGGGATTCTTCTTAACCATGAACTAGATATAGAAGTTTGAGGGATATATATAGAGATAGACAAAGAGGGAAGAAGATAGGTGTTTTCGCAGATCTTGGGAGGATTCGGATCGTTGTGCAGCAACGGAGGAACATTGATATGGGTAAAGCTTCAGTAGATTCCACTAATAGGTATGTTTTTTTTATGTTTTTTATAAAACCATATATATTTACCAATTTTTAGTTTTAAGTTCCTATTTTTAGTTCTAAGGACCCCCATGGGGTTGATATATAGCTATTGTGGGGAAACCAGGTGTTTAGGGTCAATTGTGGGGTCTTCCCTTTGGGAAATACTGATCACAAGGAATGTAGTTTAGGAACACATGATGTGTGTTATTCCTATTAAAGGAAGATGAATTTTTTTAAGAACACATCATTTACTTATAGTACACAACATGTAGTGGTACTTGGACATGTAGTTGGGTACATAGGAAGATAGATTTTTCAGAACTACATGTCGTGTACCCTGGGTACACATTGTGTAGTCTTACTCAGCCTTGTGTATAAGTACATTTCCAAATGTACCATGTAGGGGAACTTGGCTATGTAGGTTAAATGGATAGAACCATGTATAGGATACACGACATGTTGAAGTATACTTAAAGAAAGAAACACATGGCCAATACATATCCGGTACATGGGAAGGTACCCCATTTAGGGTACATGCTATGTAAATGATTTACACAATATGACCTTGAGTTTTACATTCTATGTCTAGATGAATTACATGCCCAAGTGAGGCTATGAGATTAAATTCCCTATACCCATGTATACACACCACATACTTCTTATTTGCTACAATTTTGGTTTTTTCATGTTTTTATTCCCCAAAGTCATAATTGGATATAAGAGGAGTCCAATTTGAGTTTTTTCCAACCTAGATCACGGTGGTGGAACCATTTAGGTGATTTGATGACTCCTAGTTGGAATTTTGGGGTGAATGAGATATAATAGAGAGTTTTTTCCTCTAAAAAATGGATTTTGTTATCTCTTGAGAGTGAAACCTAGGATGAGATATACCTAAGGGTTATGATAATGATTGGATGAAATAGAATGGGATTTGTAAGGTCCTCACCTAGTTTCTTTTATTTGGATAGTCCCTGATTAGTGGGACTAGTCTACCACATGATGAGATGGATAGGTTGGGTATTTAGGTCAACCTTGAGTGATACCTTGAACTGATATGATTCATGATCCATCCCCCTAGATTGATATTTACATGGATTTTTCATCGAGGAAATATCCTTTGAGTGGTGTTCCCATTTTTGTCTATGAGGCTATGAGATGTTAGAGATGGGGTTGTGGGATGTGATACCTGAGAGATCAGTTTATAATTAAGGGTCACAAGAGGGATACATCTACTTATTTCCTGACCTATAGGTTCCCATGAGGAGTTCCTCCATTACATTTGACACCCAAGGGACCCCATTTTGGATACCTCTGTTTGTTTACTTTTTCTAAGGATCCCAACTAGTATGCCTCTACCTATGTTTTATTTTTGACGATCCAAAGAGGGATGCCTTTGATATGTTCTGATCTAAAGGATCTCAAGAGGGATTCCTTCACTTATGTATGGACCTTTAGGATCTCTCAAGATATTACTTTCTTATGTTTTGACAAGAGAGGTCCAGTGGGTGCCTTGGTGTTTGAACAACCCTGAGCTAGTGTGTTATTGGTTTGAGTATAGATGGTAGTGGGTGTCACCTTGGAACATGTACTGAAATTTTGATCCCAAGGAGCTATGATAGTGGTTTTAGGTTTAAAAATTCATCCAAACTCACTATTTACTTATTCCTTCACATGATTACTCTTGATGCAGTTATAGATTTCTAGATGTGCTTCCTAGTACTAGGAATATGAGCTTGATATGATGTGATGCTATGATGGGGATGCCCAAAGGTACTTCCTGGGTATACCTCATGAGACTTAGTTGATTTAATGATATTGTTATAGGAAGTACCATTTTTCACAATTATTCCTCCATGTATAGGGATTATAGATGAGGTCGCTGAGATTTTCTAAAAACCCATCATTCTGAGTGTCGACTAGTGGAAGCTTAGCTCAATAGGATCTAGGTGATACCAGAGGGTTCCAGGTGGGTACATTTCCCCAAATAACAGGATGTGGATATCCCTAAGGATTTATGATGATCTCCATTATTGATGCTTAGGATGCTCTCTAGGATTTGTGGATATACCATCACTGCCTTTCCTAGACTTGTTTGGGGATGTGGCTATTGAGCCAGTTATTGAATGATTATAAGTTGTTATACCATATATAGATATTATTTTTTATATATTTCCTAAGGGTTATCCCCATTAGGGATTATCCGGGTTTCAATGTCATGATTTCCTATAGAATGAGACCTACAAATCCAACATTAGACTATATTACACATGGAAAGAGTGGTATGATATCCAACTTGATGTTATATTTTCAGGATACCCAATTGATACCTGAAATCCTTTATCTTAGTTATTGAATGTGGGTATGAATGATCCTGGGGATATGAAATTTATCCACCTATGGTGACATAGCTTATTCAGAGACATTTATGGCACTGGATAAAGTAGGCATTGTTGATTAGGATTATGAACCCAAGAATCGACTTGATTAAATATTGCTTGAGTGGTATTCTATATATATTTATTCCCTATTCAAAGTATTTCCAATTGATAGGGATCTTAAATTAAAGTATTAACTATAGATTTGTTATATTTTACTTTTTTTATTTATTAGTTTAGTTTTTTCTCGGCTATGATGATCTTATTGCATTAACATGCACTTATGGAAGTAGGTTATTGGCTCGCCATTATGGGTGGCCTACTGAGATTATTTATCACCCTTTATACGTACACCTCGGTGTGTATATAGACCTTATGTATTCTTTCAGGTTAATCATAGACACACAATGGATAGGGAAATGTCCAGGGTTACATGATTGACAAAAACCATTCATATGGATTCTTTTGATCGGGATGGAGCATCTCTATAGTTTCTTAGAGACTAGGTATGTGGTTCTGCTCATAGCTAGTAGTAGAGCCTTTTACTTTATTTATGTTTCTTTTATTTACTCTTGTATATGTGATTGATATAGTGGGTGATCAATATTGTATGTATGATACATCCATTCATTCCTTTATAGGATTCCTTTTTATTACAGCCTTGTTATATTTATTGCTTCCACGCTATGTTTATTTACTATTATTTATTATATTTTGTTATTTCTTCTAGTTTATTACTCTGATATGATGGCATAATTTCCCCCACAGAAACACCCTAGGTTCTCATTTCTATTCAACAACCTTTGGTGTATGGGGAGGAATGCTTGAGGCCTAGTCACTAACCACTCTGGTTATTATTCATAGAGTGAATTGGGTCAGGATGTGATAATGTAAGTGCTCCTATAAATATACACAAATTGGAACCTATGATGATATCAATTGATTTAATCATTAAAGTTGTTTATCCAATCCATGCTAATGTAAAGGTCAAAAATATCTAGGTCCAAGACTAGAAAATTCTATACCACCTCAAAGTCATCAATCATTACCAAACAATAAAATCACTTGAATCCTTCCACTTTATTCATAATGAAGGGAGTAGAAATATCCATCATTAATGGAATAGATTATTATCACAATCTGAACACATAAATCATCTTAAATGAGATAAATGAATGGGATAAACTCATATTAAAAACACCAAGTCCATAGAAGAATTAAAAATGATCGTACCTAAAATGGCCATTCGACCAGCCTCAGAGTCCTATGAAACATAATCATCTACATTGAGGCACCTAGATTCAGGCCCACTTAGATCCTTCTTCACTGACTAAGAATCTCCCTTCACCTAAGAACAAGAACCTTCCCCCTTATAAGAATCATGTCGCACTTTCAAGCACCTGTTAAAAGAAGATACCACTCTACTACTCTGAAGAGGGTTCCAGTAGAAATGCTAAATATGGATCAAACACCCACACTGGTGGAATGTCTTTGGGTTCTCCTAGAAAACCTACTCGGTTTGACCTATCCTCCCACACTGATAGCAGACTATTGTCTTATTCCCTATGGATACCATTGGTTTTATGTCAAATGAATGGTGAGTGATCCCACCACCACCTAAATATACATCCTCATTCTTCCTATTCTAACCTATTGAAGAACTCTAAATACCCCTATAGTAATACAATTTAAACTCATCCCTTTCAATTTGGATATGTCAGTTTCTGCTATCACCTTCTTATCCACCAATTTTGTATAATATAGTAAGAAAAGTAGGATAATCCTTGACTTGATCTATGGATTGAGTCCCATATCAAAATGTTTATCTTTAAGGTACTCATTCATGAATATCTCAATAGAAAGATGGACCAATTAGGTAAAATTGGTAGCATACTCCATCATAGATAAATTAGCATGCTCTAAAGTCACAAACTCTCTATTTTTTCACTCTCATCATCTTAGGATATAACTACTAATTAAACAAATTTCTTAATTTAAATCATGAGAGATCCTCAAGTGGTATATCTATCACAATAGAGTCTCACCACCTTCATCTAAGTCTCTATGGAATATAATTGGTGAAACTGACCTTAGAGGTATCGAGATTCCAGAGAATGACAATGATTCACTCAATTTTCTCCATCCATTACTTGGAATCTTGGGGTCCTTGGCCACCCCATAAGGTAGGTGGGTTCTTCCTAGTAAAATAAAGATTATAATACATTATCTAGGTCTAATCTCATTCACATTATGATCCTAAGTACTAAATGGTCTGGATTTCCAACTCAATAATACAAGGGTCTACTGGAGGGTTATCCTATGGGGTATGCTTTGTAAATCCCTTTCTATGGTTAGCTGAAGACCTTTTGCATGGAATGATGTATAAAACTCAAAATATAAACCCAATTAATTCAAAATTAAATTCCAATGGAATGGAAAATACATAAAAGTCCACCTATTATAAATAAATATCAAATCATTACAAAATTCTTGATAAAAAATAACAGATCATGGTAAAACCCGATACCAAAAATGGAAACACTAGGTTTAATGAAGAGAATAGAAAGCCAGGAAATCCCCTATACACTCTACTAATTCCCTTGGAAGTCCTATATCTATATTACCAAACTTCTCCAATTTAAAGAACCTATCTTTGATACCATTTTCTAATAAATCATCATGGGTTGACCCAACCCTTCACCCAACCTGGACCACCATAAAACTTGAGGCACATTCATAATTTCCCTAGGCTAGAAACTAGTGAAAAGGAATCAAAACTAATAAAATAGGAATGATTTCACCCTTAGAATCCAAAACAATATCATATGGATTCCAACCTGAATCTTGATATGATGTATCTATATGTTGTTCATCCATATAAAAATAAAACAAGCGTTTTTCCAAAATAAAAAAAACAACCAAATAGAGAATAACATTATAAAAATGACTTGATAAAACAAATAAATTTACCAATACTTTATAGTTGGTAAATAAAGAGTTCATGAAAAAATAGATACAAAATAATCCCAAAATAAGAAAAGGATGATCATGCCATAAAACCATCATCCCAAAGTAAAAAACTTAAAGGAATCACAAAAAATACACCATAATAAACTACTTATGGGACCCTCAGTAACCAATGAATACCAATACAAGAAGTATGAGGATCATCAAGAAGTGACACAATGATAAGTGATTTCCTTTTATTTACCCATGTCCTGCAAAACAAAATCAATATATACCCAATGACATTTGGAGGGTGTGAGTCCAAGCCTATTAGGATACCACCATAAATCTAAAAAATATTTTTCTCTTCGTAAACTATTAGTTCTAGTTTGAAAACATCAATTTAAAACACTTTTTATTATAAAATATTTCTTAAATCCTTTGATTTTTATAAAATAATCCAAGTCACATAATCATCATGAATAAGGAAATAATAAATAATAATGGAGGTTAACATGATAAAATCAAAATCAAAATGTACAAGAAAAATATTGGTCATAATAAATGATATCCAAGTCATAATCAAGTACCACGCACACACGAACCAGGGTCTAAGGGAAACTAGGACTCACTCTCAGTACATTAGTGTATATATGTAATCCTAATAGTTTCAGGAGCTTTCATTATCTCACCGGGTGAAAATTTTCCACCCCTTTCACCCTTAAGCTACTCAGGCCACAATCCCTATCTATCTCACAATCTAGGCCATGGGAACACCCATACATATTACCAAAATACACCCAATGTATCTCATATGAAACCCATAATCATCTCAAACCAACATTCACAATCACAAAATAAAACATGTTATTCCATATATCCAAGGTCCATAATCAAGGAAACATTAATCTCAAGGTAAATTCATCTTTAAATCCTCTTTGAAAATCCATATTAAATCAATCAATCTCTTTGAAACATTTTCTCAAACACCTTGAGTGAAAAAAAAACTTTTTATTAAATAAAACCATGGAAAATTATCATTTCATTTGACACACATCAAGAACCACATTAAACAATAATATAAAATCCCTCAAAACACAACCCAAGTTTAATTAATAAACTAAATTAAAACCAAGAACTCTAGGTGATCTAAAAGAAATATGGGCTATGTAGAGACACTTATGTTGAATTTGGTATAAACTTGTTACTTTTAATTAAAACCACAAGAATGAAAGAAGATATATCCTTATAGGCCTAATTTCCAAAGAAGTTCTATTAAACATCCACCCCCAACCCTAGGTTTTTTCCCTTGGTTATCTAGGGAAAACCCCCTTAAAGAAAATTGAAGAACATGAGGATAGAGGAAAGGGAGAATAAATCTATAAAAACCATTTGAGTAGGAATAATCAAGGAATAAAGGGAGTAGAATACCCAAGGATAGAACTCCATATGACATGAAAATGGGGTGAAAATAGGGTTATAAGGGGTTAAAATTGAGTGATGGTTGATAAGGGATTTCATACTTTAAAAAAACATCTTAGGGTTTCATCATGGTGTAGAAATCTTGGACCATGGCATGGTGCTCCTCTATAGGGACCCACCAAAATGTGGACACAAGGAGGAATTTGGCATCCCCCTACCCCTGGTCATTTTATACAGGGGGTCTTACCTCTTCAACATGGAAAGCTCTATGGTGTGGAGCTCACCATGGTCTATCCAAAAGTAGTAGAAACTAACCCCAGGTAGCACCATGACATAATTTTCACTAGGAATTTTGGACAGGGAGACTCCAAGTGTGCCACCTACTAGACCACAATGTGGATCTCCCCATGGTATAGCCTAAAATCCCTATCCTTCACTCACTATGACATGTTGACCTGAAAATTTTAACTCTTCATCTCAAAACTACCAAAATGCCTCAAAATACCCATAAATACCAAGGGGGGCCATTCTAATTGAAAAAATAATGACAAAAAAGTAAATAAAGAGAGAATATTATGCCTAAAAATGGCATGGAGTGTCTTATAACTAATTTCTAAAATAAGGGCATTGATTTGAACAATTCAAATTAATTATTATGAATAATTCATAATTTTAAAATATAAGCACTTTATATTTAGCCTTATTTTGTAATTTATAATCACTTTATAAATTACCCATATGATTTCTAAATAAACACTTTATTTCTAAGTCATAAGTCAATCCATATAATTTGGTAAAATTCATTTTAATATTAAAATTTATTATTAGATAATATTTATTAATAAATGTTTCATAAACATTTAATTCATAAATTATAAACTCATAATAATTAATTAATTTATTAAAAAATTAAAAATAATTATTATCCCTAAAATACAATTATAATTATTTATAAACAATTTATAAATAATATAAATCAATTTTTAATTTAATTTTAAGAAAAAAATTCACCAATCATATTCTATGACATAAGGGGATTCATAGAATATGATTGATAGGATCGTAGAGCATAAACTCTTTATACACTATTAATCATATTTTATAACTGATAGTCCAATCATATTTTATAATATCACACATCATATTTTACAATTCATAAAGATATCATAAAGGTGATATGATAATTTATTTTTAAAACCTATGGTAGAGTTATTGTAAGTTATTAAACAATAGGAAGTCATATACTACAACTGATACATATCTACAAGATTTGTACTATATCATTGCTTATAATATCCCATATCATTAACCACAACTCAACTAGATAGTTAAATACTTGAATCATATTTTATGATAAGAAAATGTTATAAAATACAACTATAAAAAATTTCATTTCTCTGCATGATTTAAAGAATCTAAATGAATGGTAAGATTTTATACCATTACTTAGTTTCAAAGAGATCTAACAACACTTGTTAAACTAGTGAAATAAAAATAAAAAACCAATCCAATATCAAACCATGCTAGAAATATGAAACTATGCATAAATTGGAAATGAATAAGATTTAAATATGTGTACCTTACACTGTTTAGTTTTCATTCCATATTCAACCAACATCCTATGGGTTTAATGAATATATCTAAAGGGTATCTAATGGAATCCACTATCTGTGACATATTCATGGGTTATTGAATCACATAATGTTTGGGTGGGATTCTTCTTCTCACTATAGGCTACTAAAACCTTATAGTGTAAAGTTGGAAGAAGAAAGAGATCTTTGGGTTCAAGGAATCTTTGGTCGAGGATGAACAAGTAAGCACACCTGCAGACCACCACATGGGATTTGGATTTATAAATCCCTCAAGGATGTTTCTCAAGTGTAATTTCATTAACTCGTGCATTATAATTCATGAGTAAATACCTCATCCAATTCATGAAACTTTGGAATAAATATTTATAACTCCCATATGTTTCATCATATAGAATGATTCATTCATGATATCCGGAATGGGAGACTTCCTTGAATGATAATAATTATAATTAAGCTACCCATAATCAATCTAAGATAGTAGAATGTATATCATGCCCTGTCTTATGATATAACAAGTCATACACTATGACTAGAATGGGTAGTGTCCATATCATATAGCCCAATTATACCTTATGATTGGAAAAGGGAAATAGAGAAAAATATCATATTTCTCCTTATGATATGCCTCTATTGTATAATAGGATATACCACAAAGTATCAATAAAAGAATTTTGTTGCATGTAAGTCCTATTAAATGACTGGCTATATCATACCATACAATATAGATTATATATATCATATATATATATAAAGGATTTAGGTAATATATCCTTAGTATGATCATATTCATCTATGTACCATTATCATCTTCATGGTATGATCATGTTTAATTGGTTCATATAATGTGTTAAATATATCCATTTTGGATCTATTATTTGGACGTTTTATGCATCCAAACATTCTCTAGACATGTGTTCATCCATACTATGAATGAATATCCTTACTGGTTCAAGGAGTACAACTCACTCTTCTTTACTTATTGTTTTCATCATCATCACTAGTTAACAATAATTCCAAGCATAACTAAAACCATGGAGTATAACACTACCCCTTTAATTTCCCCATTAAATTTAACCTCATAAATGAGTTGACCATGAAAGTTTTTTCTCTTTCCTTCTTACAATTCCACTACCACCCATATCATATAGAATAAAATATTAATTTATAAAATAATCCTCATTAAAAGTTATTGAATTAAATAATTTCATAATTATTAAATATTATATAACAATTATTGTGTCTATCATAAATAATATATATATACACACACACAATTTTATAAATTTAAACATGTGTAACATAATGTTTCACATGTATCATTTTATATTACATTATATCACTTTATAATTTCCATTCAAAATAACAAGTGGTTAATTATTCAATCTTATAAACATTTTTTGTTCATTAATATAAAATATTAACAACACATTCATATAAAAAATATGTGAATTAATTTCACATTTTACATTATAATTTATTACATGTTTTAATACCAAAATGTTACCACATACAAAATGATTTAATTATAATTTTATATTTATTTATACAAATAATCATTAAATATGAAAAATTATAATAATAAATTTTTAACATGGTATTAATAGCCAAATTCAAACTGAATGATTTTCCAATAATATAATGGAAATATAATAGCTAATTTAAAATAGGTAGAACTACCCATTAAATCTTTGACAGTTTATTCCATCGATTTATTTACAAAACAAAAATCAATTAAATTGATTATTTAGATACCTGGTTTTTTCCTTATAAGACTTTGAGATATTTCTATATATATTTCCAGAGATAGGAATTGATATTGTGTGTGATTCAAATATCTAGGTAGGACTCATCAATTTGTGTCTTATTCCCTTTTTGATTAAGCTGATTGAGCATATCAATCCCTTCTATTGATTTGTGCTAATTGTGGACTAAGAATGCACCTACATACTGGATTAATTTGATTATTTCATTGGTTTCTAACCCCTGATGAATGTTCTTGATTATTGGAGAATAATTCTTACCAACGATCATTTAAACATTTTTTTCTTATGCTTTTCCGCCTTAATTTCCTTACATTTGTCACCAGTTGGACCCCTCAATCCTAATTCGGCATTGTTGGGTGGTACTGAGCCCGGTCGGACCCCTAGAATCACAATGATTTCACAAATGAGGGATGAATCGATGAATTATGAGTAGATTTGTAATTTTGTTGGGTTATGGATAATAATTTGGATGAACAATGGTCTAATCACTGTTGATGAAAGGTGCAGTGTGTATGGGTTGAACGATGCACCCCCAAGAACATCGGAATCCAGTTTCTATTGAATGATGACCGAAAAAGATAAATCTGGCCTAGATCCGATGATTGCGGGTAGAAATGAGTTGGGATCTATGAAAAAATGGACAGATTCAATGCGTGGGAATTGGATCTGAGATTCTATGAAAAACTTGACTACACGTCGTGTATAAGAATAAACACACAGCGTGTATCCTATTGAGTGTGGTGGATAGGGTTTTGGAAATCTATAAGGATGGAACAACATGTAGCCCTCCTACATGTTGTATACCTCATCCCCAAATGGATGATCCAAGTGGAATGGAACACAAGTGATACCATATGTGGTAGTACATGGCCAGAGAACATGGGCACCACCCTGTATGAAGCAACACACCATATACCTAAGTACAGAGACACGGCTTGAGTACACGAACATGGCCAAAAGGACATGGCCCTGTCCCAGTTAGTCTAGGCATGTTGTGTAGTCCACCAACATGGAATGTACTACTACATGGGTTAGAAGTCATGTTCTGGACAAGGACATGGCTAAGTGGTGGAGTAGGACCACACACCATGTGGGTCCCCTCAAACATCATGTACCCCTTGGTTCCTTTTTAAGAAACTTTGGCATTATGTATCTCCTTTATTTGAATTTGGATTTTGACCCATGAGTACCCTATTTTAAGTGTTTTTCTACGTAGAACATGATGGTACTCTCCATTGTTTATTCTAAGATACAATTTGGAATTTTCAGGGTAAGGTTCTATTTTAAGGTGATGTCCAGTGATGATAGTGATTAGGCGGGGTCACTAGAGGATTCTTATATAGTGGAACCCCCCATCAGTAAGGGAGTGGGTCCTCTATAGTTACTTACCGATTGGAACCCCCTATTGGATAGTTAAAATTTTCTAGATGAATATATTGGAACCCCCTGTTATACCAAGGCACGAGTCCTTGACTTCCAAGTGGAACCCCCTATCGGTTAGGGTGCGGGTCCTCGATAACTAGATTGAAACCCCTCTATCACACTAGGGTGTGGGTCCTCGACCTATAGAGTGGAACCCCCCATCAGTATGGGTATGGGTCTTCTAACTTCCAAGTGGAACCCCTTATCAAATAGGGCATGGGTCCTTGATGACGATAGTATAACCCCCATGTCGCACTAGGGCACAGGTCCTCGTGACACTAGAGTGAACCCCCCCCCATCAATTTGGGTGTGGTTCCTCTATAGATACTTATAGAGTGGAACCCCCTAATCCACTAGGGCACAGGTCCTCTACTTGGAGTTGGTACCCCCATCGGTTTTGTAGCACAGTGGCGATGCTTGGGCCTTCACATGGTTACTTTTGAGCAAACGCGTAAGATGCTAGGCATCGTTGATGGACTTTTGGAATAGTTGTAGACTCTTTTTCTTGGGTTGAGATATGATATGGAGACCCCCTTACTCTCTCATTTTGTATTCTTTTGACTGAACATATATATATAAATAATCATACCTTGGATTTGGTTACTCTCTTTCCATGAGATTTGAAGACGCGAAGGGTATGCCACATGCTTTCCATGTTTAGCTTCTCACACTTGGAAGAGTTTACTCTCTTACTAGGGGTAGAAAAGAATAAATGTGTAGTTTATCTACTCATTTTGTTGAGCTCCCTATTCTTGGACGAGGTTAATCTTTCTCTTGCTTTGGGTTGATCTACACGTGTTTATTATTCTTATATAATTATTCCATGTTGTATCTATTAATACTCACCCTTCATCTTTCGGGGCATCCTACTGGGTATGTATATAATCACCCCTACATGGTCTTTTCATGAATGTGCAATGTCTTATGCAAATGAAAGATAGGTTTTCAGTGACTATAAAAGATATTAGGGATACTTGGTGCTTTGGACTACATACGGTGGTCTCATCTTGGAGATCAGGAGCTGCGATATCTCGGCATTTTACTTTTTCCATTTTTTTAGGTTGGGACATATTTCTGGTTGGGTGTTTATTTTTTTCCTTTGATTTTTAGTTTTCACTATCATACTCTTGTACAACCTAGAGGTTTTTCATTCTTGGATTAATTTCTAGTTGTTGCATCTTTTTTATTATTATTCCTCTTCACTTCTGCATCAAGATGGTCAGGTGTGTGCATACAGATACTTAGGAAAAGGAATCCCATTTAGGATATGCCTTTTAGAGCTTGTCACCACCCCCTAGCATATAGAGGCGGGATTGGGGTAGTTGAACTTCAAGCCCCATCTTAGTTCTGGTCATGATAGATTAGTATCATAGAATTTCATTCCTTGGTATGTTGTCTAAAGTAATCCCCTTACAAGGATTTGGTTGGGATTAGGGTAATAGTGTCAAAGTGTCTCAAGTGAGACTCTCAGTCTAGGGAATCCAGTGATGGTGTGGATAGTATCGAGTTGTAGTGGAAGAGTTCCTTTGACTTGTGTGTTTGGGATGTACGGATGAGATAGGGTGTCATAGAAACTCCTAGTTGAGGAGAGTAGGTAGGAAAGGAAAAGGATAAGATCTCAGCATATGGGACTTATGGTTGGGAGGCTTGATTTTGGTTGGGGTATGACCTATGTCACTACTACTCAACAGTTGTTAACATGGAGTCGAAAGCCACATTTCCCTGTGTGTAGCCCCTATTTGAGACCTAGTGATACCAGTGGATGACCTTTTTGTTCGACCCTTTTGTTGGAGGCTCCTACAGAGAGGTTCAGTGGTCGAATTTTTCTACCAATGGGGAAACCTTACTCTACGAGGAGAGAGAGAACCTCATTCCAAATCTTCTCGTAATGGTAGTGAGACCCTAAGTTATTTTCCTCAGTATGTACCAGTTTTCAACCATATATGCTTAGATGTTTTCTTCTAGTAAGATTAAAAGTTATTCCGGTTTTTTGGGATATATTTTTTACTCCTTTGAAAAGGATTGGCCCTCAGGAAGGGCAATATGAGCTCATTCATAGGATTTTCTAGCCACTTCATTATTAGGTGGATAGTATTACCCATGGAGCATTAGATTCCATGAGCTTTTAGTTTTCTATGATAGTAAGGTGTGATGACATGTTGAGTTTACTTCCTCATAGTGAGATGGACCTCTGTTTAGACTTGAACTAGGAATATCTTGATGATTTACTTGGCACGTCATATGATCCCATGTGGCTTTTAGAGCTATTGGTGCGGTCAAAGGGTCTATAGAGGTAGGGTTTCATCAGACCCAGTGTGTCCCCCTGGGTATCTCTAGTCTTTTTCATGAAAAAGTCATATGAGAGATTGCATCTTTTCATGGATTATCATCACCTAAACCAAACCATGCTAAAGAAAAAGTACCCCTTGTATAGGACTGATGACCTCTTTGACCATTTTTAAGGTGTGAGATGGTTCTCGAAGATCAATCTCCAGTCTTGCTACAACCATTTGAGGGTTCGCAAGGCTGATATTCCAAAGTTGGAATTTCAATGTCACTGTATACACTATGAGTTTCTTGTGATTCCCTTTGGTATGACGAATTCCGCCATCATTCTTATAGATTTGATGAACCAGGTCTTCCATCTATACTTATACTGGTTTGTTGTCTTCTTCATTGATGACATACTCATCTAATCTACATCATAGTAGGAGCATGCAGAGCACATGAGGATGGTCCTAGATTTGCTTCAAGAGAATAATCTTTATGGGAAACTCTCAAAGTTCTAGTTCTGGATTCATGAGGTTCACTTTCTAGGGCATATCATTTTTGGGAATGCTTTAGTCATGAACCCATTGAAGATTGATGTAGTGATTTCTTCGGAGCCACCCAAGAGAATGTCATGGGTGCAGAGCTTTCTTGGATTTGAGGGGTACTACATGAGGTTTGTGGAGAACTTCTCTATAATTGTATCTTGTTTGAATATCCTAACACAGAAAGGCCAATCATTTACCTAGGTTGAGTAGTTCTAGAGGAACTTTGAGGTGTTGAGGATGAGGCTGATGAGTTCTCCTATATTGAGACTACCCAAGGAGGGCTTGGAGTACGTAGTGTATTGTGATGCCTCAAGATCTGGGCTTAGATGTGTGTTAATGCAGGGACAGGTAGTTATCATATACGGTTCGAGGCAATTGAGACCCCATGAGAAAAACTATGTGACTCATGACCTGGAGCTTGAAGCAGTAGTCTTCTCCGTGAGGATTTTTATGCACTACCTTATAGGGGAGAACTTTGTGGTTTAATCATACCATCAGAGTCTTAGGTACGTATTCACATAGAGAGACCTAAACTTGAGACAGTGGTGCTAGTTGGATTTCTTGAAGAATAATTACTTTGAGATGGTCTATAATTTTGGGAAGGAAAACATAGTAGCATATTCCATTAGTAGTAAGTCCTAGGGTCACTTGGTGTAGAAGGCTTTGGATTAGTTGGCCTCCCTATAGCTGACTCTGGCAGAGGAGGGTACAAAATTCCTTCAGTCGATGGTGTTGACTCATCTACTTCTCAATCATTTTAGAGATTCCTAACTTGGAGACATCGATTGTGAGTTCTTATGTGACTATACATCCATGGGGGTCTTACCAGTTGGATATTATGAAGGAGGGAATCATGTAATCTTTTTCCAGGGAGAGATGGTGGTTCCAGTCATGATGCAGGAGGAGGTGATGTGAGAGTTCCAAAATTATCACCTAGTTGTACATACTGGTGTGAGGAAGATGTATTAAGACCTTCAATGGTATTTTTGGGGGGTCCTGAATGAGATGAAGAGTATCTGAGTTCATCTATTTATGCCTCACTTTTCGGATAGTGAAGGTTGAGCACCAAGTTTCGGAAAGGTTGTTGCTACCCCTTGAGATCCCGGAGTGGAAGTGGGATAGGATATCCATGGACTTTGTGATGGGGACACCACACATAGTGAAGGTCTATGATTCCACATGGGTGATAGTTGACCAAATCACGAAGTCAGCACACTTCCTTGCTATTGGGGAGCAGAGTTAAATGGATATTTTATGGTAGTTGTGTGTATGGGAGGTCATTCACCTTCATGGGGTGCCCTCGATGATTGTCTTCGATCGTGATGCATGGTTTACATCATGATTGTGGAGAGGCCTATAGGAAGAATTTGGAACCAAAATGAGGATGAGTACAATCTTTCACCCCCAGACCAATGGGAAGACTGAGTGCACTATCTAGGTGTTGGAGGATATGTTGTGGGCTTGCATATTAGACTTTGGTCATAGTTGGGAGTATCAATTCCCCTTGGTAGAGTTTTCATACAAAAATATCTACCACTCAACTATCAGCATGGAATCTTTTGAGGCCCTGTATGGGAGACCATGGAGGTCACCCTTGTGTTAGACATAGATTGGTGAGACATCTCTTGTGGTCCTATAGATTGTGCAGGTGATGACAGAAAAGGTCAAGGTAATCCAAGAATGGATGAGGATGCCCCAGAGTAACTAGAAATATTACATATATTGTCATCATAGGCCCTTGGAATTCAAGTAGGGAGACCATGTTTTCCTAAAAGTCTCCCCACAATGACCATTATGAAAGTTTTGTTGGGTATAAAAACTATATGTGAGGTTCATCAGGATATTCGAGATCATACATAGGGTTGGTAAGGTTGCTTACCACCTCTCCTTAACCCCACATATGGAGCGGGTGAACAACTTATTCTATGTGGCGCAGCTGAGGAGATACGTGCATGACCCCATGCATATCATCGATTGGGGTGAGCTGGACATCAAGGATGGAGACACCTTTTTGGAGCACCTAGTGATGATCAAGGATTGATAGTAAATAACCATATGTGTATGTACTGACCCCTTGGTTCGCATATTTTGGCATCACGGGAATGTGTAGGAGAGTTCTTGGGAGCGGGAGAGCAAAGTACGGGCTCATTATCCCAAGTTGTTTGTTTAGTTTTTCTTTTTGGGGAAAAAATATTGAAGGATGAAATGATTTAGAGACCCAGTATTTTCCTTTTATGACTTTGAAATATTTATATATATATTTCTAGAGCTAAGCACTAAGATGATGTGTTATTCTGAGGCCTGGTGTGCCCGAAATTAATTTTATAAAAATAATAAATATATTTTATATTACCCATGCATGGTTTATTAAATAAAATTAGATACCTATTAACAGGAACCTTGGATTATAAATCTGAGACCATAGTTGAGTCTAAATAATGTTATTTACCCTAGGCGCAACCTAAAATAGGTTGGCATGGGAAATTCAGACATCTCACCCATTGGAGTTATTCTTAGTGGATTAATTAATTATTAAATTCATTCATTCATTTATTCATTTATTCTTGGAAAAAATAAAATATTTATATATATATACTATCATGGATATTCTCCATGGGATAGCCTCATAATCTTGAGATCTATCAAGAGCTTATCCTTCCTCTGTCCATTGGAGAATCACCTCAAACGATGATGAAATACCAGATCGGATCATATTAGAGCGTAGCGAATACAATGATGTCCTTAAATCATTGGCGGACACATTATTCAATGAAGAACAATCCAATATCTAGGTAGGGTTAATTAGTTTATAGTTTATGCCATTTATGATTAGATTGATTGATCAAATCAATCACTTCTATTGATCTACACCAATTGTGGCATAATCATGCACCTATGTACCAGATTAATTTGATTATTTCATTGGATTCTAACCCTGAATGCTCATTCTTGATCTTTGGCCAAGAATTATTGGAAACGATCATTTAAAAAAATCTTGTGCCTTACCCCTAAATTTATTCACTTTCATCATCGATTGGACCCCACATTCCTGGTTTGACATTGTCGGGTGGTACTAAGACCAATCAGACCCCCGAAATCGCAACAGTTTCACAAAAGAAGAAGAAATCGGTGAAGAATGGTAGATCTGGAATGTTTTCAGGTTGTGTATAATTGTTTGGATGAACAATGGTTGAATCATAATCAATGAAATGTGCGGTTTGTACAAGTTGAACAACAAACCCATGAGAACACTGAAATCTGATTTCCAGTGAACAATGGATGGAAATGACATATCTAACCTAGATCCAAGGATTTAGAGTGGAAAATAAGTGAGATATATGGTGAAATAGATAGATTAAACATGTGGGAATTATATCTGAGATTTTGTGAAAACCTCGAATACACTCCATGTACAAGTATGAACACATGGCATGTAGCCCCTCGAGTGCAGCAGCTGAGGTTTTGGAAATATATAAGGACGGAACGGTGTGTATCCATCCTACACATTGTGTACCTCATCCTCAGATGGACAAGCCATGTGGAATAGCATAGGGGAGGTACCCCATATGGGAGTATGTGTCTAGACCACATTGGTTGCACCCTGTGTGATGTAACATGTCGTGTACCGAAGTATATGGATAGGTCTCGAGTACAGAAACACAGCCAGAAAGACATGGTTAGATCCCAGTTAGTCTGGGCATGCTGTGTAGTCCACCTAAATAGTGTGTTCTACTACATTGGTTGGGATACATGTACTATCTAGGTATATGGACAAATAGTAGAGTGGGACCACATGTCATGTGTGTCCCCTCACACACCGTGCACCGCTTTGTTCCTTTTTAGAGAACTTCAACCTTTCGTATCTCCTTCGTTTGAACTTGTATTTTGGTCCATGAGTAGCCTATCATGAGTTTTTTTCATGTAGAAAGAGATAATTCCCTTTTTTGTGGCTTTTGGGATACGATGTGGAATGTTATAGGAATTGCGCTCTTTCAAGGAGATTCCCAATGATAGCAATGATCAATGTAACGAACCGAACTATTATAAATAAAATTCCCCTTTTTGTTTTAATTATAAATATATTATTAATTAATATGGTTATAGAAAACACATGCACTTATTTTGTTTAATTATATCTGATTGGATTTAAAATACTATTAAGTATCATTATTGTTGATAATATAGTTATTGAATAGTGATCACATGATTAGTATAAATATAGGGTTTTAACAAATCCAATTGACATAGTCAAAGGAAGTGATGGGATCAACTAGTATCATACATTATGAAGCCCATTTATCATAGCTTCTGAGGGAGATAACATTTCTAGGATTTTCCCTTGACCAAGACCAAGATTAGATCCAATAACTTAATCATGAGTAAAACCATTTATGGGAGAAGTTCAAGCTCATCGAGATCATGGCCCAAACCATGTTCGTCAAACCGCCCCATGAAAGTCCCACCATCACGCACCTTACTCTTAGGGATTTTGCTGGTGTATTAAAGGTATATGTATCAATACCCTAGAAATATGATTATTTACATTATTTTGTATAGAATAATGAATATATTTTCATCCTATTATTTTTATTTTATATATGTTTTTATTTTGATTCAATAAAACACAAGTAGTATTTTTGGTAAATAAGAAAATTCAATTAAGGAATTTATTTTGATGAATTAATGTATTTTTTAAATAAATAATATTTTAATAAAAATATTATTATTAAATAATTTTCATTAAATATAATTTATAATATAATTTTTACGAAGTCAAATATAATTTTAATAAGGGTTTAAAACTGTTATTTTCAAAAAACCCCAAATTTCTTAATAAACATCAATTTTAATTTAAAAGTGAAAATTCACATATTTAAAAAATTATTTAGATAAAATGAATATTCTTTTGGAATCATAATGTCAAAATTATCCAATTATGAATTTTTCATAATTTTCTGAGAAAACTGAATTCTTAGATAAAAATTAAATACCATATAAATATACTTTGTGCATTATGACATAATAATGACCCAAAATTGATGTGATAAACACTATAAATGGTATCCACAACCAAATAAATGTTTTTCATTAAAAATAATTTTATTGTAAGTTTCTTTGATTTATTTTGTAAAGCCGTTATAAATCCTCCAAAACCTATAATATATTTTATGGTTTTAAAATCATTTCTTTAAGAGTGTGACTCACCTCCATGTAATAAAGGGCATTATTTTAATAAGTTCTGACCTTTTCCTTATAAAATAATAAAAAACACTCCCATTTTTCAATGGGAAAAAATCATGGGATGGTTTGTAGTTTTGGATATTTTATTATGTTGTGTCCAAAACCTAAATAATAAAGAAATCCCCATCACTTCTTATATAAACCCACCCATTATCCCATTTCTATTCACTAAAAATCCTTAGAGCATGTCCATACTCTTAACACCACTCTATAGAGTCCTCCCAAGGTTCCCCCAATCTCACAAAGAGCCCCTCCCAAGCATTCAGATTCACACGCTCAAGTAAGGGACCTTCCTCTCCTCCTTTCAATTCAAGAACCTTCTTTGAAATTAGCCTTTTTAATTTCAATTGGTTATATTTTAATTAATTTATAAACATTCCATTACTATCCAATTGATGTTATTTTAATGATATATCATTTATCCTCTCTCGTTTTTACCCTTACCTAAGCTGTTATTATGCTGAAATTTAGTAAGGGATTTCTCTCTTTTCATTTCCATTCAAGCACTTATTTTATGTTATGTCTCTTAAATTCCATTTTATTATGTTGGGATATGTTCTTTCATATTACCATTACTTTACATTAAATTTAGAAATGATTATATCACCCTTCCACTCTCATTAATCCTCCTTTTATCCATTATGTACACCTGTTACCATGTCGAAATATAGTTAGGATTATTTTCTTTATTCAAGATTCTTCATTAACTTATGTATTATATTTCCAATTTCTAATGTTGGGATGTGTTTTTACATGTACCTATTACATTACATTTGATTTATATATTATAGGATACCCCTTTATATCTCATCGACCCATTTTTATGAATGTTTAATTAACATCGTTATGCCACTGAAATATCACCACGATTTTCCATGCCAAGCCAATTGTATAGTGAATATTGTACTCATTTCCTATCAAGAGTGTTCACCTTCATTCACTTATACTTTTTGATTTGGGAATTACATGTATGTATTACACACTTCTTCATCTTGTAATAAATTATGTTTATGAATGAATCCATTTTTTATGATCTATGTGGCACACTTAAGCATGAGAATAAAATCAAAGTGATGGGTGTGCCCAGAATTATATAGAGCTCCAATGCATTAGCTAATGTTTAGTATCATGATACATCATGTTGAAATAGGTAGTGAACCTGATTCATTAATGGGAATTTTTTCACCATGAATTCTTGGTGGTTTATCCTTGACCTATGTTTATGATGTAGTGTTTTGAGTTGTTTCCATATTTCTCATGTTATGATTGTCCTACTTTATCATGCCTCATTATACTTGTCTATGATTCCTACTCTTTTTATACCCCATTTATATGAATATTGTATAACATTTATCACTTTATGACATGTTTATTCCCTTATTGGGATTTATATCTCACCCATTTCTTATGTGTTTCCCCAGGTTATATTGTGCAGTTTTAAAAGCTATGGAATTTTAGAAGCATGTTAAGGAAGTTTTAAATAATGTTGTTGTATCCCATGTTCAATATATTATGATATGTGCCTAATTATCAAAGACACTATAATTATAAATCTTTTAGGTTGTATTATGAGTACTTTTATATAATAAATCATGAATTAAAATGTAATAAAGAGTAGGGTTTTTATAGTTGGTATCAGAGAAAAAGTTTAGTTATTTTTGGGATTGGGATTAGAAAACTATAGAAAAAGACTAAGGGATAAGACTAAGTATAAGAAAACATACCTAAATTTTGGTAATTATATATTAATGGGTTTATAAATAAAATACATCCCTATATGGATACTACAAGTGGACATGATTCTGGCACAGATAAACTTAGCGGTAATAACTCCGACAAGGTGTCCCAGGCCTGACTCGGGGTAACCTGGTATATGAAAACGGGCCTTAATGTGAACCTAGTTTGACACTCCCAAGGTATATTCTTTGGTAAATTAATAATCTCATTATTAACCATTATTAAGGTAAAAAAATTCCTATAAGAATATATTTCAGGAAATAAATGATGGATAACATAGATTGAAGTCTAGATATTCATAAGATAAGGAAATAAATATAATTTATAAGTTATCCCTTTAATGTCATTGTATTCCCCTTCCTGTTTTTAATAGTTTAAAAATAATCATCCTTAATTTTACATTTATTCTAGATAATGGTTGGAAATATGAGTAATCAGGTAAATAATCAATGTGGCGGGCAATGTGATGACTACCCCAATGAGATGCCCAACCCTATGGGAGCAGGAATCACAAACTTTATGACAATACTCTCCAATATGACTTAGGTTATAAATAGAAATATGGATCAATAGGATTACCCAAACCTCCCTAAGAGATAAAAAGTCCCAATCAAGATCTTCATGCAAGAAAGGACTCATACTTTCAATGGATCATTCAATCCCTTAATCACGGAACAATGGGTCAACTCCATTGAGAAGGTCTTCTCCATAATTCAATGTTCTGAGCAAGAGAAGGTTCAACTTTTTGTTTATCATATAGAGGTAGAAGCTAATTATTGGTGTACCTTAATCAAGAATATGAATCCTGAGGAGTATATCAAAGCGATGGAGTGGAAGGAATTCCAAAAAATGTTTTCTGATAAATATTTTCCTCATACTCTCCAAATTAAAATGGAAAGGGATTTCCTCACAATCATGAAAAAAGACGATGAATCTATCAGGGTGTATGAGGAAAACTTCACAATACTTTTACGATACACCTCTGGATTTGTTATTACCCATGAATGCAAGGTTGACCGTTTCTTTGGTGGGATAAAACCTAGTCTACGAAAATCCCTTCTAATCCATGACTTTAATAGATATAAGGAAATTATCCAATGTATCCTCAAAGTGAAAATAGAGATCGGATAATCTCAAGGGTATCATGGGGATAAGAATTGGAAATTGGAGTTAAATTCTAGTGGTCTGATGGAGAAATCTAATGGTTCCAAAAAAAATCAACATCCCACTTGTCAAATGTGCAGGAAGAAGCACCCTAGAAATTGCCTAAGGGGAACAAATAAATTATTTAGGTGTGGGAAGTAAGGACACCTAGATGTAAATTATCAATAAGAGAAACCCACTAATGAGGTGGAGGAAAGGAATTATCAATTCAACCCTCAGAGGATTGTTAATTACTTCAACTGTAAGGAACCAGGTAACTTTTCAAATCAATGTACTAAGCCAAGGGTTTTTGGAGACAACCAAAAACCTCCAAGGTAGTAAGGGAAATATTTTTCCATCAAAACTTCTGAGGCAGATCTCAACATAGAAGTGGTGTAAGGTATTCTAGTTATTCATTCAAGAATAGTGAACATATTTTTAATTCATGTTCTATGCATTCCTTCATATCATGAAGGTTTAGTAGAACTATCCAAACACTAAAAAAAATAATGGAAGTAGATCTATAGGTAAAAATAGAAAATGGGGAAATTATTGCATCCTAAGTATATAACTCCTACCCTATCAAATTTTGTGGGATGAAATTTCAATTGAACCTTTTCATACTCGCATTGGTGTAATTTTATGCAATTCTGGGCATCGATTGGGTTTACGTATGTAGATCCAACTTAAATTGTCATGATAAGGAAATCTATCTTCGTATCTAGAATCGTCATCTAATTTTGTAAAAGTATAAGGAGGAGGATGAATCTTATTTAGAACAGACATCTTAATAATGGATATTAATTCTCTATGAGAAAGCATATCTAGCTCAATTTATTGATCTTAAGGAAAGAATCATCCTTGAATACATGCCTATTGCAATGGAATATGGTGATGTGTTTCCTGAGGAATTGTCTAGTCTTCCTCATAACCAAGAGGTTGAATTTTCAATTGATCTTATACCTAGGGAGTTTTTATTATCCAAGGATATATATAGAATGGATATTGTAGAACTTTAGGAGCTGAAGAAACAACTACAGGAGAATCTATATAAAGGGTTCACACACCCCAGTGTTTCACCATGGGGTGCACTGGTCCTCTTCATAAAGAAGAAGGATGGCTCAATGCGCCTTTGTCTTGATTATCATGACCTCAACATGATCACAATAAATAATAAGTATCCTCTTCCTCAAATTGATGACTTGTTTGATCATATGCATGGATAAAAATACTTCTCCAAGGTGTATCTTTGGTTAGGATATTATCAAGTAAGGGTGAAGAATGAATATATCCCCAAGACTGCTTTTTGTACAAGGTACGGCCACTATGAGTTTATAGTGATTTCATTTGGAATTACTAAGGCTCCATAAATATTCATGGATTTGATGAATAGAGTCTTTAGAGATTACCTCAAAAAATTAGTAGTAGTCTTTATAGATGATATTCTAATATACTCCAAAATCAAGGAGGAGCATGAGGAGTATCTGAGAACTATGCTAAAAACCCTAATAAAGGATCTTTATTCCAAGTACATCAAATGTGATTTCTGGTTGAAGGAAGCCTCTTTATTGGTAAATATCATCATAAGAAATGGGATATTTGTGGACCCTTCAAAGATTTATGCAATTGAAGGATGGTTGAGGCTGACATATGTTATAGATATCCATAGTTTCCTTGGGTTAGCTGGGTATTATCGTTGATTTGTGAGAAATTTCTCACAATTGTCAAACCCTCTTACCAATCTAACTCAGAAGGGAGTGAAGTTTGTTTAGACTCAAGAATGTGAGTAAATCTTTAAGGATCTCAAAATAAGGCTTATCACTACACCAATGCTCGCACTACCGATAAGTTTGGAACTCTTTGCAGTATACAATGATGCTTAAAAGAATGTATTAGGATATATATTGATGAAAAATGATAAATTTATAGTCTACACCTCAAGGAAGTTGAAAATTCATGAGCAAAACTATCCCATGAATGATTTGGAGTTGGAAGCTATGATATTTATGTTGAAAATATGGTAGCATTGTCTCTATGGGGAGAAGTGTGAGATATATACAGATCGTAAGAGCCTCAAGTATATATTCACACAGAAATAGATTAATGTGCGCCATCGAATATGGTTAGATCTCATCAAGGATTATGACTTCTCAATCCACTACCATCTTGGAAAAGAAAATAAGGTGGTGGATGCTCTAAGTAGAAAATATCCTTTATCTTTATCAATGATTATAATTGATAAGGATCCAATATTTATAGACCTATAAAGGATGAACATGGGAATCATTAAGGAAGGAACATTATTAATACTTTCTCAAATGATTTCTCAACCATACCTCATGGAGAAAATAAAGGATGATCAAAGAAATGGTGTGGAAATTCAGAAGAAGGTGGAATCCATGAGAAAGCAAAAATCCTACAAGTTTAAAATTGATGAAGAAGGAATTGTGAGATTTGGGTCAAGACAATGTGTTTCATAAAAACCTAATTTAAATATGGAACTATTGGATGATGCACATAGTTTAACTTTCTCTATTCACCTAAGAAGTATAAAGATGTATCAATATCTTCGTGATCACTATTGGTGGGAAAATGTGAAGAAAGAGATTGCTAAATATACATCAAAGTTTCTGGTATGCCAAAAAGTGAAGGATCAAAGTCCGAAGTCTAAGGTTATGATGAAACCATTAAACATACCAACATGGAAATTGGAGAACATCACCATAGACTTTGTCACTGCACTTCCAAAGACATCTAGGGGAAATAATATTATATGGGTTTTGTGGGTCGTCTTATAAATACATATCACTAAATCAAAATTCAAGAGGACTTCTCACTAGATCAACTTGTATGGATATACATCATAGAAGTGGTAAGTCTACATGAAGTATCACTATTGATTGTATCCGATCGAGATTTGAGATTCACCTCTGAGTTCTAGAAAAGTATCCAACATGATCTAAACACTGAGATGAACTTCAATATGGCCTATGATACACAAACTAATGGATAATATAAGTGGACTATTCATAAACTAGAATACATGTTGTGATCATGTTCTGTGGACTTTAAAGGAGGATGGGACCAACATCTTCTTTTGGTCGAGTTCTCTTATAACAATAGTTTCTGCTCAAGAATCCAAATGGATCCTTATGAAGGCCTCTATGGGAAGAGGTTTAGAACACCTGCATGTTGGGATGAATTTGGGGAATGAAAACTGAGTAGTCCTAATATGGTTGAGGAAATGGTGTAAAAGGTTAATATCATTCAGCAACACATCAAGGTTGCACATAATCGATAGAATATTTTTGATGACAATCATCGACGAGACCTAGAGTTAGAATTTGGAGACATATAATTCCTAAGTATATCTCCATGGAATAAGGTGATGAGATTTTTAAAGAAGGTAAATCTTATTCCAAGATACATTGTCCCCTTTGAGATCCTTGATCACATTGGAGTGGTGGCCTATTGACTAGAACTCCCACCAAACCTATCTCATGTACATGATGTATTCCATGTATACCTCTTGAGAAAGTACAACCAAAACCCTCACATGTACTCAATCCATAGTTAGTACCATTGTAGAATGACCTAACCTATGAGGATCATTTGTTGAAGATCTTAGATCATCAAGAAAAAGTTCTACAAAATAGGATAATTCACCTTGTCAAAGTGTTGTGGAGAAAACACAAGTTTGAAGATGCAATGTGGGAACCAGAGGAAGTGAGGAAACATAGTTACCCTAATCTATTTTATTATGGGAAATTATAATTTTGAGGGTGAAATTTCTTAATGGGGGGAAGATTGTAACGACCCAAACTATTATAAATAAAATTCCCCTTTTTATTTTAATTAAATGTCTTATTAAGTAATATGTTTATGGAAAACACATGAAATTATTTTGTTTTATTATATATAATTGTATTTAAAATAAAATTTAGTATCATTTCCATTGATAATATAGTCGTTGAACAGTTATTATGTGATTAGTATAAATATAGGGTTTTGAAAAATCCAATTGACACCAAAAAATGAGGCGATGGCCTCAACCAGTAGGATCGCACCCTATGAAGCCCATTTATCAGAGATTCTGAGGGAGAAAGAATTTATGGGTTGTTCCCTTAACCAATCCCAGGATGATATAAAACAACTTAATCATAAGTGAAACCATTTATGAGAGAATTTCAATCTCATTAAGATCACGGACCAAACCTTGTTCGCCGAACCGCCCCATGAAAGTCCCACCATCACGTACCATACTCTTAGGGAATTTTCTGGTGTATTAAAGGGATATGTGTCAAGACCCTAGAATTATTAGTATGTACAATATTTTTTATAGAATAAAGAGTATATTTTCATCCTATTATTTTTATTTTATAAATGTTTTTATTTTGATTCAATAAAACACAAATAGTATTTTTGGTAAATACTCAAATTTAATTATGGAATTTTTTTGATGAATTAATGAATTTTTGAAATAAATAATATTTTAATAATATATTTTTATTAAATAATTTTTATTAAATATAAATTACCAAATAATTTTTATGAAGTCAAATATAATTTTTATAAGGGTTCGAAAACTATTATTTTCAAAAAACCCAACATTTCTTAATAAATGTCGATTTTATTTTAAAAGTGAAAATTCAAATATTTAGACATTTATTTAGATAAAATGAATATTATTTTTGGAATAAAAATGTTGGAATTATACTATAGTAAATTTTTCATAATAATTTGAGATAGCCGAATTTTTGGGTAAAAATTAAATACTATATAAATATACTTTGTGCATTATGACATCATAATGAACAAAACATGATGTAATAAATACTATAAATGGGATCCAAGATCTAATGAATGTTTTCCCTTTAAAATAATGTGATTTTAAGTTTATTTTATTTATTTTTTTAAATCCATTATGAATCCTCCAAAACCTATAATATATTTTAAGGTTTTAAAATCATTTCTTTAAGTGTGTGACTCACCTCCACATAAGCAAGGGAATTATTTTAATAAGTCCGTACCTTAGCCTTATAAAATAATAAAAACCACTCCCATTTGTAAGAACCCATGGGTAAAACCATGGTATGGTTTGTGGTTTGGGAAATTATATTATTTAGTGTCCAAAACCTAAATAATAAACAAATCCCCCTCACTTCCTATATAAATCCACCCAATATACCATTTTCCTTAACTAAAACTCCTTGGAGAACTTCCATAATATTACCTCCACTCTATAGAGTCCTCCCAAGGTTCCCTAATACTCTCAAGTATCCCCTATCAAGCATTAGATTCCATACACTCAAGTAAGGGACCTTCCTCTCCTCCTTTAAATTCAAGAACCTTTATTGAAATTAGTCTTTTTAATTTCAATTGGTTATATTGTAATTAATTTATAAAAATTACCTTAATTTCTAATTGATTTTATTTGAATGAGATTTCATTTATCTTCTCTCATTTTGAACCTTCCCTAATTCATTACTATGCTGAAATTTAATAAGGGGTTTCTATCTTCTCATTTCCATTTAAGCACTTCTTTTATGTTATGTCTCTTAAATTCCATTTTCTTATGTTGGGATATGTTCTTCCATATTTCCCTTAATTTCCATTCAATTTATAAATTATTATATCCCCCTTTAATTCTCATTAATCCTTCCATGGTCTTTTATGTACACTTGTTACCATGCCGAAATATAGTTAGGATTCTTTTCTTTATTCAAGATTTTTAACTAACTTATGCCTTCTATTTACAATTTATAATTTTGGGATGTGTTTTTTACATTCCCCTATTACTTTCCATTTGATTTATATGTGATTATAGGCCCCTTTATATTTCATCAACCCATTTTTATTAATCTTTAAGTGACTTTTTTATGCTTTCGAAATATCACCGTGATTTTCCATGCCAAACCTTTTGTGTAGTGAATACCACACTAATTTCCTATTAAAGTTGTTAACCTTTATTCACATATACTTTTTGATTGGGTACTTACATGTATGTATTCCACACTCCTTCATATTGTAATAAACTATGTTGATGAATTAATCCATGTTGTATGATCTATGTGACACACGTAAGCATGAGAATGAAATGAAAGTGACGGGTGTTCCTGGAATTATATAGCGCTCCAATACATTGGATAATGTTTAGTATCATGATATGTCATGGTGGGACAGTGAGTGAACCATATTTCTATATGGGAATTTTTCTACCATGAATTATTTGCATTTTATCCTTGACCTATGTTTATGATGCAGTATTTTAAGTTATTGTCACATTTATCATGTCATGATTATCCTTCTTTATCATGTCTCATTGTACTTGCCTATGATTCCTACTCTTTTTGTGCCCCATTTCTATACCTATTTTCTAACATGTATCACCTTATTCCATTTTTATTCCCTTAATGGGATTTATATCTCTCCCTTTTCTTATGTTTGTCCCCAGGTTATCCTGTGCAGTTTTAAAAGCCATGGAATTCTAGAAGCATGTTAAGGAAGTTTTCAATAATGTTGTGTTATTCCATATTCAAGATGTTATGTTATGTACCTAATTCCCAAATAAACTAGTCTTATCGATCCTTTGGGTTGTATTATGATTACTTTTATATAATAAATCATGAATTAAAGTATAATAAAGAGTAGGGTTGTTATAATCGGGCGGGATCACTAGAGGCTTCTTATAGAGTGGAACCCCCAATAAATATGACTGCAGGTCCTCTACAGTTACTTATCAAGTGAAACCCCTGATCAGATAGGGTACGGGTCATTGATGACCTAATTGGAAACCCCCTATTGTATCAGGGTGTGAGTCCTCAATGACTAGAGTGGAACCCCCCTATCACACCAGAGCACAGGTCCTCGACCTATGGAGTGGAACCCCCCATCAGTATGGGTGCGAGTCCTCTACTTTCTGAGTGTAACCCCCCCCCCCTCCCTATTAGATAGGATATGGGTCCTTGATTACCAGATTGGAACCCCCTGTTGCACTAGGTAATGGGTCCTTGTGACACTAGAGTAGACCCCCCCCCTCATCTTGGGCGCGGGTCCTCTACGGATAATTACATAGTTGAAACCCTCTAGTGTACTAGGTCACAGGTCTTATACTTTTATTTTTTACCCCCTCAGTTATGCGTCATGGTAGAAAGGTTTGGTAATTCACACGGTTACTTCTAAGTTGATGCATGAGGTGGTGGGCATCATTGATGGACTTTTGTAACACTTAGCAACTCATCTTTATGGGCTAATCTATGATATGGAGATCCCCTTTATTTCTCATTTGGTATTATTTTAACTAATAATATATATATATATATATTCATACCTTGGATTTGGTTACTCTCTTTCCATGAGAGGCAAAGATACACAGTCCATGCCACGTGTTTTCTGTGTTTAGATTCTCATGGTTGGATGAGTTTACTCCCCTACTTGGGGTGGAAAATACTCGATGTGTAGTTTATATACTCACCATGTTGATCCCCCTATTCTTGTAAGTGGTTACACTTTCTCTTGATTTGGGTTTAGTTTCACCTATTTACTATTCTTCTATCTTTCTTCCCTATTTTATCTCTTACTTCTCCCCCTTCATCTTTCGAGGCATCCTACTAGGTATGTGTATACCCACCCCTACATGGGATTTTCCCACACTTGTCGTGTATTATATAGGTTATGGATAAGTTTATGGTGAGTACAAATGATCTTATGGATACCTAGTGCTTCAGACCATGTATGATGGTCACATATTAGAGATCAGGAGTTGGGATCTCTCATCATTTTACTTGTTTTAGTTTTTTCAGGTTGGGACATATTTCTAGTTGGGCATGTATTTTTTCCCCTTTACTTTTCTATTTGAACTATCATACTATTGTACACCCTATAGGTTTTTCATTCTTGGTTTACTTAAAATCTATTTTATATTTTTTATTATTATTCCTCTGCACTTTTTCATCAAGATGGTCAGGTGTGTGCATATAGGTACTTAGGAAAAGGCCTCCCATTTAGGGTATGTCTTTCGGCGCTTGTAGCCACCCCCAAGCCTATGGAGGTGGGATTTGGGTAGTTGTGGATTGAATTCCATCTTGGTTCGGGTCGTGATAGATTAAATAATTCTTTTTCACATAAAATATATTTATTAAAAATCATTCATTGAACAACTACGATTCATTAAATAATTTTTACCAATTTATTTCATTAATAATATCAGCATTACCCACGATATTAATATCATAATGTTATTTTCATCATTTTAAACCACAACACATATCAATTATTAAAAATATTATTTTTAGAACTGAAACACTTTGTATTAAATCCTTTTTATTTATTAAATTAAAATCAAAATTTGATTAAATTTATAAAAGTATCAAAATATTCTTAATTTTTTTTATAAACTTAAAAAATTGATTTTATCAAAAAAATTAGAAAACATCAAAATGTATCTTTTCAAATCATCATAGTCTCCCACCTCTATTCACTTAAATAAATTATTTCCAACACATCACAATCACTAAAACCACCCAACAATACTATGAAATCAACACCACATCCAATGAAATATGTTCTACCCATATAATGTTTACCAATTTATCTTGAGTGAAAGACCTAGGTTTGGTATTATTAAAATCCCTAAAAATTATCTTGAGTGATTCTAAAAATAAAGGGAAAAATATAATAGAAATGATAAATTTAAACTTTACCTTTTATTCATGGAAGAAAGTGTTAATAAACAATCTATCATGGTTTCGGGTCAAAGTGGAACTAAAAAAGGGTGAAAATAATCTAATATACATAAAAAAAGAGTAAAATGATAGAGGAGTGGGTATGATTAAAAATTTAATTTTAATTACTATATAGTTTTTTAATAATTTTTAAAAAATTGTGTATAAAAAACATGTCGAGTCACTGCCTTTCCCATGGTGTCTTGTATGATTACCGTGGATGATTTACAAGTCATGAACATAACCGTGTACAAACTTAAAACATTTATATCCTTTTCATTTTATCTCCAAATTTCACAAAAAAAATTATTATTTCTATATTTATATTTCCATATATCATTTTAGACAGATCAAAACTCAAAAATTCAAAAAATAAATGGATATCATAACATTAAATATGGGTGTTGGTATTTAAATTGAAATGGATCTTACACCTTTAAATTTCATAAAACACTTCATTATTTGGATTTATTGGTGTTTAACTAGAAATGAATCTTACACCATTAAATATGGGTATTGGTTATCCATTTGTAGGATCTCTCTTTTGAATAACTAAGTTTTAAATTATGTTTGGAGAGTTTTTATGCATACCAAGGTGCAACACTTTTGGTGGAAGGAGTGTCGATGTTTTATCCCAACTTTGTAATTCTTGAGTTCTTCCATGTGGTTCAGAGTTTAGATTGTTCATGGTGTTTCATAGATCCCCATTTAAGTTTTCATATTTTATTTCAATAAAATTTTCTTAGTATAATATGGGAAAATTCTGGTAAGGTTTTGTTTCCCTTGCCTGATGTTGGTTTTTTAGAGGAGGGATTTTCTAGGTGGTTGGTTTGTTGGGTGGTCCATGTTTTCAAGAAATTTTCATTATCACGTGGTTTATCTAGATTTAGTGTAAAGGGTTTTTTTTAACTAGAAAAAAATTTAGATGATGTTTGGCTACAAAAAATCTTAATATTATTAAATATTTGATGAGACCATGGAAATACCATGAGTGGTGTTGTAAGTGAGGTCGATGAGAGACTTTTGTATTGGTTGTGGTTATAATGTTTTAGGGTATCAATGTGTTATAATGAAATTAATATCTTTAAAATGAACCAACCTCTAAATCTCATGTACAAAACAAGGATACTAGAAGTTTGAGAAGATACTAACACTGGTGGAAGATGTATCTGAAACTGAGAAGCCACAAAAACATCCATGCACCTTCAAAACTCTTAGGAACTCATATATGAAATTCAAAGAAAAATAAGAAATAAATGAAAGTAAAATAAATAACATAGTACAAGGATTTTCATGATTTTGATGAATATCTAATCCATGAAAAATAATAACTTCCCTAGAAAAGAAAACAAGAGATAACAACAGACATAACTCCAAAGAATAAGCTAATATAAGATTAGTCTTAATCAACCACACACAGTAAAAATTACCCCAACACTAATTTATAGTAGATAACTTTTGGTAAATATAGTTTAATAACAAACTGAAATTTATGATAGGGAATGCCTCATAGATCTGATCTATTTGATCATAAATCCACTCTGTTAAAAGAAATTTTCACCTCAACTAGTCTAGTCAGTGAATAGTGTTTTCTTCTAAAAATTCTTGGAGTTTACCTTTACATAAAATCATAAATACTCCAACACAATTTCTTTACATCTCTACTTCATCAGAACTCACATTAGTGCCAACTTCTGAAACTCATCCTATAACTTTTTCACTTGCGCTCACTTCTGGACTCACCACTACCATTGTTACTACTACTATAATTTTTGTTCCAAGAGTACTATCACCTTACATATAATAAAATCATAAGGTTCTATAAGTTACTTCTTTTTGTAATATTTATTACTTATCTAGAAAATTTTCTTTTCGCACTAAGCCTAACAATTTCCCACTTGAGAATCATTTTTTAGTATTTATCACCAATTCCTCTAGGTCAAATTATTGTCTTTCATAACCCACTCCTTTAGTTTACTTATTATATTATATTGAATATTCTATGATCCTAAGACCTATGAGTTATTGAATCACCACTAAATCATAGCAACACTTCATACTTCTCTGATTTATAACTTTAGTCAACATATCAATCATATTTCTATTACAATAAACCTTATATGGTTTCAACACCCCATCCTCCACAATATTCAAGAAGAAGTGGTAATTTAATTGAATATGCTTCATATATGAGAAAAATTACATATTCTTGGACAAGTGGATCATGCTTTGATTGTCAAAGTACAACATGTCAACCTTTTTACCTCTTCCAATATCCTCCAATAGACCCTTTAACCACACCATTTATAATGGCCTAAAATTTTAAAAATGAAATTAGCTTTTTGAATGAATAAATTAATTATTAAGTAATGTAGTTATATAAAACACATGCACTACTTTGGTTGTTTTTTACCGTTATAAAATATAGTCAGTAAGATTTAAAAGACTGTTAAACATATTAAATATTGATAATATAATCATTATATAGTGATCATTAAGATTAATATATATTAAAGGTTATGATAAAGTCTAAATGACATAGACATAAGAAGTGATGGCCCTGACCAGTAGGATCGTACCCCATGAAGCCCAGTTATCGTGTCTTATGAGGGATATGGCATCACTAGGCTTTGACCTTGACCAAGATCAAGATGAAATTCAACAAATGAAACGTGAAAAAAAACATTTATGGGAGGATTTCAAAATTATCAAGATCACACCCCAAACCATATCCACAAAACCACCCCAAGAAAGTGTCCTCATCATACACCTTACCTTTAGGGAATACGCTGGTGTAATAAGAAGTTATGTATCTATACCCTAGTAGTATGAATTTTTATGTTTTCTATTTAATAAAATAATTATTATTTTTATCCATTTTAATTATTACTTTATATAAAAAATTATATATGATTTGATGAGAATTATATTTTGATACGAGGAAACCAAAAATTGTATTTTTGTAAATATATGGTTCTATCACTCTTTTTGATAAATTCAAGAATTTTGAAATAAATATTATTTTCATATAATATTATTATTAAATAATATTTATTTATATATAAATGATAATATAATTTAATGAAGTCTAATGTAATCAATCTATCTAAGGGCTAGAAAATTGTTATTGTCATTAAAATAAGTATTTTCTAGTAAATAAGGATTTTTATTTAAAAGTTTAAATTCTCATATTTACATGATTATATGGATAAAATAAATATTATTTTTAAAATCATCATGTCAAAATTATCCAATGGTTAATTTTTCATAATTTTTTGAGATGGTAAAATTTTGGGTAAAAATTAAATGTGGTTTAAATATACAGTCTATATTATGACATCATAATGGCCCAAAAGTCATATAAAATTGATATAAAATCCATAAATGACTAAATATATGTTCACCCTTTATAATAATTTGTTTTTTAAGTTATTTTATTTATTTTATAAACCTTTAATGATTCCTCCAAAACCTATATTATATTTTAAGGTTTTAAAGTCATTTCTTTATGAACATGACTCGCTCCCACATCACTAGTGATATTATTTTAATATTTTCAGTTATTGGCCTTATAAAATATTTAAAACCACTAATATTTTTTATAAATCATTAGAATAAACCATGTTAAGAATTTTTTTATTATTTTATCATATAGATTCCAAAACCTAAGTTTAGAAATTAACAAATAATTCCGCTCTCTTTTGCAATAAATACCCACCAAACCTCCCACTCCTCTTCACTAAAACCCCATTAATCATGAATTTATTATCCATATCCCACTCTAAATCCCTTAAAATTAGTTTCAATGATCTTAATAATATCCTCCCAGTTTTTTAGAAGCACCCTCTCAAGGTAAAAAAATTATATCCTCTTTATTGAATCACTTTCTTTTTATTTTTTCATTTTATTTTCAATTTTTCATGTTAGAATGTAATTTAAACATCCATTTTACTATAATTATGATATCCAAGTAATTATAGAATACATTTTTAACTCTCATTAAATCCTTTTATGAATATTTATGTACACCCATTATGTTGTCAAAATTATCCTATGATTTTATATTCCAAACATGTGTGTAGTGAATACTCATCCCCATTTCCACTCATGGGTATTCACCAAGATGTACTTGTCTGTTATTGATTGTGTTATTATTTGTATATAACCCACACTCCTTAATCATGGGATTAAAATTGATGAATGTTTTCTTATGTTGTATGATCTATGTGGCATACTAATGCATGTAAATGATATGAATGTGATGGGTGGACTCATGATTATATAGTCACCCAATGCATTGAGTAATGTTTTTATCTCATGAGATACCATATATGGTGAAAAGGAGGTTAACATAAGCACACTATGTTATGATTCATCAGGGTTTATCCTTATCTTATGCTTATGATTTCATGTTTTATTTCTTTTCCACATTCCTTTTTTTCATTGATGTTATCATCTTATATCAAGATTTGATGTTCAAGTTTATGATTATCACCCATTTTATGTCACATTGATATGCCTATCGACTCATATGTATTACTTTAATCATGTTATGATTTGATTATTCCTTATTATCCTTTATGTTTAATCCCTTTCTAATGTACGTCCTCATGTTATCCCATGAAGTATTAAAAGATCGATGGAATGTAAGGGAATGTTTTGGAGTTTTTAAATAATGTTGTTCTACCCATGTTTCAAGTTATTTTGATGTTTATCTAATTACACAAAGACACTATGCCTCACAATCTTCTGAGATTTTATCATGTGTATCTTTATGTAATAAATCATGAATTAAGGTGTATAAAAGAAATGGGTTGTCATGTTTGGTATTAAAGAAAGGTCTAGTTATTTGTGGGGATTTGGATTAGAAAACCATATTGAAATTATTTTCGATAATGTTAAGAATATTAAAATATCCCTAAATTTTTTTAAAGTGTAGATTAAGTGGTTTCCAAGAAACAAAATCATTTTCTGGATACTATAAGTGGATATGGATCTGACATAGTTGTACCTAGGGGTAATAACCCTGAACAGGGTGCATTAGGTATTAAATTTATTATCACCTAGTGAAAAATAAAGAGGCCTTTCTATACACATAATTTGAAACTTCCATGATATATGCTTTGTTAAATTTACAAGCTAATTATGAACCATCATAAAGGGAAAATAAATTCCTATAAAAGTTTATGTTAGGAAGTAGACCATGGATAACTTAGATTGAAACCTAGAAATTCATAGGTTAAGGAATGTATATTATTTATGATTTATCCCTTAAATGTTCATAGTTTCTCTTTTATATGATTAATAGTTTGAAAATTTTCATCCCTAATTTTCCTTTTATTTTATTAAATTTCTAGAAATAGGAGGAACCAATTCAACAACCAATGTGATGGGAAATGTAATGACTTCACAAATGAGGTACTCAACTCAATGGGAGTAGGAGTTAGAACTTCATGATAATAATTTCTCAATTAAATAATTTTTTGAATAGAAAATTAAATTAGGAAAAAACACAAATCACCCTAAGAAATAGTAAGTTGAAATTATAGCCTTTATATGAAAAGGACTTCAACTTTAAATGGATATTCTGATACTTTAATCATGGAACAGTAGGTCAAATCTGTTTAAAATGTCTTCTCCATCCTTTAATGATTTGAGAAAGAAAAGTTCATTCTGGTTGATTATCATATAGAGGGAGAAGTTGATAAATGTTATATGTTGATCAAAAATAAAAAACCCAAGGAGGAGATCAAAGAGATAGAGTGGAAATGATTCCATAAAATATTTTTTGATAAATATTTTCCTCACACGCTCTGACTTAAAATAGATAGGGATTTCATTATCCTTAATGGAAAAGATGATAAATTCATTGGGTCATATGTGGCGAACTTCACATGACTTTCATGATATGCCTCAAGCTTTTTTGTTAACCCCAATAGTAAATTTGACTACTTCTTTGGTGGGAAAAATACAAGTCAATGAAAATATTTTGCAATTGGATACTTTGAAAACTATAAGTAAATTTTCCAATTTTCCCTCAAAATTAAAATGGATATCAGTGAATCTCAAGGGTATCATGGGTCTAGAGATAGAAAGTAGATAATGGAGTTTAATTTTAGGTAAACTATGGAGAAATACCATGTTGAAAAAAGTATAACATCCCACTTGTCAAAAGTGCAGGAAGAAGTATCCTAGAAATTCTTTGAAGGGGAAAAGGAAATTATTTAGGTGTGGGAAGGAAGTTCACTGAGATAGAAAATTCAAATGTGAGAAAGCCAACAATATTATGGAAGAAAGGATTTCTCTAGTAAACTATTATCCTATTGTTTAATGTTTCAACTTCAAGTAACAAGGACACTATATGAATTTATTCACTAATCCAAGGGTTGTCAATGATAACCAATGACAATAGGTTCCAAAGCCTAGAGAGAAAGGGTGAGCATATTCCATCACAACTAATGAGTTGGATCCTAATAATAATGTAGTGATAGGTATTTTAGTTATTCATTAAATAATAGAGAATAGACTATTTTATTCTATTTCTATTCATTCTTTTATATTATGCAAGTTTAGTAGAGTTATTCAAATGCCACCTCAAAACATGGAAGGGGATCTATTGATAAAGATGGTAAGTGAGAAAATTATTTCATTCTAAGTATATAAATCCTCCATTATCCATATTTTTGGGTTTAACTTCTAATAAAACCTTATGATACTTAATTTAATGGAATTTGATGCAATTCTGGGTATGGATTAGAATTCCTTAGATAAATCCAACACAAATTTCTGAGAGAATAAAATTACCCTCCATATTACAAATTGCCCTTTGATTCTATAGAAGTGTAAGGAGTATAATTAATCTCATTTGGAATAATCATATCAAGATTAGATATTATTTACTAGTGAATAAGAATATATATCTAAAATGATTTAGATTAAGTAAAAGATCATCATTGATGACATTCCCATTATAAGAGAATATGTGGATGTGTTTCCCAAAAAAAATTCGGGTATATCTCCAAGTTGTTAGTTTTACTTCTCAATTGATCTTATACGTAGATATTTCCTAATATATAAGTCTACATATAGAATTTACACTGTTGAAATTGAAGTGATAAATAATAAACTACAATAGAATCTAGATAAAGGGTTTATATGCCCAAATTCTTCACCATGGGGTGCACTAGTCCTATTCATCAATAAAAATAATGGTTCAATGTGCCTCTTCATTGATTATCATGATCTCAACAAGATAAAAATAAAGAACAAGTATCCTCTATTGTATATTTATGACTTGTTTGATCAGCTATGTGGAGGCCAATACTTCTTTATAAGTGGATCTTTAGTTAGGATACTATAAAGTAAAGGTAAAGAAGGGGGATATCCCTGAGACTGGTTTTTATATAAGGTGTGGGAATTATGAGTTCATATTTAGGCCATTTGGACTCACTAATACTTAATCTATCTTCATGGACTTAATGAATAGAGTCTTTAGGTATTAACTTTACAAATTAATTGTAGTTTTTATAGATGATATTCTTATCTAGTCTAAAATAAAGGGGGTATTTAAATGTTGTACTAAAGACCTTATGAAATGAAAATTTATATGTGAAGTATAGTAAATGTGAGTTTTGGATGGAGAAAGTAGAAATCCTATGGAATGTTATCATTGAAAAGGGGAAATATATGTATAATTCAATAATAGTGGCAATTGTATGATGGATTGGACCAATATTTGTGATGGAAATTTATAGTTTATTTGGATTATCTAGGTACTATCGTCGATTTGTGATAAACTTCTCACAATTTTCAATCCCACTAACCAAGATAAATTGGAAAGGAGTGAAGTTTTTTTAGAATTATTAATGTGATGAGAGCATTAAAGAGTTAAGTAAAAGGCGACTCACTACACCAGTGATCACATTACCCACTAGTGTGAAAGGATTTGTTATATATAGTGATGCATCCAAAAATGGTTTGGGTTGTTTAATCATGAAAGATGAAAAAGTGAAAATATATGCCTCTATTCAATTAAAGATCCATGAGAATAACTACCTAATCCATGATCTAGAATTGGCTATAGTGATCTTTGAATTAAATATTTTTTAGTATTATCTATTTAGGGAAAATTTTAACATATATACGAATCATAAAATCCTAAAGTATATATTCTGAAAAAGGAGATCAATATGTGACAGAGAAGGTGGTTAGAGATAATCAAGGATTATGATTGTTTAATCCATTACCATACTATGAATTCAAACAAAGTGATAGATTATTTGAGTTGAAAGGATCTTACAACCCTATACATGATCAGGATTAAAAGGAATCCAATCATATTAGACATACAATGGATAGACATCAGAATAATAAATGTATTTTCATACTATATTTATAAAATAACTTCTTAACCATCCATTCTTTAGAGCATCAAGGAGTCCCAAAAATATGATAAGGATCAAAAATGAAAGGTAGTGGATATTCTAGAATTAAATTTTGTTAAATATGTATTTATAAGGTTTGGAACTCAGATAACTATCCCATAAAAACAAGAACTGAATAGAAAACTTATGGATGATGTGCATAGATCATCCTTATCTATTAATCTAGGAATCACTCAAATTTATAGAGATGTGAAGTAAAACTTATGGGGGGATAAAATAAAGAGGGAGATTGTATAATTTGTATCTCGATGCTTGGTATGCCAAAAATGTAAGGCCAAATGAAAGAAATCTAAGGGTATGATGCAATAATTTCTCATACCAGTGTGGAAATGGGAAATCATAACCATGTATTTAATCATAGTACTTACAAAGTAATATAAAGGAAATAAAATCATCTAGGTGGTAGTAAATCACCTATCAAAGTCACTAAATTTCATTTTTGTCAAGGAAGATTTATCTCTTGATCAAGTTTCCAAGATATACATAAAGGAAGTGGTAAGACTTCATGGAGTGACACTCTCCATTGTATCTGATTGAGATTTTAGTTTTACCACAAGGTTCTAGAGAATAATTATATAATCATTGTATATAGAGATGAGTTTCAATACTGTTTATCACCCTTAGATAGATGACCAGTCTGAGAGAACCATTCAAACTCTAGAGGATATGTTTAGATTGTGTTAAATGGATTTCCAAGGATATTGGGATCTACACCTTCCCTTATTGTAGTTATCATATAACAAAAGTTTCCATTCTAGTATTCAAATGGAACCTTATAAGACTCTGTATAGGAAGAGGTGTTAGACTCCAACATTCTAGGATGAATTTGGAGAGAGAAAACTAATGGTACCTAATCTTATCCAAGATATTATAGAGAAGGTTTAAATATTTCAATGTATTATAAAATCTACAAAAAATCAATATAAAATATATGCTGACAATCATTGATGGGCCCTTCAATTTGAGGTCAGAGATAAAGTGTTCCTTTGTATATCACCATGGAATAAATTCATGAGTTTTGGGAAGAAGGTAAATCATAGTCCTAGATACATCAGCCACTTTGAGTTATTTTATCACATAAGATCCATAAACGATCGAAGATAACTCTCATATAACCTATCTCAAGTACATTATATGTTCCATGTATCCCTCTTGACGAAGTACTTACCAAACCCCTCCCATATATTGAGTTTAGAGTTGGTACCCTTGGAGAACGATATCTCATACAGGGAGTAGTCAGTGATGATCTTAGATCATAGAGATAAAGTTCTATGAAACAAGACAACTCACCTAGTAAAATTATTGTGGAAGAACCATGAGATTGAGAAGGAAACATGGGAGCCAAAAGAGAAAATAAAATAGAAGTAACCTCGTCTGTTTTAGTGTATGAAATGAAATTTTATGAGTGAAATTTTTGAAGGGGAAGGAATGTAATGACCTAAACTTTTATAAATGAAATTATATTTTTGAATGAATAAATTCCATATTATGTAATGTATTTATAGAAAACACATGAACTAATTTGGTTGTCTTGGACCAGAATAAAATACAGTCGGTCAAATTTAAAAGACTATCAAGAATATTAACCGTTGATAATATAGTAATTGTATAGTGATCTCTAATATTAGATTATATTAAAGGTTATGATAAAGTATAATTTACATATACAAAATAATTGATGGCCTAAACCAGTAGGATAATACCCAATGAAGTCCAATTATTATGGAATCTGAGGGAGATAACTTCACTGGTATTTTTCATTGACCAATCCCAAGTTGAAATTAAATAAGTGAAACATGAATGAAACTGTTTACACGAGAATTTCAAGTTTATCGAGATCACATCCCAAACCATGTTTTTCAAACCATCTTAAGAAAGTGTCACCATCACACATCTTACCCTTAGAGTATACGCTGTTTTAATAAGGGGTTATGTATCTAGACCAAAGAAATATGAATTTTTATATTTTCTTTGTAATAAAATAATGATATGTTTATTAAATTTTATTATTACTTTATATACACAATTGTATATGAGTTAATGAAAATTATATTTTGATATGAAGAAACCAAAAATATATATTTTTGGAAAATATATGGTATTAACACTCTTTATGATAAATTCAATAATTTTGAAATAAATATTACTTTAATATAATATTATTAATAAATAATATTTATTTATATAAAAATGATGATATAATTTAATGAAGTCCAGTGTAATCTTTATAAGGGTTGGAAAATTGTTATTGTCATAAAAACAAGTATTTTCTAGTAAATAAGGATTTTTATTTAATAGTTTAAATTATTATATTTAGATAATTATTTTGATAAAATAAATATTATTTTTGAAATTAGCATGTCAAAATTATTCAATGGTGAAATTTTTATAATTTTATGAGACAACCGAATTTTTGGGTAAAGATTAAATATAGTGTGTATTATGAAATCATAATGGCCCAAAAGTGATGTAATAAATTATATAAAATGAATCCATTCCAAAATATATAATTAACTTAAAAATAATGTGCTTTTGACATTATTTTATTAATTTTTTAATCCTTTAATGAATCCTCCAAAACCTATATTATATTTTAAGGTTTTAAAATCAATTATTTATTAACATGACTCATTTTCACATCACCAATGGTATTTTTTTAATATGATCATATCATGGACTTATAAAATATTGAAAACCACTCCTCTTTGGTAGATACCATGGGTAAAAACCCTATGAAGTTTTGTAATTTTTATTATTTTACCATATAGATTTCAAAACCTAGGTTTATATATTAATAAATAATTCCCCTCTCTTTTTATATAAATACCCACCCAGCCTCACACTACTCTTCACTAAAAACCAATTTATCATTAATTTCCTCTACCTCTCCATCTCTAAATCCCTCCCAGTGTTTTCCCAATCTCTTAATAATCTCCTCCCAGGATTTTAGAAGTTCCCCTTTAAGGTAAGGGGATTCTCTCCTCCTCCTATTTATTCAAGAACTTTCATTGTATTATTCCATTTGATTTCAAAATTTTCATGTTGTAATGTGTTTTACACATATATTTTATTATCCTTATGATTTAAAATTAATGATAATTCACATTTAACTCTCATTAAACCCTTGTATGAATCTTTATGTACACCCATTATACTGCTGAAATTATCCTATGATTTTCCATGCCAAATATTTGTGTAGTGAATACCCATCCCCATTTCCACTCAAGGATATTCACCTAGATTTACCTATCCTTCATTAATTGGGGATTCTATTTATATAACCCATAATTCTTAATCATGGGATTAAAAGTGATGAAAGTTGTTCTTATATTGTATGATCTATGTGGCACAATAATGTATGTACATGATATGAATGTGATGGGTGGGACCAGAATTATATAGCCCTCAAATGCATTGGGTAATGTGTTTATCTCATGAGATACCATGTATGGTGAATAAGAGGTTATCCTAAGTACACTATGTTATTATTTCTTAGTGGTTATCCTTGATTTATTCTTATGATGTCATGTTTTATGTTGTTTCAACATTCCTATGTTGCCTTAATGTTATTATCTTCTATCATACTTTGATGTTAAAGTTTATTATTATCACCCATTTTATGATGCCTTTATATGCCACTTGACTCACATGTATCACTTTCATCATGTTATTATTTTATTACTCTCTTACTAGTCTTTATAGCTCACCTCTTTCTTATGTATGTCCCCAGGTAATCTTGTGTAGTATTAAAACATCGATGGAATATAAGGGCATGTTTTGGAGTTTTTAAATAATGTAGTTGTACCCATGTTTCATGTTTTTTTCTATGTTTCTAATTACCCAAATATACTAGGACTCGTGATCTTTTAGGATTGTGTTAATTGTTTCTTTATGTAATAAATTGTGGATTAAAGTGTATAAAAGATATGGGTGTCATACAAACTCCATCCCTACTTCTATAATTGCATCATACTCAATTTCCATGGTTGATAGTGAAACTGTTATTTGTAACTGTGACATTCCAACTCATGTTAATGACTCTAAAATTAAACATGAAACTAGTGGTTCTCTTCTATGAATTAGTACCACTTCCAAAGTCATAATCCAAAAACCCTTTTAAGGGGTCATATATTAGAAAATATAGTGAAAGATCTGGTGAACCTTTAGGATGCTGAAATATCCACTTGATGGACTCTTAGTGTTCTTTTCTCAGACTCACCATGAATCTGTTAACCACACCTTTCACTTAAGTGGTATCGGTCCTTATAAAAATCATGTTGTAGATCTGACTTCCCATAGTTGATGAATATGGAACCTTCATCATGTACTTAGCCACACCATACATTTTAGGTGTCATATCTTCTAAAATTTTAAAGTATCCAGCTAGGGAAGTACTCACAGTCTTTGATTCATTCATTATAAACCTAAAAAGTACTTTTATGGTGTACTTATACTGAGAAGGTAAGAAATTTCTAAAACTCAAGTCTCTTTTGATATTTATCCCTAACATTTGCTTCATGAAACCAAGTTATTTCATCTAAAAACTTCTATAAAAATCACACTTCAACTATTCCAGCCTCTCTATCATGGGTTTATTCAATATTAAGACATCAATATAGAGAATAATAATGGAAACACTTCCATATTCATAAAAAATTTGGTAATAAAAATGATTCGCATTACTTATGAAAAGATTTCATTCCATGATGAAGTTATAAAAGTTTCAATTCCATTAATTTGGTGCACACTTGAGCCCATACATAATTTTCTTAGGATTTCACACCATAATCTCATTATATTTTTGTATGAAACCTTCTGGTTTCTCTATGTAGATTTCTTCATCAAAATATCTATGAAGGAATGTTGTCTTTACATCAATTTTTTCAAGAAACAAACCTTCCATGGAAACTAGGATGATCACCGTCTAAATAGTTTTGTGTTTCACAATAGGAAATATAATCACACTAAAATAAAATCCTTTATATTATTGGAACCCCTTTATAGACAGATGTGTATTGTACCAAACTTTACCATCAACCTCCTCCTTCATATGATAAACCCAATTTTTTAGATGTTACCTCTTTCTTTTTGAAAGATATGTTGGATCACGTGTATCATTAACATGAAAGGGAACAAAGTATTCCTTCATTTCTAACTCCCACTACAATAATTCACTCAAACTTCTCACATCACAAATACTTTTGGGTTCCTCACCATCCATGAGAATTAAAAAGTGCACATGGGAATCAAACCTATGAACTGGTCGTCTAACCCTGGTAGACCACCTAAACTCCTAAGGTTCAGCTCCTTCCAGAAATCATTCCTCAAAAAATCTATCCCAATATTCCATTATCCTATAGAATTATGGTATATCAGACCTTGGTATTTCTATAACTTTATTAGTGATCCATATTCTAGAACATGGTTTTAACTCTTGGACACCATCTTTTGTTCTCATTGAACATAACGACACTACCCATACTTTATTCAAATCTACCTTTACATGATTAATCATATTCTTATTCCTAAGAGAATATTATATCAAGTTCCAATATTTTCACAATATCTTCTCATTAAAGAGGATGTTCTAGACTATGATAACCATCCAATAACTACTATTCAAGAGTTTGAAAGTAAATTTTCCATCATCGTAGCCAATAAAGAAAGCTTGTTTTGGAATTTTATTCAAAAATATACTTATATTTATCATTTACATGTATTAGGAGTGCAAAGATTTTTCAAGGCATTAGATTTAACTAACAATAAGTTCAAACTCTGAATGTTTTCTTTAGTCTTGTCAGAGCAGTGGCGGTAAGGAACTTCAATATGCAGATGTGTCTACAAAAAATTCTCAAAATTATGATAGATGTGAAGAACTGTATTTGGGAATGGTGAAAAATCAATAGTATACAACTATTGAGTTGTTGGAGGCATCAGTTTAATAGTGAATTAAATGGATATATGACCGCAAATATAGGATGGCGATGTAACCTATTTGATCAGAAAAGAACCTCTATAAAAGATAGAGGTGAATCCATATGCTGATGAACTTTTACTTATACTTAAAATTGTAATCACTTCCTAATTAGATACATTAATTCCTACTTATACTTCTAAAATTATAAGAGTTATCAGTGTTATCCCATAGATATAGGATAAACGTTCTAACCACAAAATATTGAGTTTCCATTTATCTTTCATCTTGATGTTTTTTGAGTTTGAGTATGTGTGTGATTAATCATTGAAGCAATGATTATGGTGCATCAAGTCTTCCTAATTGTTTTCCTAGAGATAGGATGGAAGAATTATAAGTTGGATTCTATATCACTTTATTATCAGTGGATATAAATTTCTATTGAACTAAAGGTTTGTGCATCCGGTGATTGTTTCAGTCTTTCCATCCATCTTCCTAACAAGTTTTGTCAAATCTATTGGTTGGAAACACTAGAGAAATCAAGTATATTTATCACTTTACTTAGAGTTATATTTATTTAATTTTATATTAATATCATTAAGAGCTATGACAATAGAGGGAGGAAAGGTTCAAATCAATCAGTTCAACTAAATTGACTTTGGATTCTTGCATATGTAGATAGATGACTATCTTTTATTGAAGGATCGTAAACTTATATTGGGTACAAACCCCAAAAAATATAGATAAATTTTAATGGGAAAAGTTTGTTAGAAATTCATTAGGCTTGGTGATTATGAAGCCAACATGAAATATGGATTTCAATATCTAGGATAAGAAGGGTGCAGTTGTATATAGGGAGACACTAACAGACATGTAAGAAAAACTGACATCATTAAATAAAGTGCTCTTGATGAGGTGTTTGATTAGATTGAGGCTATGAGAAGGAATTTTAGGGTAGGATCATTTAAATAACTTTAACATGATTAAAATTTAGCTTGAATCGGTGAAAGTGAATTTCACAAATGATGTTTGGGCTATTATACTACTTCATCTTTACTAAAATCTTTGGATGACATTGTTACTATGGTAAACAATTCTTATGGAAAGACTAATATAGTTTTTTAAGATGTTTATAATTTGATCATCAATGATAATATTAGGATAATAGAGGTTCAAGTGCCTTTTAGTAATGCATTTAATACTAACACAATGGGATGATCACCTCATCAAAATAATCATCAACAATAGAAATAAAAGTCTATAAAGAATATTCATGGAAATTTGGATGGTACAGGGATTACTTTCTGGAATTATAGTGAACAAGTACATATCTAGAGGAGTTTTAGAAATTACAAGTCTGATATTAGAAGAAAAACTTTTGTAAGTTCAAATCTTGTTAGCTCAATGGATGGAGGTAAAAATATATTTCTCACTGTTCATAACCTAGTAAAGTCATGGGTGGTTGACTCTAGTGCATCCTTCCACTCAATGACTGATCATAGATGCATAAAAATATATGTATTTATAATCTTTGGGAAATTCTATCTAGAAGATGATGAAGCTTTTCAAGTGATTGGAAAGGGATGTTTAAATATCTAAATGTAGAATAGGAGTATTCTCCTAATGAAGGGAGTGAGATAGATACCTGGTCTCTAGAGGAATATAATTTCATTGGGGTAGTTATTTGATGAAATATTTGGTATTACTTTCAATAATAGAGTCTTGAAAGTGACTCGGGGTCTATCATTGTGGTGTGAGGAGTAAATTACAATACCCTTTATCTGATAAGAAGTTCATATGGGGGTAATGGCCATAATTTTAGACTCTAAAAATAAATTTTTATGGAATCTGAGACTTGGTCAACTTAGTGAGAATAACCTAAAGGTTCTAGTAGGGAAGGTCATTTTGAATATCAATCATACAACTATTGTAAGTTGTGAGAGTTATGTGCTTATAAAGTAAAAGTGGGTTTCATTCAACTTGAATTTCCAAAAACCCATAGCCTATAAGTTGCAGTTTGTTAACATATATTTCTTGTCACCTACCTCAATTAAATGTCATGGAGGATCAAAATAACTCATCACATACATTGATTAATCCATGAAAAAGGTATGGGCTTGTTTTATTCAAAAAATATTTTTTTTATGACTTTGTTCAGTGGAAAGCCATAGTGGAGTTATAAAGTAGTCAAAATTTGAAATTTATTTTATTTTTTAATGTTGGTGAATAAAACGGTAGTAATTTCCAAAAAAATCTATTAGAATAAGGATATAATTCTTTATATAATAGTTCCTAGAACTCCACAATAGGATGGAGTAGTAGAGAGGATGAATCATAATTTGATAGATAATTCAAGATTCATGTGTGTGCATTCAGACATATCCAAGACCATCTGGGCCGAAGAAATTCACATGGAATCATACATGGTCAATAGATTTCCAACCTATATAATGGGAAAATCATATTGGAATATCTATGGATCAGTAAGAAACTAGATGTTTCTCATCACAAAATATTTGGTAGCATTTCTTATGATTTTACTGATGTAAAGGAAAGAGATGTGCTAGAGGAAAATTCCAAAGCATGTTTCCTTATATGATATATAAATTAATATTTTGGCTACCAAATGAGTAGTAATGATCAATGTAAGATCGTCATAAGTAAATATGTGATCTTCAATGAGAAGATCCTATGTAAATATAGGAACTTGGTTGAATCAAATTTTGAGGGAATGTGATCAAATGCTAAAGTAAAAGTTGATAGGGATAAAAAAAATATAAATTAAAAAATACTAATGATACCTGATATTAGCATGAATGCACTAAAAACCAACCAATAACAAGTGTGCCAAAATGATTGGGAACTGTATAATCCTGAGGGAAAGCTCCAATAGCAGAGCAATCAGTAGAAGGATCATCAGGAGTTGAAGAACCAGAAACTGAAGTTATGGAGAGTGTAAAAAATTATATAATAATATATTCTAGAGTTATACTATTGGTGAAATGGTACAGGGTTGACATGAACTTCTTACTTATGATGGATTTAGGATAGCCTAAAGTTCTAGAATTGGTATGAACTCATAATGAATCAAAGTAGTGGGAGTCATCCATAGAGGGAGCGATTAATTCATTAAATTTAAATAGAACTTGGGATTTGATTAAACTTCTAAAAGGGAAATGATCACTATATAAAAAATGGGTTTATCATTTGAAATAAGAGGCTAATGAAAGTAGAATATACAAGGATAGTTTTTGGTGAAAGGATTCCAATATAAGGAATGAATCAATTTCTCATAAATATCTCCACTTGTAGTAAAGTATACTATAATTAATATAGTTTCAAGCATTATTGATTGTAATGGTTTACACTTAGAGTAGATGGATGTGAAGTCTGCCTTTCTTTATGGTGATTTGGAGGATGAGATGTACATGAAGCAGCTCAAGGTATTCTATGGCTATCAAATGGTGGGCCTTGTTTGAAAACTTAAGTTAAGTCTTTATGGATTGAAACATAAACCTTAATAGTGTAATTTCATGTTCAATGCTTTTATTATTTAATAATGTTTCATAAAGAGTAACTCTAGTCATTATTATTATTGAAATTTGTGGGATGATGGTACTTATGTTTTACTTTTACTCTGTGTGGATGAAATTTTGTTGGTGGGTCTATAAATTAAATGGAATTAGTAGGTTAAGAGTAAGTTTTATGGAAGATTTTAAATGAAATATCTTTTCCAATATAAGAAAATATTGGGTATGGGTATAGATAGGGATAAAAAATTCACTTCTCTAGTGTTATCCCAAAAGGAGTATATCCGGAAGATTATCAAGAAAATAGGGGATGACCAGGTGTAAATATATTAAACCCATCTTATCAAACACTTTGATTTATCTTACTAAAAGTTACCTTAAATGGAATATTATGTTTGGTATATAAAAAAGGTTCCATATTATTATTTTTCTGTAATATTGATGTATGTGATTATATATATGTGTTTAGACATTACCTTTGTTGTAGGAGTTATAATTCGGTTTATGTCTAACCCTGGGAATGAGAATTGGGATGCTGTGAAATGGATCATATAATAATTTAAGGGATTAGTAAATATAAAATTATTCTTTATGGAAGAAAATACTCTATAAATTTTTGTTGATATATACTTTTCTGGTGCTTCTAAAACTCAGAAAAGTACAATAGGTTTTGTGTTTACATTTAGGGGAAAATTGATTAACTGGACGTCACAGATATAGCCAGTGGTGACTTTTTCTACAATAGAATAAGGTTATATAGTATCTATATAGTACTTAAAGGGGGTTTTTTTGTTAAAGTTCATACTAAAGGATCTCAAAAAAGAGTCATAAGGAGGGGAGTTATTCTATGATAGACATAGTGTTATCTACCTTGCTAAGAATCTTTCATTTCATGTGAGAATAAAACACATTAATCTGAAATTAGATTTTGTCTAGAATTTACTAGAAGAAAATATGTTAAATATATAGAAGATCGTATAGAATAAAATTTTGGCTGATATTTTCATGAATGTGTTATTCCAAGAGATCCTCAGGTTACACTATACCTTAATTGGACTCGATTGAACGGAAGGAGGATGGAGAGCACTGCATGGTCATAGAAGGAGAACATTTTTTCCCAAAATGTTGGAGGAATATAGAGAGAATCATTTAATAAACATTCAAGTGGTATATTGTTGAAAGTTTTAAGCCTCTTCAATGCATTAAATTTAACTCACCATAAGTTCAGACTTAGGAAGTTCACTTCAGTCTTATTAGAGAAGTGGAAATAGGGAATGTCAATATACATATGTGTTTACTAGAAGTTCTCAAACATCTGATAGATGTTTAGAATAGTCTTTATTCATGGTGATAGGTTAATCGATGGAAATTATTGAGTCAGTGGAGGCTTCATTTTAATAGTGAATTCAACGGATGGCTAACCACCAATTTCGAATGGCAGTGCAATATATTTGACCAGTAAAGAACCACTACAAAAGAGAGTGGTGGGTCCATATGCTAATACAAATTTACTTATATTGGTCAAAGTATACATGGAAATATGGGTTAAATTTATTTTTAAAATTTAAAAATGAATGTAAAAGGTAAATTCAAATTTAGATGGAATTAAAATTATAAAGTGACACGATGATGAAATCAATGAAGAAATAATTGATAAATTCAATTAAGTGAAAAATAATAAATTTAATATGAATTAGAAAGATGATATCAAAGTATATTGAGTGAGTAATCACAATGGAAATGAGTGTGTTGAACTTTTAAAATTATGTGAATATATGTTAAATAATTCAATGCATAAAAGTAAAGAGAGAGGAAACAATATTTGACAAGGAGTTTAGAATTAGCTCAATATGATCCCCTCCACCTACACCCCTCAATTCAAGATGTCAATACTATTAATCCTTATATCTCATAGATGATCAAGAGACTCGTACCTTGAAATTTTTGTTTCTAATCACCCTCTTGATCTTCTTTGGTAGCCAAGGAACCCATCCCTTACTTTTATGGAGTAAGAACTCATTGGAGAAAGGGGATGAGAGGAGAGAGGCTTACTTTGGAAAACCCATTAAAAACTACTCTAAAATATATTTTTTGGATGATTATAATTTAGAATGAAATATTTGAGATAAAGGGTGAGATCTTTTGAGAGATTTAGAAATGAGAAAGGCTATTTTTGGGGTTTTTGGGAAATCTATCACTTCTGTGTTGATTCGATCAGAGATCATCATTGGTAAGAAAGGTGATATTACAAGATTACTAGGGAATCAATTTATAGGCTCTAAGAGGACCACAAAACTTCTAGAATTAATCAGGGGTAATGAAGTCAAAGAAGACCATCATAATGGATATTTTTACCATAATAAATTCAGACTTTGATTAAAAGCTTCGATGCCACCTGATACTGGTAGCCTCCTTTGGGTAGCAGGTGGAATACCTGGAAGTTGAATAATCAATAAATCCACCATCGATTATACTATACTAGCTAGAAGTTGGTCGGTGGACCTCTTTCAGCAAGTAGTTCCTTTGTAATTTCCACTAGTGGGCCATTACTCCTCCACCTGCTAGTTAGTGGCCTTCTACTACATGAGGTTTGTTGTCCACATGGCACAAATTGGTAGTTCCCTACAACAAGGAGCTGTTGATTTCTGTAATATACCACTTCATAAAGTAGCACTTCAAGATTATTCCATGTCCTTCATGTGATCTTTTAATTTTATTCTATGTTCATGAGATAAAAAATAAGAGGAGTCTAATATTTCAATAATACTTCAAAATATATTCAATATTTCAATTATTAAAATCACTTAATATTCAAAATAAACACTAAAACTCACCTTAAATGAAAATTTTAGATATATAGGTGAGTGTTTGTGATCATAAAAACACCATGAGAGAGTGAGAGGTGTAATAATATCCCCTTTTTTATTATCATAATCACTTAACATAAAAAATATAAATTTAATTTAAATCAAGAGAAAAAGTTATTCAAGATATCAATTTAAATACTTCAATCATTCCATCCTCAAGAATAAAAAAATTAACATCAATTTAAAAAAAACTCCCCCTTGTAAAACAATTACGTAATAACATGTTTTTGAAGTTGAAAGTGAATAAACCCCCATTAAAACTAAATAAATTTCAAGAATAAACTTTTCCACTCTATGAATAATTTAATTTTATCCCCATTTCTGATTATTAAAAATAAAATCAAGGAGAGGTAGGATAAATTTTAAAAGATAATATTTGAAAATAGAATTCAAGAGAGTAAAAGTTATTTTAGAAAATGATTTTGAAGCCATTTATTTTAACTTCAAACCCTCCCCCCCCCTTAATAGGTAGATGGGGATAAGGAATAAGAAAATATGATTTTAAAAGAGAAAAAAAAAGATATTTATAAGAGAGGAAGAAAAACTAAATAAAATAAAAATAAAAATGAGTGAAGAAAAAGAAGAGAGAAAAGAAGTAAAGGATAAAAGAAAAACAATTAAATGAAATTGGTACATACCTTTTCCATGACACAACTTTTCTCAAGAAATATTTTTATCTACTTTGATTAATTCCTTCATAGAAGGAGTTTTTAAATATGTGTTTTATAAGTGAATCATACCATGAAAGCAGCATTTAACTTTTATTTTTTAAATAATATCTCAAGAATATTTTTTAGAGAAACAGGCATATAGAAACATTTTTAATCGTCATTAATATATTTTTAAGAGTGATAAAAAAATTTTAAAAAGAGTATATATATATATATATATGAATTTTGAAAAAACAATTTTAATTTTAAAACTAGTATTAATATTTCTTTTAAAAAGTACTTATTTTATAAATTATTTTTTGAGATTTTTAAAATAAGAGAAAAAAATTTAAAATTTTAAATTAATTTTAAATTTAAAAATAGATATCTATTTTAAGGAAAATTTTATAACTTGAAAATAGATAAGGCTCTACCTCAAATGATAATACAAGTGATATAAACACATCATATCCAAGGAAAAATAAAAATATAAAATAAGAAATTCATTTTTAAAAAATATTTTCAAAGAAGATCGTATTTAAAAAAATATCTCAAGATATACACTTATCAAATAGAAAGTGTCACAAGTGAACCATTCCTAATTTACCTTTAATGAATTTTAAACAATCATGTAGAAGAGTTTTAGTGAAAATGTCATCAAGTTGATATTCCATCCTAACAAATTCCAATAAAATATCAAATTTTTGTAAGTGATCTCTTAAGAAAGGGTGCATAAGGTCAATGTGTTTAGTGAAAGAGTGATATATAGGATTTTTTGATATATTAATGGAATTGGTGTTGTAGCACTTAATATTTATATGGTTAAATATAAAACCAAATTCTAAGAGAGTGTGTTTCATCTATGTTATTTGGGTGAAACAACTCCCAGTAGCTATGTATTCCTCATCGGATTTAGAAATAAAAAAAGGGTTAAACTTCTTACCATTCCATGTTATGAGGGATTTTCAAGTTGGTGGGAAGTCCCACTTGTACTTTTTCTATATAGTTAGAATCCTCCAAAATCAGCATTATAAAAACTAGTTAATTCAAAACAAGTTCCTTTTGGATAAATCAAACCAAGTTTTTTAGTTCCTTTTAAATAATGAAAAAAAAACTTTTAACATATTTTAAATGAGATTAATTTAAATTTTATTGACAATAATCACAGATACAAACACTAAACATGATGTTAGGTCAACTCGTAGTAAGATAAAGTAGACTACCAATCATACTTCTATAAATCTTATTGTTGACCAGCTTACCAACTTCATCCAATGTAAGCTTACAAGTTTTACTCATGAGATTACTAATTTCCTTAGTGTGATCTATGATAAATCATTTTAAGAGTTCATTGGTGTATTTTTCTTGGTTTAAAAAAATGCTATAATTTCTTTGAGAAATTTGAAAATTGAGAAAGAATTTGAGTTCACTCATAAAGCTCATTTAAAATTACATTTTAATTAAATTGTGAAATTAAAAATAAATAGATTTATTGGTAGATCCAAAAATAACATCCTCAACATAAATTTTAATGATTAACAAATAAGTTGAGATGTGTTTTAGAAAAATATTTGAATTGGATACTCCTATTTTAAAACAATATGATAAAAGATAATTTCAAAGACATTCATACCAAACATGAGGGGCTTTTTCTAAACCATAAAGAAATTTAGTTATTTTGAAAATAGAATTTGGAAAAAATGATTTTTAAAACAAAGTGTTTGTTCAATAAAAATATTTCCATTAATAAAACCATTTAAAAATGTTTTTTTGACATCCATTTGGAAGATTTTGAAATTGATATAAGAGGTGAATTACAACAAGATTATAATGGATTCTAATTAAGTGATAGGTGAAAAGGTTTCACTATAGTTGATTCTTTATTCTTGGTTATAACCATTTTCAACTAGATTGGATTTATTTGTAGTCATATTACCAAGATCATCTAACTTATTCCTCAAAACCCATTTAGATCCAATGTTAGGATGATCATTAGGTCTTTCCATGAGAGTCCATAAATAATTTTGAGTGAATTTATTTAGTTCCTATTAAATGGTAAGAACCTAATTTTTATTGTTAGGTTATTGGGTTCTTGGTGAGATACAAAGGCTAGGTGTTTAACCTTATTTAAGACTAATAGTATAGTATGAGTTCCTGCCTTTAAAACACCAGTGAAATTTTCAATGGGATGGTCTTAATATTTTTTTAAATCTTTAGGTGAATAATTTGAAGGATATTTTTCATCTTCGTCAACTTCTTTAGTTTGAAATGGTTTATTTAAAACGTCATTTTCAAAAACATTTTGAGAAATATGTTTTGGAAAAATTTCAACAAAAATAACATGGATTAATTATTCTAACATTTTAGTACTTTTTTTAAAGTATCAGTATGCCTTTATTGAGTTGGAGTACCCAAGAAACAAAACTTCATCGGATTTAGAATAAAAAATTTTAAGATTGTCTTTGGTTTTTAGAATAAAACATTTTCAACCAAAAAGTTTAAAAAATCCAAATTTGAGTTTTTTATTTTTATAAATTTTATAAGGATTATTTTTGAGAAAATTCCTTACTAGAACATGATTAATAATAAATTGTTCATTCTTCATGGTCTTAGCCCAAAAATATTTTCGTAAATTAAATTCATTTAAAAGAGTTTGAGTGATTTCTTAAATAGTTTGATTTCACCTCTCTATTACCTTATTTTGCTGAGGGTTTGAGGAGAAGAAAAATAATTATTATAGCCTATAAAATAACATAAATCATCAAAATCCCTTTTATTTAATTATTCACTATGATCACTTTTAATAAAAATAATTTTAAACATTTTTCGTTTTCAAATTTTTTTAAAAACTTGATGAATTATTTTCATGATTCACTTTTATGAGATAAGAAATATGCACATATAAATCTTGTAAATTCATAAACAATAATAAAAGTATAGTATTTACCTCCTATAATTTTGATTTGAGGGGTTCTGAATAAATCAATATGAGTTAATTCAATAGATCTATATTTCAAATAAGATTTTTGTTGCTAACCATATTGGCATGCTTTACAAACCATGTCATCTTTGAAATGTAATTTTGTTAGATCTCATACTAGTTGATAATGGTTGAGTTTGAAAAGTGAGTGTGTACTACAGTGACTAAGGAATCTACGACAAGTCCAAGAATCACTAACTTTTTCACTAAAGCATTTAATTTTTTTCCTAGCGATATATTTTAAATTGATTGTATAAACATTTTGAAAACGAGATACTATAAATAAAAGCTTTCCTTTTAAGTAAAAACATTGAAAAAATATTTTTTGAAATATTTTTTATAGCTATTATCACACAATTTACTAATTATTAGAAAATTATATTTTAATCCTTTAACAAATAAAATATTTTTAATTGACTTGGAAAAACTGATTGAATATCCACCAATTATCTTTCCCTTAGAGTTATCCTTGAATATGAAATGACCTCCTTCTAGTTTATTGATTTGATTGAATTATGAGAGGTCACCACACATGTGTCTCAATAAACCACTATCTTGGTACCATAGTTCTTCTAAGATTTTTCTTTAGAGACACTATAAGGCCCCGGCCTTAAACCTTACTTAATCTTGAGTTATTACAAGATTACACATTGAGGATCTTTTCTGGTTTAGAGTTTTAGAGAATTAGATCATAAAACTTGCATTATATTCCATATTTAAACAAAGTGGTTACATAGAAGATAGTATTCATTTTTACCATCAATGGAAACATATTTAAAATAAAACATGGATTCTTTCTTGACACTTCCTTGATAATATCATCATATCATGTACCCTTCCCTTGACCTGTGAAAAACATTTCAAAAACTTGGGATGAGCATAAAAAGCTCAGTAAGGGATATAAAAATATGGAAAAGAAACATGAGTACATGTATACACAATAATTAATGAAATCATACTCTACTCATAAAACATAATCACTTTAACATACCTCATCAAATCATGAATAAATCATAGAAATCATAAGACATAAAGGTAACTTGAGGCATTCATAACATTCTTACATAGGGAGTAACCCTCTTGGTTACGTTTGGAATACCCATCATAGTATATTCCCTAAATCTCTTCAGAGAAACCTTAACGTTTAACTCCTTCGCGTTACCCAATGCATTTTAGAGCTATATCGGGCTCACTCGCCCTTAGTTTATCACGGAACCACCTGTCTTCATAATAATTCCCAAGAACCATAACATAATCGTATCACATAAAACATGCTTAAAAACATTTCCACTTTTCAATCACAAGATATCAATACAATACATTTATATAAAAAAACATTATGAAAACCATTTTCAATACCAAAATAAAAGAAAATTAAAACATGGTATTTATTTTTCTTTTAAAAAAATGGTATGGCTTGTAGAGGAAGCCGAAACTCAAATAATGGTCACAGCGGCGGAGAAGTCATTGTCGCCGCATACGTACGACAAAAACATTCCCTTTTGTTGTTTAGTAAACGCTTCGTATAAAAAGATTCATTTTGAAGAAACATAAAAGTCAAGGGGTTTATACACCATATAAAAGAAAGTTGTGTATAAAACAAAATATGCCTCAATGAATGGAGATTGAGACGAAGTCCCATACCTCGTATCCGACTTGACTTGATCATTCTTTAATCTCATGAATAATAAAATTGAGTTAATTTATACTTTCTTAAGAACCTTTTTCAAGTTAATTATTCCTTTTATATCACTTATTACCATGTCATGAACACTATGTAATTATTTTAGTTAATAACGGTCGTTTTAACGATCATTGGTACTTGAGTCAAAATATGCTCTTTATAATTACAAGTTGTTCATGTATCCATTATATCCAGAGTTATACTCATGATTTATATATCATATATATCATATATATCTAGTATATACATGCATTTATAATATCACACAACGTTTAGAGGTAAGAAATGAAATGCACCGTTCATGGAGACGGTAAGTCGTACATACGCATGAATGCTACTTTCATTTCTATTTCATATTTTATGGAATTAAAACATAATGATACATAATAGTATTTTAATTACATTATGGTATCATATATAATATCATTAAATATATCTTTTATACGTACCACATATGGTATTAACGAATCAAATCAGTTTGAAGGGGCGGTAGTCTGCACTTCCTAAAATGAAGATATCATGTTTACTCATAATGGTAACCATAAAGATATGCCATAAATGAAAAATACAGAAGCTTAAGTAAAACATAAACATATTATATATAATATATAAATATAGTGACATCTTAATGGCCACCTTTGAAGCTGATATATGAGTTTTGAACAATCATCGTTTCGTGAGGTAGAAATTCGCCATCCACGGAAACAGTATGTTCTTTAACTATTAGATGTAGGTGTGTGTAATTTTAGCTCGAATCCTTCTTATAAAAACATCCTAGTATATGTAAGATACTGGTGTTGTTACAAAAAAATGAATAAAAAGAGTTTAGGGGGTTGGAGAAGCAAAATAAAACATAAGAACACAAGAGAAGACACTACCTTTAAATCGGGTAACTCTTTTTTATTTGAGCTCAAAGGCTTCCTTGGAAAGAATTCTGCCCAAAGTGAGGATTCTAGGAGTTATATAGGGATGTGGAGAGAAAAAATGGGCATGGATTGGCCGAGACAAAGGCTTTGGAAGTGTGGGTAAGGAGGTAGAGGTGGGGGCCTTTTATAAGAGGAGAGGAGGGGCACTCTTGGAAAGTAAAGAAATGTTACATTATTTTAAAATGAGTTTAGGATTTAAAAGGTCCCAAATTGATATAATTCTAGTATAAGGTGATAAGGGTTCTAAATATACTCATACAATAGGTTTTTTACAACTTTAGGTCTTAGATTTTACATTATCTTTTCATTTTATTTAAATCGTTAAATAATGAGGTAATCGCTGCATCATCATGATGTCATAAATAATTTAATTTATTTAATGTCTAAAAATTATAAAAAAAATACTATGATGTAGGAAATATTTTTATCTTTATAATGAATATTTATAGTCAAAAATATGACTTGTATAACCCCATTTACAATTTGTTTTAGTAAAACAACTCATGTTTGTGTCATTTTAATTTTAACATTAAATAAAAAGATATTAATGTCATTTTCCTACCAAAGTGACTCCATGGGGTCCCCAAGTTGACCCATGGATTTTCTTGGTCGTCCATGACACATCCAATAAGGTTAGAACATGTTTCAATCTCATATCATATTATTAAAACATTATTCTTACCTTAAATTACATTAATTACCTCTAATCGCGATTAAAAACTTAAAAGTTACTATTCACCAAAAAATTATTTTAATCCCATTGAACCATATTTTAATTCTTAATGACAACCATTTATGTCATATTTTTGAAATTAAAACCACAGAGGTGGTAAAATTTCATTTAAATGAAAAATCAGTTTTTATAAGTACCACTTAGTGGTTTCACTATTCATCAAAAATTGAAGTTTTCCAGAAAAAAAAAACAAAACTTCACCCTAAGATATATTTGATATTCAGAATTAAAAAATGATTTCTATTTTAAAAAATTCAAAACATATAAGTTTCATTAATTAATTTAATAATTAATTCCCGTTGTCAGTTCAAATAGCGTGTTTTTATGAAACAATAAGTATCAAAAGATTGACACTAGTTTAAGTCCAATTTCAAAGTGAAATTAATTCCAATGACCAATATTGAATTAAATGGTAAAAATATATTCTAATTGAACTTTAAAACAAATTAAAAATATAATCTAATCATATAAATAAATTAGATTAAAAATAGTTTTTGAATTAAAATACAACATTCTTCACTATTCATTAAAAAAATGAACTTTATCGGAAAAATACCAAAAATTCACACAAAGTAAATTTTGATGTCCCAATAATAAATAATAAGTTTATTTTGAAAAATAGAGCTTATAAAATTGTCAAAAGATAGATTTAAAAGATGGTTTGTCATCAAAAGGCAGTAAAACAATCTTTTAAAAATATTAGTGTATTCCATGCTTAAGATTGGATTTATTCTCATTTTAAGCCTCTAAAACACTATCTAATTCATTAATAGACATAGATAAAAATATATATTATTCATTACTTACTTGGGATGTTACAGACACTTTTCATATAAAATCAAATGACTAAAGTTTTTTGTATCAAAATGAACATGGGTCTGCATATGTTATTCAGTAAAGATTTAGGAATCTAGATTTGTTTGGAATGAGGATTTATTTTGGAAAATTTATATGAAAGATGAATTTATTTTGGCCTCCCATATCATAAATTCTTTCAATCACATTTATAAATAAAATGACCAAATATTTTATAATAATTAAAAAAATTATCTTGTGAGAAACCTTTAATAAAAGAAGTTTTTGAAAAAAAAAATCAAAGTGCTTGCATGATTTGAGAAACCAAGATCAACCCCTTATTTTCTATGTATTTAAGAACACAAAATTTTATTTACATTATTTTAACCTTGATTGAATTTTAAAATATATATTTTTAGGCCTTTAATGGTAGATTCAAGTTTATCAACATCCGATTGATTTTTAACTTTTATGGATAATTCTAATTTTTTCTTTTTAAGTGAAATTTATTTTCTTTTTGAAGATATTTTTTTCTTAAATAACTTTATTATATTTATTATAATGGTATTTATATAAATAAGTAAGTTGATAAAAACCATTTTTGAGTTGATCATGATCATATTTTAGGTCTTCATAATTAAGGTGACTTGAGGAGTAAGAAGAAGAATAGAAGGGGGAATGATTAAGAGAATAGGAGGAATATAAAGAATTTGTAATAGGGGAATTAACCTCGATATATTCATCAACATGTGCCATAAGTAACTTTGGGATTTAGTCACTTGAAGTGGTTGAGGAATTTGATTCCATAGAGTCATCACTTCCACTCAAAATTGTTACTTAGAAAGCCTTATTACCTTGTTTATATTCTTTATGATTCTTTTTTATAGATGGGGCACTCAAAATTGATTTAAAATTTATTTTTAAATTCATATCATGTCACTTTTGGTTATTATTTTTGGTTTACCTTCTTTGATATATTGAAAAAATTATTCTTCTTGAAGAAATTATTCATGTTCTTGGCAAGTTGAGAAAATTCATGAAATTCACCTCCAGATCATAATATATTTGAAGTAAATTGTTTTATTTACTTATTTGAATTCATCAGTCTCCTTTTTATCTTATCATTTCATTGTTATTCCATATTTCATTAGGGAACCAATGAGTTATTCAACCTCCAGTTTCTTGGAATTTTTTTCTTCTTGAATGGTTATGACATTGGGTGCCCAATTTCCTAGTAAGACCCATAGTTTCTTTTTCACTAATGAAATTATAGAAACATAATCACTATGATACTTTCTACTATTACAAATTTCAGTAGAGAATGTAAACATGATGGTAATAGATTCATTAGGATTTGTAGAGAAACTTTCAAAATATTGATGATGCATATACAATCTAGTGCCTTTTACTTTATTTATGCCTTCGTATGTGACTTCTAATAATTTCCATATTTCATAATCTATTTGGAATGTATAAACATGATTAAAATCATTATGATCATGACCATAAAATATGGTATCATAGATTTGGTATTAATTTCAAAGTTCTTAAGATCACTGGTAGTCCATTTTTCTTTAGATTCTTTAGTTGTAACATATTTGATTCTCGATCAAATTTACCCAAGAGAAGAAGGTAGGACGGTCCTTGTAGTTTAGCTTGGGTAGTCGAATCCTCAGAGACCTAAGAAGTAACCTATAGACACGTACATTCTATGGACTGTTTTTTGCTATGAATTGGCTAACTTGGGTTGATTTATGTGGGTTTAAAGTATAACTAACAGATTTAAGTGAATTCAGTTTAAAATAATGAGTTGATCCTAGGTTATCGCTCGGGGTGGATTGGGCGTATTTACTTTTTAATGATTTCAATTTCTTATATTTGAGACGAGTTTATTTAAGAAGATAAAACAACATCATCACTTACTGGTTTAATGCCTAAAACCTTTAATACTAATCACCTATACACTTGAAGGATCAAAGTTTTGAGCACTTCAAGGTAAAGGTTCGTATTAGCACATGAAGCGTGTGACCTTAAATTCAACAAGGACGATGGATTTTAAAAATCATCAAATAAAAATATTAATTAAAGAAGTGATTATACATTAATGGGGTGATAAATAACATCCAATTCATCCCCTTTATACTTCCTTGGATCAAACCATAAGTGTTTTATCCCTCCATTGATCCCATGGTTTTAATGGAAGTGGAAAGTAGACTCATGAGGGAGGAAATGGAGAAGTAAAGAAAACAACAAAAATAAAATGATCACTCCACCGTTGTGTGAATAATTTCACAAGATTTGGTGTGAATAAATTCAAACCTTGAGGAAACGGTATCAAAGTGAGATGTAGAACAACATAATAAGAGGAGAAGAAGAACTTTTATTAAGAAACTAAAGTGAATTGAACAACTTACAAGTGAAAGATAAACTTGAGACAACAAAATCGTAGCATAACATTACAATTGAACAAAGCATCCAAGATCATCCAAATAATTTACCACCACTACCTTAAATAGGAATTTTGGGATCCTTGGGTCGAGCCTCCAATAGTAAAAAAGATCCCACTTGAGTATGGTAGGCCTAGGGTGGTGGAAAGTAAGGGAGAGGAGACTTTTCCACCCTTGACTCGAGGTGGCATCCAGCTTGCTTCCACCAAACATACGCGCTTGTATGACCTTCTAGATGGACGAATCATAGTGGTCCATATAAAAATAAAATGGAGCCCCAGATTTCTCCTAACCTCCTGTAAAATTTGGGTCCATTTGGAGTTATATATTCGGAGATATGATCAGATTAGTGGTCTGTTTTTCTGGGCCGCAGAATCTGGCCCAGAATTTTATCTATAACTTGGGACACCTAAATGGACACCATGGAGGCCGAATTATAATTGGATCATGGAGAGTTATTTGTTTCTATACATGTCTTCTAGAATCCCACGAAATTTGGGATTCATTGGGCTTGTATTTTGGTCCCTACAGTCTCATCAGTGGCCTGGTGTCCAATTTGACTTCTCCAGAATTGTTTCCTTTCATCACAAAATATCCCCATCTTCTTCCATGAATTCTCCATTGATCCCTGAATCAAACATGTTCATATTGAAGTGCAGATAAATTTTCCAAAATATCAAATTAAAATATTTTTAATCATATTTCTTAAAATCAGATGAATCGTTGGGTATTTTAAATGATGTTGAAAAATGTACCACTTAATAGTGCATTTTTAGAAGGTATTACAATCATAATGTGAAATGATGTTCAAAGTGTAAAATGCACTAAAATGGTATTTATGAATGATAAATAACAATAATATTATATCAATTAAAAATTAATATTATCCTCATTTAGTGGCTAATCACACCCCCAACTTGAGTTTTTCTAGTCCCGAGCAAAATATATCTCAACAATATGAAATTCGAATTCTCTTTTCCAAAAACATTTTAATAAAAAATGATCACCAGAAACCCATATACCAAAAAATCATGAAACCCATCAAAATATTTTAATACAAGATAATTTCATAAGCATATCCAAATCCCAAGCCCATTCCTTTGTTCAAATTCATTGTCATATTTCATCCAATATCAATTAAGTATGAGGATGTGTTGTGCATCACAGTAGACATGGGGGTTCATTTTTATTCAAGGGGGAATGATGGAAGCATTAGGTGGAATCACATTTCAATATTAAGATGAGTATTCTTTTTTTTTAATAATATTTTTTTTTTGATTTTTTTTTTTGCAATTTTGCCATGGTAATTGAAATTGCACCCAAAAGAGTCAACCCCTGTAGCAAGACTTTGCCGATGACTCCCAGGCTCAAGGACCTTAGGGCACAAAGTGAATCTCACATACTCATGCATCATCTTGAGTTAACTCAGTCAAAATAAAATTCAAATTACCAAAAATAGAGATAAAATTACTAACTCTGGGCCAGACAACTATGGAGTCACGATCCCCAAGTGCTGAAAGCCACGCATTAGGTCATTTCATTGCTCTACGCGAAAATTTATTATTATTTTTTATTTTTTTATTGAATACTCATATTAAAACTAAAATGATCACCAAACCTATGCTATTTATTTAGGGGACCCCATGAACTCAAACTAATACCCCACTATCCAAAGGACGTGCATTGTGATTTTTTTTATTTGGATGAAAATATAAACGATGAAATATCACATTGGACAGCCACACTTTCCAAAATCTATGCTCATGAAATTATACAAGGATTAAAATCAGAATCAGGGCATGCTAAATTATTTGATATTCTGTTTCAAAGTGTGCAATGTTTATTACCATGTTCAAAGTTAAAGGAATTTTTCCTTCCATTTACACATTTTTTTTCATTCGTTTTTTTGACACAAAAGCATTTTTTTTATTTTATCTCCCCCCCCAACTTAAAACAACATTGTCCCCAGTTTTTGAAGAAATGAAAATTTAGAAGGAGTAGAGGCAGATAATGGAAGTTCAAAAAGGAAATTGAAACTAATGATCATGGAATGAAATCACCTGGTGGTTGAAGTTGAAGTTCTTGCTGCTCCAAATTAGTCCTTTGATCTCTTGGGAGATGTAGGCACCTCCTTGATTGAACATGTATCACCCAAAATAGTACCTGAACCAAAAGAAGAACAAACCAGACAAAACAAACAACACAACGACGTATTTAATTCCAAGTATCATCATTTTTATGGTTTTTTTTGTTTTTCTGTTTTTTTTTAATCAAACTAATGATACATTGTCTTCTTTTAATTTTCTGGTTAAGGTATTACTCAGGGATCACACTGTGTGACACAGATGAATACATTCCTCCCCTTTCATACCCATCCATACTCATAATAGAAGAATAGGTCAACAGTCTTTTTTTAATATAAAAATGATTAATTAATCCTATTTAAAATATAAATTTCATTAAAACAAAAAAAATTATAGTAAACTTGAAAACCATGGGTTTCCTCCCATGCAGCACTTTGTTTAATGTCGTTAGCCTGACATGGACCCTAAATCTATCAATTTTTTTCCTAGTTCATAGGTTGGCTCAGTTAACTCAACCTCTATTTCCTATTTATTGAATGATTCAATGAATAGTTTTAAACATTGACCATTGACCTTGAAAATGTAACCACTTATGGGATCTTGAATCTCTACTGCCCCATGGGGGTACACATGATGCACTATTAAAGGTCCTGACCATCTAGACCTTAACTTTCCTGGGTGTAAATGAAGTTTTGAACTATACAAGAGCACAAGTTTTCCTGGTTCAAAATGTTTGACCTTGATATTCCTAGATTGGTAGGCTTAAACTCTAGATTTATTGATCCTTGAATTTTCATAAGCCTCCATCCTTAGTTCCTCCAGTTCATTGAGATCTAATTTACTTTTTGTTCTAGCCAATGAGAGGTCATAATCAATTTTCTTAATTGCCCAAAAGGCCTTATGCTCAATTTCAACAGGTAAATGGCATGATTTTCCATAAACCAACCTATATGGGGACATTCCTAAAATTGTTTTATATGCGGTTCGATAGGCCCAAAGAGCATCTAAGAGTTTCTCAGACCAATCTTTCCTAGAGGGGTTGACAGTTTTTTCAAGAATTTGCTTAATCTCCCTATTCTCTAACTCAGCTTGACCATTGGTTTGAGGATGGTATGCAGTGGAAACTTTATGAGAAATACCATACTTAGACATGAGTGAAGAGAATGGGTGGTTGTAGAAATGGGTTCCTTGATCACTGATTATAGCCCTAGGAATTCCAAATCGAGAAAATATGTTCTCTTTTAGAAATCGAATCACAACTTGATGATCGTTAGACTTAGTGGGAATGGACTCAACCCATTTTGAGATATAATCAACAGCTAAGAGTATGTAGAGGTATCCCCTAGAGTTTGGGAAGGGTCCCATGAAATCAATTCCCCAACAATCAAAGATTTCAATGACCAAAATGGGAGTGAGGGTCATTTGATTCCTTTTTGTGATGGACCCTACTTGTTGACACCTAGGACAACTTTGAAAAAATGTGTAAGAGTCCATTAAGAGGGTGGGCTAGAAGAGACCACATTGAAGAATCTTAGCAGATGTTTTCTTAGAGGAAAAGTGACATCCACATGCCTCAATATGACAGAATTTAAGGATAGACTCTTGTTCAGATTCTGGGACACACCTCCTAATGACTTGGTCAGGGCAGAACTTATAGAGGTATGGATCATCAAACACATAGTTTCTAACATTAGAAAGGAATTTCCTTCGAGATTGAGTCCCTAAGAATTTTGGAATGACTCCTGTAAAAAAGAAATTGGCTATGTCGGCATACCAAGGGCAGTCACTCACAGAGTATAGGTGTTCATCGGGAAATGAATCAGACACAGAAAGGTGATTTGAGTTGTCTTTGAATTCCATCCTAGATAGGTGATCATCTACAACATTTTCAACGCCCTTTTTATCCTTGATTTTGAGGTCAAATTCTTGTAAGAGAAGGACCCACCTAATCAGTCTATCCTTAGCATCTTGTTTTTGGAAGAGGTATTTTAGTGCAGAATGGTCAGTGAACACAGTGATGGGGGGTCCTAAGAGTTAGGAACTAAACTTCTCTAAAGAAAACACAATATCAAGTAACTCCTTTTCAGTAGTGGTGTAGTTGATTTGGGCATCATTTAATGATTTTCTTACATAAGCAATGACATAAGGAGTTTTATCACAACGTTGTCCTAACACAGCTCCTACAACAAAGTCACTAGCATCACACATAAGTTTGAAAGGAAGGTTCCAATTTGTAGATTTCATGATGGGGGGAGAGGTGAGAGAGGATTTGAGGGTTGAGAATGAACCCTCACACATTTCTGTCCAAAAAAATGGAGCATCCTTTACTAGGAGAGCACAAAGGGGACGAGAGATTGAACTAAATTCCTTGATGAATCTTATATAGAAACCAGCATGTCCTAAGAAAGACCTCACTTCCTTGACAGTTTTGGGTGATGGAAGGTGACGAATGATGTCAAACTTGGCTTTATCAACTTCAATCCCCCTACCTGAGACCAGATGGCCTAGAACTAGTCCCTCTTTAACCATGAAATAGCATTTTTCCCAGTTTAGGACAAGATTATTTTCTTCACATCTTGACAAGACTCTCTCCACATTCTGCAGACATCCCTCAAATGTATCCCCAAACACAGAGAAGTCATCCATAAAGACCTCAAGAAAATCCCCTACCATGTCCGAGAAGATTCCCATCATGCACCGTTGGAAGGTTCCAGGAGCATTGCATAAACCAAAGGGCGTGTGTTTGAAGGAAAAGGTTCCGAATGGACATGTGAATGTAGTCTTCCCTTGATCCTCTAGGGAGACCTCAATTTGATTATACCCTGAGTACCCATCTAAGAAACAATAGAAGGCATGACCTGCCACTCTCTCAAGGACTTGGTCAATGAATGGTAAGGGGAAATGGTCCTTCTTGGTGAATGAGTTTAACTTCCTATAGTCAATACAGACCCTCAATCCACTACTCACCCTTGTTGGAATAATCTCTCCATCCTCATTGGTTATCACTGTGATTCCAACCTTTTTTGGAACCACTTGGATTGGGATCACCCATTCACTCTCAGATATGGGATATATGATACCATCTTTTAACAATTTTAGAAGTTCTTTCCTTACTACCTCCATGATATTAGGATTTAGTCACCATTTAGGTTGACGACATGGCTTTGAATCAGTTTCCAGAACTATCCTATGAGTCCCAACAAGTGGGCTAATCCCAGGAATATCAGACAGGGTCCAACCAATGGATTTCTTATGTTTTCTAAGGACATCTAGAAGCCTCCTCTCATGATTGGATTCAAGAGAAGAAGAAATGAAAATAGTATGTGTTTGATTGTCCCCTAGGAAATCATACTTGAGTGCAGCGGGAAGTTCCTTCAATTCAAGATCAGGTTGGTTCTGAATTTCAGCAGAAGATTGGGACATTGGATCAAGTTCAATTTCTTTTTTTAGAGTTTCAGATAGGATTGATTCCCCACATGTAGAAGTTTCAGCTACAATATTGGTTTGATCAGATTTAGGGAAGTAAGTTTGAAAGGTTTCACTGATTGTTGGACCTAAGACTTCATCATAAGAGCAATTTGAAAATGATTCAAGCCAAGGAGATAAACTTCCTTCATGTGAACAAAGGAAATCAATCTCATTCGGACTTAAACATTCATCAAATATTCCTTGATGTTCTATGGATTCATTATCAATGCTTCCTATCATGTTTAATTCATGAATTTCCTCGTCATCCCCTATTTGTGATCTTTCATTATAGATGTTCAAGTCTAGACTCATGTTTCCAAAGGTGATGGTCATGTTCCCATTTCGAACTCAGATAATAGAGTTGATTGTTGCAAGGAAGGGACGACCAAGGATGATTGGGGTTTGTTCCTTATTTCCTAAGTTTGGATGGTTTTCAAGGACAATGAAGTCAACATGGTAGATTAAGTTTTCAACCTTTACCAGAACATCCTTTAAAATCCCCTTTGGAACCCTAATGTTATGATCAACAAGTTGAAGTGTGACAGATGTGGGTTGGATTTCTTCTAGGCCTAACTGGAAGTACACAGCATATGGGATGAGATTGACACTAGCACCTAGGTCACACAAGGCCTTGACAACTTTGTTCTCTCCTAGTTCAACATTGATGTAAGGGCAACCCGGGTCTTTCAACTTAGGAGGAATGGTCCCTTGAATGGTGTTACTCACATTACCAGCCAAAAGGACTTGGTTTTTATGTGAAAATTTTCTTTTAAAAGTGCAAAAGTCCTTAAGGTACTTTGAGTAGGCAGGTGTGGTTTGGATGACATCGAAAAGGGGAATGTTCAACTTGAATTGTGAGAATATTTCCCTCAATGTTTCACTCAGTTCAGGCTTAGGTTTCCCCCTCATGTGTTGAGGAAATGGTGCAGGTTGTGGGGTTGTTTGTTGAAGAGTTTTTTCTTTCACATTGTTATCAGTTTAATCAGTTTGATCTTGTAGTTCATTTGAATTTTTATCCAAGTTTGAATCTTCATGTGGGTTTTGAATTAGTTGTTCAGGTTTCTCAATTGATTTCCCACTTCTTAAAATATTCACAGCCTTTAGTTGTTCATGAGTTGTTTGAGTACAACTTGACTCTCCCCTTGAAGTTGAAGATGGCACCGCCTGAGTAGGCATAGGTGGCTTTCCAGTTTTTATGGTTTGAAGTTCTTGTTTTAGGGAAGAGAATTCCAAGTTCATCCTCTCCATTTGTTTGCATAGTTGTTCTAGTGGGCTTTGTGGAACAGTTTGGGTTGGTGCTTGAGAAGACTGGTTTATCCTGAGGGGATATTTTGGAGGTGGGATGGTTTGTTGAAAATGGACCAGTGGCTATTGGTATTGGATAGGTTGGGTTTGGAACTTGTTATGGGTTTGGTAGTTCTGATGGGGGTAAGGATTTTGTCCATGTGGTTGGCTAGGTTGTTGGTTATCTTTCCAGCGGAATCCTGGGTGGTCATTATACCTTGGGTTGAAGTTGTTTTGGTATTGAGGATTTTGAAATTTCAAAGCATTTACTTTCACTGGGGGTCCTCCTAGAAGAACATATTTTATGGATGGAATGTTTGGGCAGTTGTCTGTATTATGGTCATGTTTGTCACAAATTGTGCAAACAGGGTCAACAGTTTGGATTTCATGGACTTTCCTAAGGTCTATCTCTTCAACCTTCCTAGAGATTGCTGCAAGTTTATCCCTAAGGATTTTTTCTTCTCTAAGTGTATGAATTCCAGTATTTCTTTGTGGATTTTTAGAATAAGGTGAAGTTCCCCATGTTTGGTTTTGTTCAGAAAGGCTTTCTAAATACTCGTAAGCATCATTTGGGGCTTTGTTTTTAAAGGTTCCATTACACATCATGTCAATGAATTGTTTGTTCCCCGGACCCAACCCTTCATAGAAAATTCTCACTTGTTCAGGAATAGAAAAACCATGGTATGGAACCATGTTTAGAGTGTCTTTTAACCTCTCCCATGTTTCATAGAATGACTCTCCCTCTTTTTCAAAAAAGTTTTGGATACTCTTTTTAAGTGCAATTGTTTTGTGGTGGGGAAAGTATTTTTTGTAGAATTCTATTTGTAGTTGGTCCCAAGAGTTGATGGATGATGGTCTCAAATTGTTTATCCAATTTTTAGCTCGATCCTTTAAAGAAAAAGGAAATAGCCTCATCTTAGTTGACTCTAGTTGATGTGGGGGACACATGGTTTCTACGATGTCATTTAACTCCTTAATTTGAAGGTAGGGCATCTTGGACTCCATTCCATGGAATGTGGGAAGATGGTTTAGGACATGGGGTTTAAAGATGTAGTTGGAATCTCCTAGGGATTTGTGTCTAATTCATGAGGGGGCATTGGTCCAGGAAGGTGTGAGGTAGTCATTCATGGTTTGATCAATTGCATTCCCCATGTTTGGGGCTGCCTCATTTGGGTTTCCATTTTGGTTCCCACCCGGGTTTATGAGTTGGTTTCTTTGAAGACCTTCCATTGAAATGGGATCAATTTTTGACTCTGGAGTATTAGGAAGATTAGGATCTAATGGAAAGAGTTCCCTTGGTGTACTTGACACCCCAACCCCAGGACTATCTACCCTAACTAGACGGTTTGATTGATCGCGGGTGTAGGCGGACATGCGCCAAAAGAAAAAAAAACGAGAAAGGGACAAGATAAGAGAATTTGGATGAGAAAAGAATAAATGGGGGAGAATAGAATGGGTGTTTAGATGACTTACTTGGGTCCCCAGAAACAGTTCCAAAATTTGATTCTCGCTCAAATTTACCCAAGAGAAGAAGGTAGGACGGTACTTGTAGTTTAGCTTGGGTTGTCGAATCCTCAGAGACCTAAGAAGTAACCTATAGACACGTACAATCTATGGACTGTTTTTGGCTATGAAGTGGAAAACTTGGGTTTATTTATGTGGTTTTAAAGTATAACTAATATATTTAAGTGAATTCAGTTTAAAATAATGAGTTGATCCTAGGTTATCGCTCGGGGTGGATTGGACGTATTTCTTTTTTAATGATTTCAATTTCTTGTATTTGAGATGAGTTCATTTAAGGAGATAAAACAACATCATCACTTACTGGTTTAATGCCTACACCCTTTAATACTAATCACCTATACACTTGAAGGATCAAATTTTTTAGCACTTCAAGGTAAAGGTTCGTATTAGCACATGAAGCGTGTGACCTTAAATTCAACAAGGACGATGAAGTTTAAAAATCATCAAATAAAAATCTTAATTAAAGAAGTGATTATACATTAATGGGGTGATAAATAACATCCAATACAGTCCCTTTATACTTCCTTTGATCAACCCATAAGTGGGTTAGCCCTCCATTGATCTCATGGTTTCAATGGAAGCGGAAAGTAGACTCATGAGGGGGGAAATGGAGAAGTAAAGAAAACAACAAAAATAAAATGATCACTCCACCATTGTGTGAATAATTTCACAAGATTTGGTGTGAATAAATTCACACCTTGAGGAAACGTTATCAAATTTAGATTTAGAACAACATAATAATAGTAGAATAAGAACTTTTATTAAGAAACTAAAGTGAATTGAACAACTTACAAGTGAAAGACAAACTTGAGACAACAAAATCGCAGCATAACATTACAATTGAACAAAGCATCCAAGATCATCCAACTAATTCACCACCACTGCCTTAAATAGAAATTTTGGGATCCTTGGTTAGATCCTCCAATATTACAAAATATCCCACTTGAGTATGGTAGGCCTAGGTTGGTGGAAAGTAAGGGAGAGGAGACTTTTCCACCCTTGACCCGAGGTGGCATCCAGCTTGCTTCCACCGAACAAATGCACTTTGATGACCTTATAGATGGACGAATCAGAATAGTCCATAGAAGAATAAAATGGATACCCAGATGTCTAATAACCTTCTATAAAATTTGGGACCATTTGGAGTTTTAGATTTGGAGATATGATCAGATTTGTGGTCTATTTTTCTGGGCCGCAGAATCTGGCCCAGAATTTTATCTCTAACTTGAGCCACCTAAATGGACACCATGGAGGCCTAATTAGAATTGGATAATGCAGATTGATTTGTTCCTATACATTTCTTATATCATCCAACGAAATTTGGGATTCATTGGGCCTATATGTTGTGCCCCACAGTCTCATCAGTGGCCTGGTGTCCAATCTAACTTCTCCAGAATTGTTTCCTTTCATCATAAAATATCCCCATCTTATTCCATGAATTCTCCATTGATCCCTGAATTAAAAATGTTTATATTGAAGTGTAGATCAATTTCCCAAAATATCAAATTAAAATATGTTTAATTATATTCCTTAAAATCAGATGAATCGTTGGGTATTTTAAATGATGTTGAAAAATGTACCACTTAATAGTGCATTTTTAGAAGGTATTACAATCATAATGTGAAATGATGTTCAATGTGTAAAATGCACTAAAATTGTATTTATGAATGATAAAACACGCTAATATTATATCTATTAACAATTAATATTATCCTCATTTAGTGGCTAATCAATATTCATGCATTATCATTTTCTAAACTGGTTAACTAATACTTCCAAGAAAATTTATAGTATGATTTTTACAATAGGAATAATCAGTTCCATAAAAAATAGGAGCATGTAAATAAGAATTAGATTCCATAATAAAAATATTTTACTTTAAAATAAAATAAAATTTAAAAACATAGTTTTGATAACAAAATTTTGAAAAAAAATACATATTTTTTATAAAAACGCAAAGCACCCATTTGATACCAATTATTAGTTAGAATGGAAATGAAAATACGGGGTTAATTTCCTTTTAAAAACTAAAAATAATATAAAAGGTAAATTTAAATTTAAATGAAATTGAAATGATAAAGTGGTTCAGTGATAAAATCAATGAATAGAAAATTGATAAAGTCAATATGAATTAGAAAATTAAAATCAAAGTAGATTAGTGAGTAAGCACAATTGAAATGACAATATTAAAATTATGCAATTATGTAAATCAATATTTAATGATGCAATGAATAAAATTAAAGAGAGGGTGAACATTATTTTATAAGGAGTTCAGAAATATCTTGATGTGAATCCCTATGCCCCCCCCCACCCTCTACTCGATCAATATTATTAATCCCTTGATCTTATAGTTGATCAGGAAAAATTTCCCTCAAAATTTTGGTTTTTGAGAACCCTCTTGTGCTTCACTGGTAGCCAAGGAACCTTTCCCTCACTTTTGCAGAGTGAGAACCCATTGGAAAACGATGATGAGATGAGAGAGGTTTTCTTTGGAAAACTGGTTACAAAACCACTCACAAATATCTTATATGGATGGTTACAATCTGGGATGAGGATTTTATAGAAAGGTTTAGAGCCGTTTATATATTCATAAATGTTAAAGGATCTTTGAGAGGTTTTTGAGAAAGCTATAACTTCAATATTGATTCTATTATAGGATTGTGAACCTTATGGAATTCATTGAGGGTAATGAAACTGAATAAGACCGCCATAATAGCCATTTTGACCCTAATAAATGCATCCTATGACTAGTAGCTTCAACATGACTAGATACTCAGTAACCACCACCGGGTAGCCAATGGACTACCTAGAGCTAGGAGAATCTATAAATCCACCACCATCGAGCCGCTACTGGCCAGTGTCTAGCCAATGGACCTCTAGTAGAAATCAGGTCCTCTAGAATTTCTACCAATTAACAAGTGATCCTAAAATAGCTGGCTAGTGGTCTTTTATTATGTAAATATTTTTGTTCATATGAAACCAGCTGGTCGGTGCCCTACACCAGTGAGTCGGTGCTTCCTGCAGCAAACCACTTCACAAAGTGGAACTTAAAAATGCTTTCAATCCCTTTATGTGATCTTATAATTTTATTCCATGATCTTGAAATATGAAATAATATGAGTCTAAGCCTTAAATAAAACTTTAAAATATATTAAATATGTTAATGATTCCTATCAATTGGTATTCAAAATAAACATTTAAACTCACTCAAATGAAAATTTCATATATGTGGGTGAGTGTTTATGATCATGAAAACACCACGAGAGAGTGAGAGAATAAAAAAATTGTACTTCAAACTATAATCATTGGATAATTATCTATAGAGATTCATATTATTGTAATTATAGAAATATAATAGTTATTAGTGTTCTCTAATGGACATAGGATGAAATTTTGAACCACATAATCTTGTGTATCCATTTACTTTTTGTGCTTATCTTCTTTGAGTTTGAGTTTGGGTATGATTTTTCATTAAAGTGTTGATTGGGGTGTATAAAGTCTTCTTAATTCCATACTTCAAGATGGGAGGGAAGAACTAGTAGTTGGATTTGGCATCACTTTACTACCAATGTATATTAATTTCTAGTGAACTTAAGGTTCATGAATATGGTGATTTCATCGGGTTTTCGAGGCTTCTTTTCAACAACATGGTCATATATGATACATCTAAAAACCTTTAGTTCAATAATGTCCTCCTTTCAGTCAGACTAGAGTTCCTCTCGAAGTTGTTGTCCTTGTGGTTTATAAGGACTCCAATTCAAGAGATGAGATACACAGTTAATTGATTTGGACCAAAATTACTTTAGGAAACCAGACCTTAACATCATGCTCCCATATCTCTCATTCATTTCCTAATTCATCTATTCTATAACACCATTATACTCATGTGTTATAGACATAGTCTTCTCCATCCGGATTTCATTCATCCAATAGAATGTCTCAAACCTTATTCCTTCATACTCACCTCCATTATTAGATAAAATTAATTTTAACTTCATTGTGATCTTGGCTTCCACCATGGCTCTCCATCCTATGAAAGTATGAAATACATTGTACTTGTGTTTGAGAGAAAACAACCACACCTTATGTGTGGAATTGTCGATGAATGTAATGTTTTTTTAGAAGGTAGAAAGGAAGCCCCTCATTTTTATTAAATGTTGATGAAAGTAATTTAATGAAGTACACCCACATGAGATCAAATTGGTGTTGGTTCCTATATATCTGTATGAACTAGATTGAGCTTCTGATTATTTAGTGTCTTACCGTCTAATTTGAATGACACCTTATATTTATTACCTAGAACGAAACCATTAAATATTACATGCTTAAATCAATTGATCTTCAATATTCCTATAACCAACAAGGTTCATAAAAATTTCTCAGCAAAGTAACCAAGATGATCATTCCATAAATTTTTTGTTCCGTAAGTTGGAGCATGCATGAGACCTTTCAGAACCCTGATTAAGTAAAAAGTTTCATATTTCATGTCACAGACCACCACCATGGAACCACATGTGATCTTATACACACCATCTATAAAATTAGTACAGAATCCTACATCATCAATCTGGCCAATGGAAATTGGTTTCTTCCATAGAACTATGATGCCTTGGATTCCTTATAAATGCATCATACATCCATTCTTAGTTCGAATCCTCATATATAATTTTAAAAAACCTTGAATGCCTCTCTACCTACAAGGTGCACCTTTCCAAGGAATCTAAACACATAATTGTACATATATCCACTATCATAAATTTAATGAAATGAGGCTCTGGAATCAAGAATTCATGACTACATCAAACTCATGATAATTAAAATCAAGGTTCCACCCTCCCCTTCAAATGTGGAATTTATAGATAGTATGAAAGAATACTTTCTAGAATTTACACACCTCTCTCAACGATCCTTATGTAAGTGTCAATTATTTTTATAGTGCCAATATGTGAAGTCTCCTGGACTATTTTACTTTATATGACTCTCATATATCGTATTTTCTCTATTATTTTGATGACTTCTTCGAGTAGAGAATCCCCTGCCTTCCGTACTAAATTCACTTCCAGTAAAACCTGAAACCCCATTCATTTGGATATCTCTATATAATATTAGATCATGGATTTCCTCAAAGACCAAGTTGTTATTTTCACTGAAATTACTCATCAAGGTCACCATCAAATCCCATGATTCCAAAAATGATGATAGAATAATCAACACCCATGCGACTTTGGAGAACTTCACTTCAACTAAATTTGGATCACGTTGAACTCATTCATATGATCAAACACCAACCTTCCTTTCAATATGCACATATAGAAAAAAAACATTTCATCTTTAACACTTTATTCATTATGGAACATTTAACATACATGTATGAAATCTTTCCCATCAATTCTATAATTTTTTCCAGGTCATGAATGTTAAAGGCTATATTTTAATCCAATTTCATTCAAAAAAACCTAGTTATTTTATATCTATCATTTCCCACTCAATATTTTCCATTTATTATAACTTCTTCTTGATCAATGTAAGATCTATATCTTTCTGGTATAGATAGTCCTCTACTTGTTTCTTCAAAAAGTTAAAGTCTGATCCATCAAACTTATCCAGTCTCAACTTTTTCTACTTTGATTCATCTTCCAAAGATAGAAAACGCCCAATAAATTAGAAGAGGGTAGAGGAAAAGTAACTCATGATTTTTAGATGTTTATTTTCTGATCTGAACTTTAAAAACTCTAAACCATTCTTTAATACCACTTGTTATACTGGAAGAAATATATTTTGAATGTCACAACCACCAGACCTCAAGTAAAAAACAAGGATAATTAAAGGTCTAGAAGGTACTAGAGATAGTAAAATATGTATCCAGAATTAGAAATCCATGAAAACATCCATGTACCCTCTCTAAAACTATCATACACTCTTATAATACATTCAATTTGAAACAATCAATAAATGGAATTAAATCAATACATGAAGGGAAAAAAGGATTTATGTGATTTGGGAAAATCCATAATCCATGGAAAATAACTACTTCACTAAAATAGTAAAAAAGAGACTATAATAGAAATGAATCTAAATAAAAATATAACTAAATCTTAGATTTAATCAACCATACAAGATAAAAATAACCCCAATACCGATTTATAGCAGCTAACTTCTGGTAAATCCAATTCAACTACCGACTAAAATTCATAGAGAAAATTACTCATGGATCTGATCTACATGGGAGTCCAACCACTTGGTCAAAGTAAATTGTCACCTCGAATGGTCCAATTGGTGAACAGTGTATGCTTCTAAAAAATACAAGAGTTTAATTTTATGAAATATCATGAAAAATTATATGTAATGCCTTTGCATCTTTACTACATCAACACTCACATTAGTGACAGCTTATGGAACTCACCCTCTATCTTCATCACTTCTACACAATTCCAGACTCACCACCACCACTACTGTTGTTAGGATTTTGGTTTCGAGATAACTACCACCTTGCATCCGGTATAGGTATAAAATTTTGGAAGTTACTCCTTTCTAGAGGCATTTTCACTTATATGGAAAACGACATCTTTCACCAATCTTAACATGATGGATGTGCCTCGCTACTAGTTTTGTGAAGATAAATGTTAATGCTACTATTTTGGACAGTTTTTTTATTAAATTTGGATTGGTTGTGAGAAAGTCTCATGGTAATGTGTTTTCCTCCTTCTGAAAATAATTTTCTAGTTTTTGGGTTCCTCTCATTATTGAAGTGTTGTTGGTCTTAGAAGGATTATTGTTTAATAAGGATCAAGGATAGAAGAATATTATGGTGGAATCTGATTTCCTGTATCTAGTTAACTCTATAAAAAAACCTAACTCAAACCACTGGGTCTGATCTAGAATTCCACATGAACTCATGTGCACCTCCCCATTTGCAAGAGGTTATCAACTAGCGGTGAGGATCAAATGGAATCACGGGGAGACTATGTTCTCAGTACCAGGTAACATCAGATTAAAATAAAAAGAATTGATAACAATAAACTAATTAATAAATAAATAAATAATCATATGATTAACAACATGAACAATAAGTATTGACCCATGAAGTATCAGTATGGAATGTTAGACACATAAACTAAAAATAAGAAAAGAGATCCTCGTAGGTAGTGTATCAAGTACTAGGTAAAAAAACTAATTAGGAATAAAAACAAAAATCTAGACCAAGTCCATCATGTAATTCCTGCATCCTCCTACTAAACCTTATCAACTATCCACCACTAGCCTCTTTCCCTATATAGGATCTATGTTCATTAAATATACAAGCAAACTGAAATTCATGAGTAGGGTGTGAGTACGAGACTGAGTAGGACACCACCAATGGACCTTAACATAATTTTATAATATATATTAGTGCATTCCATGAAAGTAAATAGAATAGATATGAGCAGAAACTATATCACACAATCACAATACATATGTCAGGTCCTCAAATACTTGCTCTTCCTACTTTAGCTCCATTCCAGAAGGAACATCAGTCAGTCTCTTGAAAAATCACCCTCTATGGGATAGTTGAAAAGCATGTATCACTCATTCCCCTTAAAGGGATATCCCAAATTCATATTGACCAAGACTCTAAAACATCCCCCTTGGGGGATAGTCTATATGGATCAACATACATGCTCAACTACAAGGAAAGAATAATATCACATATGTTATAAGATATAAATGGCATAGAAAACATCATTTAATATCAATCAATAAATGTAACCATCACAATCCATATGTAAGTAATAACAAGAATAGGTTTTACATGGATAGACATGCACACCTCATGTGATCAAGAATTAAAAATTAGTTTCATGGGGCTACACACTCATGCCAAAAATCATTCCAATAACCCATGTAAAACATGTTCTAAGGTCAAGGTTTTCCTACCTTAGGTGAAATAATGATAAATGTATAGGGTTTCCATATGATTCCAACTACACAACCAAATTATAAAACCACTCCCGATCTGACATGATTTAGAAAACTATGATCAAGGTTGAGGAGAATCCACACCTAAAAGGTAGTTCAAGATCAAACATGCTCAAGAATATCCATTATCAACAACTGTCTGGGTCTGATTAATGCATAGACACAAAATCCCAGAATTCGGGTGCCAATTATTTCAATGATCATCAATACCTTGTTATAAAATATCAAAAACCCTAAAATCTGATCAATATATATGAGATCTAATTTTTCTTGATCAAGGAAAAGATAAGGGGATTAATCTAAAACAAATAAAGACTCTCCATATTGGAAACACAAGATTGAACCATTATTTGGGCATTGAACAAAGGAGATAAAATGATGGAGAGGGCCCCAAAAACATAGTAGAGGGGTCCTAGGGTGTTGGGAGTCAAAGAGGGTTTGAGATAATGAGAGAAAATAAGAGGAGGTCGGGTTTTTAAAAAATGCATGTAAACTCAATGACCTCACTAGGCTCTAGAAGAAGCCATCAATGAGCCGATGGCCACCACCGATTAACCAGTGGACCATGGGAATATTCTCTTCTACCAAGGAGCCCCACTGGCCGATTGGTGTCATCCCATTGGCTTCTCATTTTCTTGGTTTCATCCTTCTTAACGCCCCTAACCCTCCTCAAGTCACTTTAAAACATGATCAAAAACCAATGTAAAAGTTCAAAAGATATGTACCTAAAAAATTTGTGTCACAAATCTCCCCTTATTATGAATTCTCATCATCAATAAGTATCCCTATAGGTTTTTTTGAATAAATCAGGACACTATGCCTAAACGTTAGTCTCAAACTCCCATTTCTCTTTATGAAAACTCTTGTGCTTCTATTGGACCTGAACAAGGGGAGCGGTCTTCCCTTGGAACACCTTATTGATTCACTCCACAATATAAACGGTTCATTCTACAAAAGATGCATCTGGATTCTTCTCAATATCATCACAATCAAGAAAATGTGTAGGATTGTGCTTGTACCTCGGAATTGAGACACATGAAACACATTATGCATACCTTGATATCTTGGAGGAATATTCAACCGATAGTTCATCATCCTGAGGTGTTTGAAGATCTTTAATGGTCTAACATACTATGGTTCTAACCTACTTAATTACTCAAACTCCTATACCCTAATTGAGGGGACAACCACAAGAAAACCTTATCATCCATAGTGAACTCCAAGGGTTATATACTTCAGTAATCATAATATTATTGCATGTTCTAAGACATAACTAGCCATTTCTGAATCAATTGCACTGGATCTGATGTCTCTTAGACAATACTTAGCCTAACAACTGAAGGATCTCCTACCTCATGCCAACATAGTGGTGAATTACATGGCTTCCCATATAGATCCTCAAACAGAGCCATTTGAATCAAGGAATGGAAATTTTTATTGTAATAAAAATCTACTAAAGCCAAGTGATCATACCAAACTCCTCTAAATTATATAACACACACTCAAATAATATCCTCTAAAGTATGGATAATTATCTCGAACATAGATCTTTTCTAGATCATCCACTAAGTTAGTCTCTTGGGTTGGTATGAAGTGATCCACCTTGGTCAACCAATCCAATACAACCCAAATGATATCTCAGACTCTTAGGGTTCTTAGAAACCCTGTCACGAAGTCTATTATCACCTCATCTCACTTCCATACTGGAATCAAAAGTGGATAGAGTAACCCTCTTGGTCTTTGATTCTCAGAATTGATCTTATAATAAGTCGATAATGAGAGATAAAGCCAGAAATGTCCATCTTCATGATGATCCACTAAAACTATCTTCTAACATCATGATAAATCTTGGTTGATCATGAGTTCATTGACCATTGTAAAGCATTACAAGATTTCATCATCTATTGCCTCATGGAAAAAAGTAACCACCACTCTACCATAAACCAGAAACACACCATGTATATCTAAGATCCATCTAGAAACTTAGTCATTTGCTTCCAACCTCTCATGCATCACGACACACTCTATTTCAAGATCCTAACTATCCTTTTCTCATTACACTAATGAGGGAGTGATCACTAAGGGTGCACTAACCACTTCCCCTTGATTCTCAGCTACCCATACCTTTCATTCTGTTAACAAAGCCATGATATTCCACTCGCTTATAATGTTCACTCTCTAACCACTTGAATCTTCATGCTCAGTGTATTTGTAAGTACATTGGACTTCCTAAGATCATACTTCATCACACAGTTGAATGTCTATAGGTATTCTACCCAATGCCTTTAATGAAGAATTAGGTCAAATTGGGAAAAATATACCATAGGCTCTTTTGGTATGTATATAAAAAAAATATCTCACTAAAGAGGTAGTGTCAATAACATTTCAATGCATGAACCACAACTACTAACTCTAATCCATGGGTAGTGTAGCTCTACTTAGGGATTCGCAGTTTATGAGACCTGTAAGAAACAATCTTATCAACCTATATCAGAATATCTCCTAGGCCAACGTTATATATGTCCCAATACAATGCATACCCAAATCTAGGATTAGAAAGAATCAAGATTAGAACTGATGTCATCCTCTTTTTCAAATATAATAAGGACTCTTCACACTATTTTTTCCATTCAAACTTGACTCTCTTCTTGGTCAGTGTAGTCATTAGTGCTACCTTAAAATAAAAGTCTTGAATGAGGCTCTTATAGTACTCAAAAAACCTAAGGAAACTATAAATCTCAAACACATTCCTCAGTCATTCTCAAGACATAACTAAATCTACATTCTTTGGATCAACTAATATCCATACTTAAGAAACCATGTCCCTAAGAAATCACACCTCCTGTATCCAAAATTGAAACTTCAAATACTTTCCATAAAGCTGATGTGATCAAAGAATACTCAACATGATATCAATGTTTCTATAAAGTGATCCATACATCTTGGAATATATCAAGATGTAATCAATGAACACAATGATGAATAAGTCCAAGTATGAGTGAAAGATTTTGTTCATGAGAGCTATGAACACTAATGGAGAATTCTGTTGGAGTTGGTGCCCTAGAACCAACTTCTATATACTTTATTATAAGTTGTATTCATGGTTTTGAATATTAATTAAACTACTTATCATATCATGATTTTTCCTATACATGAAATGGTATGTGATAATATCCTAAGATTGGTTATCACACTAAAAGGTCATAGCAGTTCTCCGCTATGATGAGAACCCAAAAGTGCTACGACAAAATTTTTGAATATATGTTCTATAGCTAGATGATATCATTTGAGGGATACAAATGATACAGGATATCATGGGTGAAGACTCATTGGATTTTGAGGCACCTTCTCATGGTTTATTCCCTTGGTAATATTCAGTAGGATATTATGATAATATGACCTGCCAGTAGGAAATCCACATTTATATGTGTAATTGGATATTCCTATCTATGGATGTGTGTATTGGTATAGACTTTATGATTATTATTAATGAGTATTATGAGTCGCATAATTATATGTATTGACAAAAACTGTGACGAAGGATGTTTGTGGTGAGGTAGAATATGTTGGGTGTGTCACGATTAATATTGCATTAATGAATAATGTGAAAAAGAATTTATCCCTTCTATTTATTAATGGAATTTGATATCTCAGTCCCTTTTATGGAAATGATATAGCCTAAATAAATCCATAGCCATGGTGTTCCATAGGCAAGTTCAATTTTCAGAAAGTAAAAGAAAGAGAAATCGAGCACATAGGTTGATGGCTCCAGGGCATGAATCCTGCTTGATTAGAGATATCGAGATAAAGGGATTATATTACACAATAAGTTCCTGTATGAGGTAACATATCATTATGGCATTAACTTCTTTCTCTATGGGTGCCTTGGTGTGTTTCAAGATTCTAACCTTGGACCTTAGGATGCTTCGCCTAATGCCATTGAGAAAGAGGCCTAAAGGTTCACACACTAAATATATCCAGAATGATAGTTAAATAATATATTTATTATTTAACAAGTTGAATAAATATTATTCCCAATCATGGTTTAATAATTATTCATGTATGTTTGATCAAATATATTATGTCACCAGTTATTCAAGAGAATATAATGTGAGTGGAATATTAAATAAATATTTATTTTATATTTAGTGAATGTAATATTTATTTATTTATTGGTGAATAATGAAGTGATATTTATTTAATAAATAAATAGACATTATTCAAGGCTTGATAAATATTTTGGAGGAATGGCGGACCAAGTTTAATGGTCCAATGAGAAATAATAAATATTGAATATTATTTAATTAAATAATATTTAATTTTAATTCACAAGTTAATTTCATGTAGAGAAATGATATTATTATTATTATTATTATTTGACATGGGTTTTTTCAAGGAATAAATAAATTATTCAGGGCACTTGTGCAGTTATTTTATTTTAACCCTAGCAATATAAATACCTAATTATGTTATTTTCTCAAGATAGCCAATTCATTTTTTCTTGGTTGTGCACAATGGATTTGGAGAATCCTATAAATCCTAGAGAGATCCCTTCTCCAAGAATTTTCTCAAGAACAGAGAGAAATCCTCCTCCATCGGATAAAGGATAATGCTTTAGAACCGGTTCTCGAAGCGATCAAAGGTGGACAACAAAAGTGCAAGGATCTGTTGTGATAGCACTCTAAGATTCCTTTGGCAATGTCAGAAGATTCATGGAACATGTGTAGATCACCGCTAGAGGAAATCTACACTTGGTTTCCACAATGCAATGGCGATGGACCGCATATCTGTCATTGAATTCATCAACTAAGAAACAATTCCTTAAAGGTAATTATTTATTTAATTAAATTAATTATAAATAATATGTCATAATCCTCTTTATAGTTTTGGGATAATTATTCATTGTCTATTTCTTTGATTCAATTCCATGGATCATGGTGTTCATCATCATATAGATCTCGTATTGATCATCAATTATGTAAAAATAAATAAAGTTGGGCATTGCCCATTTCATGCTTCCACTATGCCTGGAACCTACACATTCATCAGTCTAAAGGGAATAATGAGATAGTTATACAACTTGTACCATCTCTTAGATACTATCTTCGGTGTGACTTCCTCTCTGACCCATAGATGATGAAAGAAAAAATGAATATCAAACTTTTAAAACCACTAGGATCCCCTTAATTGATCAAACAAGTCATCAATTATTGACAATGAGTACCTATTATTCATAGTGATCCGATTCAACTTATGGCAGTCCACACAAAGTTAAAGACTACCATCTTTCTTCTTAGAGAATAACACCGAAGAACCATGAGGGGAAGTTCTTGGTGTGATAAATCCTTTAGCCTCAAGATCATTTAGCAGAACCTTGATCTCTTTCAACTCATCTAGAACTATGTGATACGGTAGAATTGATATAGGTTATGAATTGGGAATGAGCTCGATCTCAAACTCAACTCCCTTGTGTGGAGGTAACCTTGATAAATCAACTAGAAATTCATCTTAGTACCAGTCTACCACATGAGGAAAAGAGGAGGGATTTGTCATCTGATCCACTACAAGGATTATACCAGCAACCTATGCTGAAAATAATTCTCTCTAAAGAGGATATGATTTCACTCTGACTGCCTCAACATCTCATTCCCCAATCAACATGAACTTATCCCCTTTTGGAAATTAAAATTTCACACATATTAGATAAAAATAAATGTGTTCACGGGAACTGTTTAACTAGACCATGTTGAGAATCACATTAAATCCCAACATTTCCAAAATTATGAAGCTTCACACATGCTTATAGGTATAAACCACCATCATACATTCTTAATAGATGTGAAAATTTTCCACTTTATTTCCCATGGTTTAATAATGGATAGCAACTCAGAAGAGTATTTAACTAGTAAATCTAACCCATCAACCTGTTGAGTAAATATGAATGAATGGGATGTACCTGTATCAAATAAAGAACAGAGAGAGTAAAAGATATTAGGATAGTACCTCAAACTATTGAGGGTATCTCTCCACTATCATACAAAGCCTGGTCAACTATATAAGCTCTGCTAACAAACACTCCATGACACCCCAAATGCTTATGATTAACCTGATTCACTAACCCTTATGATATTTTCACCTACTATTGAGGTCTTTCACCCACACCATAGCCTAACCTTGCTATGTGTATCCATAAATACTTGGACCAAAACCATTTTATATTATCAGTATTTCCACAGTGTTGAAAAATCTTGAGATAAATAGGACAACCCTTGAGATAATTCCCTTTTCACCCACAATTATAGCACCTAGTAGAGTTATCTCCCATATAGAGAGTTGAATAACCCCTTATCTACTTTGACTATCGATCATTGCTCTGGCGTCCATCCTTTGAATTCATTTTCTTATTCCTAGAATAAGAAACTATAACTATGTAGGAGAAAGAAATTGTTGATCCACTTGCAGTATATAGAAGACCTACAGCTTTGTCTTCCTCAATGCATGTCTCTATAGGAAGTTCCTTATGAAAGACTATAGAATAGGTCATCATATCAAAGTTCCTAACCTGTAACTTCAACTATGGATAAATACTGATTTTGAACTTTCTTGATTTCTGTTCCTTGTTCGCCACTAGAAGAGGAGGAAAGAGAATCATCTCAATAAAACATTTTTAATAGGTAGATGTTGTCATCATCCCCTATTAGCACTCTATGAAATCCTATTCATGGTCCAACTTTAGTTCATCTATAAGGAACTCCTCAAAGAAGAGATCCTTGAAGGTCAAACATGTCATCCCTTCATGTCTACCATCTTGCAACATGACATCCCACTGTCATCTATATGTGCTTTGAAATATAAAGGTCATGATCTTAAACTTAATATCATTTGGGGTCTCCATTGGGTCAAATATCCTCTTAGAGACTCCTATCTCGTCCTATGCATCCTAGGGGAATCCAGTTCCCTAGAAGGATAGGGGATACTAGAGTTGTAAGTCATGAGTATAACTGAATATCATCAAATTTCCCCTATGGGTTCCTCCACCCTAAACAGGAACTAGTCGAAAGAGTACTAGCTAGATCAGTTTTATAGCTTGACCCTCTAGTGAAACCAAGGGATCATTCTCAGTTGTATCCTACTGCACAATTTTTTGTTTAAATTAATTGTGCAATACTTATATGTAGAAACCTTTCGTGAAATGTCAAAACAAACCTTATAGAAATCTAGAATCTTAAAAAATAAGATCATTAAGAGGTTACATGCACACATAATGGTTCACAATGAGGCCCAATCTAAGATGCTACCCACAAGAATAAGGCATAACCCCTAAAAGAACAAACCACAGCCCAATCCAAGCCTCTAGTACCAACACATTAGTCACAACCATATATATAAAATCAAGCATAGAATACTTAGGCTCAAATAAAATAATACAAGAAATGATGCGCCAAAAGTACATATCACAATTTCAAAAGGAATTTCATTATTCTGACTCCATCCAATGCAAGAAATAGACATATGGTATGTGATTATAAGTTTCTAAAAATTATGAGTGAATGCACAAAAATCCCATAAATCAATATACCAACATCATGTGCATCACCCAAGGTGAATTTAAACTAAATGTAACATCAAATAGAAAGATCAAAAATTACCACTTTATGGAAACTCGAAGGTCCACTACACAATTTTGTATAGGCACTAGCATAGTTCCCCTACCCAACTCACAACCATCCTATGTCTCGCCTTTACTATCTCAAATCAAGGCAAAGAGATGAAACAATTTAGTGAACTTTGTGCTTTGATCCCATTTTTTAACACCCTAACTTGAACCACCAGGTCTAGTCTGGAATTCCACATGACCTCATGTGCATCTCCCAGTACGCAAGATGTTGCCAACTAGTAGAGAGGGGAAAAGAGAATTGTGAGGTGACTATGCCCTCAGTACTAGGTAACATCATAGTATAATAAAATAAGAGATGATAATTAACAAACAAATAATGAATTAATAAATACTCATCTGATTAATAGCATAAATAATAAGTACCTTCCCATGTAGTATCAGTATATCATGTTAGACACATAAAACAAAACTAAGAAAAGGGATCCCCACATGTGGTGTATCAATTACTAGGTAAAGTAACTAAATATGAACAAAAAAACATCCAACCCAAGTATATCCTACAATTCATGCATCCTCCTGTTGAACCTGTTCAATCGTCCACCACAGGGCCCTTTCCCTTCATCGGATCTCTGGTCATGAAATTTAAAAAGTGCTAAAATTCCTTAGTAGGGTGTGAGTACAAGACTCATAAAAAAGTGTATAAGATATTACTATGGTACCATGAAAGTAAGAAGAACAAATATAAGAAATAAGTATATCACACAAGCACAATCTATATGTCAGGTCCTTAGTGATAGGCTCTACCTGATTCAGATCTATGCTATAAGTAACATCATTCAGCTTCCCAACACACACACCTTGATGATATTGTCCAAAAATATTTCTAACACATCCCCATTGAAGGGATAGACCAAATTCATGTCGACCAAGAGTCTGAAACATCCCCCTTGGGTGATAGTCCATATAGATAAACCAACATAGTCATATTTAAGTATAGAAGAAAAACACATACGATACAAGATACAAATGAAAGATCAAACATCATGTCATATCAAGAAATAAACATAACCATCACAATCCACATTCAAGTAATAATAAGCATAGGTTTCAAAAGGCTACACACACACACCTCATGTGACAAAGCATCAAATATAGGTCTTGTGGGGCTACACATGCATGCTAACAATCATTCCAAGAACCCATATAAAACATTCTCTAATATTAAGGGATTTATACCTTAGGTTCAATAATGCTCAATGTCTATAATTGTCGTTCGATTCCAATTACACCACCAAACACTAGAACCATTCTTAATTTAATATGATTTAGAAAACTAGGGTTAAGGTTAAGGAGAAACCACAACCAAAAGGTAGGTTAAGATCAAACATACCTGATAAGATCCTATACCAAAAATGATCTAGGTATGATTGATGTGCAGATGCCAAATCCCTAAATATGGGTGCCGATTATATCAATGATCAACAATTGATGTTCTCTCATAGTGTCATTAATTTCACATGAGTTGATCAGATTATAAATTTATATTTTATCCCAACTAACATTGTTGTAAAGGTACATAGGACAATGGAAGTACAGTGTCGAACCCATAGGAAGGGTCAACAATAGGTGTGACCAAGATATTAAAACCTATATTGGATTCCTCACAGAAATTTTTTGAAGTTGTATTTAAGATAACAAATTAAATTAGCTTATATTAGATTAAATAAGGGTTCATGATCAATTTAGGGGAGATTTTGTAGAGGATATCCATAAATATAACATTTTTTGGACTTATGGATTAGGTCATGAAGCCGTTAAATCTCACCAATTAGCTTTGGTCAATAAAAATGGAACTACCTATATTGGAAACCACTCTTTGGTCTATAGGTGGTTATAAACTTAGGTGTATTAGGAATAAATTCAAAGGTGGAAAATGGATCAAAACCATTGATCATAAATTTATTTATTTCAATTAGGTCATGGTTTTACTCTCGTAATCCCCTGGATTAGGATCATGAAAATGGATGAAATAAGATTGTATTTTTAACCTAATATCTATCCAACAAATTACCCAGGTTTTGATTTAAGGATTCATTGAATTTATAGAAACCCTACTCTCAATCCTAGCCCTAAGAGGATTATCCACACATTGAAATAACATAATTAGACATGAAAAATAGAGGCAAAATTGATATATTCATCAAAGTAGAGGAGTTATCAAAGAAAACAATCAAAATCAAGAAACTTGCTTGAATGAAGAAAAAATATGCAACACAGTAGTTAAAATTACAAGAAAAAATGGTTCAAAACTATGACGGATGATGTGAAGCTTCTTGGTATGAGATTATAATAGTAAAAAAATCAAAAAGAAGAAAAATGAGAAATGAATAATTCCAAAAAGAGTGTCCTTCATAAGTTGGAGACACTTGGAAATAAATAGGTTGGATCAACTCACAACGTAAATGGTTTTTATATCATGAGTTGACATGGAATTATTTCTTCTCGGTAATTTCATGTTGTGAATTTTGATTTTACATTATGAATTTGAAATTATAGTTCTTCAGTATTCAGTATCTCCATGGTTCATGGCTCGAATAAATTTCATGGTATCTCCAAGGAGGTTGACCAGAGACAAAGGCCAAGACATTCACATCGTGAATGTCTTTCACGCCTTCAGTTTTCTTCATCTGGAGAATTCATGGATTTTATTAGATTCATGGATTGGGTTTACAGAATTCTAGAGATCTATCTTCATGAAATATGCATTGTGTATTGGTATTCATGACATAAATTATCTTCAACTATAGTAGTTTTATAGTAGCGCCTACTTTGCAAAGTAAGATCCAATTTCCTACCAAAGTTAGAAAAATATCATAGTATCAAAGTGTAAAACATGTATAAATATCAATTAATTGAATCCAAAATGCATATGTGAATTAATCATATCAAATTCCCCCTCAATTGAACAATTTCTTGTCTGAGAGAAAAAAGCATCTAAACAAGAATATCAAAGGAAATAATTTTTAATAGGAAACAAGAATCACAACCATGAAAATAAAAACAAGTGTTAGCAGAAAGGTATTGGTCCTCCAAAATCATCCCTTCAAAGAAATTCATTCATGCCTCATGGTCAAATTCCTTATTTGAATCCCTCCTTCATTTAATTGAAATTTCTTAATTGTTCCTTATATAGCTATGCCCATGTTGTAATTTACCTCATCGTGAATTTTCTCTCATCACTCAAGGTAAAATAGAATTAAAGTTATGATTATACCCTGAATACATGTTCCTAACCATATGATTTCATTGGATCTAATATTTCTACTTCATAAAGAAATATAACATAATTAATCAAGAGGACTTTAACATTATGGTTCAAATGACTCTGAGGCTGGGGGTTGTTGGGACCAAGTTGGATGGAGAGGTTTTTCAATGCTGGAAGAAGAAGTTTGTTAAAGTTTTGTTTCTTTTATTATCAAGAAAATAAATCATCGTTCTTTATAAGTACTGGTGATTAGATGTAGGAGGTACCGAACTTAGTCAACCATACACAAATTTATTAAGAAAAGTCATTAGTTTTGGTTTTTTATACCAAAAATGATTTCAAAGTGAAGTTATTGATCTGAATCACATTGGGTCCAAAATGACGTTTCAATCAGTATGAGAAAATGTATCAGAGTCTGGATATCTTGATAAAAAATATAATGATTTTTTGTTGTTTTGTATGATTTTAAATAGCATGACTTAAGTGGAAACTTATGATCCAAGATTTGTGAAAGAAATGGGGGGATAATGTGTTTGGTCTCAGAAAATAGGAAGGGTTTAAAGACCGATCAATTAGTTTGAGTTTCTGGAAGAAAGTTAGAAGTTTTTGGAATGATGTGAAGTCATAGAACTTTCTAATGTAAGTCAGAAAATGCTATGTTAATCCTAAAGTTCTCAAAGTCATGAAGAATCCATGGTACAAGAAGAAGTTTGTGGAAAAAGAAAGGTTTCAAAGTTGTTGAAGTGTTGATCAACTGATTCATTAGACTGTCTGATTCACTGAATGAAACAATTCGCAAGATCAATCATCAGTTGGAAATTCTGGAAGAAAGAAGTTGTTACTGACACCGGTCCATCAGACGCGGTATGCCACCGATCTATCAGAGGAATTCTGACGTCGATCTATCAAATTCAATTATTGGTATCTTTATGACATCGGATGTAGAGTTCTATTAGAGACACGATGGTTAAGAAAGTTAGAGTTATTGGATTGATCAATCGGACAAAGTTCAACAATATAGTCAACCATTTTCACTAGAATGTGATTTCAGGTTGTGTTTTTTTTTAAGGGATGATAGAAAAAGAAACATTGGTTGTATTCAATTGGGTTAAGAATAAAAGAAGTCATGATTTGTTTTCAAGTGGTTCAAGTGTCATCAAACAGTCTTTGACATCGTTACATCAGATGGAAATAAAGGTTGATCCATTAGACGCATGCTGAAATCAATAAGTCATCAGACACTAGACTTCATCAAATACAGGATCATCGATTTGAGGAACTATTGAAGAAAAGTATATATTTGTTTTGAATCTATTGTTGAAGTATTTATGAGGTGTTTTTTAATGCTAAATAAGTTTCAACAATGTTTATGGCAGAAGAGTTTCATACATATCAGTTGATATAGAGCATCAAAATGAGTAGGTTTTATGTTTCAGTTGGTACAGAGCGTCATTATCAGAATGTCAAATGGTATCAGATTGAAGAAACATTAATACATTCAAAGCAGGTTAAATTTTTTAGAATATTTGAGAAGTTTCGATAAGAATCAATAAGAGTTGAAAAGCACTAAAAGAGTCAAATATAGAGTCTAAATATAATTAAAAAAAATTGTTTTGGGGAATTTACTTAAGCAGAAAAAAATTTCAGATTCTCACCCATTCCTCTCCTAGCATACCTATAAATAGAAGGAATTACATTGTAATTTCTGAATATGATGGAACATTGTTCATGTTTGAGGATAGATAGAGCTCTGAAATTTTAGGAATAAAGAAAAAGTTTCTAGATAGAGTTTTCCTAAGGAAGTTTTCTGGATAGAAGAAGAAGAAAATGGTTACTGAATTAGACTAAGACATCAGACATAGGTTTTTGGATAAATTTTTAAGTGGTTCAGAATTGTTTTTAGATTATTATTTCTTATCTATTTTCTAAACTAAAGAATTATACTAGGGAATCGAACTAAGCCATCAGACTGAGTTTTTGTATGAAGTCCATAAGTGAAGTTTTTACCTTCTGCTGGGTAGGAAAGTGAAGAATTGTGTTTTGAAGAAATAAAAAATTGGAAGTTGATAAGGCAGCATAATAAAATGTCTTGAACCAACTAGTGAAGGTTTATTAAATTATTACACAAACTTTTTTTACACCATTCGTGCTAGAAGAAGAGCATGCACTGTTGTATTGATCATAGTGCTGCACAAGTGTAAGGGCATATCCCACTTGTTGTATCCACACAAAATGATTGTTTTCTAGTGGATTGTGTAGTATTGAATTATTTTCAAACCATGCTAATGACTATATACTCTTGTTGGGTAGTAAACCTTGTAAATACTTGTGTTCCTATGGATATGTGAATTTTTTTTTCAACAAAGTGAAAAGCCTTTAATGGGAGGTAAAGGTTGTTATAAAAGAAACATAACATAAAAGTAAAAAGATATCACTGATTCACCCCTCCCCCTCTCAGTGATACATTGATCTTATTTGGGAATTTTCAAGGGTAGGTGGGTAGATGATAAAAATTAAGCTCAAAAGGAGGGTAAACTCTAAATCATCATGCATAATAATCATGAAAAGAATAATAAAGAACCTTCTACAAAAATTAATGTCTCCACACTCCCAATATAATAGATAAAGTCCATGGGTCTGTCATGAAATCATAATGAAGGTATTGTATTTATTTCTTTTCTCTTTAATCTTTTTTTTTCTTTTTTTGAAGTCATTTTTTGGACAAATCTCACATCCACCACCTAACTGTTGGATTTGGTTCCCTAGAAACAACTTTTATATACTTTATGATAACCTGTATTCATATTTTTGAATATTAATAGACTACTTATGACATCATGATTATTCTTATGCATAACATGGTATGTGGTAATGTCCCAAGAGTAGTTATCACACTAAAATGTCATAGAAGTTCCCCACTATGATGAGAACCTAGAATTGCTATGAAGCTATTCTTAAATATATGTTCTATAGCCGTATGATATAATTTAAGGGACACAAATGATATAGGCTATCAGGGGTGGAGGCTAATAGGACTTTGAGTAACCTTCTCATGGTGTATGCCCTTGGTAATATCCAGTAGGATATTATGAGAACGAGAAGCACCAGTAGGAAATCCACATTTATATGTGTTATTGGATGTTCCTATCTATAGACATTTGTATTGGTCCTTAGACTTTAAGATTATGTATTGATGAAAATTGTAACGACATATGTTCACGGTGAGGTAAGATACGTTGGGCTCACGATTAAAATTGCATTAATGAATAATGCGAGAAAGGATTTTTCCCTTATATTCTTTAATGAAAGTTGATATCATCTACCCTTTGATGGAAATTATATAACCTAAATAAATTTATGGTCGTGGTGTTCTATGTTTAATTTCAATTTATGGGAAGTCAAAGAAAGAGACATCGAGCACATAGTTTGATGGCCCCAGCATGCAACCTACTTGATTTGAGATATCATGATAAAGGGGTTATATTACACAGTAAGAATCTGTATGAGGTATTATGACATTATGAAATTATCTTCTTTCTCTATGGGTGTATTTGTGTGTTTTTAGACGCTAACCTTGTACTTTAAGCTGCTTTGCCTAATGCCGTTGAGAAAGAGGCCTAGAGGGTCACACATTAAGTGTATCCAGAATCTTAGTTAAATAATATATTATTATTTATTATTAAACAAGTTGAATAAATATTAATCCCATGTGTAGTTTAATATTTTTCATGTTGACTTAATTGCATATATTCTGTCACTAGTTATTTTAGAGAATATAATGTGAGTGGAATATTTAATAAATATTTATTTGTTATTTAGTGAATATAATATTTATTTATAGGTGAATAATGTAGTGATATTTATTTAATAAATAAGTAGTCATTATTCCAGGCCTGATAAATATTGTGGAGGAATGGTGGTCCGAGTTTAATGGTCTGGTGAGAAATAATAAATATTTAATATTATTTGATTAAATAATATTTAATTTAATTCGAAAGTTAAGCGCATGTCGATACATATTATTATTATTATTATTATTATTATTATTATTATTATTATTATTATTTGACATGGGGTTTTGTAGGGATTAAATAAATAATAAAGGGCACTTTTGTAATTATTTATTTCTAACCCTAGCGACATATAAACCCAATTATATTATTTTCTCATTAAGACAATTCATTTTTTTGGTTATGAACAATGGATTTGGAGAATTGTCTCAATCCCTAGAGAGCTCCCTTATCCAAGAACTCTCCCAAGAATGGAGAGCAATATTCCTCCACCTCCCACTCTCAAGTCAATAGAGATCAAGGAGAACGCTTTGGAAGCTATTCTCAAGGTGATCAAAGGTGGATGATGCAAGCGATAGGATCTGCCATACTAGAACCCAAAGATTTCTATGACGATGTTTAGAGATTTTTGGAACACATGTGGATCACCGCTAGAGAGAATATACTTTGATTCCTACAATGTAATGATTGTACAATGTAGATCTGTTTTCATATTCATCAATGAAGAAAGAATTTCATCAAGGTAATTCTTTAATTAATTAAATTAATTATAAATAATATGTGATGATCCTCTCTCTGGTTCTGGAATTATATCCCTTGTTTTTTTTCTTTAATTCAATTCTGTGGATCATAAAATTTATCATTGTGTAAATCTCAGATTGATCATCGTTCATGAAAAAATTCAAAGTTGGGCACCACCCATTGCACACTTCCACTACGCCCGAAACTTATAAGTGGTATCATAGCGGTCACATAATTATTTATAACTATTTAAAAACTTTTGATTTATTTACAAAATTTTATTTTATTTTTCAATTCAAGTTTAATCATTCTTTTAATTTTAATTGAGAGATCTTATTCTTCCTCCTTTGTTTCTCATAGATCTAATCAATACGATTAATTTTATGAATGAAATAAAATCGAGGAACTCGTCTGAAGGTGCCAAGGATTTTAATCAGATAACACATGAGTACACGCCATGTAACCAGACTTACACATTGTGTACTTTTGTTCAATGCATCAGGAATTAACTTAGCAATTAATTTAAAGCATGTGCATTGATGACATGTGGTGTATTTAATTCTTACACTGTGTGTTGACTATTCCAGGGTGGCACATGATCAGCCAGAGTACATTCCATGTAGCTCACATACATGATGTTTAGTCCCTTTAAGTCACAATATTACCATACACATCCTACCTAACTTGTGACTGTGTAAGTCAGAGACTACACGTCGTGTAGTCTCTTATACACATCATGTACTCCGGTTTTTTTGAAGTATGGTTTATACGCCGAGTCCCAAGGTGTGTTCCTTAGATACACTATGAGATATGTACATGCCATGTACTTATACCAAATTATGTAGATTTAAAATTTATTTATTATACCGTGTAAACCTTATCGAAAAGTTCTTGCGTGTGGTCATTAAGTTGATAGGACGCGCCATGTGATGGGTTTTAAATATGTGTGTGTGTGTGTGTGTGTGTGTGTTTAATTAATATCTATATAATGTTTAGATTTTTATATCATGTATGAGTTGTATTACAATTGTTACTCTATGTACATTGAATCATAACACATGACCAAAAAATCATGTAATTCATGTAATCATTAAGTTGATAGTACACTTCATGAAAGTATGTGATAAGTCATGTATTCCACATGTCACAAGAGTAAACAGTATACGAGTATAATACATGTTGGGTATAATTGGATGAGTATTCATCATGTTTCATCTAAAGTACATTTATGTACACAGTTAATTTTAATTAAATTTATGAAATTTATATAAAATTATAATGGATGAGAATCTCAAGGAAATTCAAATGAGAATTAAGATAAAATAATTCATTAATTAAATATAATAATTAATTGATTCAAGTGTGATTTATCTTAAATAAGAATGATTAATAATTGTATTCTAGTTTTATTAAATGTGTAATTCGTTTCATGCATGAGGATGATCATGCTCATAGACTAGACCTTTGCATGTGATTGGTTTCATTTAATTAATTATTAAATTAAATTGCTGGCATGTGTGCCTTCTATCCTCTTATTATGTAAGGACTTGTGTGCCCGTGGTTTCTTTTATATAAACCCTTGTTTACCTCACCTAATTTGAGTAAAAATATATTTAATGGATGGAGCTCCCAAGCTAGTGGAGGTGGTTCAAGTTTGGAGCTGAGTTGAAACCAATCCAAGAGAGAGATATAGGTGGAAAGGTGGAAAGTTTTAACATGAACCTTAATTGGTTCAAGGTGTTTTTACCCTAGTTCAATGGTTAGTTTATCAACCGCTAGATAAACTAACCATTAGTAAAAGCTCATGATCATACCAATTTATTATTTTATTTATGTCAAGTTGCATGGTTATTTCATTATGGATGTTTTTGTCGTGATCAAATGAATTAATGAATTAACGAGCATGTAAGATAGAACTAAAATAAATTGAATTATACATAAATATTATCTAATACATGGTTAATCGTGTAAGTAAATCCACTTAATATTAAAAAAAATGTGATAAAAATAATAATTGGAAATTTACACATAAAGTATAAAATCCCTCAATTATATATATTAAGTCGGTATAGCCTTCCACTACTTCAGTTAAAATCAAACTATAGTTCAAAGTGCTTAACCAGCCAAAGTTGGGGTGTTTTCAGTTATCGGAAAATTATAACTTGATTTTTTAGGTTGACTTAACTTAGTTCACATCAAGGGTTGACTACCAAAGTAGGACTTGGTGTAACTAAGAGACAAGGGTTGAGGGAATCCAATTTATGGATTTTAGGATTAGGGAGTCCACTCAGAAGATCAAGGAACTATGAGTTAATGCAGTTGGAATTTTCAATGTCTATCTAAAACCATTCAAGTTTCTTGGAAAACCAAATTTGGGGTAATGAGAAGGGGAATATGGATCCTTTACACTAGAATATCCAAGAAATAGGATATTCTAAAGCTAATGGTGAGGGATGTTGGGTTTTGATAAAATAGTGGGAGACTAGTAAATATAATGTTTATTTATTTATCTAAATTTTATCAGATAAAGTACTAAAATTCTTCTCATCTTATTTGTTGAAACAAAATTAAAAATTAAATCAAACATATCATTGTGATCCATACTTTAGAAGGATAACCTTTTCACCAGCACAAATTTCCAAGAGTGGAAAAGGTGCTTATGTGTTATCCTTCTTCGTGAAAGAAAATTATATGTGTTAGAAGAACCTATTCTTGATGAAACTGGTAATGAGGCAAGTGATGAAGATTTATCTCTCTATGAGAAAGATTTAAATGATTCCACAGATGTTCAGTGTTTCATTCTATCATCCATGACCAATGATCTTTTTAAGAAACATGAGGACATGGATGTGTATAGCATGATGTCTTACATTTGGGATATCTATCAAGATAAGGTGAGACAATAGAGGTATGATATCTCCAATGATTTTTTTAAAACTAATATTAGAGAGTCTATGCTATCTGGGCCTCATGTATTCAAACTTATCATCTACACAAAACCTTCTCTAGAATGAGTTACATACATATCTCATACTTTCATCACTACCCAAAATCTTCTTCAGTTTTATTATTAATTACAATATGAGAAATAATGAGAATATTCTTGCAGAACTTCTTAATTTGATTCACTAAGTGGATAAGGACATGGGGTGTGATAAAACCATGGTCCTTATGGTGAACAAGAAAAGGAAGAATAAGGAAAAGGGGCTCAAGACTCATGAAAATTATAAATATCCCGAGCATTGTTCTTATAAGAAGAAGAAGATCCAGAGGTAGGGTAAGAAAAATGAGGCAGTATGTATTTCATGTGAAAATCCAGACCACTGGAAGAGGAACTTCACCCAAAAGCAAGGGGAAGCTAAAGGTGTGTTCATTATCGAGTGTAATCTTTCAATATCTACACATTGGGTATTAGATATAGCTTGTGGTTCTCACATCTATATACAAATGTAGGAACCAGGTATATTTCAAAATATTTCTAGAGTTGAGGTGGATCTAAGAGTTGATAATGGTGCGAGGATGGCTACTCTAGCCATTGGCGACTACCACCTTTCATTACCAACATGAATGATTTTGGTTTTAAAAGATTGTTATTATGTACCAATGGTTATCAAGAACATAATTTATGTATCATGCCAATATACAGATGGGTTTATTTTAAATTTTATAAATAAAAGTTGTTTCTTTTATAAAGACAACATATGTTATGGTTTTTCACCTTTAAATAATGGTCTTTATGTATTAAATTATGAAAACCATGTATTGGAATTTGATAATGAATCGTGTTCACATGACTCGTATAACACCCAACTATGGAATCACCATCTTAATCATGTAAATGAGAAGAATTTGAAAAGGCTCTATCAAGATGATTATTTAGACTCATTTGAGCTAAAACCATTTGAAAGATTTCATGCTTGTTTACAAGGAAAAATGACCAAACTGCTATTTGGTGGATAGGGTGAAAGGGACGCAGAGCTTCTAGGATTCATACACACTGATGTGTGTGGACCATTTCTAGTAGAATCAATAGGTAGATATTCTAACTTCATAACTTTTACAGATGACTTGATTAGATATTTCTATATCTCCTTGATGAGGTATAAGTATAAGTCCTTTGATAAATTCAAAGAATTCAAGAATGAAGTATAGAATAAACTTGGAAAAAATATAAAGAATCTTCGATCAGATCGAGGTGGTGAATATCTTAACCAAGAGTTTATAAATTTTCTATGGTATTTTGGGATTATATATCAACTCACTCCACCTTACACTCTATAGTGGAATGGTGTTAGTGAAAGGAGGAACCATACCTTATTAGACATGGTAAGGTCGATGATGAGTCATGCAGATCTTCCATTATCCTTTTGGGGATATGCATTACAAACTATGGTATACACATTAAAATGAGTACTAACTAAAGAGGAAAATGGAATTTCCTTTGAGTTATGGAGTGGAAAGAAACTTGTTTTGTCGAATACACATGTATGGGGTTGCGAGGTGTTTGTTAAGGCCTTCTCAGGCAACAAACTAGCACCTAGGGGCACAAAGTGTATCAATATAGGGTATACAAAGGAAGCAAATGGATAATACCTATAAACCCCCTCAGGAAATAAAGTGATTATCACCAGAAAAATCCATCTTTCTCGAGAGGGAGTGCATCCTCAAAAAGGATAGTGGGAGAAATATTAACTTCAATGGAGTTTATGCTCATAATACACAAGAGTTGATACAAGAATAGATTCCATAGGTCCCCGTGGAATAAGTAGTTCCTAAAACATAATTAATGAGTAGGAGTGAAAGAGAGGTAAGAGAACCATAGAGATATGGTTTTCTAGTTATCAAATTTGGTGGCTCATTTGGTTGACAATGATGAACCTCTATCCTACTAGAAGGTAGTCGAGAGATCATAAGCTATAAGATGGAAAGAAACCATGATTTATAAAATGGATTCCATGTATCATAACCAAGTTTGGGATCTAGTCAATGCGATAGTTTATGTAAATCTCATTGGATTAAAATGGGTATTCAAGAGGAAACTATACATGGAAGGTAAATTAAATACCTATAAATCAAGGCTAGTGGATAAAGGGTTTAAATAGCGTAAAGTAATTGACTATAATGAAAACTTTTCACTAGTTTTCTTGTTTAAATCCATCATAATTTTACTTACTATAACAGCCTACCATGACTATGAGATTTTCCATATGGATGCCAAAACTGCATTCCTTGATGAGAACCTTTAGGAATATGTCTATATGACACAACCAGAAGGGTTTGTGACTCCATGTGATGCCAAAAGGATTTTCAAGTTGCATAGATCCATTTATGGATTGAAGTAAGCATTCAGGTCATAGAAAATTCAATTCGATGAAGCCATAAAATAATTTAGTTTCATTAAGAATGAATGTGAGTCATGTATTTACAAAAGGTTTATTGGGAATGTGGTCATTATCCTAGTAGTATATGTTGATGACATATTACTTATTGGAAATGAAATACCATTATTATAGTCTATTAAGGACTGGTTAAATAAGTGTTTCTCCATGAAGGGCTTAGGTGAACCAGCCTATATTCTGGGGATCAAGATCATTTGTGATAGATCTAAGAGGCTGGTTGGACTAAGTCAAAGTACATATGTTAACCAAATACTAATGATATTTAGTATGGAACAATCCAAGAGGGGATTAGATCTAGTGTCACAAGGCTTACATATTTCTAAGAAAATGTGTCCTTAGACACAATAAGAGAAAAATAGAATGAGTAAGATATCATATGCTTCAGCGATAATATTAATCATGTATGCCATGTTATGTATTATACTTTATGTTTCCTATGCATTAATCATGGTAGGAAAATGTCAAGAAGATCTATGAGAACAACATTAGCTTGTTTTTAAGGTTATCCTTAAGTATCTGAGAAAAACTAAAGATATGTTCGTGGTGTATGGAGGAGATTAGGTGCTGGTAATTAGAGGTTATACTGATGCCATTTTTTAGATAGATTAGAATGATTTGAAGGTGCTGTCAGGATATGTTTTTTGTCTCAATGGAGGAGTTATGATCTAGAATAGTTCAAATTATCTAGTTATCATTGATCCTACAAAAGATTATGAGTATATAGCATATTTTGATGCATCCAATGAGTTCATTTGGATTTGGAACATTGTCTATGATCTTGATGTGGTACCTATGAGTAAATACACTATCACATTGTATTGTGATAATACTGTAGTAGTGGTTCTTGAAAAAGAGTCAAGTTCACACCAATGGACAAAGCATATACTTTGAATGTATCACCTCTTGAAGGATTTTTATCAGAGGGGTAAAGTTTCAATAAGAAGAGTACCCACGTAAGAGAACGTGGTGGACCCCTTGACCAAATTCATATCTTAGAAGAAGTATGAGTATCATGTGGAAGCTAGAAGACTAAAGGTTATTAGTAGTTGTCTCTAGTGAAAGTGGGAGTTTGTTGGAGTTGGTGCCCTAGAGCCAACTTCTATGTACTTTATGATAACCTATTAGTTTTGAATATTAATAAATTGCTTATCAAATCATGATTTTTCTTCTATATAACATAGTATGTGATAATGTCCCAAGATTAACTATCACACTAAAATGTTATATCAGTTCCCTACTATGATTAAAACTCTGAAGTGATACGACACTATTATTACATATATGTTATATAGCCAGATGATATGATTTGAGGGACACAAATGATACATGATTTCAGAGTTGGAGACTCATAGGACTTTTAGGCATGTTCCCATGGTGTACGCCCTTGGTAATATCCAGTGGGATATTATGAAAATGGGACCCACCAGTAGAAAATCCACAGTTATATGTGTCATTGTATGTTCCTGTATGTGGATATGTGTATTGGTCCTTAGACTTTAAGATTATTATTAATGAGTATTTTGAGTTGCGTACATTGATGTATTGAAAAAAATCGTGATGAAAGATGTCTGCGGTGAGGTAGGATACATTGGGCATGTTACGATTAATATTGCATTAATGAATAATGTGAGAAAGGATTTTTCCTTTATGTTCTTTAACGAAAGTTGAAATCTTAGAACCTTTGATGGAAATGATATGGACTAAATAAATCCATGGACATAGTGTTCTATGGGAAAGTTCAATTTCAAAAAATACAAAGAAAGAGACATTGAGCACATAGGTTAATGGCACCAGTATGCAACCAGCTTGATTTGAGATATTATGATAAATGGATTATATTATATAGTAAACATTAGTATGAGATATTATATCATTTCAGCATTAACTTCTTTCTCTATGGGTGCCTTGGCGTGTTGTTAGACACTAACCTTGGACTTTAGTCAGCTTCGTCTAATCCCACTGAGAAAGAGTGTAATGTCCTGGACCTCTCCGGTCCATTCCTTTGTAAAAGTCGGATGTGGTCAACACGGCGCACGTAATAATTATAATTGTTAATGATAAAAACGAATAAGAATTTATAAAAATTAAAAGATGATTTGTCAATTTATTATATTAAATAATAAAGACAGTAATATAAAGTGTGTGATTAATTAAATTAAAAGGGGTTTTAATTTTAAATAATAATTTAATAAAATAAGGTGGGCAGTTTAAAATTAATTGAGTAATTGTTGGAATTAAATTAGAATAATAGGTGTTGTGTTATTAATATTATTCATAATATTAATGAGAAATTAATAAAATGAGTTATGATATTAATTGCAAACAAATAAATGAAGATGTGCAGTGGAAGCATGGTGGTGTGTTAATAAAATTAAAGGTGAGTTCGTTATTATTATTATGTTAAATAATAATAATAATGGTGGCGTAAAAATATGTTGGGTTTATTAAATTGAATGGTTTTAATTTAATAAAAGTGGTTTCAATTTAATCAATGTGAAATAAAAATAAATAGAATTGAATAATTAAATTGACGTATATTACGTGACATTGACGTGGCATGGTCAGATTCAGATATCCAACAGGGTGGTTTAACATGGTCAACATTGCGAACGTCAATAATAATTATTATTATTATTAATAATTGGTGACGAGTTAATAAATTTTAATTGGAGATTTGTTATTATTATTATACTAAATAATAATGATAATGGTGACACAAATATGTTTTTGATTGGTAAATTAAATTAAATGTATTAAAAAAGGGGTCTGAGCATGGATTTGATGGAGAGTTGGACTTTATTAATGGTTATTAATTGATGATAATTAATAAAATAATTAAATAAAATAAATTAACCATGAGGCGCATGAGGGTCATGGTGAGGCGCATTGTTGTGTATGTTTTTGAGGAGGGGAGAGCCCAACACCTCCTTTTCTCTTATTATCAATAATATATATAATTTTTGGAAAGGAATTAAGGTGGTGGGGGTGCTACACGTTCAGCATGGAACCCCTTGTTTTGAGGTCTTATTTGCTATTATTTATATTAATAAATAAATAAACAAAATAATCAAAATCCCATGTGAGGCGTATGGGAAGTGAATGTGTTGGGCGTGAGTGAATTGAAAATTGTGATTGGAGAGAGACTTATATCCTCTCTATTTTTTAAATAAATATAATATTATTATTATTAATTGGTTAAACAAATCTTAATTTGATGATAACTCCCTCATACGATATCTGTTTGACGAACTGTCAGTGACTGTGTAACCCTAAAATTAAGATGGTAATTTTAATACCAATGATGAATATCTTTTTATGACTTTTGTCTTGGGTCAAAGAAACACCTAATATTAATTTATTATTAACATTATCATATAATGCATGGAAACCGCGTGACGTGTCATGTGTTGACCAGTCAAACAGTGTAATAGTCGTACAGTCACGTCGTGTATTCATTAATACACGCTGCATAACCTTTTACCTTTTCATTGCCTATATAAGAGAGGAGAACGTGTTATTTACGGACCTCTCTTCTACTCCGCACGGCGACGCGCCTGGATGACCTAGAAGCCTTCCTCTTAACTTCTTCATCCGGACTCCGATCGTCGATCCATCAGTGACTGCGAGATCGTGTCAGCGAGGAGAACATCATACACCCTATTCTGTTCCCTCTTCTTCTAACTCCCATATTTGGTTTCCAACCAAGGAGACTGGTGATAATTGATGGGAACAGCGGTCTTTAATGAACGACTCTAAAAAGTTATGTTAAACCTGTGTTCTTGTATTCTCTTTCTGATCCTACTTCTCTTGTTTTATTTCCATGCTACGGCATGTGATCTCCGCATTGAGGGAGTTTCTTGTGTTGTTGATTTGGTGGTGTCGCGACTTCCTTGGTAGGTGCGGTCGTTCTATGAGAAGCCTTGTGATCGTGGTGGTCGTGTTCGTAGAAGGACATCGGAACCTGTTGAGGTAGGGATCTTACCTTCGTCTCTCTAAATTGTGCATCATGCGGGGTGGGTGTCCTCTTGTTTACGTGAAACACATTTGAACCGGTTTAATAAAGATAATAATTGTCTTGTATAACAGGGATGGGAAGTTTTTGAATGCAATTACATTATTTATATCCTGTGATATTATGTTGTGAATTGAATAAGCTTCTGCCTACTGAAAATCATGGTCGTTGGGGGCCTTTTCTTACGCAATTAAATTTTTCCCTCTCCTTCTGGATTTTCTTATGGATGAAAATTTTATTGAATGTGGAAATTGGTTAATCACGTAAAGTTGGTTGATTAAATACTCATAACCCTTGTGTGATCACCCCGGTTCAACAAAACTGAATAATGAACATGTTGGTGTTGGGTTGGTTTTTTTATGGGATGTGTGAAGTGGTAATTTATGGGTTGTTGTGTGATGTGATGTTTGGAAGCGTGGCCACAATAATGGGTGGTGAATATTATTAAATTGGTTAGTAGTGGATTATATACGGGGGGAAAGTAATGGAAATGTGGAATGTAAAAAATGAATTTATATGTGGAACTTGGGAATAAATGAACGGTGGGGTATTGTGATGGAAATGAATTAAAGATGGATATGATAATCAAATTGTTAAGGAGTTGGTATGTGATTTCTTGTGTTTTCCCTAACTTTTGTTGTGGTTGGCAGTGGGGCTGCGATAAATGGTATTAAAGGGATGATGATGTATGGGTTTCAGTGTGATTGTGGTTATGGTGGTTGGTAGCGGGGCTGCAAGGATGGGTTTGAATGTGAACGAACTATGGGTTGTGAATAATAAATAAAAGTTGAAGAGTTAATGAATGGTGGGGCATGGTAATGGAACGGGAATAATAACCAATGGGGTTGGTTGGTTAACAAGAAGGGACTTGTTTGTGTTGCTTGTGTTTTCCTAACTTGATTTGTGGATGGCAGAGATATGTTTTATGAACGCTTGATCTAGTTTGGTTGTTGATAGTTTACCGGTAGTTAAGAAACTGATAACTAAAGTTGTTGAAACATGAAAACATTAAATGGGGTTTTGGGATTGTTTGTTGTGTGCATACTCTCGAAGTAGCAGTGCCAAGGCACGTGCTCAGATATTTGTGTAGAAGCCTTAGGATGGGCTAAGTGGTTGTTATACTTATATAAATCTGTACGTTTGATGTTTCTTTACGCACCCCACCCATGTTGAGAGCTTAGTGCCAAACACCCCCATTTCATGGGGGGGTGTTTTTTCCAACACTTCTATTAGTGGCTGGTTATTAGCTCCTTTCTGCTCCCTTTCCCGGGTAGCCCAAGTATCTTCAGGCAGGCTGTGATGGCCTGAGGTCCATTATTATCCCAAGAATCTTCGGGCAGGGTAGTGTGGTGGTTGGTCCAGGTGTGTGCGGGCAGGTGGTTTCCCAAGTATCTTCGGGATGAGGCCCAGGTGTCTTCGGGCGTGGCAGTAGATCTTCTAGCCCAGGTGTCTTCGGGCGTGGCAGTGGTTGTTCTGGCCTAGGTGTTTGCCGGTGTGGTTACGCGTTACAGTTGTGGCCCAGGTGTTTGTGGACGGGGTTTGGCAGTGGGACTGTGTGAGGATGTGGCCTAGGTGTGTGCGGGCGGGATGAGGCAGTGGGACTGCGGTGAGAATGGCGGGATTGGTCGGATGCATAGGATATCTTCAATAACCAGTGGGAAGGTGGTGCGGGGTACCCATAATTTGATAACATTACTACTATACTCTATTGACTTGTGTTACTTGGTGAGTGTGACTGGTGAGGCTGGGTGGATAGATTCCTTGCTAGGTTTTGCTTCTTCTGTTTTCTCACGGGGCATTAGGACGGATCCCCACTTGTGCACGAGAGATTTAGGTTTCCCTACTGAGTATACTTGTATGCTCACCCTACGTTTGCTTTCAGGTTTTCAGGAGGACTACAGGGACTGTGCGGGACCTTACCAGTCAGGAAGGGGGAGTTGCTACTAGTTGTTGTTGTTGTTTTTCTTTACTTTTGGTACAGTACTTGGAGCTTTTCTGTACTTGTAGTTTTGTTTCACTATTGTATAAAGCATGCATATGGGATTGGTTTTGGGATATTTCTATACTTGATCCTTTTCTTCTTCTTGGTGTTTGACTCATCCTATTTACCGATCATAAATTAATAAAAAGGGTAATGCCTACCATATTTGTGAAAAACTCATACCCTTGGTGCTAGTCGCCACTCCGGGGCCTACTGGAGGCGGGACTCGGGGGTCATTATCTCCCTTCCACCATTGGCAGCTCAGGAGGGGCATCTTTGGTGGGAGGGGGTCGTGACATAATGGTATCAGAGGCTGATGGTTGAGAGATAGGACGGAGTCTGGAGTTAGGCGCAGTGAGGATTGCATGGGATGGTAGGGCAACAATGTTGGTTAATCTTGGTGCGTGACATAGGCCAGGGAATACTGGCTAGGACACGAGATTTTAGGGCCCCCCGTGATCCAATGTAAGGACTCTGAACCTACCGAATGACCAAGTGAGACTATATTGATTGTAGGGTAGAGACCCTAGGGAAGGTACATGCATCATCATGATTGTGTTTTACTTGATTTGGGTGTTATGGGAAAGAAATTGAAATAAAAATGATAAAATAAATCCTTGAGAAATTTCCTTACTAATTGGGCTTAGGCGATCCTTGTTTACCGTATAGCTATGGCACCTGGACGTCATCCTCGGGTGGCTCAGACAGCCGAGGCCCAGCAGATTCAGGTGGTTGATCAGTTGAGGATTGACCGAGAGGAGGAAGATAGCCAGTGGCAGAAGACTCTACGTTTCTTCCAGTGGCAAACCCTCAAGAAGTACACGGGTAGTACTTCAGATATGGAGACAGAGGGGTGGCTTGAGGAGCTAGAGATCACTTTTACTTTGATCCGTGCTCTGAGGGAGTACTGGGTTCCCTTAGCAGTTAGTCATTTAAGAGGTGTGGCGCACCAATGGTGGGCTCTCTACCTCGGGGAGAGGACAAAGACAGGGGTTCTGTGGGCTGACTTTGATAAGGAGTTCCGAGAGGAATTATTTTCTTCCATGATCAAGGCGGAGAAGTGACATGAGTTACTCTCCCTTCAGCAGGGGAGTATGTCAGTACGAGAGTTGGGGATCAAGTTCAAGGATCTCCTACACTTTGCTCCGGATCTCTTTCCTGATGTAGAGTCTCGGGCGAGATGTTTGGAGGAGGCGCTTCGTCCTTCGCTCCAGTATGCTGTCAACCCCTTCACCCTTCTAACGTACTTGGCAGTACAGAAGAAGTCAGAGGTTGTAGAGAGGATGCACTCGCAGGGAGGTGCACCACGAGAGTGGATCCAGTCAGGTTCGTCGAAGGGGAAGGCAGTCAGCAGCAGGTCTCCTATGACGGGACCTTCCAGTTTCAGGCCAGTAGAGAGCAGGCCCCCGCAGTTCCAATTCAGATATTCGGGTCCTCGTCCCTTTTTCACGAGCCCAGTACTGAAGTGTTTCTCTTGTGGAGGTTTCGGGCACATTCAAAGTCGGCGCCTGACCCAAGCTCAGTACGGTGGAGGTGGGCAGGTTCAGCGCCCGCCTCAGCAGCACCAGTTGCTGACAAGGCCCTTCTAGCAGCAGCAGGACTCTGCTCCTCCGAGGGCAGACCTTGCAGGAGGAGGCCGACCTTAGGGTGCTCCTCAGGGACCTCGACCAGGACATGGTCGAGGAGGTGGACATCAACAGATAGGCAGGGGAGTGGGACGCGGACAGTTGAACGCAACAGAAGCGGCAACCCTAGCAAGGCCAGATATCGAGAGAGATGTTTTTGGTTTTACTTAAATGCTCTCGTTTATGTTTTGGAGCATCACACTCCTTTGTTGAAACTCATTATCGCTCGTGCTTTGGGCCTGGACCTTGTTTTTCATGAGTCTATAATGCTAAGTTGTTTCCCTCTTTCCTTTAAATGTGTGTGAAGAGTCTTAAAATGTGGGGAGAGGAGGACCTGATCCCTAATCGACACGCATTAATGTGGATGTGATTAAACCCGTGCAGGTGAGTCAGTGCCGCCTAAAGCGGATAATATCTCGACATGGGAGAAGGAATTTCCCAAGCCATGTGTTTGGGCAGCGAGTTGGTTGTTTTGTGCAGTGTTGGGGGCAGTGTAAGTGAGAAATCCTAATATATGGAAGTGGGAAGACTTAATCCTTAATCGAGACGCATTAATGTGGATGCGATTAAACCCGTGCAGGCGAGTCAGTGCCGCCTAAAGCGGATAATATCTCGACATGGGAAAATGGATTACGAACTCATATTATTAGGGTTGTTGGTTTGTTTCCTGTTATAACGAGAGCCCTGAGAGGTATCTCGTGGGGTGGTTGTTCGGACCCCTTCTTTCTTTTGGTTTGGTTTTTAATTCTCGAGGACAAGAATGTTTTGAGAGGTATCTGATGTAATGGTCTGGACCTCTCTGGTCTATTCCTTTGTAAAATTCGGATGTGGTCAACATGGCGCGTGTAATAATGATAATTATCGGTAATATAAAGTGTGTGATTAATTAAATTAAAAGGGGTTTTAATTTTAAATAATAATTTAATAAAATAAGGTGGGCAGTTTAAAATTAATTGAGTATTTGTTGGAATTAAATTAGAATAATAGGTGTTGTGTTATTAATATTATTCATAATATTAATGAGAAATTAATAAAATGAGTTATGATACTAATTGCAAACAAATAAATGAAGATGTGCAGTGGAAGCATGGTGGTGTGTTAATAAAATTAAAGGTGAGTTCGTTATTATTATTATGTTAAATAATAATAATAATGGTGGCATAAAAATATGTTGGGTTTATTAAATTAAATGGTTTTAATATAATAAAAGTGGTTTCAATTTAATCAGTGTGAAATAAAAATAAATAGAATTGAATAATTAAATTGACGTATGTTACGCGACATTGACGTGGCATGGTCAGATTTAGATATCCAACAGGGTGGTTTAACATGGTCAACGTTGCGAACGTCAATAATAATAATTATTATTATTAATAATTGGTGATGAGTTAATAAATTTTAATTGGAGATTTGTTATTATTATTATACTAAATAATAATGATAATGGTGACACAAATATGTGTGTGATTGGTAAATGAAATTAAATGTATTAAAAAAGGGGTGTGAGCATGGATTTGATGGAGAGTTGGACTTTATTAATGGTTATTAATTGATGATAATTAATAAAATAATTAAATAAAATAAATTAACCATGAGGTGCATGAGGGTCATGGTGAGGCGCATTGTTGTGTATGTTTTTGAGGAGGGGAGAGCCCAACACCTCCTTTTCTCTTATTATCAATAATATATATAATTGTTGGAAAGGAATTAAGGTGGTGGGGGCGCTACACGTTCATCACGGAACCCCTTGTTTTGAGGTCTTATTTGATATTATTTATATTAATAAATAAATAAACAAAATAATCAAAATCCCATGTGAGGCGCATGGGAAGTGAATGTGTTGGGCGTGAGTGAATTGAAAATTGTGATGGGAGAGAGACTTATATCCTCTCTTTTTTTAAAATAAATATAATATTATTATTATTAATTGGTTAAACAAATCTTAATTTGATGATAACTCCCTCATACGATATCTGTTTGACGAACCGTCAGCGACTGTGTAACCCTAAAATTAAGACGGTCATTTTAAGACCAATGATGAATATCTTTTTATGACTTTTGTCTCAGGTCAAAGAAACGCCTAATATTAATTTATTATTAACATTATCATTAAACGCATGGAAACCGCGTGACGTGTCGTGTGTTGACCAGTCAAACAGTGTAATAGTTGTACGGTCACATCATGTATTCATTAATACACATTGCGTACTGTTTTACCTTTTCATTACCTATATAGGAGAGGAGCACGTGTTATTTATGGACCTCTCTTCTTCTCCACACGGCGATGCTCCCAGATGACCCAGAAGCCTTCCTCCTAACTTCTTCATCCGGACTCCGATTATCAATCCGTCAGTGACTGTGAGATCGTGTCAGTGAGGAGAACATCGTACACCCTGTTCTGTTCCCTCTTCTTCGAACTCCCCTCCGCGGTTTCTAACCGAGGAGACTGATGATAATTGACGGGAACGACGGTCTTTGACAAACGACTCTAAAAAGGTATGTTAAACCTCTGTTCTTGTATTCTCTTTCCAATCCTACTTCTCTTGTTTTCTTTCCATGCTACGGCATGTGATCTTCGTGTTGAGGGAGTTTCTTGTGTTGTTGATTCGGTGGTGCCGCGACGTCCTTGGTGGGTGCAGTCGTTCTGGGAGAAGCCTTGTGATCATGGTGGTCGTGTTCATAGAAGGACATCGGAACCTGTTGAGGTAGGGATCTTACCTTTGTCTCTCTAAATTGTGCATCATGCGGGGTGGGTGTCCTCTTGTTTACGTGAAACACATTTGAACCGGTTTAATAAATATAATAATTGTCTTGTATAACGGGGATGGGAAGTTTGTGAATTCAGTTACATTATTTATATCCTGTGATATTATGTTGTGAATTGAATAAGCTTCTGCCTACTGAAAATCATGGTCGTTGGGGGCCTTTACTTATGCAATTAAATTTTGCCCTCTCCTTCTGGATTTTCTTATGGATGAAAATTTTATTGAATGTGGAAATTGGTTAATCACGTAAAGTTGACTGATTAAATACTCGGAACCCTTGTGTGATCACCCCGGTTCAACAAAACTGAATAATGAACATGTTGGTGTTGGGTTGGTTTTGTTATGGGATGTGTGAAGTGGTAATTTCTGGGTTGTTGTGTGATATGATGTTTGGCAGCGAGGCCGCAATGATGGGTGGTGAATATTATTAAAGTGGTTAGTAGTGGATTATATACGGGGGAAAAGTAATGGAAATGTGGAATGTGGAAAATGAATTTATATGTGGAACTTGGGAATAAATGAACGGTGGGGTATTGTGATGGAAATGAATTAAAGATGGATATGATAATCAAATTGTTAAGGAGTTGGTATGTGATTGCTTGTGTTTTCCCTAACTTTTGTTGTGGTTGGAAGCGGGGCTGCGATAAATGGTATTAAAGGGATGATGATGTACGGGTTTCGGTGTGATTGTGGTTATGGTGGTTGGCAGCGGGGCTGCAGGGATGGGTTTGAATGTGAACGAACTATGGGTTGTGAATAATAAATAAAAGTGGAAGAGTAAATGAATGGTGGGGCATGGTAATGGAATGAGAATAATAACCAATGGGGTTGGTTGGTTAACAAGAAGGGACTTGTTTGTGTTGCTTGTGTTTTCCTAACTTGATTTGTGGATGGTAGGGATATTTTTTATGAACGCTTGATCCAGTTTGGTTGTTGATAGTTTCTCGGTAGTTAAGAAACTGATAACTAAAGCTGTTGAAACATGAAAACATTAAATGGGGTTTTGGGATTGTTTGTTGTGTGCATACTCTCGAAGTAGCAGTGCCAAGGCACGTGCTCAGATCTTTATGTAGAAGCCTTAGGATGGACTGATTGGTTGTTATACTTATATAAATATGTATGTTTTATGTTTCTTTATGCACCCCACCCATGTTGAACACTTAGTGTCGAACACCCCCATTTCATGGGGGATGATGTTTTTTCCAACACTTCTATTAATGGCTGGTTATTAGCTCCTTTCTGCTCCCTTTCCCGGGTAGCCCAAGTATCTTCGGGCAGGCTGTGATGGCCTGAGGTCCATTATTAGCCCAAGAATCTTCGAGCAGGGTAGTGTGGTGGTTGGCCCAGGTGTGTGCGGGCAGGTGGTTTCCCAAGTGTCTTCGGGATGAGGCCCAGGTGTCTTCGGGCGTGGCAGTAGATCTTCTAGCCCAGGTATCTTCGGGTGTGGCAGTAGTTGTTCTGGCCTAGGTGTTTGCAGGCGTGGTTACGTGTGATAGTTGTGGCCCAGGTGTTTGCGGGTGGGGTTTGGCAGTGGGACTGCGTGAGGATGTGTCCCAGGTGTGTGCGGGCGGGATGAGGCAGTGGGACTGTGGTGAGAATGGCGGGATTGGTCTGATGTGTAGAATGTATTCAATAACCAATGGGAAGGTGGTGCGGGGTACCCATACTTTGATAACATTACTACTATACTCTATTGACTTGTGTTACTTGGTGAGTGTGACTGGTGAGGCTGGGTGGATAGATTCCTTGCTAGGTTTTGGTTCTTCTGTTTTTTCACGAGGCATTAGGATGTCTCCCCACTTGTGCACGAGAGGTTTAGGTTTCCCTACTGAGTATACTTGTATGCTCACCCTACGTTTGCTTTTAGGTTTTCAGGAGGACTACAGGGATTATGCGGGACCTTACCAGTCAGGAAGGAGGAGTTGTTGTTGGTTGATGTTGTTGTTTTTCTTTACTTTTGGTACAGTACTTGGAGCTTTTCTGTACTTGTAGTTTTGTTTCACTATTGTATAAAGCATGCATATGGGATTGGTTTTGGGCTATTTCTATACTTGTTCCTTTTCTTCTTCTTGGTGTTTGACTCATCCTATTTCCCGATCGTAAATTAATCAAAAGGGTAATGCCTCCCATATTTGTGAAAAAATCATACCCTTGGCGCTAGTCGCCACTCCGGGGCCTACTGGAGGCGGGAATCGGGGTCATTATCTCCCTTCCATCATTGTCATCTCAGGAGGGGCATCTTTGGTGGGAGGGGGTCGTGACAAAGAGGCCTAGAGGGTCACACACTAAGTGTATCCATAATCTCAGTTAAATAATATATTATTATTTATTATTTAACAAGTTGAATAAATATTATTCTCGCTCATGGTTTAATAATTATTTATGTTTACTTGATCGCATATATTCCATCACTAGTTATTCAAGAGAATATAATGTGACTAAAATATTTAATAAATATTTATTTTCTATTTAGTGAATATAATATTTATTTATTGGTTAATAATGAAGAGATATTAATTTAATAAATAAATAGTCATTATTCAAGGCCTGATAAATATTGTGGAGGAATGGCATACTGAGTTTAATGGTCCGGTGAGAAATAATAAACATTGAATATTATTTGATTAAATAATATTTAATTTAATTCGAAAGTTAAGCGCGTGTCAAGAAATAATAATAATATTATTATTTAACATGGGGTTTTATAGGGATTAAATAAATAATAAAGGGCACTTGTGTGATTATTTATTTCTAACCCTAGTGGCATATAAACCCAATTATATTATTTTCTCATTAATACAATTTATTTTTTTGGTTGTGCACAATGAATTTGGAGAATTCTCTCAAGCCCTAGAGATCTCCCTTCTCCAAGAACACTCCCAAGAATGGAGAGTGATCTTCCACCGCCTCCCACTCTCAAGTCAAGAGAGATCAAGGAGAACGCTTTAGAAGTGGTTCTTAAGGAGATCAAAGGTGGATGACGAAAGCGATAGGATCTATTGTGTTGGAACCTAGAGATTACTACGACAACATCCAGTGATTTTTGGAACATGTGTGGATCACCGGTAAAGAGAATCTGCTTTGGTTCCTATAATGTAACAACCGTACAACGTAGATCTATTATCAGATTCATCAACTAAGAAATAATTCCATAAAGGTAATTCTTTAATTAATTAAATTAATTTTAAATAATATGTCATGATCCTCTATTTGGTTTTGGTGTTCTATCCATTGTCTTTTTTCATTGATTCAATTTCGTAGATCATGACGTTTATCGTTGTGTAAATATCAGATTGATCATCGACCATGAAAAAAATCAAAGTTGAGCATGACCCATTGCATGCTTCCGCTGTGCCCGGAACCTACACTAAATTCATATGATATTTCATGAGATTCATCGGTCTAGTAATGGTGTTTTTTGACCCACCTAATACACGACCTATTTTTCATAATCATAAAAGTACATCAGAAGTAATCATGAACCATGTCTCGCATATCTGGTGAGAATACCACCACATATCTCCTGAGTAGTAATCATCTCATGTATAGTAGATATAACCATTCCCCCACACTTATTCAAGTAAAAATCATGCAGTATACCAAAGAGTAGGGGTGGGAAGGGATAAAACGGGCTTGAAATATAGCTTAATCCTAACAAGGTCATTCATAGCACCTGCAAGTTAAGTAGGGATAATGTACAAGTGGGTATCAAGGAAAATGCATCAATAATTGAAATTCCACAATCATTTTAAAAGTGTGTTTGTTTATTCATAGATTCTATAAGATACTAATACAATTTTTAATAGGTTTACATGTCCCAAGTGTCTCTTAAGAAATATACTTAAAAAAGAATTGGAAAAATTAGGTCCAAAATCCTCTCAGGAATGGGAATAAAAATGAAAGGGGAAATAACTTAGGGCATAATTATAAGAAATAAGTTGATCAAGTCATTACATGAACATAAATATCCATTTTAATGAATGCAACTTCTATGAATCAATGTTAAGAAAATCAATCATATTGGAAATCATTTTCAAGAAGCTCAAAATTGAAGTAGGGGTGTGACTTTTAAAATGTAAACTTATATCTTTAACATTTATGGGTATGATAATTCAAATTTTCTAACATGTCAGTATACTTTTCCTAAGTATTCATAGTTCAATGAGTACAAGACAAAACAATTTCAGTATTTTTGGGTGAATCTAATTCATTTCAGTTCATGTAAAGATTTATCTTATTATTAAAAACATGTAAAAAATAGGGATATAAAAATATAAACAAGTAAAAATGGTACTCCCCTTCCATGAAGTTTTTTTGTTTTTCTTTCATCATTTTCTTCTTCTTTTTTTAGCTTCGACTTCTTTCTTTGTTCCTGAAAAATCAGCAAGCAAACACATGAAAGTACATGATCCAAAATCATTTAGGCTAAAAAAAGATAAAGAGATTGACCATATGGAGGTTTATTGAACTAATATAATAAAATAAGACCAATTCATAGAAATCAATTTTAAAATTATGGGTTGCCTCTCAATAGTTGCTCTTTTTTATGGTCGTTTTGATCGACCTTACTTATGTGTCATGTAATGGGAGTATGGTACAATGTTATCTGATATAGATGTTAAACTGACTTTAAATTAGGCTCATCTGGTATAAATTTACTCTTCCTCCTCCATTCTTTCTTCTTGACTGCTGCTTGTGGTGGGATACAACTTGAGGATAAATTTAAAGAAAATATAAAGAAATCAAAATCTAATCAAATTTTGTAGTTTTCTTTCTCCACCACAACTTCTTTCTTTTCTTCATTAGGTTCACATTATGGAATGACTTATTGAATTGGAGCCACCTTTTCTCCTTTTCTTCTTGAAAGTATAGGAGGGAGTCCCGTTCTTCTTTGGTCTTTGGAATGTTTGTGATGTTGATTCATATTTTCTCATTATCCTCTTCCTTAACTTTTTCTTCTTCCATCTTAAATTCAACGACATGCACTACTTCAATATCTCGCTCCTCTTTCACCTCTATCGTCCAATCAATTATTTCCGTCATGTCATTTTATTATTCTTCTCATAGTCGTAAAAGGTATTCTTGTTGTTCTTATTTATCTGCTTGTAAGTGTAAAAGGGATGCATGAGGTTCATATTCTTATTCATAAGTCGTAGGTTCATCACTTTTGAGAAATTTTAGTATGCTCCAAATACTCTTCTTTGATAACTTCATTCTTATTTTCTTCATTTGTTTTTTCAAAGGATTTAGATTCCTCAACCAACTCTTTCTCATCTTTTTCTTCAAACAATTCTATCTCTGCATTAGAAATAATAGGTAAGTTGCATAAAAAGGAAATTTAAATTTGAAATAATTTGAGAATGGTGAGTAGTCAAGTCTCCTTATTCTCTAAGTTGGGCCTCTTGATCATTCATCCACTTATCCAACACTTCAATATACTGTGTGAGCAATCACATTAGTTTGTCTTCTGTGTGATGCTCTTGAGGTTGTTAGATGCAAGGGACTTCTTGATTATAATGCTCAGCCTATGATTCACATTGGTAGTCTTGAAAAATGGGGTCTCCTCTGCAAGGTTGATAATAAGTGTCGCTCCATTGTTGAGGTTAGAATTCATCATGTTTATAAGAATGAAAATCATTCTGGTTGTCTACTTACTATGACCACCAATCGCAATTTGGTGCTGCCCATGCAGTAGACTCCTCTGGATATTTGATGCACTTCGATGGTGGCATGACATAATACTAATATGATGTGTATTCCATCCTTCACAACACCAACTACTACCAGAAGTGTAAAATTGAAATATAAAAAATTAATCAAAAGACTAAATTAAAATCAGCAAATAGAAATGGGATAAGAAAAGTCTTTGTCCTAAGCAATCGGTCTCGATTTGTTTGTTACACTCTACTGCTCCCCGACAACGATGCAAAAATTTGATGTGTCTGCACAGTGTCGTTAATTCCACATAGGTCAATTAGATTAGAAATTTATATTTTTCCTAACTAACACTTTTGTGAAAGTACGTAGGAAAGTGGAAGAATGAGGTTGAACCCACAGTGAGGTGATGACAACTGGTGTGACCTAGAAATTAGAACCTAGATTAGACTTCTCGTGTGAATTTTGGGGAGTTGTATTTAAGCCAACAAATTGGATTAACTTGCAGTTGATTAAGTAAGGGTTCATAGTCAATTTGGGAGATCTTGTGCAGAGGATATCCTTAAATATAACATGGGAAGGACATTCATGGTCACCAATTGGCTTTAGTCTAGTAAATCAGAACTACCCAGATTAGCGACCACTCTTTGGTCCAGAGCTGGTTGTCGACTTAGGTGTATTAGGCATAACTTCGAAGGCGAAAAACGAATCAAATCTATTGGTCCTTACTTGATTTATTCCAATTAGGTCAAGATCCTCCTCTTGTGATCCCCCGTATAATGATCATTTAAGGGGATGAAATAAGATTGTATTTTTAACCTGATTCATAGCGAACAGATTATCCAGGTTTTGATTCAAGTATTCATTGACGTGTCATTACTATGACTCTTGATCCCTAACCCTGGGTAGATTAGTCATGCATGGAAATAGCAGAATTATACATGCAAAATAGAGGCATAATTGATATATTCATTAAAGCATAACAAGGATCAAATAAAAACAATCAAAACTAAGCAACTTGAGCAAAGAAGAAACACACAACACGACAATTGAACTTGCAAACAACAGTGGTTCGAAACTACGATGGATGATGAGAAGCTTCTTGGTATGAGAGCTCAACAATAAAATAGAAGCAAAATGAAGAAAAATGAGGAAGAAAGAATGCCAAAAAAGAGTGTCCTTTACAATTCGGAGACACCGGGAAATAAATAGGTCAGATCAACTCACAACGTGAGTGGCTTTTACATTGTGAGTCAGCATGGACTTCTTTCTACTTGGCACTTTCACGCCATGAATCTGGATTTTATGTTGTGAATTTGAAATTCCAGGTCTTCAGTATTTTTTATTTTTATGGTTCACAACTCGAATAAATATATTGGGATCTTTAGGGAGGTTGACCAGAGACAAAGGTCGAGACATTCACGTCGTGAGTGTCTTTCATGTCCTGAGATTTCTTCATCCAAAGAATTCACAACTTCTATTAGATTCACGGCTCGGGTTCACGACTTGCCAAAGTTGTGCCTTTGTGAAATATATGTCGTGAATTGGCATTCATGTCATGAATTATCTGCAATTGCATCAGTTTTACCGCATCACCTCCTTTGCAAAGTGAGATCCAATTTCCTGCTAAAGTTAGCCAAATATCACAGTATCAAAGTGTAAAACATGTATAAAATTCAATAAATCGAATCCAAAATGTATATATGAATTAAGCATATCGACAATCCCTTGTTAGCCCATATAAAAAACCCTAGATTCAATCAAGACGTCTAAGATCTAATTGGTTTTGATCAAGGAGAAGAGAAGGTGGTTGATCTATAATAAAGTAAGGGCTTGTCGTATTGGAAATGCAGGATTGAACCATTGTTCGAGCGTCAAACGAAGGCGATAGATGGAATGAGAGGGCCGCAAAAACATTAGAGAGGGCTCCTAGGGTGTCAGGAGTTAAAGAGGGTTTGAGAGAATGGGTGAAAATAAGAGGCCGAGTTTTAAAAACGTCCATAAACTCGGTGACTTTACTGGTCTCCAAAAGATGCCACCTGTGAGCCGATGGCTATTGGGTAGATTCACTTCTGCCTAGGAGCCCCACCGGTAGATCGACTGATGGTTTCTGGGCAGAATCGCCTCTGCTTAGAAACCTCATCGGCTGACCGGTGAGACTGTTGTAGCTTGAAAAGCTATACCATGTCCACCGACCTCGCCTTTTCTTGGTTTCAACCCCCCGAACGACTCTAACTCGCATAAGTCACTTTAAAACATGCTCAAAAAGCTATGTAAAAGCTGAAAAAAGACATACCTAAAAAAGAGGTGTCACACTCTGAGACGTAATATTCCTCTTCACTAGGTCTTCCGCATGAGGATATTAGGTCGCTTATGCATTGTTTTAATTAGTGTTCAATCTCTTTTGTTAAGAGGGGTGCAAATATGGATGCTCATCATATTGCGAAGTATAAAGAGAGGAGTGGGTCTAGGTGTGGTTTTGGTTGCCTTCTTTCATTATGTACTTTGTATTTGGAGACTTGGATTATTAATACATTGCTTGTTCCTAAAAAAAGAAAAAAATCATAAAAGAAAAACCACCGAACCAATTTCAAAATCAAACATAAAAAAATTCCCTCAATTTCACAATTCACACTTCCATCTAAATTTAAAATATACAATTGAATTTAATTGCAAAAACAAAAGATGTGAGAAAATAATATCATACCAAACTGTATTTTGAAAAAGCAACTGAATTTATAGATATTTTTTAACTTTTTTTTATTGAAATGCTATACTATAAAATGATAACTTTCCATCCAAATTGTGAAATCACACCAATATACTAAAATAATTAATTGTTTATTTGATTCACAGGAGGCGATGGTGTTGAAATGACACCATTTTCCACCCCGCGGAACGACGATCCAATTGCGTTGTCAAGCATGGTGACAGAACGCTCATCGATCTTCCTTTTCGTGTGCGCCCACTCTCGCCTGTAGGGACAAAACAAGGTAGGCAGCGGAAAGGCGGAGGCCAAAGCCAAAGCCACTTGTAAAATTCCCAAGAATCAGACGCTGCGCAGCATCACCTTTGCTAACCGAATCGCCTTAAACCCTATCCATTTCCACCTTCCCAGCCGATCATCTTCCCTGAATCCACCTATTTTTCTTCCTTCTTCTCCCCCCCTTCATCGGTTTTCAGCACTTTCCTGTTCTTTCGATGGCCGTGTTTACTGGCATTTGAGTCTAGAGCTGTTGTTTGATTTTACTGGAAAACATTAATAATTTGACTGAGCGAGCGAGAACGAGTGAAGGAGATCTGGTAGCGGAAGGAAAAAAGAAGCGATCGATAATTTATTTATTTTTTCCGGTTTGACTTGCTTTGAATCTGCATCGTTCCTTCGAATTTTGGGGTTTGAGACAATGACCGCGGTTGATCGGATGGCTGCCGAGGCCCCGGCCTTCCAGAATTTGAACCCGATGGAGAATTCGGATGCAAAAACTGAGTTTCAGCGAGATGTGCAGAAGCTCGTGGATATGCTGTCGAAGCTGAATCCTTTGGCGAAAGAGTTTTTTCCGTCATCTCACGCCCAAGATCGCGATAATAACAGCAGTCGATTGGTGTTTAACGAGCAATCGAGTTTTGATGGGTTCGCCAGCAATCGGAGGGTATCGTTTGTTTTCGTTCGAATGACTGTCTTGATTTTTTTTGATAAAAAATAGATAATAATTCTCTTGTTGGGGAATCCGCCCATTTATTTTCTTCGCTGTTTTAGAACTGTGTAGTTAAGAAAGCTGTACTTTACCCCTTACTAGCTTTCAAACCGCTGATCAATTGTTCACATGCATGTTTTTTACCACTGTATTTTTCTCCCTACCTTGATTTGTTTTAGTTCCGAATATGTCTGTTTACCTGTTGTGTGTGAACATGATCACGTTCTTTGGCATATAGCTGAGCTACTGTACTTTAGATTGTCTGTGGTTTAGGTTTTTAGGTTCTGAATTTCCCATAGAAGGATGAATTGCTGCCTTTGCTGGAAATTTGATATGATACTAAACGGATTGTGTACTCTGCATTGAAATTTTAGTCTTTCTTCATTAACAGGTGGGGCCATCACGAGATTTGAGTAAATGAAAACTTGATTGGTAATCTTTGATGTTTTAATTGACTTTCATGGTAATTTTGTCCAACTCTGGTAGAACTGGCATGGTCTCTCTTTTATGATATGTTCAACATTATTTAGAAATTCATTTTATGTTCATCATATATAATTTGTGTGATAATTACTTAGATAATCTTTTGAAATTATATTATTAGCGAGACAGCTAATTTCTTGAACAAAGTTATGGATGCAAGACTAAAATTTAGTATTCAAGGAATCCATGTGCATAGAAAAAAGTGTTCTTATTAAATTCTATGTTTTTGCATGGCATGGGGTCTTCTGGTATCATGTAGATTATAAGTAACTTTTCTGATATTGGGTTTTTTTACATTTCAATTCTCATGTGTTTTTTAAATGAAGGTTTCATGGATTTTCTGTGCACTACTATGAGCTGCCTGCCTCTCTCTCTCTCTCTCTCTCTCCAAATTCTCGCGTTTAAAATTTTCTTAACGAAATGTGTTGTTTTAAATTGTTCCTGGGATGACCATCTGCTCCTAGCTCTTATTTGCTGGATTTTGGTTTATTATTTTTTGCACAGAGAAGAAATAGTTTCATCCAGGGGAGAAGGAGGTTGAATGGCAGATCTTTCCGTGCTCAGCGAGAAGATAGTGTTAGGCGGACTGTATATGTTTCTGATATTGACCAGCATGTACTTGTTTACAAAAAACATTTCCTTTACCAATGAATCTGCAGATATTTTTAAGTCTGGAGTCCTTACCATTGCACTCCATTTTCTCAATGCAGGTCACTGAAGAGGGCCTTGCTGCCTTATTCATTGGTTGTGGACAAGTAAGTCACTTTAGGCGTTTATTAATTTAAATGTGCATGTTCTCATAGATGTTTTAACCAGTTCAAATCTGCTGTATTTAATATTACTTCCTGTATTCAGAATGATGTCTGAACTTCTGAACTTGAAATAAGTTATGTTTCTTTCTCTTTTAAAAAAACATGGATATATGAATTCCTGTATAAAGCTATTTATATTGGTGGCAAAGAAGCATTTTTAGTAAGCTATTTCTGTTATCATTGCATGATGCTTCTATTACCGTTAGATTGTATGATTCTTTTTGAATTGTTTCATTACAGGTTGTTGATTGTCGAATATGTGGTGATCCGCATTCGATTCTCCGTTTTGCATTTGTAGAATTTTCTGATGATTGTAAGTGTTTGTTTATCCTTTCAAGTCTTTCCATTATAACACGTTCTTATAGATTTGTATGCAAAAATCTATGTCACAGATGGTGCCAGAGCAGCTCTTAACCTTAGTGGAACAATGTTAGGGTATTATCCAGTTCGGGTGCTGCCTTCAAAAACTGCTATCCTCCCTGTTAATCCTTCATTCCTCCCAAGGGTATGAGAAAATCATTGTTTGATGACTGCATGTTAAGTGTTTTTTTTAACATGTGTTTGACCATATGTTGGATTATGCAAATGGAAATGATTTTTTAGAAAATGAAGATGATAATGATAAATTTTTTATTAATAAAAAAATGGACATATAATCTATGGTTTCATGTTTTCATTCATTTTTTCAAAACATTTTCTAACATGTATTCTTGTCGAAAGAGTAGGCCCAAAAACCATTCCTCTTGAATGCGGACAAATCACTTTATTTATAGAGGGAGATAATGAGCTACATAATACACGATAAGAAATACAAACAACAACAAAACAAACAAGCCTTAAACCCAATTAAATGAGGTCAGCTACATGGATCAAACGTCACCAATTTACTCTATTGAAAATTTTAAAATAAGGCTTTCCAAAACCATACACAGCCTTAGCTTCATGCAGCCCATTTCTCACGGCTCCTCTCCCTTGCAAATGATTTTGATTATGTAGTCAGAAGATGAACGGGAGATGTGTGCAAGGACAGTCTACTGTACAAATATTGATAAGAAGGTATATTATTAATATTTTTTTATGTGTAACTGGCCAATTCTGATGTTTTTTATTATAATTTTACACTGAGATCTCCAATTGCTGCTACAGGTTTCTCAAGCTGACGTGAAGTACTTCTTTGAAAGGAACTGTGGTGAGGTGAGAGGAGTTTCCATTAGTATGTGTTTTGTTTTGTTTTATTGGTTCAGCAAGCAGCTAAACGTGTAACGAGTTCTGAGAGAATTGACATGACTTTGTCAATTAAAGGTTTCTCGGCTGAGACTTTTGGGGGATCATGTTCATTCAACACGTATAGCTTTTGTTGAGTTTTCTGTGGTAAGTCCATAATATAATTGCCTGAAGTTAATGACATCTTCAGTTTAAGGTACTGCATTCTGTTGTCATGCTTCATAGAATCCTTGCCTTTTATTATTATTTTTTGTTTATCTTTTACAATTATCGACATAGCTCCACATCATCACCCATCTTATAATGGATTTGATTGGCGTTTATGGCTGGGTAGATGACAACTAGGGACCGAAACTGCAAGTTTATTCCAATTAAGGACCCAGTCAGTCATTTTTTTGGATGTGTTTATTACTGGTAGGGTCTTTCATTAAAATAAACTTATAGTTTTGGTCCCCGGTCATCATTTTCCCTCCCTTTCCTCAATTTCACTTTATGATCATACATTGAAAAAAATTTACATTAAAAGACAAATTGAGAAAGTTTCAATCACACCCCCAAGGAATCTATTCTGATTCCTGTCACTATCTGATTGCAGTCACTTAATTTCTGTGATGTTTTCATGTTGGTGTGCGTGGGGTGTTAATGAGGGGGTTTGGAAAAAACTTTTCCCAGTATGGCCTGGAATATGGGCCGGCCCGACCCAAATTGGTCGACACTTGTCGACCCATTTTTTTTCCTTCAAAAATCTCACATCATTTTCAAATTTCAAAAAGTTTTTCGTTTCATATGACTCAAAATCAATAACTGTTTAGGCATGCCCTAAAATCAATGTGGTATGTTAAACCTCCAACAATGTCTGTTGGTACTTGATGATGCAAGTGAATGAATGGATCATTGGGGTTTAATTAATCAAATGAATTCGCATTGTACTCACCTAGTGCGTTCTTCTTTGCAAACAGGCCGAGAGCGCGATAATGGCATTGAACTCGAGTGGGCTATTTTTGGGGACCCAGCCTGTGAGGTCTGGTCCCGTGTGGCTCCTAAACAAGTTCGCCACTTGTTTTAGTTTCTCATCCATGGTTCTGTGTGAATGGTGCAGGGTGAGTCCCTCGAAGACACCGGTGAGACCACGCATGCCCCGCGCCTCATTGCAGTGATTTGAACAACTTGAGTCCAACCGGGTGTATTTATGGCCTGGATGAGGCCTTGTTGTGGTTGGTGGAACTTTTCTTCTCTTTCCCGGAGCAATGGTACGATCGGTTTTCCTTGCTTCTTGTAAGAATGTTGCGCCGTCCATTGTTCGTGTGCGTGTGGCTAGTGATTTTCCAGGCCCATCCCCATATGTTGAGAACATTGCTTTGTTTAATCCTAGTGAGATTGGCACTTTGGTGGATTTGAGTTCATGGGGTTATTTAGTTTTGAAAGTGTTGCTCTTTCACATAATTATATACATGCTAAAACAAAGAATGAAACAGAACTGTACTATACATTTTTATATATTCATTATGTCAAAAACTGATTTTATTATGATATTTTATAATGAGCACTTGTTTTATAGGATGGGTATTGTTGTGATTAGGGCAAAGGCATAATAACTCATCAACTGGACAGATTTCATTGAAGTTGGAAGATAAAACCTAATTAATAGATTATGAAATGATTCTTTGAAATGTGTGATAAAAAGGTGAACATGTACTTGGACCGGGGACTAAGATGGTAGATGCTTGGTCGATTATCCAATGAACATAAAACTCATGATACCTATCCAATAAAGCCTCCCAAATAATTGTAAACAATGAACTGGTGCAACCTATCTCTGCATTCAAGATCAAATCATGATAACCAAATCACCTAATTGGTATGTTTTAATGGTATGAAAGCAAATAAGTGGGACTATTGCATTGTCATCATGCATCCTTTGAATAATAGACTCATCAATGTTTAAATGTTTTTTTTGATCACCCATTTTAAGAATATAATTTATGGCATTTTCATCTTGAAACATTATAGGAAATATCATAATCTTTTGTAGCCCATAAAAGTATTAAAATTTTTGCAATATTGTTATTAAAATTATATTAAATATCAGTGACCACTTTTTTTTTTTGACAAAAACCACAGTGCTATTTTTACAGTAATATAACATTAATAACATTAAACTCCACACACATTTTCATAGCATAACATATAATAATAATACTAATAGTAATAGTAATAGTAATAGTAATAGTAATAGTAATAGTAATAGTAATCATAATTACTTCAATTATTTGGGGTACAATCATAAATAACATACACCCGCACCCACATGTCCCAATTGTGTTAGGTCACTATCCGCTCAAAGGGCTGGTCCATTAATTTTGGATCCTCCAAAGGCCTTGGTTTTTTAACCCAACAACCACAGATCCCCACAATTTTTACTGTTGGTACTGCTACATTGCTTCGTCATATAAGTGCTCCATCGATACCCTTAAACAAATTATCCATTTATCAACGTTAAAAAAGGTATTTCTCAGCGCTAAAAAAGCACCGAGAAAAACATTAAGAAAGGTGTCAATTCCGTGATTTCTTTTTCAGGTATTTTTTCTATTTTATTTTGGTCTATCTTTTTCCTTGAGTTTCCGTTTGAAATTTTGGTGAAAAATGAAAAATTTTGGGGAAGGCAGGCTCATGTGGACGGTTTGCACACAGTTAGTAGTAACCATGCGCAAGCCCAGGAGACCGTGCGGTAGGAGACAGTACCTACTGCACGGCTTCCGCACGACCGTGCTTAATGACCCAGGTAACCGTGTGAGTTTCTCTGTTCGGACAGAACGGTCCACACAGTTTTCTAAACCGTGCGGACTAACCGTGCAGACCTGCCAATACATTAAAAATTGCATTTTTTTCTCTCTCCTCTTGGGTTTAACCTCTTTCCCCCCATTTTGGCACCCCACTTGGGATCCCTCGCCCTAGACGCGCCTCTCCCTCCTTCCACCTCCCTTGGGACTCAATTTTTGTGTCGGATTTGGTGCGGTTCTTCCACGAATCTTCGGGTAAGTGTTCTCCCCTCATTTCCTCCATTATTCTAGGGCTTTTTTCCCTTCTATTTGGAGGTTTCTTCTTCTCCAGCCCAGGGTTGCGATTTTAGGGTTCTTCCTTGACATTGATGGGTCGATCTCTTGATTTAGGGTTCAATCTTGCTTCTTGGTGCGATTGAGGTGCGGCGAGGGTTTCACACAAGATTTTGGGGTTTCCCCACAAACGGTAGGTGGTTCTGTGCTTAAACGCTTCTTGATGAATGTATTTGGCCTTGAGTTTCTTAGCATGTTTTATAAGTTATAATTGTGGTGCGAATGTAGTTTTTAAAGAGTTTGGTTGTGCAATTGATTTTCAAATGAGTTTTATATGCTAGATTGGTAAATTCTTGGAAGTGTGGCTTTGTTGTGTGCATTCGAAAAGATTTATAAATTGAGTAAATGTTCTAACAAATTGTGTATGAGGTGCGATCTATATTTTTGAAAGGCTTTGGTGTGCGTTGAATGGGGAAAGAGGATTTTTTTTGTGTGAAATGGTGACTTTGGTGTGTGTTGGGCCTTGTTTGGCTTGTGAAATATAAATGTGGTAACATGTGTTTTTGTGTGAAACTTGTATGAGCACTCAACGAGAAGCCTGGGTAGCTAGGAGGATGGACTAGGACTAGCGGGCTAGTGATTTGGAAGTGGATACAACCCGGTTTCACTTAGCGAGATTGACGTTAACAACACCAACTAAACATATTGGCGAATGAAGACAACTAGGATATTGGATGCTTCTCCTCTCTAGTGGCTCATGCATGAGAACATGGATTGTTGTGGTCCCTATACCACCTTACACCAAGACGCAAGGTTCTAGGGTCCCTATAGCTAGCTAACACCCATAGGGCCTCTCCCGTGTTAGGTGTTCTTTGACCATTATGCACTCACCGTCGGCATACAATGTGACTCTTGAGACACTTCAAAGAAAAAAAGTGTTCTTTTTGAAATTGCATTTCTTAAAAAGTTGTTCTTTTAAAACCATTTTTCTTTAAATTGTTCAAGCGCTGTCTTTTCTTTTATCTAAGCTTGCAAATGTATTTGTCATTCTAACGTTTAGAGCATGGAATCTCTTTTGGGTGGCATCCTATTGGGAAATCGCTCACACCCTGCACCTTTGGGTGTAAGCAGACTTGGTTATGTTTGATACACGTAAGAGTAAAGTCTTTGGTGAAGGTGGATCGGGATGCCAATGAGCTTCTTGGGCGGTGTTGTGGAGACGGTTTGAGGGAGATGCTCCCCTTGCTCGTGGTGGTTTTTGGCTCTTGGGTTCTGGTTCCTTTTTGGAGTAATCCTCTTTTTGGATTTTGTATAAAACTTGTAAAACTTAAATTTGAACTATTTAAGGGCTTGTTGGTTATGTTTTCAAGCTTTGTTTTTTTTATATTATTGGTTGTGTTGTGCTTGTATCTTCGGGCGAAATCGTTCTCACTTGCTTGTATGGATACCCGGGCACTTGTACCAGCCTGTGGGGATCGGGAACGCCCCTCGGGCCTTGCCACGGACTGGGTCAGGCATCGGGTTGGATGGAGACTCGGCTTGGTTCGTGACTGTTGGAGTTGGTGGACAAGAACCAACTACTTTGTACTTTATTCATTAATAAAAGCTTTATCACATCTTGATTGTTCTTCTGCATGACAATGCATGTGATAATGTCCTAAGGATAGTTGTTGCATTAAAGGGTCATAGCGGATCCCTGCTATGATGAGAACCCGGAAGTGCCATAACACTATTCTTGAAAGTATGTTCTATGACCGGATGATATTATTTGAGAGGCACAAATAATACAGGTCATTAGGGATGATGACTCATAAAACTTTGAGGCACCTTCTCATGATGTGCGCCCTTGGTAATATCCAAGAGGATATTATGGGAATGAGACCCGCCAGTAGGAAATCCACATTTCATGGTGTCATTGGATGTTCCTATCTGCGGACGTGTGTATTGGTCCTTAGACTTTAAGATTATTATTAATGGGTATTACAACTCGCACACTTAGATGTATTGATGAAAACTGTGACGACACATTGTTCGCAACGAGGTAGAATACGTTGGGTGCGTCATGAGTAATACTGCATTAATAGATTATGCGAGAAAGGATTTGTCCCTTCTGTTCCATAACGGAAGTAGATATCTCAGACCCTTTGATGGAATTGATATAGCCTACATAAATCCATGGCCATGGTAAGGTATGGGTGAGTTCAATTCCGGGAAGTCAAAGAAAGGATAATCGAGCACATGGGTTGATGGCACTAGCATGCAACCCGCTTGATTAGAGATATCAAGACAAAACAATTATATTACATGGTAAGCGTTCGTAGGAGTTGACACGTCATTGCGGCGTTAACTTCTTTCTCTATGGGTGCCTTGGTGTGTTGCTAGACGCTAACCTTGGACTTTAGGCAAGCTCCGCCTAATGCCACTGAGAAAGAGGCCTAGAGGGTCACACACCAAGTGTGTCCATATATCTCAGTTAAATATTAATTTAACAAGTTGAATAAAGATTATTCCCGATTGTGGTTTAATAATTATTAAAGGATGTCTGATCGCATTTATTTCGACACTAGTTATTCGAGAGAATATATTGTGGGCGGAATAATATATATTTATTAGCGAGTAATGCAGTTACATTTATTTGAGAAATAAATAGCCATTACTTAAGGTCTAATAAATGGGGTGGAGGAAATAAATAAAACTGAAAAATAAAAGTACACGCCATGTATATTTATATACATGCCGTTTAGTTTTTCTTTTCAGGATTCATGAGAAAAATATTGTTTATTTAATTAAATGATATTAAATGTAATACACTGGGCGCATGTCAAGTAATAATGATAGTCAACTATTATTATTAAGACATGAGGTATTACTAAGAATTAAATGAAATGATTAAATGCTTTCAGACAATTAATTCATTTTATTATTCTAAGTATTATAAATCCCACTTACATTATTCTCATGAGATCTAGCCATTTGATTGTGCACAACGGATTGGAAATACTCTCAAGCCAAGAGAGAATCTCCTTTCCACCAAGAACGCTTTCAAGTTACGAAAGCAAGATCCTCCACCGGATCAAGGCGATCGAAGACGGACATCGCAAGTGAAACTTCTTCCGCGCTAGCACCCGAAGTTCCCTTCGGCGACATCCAGAGATACGTGGAGCACGTTTGGATCACCACTAGAAGAATCCTATACTTGGATTCTACAACGCAACGACGGATCACATGATCGTGACCGGAGACATCAACGAAGAAATAATTCCATCGAGGTAATTCTTGTGAATTAATTAAATTAATTATAACCAACATATGATGATCCTATCTCAATAGATCAGGGACTCTTCTTTTCTTTTTCGTTCTTCATTCTATTCCGAAGATTCAGCATTTTATATCGTGATGGATCTCGGATTGAATGTTGTTTAACGCTAAAATCAAAGTTGAGAAATCCCACCAACGCGCTTCCACTGCGCCCGGAACCTACAAGTGGTATCAGAGGGGTCATATCGTTGATTATAATTATTTAGTTTTTCGTTGATGTTTTACACATTTAATAATTTAGTTGTTTCAATTCAAGTTTAATCGTTTTGGAAATCTGAATATCGAGATCCGTTCCTCTCTCGTTTCTCGTTCACCTCACAGAAACAAATTTTTCTTTTAATTTGGATTAAAATAAAATAGAGGAACTCATCCGGAGGAGCCAAACGTTTCTGGCCATACAACACCAGAATACACGGCGTGTATTCGGAAGTACACGCCGTGTAGTCTAGGTTCAATGCATTGATCGATCCGCCAAATCAGGCCGTGTATTAAAGCCATTTATGACACCGTGCGTTGACCAGAAACAGATGGCACACGGTTTCCGGATTACACGCCGTGTGGTCCAACTGAACACAGCGTGTAGTCCCTTCGGGTTCAGGTTGGACCGTGTACCCCGTACACGGCTTGCCTGGATGGAAACCGTGTAACGCGGAAACTACACGGCGTGTGTCCAAATGAACATGCCATGTACTCCGAAAATTTCCGAAGTACATTTACACGCCATGTCCCCGGGCGTGTACTTCGGATAGACGGTGAATAAAAGTACATGCCGTGTAGTCGGAACTACACGTCGTGTACTCATCCAAGTTACGCAGATTTATTAAAATTTATTATTTATATTATACAAACCCTTGAGACGTGTACCATAGTGCAGACGTAAAGCTGAGGCACAACAAGTGATATGTGTTATATATATATATGTTTAATTTAACATCTGCGTAATGAATGAGAATTCACCAGGTTTCCTCCAAGGTACAAGTTACGTACAAGAATAATTTTAAATGAATTTATTTGTTTAAAATTATGATGGATGAAAATCTCAAGGAAATTCAGAAAAAGGGTTTAAGATAAAAGGATTGATTAATTAAAGATAATTAATTAATTCGAGCGTGATTTATCTTAAACAAGAACGATTAAAGAATTGAATGCTAGTTTTATTTATGCGTAAATATCGTTACATGTATGGATGATCATGAGTTAAACCGAGACCTTTGTATGTGAATGGTTTCTTTTAATTTATTTATTTAAATTAAATTTGTTGGCCTGCGAGCCATCTCCTCATTAATATGTAGGGCATGCATGCCCAAGGATTCTTTTATGTAAAACCCCCTTTTTACCCCTCACCTGCGTGTGAGATAAATGCATATGTAATGGATGGAGCTCCCAAGCTAGTGGAGGCGGCTCAAGTTAGGAGCCGAGGTGAAACCAATCCAAGGAGATACAAAGGTGGACAGGTGGAAAGCTATAAACATGAACCCGAAAGGTTCAAGGTGTTTTCTCCCCTAGGTCTTGGGTTAGTTTATCAACCGCTAGATAAACTAACCAATAGAACAAAGCTCATGATCATACCATTTATTTTATTTCTGTCAGTTGAATGGTTTATATTTATTGTGGGTGTGTTTTCATGATCACACAATTGATGAATTAAACAAGCATGCAAGATGGAACTAAAATAAGACCGGCTTATATATAAATATTATATTTACATGGTTAATCACTTAAGTATATCCCACTTAATATTAACAAGCATGTAATCAAAGATAATAAAATGAAAATTTACGTATAAGGATAAAATCCCTCAAAGAAATATTAAGTCGGTATAGCCTTCCATAATCTTGGTTAGAATCCAACTATAGTTCAAAGTGCTTGACCAACCCTAGTTGGGGTGCTTTCGATTATAGGGGAATTCTAATTCAAGGTTTTGGGTTGACTTAACTTGGTTTGCATCAAGGGTTGACTGCCACAACAGGACTTGGTGTGACCAAGAGGCAAAGGTTGAGGAAATCCAAAATAAAAGGATTTCAGGATTGGGGAGTCCACTCAGTGGATCAAGGAGCTGCGAGTTAATGCAGTTGGCATTTGGAATGCCTACCTAAAACCCTTCAAGTTGCTTGACCAACCCTAGTTGGGGTAATGCGAAGGACAATATGGATCCTTGCCACTAGAATATTCAGGCAATAGAATATTCTGAAGTCAATGGTGAGGGTTATTGGATTTCGATAAAATAGTGGGAGACTAATAAGTATTAATTTATTTATTTGTCTCAATTTTGTAATAAAGTACTAAACCTTTGCTCATCTTAATTTGTAGAAACGGAAAGAAAATGACGTCAAACATATCATTGCGCACCATACTCGAGAAGGAAAACCTTCTCACCGGCACCAATTTCCAAGAGTGGTAGAGGCGTTTACGCGTCATCCTTCACCACGAAAGGAAATTGTATGTGCTGGAAGAGCCTATTCTAGTTACGCCTGGGAAAGAGGCCAGTGATGAGGAAATATCTCTCTACGCGAAACACATGGATGATGCTACATATGTCTAGTGTTTCATGATACCGGCCATGTCTAATGAGCTCTTGAAACAACATGAAAACCTGGATGCGTATAGCATGATGTCTCACATTAAGGATCTCTACCAAGAGAAGGCGAGATAGGAGAGGTATGATATCTCCAATGCTTTTTTCACCACGAAGCTTGGAGAGTCTGCGCCAGCTCGGCCTCATGTAGTCAAGCTTATTGGCTACATTGAACGCCTGGACATCTTAGGAATTAAATTCCCGGATGAGTTGCGTACAGATCTCATCCTATCATCACTTCCCAAGACCTTCTCTAGCTTCATTGTCAACTATAACATGAGCGAAAATGAGAAGATTCTATCAGAGCTTCTGACCTTGATTCGCCAGGTTGACAAGGACATGGGGCATGAAAAACCCATAGTCCTTATGGTGAACAAGAAAAGGAAGGACAAGGCAAACCCCGAGCACCATCCCTCCAAGAAGGGGAAGATCCAGAGGCAGGGCAAGGAACGGGAGGCGGTTTGTTTTGCATGTGGCAAGCAGGGCCACTGGAAGAGGAACTGCACCCAGAAGCGTGGGGACACTAAAGGTGAGTTTGTTATCGAGTGCAATCTTTCTATTTATACACATTGGGTATTAGATACAGGTTGTGGGGCTCACATCTGTATTCAAATGCAGGAACAAAGTAGATTTAGAAAGATCGCCAGAGGAGAGGTGGATCTTTGAGCTGCCAATGGCGCAAGGCTGGCTGCGTTGGCTATTGGCGACTACCACCTCTCATTGCCAATTGGCATGATTTTGGTTTTACAAAACTATTATTTTGTGCCTAGTGTTACCAAGAACATAATTTCTGTATCTTGTTTGGATATGGATGGATTTGTTTTCATGTTCGGAAATAAGGGTTGTCTCTTTTATAAGAACAACGTATGTTATGGTATGTCACATTTGAATAATGGTTTGTATATATTAAATTACGAAAACCAAGTTTTGACAATCGATAATGAAACAAACTCGCATGACTCATACATCACCCAGTTGTGGCATCACCGCCTTGGTCATGTAAATGAGAAGCACTTGACAAAGCTCTATCAAGATGGCTATTTAGACTCTATTGAGCTAAAACCACTTGATAGATGTCACGCTTGTTTACAAGGTAAAATGACCAAGCCGCCTTTTGGTGGACAGGGTGAAAGGGCCACAGATCTTCTAGGATTGGTACACACGGATGTATGTGGACCATTTCCAGTAAAAGCTAGAGGTGGATATTCTTACTTCATTAATTTTACTGATGATTTGAGTAGATATGGATTTGTCTACTTAATGAGATATAAGTCAGAAGCCTTAGAGAAATTTAAAGAGTTCAAGAATGAAGTAGAGAATCAGCTTGGTAAGAAGATAAAGAAGATTCGATCGGATCGAGGTGGAGAATATCTGAACCAAGAGTTCATCGATCTTCTATGAGAGTCTGGGATTCTATCTCAGCTCACTCCTCCTTATACACCACAATGGAATGGTGTTAGTGAAAGTAGGAACCACACCTTGTTGAACATGGTGAGGTCGATGATGAGTCACGTGGATCTTCCATTATCCTTTTTGGGATATGCATTACAAACAGCAACATACATATTAAACCGAGTACCAACTAAGGTAGAAAATGGAATTCCCTCCAAGTTATGTAATGGAAAGAAACCCATTTTATCGCATACACGTGTATGGGGATGCGAGACGTTTGTTAAGGCCTTCTCAGGCAACAAACTAGCACCCCGGGGCACGAAGTGTATCTTTATAGGATATCCCAAGGAAACGAATGGATATTACCTATATAACCCTCAAGACAAGAAAGTGACTGTCACCAGACAAGCCGTGTTTCTTGAGAGGGAGCACATCCTCAAAAAGGATAGTGGGATCAAGATTGACTTCGACGAAGTTAATGCTCAAGATACACAGGAGTTGGTATAGGAACAAGTTCCACAGGTCCCCGTGGAAGAGGATCTAGAAACACAAGTACTGCGTAGGAGCTCAAGAGAGGTAAGGGAACCAGAGAGATTTGGTTTCCTAGTCACGGAGGATGGTGAATCATTATTGTTGGACAATGATGAACCCCTCTCCTACAAGGAAGTAGTAGAAAGCTCAGAAGATGAAAGATGGCTAGAAGCTATGAATTCTGAGATGGATTCCATGTATCAGAACCAAGTCTGGGTTCTGGTCGATGAGCTAGTTGATGTAAAGCCTGTTGGATGCAAATGGGTATTCAAGAGAAAGCTGGACATGGAAGGTCTAGTTAGCACCTATAAAGCAAGGCTAGTGGCTAAAGGATTCAGAAAACGTCAAGGAATTGACTATGATGAAACCTTCTCGCCAGTTTCCATGTTTAAATCCATAAGAATCATACTTTCCATAGCAGCTTACCATGATTAGGAGATTTTCCAAATGGATGTTAAAACAACATTCCTTAATGGGAACCTTCAGGAAGATGTCTATATGACACGACCAAAAGGGTTTGTGACACTAGGTGAATCCAAACGGGTCTGTAAGTTGCAGAAATCCATTTATGGATTGAAGCAAGCATCCAGGTCATGGAACATTCGATTTGATGAAGCCATAAAGGAATTTGGTTTCATTAAGAATGAATGTGATCCATGTGTTTATAAGCGGTTTAATGAGAATGCGGTCATTATCCTAGTAGTATATGTTGATGACATATTGCTTATTGGAAACAACATACCAGCCTTACAGTCAGTTAAGGACTGGTTGAACAAGTGCTTCTCCACGAAAGACTTAGGTCAAGCAGCCTACATTCTAGGGATCAAGATCATTCATGATAGATCCAAGAGGCTACTTGGACTAAGTCAGGGTACATACATTGACCAGATAATAAAGAGATTTAGTATGGAAAAATCCAAGAGGGGATTGGTTCCAGTTTCACATGGCTTACATCTTTATAAGAAAATGTGTCCTCAAACACAACAAGAGAAAGATAGGATGAGCAAGATCCCATACGCCTCATCTATAGGATCCATCATGTATGCCATGTTATGTACCAGACTTGATGTTGCCTATGCACTGAGCATGGTAGGCAGATATCAAGCAGATCCAGGAGAATAGCATTGGACTACTGTTAAGGCTATTCTTAAGTATCTGAGAAGAACTAAGGATATGTTCCTGGTGTATGGTGGAGACGAGGAGCTTGTCATTAGAGGGTATGCTGATGCTGGTTTTCAGACAGATCAGAATGATCTGAAGTCGCAATCTGGATATTTTTTCTGTCTCAATGGAGGAACTGTGAGCTGGAAGAGTTCAAAGCAGCCAGTTTTTGCCGATTCTACTGTGGAGTCTGAGTATATAGCAGCTTCTGATGCAGCCAAGGATGTAACGACCCAAAGTTTTTCAATGTAAAATTCCCTTCTTATATCTATGTCATAAAAACACAAAATAATGAACTACTAAGTGATAAGTGACCTTTAAACATAATTTTCTCACCCCTATGTTTGGAATTTTAAAAATCCAATATACACGGTTGTGTTCAAGATAGTTTTTGGAGTCTAATGAAACAAAAATAATTTTTGGTGAATAGTAACCTACCCTTATGAATAGTAACCTACCCTTATGAATAGTAATATGAACCTTATGAATAGTAAATAAGAGTAACATTACCTATGAATAATAAAATAAAATTTAGACATCATAGAAAGTGATAATTTGACCTTAGTAAACGTTTTTGGTATTTTATAAGTCATAAATAAATAATTATAATTAATTAATTAATTTAAAAGAATATTTATTTTCCTGAAATATATTCATAAATTATTGAATCAATGTCTAATAGTATTTAGATAATTTTATAAGACCCTAAGTAATTTTTGAAAGAACTGCAAAATCAGTTTTAATTTTAAAAACTGTTTTTAAGTAAATTATGATTTTAATTAAATATTAAATTAATAGTATTTAGAAAATTATTTTTGAAAAATGGACTTCATTTTTGGATTCTACACGTCGAGAAATGGTTGGGGTAAAATTTTGGGATTTTTCTGAGATACTTGAATTTTTGATGAATAGTAGAATACATTAATTTATCATATAAATACATTTTAATTAAAACCCACTATTCCTGACATCACAGGTGATGTAAGCACCCAAATCTCGAATTCACAAGTCAAATTTACTATTCTTAGTCATCCAAGACTCACTATTCCTTGTCTTAGGTGAAATTAATAAACTAATCAATTTTATATTAAGAAAACCCCTCTCCCCTCCACTATAAAAGCCACCCTTCACTCCCTCTTTTCCTCACACCTCTCAAGCTCCAAGCCTTCTCTAAATTCTGCCCAAACACCTTCCCTAGCTCATCCCCCACATCCAAAAGCTTCTGGTCTCATCAAAAGACCAAGCCTAGCTTCCTTAAAGAGGATCTCAAGAGAAGGATTCTAAAGGTAATTTCTCTCTCTCTTCTCCTTTAATTTCCTTTCAAGTTCAAGTTCCTTTCTTGATCTCTCCCTACCTATCTTCATCCAAATTGTTCTGTAAATCCAGTATTATATATATACTGTAATATTATGATTCTAATGTTATATTATATCACCCCACACCCTTTCCATCTTCCTTTTATTTTATTAAAGAGAACGTTGTTCATGTGGTGATAATTTATCACCTTCAAAAAACAACATGCTCTCTTCTTCCATTTCTACCTTCAAATCTGGTCATGAAACCATTTTTATGGTTGAACCAGAATTTTTTGTATGTATTATGTTCTATTTTAAGTTCTGGAAATAACCTATGGCCATACTACTAAGTGAAAAATTAAAATGAGTTGGTTGTGATCCAAAAACCGCTCAAATTAGCCCAAATAATCTTCATTTAATTCTTATCTAATGATTTGTCCACATAGATCTAATATAACTCATTATAAAATCATTCAAGCTTCTGTAATATCATTAATTACATGTAATATCAGTTCTGGATGTTTACCCATGATCTACCCAAACATAAAATTAAGAATACAAGTGGACCGCTCAAGAAAACCATGAAAACGAACATCCCCGATCAATGTTTTTAAACTCTATAAGTCATCCAAAGGAACATAATATGAAATAATGAAACCAGAATGAACCCTATTAATGTATAAAAGGTTCTGAAATTTTTAATTAATGAATATAATGTCATTATACAGGACATTAAAGAGAAGGAGGCATTCGAGTACAAGGTAAGGGGAAATCTCGAACCCAATTTTCTTCCTTCGGGTTCTCCCTCTTTCACTCCATTTTTGATATGGTTACTCCTCAAAGGTCTTTTGTTCATCTTTTCCTTTACTTTTCTGGGATATACATGTTTGTAACTGGTTTTTATGTCCATCAAAATGTTTTCCAAAATAACTCTTCTTTCAAGATCTCACCTTTTACCTCTCATTCAAGGTTGATGGTTCTTATATCAAGTATGTTGTTCCCTCTTTCTTTTGGGAACCCAAAGCTTATGAATGTGTTATTATGAGATGAAACCCATCCCTTTCCATGGGTTATTTACGTACATGTTTGATATGTGTTCTATGTGGAAAGCATGATAATGATAATGTTATGATGTGACAGGTGCGCCCAGAATTATATAGCGCAATATGAATGTTTAAATGTGATGGGTGCGCCCGGAATTATATAGCGCTCCAATGAATTGGGTAAAGTGATGAATCTCATGAGTAAATGTGAAATGATGCGTGAACATGATGCTAGATTTTTTCACAAGTATGTGTGGTAGTTAACCACTAAGACATGATGTTTCATTTTTATGCTTTGCCACATTTCAAGTTTATTGTTTATGCTCCTCTCATGTTCAAGATCTTCTTCATGATTATGCTCACCCCATGCTATGTTGTTCTTATCTGTCCTCTTACTGGGCTTTTAGCTCACCCCTTTTGATGTATATCCTCAGGTGGCTACATGTACTAAGGAGAGGACAAGTGCTACTAAGAAGCTATAGAAGAAGAGATTAAATGAATTTTTATGCTTGATGTTGTACTTGTTATGTGTAGTCCTAGTTTTCCCAAGACACTAAACCTCTGGATCCTCCATGTGTAATACTATTATGTTGTTTGTCTTTGAAATGATGTAATAGTAATGTAAGAAAAGGTCGGGTCGCTATAGTTGGTATCAAAGGAAAGGTTTAGTTAATTTGGGAATTAGGATTAGTGAACCCTAAAGAAAACCTCTAGCATGAGACTAAGTACAAATATGCACACAAGGATATTTACCTAGGGATCCCATATGTTATGTTTTTGGTATAATTGTTTAAAAGGATAAGTTATTCATGACTTATTTACTTATGTTTTGTTCTAACATTTTCTATTTTAGAAAATGGTGGGAACCAGGAGAAATCAGGCCAACAACTCTTGCGAAGGCCAATGCAACGATTGCCCGAACGACATCCCCAATGATTTTGGAGGTGGAGTTAAAAACTTCATGGAGATGCTTACCCAATTATCCCGGGTTATGAATAATAACCATAATAATGGGGAACGTCCTCCTTCACCAAAGAGGGAGCGACTAGCTATCGAATGTTTTATGCGGCAACGACCACCGACGTTTTGTGGATCTTCTGATCCACTAGTTGCAGAACAGTGGGTCAACTCCATGGAGAAGATCTTTTCTGTTCTTCACTGTTCTGAGACGGAGAAGGTGACTCTAGCCGTTTATCATCTAGATGGAGAAGCTGATCAATGGTTGACTTTGATTAAGAACACCAAGCCAAGGGATGAAATTGAAGAGATGGAATGAGAAGACTTTAAGATAATGTTTCTTAATAATTACTTCCCACGAACTCTTCGCACGAAGATGGAGAGAGAATTCATAGAGCTCAAGCAAAAAAGAAGGAGAATCTGTCACAACCTATGAAGCAAATTTCACAAGGCTCGCAAGGTATGCTTTGGGTTTTGTTATCAACAATGATAGCAAAATTGATAGATTCTTTAGTGGATTAAAACCACATCTTCGAAAATCTCTTGCAATTCGAGACTTTGGGAGTTATGAAGAAGTTGTTCGGTGTGCTCTCAAGGTGGATATGGAGTTTGGAGAATGGTCCCATGGCTATGGTGATAAGAAAAGAAAGATGGAGTTTCAACCTGGTGGATCTAGTGATAAAGATGGGAAGAAAACACAACGACCCACTTGCCAAAAATGTGGGAAGTTGCACAATGGGAACTACCTCAAAGGGACGGGGAAATGCTTCAAGTGTGGGAAAGAAGGACACCTAGCTCACGAGTGTCGAAGAGACATGAAAAGGAAGGATAATGTAGCCGATGAAAGGAGAGAACCACTCGTGGTTCAATGCTACAACTGTAAGGAGCTAGGGAACTATTCAAACCAGTGCACTAAACCTCGAGCTCTTGAGGGTAATCAGCGCCAACAAACACCAAAGCCAAAGAAACAAGGGAAGGATTATGCCATCACCACTGCAGAGGTGGAACATGATAATGAAGTCATACAAGGTACACTTCCTATTCACTCAAGAATGGAAAAAGTCATATTTGATTCTGGTTCTACGCATTACTTTATATCTTGCAAGTTTGCTAGAACTATAGGATCGAAGCCCCGAAAACTTAAAGTAGAGATATCTGTAAAAACACCAAGTGGTGCAATCATTTCAACCCAAGTGTTTGATTCTTCTCCTGTTGACGTATGTGGGAAGATTTTTCCGACAAATCTCGTAATACTTCCCTTGGTGGAATTCGACGCTATAATGGGAATGGATTGGCTCTCGTTATATAGAGCACATATCAACTGTCGGGAAAAGGAAATATATTTTCATATTCTGAACCATCCCATGCTCCTCTACAAATGCAAGGAAGATCATGAATCTCCTTTGAGAAATCCTTCAATGGTTTGGGTGATGATTCCCTATGAAGAAGCATACCTCGTCCAAATGTTTGAGTCGAAGGAAAGTTCCAACCTTGAGGAAATGCCCATCGTAAGGGAATACGGCGATGTATTTCCCGAAGAGTTACCCGGAATTCCCCCGGATCATGAGGTAGAGTTCTCAATTGAACTCATAATCGGAGCTACTCCTATCTCGAAGTGCCCCTATAGGATGGATCCTATCGAACTGGAGGAGTTAAAGAAGCAGCTGCAAGAGCATCTGGACAAAGGGTTCATACGCCCTAGTGCATCACCTTGGGGTGCGCCAGTGCTCTTTGTGAAGAAGAAGGATGGAACCATGCGGCTGTGTATCGATTATCAGGAACTCAACAAGATCACCATAAAGAACAAGTATCCTCTCCCAAGGATTGATGACTTGTTCGATCAGTTAAGAGGAGATCAATACTTCTCAAAGGTGGATCTTCGTTCTGGATATCATCAAGTAAAGGTGAAGAAGGAAGATATTCAGAAGACTACCTTCCGTACAAGGTATGAGCACTATGAGTTTTTGGTGATGCCCTTTGGACTTACTAATGCCCCTGTAATATTCATGGATTTGATGAATAGAGTCTTTAGACATTACCTCGAAAAATTTGTGGTAGTGTTTATTGATGATATTCTCATTTACTCCAAGAGTAAGGAGGAACATGAAGAACATCTAAGACTTGTGTTGGCGACATTGAGAAAGGAGAAGTTGTACGCCAAGTTCAGCAAGTGTGACTTTTGGATGAATCAAGTCACGTTCTTGGGACATGTGATCACAAGCGAGGGAATTTCTGTGGACCCTTCAAAGACAAAGGCAATTGAAGAATGGCCCAGACCCTCTAGTGTCACAGAAATCCGTAGTTTTCTTGGATTAGCTGGGTACTACCAACGTTTTGTGAGAAACTTCTCATGATTTTCAAGCCCGCTAACTAAGTTAACAAGGAAAGGGGTAAAGTATGTATGGACAGAAGAATGTGAGGGAAGCTTCAAGGAGCTAAAGAGAAGGCTAATCACTGCACCTGTACTCACACTACTGAAAAGTGGAGAAAGTTTTGTGATATACAGTGATGCTTCAAAGAAAGGCTTGGGTTGTGTACTCATGCAGAATGATAATGTGATAGCCTACGCCTCACGACAGTTGAAGATCCATGAGCAGAACTACCCGACGCATGATCTAGAGCTGGCAGCCGTGATTTTTGCCTTGAAAATATGGCGGCACTACCTTTATGATGAGAAGTGTGACATATACACCGACCACAAGAGCCTAAAGTATATATTCACACAAAAGGAGCTCAACATGCGTCAAAGGAGATGGTTAGAGATAATCAAGGATTACGATTGCTCTATTCACTATCATCATGGAAAGGAGAACAAGGTAGCTGATGCTCTAAGCAGGAAAGAACCTGCTACTCTATCCATGTTGAGGATTGAGAAAGACCCTATCTTCTTGGATATGAAAAGGATGGATTTGGGAATCGTAAGGGTAGGGGATACATCCTACCTTGCCCAAATGATTGCGCAACCATCCATCCAACAGAAGATTAAGGAAGCACAAAGGGATGATGTAGAGATACAAAAGAGGGTGAATACAGTAAAGGAAGGGAAGCTGCAAGAGTTCCATATCGACGATGATGGTGTGATTCAGTTTGGAACGCGGCTTTGTGTGCCTTCTTCACTCGGAATAAAGAAGGAGCTATTGGATAATGCACATAGCTCAACTTTCTCTATTCATCCTGGAAGTACCAATATGTATTGTGATCTCCGAGAACACTTTTGGTGGGATAACATGAAGAAGGAGATTGCGGAATATATATCAAGGTGCTTGGTATGTCAGCAAGTTAAAGCTGAGCGGCAAAAGTCCAAAGGTATGATGCATCCATTGCCTATACCCATGTGGAAATGGGAAAATGTTACTATGGACTTTGTCACGAGTCTCCCGAAGACGTCAAGAGGAAATAATGCGATATGGGTTGTGGTTGACCGACTCACCAAGACTGCCCATTTTATCACTATTCGGGAAGACCTCTCACTCGAACAACTTGCAAGGATATATGTGAAGGAAGTAGTGAGATTGCACAGTGTTCCGCTCTCGATTGTCTCTGACCGTGATCCAAGGTTCACTTCTAAATTCTGGAGGAGCCTTCAACATGCTTTGAGTACTGAATTAAATTTCAGCACGGCCTATCACCCCCAAACTGATGGCCAGTCTGAAAGGACTATTCAGACACTTGAAGATATGCTAAGATCCTTCTCTCTTGAATTCAAAGGTGGATGGGATCAACACCTTCCATTGGTTGAGTTCTCATACAACAATAGCTTCCACTCGAGTATTCAGATGACTCCGTATGAAGCTCTTTATGGGAAGCGATGTAGAACTCCAACCTGTTGGGATGAAGTTGGAGAACGAAAACTACTTGGTCCCGATCTTGTTCAAGAGATGACAGAGAAGGTTCAAGTCATCCAGAAACATATCAAAGCTGCTCAAAGTCGGCAAAAGAGCTATGCTGACAATCATCGAAGGGACTTGGAGTTTGATGTTGGAGATAAAGTCTTCCATCGAATATCTCCATGGAAGATAGTCATGCGATTCGGGAAGAAAGGGAATCTAAGCCCAAGGTACATTGGCCCCTTTGAGATCCTTGATCGTATAGGAGCCGTGGCCTATCGTCTGGAACTTCCACCGAATATGGCTCAAGTTCATGATGTGTTTCACGTATCACTACTGAGGAAGTACATTCCAGACCCCTCACATGTACTAAACTGAGAGGTGGTACAGTTGGAAGATGATCTCTCATACGAGGAGCTGCCGGTAAAAATTCTGGACTGAATTGATAAGGTTCTACGCAACAAGACAACCCGCCTTGTCAAAGTGTTGTGGAGGAACCAAAAGTTTGAGGAAGCAACTTGGGAACCGGAAGAGGCAATGAAGGAGAAGTACCCTCACCTATTTGTGTAAAGTGAAATTTCGAGGGCGAAATTTCTTAAGGGGGGAAGAATGTAATGACCCAAAGTTTTTCAATGGAAAATTCCCTTCTTATATCTATGTCATAAAAACACAAAATAATGAACTACTAAGTGATAAGTGACCTTTAAACATAATTTTCTCACCCCTATGTTTGGAATTTTAAAAATCCAATATACACGGTTGTGTTCAAGATAGTTTTTGGAGTCTAATGAAACAAAAATAATTTTTGGTGAATAGTAACCTACCCTTATGAATAGTAACCTACCCTTATGAATAGTAATATGAACCTTATGAATAGTAAATAAGAGTAACATTACCTATGAATAATAAAATAAAATTTAGACATCATAGAAAGTGATAATTTGACCTTAGTAAACGTTTTTGGTATTTTATAAGTCATAAATAATTAATTATAATTAATTAATTAATTTAAAAGAATATTTATTTTCCTGAAATATATTCATAAATTATTGAATCAATGTCTAATAGTATTTAGATAATTTTATAAGACCCTAAGTAATTTTTGAAAGAACTGCAAAATCCGTTTTAATTTTAAAAACTGTTTTTTAAGTAAATTATGATTTTAATTAAATATTAAATTAATAGTATTTAGAAAATTATTTTTGAAAAATGGACTTCATTTTTGGATTCTACACGTCGAGAAATGGTTGGGGTAAAATTTTGGGATTTTTCTGAGATACTTGAATTTTTGATGAATAGTAGAATACATTAATTTATCATATAAATACATTTTAATTAAAACCCACTATTCCTGACATCACAGGTGATGTAAGCACCCAAATCCCGAATTCACAAGTCAAATTTAATATTCTTAGTCATCCAAGACTCACTGTTCCTTGTCTTAGGTGAAATTAATAAACTAATCAATTTTATATTAAGAAAACCCCTCTCCCCTCCACTATAAAAGCCACCCTTCACTCCCTCTTTTCCTCACACCTCTCAAGCTCCAAGCCTTCTCTAAATTCTGCCCAAACACCTTCCCTAGATCATCCCCCATGTCCAAAATCTGCTGGTCTCATCAAAAGACCAAGCCTAGCTTCCTTAAAGAGGATCTCAAGAGAAGGATTCTAAAGGTAATTTCTCTCTCTCTTCTCCTTTAATTTCCTTTCAAGTTCAAGTTCCTTTCTTGATCTCTCCCAACCTATCTTCATCCAAATTGTTCTGTAAATCCAGTATTATATATATACTGTAATATTATGATTATAATGTTATATTATATCACACCACACCCTTTCCATCTTCCTTTTATTTTATTAAAGAGAACGTTGTTCATGTGGTGATAATTTATCACCTTCAAAAAACAACATGCTCTCTTCTTCCATTTCTACCTTCAAATCTGGTCATGAAACCATTTTTATGGTTGAACCAGAATGTTTTGTATGTATTATGTTCTATTTTAAGTTCTGGAAATAACCTATGGCCATACTACTAAGTGAAAAATTAAAATGAGTTGGTTGTGATCCAAAAACTGCTCAAATTAGCCTAAATAATCTTCATTTAATTATTATCTAATGATTTGGCCACATGGATATAATATAACTCATTATAAAATCATTCAAGCTTCTGTAATATCATTAATTACATGTAATATCAGTTCTGGATGTTTACCCATGATCTACCCAAACATCAAATTAAGAATACAAGTGGACCGCTCAAGAAAACCATGAAAACGAACATCCCCGATCAATGTTTTTAAACTCTATAAGTCATCCAAAGGAACATAATATGAAATAATGAAACCAGAATGAACCCTACTAATGTATAAAAGGTTCTGGAATTTCTAATTAATGAATATAATGTCATTATACAGGACATTAAAGAGAAGGAGGCATTCGAGTACAAGGTAAGGGGAAATCTCGAACCCAATTTTCTTCCTTCGGGTTCTCCCTCTTTCACTCCATTTTTGATATGGTTACTCCTCAAAGGTCTTTTGTTCATCTTTTCCTTTACTTTTCTGGGATATACATGTTTGTAACTGGTTTTTATGTCCATAAAAATGTTTTCCAAAAGAACTCTTCTTTCAAGATCTCACCTTTTACCTCTCATTCAAGGTTGATGGTTCTTATATCAAGTATGTTGTTCCCTCTTTCTTTTGGGAACCCAAAGCTTATGAATGTGTTATTATGAGATGAAACCCATACCTTTCCATGGTTTATTTACGTACATGTTTGATATGTGTTCTATGTGTCAAGCATGATAATGATAATGTTATGATGTGACGGGTGCGCCCAGAATTATATAGCGCAATATGAATGTTTAAATGTGACGTGTGCGCCCGGAATTATATAGCGCTCCAATGCATTGGGTAAAGTGATGAATCTCATGAGTAAATGTGAAATGATGCGTGAACATGATGCTAGCTTTGTTCACAAGTATGTGTGGTAGTTAACCACTAAGACATGATGTTTCATTTTTATGCTTTGCCACATTTCAAGTTTATTGTTTATGCTCCTCTCATGTTCAAGATCTTCTTCATGATTATGCTCACTCCATGCTATGTTGTTCTTATCTGTCCTCTTACTGGGCTTTTAGCTCACCCCTTTTGATGTATATCCTCAGGTGGCTACATGTACTAAGGAGAGGACAAGTGCTACTAAGAAGCTATAGAAGAAGAGATTAAATGAATTTTTATGCTTGATGTTGTACTTGTTATGTGTAGTCCTAGTTTTCCCAAGACACTAAACCTCTGGATCCTCCATGTGTAATACTATTATGTTGTTTGTCTTTGAAATGATGTAATAGTAATGTAAGAAAAGGTCAGGTCGCTATAAAGGAAGCCGTCTGGATTCAGAAATTTTTCCAGTAGCTTGATGTGGTGCCTAGCAGTAAAGATCCCATTACATTGTATTGTGATAATACTGCAGTGGTCGCTCTTGCAAAAGAACCATGGTCACATCAACGGACAAAGCATATACTCCGGAAGTATCACCTATCGAGGGATTTCTATCAGAGGGGTGAAGTTGTAGTGAGCAGAGTGTCCATGAAAGAGAACGTGGCAGACCCCATGACCAAAGGCCTATCTCAGCAGAAGCATGAATATCATGTGAGAGCTAGCGGGTTAAAGGTTGTTAGCAGTTGTCTCTAGTCCAAGTGGGAGTCTGTTGGAGTTGGTGTCCTAGAAGGAACTACTTTGTACTTTATTCATTAATAAAATCTTTATCACATCTTGATTGTTCTTCTGTGTGACAATGCATGTGATAATGTCCTAAGGATAGCTGTTTCATTAAAGGGTCATAGCGGATCCCTGCTATGATGAGAACCCAGAAGTGTCATAACACTATTCTTGAAAGTATGTTCTATGGCCGGATGATATTATTTGAGGGGAACAAATAATACAGTTCATTAGGGGTGAAGACTCATAAAACTTTAAGGCACCTTTTCATAGTGTGCGCCCTTGGTAATATCCAGGAGGATATAATGAGAACGAGACCCACCAGTAGGAAATCCACATTTCATGGTGTCATTGGATGTTCCTATCTGCGGACGTGTGTATTGGTCCTTACACTTTAAGATTATTATTAATGGGTAGTACAACTCGCGCAATTAGATGTATTGACGAAAACTATGACGACACACTGCTCGCAATGAGGTAGGATACGTTGGGTCCGTCAGGAATAATACTGCATTAATAGATAATGCGAGAAAGGATTTGTCCCTTCTGTTCCATAACGGTAGTAGATATCTCAGGACCTTTGATGGAATTGATATAGCCTACATAAATCCATGGCCATGGTAAGGTATGGGCGAGTTCAATTCCGGGAAGTCAAAGAAAGGATAATCGAGCACATGGGTTGATGACACTAGTATGCAAACCGCTTGATTAGAGATATCGAGACAAAGGGATTATATTACACGGTAAGTGTTCATTGGAGGTGAAACGTCATTGCGGTGTTAACTTCTTTCTCTATGAGTGCCTTGGCGTGTTGCTAGACACTAACCTTGGACTTTAGGTAGGCTCCACCTAATGCCACCGAGAAAGAGGCCTAGAGGGTCACACACCAAGTGTGTCAATGTATCTCAGTTAAATATTAATTTAACAAGTTGAATAAAGATTATTCCCAATTTTGGTTTAATAATTATTAAAGGATGTCTGGTCATATTTATTTCGACACTAGTTATTCGAGAGAATATATTGTGGGCGAAATAATATATATTTATTAGAGAGTAATGCAATTACATTTATTTGAGAAATAAATATCCATTACTCAAGGTCTAATAAATGGGGTGGAGGAAATAAATAAAACTGAAAAATAAAAGTACACACCGTGTATATTTATATACACATAGTGTAGTTTTTCTTTTCGGGATTCGTGAGAAAAATATTGTTTATTTAATTGAATGATATTAAATGTAATACACTGGGCGCATGTCAAGTAATAATGATAGTCAACTGTTATTATTAAGACATGGAGTATTACTAAGAATTAAATGAAATGATTAAATGCTTTCATACAATTAATTCATTTTATTATTCTAAGTATTATAAATCCCAATTACATTATTCTCATGAGATCTAGCCATTTGGTTGTGCACAACAGATTGGAAATACTCTCAATCCAAGTGATAATTCCCTTTCCACCAAGAACGATTTCAAGTTACGAAAGCAAGATCCTCCACCGGATCAAGGCGATCGAAGACGGACATCGCAAGCGAAGGTTCTTCCGCGCTAGCACCCAGAGTTCCCTTTGGCGACGTCTAGAGATACGTGGAGCATGTGTGGATCACCGCTAGAGGAATCCTATACTTGGATTCTACGACGCAACGACGAATCACAGGATCGTCACCGAAGACATCAAAGAAGAAAGAATTCAATCGAGGTAATTCTTGTGAATTAATTAAATTAATTATAACCAACATATGATGATCCTATCTCAATGGTTCAAGGACCCTTCTATTCTTTTTCGTTCTTCGTTCTATTCCGAAGATCCAGCGTTTTATATCATGACGGATCTCGGATTGAACGTTATTTAATGCTAAAATCAAAGTTGGGCAATCCCACCAACGCGCTTCTGCTGCTCCCAGAACCTACAAGTGGTATCAGAGGGGTCATATCATTGATTATAATTATTTAGTTTTTCATTGATGTTTTATGCATTTAATAATTTAGTTGTTTCAATTCAAGTTTAATCATTCTGGAAATATGAATATCGAGATCCGTTCCTCCTCTCTCATTTCTCGTTCACCTCACAGAAACAAATTTTTCTTTTAATTTTGATTAAAATAAAATAGAGGAAATCATCCGGAGGAGCCAAACGTTTCTGGCCATACAACACCAGAATACATGGCGTGTATTAGGAAGTACACGCCGTGTAGTCTAGGTTCAATGCATTGATCGATCCACCAAATCAGGCCGTGTATTGAAGTCATTTATGACACTATGTGTTGACCAGAAACTAGTGGCACACGGTTTCCGGATTACACGCCGTGTGGTCCAACTGAACACAGCGTGTAGTCCCTTCGGGTTCGGGTTGGACCGTGTACCCTATACACGGCTTGCCCAGCTGGAAACCGTGTAACGCGGAAACTACATGGCGTGTGTCCAAATGAACACGCCGTGTACTTCAAAAATTTCCGAAGTAAATTTACACGCCATATCCCTGGGCGTGTACTTCGGATAGACGGTGAATAAAAGTACACACCGTATAGTCGGAACTACACACCGTGTACTCATCCAAGTTACACAGATTTATTAAAATTTATTATTTATATTATACAATCCCTTGAGATGTGTACCATTGTGCAGACGTAAAGATGAGGCACAACATGTGATAGGTGTTATATATATATATGTTTAATTTAACATTTGCGTAATGAATGAGAATTCACCGGGTTTCCTCCAAGGTACAAGTTACGTACAAGGATAATTTTAAATGAATTTATTTGTTTAAAATTATGATGGATGAGAATCTCAAGGAAATTCAGAAAAAGGGTTTAAGATAAAAGGATTGATTAATTAAAGATAATTAATTAATTCGAGCGTGATTTATCTTAAACAAGAATGATTAAAGAATTGAATGCTAGTTTTATTTATGGGTAAATATCGTTGCATGTATGGATGATCATGAGTTAGATCGAGACCTTTGTATATGAATGGTTTCTTTTAATTTATTTATTTAAATTAAATTTGTTGGCCTGTGAGCCATCTTCTCATTAATATGTAGGGCCTGCGTGCCCAATGATTCTTTTATGTAAAACCCCCTTTTTACCCCTCACCTGCGTGTGAGATAAATGCATATGTAATGGATGGAGCTCCCAAGCTAGTGGAGGCGGTTCAAGTTAGGAGCCGAGGTGAAACCAATCCAAGGAGATACAAAGGTGGACAGGTGGAAAGCTGTAAACACGAACCTGAAAGGTTCAAGGTGTTTTCTCCCCTAGGTCTTGGGTTAGTTTATCAACCGTTTGATAAAATAACCAATAGAACAAAGCTCATGATCATACCATTTATTTTATTTCTATCAATTTCATGGTTTATATTTATTATGGGTGTGTTGTCACGATCACACAATTAATAAATTAAATAAGCATACAAGATGCAACTAAAATAAGACCGGCTTATACGTAAATATTATCTTGACATGGTTAATCACTTAAGTATATCCCACTTAATATTAACAATCATGTAATCGAAGATAATAAAATGGAAATTTACGTATAAGGATAAAATCCCTCAAAGAAATATTAAGTTGGTATAGCCTTCCATAATCTTGGTTAGAATCGAACCATAGTTCAAAGTGCTTGACCAACCCTAGTTGGGGTTCTTTCGATTATCGGGGAATTATAATTCAAGGTTTTGGGTTGACTTAACTTGGTTTGCATCAAGGGTTGACTGCCACATCAGGACTTGGTGTGACCAAGAGCCAAAGGTTGAGGAAATCCAAAATAAAAGGATTTCAGGATTGGGGAGTCCTCTCAGCGGATCAAGGAGCTGCGAGTTAATGCAGTTGGCATTTAGAATGCCTACCTACAACCCTTGAATTTGATTTACCAACCCTAGTTGGGGTAATTCAAAGGGAAATATGGTTCCTTGCCACTAGAATATTCAGGCAATAAAATATTCCGAAGTCAATGGTGAGGGCTATTGGATTTCGATAAAATAGTGGGAGACTAATAAGTATTAATTTATTTATTTGTCTCAATTTTGTAATAAAGTACTAAAACTTTTCTCATCTTAATTTATAGAAACGAAAAGAAAATGACGTCAAACATATAATTGCGCACCATACTCGAGAAGGAAAACCTTCTCACAGGCACCAATTTCCAAGAGTGGGAGAGGCGTTTACGCGTCATCCTTCACCACGGAAGGAAATTGTATGTGCTGGAAGAGATTATTCTAGTTGCGCCTGGAAAAGAGGCCAGTGATGAGGAAATATCTCTCTACGCGAAACACACAGATGATGCCACAAATGTCCAGTGTTTCATGCTATTGGCCATGTCTAATGAGCTCTTGAAGCAACATGAAAACATGGACGCGCATAGCATGATGTCTCACCTTAAGGATCTATACCAAGAGAAGGTAAGATATGAGAGGTATGAGATCTCCAATGCTTTGTTCACCATGAAGCTTGGAGAGTCTGCGCCAGCTGGGCCTCATGTAGTCAAGATTATTGGCTACATTGAATGCCTGGACATCTTAGGGATTAAATTCCCGGATGAGTTGTGTACGGATCTCATCCTATCATCACTGCCCAAGACCTTCTCTAGCTTCATTGTCAACTATAACATGAGCGGCAATGAGAAGAGTATATCAGAGCTTCTGACCTTGATTCACTAGGTTGACAAGGACATGGGGCATGACAAACCCACAGTCCTTATGGTGAACAAGAAAAGGAAGGACAAGGAAAAGGGGCCAAAGACTTATAAACGGTCTGAAGCCCCCGAGCACCGTCCCTCCAAGAAGGGGAAGATCCAGAGGCAGGGCAAGGAATGGGAGGTGGTTTGTTTTTCATGTGGCAAGAAGGGATACTGGAAGGGGAACTGCACCCAGAAGCATGGGGACACTAAAGGTGCATTTTTTATCGAGTGTAATCTTTCTATTTATACACATTGGGTATTAGATACAGCTTGTGGAGATCACATCTATATTCAAATGCAGGAACCAAGTAGATTTAGAAATATTGCTAGAGGAGAGGTGGATCTTCGAGCTTCCAATGGCGCACAGCTGACTGCGTTGGCTGTTGGCGACTACCATCTCTCATTGCCAACTGGCATGATTTTGGTTTTAAAAAACTGTTATTTTGTGCCTAGTGTTACCAAGAACATAATTTCTGTATCTTGTTTGGATATGGATGGATTTGTTTTCAAGTTCGGAAATAAGGGTTGTCTCTTTTATAAGAACAACGTATGTTATGGTATGGCACATTTGAATAATGTTTTCTATGTATTAAATTACGAAAACCAAGTATTGACAATCGATAACAAAACAAACTCACATGACTCATATATCACCCAGTTGTGGCATCACCGCCTTGGTCATGTCAACCAGAAGTGCTTGACAAAGATCTGTCAAGATGGCTATTTAGACTCTACTGATATAAAACCATTTGATATATGTCACACTTGTTTACAAGGTAAAATGACCAAGCTGCCTTTTGGTGGACACGGTGAAAGGGCCACAAAGATTTTAGGATTGGTACACACGGATGTATGTGGACCATTTCCAGTAGAAGATAGAGGTGTATATTCTTACTTCATTACTTTTACTGATTATTTGAGTAGATACGAATTTGTCTACTTAATTAGATATAATTTAGAAGCCTTATAGAAATTTAAGGAATTCAAGAATGAAGTAGAGAATCAGCTTGGTAAGAAGAAAAGAAGCTTCGATCGGATCGAGGTGGAGAATATCTAAACCAAGAGTTCATCGATCTTCTACGAGAGTCTAGGATTCTATCTCAGCTCACTCCTCCTTATACACCACAGTGGAATGGTGTTAGTGAAAGGAGGAACCACACCTTGTTGGACATGGTGAGGTCGATGATGAGTCATGTGGATCTTCCTTTATCCTTTTGGGGATATGCATTACAAACTGCAGCATGCACATTAAACTGAGTACCAACTAAGGTGGAAAATGGAATCCCCTCCGAGTTATGGAATGGAAAGAAACCCATTTTGTCGCATACACGTGTATGGGGATGCGAGACGTTTGTTAAGGCCTTCTCAGGAAACAAACTAGCACCCTGGGGCATGAAGTTTATCTTTATAGGATATCCCAAGGAAACGAAAGGATATTACCTATATAACCCTCAAGACAAGAAAGTGACTGTCACCAGACAAGCCGTCTTTCTTGAGAGGGAGCACATCCTCAAAAAGGATAGTGGGAGCAAGATTGAGTTCAATGAAGTTAATGCTCAAGATACACAAAAGTTGGTACATGAAGAAGTTCCACAGGTCCTCGTGGAAGAGGTTCCAGAAACACAAGTACTGCGTAGGAGCTCAAGAGAGGTAAGGGAACCAGAGAGATTTGGTTTCCTAGTCACCGAGGATGGTGAATCATTATTGTTGGAAAATGATGAATCTCTCTCCTACAAGGAAGTAGTAGAAATCTTAGAAACTGCAAGATGGCTAGAATCTATGAATTCTGAGATGGATTCCATGTATCAGAACCAAGTCTTGGTTATGGTCGATGAGCTAGTTGATGTAAAGCCTATTGGATGCAAATGGGTATTCAAGAGAAAGCTGGACATGGAAGGTCAAGTTATCACCTATAAAACAAGGCTAGTGGCTAAAGGATTCAGACAGAGTCAAGGAATTGACTATGATGAAACCTTCTCACCAGTTTCCATGTTTAAATCCATAAGAATCATACTTTTCATAGCAGCTTACCATGACTACGATATTTAGCAAATGGATATCAAAACAACATTCCTTAATGGGAACCTTCAGGAAGATGTCTATATGACACAACCAGAAGGGTTTGTGACACCAGGTGAAGCCAAACGGGTATGCAAGTTTCAGAAATCCATTTATGGATTGAAGCAAGCATCCAGGTCATGGAACATTCGATTTGATGAAGCCATAAAGGAATTTGGTTTCATTAAGAACGAATGTGAGCCATGTGTTTATAAGCAGTTTAATGGGAATGCGGTCGTTATCCTAGTAGTATATGTTGATGAAATATTGCTTATTGGAAACGACATACCAGCCTTACAGTCAGTTAAGGACTGGTTGAACAAGTGCTTCTCCATTAAAGACTTAGGTGAAGCAGCCTACATTCTAGGGATCAAGATCATTCGTGGTAGATCCAAGAGGCTGGTTGGACTAAGTCAGGATACATACATTGACCAGATACTAAAGAGATTTAGTATGGAACAATACAAGAGGGGATTGGTTCCAGTGTCACATGGATTACATCTTTCTAAGAAAATGTGTCCTAAGACACAACAAGAGAAAGATAGGATGAGAAATATCCCATACACCTCGGCTATAGGATCCATCATGTATGCCATGTTATGTACCAGGCTTGATGTTTCCTATGCACTAAGCATGGTAGACAGATATCAAGCAGATCCAGGAGAACAACATTGGACTGCTGTTAAGACTATCCTTATGTATCTGAGAAGAACTAAGGATATGTTCCTGGTGTATGGAGGAGACGAGGAGCTTGTCATCAGAGGGTATGCTGATGCTAGCTTCTAGACATATGAGAATGATTTGAAGTCGCAATCTGGTTATGTTTTCTGTCTCAATGGAGGAGCTGTGAGCTAGAAGAGTTCAAAGCAGCCAGTTGTTGCCGATTCTACTGTGGAGTCCGAGTATATAGTGGCTTCTGATGGAGCCAAGGAATACATCTAGATTCATAACTTTGTCCAGGATATTGATGTGGTGCCTAGCAGTAAATATCCCATTACATTGTATTGTGATAATACTGCAACGATGGCTCTTGAAAAAGAACCAAGGTCACATCAACGGACAAAGCACATACTCCAGAAGTATCACCTCTTGATGGATTTCTATTAGAGGGGTGAAGTTATAGTGAACAGAGTGTCCACAGAAGAGAACGTGGCAGACCCCATGACTAAAGTCCTATCTTAGCAGAAGCATGAATATCATGTGAGATCTAGCGGGTTAAATGTTGTTAGCAGTTGGATATAGTCCAAGTGGGAGTCCGTTGGAGTTGGTGGCCTAGAACCAACTACTTTGTACTTTATTCATTAATAAAAGATTTATCACATCTTGATTGTTCTTCTGCGTGACAATGCATGTGATAATGTCCTAAGGATAGCTGTTGCATTAAAGGGTCATAGCGGATCCCTGCTATGATGAGAACCCAGAAGTGCCATAACACTATTCTTGAAAGTATGTTCTATGGCCGGATGATATTATTTGAGGGGAACAAATAATACAGGTCATTAGGGGTGAGGACTCATAAAACTTTGAGGCACCTTCTCATGGTGTGCACCCTTGGTAATATCCAGGAGGATGTTATGAGAACGAGACCCGCTAGTAGGAAATCCACATTTCATGGTTTCATTGGATGTTCCTATCTGCGGATGTGTGTATTGGTCCTTAGACTTTAAGATTATTATTAATGGGTATTACAACTCGCGCACTTAGATGTATTGACGAAAACTGTGATGACACACTGTTCGCAATGAGGTAGGATACGTTGTGTGCGTCACGAGTAATACTGCATTAATAGATAATGTGAGAAAGGATTTGTCCCTTCTGTTCCATAAAAGAATTAGATATATTAGGTCCTTTGATGGAATTGATATAGCCTACATAAATCCTTGTCCATGGTAAGGTATGGGCGAGTTCAATTCCGGGAAGTCAAAGAAAGGATAATCGAGCACATGGGTTGATGGCACTAGCATGAAACCCACTTGATTAGAGATATCGAGACAAAGGGATTATATTACACGGTAAGCGTTCGTAGGAGGTGACACGTCATTGCGGCATTAAATTCTTTCTCTATGGGTGCCTTGGCGTGTTTCTAGATGCTAACCTTGGACTTTATGCAGGCTCCGCCTAATGCCACTGAGAAAGAGGCCTAGAGGGTCACACACCAAGTGTGTCCATGTATCTCAGTTAAATATTAATTTAACAAGTTGAATAAAGATTATTCCCAATTGTGGTTTAATAATTATTCAAGGATGTCTGATTAAATTTATTTCGACACTAGTTATTCGAGAGAATATATTGTGGGCAAAATAATATATATTTATTAGCGAGTAATGCAGTTACATTTATTTGAGAAATAAATAGCCATTACTCAAGGTCTAATAAATGAGGTGGAGGAAATAAATAAAATTGAAAAATAAAAGTATACGCTGTGTATATTTATATACACGCCGTGTAGTTTTTCTTTTTAGGATTCGTGAGAAAAATATTGTTTATTTAATTTAATGATATTAAATGTAATACACTGGGCACATGTCAAGTAATAATGATAGTCAACTATTATTCTTAAGACATGAGTTATTACTAAGAATTAAATGAAATGATTAAATGCTTTTAGGCAATTAATTCATTTTATTATTCTAAGTATTATAAATCCCAATTACATTATTCTCATGTGATCTAGCCATTTGGTTGTGCACAACAGATTGGAAATACTCTCAATCCAAGAGAGAATTCCCTTTCCACCAAGAACGCTTTCAGGTTACGAAAGCAAGATCCTCCACCGGATCAAGGCGATCGAAGACGGACATCGCAAGCGAGGGTTGTTCCGCGCTAGAACCCGGAGTTCCCTTCGGCGACGTCCAGAGATACGTGGAGCACGTGTGGATCACCGCTAGAGTAATCCTATACTTGGATTCTACGATGCAACGACGGATCACAGGATCGTGACCGGAGACATCAACTAAGAAAGAATTCCATCGAGGTAATTCATGTGAATTAATTAAATTAATTATAACTAACATATGATGATCCTATCTTAATGGTTCTGGGAATCTTCTTTTCTTTTTTGTTCTTCATTCTATTCTGAATATCCAGTGTTTTATATCGTGAAGGATCTCGGATTGAACGTTTTTTAACGCTAAAATAAAAGTTATCCAATCCCACCAATGCGCTTCCACTGCGCCCAGAACCTATAGTGACAAAATGGTATTAGAAAATGTTTTAACTCTTTGGGTCATATTATTTGGGATGAGTATGAATAGACAAGAGCTAGGACTGTCGGGCCTTGGAGTTCTGGTTGAGAGTAGGGTGCATGTCCATCACACCTCGTGACAGACCTCAAGTCTCCATGAGATGTTAGGATGCTTGTTTGGATTCTCCTCTAGGTGTCCATCGTGTGAACTTTCCATGTCAGGGATGGAAATGGAGTGGGATTTATTGGTCCTGGATATGGACTTCTTTGACGTGATCCTTAGCATGGACTGGATGTTGCATTTCCAAGCACACATTGATTGTTATCGGTGGTGAGTTAGTTTCATGGAACCTAATAGAAGCGCTCAGGTTTTCCTCAGAGAATGAGATCCTCAATCAGGTCGAGAAGGACCCCCACTACTGGAGTTGGGTAGTCTTGCTTTTCATTTATCTACAGTCGTGCTAGAGGATGATGGCAGTGCTCCTGGGGTTGGGTTACCACATGTGGTGGAGGAGTTCCTGGAGGTGTTTTCAGATGATTTCTTGGAGCTACCCCCGGAGCAGGATGCAGAGTTTACAATTGATTTGGCACCAGGAAAACAACAGATATCTCTTCCCTCATATCGCATGACCCCTACCGAATTGATGGAATTAAAGATACAATTAGATGATTTGGAATCCAAAGTATTCATTCTTCTAAGCGTCTCTCCTTGGGCCGCTCTTGTTTTTTTTTGCAAAGAAGGCTGACGGATCTCTCCGGTTGTGCATCGACTACTGTAAGCTTAATAAGGTAGCCATAAAAAACAAACACCCTTTGCCCCAGATTGACTATTTTTTCAACCAACTGAAATGGGAAAATTGGTTTTCTAAGATCGACTTGTGTTCGGGTTACCACCAAGTCAGGGTGAAAGAGGTGAATATCTTGAAGACTTCTTTCCAAAGGAGGTATGGTCACTTTGAGTACTTGGTCATGCCCTTCAGATTGATGAACACTCCAGCGGTATTTATGGCGCTCATGAACAGGGTGTTCTACCGGTATCTTGAATCCTTCATCATGGTATTTGTGGAAGACATCCTGGTCTATTCTAGATCTGAGGAGGAACACGAGCATCATCTGCGGATTGTGCTGGACACCTTGTGGAATCACCGTCTTTATGATAAGACATCAAAGTGCACTTTTTGGATCAAGGAAGTGACGTTTTTGGGCCATGTCGTCTCAGATCTAGGGGTTTTAGTGGACCCCAAGAAGATCAGCACGGTTATGTCATGGGAGCAGCTGAAGAATGTGTTTGATATCAGGAGTTTTCTTAACCTGGCGAGGTATTATAGGCGGTTCGTTTAGGATTTCTCACATCTATCTTCTCCTATGACCACACTCACTCAGAAAGGGGTGAAGTTTGATTGGAGTCCGATATGTTAGGTATCTTTTGAGGATTTGAAGTGGTGGTTGACTATCGCACCTGTGTTGATCTTGTCAGAGTCAGGAAAGGGGTATGTGGTTTACTTCAATGCATTAGGTATGGGTCTCAGGTGCATGATTATGCAAGATGATTACGTGGTGGTGTATGGATCACGCCAAATCTGAAAACATGAGAAAAATTACTTGACTCATGACTTGGAGCTAGCAGTGGTGATGCATGTCTTGAATACATGGTGTCACTACCTCTTTGGGGATAAGTTTGTGGTCTATTCTGATCATAAGAGCTTGGCCTACATCTTCTCCCATAAGGATCTCAATTTGAGGCAATGTCGTTGGATCAAATATCTACAGGGGTTTGACTTTGATATTGTCTATACCCTAGGCAAGGGTAATGCGGTAGTTGATGCCTTAAGCTAGAGAGTTCTAGTGAAATATTTTAGGAATTATAGTGATGAGTGGAATTTGATGGGGCTCTTGGCCTAGATGCACTTAGAGACCAGGGAGAGCAGCGAAGGTACTTTTATGGAAAGTGCGCAGTTGGATCCATCTCTTTTGGAGCCGATACAGTAGGAGCAACCTAGTGACGAGCTGTGCTAGCGATATATGTAGTTCCTTCATGGTGGGGATATGTCCTCTGACTATTCATTGACTCTTGATGGAATTCGGTGTTTCAAGGGCCGGTTCATGGTGCCGTTATCTCTAAGGAAGGTGGTGATGCAGGATAGCTACCGGTCTCAGTGGGCCATTCACCCCGGTACTACCAAGATGTTTTATGATGTGATTCAGAAGTTTTGGTGGCCATGTATGAGATGAGACATAGCTGACTTCGTATAAAGATTCTATACTTGTTAGCAGGTGAAATAAAAGCATCAAAGGCCCTATGGTTTGCTCTATCCATTACCCATTCCTACCTGGAAGTGGGACGGGGTTTCCATGGACTTCATTATGAGTCTACCTTATACACCTCGAGGAAGGAACTCTATTTGGGTAGTGATTTACCTCTTGAATAAATCAGCTCATTTCATTCCAATTAGAGATATGAAAAAGGTGGATGAGTTGGGACGATTATATGTTCAGGAAGTGGTCAAGCTTCATGGTGTGTCATTCGCAATTATTTCTGATATGGACCCCTGCTTCACCTCTCTGTTTTGGGAAGGCCTTCAAAAGTCTTTGAGGTCACATATTAAAATGAGCACGACATACCATCCTCAAACGGATGGCCAAATAGAGTGATAAAATCGGGTTTTGGAAGATATTCTCCGTGCTTGTGTGTTGGAATTTGGAGGATCGTGGGATAACCATTTGGGATTGGTTTATTTTCCTTATAATAATAGCTACCAATCCTCTATTCGAATAGAAACCTTCGAGGCAATCTATGGCCAGCTCTGTCAATATCTGCTGTGTTGGGATGAGGTGGGTGAGACCTCACTTCTGGGACCGAGCCTTATGAAAGAGACATTTGAGAAGGTCAAGATGATCAGGCAACGGTTTCTGATAGCTCAGAGTCACCACAATTCTTATGCCGATTAGAGGCATTGTGATCTAGAGTTTGATGTGGGCGACCGAGTGTTCTTGATGGTGGCACCTAGTTTGGGTCATCGTCGCTTGGGAAAGTAGGGTAATCTGATGCCAAGGTATGTTAGAACCTTTGAAATCACCAAGCGGATTGGAAAGGTGGCATATCGGTTGGCTTTACCCTCTCATTTGACGTCGATTCACAAAGTGTTCCACATTTCTCAACCAAAGAAGTATAACCCAAACACATCTCATGTGCTGTATTGGGAAGAATTGGAGTTGGAGCCCGACTTGTCAGTGTTTGAACGGCCAGTTCGGATAGTGGACTCTAAAGAGAAGGTGCTTTGTGGGAAATCTATCTCATTGGTTAGTGTCCTCTGGCAGCATGATAATGATACACATGATACTTGGGAGTGAAAGTCTTGGGTCGAGCAATAGTACCCGTTTAAGTTTTTTGATCAAGTTACCAGTTGAATTTCCGAGGGTGGAAAGTTTCCATGGTGGAGAGAATTTTCACATCCATGATTTATTTTTCAGGTATTTTTCTATTTTATTTTGGTATATCTTTTTCCTTAGGTTTCCGTTTGAAATTTTGGAGAAAAATGAAATTTTTTGAGGAAGACAGACCCATGCACACTGTTTGCGCACGATTAGTAGTAACCATGCGCAAGCCTAGGATACCGTGTGGTAGGAGACAGTACCTACCACACAGATTCTGCACGGCCATGTGTAATGGCCTAGGTAACCATGTGGGTTTCTCTGTTTGGACAGAATGGTCCTCACGATTTCCTAAATCGTGCGGACTAACCGTGCAGACCTGCCATCACATTAAAAATTGCCCTCTTTTTCTCTCTCCTCTCAGGTTTAACCCCTTTTACCCCCATTTTGTCACCCCACACAGGATCCCTCACCCTAAGCGTGCTTCTCCCTCCCTCCACCTCCCTTGAGACTCAATTTTTGTGCTGAATTTGGTGCAGTTCTTCCACGAATATTCAGGTAAGTGTCTTCTCCCCTCATTTCCTCCATTAATCTAGGGTTTCTTCCCTTTTATTTGGGGTTTTCTTCTTCTCCAGCCCCAGGGTTACAATTTTAGGGTTCTTCCTTGACATTGATGGGTCAATATCTTGATTTAGGGTTCGATATTTCTCTTTATTGGTGCGATTGAGGTGTGGGGAGAGTTTCACACTAGATTTTGGGATTTCGCCACAAATGGTAGGTGGTTCCATGATTAAACGCTTCTTGATGAATGTATTTGGATTTATTTATTTTCTTAGCATGTTTTATAAGTTATAATTGTGGCGATAATTTAGTTTTTAAAGAGTTTGGTTGTGCAATTGATTTTCAAATGGGTTTTATATGCTAGATTGGAAAATCCTTGAAGTGTGGCTTTGTTGTGTGAATTCAAAAAGATTTATAAATTGAGTAAATGTTTTAAAAAATTGTGTATGAGGTGTGATCTATATTTTTGAAAGGCTTTGGTGTGCGTTTTATGGGGAAATATGATTTTTATGTGTGAAATGGTGACTTTGGTGTGTGTTGGGCCTTGTTTGGCTTGTGAAATATAAATGTGGCAGCATGTGTTTTGTGTGAAACTTTTATGAGCACTAAATGGGAATCCTGGGTAGCTAGGAGGGCGGACTAGGACTAGTGGGATAGTGATTCAGAAGTGTCTATGACCCAATTTCACTTAGCGGGATTGACATTGACAACACTAACTAAACATATTAGTGAAGGGATACGACTATAATATTGGATGCTTCTCCTCTCTAGTGGATCGTGCATGAGAATGTGGATTGTTATGGTTCCTATACCACCTTACACCGAGACACGTGGTTCTAGGGTCCCTATAGCTAGATAACACCCAAAGGGCCTCTCCCGTGTTAGGTGCTCTTTGACTATTATTCACTCACTGTTGACATACATTGCGACTCTTGAGATACTTCAAATGAAAAAGGTGTTGTTTTTGAAATCTCATTTCTTAAAAAGTTATTCCTTTAAAATTATTTTTATTTAAATTATTCAAGCACCTTCTTTTCTTTTATCTAATATTGCAAATGTATTTTTAATTCTAATGTTTAGAGCATGGAATCTATTTTGGGTGGCATCCTACTAGGAAATCACTCACACCTTACTTACACCTTTGGGTGTAAGAATACTTGGTTATGTTTGATACAGGTAAGGGTAAAGTCTTTGGTGAAGGTGGATAAAGATGCTAGTGAGATTCTTGGGCTGTGTTGTGGAGACAGCTTGAGGGCGATGCTCGTCTTGCTCATGGTGGTTTTTGGATCTTGGGTTCTGGTTCCTTTTTGGATCGGTCCTCTTTTTGGATTTTGTATAAAACTTGTAAAAATTAAATTTGAACCATTTAAGGTCTTGTTGGTTATGTTTTCCAACTCTGTTTTTTTTTATCTTTTTGGTTTTGTTGTGCTTGTATCTTAGGGTGAAATCATTTCCACTTGCTTGTATGGATACCCGGGCACTTGTGCCAGTCCGTGGGGATCGGGAATTCCCCTCGGGCCATGCTGAGGACCGGGTCGGGCACCAGGTTGGATGGAGACCCAGATTAGCTCATAAAAAATGGCATTAGAGGAGGTTTTAGATCTTTGGGTCATGTTATTTGGGATGAGTCTAGATAGACAAAAGCTAGGACTGTCGGGGCTTAGAGTTCTGATTGCGAGTAGGGTTCCTGGCCAACATACCTCATGATAGGTCTCAAGTCTCCATGGGATGTTGGGATGCTTGTTTGGATTCTACTCTATGTAGGACGTGCAGGATGAAGAATGTACGTGGACATTGGGTGGAGATGAAGTTTTGGTCTTTGTGTTTTCTTGGCATGTTTGAGTTATTTTCTCTACGATGTTTCTGTAATTTTCTCAGAATTGATGCATTGATGATTTTATGATGTGATTATTCTTTCTTATAGAAACATGCCTCCCCAAAAATTTCCCCTGCAACTGAGGGATGGAGCTGGAAAGAGCTCTCCCTCGCCACTTGATCAGAGGCTGGTAGAAGTGGTAGTTCGAGCTATTGAGGCTCTGGGACAGGGAGCAAGTCCCACTCCTACTCTAGTTAGGGAAGCTGATCTTGGATCGCGAAAGGATAAGGACTAGGAATTCTTGAAGAATAATAATCCTACCTTTTTAGGTAGCTCAGAACCTCAAGAATCATAGGAATGAATCGAGAAGATCGAGCGCATGTTTGAGTTCTTGGACACCCTTAAATAGGTCAAGGTGAAGTGCGCTTCCTTTCTGTTGGAGGGTCCCAGTCAGAGGTGGTGAGACTCAGTGGTTCAAGCTAGGAAGCACAAGAAAATGACCTATAAGGAATTCAAATAGGTCTTCAATTATCAATAATTCCATGAGTTCTTGTAATATGTTAGGTCTCGGGAGTAAATGGACCTTGTCCAGGGGGACATGGTGGAGATGGAGTATTCCAACGGTTTCGCTGATCTGGTACGGTATGCTCCTGAGATAGTTTCTAATGAGTAAATGAAGGCTCAAAGGTTCAAGAAAGTCTTACAGAAAGAAATATATTCTCAGGTATTCATGTTTAAACTGAAGACTTATGCTGAAGTGGTTGACCAAGATTGCATGGTGGAGATCATACATAAGAGAAGGTCAAGTGTCTCTAGGGCTATGTCAATAATGGGTAGTGGTAGTTCTTCAAAAAAGAAAAAGATTCATGAGGAGAAATGGAAGAAGGGAGGTGGAAGCTCAAGACAACCTTCCAGGTAGCCCTCCTATATGGATTCTAATGATGGATCCGTTGTGTGCCATCAATGTGAGAAGGTGGGACACACCCGAAATTCTTGTACATCCCTAACCAAATCCTGTCATCAGTGTGGAGTGTTGAGGAACTTATAGAGATTCTGCAGGAATACACATTTTTATCAGGGCGGTGCAGGATCAGTATCTTCTAGGGGTATGATAGGTCAGTCGGAGCCATCCTAGATGGTGGGGTCTCGGTTTGGTGGTCGAGGCAGTAGGATTGGATCTTCTTCTAGTTAGAGTTATCTTAGAGAAGAGCCTTAGGCCAATGGTCATGGTCAGACACAGACCGATACCAGGCACCTTCATGCTATGGAGTAGGCACCAGTGGGGCAGGATGCATGGCCCTCAACTATTCGAGGTACCATTATGATTGCATACTCTATGGTTTCTGTTCATTTTGATATTGGTGCATTTGTATCTTTTATATATTCTAGAGCTTGCAATCATCAATAGTGGTCCACCCACATGTTTCAGATGGTAGTGTGAACTAGATAATCAGCTAATATTCTCTATATCAAGTGGGGTTAGACCATGTGTGTGAAGAACACCTGACACACATCATGCATCAGGGGATGGAGTGATGAGATAACACTCCATGGGTCAAATATCTTAGTGCTGAAGGCCAGAAGGTCATACCTGGAAGGGAGGAAGACCGGAAGGAGCAAGAATAGAAGATGATTCACCCATAAGGATCACATCCCACTACTCGTGGGCCATCACAATGGCGATGATTGCAACATGAGTTTTTTTAGAGGTATCGATAGGTTATCTTCTTATAATCTGAGTAGTATATTAGAAGATATGATATTCATTGTAACTCATATGTATGTTCTGATGTATGAATAATGTGTTGTTCTCCAATGGATGTAGGAAACATTGACCGAACCATGTAATCCCTTATGTCCTTGTGTTTTTATGTCGCATGTTTATTTTCTTGTCCGTTGCCTGTAAGGAAGATCTTGAATGAAAATCAGAAGAGGGAGATAAAAATATATAAGGGAGACTCTGTATGGTGGTTGGGGTTCCTGGTCTTCCTATTTTCAGATACTGAGGCCACATGGAATCATTCAATCTTTAAAGTGCCAGACGTTATGTTCCACAAGATGTAACATCTGGTGGTATGCTTCTGGTGGTTGGAGGATAACGTATGGTGATTGGATATTATCATATTACTAACAAGTGGTATCAAATCTTGGTTTCTAATCATCTAGTGGAATAGTTTATCAAGTACTCGAAAGAATGTTACCAGAAGATAGTTGCGGTACTAGAGGTGTTTCTGGGATATCGAAAGTCCTCCATGGCAGTTTATTATGATAATGTGTTCCATTATTGGTGATATTCTAAGCTTGGTTGTAATACTACTGGGTTCCCCTATTGAAGTGGTTTTTGAGTTTTTAGAAGGATGTTTACTGGTGTAAATGATGGTGGTACCAGGGATACTAGGTTTTCTGAAAGAATTTCTCGTATCATTGCGAGTCTAGTGGCATGTTCCTTTCATCATGATGGTATCCAAGAGCTTAGTGGGAAGACTGGTGAAGAATTAAAAAAATAGTACCGATCTCTACGTTATCTAGTTTTCAGTGGGAGATTATCTTTATAGGAAGACAGTGTTACATGGGTAAGGTCTGGGTGATACTTCGACAATGGATACTTCAGAATTTGGAGTGTGATGTGTTTTCTACTCCTGGAGAGTTTTTAAGTTCTGTTATATAATAAGTCAGTTAGAAGAGAGCTGTTTAGCAGGTTGGAAGGCTACAAAAACAATAATAGAGATTGTTTTATAAGGTTTTAGTCAGGTGATGGATGATTCATGTTCTCGGAAGGAGGCTTCGATGATAAAATTGAAGGCAGAAGTTGAGTTGGGGATAATTGATCAGGACCATGAGGTCTATTCTTAGAAGGTTCAATTTTTAGAGGTTCCACAAATCCTATTGGATGAAGAGGGTGGATTTCAAATCTACCAAGTGTTTTTTAAGGCCACTTGAGTCAATAGAAGTGACTTTGAGGTTCTCATCAATCAACATCTAGGAGGGAGAGTGTGTATATTCCGAGATACTCAAGGATGCGATGGTTTTATCCAAACAAGGATCAGAAGGAGTGTGGAACATTCCCAATGATTAGTTAGAGAACATAATAAGATTTTTTGTAAGACATGATATTCATGTTGTATCATGGTTATGGTTGAGTTTAGACAATGAGTATACTATAGGTTTATACTACCAAAGGATAGAGTCTATGTCATGGTTGTCATGAGCGCATGAGAATGAGAGAAGGGAGGGTTAAAACCCTTGGTTGATGGGAGGTTGCAAGTATCTATGGACACAATGAATGGTGTTCAATCTCTAGAAGGAGTAAGAACAAGGATCAGAACTTGGACTATTTCTAATGGCTTCTCTCAGAGAAATTATACTCACAAAGTACCTTCATTAATGAATTGGCATGAATAGTGTGGGTATTGTTCCTCAAATCAAAAGTATGAGGTTTCATTGGAGCCTTCATAATGAATAACCATAGTGGAATATAGTATACTAGATTTTGGTACAGGGGATGAGAGTTCATGGTACAGTGGGAGTTTTAGAAGTGTTGCTGGGTGTGTTTGCCTATAATTTGAGGAGACTACTCTGGAAAATTGAAAGGTGTCACACTACTGAAGTTAAATGGGTTGCAAGAATTTGGAGGATTCATGGGGGTTTTATTTTTTCAAAATCCCACCTAAAGGTGTTTTCAAGTGGTGGGTTCCAAAAATAGTGGTAGATGATATTATTTTGGTTCCAATTGAAACATATGGCAAGGATGCTCCATTATGTTTGGGGTAGTATCTTTCAAAGATACTTCGATGTCTGGTAATAGGGTGGTGGTTGTTCTATCATCTGAAAAGTATTTAGAAAATTTGATCATGGCCATTATAAATATATAATATGGACATACCAAGTATAGGGAACATAATCGATGATGTATGTAGTGGGAGAAAAGGGCCATGTTTTTCTTGGTTTCACTAAAGGATGTTTTTAGTGGGATTATTTTATTTGATGATATCAGGATTTCCAGAAGATAGAATTTTGGATAGAGGTCAGTTGTGATGGTATCACTTGAGTTTTATGTACCATAAAACTCTTAGAAGTCATGAAATATTGGTGGTAGAGTCTTTGGAAGCACAAGTTTCACAAAGAGTGTGACCATGGTCATGATACACGACACAATCAGTTGATGGACTTTAGTGAGATTTAGATGTAACTCAGGTCTGTTTTCTTTAGATGAATTATGTGGAGGAATTCATATGAGATCATAACTCAAAATACTACGGAGTTATTTCTTTATAGGTACATGGATTATTGGAAGTGGCATGAAGGAGAACCACATGTGAACTTCAATGAACAAAAGTTGACTGTGTAATATCCCAGACCCGGATTCCACCCAATGGTGCCCCGAGCCCAATTGGCCACATGAACTCAAGCACATCTCCCTAAAATATAGAGGCTTTCGACTAGAAGTGAGGGCCTAGGTGAGTTAGTGAGTAGACTATACCCTCATTACCATAGTATTACAGTAGAAGTCAAACATATAATAAATAGCAGAAGTAAAATAAAAAGCAGTCAACTGAAAGTAAGACAAGACATGAATACATATCAATAACCAGAAGTATATCATATACAAAATGATGTAGATGATACAAGTATCAAGAAATCATTTAGAATAGTACATGGAAATACAATATAGTACAAGTATCCCAAAAAGAACAAAAGGCCAAAAAGTGTCTGCAGCATCGCAAGACTCATCTTGGTCCTATGATCCCCTACTCCAAAGCCACAGTTAAAAACCTATACTAGGGAACTTTCCCCTATCATCACCCACAACCATATAATCTGTTTGGGTCCCCAAGGAGGCCCAAATAGGGTGTGAGATAAACACCCCAGTAGGCAACCACCCAGGTCTATACAGTTCTAATAGCAATATACAAAAAAATAGTAAAGTAAGTGTGTATACCCATGGAATAAGTCTACTGTCATAAGTAATACTGAACATCCCCTCAAGGCTACCTGCAAAAGATTCATCTCCTAACAAGGCAGCTATAACAAAGTAAACAAGTCACACGACCATTTCGTACATCCATCAATACCAAGAAAGCCACAACCACGCTGTATAAAGAACTCAAGAAGTCCCATGGCCTTGACGTATAGTGGAAAGTAGAATCCCATGGACATGTCATATAGTGAAAATTAGAGCCCAAGGGCCAGATCCAAGGTGCCACATACCAGGGAATCCATGTAATAATTATAGACCACGAAGGGATGGATCCAAGGAGCTCATCCAAGGAATACACATTGAGTCCCATGGGAATACCAGTGGAAACTAAGTCTATGAATTGTTTGGGGTCCTAGGAGCATGATAAAGGCATGTACTATGCAAGCCCAAGAAAGCTAGATCCACGGGGTAGCAAGGCCTGAGGCATCCCACAGAATCAAGACCCAAGGGGTAGAGTCAACCCAAGGCATCCACTACCACATTCTAGATCCATGGAGAGAAGTCCATGACATATATCAAACCATTCAACCAAAGCATTCAATTTAAACATTCATTACATGTGAGTATACACACTCACATAACAAGCACCAACCATGAGTATACCCACTCATGCTAACCCTTTATCAATTACAAGCATATGATCCTACCCTCCCATATTAATTATTTAACATTCCATTAACCATTTTATATAGGTATAACCACCCATATTAACAAATTTCATTCAATCCATCTTATCAAAATAAGCATGGCATCACAAGCTATCAATAAGTAATGAGGCATCACATCTCCTAAGAAAACTATTCAACTCATTAAAGCATTAAAGAGATTCCTCTATCTAGGAAAGCATAAGCACACACCACTTGGGTGGTTTAAATAGGTATAAATAAGGAATTTCATGAAGGTGCATCCCATGGGTTACCTTAAAAAGATCAATGGGTTCCAATTCACCTAAACAGAACCTACGAGCATCCTTACTAGGTCTGACTATAGCTACCATAAGCAACTCGCTCAAAAAATGAGGCCACATCGAAAAGTACGATGGGTGGCGAAAAGGATGAATGCCTGAAAAGCACCCAAAAAGCCAAAAATAAAGTATATACCACCTACCTCAACTTGATAGAAGATAGATCGTCCAGTATCAAGTCCTGATTCATCTTGGTTTGGAAGAAATATGAATAATGGATGAAGAACAAGAAATTAGGGCATATGACCCTAAATCCAAATAGCGTAGTTGTTGTTCCGAATAATCAATAACGATTAAAAAGGAATTGATTACTTACCGATGTGGTTCCAACGATACAAACTATGATTTAATCGGAATTCATATGACTTCTAGATCTGAAAAACCATTTTATATGTTTTTTGGTTCCAAAAACAAGAGAAAACCTTATGTGCATAAAAAATAAGACGCTACTACGACTTATAAAAAAAACCGGTGGGCCAGTACACAACGTGTACCTCCAATAAATGACATCTACTTCCCGATTTTATTTTTCTGAAGAAAAACCCATACAAATCATGAACTACCACTACACATTGTGAAATGGGAATACACGATGTGTACTTACAGTACACGACATGTACCTGGCCTACAGCCAGCCTTTAGACTATTTTCCCCTTATTTCCTAAAAACAACCCAACCATACCATGACCCGACTTAGAGTCTAATCCAAAAAGGAAATTAAACCACATTTAACCCAAAAGAAAAGATCCATACATCAAGAAAAACTTGGGATCTTACAATATTCCCCCCTTATAGCAATTCATCCCCGAATTTCTCTCTGAAGGGTGGTCAAGATTCATCTGAAAACAACTCCGGCCATTGAGCATGTATGTTAAACTACCTCTATTAAGTCTCATCTTATAAACGACCATGATTCCATAACACCCATATTAGAGGAATTGACCGAACTTGGAGAACCTTCATGCTCCTATCAACGATACGAATCATATGCTCCTCAAAGGATGCATCAACTTGAAGCTCAACCTCCTCAGGCTGAAAAATGTGAGACGAGTCTAAGTGATAGTGCTGTAGATGAGATACATGGAAGAAATAATGCATGACTTAGTACCTCTGAGGTAACTGCAATCAATAGACAACTGACCCGACTCTCTCTAGAATCTCAAATGGCCTAACATATCACAGTAAAAGTTTACCCTATATTATGATCCTCCTGTGCCCCAACCTCAGTGAAACACACAAGAAAACATGATACCTGACCATGAACTCTAGAGGCTATCTACAACGATTGATATAGGATTTATGAAGAGAATGTGCAGTAACCATCCACTTCTGTATAAAATGGACTTACTCAGAAGTCTCCTACATGAGACGTGGTACCAGTAAAGCTACCTCACCTACCTCTAACCAACAAAAGGGAGAACGACATAACCTACCATATAAAGCCTCGTAAGGTTACATCTTTGTCATCTCCTGATAACTATTATTGTAGGAAAACTCAACCAGGGGAATGTGCCTCTCCCAAGATCCCCAAAAATCCAGGACGCATGCCCGCAGCATGTCCTCGAGCACTTGTATCATATTCTCTTACTAGAAATCAGTTTGAGGGTGGTATGTTGTGCTTAGAAGAACCTGTGTACCCAGCGCCCTCTGAAAAATCTGCTAGAAACGAGACATAAAGTGGGAATCCCTATCCGAAATGATAGTGCATGGGACCCCATGTAGTCGTACCACCTCACAGATGTACAACCTTATGAGCTCATCAACACTGAAGGTATCCTTGATTGGTAAGAAGTGAGTGACCTTTGTAAGTCTATCAACAATAACCCACACAACATCGTTACCTCAAGGCGACCTCGGTAAACCAGTCAAAAAATCTATCGTGACATCATCCCATTTCCACTCCGGAATAGGTAAATACTATAAAATACCAATTGGTCACTGATGTTTTACCTTCACTTGTTGACAGGTGGAACACCTCGTAACAAAAACATCCACCTCACGCTTCATACCCAACCACTAGTGCCAACGTCACAAGTCACAATACATCTTGGTGACTCTGGGATGTACTGCCCAATCTAAAGCATGAAACTCCCACATAAAATCCTCATGTATATAAACTATAAAACAAACACATCCATGGACACATAGGATATCATCATCACCTACCATCCAACCAGGAGGAGGTTCCTCACCTTCCACACACTCCCGTAGAACTAGCCCTTTTGAATCCAATAGACACCTCATTCTAAATCTATCCAATAGGGTATAGGTTATATCTAAGGATGATAAATAAGTCTACCCCTACTTATCATGAACCTCTAGATGAATCTTAGAGAACAATGCCATAAGTTTTCACTCACTATTGTCTTGCTGCACTGCCTGTATCTGAGTCCTCTTACTTAGTGAATCAGCCACCACATTTCCCTTACCAGGTGTGTAGGAAAGCTCGAAATCAAAGGACTGTAGGTACTACACCCATCTACTCTACCTCAGATTCAGATCACGCTTCATAAACATATACTTGAGGATTTTGTGGTCTGTGTACACCAAAAAATGCTCTCCCAGTAAATAGTGACTCCAACAGTGCAAAGCATGAACAACTGAAGCTAACTACAAATCATGTGTAGGGTAATTCCTCTCACGAGGCCTCAACTATCGAGACCCGTATTCCAAGACTCGATATCCCTACATCATCACTGCCCCCATCCCAATACCTGAAGCATCATAGTAAACCATGTAACTCTTTACCTTCTCTAGAAGTATCAAGACTGGTGCTGATGTCAACCTCCCTTTTAGCTTTTAAAAGGCTATCTCACAAGAATATAACCAAACAAACTTCACTTCCTTCTTAGTCAAACCTGTCAATGACGCTGCTAAGCACGAGAAGTTTTGTATAAAATGCATATAGTAACCATTTATCCCCAAGAAACTCTATATGTCAAAAATGTTCTTGGGTTGTTCCTAGAAAACTGCTGCTCTAACCTTCTTTGGCTCCACTAACACTCCTGTATCCAAGATAATGTGACCCAAGAAGTGAATTTGATCCATCCAAAAGTGACACTTTGTGATATTATCATATAACTGATGATATTTCAATGTATTAAAAATGATCTCAAGATGGTTGGCATCATCGTGTCAATTATGAGAACACACCAAGATATCATCCATGAAAACCACCACAAAAGAATCCAAGTAAGGATGGAAAACTCGTTTCATCATTTCCATGAAAACAACTAGCACATTCATAAGACCAAACGACATAACCAGATACTTTTATAGAGTATACTTGCTACAAAAGTTTGTATGAGGTATGTCTGTAGGTCAAACATGCACTTGGTGATATCTGTACCTCAAGTTTATCTTTGAGAACACTCGATCTCCTTAAAGTTGATCAAATAGATCATCTATCTGTGGAAAATGATATCATATTTTAACTGTCATTTGGTTCAGTTTATGATAATCCACGCATAGACTAAGAGTTCTGTCTGCCTTTTTTTCAAAAAGGACCTGAGAACCCCACAAATAAGTACTAGGTCCAATAAACCCCTTCGACTCCAAATCCTATAGCTACCTCTTGAGCTCCTGAAACTCCGTTGTAGCCATCATATAACGAGGAAAGGATAATGGTGCAGCTCCTAGAACTAGTTAGATGGAGAAATCCACCTCTCTCTCAAGAGGTAACCTAGAAAAGTCATCGGGAAAGACGTCCCTGAAGTAATAAACCACTAGAGGGAAGTCCTCCTGACCCACTCCCTGATCATCCAGAAACAAACTAGAAATCTAGGCTATCATCTTGCCCAGCCCACGATGCTCGGGTCCAGCTCTGCTCACATGGACATCCCATTCACCTTTATAAATAAACACTGCACCCTCGGGTGATGTGAAAGTCACCCTATGACGATAGTAGTCAACATTCTCTCAATAATATACTAACCAATCCATCCCAATAATGACGTCAAACCCTATCATCTAGAGGAAATTAAGATCCCAGATGAAGTGACACCCTCCAAACTCAAGGGGACATTGCATACACTAGTGCACATCACCCGTTCTGACCCCCAACAGTGTGTCTAGAATCAAAACACCCTCATAAATAAAAACCATGAGACCAAGGATTTTAAGCACCCATGCAGATATAAAATTGTGCGATGCACCTGTATCGAAAAGAGAAGATGAAATAGCATAATCTACTAAGACCGTACCACTCAACGAGATGGTTTGGGATCATGATTTTGTTGGTTTTGTTTCACTACATAAGTCTATCCTATACCATGACCCTATGACCCTACCTAGATACCCTGAGCTGATCCACCCTATTTTCTCTGAGAACCCGATATCTGGATAACATGTGCATGACCAAAACTACCCTACCCTGACCGACCTGCACTGATCCAGCTTCTATCCTGAAATAGATATGCATAACTTTCCCCTAAACCCGACGTCGGAGCTGACCCCTATGACTTGTAGCTGGAGGGAAGGCCCTACAAAACCATTGCATGTTCCCCATCCCGCTGTAAGATTTACACTCAATTTGGTAATGATCACACTGATTTTTCATGTGTCCTCACCTACCACACTGATGTAAATAAACCAAGCTGCCTTCTCCAACAACCTGACTAGCACTGACCTCATGGGAAGCCTCGAAACAAAGCTTCCTTCCTGAAGACGTAGATCCAATAGGGAGAGAAACAACACTCCCCTGTTCTGTACCCCCAGATTCCCTCAGGTTCCACTCTATTATTAGTTACTGATTCATAATCCTAGTGATATAAGTCAACCTGAACATGATGACTTGAGATTTAATAGCATTTCTGAGACCTTCCTCAAAGTGTCTCTCCCTCGATAGCTCATCAGTAAGATACATCGGTGCAAAACACTATAGCTCTGTAAAGCATGCTGAGTATTCCATAACTTTTATCGTGCCCTACTCCAGATGCATGAACTCACTAGCCTGCTCTTCTTGTAGAGTTGCGGGGTAAAAGTAATCGAAAAAGAGGCTTTGGAATTCATCCCAACCCATATTCCGTAGCCCATCAGCCTGGTTCAAAATGTCGCACCGACACTTTTCTGCTCTACATAGCATATAAGTCACGAGCTTGACCCTCTACACTGAAGGCGTATCCAGATGATCAAAAATCGATAACGTGGTCTCAAGACATAGATTTTCAGCCTGTGGTCCACCATCTCCCAAAAATGTGGGAGGATGCTGCTATTGGAACACCTGTGTCAGCTTAGCCATAGTCAAGGCTGGCTGCGGTGCTCCCTAGAATGTATGCATATATTGAAAGAAACCCTCACAGAACTGTGCCTCAGCACATGTGTCTAGAACAACCACAAGTGCATTAGATGGCACTAAAGTAGGATCAACCAGTAGCCCGTGTCCCACCATCTCTAAAGTATGGTCATCACCTCCCTCACGACGTACCACTAGAGGTTATCATGGATTCATGTATCTAAAATGCCAAAAAACATGCCTCAGGAAAGAACAACATCAAAGAACACATCTCAAAAGCATATGATAGGTCAAAACCCTCCTAGAAACCAAGTCAAACCCACAACCTTCTCCTAAATCTAAGACTGTATAAAGAACAACCATTGAACCACTAGAAACTATGCCTCTTACCCACTCAAAATCCGAGTCTAGGTCAAGTATTTATCATCAGTTCCAATTTTATTTCCATTTTCATTTAACATTCACTTTTTCAAATTATTTAACCGATGATCCACTAAATTCTGATCCTTGAGGGCCCATAACAACTCATGAACCAAAGTTTGATGCCCATATAATCCATACATATCAAATTCATTTTAGCACTTTCATTCCATTAGTGCGTCATTTCCTAATCAATAAGGTCCCATACTCCTTATGAATTGAAAGATGATGTCACACCCTTTATTTACTGCACCAAAACTAACACAACAACAGGCTCAACTATCACATCCACCATCACAAGAGCATGCAATATCTTATGCATCCTAGTTGTCATGGTATAATGCATGACATGAGATTCTAAAAAGTGTTTATATGATGCCTGAGATGGAATAACCTAATCTCATTGGGTTGTAACAAAAATAAAACCCACAACTACATCAATAGTAACAACATAAATCAAGTGCTTCACCCAATGGTGAAATAATAACAACTGTAATTGTAAAAATCTAGAAAAATAGAAACCCATTTGATGCAATTTGGATTTTCCTTATACGCGATGTAGCTACTCCCAGGAACAATTTATTACCAAACTCCATTTACTTCCTATCCTTGTCTATTATCACCAAATAGTAATTCAAACCCAAAAAAACTCATTTGATACCACTTTGTAACATATCAGACCCGGATTCCACCCAACCATGCCCCGAGCCCGGTTGGCCACATGCCCTTAAGCACATCTCCCTAAATTCCAGAGGCTACCGACTAGTAGTGAGGGATGAGGTGAGTCAGTGGAGAGAATATTCCCTCATTACCAGAGTATCACAGTGGAAGTCAAGCATACAATAAATAGTGGAAGTGAAATAAACAATAGTCAACTAAAAGTAAGACAAGAAAAAAATACATATCAATAACCAGAAGTGTCTCATATAAAAAATGATGCAGATGATAAAAGTATCTAGAAAGCATCCAGAATAGTACATGGTAATACAATACAGTAAAAGTATCCCAAAAAGAACAAAAGACCAAAAAGTGTCCGTAGTATCATAACCCTCATCTTGGTCCTATGCTCCCCTGCTCTAAAGCCACAGTCAACAACCTGTACCAGGGTGCTTGCCCCTATCATCAACTACAACCATATAATCTGTTTGGGTCCCCAAGGAAGCCCAAACAAGGTGTGAGATAAACATCCTAGTAGGCAACCACCCAGGTCTATACAATTCTAATAGCAATATACATTTTTATAGAAATTTTAAAGAAAATAGTAAACTAAGTGTGTATACCCATGGCATAAGTCTACTGTCATAAGTAATACTGAACAACCCCTCAAGGCTACCTTTAAAAGAGTCATCTCATAACAAGGTAGCTATAACAAAGTAAACAAGTTACACAGCCACACCGTACATCCATCAATACCAAGAAAGCCACAACCACACTATATAAATAAGTCAAGAAGTCCCACGGTCTCGCTGTATAGTGAAAAGTAGAATCCCATGACCACTCCATATAGTGAAAATTAGACACCAAGGGCCAAATCTAAGGTGTCACGTACCAGGGAATCCATGTAATAATTCTATACTATGAAGGTCCGGATCCAAGGATCTCATCCAAGGCATCCACATCGAGTCCCAAGGGCGTCCCAATGGAAACTTGGTCCAAGCACTAGTTGGTATCCTAGGAGAATGACAAAGGCATGTCCTATGTGAGCTGAAGCAAGCCGGATCCATGGGGTAAAAAGGCCTGAGGTATCCCACAGAATCAAGACCCAAGGGGTAGAGTCAACCCAAGGCATCCACTACTACGTTCCAGATCCATGGAGAGCAGTTTATGAAATCTATCAAACCATTCAATAAAATCATTCAGTTTAAACATTCATTCTATGTGAGTATACCCACTCACATAACAAGCACCATCCATGAGTATACCCACTCATTCTAACCCTTTATCAATTATAATCATATGGGCCTACCCTCCCATATTAACCATTTAACATTCCATTAACCATTTTTTATAGGTATACCCACCCATATTAACAAATTTCATTCAAGCCATCTTATCAAAACAGGCATGGTATCACAAACTATTAATAAGAAAGGAGGAAACACATCTCTTAAGAAAACTATTCAACTCATTAAGGTATTAACATGCTTCCTCTATCTAGGCAAGCACAATCACACACCCCTTAGGTGGTTTAAACAGGTATAAACAAGTCATTTCCTGAAGGAGAACCCCATGGGTTACCTTGAAATGATAAATGAGAGCCAAATCACCTGAACATAACCTATGGGCATCCTTACTAGTTCCAACTACAGATACCATAATAAAATCTCTAAAAAATGAGGCCTCTTCAGAAATTCTGATGGGCGACGAAAAATCCAAATGCTCGAAAAGCACCCGAAAAGCCTAAAAAAAGTATAGACCACCTACCATGTCTTGGTATTAGACATATAGTCTAGTATCAAGTCATTATTAATCCTGATTTGGAATAAATATGAATAATAGATGAAGAATGAGAAATTAGGGCATATAGCCTAAATCCAAATAGTGTAGTCATTGTTTTGAAGAATCAAGAATGACTAATAAGAAATAAAGTACTTACCAATAAAGTTCCAATGAGATAAACCATGATTGAATCGGAGTCTGGATGGATTATAGATTTGAAAAACCATTTTATATGGTTTTTGGTTCCAAAAACAAGAGAAAACCTTTTGTACATAAAAAATAAGAGGCTACTACCTCTTATAAAAAAACCCGGCTGGATAGTACATGAAGTGTACCTATAGTACACGACGTGTACTTCCTAATTTTCTTTTTCTAAAGAAAAACCCATACACATCACAAAATTACACTACACGTTGTGAACTAGGAGTACACAATGTGTACTTACAGTACACGACGTTTACCTGGCCTACAACCAGCCTTCAACCTCTTTCCCCCTTCTTTCCTAAAAACTACCCAACTCGCCCATGACCTGACTTAGGGTCTGAGTAAAAAAGGAAATTAAACCACATTTAACCTAAAATAAAAGATCCATACCTCAAGAAAAACCCAGAATCTTATAGACTGATGGGACTTTGGTGAAAGGATGAGAAAGATCATCGAGTGGTAGATTGTTGGACTTGACATACAAAAACAATTCTCAAATGGGATATTGTTAGGTTTTTGTGTGATAAGTGTTTCATGGTCAAGTGTTGGAATATCTAGATGTTAAGTCTTAAAAATTTATGACTAGCAAAGCCAGCTAGAGATGGTTCAACTTCACCACATGATGTTCGGATTCAGGCTAGTAGAATCCTTGACAAGACATAGATGAACAGAAAAACTTCAACAGACATAGTGGGGCCAATTGAATGGAAAATGTTAAATATATGGGGATGAGAAGATGATATCTCGATGAATCAAGCATGAACACAGTGGTTTCCAAGTGCAGGAGGTGGATGATACGTCATTTGGATGCATGAAATTAGTGTCTAATCATGTTCAAAGGAAGAAGTGATGCAAACAGAAGGGGAAGATTCCAATTGCAACATGAGTTTTCAGAGGTGTTATTGGAATGTGCATAAGTTATGGATTATAAGAAGTCATTGGTGATGACATGTAGAACACTTTCCTTACATGTTAGAGGCAAAGGAAATGTTTTGTATAATCATAATTGCTGGTCATAAATGGTGACGTGCATAGTGCACCAGATGTTGATGGTTAAAGTAATGAATGCTATAGGTAAAAAAAGGTTTCAATCATCAATGGTGGGTCTCTTGTATGTTTTTTATGGTAGTGTGAACCCGATAAATATATGAGATCCTTTATATAAAGTTTGGTTAGACTATGTGTGAATTACATCTGAAAAACATTGTGCATTAGAGGATAGAGTGCTAAGTTATCACTCCATGGGATGAAGGCCTTAGTGATGAAGGCTGTAAGGTTGTAGCTGGAAGGGAAGAAGACTAGATGTAGAAATAATGAAAATAGTGTAACCAGAGGGATCACATCCCACCACTCATGGGCCATCACGATGATGGATCTTGCATTAGGATATTGTTTCTAGAGGCACCGACAGGTTATATTTTGGTAATCTAAGTAGGATATCAAAATATATACTATTAATTGCAACTCAGATATATATTTTGATGAATTAAAGATACACTATTCTCTTTTGGATGTAGTAAACATTTTATAAACCATATAATACCTTGTGTCCTTGTGTTTGCATGTTGTTTTCATGTCACATGCTTGTTTAATTTTCCATTGTATAAAAGGAATATATTGAATGAAAAATAGTGGAGGGAGCTAGAACTAGAGAAGGGAGGCTTGGTGAGGTTAATGGGGTGCTTGGTCTTCCCATTTTTAGACACTAAGGAGATAGGGGATTGTCTGATCATTTAATTTTTTGACATGATGTTTTGCAAGCTGTATCATCTGATGGCATGCTTCCGATGGTTAGGGGATAACATCCAGTGATCATACATCAGTGAATTCCCAACATTTTTAGCACTAATAAAAGTAATAATAGTATGCTACAACCACTTTGAGTGTTTCAAGATATCCTATAACAAAAAATACCATAATACATATAAAACATACCAAAATTGAAAAAACCACCATTATAAGAAATATAAAACATACCATAATTGACAGAATACATAATATATATATATATATATAACTATTTTACCACATAATAATACATGAAGTTATTTTTATAAATTTTATATATAAAAAAATATTTTATATAGAGTGTATATTCGAATAAAAAATATTTTGAATTTTGAACAGCCTAAGTATTATGTCAAAAACCCAAATTCTGGATCACCTTCTAAAACTGCACTCATAGAACAAGGTTTAAAGATTTGTAATCAGAAACACCTGATGTCAAACATCTAGATGAGATAATTAATCATTAATATATCATTATAAATCACCTTGATCTCCTACAAACCTTCTAGAAAACATAACATAAACAACCTCATGATCACAACACAAAAAAATAAAGGTATTACATAGTTTAGATTTTAATCCTATTCCATATGAGAAACACTTATGCTTTTATTAGATAAAGATAAATATTAAAAGATTTTAATACATAAAAATGACCCCACACACTATTTATAGAAGATTCCCATTAGTAGATATGATTCTACCACCATCTGATATATGCAACCAATCTGCACTGCCTTCCGATCTATTCTGATGACCCTCCACTTTGTGAAATCCATCAACCGATGCACTGCCTTAACTCTGGATACCAAGTGATTAATGAAATCTATTCTTTTATATCCCTCTAATGAATCCTTTTCTATTATTATGAAATTTCAATAGAGTTAATCCTATGTAGTTTTTAATATTATTCTACACTCCCCATCATCCAAATTAGATAGTCTTCAGCCAATGAAACCTACTCGAGCTTCCACTTCCACTATAGATTCCATTTTTAGACTTTCCAAAGTTCTACTATAATGAATTCATCCAATTTTAGTCTTAGGACTTTCATAAATGCATATTCTAGAATTTCACATACTTAACTAAAAAAACATTTATCACAACTTAAACCTAATAATATCCCACTTGATAATTGTTCTCTTAGCTTCACTGCTAAATCCCTGGGATAACTTAATAATTTCATCCTTCCTTCCATAGAAACAATTAGTGATGAAGGAGATGACATGTTCTCTAAATACTATATATATATATATATGATATATATGATATATTGAATGGTAAAATATACCTAAATAGAATACGATTCATATGATACAAAAGAGTTTTGTATGTATATATGAAGTGAATCATATTATATGATTAAAAGGAATTCATAAGGAATGGAAAGTGTTTATATTCCACTTCTTATGGGAAATCATAATGTATGATTGGAAGGGTGTTGTATTATATGGTTTGTAAAAAACATGTCACAACCTATGCAAACCCCATGTAATCATAACCTATGATTAGAGTGCCATTTATCATATGTAATGAGATTGCATACCAATGACTTCTCCATGAATTGTATGCCATGATATATTTATTAAGGCTATGATATTAATTTTTCAAAAGAATATTAAGTGTTAATGTTCAAATCAACCTATCTATGATAGATATCATTTATTTAATCATTACATGAGTTACAACATGAGGAAGCTTTCATGCATATGATGCATAAATTATCTGAACCTTTAACTCATGTGTTATAATGCATAAGTTAGCATGCATCACTGAGGAGAATCATTAAGGATTTATAAATACCACTTCCATGTGATGGTAGTGGTGTGTGATTCTTACAAAATTCATGGCCAAGAATTCCCTATACCTGAAGCTCTCTCCACTTCCTTCTTTACATGTGAGATACTAGCAAATCATGAATAGAAGTGGAATTCCACCCAAACATCACATTATTCAGTAGCCCATAAAGTAGGGATGATTTGGAATCTACTGTGATCCTCATAAAGTTCATGGGTGAAGATGGGTGTCACAAAGGCTCCTCGGTGTAAGGTATTCCACTATTATTTATTTCCAATTTACTGTTTTTCAATTTGAAACACATGGTGATTCTTGGGATTAATGATTTATACATGATCCTACCATTATATTAAGTGTTAATATATGAATATATTTTCAACCTTGGTATTAGATCCATCCCATGTTATTTGATTTAAAAAAATATATGTGAAATGAAGTTTATTCAAATCACAATCCATATCATATTACTAGTTAGAGAATGTAATAGGTTTTTTATTCTTCCAGATCAGATCATGAATTCTAAAATCAAGATATCATAAGAAGTGATACAAAAATATTCCTTTGATTTTTATAGTTTATATCATATGATATCGAGATATCATAAGATATGATCTTTTCCTTCATGTTTTCTAAAAATAGAGTTTCAAATCGCCTTAGCGATATCAACATGATTCATAAAAAACAATATTCTATTTCACAAGAGATGATGGAAATTTATATCGTTAAATATGATATGATATATTATATTAAATGATTATGCCATTAGTTATAGAATATTATTGATAGTGTGACATATTAATCATAACTGACAATTTTTCCTGGATCGTAGAAAATGATCCACATTGTAGATATGATTACAATTAAATCATAAAATACAACTGAGTAAGAAAAATTTATTCTTTTTTATATTCAATTATAAATTGAATTAATTATTTATAAATTGTTTATATATACTAAAAAAAGGTATTTTGGGAATATTTGTTAATTTATAGAGTTTATAAATTAATTAATTATAAAGGGTTTATAATTAATTAATATTTTTAAAAAATTTATTACTAAAAATTTATTATATATTAAAAGTTAATATTAAATACCTTTTAATAAAATTATATGGCATGTGAGGGATCAGATCCTTCTATTCCATACCTTTAAGTGTTTCCAAAGCTAGTGGTGCTTGGAGGAGTCCTAAATAAAGTTTAGTTGTGTTTGGGAGTTAAACTTTGGAAGGATGGGGAATTTAAAATGTGAAAGGTAGATCACATCGTGAATATGTGGTTCATGGCTTGTGTGGGAGTTTGGTTCATGGCCTAAATAGGAGTTTTTATCTTGTGTGAGGGTGGTTCGCAAGGTGCATTTATGACATGAATGGAATTCACGATGTAAATGGGATGGATTTTGTGCTAGGATAATCCGACCATGAAAAATTACATTATGAATATGGTATTCATGACATGAATTAATTTGAGGTTGGGTGGATGGAGGTGACACATTTTTTGGAATATGTTAAATGCGGAACATTCAAAATGTGAATGACCCATTCACGTTGTGAATCTACACCTTTCAGTGTGCCTATAAAACCTATAGTGCCCTCAGTTCCTATAAAACCTTGTGTTTTTATCCTAACCTCCAAGCATCTAGAAGAGATCCCTCAAAAAATTTTGGAACTCTTTTGATAAGGATCAATTCCCAGCTTCCCGTGTTCAATCTGTGGTGATCTAAGGTGAGTTCTTCCTCTTTTCTTGTGGTTTCTTCTCAAATTGATCTAGTTTCTTCCCATTATTCTTTCCATGCTATGGAGTTTTATATTCATTTTTCTTATAGAGTTACATTTATGTTTTTTGGTGTGGTTGTTGTGTGGAATTCTTGGAGGAATTTAGTTTCCTTATGAGAGAGGTTATCGAGATTCATGATTTCATTCCATTATCATTCTAGGAATGTTGAAGACTTGAGGTAATGGGATTAATTGATTCTATTTTATTTTATGTGCAATCATAAAGTAATCATGCCTTATCTCTTTGGGTGATGGTGTGATTAAACTTAACAAAGAATGAACCAGATTTATAAAGGAAATGGTTTGTGGTTGTAGCAATCACATGTTTTTCCATTGTTATAATAGTTTTCCTCTCAATTTTCTAGATAAAATTCTATCTATGTTTATTATTTGATTATCATGTTAGTTATGATATGTCTTAGAATGTTTAACTTGATGAAAATGGTTAAAGAATGTAAATCCTATAATGATTAGTTGGATAAAGAATTAAAGAGGAATGTTTTTGTAAACTGTTCTTCTTATGGTTGATGGGAAATCAAAAGTAATGATTAATGCATATTCAATTGAAAATGTTCTTCTACATTTTAATGGAACTAGAAAAAGAACATAGAGCTGGAAATGATTGTTGTTGATAATAACAAAAAGGAATGTTAATGTATTTTTTCATCCTTAGAGTTTAATGAAATTGTAAATTATGATTGAGAGTACGTTTAAATAATTTAATATCTTGACACATATGATTCCATTGGTTTCTTATAGTTGCAACTTGTGATAAATAAATCAGTTAAATCAAGATGAAATAAAACTGGATGTTTGATGAAGATAAATGATTAGGTTCGAGAGATACCTTTACATGAAAAGGCTGGATGTATTTTTTTTAGGGCCTAGATTCCCTATCACTATATTGTTGTTTACTAATTTCTATACTACTAGGTATGAGATACTTTATATGCGATGTTATGTACACCTAGGATGGCTATTAATTGATGAGATATGGGTAGGGAGTCCTGAGTTTGTGGAAGCAGTTGATGCTTTTGATGGTGAGATGCATAGTGATATGAATAATGGTGCTGGGAATGAAACCAGGATTGATGGAATAGGTTTAAGATGGGATTTCCTGTTGTTTTTATTAAATATGGGATGCTTTCTTGTTAATGTGCTACTTAAGGACTAAATGGTCGGGTTTCTTGTTTACCTGTTTTACTTTTAGCAGTGATTGGGTAAGTTGGTTGTGCTTGGTTATGCATCTCTTTTATGGTATCTTAGGATGTTTCATAGAGTACCTAGACTTATGGAATGATAATTATTAATAATTTTTTTAATCCCAAGGCTGGTGTTTTTTGGGATTTTAAAAATATGTTAATCTTGAGAAACCATGGAATTAGTTGGATTATGCATGGGGGGCATGGACTTCTCCTTGTGGATAATGAAATGAGAATGTAATAATGTTAATTAATGGATAATAAATTAATTAATTTAAAGAGAAATGTTAAAATAAAGGACCAATAATTAATGTAAGTATTCTTATATGCTTTTATGTTGATAGGATATCTAGTTCTTAGCAGTGGCAGCTGAGTATCCAAGAGATGATAGATGCAGTTTTGAATAAGATTAGGTTAATTATCATATTGTGGTTTTTAGATATATTATATTATGTATATTTTATGATTTCATACACTACCCCACTAATGTTGGTAGAGAGACTGAAACCTAGTGGACTCTAGGAGGGTCTTTTCACCAACATCTAGGTTGGTGAGAAATAGATGGATGACTACCCACTATTGACCCACTCTCTTATCATGGTATTATTATGTGATGGAATATTCACAATGGTTATATTTCCCCATACATGTGTGTAGAGGGTTGTAATGGCTTGTAGTTATTTCACACACATGTATCTCTAGATATAGTATCCTAAGTATTATTATAGGCATGACATGTATGGTCCATGATGGATTGAGGTACATTACTTGATGTATGGGCTGTGATTGATTGAGTTATAATAATCTATGTGTAATGCATATATTATAGACTATGATGGATCCTAAAAACTAATTGATTACTATATGTAGATGTGGCATGGGATGATGAGATGATGTGATACATGAGATGCATGTTCTGATACTCTAGCCTAGGTGTCTTTAGGATGGATTATTTTAGATAGATATGGATATGGATGTACGATGTTTGGGTAGAGAGGAAAACTAGTGAGGAAGTGGTAGTAGGGTACCCATGTTTTTATTACTATATTATTATCTATTGTATGAATTAATTGGTTATAGGTATATATGGTGAGGCTGGGAACTTAATATACCTATTTAGCTGATGTGTTAGTTTCACTTGTTGTTCACTAAGATTTAGAATTTTTTCTTTATCTTTTTCACAAGAATATCTGTGGAGGATCATACCAAGTATACCTAATGTTCTTACCCTATATATATATATAAAATTTTATTTAGGTTAGCAAGAGAAGGTTAGATATCAAGATGGATATTACTAGATCATGGCTATTTGAGAGCTATTGGAATTCATGGTCGATGTCGAGTTTATCTTTTGGTACTTGTAGTTTCCTTTTTAGTTGTATTAGTTCTGTATGACATTTCATGCATGTACTTGGGTTTTATTTTACTCTTATCCTGAGTAAAAGTTATATTGGTGTTCTTATATTATCTCTCGTTCCTTATATTCATTTAGAGGGTAATTCCTCTAATTCACATGTATGATACACCCTAATTTATTTTCTCCAACCCATGACCTATTGGAGGAATGATTCATGCATCATTATCTCCCTTATCTCATTGAGACCAGGAGGGACACCTTTGTGGGGAGGGGGTCATGACAGAGTGGTATCATAGGTTCAATTTGAGGGATAATATGAAGTTTATATATAAGAATAAGTAAGATTGCATGGTTTGGTAGGGATATAGTGTTAGTTGAGTTTAGTAGGTAATGTAAACAAGGGAGATCAGATGATACATAGGTATTTAGGACTCTCTAGGATTCTATACATGTACCTTTAAGTTTAATGAGCCTACTAAGTGATGTGATAATGGTTGTGGGGTAGAGACCTTGGAAAGGATCATGCATCATACTTCTTTGCGCCTGTGTTTGAAATGGGTAGAACTTGGGATTGGGTTAAACCTTAAATAAATAATAATAATAATTAATTAATCATAAACATTATAAATTTTAGGTTTAGGAATTACTAATAGTTTTTTCATTTGTAGGTATGGCTCTAGTTTGGTATCCCCATCAGGTTCACATTGGGATATTTAATAAGATGTACCATAAAATCACTGTAGAGTAGAGGTCAACGACGATGAAACTTTTAGGAGGAAACTTTTAGATTTTAAGAACTAGATTATACAGAAGTATGAGGGATCTATTTCAGAGTCAGTGATAGAGGACTGGTTGGAGGAGGTAGAGATAACCTTCAGTTCGATCCATGATCAAAAGTATCACTTGGTTTCATTAGCAGTGATGATGCTACGTGGAGTAGTGAGTCAGTGGTGGGTATTGATTATCAGGTATCTTAAGGAGTCATAGATATCATGGGATAAGTTTAGGGATTAGTTTTTAGCATACTTTATTTATTCTACCTCAAAGGTAACTAGTCACCAAGAGATTCTTACCATTTGATAGAGGATTTCCAACATGCGGGAGTTTGAGATCTATTTTCGAACACTTCTCCCTTATGTATCAGACCTATTTCCAAATAAGGAGGCTAGGCCAAGGCATATTTTAGGATGAATTGTATTTAGATATATAGCACCAATCCACCTAGTTTATGCTATCAATGTATCTCAAGGTGCTGGTGAGAGTAGAGGTTGTTGAGAGGATGCTGGCTAGAACTGGATTTTCATGAGAGGGGAGTCATCAAGATTCCTCATATAGTAGATCCATAGTCTGGGGTTCTTAGTTTCTTAGCAATAAGAGCATTCAGAAAGATGGAGGTAGGTCCCAACCCTCATTATCTCATTTCTATGAGGGTGAAAGATCTTAGGATTTTTTCAAGAGACCGAATGTATTATTTTTTTGGAGGTTAAGGTCATCAATGGTGAGAGTGATCAGACTCTCTAAAAAGGTAACATACACCATGTTTTCTTCTTTAGGTTCCTTTATTGATGCATTTTTATCCGAATCTACAGTAGTGGTATTCTCTAGATTGGTATTATCATAGAGGAGATAAGGTAGGCATAAGACAATCCTACTATTACCCTCATCCTCAGTGATCAGAGCATAACCATGGAGGTGTTCATCATCAATGTTAGAGAGGTCACAAAGCAAGCCATAGTCAACTATGTGCTTTTGTGTTTCTAGTTTAGGGGGATCCATGCATTGTTATAGGCACCCCTTTCTTGTTTTATACTTGGTTTCATGCTTTGTTTGATTCGGGATCTATACACTCCTTCATATCTTCTACCCTAGTCCATTCTTTGGGATTTGAGGTAGAGAGTCTTCCAGTACCCTTGGTGTTAACTACACCAATTAGAGGTTGATATTATCTATATAAAGTATGCAGAGACTATGATCTAGTTATGGGGAAACACCACTCTTGGGGTGAACTCTTATATTTATAAATACAGTCATATGAAATCATCATTAGTATAGATTTTCTTTATTCAGTGTAGGCTATTGTGGATTTCTTTAGGAGGTGTATTGTGTTCTATAATGCTAATGGAGTGTCTATCATGTTTGTTGGAGAGAATGACCCTTGTATGGGTTAGAGGTGTGCTCCTTCATTATCCTTATTAAGGGTTTATTTAATGTTAGGTTCATTGGGTATTCATCCGATGGAGTTTCCTAGGGTTGTAGAAGAGTACCATGATGTTTTTCCTAAGGAGGTTGTAGAGTTTCCCCCTTCATGAAGATCGAGTTTGGGATAGAGCTATAACTAGGAATTTCTTCAATCTTGATGTCTCCATATAGGATTACACCTTATGAGTTATGAGATTCGTGAGTATGGATTGATGATCTATTTTAGAGAGGCTTTGTTTGGACAAGTGTTCCACCCTGGGGTGTACAAGTTTTGTTCATGAAGAATTCTAATGACAATTTTCATCTTTATATCAATTATCATTTCTTGAATTAGGTGAAATTGAAGAATCACTATCCTCTTCCATGTATTTATGATTTATTATATCATATAGAGGGAGCTATTTAGTTCTCGAATATCGATCTATGGTCAGGATATCATAATACATGAGTGAAAGATGAGGATATTTTGAAGAACTCCTTCTGATGTTGATATGGACATTATGAGTTCATTATGATGTTTTTTTGGTGTGATGAACACTCCAGTCATGTTCATGGGTTTAATGAATGTAGTGTTTAGAGAATTCATGGATTGATTTGTGGTTGTTTTAATTGATGTCATCCTTGTGCACCCCATGACTTGGGAAGAGCATATAGAGATTCTTCATACCATTTTTAGAGTCCTTCATCGTCATAATCTATTCAGGAATTTGTAAAAATGTGTGTTATAGGATCATGAAGTTAATTTTCTAGGTCATTTAGTGTCCCAATGGGGAGTAGCTATGGATCCTTCAAAGATCTAGGCAGTCATTTCTTGGGTTTCCCCAAATAAAGTTGCAGAGGTCCAAAGTTTCCTTGGTCTTGTAGGCTATTATCAGTGGTTTAGAACCAATTTATCTTAGGTTATGAATCCTACGATATCATTGACTAAAAATTATTAGATTTTCCTATGGACCAATCAGTGTTAGTCATCTTTCTATTACCTGAAGTAAAGTTTGGTTAGCTCTCCAATCCTTTATTTACTAGAAGAGGGATTTTGGCTTGAGGTTTTCTATGATGCTTTACAGCATGGTCTATGATATATTTTGACGTAACAAAGATTATTTGTTTCTTATGGGTATCATAATTTATGTCACCATGAGTGTAATTATGCCACCCATTATATTGAGTTGAAAATGGTCTTGTTTTCCTTGATTTTTCAGTGACATCACCTCAGTGACAAGCGTTTTGTGGTTTTTACAGATCATAATATCCTGAGGTATGTCTTTATCCAACATGATAAAAACTTTCAGTAGTGATGGTGGATGGAATTATTGTAGTATTACGACTTCAATATTTCATATACACTAGGAAAGGGTAATTTTATAGATGATGAAATGAACAAGAATTTATGCAGTGATGTCTTGCATGAATCTAGAGATTTTAGGAGAGTAATGGAAGAGATATCATTGATGCATCTTGACATGGGAGAGGGTGGAGGTGGAGGTTTTATTTTTTAGATTATAGTGTATTCATCCTTGGTGCAGTAGGTGGCGGAGTCCTAGCTAGGGAATTAAGAGGTTGAGGTCTATAGAGATCGATTTATCTTCAGTGATGCCCTAGATGTTTGGTATGCGGATGAATAAAACTAGATTTTTTCCATGGGAGGATTTTCATCCCTTTAGAAATGCATGAGATAGTTCTCTATGAGTTCTATTACTCACCCTTGGTGGTATATCCTAGTGTGAAAAGATGTAACAAGATCTAATAGGAAAGTTTTGGTGGTTTGGATTAAAGAATGCAGTTACAAAGTTTGTGTCTTGATGTTTGGACCTCCAGGAGGTGAAGACCGAGCACTGTGTTCCCAATGGTTTACTCCACCCATTGGATGTTCCTTAGTGGAAGTGGGAGGAAATCTTGATGGTATTCATTACCGTTTTAGATTGAGATTAGGGATTCTTTGAATCTATATGAGTGATAGTGAATCATTTGATTAAATCATCCCACTTTATAGTGATCAGAGAGTCAAGATCAGTAGAATTTTTGTTGAGAAAGTGCCTAGAGAAATTGGAAAGACTCTATGGAGTATTTAGGATGATCATATTTGACTATGATCCTTATTTTAACTCTAGGGTGTGGAGAGGTATTCAACATTATTTTTGATCTTAGTTATGCCTTAACAATACTTTTCATCTACATATGTATGGCCAAACATAGCGGGCTATCCAGAATCCTGAGGACTTGTTGCATTATTATGCCCTAGATTTTGGATGTTTTTGGATGAGACACCCACCCTTGTCTAAGTTTTATTACAAAAATTGTTTTCATTCCACCATTGGCCTGAAACCATTTGAATCTTTGTATATACAAACTTTCCATTATCTTTTGTCTTGGACTGGAGTTGGAGAGTCAATAATTCTTGTTCAAGAAATAATGAGAACATGACATTATAGTTTGGGTGATTCATGAGAGTATTAAAGCATCACATTATTGTTATATGTCCTATTACAATCATAAGAGGAGAACTACAGAGTTTTACTTTAGAGATCATGTGATCCTGAAGCTGACTCCTCATCGTGGGTAGCGAAGGTCTAGTCATGGGAGTAAGCTTTCTCTATAGTTTGTTGGGCCTTTTGAGGTGTTTTCTTGCATTGTATCAATGGAGTATCAGATATAACTTCTCTATAAGATTATCTAGATACATGATTTCTATCATGAATCACAGATCCACCATTATCTTTATGATAACTCCCACATCATTTATTGGGGATAGATTGGATTTCATGATTATGCGACCTTCGAGGAGCAGTCTATGGAGATCCAGGACCACCAGAAGTAGGTGTTGTGAAGGTATGATATTCCCATGATTCATGTCTTGTGGTGACACAATGGTGTGGAGGAGAGTACATGGGAACATGAGTCATATATGTGCACTCAGTATCCTAAGTTTTTTATGTTTAGATCTTCTCTTGTAGTGATGCTCGTTTGTGGTTGTTGACCTTTATCCAGTTTATGGGATGGATTCCTCTTCTTTGATATTTTGTTGTTGAATTTCTCTTATTTAAGAGGTATCTTACCAAGGAGAGTGTTTAAAATATGGTTTCTGGTGTTTCATCATTTTCAATTTGTTTCTATGAATTAGTTGGTTGAGATCCTACATTCGAGAGACTCTTGAGAGGTATCTCAATGGGTGGTCTTTTAGATAACCCTTTCCCCATACCTTCTCATTGGGTTTTGTTTTAAATTCTCGAGGATGAGAAATATTTGAAAGGCATTTTATGTAAGGGTATAGATCCTTCTATTCTATTCCTTTTTGTGTTTCCAAATATCATGGTGCTATGAGGAGGCCTAGAGTAGGTTCAGTGGTGTTTGGGAGTTAGAATTTGGAAGAATGGGGAATTCATGATGTGAAAGGAATCTCACATAATGAATATGCAGTTCATGTCTTGTGTGGGAGTGTGGTTCATGACCTGAATAGGATTTCATGACTTGTGTGAGGGTTGTTCATGGGGTGCATTTATGATGTGAATGGAATTCATGACATTAATGGGCTTGGTTTTGTCCCGATGAATCCAACTATGGAAACTCACATCGTGAATTTGGGATTCACAATGTGAATTAATTCAAGGTTGGATGGTTGTAAGTGATGTGTTTTTTATTGGATATTAAATGCAACATATTCACACTGTGAATTACCCATTCATGTCATGAATCTATGCCTGGAAGTTCCTCTATTGAACATATAGGGCCCTCAGTTCTTATCAAACCCTAAATTTTTGTCCCAACCTCAAGGTGGCCAGAGGTGGCCCCTCAAGGAGTTTTGGAGCCCTTTAAACATGGATTAATCCCTAGATTCCAGTGTTTGATCTATGGTGATCTGAGGTTATTTCTTCCAATTTTCATGTGGTTTCTGTTGTACCTCTCGTTCCCCTCGTTGTTTGATTTTCATGATCACAATCACCTTTTTATTTATCTAATCCTCTTTCAAGTGTTTTTGGATGATAGGAATCATTTCAGGTGGCTAAGGAATTAGGCCAGGAAAGCAAGAAGGCACAAATGGACTGAAATTCAGTCCACCGGCCAACCGGTGGCTTCACCACCGGCCAGCCGGTGGACTCTGGGTAGAAGAGCCACTCACTGCCATCTCACCGGCCAACCGGTGGCCTCAGCACCGGCCAGCCGGTGGCACCCAGCCCAAATAGTGTTTGCTACTGTCTTGCCATCGGCCAGCCGGTGGCTCCTCCACCGGTCAGCCGGTGGAGCCTGGACCAAATTTCTCTCCTCTGCCAAGGCACCGGCCAGCCGGTGGGACTGTACCGGCCAGCCGGTGGAGCCAGTCAAACTAGCCGTTGCAGTTTGACCAGGCTGGCCCACTTGGCTCCCAACGGCTCTTTTAGCCTCTCCAACGGCTCCGAAGCCTCCCCAAGGGTTCCATGCCTATAAATAAAGGCCAAGGAAGCCCCGGACACCAACCGGAACTATACGGAAGCCCACGGACATATTTTGCATCAATTGGCCAACCTCCGGCGACTTCCTCCAAGGGAACCCCAATAGCTCCAACAACTTCCACATCCAAGGAGCCCCTTCAAAGAAGCTTGGAAGCAGCCTTCAACATCTCCAATCAATCAAAGGCGCCCAAGACTTCTCCAAATACGGTTTTTCTTGCTTTATATATTTTGAGCTTAAATTTGGGTTTGTGCCTACAAACCCCAAACTCTTTCTTCCTCCCTTTCTTTTGGGTTTCACATCACCATTAAGGTGTGAAGAGGTTCACAAGCTTTTCCTCTAAAAAGCTTGAGACATAGGTGAGCTAGCCTTCACCTGTAAGAAGGCTAGTGGGTTCTTGCTATTCCATTGAAAGCAAGTGGGTTCTTGCTAAACCACAAAAAGCAAGATGTAATAGGTCCTAGTGCTACCTCAAAGCCTAGTGGGTTTCTTGCTAAAACCATTGAAAAGCAAGCGGTAGGAATCTCTCAACGGTTGAGTTGGGAGCGGAGACGTAAGCTGGGTTTTTGGCCGAACTCCGTTATCAATTTCTTGTGTCTTGCCTTATTTATTTCCGCTGCATTTCAACTTTGATTTTAATTTGTTAATCATTTTTTTTAAAAGGCAATTCACCCCCACTCTTGCCATCATTCCCCGTTTTGTTCCGACCCAACAATTGGTATCAGAGGGCGTATTTGAATAATTCCTCAACCGGTTTCAAATTAAAGATCCTATTTTTTTTTGATGGCTTCTACCGCTTCTTCCTCTCAATCCCCCGAAGGACATTCTTTGGATCGTGCTCCATTCTTTGATGGAGCCGATTATAGTTTTTGGAAAACCCGCATGACCACATTTCTTAAAAGTATTGGCTATCCAATTTTTAAAATTGTTATGCAAGGATTTTCCCTCTCCTCTCCCGATGAGTCTAAATGGACCCCCGTAGACATTGCAAATTTTGAGCTTGATGGCAAAGCCATGAACGCTCTTCATTGTGGTCTTGACCGTAATGTTTTTTATTGTATTTCTTCTTGCACATCTTCTCATGATATTTGGAAGCTTTTAGAACTAACCTATGAAGGTACTAGCGAGGCTCCAAAGCAAGAACCCGCTCAAAAGCAAGAACCCAACGAAAAGTTCAAGCCCGTTTGCCCACCTCACAAGAAAAGGGCCAAGAAGAAAAAGAAGAAGGCTTCAAAGGCAACATGGAGTGATAGCTCCACCTCTTCATTCTCCTCCTTCTCCTCGAGCGACCAAGGTAAAAAATGCCTAATGGAAAATCATGAGGTATCATTATCCTCTTCCTCCTCTTCCTCTTCTAGTTCTTCTAATTCTTTCAATCATTTGTCTTATGAAGAACTCCAACACGCTAGAGACCAACTAGAAAAAGGTTTTCATGAGCTTTCTTCAAAATTCATTGCTTTGAAAAAGAATTTCAAAAAACTCTCTTCCGAAAAAGAACAACTTCTTAAAGAGAAGGAGGAACTCTCCCTAAAAATCCAAAATTTCCCAAATGTTGATTCTTTGGAATCAACCATCAAGGACCCTAGAGAATCCTTAGCCAAGTTCACCCAAGGTGAACAAAATTTGACCAAATTATTGGGTTCTCAAAGGGTTTCTAGAACCACCAATGGACTTGGCTATACCAACCAAGCCTCCTCCTCCCATGCACCCACTGTTTTTGTAAGGGGGAGCTCCGATTACAAATTTTTTAATTATTGCAAGAAAACCGGGCACCTCATTTATGAGTGTGATTGCAAAAATGCCCGGTACAGCCAACCCAAGTCTTTTTTCTTTTCCGATGAGTTCTATAGGAGAATACCCGCCATGAGACAAGTATGGATTGAAAAATCCCTTCTAGTGAGTCTCTCCGGGCCGAAAATCATCTCTTTTCAAAATCCCTCTCCCCGGTGATTTGTTGTTTTTATTTAGGGGGAGTTAGCTTTGTTTTTATTTCAAAACTTTCTTTTCAAACTTTCAATTTCAACTCTTGGTTTCAAATTTTTCAATTCAAAAATCTCTATTCAATTTTCATTCAAAACTTTCAATTTCTGATTCAAATCTTTCAATTCAAAATTTTCAAAATTTCAAATGGTTTAAAATCTCAAATCTTGTTTTTCAAATCATTTTCCCTCAATCAAGTTTTATGCCCCATGCTATTTTGATAATCACAAAGGGGGAGAAATTTCTTGATTGATTGGGGGAGAATCCTTTTCATCATGCTAAGCATTTCCTTTCAATTTCAGTTTTTTACATTAATTGTTTTGGTGATTGTGATCATCAAAATAGGGGGAGATTGTTGTACCTCTCGTTCCCCTCGTTGTTTGATTTTCATGATCACAATCACCTTTTTATTTATCTAATCCTCTTTCAAGTGTTTTTGGATGATAGGAATCATTTCAGGTGGCTAAGGAATTAGGCCAGGAAAGCAAGAAGGCACAAATGGACTGAAATTCAGTCCACCGGCCAACCGGTGGCTTCACCACCGGCCAGCCGGTGGACTCTGGGCAGAAGAGCCACTCACTGCCATCTCACCGGCCAACCGGTGGCCTCAGCACCGGCCAGCCGGTGGCACCCAGCCCAAATAGTGTTTGCTACTTTCTTGCCACCGGCCAGCCGGTGGCTCCTCCACCGGTCAGCCGGTGGAGCCTGGACCAAATTTCTCTCCTCTGCCAAGGCACCGGCCAGCCGGTGGGACTGTACCGGCCAGCCGGTGGAGCCAGTCAAACTAGCCGTTGCAGTTTGACCAGGCTGGCCCACTTGGCTCCCAACGGCTCTTTTAGCCTCTCCAACGGCTCCGAAGCCTCCCCAAGGGTTCCATGCCTATAAATAAAGGCCAAGGAAGCCCCGGACACCAACCGGAACTATACGGAAGCCCACGGACATATTTTGCATCAATTGGCCAACCTCCGGTGACTTCCTCCAAGGGAACCCCAATAGCTCCAACAACTTCCACATCCAAGGATCCCCTTCAAAGAAGCTTGGAAGCAGCCTTCAACATCTCCAATCAATCAAAGGCGCCCAAGACTTCTCCAAATACGATTTTTCTTGCTTTATATATTTTGAGCTTAAATTTGGGTTTGTGCCTACAAACCCCCAACTCTTTCTTCCTCCCTTTCTTTTGGGTTTCACATCACCATTAAGGTGTGAAGAGGTTCACAAGCTTTTCCTCTAAAAAGCTTGAGACATAGGTGAGCTAGCCTTCACCTGTAAGAAGGCTAGTCGGTTCTTGCTATTCCATTGAAAGCAAGTGGGTTCTTGATAAACCACAAAAAGCAAGCTGTAATAGGTCCTAGTGCTACCTCAAAGCCTAGTGGGTTTCTTGCTAAAACCATTGAAAAGCAAGCGGTAAGAATCTCTCAACGGTTGAGTTGGGAGCGGAGACGTAGGCCGGGTTTTTGGCCGAACTCCGTTATCAATTTCTTGTGTCTTGCCTTATTTATTTCCGCTGCATTTCAACTTTGATTTTAATTTGTTAATCATTTTTTTTAAAAGGCAATTCACCCCCCCTCTTGCCATCATTCCCCGTTTTGTTCCGACCCTTTCTTCTTGGATTAGTTTAGTTTCCTCCCATTTTTCTTACTATTATATGTATTTTGATCTCTATTATTGTTATAGGGTTCCTTTTATGTTTTTTGGCATGACTTCGGCATGATGTTCTTAGAGTAATTTAGTTTCCTTGTGAGAGACGTGATCAAGATATTCATTGTTGTTTCTTTCTCATTCTAGGAACATTGAATCCTTGAGGTATAAGATTCATTTATTCTCTTTTATTTTACATGAAATCATAAAGTAATTATGATTTATCTCTTTGGACGATGGTGGAATTAAACTTAATAAATAATGAACTATATTAATGAAAGAAATATATTTTGATTGTAGGAATCACATTATTTTTCACTATGATAATGGTTTGCCTCTCGATTTGTTAGATAGTGTGCTATCTATGTTTATGCTTTGATTATAATGTTAGTTATGATATGGTTTAGCATGTTTAAATTGATGAAAATGGTAAAATAATGTAAAGCTGATAATGATTGGTTGGCTAAATAATGAAAGAGGTATGTTTTTGTAAACCATTATTCTATTTCTGATGGGAAATTAAAAGTAAAGATTAATGCATGTTCAATTAAAATTATTCTTCTATATGTTATTAGAATTAGATAAAGAACATGAAATTGGAAATTCTTGTTATTGATAATAATAAAAAGTCAGGATAATGGATTTTTTATTCCTTATAGTTTAATGAAACTGGAAGTTATGATTGAGAGCATGTTTAAATAATTCAATAACTTTACATATCTAATGCCATATGTAAATTCCCATGTTTTAGACCAATTGAAATTTCCAAAAGAGCATGAACTTTTCATTTGGTGGATGGGAAAATTTTTTATTTGAGTTTCAAAATTTAATTCTTAGTTTTAGAAAATTTAAAAGTGTTTTTTTGGATAAGGTTTAATGCTTGATAGGTGTATCATAAGTTAAGTTGGGTTTCAGGAGCATCGATCTTGGGAAACTCATTTATAGAAGAATCAACATAGGGTGCACAGTTAGTAGTAACTATATGGCCTAATCATGTGGCCTAGTTTTTAATAGAACATGGTTTGTTCAAACTATGCGATTGGTATAGGGAACTATGAGAAATGGTGAAGATGGGTATGGTTAGTTTCATGGTTGGCACACAATTTTCCAAACCATGAATTGCAATCGTGCAAGATAGTGAGTCTCCTAGAAAGTGAGCATGCATAGGCTATGGATGTTTTTTAAACCGTGCACCTATCCATACAAAGGGGGTGGCCCTTGGGGTAGTAGCACCACATGTTTGGAATATAACTATCCAAACCATGTATCTATTTAAAGGGATGGAAATGTATATTTTTTCCTCTATAACTTTAAGACCAAAATCACCTCTTCTTCTCCTTCATTCCATGCACAACACTAGCTGCACAAGGACCCTCTCCTTCATCCTTAGGCTTTTAGGTATCTTTCTCATTATTGGTCTATTTTGACCGTCTTTTTTCATGTTGGATAATAAATGGTAAGTCTATAAGCCCTATTTATTCCTTTTCTAGTTTATCATACCATATCAAATGCTATTTCCAGGGGAGCTCATATGCCCTATTTGTAGGGAATTTAGATATTTTCTTATTTATCTTATTCTAGCTCGAATTAAAACCAAAAAATGGAAAAGTAATTCTTTTAAAGCATGAGGTAGGTGGTCTATAACTTTTCCCAAAAATTCTTGATGTATATAGATTGTGCCGTCGTGCCATACATTGGACCCTCCATTCATTTCTTTTAAAACATGCATCACTTAAAACTAATTGTTTAGAATAGAATCATGATATAACATAGACCCTTTGAAATGGTTTGAGGTCTTCGAACTCAACCCAAACCACCCCTTGAGGTGGGATATTTTGACCACCTATGACTATGCCACCCCTTCCCCTTGAGGTGGGTTCATTTGACTACCTATGACTATGCCACACTGTTGTGAAATCATGTTGTTGATGAATTGTAGGGAGTCGCAATGACAAAATAGAGATACGAAAAGAAAATGAAGAAGAAAGAAAAAACACATGGGACACACAAATTTACATGGTTCAGGAATAATCCCTATGTCCAAGGAGAGGTAGAACTTCACTATTATTCGGGAGCACATATTACAAAGTGTTTTTAGGTAAGAAACCCTAGCCCGAAAATGGGCTACAAAATGGAGAATATGATCCACTGTTTGCACAGGAAGTCCATGTTTCTATAGTGAAAGGCATTAACCTTTGTCAAAAGTGCTACAGTGGCTGCCAACTGGAAGTCAAAAGTAAAATAGTAAAGTTAACTCTGAAGTCTGCACTGCTATAGTGCCTGTCAGTGTCGGTCGGTCAGCTCTGCTATAATGGTCAGAGATGCTACAGTGCTGAACCGGATCAGGCTGCACCAATCCAACACACACCTTTGGGTGCATTTAGATTTCCACCCATGAGTATAAACTACATAAAAACTAAATTGGAATGATAAAGGTTGAATACCTCTTGGACCGTGTTTATTTATAAGTGAAGTGGAACAAATATAAATTATAAATGAGAAGGATGATCTCTTGTCTTATGAATATTAATGTAAATGGATGGTAAGGTGGAATGGAAATTAGTATGGCCCCTATTTTATCACTTATAAGTGAATTGATTAATGAAATGAATGTGATAATTTAAATTGATAAAAATACATGGACACTAACATGATCTCTTGATCCCTTACAAAAAATGTTTCAATGATGGATACTTTAGTATGGAACCAACCTCACGGTATGGAACTGACATCACGGTATGGAACCAATGAATTACTTACATTGGATGAATTGGAAGGAAATGGGAAAGTGCGCGGTTGGCACATAGTTTTCCCAAACAGTGCGCCCCAACCCAACAAATCATGAAACCCTAGATAGTGTAAATTTTCACGATTGATGTATGGTTTGTGAAACCATGTACCCTAATAGAAAAAATCATGCACACTCCCTCCATATAAGATTCACATGGTTAGGTTCATAGTTATGAGAAACCGTATGCCCTGAGCAACAAAATGTGCACACATGATTTTAATCCCACAAAAACTATTAAAAAAATTCCTAAACCCCCATCTAATACCCCCAAATTCCTTAGATCGACCAATAATTTATTTATATTGATTCTAGATCCTTATAAATGGATTCCAAGTCCAACAAACCTCTAGTCTTTATTATTTGAATCCTAGTTGGAAAATCTGCATCTCTTCGGGTACGTAGTTTCATCCTGAATGATCTCCCATTTTTCTCCCATTATTTTGGTGAGATGTTCATTCCAATTTTGGTTATATATAGATCTATTTTTTTGGATATAGATCTAGTATTTTGTATCTAGATATATATTTAAGGTATATTGATTTTTTTTAACTTGATTTAGGGATTAAGATCTGAATCTCGTTCTACATCGTTATTCCGCCAAAATCAGGGATTTCTATTGGGCGATCATTCATAAAAAAATTTAGGTAGGTGGTATATGATTAAAATCCCATAGTATTGATTGAATTTATGTGTACATAATTATATATTTTTTATTTTATTTTTATAAATTGAGTTCTTGATTGAGTTAATTAATTTGGTGAATTAATTAATTATGGAAAATGTAAAATTGTGATATTGGGATTGTAGCTCATGAATAATTAATTGATGAATTAATTATAATATATTGAGATATTTGGTTTGAGATAATTCATTAATTAATTAATCATGATATGTGATATTGTGAATTGAGATAATTAATTGTTGAATTAATTATGGGTTAGTGATTAATTAATTGTTGAGTTAATTAAAGAGATTGACATACTTAAATGATTGGGGAATTAATTAAGGGGAATCATGTGATGAGTAATTATTGAATTATCATTGATTTTGAGATGATTAATTAATTATTTAATTAATTAATGGGATTGGTACATTTGACTAATTGTTGAATTGGTAATGGAATTGATGTGGATAATTAATTGTTGAATTAATTATGTGTTAATGAATGGTAACATGGCCATTCAGTTGTGACGTTATGAATGGTAACATGATAATTTAGTTTTGAAATAAAGAATGGGAACATGGTCATTCAATTACGTGTAGTATGAATGGGAACATGGTCATTCAGTTGTGTGAAGTATAAATGTTAACATGGGCATTCAAGTTTGAATAAAAGAATGGGAACATGAACATTCTATTGTGTTAAGTATGAATGGTAACATGGATGTTCAAGTATGAATTAATGAATAGTAATAATGAAATTCTGAGATATGATATCCCTCAAACATAATTTGGGATCTGGTAAGATCTGAAGTAGGTATTGAGGTACGAGTGCCTACAGGAACCCGAGGGTTTATATCGTTAAATAAATAATAGTTGATAATATGATAATTATTTATTTATGCATTGTGATTTATTCTTTATACAAATGAATAAAATATTATTTTAATTGATATTGTTTTATATGTTGTAGGTTTTGGCCTACTGAGTTATACTCACACCCTACTCAGGCTGCCTTATTGGTACTTGAATAGATTTCATGGTTACAAGATAGGATAAGGGAAAATTCCCTATGTTAGATGGATGATTTGGGATGGATCATGGATGATGGAACTATATGTGATTCAGGACCCTATTTGGGATTTTTAGTGTCTTTACATTTTATTTTAATTTTTACACTTGGCACGTACCTTAGCATGGCATAACTACTATTTAGTTTTGATATTGTATTTCCAATTTTTGTCATCTTGTGACGTTGGTATTGTCTTGGTTAAGAATATGTCACTTGGTTATTGTTTATTTATTTTCCTATATTGTTTTACTATGAAAAGAGGGTATATAATCCCCATGACTAATATTATACCCTCACTTCTAGTCAGCAGCCTCTGATATATAGGGAGGCATACTTGAGGTCACTTAGCGAACCAGCTCGGGGCATTGGTGTGTGGCACCCGGGTCGATACGTTACAAAGTGGTATTATATGAATTTTATTTTATTTTATTTTGTATTACTATATTTTAAAGGTGTATAGGAGAATATTATGATTCATTCCTTGGTCATGAGCTCATTCATGGGAGTTTTAAACCCTTGTACAGGGGAAAACCCAAGTACCCAGGGTGGGATTTCTGTTATTGGTGTGTGATGTTACAATTGGATATTATTTCACATTGGGTGATGAAATTATTGTGTAATGTGATATTGTTTAATATATTTTTTGATATTTGACTCATGGACCAATATGGAATGAGAGATGAGTATGCATGCATCATTCTATGAAACCAGGGTTATTTTGTGACATGCAGTATTTTAGTCACGCATGGGAAAACGGGTTTGGGGTAAGTTGTTGAACTGAATTATTTTTCCTTGTGAAATTGAATTGAAAATGTGCCTAACATTAAATGAATTGTAAAATGATGAAATATTATAATAAATGTATTTATAATGAGAAAATTTATATGATAATGAGAACTCCCTTTGATAACTAAGACTTAGGTGTAGGATGGTTAAGGGTAGTGATAACACCTCAGTTTTGACTGTGTGGCAGGGTTTGAGGAAAAAGACTTATTATTTCTTGTTTTTTTTTTGTATTATGTAAATGTGTTAATGTTATGAAATGTTTTCTAAGGTACGTGTTTGGAATTGTAGAGATATTCCTCCATGATGATGCTTTTTGAGAGGATGAACATAGGTTATGGATAGGGATGATTCTCTAGTGATAGAACCTAAGGCACTGATTGTGCCGGGTGAGGAAGAAGGGGAGTATTTCTAAGAGAACTTTTCTCACTTAATGAAATTCATGGGAAGAGACCCAAGATGGGTTGTGAAGAGAATGTATGAAATAATGAGGTAGTTTTAGTTGCAGCACCCTCCAACTTTTACTGGAGAGGGTGGACATGCGGAAGATGAGTTCTGGGTTGAGTCCATTAAGACTATACTTTACCATTTAGAGAAACCTGATAAGTGGAGGGTCAAGTTGGCTACTTATATTCCATGAGGATGAGTGAAGTATTGGTGGGAAATTCAGGCATAGACTGGATATGATGATGGTATGTTATGGAAGGACTTCTTGGAGAGGTTCTTGGAGAACTTCAATCTAGAGACGTTGTGGTAGGAGAGAGCATCTTAGTTCATGAGGTTGACTTAGGGAAGTATGTCCACAATGGACTATGCATGACACTTTACAGACTTTCAGAACTTTTCTTCAGCATCATCAGGGGATGAGACAACTATCACGAGACATTTTCAGGATGGACTTAAACGTGAGATTAAGTCCCAAGTTAACCTATTTCAGTTAAAGAAGTTTGCCGAGGTGGTGGATCAGATTCTTAGGATCTTACTCGAGTGATCTATCACCCGTGTGGTAGGTAGGGACACTTCTAAAGATAGTGGTATTAAACACCAATATAGTGTCAGTCTTGCAGAAATATGGAACATATATAGAAGTTCTATAAGACCCAGCGACAAGTGGTCAGTGAGGGTGCAGCTAGGCAGAATCAGAGTGTAGGAAGGGGATCTTCTACACCCTATCAGTTTGACAACTGAAGTTCTACTGGCCATGGTGGTAGAGGCAGTTGATATGGAGCTTTAGGGAAAGAGCTCCCATATTTCATGGTGGTGTAGATTAGAGGAGTCAGACCGCATCATAGGGAATAGGTGAAGTAAAGTTGCAAGTGATGTAGCCAACACTTACAGATAGTGAGGCTAGACCATAGATAATGAGAGGTACTATTATTATAGATTATACATTATCTAGTGCCATATTTTATATTGGTGCCTCTCATTCCTTTTTTATGATAAAATTTTCAATGATTTGATCATGGTGGTGGCTTTCATGAGCAGGGTTTTGATGATAGAAACACCACCTTTAACACGGTCGATGGACATCTATTTGTTCAAGGGATGTTCTTTCAATATTAGAGAGTATCATTTTTTGTGGTATATTTACATCCTAGACATGTAGATATTTGACTTGATCATGGGTATGGACTATATGAGTTCGTTATAATGCTATTTGGGTTGAAGAATACACCAACAATGTTTATTTCCTTGATGAAAAGAATCTTTCATCCATACCTATATTAGTATTTAGTGGTATTTGTGTATGAAATCTTGGTGTACTCCAAGACTCATAACGATCATTCCCAACATCTTGGAATCATTCTAAGTACACTAAGAGAACATTGGATATACGCCAAGCTATCTAAGTGTAAGTTTTTTATTGATTAGGTACACTTCTTGGGTCACATCATCTTAGAGGAAGGTGAGTTAGTGCAGCCATAGAATGTCCAGGCAGTGGTTTCTCAGGAGTATCCCAAGAATGTGTTCGATATCCATAGATTTATGAGGTTGGTTGAATATTATCAGAATTCATCCATGTATTTTCCCATTTGGCAGCACCTCTTTTAGTCTTGAAAAAAATGGGATAAATTTTTATTGGTCAAAAGATTGAAAGAATTCTTTCTAAGAGTAGAATAATGTAACGACCCAAAATTTCATTAATGGAAAATCCCTCTTGATCCAGTTAAATGTTTCTTTATGTTTTTATATGATGTCAACTTCTTTAGTTTAACGTTAAGATTTGTGACCGTTACTTTTATAGCCGTTGAACAGTGATCATCTGGGTAGTTTAAATATAAGGCTTTAACGAACCAATTTTCTACTCAGACAAAGGAAGCGATGGCCTCATCCAGTAGAATTGCCCCTTACGAAGCCCATTTGTCGGAGCTCGGAAAGGAGGTGGCGTCTTTGGGCTTTGCCCTTGACCAAGCCCAAGCTGAGCTTCATCAAGTCAAGCTCGAATGTGATCGTCTACGGGAAAAATGGAAGTTGATAGAGATTACCACTCGAGCGATGTTATCCGAGCAACCCCAAGAGTCTGTCACCATCGCACACCTTACCCTTAGGTCTTATGCGGCTATTTTAAGGGGTTATGTAACAAATAAGTAGCACCATGTTCATGTACATTATTTTTGTATATAATAATGAATATAATTTCTAGTCATTTTTGATGCATTGTAATTAGTTTTTAAAGTACAAATGATGTTTTTAGTTATTATTTAATTAAGAATTATATTTTATTAAATTAAAGGATTTTTGAATTAAATAATATTTTAATAAAATATTATTATTAATATTAAATTAATTTTTATTAAATATAAATGATCTTATAATTTTATGAATGCAATTAAAATTTTTATTAAGGTTTGAAAGCCATTTCTGTCAAAACCCGTGAATTTTTTATAAATGTCGGTTTTTATTTTAAAAGTGAAAATTCACATATTTAGAAAATTATTTAGATAAAATAAATATTATTTTTGGAATCAGGACGTCGAAATTATCCAACGGTGAATTTTTCATAATTTTCTGAGACAGTCAAATTTTTGGGTAAAAATTAAATACCATTTAAATATATAATGTGTTTTATGACATCATAATGACCCAATGGTGATGTAATAAAATACCATAATCCTTATGTTCGGCCAATATGTGTTTTATCAATAAAATAATGAGGTTTTGGGTTTGTTTGACTCACTTTTCAAAGCATTAATGGAGACCTCAAGACTTATTCAACACTTTGCCTTTTTAAATTAATTTCCATGGGAGTGTGACTCACCTCCACATAAGCAACCCTAATTTTTTTAATAAGTTCGGACCTTGGCCTTGTAAAATATTGTTTTCCTCTTCCCTTTTCCAGAAACCATGGGCAAATACCATGGGATGGTTTGTGGTTTGGATTATTTTAATATAAGGGGTCCCAAACCTAAATAATAAAGAATTCTCTCACCTTTCCTATATAAACCCACCCAAGCTCCCACTTCCTCCTCACTCAAAGCCCTCTAAGTTCGTCCAAACTCTGCCCTACTCTCTCTAGAATCCTCTCAAGGTGCCCCAAGCTCCCAAGAAGCCTCTCACAAGCCTCTCTCTAGCCTTTGGAAGCACACTTCCAAGTAAGGGTTTTTCTTCCTTTCTCATTTTTGTCAATTTTATTTAAGTTGTATTGCCCTTTTAATTTCATTTATGAATGTTGGGGTATGGTTTCGCACCTCTCCCATACTACCCTCTTATTGTTTGAATGATGGGAGACCCCTTTCTCTCTCATTAAATGCCTCCCATGTACACCCGTTACTATGCCGAAATTCCGAAAGGAACCTTTTTCTCCTCTTCTATATTCAAGCAATAATTTTGTATCATGAATCTAAATTCCTTTTCAATTGTTGGGACATGTATCTATATGACCTCCTTACTGTCCATTACATGTAAATATGATGAGGAACCCCTTTCTCTCTCATCAACCCTTTTTATGAGTTCTTATGTCACGCCGTTACGCTGCCGAAATCGCACCGATTTTCTAAGCCAATGTCATTGTGTAGTGAATACCATGCCCATTTCTCCATCAAGGGTATTCACCTTTATGCACATTTACTTATTGATTGTAAAGTTTCATGTATGAATTCCACTTTCCTTTATCGTGGAAGAAATTATTATGTTTTATGAATCCATGTTTTATGGTCCATGTGGCACACTTATGCATGAAATGAAATGTTTAAGAAGGGTGCGCCCTTTATAGCGCTCCAATGCATTGGGTAAAGTATAGTATCATGATACGTCATGTGCAATGAGTGTTGACTCATGCTAATTCAAGTGCAACGAGGGTTTACTCGTGCTTCAAGTGCAATGAGGGTTTACTCATGCTCCATGTGCAATGAGCCTTGGCTCATGCTAATTCAATGTTAAGTGTTGTTGCCACATTTCCATGTTATGATTATCATGCTTTATCATGCCTTTATGTTCATGTCTCTCTTATGATCTATTGATATGCCTATTGCCTAACATGTATTTTACTCCTCATGTTATTCATTATGTACTCCCTTACTGGGCTTTATAGCTCACCCTTTTCTTATGCATGTCCTCAGGTTATCCCATGCAATGCTAAGTACGAAGGAATGTAGTGGTCATGTAAAGGAAGTTTTCAATAAGGATGTTGTATTTCATGTTTAAAGTTTTTATGTAATTATCCTAAGCCCCAAAGACACTAAACCTCTCGATCTTCTTTGTTGTATCAAGTGAAGTTTTATGTAATAAAGCATGTTTAAGTTGTAATAAAAAGCAGGGTTGTCATAGTTGGTATCAGAGGATAGGTTTAGTTATTTTTGGGATTAGGAAACCCTAGTAAAGCCTTAGATACAAGACTAAGCATAATAAAAACATCCCTAAGTTTTGGTAAATACTAAGTAAGTGGTTTATTAAACAAATACATCCCTGTCTGGATACGAGCAGGTAGAGGCGGCTCTGGCACAGATGTATCCTAGGGGTAAAACCCGAAAACACCGCTTTGAGCTAGACTCGAACGGGAACTGGTGCACGACAACGGGCCTTGCTGCACTCTTGGTTACGACACTCCCGGGGGATATGTTTTGATAAATTCACAATCTTAGTATGAACCCTTATTAAGGGAAAAATGCCCCTAAGAATATATGTTAGAAGGTAGATCATGAAAAGCCTAGATTGAATCCTATAGACTCATGAGTTAAAGAGATTAAAGTTTATTTATAAGTCATCAACTTTTGTCTTTGGATTACCCTTTATGTGTTACCCCTAACTTTCCTTTTATTCCAGCCAATGGCCGGTAATAGGAGAACTCGGGCTAACAACCGTTGTGAAGATCAGTGTGATGATTGTACCAATGAGATGCCCAATCCAATGGGAGCGGGAATCGCGAACTTTGTCACGCTTCTCTCTCAGCTAACTCAAGTTTTGAATAGAAACACTGGTCAAGAGGAACGTTCAACCCCCCCTAAGAAAGAACAAGTCGCTATTGAAAGCTTCATGAGACAAAGGCCTCCTACTTTTAGTGGATCATCTGATCCCACGATTGCTGAACAATGGATCAACTCCATTGAAAAGATATTCTCCATCCTCCAATGCTCTGAAAAAGAGAAGGTTCTCCTGGCGGCTTATCGTATGGAGGGTGAAGCTGATCAATGGTGGACGTTGATCAAAAATACGAAGCCTGAGGAGGAGATCGAGGCTTTGGAATGGAAGGTATTCCGGAAGATGTTTTTCGATAAATATTTTCCACGCACCCTCCGTCTTAAGATGGAAAGGGACTTCCTTTCCCTCAAGCAGAAAGATGAGGAATCTGTGGGAGCATACGAGGAAAACTTCACAAGGCTTGCACGATACGCTTCTGGCTTTGTCGTTACCCCCGAATGCAAGGTTGACCGCTTCTTTGGTGGGCTGAAGCCTAGCTTGCGGAAAGCATTAGTGATCCGTGACTTCGACAGCTATGAGGAAATTGTCCGATGTGCCCTTAAGGTTGAAATGGAGATCGGAGAATCACAGGGGTATCATGGGGACAAGAAGCGGAAGGTGGACTTCAATGCTGGTGGTCCGATGGATAAATCCAACGGCGCTAAGAAATTCCAGCACCCCACTTGCCAAAAGTGTGGAAAGAAGCACCCTGGAAATTGCCTTAGGGGGACAAGAAAATGCTTCAAATGTGGAAGAGAAGGGCACCTAGCTGTTAACTGTCAACAAGAAGGACCCGCGGCTGCGACGGAGGGGAGGAACGCTCCGTTCGAACCTCAACACGTTGTTCAATGCTTCAATTGCAAAGAACCGGGTCATTTTGCGAATCAGTGCCCTAATCCAAGGGTTATCGGAGGCAATCAACAACCTCCAAGACAGCAAGGAAGAGCTTTTGCCATCACTTCTGCCGAAGTGAACCCCGACAACGAAGTGGTGACAGGTACGCTAGTTATTCATTCAAGAATAGCGAACGTACTTTTTGATTCAGGTTCTACGCATTCTTTTATATCTCAAAAGTTTAGTAGAATAATCCCTGCACCACCACAAGTCATGGAAGTAAAGATGTCGGTGAGTACGGAAAATGGGGCAATCATTGCATCCCATGAGTATAAGTCCTCCCCTGTTATAATCTGTGGATTGAATTTCCCGGCGAACCTCGTCATACTCCCTTTGGTGGAATTTGATGCAATTCTTGGCATGGATTGGCTTTCCTTATATAGAGCCAACATAAATTGTCGGGAGAGGGAAATCACACTCCATATGGAGAATCGACCCCCGATTCTTTACAAGTGTCAGGAGGAAGATGAATCTCCTTTAGCTCCATCATCTCAAGCATGGATATTACTGCCTTATGAGCACGCATATTTGGCTCAGATGATTGAGTCCAAGGAAGAAACCACCCTTGAAGAAATGCCTATTGTGAGGGAATTCGCTGAAGTATTTCCCGAGGAACTTCCTGGTCTTCCTCCAAGAAGAGATGTTGAGTTCTCAATTGAACTTATACCTGGGGCGCTACCAATATCCAAGACTCCATATAGAATGGATGTGGTTGAGCTTGAAGAACTGAAGAAACAACTACAGGAGAATCTGGATAAAGGGTTTATACGCCCAAGTGCATCACCATGGGGTGCACCAGTCCTCTTCGTCAAGAAGAAGGATGGGTCAATGCGGCTTTGCATCGATTATCGTGAACTTAACAAAATCACGATAAAGAACAAGTATCCTCTCCCAAGAATCGATGACTTGTTTGATCAGCTGCGTGGAGCTCAATACTTCTCCAAGGTCGACTTGCGGTCGGGATATTATCAAGTAAGGGTGAAGAAGGAAGATATCCCCAAGACTGCTTTTCGTACAAGGTACGGGCACTATGAATTCATAGTAATGCATTTTGGACTCACCAATGCTCCAGCAATATTCATGGACTTGATGAATAGAGTCTTTAGAGATTACCTAGATAAATTTCTGGTAGTCTTTATAGATGATATTCTGATATACTCCAAAACCAAGGAGGACCATGAGGAGCATTTAAGAACTGTACTGGAGACTTTGCGCAAGGAGAAGCTCTATGCCAAGTACAGCAAGTGTGAGTTCTGGTTGAAGGAGGTCTCATTCTTGGGCCATATCATCACAAGCAATGGGATATCTGTGGACCCCTCCAAAACAGATGCAATTGAGGGATGGCCGAGGCCAACATCGGTAACTGATATCCGTAGCTTCTTGGGGTTAGCTGGATATTATCGACGATTTGTGAGAAACTTCTCACGATTGTCCAACCCTCTTACCAAGCTAACTCGAAAGGGAGTAAAGTTTGCTTGGAGTGATGAATGCGAAGAAAGCTTCAAGGAGTTGAAAAGGAGGCTTATCACTGCACCTGTGCTCACTTTACCCACAAGTGGGGAGCTTTTTGTGGTATTCAGTGATGCTTCGAAGAAGGGATTAGGATGTGTGCTGATGCAGAATGATAAAGTGATATCCTATGCCTCAAGGCAGTTGAAAATCCATGAGCGAAACTATCCAACGCATGATCTGGAGTTGGCGGCGGTGATCTTCGCCTTGAAAATCTGGCGGCATTATCTCTATGGGGAGAAATGTGAGATATATACTGACCACAAGAGTCTTAAATATATATTCACACAGAAAGAGCTTAATATGCGCCAGAGAAGATGGATAGAGATCATCAAGGATTATGACTGTTCAATACATTACCACCCTGGGAAGGCGAACAAGGTGGCGGATGCCCTAAGTAGAAAGGATCCAGCAATTCTATCAATGATGAGAATTGAGAAGGATCCAATCTTCTTAGACTTGATGAAGATGGACGTGGGAATCATAAAGAAGGGAACATCATCAATCCTTTCACAAATGATTGCTCAACCATCTCTTTTGGAAAGGTTAAAGGATGCTCAAAAGGATGATGCGAGAATCCAAGAAAAAGTGGAAGCTATCAAAAAGGGAAAATCCTCAGAGTTTAATGTTAATGAAGAAGGAATTGTGCGGTTTGGGAAAAGACTATGTGTCCCATCAAGTTCGGAGCTGAAGAAGGAACTTTTGGATGATGCACATAGTTCAAATTTCTCTATTCACCCAGGGAGCACAAAGATGTATCGAGATCTCCGAGAAAACTTTTGGTGGGATAATATGAAGAAGGAGATCGCCGAATATACATCAAAGTGCCTGGTGTGTCAGCAAGTGAAGGCAGAGAGGCAGAAGTCTAAGGGGATGATGCAACCATTGCCCATACCAGAATGGAAATGGGAGAACATCACCATGGACTTCGTCACTGGACTTCCAAGGACATCCAAAAGCAACAATGCAATCTGGGTTATTGTGGATCGTCTTACAAAGACTGCACACTTCATTGCTATTCGAGAGGATTTCTCTTTGGATCAACTGGCACGGATATATATCAGGGAAGTGGTACGGTTGCATGGAGTACCACTATCTATTGTGTCGGACCGAGATCCAAGATTTACCTCTAAGTTTTGGAAGAGTCTTCAACATGCTCTGAATACTGAACTGAACTTCAGTACGGCCTATCATCCTCAAACTGATGGCCAATCTGAGCGGACTATCCAAACACTTGAGGATATGTTGAGAGCGTGCTCAATGGACTTTAAAGGAGGATGGGATCAACATCTTCCCCTAGTTGAGTTCTCTTATAATAATAGTTTCCACTCGAGCATCCAAATGGCACCATATGAAGCCCTGTATGGGAAAAGGTGTAGAACACCGGCATGTTGGGATGAGGTCGGTGAACGTAAGCTGCTTGGACCAGAAATGGTCGAAGAAATGGTGGAGAAGGTGAAAACCATTCAGCAGCATATCAAGGCAGCCCAAAGTCGACAGAAGAGTTATGCAGATAATCGTCGACGAGACCTTGAGTTTAAAGTCGGAGACATGGTGTTTTTACGCATATCTCCGTGGAAGAAGGTCATGAGGTTTGGAAAGAAAGGGAAGTTAAGTCCAAGGTACATCGACCCATTCGAGATTCTTGATCGTGTTGGGGCTGTGGCCTATCGAATAGCACTTCCACCTACTATGGCCAAGGTGCATGATGTCTTCCATGTATCCCTCTTAAGGAAGTACATACCAGACCCTTCACATGTACTCTCTTCCGAGGTGGTACAATTAGAAGACGATCTTTCTTATGAGGAGCAACCAGTGAAGATCTTAGATCGTAGGGAAAAAGTTCTATGAAATAAGACAATGCCCCTCGTCAAGGTGTTGTGGAGAAACCACAAGTTTGAAGAAGCAACTTGGGAGTCGGAGGATATGATGAAGCTAAGTTACCCACATTTGTTTTAGTGTGGGAAAAGGAAAATTTCGAGGGCGAAATTTCTTAAGGGGGGAATGTTGTAACGACCCAAAATTTCATTAATGGAAAATCCCTCTTGATCCAGTTAAATGTTTCTTTATGTTTTTATATGATGTCAACTTCTTTAGTTTAACGTTAAGATTTGTGACCGTTACTTTTATAGCCGTTGAACAGTGATCATCTGGGTAGTTTAAATATAAGGCTTTAACGAACCAATTTTCTACTCAGACAAAGGAAGCGATGGCCTCATCCAGTAGAATTGCCCCTTACGAAGCCCATTTGTCAGAGCTCGGAAAGGAGGTGGCGTCTTTGGGATTTGCCCTTGACCAAGCCCAAGCTGAGCTTCATCAAGTCAAGCTCGAATGTGATCGTCTACGGGAAAAATGGAAGTTGATAGAGATTACCACTCGAGCGATGTTATCCGAGCAACCCCAAGAGTCTGTCACCATCGCACACCTTACCCTTAGGTCTTATGCGGCTATTTTAAGGGGTTATGTAACAAATAAGTAGCACCATGTTCATGTACATTATTTTTGTATATAATAATGAATATAATTTCTAGTCATTTTTGATGCATTGTAATTAGTTTTTAAAGTACAAATGATGTTTTTAGTTATTATTTAATTAAGAATTATATTTTATTAAATTAAAGGATTTTTGAATTAAATAATATTTTAATAAAATATTATTATTAATATTAAATTAATTTTTATTAAATATAAATGATCTTATAATTTTATGAATGCAATTAAAATTTTTATTAAGGTTTGAAAGCCATTTCTGTCAAAACCCGTGAATTTTTTATAAATGTCGGTTTTTATTTTAAAAGTGAAAATTCACATATTTAGAAAATTATTTAGATAAAATAAATATTATTTTTGGAATCAGGACGTCGAAATTATCCAACGGTGAATTTTTCATAATTTTCTGAGACAGTCAAATTTTTGGGTAAAAATTAAATACCATTTAAATATATAATGTGTTTTATGACATCATAATGACCCAATGGTGATGTAATAAAATACCATAATCCTTATGTTCGGCCAATATGTGTTTTATCAATAAAATAATGAGGTTTTGGGTTTGTTTGACTCACTTTTCAAAGCATTAATGGAGCCCTCAAGACTTATTCAACACTTTGCCTTTTTAAATTAATTTCCATGGGAGTGTGACTCACCTCCACATAAGCAACCCTAATTTTTTTAATAAGTTCGGACCTTGGCCTTGTAAAATATTGTTTTCCTCTTCCCTTTTCCAGAAACCATGGGCAAATACCATGGGATGGTTTGTGGTTTGGATTATTTTAATATAAGGGGTCCCAAACCTAAATAATAAAGAATTCTCTCACCTTTCCTATATAAACCCACCCAAGCTCCCACTTCCTCCTCACTCAAAGCCCTCGAAGTTCGTCCAAACTCTGCCCTACTCTCTCTAGAATCCTCTCAAGGTGCCCCAAGCTCCCAAGAAGCCTCTCACAAGCCTCTCTCTAGCCTTTGGAAGCACACTTCCAAGTAAGGGTTTTTCTTCCTTTCTCATTTTTGTCAATTTTCTTTAAGTTGTATTGCCCTTTTAATTTCATTTATGAATGTTGGGGTATGGTTTCGCACCTCTCCCATACTGCCCTCTTATTGTTTGAATGATGGGAGACCCCTTTCTCTCTCATTAAATGCCTCCCATGTACACCCGTTACTATGCCGAAATTCCGAAAGGAACCTTTTTCTCCTCTTCTATATTCAAGCAATACTTTTGTATCATGAATCTAAATTCCTTTTCAATTGTTGGGACATGTATCTATATGACCTCCTTACTGTCCATTACATGTAAATATGATGAGGAACCCCTTTCTCTCTCATCAACCCTTTTTATGAGTTCTTATGTCACGCCGTTACGCTGCCGAAATCGCACCGATTTTCTAAGCCAATGTCATTGTGTAGTGAATACCATGCCCATTTCTCCATCAAGGGTATTCACCTTTATGCACATTTACTTATTGATTGTAAAGTTTCATGTATGAATTCCACTTTCCTTTATCGTGGAAGAAATTATTATGTTTTATGAATCCATGTTTTATGGTCCATGTGGCACACTTATGCATGAAATGAAATGTTTAAGAAGGGTGCGCCCTTTATAGCGCTCCAATGCATTGGGTAAAGTATAGTATCATGATACGTCATGTGCAATGAGTGTTGACTCATGCTAATTCAAGTGCAACGAGGGTTTACTCGTGCTTCAAGTGCAATGAGGGTTTACTCATGCTCCATGTGCAATGAGCCTTGGCTCATGCTAATTCAATGTTAAGTGTTGTTGCCACATTTCCATGTTATGATTATCATGCTTTATCATGCCTTTATGTTCATGTCTCTCTTATGATCTATTGATATGCCTATTGCCTAACATGTATTGTACTCCTCATGTTATTCATTATGTACTCCCTTACTGGGCTTTATAGCTCACCCTTTTCTTATGCATGTCCTCAGGTTATCCCATGCAATGCTAAGTACGAAGGAATGTAGTGGTCATGTAAAGGAAGTTTTCAATAAGGATGTTGTATTTCATGTTTAAAGTTTTTATGTAATGATCCTAAGCCCCAAAGACACTAAACCTCTCGATCTTCTTTGTTGTATCAAGTGAAGTTTTATGTAATAAAGCATGTTTAAGTTGTAATAAAAAGCAGGGTTGTCATAAATAATATCTTGAAATCATCACTGATTTTGATCCTACCCAAGCTAGGTGAGGAGTATATGGTGTACTGTGAAGCTTATAGGATCAGACTTGGAGTAGTGTTGATGCAGGGAGATCGAGTTGTGGTATATGGTCCTTGATAGTTGAGGCCTCATGAATGGAATTACTCTAAGAATGACCTCAAGTTAGCTGCATTGGTGTATGATTTGAAGTATTAGTGGCATTACCTGTTGGGTGAAAAGTTTACTATGTATACAGATCACAAGAGTTAGAAATATATCTTTTTGTAGTGAGACTTGAATATATGGAAGTAAAGATGGGTTGAGTATATGTAGTCATTTGATTTTGAGATAGCATATACGCCTAAAAAGGAAACAACATTGCTGACACATTGAGTAGGAAAACTTAGACTCAAGAAGTACAAGAGTCTAGTGCTAAGTGAAAGATGATGACATTACTCAATGAGATGCATGTTGTGGTTCAATAGAGTCATCGAAAGATGACTCTCATATTATTTTTAGTGTATTTTACATTTTTGAGATAGATCTGGTAAAAATAGTAGGATGATTTGGAATTTCTATCCTTGAGAGAAATCCTTGAAGGTGGGGAGTAACCTTCATATTGGAGCATAGATGAGGATGAGATCATCCATATTAGGAATTAGGTTGTGGTGCATACAAGCATGAGAGAGGAGTTGATGTGGGAATTTCATGCCTCGAAGTGGGTGGTACATTTAGGTGTGACCAAAATGTACTGTGACCTATGATAATAGTTTTGGTGGCCAGGCTTAAAAAATGATATAGCAGGGTTCGTGATACAATGATACACCTACCAATAGGTGATAGTGGTGCATCAACATCTTAGAGGTTTACTATAGCTATTTCCCATTCCAGAGTGGAAGTGGGAAAACATGACTATGGAATTTTTGGTAGTTATCCCAAGGATGCCTAAGAAGAATGACTCTATTTGGGTGATTTTAGACCATCTGAAAAAGGTAGAACATTTCATGCCTATATGGGAGAATTTCTCAGTGGAGAAGTTGGGAGAACTGTATGTTTGGGAGATAGTCTATCTGCACAGAGTGACATGGACTATAGTTTCAGACCATGATTCACGCTTTACTTTGTGCTTCCGGTAGGTCTTATAGAAGGTGCTGGGAACACAAGTTTTGTTGAATATGACTTTCTACCCACATATAGATGGGAAGTCAGAGCGTAATATACAGGTGATTAAGGATATTCTATGATCACGTGTCCTTGAATTTGGTGGGTCTTGGGAGAATCACCTAGCTTTGGTGGAGTTTTCCTATAACAGTAGTAATCAGGCTACGATACAGACGACACTATACGAGGCTCTTTATGGTAGGCCATGTAGATCACTGCTATGTTGGATGGAAGCTGGCGAGTTAGAGTTGTTGGGAAAGAGTCTCATGCAGGAGACATCAGATAAAGTTCGGTTGATTTGGAAACAAATGACTACAACTCATAGTATACATAAGTCGTATACTGATAGATGTCGACAACCCATAGAGTTTACAGAGGGTGATCGTGTATTCCTTCGGGTGTCTCCTAGGTTGGGTCACCGCAAGATACATAGGTAGGGAAAGCTGGTGCCCAAGTTTATTGGAACATTTGAGGTTATAGAGAGAATAGATTCAGTAGTGTACCGATTAGATCTTTCATATAGGTATAATGATATGCGTTATGTTTACCATGCTTTAAAACTATGATGGTATCACCTCGTGTGGATGATGCTGAACTTGAGATAGATGCTTCCTTTGAGGAGCATCTGATATGTGTGTTGGATCATAGTGATAAAGTGTTTTTGGGTAATAAAATGCTGATAATTTGTGTATTGTGGAAACATGGTCATGTGCAGGAAGAAACTTGGAAGAGAGAAGTAGATATGAGGACTCAATAGCCCAATATTTTTGACTCGAAATCTTATAGATGCTTAGGAGTACACCTCGAGGATGAGCAGTTATATAGTGGAGAGATTATAAGATCCCAAACTTTTTTAGAGTCGTTTGGGGCTTGTTCATAGGTACTATTTTGTTTAGTTTTGATTAATTTTCATTTGGGTTTTACCTTAGGGTGTGTTTGGGTGAAATTTGGAATTTTTGGAAGGAAATGGGAAAGTGCACAGTTGGCGCATGGTTTTCTCAAACCGTGCACCCTAGCCCACCAAACCGGGTAACCCTATATAGTAGGGATTTTCATGGTTGGTGCATAATTTTTCAAACTATGGGACCTAATAGGAGAATCCATGCACCCCCCTAGAAGAGGATCATGGTTAGGCACACAGTTAGGAGGAACTGTGTGCCCCGAGTAGCAAACCATGAATATGTGATTTTAGTCCCCAAAAAATTATTAAAAAATTTTCTGAACTCTTGTCTAATACCCATAAATTCCCTAGATCAAACAATAATTGATTTATCTTTATTTAAGAGCCTCTCAAAGGGATTCCAAGGCTGTCTGACCTCTATTCTTAGTGATTCAAATCCCATTTTGCAGATTTTCATCTCTTTGGGTATGTGGTTTCATCACAAATGATCTCCCATTCTTCTCCCATTATTTCGGTGGGATGTTCCATCATATTTTGGTTATATCTAGATCTAGTTTTGGGGATCTATATCTAGGATTATATATATAGATCTAGATTTAAGGTATCTTTATTTGTTTGATCTTCATTTAGGGATTAAGATCTGGATCTCATTCTACGTTGTTATTCCATCAAAATTGGGGATTTCCATTGGGAGATCATTTGTCAAAAAATTGAGGTAGGTGGAATATGATTCAAATCCCATAGTCTTGATTGTAATTATGTGTATGTAATTTTAGAATTTCTATTTGTTGTTTAGAAATCGAGTCCTTGATTGAGTTAATTAATTTAGTGAATTAATTAATTATGGAAAATGTGAAATTGAGATATTAGGATTATAGATCATGAATAATTAATTGATGAATTAATTATGAGATATTGGGATAGTTGTTTTGAGATAATTAATTGATTAATTAATTATGATATGTTGAGACTGTGAATTGAGATAATTAATTTTTGAATTAATTATGGGTTAGTGATTAATTAACTTTTGAGTTAATTAAAGAGATTGATGTGCTTAATTGATTGGGGAATTAATTAAGGAGAATAATGTGATGACTAACTGTTGAATTAGTATTGAGATTAAGATGATTAATTAATTAGTGAATTAATTAATGGGATTGGTATGATTGAATAATTATTGAATTAGTAATATAATTGATGTGGATAATTAATTGTTTAATTAATTATGTGTTTATGAATAGTAATATGGTCATTAAATTGTGAGGTTATGAATGGTAACATGGTCATTTAGTTGTGAAATAAATAATGGTAACATGGTCATTAAATTGTGTGAATTATTAATGGGAACATGGTCATTCAATTGTGTGAAGTATGAATGGTAACATGTACATCCAAGTATGAATTAATGAATGGTAATGATGGAATTCTAAGATATGATATCCCTCATACATACTTCGGGCTCCGGAATGAGATGAATAAGGTATTTAGGTATGGGTGTCTTTGGGAACCCAGAGGTTTATGTGGTTAAATTAATAATTGTTGATAATGTGATAATTGTTTATTCATTCATTGTGATTTATTCTTTATAAAACTGCATACAATGTTAGTTTAATGGATATTATTTTAGACGCTATTGGTGGTGGCCTACAGGCTTGTAATCACACAATACTCAGGATACTTGATTAGTAACCAAATATATTTTATGGTAATAGGATAGGATAAGGGAAAAGTACCTATATTATATGGTTGATTTGGGATGAATCATGGATGAGGGAATTGGATGTGGTTTGGGAACTGCATGGGGAGTTGTCAGTGTCTTTAATTTTGAGTTTCATTTTAACACTTGGAATGTACCTTAGCATGGAATATCTACTGTTTAGTTTTGATATTTTATTTCTAGTTTTGGTCATCTTGTGATGTTGGTATTGACATGGTTAAGAATATTTCACTTGGTTATGGTTTATTTATTTTTCGATGGTTTTTTACTCTGAAAAGAGGGAATAGTCTCCTAATGATTGATATTAGACCCTCGCTACTATTTGGAAGCCTCTAGAATTTGTGGATTCATGCTCAAGGTTATGTAGAGAACCGGATCGGGGCATCAATGTATGGCACCCAGGTCAAGAAGTTACACTTGGACCACCCAAAACTTTCTACTTGTGCTCCACCCAAGTCTTTACTGAGTTTTTTATAGGTTATTTTTATGGAATTGAAGAGGACACCTTGTCCATGGGACTAAGGTTCCTAGCCCATGTAGGTTTACATTACACTGAGTTTTCTATGGACGAGCTCTATGGACTCGAAGAAGGCACCTTGGTCAATGGACTTGGGTCTTGGCCCATGTAGGTATGATACTCAATACATCCAAAGTATGATAGGGTTGATGATTTATTTGATATATAGTTACTTTTAATTCACGTACTAATTTTTAAAAAACTTGTTTAGTTTGATCAAGATTGTTTTATATTATCATTTACAACCTTATTTCTATCATACCTATACAATTCTAGAACATATATTCACTGACTGGATTCTTTACAGACACTATTTGTGGTGGCATATTGAGTTTATCACACACCCTGTTTGGGATGTCGATTGGTACCTAGACAGACTTCTTGGTTGTAGGTAGGAACAAGGGAAAGGGTCCAGATTTGGATGCCTGATTCTCTATACTAGGATGTAGTATGGAAGAAGAGGACTGAGATTATTCTTGATATTCTATTAGAGATGAATTTTGGGTATTCTGTTCATTTTTTTGTGTAGCATGTTGTGTATGATTCTTTCTTTGTCCCATGGATACTGTTTTTGTATATCATGACATGATCAAAATTTTTTTATTTGATATTGGAAATGGTTCTACATTTTTATTCCAGTATTTTTATATTATGTGATGTTGTATTTTTGATTATTATTATTCTATATGTTATACTTATCCTATTGTATTATCTTTCTTCTACTTATTTTTTTATTATTTGTCATTGTGATCCACTCTAACATGAGTGTATAGTCTCCCACTATATCATTATAGACCCTCGTTTCTGGTCAATATACTATGACATATATGGAGGTGTGCTTGAGGCCATGTGACTAACTGAGTTCATTTACTTATGAGTGAACCGGGTCTGGGATTTCAAAAAGTGGTATCAGATGGTCATTTTACTTTTCCTACTATTTTAGGTTGGTAGACCGGAGACTAGGAATGTGTCAGCACATGGTAAATAACTCGTGTCTGGGTTTTTCCAACCCATTCATGAGGGAAAGATCAAGTTTCCTGGGATGGGACTGATGTTCATGATGGTTCATTATTAAAATTTATTATTACTTCACCCTTAGTTTTTTTTGTATTTTTTATGGTTACTGATCTATGAGTGTTACCTCTTGGCCTGATACAGTAAGAGAAGGGGGGAATTCATTCATCATCATAGGCACGTAGAGATTCACATGCCATGAATATTCCATTCCATATAGATTTCATTTCTTATCTTCTTGATCCTTGATTCACGTGCCATGTGAGATTTATCAGTATGATTATCCATATACTATAATGTGTGTTTATTTAGCATTATTATCTATATACCAATTTTGGGTGATTGACTTCCTTACACAATAATGTTTCCTATTTACATAGTATCTTTCCATGATTATTGTAATTATTTCTCTATGATATAATGCATTTTTACAGTTATGATATATGGTAGGTTAAATATAGTGTCTACATAAACCTAAACAATTTTTTCCTATATATATTGATGGTGGAATTTAATTTGAATAATTGATTATGACGTGTTTGATCCATGGAAAATTGGTTGAATGGGATGAAACATTAGTGGTTACTATTAAAGGGGCTTTAATTTGAAATTTATAGTGTATGGGCCTTTATAAATTATAAAATAGTGACCCATATAATCGAACCACCACTAATAAAATTTTATACCTTGAGAATGAAGATGAAATATTTTTTTAGTTACATTAATGCCAATTATAATTTATAAAGGCAAGTACCTTTATAACTTAGGAGTGATAGGTGCATATAATTGAACTATGACCCATGTAACTGAATCCTTATATGTTTGGATGGGCTCTTATAGGTGATTTTTAGCATTGTAAGCTTACATGATAAACCCAATAAGGGTTTAGTAAATATTTAATAAATCTACTGTATTGGGATACACTTAAATGGACCTAGGTTGGAATTAGGGGACCCTCGTAGGTCACGTTTACCTTTATATACCTTGGAACTTAACCCCATGGGGTTGGCTTATGATAAACATGATATGGTTATTTAAAGTGTTAATAGCCCCTTATATGGGTTACATATAATTATATGGTGGCATCTTACTGAACTGATCCCTTTTCAAATGATAAAATTCCTTTTATCTACTGTTGATATTATTTATTATGAGGCCTCCATTAGTCAAAATTCCAATTACAACCTAAAGGGTGTATTCCTTTATAGATTGGAATTGACATTTTCTTTAACCAAGACCAGTTTTGAGAACCTATGGATAAATGATAGTTAAAAGGAAATTATAAGTCATCTTTCTTAACATTGTATGAAACCCTCTAAATAAAGTGATTAACATAGTTTCTTTTAAAATTTTTACTTGATATACCTTATGTTTGATCCTCTTAAATGTTATAAATTTGAAATTGATGTTAATGGATTAAATAAAAAATTTGGTCACATTTATAACAAACAATCCTCACGTATGGGATGACTTAATATTTCCTTGAGAGTTTCCTTGAATAGAATGTGGGAGTTTCCCATGGACCTCAGTTGAATTTTTTTTCTACTGATGTGTTCAATTTAAAGGTTAGGCGGTAAATACTAGTGTATTTTTAGGTGTGTCTCTAGATTAAAAGTATACTTCTTATGTTAAAATTAGGTTCTAGACTAGTTATGGTGGTTCCCTCAGGAATCAGAATCTAATAGAATTTTATCTGTGTTCCTAGGAAGGTTAAGTCCCATTCTTTGACTGTTTGAGTTGGGTAGAAATCTTGTTTAAAAAAATAAAACCCCAGGAATATGGGTAATTTTCTTGTATGTTGAACCTTGAGGGAGTATTACCATATGTGTATACCTAGTGAGTGTCAGCTCTTAATCTCCTTACGTGGATATTATGACCCTATAAGAAGTATTCCCTTATGAGGAAGCATGTATATGATCAAGTCCTGGTAGGCTAATACATGGTAGGTGATGTTGTTATGCCTTGTTGATAGGTCTTGACCCTTATAGTTTGACTTTTTCCTTACCTAATTTAGTTTTACCTATTTTAGAGGGATATTGTAGGCACATTAGATGCTGTGTGATAGATTCCCTTATATGGTATATGGTTCTTGGGTGAGATACCTTAGGGCTAGGTGGATGGACCTAGTGGCCCTGTTTAGAAATTTATTCAGTAGGGCCAAGTGGAAGACCTGGAGGCCCTTAGTTTTGACTCAGACCCTAGTAGTCCAATGATGTTTGGTGTAATCAAGGTAAACTGGTGAGATAGGTTTTCCCAACGTTTATGGATTCCTTTAAAGGTAGTGAGATGGTTTTGCGCTCGTTTTGAGACCAATGCTTGAGATGTGCTTAGGTTCTTGTGATTTAGGAATGATGATGCCTTGAGTTTTCTGAATAAGAACCTAGAGTGTTTGGTAAAGAGATTGGATTTTATGATAAGGATTGTTTGAGTGATTGAACCAATTAACCAGTGAGTAGGTGTCTGATGATTTAAATTCTGAAAGATGTTGCCATGAGTTAGGCAGTCATTCGATAAATCATGGAAAAGGTTGAGTTATCTATTTTTAAGAGGGGTTCCAAGGGATCTCCTAATGTTTTAATAAATGATGTTCCATATAACATTGTCAGATTTGACTTGTTGGTATATGAATTGAAGGATAATGAGTTGGGTCTTGAATCGGGTGGTATGGGATTATACACTCGCTGTGTATGGAGACTTTAGTTCATGTTGATTGCACATGGGAACCATTTGATATGGAACCTCGGTGAGTGGATGGGTGTGGGATGGGGATTTAAGGTCTCAAATTTTATTCTTTCAAGAAATTCAACTTGCAGATTTGGGTAATTTAAAGGAATATCCCATGTAATGAGAGTTATCTTGGGAGTGAACTAAATTCCATGAGATAGTTAACCTGCGGTTGAACCTAGACACACATTTTTAGGTGAAGTGGTTTCAATAGTTTGTTAAAGGAAAATATAGCATGATTATTGTGAGTGTGTCTTGGATAGATAGATATATTCCTATTGATAGAATCTTAGTGTAATCCTAGTTTATATATGATCATTCCCAATATCCCGAGAGAGCGTCGACTATACGCCATGCTAACTAGCTATATTTTCTGGTTTGATGAATAAAATACATGGGAGTGGTTCTCAAGGAGAAGTTTTAAAATGATCCATAGGGAGTGTAATGAACCATTGTCCGTTTAAGGGGGGTGACCCCCGTTATGTTTTGAAACTCAACGAACACCATGGGAATTGTTATCGGGGAGTGGGAATGAGTGGTGTATGATTTTTGTGTTAGTACTCATGGATGAGAAGGTTTTTATCCATGCCTATTTTTGGGTCTATAGCATGGGATGTGGTCTTCAAAAATTCATTTTGCAGGTGTGATGACAAGGATGCTCTTAAGGAGGGGAGAGGGATGTTGGTAACCGGTGGGTGAACCTCATGTGAGAAGGGTCACGGGAACTTGAGACTGGCTGTGTGATGGTTGTTTTGGTTATTGTTCCATTGAATAAATAAATTTAGGTTTGGCTAGATTGATCTGTAAATGCTAATTAAAATTTCAAATACAGACCTGGTAGAGTTTGAGTGTGGGCATCAAGCCCGAGATGGATTATGAAAATCCAAGGATACTGAATCAATGTTGTACAAGTGCTTGTGTTATGGGACAATAGTGGTTTTGAATAGGATATGGTTTGGTTAGGAGACACCACCAGAAGTTAGGTATGGGATTTGGTGAGTGTGTTTAGAGTGATCTCAGTATGAATTGGGATAAAGGCTTTTGGAATCTAGTTTTAAAAGATGTGAAAACCATTGAATCCAATTATTGTAAAAAGTAGTCATCCGGAAGTGGTTTGACTTGAGTATCCTCAAATAGTTGGATTTGTCAGTGAAGAACCAAGTCTAGCACATCGTTGGGATGAGAGGGACATAGTCTAAGTTTCATTTGTGAATTTTCAAGGAAAATCCAACGTGAACAGTTTGAGTTGGGTCAAATGGAGTTCGACCATTTCAATCAAATAAAGACCCAAGGGTAGTGTCTTCATGAATAATCTATAAAATGTGTTGGGATAATATTTATGAAACTGAGGGATTACTTTAATAGTTAATTCCGATGGTAGGAGCACTATGGTTCAGAATTTTCTTTTTAAGACTAGGACCTATGGTGAGGAGAACCATAGGCCGATTGATTAAAGAGATGATTACATGATCATATATCGAGTTAGACAGGCCCATGTATGATCCTCCTTAGTTCTTAGTTGACGGTTATAATCATTGGATCAAGTTTTAATGGATTAGTATCATATTATTAAAGTGATGCTTGGAGGCATGTTGGGAATTTGGAAATTCACCATATCCGTTTCATCAAAAAATTCCCAACCCATATAGGTCAAGTGATGTTTTCGTTGTCCAATGAGGCTTTTCAAGTATGAGTAGTTATTAGGTGGGTAGGTCATAAAGTGACATGTTTTATATTGGTTGAAATTTCCAAATGATATTAAGCTTTTCATTTGGTGGATGAGACAAATTTTTATTTGATCTTCAGAATATAATTATGAGTGTTAGGAAACTTAAAAGTGCTATTTTTTGATAAGGTTTAAGGTCTAATATTTGTATCATATGTTTAGTTGAGTTTTTTTAGATTCAAACTTTTAAAACTCATTTTTGGAAGAAGCAACATAGGTCACACTATTGGTGCATGATTATTAGTAACTGTGTAGCCCAATTTATACTGGAAAATGGTTTTTTCAAACCATAAAATGGATCTATGGAACCATGAAAAATTGTGTAGATGTTTATGGTTAGTCACATAGTTTGTTCATAGTTTTCTTAACCATGAAAAACAATCATGTGAGATAGTAAGGCTCTTGGATAATAAGAATACACGGGCTGCACATGGTTTGTCAAATAAAATTCCTAGCAGTGTGAAGGGGGTGTCCCTTAGGGTAGTAACACTGCATGGTTGGTGCACATTTAGCCAAACTGTGTGGCTAAATCATGCATCTCTTTAAAGGTATAGAAATTACTATTTTTCCCTTCATGAATTTAACCCAAAATCACCTCTTCTTATCCTCCATTCTACACACAACACCAGCTTGTAGCGCCCCCCTCCTTCTTCCTTAGGATGTTCGGTATCTTCTTTATTCTTGGCCCACTTCAACCACCATTCATCACATTTGATATCCAATAGTATCCTACAAATCCTATGACTTCATTTTACAGTTTATCTTTCCATGTTAGATGTTATTTCCATGTGAACTCACATGCCCTATTTATAAGGTTTTTTGGAGATTATTCTAATTTATCTCCTTATAGCTCTAATAAAATACAAAAAATGAAAAAGTAAATCTTCCTAAGAATGAGATAGGCGGTTTATACCTTTTCCCTAAATGTCATGATGTCTATATATTTCACAATCGTGCTGTACGCTGGACCCTCTATGTATTGATTCTAAAATGTTTAACACTTTTAACTAATTATTTAGACTAGAATCATAATATTACTTATCCCCTTTGACATGGTTGGAGGTAATTTTCCTCAACACAAACCACTTCTTGAGGTGGCTTCATTTAACTTCCTATGACTATACCACCCCTTTCCCCATGAGGTGGGTTCATTTGACTACCTATGACTATGCCACCCCTTTGGGTGTATTGAGATTTACAACCATGAGTGGAAGCTAAATAAAAATTGAATTATAATGATAAAGGTTAAATACCTCTTAAAACATATTAATTTATAAGTGAAATGGAATAAATGGAAATTGTATATGAGATAGGTGATCTCTTGGATTATGAATATTAATGCAAATGGTTTCTAAGGTGGAATGAACACTAAAATAGACCCTCTTTTATCACTTAGAAGTGAATTGACTAATGAAATTAATGTGATCATTTAAATTAATAAAAATTAATGGACACTAACATATCCCCTCGATCCATTATAAAAAATATTTCAATGATGGATACTTTGATATGGAACTGAACTCGCGGTATGGAACTGATATCATGGTATGAAACCAATGAATTACTTACATTGGATGGCTTGGATTATTAACTTGGATCCAGCTTTCTTGGACTTCCCCAGACATTCTCCTTGGGATCCACCCAAGTATTTACTGAGTTTTCTATGGATGAGCTTTGTGGACTTTAAGAGGATGCATTGGCCATGGGACTTGGGTTCCTGGTCTATGTAGGTATACATTACATTGAGTTTTATATGGATGATCTCCAAGGAATCAAAGAGGATTCCTTGGTCAATGTACTTGGGTCTTGAACCATGTAGGTCTTATACTTGATACATCCAATGTATTTCATGGATGATGCTTTATTTGATATACTATTACTTTTCAATCATATACTACTTTTGACATAGCTTGTTCAGGATGATCATGATTGTTTTACATTATTATTTACAGCCTTATTACTATTATACATGCACATTTATATAGGTGATATGTACTTATTGGATTCATTATAGACACTATTGGTGGTGGCCTTCTGTGTTTATCACACACCCTGTTTGGGCCACAGATTGGTATCAAGATATACTTCTTGGATGTAGGTAGGAATAAGGGAAATGTTCTATATTTGGATGCCTAATTCTATATACTATGATAGAGTACAGGAGAAGAGGACTAATCTTATTATTGAGATGCTATTGAAGTTAAATTTTGATTCTTTTGTTTATTCATTTGTGTATCATTTTGTGTATGATTGTTTATCTATTCCCCTGGGTCCTATTTTTGTATAGAATGGAATGATAATATGTTTTTTTGTATATTATATTGAAAATGGTTCTAACTTTGTTTATTCTAATCTATTTATAGTATGTGATGTTGAACTACTAATTATTATTATTCTCGATGTTATGCTTCTACTATTATATTATCTTGATTCCTATTATTTTTCTATTATCTATCATTGTGATCCACTATGACATGAGGGTATAGTCTCCCCAAAATTACATTATAGACCCTCAATACTAGTTGTAAGCCTTTGGCATACATGGAGGTATGCTTGAGGCTATGTGGCCAACCAGGTTCTATTACTTATGAGTGAACCGGGTCTGGAACGTCACACCTTAGGTTGACCATAGTTTCAATATATGATAAATGAATTATTTAATTCAATATATAATAAAACTAGTTGTTTTATGAAGATAAATTTTTAGGGACGAGAGATTCTGTTTGCATGAAAAGGCTAGATGACTTTTTTTTAGGGATTGGATGGAATGTCACTCTATTTATTGTTTGCTAATTTATATGCTTCTATGGATGTGATCCTTGTTATGTGATGTGATGTGCACTTGAGATGGATATTGACTTATGAGATATGGGTAGGGAGGCCAAGGTTTGTGACAGTGATATGTATGATGATTTGCATGATGTTTACAGTAATGAAATCAGTATTGATGTAATGAGTTGAATCTATGCTTTCCTATTGGTATAATTAAAGCTATAATTCTTGCTTGTTAATGTTATGTTTAAGGACTTAATGGACAAGTTTCTTGTTTACCTTCTTTCCTTTCCGCACTGCTTGAGGCAGTTGGTCGTTTTCAGTTATGCTTCTCTTTTATGGTATCTTTGGATGTTTCCTAAAGTACCTAGAATTATATAATGATAATTATTAATAAATATATTATTCCTTGGGGATGGTGTTTGTTGGAATACTGAAAATATGTTAATCTTGAGAAACCATGGACTTGATTGGATTATGCCTGGAGGGCATGGACTTCACCTTGAGGTTAATGAAATGCGAATGGAATAGTGTTAATTAATGGATAATAAATCAATTAATGTAAATAGAAATGTTAAAAGAAAGGATCAATAATTAATGTAAACCTTATTATATTATTGTGTGATTGTAGGATATCTAGTTCTCATCGGTGGAAGTCGGGTGTCTAAGAGACAATACTTGTAGTTGAAATTAAGACTATGTTAATTCCCATAGTATGATTATGAGATATAATATATCCTATATGTTTTATGATTTCATATGATACCCCAACCATGTCGGTAGGTCAATTAAAACCCAATGGAATTTGGGAGGGTGTTTTCCCCAATATTGGGGTTGGTGAGGAATGGATAACTGACTACCCCCTCTTCCCCCACACTCTTATCTTGGTAGTATTATGTGTTGGTATGAATGGTGGTTATATTTACCCATACATTTTTATAGAGGGATATAATTTATTTTAGATATTTCAAACAAATTTATCTCTGTATATAGTATAATAAGGATTATTATAGGTATAACATGTATGGACTATCATGCCTTGAAGAAATTAATCAACATATGAGCTGTGATTGATTAAGGTACAATAATCAATAATTAATGAATGAATTATGAGATATGGTGGATCCCAAAAACTAATTTATTACTATATGTATATGTGTTATGGGATGATGAGATGATGTGATGCACAAGATGCATGTTATTATACTCTAGCTCAAATGTCTTTGGGCATTCTTGTTTTGGAGATAGATGGATCAGGACGTGTGACGTTGGGGTAGAGCGAAAAACTAGAATGGAAGTGGTAGTGGGGTACCCGTGTTTTTATTACTATATTATTATCTATTGTATATGTTACTTGGTGATATATAGACATAGTGAGACCATGAACTTAGTATACCTGTTTAGGTGATGATTTAGTTTAACTTTTTTTTTCACTAGGCTTTAGCATGATTTCTTTATCCTTTTCATGAGAGGCTCAATGGAGGATCCAACTGAGTATTCATGTTATGCTCACCCTATATATATAAAAACTATTTTTAAAGCTAGTAGGATCATTTTAGATATTGGTATGGATATTACTGGCTCATGGTTGTTTGAGATATATTGGAATTTGTGGTCATTACCATGTTTATCTTTTGGTATTTGCATTTTCTTTTTATGTTTCACTAGTTTTTTATGGCATTATATGCATGTACTTGGGTTTTATTTTACTCTTATATTGATCAGGATTTTTATTGGTGGTCTTGTCTTGTATCTTGTTCCTCATATTCTTTTAGAGGAAAATGCCTCACATTCACATGTATGATACCCCCTCAGTGTTTGTTTTCAACCTGTGGCCTATTGGAGGTGGGCTTCAAGCGTCATTATCACCCTTCTCTCATTGCCAGCCTAGGAGGGGAACCTTTTGGGGGAGGGGATCATGGCATCAAAATCCTAATGATATATAAATGAAGTGTTTATTTATAAATAATAAGGGGTATTTTATGAATATTTTATAAATTAAAAAATAAGACAAAATATAAAGTGCTTATATTTAAATTAATAGTTCATAATTAATTAATTTAAATAGTTAAAATTAAGGCCTTGTTTTGGGAAATTATTTAAACTCATAAAAAGTTTCTTGATGGTTGATTTGATCAAATATTTAAATAATATTAACTATGCATTATTTAGATTATGTAAATATTTTACATAACATAAATTGGATTATAAAATGTTTATAATTCATGAAATATCATATAAATATAGTAAAATTATTTATAATGTATAATATTAAAAATTCATATTATAAAAGAATATAAAGTTTTTATATTCAAAATTATTAAATTTCCATTATAAATAAGCTAAAATTATAAAGTTTTTATAATTTGATATTATTTTTTAATTGTTCATAGGTATTTATCTCATGTTTAAATATTGGAAATATTAATTTATTTAAATTTTATTCTATACTTGAATCATATTTATAAATTTTTTATAAGTTATGAATATGCATGTGATTTAGATTAAATTGTTTAAACTGCTTCTTATGCATTTCCAAGCTCTACATTACATGCTAGGTATGTCAACATAAGATTTAGTTTCTATATACCCTTACCTTAGTTTTTAATTGAAGTTATGAGCTTGAATTTAATTGTTGAACATAGTTTATACATATTAGGCTTTAGATATATGATGAACTTGATTCTATCTTGAGTACAGTTTCCTCAAGTAGTGGGACTTTGGGTCAGACTTCCCACTATCCTGAAGGATTATTTCTTGTTCTAGAACAGAGTAGGTTCGTGATCTATCACTTTAAGCTTACTCATGTAGAAATTATCAATATCATATAACTCTAAACCCTTAAATGGAGTGTTCATATACTATATTCATGATATGTATTTAGATATGTTTAAATATGTTTGGATTTCATTTTTGGTTGAGTAACACAAACCATGGGCTATGTAAAGTGTTATAAATCAATATGGTTTGAACTTATTCTCTTGGTGTATGAAATATGATTCAAAAAAATAAATTGTTAGATGAATGCATACATAAGGGGAATAAAATGAGATAATATGATGATATTAAATACCCTTTAAAATAAAAAGTGTTATATTCCTTCCAAAGTGGAACTTTTCAAGATTTAGATCAACAAATTGAGAAGTTTCATGCCAAATTAGGGTGAACCTAGATTATCTTATATAAGGAAATCAAGTAATGACGTGACTCTAACAGTTAGGTTCCTTTTTATTGGCATTTAATTTAAAATATACTTATATGGGAAACCCTATAGGTTAGGATACCATAGGAATAAATTTGAGTATATTTCCATATGATGGAATGGATAAGGGGATGTATTCTTGGTTATCCAAGAGTCATATATGACATAACTAACAAGATTTTTCTACCAAGTATAGTCATATATTATTTACATGAACAAACTGGTGTAAGCCATGATGAAGTATGGATATTGGATCACTAATATATATGATGAATTTAAAAGGGGTCATTATTTTAGAGAGATCTCATTTAATAAAAGTCCTTATTAAATAGTAATAAAATATGATACTCATCTGATAAAAATTTATGTTATAGATTAATAGAATCATCATCGTCAAACTTAACTTTGAGACTAATCCTTAGGAAGAATAATCTTAATTTAAGTAACTCCTAAGATTGGTAACTTAAGAAAAGTTCGTAAGTAAAATAAATTCTATGTGTTAGAGTAACACCATACCGAGTAAACAAGTGTTGAAATTATTCAGAAGGTGAATCTAGATTCTTATGAATAATAGAATTATTCACTTAGGGTTTTAAAGGAATTAGATGCAAAATTAACTAAGGAATTTTTAGCCTCCACTCATATATTCAGTTTGACTGGATATGTAAAATGACTTGGTGAGACTAGAAGGGATTATTCTGGATAAGTAATACCACCTATTGTCATATATGGAAATATCATAACAAGAATAATTAATTGAAGTGAAGTTTACTTGATATTATTAAGAGTTGAGAATAGATGAATTGTTCATATGATATCTAAGTTCCGGTTCTTTGGGGATAGTATAAGTGGGTAAAATTTTAAGATGGAAGAATAAAAGTGTTTTAGAGAGTACAAAAAATGTTTCTTAAAGTATCCATTAAAGGTAATTGAAACATAAAGGTAAAATTAGGAATGAGGATTAATGATCCCATAAGATGAGGCTGTTTAATATACTTGAAGAGGTTTGCGAATCTCTATGGAATTTCTGTGTCAGGTATCAGTATTATTGATATCAATTCTTAGTTTTTATGGGTATGTGATACCAACTATATACTTTACAAGTTATGTAAATATACTGAAGTTCAAAATCAAATGAAGAGTTTATAGAGCTTATAGTTTCTATTCAAGTTATGAAGAAAAGAGTTTCTATATAAAAGATATAAATGTAAATGAAGCTCAGTTGAATATAAGCAATGGATGTGTATTTTTATCTTATTTCTCTTATGTAATAAGATAAGTTTTTAGTTAGTAAATAATTATTATGAAAATAATGAGATGATTAATTTTATACACTTGGTTTATGAATCATCATTTTTTATAACATATTTTTGAAGAAGGAGATAAACATTATTTTTTTTATCCAGGATAAAGAGTTCATATAATTTATTAAAATATAATGGAATATATTCCTACCAACTATCCATGTAATATTTTAATAAAGACTTATTTTTAAAGGTAAAATATTTAAATACATATAATACCATATGAAATATGGAAATAATACTTTATTTGTGAAAAATTTCTACCAAGAGGAAATAAGATTTATTTCCTACAAAAAGTAGTTTTTGTATCTTAGTATGATATTCCGAGAAGAATATAGTGTCTAAGAGGCTAGTGGGAGTACATTTAGACTTAGAGAAGTTCAAAGTTAATAAATAAAATGTTATACCAGTCCAAATTCAATAGTGAGTTCCACTTTATATCTTAAGAGTTTCAGATAGGTGATGGTAAATAGAAATGTAAAAGTTACATTTAGTTTACATGAGAAATTGAACACCACTATTTTATAAAGGATTATCCTGTTCAAATAAAAACTAAATATGAATTTATCCAAAATAAGTTCAGAATGTTTTGATGAATAGTAATTTAAATAATTGCATTATTATCCAAGGAAAATGTTTGATGGAATAAGTTCTAAGGATAATGATGTTAAAATTAAAAATAGTTATAAGTAGACAATAAAATGTAATATCATTACATTTTATGTTGTGGTCTTAATTAGTTTGAATATGTTGAAGGAGTTGAACATTAAGAACATGATTCCTAAATATCATCATTATTCAAACTAGATTTCTTCATAGATTTTTCTCACTAACGAGTTTAATGGGAGGGTTTTATTATATGGTCACATAGAGATGTGGTGATAATTACACATAGATTTTAGAAGTTAACATTACCCTAGAAATTGTAACAAACATATAACTGATCTAGAAGTCTATCATATATGATATGATAAACATATTATTATGTAGGGTTCTTTTAAATATTATTAAAATATTTTTAATAATTTAAAATGTATCATATTAAATTCAATCTCCATGTTATCATTCTTTCATGTTTGTTGTATAAATGTATATATAGATATATATTTCATTAAATACAATCATAATTTACCTCTCAAAGCATGACTTTGAGTTATACCTAATCGATGTTCATCATGGATTTTTATACATTATAATTAAATGAAAAGTTTAGTGTGGGCGGTATTTTTGTATGAGATACAAAATATGTTCATGAGGAAAAAAAACTTTTGTGTTCTAGATGAACTACTATGTATACCACATGGAGTGGAATACACTATGTATTTGGTATACTAGGGGTGCATGGATCATATTTAGTTATTCCTACCTAAGGTTGGTGAGATACATATCATGGAATCCTTTATACATTGATACCTTTCTTACATAATTAATTACAACTCTTCTAATCCGGGGGTGTTAGTTAAGTTCCCAATCATGTCATTGGTTGGTAATTAACCATGATGGGATTTTCCTCTCATACAATGAGTATGAAATTTAATCCCTCAATTGAGATAGATTAGGGGGTGTGTGGCTCCAATAAGATAGTACATAATATGTTCTTATCTATTCAGATGAGGGGTATGTGATGTGCTCATACATAAAGGTGAATGACAGGTGATGTATTCATCAACTAGGTAAGTCTATACTCAAATAACCGAGAACATATGAGCTGTCTATATGGGATTGACATACACCAGGTCCCATGGTCACTCGATGCCTTAGGAAAAAGGAACATATGAAAATGAATGTTATAATGAAATGTAACTAGTATACATAGGTATATATATACATGTGTTTTATGGATATCATTACATATATATTTATATATTGATTATCATTTATGATTTTCTAGAGGCCACTCTTTGATTACGAAGGATTTCACAATTTAGCTATCTTAGGGAGACTAGGAACATATATATTTTCCACATTAAATTGGTAACTTTTAAAACATAGCATAATAAACTTCCTTAAAAATTTCTTATCACTTTTAGTATATATTTTAATTCATTCAAAAATACCTTCTTGGCACCACGGGGAAAGGAAACAAAAGAAAGGGGTGATCTCAAATGATCAGTAAAGACAAGAATATAAGAGAAGTTATCATGGATAAAAATGCTATACATATTATGGAAGAGTGAATAATAAATAAATGTTCCATATAATCAATTACTTGATCATTAAATATATACATGGATAACATGGAGATGTAAATAATCACATGGATAATAATAACTAAATTCATGGTGATGGAATGAATAATGTCAAACATCTCGATCTTATGATCAAGGATTTGTGCCAAGAAATCATACTTTTGTCAAGGAATCAACCAAGAAATCATTCTTTATATTAGGCCCACATCCAAGACATAATTCCTTCCATTATATACATATCTAAGATATCATTCTTTAATCAGGTAGGAATACTTAAAATACTCAAAAATTTTGTCTCATGAGACCAAACGATGCATCGAGGGGATATATAATTATGGGCCTCGCCCATAAATTAATTAATTTCAATTAATTCACCATATGAATGATATTAATAATAATGTAATTCATAATCAACTTTCCTGAGTAATCAATAATCACCCATATTGGAATAAAAACATATGGGATGCCAATACTTTCCCCAGTAAATAAATGGAATATGATGATCAAAATCCATATAGAGAAATACGGTGGATGATATCATAAGAAAATATCCCAAGTGTAATATAAATAACATAAAGGATTTTGAAAAGTGAGTGGATCATGAACCCCATATGCAACATTTGATATCGTAGGATCAAATCCTCTTGACTTACTATGATGCCCCCTTTGGGGGTGGATTTCTATTCCAATGTAATGGGGTTGGGCTAGCATGCCAGCAGGTGGGTGTCCTATAGATGGTGGGTGTAATGGAAATATGATTATGGTGATGGTACATGATCTATAAGTGGATACAAGAGATATCCATGACTATGTTAGTGATTATGGTGGGTGAGATGGAAACATAATGATGGTGGGGGGATGATAATTTGGCGGTGGCTACAATAGTGATGATGACGGGTGTGATGGAAGAAAAGTGCATAGTGAGATTCCCAATGGCCTATAGTGTATTTAAAATGGTGATCGTGGAGGTAGGGGCTATTAAATGGTGATGGTGGGTGGTACAAGCCAGTGGGGTAGCTGGACAGATCAGGCCAGCTCAGGCAGGCTAGGGTCTTCGAGCCATGTTTGGACCTTTGAGTTTGGGTCTTCAAGTTAGTTTCTTGGGCCTCTATATTCATGGTCCTATTAAGAATATGAAACGAGACTCCATTAATAAAAAAATTATATGGTTTTATTATGTTAAATAAATATGGGGGATAATTGTTAATTTTTTTTGAAATATAAGAAGAAATACCCCCTTTTAAAATTCTTGAAATCCCCTTAGAAGTGTTTTCTTTAAAATGAAATAATTTGATATTGATAAATAATTTTAAAATTTATCCCCTTAAAACCAAAGATTATTTTTAGAGATAAAAATTTATAAAATAAACATTCTTTTAAAAACTTTCTTTGAGAATACATAAAAACACTAGAGTCTTCTTTATTAAAAACACAATCCTTTAAAATCAAGAATTCCTTTTTAAAATAAAACTTTTTATTTTTTTAAAACTATTGAAATATTTACATTTATTTTTAAAATAATTAAGAATAAAAATAATTTGTAAAACCATTTGAAAACATGAAAAGTAAGTTTCATAAATAATAATTATTATAACAATGAAATAACGTGATCACATAGAAATGTTAAAAAGGGATACTTTTTTCAAAAGAACATTTATTGAAAATATTTAAACATTATTTTCAATTTTTTAAAGGATTTTAAAATAGTGTAAAATTTACATAATAACTTATTGAATAATATATTATAAAATGTAAAAAACCATCCAATGAATATATACATAAAGGAGGAAAATTACCGATCAAAAAGAAGAGAGTTTGGAAAAGAAATCCTTTTGACTTTGGTAACTTTTGTGTCAAAATACCATGAAAGGTAAAACTTTAAATAGAAATTTAAATACAATTAATATAAATATAATAATGATATAATAATTCAAAGGGAAATATATTAAAAAAATAAATGAAAATAAGTGGTGAATATGGCATATGTCTTAAAGAAAGAAAATTGAGATGGGAACCTTTATAGCTTTGGTAAATTTCGAATCAAAGAAAATTGAAAGGAATGTCATGAATTTTATTTTTAAATACCATGAATTAAAAGTATAATATAGTATAATACATTCATGGGTCATAATATACACCACATAATGAAATAATTTGGTGAATATAGAACATATCTAAATGATGGAAAATTGAGACGAGAAAACCCTTACAACATTGGTATCTCTTAAATAAAAATCCCATGAAAGATAGAAATTTAGATAAATTTTAAAATCCCTTTAATTTAATGAAATTATGATAAAAACATACATATGGAAGTATATACACCACACAATATAAAAAAAGTGGTAAATATGACAAATTTACCAAAGAAAGAAAAGAGAGATGAGACACCCTTACCTTTTTATTCCGACTTTCACAAAAGATATTTAACCTCCTATATTATAAAAATAACCATATTAATAACTTATTTAATAAAATTATTCATATATATTAACTTTTAAAAACTTTAATTATAATTATTCATTATACCTTTATTATTTTTTTATTGTTTATTTTCATTATTGGATGTTAGTAACCTTGATTGTTTTGTGTAAGTTTCATAATATTGATGTCAATCCTCATTATTTAATACAATTTAATCATTCATAGATTATTTAAGGTACTATAATAGATGTTATATTATGATCTATAAAGTTATAATTTCATTCAATGGGAATTTTGTCATCATTCGTAAAGATGGAATTAGTGATGAGCATGTTTTGGGTAATTTATCGATATAAATGGGTTACTTTATAATGATTGTTAATTATTATGTTATCCATATAGAATTATATTAAATAAATATATTAATAATTATCATATATAGTCATCAAATATATTTTTATAACCATCAATGTAAGGTGGTGATGAAAAATAGAACATTTCATCTATAGAGGCTGTAGTCTGCACGTTTGTATGAACAACATTTTAATTTTCCATAGAATAGAAAGAAATTAGAAATTGATTTTATTTATAAAATATTATTAATTTTATAAATATTATATTAATTATTTAATTATATTATTATAACCATCCATGTAAGGTGCTAATAAAAAATTAAATATGTTGTTCATAGAGGCGGTAGTTTGTAAGTATGCATGGGTGACATTTTCATTTTTCTAAAGTGAAGGGAGGAAGGTAGATAATCATTATTACATCAATATAATGAAATTTAAGTATAATAATGATACAAGTTTTATTATTTTAGGATGTTATATATACTTTTAAGTTATAATAATATGAATTAAATAAATATAAATTAAAAGGAGTGAGATGGGAATTTTTACCCCGCTTCTTGGAATAACTTTGAAAACTGGATTAAGCATTTTAGGGGTGGTATTTTGAAGAGAAAAGAATATATATGACAAGTATAGGAGTGTAGGGGGTGGATTTTGGAAGATTTTTTTAACTAATTTTATTTTTTGTGAGGATAAGTGGTGTGGTGGAGGTCTCATTTTATAAGTGAGAGGGGTGAAACTTTTGTAAATATTCATAACTTTATATTAATGTCATGTTATTTTCAAAGGAAAGTGGATAAAAAAGTGGAAAATAATATATAGAGGATTTTTTTTGGTATATAAATCCCTCAACCACTCATTTGGATACATTTTTTTAATATTATTTAATACTTTTACATTTTTTTAATACTTTTAACTGTTTGACTTTTATCGTGATAACTAATTTTTACCTAAGTAATTTATTTTTCTGCCTAAAAATATAATGGAACTTATTACATAATTTTGAACTTATTATTAAAAACATTGATTCCATTTTATTAGATACAATTTATAAAAGTGATAAAAATTAATCCTAAAATATTAAATGTATAATGAATTAAAAAAACGTTTTAGAGAAAATTATAACTTAAGTTATAAAATGAAAAATATAGATTTATAGATAAAACATAATATTATTAAATGTATAATTTTTATGTATAAAAAATATATTTTTTTAGGAAAATGTTCTCATAAATTTTTATTTATATTTATCTCCTAATGATGTTATAAAAGTCATGACATTTTTAAAAAATGATATGTTTCACTATTCAACTAAAAATAAATCTTTCGAGAAAAATAAGAAAAATTTATATTAAGATAATATTGAAATTATAAATAAAAAAATGAAGTTAATTTTTTTAAATTCAAATTATAAAATTTATGAATTTAACTTTTAAATGGGAATATAAAATATAATGAGAAATTACTTTTATAGGAAAATGAATTTTTAAATATTAATAATTCTTATTATAATTTACTATAAAATATTAATTAAATTAGTGTTAATATATTACACATATAAAAAATACATTTTATCATAAAATATATTTATTTTCTTAAAATAAAAATTCATAGCACTTAAAAAGGCAATTATTAGCAAAATACATTTTTAAGCATAAAATGATCTTATCTGTTATTTGGATGCACTAATTAAATTTTAAAGATACGCTAGAATTAAAATGATTTTTTCTAAATATATTTTAAAATTCAGTTACTTCTAGTTGTACCCGCCAATTCAACAACCACATTATAATTGTCTCATTTAATGATTACAATATTATGTTAATAAAATCAATCCTAGTTTCATTTTAGTTTGGTGTTGTGTTTGAAATAAGATATTTAACATAGTATTTATTCAAAGGAGAAATAAATATTTAAATCAAGGGGTGTTACATTATTCCCCCATTAAATAAATTATACCATCATAATTTTAATTATTACTTACTAATGAAAATAATGAATAATATCCATAAGATACACAAGACTCAAGTTATAATTTCTAATGAGATATCAACCTCACTAACTTGGGTAAGACTAGGAAACTAATCTATTTATTTATAATAATAATATCCCAAATATTGAGTTTATTTCTAACTATTTGATCCAAGAGTCCCTTTCTATTCGATATCAAGACCCATATTATATAAATTTCTTCCAAAGGGAGTTCATAATCATCCCTACACTAATAAACCACCATAGGTTGATATAAAATGTAAATTATTTATTATAAAAATTAATTTTTCCATTATGTAGATAAAACCAATACATTTTCAAAATCATAATAAATTAATCCAAAGGAATAATAATAATATTCATGTGAGGCATATTCCCACAAACATCAAATTAGGATACAATAATAATATAACCAGGAGTTTTCTATGATAATTCAAAACCAAATTATTGGGGTGTTTATTTAATTCTATTAAAAAAATTCATATATATACTAGAGTTAATAGATTCAAACTATAATAATACATCCAAAACATTAGAGTGGATAATAAGTGTACCTTAATGATCATGATCCACTCTAATGATTGTTATACAATAGACCCTCCCTTATTCCCTTAGCCTAGGAGGTTTCTGATGCTCATCATCCTTGTTACACCATGGATTAGGTCATTGTCTTGGATAATTCTAAAGTTCCCCACATTTAAGACATTGAACTATTAGTGGAACCTTAGGATGAACTCTATTTCCCTCCATCATGATAACTAAACTCTTCATATTTACTTGATAATTAATTACTATATATCCTACTTTTCTACACATAAAACATCTTCCAGTTCCTTGGATACATTTCCCTAGGTATAATACCCCTCTAAAAGTGAGACTTAAAAAGGCTAAATGTTACTACCCATGTTAACAAGTAACACATTTATTTTTATGATCCTACCTGACCAAAACTCCACATTTAAGCATGCTTGGCTTGGATAGTGTTCAAGATGAGTGACCTCCTAGGAAGTTTTCTAGGGTGTGTGTGAGTGAGGAAAAAGCATAATAAAAGGACACGTGTTGGCCTATCTAGACAATAAATATTCTTATAAGTGACCCTAGTGGGTAATAGCCTATGGTGTGTTGGGAAGGAAACTAAGATATTATAAGAGAATCATGTGGTCAGTTGACTAGGTTAATGTCTTGAGGTAGGTTGGTTCATAAAAAATGGTATTAGATCCAATACCTAGCTAAAAGTGCATAATCACTGACTGTGTTTGAGGTTTGGGGTCAAAAATTTGTTTTTTGTGATTTAAAGTTGTGGAGAGTGTAACACCCCTGGAAAAGTGAGAATTAAAAGGCTAAATTTTACTACCCATGTCAACAAGGAGCACATTTATTTTCAGGATCCTACCTGATTAGAACTCCACAGCTAAGCATGCTTGGATTAGAGTAGTTTTCAAAATGGGTGACCTCCTGGTAGGTTTCCCAGGGTGTGTGTGAGTGATGAAAAATCATACTGAAAGAACATGTTTTGACTTGGGGGGATCTAGAAAAAAAGAAAAAAAATGTTTTATTATTATTGTTATTATTATTTTATAATAATAATAATTATTGTTATTGTTGTTATTGTTATTATTATTATCTTCTAATTCCACCCCCTTTTCCCCTTACCCCTCACGTGACCCCCCTTTCCCCCTTCCCCACTCAAGGACCAAAGGGGCTCCTAGCCGATGATCATAATTTCTCCTCCCAATTTGTGGTGTGATCATGTCAGGTGAGTTTTCATCACCCCTTTGTCACCTTTTTATTCCCCCATCTCTATTTTCTCATTATAGTGTAAAGTTTTCCAAACACTAGGGTATTCTAATGGTCCTATTTTTGTGGTATTTTCATGTGGTTAGGGATTCTTTCTTTTTGTGGGCTTCCTTGGACTCACTTGAAATGAGATTAGGTGTTGTACATTGAAGGAAGTGGGTTAACCATTTTTTGGGGAATATTTCTTCCCATTTTCATATTTTGTTGATTTTATTTAGGTTTTTTGTGATTTTTTATTTTCTGGTGTTTTTAATGCATTTTGGACCACTGTACATGAATACAACTTACACACATATGCATGTGTAAAGTATATATACACACACACACACACACACACACCATATTTGTATATATTCCCTCATGTAGAGGGGAATATATAAATTTCATCTAGGGGTACTTATATATATATATTTGTATAAGTGAATATACGTGTAAGTTTAAAAAGTGGGTCTTTTGCTTTGATGGATCTTTTTGGGATGGATTCAAATTTTCTTTATCAAAAGTAGCATTTTTTGAGGTAGGTTTCCTATGTTCAAGCCTTTAATTTGAATTCCTTTTTTTTCTTGAGTATTTTAAAAGTGAATTTTTATTATTATGTAGTATTTATGTGCTATTAAAATTGATTTTGGATCTTATAAATTGGTTTTCAATTATTCTACATGATTTTATTAAACTTCCAATATGTGTCTTATTTATCAAGCATGTTTTCCAACTCTTAATGAAATATAATTTATTTTAAATATCCCATTGGTTTTATAAATGGTTTTGATTGTGAAATGGGTAATTTAAAATGTGTTTCAGTGTGTGTGAAATGGTTGTGAAATGGATTTTCCCTAAGTATTTATTGAAAGATAGTACTTTGACATGTGGAGGTCAGATTTGAATGAAAGTGAACTTGTGCATGGTTTGAAAAAGGGGAACTTACATGAGTTGGAAAATTAGAGCACTTGGGAACCCTAGGTACCTAGGAGGGTTGATAAGGACTAGTATGCTAGTTGAGTTGGTATGGAACTGACTCGGTCTCTCTGGAAGGATTATGATACAACACTAACTAAATAAAATTTTGATGTTTTGGGAACCCCTAGATCTTTGGATTTGACCTCTCTAGAAACTCATGCATGAGAACAAATTATATGGTTCAATAACTAAGGTATGAGGATACTAGGACCCAATTGAACTAGCTTCTTAGGTATTTTACATGGATATTTCTTACTTATACTCTTATTTTCTATGGTACTAGTTTTAAAATTAACTTTGTTGTTATGTTTCAATATTGTGAAATCTGTTTTAGCATTAATTATATTTCATAGAGATTTTTTTTGAAATTTATTTCAAGATTTAAAAATAGTTTTTAAAATATTATGAAGAGTAGTTTTATTAAAAATGGAATCTTATTACTTATTTTTATTAAATATTATAAAACCATATTTTTATGTCTTATTTTCAAAATAGCATGATTGGATTTATTTTTAAATGTAAGGCATAGAGAGTTGTTCTCTTTTGGAATTCCTACTGGGAATTTTAATTTACATGATTATATTATTTATCATTTTTCATTTTAGGTTATACATATATCTAGTTCACTCATGGAGTGAGTGTTGTTCTATGGTTGATGGTGACCTGTGAGGTCATATGGAGGTATGTCTAGTTTATTTCTTTTCTTCTTCCAATTACAATTTTATTTTTTTTGATTTATTTATTTTCCTATTGTTATTAGGATAAATAATTCCCAATAGAGTTATTATTGATGCCTGAAATTATTTTTCATCCCAGGAAGATTGGGAATGCCTCTCAGGCCTTATTGCGGGCTAGCTCAGGAAACTAGTTTGGGGTCAACTCAGTTGGTTCATGATACTGGGAGATTCTTTCGACATTCTTAACATGTAGTAAATTTAATCTTCTTTCCTCTATGGTCTTTATCCCCAAAACATTTATAAAAAACCCATCCTAATATTCTTTAGTTTGTCTGGGAATTAAACTATATTCAATTTTTTAATCATAATCCGTGATAGTTGGTTATAAATAACCATAAGATTCTTGACACTAGCTTCCATCCCGTTTGGTTAATCTTTGGTACAATCATTTTATTATCTATCATATACATTTTTAACTTGGTTCCATCTATTTATATACATTTACTAAAATACTAGAAAGTTAAGGGATAGTAATTATTGATTTAATATGATTATACAAAGGAAAAATATTAACATAAAAAGAATAAATCATAAACAACATATATACCCTAATTTATAAATTTCCCTGTTCCAATATAGGTTTTCCATTTTCATTTTTCCTATTAGGTTCTCATAACCTAAATATATTAAAATCCCTTATATATTTCATAAAGAGTGTGTGAATCAAACAAATACTATCCCTTTTGATTATCAAACCAAATATATAGTTAGGACCACTTTTTGTGCACCAATTAAAGATTGAGTTAATATTCAATCAAACCTTTTTGGGGTTTTACCCCTAGGTGAATCCATGCCAAAGCTTGTATCTTCTTGTTTTTATCCAAAAAAGGATGTTATTTATAGGAAACCATGCACTCTTTACTTTACCAAAACCTTAGGATATTGTTCTATACTTAGACTTATCCCTATATTTTTTCATATGGTCATGTTTTCTAACCTATGTTTTCTTAAATCTAGTTCCCAAGGTTTATACTAAAATTTCTTTGATTCTAAATATAACAATATCAACTCTAGTAACCCAGAACCATTGGTTACTTTATTACATTGGCACAAGATACAAGGGATCAAATCACAAATGATCACATAGTTTAATAGTCTTGGGAGACCAAAAACATACTTATTTTCCATATTACAATGGTAACTTTAAAATAAATCATAATAAACTTATTTAAAAATTTCATATTCATTTTAGTTAATCCTTGAATTCATTCAAATATACCTTCTTGGTACCCTAGGGAAAGGAAACAAAAGAGAGGGGTGAGATCAAATTTTAAGTAAGGGGAAGTGTACTACAAAATATATCAAGGATACAACTGGAATGAAAATTATAATAGAATTAATAATCAATAAAAGTTCCATATAATAATTAACTTGAGCATTAAATATATACAAGGATAATATGGAAATGTAAATAATCACATGGATAACAATAACCAAATTCATGGTGATAGAATGCATAATGATGAACATATTGATCTTACTATCCAGGCCTTGTGTCAAGACATAATACTTTATATCAAGGCCTTATATAATACATTATTCATTATATCAAGGTCATATCCAATAAATCATTCTTTCCATCAATTATGTAATCAAGAGATAATTACCTAACTGGGTAAACATCCACTAAATACCCAAACCATTTGTCTCATGATACCAACTGATATTTTTAGGTGCTATATAATTCTAATACCCACATGTCACTTCATTAAGTACAATAATTTTACCATATTTAAATATTAATAACAATACAATTCATATTCAACTTTACTTACTAATCAATAATAACCCACATTGGAATAATAATATATGAGATGTCAATACTTTCGCCATTCAATTAGTGGAATACCATAATCATAATCCATCTAGATAAATAAGGTGGATGGTATCATAAGAATATATCCCAAGTGTAACATAAAGAACATCAAGGATGTTTACATAGATGAAAAACACCCTTTTAATATTATTGGATAAATCACTTTGAAAAATAAGAATAAAAATTCCTTTCTGAAATGATTTAAATCCCATTAGAAGTGTTTTATTTAAAACAAAATACTTAGAGATTGATAAATCATTTAAAATATTACCCCTCTATAACCAAAACTATTTTTAGATAAATTTTTTTATAAAATAAATATGATTTTAAAAACTTTCTTTGAGAATACATAAAAACACTGAGGATTTTTTCTTAAAAACACAAGCCTTTAAAATCAATAATTCTATTTTTAAATATTTTTTTTTATTTTTAAAAATATAAAAATATTTAATTTTATTTTCAAAATAATTAAGAATAAAAATAATTTTGAAAATAATTTTAAAACATTAAAATGAATCTTCATAAATAATAATTCTCATAATGATAAAAGAATGTGATCACACAGAAACGATAAAAAAGATACTTTTTTCAAAATGAAACACATGGAAAAATTAAAAAATTCATTCAATTTTTTTTAAAGTAATTAAAAATAGTATAGAATGATCTTAATCAATTATTTAAGAAAAGATAAGTAAATTCATAAAACCATCCAATGGACATGGACATAGTGAAGGAAAATTCCAAACTAAAAAGAAGAGAAATTGGAAAATAATACTTACAACTTTGATAACTTTTTAGTCAAAATAACTTGAATGAGAAAATGTGAAATAGAAATTTAAATACCATGACTATAAATTTAATCATGATATATGTAACATCCCATACTCAGATTCTATTGAAAGGTGCCCTGAGGCTGGTTTTTTATATGGCCCCAAGTGCATCTCCCTAAACACTAGAGGATACCAACAAGTAGTGAGGGCCTAGGGTGAGTCAGTGGAGAGAATATTACCTATTAACAGAGTGTAACATAGTAGAATAAATAATATACAAGTATAGGAATAATTATAATAACCATACAATAAGTAAATAGTGGAAGACTGATATATAAGCAATGTTAGAAAACACCTCATATAAAAAATGATGATACATGTCATATGTCTCTAATAAAGAAACCAAAACATGTATACAAGGTAGATATACAATAATTGTAATAAAAGAACAAAAAGGAAAAAAATTTTCTAGCTAGAATCGTGAGCCTCAGATTGGTCCCATGCTCCTGCTCCTAAGAATCAATCAAGAACTTGTAGAAGAACACTTACCCTTATCCATACTTGTAATCATATAGTATATTTGGGTACCCAAAGGTGGCCCAAACAGGGTGTGAGATATAATCCCAGTAAGAAACCACCCAAGGCCAGGTGATAACTAGTTAGTGAATATATATAACAACACTGTGTAGGAAAATATAATAAGTAAAGGAAGTACTCAAAAGTAAACATCCTATAAGGTCCAGGTTATCATTTATAATCAAGTTCATTTAAGAGATACGTATCTAATTTAACAGTCATGATTACTTTAATTTATAACATGATAATTTAACATTATAGATCATTTAATCAATAAGTCTCCGAACCTGGCATTAATCCCATCATTCCCCATAAGCACATGTATCCAAGGATTCCTAAAAAGTCCATCCATAAAGTGTAAATCAAGACCGAATCCAAGCTTGTGATTTGGTTTGGCAGGCACATCATAAAATTTATTTAATTCATTATTCAATTTAAATCCTAAGATATTCTTTGGAATTCCTTAGTTGGAATCCAAGTGTCACTCCAGGTAAAATATAAAGCAACACCTTTTGATTCTATCCATGGTGAACCTATCAAGAACCCATGTATCGCTCTAGGTGTGGTATAACGTCACTACCACTAGAGTATGTACTTAGTAGTCCACTAAGGGAGCCCAAGTTTTACCCATGGAATAATGATCATATTACCTTTGAATACATCCATGTAATTCTCATATGAATCCATATATCACTCGGTATATAAAGTTCAAGCCGTAGAGTCCATCCTTGGCAGTCCTCAAGGGAGTCTAAGTATCACTCAGAAAAAAGAAAGGTATAATCCAATTGAGTATGTCCATGAAGTTTTCATTTGAATCCATGTGTCACCCAAGGAATACATGAATTTAAACAATTTAATACCATTTAATCAAATTCATTTAAGCATGTCAAGTTCATCACCAAATACATCTCAATCCAAACTCACCTAGAAGGGCGACTTAAGACATTTACCAAGCTTAGAAGATTTTCCACTCAATTACTCATAAGGGAAAAATAATTAAAATAATAATTACATGCCTAAAAACTATTACATTTCATGGAATACATTTAGCTCACATGGGAATATCGAATAAAAGATCAATTCATGCATACTCAAGCATTTACATAGTACGATCCAAGGGCCATGGTCAACCATCCCTTCCTATTTACCAATTAATTACAATTGATATTCCAATTAAATTAACATATCAATTCATAATTGAATTCATCCATTTTATTTTCAATTAAATTTAAAAATAACATCCCAAGTAAAGGGGGTAAAATGAGAACACCCAAAGGTAACCATTTCCAAGGACCACTCATGATGGTCTAATTCAATTAATAAACACACCCACAGGGGTGGTTCTGTTTTCAAGGTAACCAAACTATAATCAACCATTAAAAAGTCTCTTAATTACATATTCCATGCATAAAAATTCAAGCATTCAATTTCATTTCAATGATACGCCCATAAATTGGGCACGTGGCATAATGAAATATATAAACACCTCAACTTTTAGTGAAAGGGACGAGACCACCTACTTTAGGCCCATAGATGATAGATCGTCCAGTATCATCTCCTAATTTGACTCAGATTGGGAGAAAATAAAAGAACAAACAAAGAACCTATTAATAGGGAAAATTATATTGCACCTAAATAGTGTAACTGATATCTAGAAGAACGAAGAATGACTAAAAAGGAATTGAGATATTACCGATATAGATCCAATGAGATGAACAACCCCCGATTCTAAGCTTGGATGGAAGAGATATCTTAAATACAAGAATATTAACCAAATGGGTTTTCAATGGAAGGGTGATGTGTGTTGGAGGTAAGTAAAATAAGGGTTATATTTAATAGATTAAGTGTGGGAACTTTTTTAAATTCACCGAATTTATAGGGTCGCACGGTTTAGGCACATAGTTTAAAACTGTGCGCCAACCATGCACGGTCAACTGTAGAAAGGAGAATAGTGCATAGTTTACCTAAATGGTTTGAATAACTGTATAAAATATGTTCAAATATCTATTTTCAAAATTTCATACCTGGGCACACGATCGTGCAGGCCAACTCGCACTGTTTTTACTAACCATGCGCTAGGCCATTTCACCCCAAAAATAGGTTCTGGGCTCCAAACCAGCCCCAGACACTCCCGATACCTCCATAACCTAAAATGGAATTCATATTAGCCCATATTTAAACATTTAAACTAACAATTGATGTAAATTAAAGGATCTATACCTCAAAGAAGAACTAGGTTTTTAAACCCCCCTTAAAGCAATTCGTCCCTAAATTTCCCTTCCAAGGGTGGTGAAGCATAATATGTGAATAACTATGGACACTTCAATCATACATTGGCCTCCCACTCTGTTGACGCTCCTTTCGTCACAGAATCTAAAGATCGGAAAAGGGAATATCTCAGCTGAAAGTGATTCATCCTTTGAAGAAAACATCAAAAATCGACAAAGGCATGAACAAAGGATCAACAGCAAATCCGCCGCGCAAGTGATACCACTGCCGCACAAGTATACTTGCGCGGATACCTTGGTCGCGCAGGTGACTTGCGCGACCTAATTGGTAACCGCCCGGTAACCGCCCTGGGTCTTCTTTTGCCTATAAATAGACCCTGTGGGCCCCCCATTCGAGAGGATCTTTTTCCAGAAACTCGGATTGAAGCTCCCGACGCCCAAGTCTCTTCTCAAAGCTTCCAGAACACTTCTAAGGTAATTTCTTACCTAGAATGGAAGATCTAAAGAGAAGAAGGAAGGCCTAAGTGTTGAAACTTATCAAACACTTGCGCGCCGACTTAATTCCTTCAATATAACTTGCGCGTCCCTTCTCTGGAAGAACCTCAAGAGGATTGTAAAGGGTTTAATAAAGAGTCGCTCAAGCATTTCAATACTGGTTGAAAATCGCGCAAGTACCCCTCATGTCGCGCAAGTATACTTGCGCGACCAATACTTGCGCACCGCCGCAGGACTTGCGCGACTTTTAAAACTTGCGCGCCCCTATCTTTTTTTGGGTGCCCATCTTGCCCATTTTACCCCTCTTAAGCCATTTCACCTCTCCTATTTAAGATTCAGTCTTCAAGATACTCTTCAAAACCATTTATGGCATGATTTCTTGACTTGACATCCTTGTTTGAAAGGAATTCTGTGAAATATCTCTCAAAACCTAGTGATTTAAACATCTTTTAGGTCACCAAAGATTGAGAGTTCATTCATTCAACCTCATCCTTTAAGATGAGAAAATCCTAACTTGGGTCTCCTTTTCAGGAATAATCCCCAGTTATAAAACCTTTGATATGGGCATCTTCCTCAGGAGTAAGCCCCAATCAAGTCCTCTAATCTAGGGCATCTTTCTTAAGAATAATCCCCAACCTCAAATATGAGCATCCTCCTCAGGAGTAAGTCCAAACCTTAATCCCTAGCCTGGGTCTCCTTTTCAGGAATAAGACTCAGTCATAACCTTGGGCTTCCTTTTCAGGAGTAAGCCCCAAGTCCCTTAACCTGGGTCTCCTTTTCAGGAATAAGACTCAGTCATAACCTTGGGCTTCCTTTTCAGGAGTAAGCCCCAAGTCCCTTAACCTGGGTCTCCTTTTCAGGAATAAGACTTAGTCATAACCTTGGGCTTCCTTTTCAGGAGTAAGCCCCAAGTCCCCTTAAACTTCTCTTAACCAGTCATAATCTACCTTTTATTTGGGTTTCATTTTTAGGAGTAAAACCCAATCATAAGTCCCCTCCTAACTTGGGCATCCTCCTTAGGAGTAAGCCCCAAGATTAGAGTATTCAAATCTCCATGAAGCACATATAACTTTATGGACCCTGTTCATGGATTTTCTCCCTAAAAAAAAGTAAATCCTAAACCTTCATCTATCTGGGCAGTCATCCATACATAAGCCCCAAACAAATTCTTATGATTGCATCTTTCATGGCATAATTGTCTAAATTTTACCAATACCTCTTGTTTCTCACACCGAGCATGACTCACGTGAGCTTAGAGTGTAAAAGTAATTATGACATTCATCTTTGAGCCATCAATCATAAACATCATACTCCATAATTCGAACTACGTGGGTTCTGATTCCTTTTCCAAAACAAAGGATACGTAGGTAGCCCATTTATGGGTTCGATCCCAACTTTGAAATAATCTCTGTCCTTATGAATGACGATAAACTTCAAGTGCCCCACTGAGTGGCTTTAAAACCAGCCTGGTCATCATAAATGACCAAGAGATTTTTATATAAATGTTTTGAAGGATACCATTGACCAAGAATCTCTAAACAGATATAGATGATTCTCTATTGATGAAGAACCTCGAATACATATAAAAGATTCTCTAAATTTCTTGCATATTTAATCATTGATTGTTAAAACTAAAGGAAATCACATTTTATACTTGGTAATGTAATAAGGATTCACGAACATAACTTAAATCTATAAAGAGAGTCCCGGAGTAGACAATAATTCCCCTCAAAAAGGTGTGATGAGTCCGACCTCCCATCCTCTCGACCAATGCAAATTCCTAAGCCTCATTAGCTCACAAGCTGATGAGCACCTGCCTTTGGAAAGTAGGTCCAAACGGATGTGGAATCATTGGATGTTTCCGGTTCTACGAACAAACCCGTTAGAAACCGATCAGAACGTTTGAATCTCCCGTCCAGGAGGTCATCCCCGGATTCCGTGCGAAACAAAAATGGTGAACCCGACGTGAATCCTTAACCAAGTGAAAGTGATGTTCTTCTTATTTGTTAGGCCCCTTGGGCCAACAAGGAAATCATTGACATATGCTCATCCAAAGGATGCAGTGGCCGGATTCATCTTGATTATGTCTGTTACATGGAACAGGCACTCTTTTCTCAAGATCTTCTGCAAAAATGGCTTTCCTTAAATTCACCCCTATGAATACTGCTGCTGTGAACACCTCTACTGTGAGGTCTGCTGCTGTGAAAACCAATGCTGCTACTCCTGCTGGAACGTCATCCGCTCTGAGGATGACATCACCAACTCAGCGTCTTCAACGCTGTGTTTCTAATGCACTGGTTAAGGAGTACCGTCGCAACGGTACTATCCCAACTCTGGAGGCCGCTCGTCAAGCCCTCCAAGTTAACAACTCTACCTGGTCGTCCGGACAACGGCGGCCAGCAATCAAGAAGCAGGCGGTGTGGACTACCGTCTCCAACCGTTTCGGGTCGTTATCCCCGGAACGCAATTTCCATTCACTCCCTTACTCCGAGGAAGTGAATGAGCAGGTCCCTCGGGGCCTTAATTCAAAAAGACAGGAGTCCTTCCTGAGGGCTCCCATCAACAATCGCCGCCAGACTCGTGTGGTAGTGCGCCCTCAACATGATGAGGGTACCGACTCCAGGCATTCAGCTCAGGTTCCTCGAACCCGAGCAGGCAAGATGAACCGCCAAAGACGGAATCCGGTTAACAATAGCCAGGTTGTCATCCCTGCCATCTCCGGAGAAGTCCACCAACCTAACTTGGTGGCAAACAATGAGCAGGCATACACACCTGCCCGTTTTAATTCAGCTGTCCATCAGACTCGTCTGGCAGCATCAAGCCGATCCCGCCAGGCAATTCCGGCGGAGTACCATAGGCAGGAACATACACCTGCTTATACATCACCAGTTAGTCAGCAGGCTCGTCTGACTACATATGATGGATCTCGTCAACCGCGTTTGGCGAAGTGTAATCAGCAGGCACATACACCTGCTAATACTAATCAGGTCTACCAACAGTCTCGCTTGGTAGCACCCGGAGAAGTCAGTCGGAAAGTCCCGACGACAAACAGGGGGCAGACTCAACTCTCTGCCTCCACACTTGAGTACTGTCAGGATTCACTGACAGGAAAAGGAGGACAGGAGCAGGCACATACACCTACTCCAAGCCCGGAATGGACATATATCCCTGTTCCGGCGGCTGAAGTCACCAAACATATTTTTTCAATGGTGAAAGAGCAGAAGCAAATTCCTGCTCATATTCTGGATGCTTGCCAGGATATCATAACAGCTTCAGCATCATCTCAGGGACAGACACATAAATCTATCCCTAGCAATGGAGTGACACATCAGCGATTCACTCCGGAACAGACACACACATCTGTCCCAGTCCAAGAGGGTTATGGGGCATACTCCCCCATATCATACGGACAACCAAGTCAGGCACATACACCTGATTTGAGTGGAGATCGTCAGCCTAACCTGACCATCTTTCCTGATCAGGCACATACACCTGCTCAGAGCAATCACTTTCGTCATCAAGTGGTTTATAAAGCGAGTAAGAAGGTATCTAAGAAAAAGATCCGCCCAACACAGTCAGGAGATCAAAGGCCAATCTGTAACCAAGCCTTGCTCGATGCTGGAGTTCTTGAAGCCCTCAGACATTTATCTGTCGGAATTCAAGATTCTACTCCCTCAGTTCCCAATAACGGGAACATTAATCCTGAAGGTCTTCAACAGACACTTCCTCATGAAGACTTATTTCATGAAAATTCGGTCAATCTTGAAGTTTCTTCTTCAGATGAGAGCCGCAGGAACCCTCTGTGTGGTCAGAAGACCAAGGATCAAGAGATTTCATCTTTTGCTGTAACCCATCATGATGGTCCTCCTCATGGTGATGAACTTCGCTGCGAAAGTCCTCTCCGCAGTAGTGATTCACGTTGTCTCGAAAATTCTTCAGAAGGCAATGTAGTGACGAGAAAGCCCTCCTATCTCGAGGCACTTGCAAACATAAAACCAGTCATGTCTGATGCTTTACTATCGGTAGGTGAAACTCTTTCTCCATCAGAAGATAGCCTGGGGTTCAGGTTATTCTCCGAACCTTCCCTGGGTCATTCATCTTCCAGCATGAATAGTGATTTCTCTACCAATCTTGTTGAATCCGATGAAGCAACAAGGAAACACCAACTCTGGTCCAAACAGGTAGAAGAATCTTCATTTAATGATAAAGAGGAAATGCTGAACATGAGGAAAAAACTGGCAAAAGGTGAAGTACCAGTCATGTTTTGGCCTTTGGCTGATTCCCAGTACGACATTCCAAAGATGTTGACGGATGATAGAATCCATGATATTCGTCTCAACATATGGAAAAATCTTTGTCAATTAAAGAAGAAGGTATTATCTTATGATGAATATGAAAATCATCTTAAGATAATAGAAGGGTTACAACGCCAGATTGATTTGGCATCTCTATCAGTCTCTTGGTATCCGAAGGCTGAAAAGCAACAGAGAACCCTTCAACGTTCATGCCTTGGCACACTAAGAAGATTGCGTCAGTTAATTTCCAATGCTCCATCTAATGTTCATATCAGAGGATGGGGTGTTCACGGAGCACTACATTTCACAGTGCTTTCCGGTCAGCAAAGCCCGCCGAAAATGGTCTCATGCAATGTTATTGCCCATGGCCGGCCACAGTCAATGGGCTTTGTTCATAATCAAAAGCTTACTCGAGAACAAGATTCAACTAGTTCCTCTCAAAATCAAGTATATAGAGAACAGGTTGTTGAATTGCTCCTACATCAAGCAGGCGAGAATATTGCACAAGCCTCTCGTCTGGAGCAAACACGTCATCAAATGACAGAAGTTTCGGAAATCATCCAACGGTCTGTTGAACCAGGTGATAAAAGTGGATACAGGTTAATGCATCCAGCTAATTTCCGAACTAAGATTCTCAAGATCAAGAGAGATTTCAAGAAGATCTCAGACATAGCATGTCAAGAGACACCCCAGCTTGCCAGACTGGGGACTTCTCTAACCCAACCCTCGGAGTCAACGAATGGGATTCGAGGAGTTGAGCGGAAGTAACAGGAACACCCCCAGTCCACCGGACTGGGGACTTTTTCAAATCTTCAATCCCTCCCTCGGAGAAAGTCAGTATTCTCTCGATTAGGGAATAAGCCTCAAGAGGAACGAAGACCCAAGCTGTCAGGAGATTCTCTCCAAGTGACGGTTCTCCAAGAAATTCCTTAGGGATCAAGTCAACGGAATGCCATGTCTCATCATGGACATAGAAGGAGACAATATCACAGAAATACTGATAGAAAGGATTCCATGCAATATGCATCCATTAATGTCATCAATTCCTTTGCTGCTGATTCACCAGATGAGGCTCAATCAGAGGGATCAGACGAAGAGGTTCCTGCTCAAGAAGTCGCGCACACAGACCTAAATGAAGAAGGTGTGCGCACACGTAATCAAAGGCTTACCCAAAATCTGGGTATTCCTTCAAGTAACTCACTTCCCCCTCTCTGAAAAGGATCCAATAAGGGGAAAGGAAAGAATCAGGTTACTTCTCACCCTTCCTCTGAAGGAGGTCAATCGCTCTCATTAGAGCAAAGGTTTGCACAACAGGAGGAAGAAATGAAAGAATTAAGAAGGTTGAATGCAGAACTACTTCAGAATAGTCTTCTTCTTAAGAATGCTGAAGTCCGACAGCCGAAGGAATTTGTTGTAACTACTGAGATGGATCAAGAATATCCTCCTTTGTCAGTACACCCACAGAGGTCTAATCCTACGGGTCAAACGCAACAACGGTTGGCAGCACTACCATCAGTTGCAGCACCAACCACCACGTCTGTCCAAGCTCCATTCATTGCACCTACCCAAAACCAAGTTCAACCTGATGTTTCTCAAAAGTTAATAACTACTATTGAGTCATTAACAGCTCGGTTAGAAACTATGGAAGGGAAACGGGCGCAAGTTCAACCTGAAAAGAAAGTTTACCCTGAATGGGTAGATTTAATTTCTCCTCCATCCAATTTTGGAAACCCTATTTTCCCTACTTTCAATGGATCAGGCGACCCTGAACAACATTTGACGCATTACGTGTCTTGTTGTGATCCTATGATGGGAACTCCAGAGCAGCAAGAAGCAGTAAAACTCAGATGCTTCGTGCGAACCTTGCAAGGACCAGCTTTTGTCTGGTATACAAGCTTGAAATCCCGGTCAGTCATCGGATGGGAGGATCTTCGTCAAAAATTCCTTCTTCAGTTTAGCTCAACTTTGTCAAAAACGACAGTTTTCGATCTTACAAACTGCAAGCAAAGGGAGAATGAAAGAGTCTCTGATTTCATTGCTCGTTGGAAGGGATTAACGTATTCCTTGAGTTTATCACTCCCTCAGGAGGAATTGTTGCCAATCTGTGTGGCAAATTTGCGTGACGAATTACGCACGCCATTGATCCCTGTGAAATACACAGGAGGGTTTCGAGACCTTACTTCAATCGCTCAACAGATTGAAGATTCCCTTATACAGGCTAAGGTTAAATCTCGTGTAATTCCATCAGCTCCAGGAAGAAGAATGGGTAAAGCAGAAACTGCTACAGTTATGCTTAAACATGCACCTGTACCTATTTCTACTTCAAAACCTTCATCTTCTCGAAGGGCTCCACCTCCTGAACGCCAACAACAAAGGCTGTTTCGTCCAAATGATCAAAAAGATCAACGACGAAAACAATTTGAGGATATGAAGAGTAAAACATACTCTTTCCGAAGTGAGCAAGTTCCTGGTTATTTCATTTCAGCTCTGGAAAATAATTTGGTTCAATTACCAGTGCCGAAGAGGCCAAACAAGGAAGGAGATGAAGACCGTCCCAATTATTGTCCCTTTCATCAAATGTTGGGGCATCCCATCCAGGAGTGTTTTGTCTTTAAAGACCTCCTGCAAAAGATGGTCGACTTGGGACAAGTCAAATTGAAGGGTTCTTCAGCTCATGTAGCATGTATTACCGCTACAGATCCAGAAGAAGGAGGTGAGTGGCAGGAAGTCAAAAGAAAAACTGCGAAAAAATATGATGATTGGATGGTCAGAAAGACAATCAATCGGACCCATTCCATTTTGCGAACACAATTGAAGAAGCCAATTGTGTCTCCTACAAAAGCTGCAGTAAAGCCTCCATCAAAAGACAAATCCTCAAAAGGGCAGCGCAATTCAAAGAAGAAAGAGGAATCAGGAGAAGATGAGTATGCATCAAAGCCTAAATTGTCTTTGACTCTGGAAGATTTCATGCCATCTACTTCAAAGCCACGGGCACCATCCCACCAAACGGCATAGCCTAAACAGGCTAACCAGGTAGAGTCTTTATCAGACGAAGAGTTAATCTTTGGTTCTGTTAATATGATTCAATTAACAGATTCATATTCCAGTCTTGATGAGCCTGAATTCCCTGTATCAAATAAAGGAACCCGAGGAAGTTCTAGAGGTTCAGGATATAGGGGAAGACGTGGATCTTTCTGAAGCCACTACTCTAATTCTACCCCTGCTAGCACTGTATATGCAGCAGAAACTCGTGGTAGAGCCCTTCAGCGAGCTAAAAAAGAACAAGCAAGTTCTTCTGCCGATGGCCAACTCAGCTTCGGCACAGTTATTTTGGAAGACCGATTAAAGGTTCCATCTTCTTTATCTCAGCAAGTAAATGGATCTAATCAGTCTAATTTTCCAAAACCAAAGATGTTGCCAACTTCAATACAAGATGCATCAGCTTCCAAAGCATCTGCTTCCAAGGTACCTGCTAAGCCGCATATTCCTATTGGGAAACACAGACCTCTAGATCAAAAGTATGATATATTGAAACACTTGGCCCAAGTACCAGCCAAATTATCAATTTTGGATGCTTTGAATCTATCAAGAGATCTTCGGGAAGCACTCATCGAAGCTTTGTCAAGTCCTCAGGAGTTTGAAGCTGAAATTGCTGCAGCTGAAATTTATCACATAGAGAATAATCCTGCAGAATTCCATGCAGTGATATCCTTTACTGATAAAGATGAAGATGATGTTGTGCATGGGCACATAAAACCTTTGTACTTATCTGGCAAAATCAATGTTATAGATGTTCGAAGAGCTTTTATTGACAATGGTTCAGGAGTCAACCTCATGCCCATTTACACACTTCGTCGATTGGGCCTCACGGAATATGATTTATCTCCTTCCACCATGATGTTGCAAGGATATGATAAAAATGAACAAGAACCACTGGGAGAAGTTACGCTCCGAACTTAGTTTGGAAATCTTGTTTCCAATTCGGATTTCATGATTGTTGATCAAGACTCAGCTTTCAATATCTTGCTTGGAAGACCCTGGCTACATCAGCATGCAGCTATTCCGTCATCATACCATCAATGTCTCAAATACTGTTTCGATGGTCAAGTTGGAACATTGTATGGTGATAAGGCCCCGTTCATGACATGTGAGTCTCAATACATTGAGGCGGAATTTTATCACATGAAGGGAAGAGAAAAATCTACAATGAAGGAAATTACCAAAGTTAATGCTCCATATGGTTTGGAAAAAATTCCAATAAATCCATTTTCACATGTGAGTACAGATTATGTGTTACCTATCAGTCAAATTGACAAAATAGGCCCAAATCAAAATACTCTTATGGAAAGATCCATAATGTCAATTACGGCAATCGAGCCAGACAACATGGGAGAAATTGGTAACTTACCAAGCAGTGATGAAAGCATAAGTGGTGATGTTTTCATTTCATCTGCTGAAATCCAACAAGTCTATACTTCGCTAATCAGGCCAGAAGAAGTTATAGCAACACCAGAGGTGGATATTGATGTCGATTCTCAATCCATCATCTCCTCTTTATTTCCCAAAGAAGACCCTTTTTCATCAATAGGGTCGGAAATGGAAGCTTCTTCTTCAAGATGTGAAAATTTTGACATCTCTTATGATCATGAGAATTTCGTTTTTTCATCTACTTTGCAAGTAGAAACGGAAGAAATGACACATGATGAAGAGGAAGAGGAAGATCTTAGAGATGCTCCTCCAGCATTTGAAGAGGGTATCTCTACCACTGTGGATGAACTCAGAGAAGTAAATCTGGGTACAGAGAAAGATCCACGCCCCACTTTAATTAGTGCGGCCATGACCCTTGAAGAACAAGAGATGTATATTTCTTTTCTAAAGCAAAATAAAGATATTTTTGCTTGGAATTATACAGAGATTCCTGGCCTTGATCCTGATGTTGCCACCCATCATTTGGGTTTGCCAAAAGAACATCGAGGATTCAAGCAAGCCGCGAGAAGAACACACCCAACCTATGCTGCCAAAATCGAGGCTGAAGTGGATAAGCTTATCAAATCTAACTTCGTCAGAGAAGTTCAATATCCCAAGTGGTTGGCTAATATTGTCCCTGTAAAGAAGAAGAATGGACAAATTAGGGTTTGCATCGATTTCAGAGATCTTAATCGGTATTGTCCTAAAGATGATTTCCCAGTTCCGATTACAGAACTCTGAATTGATGCGACGGCTGGCTATGAAGTACTTTCTTTCATGGATGGATATTCTGGATATAATCAGATTCGAATGGCCCCAGAAGATGAGGAATATACAGCCTTCAGAGCTCCTCAAGGTGTGTTTTGTTACCGGGTGATGCCCTTTGGTTTAAAGAATGCAGGTGCAACATATCAACGCGCCATGCATCGTATCTTTAAACCTTTTCTAGGGAAATTTGTTGAATGCTATGTAGATGATTTAGTGGTTAAATCCAAACAAAGTTTTGATCACTTGGCTGATTTGGAAGTCGTATTCCACAAGCTTCGACAACATAATTTGAAGATGAACCCCTTAAAATGTGCTTTTGGGGTAACCTCAGGAAAATTCCTCGGCTTTGTTGTACGCCATCGTGGTATTGAAGTCGATCCTGAGAAGACCAAATCAATACTTGGTATGTCACCTCCTCAGAATTTGAAAGAATTAATGGGACTTCAAGGACACTTAGCCTATATTCGGCGTTTCATCGCCAATTTGGCAGGCAAAAGTTTACCCTTTACCAAATTATTGAAGAAAGGAGTCACTTACCAGTGGACTGAAGAATGTCAAGAAGCATTTGATGTTCTCAAGAAATACCTCTTGAGTCCACCAGTACTCATGCCACCTGTTGAGGGTAGGCCTCTTATCCTCTATGTGACAGCTTTAGAGCGATCATTGGGTGCCTTTCTCGCTCAAAAGAATGATGCTGGGAATGAAAATAGTCTCTACTATCTCAGTAGAACTATGCTTGAAGCAGAAACCCGGTATTCGAGTATTGAAAAGTGTTGCCTAGCATTAATCTTTGCAGTTCAGAAACTGAGACACTACCTGCAACATCACGAGGTCCAATTGGTATCTCGTAATAATCCACTCAAAATCATCCTTAGTCGTCCAATGCTTACAGGACGTTTGGCAAGGTGGGCGGTTATTCTACAGCAGTTCGACATCCAGTATGTGTCTCAAAAGGCAATTAAGGGCCAAGCTCTGGCTGATTTCCTGGCTGAACATCCTTCAGTGGAAGACACGTATTCAGATATCGAACTCCCTGATGAGGAAGTTTTCTCTATTCAAGAGAGTCCTCAAACATGGGAAATGTATTTTGATGGTGCTTCTAGAAGTCCAACAGGGAAGAAAATGGAAAATCCTAAATTCAACAAAGTTGGTTTAGGAATTGTGCTCATTTCTCCAGATAAGGCAGTGTTACCTTATTCCTTTTTGTTGTGGGAAGGTGGTACCAATAATGAAGCTGAATACCAAGCTCTCATTGTAGGCTTGGAGTTAGCGCTTCAAGCACAAGTGAATCACTTAAAGGTGAAAGGTGATTCAGACCTGGTAATCAAACAAGTCAATGGGGATTATGCCATCAGAAAAGAAGAATTAATCCCTTTGTATGATTACGTCAGAGAGTTAATGTCGGAATTCCCTTCAGAACCGACATTTTCTTATGTCCCAAGATCACAAAATGCTCAAGCTGATGCACTGGCTAATATAGACACAGCTTTAGCAGATCCAAATCGGGACGAGACAACCATCTATATTGCCCACCGCCGTGCAATTTCACCTTATGTTCAAGTCAGAACAGAGGAAATTAATGAAATTAGTCCCATTCCTGAACCGTATGGTCATACTACAGGATGGATGTCACCTATCAAGGAATACCTTCAAAATGGAACACTTCCACCTGATAGAGCCGAGAAAGAACAAATTCGGCGACGTGTGGTCAATTTTACTCTTTATGATGGTCCAAACCACCTCGAGAAAATTCTCTACAAACGTGGTTTTGATGGAGTTCTCTTCAGATGTATTGATGGTGAAGAGACAATGGCTATCATAAAAGAAGTGCATGCAGGAGTCTGTGGTGCCCACCAGTCTGGACATAGATTGTCTGATCAAATTCGAAGGCTTGGATACTTCTGGCCTTCAATGATACAAGATTGTGTTAATTTCACAAAGAAGTGTCATTCATGCCAAGTATACGCCAACTTCATTCATCAACCTCCAGAGTTGCTTCATACATCTAAATACTCATGGCCATTTTCCACATGGGGAATGGATGTGGTGGGACCTTACCCTTCAGCTACGGCCAAGCAGTTTAAGTACATTCTTACTGCTACTGATTTCTTTTCCAAATGGGTAGAGGCAGTACCTCTCAAAGAAGTCAGTTCTAAATGCATTGTTAGCTTCATCAAGTCTAACATCATTACTAGATTTGGTGTCCCTCATACCATATTGACGGACAACGGCACCAACTTCTGTTCTTCTGAGGTAAAGAAATTGTATCAAGAATACAACATTAAGTCCAACCATTCATCTCGATATCATGCAGCGGCTAATGGCCAGATAGAGGCCTTCAACAAGACTCTTTCAAATATACTGCAAAAGATGGTGGATAAAGATAAGAGGTCATGGCTTGATAAACTCTATCATGCTTTATGGGCTTATCGGACTACCACTCGCAATGCAACGCGGTCTACTCCATATTCATTGGTATATGTAACAGAAGCAGTCTTTCCAATTGAAGTTCAATTGCCCTCACTCAGAATAGCCATTTGTGATCAGTTATCAACAGATGAGAAATCCCAAAAGCGGTTGAATGAATTGGAACAGTTAGATGAGAAAAGATTGTGCACTTTGCACCACTTCGAAATCTATCAGAATCGGATAGCACGAGCTTTTAACAAAAAAGTTCGTCTTCGTTCATTCATTCAGGGAGAATTGGTATTGGTTCTCAGAGCACCAATGATACCAGGAAAGAAGCCTCCCAAGCTTGAACCAAAATGGTAAGGACCTTATTCAATACATAAGGTCTACTCCAATGGAGCGTATTCTCTGATCTCAATGGATGGAGAACACATCACGACTCCAACTAATGTCAGATTTCTGAAGAATTATTTTGTATAAACACAAAATATTGTTCCCAGAACCAAGACTCTTACAATTGGTTCATACAACGATGGTCCAGTATGACCTTAAACTGCAACTTCGTCCAACATGACGTTAAACTGTGTCACCTTAAATTTTCCGATATGACATTAAACTATAAATTGTCCGAGACGACATTAAACTATATTGTGTCCTAGCAACATGACATTAAACTGTGTGGCACTTCCAACGTCCAGCATGACATTAAACTGTAAAAAAGTCCCCAGAACTGATATCCTCATATTGGTTCACCTTAGTCCTAGCTACATGACTTTAAACTGTACAACACCAGTTCGTCCTTGCTATATGACGTTAAAATATACAGTAATGGTCCAGTATGACTTTAAACTGCAACTTCGTCCCACACGACATGAAACTGTGAAAAAGTTCCATAAACCGTCCAGCATGACCTTAAACTGCATCATCCCTGGTCCATGTATATGACCATAAACTATTTGCAAATCCCTTATTTCCAGCAAGACGTTAAACTGTGACGTCCTAACTACATGACGCTAAACTGTATAAGTCCCTCACGTCCGAAAAGACGTTAAACTATATAATCATCAAAGGTCCAGCATGACATTAAACCGCACCATCCACGGTCCATGAATATGACCTTAAACTATTCGCACTTTCGTCCAATATGACGTTAAACTATTTTATCCCCATCGTCCTAACTACATGACGCTAAACTGTACAGAAAGTCCTTGATATGTCCTACATGACATTAAACTGTATTTTGTCCCTGCTACATGACACTAAACTGTGCAGCACCAATAGTCCTAACTGCAAGACTTTAAACTGCATAGTCCCTTTTTTATGTCCTACATGACATTAAACTGTGCATCGTTAAGGTTGTTATTACCTCTTGTTTCTCACACCGAGTATGACTCACGTGAGCTTAGAGCGAACATCAACCATAACATTCCCTTTGGGCCACTAAACATGTGTAAGTCCCAACATTATTTTTTTTATTTAGATCATTGTCCACAAGAACAACTTGATCATTAATTCACTCTTTAATTGAACTACACGGACTTTGATCCTTGCCCTCCAGGCTGGGTATGTAGGCAACCTCCCAGGGTTCAAGCCCAAAAACAATCTCTTCACATCGGTTCACCACAACCTCATATGATGTTGATTTGTGAAACCCCCCCTGGAATCAATATCTTTACATTGATTCACTTTCGTCCTTGTTATATGACGTTAAACTATACAACACTTTTGTCCGGTATGACAATAAACTACAATATTCTTTGATTTCCTCATTTGAGAAGGAACCATTATTGACATTGATTTTTTAAAATCATGTTTCATTTTCAAAAGACTACATGCATACATGGTAATGCCTAAACTTTTTATCTCAGGTAAAACCATCATTGCACTAAAGTCCCCTTTCACCCTTCACATGTACGAACCAAATTTGTACAAAGGGTAGTTCTAGAACTACGTGGACTTGATTCCCATCCTTATGGGATACATAGGAACATTCGAGTGTCCCTTGAATCCAGTCCCAAGTCTTTTGGGCCTAACCCCAAATTTCACTTTCAGTCCCTTGGCTGAAAAGTCCTCATGAAAACACACACTGTGTATTCATTATTATGGTCCAAATTCTATGACCCTAAACTAAGATCACTCATACTTTCTTCCTGCACGACGTTAAACTGCATTTCAAGAACTACGTATGGCTTGATTCTCATTCTTATGAGATACATAGTGAAGTCCAAGTTTTCAATTCGGGACCCAGCCACAACATGATTATGGTTTTTCATTGACCTATGTATCTCTATATACATTGGAAAATACCCATATTTATGTGTTATAATCCTAACCTTAAATATTTTCAGATCTTCATAACCCTTTTCATGACTTCTAGTCACAAAAATGTCAAACTTCTGAGAATTCTTTTGCCTGACTATGCAGCACGTTCCCATAAGTGGCCTTGCATAAACAGTCCACATAACAGACTTGTCAGCCAAAAGATGCTATTTATTTGACCATGCAGCCAATGCCCATAGGTGGCCCTGCATGTTTCAACCCCCTAACGGGTTTGTTAAATAATGGTAACTTCATTCTTGGGAAGAATGCCTCTTTTGTCCTTATTTGTCTTAAAACGACAGTATGTAGGGATCCGCAAAAAAAAATAGCCATCCTTAACATATTTGTCCCATATCCTTTTTCATGATCTGAAAGTATTCAAGTCTATGGTTTATTCTTCTTCCCTACGTTTGGGTCAGACCTTCGTAGGAGTGATATTCATCCAGTTCTTCGATATTCTTGTTTGGAAATATCTTCTCCATATTCAAGTACCTCTTTCCATACAACAAACTCTATGCTTTAGAAAATTTGAATCTCCATAAACTTTCACTGGCTTTTAGCACTAGGAAAGTAAATTTCTGGGAGTTCTTTTGCCTGACTATGCAGCACGTGCCCATAGGTGGCCTTGCATAAACAGTCCACATAACAGACTTGTCAGCCAAAAGATGCTATTTTATTTGACTATGCAGCCAATTCCCATAGGTGGCCCTGTATATTTCAACCCCCTAACGGGTTTTGTTAAATAATAGTAACTTCATTCTTGGAAACTACTTCTTCTAATGCCTTTTAGCTTTTTTTTTCATATCATTCCTCAGATTCAAATATTCTTAAGCCATAGTTTACATTTTTTCCCTCATACTTGAGTATGGTAATATGTTTTCAGATAAATTGTCAAGGAATTGAATCCATTTTAATCCATTTCGGTCAAAGCTATTTCGACCTTAAACATTAGCCCCTTTATGTCCGGCGTGCATGACTTTAAACTACCCACACAAAAGACAAAGGAACTCTGAATAAAAGTCAAGTTCCAGCTCACTAAATATACATTTTTGTATGATTTAGGTAATATTGAGCAGTTAAAAGATTCAAAGTTTGTAGGGTTATTTGTAATAATCCTAGTAAAAATCAAACTATGATTACTAAGCCCATTGGCTTAAGTAAATTTGAAGCAGGTAATGGAAGAATGCAAGTACAAATGATTGAAGAAAAAAGTGTTTTTCATTTGATACACAAGAGTTAGAAGGACATCCACAGACTGGAGTCTCTTCTCTCTTTCAAGAAATTACAGAATATTGTCAACATAAGTCTTCATTTGATGTATAGCATCCTGAGCCTTATCAGCAGTTACTTGAAGCTCGTGCACTTGACCAGCTTCATTCTTTTCATCTTGCTGAAGTGCATTCTTAGCATCTGCGATGGCTTTCATGCCATTCATATGAGTTTCATCCAATGATTTATTAAGCTGATCAAGTTCCCCAGTAACAGCATCTAACTGTTGCTGGAGTTGCACTTGTTGGACGACCTTTTCTTTGATTTTTTGCTTCAGATCCTTCATCTTGACAGCATAATCAGCTTCATCCTGGGATATCCCAGCCTCATATTCACCTATGTTGACTGACAATTTCACTCTGGTCAAATCTTCACGACTTGTCTGCACTTGCTCCCTCCTGAAAATGATCTGTTTCACCGTAGCATGGATCTTTTCATACCCAAAACCACCAAGTCCCATTATAACAAATTGGGATGACAATCGGGAAATTTTTGATGGTATCTCTTCTAAAGGCACCCCCGATATGATGTTCCATATGTTATTCCATGCCTTACGTCGTGAAAAGATGAATGCTTTAAGCATATCTGGATCTGATTCAATATCATCGTCAGAAGGGGGTATGTAATCTGGAATTAGCGCGCTTAGGGAGGTGCCTTGTCCTGCTCTTTCCCCCCTGACTTGTGCTTCTTCACTTTCAATTCCCGTTGGGGCAGAGGCTGAGGCCTCATATTCGGATCTAGTCATTGCAGTTGATGGTCCTGCATGATTAATTGAAAGGTTTAGTCAGCTTCAAAGGATAACAAAAGAATGGATTGTCTTGCGAATAAAGTACAATCACAAATATTGTTATCCATTACCCAATGGTGGTTCAGCAACCTGAGAAGACTTCTCCCTATCTTTCCCAGTTTCAACAGGATTTTCAAGATGAGTCTCAGGAGAGTTTATTGGATTTAGCTCTACTTGAGCTAATGTTTCTGCAATGATAGGGTTGACATCAGTGTCCACACCCTCTTCGGGCATTGGCAGTTCAGCGGCTTCTACGGAAGAAACTGCATATTATTTTACATCATGGTTAGAAGTATATTTTTTAAAGAAAAATTTGGGCGAAGGGTAACACTCACGCCCAAGGTCTTCTAAATCACATGACAACTCAGCATGATCATAAAATTCTTCAAAAGTCATTCCTTGATTCATCATTTCATCCAATGATACTTCAGAATCTTGATTAGTCTCACCAGTGGGAGCATTTGCTACGTCTTCTTGCCGACTTATGTCCTGCAATCCCTGACCCTGGACAACATCTTCAGTGATAGGAGGGATACTGGGAATGGATGGTAGCTCTTCTCCAGGAGCAACCAAGTCAACCTGAGTCTGTGATTGTTCTACAGCACCCTCCATGACCTTTGAAGAAGGATCAGTCCCTTCCCTCAAGGGAGAAATTGAAGAAGCCCCTGCAATCCTCGGAAATATGAGTAACCATATGATTATGGGTATAAAATCATGATTGTTCGAAGGACTTACCACTGCTAATGAAACTTTTAGCTATGGATTTCCTCCTTCGTTGCCTTGGCTTCTTTTGTTTTTTCGGAGTATCAGTAGTCTCCCTTATTGGCACTTGGATTGGCGAATGGAAGGCTATGTACAGTGCCTCATTCATGGCCTACTGTCCTGGAGATATCTCGCCTGGTTCGCGAGGAGAATCAGCAGCAGCCCCGATAGCAGTACCACCAGGGCTATATTGTGGCGAAGGAGCCCCGGTTCCTTTCTTTGCAAGCTGCAAGATGAAGAAAATAACTTCCTTAAGTAACAAAGCTTCAACTAAAATCAAGTTGCAAAGAAAATAAGGAAAGAAAACTTACATATTCAGGAGCCACGTACTCTTGCCATTCCTCATCTCCAGAACCACCAGCCCCCTCAGTGGTACCACGATCAATCATTTCCTTCACCCGCCTGGTGATAGGAACCGAATTATCAGTGGCATATATGATCATTTCTAGCTCTCTGATGTAAGGTCGCACTTCATTGGGGTTATCTCCGTATTGAAGGTCTTTAGAAGCTAGAAGATATCCTATTCCAGGAAGCTGTAGGCCCTCACACAAATCCAGCCAGGCGGTCTCAGTATCACAGTATAAGCTCTTCCATAGCTGAACAGCCTCTGGTCTTAGATATAAAGGCTGTGAGGAAGGTCCTACAATTTTTGATTTTAATTTCTTCCCGACTCCTGCAACTACAGATAGAGAATAAGAAAGTAAGACTTATTACTTTATAAAGTAGCAGTGATTGAAGTTATTACAATCAAATAACTCACCAGGAGCTGATGGAGTGGGTCTTTTAACTATGGCCGGAGGATTATATCGGGCACGAAACCGCTTTGCTGCCGGTTGTGCCTCATCATCCCCATCGTGATAATCCGATGAATCAGTTCTAGAAGAGGAGTCTGTTGAACCTATTTCAGGTGGAGAAGCGTCACCTTCATGAGGAAGAGTTTCTTTCTCTACAGTCCTCTTCCTCTTTCCCACTTGATATACTGGGTGATTCAATATCCCTTTAGGGTATGATGCTATCCAGTGTTCGGCATAAAATGTAGTCAGATAATGTGCCGCTTTTTCAACTGGTAGATCAAATACTGCCCCAGTCATCTCTCTTGATGTCAGCAACCATAGTTGTCGAGAAACCATCGGATGTTGCTCTAACCTGACATGTACTGGAGGGGATACAACAATCTGTTGCAAACATTTGAATTGGCGTGCAAATCTATATGGAGCATAGGCCTCGCATATGATTTCTCCATCGATCCTGGCTACTAACACGCCATCCCTGCAAGCTAGCATGTATGCCCTCAAATCCAAATGGGCCTTCCCATCATCAACAAACCGCCCGGATGGCGGACTTCCATAAGGAAAGAAGTTGAATTCCTTATACATGCTTAGTCTTACTTTCATGTCATAACCATTAACATCTAATGGAGTAATTCCAGAGAATGCTTGCACTGACGGTCTGAAAGAGCTTCCAGGAATTTGTAATCCATTCTGTACATTGTAAGTCCTGAAGTGAGTGGCGATCCATCCCCACAAAACCTGGAATGGTCCCACTATTCTTAAAGGAGATTTAACCTGGAAGACGTGAAGTAAACTCCTGTGAATCTTTGCTAAAATGGGGGTAGCTAACCCAACCATTTTTCCCTCAGCCAACTTGGCCGCAATGACGAAGGTCCCTGGACTAACGCCTCCATTCGAATCCCTGACTGGCAAGAGATAAACACTGAGCCACATTGCCAAGAAACCCGCCAGACGAGTTTTCTTTGGAATTCTTTGATTCACTTCATAGCCCCATTTTTCAAACTCTCCTGCTTCTAGAGTTGGCCAGAATGTGCCAGGAGATCCTCTCTTCTCAGGTTTTGGACAAGTGGTAGGACGTCTGGGCCGGGTATCCTTGGATTTCTTTTTCTTGGATCCTTTTTCTTTTGGCTCCATCCCTTTCTTCTCAGTAAGAAACACATTCATCCATTCTTCCGGATGAATATCTTTTCTAAAATGAGTTAATGAAGTCTCTGAACTCTTGATCCTGTGAAAGATTTTAAATAATTCTCGAGCCAAAGCAGGAGTCTTCTCTGGATCATTCCAAGTCACCTTGGGAGGAATGAATTCATCATACATATCGCCCAAGATTGGAGCTCCTGAAATCTTGTGGACATCCCACAAACTGATACCTACTTCTCCATGAGTCAAATGGAAAGAATTAGTCACCGGGCTCCAGTGGCTGAGTATCTCTGGCACGAAGTTATCATGTCTGTAAATATATGTTTGCCCAACCCAAACAGCCTCATATATTGCAGCTCTCTTCAGATCCTCAATAAACTCTGCGCAAGTCTGTCGCACCCAGTATACCCACATCCAAGTTGGCTTCACACCTCCCCCAGGACGGAAATCCCAACTTCTCTTCCAGCCTTTGGATTGATCCATCTGAGCATTTCGGAAGATTGAAGGATGACAATGTGGTTGAAGCTCAGGTGTATGTTTTTTCAGATCTGGTGTGCAAGGGCTATGATGCATCACATAAGCCTTCTCCACTGTTCCAGCAGTTTGAAATACTCCTCCGCCTGAGATATTTGCTGAAGCAAAATTGGTATAATTCTGAAACCACGAAAATGGAAGATAATTCTTTACTTCTGGAAAAATGACTTCTTGCAGATGACCATGACCATACAAAGGTAGATAAGTGCAGTGAGGAAAGTCGTGATGATATTTCTTCAGATACTTGGCCAAATCTGGAAGAGTACTGTCTTTGACAGTATAGTAATCAGGACCAATGATATCCATCATATCATCTATCCGCTTGCTAGCCAGTTCATCAATTAATCCAGGTCTAAGAGCCATTGAATCTGCACAGGAGTTGAATAAATTAAACTCTTAAATGGGTTTATTCTTTTCATAAAATTTGTGAAAGAATTTTGAAAAAATGGCTAAGGCATTAAGGCGCGCAAGTATGGAGATATCGCGCAAGTGATACGTGTGCCGCGCAAGTTTTTGTCGCGCAAGTATTACCACGTGAGCCCTATTACCTTGAGAGTAGCGCGGCAGCGAGGAAACAGTGAAATCAAGAGACTTGCGCGGCGAGGAAGACTTGCGCGGCGAGAGCTCGAGAAATCCGGAAATCCAGATGCATGTAACAGAGGTGAGGCCATGTATTTATAGGCCAGGAAGCCTACCTGCGCGCCACACCCAGAGCGCTTAAGGCCTGCGCGACGCAGACTTGCGCGCCGCCCTCTGCGCACTGAAAGACTTGCGCGCCCTCCCTTTTCCTTTGGAGGGATTCGATTTCCTCAGAGTCAAATCCTCATTTCTCTCCAGATCCAACTCTGAGGGGGGACTTTTGTTGACGCTCCTTTCGTCACAGAATCTAAAGATCGGAAAAGGGAATATCTCAGCTAAAAGTGATTCATCCTTTGAATAAAACATCAAAAATCGACAAAGGCATGAACAAAGGATCAACAGCAAATCCGCCGCGCAAGTGATACCACTGCCGCGCAAGTATACTTGCGCGGATACCTTGGTCGCGCAGGTGACTTGCGCGACCTAATTGGTAACCGCCCGGTAACCGCCCTGGGTCTTCTTTTGCCTATAAATAGACCCTGTGGGCCCCCCATTCGAGAGGATCTTTTTCCAGAAACTCGGATTGAAGCTCCCGACGCCCAAGTCTCTTCTCAAAGCTTCCAGAACACTTCTAAGGTAATTTCTTACCTAGAATGGAATATCTAAAGAGAAGAAGGAAGGCCTAAGTGTTGAAACTTATCAAACACTTGCGCGCCGACTTAATTCCTTCAATATAACTTGCGCGTCCCTTCTCTGGAAGAACCTCAAGAGGATTGTAAAGGGTTTAATAAAGAGTCGCTCAAGCATTTCAATACTGGTTGAAAATCGCGCAAGTACCCCTCATGTCGCGCAAGTATACTTGCGCGACCAATACTTGCGCGCCACCGCAGGACTTGCGCGACTTTTAAAACTTGCGCGCCCCTATCTTTTTTGGGTGCCCATCTTGCCCATTTTACCCCTCTTAAGCCATTTCACCTCTCCTATTCAAGATTCAGTCTTCAAGATACTCTTCAAAACCATTTATGGCATGATTTCTTGACTTGACATCCTTGTCTGAATAGAATTCTGTGAAATATCTCTCAAAACCTAGTGATTTAAACATCTTTTAGGTCACCAAAGATTGAGAGTTCATTCATTCAACCTCATCCTTTAAGATGAGAAAATCCTAACTTGGGTCTCCTTTTCAGGAATAATCCCCAGTTATAAAACCTTTGATATGGGCATCTTCCTCAGGAGTAAGCCCCAATCAAGTCCTCTAATCTAGGGCATCTTTCTTAAGAATAAGCCCCAACCTCAAATATGGGCATCCTCCTCAGGAGTAAGTCCAAACCTTAATCCCTAACCTGGGTCTCCTTTTCAGGAATAAGACTCAGTCATAACCTTGGGCTTCCTTTTCAGGAGTAAGCCCCAAGTCCCTTAACCTGGGTCTCCTTTTCAGGAATAAGACTCAGTCATAACCTTGGGCTTCCTTTTCAGGAGTAAGCCCCAAGTCCCCTTAAACTTCTCTTAACCAGTCATAATCCACCTTTGATTTGGGTTTCCTTTTTAGGAGTAAAACCCAATCATAAGTCCCCTCCTAACTTGGGCATCCTCCTTAGGAGTAAGCCCCAAGATTAGATTATTCAAATCTCCATGAAGCACATATAACTTTATGGACCCTGTTCATGGATTTTCTCCCTAAAAAAAAGTAAATCCTAAACCTTCATCTATCTGGGCAGTCATCCATACATAAGCCCCAAACAAATTCTTATGATTGCATCTTTCATGGCATAATTGTCTAAATTTTACCAATACCTCTTATTTCTCACACCGAGCATGACTCACATGAGCTTAGAGTGTAAAAGTAATTATGACATTCATCTTTGAGCCATGAATCATAAACATCATACTCCATAATTCGAACTACGTGGGTTCTGATTCCTTTTCCAAAACAAAGGATACGTAGGTAGCCCATTTATGGGTTCAATCCCAACTTTGAAATAATCTATGTCCTTCTGAATGACAATAAACTTCAAGTGCCCCACTGAGTGGCTTTAAAACCAGCCTGGTCATCATAAATGACCAAGAGATTTTTATATAAATGTTTTGAAGGATACCATTGACCAAGAATCTCTAAACAGATATAGATGATTCTCTATTGATGAAGAACCTCGAATACATATAAAATATTCTCTAAATTTCTTGCATATTTAATCATTGATTGTTAAAACTAAAGGAAAACACATTTTATACTTGGTAATGTAATAAGGATTCACGAACATAACTTAAATCTGTAAAGAGAGTCCCGGAGTAGACAATAATTCCCCTCAAAAAGGTGTGATGAGTCCGACCTCCCATCCTCTCGACCAATGCAAATTCCTAAGCCTCATTAGCTCACAAGCTGATGAGCACCTGCCTTTGGAAAGTAGGTCCAAATGGATGTGGAATCATTGGATGTTTCCGGTTCTACGAACAAACCCATTAGAAACCGATCGGAACATTTGAATCTCCCGTCCAGGAGGTCATCCCCGGATTCCGTGCGAAACACACTCTTAGATCTTATTTTTTTACATGACCGTGCTACTATATCACCCATACTAAAGGAACTGACCAGCCTTGGAGAACCTTCATGCAACGATCCACAACACGTATAGGATGATCCTCAAAGGACACATCTACCTGTAACTCAATCTCCTCAGGATGAAAGGCATGATATGGATGTAAATAGTAATGTCAAAAATGAAAAACATGGAATAAATTATGCATTCCCCAATACATCTAAGGTAACTAAAATCGATAAGCTATCATACTAACTCTCCAGAATATCGAATGGCCCGATGTATCTTGGTGAAAGCTTACATTGTCTACTTATTCTACTGTGTCCCAACCTTAGTGAGAAATGAAAGAAAACCCGATCCATAAAATAGAACTCTAGAGTTCATCTACAATGATTGACATATTATTTATAATGAGACTGCATAATATCCATCCACGTACAACTGCCTCTCCTATATCTAACCAACATAGGGGTGGTTGACATGACCTACTATATAAAGAATCATAAGGAACCATTTGAATATTATCCTGAAATCTATTATTTTAGGTGAAACCAACCAAGGGTATATGTCTCTCCCAAGAGCCCCAAAAATATAGGACACATGCTCGCAACATGTCCTCAAGCACATGAATCAAGCGCTCTGACTATCTATATGTCTAGGGGTGGTATTATTTTCTCAAAAAAATCTATGTAACTAACTCCCTCTATACCCATTCCTAGAATCATGAAGTAAACTGGGAAATGCTATCTGAAACGATAGTATTTATGACCCTATGAAGTCGTACTATCTCACAGATATACAGCTTCTCAAGCTCATCAACACTGAAGGTTTCCTTGATTGGCAAGAAATGTTCAACCTTCATGAACCTATAAATAACAACCCATACGACATCATTACCTAGAGGTAACCTAAGTAAACCTATCACAAAATCCATCGCAACATCATTCATTTTCCACTTGGGAATAGTTAGTTGCTGTAGAAGTTTGACTGGTCACTGGTGTTTCTCCTTGACCTACTAATAGGTGGAATACCTCATGAAAAAACCAGAAGCATCTCTTTTTATACTCAGCCACCAGTATTGGCGATGTAAATCCTGATACATTTTGGTGATGCTGGGGTGAACTTCCCAAGATGAAGTATGAAAATCCCACATCATCTCCTCACACATGTCTGAAGAGACCCATACGTGACCATGTACTCTTAGGATACCATCCTCACCTATGGTCCATATAAGTGGAGGGTCCCCACTTGACACACTCTACCATAGGACTAGGCCTTATGAGTTCGATAGATTCCTTATTCTAAGTTTATCCAAAAGTGTAGAGGTAATAGATAAATATGATAAAGAATTATTCCCCCGACTATCATTGACCACCAAGTGCATCTTAGAGAACAAATCCATGAGATTCCACTCGCTACTAGCCTACTGCACTTCTTGTATCTGATTCCTCCTACTCAGTGAATTTTCCACTACATTTCCTTCACCATACATATAGTAAATCTTTAAATTGAAATACTATAGGTATTCAACCCACCTCCACTTCCCTAGGTTCAAATCATGCGGTGTAAATATGTACTTGAGGATTTTTTGGTCCATGTACACCAAAAAACGCTATCTTAGTAAATAGTTTCTCCAATAACACAATGAATGAACTACTGCAAATAACTCTATATCAAGTGTCAAGTAATTCCTCTCACATTGAATCATATGCCAAGACCTTTACACCACGACTCTATCTCCTTGCATAAGAATTTCTCCAAAACGGATACCCGATGTATCACAGTAAACCATGTAACTCCTACCTGGATCTGTAAATATCAGTATTAATGCTGACATAAATCCACATTTTATCTCATGAATGGTCATATAATAGGAATATGACCATATAAACATCACACCCTTCTTAGTCAATGCCATCAACAGTGCTGGTAAGCATGATAATTCCTGTATAAAACACCTATAGTAACCAAATATCCCTAAGAAACTCCGTACCTCAAAGAAATTATTGGACTACTCCCAAGAAACTACATCTCTCACCTTATTTGGTTTAACTGATACTCCCATATCTAAGATAATGTGACACAAGAAGTGAATCTGATCCATCCAAAAGTGGCACTTTTTGATCTTACCATATAACTGATGATATTTTATTGTATTCAATACGATCTCAAATTTTTTGGCATGGTCATGTTGATTGTGAGAATACACCAAGATATCATCCATGAAAACCACCACAAACAATTTAAGATAAGGATGGAATACTCAATTTATCATTTTCATGAAGACTGCTAACATTTTTGTGTGACCAAACGACATAACCAAATACTCATATAGACCAAAAATGATATAAAAATCCATGTGAGGTGTGTATGATGATCTAACTTACCCCTAATAATAACCAAATCTCAAATAAATCTTTAAGAAAATCCTAAATCCATATATCTATTCTAAGAGATCATATATCTGCAGTGGAGGATATCATTTCTTAACTGTCAATTGGTTCAAATTTCAGTAATCCATACATAGCCTAAGAGTTATGTTTGCCTTTTTATCAAAAAGGATCAACGAATCCCATAGAGAAGTAATGGGTTGAATAAAACCCTTTTCCTATAAATCCTCTAGTTGCCTCTTGAACTCTTGTATATCAATAGTAGACATCCTATAAGGAGGAATGGATATAGGTTTAGATTTTGGTACTAGATCAATAGATAACTCTACCTCTCTCATTAGAGGTATTCCTAAAAAGTCATCTGGGAAAACATCCCTGAAATGATCAACCACCGAAGGGAAATATACTTGAAAAGTTACCTAATCATCTAGAAACAAACTCACAATATGGGTTGTCATCCCACCCATCCCATGATACTTGTGTCCAGCTCAACTCTCCTGGATATCCCAATCACCTTTGTGAATAAAATCTCCTCCCTCTAGTGATGTGAAGGTCACCCTACAATGATAGTAATCAATGAAGGCATTAAAGGAGACTAACCATTTCATCTCGAGAATGATGTCATAGCCTGTCGTCTCAAGGAAAAAGTGGTCCCATATGAAGTGATACCCGCCAATATCAAGGGGGAACTCCTTGCACCGATGTACACATTCTGTTCTAATCCCCAACGGAGTTTCAAGCATCATAACACCATTATAATTTTTAACACTAATCCCAAGGATCTCCAAAACGGTCAAAAATATAAATCTATATGAATCCCTTGTATCAAAAAGTGCATAATCTAAAGTATAAGTTACTAGAATAGTACCTCTGGGAGTAGAAATTTCGGGATCCTCATCCTCAAGGGTCTGTTGCACTGCATATATCTAGCCCGAACTACGAACCTATGATACTACCTAGATATACTGAGCAGATATTATCTACTATCACTATGACATAGGGGTATGACTACCACAGCTATAACCAACACCTCGTCCTGATCGGCTAGTTGTACTCCAGCTCCCTGCCAGATGAGAAGCTGCTGACCCCGCTCCTGAATGTGGGGTCAGCATAGACCCTTTCTCACTGGCTGCTGGTGGATTTTTTTTGAAGAAGTGATGCATATGGCCCATATTTCCAAAAGATCAGAACTATACTAGGTCCCTCATACACTATGTCCCCGTATGTCCCAACCTACCACACTAGTAGCACCTCACCTGGCTACCTGATTGTGTGCTTTGGATATTGGTATCACTACATGGAATCTCCAGACAATGATTCCTACTACCAATCGATATAGTACTAGATCGAGATTCCAAACTACCCTAGCTCACACATCCATCCTCTCTTAGGTCACACTCTATGATAAGCACCTGATTCACTATTCAAGAAATGGTAGTCAGCTAAAAGAAATTCCATGAGATCAGATTTCATACTCAATACCATCCTTTAATATCCTATCTTTAGATAACTCGTCACCAATCATAATAGGTGTAAAATTTTGGAGCTTAGTAAAATAGGATGAATAATCCATCACTGATAATGCACCCTACTCCAGGTGTAAGAACTCTGGGGATCTACCAGCCCTTAGTGTATTAGGACAGAAGTAATCATAAAAGTCCATATGAAAATCCCTCCAGGATATCTACTGATGATTCTCTATCTGAGTAATGACTTCCCACAATATCTTGGTACAATCACACTGCATATACTTAGTGAGATTTAGACTCCTCTCAAGAGGTGTATCTATATGCTCAAAGATAGAAATTGTGGACTCTATCCATGACTCTATAGCTTGTGGTATTCCATCCCCCAAAAACATGGGTGGATGTTGCTGCTGAAACTCATGCGTCAACTCTACCATAGTCGGGGAAGATTTTGGTGCTTCCTGAATAGTCTGCATAAACCGTATAAAGCCTTCACGAAACTATAAATTATCACCTACGTCTAGTATAATAGTCGGTGCCACAACTGGCACTACTAGAGGATATACTAGTAGCCCATGGACCACCACCTTTGGAGTGTGGTCATCACCACCCTCCTGGTGTACTATTAAAGGACATTGGAGTGATATACCTCTACAAATTCCAAGCACACACCTCAGATCAAGATCATTATCAAATTTATCATCTAAAAAGCGCAGATATTTAAGCAAGATTGCTACATGACTTCCTCTATAAAAACATACCCCTATGCATGCTCCATGAGTTAGGTATGGGCGACGTAAATATCAGGTATAAGAAAGAGACACTAACAATAGCCCGCTATAAGGTTGGGTATGGTCAAGTTATCTATCACAAAAAACTTAAGTTTCCATTTTCATGTTCATTTATTCATTTTTCATTTGAATCCATACTCATTTCAAATTATTTCATGATTCAGTTCTCATTTATATCCCATTCACTTTATATAGGTTGAACTAAATGGTTCAACAAATTCTAATCCATGAGGGACCATACTCCTTAGAAACCAAAGTATGGTGTCCACCTATTTCATACCATAACACATATAAATATACCTATCACAACAATAGTCCTAACTATCACGACACCTATCACAACAATGTGCAATAAGTAATTCATTCTAAATGACATGGAAAAAATGCATGGCATGTGATTTCTAGAAAGAACATAATATAATGCATGATATTGAATACCCCCCTCATATCATAGTGTTTTAAAAAATTGAACACATAATTATATCAGTAGAAACAAAATAATTCAATTGCATCACCTAATGGTAGAATTAAATCACATGTAATAGTAAAAATATAGAAATATCAATTACATTTGAGACAATTTGGATTTTCCCTATACGCGTGGTAGATACTCCTAGGAACAAATCATTACCAAACTCCATTTACTTCCTATCACTTTCTATTGTCTCCAAATAGTAAATAAAACTGGAAAATATCCCTATGATACCACTTTATAACATCCTGGACCCAAATGCCTCTAAAAGGTTCCTCGAGCCTGGTTGGCCACATGGCCTCAAGTGCATCTCCCCAAATTCCAGAGGCTTCCAACTAGTAGTGAGGGCCTAGGGTGAGTCCATGTGGAGACTATTACCTCTTATAAGAGTTTACCACAACATAATCAATAATATATAAGTATCAAAAGTAGTATAATAACTAGAAAATAAATAAACACTGAAAGACTGATATATATGCAATGATAGAAACCACCTCATATAAAAAATGATGATAGATGTCATATGTATAAATAAAGTATCCAAAACATGTATACAAGTAAGATATACAATACTTGTAACAAAAGTAAAAAAATGCTAAAATCTGTCCAGCTAGCATTGCGAGCCTCATCTCGGTCCCATACTCTTACTCTTAAGAAGAAATCAAGAACTTTTGGAATGTCTCTTTCCCTTATCCATACCCATAATCATATAGTCTATTTGGGTACCCAAAGGTGGCCCAAACAGGGTGTGAGATATAATCCTAGTAGGAAACCACCCCAGTTTAGGTGCCAATTAGTCAGTGAATATATATAACAACACTGTGTAGGAAAATATTACAAGTAAATGAAGTAATCAAAAGAAAAAAATCCTATAAGGTCTAAGTTCTCACTTATAATCAAGTTCTTTTAAAAGATAAATTTCTGAAATAAAATTCAAACATGTTTAAATTTATATCATACTAATTTAATTGGACAATTCATTTAATCAATAATTATTGGAACCTATCATTAAGACCGTCATTCCCTGTAAGCACATGTATCCAAGGATCCCTAAACATACCATCCATAAAGTGTAATTTGTGACTAAATCCAAGCTTGTGTTTTGGCTTGGCAGATGCATCATAAAATTCATTTCATTCATTATTCAATTTAAAGCTTGATACTATCCTTGGAATTCCTAGGTTGGAATCCAAGTGTCGCTCCAGGTAAAAGATAAACCAACACCTTATGAGACCATCCATGGAGAACCTCTCAAGAACCCAGAAATATCTCTAGGTGTGGTATAACATCACTTCCACTCAATTTCATCCTTGTTAGTCCACTAAAAGAGACCAAGTATCACCCATGGAATAATGATTAAATTACAATTGATTATGTCCATGTAATTCTCATATGAATCCATGTATCACTTGACATATAAAGGTTAAGCCACAAAGTCCATCCTTAGTAGTCCTCAAGGGAGTCCAAGTATCGCTCAAGAATAAGCAAGGTACAAGAAAATTGAGTCCATCCATGGAATTTGTATTTGAATCCATGTGTCACCCAAGGAATACAAGCATTTAAAAAATTAAATACCATTTAATAAAATTCATTTAATCATGTCAAGGTCATCAATAAACACATCTCAATCCAAACTCACCTAGAATGGTGATACAAGTCATTGGACAAGCTTAGAAGACTTTCCACTCAATTACTCACATGGGAAAAAATCACTAAAATAATAATTACATGATTAAAAACTATTAAACATCATAAAATTTATTTAACTCACATGGGAATATCAAATAAAAGAGAAATTCATGCACACTCAAGTATTTACATAGTATGGGTCAAGGTCCATGGTCAACCATCCCTTATCATTAACCAATTAATTACAATTGATATTCCAATTCAATTCACAATTCAATTCATAATTAAATTCATCCATTTGATTTTCAATTCAATTAAGAAATAACATCCCAAGGAAAGGGGGTAAAAGGGGCACACCCAAAGGTATCCATTTCTAAGGACCACTCATGATGGTCTAATTAAATTAATCAACACACTGAAAGGGGTAGTTCTATTTTCAATGTAACCAATCTATAATAAACCATTAATAAATATCTTAATTATATAGGGCATTAGTAACAATTCAAGGTTTCAATTTCATTTCAAAGAAACACCCATAAATTTTACACATAGAATGATGACATATAAAAACACCTTGAATTTTAGATAAAGGCATGAGACCACCTACCTTAGGTCCACAGTTTATAGATCATCCATTATCATCTCCTGATTCGACTTAGATCAGGATAAAATTAAAGAATGGATAAAGAACCTATTAATAGGGAAAATTATTTTGAACCTAAATTTCATAACTAATATCCATAATAACTTAGAATAGATAAAAATTTATTGAGATCTTACCAATACAGATGCAATGAGACAAATGACCCTTGATTTCGAGCTCAAACAGAAGAGATCTCTCAAATCCAAGAATAGTAACAAAATGGGTTTTCAATGGGAAGATTCTGTGTTTTAGAGGTAAGTAAAATAAGGGTTATATCTAATATATTAATTGGGGGAAATTTTGTAAATTCACCCAATTTATAGGGTCACACAATTTAGGCACACGATTTACAAACTGTGCACCAACCGTTCATGATTAGCTGTAGGAAGGGGCATAACGCACGGTTTAACCAAAAAGTTTGACTAACCGTGCGCAAACCATAAAATTCTCCACTGTCAAAATTGTAGACCTGGGTGAACAACCATGAGACCTAACTCACATAGTTTTTACTAACTGTGTGCTAGGGCATTTCACCCAAAACTAGGGTTCCAGGCTCCGAACTAGCCCCAAACACTCCTGATACCTCCATACCCACAAAGGTAATTCATATTAGTCTATATTTAAACATTTAAAATGATAATTGATAGAAATTAAAGGATACATACCTCATATAAGAACCGGGTTCTTACAATATAATATGATTTAGAGGAATAATATTCACCAAATAATAGAAAACAAGTGGTGAATATGGAATATGTCTCAAAGAAAAAAAATTGAGATGAGAACACTTATGAATTTAGTAACTTTCGAATAAGAGGAAATTAAAATAAAGATCATGATTTGGATTTATAAATACCATTAATTACAAGTAAAATGTGGTATAATACATTCATGTATAATTATATACACCACATACTGAAAAAATGCAGTGAATATAGAACATATACCAATGAGAGATAATTGGGATTAAAAAACCCTTACAACATCTATATCTCTTAAATCAAAATCCCTTAAAAGATATAACGTTAGATGGATTTTCAAAAAACTTTAATTTCATGGAAGTATGATAAAAAAATCCATAGGTAATTATATACACCACACAATATAAAACAATTGGTGAATATATAACATGTCTCAAATAAATAAAAGTGAGACGAGAAACCCTTACATTTTTATCCCAACTTTCATGAAAGATATTTTACCTACTTTATAATAAAAATAACCATATTAATCACTTGTTTCATAACCTTATTCATATATATTACCTTTCCCACACTTTAAATATAATCATTCATTATACATTTATTTTTAGTTATTATTTATTTTTATCACCGAATATTAGTAACCTTGATTGTTTCATGTAAGTTTCATAATGTCAATGTCGTATTCATTTTTTGATACAAGATCATCATTAATGGATTATTTAAGGTTATGAAATAGTTTTTCTATATTTTTTTTATAATTTTATAATTTCATTCTATGATAATTTTAGTCATGACTTGTGAATATAGAATTAGTGACGAGCTTGTTTTAGGTAATTTACCAATACAAGTGATTTACTTTATAATGATCATTAATTATTATATTATCATTGAAGAATCATGTTTATGATATATATAACTCATTAATATCATATATATTCATCAAATATTTTTTTATAATCATTTATATAAGGTGGTAATGAAAAATGGAACATGTCATCCATGGAGGTGGTAATCCGCACATACGCACAAACGAAATTTTATTAGTTAAAGAATATTAATCATGTTATAAATATAATATTTATTAGTTAATTAAATTATTTTAGCTATCAATGTAAATAGGTGATAAAAAATTAAATACATCATTCATGGAGGTGGTAGTCCATATGTACGCATGAACGATATTTTCATTTTTCTAATGAGAAGGAAGGTAGATAATGATTATTCCATAAATATAAAAACATTTTAGTACGATAATGATAGTTTTTATATTATTTTAGGATTTTGATATGTGCATTTATTTCATACATTTTTTATATTAAAATATAATGATTTTGATGATTTAATTATTAATTTATGTCTGTACACCTGATATTTTGTTCATATTTGGAAGGATACTCTAATTTGTGGGAAAAGAGAAAAATAAGGAAAAAACTAAGAATATAATCAAAAGAAGGTTTTAAATGAAATTGGATACCTATAAAACACTTTTGGGAGATGAAAATAAAGAACCAGGGAGAAATGAGGATTCTAGAGCTAGAAATTGACATTAAACATCATGAAAACATTGCAAGGCGTAAACCCAATACAAGAATTAAATTGATGAAAGAGCCATCGGAGTGATGAAAACATGTGTCATGGCATGACACATATAGTCATTGTTGTACTCCTCATGTTTTAATGCTCACAAATCATGTTTGAAGACTATTGTATTTCTCATGTTTTAATTATCACAAATCATGTTTGGAGATTTTTGGATTTAGCATGTTTTAATAATCACAAATAATGTTGGAATATTGTTGGTTTTATCATGTTTTAATGCTTACAAATCATGTTTTACACTCTTATAAACCATGTTTTAAACTCTCACAAGATCATGATTTAGGATCTCAAAAATCATGTTTGAATCTTGTAAACTATGTTTAATCTTGTTCTATTATGTTTCAGTATTATTATGTTTAATCTTAATACATTATGTGAATATTGATTCTTAAGAAATTTTAGAGATATTTGGATAAGTCTGTGAAACCGTAAGTTTGCTACCGGTTCCAGTTTTTCACAAAGTCCATGACACCGTAAGCTTGCTACCAGTTCCAGCTTTTCGTAAAGGACCTGACACCGTTTCCTTGCTACATTTTCCAAGACACTGTAACAAGACACCATTCAGAATTTTAACAAAGTAATAGACACCATAACCTAATACACTATTTACCAGACACCATTTTCTTGCTATCGGTCCCAGATTTTGCAAAGGACCAGACACTGTAACTGTACTACCAATTCCAGATCTCAACGCAACTTTCTCATCATGACTGTCTCACCATGACTGTCTCACTGTGAATGTCACACCACAACGGTGACACTGTTCCATACTTAATTATTTTTCTATATTTTTCAATTAAATTTAAAAGTTATTTATAATGGAAATATTTGATTAATTTAAGTAAAATGATATAATTAATGTTCTTTTGTAGTCCTTTTAGTAGATAATAAGAGGTATAAGGTGTGGAGATCGTGCATCTTGTCAACTCCAACACAAGAACCCAGAATAAAAATAAAATCGTGGGACTAGATAAAATACATAACAGTGGATTGAATTTCAAAACTGAAGAACATCCATACATGAAAGAATACACCAAAGGAAGAATTTTCAATTCCTACTGGTTGTACGAAAAGAAGAACTTACTGTGAACCATCTTAAAAGAATACTTACTGCAACTCGAAGGAGAGAAGAAACATCTCTCAAAACTAAAAATCATAACACTCAACTCATGAACTCTGTTTTATGAAGAGGACTGGAACGTTGCATATACTACATCCAAATAGTCCAAAGTTGCATTTAATGACACATAGAGCCTTTTAAACTCTATCTCATTACATTTTTCTTTGTTGTGTACAGTTTCATTACTTTTTGAGAAGTGTACATATCTGTATTAAAACACACACTGTATCCTACATTAAACTGGATTATATAAGATATCCTCACTCAAATATATTTTTACACCTTGTTTCACCCACGTATAACTGTAGAAGAGGTCCTGTGTAACCTGACTATTTGTTTTCCGATGCAGAATAGTGGAAGAGGTTTTGTGACCTTGACAATTTTATATACTATTGTTAACCCCAATCCAAGGTGTGGATCAAAGCTTTATATATATTTATTGGTGTCAGGTGATCACCAAGTGGAGTGGATTATGTCTCGTCTTTATACTAAACCACTCTTTTTATCTACTACATCTTTCAATTTAGTCTTTCTCTATTTTAACCTATATTTCAGAAAACTAAATTTTACTTTGATAGTTAGTCTTGGATAATAGTTATAAATTTTTTCCTTATTAAAGTAGTTTCAAAAGTTGTATCAATATATAATATTGTTATAACTTAGAATTAATCAATCTTCTGAGAAACTATTTGAACAGTCAAACTATTATAATTTTACTACCTTCATTAGCTGGCCTGCTTTATTTTTAATTGGGGGAATATTTTAAATAAACTTTTTAACAGGAATTTTTATAGGAACTCAATTAACCCCACTCTTGAGTGTCCTACTCTAAAAAAAATTTGGTATCAGAGGTTGTTTTCAAGTTACCGTTTTCAAACTATTAAATCTATTTTAAGATCTTTTTCAACTGTGATTTTAGTTTTGTTTTAAAGATATTTAAATTTTTGTTAGTTTAAGTTTCCAGGTCTTTAAAATTTTATTTATTTGTCATGGATAATATATTTGAAGGTGATTCTACCAATAGACCTCCATTAATTAATGGAATAAATTATTCACAATGGAAAATTAAAATGAAAATTCACTTAGAAAGTATGGGTTTTGAGATTTAGTCTTCAATTTTAGATGAATATAAGATTCCTGCTACAGACAAGAGTACTTAGGATAACCCAACTAAGGATTATTATAATAATAATTTCAAATCCATGAATTCCCTATACTGTTCTTTAGGAGATGAAGATTTTAACCGAATTTCTTCATGTAAAATAGCCCATGAAATTTGAGACACTTTATCTATTTCACATGAAGGAACCTCTAGTGCTAAGTAAATGAGAATTAACACATATAATATTAAATATGATAAATTTAAAATGAAACCAGATGATCCTATTTCTGACATGTATCTCGGGTTTAATGAAATTGTGAATACTATGATCTCTCTAGGAAGAGGTGTTACAACCAAAGAGAAAATCATGACAATATTCAAATTCTTACAAGATATATGGAGAGGGACTTCTGTATCAATTATAGAATCATGTGAAATCATTAATTTTATAGTAAAGGAACTGATAGGTAAGTTGATGATGTATGAGGAAGAATTAAAAGTCAATACGGAAGAGGAAGATGAACTGAAGAGAAGGTTAGTGTCTTTCAAAACTACTACTTCCAAAACCAAGGAAAAGGAAAAGGATAAAACCTCATTCTAATAGTACAAGTAATGAAGATTCATTATCTGATAGTGATGAGGAAATGGATAAATTATATAGATGATTCAAGAAGTTTTATAGAAGAAATAAATTCTTCAATAATCCTAACTACAAAGGTAAATATGACAATAAGGGAAACTGGAAAAAGGATTGGAAGAAAGGTGATGTCTTTAGTGAAATAATCTTCTTTGAATATAAGAGAAAGGGACATGTAAAGGCTGATTGTACCAAGTTAAAATATAAGAATAATTATGAGGAAAAATATATAAAGTATAAAAAGTCCATGAAAGAAACTTGGAGTGCTTCTGAGGATAGCTCAAGTGAATTAGAGTCTTCACATGATGAAAAGTATTGAAAAACCAATATGTGTTTTATGAAAAAAACACATGAGGTAACCCTTGAGTCTCCTATAAAAAATCCTTAATATTCCCAAGATGAAAGTGATTATGAAAATATGACCAATGAAGAAATGTTTGAATACTTTCAAATTCTAGAGGACACCTATAATGAACTAAAAGATAAATACAAATCTTTAAAGAAACATCATGCCTTGACTACCACTACTAAATATGAACTTGCTGTAGAAAAAGCGAAAAATTCTCATCTGCTTAAAGAAAACAATGAACTCAAATTATCTAATGATAAATTGAAAAATGACTTAGAAAAATTTAAGAATGGAATGAATACTCTAATAAAAATTCTTGGTAAAAAATTAGCTCATAGTTATACTATTGGTATAGGATATCAACCTGAAAAAATGAAATTTTATGAAAAATTTAGAAAAACTATTTTTACGCCTAAAATTGACAAATATTCTGCAAATTCTAGTACTGGGAACTGTTTTACTGCTTCACGTATCTCAAGACCAAATAGAGTTTACTTTTAAAATTATTTATAATTTTCTTATAGTAAAACCATAAAGAAAGTATGGACTCCCAAAGCATTTATTACTAATGTTTTTGGACCCAAGAAAAACTAGGTACGAAAATCTTCTCATGTTTGACTCTTATGTAGGAAAACTGCTTGAAAATCTCATACAAAATCTTATGGTACTTGGACAGTGGATGTTCAAGACACATGATAGGATATTACTCATTCTTCAAGAACCTAATAAAGATTTATGGTGGGAATGTCACCTTTGGTGACAATGATAAAGGAACAATAATTGGCCTCAGCCATATTAGTAACTCTAACTCAGTTTTAATTTTTAAAGTAATTTTTGTTGATGGATTAAAATACAATTTTCTTAGTATTTAACAATTATGTGATGATGGTTTTCATATTAAATTTGAAAATAATTCTTTCAATGTCATTAATTCTAATAATGAATTAGTATTTTATGCTTTTAGAAATGAAAATATTTGTGTTGTTAACTTGGATTCTTTAGTTTCTCAAAATGTTTCATGCTTAAGTGTATTTCACAAAGAGTCTTGGATTTGGCATAGAAGATTAGGAAACTACAATATACACTCCCTTAGAAATATTACTAGAAAAGGTTTAGTCAAGGATATACCCAAACTTGAGTTTCCAAATGACAAAGTCTGTAATCCTTGTCAAAAGGGTAAACAACACAAAATCTATTTCAAACCAAAGAAAAAAGTCTCAACTTATCAACCTCTTGATTTGGTTCACCTGGATTTTTTTGGACCTTCTAGAGTCTCAAGTCTTAATGGGAAGAACTATGTATATGTTCTTGTTGATGACTACTCTCTAGATATACTTGGACCTTCTTCTGGGATCACAAAAGTGAATCTTACTCTCATTTTACCAAGTATGCTAGGACTGTAGAAAATATTAGTGGTATTAGAATTAAATCTCTAAGAAGTGACCATGACCGTGAGTTTGAAAACCAATAGTTTGAATCCTTTTTCTCACAAAATGGATATAGCCATAACTTCTTTTCCCCTAGTACACCCTAATAAAATGGAGTTGTAGAAAGAAGAAATAGAACCTTATAAAAAATTGCTAGAACCATGCTTAATGAGTATGACCTACCTATCTACTTTTGGGTAGAAGTTATTAATACAACATGTTATATAATCAATAGAGTCTTAATTATACCTATCTATAAAATAAATCCCTATGAGTTAGAGAACAATAGGAAACCCAAGGTTAATTACTTAAAAGTTTTTATATATAAAGTCTATATCCTTAACACTAAGAATAATATGAAAAATTTTGCCTCTAAAAGTGATGAAGGGATTTTACTAGGATATTCAATTTCTATTAAATCCTATAGGGTATTTAATAAAAGAACCGAATGTGTGGAAGAATATGTACATGTAAAATTTGATGAAACAAATCCACATGAACCTAATACCTCACTAGAAAATCTTGAGGATGATATGTCAAATTTGGATATCAATGCCAAATCTTCTGACCATTCTATGAAGGAATCTGTTAAAAATTACAATTCTTGAAATTCTCTAGATTCGAACCATAATGAACCCAAACATGTTAAAGAATATGAAATTACTAATTATTATTTTTCTAGATCTGTTAAAACCCTTAAGAACTATCCTATAGATGCTGTTGTTGGAGAATTAAATAAAGGAACACAAACTGGAGATTCTCTAAGAAATCTGGTTGAACATCAAGACTTTTTGTCACATCTTGAACCTAAAAAAATTAATGAGTCAATCAATGATGAATTTTGGGTGATGTATATACAAGAGGAATTAAATCATTTTGAAAGAAAGAAAGTCTGGAAACTTGTGAATAGACCTAAAGACATATTGACCATAGACACTAAATGGGTGTTTAGAAACAAAGTAGATGAATCTGACACCATACCAGTTTCTAGACTTGAATCCATTAGAATAATGCTTGCATATGTAGAACATCTAAATTTCAAAGTATATCAAATGTATGTCAAGAGTGCATTCCTAAATGGGTATATATTTTAGGATGTTCTTGTTGAACAACCCCATTGTTTTAAAAACCCTTATTTACCAAATAATGTTTTTAAATTAACAAAAGATTTATATGGTTTAAAACAAGATCCAATAGCTTGGTATGATAGATTGAGTAGTTTTTTTATTTAAAAAGGTTGTAAAAAAGGTATAACTGATCCTACTCTCTTCATGAAAATAATTTCTAAAGATGTTTTAGTTGTTCAAATCTCTGTTGATGATATTATTTTTGGATCTTCAAAAAATTCTTTATGTGTTGATTTTTCAAAGATGATGAAAAATGAATTTGAAATGAGTTTGATGGGTGGACTAAAGTTCTTTCTTGGATTTCAAATATTTCAAAATAAGAAAATTATTATTTTAAATAAAATTAAATATAATAAATATATTCTAAAACATTTTGGTTTAGATAATACTAAAACTAATGATACTAGAATGAGTACCACCTGTAAGTTGGATCTTGATGAGAATAATAAATCAATTGATCAAACCAATTATAGAGGAATGATTGAGAGTTTACTCTACTTGAATTCTAGTAGACCTGATATTGTGTTTAGTGTGTGTATGTGTGCTCATTTTCAAGAAAATCCTAAAGAGTCACATCTTCTTGCTATTAAAAGTATTTTCAAATTCCTTAAACATACTACCAAATTAGGACTATTTTATCCTAGAGGAAAATCATTTGACTTGGTTAGCTATTAAGATACTAATTTTGGTGGTTTTAAGTCAGATAGAAAAAGCACCTCTTGAAAATGTCACTTTTTGGAAAAGTCACTAGTTTCATGGTGTAGTAAAAAGTAAAATTCTGTTGCATTATCTACTACTGAAGCTAAATACATAGTTTATGGTGGTTGTTGTGATCAGATTTTGTGGATGAAACACACTTGGCTAGACTATGGATATTATTTTAGACATGTCCCTATAAATTGTGATAACACAAGTGCTATTAAAATATCAAAGAATCATGTTTATCATTCTAGAACAAAGCATATTTACATAAGACATCACTTTTTGGGAGATCATTATAAAAAAGGTGATATTACTTTAGAATTCATTTTCACAGAACATCAGCTTGCTAACATATTCACTAATCCCTTAAATTAAGAAATAATAAATTACATCATATATGAATTAGCAATGATTAACCTTGAGTGAACAATTTATTGTCTCAGATTACTGCCTCAAGTTTACTATCTTAGAGTTACTATCTCACATCTTACTGTCTTTGTTCATTGTCTCATTTATTACAGTCGCACCATTTTGAGTCACACAGTAATACTAACACTGTAAATTCATGTACCGGTCTCACCATATTATTTAAAATTTATTTATAAATATTTATTTTGGTATCGTGTATTTTATTTACCGTGTTTTTGATTTTTGTGATGTTTGAACTTTTTAAATGATAAAGACATATCGCTTCACTTATCTCGAGCTCACCTCTATTGAAACCAAAACCCTATGTCTCTTTCAAATCATTTCCCTCCTTCTTATCCTTCGTGAGCCCTCGTTGAATGCCCAGGATGAAGCATCCATCCTCATCGACACCTGAAAAGTGCAGGTCTTAGAAGAAACAGAAGAAAACTCCTGTTGTAATACATGAGAAACCACTGAACCCTAGTTTTGAGGATCATAAAGTTGTACCAAAAAAGGAAATTTTTGAAAAGTGTCTATTGACCAGTAATTCTATGGTTCTAATATTTCTAAAAGAAAAAAGGGTGGTTGTATTGGTTTACCAAGGAGAAAAGACCCATCTACCAAAGGCTTGTTTTTTATTTTTATCATTATATTCAGTTTTCCTTTAATTTGAAGGATGATTTTGTGGTTATGAGTTGGGTAAATGGTCAACGATGCACTTTTTCATCAAGGTTATGGGATTCCTGTATAGGAACACCTCATGAAGGGATATTTGAGGACTACCAAATAGGTACTCCTCCAACTACTGATGTGTTTATCTTAGAAGAGGCTCTTGGAAGTCTAACTATAAATAAGAAGAGAGAATGGAAATTTCTACTAAGATTAATGGTGAGTCAAGATTGTTGTTAAATTTTGTTCAACACCTCATTTTTCTATGAAAAGGGAAATTTTCCACTCTTAAGTATCAAGATGTATTTTTGATTCATCTTCTGAAAAATGGATACAAACTTAACTTGTGTAAGTATATTATAATTAAAATATGTGATATTCTCAAAACTAAATCAAAGACTACTTCTATTTTCTATTCAAGATTCATTTATGCTATTCTTCTAGCCAAATGTGTGGTTGGAAAGAATAAATAAGTGCTTGAGGAGTGTGATTTCTATATCTCCAAGGCTATTTATAGGATAATGAAGATAAGCTAGAATACATGGAAGAAATCATGGGTTGAGGATAATGATAGGTTGTATGAGGATTTTAATCCTATTGATAATCCATACAGACCTAAAAATGTAACTTATCCTGGATTAGAAGTTGATGAGATTGTGGAATATCTAGATGAAGAAACAAATGATGATGATAGTGAAGGATTTATGAGAGTCTCTCCCAAGATATCACCTCTCTATAAAGTTACCGTTAATGCAAGTGAAAAGGTTAAAGATGATTACAAAATAAGTGTTAGTTTTGAGGAATATCTTACTATAGAGGAAGAGCCTACTGTAAATGAAGAACATGCTATTAAGGAAGATACTGATGTTGTGGAACATTATGAAGAACAAATTGAACATGAAATAATCTTATCTACTGAGGAAAGAATGGAACAAGACTTTTAGATAGCTAGAGAAGATATGGGTGAACCTAACAGATCTAACAATCTGGAAATGGGTAAAGAGACTAAATATCTTAGTCCTAGAAGAAATGCACCTATTTAGGGGGAGAATCACCCTAGCTTAGAAAGTATTCAACTTCCAAATCCTGTTGAACAAAGCTCTGTGGATACCTGGTACAGGTTTCCTAGTTATTTTGATGTGGATAATACCCAAGAGGCCTCAGTAAAAGGGATATATATTTCCACTGTGTTTCAATTGAAACCAATTTATACCACATAAGTATCATTTTATAAGGAATATGACCTTGTTTCAGTTCCTGTTCATGAAACTAATTAAGAATATTCTGATTTTTTGAGTCACAGTAATCTGAAAATTTTTGGAGACAACTTGTTGTCTAGATTTGGGAAGTTGTTAGAGTCTCAACCTGCACCTATGAAAAATGTAAGTGAAAGAGATGCTGCACTACTGTTAGATAAAATTATTTGGCAGATTCAACTGAAGTTACTTAATGAAATTTATGAAGTTCAGATTGAGAACAAGATTTTGAGTGATGAGGTGAAATCTTTAAAAACTATAGTTAAAGATATGCAGAAAGTTTTTCCAACTGATCAAGATCCTATTGCTCATCTTAGTGAATATGATGCTAATAATATTTCACAAAAGTTTGTATCTCTAATTCAACCAAACTTGATTCCTATATATGTAAAAGTGGTTGAGATCAACACCAAGATAGATAATGATATGCGTGTGCTTGTTGCTGGACTTAACAAGCTGACCGATGAATATAAAGGATGTTTACAAAAGGTTCTAAATCAGCTTAAGTATCTCATATAAACCATTATAACTTCAACTACCTCTGGGAATCCATATCAGCCTATGGATAGTGACTTGTCAAAATAGTTTTTAGAGAAGATCTTCAATCTATGTTGAGTGGTGTTGATAAAGAAAGTCTCTCTACTGTCATTAAGAATAGTGAAAATGTACTTGATTTGGTGAGGGTCCGTTCCAAGATTTCCAATGATTCTCAAACACAAATATCTAATAAAGTGGACTTCTAATTTAAGATAATTTATTCTAATCACGAGTTAACCAATAACTTCAAGTATCTTGTAGAGAATCTGAAAATACATCTAGTTGCTCAAACATTTAAAGATCAAGTGTAGAAGATCAAGGAATTCACACCCACATTGGAGAAGTTACTTGAAAACAAGGATGAATTTAAGAAGGCCACACAGTATAGTGGAGAGATCATCTCTGATTTTATCAACCTATTGAAGCCTTATCTCCATGTTTAGAGTACTGCAATTGTGGCTCTTGCAACTGCTCCATAGAGGCCTGGAATCTCTTCTACTACCTATACTTATTCCTACACCTCTCTTGCACCCATGACCATGTCTGTTTCTTAGGATTTGAGCTAGATTATAATTTTTATCATTGAGAAACATTTACCTCAGTCTTCCATCAGACCTACCCTTTCCCCTTCTATCATTGAAGGAGTGCCACTGCCTTCCCTCACTACTACTTCTACCACCTCCACTTCTGCACCTCTTTCTTCTCCATCTAATGTCTTTAAAAAAGAAAAAGACAATTATGCTACATCTATTAAGAATTGATTGCTGATTTTGATAGGGATCTATTGTCTTTTCCTTTTTCCCTTGTACCGGAATTTGTCATTTTATTTAATAGAATGTGGTCTGCTATTGTTTCTTCACTTGTTATTTTCATTTTTCTCCTTCTGATAATCCCAAAGGGGGAGAAATAATAAAAAGAAATTTAAAGAGGAGAACATATATACACTTATACTCTAAGGGGGGGGGGGGGAATAATAAGGAGAGGACATAAGGGAAAATAATTACACTTTATGCTATTTATTACATATATGATTTAATATATTGATCTGATAATTAACCTGTTTATTTTATTCTAAAATATTTTTCTTGTAAATCCCATGATTTGTGATCATAAAAAGGGAGATATTTTTGGACTCCTCATGTTTTAATGCTTACAAATCATGTTTGAAGACTGTTGGATTTCTCATGTTTTAATGCTTGAAAATCATGTTTGGTGATTGTTGGATTTCTCATGTTTTAATGCTCACAAATAATGTTTGAATACTGTTGTATATCTCATGTTTTAATGCTTACAAATCATGTTTTTCACTCTTATAACTCATGTTTTATACTCTCACAATATCATGATTCAGAATCTCACAAATCATGTCTAAATCTTGTAAACTATATTTAATATTGTTCTATTATGTTTCAGTATGATTAAGTTTAAACTTAATCCATTATGTGAATATTTCTTTGTAAGAAAACTTATAGATATTTGTCTAAGTTTGTGAAACTGTAAGTTCACTACCGGTTCTATAATTTCACAAAGTTTGTGACACCGTAAGCTTGCTACCGGTTCCATCTTTTCGCAAAGGACCTAACACCATTTCCTTGCTACCATTTCCAAGACACCGTACTAAGAAACCATTCAGAATTTTGACAAAGGACTAGACACCGTTACCTGAGACACAATTTACCGAACACTGTAGTCTTTCTACCATTCCCATATTTTGCAAAGGACCAGACACCATAACTGTGCTACCGGTTCCAGATCTCAATGCAACTGTCTCAACGTGATTGTCTCACTGCAACTGTGACACTATTCCATACTTAATCATTTTTCTATATTTTTCAGTTAAATTTAAAAGTTATTTATAATGGTTATATTTGATTCATTTAATGACACTAATATAATTAATGTTATTTTTCATTCTTGTTAGCAGATAGTATGAGGTACGAGGTGTGGAGATCGTGTATCTTTTCAGCTCCAACACAAGCACCTGAAATAAAAATAAAATCGTGGACTAGAGAAAATACATAGCAGTGGATTTCATACAAAAACTGAAGAACATCCATACATGAAAGAATACACCGAAGGAATAATTTTCAATTACCATGGGATGTAAACAAAGAATAACCTACTATGAACCATCTGGAAAGCATCCTTGCAACAACTCAAAGGATAGGAGGAACATCTCTCAAAACTGAAAAACAGAATACTCAACTCACGACACTCTGTTTTCAAAAGAGGACTGGAACTTTTCATCTTCTGCATCCAAAGAGTCCAAAGATTCATTTCATGACACACAGATCCTTTTAAACTCTATCTCATTACATTTTTCTTTGTTGTGTACTGTTTCATTACTTTTCGAGCAGTGTGTGTATCTGTATTAAAAAAAAAACTGTCTCCTATATTAAACTAGAGGATACAAGATATCCTCACTCAAATATATTTCTACACCTTGTTTCACCCACATATAACTGTGGAAGATTTCCTGTGTGACCTGGCTATTTGTTTTCCTACGTAGAATAATGGAAGAGGTCTTGTGACCTGGACAGTTTTATGTACTATTGTTAACCCCAATCCAGGGTGTGGATCAAATATTTATATATATATTCCTTGGTGGTATGTGATCACCAAGTGGAGTGGATTAGGTCTCGGCTTTAGACTAAACCACTCATTTTATCCGCCGTGTCTTTCAATTTAGTATTTCTCTGTTTTAACTTATATTTTAGAAAACTAAATTTTACTTTGATAGTTAGTCTTGGATAATAGTTATAACTATTTTCCTTATTAAAGTAGTTTACAAAGTTGTATGAATATATCATATTGTTATATATGAGAATTAATCAATCTTATGAGAAACTATTTGAACAATCAAACTACTATAATTTTACTACCTTGATTAGCTAGCCTGATTTATTTTTAATTGGGGGAATCTTTTAAATAAACTTGTTAACAAATTTTTTATAGGAACTCAATTCACCCCCCTCTTTAGTGTCCTACTACGACCAAAAATCATGTTGTGACACTTCTAAAGATGACCCAAAAATCCCATAGGTCGTGAAATGATTACATGTGGTGAAACACTTACACATGGTGAAACATTTACTTGACGTAAAAGTGTAGGGATGACCCAAAAATGACCAAATTTGATGAAAACAAGCTCATAGACCTATTTTATGACTCTAGGACCACTCAAGATCACTTTTGGACCCATTATTACTCCATTTAATGCTACATGATCCCTTTCAGAGTCTATAAATAAAGGGATGAGATGTTGATATTGAGACAGATTCTGGAGACCAAAGTCTAGGGCATGAAGCTGTACTGTTATAGGGTTCTCCACCACTTTATCTCTAGGTTTTCTTTATGTTTTATTTTATTTATTTACTTACTCCTTACTCTCTCATCATTAGGATAAGGGGGTAAAACCCACCTTGCGCTAGGGTTATATAGCCAAAGGGGGAAGGTGTTGTTGGATCTATTTCTTATTCTTATTCATGTATTTGGATTGTTGTAGTTTGATTATCAGCTTCAAATACATTTTTTATCAGGACCATTGATAATTTAATATGAAATAAAATTTAAAATATCGTAACTGGTTACCCTGAATTGAGGCATGAACATTGTCACATTCAAGGAAACTAGGTTTAAAAATTTTATCAATACAAACTCGATTTGACAATTACCTAAACTACCCAACCATGGGAAAATTTGGATTTCTAGGTTGAGGAGAGGATACCATGATCATTGGATCTACCTTGTCTCAAATTTAATTCCATATATGGATTAAATAATTCAACCGCTAAAATCCAATTACACATGAACCCTGAAACTATAAAAACTTGACATGATTTCAAAACAATCAATATACTTTGCTTTAGATTTTTTCTTTCTTCAAACTATTACCAAAACCCCAATCTTATTATTCACCCTTTCTTTAAATTGAATATTTTTAAAAAACTAAGAAAACTATTTTCACCATCTCATGGGTTCAACATCAAACTTTATAAATAATATGTTTTAATTAATTAAGTAGAAAAATTTGAGTTTTTATAAATTTTGTATTTTTATTAGACCCATAGGGAAATAATGATTCCTTTATGTCCTGTTAAAACTGGTTCCATTTCTGGGGTTAGTTTCTAATTAGTTTATAGGATAATTTTAATTTTTTTTATTTACTTTATTTTTACTATTTATGATGGTGTGTTTGTGCTGGAATTTCAGATTTTAAAACATTAAATGTATTATTATAACACTCAAAAAAAATATGAGATCATGAAGTCCAATATTGACATTGAACACACTCTAAAGAACAAAGTAGCTATAACCATGGAGGGTATAGTGAAAAATATAGCTACTAGAGGAGTTCTTCAAAGAGATACATGGCTACGTACACTCGCTGACTATGAGCGGACATCAAATACAAGATTGTAACTGAGAATCTTAGCACCTTCCATTGTAGAAAATTGCTTCGAGATCAAACTTATAATCATCCTGATGATCTTGAACAACATGAAACTCACCAGACTACAACATGAAGATCCAAACATTAATTTGGGAAGCTTTCTAGAGCTCTATAATACCTTCCAATTATAGAATGTTTCTAGTGGTGTGGTAAGACTTTGTCTCTTCCATTTTTATTTATGAGAGTGAGCTCGGGAGTGGATCCAAATCTTGCCAGCACATTCCATCACTATATGGGATGAACTATCAAGGAACTTTCTCTCTCAATTATTCAAACCTGTAAAGTTTATGGACATATGGGTAAACATTATAAACTTTAGTCAATTCAATGATTAATCTCTCTAATATGCATGATAACAGTACAAATATATGGTTCACAAATTCCCCAATTATGGTATTAAATTTTGGATTCTAATCTGAACCATATATAGGGGACTTGCTCAGGGAAATATGTCAATTCTAGACACTACAAATGGAGGATCACTATTGAATAAATCACCATAAGAGAGTTACAACCTACTAGATAAAATAGAAAGCAATAGATTATAGTAGAAAGGATAAGGGACACAACAAATATTCATACACATGGTCAAAAACAATATCTAAATCACAATACAGATGGAATACCTAACTATAAATATGGATATAATAATGGTTTAGTAACAACAACCCCAAGTTATGTATATAGAAGAAGTGAATTATGATGATTATAATCATGTGAATAATTTTTAGGGTTGGAGGCTATGAAAAAAACAAGGAAAAGTATATGAGTATAGAGTAATAGGATTCCAAGAACCCTAAGGACCTTTACTCAAAAACCATATCCACATGATAGAGAAGACCTTGTCTAATTTCATAACTTCCACTAGGGATGCTATCAAATAAATTACAGGTTATTCAATATATTACAATGTGTAAATAAAAGAGTTAAAGGATGTCTCAAGAGATTATAGGGAGGCACTCAGAAACCTCAAATTCCAAGTATATATTTTTTGAACAATTTAGAGATAGACCAAGAGGATTACTAACAAGATTTCCCCAAGTACGCCCACATGAAGATCTAAAATTAATCTCCCAATGAAGTGAAAAAATAACCAAAGAAAAGAATGAATCAAGAAAGAGATAATAATATGAAAAATAAGTTGAAGAGCTGGAAAATAGTGAGGAATACGAATTTATAAAATAAGTTGAAGAATAACCATCACAATTCATGCTAATACTACCATTTATAGAGAAAATAGTGTAAGTGAAGATTGATGTGTAGAAAGGTAAAATTTTAGAAAAATTTAAAAAATTGTATATTAATATTTCTTTTGTAGAAGATATCATGAAAAAGTAGAACTATACAAAATTAATGAAAAATCTGGCGACCAATAAGAATAATCTGGAGGAAATTGGCACCATCCCACTCACACAAGAGTTCTCATTAGTGGTATCAAAGGTGTAACGCCCCGACCCGAGTTACCCAGAGTCGGTGCATTACTTCGTAACATTGGCATGATCACAAGAAAGATCAAATCTCGAAAGACCGATTGGTTTAGTCGCCTTGTAAACACTAGATATATTCATAAGTTTTACATTATATCATAAAATGAAAAACTACTACAACAACATAATGTTTCCACAGTCCACACTATAATCCCCTCATAATATCCCTGCAAGTCATTTATAACTTACATCTTCACATCCTGGGAAAAATAAAACATAGAAAAGGGGTGAGCTCAAATGCCCAGTAAGGATAACAATATAGCGGAACATTCAAAAATAAGCATAAACATTTAAGGCAATGAATTACTAAAACAAAAGCCTTTTAAACTTGAACTTCAACATAGTATGGAAAAAGTAAAATGAAATAATGCCATTTACTTGTTCACATGGATATTCTACTAATCGAATAATCACATGCAAAATCAATAACCACTTTCATAATGTTGGAATGCATAATTCTAAACTTTAATTACTTTTCAAGGCCTCGTCCCAAGACCTTGGGGCTAACTGTAACCGGAACCCAACCCGGAGTGCCTCTAATAACCGGACACCAACCCGGAGTGCCTCTAATAACCGGACACCAACCCGGAGTGCCTCTAATAACCGGACACCAACCCGGAGGGCTTACTTTTACCAGTCCCTAACCTGGAGGGCTTACTTTTACCAGTCCCCAACCTGGAGGGCTTACTTTTACCAGTCCCCAACCTGGAGGGCTTACTTTAACCAGTCCCCAACCTGGAACATACTTGTCCAACACATTCATATGAAGTAAAGATTGAAATATAACATAAACATTCTTATTGGAACTAGCACACGAAATGTCAATACTTTCACCATAAACTATGAATGGTATAAAAATAGCACATCCACAGTCAAAAATATCACAAAACCTTCAAAACAATATAGAAGTTTTGTATCATAATAAATCAACTTCAAATAATCTTAAAACCCATCAAAGGATGTTGACATAGATGAAATCAAAATTCTTTTTAAAGAAATATCTCCTTTTATTTTGAAATCATTTAAGATCCATATAAAATCAAACATTTTCTTTGAAAATAATCTTATAAGATTTTAAGGGAAGCTTTGACGATTTTATAACGGCGGAAAATAACCGCACCCGCCGTATAAATTAAAAAAAACATTCTTATCTTAATTCTGTCGAAAAGGTTAAAAAGCACCTTGTTTGGAAAACGACGGAAAGATTCCCTTATAAACCTCTTATAAAAAGTCAAACAAGGGTATAAATGACTTTAACCCATATTCTTTTAAATATTAAAAATGTTTTGAAATACATTTTGAAGAAACATGGATGTGGATGATAACGAGATCCCAGTAGATTATTACGTATAAACAACCTCAGATAATGAAGAGATTGTGAAATAACCCTTACCAGTTTGGTAACTTATGAAACATACAACCCATGAAAGAGGTATCATACAATGAATATGTAAGTACACATAAATTAGAGTGTATTACACAAAGAATATAATTATGGTCAGTACATACACCACACAAAAGGTAATGGTGGCAATATGGCATGAATCTCACGGGAATAAGGAGTGAGATGAAAACCCCTTACCACGTTAATCAACTGAGTCGTATGGCCAAAAGTTAATAACCACCAAATTATTTACAGAATAACATGAATATAAAGATAATCATGATAATATATATCAAATGCCAGTACACAATACACCACTTTCAATAATTTAGTGGCGAATAATGGAAATCTCACGGAATTGAATGTGAGATAAGAAAATCCCTTACCTTGTAATTTTCCTTGGTTGGGGTAGGTTAACCTCCTGTATAATGGTGAAATAATTGTTATTAAATTATACAAGAATCATATATATTAATATGATATCATATATGATCTTTTAATATTGATTTGATAATAATATCTTAGTATTATCGTTGTTTCGGGTGTTAACTTACTTGTTTTCTTTTGTATGTTTTGTTACGTAAGACATGTTTGTAAAGGATTGGTTGTATATTATTCAAATCCAGAATGGTATCAAGTCCTTAAACATCATTTTTAAATCATGAAATTATAATTATACTTGAATGTATACGATGGAGGATGAATCTCATCGCGTTCGTGGAGACGGTAGTCCGTACGTACGCACGAACGCAACTTCCATTTAATTTTTATTTTAAAAGAATTGAATCCAAATGATACTTAGGTATATTACTATTACAGTATAATATAATATTTTATATATGTTACTTTAGTTTCATTAACACCATCCTTTATACGTTCCATGTGTGGTATGAACGAGTCATATCATTTTAAGGGGGCGGTAGTCCGCACTTCCTCAAATGAAATTATCGTATGTATATACAACATAATGGTATGAAATAAAATGGAATTACAGAAGCTTATATATAAAATATATATCATTAATATAATATTTAATTACAGTGCCATCATAATGGCCACCATGAGAGGCGGTAAGATGTATTTGAACAATCATCGTTTCGTGAGGCGTTAGTTTGCCATCCACAGAAACATTATGTTCATCATCCATTAGATGGAGTTGTGTGTATGTGTAGTTTGAATACTTCTTATAACAACATCCTAGTATATTGAGGATACTGGTGTTGTTACAAAAGAAAGGAAATAAAAAGAGTTTGGGGGTTGGAGAAGCAAAATAAATGAAAATAATTTAAGAGAAATCGTTACCTTTAATTTAGGTAACTCACTTTGGTTGGAACCAAAGGACTTCTTGAAATGCTTTCTGCCTAAGGGGAAGCTTCAAGGAGGAGGAGAGGGATGTGGGGAGATTAGTTGGGCAGAGTTTGGACGAGCCAAGTGGCATGAGAGGTGTGTGGAATGAGTAGAAGTGGTCTCCTTTTATAAGGGAGAGGAGGGGCTATTTAGGAAAGAGTGAAAGTATTACTTTATAATATAATTATATTCGGTTTATAATGGTACAAAAATCATTGAGGTCGAAGATAAGATGACTCATATTCTAAATAACATCAACCAATAAGAATTGGACAGGTTTTAGATAATATTTTAATCATTATAATCTTATTTATTTAAATGATTTATTAATGAGGTAAACATTTCATTACTATTGTGTCATTAATAATTTAACTTATTTGATGTCTAAAAATTATAAATAAAATATCATTATGTAGGAAATCTTTTTAGCTTTCTAATGAATATTTATAATCGAAAATCCAACATGTATAACCCTATGTAAAAATTGTTCTTCTAAAAGATGTAAGCTTATGCCATTTTTATTTTTATTTTAACTTTATTAATATAAAGTGTCCCTACCACATACAAGTGGCTCCAAGGGGTCCCCAAATTGACCCAAGGATGCTCATGGTCGGGTATGTGTCCACCAATAAGGTTAGGACACGTTTTAGGGTAATTTTGTATTATTATAATATTATTTTTTAACCCTTATTTACCGGATTTACCCTTAACCATGGTAAATAAAATATTTACCACAGTAATTATTCAAAATGTCTAAAAATAAAAGTTACCTATTTACAAAATTTGGACATCCTGATTCCAAATATGGAATCCATTTTTCTAAATTCAAAACACAGAATTGGTAGAAATTAATTTAAAATTAATTCCCGCTGTCAAAACAAAAAGCGTGTTTTTAAGAGATAATAACTATCAAAAGATTGACACTTGTTTATGTTCGGTTTAATTGTAAAATTATGTCCAATGACCAACATTATATTAAATGGTAAAAATATATTCTAAATATACTTTAAAACTACTAAAATTCATAATTTATCACTATTAATTATTTTGATTAAAAAAGTTGTTTTTAATTAAAATTTAGTAATTTTCACTATTCATCAAAATATGAAAGTTATCCGAAAAGTACCAAAATTTCACCTTAGGCTAAATTCGATATTCCGAATCCAAAAATGAAGTCCATTTTAAAATATAAAATATATATAATTTTAAAATGTAGGTATTACTATTCATAACGGCTAGTTTGATTGGTTGTGGTGTGTGTTAAAACTCAAGGTTGCGTACAACACACACTACTGTATTATTCAAAGAAAGTGTACCGTGGAAGCTTGGAATGTTTCATTTTAAATTTTTGATGTCCCCATTTAGTCAAAAAGTTTAAAATATTGTATTTAAAAAGGGTTCACTATTAAAAGTTGATAAAAGTGCAATACTGAAAATGAATTTGTTCTTGCATTATATCTAAGAAACTCATAATATGGATTCTAAAATTATAAGGATTATATAAAGTTTAAAATTTAGATAATACTATTCATAACCTCTTTTGAATGGCTTTTTTTTGTAAGTCATGGTGTGATTGAACTCAGTGTTGCGTGTAGTGCAAGTTATTGAATTATTTTGAATAAATAACACACTATGAAATCTTGGGGTGTTACATTCTCCCCTCCTTCAATAAATTGCATCCTCTCAATTTGAAATTGTTCTTTGAAAATAAAAGGTTGAAAATAGAAAATATATTTGTGGGAAAACCCACATCGGAAATTGGTTTACTAAAATTTAGTCTTAATATGAGGAAAAGAGAAATGAAAGGGTCACCACCAAATTATGATCTCGATTAGGAGAACATTGGTGGCAATTAGAGACATATAATTGGAGGAAAAACGTAAATATTTATAGGTAGTGGTTGAGGTCATCAATCACAAACAAGTATAAAATTGAGGTCCTTAAACTCATCAATCTATGATGATTTGAAGTACCATCGGTTCAACAAAATATAGGGTATTGGGATCACACATTTTTGACATTTTAAAATATCTTAGTTGAAATCCCACATCGAAAAATGAATTAATGAGGCCTCTATTTAAAATAAAGAGTGGAAAGTATGAAGATTACCGAAAATAACACATACTAGGGTTCCATGTAGGAAAATATGGATATGGAGGAGAAATCTAACCATCAATTATCTGATGGAGAGTGGTAGAGAACATGGCTATGAAAAGGCCAACAATCCCAAAGCCATAAATTAGTGATGATTTAAGGTACCATCTAGGGAAACATTTTTGTTCTAAGTTCCTTTTATTAATGTTGAGGAATTTATTTATGAGATTGGATAAGATCATAAGGAGATATACTTACTTTATAATCAGAGTTTTATCCATTAATAAGTTTCTACCACAAACTCATCTTTCACTCTAAAAGATAATAGAATGTAATTTTTTATTTATTTATACTATTCGTACAGGGTTCCAAAATAAATGAATTTATAATTCATCTACCAGATCTTTAAAAAAAACAACATTATTTAATCCAGGACATCTCATGGGCCAGTGGTAGGTGATACACCCTTGTTGCCCTTCAGTTGCGGGTTCAAGTCTCGCAGCCTTGCCGGACGCGACGGGTTGCCGCCCAACCTCCGGGTTTTCCTTTTATGGTAATCCAAAATAATCCAAACTAGAACTATCCAAAATACTTCTGTCCAAACTCACAGTCCAACATTTATAAGGAAGGTAAACATAATATAGATCCTTTTTACCCCGCAATAGCATATGAATACCTTCATCTTGTATTCTTTTAATAAACTGAAACATCTTGAATTACCATATTCCTTATTGATTACATTCATGCTCCCCTATTCCATATAGAATGCTGGATATACTTCATTAATCCAAAAATGTTTTAAACCCCAACAATGATGGAATATACAAATCATTAATTAGTTCCAAGGTAGTCAAGAATATCCAATATAATTTATCCAAAACAATCACATATTATTCCAAAATCACTACCTCAGTATCAGAACTTTATTATGATTTATCATTCTCTCAACCATATATTTTCCAAAAATTTATCCTGCTATTGAGTCACTTTTCTTTGTTCCACATAATCTCAAGTCCTTAATGAAATAGTACTGCAGTACAATCCTTATATACTCCATAATTATTATAACAAGTACATTGTTGATACAACACTCAATTGACATAATCAACATAAGAACTCTAATCATTCCTCTTCATCTGTGGTAGTATCATAACTTGATTATTATCCAATAGCATCATTTGCGGCATAGTCTGATGACTGGGGAATAGGTTCGCGTAGTGTCCAAACTCCTTGCAAATGAAGCATTGTACATTTGAAACCATTTTCTTACCCTTGCAGTCATGTACTTTGTGCCCTTTTCCTCCACACTTATAACAAACTCCCATTCCTTTCAGGAAAGTTCCAGGGTGTTTCTTTCCACAGTTACCACATATGGGAAAATTCTTCTTTTCCCTCTTCCCTTTATCCATCTTTCCCTCTTCTATCCTTTTCTTCTCTTGCTTCCCTTCAAAGCCATAGGACTCAGTAATCTCTTTACTTATCTTATCAATACATGATATTATTTCTTCATATGATGATAATACATGGGAGACTATTTCTCTTATAAATTCTAGCTTAAGACCATGAAAGATATGATCCTTCCTTCTCTTTGGATCATGTGCATTTCCGGAGTTCTCATTCCTTCTACTGGGCGCCATTTCTAAACAATGGCATAAACTAGATCAGTTTATGAATCAAAATACATAATCCCATACTTATAAAACACTTAACATAAATTGAACTATTTATGGATATAATCCATAATCATAAAAATGTTTTCTTTGAGGAAGTATATACTCATAAACCCTTCATAATGATTTGTAAAGAAAATGAGAGTTATCCTAAGCATATCCCCCGGGAGTGTCGTAACCAAGAGTGCAGTAAGGCCCGTTGTCGTGCACCAGTTCCCGTTCGAGTCTAGCTCAAAGCGGTGTTTTCGGGTTTTACCCCTAGGTACATCTGTGCCAGAGCCGCCTCTACCTGCTCGTATCCAGACAGGGATGTATTTCTCGGAAAACTCACAAAATCTCTACAATACCAAAATTCTAGGAAGTTCTTCTATACTAATCCTCAAAGTTCATCTTAGGTATACGTGCTCTAATCAGAGTTTATCTAAATCTAGCTTCCAAGGTTTGTACTAAACTTCCTCTGATACCAACTGTAACGCCCCGACCCCAGTTACCCAGAGTCGGTGCATTACTTCGTAACATTGGCATGATCACAAGAAAGATCAAATCTCGAAAGACCGATTGGTTTAGTAGCCTTGGAAACACTAGATATATTCATAAGTTTTACATTATATCATAAAATGAAAAACTACTACAACAACATAATGTTTCCACAGTCCACACTATAATCCCCTCATAATATCCCTGCAAGTCATTTATAACTTACATCTTCACATCCTGGAAAAAATAAAACATAGAAAAGGGGTGAGCTCAAATGCCCAGTAAGGATAACAATATAGCGGAACATTCAAAAATAAGCATAAACATTTAAGGCAATGAATTACTAAAACAAAAGCCTTTTAAACTTGAACTTCAACATAGTATGGCAAAAGTAAAATGAAATAATGCCATTTACTTGTTCACATGGATATTCTACTAATCGAATAATCACATGCAAAATCAATAACCACTTTCATAATGTTGGAATGCATAATTCTAAACTTTAATTACTTTTCAAGGCCTCGTCCCAAGACCTTGGGGATAACTGTAACCGGAACCCAACCCGGAGTGCCTCTAATAACCGGACACCAACCCGGAGTGCCTCTAATAACCGGACACCAACCCGGAGTGCCTCTAATAACCGGATACCAACCCGGAGGGCTTACTTTTACCAGTCCCTAACCTGGAGGGTTTACTTTTACCAGTCCCCAACCTGGAGGGCTTACTTTTACCAGTCCCCAACCTGGAGGGCTTACTTTAACCAGTCCCCAACCTGGAACATACTTGTCCAACACATTCATATGAAGTAAAGATTGAAATATAACATAAACATTCTTATTGGAACTAGCACACGAAATGTCAATACTTTCACCATAAACTATGAATGGTATAAAAATAGCACATCCACAGTCAAAAATATCACAAAACCTTCAAAACAATATAGAAGTTTTGTATCATAATAAATCAACTTCAAATAATCTTAAAACCCATCAAAGGATGTTGACATAGATGAAATCAAAATTCTTTTTAAAGAAATATCTCCTTTTATTTTGAAATCATTTAAGATCCATATAAAATCAAACATTTTCTTTGAAAATAATCTTATAAGATTTTAAGGGAAGCTTTGAAGATTTTATAACGGCGGAAAATAACCGCACCCGCCGTATAAATTAAAAAAAACATTCTTATCTTAATTCTGTCGAAAAGGTTAAAAAGCACCTTGTTTGGAAAACGACGGAAAGATTCCCTTATAAACCTCTTATAAAAAGTCAAACAAGGGTATAAATGACTTTAACCCATATTCTTTTAAATATTAAAAATGTTTTGAAATACATTTTGAAGAAACATGGATGTGGATGATAACGAGATCCCAGTAGATTATTACGTATAAACAACCTCAGATAATGAAGAGATTGTGAAATAACCCTTACCAGTTTGGTAACTTATGAAACATACAACCCATGAAAGAGGTATCATACAATGAATATGTAAGTACACATAAATTAGAGTGTATTACACAAAGAATATAATTATGGTCAGTACATACACCACACAAAAGGTAATGGTGGCAATATGGCATGAATCTCACGGGAATAAGGAGTGAGATGAAAACCCCTTACCACGTTAATCAACTGAGTCGTATGGCCAAAAGTTAATAACCACCAAATTATTTACAGAATAACATGAATATAAAGATAATCATGATAATATATATCAAATGCCAGTACACAATACACCACTTTCAATAATTTAGTGGCGAATAATGGAAATCTCACGGAATTGAATGTGAGATAAGAAAATCCCTTACCTTGTAATTTTCCTTGGTTGGGGTAGGTTAACCTCCTGTATAATGGTGAAATAATTGTTATTAAATTATACAAGAATCATATATATTAATATGATATCATATATAATCTTTTAATATTGATTTGATAATAATATCTTAGTATTATCGTTGTTTCGGGTGTTAACTTACTTGTTTTCTTTTGTATGTTTTGTTACGTAAGACATGTTTGTAAAGGATAGGTTGTATATTATTCAAATCCAGAATGGTATCAAGTCCTTAAACATCATTTTTAAATCATGAAATGATAATTATACTTGAATGTATACGATGGAGGATGAATCTCATCGCGTTCGTGGAGACGGTAGTCCGTACGTACGCACGAACGCAACTTCCATTTAATTTTTATTTTAAAAGAATTGAATCCAAATGATACTTAGGTATATTACTATTACAGTATAATATAATATTTTATATATGTTACTTTAGTTTAATTAACACCATCCTTTATACGTTCCATGTGTGGTATGAACGAGTCATATCATTTTAAGGGGGCGATAGTCCGCACTTCCTCAAATGAAATTATCGTATGTATATACAACATAATGGTATGAAATAAAATGGAATTACAGAAGCTTATATATAAAATATATATCATTAATATAATATTTAATTACAGTGCCATCATAATGGCCACCATGAGAGGCGGTAAGATGTATTTGAACAATCATCGTTTCGTGAGGCGTTAGTTTGCCATCCACAGAAACATTATGTTCATCATCCATTAGATGGAGTTGTGTGTATGTGTAGTTTGAATACTTCTTATAACAACATCCTAGTATATTGAGGATACTGGTGTTGTTACAAAAGAAAGGAAATAAAAAGAGTTTGGGGGTTGGAGAAGCAAAATAAATGAAAATAATTTAAGAGAAATCGTTACCTTTAATTTAGGTAACTCACTTTGGTTGGAACCAAAGGACTTCTTGAAATTATTTCTTCCTAAGGGGAAGCTTCAAGGAGGAGGAGAGGGATGTGGGGAGATTAGTTGGGCAGAGTTTGGACGAGCCAAGTGGCATGAGAGGTGTGTGGAATGAGTAGAAGTGGTCTCCTTTTATAAGGGAGAGGAGGGGCTCTTTAGGAAAGAGTGAAAGTATTACTTTATAATATAATTATATTCGGTTTATAATGGTCCAAAAATCATTGAGGTCGAAGATAAGATGACTCATATTCTAAATAACATCAACCAATAAGAATTGGACAGGTTTTAGATAATATTTTAATCATTATAATCTTATTTATTTAAATGATTTATTAATGAGGTAAACATTTCATCACTATTGTGTCATTAATAATTTAACTTATTTGATGTATAAAAATTATAAATAAAATATCATTATGTAGGAAATCTTTTTAGCTTTCTAATGAATATTTATAATCGAAAATCCAACATGTATAACCCTATGTAAAAATTGTTCTTCTAAAAGATGTAAGCTTATGCCATTTTTATTTTTATTTTAACTTTATTAATATAAAGTGTCCCTACCACATACAAGTGGCTCCAAGGGGTCCCCAAATTGACCCAAGGATGCTCATGGTCGGGTATGTGTCCACCAATAAGGTTAGGACACGTTTTAGGGTAATTTTGTATTATTATAATATTATTTTTTAACCCTTATTTACCGGATTTACCCTTAACCATGGTAAATAAAATATTTACCACAGTAATTATTCAAAATGTCTAAAAATAAAAGTTACCTATTTACACAATTTGGACATCCTGATTCCAAATATGGAATCCATTTTTCTAAATTCAAAACACAGAATTGGTAGAAATTAATTTAAAATTAATTCCCGCTGTCAAAACAAAAAGCGTGTTTTTAAGAGATAATAACTATCAAAAGATTGACACTTGTTTATGTTCGGTTTAATTGTAAAATTATGTCCAATGACCAACATTATATTAAATGGTAAAAATATATTCTAAATATACTTTAAAACTACTAAAATTCATAATTTATCACTATTAATTATTTTGATTAAAAAAGTTGTTTTTAATTAAAATTTAGTAATTTTCACTATTCATCAAAATATGAAAGTTATCCGAAAAGTACCAAAATTTCACCTTAGGCTAAATTCGATATTCCGAATCCAAAAATGAAGTCCATTTTAAAATATAAAATATATATAATTTTAAAATGTAGGTATTACTATTCATAACGGCTAGTTTGATTGGTTGTGGTGTGTGTTAAAACTCAAGGTTGCGTACAACACACACTACTGTATTATTCAAAGAAAGTGTACCGTGGAAGCTTGGAATGTTTCATTTTAAATTTTTGATGTCCCCATTTAGTCAAAAAGTTTAAAATATTGTATTTAAAAAGGGTTCACTATTAAAAGTTGATAAAAGTGCAATACTGAAAATGAATTTGTTCTTGCATTATATCTAAGAAACTCATAATATGGATTCTAAAATTATAAGGATTATATAAAGTTTAAAATTTAGATAATACTATTTATAACCTCTTTTGAATGGATTTTTTTTTGTAAGTCATGGTGTGATTGAACTCAGTGTTGCGTGTAGTGAAAGTTATTGAATTATTTTGAATAAATAACACACTATGAAATCTTGGGGTGTTACAAAAGGAACTACCTATGTAGAAAAATTATCAAGGTATACTTTAGATTCTTATCTTTATCGAAGATAATAAATTTGGAAAAGATTTATGTGAATTAGGTGTGGGTGTTAAAATTATTCCATACACCACTTACGAGAGCCTAGGAATAGAGATAATGAATCCCCTAAGAGTTTCACTAAAATTGGTAGACTCAATGCTAAAGTACCCCTGAGGGGTCATTGAAGATATTATGATGAAAGTTGATAAATTATACTTCCTTTTATACTTATTAGTACTAGATATTTAATAGTATAGGACTCCATTCATTCTAGGGAGACCATCTTTATCCATTGGGCATGCATTGATTGATGTAAAAAGTAAAGAACTCTCTCTAAGAGTTGGCTATGAATAAGTAAGTTTCAATGTCCATTGAGAAATGAAGAACTGTGATGTGAGAGAAGATAATGAGTTTTTATAAGATAAAATACCTAACAATGAGGAGATTACTAAGATTAAATAAGTACATGAGGTATCTGTTATTGTGAAGGAGGATACTAAAAATAAAAGTACTTAGAAAAATAAAGAAAAGATGAAAGGTTATTCCACTGACACTAAAGGAGAAACCGAATCCATAGAGTTTGAAAAGGATAAAAAAGTATGGGTGGCACACAAACTTCCCTTTATTTTTTCAAGTATAATGAAGAAACAATGGATTAAACCAATGGAAATCTAGCAAGTTCTTTTGGGAGTAAGAATTAAGATGTTTAGAGAAGATGGAAAAGGTCTGACCTACATGAACATTTCATAATTGAGAGAATTTATGAACCCTAACAAAGTAAAATATTTCCAATTATTCATCACACGATATGAATATTATATAGGTAATGATGATCCAATTATTTTAAACAAAAAATATTATTAGAGGCAACCTGGCTTTTTTGATGTTTTTTTTATTTTCTGCTTTTAGAGGTACACATTCACTCACCCAAAAGACTTTTAAAATTAATTGATAATGGCCTGTGATTCCACCTATTTATTTTTAATTATAGGACCATCAATACCCTGGCAGGAATCAAGAAGCATAAATCATAAGATGAAGCTGTAGGATTGATCACACTGTGATTCACTGTTTCATTTCACCCTTACAACACTGTGTTAAACAAGTTTTGTATTGAAAATTATAAAATTATAACAAATTTCAATTAATTTTTGATTCCATTATTTTGTGTTTATCACTGTTAAAAAGGGAAATGATGCTTGTTTTGATAATTTCCTTAAAGGTGGAGGGGATTTGGAGGGTCCATGATGATGTCCAAGAAAGATGGGCCAAACTGTGCAGGATTTATACACACCAGTGGAATCATCTGCAAACTGCTACCGAACCGTGCATCCAAATAGGATGAAATTTTGTGGTCTTGTCAAAATTCATTGGGATAAATTTCATCTTAAGTAACCCAAGAATCATTAGTCCATATTATGGCCCAACCGACCTGATCTTTCCAGAACATAGAATCCACACGAAGTCAAAAGTGGTGTGCTGTGATATATCCATATCTCGAGATGTATGTGTCCAAATGCAGCCAAGATTTCAGTGGATATATTCAGGAGGTGGCTCTAATTTTTTTTATTTTCTCCAAAGTGAGATAAGGCTGTCTGGAGGTTGAAAACTATGTGACAAGTGGTTTTAAGAAGTTTGTGTGCTCAAAACCACCTTCCCATTTTCCTATAAAATGGAACCTTGGGATCCCCATTTTTATGTTCGTCCAGGAGGAAAATATCTAGTATTTTGGAGACCCAAAGTATTCCTCTAATAATACATGAAGTTTTTGAGGCCTATATCCTCATATGGGGATCAAGGATGAAGGCGAAGTTCCACCCAAGCTTCCTCCTCCTCCCGATGTTGATCTAAACGGTGGACGATCATTTCGAGGGAGATATACACACTTGGGAGGGAGTTACAGAACTTGTTATTCTACTAGTTTTGTGTAATTTTTGTGAAAAATATTTCACTTATTTCCTATCTTGACATACATCTCCTATGATTTCATTTCTATTGATATAATTAAGTAAAACATTTTTTTATTTTAACACCGACTGGGTTGAGATTTCAAGTGGTAATCTTGGGTTGTTTCGATTAGACAACACAAGCATCATTTATATCTCACAAATATATGAGATTTCAGTATGATTTTTTAGCCTTTAATATGTTCTTTAAGTACAAACCTTGACAACACAATTGTTGTGTCAAGGGTTGGTGCTTTGTGCAATGTTTTGAGAGGCATGAGGGGAATCAAGATCTTGACAACCCTCAACCAAAGAATTAAACAAAACCATGTGGAATTTTTAGAACAATGAACTATCCAAGATGTTTAGTGAACTTGAAGTGATAAAATTCTATAATAATTCTTAAATCACCACCTTATTCTATCAACTATTAAACTCTTTAAGTTAAGTTATTTTTTTAAAACAGTTTTCAAAATCACCCCTCTCTTTTAGTAATATTTATTAAAAATACACACTATAAGCTATCAATTCTCCTTGAGAGATGACCCAGGGTCTTCCCTAGACTACAAAATATTCTTTAAATAACTATCAATTTGACATGTCATGACAAAACAGTGAAATTTTGGCCCCATTTTTGGGGAGCACTTTGTTTTTTAGTGCGTGTTTTTAATAAGATATTAGTAAATTTTGTGAATATTTATTTACCTTTTCAATAATTTTGTGTTCTGATATATTTTTTGTGTAGGTTTTGTGAATGACATGTTATAATCTAGGATATTTACCTCCTTTTGAACCCAAATTGGAGAGGATATTACATCAGAGACACCGAGACATAGGAGAAAACCCTTTAAAGGAGGACACACAAAACATCAACAATCCTGTTGATCCTTCTAATTATTCTTCTGGAACTGACATAAAAACTGAAATTAACTTGTATAATATGGCTGAAAAAATTGAACATTAAAAGAAATAACCTCACCTGATGTCAATATCCTACCCACATACATTCAATTACAAGGTGAGGCACCCAATTTTGAATTAAAATCTGGTCTAATTCATCTATTACCAATATTCCATGGACTTCCTGGAGAGGATCCAAATAAGAATTTAAAAGAATTTCATACTATGTGTTCTAAATTAAAACCTGCAAATGTGGATGAAGAAAAAGTAAAGATAAGTACATTACCTTTGTCATTAGAAGATACTAAAAAAGATTGTATTTACTATGTTAATTCACCAATTAGAGGTTGGGCGAACATGAAACATCTTTTTTTTTGAAAAATATTTCCCAGCCTCTCGAACTGCAACTACAAGGAAAGAAATATATGGTATAAGGAAATAACAAGAGAAAACATTACATGAATATTGGGAACGATTTAAATGGTTATGTTCAAGCTGTCCACACCACCAAATAAGTGATCAACTTTTAATTAAGTATTTTTATGAAGGTTTAATTCCTATTGATCGAAATATGATTAATGCTGCTACAGGTGGTGCGCTAGTTGATAAGACCCCAATTTATATAAGAACCCTGATTGAGAACATGGAATATAATACTAAACAATTTGGTACAAGTTCCAATATACCCATTTGAGGTGTCCATGAGGTGCAAAGTATCGAATTCGAGAGGAAGGTGGACATGAATTTTGAAGAGGTAAGTACCCTTATTCGACAACATTCTCTTTCCCAAGGGAAATCCCAATCTCCTACTCCCATCCATTATGGTATATGTTCTTCTAAAACCCACTACTCTGATCAATTCCCCCAACTAAGGGAAAATTCTTAGAGTTGTGAGGCAATCTTTCCAGGATGCCCCTAAAATCAACCCTTTAGTAAAGAACCATACTATCCATCCAATCTTGGGTGGAAAGAAAACCAAGCCTATAAGAAAGGGGGTATTCAAACCAACCTCAACAACCATGGAACCAACAGGGTTAGAGTAGTCATCCACCACCACCCAGAAATCTCCAACCACCCCAAAGGCGTTTCCAACAACACCCTCCAAAACTCGAGACTAGCCTAGAAGATATGATGAAACAAATGGATACCAACAATCACCAATTCTAGAAAACCACCCAAGAAGCCATACAAGACCTAAAAACCCAATTAGACCAACTAGATAACTTAGTGGGGGAAATTCAAAGTCAAAGGTTGGGTAAACTACAATATCAACCATTATTCAACCCTATATATAAAGAAAATGTTAGTGCCATCACCCTTAGGAGTGAAAAAAAACTTAAAAGCCAAATGACCCCTCCTTTAGAGTCATCCCCTCCTAAGGACACCTCCATCCCAACCATTAAAAATGTTCTAAATGTTGAAAATCCATGTCTTGAGAGAATCCATTCCAAAGGAAAGAGTGTGTATGTCGATGAGTCTCCTAGACAACCCATTCCTCTTCCATTTCCCCTAAGGGACACCCAACCTAGAAAACAAAAGGAAGCTAAACTTGATAAGGATTTTTTGGAGACTTTCAAAAAAGTGCTGTTAAACATCCCCTTGATTGTTGTTGTGAAAAAAATTCCAATATATGAAAAGTTTTTAAAGGAGATGTGTACACATCTAAAGAGACTTCGTGGTTATGAGAAGGTAATCTTGGGGAAGAATGTCTCAACATTGATAGAACCATCGCTGCCTACAAAATTCAATGATCTTGAAACCTTCTCGATTCCATACACCATAGGGGAGTATTAATTTTCCAATGCTATGATTGATTTAGGTGCTTTAATAAAAGTGATGCCTCACTCCATTTACTATTCATTATAGGTTAGAGAATTAAATCCAACTGAGATAGTCGTTCAGCTAGCAAACCAGAGTACCACACACCCCTCTGGTGTGTTAGAGGATGTTCTTGTGAGGGTGAAAAATTTAATTTTTTCTTCTAATTTTTATGTGCTTAAAATGGAAGATGATAGGATTAATGGACATGTCCCGATTATATTAGGGAAACCCTTCTTAAAAACTACCAAAACCATAAATAATGTCCATAATGGTACATTATCTATGGAATTTGGTGGTGATGTAGTCCATTTCAATATCCTTGATGCCATGAAGCACCCCTCAGAAGAACATTACTCTATCTATTTTAATTATGTAGAAGTACTCCCTTCTCTTGAAAAAACTTCATTTCATTCCCCTGATACCATTTCTGAGTTTTCTTCATTGATAAAAATTCTAGGAAATGATTCATGCATTGATTGTTGTATTATTCTAGAGAAATGTAATGAATTTTTGTTGATTGATGATTTCTTGAACACTGAGGATCCACTAACCATCGATGATACTGCTATGCTTGTAAAATCTCATTCCCCATCAAAGGATGATACCATTGAGAAGTTAGATGAGATTAGTGACCTCTCACTTTTACTCACACTTCCATCAATCAAAAATACACCTAAATTGGAACTAAAAAAACTACTACAAGATTTAAAATATTCATATCTTGAGAATGGAAACAAGATACCCATCATAATTTCTAGTTCACTCCCTCCTGAGCATGAATTGAGACTACTTGAACTTTTGAGGGAGTATAAAGAAGTTTTGGGATGGAAACTTGATTACATTACTGGTATTATCCCATAAATTTGAGCACATCATATTATATTAAATGATGAGGCTAAACCAGTGAGGAAGGAATAATGTTGACTGAACGCAAACCTCCGAGAAGTTGTGAAGAAGGAGGTAACAAAATTATTGGATGCTGGAATCATTTACCCCATCTCTGATAGACAATGGGTCAGTCCTGTTCAAGTAGTTCCTACAAAAATAGGCCTTACAGTAATCAAAAATGAAAACAATTAATTGGTTCCAACTTGTGTGAAGAATAGTTGGCGTGTCTTCATAGACTATCGCCGACTAAACCAACACACTAGGAAGGGCCATTTCCCAATTCCATTCATTAACCAAATGCTAGAGAGGATAGCGGGGAAGTCCCATTACTATTTTCTTGATGGGTATTCTGGATACTTTCAGATCCATATTTCCCCTGGGGATTAGGAAAGACAACCTTCACTTTCCCCTTTGTCACATTTTCCTATAGAAGGATGCCATTTGGTCTGTGCAATGCTTCAGGTACTTTCCAGCGATGTATGGTTAGTATTTTTTTTGATTACCTAGATAATTGCATGGAAGTTTTCATGGATGATTTTAATGTTTATGGATCCTATTTTGATGAATGTTTAAGTAGTATTGGTTCAGTTCTATGTCGCTGCATTGAAAAGAATATTGTATTAAATTTTGAGAAATTCCATTTCATGGTGCGACAAGGTATAGTTTTGGGACATGTCATTTCTAGGGATGGTATCCAAGTAGATAAATGAAAAGTGGATGTCATTTATTTCCTACCATTCCCTAAAAATGTATGGGATGTGTGGTCTTTCCTAGGTCATGCTGGATTTTACTGTCGTTTCATTCGTGGATTTACTAAAATTACACTCCCCCTCTCCCTCTTACTCCAAAAAGAAAAAGATTTTGTTTTTGATAAAGAATACGAAACAAATTTTAATAAATTAAAATGGAGTCTCACATCACCACTAGTAATCCAATCACCTCAGTGGGATTTACCATTTGAGCTCATGTGTGACGCCTCTAACTATGCAGTTGGGGCAGTCTTGTCACAAAGGGTCGATCGAGCTCCACATGTCATTGCCTATGTGTCACGTACTTTGGACCCTGACCAAGAAAACTACACCACAACTGAAAAAGAATTCCTTTCCATTGTGTTTTCCTTGGAAAAATTCACGTCATACCTTTTGGGGTCCAAATTCATTGTGTTCTCAGACCATACAGCCCTCTGGTATCTCCTTGAGAAACTAGAGGCCAAACCACGTCTCATTCGTTGGATCCTCCTCCTTCAGGAATTCAATATAGAAATTAGAGATAAAAAAGGAGTAGAGAATGTGGTGGCTTACCATATCAGTAGGAATCCCCCATCCTCAAACATTGAATCATCCCCCTGTATTCCTATAAATGATATGTTTCTTAATGAGCAATTGTACTGAGTAAAATATGTTATTCCTTGTTATGCCGAAATTGTAAATTATTTGGTAGAATCTTGCATTCCTACGAATTTCAACAAAAACCAAGCCAGTCGTCTAAAACATGAGTCTCATTGGTACATTTGTATTGACCCCTACCTCTAGCGTACATGTAGTGATCAAGTCCTTCGGCATTGTTTTCATGATAGCGAGTTTCAGTCTGTCCTTGTATTCTTAGACACTCTTGCTTGTGGGGACCACTTTGGTCCCCAACGGACTTCTCACAAGGTCCTTGATTCTGGTCTCTTTTGACCAAAACTTTTTCGGGATGCCCATGATTTTTTTAAAAATATTTTCTTTGTTTCCAAAGAATGAGTAATGTATCTAAAAGAAATGAAATTCCACAATAACCATTTATCTTTCATGACATTTTTGATTTTTGGGGTATTGAATTTATGGGTATGTTTACCAATTCCTTTGGCAACTTGTACATTATTCTGGCAGTTGATTATGTGTCAAAATGGGTAGAGGCATGAGCTACAAGGACTGATGATTCTAAGGTAGTTGTAGAATTTCTGAGAACCCAAATTTTCTATAGGTTTGGATTACTTAGGTTCATCATCAGTGACCAGGGTTCTCATTTCTACAATCGAACAATGCAATCACTTTTTCATCGGTATGAGGTTATTCATCGAGTGTCTAATGCATATCACCCAAAAACCAATGGTCAAGCCTAGGTGTCAAAAAGATAGGTAAAACAAATTATTGGAAAAATGGTTCAACCCAATAGGAAATATTGGAGTCTTAGACTCGATGATTCATTATGGGATTACCGTACTTCCTTTAAGAATCCCATTATTATGTCACCATATCAGTTGGTTTTTGGAAATAGTTGTCACCTCTCTATTGAGATTGATCACCAGGCCTACTAGGCCATCAAACAATGAAATTATAATATTTTTTGTGTGGGTTCTCAATGGAATTTGTAGATTTAGGAGCTAAAAGAAATGATAAGAGATGCATATGAGAGCTCCCAGATTTATAAGAAGCACACCAAGGCCGCGCATGACCTTCTCATCCTTCATCGTTAGTTCTGTATTAGGAAGAAGGTCCTCCTCTAAAAGGCAAGGATGATGTTGCATTTAGGTAAGCTTTGTTCTTTCTGGTTTGGACCATACACTGTTACTAACGTCTCTCCATTTGGTATTGTCTAGGTTTAAAATGAAGAAACCAAGAAAACCTTCACTGTCAATGGGTAGCGGATGAAGCACTTCCATGAATCCATTTTGAAGTCCCCGATGGAGGAAATTCATGTTAAAGAAGAAATATACATATTAAACTCACCAGGTTTTATCTTTACTTTCTATATTCTCTTTTCTTACATTGAGAACACTACACACTTTAGGTGTGGAGGGACATGTATATTTCTGGGTTAGTTAGGAATTTTCATCATCTTTCTTCTTTTTCTTTTTTAGCTTGTTGAATTGTATTGTTACTTTCCCCCTTCCCCACCCTCACTTTTGTTCCAGAATATTAATTTTTTACGCCCACTTTATCATGAAAAATGATTCCGGTTTAATCATGGAAGTTATTGAAAATTCACATTGAATGTCCATATTTCATGTTGTTTTGACATTCAAAAAAAAATTCTGATGAAATGTTTATTTCAACAAGAATTCAATATTGTGCTGTGAATTTATTTTGAAATTTAGTTCTTTGTTGATGATATAAATGGTTGTATCATTTTGAAACCTTTGAGAAGAATGGTGCCTTTTTTTGTGAATAGTTTAAGGGAAAATTGTGTCACTAATCTCTCTACACTTTTTTGCACCCAACCATGAAATGTGAAAATTTCTTACTTAATTTAAGGTAAATATAATTTAGGTTGATTTTTCTTTACTTTCCAAAATCATTTTTCCATACATTCGTTCCTTATACGATCTATTTCATTAATGTACCAGATTGACTTATACATGTGTACCTGTTATCCAACTGTCGTACACCCTAAAAAAAGGGGTTGTATATTGATCAGGTCAAAAACCACCCTTCCTTGACTTTTGATCTTGTTATAACTATTACGATTAGTATCGTGAGGAGATCAAAAAAGGGTTGAGAGAAGAGTGTGATATTTGTTTCAAGTGCAACTTTTGAAAAAAATAATAAATGAGGGGAGTGATGGAATGTACAACATATGGGGATATCTAGGTCAAGAGCTTATGGTTTGACTTCTGGGAATGTTTAAGTGAGTGGGTCTTGAAATTTTATTTCAAAGGATGTGGGGAAAGTTCGGTGGAAAGGATCTTGTTAGTTGACAATTATTAAAATAAATTATATTTACTTGATAGAAAGTGGAAAGAATAACACAAAATGGTTGTCACACACACACGTGGAGAATTAGTGACATGATTAAATTTTGAATTATTTTCTTTTATTTGTATCATGCATATCTTAGAATTTCATTTGGATACAATTTTCAAGACGTATTTTTCCATGATCACTGAGAATAACTCCTCGGTGTGATTTTTGATTTATTCACATTTCTATTAGGAATTAAATTTTCATTGAATGTTAAATATTTATGAAGTTTGAAATATCTACATGCATAATTTGTGGAAATATGACTTTTCCCAGGAGTGTAAATGTTTAGGTGTGGAGGTGTGATCGCACCGCGATTCACTATTTCATTTTCACCCTTACAACACTGTGTTAAACTATTTTTGTATTGAAAATTATAAAATAATAACAAATTTAACTTCATGTTTGATTCCCTTATTTGGTGTATATAATTGTTAAAAAGGTAAATGATACTTGTTTTGATAATTTCATTAAAGGTGGAGGTGATATGGAGGGCCCATGATGATGTCCAAGAAAAATGGGCCAGACTGCGCAGGATCTATACACACCAATGGACTCATCCACACACTGCTACTGAACCATGCATATAAATGGGATGAAATTTTGTGGTCTTGTCCAAAATTCATTGGAATACATTTAATCTTAAGGAACCCAAGACTCATTCATCCATATGATGTCCCAAACAACCTAATATATCCAGCACACTGAATCTGCATGAAGTAAAAAGTGGTGTGTTGTGATCTGTCCACATCTCGAGCTGTAGGTGTCCAAATGTAGCCAAACTTTCAGTGGAGATAGTCAGGAGGTGGGGATACAAATTTCTTATTTTCTCAAAATCTAGATAAGGATTTATTTAGGTCTAAAAATATGTGACAAGTGGTTTTAAGAAATCTGTGTGATCAAAACCACCTTCCCATTTTCCAATAAAGTGGAACCTTGGGCTCCCCATTTGTAAGTTTGGATAGGAGGAAAAGATCTGGTATTTTGGAGACCCAAAGTATTCCTCTCATAATCAAAGAATTTCTTGATGCCCCTATCTTCATAGGTGGATCAAGTATAAAGGAGAAGTTCCACCCGAGCTTCCTCCTCCTCCCGATGTCGAGCTAAACGGTGGATGATCATTTCGAGAAAGCTACACACACTTGGGAGGGAGTTCCAAAACTTGTTATTATACTGGTTTTGTGTAATTAGTGTGATAAATATTTCACTTATTTTCTATCTTGACATGCATCTCCTCTTATTTCATTTCTATTGATATAATTAAGTGAACCATTGTTTTTATTTTAACATCGATTGGGTTGAGATTTCAAGTGGGAATCTTGGGTTGTTCTGATTGGAAAACACAAGCATCCTTTATATCTCACACATATATGACATTTCAGTATGATTTGGTAGCCTTTATTCTATTCTTGAAGTCCAAAACTTGACAACACGATTTTTGTGTCAAGGGTTGGCACTTTGTGCAACATTTTGAGAGGCAAGAGGGGAATCAATATCTTGACAAACCTCAACCAAATAATTAAACAAAACCATGTGGAATTTTCATAACAATGAATTATCCAAGATGTGTAGTGAAATTTAAGTGATACCCTTCTCTCATAATTCTTAAATCACCACCTTATTATATCAAATATTAAACTCTTTAAGTTAAGTTATTTTCTTTAAACTGTTTTCAAAATCTCCCCTCTCTTTTAGTAATCTTTATTAAAAATACACACTATAAGATACCAATGCTCCTTGATAGACAACCTAGGGTCTTCCATAGACTACAAAATATTATTTAAATAACTATCAATTTGACGTGTCACAACAACACAATCAAGGATTAATACATATCATGAACACCATCCACATTATGAAATCTAGAGAATACACATCATGAAATCCATACACATCATGAATCTAGTATAGGTAGAAACTATGAAGCCGAGTTTAAAACATCATTATAAGGGGGAGGTAAGAATTTAAATTCTATATTTTTTAATTATATTCTCCAATTTTAATTATTTTAGAACTTTGAACTTCCAATTGCATGCCCACATTTGATTATTTATTTACTCAAATTAATAAGGAGACATAAACTGCTTAGGATACTTGGGATGCCATGATTTTAAATTAATTTATAAATAAATTTGAATGAAAAAATAGGGAAAATAATTAGTATATATAATAATGTGGACTAGGATTTGGAAAATCATAATTTAGGGGAGAATGTTGATTCTTTTAAATGTTTTTTTTTCTAATATTTGTCCATTATTTGTTTTTTTATATTTTCATTAATTAATTTTATTATTCCTATGAATTTACATGAGTAGTTGTTCAAAAATTTTGTTATCATTCTCGTGACATCCCCTAATCCAAATATTTCCCATTATTTCTATAGTATATTTCTTTTGAAACTCAAGCATGTTCTCTTCTAGATTTTTATTGGCTTCTTATCAAAGATATGATTGAACAATATCACTTTTAATATGATTAAGGAATATTTTGTTTAAACCTTTATTGTTATACCCACCTTAAATTAATCATTTTAACCCATAGAATACATGAATAGTCATGTTAGGAAATGAGACGAGTTACAAGCCTATTTTATCCATTCATACCTTCCTCTAAATATAATCCATGATATTTAAAAGAATAAGTGTGAGGGAGAGACTTTCCATGGTGGATAGGGATATATTCCATTGAGAACAAATTACTAGTGTTTTTATTATGATTTGGGGAGATTCCATGATATCATTCATTGTACTTTATCATTATTTACCTCTCCAAATTAATACTTTTTATTAGAATTTTTTTTAAGGAAAAGTGATAACCAAATAGGTCTACCCTGGAAGAAAAAATGAATATGATATCACAAAATCATTGAAAAATATATTGAGTCTATTAGAGATATTCTCCCTAATTAATTTCAAGGATAGAGTGTTTGCATGTGTTTCTAGATCGTCCTTTATAAGGTCTTAAAAGTGTTCAACAATCATCTACTAAGATTTAATGTACTCCTCTTTATTTATCTTCACTTCATTGAACCCCCTTACCAGTATCATGTCTTTCTTGTTAATCCATACAACCTTCTTAGGGTTAGTATCCACGAGAAGTGGCATTTATATCACCCTATCAGCCTCCTCTGTTGTGGTATTTATCATAAATAACTCCTCCACCATTTTTTCCTCCGAGTGGATATGAAGATCCAATGTTTTCTCATTAATTACATCATATAAAACTTTCTCCTACTACTGACCAGTCATGTCACCCTTGACCATGATAGGCATTTCCTCTTTGATATCAGGATCTGCTGCTTCAGAGTTTCCCTGCATATTATTGATACTAGTAAGCACACACTCCATATCCTTTGTTTTGGTTTTTTTAACTAACATGTTCTCCATTTTTTTGGGTAAATATGAGTTTTCCTTACACAATTTTATTTTATTTCCTTTAGTTTTAATAAAACTCCCCGAGTTTCGGTTAGTCTTATTCCCCTTCTTCTTCCTCGAGTTGTACAATCCATTTCTAAGAATTCCTCCTACATTTTCCTCTGAGAAGTAACAAAGAACTTACTCATTAGATGCCCCATATATAATTTGAACATCAATTTCATTATCCTTCTGTAGGGACTCATTATTCACCTCTCTTTCTTAAAAAAAAAATTGGGTTGTGTATTAAGAGGATAAAAAATCATCATTACAAGACTTGCGATCTTTTTATTGTATGTGGTTATGTTATGGATTTGAGATTTGTCTTAAACATACTTTTAAAAAATAATAATAAAAAAATGATAGAAGAGAAAAAAATGGAAAGAGAGGTTGATTCATTCATCATTATTGCTTATATCATGATCCAACTTTGAGATTTTTTAGGGGAAGAGAGAGATGAAATTTGTAGAAGGATAATTTTATTAAACTTATGTTTTGATATAATGCATTATGATTTAGAGTAAAAACTATTTTTTGAGATTTAATTTTACATCATTTACCCTCCTCCACTAAACCTTAGAGTTATTTGATCCTAAATGGTGAAGTCCTAATGATTAACTGTGATATCTATCTTTACGTGGTATAGATTTTAAATGCCTTAAAAGCCTACGGTAAGTGACATGTTCTTGAGGCATGTGATGAACTCTATTTATATTTTTTTACTATAATTATTAGTGGAAAAATTAAAGTGAGGTAAATTGAAAATGTAATGCATATTAATAATAAATTTAAAAATAAAAATGGATGACTTAAAATGTGTGGTTGTTTCAAATAAGAAAAATAAAATACTCGATTTATTTTTTTCATTGAAAATTGTGGTTTTAATTAATTTTCCATGTATGATGATTGAATACTTTATTTATAATTTAATCAATTTATTTTTTTAACTTTAAATTTAAAGCATGGTAAGTTAAGAGTCCTTTATAGTATGTTGAGATTCCATCCTTGAGGAAAAGTATGAATTCAAGTGTGGGAGATTTGATACAATAATTTATTGTATACATTTTTTATATTAAAATGCATTCATTTTGATGATTTAATAGTCAATTCATATATGCACACCAAATTTTTTGTTAATATTTGGAAGGATACTCTAATTTGAGGGAAAAGAGGAAAAAAGAAAAAAACAATCTGATTAAAAGAAGGTTTCCATGAAATTGTATAACTATGGAACACATCCAAGGGCCGAAAATAAAGAACTCTGGATAAATGAGGATTCAAGATCTAGAAATTGACAATACACATCATGTACATATTAAAAAACATGAAAAAATTACAAGTAATGAACCCAAGATATGACATGAATTTAAGAAAGAGATATTTGGGTGATGAAAACACGTGTCATGGCGTGACACATATGGTCATGCCGTGAAACTTTTGAATATGACCCAAAAATCTCGTAGGTCATGAAACACTTACATGTGGTGAATCATTTACAAGATGTGAAAGTGTCAAGATGACCCAAAAATAGTAATATTTGATGAAAATGGGTTTGGACACATATTTTATGACCCTAGGACCACCCGAGATCATTTTTTGACCCATTATGACACCATTGAATGCTAAAAGGGCCCTTTGAGAGTTTATAAATGGAGGGTTGAGCTACTGCTGTTGGGATAAATTTTGGAGAACAAAGTCTAGGGCGAGAAGCTGTGTTGCTACAGAGTCCTCAACCACTGTCTCTTCTAGTTTTATTTATGTTTTATTTTATTTCATTCCTTCCTACTTACTCTCTTGTCCCTAGGATGAGAGGGTAAAACCCAACTTGTGGTACGGTTATGCAGCCTAAGGGGTAAGGTGCCATTGGATCTATTTATTATTCTTATTCATGTATTTGGATTGTTTTAGTTTGATTATAAAATTCCAATCCCTTTATTTTCTTATTATCATAACCATTGATAATTAAATAAAAAATAACATTTAAAATTTCACAATTGGTTACCCTGAATTGAGTTATAACCGTTTTCGTATTCAGGGAAACAAGTTTTAAAAATATCTAGACAAACTCGATTCGATAATTCCCTAAACTACCTGACCATGGGAAAAAGGGGAATACTGGGTTGAGGAGAGGATTTCATGATCATTTATTCTAACTCATCTTGAATTTGATTCCATACATGGATTAATTAATTCAATTACTAAAATTAAATTGAACCTAAACCCTGAAGCTATAAAATCTCAACATGCTTTCAAACCTAATTTCAAACCAATCATTCTGCTTTACTTTCAATTATTATTTTTTTCAAACTATTTATAAAATCTCAATATGATTATTATACATTTATTTAAATTTAATCTTTTAAAAAACCTAAAAAAAATAATTTCACTTTCTCATGGGTTCAACCTCAAACTTTCAAAATACTATTTTTTAATTAATTAATTAGCACAGTTTCAATTTTTATAATTTTTTTATTTTTATCAGACCTGTAGGGAAATAAAGAGGCCCTTATGTCCTATAAAATTTTATACACTCTTTTAAGGTAGAATAAGAATGCTTAAAGAAATATAAATGAAAAGGAGCGATATGATATTTTTTACCTTACTCCTTGGAAAAAATCCTTTGAAAATTAGCTTAAGCATTTGAGGGGAGTTATTTTGAGGATAAAAGAACCTCTAGGACATTTATAAAAGTTTTGGGGAGGGATTTGGGTAGATTATGGTTTAACTAAGTGGATTTTGGTGTGAGGATAAGTAGGGTGGTGAATAGATCCTTTTATAAGTGAGAGGAGTGACAATTTTGTAAATATTTATAACTTTATATTAATTTCATATCACTTTCAAAGGAAAGCTACTCAAAAAGTAGACAATAATGTATATGGGATGATTTTGGGTCATTAAATCCTTCAAACACTCATTTAGAGACATGTTTTTAACATTATTTAAGTATTTTACCCTTTATTACCCCTTTTACCATTTTGGATTTTATCGTGTGACTAATTTTAACTAAATAATTTATTTTTATTCCTAAAATTATAATGGACCTTATTTCATAATTTGGAACCTTGTATTAAAAAAATGGAATCTATTTCATTATATGTAATTTATAAAAGTGATAAAATATTTTTAAAATAAGAAATGTATAATGCATTAAAATCCGTTTTAGAGAAAAATATAACTTAATTTATAAAATATGAAATATAGGTTTGTAGATTAAACACAATATTTTAAAATTTATAATTTTAATTATAAAATACATAATTTGTTATGTTTTTTTTCTTCATAAATTTTAATTTATGATTATATCCTAATCATTCTATAAAAGGCACAATATTTGTAAGAAATAATATTTTTCACTGTTAACCTAAAAATAAATATTTCTAGAAAAATAAAAAAAAATTATATTAAGATAATATTAAATTATGAATACAAAACTGAAGTTCATTTTTTCAAATTGAAATTCTAAAATTTAGGAATTTAAAATTTAAATGGAAACATAAAATATAATGAAAACTATTTTTATAAGAAAATAAATTTTTAAAATATTAACTATTATTATTCTCCTTTCTTATAAATTACTAATTAAATTAGTGTTAATATATTACTCATATAAAAAATATATTTTAACATAAAATATATTTAGTTTCTTAAAATAAAAAATGCACAACGTTTAAAATGGTTATTTTTAGAAAAATACATTTTTAAGCATAAACTGATCTTATTAGTTATTTAGCTACCATAATTTAATTTTATAAATGAATTGGTTTTAAAAATGTAATTTATTTTAATTTATACATATATTTAAAAATGTGTGTACTTCTATTTAAACCTTCTAATTTAACAACTACATTATAATGATCTCATTTAATACTTAAAATGTTATCTTATTAAAATGTATCAGAGTTTTGTTTTGGTTTGGTGATGCTTGTGAAAAAAGTTGTTCATAATAGTATTTATTTAAATTAGAATTACATATTTAAATCTAAATGTTTTTAAATAAAATTAATCTAATAATATCCTTTGAATATTTTTCACATCAAAAGGACATAGCATTTTCCCGCTATGATGAGATTCTTGAAGTGCTATGAAAATATTCTTAAACATATGTTCTATGGTGGGATGACATCATATAATTGGATAAAAATGATATAGACTATTAAATATAGGAGTCTCATAATACAATGATATTTATTTTCATGAATTTTGTACTTGGTAATCTTTAAGAGAGGTGGTTATGAGAACATACCCGCTAATATGAATTCCACATGTATAAGGTGTCATTAGATATTACTATTTGTGAACATGTGTATAGGTCCTTAGACTTGATATTATTATTAATTCATATCATAAGTGACACACTTTGATGTATTGGTGAAAACTATAATGTCATATGTTGTAGTGAGGTAGGGTTTATTGGGTGCATCATGATTCATATGGAATTAATGAATAAGTCAAGAAAGAATTTGTCCCTTACATTTATGGAAGTTGATATATTTGTAATAATGATTGAAATAGAATTGTCTGAAAAATTCCATGGCCATGGTGTTCGACGAGTTCATTTTAGATAGTAAAAAAATTTGATCAAGCATATAGGTTGATGAAATGAATATGAATTATACTTGATTTGATATAAATAAAAATGGATTCTATTATAGAGTGAGCATTTATAAGAGGTTGTTGTTGTTGAAACATTTATTTTTTTCCCTATGGGTTCTTTATCATGTTGCTAGATGCTGATCTTGGACTTAGTTAGTCTAATTCCATTAAAAAAGAAGCCTATAGGGTCTCATTCTAAGTGTTTCCATGAATCTCAATTAAGTTCTATTTGAATTTAATATTATAATAAATATCATTATTGAGTTCTGGGGAATAATATTTATACAGGTTATGCTGATCACATAAATTTAATCATAAATTATTAAAAAGGATATATATATGGGTTGGAGGTTAAATAAATATTATTTTACAATTTAGAAAATATAATATTTATTTAACTCTTGATGTACCCACCAAATAATTATTTATTTAATTATGTGAATAGAAAATAAATATTTATTCACTAGTTTAAGTGAATATAATATTAATTTAATTATTGAAAAATAATATTAGAATATTTATTTGGTGAAAATAAATATTTATTATTCTAGGTTCGATAAATTCCACGGAGGATAAACATGCTGAGTTATCAACCCAAATAGAAATTATATATTAAATTTTATTTAAATAAATATTAATTAATTTATTTAATGAATGATATTTATTTTATCTATGATTTTTATCACATGTCATGGAATAATAATAATAATATTGTTATTATTTTACATGGGGTTTATATAGAGTTGAAAAATAGATAAAGGGAGGTTTCAAAATTATCTTTTTTCTAACGCTAAATATATAAACTTGACTATACATTCTTCAAGGGGTGGAATTCATTAGGAAAAAAGACACATCAATATAGAATTCTCTCAAAACCATAGATACTTTATTTAATAATTCTTTCAAGATTAAAGATATAGTGATTCTCCTCCCCCCTCTCAAGAATGTGAGAACAAGAAACATTCCTTCTAGATTATAAGGATCCAGGTTACGATTAATGGGATCGACATAATGTGATCAGGTTTTCTAATCTATCACTCAAAGATCCATCCCTGATGATCATAGGTTCATGGATATTTTATGGATACTACTAGATGGATTTTAACTTGGATCCTCTCAAAACAATGACAATACAATCAAATGGGATTCGATTGTTCAACATAATCAACAAAGAAAGGATTCCACGACAAAATGCAATTCTTATTTATAAATTGATTATAAGTTATATATGAAAGATCTAATCTCATGGATTCTAAGGTTTATAATCATCCAATTTTGATGATAAATCTAAGGAAATTGATGAAAAACCATTATTGAGAATGATCCCAACCACTTCCACTACACCCCAAAACCTACAAGTGGTATCAAAGTGGTCACATATCAATTTATAATTATTTATTTTTTTATTGATGATTTAATAATTTAAGGACAATTTTCATTTATAGTTGATTCAAACTTAAATATGAATATTTACATACATTTTTTATTCACTTCATATGACTAAGAAGAGGGGAAAAATAGATGAAGAAAAATCAGGGATACCATCCAAAGGTGCAGAATAATCTGGTTGGAGTACATGGATACACAGAATGTAATTAAAAAGCAAACATATTGTAATTAAATCAACCAAATCGGGATGCATTCATGTTAATCATGTCACTCCAAGTGAGATAATAATACACAACATCATAAGACATTGTGTATTGACTATTAGTTAACATGCGGTTTGACAGGGCGCACAAGGGGTGTAGCTATAATACACTCTATATTACCCCACACAATTTTTCCCATGGGAATTATAAAAGCTTCATGGTAAAAGTATGCTATATATAATTAATACATGCCACATATTGATTTATAGCCAAGAAAAACATTCCAGATGTGATTACATGGCATATATATGACATACATGTCATATAACAAATAAATGTATACACATAATACACATTGAGTTGCTAGACATGATGTGCAGATGACAAGAGAATAAGATACATGGTGTATAGCGGTTTGTACACATCATGTAGATCATACTTGTTTACATAGAGTAGACATCATGATAGTCTAGATCATGTGAATTAATTACATGTATTAATTATTAATTATAGTATTGAAACCAAACTACATGGTGTGTAACTAGTGCACACATCATGTGATAGGGTTTTTACTTTGAATTAAATGCTAAATGATTTTTTATGATTCGTGTGGAATTAAATACTTAAATTAATCATTTTACATATTAATATATAACCACCCGATGTGTATGGTTATCATACATTCTATGTACTTTATGATTATTTCCATTTGTACACTCCACATATATTAATGGTGTGATGTGTATTCATAATCACCACACTGATTATTTGGTTTGAATCACAGAACTACATTCCATATAATATCATGACATGTTGTGTATGCTACATGCCGTGTATGTACATAGTTCATAAGAAAGAACATATAGATCATAGTCACACACTATTCAAGTGACAGTACACACAATGTTGTCTCTAGTTCATGACGTGTTAAATTAAGGATTGAATTTAAATATGACCAGAAGGGCATAAATCATGTCCCTTTTCAGTACATGTCTTTCTCATATTTAATTTTTTTTAAAATTAATTAATTTAATTTATTTAAAATTATAGATGATGTGTATCTCTAGGATTTTTTAGATGATGTATTAAGATAAATGGACTGATAATATTATTAATTTATTAATTTGATCAGTTTATCTTAATAAAGAATGAATAGAAATGAATTTTATCCAGTTTATTTAATTCATAGTTGTTTCATTAATGGATTATCATTAGATTTGATAACCAATATATGTGTTGGTTTTATGCATAATTTAATATTATTGCATGAGTTTTTTTAATATGATGAAGATTTTATTAAATTTAATATGGTGGCCTCTGAGCCATCCCTTCCACTATTATTATGTAGGACCTTCATGTTCATAGATTATTTTATGAAACTCCATACCCTAGTTCCCCTCACCCGCATGTGAGTAAATAAAATAAATGTATGGATCTCTAAGGAGAGGTGGTAGTTTAGGACATGAGTTGGGGTGAAACCAACAAAGGATATACATTAGATCCAGGAGGAAGGCTTCAATCCAAACCAAGACAGGTTCAGGGAATTATTCCCTAGGGTCAAGGGTTAGTTTATCATCTTCTATATAAATTAACTATTAGTAATTCTCTTAATCATTCCACTTATTTATTTTATTTATATCCATTACATGGTTAAATTATTTATGTTTATTAGATGCTTAATCATGATCACTCAAAAGAAATAAATTAACAAGCATGTAAGATAGAATAAAATAAATGGATCATACATAAATTATTTTATAAATATATGTTTAATTAATTATTTATAATCTATATAATATTAAAAATCAAGTAAAAGGATAAAATAAAAAATATTTACACATAAACACAAAACCCTTTAAAGAAAATATTAAGTTAGATAAATCCTTCCATTACTTGAATTAGAATAAAACCATAGATTGAAGTGTTGATCTGGAAATCGTTAGGAAAATTATATTTTTCAAGGAGTTATAAAAAAGATTTTTGGTCAACTTAACCAAGTCATATTCAAGGTCTGATTTCCTTATCAATACTTCGTGTATCATAGAGACAAATATTGAGGAAATTTGAGTATGGGATTTTAGGGTTGGGGATTCCACTTAATGGATCAAGTAATACGAGTTAATATAGTTGAAAACACCACTTTCCTAAATACCTTTGGGTAATTTGACCAGAACCTAATTTGGGTTATGAGAATTGAAATATGGATCCTTTCCACTAGAATTTCTATGCGATAGGACATTCCAAATCCAATGGTTAGGGCTATTGGGATTTGATAAAATATTGGGAGACTAATAAGATAATATAATTATTACATATCACATATTTGGTAATCTAGATAAATTACTAATAATATAATTTTATTATTATATAAAATGGTAAGAGAAACCACAGGAATAATGTGATCATTTTTGAAAAAATCCAATGTCCACACAAACTCAAACTTCCAAGAGTGGTATATTTGATTATATGATGAACTACTACAAGAAGGATTTTATATGTGTTGGATTCCACTATTCCTAATAATCCACCTCAGCAAGAAAGCAATGGTGAAAAGAATACCTATAAGTGGTACATGGAGGAAGCTTCCAATGTTTTTTTATCATACTATCACCAATGTATGGAGAGATAAAGAAACAATATTACTATATGGATTCATATACCATGATATCTCATCTCCCATATCTAGAGAATGATATATAGAGAGGCTAAAGATAAATGAGATTGTCACTAAAATTTACAAGTTTAAACTAGAAGATAGGTACCTAGAAAGTGAAATTTCCTTCAAAATATTAAAGTACATTGATTATTTAGTGAACTTGTGCTTCCACATGGATAAGAAATTATCCACTAATCTCACATTATCATCATTATAACCTAAATATTCCATATTTATCATGAATTATAGGATTAACAGTATGGATATATCACTTAGGAATCTTTTGACTATGCTTTTCTAGGTAAATGGGAAGTGGTGGGAATATCGTTCCTTTCCCCTTTTGATAAATTAATTGAAAGACCAAGTTGAAAATACTAGTACCATTTCAAAGTTGATGGTAAATTTACAATGTATTTCAAAGAGGAAAAATATTCAAAGTTAGTCCAGTGAATAGGAATCTATTTTCTTCTCATGTAGTAAGAAAGGTCACTGAAAGAGAAACTAAAATTAAGTGAACAAGAAGATATCAAAATATTATCCTAAAAGTATATTCATCATTGAATGTAATATTTATGTTTTAATTATTATGTATTAAATACAACATGAAAATAACATACTTGAATTCAAATACAAGAACCATGGAAGATCAAAAAAAAATTACAAGAAGTAAGGTGAGATATCCAAGAGGCTAAGAAAGGGTGATTATAAAGTCATCTAAGAGGAGTAAACAACTTTATATTGCTTAGAGGATTGATTCTAGTTAGAAAATTATTTTCATTAATAAAAAATTTATTTTTTGTGTCCATTTTTAGACACAATAAGACATTATTTCATTTCGAAATGAATATTTTTATGGAATTTCATACTAAGAAAATAGTCTAATTATACTTGAATCACTGATATCCTGTATTGGAAATGTATGTTGAATATACAATATAAAACTTATAACTAGTTGTGTCAAGATAATTCATGGTCAAGTAACACTAAAATTATCTTTCAAGTTTATACCCAATAGGATTTTTATTATATTTTGAGCTAAAACACTAGGTATACTGGAAAATTCACTTTTTAATTTTTAGAAAAATAAACCTTTAGAAATAAGGATATGTCACAAATCTTCTCGAGCTGGTTTATCTAGACTATGTGATATATTCTTAGAATAATCTATAGGTAAGTTCATATAATTCATGATATACCTTTAAGAGATTACAGGAATGCTCGGTGAAGGAATGGATACACTTAATATGAATTTTGGATCCTATGGATAGGTTGTTGGATAATATTTTAACTTATTATTCATCAATAACATATATATAGAGTGAGGGTAAACCTAAAACCACATTACCTTATACTCATAAGATTAGCTATGATAGTAAAATAATGATAAATGGTGAGTCTTATATCTATTTAAATTATTCCTAGATTTCTTCCAAGATGTGTTTTGAAAATAGCATCACAATAACTAACCATATTCCAACTAGAATAACTAATGGATATCATATTAATTATAATGTGATAAATAATTAATCAGGTTACAAAATTTGTTTTTGATGAGAGGTGTTTGTTTAAGGATAGTGTAATATACTAATGTACATAAAATATAAACACAAATTGAATATCAGTTAATTATCCTATAGCCATTTAGGATATACGTATCCATAATATATAATATGTTAGTAAAAAAACTAACTATATTTATATAAGATGGGAGAAAATATATTTTTAAATAATGATATATATATGGAATTCAAGGATATTCATTCTTTTTATGTACATTGGTTATCATAAGAATATTAAACTCCACTTGAATTAGTAATAGGAATTGTTCTAGAGAAACATACTATATAGGGGCACAAAAAATTTAGTTAATTATAGATAAATGGTTTTTTGGTCATCATGGATGGTGAATCATTAATTTACAACAATAAACCTGTATCCTATAGGAATTAATAAATAAAAACAAGCTAATATAGATAAGTTTAATGAATTTTTTGATGGATTTCATGTTCCAAAATCCATTTCCATATTTTAGTAGTTTCTCTAGTTTATGTAAATCTGTTGGTGGGTATTCAAGTGAAACTAGACATAAATAGTACAATTCAAAACCAATACAACATGATTGATCATTGAGAGTCTAATACATATCTATATATAGTCTATAATGAAACATTTACACCAATCATCATGATAAAATAGACAATAATTATACTTTTCATAGATTTTTCTTTGATCATTATATCAAGAAGTTAAATGTCAAGGTTAGTTTCATTAATAGAGACCCTATGAAAGATGTCTATATAGATAAACCAAAAATAAGATATTCTAGTTTCACATATCCATTTATGGATAGATGCAATCATAATGATCATAGAATATTAATTTGGAATGAACGAGTTTTATGTGTCAATAAGTGGTTAGTGGGATCACTATTGTTTTCCAAGAAAAATATTTTGATGATATATAGAAAATATGTGATTAGTATTAGAGTTACTTAAGAATAAGGAATGAATGATTTCGAAGCATGAATTAAAGAAAAAACCTTATTCTATGGAAATGATAATACTAGTTAATATGGGGATAAAGATCCAGTATTTCCTAAAAGTTAAATTTTATCTAGTATCACATTAAAGATAAGGTAATAAGTAAAACAATATTATCACAACTAGTGGTTTCCATATATATATAGATCTATCTTGTTTTATATTCCGATTTATCATAAGAATAAGGTTATGAAATGTTTTTTTCCAGTAATAGGACATACCAAGATAATAAAGTTTCATTATTATTATGATAAAATTTAACTATGGTATTATAATTATTTTCAAGTTCATGAAAAATAAAAAAATTACTACTCAAATATATCAATACTTGATGGATTTTCTAAAGGAAGTGAGGTTATAGTAATTATATTTGTTACATAAGAATTTGGAATGACCAACACCAGCTAAAAGAATCTATAGTAGGCCCAGAAAATATAGTAATAACTTACTAGAATCATGTTTAACATGTAAATATGACTAGTTAGTTAGTAGTTATCTATAGTGAAAGTGGTATTCTATTTAATTTAGTTCCCTATAACCAACTAAATTTTTACTTTTGATTACCTATATATTAAAGTACCTAAATATTAATGAATATATTATCATATTATGATTATTCTTATACATAAAATTGATGTGATAATGCACTTAGAATATTTATCACATCGAAAGGACATACAATTTTCCAACTATAATGTAATCATTGAATTGATATAACTGTATCCTTAAACTTATGTTATATGGTTGGATGACTTCATCTGATATGACATAGATGGTGCAGACTATCAGGCATAGGAAGCTCGTAAGACATTGAATCTTCTTCTTATAATGTCCATGCTTGGTAATATTCAAGAGATAAGGTTATGATAATAAATCCATCAATTATATTTCCATATGAATAAGGTGTTATTGGATATTACTATCTTTTAATGTGTGTATAGGTCCTTTGACTTGATATTATTATTAAAAAATATGATAAGTCATGAACTTGGATGTATTTATGAAATCTGTGATACCATATGTTCATGGTGAGGTATGACATGTTGGGCACGTCACAAGTGATATAAAATTAATGAATAAGTCAAGAAATGATTTTTACCTTACATTTATAGAAGGTGATATCTCAGGACCTTTGATTAAAATGGATTTTCTGATAAATTTCATGACCATGGTAATCAATAATTTTATTTCATATATTCAAAGAAAACTAATCAAACATATAGGTTTATGACATGAGTATTTAATATTCTTGATGAGATGTTGAGATAAAGGGATTATATTATACAGTGAACATTTGTTGTTGGTTGTTTTAATTGAAACATTTACTTATTTATCTATGGATTCCTTAATGTGTTTCTAGATGTTGAAATTAGAATTTAGGATAGTTAGTCTAATTCTACTTAGAAAGAATCCCATAGGTTCACACACTAAGTGTTTACATGAATCTCAAATAAATTTTATTTAAATTTAATATTAGAATAAATATTATTCTCCAGTTACAAGTAATAATATTTATTTAGGTTATGATAATCACATAAATTCACTTGATCAAAATTAAATATTTTATAAAGGCATAATCTCGCCAACCCTAACCTAAAGGTGGTCTGAAATGATGAAATCCTTGGGCATCGTCCCTAATAACAATCATGAACTCAAGGGGTAAAGACCCAATATGAGAGTAAATAATATGAGTGTTATCCTTCCTTCATTTTTATTCTGGAATATTAGTTGCCTTTTTTACCTCCCAACATGTGTGATGGGTCTCCACCTTTTGATCAATAACATTCTTCCACACTTGGATATGATAGTCCATGAACCAGTGTGGTGGAGTACATCGTAGCAAAAAAAATTCACCATGGAAAATTATGTTTCCACCTCAACTAGGTTGATGTGGTAGAGTATATATAAGGAGAGGCCACTAATAATTTCCCTCATTTTAGATATACGTTAAAAATTAAGTAAATATTATTTTCTAGTTTAGAAAATATAATATTTATTTATCACTTGATGTATTCATCAGGAAATTATTAATTTAATTACATAGATATAAAATCAATATTTATTCACCTGTTTAAGTTAATATAATACTAACTAATTTATTGAAGAATAATATTATATTAATTATTTATAAAAATAAATATTTATTATTCTAAGTTTGATTTATGTCTAGGAGGATCAGAGAGTTGAGTTATATGTAATATGTAAATGATATATTGAATATAATTTAAATAAATAAATAATTATTTATTTAAGAAATGATATTTATTTTATCCATGAGTTTTAGCACATTTCATGGAATATTACTATTATTATTATTATTATTATTTTACACTAAGTTAATATAGAGATAAAAAAATATATAAAGGGAGGTTTCAAAATTTTCTTTTGTCTAACCCTAAATATATAAACTTAATTATATTATTTTTTATGGGAGACATTCTTTATGCACAATGACACTTCTAGAGAGAATTATCTTAATACCATAAAGACTTTCTCAAAGTATTCTCTCAAGAACAGAGATCCAACTATGCCCCTCATCCCTCTCAAGACTGAGAGAATAAGACCGATTCCTTCCAAACTAGAAGGATTTAGGTTGTGATCAATGGGATCTATGTAAGGTGATCATGTATTCCATGATAGCACTTAGAGATCTATCCATACAGATATGAGGTTTATAGATCATGTGTGGATACCTCTAGAGGGTTTATACCTTGGATCCTCTTGACGCAATGATGATATAATTGAGCAGGCTTCGATCTTTCAACATATTTAAGAAATAAATAATTCCAAGACTAGTGGTAATTGTTATTTATAAATTTATTATAAATTTTATGTAAAATATCATATATTAGGGATTCTAGGGTATTTTTTCATCTAGTTCTGAGGAGAAATATGAGGAAACTTATGTAAAACCATTATTGGTAATTGCCCCAACCATTTCCATTTCTCCCCAAAACCTATAAGTACTTGGGGTCACACTTTATAGTTGATTAAATAAGGATTTATTTTTACTGAGAAAGATCCTCAAAAAGTTTTTTAGAGTTAATCCAAAATAGTTTTGGGTGGGTATTCATAAGGTATTACATATGATGTGATACAAGTTAAGTTAATTACAATGTTCCAAAACTGCTTCAGATGATATTCAATAGATTTTTGGATATGGTTTCATGATTTATTGTATACGATACAATATAAGGTGTAATGACACATAAGCCTTTTAGGCTTTAGTGAAAGTTTTACATTGAAGGAGATGATATATTCCTCAAAGCCTATATATAAATATGACATATATGATATATTATATGGTATGATATACATAAATCCTAGAATATAATTCATTTATTAGAAAAAAGTTTTGTATGTATATTAAGTGAATCATATTATACGATAAACAGATAATCATAATTCATAGAGAGTGTTTTTATTCCACTTCCTATGGGAGATCATAGCGTACAATTGGGAGGGTGTCATATTTCATGGTTTTTAGAAACCATGTCACATCCCATGCAAACCCCATATAATCATAACATATGATTGGGGTGTCATATAGTGTATGTAATGAGAATACATACCATTTAATTTTCCATGAATCATCTACCATGATAAATTTGGGAAGTTTATGATACTCATTGAAAAAATTAATGTTAGGATTTAATATTTATATCAATCTACTTATGGTGGGCATCATTTTTAGAAATATTACATGAGTTGTAACACAAGGGAGATTTCATGCATATAATGCATGAATTAGCTAAAATTTAACTCATGTTCCATAACCCATGAGTTAATTCTTGCATGCATAATTGAGGAGTCTCCATAGGGATATATAAATACCACCACCATGCAATGGTAGTGGTGTGTGATGCTTACAAAATGCATGTGTGAGACTACCTTATACTTGAATCTCTCTCAAATCCCTTCTTTTCATGAGAGATGATAGTAAATCATGAAAGAAGGTGGAGTTATATTTAAACATTATATGATTCAACATACTATGGATAAACCACAGATGATGTGTGATTTTTCCTCAATTGGGATCCTCATCAAGTGAATGAGTGAAGATGAATGTCATAGAGGCTATTTAGTGTAAGGGACACCACTGTTCTTTATTTCTAGTCCGATTCTTTTTAGTTTAAAATTAATGAATATTATTAGGATTAATTATTTCTATATACTTACACTATTATATTAAGTGTTAAAACTTTTATATATTTCCATCAAGTGAATCTCCATCATTTCTTCCTGGCTTCCCTTATCCCACTGAGGCACAAAAATACCTCAAACTTTTATAGACTACGATCTTTGTTAAAATATCATACAAGTTATGAATTACTTATATAATTTATAGATATAAAAATTCTTCCTTAAGCTTCTTGATAAAGTGATATTTAGTTATATTTTTTTATCCTTGAGTGAAATACCAAATTCTTTGTAATATAGATTGCACTTTGACTATCACAAAATAACACTCCATTCCTTTTCTTTATTACAACTTACTCTAATAAACCCTTAAACCATATCACCTCCTTCCTCACTTACATTGTGGAAAAGTACTATACTTATATGGTTGATAGTGAAACTACTGATTGAGTGTCAACATTAAACTAACAATAATTCCTCTATAGGTAAACACAAAGTCCATGGTTACTTCTCTGAGTGTCAACATGTCCTTTAAAGTTTGCATCAACATAACCTTGAAATGGATCATTCATTTGGAAATACAAGTGAAATTATTTAAATTTTTTTACCAACTATAGGATCCTCATTATCAATTCCTATTGATCCTTTCCTATATTTTCAATTAATCTACTAACTACTTCCACTACTTAAGAAATATATAGCCTTATAAAAATCATGGCATACATCAAACATCCAACCACTGATGCATAAGAAACATTTTCCATGAACTTGGACTATTCCATTACTAGTGTATTCTCTTTTGATAGTTTAAAATGTATAAATAATGAGTTATATATAGGTTTGTATTGGGATATTATGAAACTTTACACTATCATCTAGATGTATTTTGACTAGGATAACATCAATGTTTTTTGCTTCTAGTCCCTTCAGATCCTCATCCCTAATATCTGTTTGGATCCTATCAGATCATTTACTTCAAACCTTCTAGATAAATCAAAATTTAGATATTAAATTTGTTTATTTTATATCTCCATAAAGATCATATTATCCACATATCTAATAATCATGATGAAGCTCCCATCATCAAACACCTTCCGGTAGAAGTAATGTTCAACATTGCACCAGATGAACTTTTATTCTTCCATAAAGACACCGAACTTATAGATACATTTATTTGGGTGATTGATTCACCACATATAGACTCAATTTAAGTTTACAAATTAGGTTTCATTCATATTTTCTTAATTTTTATGTTTTTTATGAAAATTTACTCCTTTAAATATTTTTTAATTAAAACCATCATCATATCTAACTTTTCAAGATGCAGACCTTCTTCCACAACCATACCAAGAACTATCTAGATTATTATGTGTTTAGAAACTAGTGAGAAAATTTAAATTAAGTCCACTCCTTCCTTATATTGGTAACCTTACTCAAATAACATTGCCTTTTATTTCTTACTACCATCCTCTTATTCTTTCAACCAATGGAAGCATTTGTTTTACAACCCCTTCTTTCTCAATGAATGTTCTGAAAGAATATATGTCCCAAAATCATATGTAGTATATATCCTACTTAATTTATAACTCCTAATATTTATAATCATTGATAATTTCAAAATAATTTGGGATTTCAGGTTCTCTACCATTCATAATAAGTAGATAATGCATTTCAAACCAATACCTTTTCATTGGTCTTATGAATCTAGTAGTCTAACTTAAATACTAAGGCTATACTCCTTCTAAAACTACATCTTCTGGAAATTTTCTCCAATATTATACAGTCTTTGATATTTCTATTATGTAAATACTTATCTAAAATATTAGAATCTAAATTCTTTATAAAATTCAACTTTATAGACTTTTAAGTTATTCTATAATGTGAGTACTTCCTAAAATAATTAGACTTTCTAGAATTTAGTTCAACTAAACCTTAACATGTAATTATTCTTTTATCTTATCTACACCTACCACTTAGTTTAAATACTTCCATATAATCTTATCATTAAAGATAACATTTCATCTTTTGATTAATTTTCATAATTCATTGTCCCAAATTCTAAATCCAAATTTTTCACCACTATACCCTATAAATAAAAATACTTGGGACTTAGAATAAAACTTGTCCCTTTACTAGGCATAAATATAGATTTAGGCAAGACTTATGAAGTCCTTGAGATAGTAAATATCAACCTCCCTTCAAGTTTAATATTCTTCCAAAAGTTCCATCCCTGAAATATTTAAAGGACTATGATTCACAAAATAGGTAGCGCAATTTATATCCTTCAACCAAAACACCTCCAAGAAACTGTTATGAAATCTCATACTTCTTTCCCTATCATTAAAGGTTTCATTAATACTCTATGAGATTAAATTTTGTTTTAGTTTTCCTAATATAGTATTCGAAAATTTTATTCCTTTCCCACATAAAAACCTTTGGAACTCTGTGATTCTGTATTCCCCACCATTTGTTAGAACTTAAACATTTTAGTTTACTTCTAGTTTAGTTTTCCACTATAGATATCCATTGAATAAATTTTCTAAATTTTTTTAAATTGTTCTTGATGAAGAACACCCACACTTTCTATGCTTCATCATTTATGGAGGTGACATATAAAATTGATCCTCCTTGAGAAAAAAACCAGAGTAGGACCCCATACATCCATATGAAACTGGTTCAACTTCTAATCCTTGGGTGACTTTCCTTCCATTTGGAAATACACCTTCCACTACTTCCCAAGGATACACTTCTTATACTACAAGATTATAAGTTTCATTATACCCTTATCTCTAATGATTTTCACCCCTTTCTCACTCATGTGACCAATATTTTCATGACACTACCTCACATATTCAGAATATTTTTATCCAATATGCATTGATCCTTCCAAAGCTCCCATCAGGTACAAATTCTCATCCTTCATACCATTTTAAACCACCATGGAACCTCATGTAACTTTCCAAACTCCACCAATTTTTTTATAGAAACCTACTTCATCAAGTTATCCAAATAAGATTAAATTTTTCATTAACCTCGATATGCACCACACCCCTTGTAGCTCCAAAAAGTATCCTCTCCTTGTTTAGATTTTCACATCACCTTTTATAGTTATCTCAAGAGTTTCATAATATTCAAGATATAAATTTAAAAATATTCTAGAAGAATAATTTTACATGATCCCTCTATTATATTTTTAGTAAAATGAATCCCTAAAATAAATGATCAATGATTCAAATGGACTAGAGAAAATAAGGAATAAATTGATTTACTACTCAGCCAGAATGTACTTTATTCCCATAATTCCATCATATGGGTTCACTACCTACCGATTTCCCTCATATATTTTATATTTTATCCTTATCCATATTATAAATTTAGTTTTCCTTTCTACCAAAATATCCCCTACCTTCTACACTACATGATGTTTCAATAGCATCATTGACTTCCTTGTTCTAGATCTCTTCATTCAAAATAAGGTCTCATATTTCCTCAAACACCATGTAATGTTTTCCACTTGGTAACCATAAAATACCAATATTATATAAGTAATGATAAAATAATTACGGACCAAACACCTTTAAAAAATTACACCTTTAATGATATTAGTTGACTTAGAATCATGTTAAATTCATTGAAATTATCTTCCACTGAATTTCCATCTAAAATATTCATGATAAGTCATCTATATAACAAGAAAACTTTGTTTATTATAGAATAAGTTTCATTTAGGTCCACAAGCTTGACCATTAAATTAACAATTTTATTTACGTTAGATATATTGAAGCTTATGTTTCTAACTAATGTCATCTAAACTACCCCTATCATTTTCCGGTTGAGTATTTCCCATTCCTATTTATCCATTGCTTCTGATTTGATGAACTTCAATGGAAACTCAAACTATTTATGACACTAATAATATTTAATATATATTAACCAAAATATGAATTCTGAACCATCAAACTTTTCAATCCATACATTGTATTATCCCAATACCATTCCTTATGAAAAAATAAACTCCAATTAAAACTAAAAAGTGATAAGTTAAGAACCTCACCAGAAGTCTGTAGCCAAGCTCTAATGACACTTATTCTTATAGGAACCCAAATTCAAAACCACCTTCCAAAACATCAATTATGATACAATGTTTTAAGATATATAACTATAAGTACCTGATGTAAAATGTCCAGATGAAGGAACCAAGCTCCAATGTATCATTCCAAATCACCTTGATCACCTACAAACTTTCTAGAACACATACAAGTGAAAATCACAAAAGAACTCACAATCACAACATAGAAAAAAATGGGATTAAGTAGTTCATAAATTAATAATATTCCATGGTAGAAACACTTCTTATTTTATTAATGAAAGATAAGTAATGAAATGTTGTGATATATAACAAATGATCCCACCCCTATTTATAGAAGATTCTTGTTGTTATATACAGTTCCACCACCACCCAATCTATTCCTTAAATATCCACCACTATCCAATCTATGTGGATACCCCTCCTCTTGGTCAAAGAAACTAGATAATTTACCAATTTAACTCCTAATAGGTTGATTCCTTCTCTTGGTAGGTTTATCACTTTACAAATTTTCCACTCATGGCAGGTTACTTCCTTCACATATTTGGTTGAGGAATTTAAAAATTTTCAATCATTGTAGGTTATTTATTTCTCATGATAGGTTGGGGACTTTTATTTTTTTTAAAAACTGATTAATAATAGATAATTTTTAGACTTACATAGTAATGATTTTTTCTCCAAAATCAGTTCACAAAATAGATAACAAAAAAGAACATCAAAATACTAAACAATTATAAAAATTTATACTCGTGACAATGGAAATAAAGGATTGAAATAAAAACTATGATAATAAATAATTACTGTAATTATTAAAACATAAACACAATGAAAAATATACCTTTCAATATTATCCCAATTTATGATAATTAAAAAACAAATATAATCAATTTTTCTCTCTCATTTGGAAATTGATAAAAAAAATCATCCCCATTTTAATCATACCCACATATAACACTTTTAGCTCCCCCTAAAATATATTGATTCCTAAATACTAAAATTAGTTTTAAAAAATATAAAAGTATTATTAAGTGTCCATAGAACTATTTAAATATATTTAGGGAATCATAGATATTGATATTCATGAATTAAATAATGAACAACTATTAAGACACATTCTATAGAACCAAATAAAAATGAAACATGAATATTGGAAAAAAAATGATAATTTAACTCCTAATAAACATATGTTATAAAATTAAATTATAATCATACCAATTTAAAATGTAATTTTATTAAACTTATCTAAATCTAGGTATTTATTAAATATGTTAAAAAATTTATCTTCTGTAAAAACATATTCCCAATTTTTATTCACTTTTGAACATGATCTCGAAGAAAATGATGCCTAACATCAATGTGTATAGTTATAGAATTATATAACATAATTTTAAAAATAGAAATTTTATAAGTATTACCAAAACAATATATGGATCTTATCAAAATTAAAACCAAAATTAGAAATTATTTGTTTAATCCATATATATTGTGGAAAAAAGATACAATATAAACATACTCAATTTAAACAGTTGATAAAGCTATTGAATTTTTTTTCTTAGAACTGCATGAAACTAAAAATTTTCCAAGAAAGCGACACATACCTATTATTATTTTCCCATAAATTTTTAAACCACAAAAATCAGAATCTAAAAAAATTGTTAGTTCAAATGAAGTATGTGAAGGATAAAATAATCCATGATTCACAGAACCTTTAACATACTTAATCACTCTTTTAACTTATTTTAAATAACTTTATTTTGGATTACATTGAAATATATCATAAATGCACATTGAAAACATTAAATATGTTCTAGATTCGGTCAAATAAACAAGGAAACCTATAATTTATCTAAACATATTATTATCATTAGATTTTATAGATTTATCCTAATATAACTTACAAGAAATACTCATAGGGATATTCGAGCTTTTAAAATCATTAAGAAAAAACCTATTAACCAATTTTTAGCATATTTTGATTGATTAATAAAGATACCATCTTTACTTTGAACTATTTTTAATCAAAAAAATAACTTAATATCACCCATAAGACTCATGTTAAATTTTGAAGATACTAAAATAAAAAATTCATTGAAAATTAAATAACTTGAAGATCCAAAAATCATATCGTCAATATATATTTTAATAACTAAAACATCTTTTTAATCCATTTTAATAAACAAAGTTGGATCTAATTTTCTATTTTCCAAACCATTATTTAATATAAATAATGATAATATATCCTACCAAGAGCAAGGATCCTTTTTAAACTATTAATAGATTTTGAGAGTTTCAATACGTGGTTAGGTTTAGATTCATTATCAAAACCTGGGGGAGGTTTTACAAAAACATTTTTAGAAATTTATCCATTTAAAAATGCATGTTTGAAATCTATTTTAAAAATTTTAATTCCATATTGAGATACATAAATAAAAATAATTCTTATAGTTTCTAAATGATAAATCAAGGTAAATGGTTCTTCAAAATATATTCCTTCTTCCTGATTATAACCTTGATCTACCAATCTATATTTGTTTATAATTATTTTTCAATATTATTCTAACTTATTTCTAAAGATACATTTGGTACTAATGATATTGTTATCTTTAGTGAGTTCAACTAGAGTCCATACTTTATTCATATCAAACTGATTCCATTCTTCATACATTTCAATAATCTAGTTTAAATTAGATAACACTTTATCTATATTTTGAGAAAAAAATCATAAATAAAAGCTTGATAAGAACAAATATTTTGTTAAGGAATTTCTATTTTTAACACCAATAGTTATATCACTAATTAATTTTTAACCATATGATCTTTATGTATTTTTAATTTTTATTCACGAGAAGAACTATCCCCCTAAATTTATGTAACAAATTATTGATTATTAAGTTCATTAATGTTAATATATCTAAACTATTTATCAACCTAGTTTAAATTATATTTTATTTCCTCTAAACATGTTTTATAAAATTTAACATGGAAAAGTTATTTAACAACTAATGTTATTTTATTATAAACTCTATATTCATTACTAGAATTAGAATATCCTAGAAAAATACATTCAAATGATTTAGAATAAAATTTATATAGTGAATGTTTAGTATTATGAATTTAAACTTTGCAAGAAAATAATTTCAAATAGGCTTTCTTACCTTTTATATTTCATAAGGTGTTTTCTTTAAGATTGGATGAAGTAAAATTCTATTGGAAACATGACAAGACGAGTTTAAAAATTCTGCCGAAAAATATTTATTCAAAGAATACTCATTTTACATTGACCTATCCATCTATTATAAATTCCTATTTTCCTTTCCACCACACAATTTTTGTGGTGTTCTAGGGGATAAAAAATTATGGTTATATATATTATCTTGATAATTTTTTTCCAAATTCCATGTTTTGAGAACTCACAATCTCTATCACTCATAATTGATATAATTAGATAACCCTTTTCAGTTTGAACTAATTTATAGTAGTTAATAAATTTAGAAAAAGTCTCATATTTATACATAATAAAATATGTCCATGTAAATATAATAAAGTCATCAATAATAATAAACACATACCTTTTTCCTCTATGTATAGTAGTTTTCAAGGGGGAAAATAAATCCAAATATAAAAGTTGAAGGAGTTTGGAAGTTTGTACCACATGAAAATATTTAAATGAATCCTTACACTGTTTACCTTTTATGGATGAATCACATACATAAGTTTTGTCCAATTTCAACTTGGGAATATCCACCACCCTTTTCATTTTGGAAATATTATATAACAATGTGAAATTTTAATGACCTAATATTCTATTACAAAAATCATTGTTAGATTGTAAATAATTTAAATATCTTATATTCTATTCAGGGAAATTACAAAAATTAATTGAATTAATAATGTCCTTTCTCTTTTCATAAAACAAAATTTATTCTTTATTAAAAATAATAAATATTCCATTCTTAAATTTTACATTAATACTATCATAAAAAATTTGATAAATGATTATCAAATTATGTTTTAATTCTTCAAAAAATAAAACCTTTGAAAAAACAACAGAATTTGAAATTAAAACTTCTACAAAAACTTTTACTTTACCTATTGAGTTATCATTGAAAGTAACAAAACCACCATCACATATATTAAAAGATAAAAAATTAGTGATATCAACCATCATATTTCATGATCATCCATTGGCCATATACCACACATCCTTGTTTATGATTCCAAGACATGTTTCCTATAAAATTATATTCAAGAACATTTTGACACTCATGAAAACTTAGGTCTAATAAAGTTATAAAAATACTTATTAGTAACCCAAATAGATTTCAAAAATGTATTCAAAAGTAATAATATTTACATATATTTATAAATAAAATCCTTGGTGTGACCTAAAGATTGGGGAAATCTTAAGGAGCATTCATTTTCATAATAAACTTTTATTTAGAACATAAAACATGTGATTATAGATGTAATCTTACTTGAACAAAAAAAGGTTTTATATATTTTGGGTAAAATTTTATGACAACCAATAACTTTTATCTTATTTTTAATTTTATTCAAAATCATTATTTTATCATAAATTTTTCTCCCTTGAATTTTTTTATACAAATGTATTTTTAATATTTAAATTTCATCTCAAATATTATCATTTTATTAAAAAATATTATTGAATTTAATTTTTTGAGATTTATCAAATATATATTGAAAATAATTATTTTTAATATTTTTAAGTTGAACACTTTCCAAATTAGCACATAATTTATCATTTGAGCTTGAAGGAATATTTTATAATTTTTTTTTCAATAAGAAAATCCTTATATTTTCTCTTAATATTTTTGAATAACCTAGAAATCTTGTTAACTTTATGATTGATTCTATAAATCTATTCATACACCTCATATTTAGAATAATAAAAATTAAATTTATAAGAGGAAAAACAATCAAATTTACTTACCTGCTTTATATAATCCATCAAACAAAGGTTTTCTATCCCTTTTTTCAGCACTATATTCATTACTAGAATCTGTAGCAGATGTGTAAATCCAATCAACTACCATTTATTTTCTTTATTTTTTTATAGTTTTCTTTTATTCTTATAATTCTTGATTCTTAGGAAGTTAGGATTGATTTTCCCTCTTTCTATGCATTCATAGAAAATAACATCATCATCATAATTACTTTTATTACTTCCTTTAATTTAAGGGTAATTATTTTTTACTTCTCCTTAAGTATCATTTATTTCTTCTTCCATAGGAAAATTATGAAAACCATTCCCTTCCACTTATTTTCAATTTATAATTAGTATAGTAAGTGGAAACATGCATATTTTTATTTAAAATCACTACCATTCTTTTTCAAAGTTTATTCTTGGGAAATATTTTTCAATTATAACTCATATTTCAATAAATACACAATAATATCATTTAATTTATATTCCTTGAAATTTTTTATGTTCATAAATAGATACCTTATTATCATAAAATTTATTTAGTAAAGCTTTAAAAATATATTTCAACTAGATTTGAATTATCTAGAGTTTCTCCTAAGCTTCCCATATCATTCACAATAATTTTAAATCTATGAATCATTTGATTTACTATTTCTTATTCTCCAATTTTAAATTCTTGATACTCAACTCTTAACATTCCTAGTACTTATAAGATTATCTGATCCTAAATGAGTAACTTACAGAATGTGACATATTTAATGTGTTGTTTTACATATAGATACATGGATATAGAAATTACTTCTAATTATACAATATAAAATATTAATTATTTTTTAATTCAAGACATATCTAATAGAATAATTACCATTAAATTATTTATGATCAACTTTAGGCATTTTGTGTGATTTCACCATGATAATCCAACTTTCAATGTTGAGGTGCTTAAGAAAAGATTCCGTGTGAGACTGCCAATAACCATAATCAGTTCCATTAATGAGTGGAGGCCTTTTAGGTGTCCAACCATAATTTTCATTCATTAATTCCCTCTCAAAAAAATATTCCCCCCTTAGAACAGGTTGAGTATTTATCTCTATTTTATTAAAAAATAAGAAATGAAAGCCGCTTTTAAACCGGGTTGAGGGGGAACCCAATACATGGTTCATAGGACCGGAGGCACATAGGGCTATAAGAAACATTACCCAAAGGCCAAAACATGGTACAAATGACCTAGTGAACCATAGGACTAGAAAAATTCCCTAAATAGAAGATGACCCAAGGGCCTAAGAGAATCAAGATAATGATAAGTACCGGTCCAACATCTTGCCACCCCATAGCCAGAGCTATTATACCAATGATTCTAGCTAGGAATGTTGTGTTTTTATCCACCCACACTGAATGTTACACCATTCTAGTATCACACAATGTGGTAGGTAACTACTACTTCCCACCTTGGAGTGTGGGGGAGGAATGGATGATGGGTGCCAACACACCCATCTCTCTTTCGAGCAGCCCGCCTGATGATACTTGTGTGTTCACCATATCATCTACCTGATGATCCAAATCTTATAGATGAAACACTATGAAGAAATACATGAGGATGATTTAACATCCATACTAAAATATAGATAACTGAATTATGGGTGTCATCACACCCATCCTTATTTTGAGGATTCCCACCTAACGACACCTACACAACGTGCTATACTTCCTACCAAATGTACTAAGACATAATATGCCTTTCTATATCACCTGCAACCAAAAAATGGAAAAAAGTCAGAGATACCCAAAGTCCCATTACATAGACCAAATAACTATTGATAAAAGTCTATAAAAATTATCCAAAAGGCCCAATAAACACTGGATCCCACTTGATCTACTCCTGAGACACAGCATCGATCGACTGCCAACTCCACCACTAACATTGTTAACTACAAGATCTATACTGAATACCCAGATGTTTATACAGTGACCAATTATATTTTCACCAAAATAACCAATTATTACAACTACCTAGAAATTTATGACCTACAAACTAATGCGATACTACCATGTGACATCAGTCAAAGATACAGAATGGTTTCGATCTACCTACCACATTACCTACTAACCAAGACTGTCTGAAGGATATCAGGAAGGATCTGACCACCCATCGACTATCAATCATGGCCCCTACTATCCTCTCACAAACGACACTTCCCCAAATGCATTGGAAGATAGAACAATGGCCCACATATGAGAATATCTGTAGAGGGAGGAGCACTGCACACTAGAAAAAGACCACCAACCCCGAATGCATCATGAAAGGCACTATGATCAAATAAGATGAAGTATCCATATCATATGGTGTAGATACAAGCCACGTGATGAAGACATGTATAGGCCACCAAGAGGAATTGGAGTGGTGAGGGAAAATCCACCTTGAGAGGGAATTAAAAGCCTATAGTTTCTGTAGGAAACTCTAAAAGGAATGGGGAAGTGAACGAGATGCACCAGGTAAAAATAGAGACATAATTCCTATAATACCTAATATTTTAATGAAATATATTTTTAAATAATTTTATTTATTTGATATCTTGTGTTTCATGCAACAACAAGTTTAGACGGATCACGAAATATTATTAAAATATTATATGTATATTATAACCTAGTTGTTAAATTGGAAGGAACGATTAGGAATAAATAATTTATGAAATAAATATAAAGGTTCAAATTAATATTAATTTATTGTTAATTTATTATAAAATAATCACATAATTATTATTAAATTCATTTTATTCTTTAAAAAAATACACTTTCTTCAAAAATGAGTTTTTCTTCTTTCTATGAGTGAATATTAACTTCTAAAAGTTTTATAAAATTTATTTTACAAAACTAATTTATTTTTTGAAATCATAATGTCAAAATCACCTTAAAATTATTTTATGAGAATTTTTTGAATAATTTTTGTTCAAGTAATTGTGAAAAATACTGATTTTAATTGAAAATTGTATTTTATTTTAAAGTTTTCAAAAGGTAAAATTATGTTTTGGATATGTTTTAAATTTTAATTAGTTAATTTTTATTTAAATTAATCCAATTATTTTATTTTAATTGGATTTTATAATTTAATTTAGTACAAAAAAATTTATATTTAAAAAGATATTTTTCCAAAAAAAACTATTTTTCGTTGCGTTTTGCCGATTTAATTTTATATTAAAATTTGAAAATTTTCTATTTTTTTTTAAAATGGATTATATTTTAATAATAATGAGGTTAGATTTATTTAATTAAAACCATTTTATTTTTTTCCAATATGAATAACGACCTTTGTAATTTTTTTTACCACAGTAAAGTGTAAATTGGAAAATTTAGGTTTAAAATAAAATTATAAGAACTAATAAATGACTCAAAAACATACATAATATTATTGTATGAATTTAATGATACCCTTAAAACCTAAGGTTTTAAATTAAGTTGTTTAAGGGATACTTTTCTATGGAAATGACTTACATATTTTTTAAATCATAGAAAGTCCCAAAATGACACTTTCTTTGTCTTAAATATATCTTATATGTCAATATGGAAAAAATAGGTTATGTAGGAATATAAGTTTCAATTTTTAACTTAATAAAATTATTTTATTGATATAAATTTATTTATGACTTTTGAAGACACTTGGATGAGATTATAACCTTTATAATATTTTATTTAAAGAAAAGTCAAAGATGTCACATTCGTGTTTTTAATAATGATAACATTTTTAATATGGGGTCATACAGAGTATATGTTAAAATATAAATAGTATTTTGAAATATAAATAATTTATATTTGTCATGGTAATTTATTTATAATTTTTATAAATTAAATAATTACCCTAAATTCTTACACAACACTAATGTAGTAATATTCAATTAACAATAAAATAATATAAATGATATTAAAAATATTAAAAGTAATATAATTTTATATATTTAAGGTGATAAAATAATTCTATATACAACCTTCAAATTTTACTGATATAATAAAATAGTTTTTTTAAAATTTTACATGTTGTATTGATATTTTTAAAATTCAAAATAATGAATAGTATCAAAATTGACAATAATGATATTTTATGGGATTAATATTTTATTAAATTATTTAAAAATAATAAAAATATTTAAAAAATAAAATTTGATTATGATATGGTATAAATTTTATTAATTTTCCATTTATGGTCAAATTTACACCATATAAGTAAAAATTAAAATCTTTTAATATTGAAAAATTTGTTACCGTAGTTAAAATTAAAGTAGGTTAACTTAGGATTATCTAAAATGATAAGGTTTAAAATAACACCAAAACTTGTATAAAATATATTTTATGATGATATAACAAACTTACCTTATCCTATATTCGGATATATGGTCATTTAGTGGTATTTGGATAGAAAATGGATTTATTATAATTTAATCTTTTGGGAAATTCCAAATGTTCCCTCACCTCAATTATAAAATGGAACCTTCTCACTCACTTATTTACACCACTTTGAGCCTTATATATCTACCATAACAAACCAATTTAACCTATAAACTACCTATTAAAATTTTATAGGTGATGGTCTTCTCAAAAGAACAACCCTAGATCCCTTTAGAGGAGATCTAAAAGAGACATTTTGAAGAAGAGGTAATCGCTCTAACCGATCACTTTCTTTTTCTACTCTTTATTACCTCCAATAGATGTATGATGTTTATCATAAATTATATATTAATTATAATAAATATTATTAAATTTTATTATTATTATTAAAACATTATTATAAACCCTATTTTCCATCAAACAAGAAGTGAAAGTATCGCTCGTACGTACGTACAACTTACTGTCTCCACGTAGTAATACAATTCATTTTTCTTCAGCATATTTTATGGATGGGTATTATGATAGGTTTAATGAATATATATGCTATTTATGATATAATAATTATTTTTGAAATATGAATTATTATTTAGGTTTATTTCATTCCATCAAACTAAAAAATTAAAAACAATGTTCATGCGTATGTATGACCTATCATCTCTATGAATAGTGTAATTCATTTTTCTATCTCTTCTTTATATGAATTATAATAAAAATGTATATAATTATTATATATTATTTTTATACCATGATTAAAATTATTGAAATTATGATACCAATATCAAATTATAATTACCAAGAATACCGAACTGAAATAATTTTGGAAAACGAAGCAGTTACCACTCAGTAGGGTGATTTTAATAACAAACTATTAAAAAATAGGTGGTAAAATGTTATAAATAATTATTACATGGTATGATAGAATTATTTTTATGAAATAAATTTATAATAAATATATATTTATTATATATGATCTTTGAAAATGAATTAATAAAGGCAATACATGAGGTAATGTTTTATTTCACAATCTCATCATTATTCGGGATTGTTTACATTTAAGTCTATAGTGGGAAATATATATCTTCCATGAACATGTTTTATAAAAATATTTTCAAAAAGTTTTTTAATATTATCCTATGAATTTTTAAATTCATTTTTATCCATGTTTTAATTTTTATAAAATGGTTTGAAAGGAATATTTTTATCATTTTTCTAAACAATGTACTTTATGAATTTTCTAACAAAAATACAGAAGGATTTTTTTTTAAAATTATATGACATGAGTGGATTTTCCCAATATCATGATGCATTAATTATATGAATAATCCTATAAATATTTCAATTTTATTTTCAAATATAATTATTTCCTTTGTAATTCAATGGATTTTCAAAAAAATATTTTCAAAATAGAAAGAATATTTTTTTTCAAAAATTATTTCAAGTGATCTTTCAAAATCAATTTTCATCTATGGAAAAATTATTTGATTTTATTTATGATTTACTTGGATATTATCCAAAGATAAAATCCTTATTCTTTATATGGATGTTTTATGTTTATGTTGGCATGATGTTTATGAATCCCGTTACTTTTCCATGGGTTTTGAAATGATGAAATGTTTATAAAACCCATTTATTTTCATGGGTTTTGATATGATGAATGGTTTATGATACTATAGAACACATAAGTATGGTTTTTATTATGTGACATTTTGGAACTATATATCTCTTCAATTAATTTGGTAAATATTTACATCTCACAAGATAACAATAGGAAGCAAGTTGACTGGCTTGATCTACTATGGGAAACAAGTGCGTCCTGATGCACTATGGGAAATAGGTGTTTCCTGATCCACTATATTGATGGTATTGGTAGTTAACCTTGAAATATGAAATGGTTTTCTATATTTATGATGGTTCCACACTTTTATGATATTATTTTATAATTTATGATTGATTTATAATTATTTTTCATTCTTATGGTCTATGTTTTATGAAATGATAATGTTTATACCATGAATCATGTTTATGATCTATGATTGGTTGGGTATGAATTTATAAAGTTATTTTTATGATCACATAACCTTATTATTATCTTATTATTTCATATGATCATTAAGTCATATCTTCTATTTCTACCTTTATTGAGAATCTGAGCTTACCCTTTCTTATGTTTCTTACCCAGGTGATGAAAACAAGGTTTAGGTAGGGTATTCCTAATCAGAATACTATGCGATAAGATCTTTGTGGGGGATGTTGAAGATATTTTATAAAATAAGAACATTGTATATATACTATCCCAAAACTCTAAAGCATTATAGTTTTAGAATGTATAGTATTGATTTGTGTTGAATATTTATCTAAGTATATGTAATATTTGTGTATGAAAAGATCAAACCGTTATAGATGGTATCAGAGCACAATTTAGACAATATTTAGAGATTAGGGCTAGAAAACATAGATGAAAACCCTGGGGATAAGACCATGTAGAGGATAAAATACTAAATTTTTGATAATGATCATTAATGACCTAGGTTAAACCTAAGGTTTCATAGAATAATGTGTCTCAATTTAGAAATTATATAAATGATTTTTTAGAATTATATAGTTATGAACTATGATTAGTGTTTCTCACACTATGCTTTCTGATTTTAGTCAATGATTGGAACCTGAATTAATTATGTTAATGTTGAGTATAATGGAAAATGAAATAATTTTACTCATGATTTACCAAACATTATGGAAGCTAGAATGTATAATATTGCATCTATACTCACACAAAATTATGAGGCTATGAATCATGTCGATTTTACAAATGATCAAAGGAGGGAAGGAAATATTTTTGAATCTTTGATAAGGAAACATCCACCTTATTTTAGTGGGTCAAATGATCTACTAGATTCTGAGTGATGGATATACACCATTGTGAAAATATTTTTTGTTTTTAAATTATTGGGACATAAAAAAGTTTCCTTAGTTTTTTATCATCTGGAAGGTGAAGTAGATCAGTTGTGGAATATTATCAAGAATACAAGAAAACTAGAAGAGATTTAATCCATAAAATGGGATGTGTTTAAGGGGATATTATTCATTAAGTAATTTCCTTTTATTATATGTACAAATATGGAGAATTAATTTATTAATCTAAAGAAAATGGATGACGAATCCATTGGTACCTATGAGGTAAATTTTACAAGTCTTAAAAGGTATGCCTCTAGTTTAATTATAAGCCCAGAAAGTAAAATTGATCGATTATTTGGTGGCCTAAAACCAAGTCTCCTAAATAATTACCTATAAGAGAATTTATTATCTATGAAGAAATTTTTTAATGTACACTAAAATTAGAAATGGAAATTAGAGATTCCCACCATGGTTCTGATAAGAAAATAAAGATTGAGTCTTGTGAAAATTTGAATAAATCATATGGTGAAAAGAAACTTCAGTCTTATACATGTCATAAATATGGGAAGAAACATCAAGGGAAGTGTTTGAATTGAACTGGGAGGTGATTTAAATGTGGAAAGGTGGGTCATAAATCCCGTGAATGTCAAAATGTGATTAATGGGATAGTTATTACATTGGAGGAGAAAACTCCAAATAATACAACACCCACAATACAGTATTTCAAGTGAAATAAGGTTGGTAATTTTTTGAATCAATGCACCAATTCAATGGATAATTTGGATGATAAGCTACAAAAACCTTTGAAGACAAAGGAAAAAGAGAAATCTTATGTAATCACAATGGATGAAGTGAATCATGATAATCAGGTCACCCTTATTTTCCCCTCCATAGTTGGGAGTTTCATGTTTGATTTTGTATGAATAATCCCTATGGAAATATTATTGTTTATCTTTTAGATAAATTTCATGTATTTATCTACTTTTACATGGATTCTAGAATAATGAAGTCACATTTGATTTTTTACCAATAAAAGGATGAACCTAAGATTCCAATGAAACTATTTTTGTATAAGATAAGAGATTGTATAAGGAATAAAGGGTGAATTAACTTTTGGAAGTATATATGTCTCCATATAAGATTAACTTAAGAGTTATGTATACCATCACGAGTTATGTCTTGAAACCCCTTTTGAGGTTTTTAAATGATGGGATTTTATCAAGATTAAGGATATTTTAAGGAAAATTTATGGAAATACAACCCTTTGGTTTCTTATATGTGACAAAGATATTAAATGAAGAATGCCTCTACACTTTGTGTATGTGTGATTAAAAGTATTGGTACCCTTTATAGTTTATCTTATTTTTGATATTGACGTAATTATGGGTTGTAGTTAATCACCTTATGAAGTCAGCATGCTTCATTTAGATTAGATTTCTATTTGGATATGCTTACCCAAATATATATTAAGGAAATGTTAATGTTTCATGTATTACCATATTCAATTGTATCTGATTGGGATTTTAAGTTTACCTCAATGTTTTAGTGAAGTTCTTATCAATCTCTCGATACATAGTTGAGTTTTATTACTATAGATTTTCAATTTGAGAGAATAGTTCATATTCTAGAGGATATACTAAGATCTTATTCCATGGATTTCAAAGGTTGTTAGAATAAACACCTCCCTCCAGCTGAGTTTTATTATAACAATATTTTTCACTCAAGCATTCAGATGGATCCTTATAAAACATGTTATATAAATAAGTGTTTAATATACTAGAAAGAAGTTGTAGAAAGAAAGATGTTGGGACCTAAGAAATATGATGAGATATTAGATAAGGTTAGATTCATTCAACAACACATAAGGGAAATAAAAATTTGAAATAATGTTACACTGATAATCATCGATGCGATCTAGAATTTGAATCTTGTGAGATGGTATTTCTATGAATTTATCTATTGAAGAAAGAAGGGAAGACTAAACCCTAGGTATATCAAAACCTTTAAAATACTTGATCATATCGGGGCAATACCATATCATTTGGCGCTTCCACCAAATCTCTCTCAAGTTCATGATGTGTTCCATGTATCTCTCATGAGGAAGTACATACTAAATTATTCATATATACTAAACTCATAGTTCATACAACTAGATAAAGATCTTTCTTATGAAGAATAAATGGTAGAGATTATTTATAGTAGAGAGAAATTTCTAAAAAACAAAACCACTCGAATGGTTAATGTTTTGTGGAAAAACCACCGATTTAAGGAAGCTAAATGGGACCTTGAGGATATGATGTGTCAGAGGTATAATCATATATTTGTATGTAAGTGATTAATTTTGAGGGATACATTCATTTTAAAGAGGGTAGAATGTAACACCCCAATATTTTTATGAAATATATTTTTAAATAATTTGATTTCTTTGATAGCTTGAATTGCATGCAACATAAAGTTTAGAAGAACTATGGAATATTATTAAAATATTATATTTCCATTATAAAGTAGTCACTAAATTAGAAGTATTGAATATGAATACATAATTTATGAAATAAATATTAAGTGTAACACCCCAAACCAATGTTATGATAGTGTAATTAACATCATTTTTGTTTTTGTTACTTATTATTATTATTATTATTATATGAAAATAAATATTATTGATTCCAAATAATTTAAGAAAATGAGAAAAGATGAGAAACTTTTTATTAATAAAACACTAATAAAATATATAATTACAAATATAAGGACCACAAATAATTTAGAAAACTCATTTCAAGCCTGAGTAACACCACTGGAAGACCTCACAATAATACAATAAGGCCAATTATGTATCCTTTATCTCTTGGTTCTACCATAATAAAAAATATATTAGCAAGAAGAATAATAATAATTACAAGAATAAGAAATATTCAAAACACCATTTTGAATAATTTTTTTGTTCCTTTAAATACACATAAACATGGGTATTTATACATTTATTTGCGATATTTGTAAAAAAATAACCGTTGGAATTTTTTAGTAACCATTGGGTTTTCATTTAATTTTACCATTTGTTGTTTTAAAAATTTTAAATGAATTTAAAATAACATTTTAAATTAATAAAATTGATGACATGTTATGATAATGTTTAATTAATATTCTAAAGTTTGATATTATAACATTAGAATTTAATAAAAAATAATATTCCCAAATAAGAGTGATAACTAATTATAAAAAGAAAATGGTAGAATAAAAATATATAGATATATGTATATATTTTTCTTATGTTTAACAAAAATTTATTAATTTTTTTTTGAAGTGACCACCACAACCGAGGATAGCCTTTAAGTCTAAGACCTCAAGGTCTAGTGGAGGAACAACTAAGTCAAACCCAGTTTGAGCATCACAACAGGTCATGCCCATGAATAGGGCCCACGAAAACTGAATTGTCTATAGTTTGGACCATGGACCGGGTGGAGAATTCATGTATAAGCCTCCCCAAGTGCATGTTTATGTTGTGTCATCATAAGAATGACTTCCAAGCCTAGCCTTATAAGGAGGTCCCAAAAACCAATAGGTTTTTATGAGCGATTCATTTTTAAACATGAGATCTAATCTCAACCCCATGATCAGACCGTGATCGATCTGAACCATCACTCCCATTCTCCAATCAGACTTACTTTTACTTCTGCAGGATTAAAACCCAGCCCTCTGATTGTGTTTCTCTTAATCCAGACTGTCCCTTGAACCCTAGACTTCTTCCTTATTAAAGCCTCACCAGACCAGTCCGTGTTGCACAACCACCAAATCTTAACTCCTCCAATGTTCTTCTTTCTCAACACTATGAACTAGTAGGATTCGACTTGGAATTATCCTTACATTCACCTCCATTGAGGTATCTTTCACCCAACCATCTTGATTTCCTTTTCTTCCTAAAATAACACAGTTGGTTTTACTTTAAATTGAAACCTTATCCAAGTCCCGACTTCCTTTAAAAGCCTTGGTTATAATATACATATATATATATATAAATGTCTTAAATTTTAAATCAATTAAAACCTTTATTTTTTATTCTAATTGGGTCAATTTTAAACCCCTCTTTCCATTTTTTTAAAAACAATCTGGATTATTAAATGTTCATAACAATTTGATTCATGAAAATTGGCCAAATGGGACCAAACCCATGGCCATTTTGTTAAAAGGGGTGAATTATTTTTAAGAAAACAAATTTTATTTAAACTCCCATATGCACACTTTTAAAACACCTGACCCTCATCTTACCATGTCCTCTATTTTCATTCTTCTTGAAGCCTATAAGCTCTAACCCCTCAATTCATCCAATTTTTGTAAGGGATTTATTATTTTTGAATTTATTCTGTAAGGATTAAATTTTGTGTGTGTTTTATTTCATCAAAACATATATATAAGTATATACATACCTATTTCTTTGATTTAAGAATTTTTGATCATAAATATTTGTTTTAAATTTATGTTCCTTATAAATCCCTCATGTCCTAAAGATTTATGTAAGGGTTTAATTTTATTCAATCAAATTATCTTGTTTTACAAATACACACACACACACACACATATATGTATGTATGTATGTATGTATGTATGTATGTATGTATGTATGTATGTATAACTATCTATTTTCAGAATATATATAAGATAAGTGTTTTTGTTTTAATTTTTTATTTTTTTTTAAAAACCCTACGATTTGAAAGGGTTTTAATTTTACCAATTGATGTTGTTTACAAAGATATACATATATACAGACACACAGACACACACACACACACAGATATATATATATATATATATATATATATATATGTATATACATATATAACTATATGTAATGATATCTATCTATATAACTATATATTTTTCAGAATTCATACAATAAATGTTTTTTTAATTTTATCTCTAGGCCTATGTTTTGTAAAGATATTGTTTATATTTATCAAAGGGATTTGGTTATTTTTTTTCAAAGAATCATTTTATGTATAAGGTATAATTATTTATATTTAATTATATAATTATATGTATACCAACTTATTTATAAATAGGGACTAATATTTTGTTTCCAAATCGATTTACAAAGGTTAGAAATTTTTTCTTAACCAATAATTTTATGATTTATATTTATGTATTAAATGATAATAGTTATCATTTTATGTTAAAATCCTAAAAAAGTTATTATTTTATGTGAGAAATTGTATCTGCATCTCCTAGTATGTCATGCATAATTAGTTATGTCAATTATCTAATTTATAATTGGAATTCCATGCATTTTTTAATCAAGTGTTCCTATATATTATTATGTATTTTATTTATATCATTTGAATAATTATAACAATTATTAAGCATAGGATTATACTAAAAATGGTTTTAGAAAATCTCTAGAATATGTTGATGAAATGTTATAAGAAATTTTATTTTCTTCTTAATAAAATAATTATATATATGTATTTTTGAAATGTTTTGGGTTAGGATTGAGAATGGTAGATCCATTTAAAGTGTTTTAAAAAATGGTCACTAGTGTAATGAATGTTACATTATAGGGAGTGAACCCATAAGTATTAAGGGAAATTTTTTCTATATAAGTTATGTCTATCAGCCTTATGATTTTATTATGGTATGTAAAGTATCATAAATGACCCACCCAAAATTATTATTTTCGGTGGATAAATCCCAATGATCTTTTCAAAGATAATTATTTTATGAAATTAATTTTTTCTAAATTATACGGATTTCAATGTTTTAGAAATAAAATTTTAAATATATATACATATAAATATTTAAACCGAGAAAATGTTTTTTAAAGGAGTTTATTAATGTTTTCAAAATCCTTTAATGGGAAAAATAATTTCTTACCCTATGTTTTAAATTAAATTTTTACAGGATTAGTAGAATTTCCTTATGATGTTTATTTAATTGAAGAGGTATCACACACTGAAGAATTTTCTATTTAATTAATTTAATTTTTATTGTTTTTTTGAAATGCAATATTTGTATCTAATTCCCCAGAACCTATACTAGAAAAGGCCCTCGAATGTGTAATGTGTTGTGTAATTAGTCAGTTTTTTTTATAAAAAAACCACACAACATGTCTTAGCATCGAATCTAAAAGTGTGGGTTAAAGTTATTATGAATCTATTTTAAGTTATTTGAAAATAATCACACAATGTTTAGTAAAATCATTTTATTCTTAAATAAAATACATTTTCTTAAAAAATGATTTTTTTTCTTCTTTCTCTGAGTGAATATTAAATAATAGGTCTAGAAAATTTATTTTAAAAAATTAGTGTCATTTTTTAAATAACTATTTTAAAATTAACTTAAAATGATTTTATGATAATATTTTGAAAACATTTATTTTTCAAGGAATCGTGAAAAATACCATTTTTTATTGAGAAATGTATTTTCTTTTTAAGATTTTTACAGGGTTAAATTATGTTTTGGATTTATTTAAAACTTTAATTAGTTCATTTTTATTTAAAATAATCCAATTATGTTTTTTAATTGGATTTTATATTTTAATTTAGTATAAAAACATTTGATATTTAAAATGGGTATTTTTCCAAAAAAACTATTTTTCGTTGCATTTTGTTGGTTTAATTTTAAATTATATTTTGAAAATTTTATATTTTGAATTTTTAAAAAATTATTATATATTTAGATTCATGATGTTCAAATTTTTTTATTAAACACTATTTATTAATGGCCAATATGAATAGTAACCTTGGTAATTTTTGTTATCATGGTAAAGGGTAAATTGGGTAATTTAGGTTAAAAATAAAATTATAGGAAATAATAAATTACCTAAACTCTTAAATAAATATTATTGTATTAATTTAATTATACCCATAACACATAAGTTTAGAAATTGAGTTTTTTAAGGGACACTTTTCCTTGAAAATGACTTATATATTATTTAAATTAGAGAAAGCCACAAAATGTCACTTTCTTTGTCTTGAATTTCTCTTATGTGTCCAAATGGGGAAAATATAGGTTTTGAATAAATATAAGTATAAATTTTAAACTTAATAAAAATAGTTTCATGATATAAATTTATTTATGACTTTTGGATCTACTTGGATGAAATTATGACCTTTATAATATTTTATTTAAAGAAAAGTCAAAGATGCCACATTCATGTTTTTAATAACTATAACATTTTTAATATGGGGTAATACAAATTATATGTTCAGATATACATATTTTTTTTAAATATAAAATATTTATCTTTATTATGGTAATTTATTTATAATTTTTAGGAATTAAATAATTACCCCAAATTCTTATACAACGCTGATTTAGAAATAATTCAATTAATAGAAAAATCAAATAAATAATATTAAAAATATTAAAAGAAATATAATTTGAGATATTTAAGATGATAAATTGATTATATAAAATACCTTGATATTTTAGGGATATAATAAAATAGTTTATTTTAATTTTAAATGTTTTATTGATATTTTTAAAATTCAAAATAGTAAATAGCATTAAAATTGACAATAATGATATTTTATGGGATTAATAATTTATTAAAAACTTTAAAAATCATATTTTTTTAAAAAAATAAAAATTTATTATTATATGGTCTAAAATGTAATAAATTTTCCATTTAAAGTCTAATTTACACCATATAAGTAAAAATAATAATATTTTAATATTGAAAAAATTATCACCGCAGTTAAAATTAAAATAGGTTAACTAAGTAATAATCAAAATAATTAGGTTTAAACTAACATAAAAACTTGTAAAAAATCTATTGAATGATTATATTAAAACCTTATATTATCTTATATTTGAATCCATGGTAATTTGGTGGTATTTGGATAGAAAATTAATTTATTATAATTTAATATGTTGTCAAATTCCAAAAGTGCTCCTCACCTCAGTTATAAAAGGGAACCTCCTACCTTACTTCTTTAAACCACTTTGAGCCTTCTATCTTGACCATAAACTGATATTTTATCTTCTCAAATTATCTATTCACATTCTATAGGTTTTTTTCTTCTAAAAATACCAACCCTTTATTCCTTTAGAGGAGATCTAAAGGAGACATTTCAAAGAAGAGGTAATCACACTAACCGATCACTTTCTTTTTATAATCTTTATTACCTCCTGTAAATATATTATGTTTATAAAAAAATAATAACTAAGTATCCTAAATATTCTTAAATATTATTATTATTATTAAAACACTATTATACATCATCTTTCCCATCAAACAAGTAGTGAAAGTATCACTCGTGCATACATACGACTTACTGTCTCCACGTAGCGATACAATTCATTTTTCATCACTATATTTCATGGATGGGTATTATGATAGGTTTATTGAATATATATGATATATATTATATAATAATGATTCTTGAAATATTAATTATTATATAACTTTATTTCATTTCATCAATGAAAAGAATGAAAACAACGTTCTTGCGTACGTACGACCTACCGTCTCCATGAATGATGTAATTCATTTTTCTATCTATACTTTATATGGATGATTATAAATATGAATATAATTATTATATTTTATTTTTATACCATGATTAAAATTCTGGAAGTTATGATACCATGATCAAATTATAAGGACCAATACATCTGAACCAAAACATGCTTGGAAAACGAAGGAGTTACCACCCAGAATAGTGATTTTAATAACAAATTATTAATAAATGGGTGATAAGATATTAAAAATAAATAATACATGGTATTATATAATTAAGGTTATGGAATAAATTTATAATAAATCCATATTTATTATAAATTAGTTTTGAACATGAATTAAGAAATGCAAGACTTGAGGTAAGGGTATATTTCACAACCTCATCATTATCCAGGATTGTTTACATTTAAGTCTCCATTGGGGAATATTTATATTCCATATCCATGTTTTATAAAAAAATTCAAAAAGGTTTTTATAATTATCATATGAATGTTTAATTTCATCTTTACTAATGATTCAATTTTAAAAAAATAGTTTGAATGAAACATTTTTATCATTTTCCAAACAATGAACTTTTTGACTTTTTCGATAAAAATACAGAAAGAATTTTTTTAAAACTTATACAACATGAGTTTGTTTTCCCACCATAATGATTACTTAATTATTTGAAGATTAATATAAAATATTAAATTTTTATTTTCAATGAAAATGTTTTCCTTTATAATTTCATGGATTTTAAAAAAAAATGTTTTCAAAATGGGAAGGATTTTTTCCCCAAGAATTATTTCAAGTGATCTTTCAAAACCATTTTTCATATAAGAAAACATTATTTGATGTTACTTATGATTTAATGAGTATATGATCCAATTATACCATCATTATTATTTCTCTGGATGTTTTATGTTTATGATTTCATGATGTTTATGAGCCCCATTATTTTTCCATGGGTTATGCAATGATGAAATGTTTACGAAACCCATTTCTTTTCATAGGTTTTGATATGATGAATGATTTATGATTCGATGACGCACATAAGTATTTTTTTTATTTTCTTATGGGTGGGACCTATATTTCCCTTCAATACATTGGTTAAATCACTATATCTCATGAGATAACAATGGGAAACAAGTCGATAATCTTGATCCATTAGGAGAACGAGGTGCATCATAATCCACTATGGGAAATAGGTGTGTCCTGGTCCACTATGATGATGGTATTGGTATTTAACCTTAATATATGATTTTTTTATATTTATTATGGTTCCAAACTTTTATGAAATGATATTATGATTTATGGTTGATTTATTATGATTTCTCACTCTTATATTCCATGTTTTCTGAAATGATAATGTTTATGACATGAATCTTGTTTATGATCTATAATAATTTGGGTATAAAATTCACAAGTTATGTTCCTGATCACATAAAATTATTATTATCTTATGATTTCATATAATCATGGATTGATATCTCTTATGTTTACCCTTACTAAGCATCTGATCTCACCCTTCCTTATGTTTCCTTCCCCAGGTGATGAAAAAAGGTTTAGGTAGGGTATACCTTAGAGGGGTACTATATGAGAAGATATTTGTGGGAGATGTTGAAGATCTTTCATAAAATAAGAAAATTTTATATCTAATATCAAAAAACTATAAACTATTATGGTTCTATCATAGATATTATTGATATCTATTGAATATTCATCTTAATAGATGTAGTATTTTTGTATGAAAATATCAGGCTGTTATACTCCCCCCTCAATTGTTAATTTAGGAACAATTAGAAAAAATAAATATTAATATGTAAAGTCTAGGGTAATTTCTCATATATAAATTGTTAGGAACCAATGTGAGATTGGATTAATGGTAAAAAGGGTGGGGAGGGGGGTGAATTGAACTTTTTAAATATATTGAACCATTGATCAAAGTTAATTTCACCACTTTAAATATGGGATTTAACAGTGCTATAAATAGAATCCATTAGTGATAAAAAGAATTGATGTTGTAAGTGACTTTAAAAGATAATGAATTTTATTAGTGCTAAAAATATCACTAATAAAATGGCCCATCATCAATGCTAAATAATGTGAAGATTAGGGGGTTAATTTATCAATACTAGCTTAGTGCTGATAAAGAGGGGATTTTATCATCATTTTTTTACAGATATCATAAAGGGGAATCTTTATTAGCTTGTTTTTAACATTGATAAAGTAACCTTTTATGAGTTCTATTCCTATAATTGATAAAATATTAGCTATAATAATGCACTATTAAAATTACAGCACACTACAGTAGAAAAAAATAAATAAATATCAATTAAATTCACATCAAAAATACAAAAAAAACACTATACAATGATTAAAAAAATTTCTAACATTGGTTTATAAAATTACATTGGTATGAATTTTTTTTCAAAAACATCAAAAAAATCAAAAAAATTAATGCTATGTTGTCTTTGGATCCCGAAACCTTTCAAAAGAGATTGATCATCATACTAGTTTCCAAAAAAATCACCCCTTCTCAAGAAAAAAAAGTACATCTGTATTAAAAAAATTAGTATATTAGTAAAACTATAAATAAATAAATTAAACCTAAATATGAAACAATTCAATAATAACATGTCAGTTTTAAACTAAAAAATACACTTCGAGTCATATTGGGTACACCATGTGTTAGATAAATGTGTGGTTAATTTCTATAAATCAAAAAAACCTATGGATCATTTTTCTAAAGTATCAATAAAATTCAAGTGCATTTCCTTTGTTTTAAGTATGCGATGTGTGTTTTGAACTAAAATGTAAATTTTAAAATAATAACATACTCTTAGAGTCATACTGGACACACCATGTGTCGAATTAATGTTTGGTTTATTATTATTTTTCAAAAATAATTTATGGATCATTTTTCTAAAGTATCAAGATAATATGAGTGAATTTTCTCAGTTTTTATCATGTGATGTCTATTTTGAACTATACTTTCAATTTTAATTAAAAACACACACTTTGAGTCTTAATGATCACACCGTGTGTTGTATTGATGTGCAGTTGATTCCTATACATCACAAATGACTTAAGTATTGTTTTTATAAATTAATAAGAAAATACGAGTTCATTTTATCTATTTTTAGTATGTGACATATGTTTTGAACTAAAATTTCAATTTTAAATAAAAACACACTTTGAATTATATCGGTCACACCATGTGTTGGATTGACATGCATTTGATTCTTACATTTCAAAAATGAATTAAGGACCATTTTCCTAATGTATCAAGATAATATAACTATGTTTACTTGATTTTTAGTGAGCGACACATGTTTTTAACTAAAATGTTATTTTTAAATTGAAAACACACACTTTTAGTCATATCAGTCGCACCATATGTCAGATTGATGTGCAGAAGATTCTTACCCTTAAAAAATGACTTATGGATAGTTTTACTAAATTATAAAGATAATATGAGCATTTTTTCTTAGCTTTCAGTCAGTGGAATAGATTTTTAACTAAAATGTCCCTATTAAACTAAAAACGCACATTTTGAGTTATATCGGTCACACTGCGTATCAAATTGAGGTACAATTGATTCCTACAAATAATAAATAACTTATGGATTATTGTACTAAAATATCAATACAATATAAATGTGTTTTATTAGTTTTGAGTATGTCACATATCTTTTTAACTAAAATTTCATTTTTAAACTGAAACCACACATCTCGAGTCATACCGGTCACGCCGTGTATTCGGGTTGAGGTGAAGATGATTTATAAACATAAAAAATGACTTGTGGATCATTATCATAATGTATCAAAATAATATAAATTAATTTTCATAGTTTTTAGCATGTCGCATGTCTTTTGAATTAAAATGTCAATTTTAAATAAAAACACACACTTTCAGTCATACCAGTCACACCATGCTTTGGATTGACATGTGGTTGATCCCCACACATAAAAAATGAATTAAGTATTTTTTACCTAAATTATCAAGACAATACAAGTATATTTTTGAGGTTTTTAGTGATTGAAACATGTTTTTAACTAAAATTTCATTTTAAACCAAAAGTAGGCATTTGGAGTCATAGAGATGACACTATGTGTCAGATTGATGTGAAGCTAATTCCTATATGGTAAAAACGACTTATGGATCATTTTACTAAAGTATAAAGAAGATATCAGTTTATTTGTTTGGTTTTCAATGAGTGGAACATGTTTTTATCTAAAATGACATTTAAACTGAAAAAACCCATTTTAAGTCATACCAGCCACAACATGCATAATATTGATGTACATATGATTAATGCACATCAATAATGACTTATGTATCATTTTAATAAAGTATAAAAATAATATGAATGAATTTTATTGGTTTTTGAGTATGTCACATATACTTTTAACTAAAATATCATTTTAAACTGAAAACACACATTTCAAGTCATACTGGGTACACTGTGTATCGAATTGAAGTAAAAATGATTCATACACATCATAAAATAACTTCATGATTATTTACCTAAATTATAAAAAAAATATGAACGTGTTTGATTAGTTTTGAGTATGTGACAACTATTTTGAACTAAAATTTCAATTTTAAATAAAATCACACAATTTGAGTCATATCGATCACATAGTATCCCAGATTGATGCACTATTGATTATTACACATCAAAAAATGAATTAAGAATCATTTAATTAAACTATCAATAATTTTAAAGTGTGTTTTTAGGTTTTCAGGGTGTGAAAGATGTTTTTAACTAAACTATTTTTTTTTAAACTGAAAACACAAACTTTGAGTCATACAGGTCACATCGTGTGTCAGATTGACGTACGATTAATTTATACACATAAAAATGACTTATGTATTTTTTTCTAAATAATAAATACAATACAAGTTTATTTTATTATTTTTCCATGATTTATATATATTTTTAACTAAAATGTCATTTTGAAACTTAAAACACACATTTTGAGTCATACCGATCACACCTTGTAATATATTGAGGTGAAAATGATTCCTAAAATTCAAAAATAACTTATGGATCATTTTAATAAAGTATTAAACAATATTATTGTTTTTTATTGGTTCTGGGTATTTCATGAGTGTTTTAACAAAAATGTCAATTTTAAATTAAAAGACCCACTTCGAGTCACAGTAGTCACACCGCGTGTCAGATTGACATGTAGTTGATTTATACACATAATAAATGACTTAAGGATTATTATCCAAAAGTGTCAAGACAATATAAGAATTTTTAATAGGTTTTTAGTGATTGATACATGTTTTTAACTAATTTTTTTAAACTAAAAACATGCACTAAGGATGACAGCGGAGAAGGTGAAGCGACGACAGGATAACCTCTATTCTTCCTCGATATGGATTCTTCGATGGACCCATTTTTTGGAACATGTTCTTCCTGGATAAGTTTTAGGATCTCATCTCTTGGTGTTGGAGGGTTTTGGTGGGTTCCGACTAGAGTTCGCCAGTGGTTCTGTGGTTTGGGGCTGGTGACGATGGTCGCACCAGCATGGATGTTCGAGGAGGTCGATTCCAAGGGTTGATTCTAATTTTATTCTAGTGTTTGTGTGTCCCTGTTTCGTGGTTTCCTCAGTCAGATATGGTTCTCCAGTGACAATAATCGGTGATGCTGTGTTTGTGGTTTGGAATGGTCGGCGACGACGTGACATCTATGATGGATGCGCTATTGACTCGACGTGGTGCAGTGGTTCGGGTGGCCTGCATGATTTACAGATCCTATTAGTTTTGATGGATTTTGAATTTTGAATTTTGAATTACCTCCCGCTGGATTGTGTGATGTTTTTTTAGACTATTTGATGTTTTGAATTATGTGCGATTCCCACTCTAGATGTGAAAGTGGTTTATGAAAATAATAAAAAATGATTTGGAGGAGTTATACTAGTCACACCATGTGTCTGATTAATCTATAGCTGATTCATACATCCCATGAATGGATTATGGAACTTTTTTCCTAAATTATCAATAAAATATTATAATTATTTTTTTATTTTCATTGAGTAAAAAACATTTTTAACTAAAATATCATTTTAAACCGAAAACACACATTTCAAGTCATACCGGTCACACCATGTTTCATATTGAGGTACAGATAATTCCATCACATAAAAAGTGACTTACAAATCATTATCCTAAATTATTAAAACAATTTGAATGTATTTTATCAGTTTTGAGTATGTCATGTGTATTTTTTACTAGAATATATTTTTTGAGATGAAACCACACATTTTCATTCATACCGATCACACCCTTTATCAAATTGTGGTGTGGGAAATTCCTATATATCACAAATAAATTATGTATTATTTTCCTAAAGTATCAAAATAATTTTAATTTGTTCAATTTGTTTTTAGTATTTCACACATATTTTGAACTAAAAGGTCAGATTTTAAATAAAAACACACACTTTGAGTCATACGAGCCACAATTTGTTTCAAATCAATGTGTAAATGATTCATAAAAATAAAAATTGGCTTATGGATCATTTTCTTAATGTATCAATAAAATCTAAGTTAATTTTCTTAGTTTTAAGTATGTGATGTGTGTTTTGAACTAAAATTTCAATTTTAAATATAAACATGCACTTTGAGTTATAATACACACACCATGAGTTAGATTATGCTATGATTAATCCCAACATGTCACAAATGACTTAGGGATCTTTATTCAAAAGTATTAAAACCATATAAGCACGTTTGTTAAGTTTTTAGTGGGTGAACCATGTGTTTATATAAAATGTTAATTTAAACTAAAAACAAACACTAATAAACATAAAATGATCAAAAAAAGAAAAAATATCCCAATGAATAGAACATATAGTACTTGATTGAATCATCCTTATTGAATAATTCATTGAGAATTGATTTTTCTCTCATCATTTTTTTCTCTTTATAGAGTAAAAAATGATAAAAAAAAATCAATTCTCAATGAAGTTATTTATTCACGATATCTATGAAAAATAACTAAATAAGTATTAGATAAATATGATGAGTAAATTAACTAAAAAATGTAGATAAAATGATGATAAAATTAAATAAATAATTAGTAGTAATTAACCTCTTCATGATGACTATATACATTCTGACACCATGTATTCTACCCTTTCATTTCTAAAAAAATATATTTCTTATTTTTAATACATTGACTATCAATGGTCTTGGTATTACTGAAAAAATATAAATAAACAAATTATTATTAAATATTTTAAATGGAATTTTAATTATCATCGAAAATAAATATTTGGGGATTCTAGTTTGTCGAAAAATATGATATCTTTCATAAATTTGAAAATGTAATAACCAAAATATTTTCCATTAGTGTTTTTTGGACACTGCAGATACATTTATAAAAATATGTAATTTTTTATATATGTTTTGATAGTTAAATATTATTAAATATACCCTAATACTTATACACTTGATGAATTTGATAGGCTTCTTGTGCTCATGGACAGTCCTCATACCATGATTTTGATGATATTTAAACACAACCCTATCATATTTGTTTCCATTAAAACATAGTATAAAATGTATATATTTAATTTTATTTGTAAAATGTTGTATAGAGCATATTAAAAATTAATAAACATCATCATGTGAAGCTTATTTTTTGGGAATCCATTTATCAAATCCAAAAATAAATCTTTTGAGTATCCAATTTGATTGCAATGAGTAACCAATTCTACCTAAAAAAATAAAAAAGGAATAATTAATGAAAATATAATTTATATGACTAAATTGTAGAGTTTTTTCCCTATATCATGGGTATTAAGAGGAATCTATCCTTTTTAAGTTTTGTTTTCAAATATTGTGATCATTTTTACACTATTATTGAATATTACTCTTATCCCAATTATAATTTTTGCATATAAGTTATTTGAGGACTAATGAGTCGAAATTTTTGTTCATAGGGTTTTCACTTCAAATAATACTAATATATACTCTTGAAAAAAATATTAATAGTAATTAACTATAATTAGGATAGTAAATCAGCAATTGGAAAAATAAATTATGAAAACAAACCTCATGTATCGATTTAAAATTGAGACTCCAAGCCATCCATTCTTGAGGATTTCATCTATATTCTCAAGACCAATTTTTTTTCAATGGTCTATTTGTATATTTTCTTTGAAATCAATGATGGTTTTATCAACATCTTTGAACATTTTATCTATATGAACTTGTGATATTAGTACATGCTGAATTTGAACTAGTTGGGTAAAGGTACTCTCTGAAGATATTTTTGATCAATTATTTGATCCTTTAAATTGTTTTGATTTAACCTTCCATTTCTCATTCATTTTCTCCATTTATAATAATATTCATTGATTCAAGAATTTTTTCATTAATTTTTAAAGGTTTTTCATAATGAATAAATTGGAAATAATACCTCCTTTCCAACATGTATTTTTACAAGATCAAATGGCGATGATACAAAACTTACAATATAAATTTTGAACATCTCAACATCCAAATAATCAAGGGGAACATGAATCTCAGTGAACTACTCATGAGATACATGAATACAAACTCTCACATAACTTTATGAAAGTTTTTTGTTGTGTAAAATATCTTCTTATATATTGTACATCGTAACCCTCACAATAAGAATATGGATGGGTGATAATATATATAAATCAAAATCATTTTATACCTATATAATATTAGTATAGTAAAGGTACCAATGTATTCTTGATTCACATTTCATAAAAAATTTTATGATAAAATTTATTACCTCTGGTAATGAAGACCTTTGAGGGGACTGACTCACCTCGAATCTTGTGAGGATCTTTATAGAGTGGTTTTTATTGTGTTTTTTCTTCCATTTTATTCCTTCCCATAACATTCTCCAATAACTCAGTTTTCCAATTAAGTTTTTCTTTTTGAGAAGTTATTCAAGTTTGTATATAACCCATTTTATTATCTTTATCTTCATGTGTATTTATTTTATGAAAACATGTTTAGTGTGACACTCTAAAACTCGAACCTATGATGCAGATATATTGTTATGGCGGCTTCAAGGCCACTTAAAGTAATCATTCATTGGGTACAATTGAAGATGATACTTTTTTCTAAACTAGATAAAAAATAAAGGAAAATAACTAATCATTATTATTATGTAATACCAATTTATAGAAGAACAAAATTTTATTATCTCACACTTACACATGCTTCCCATACTTTTTATGTGTCTTCATCTACTAGTATTCTATCTTTATTTACATGATCCTCCTTCGATAGTACATGATATAGTAGGGAATTAGCTTTTGGATTTTTATTAATCAATATTCATATAAACAAAGGAACATTATTATTATGTTGTTTCATTCCACATAAAATGTATTATTGTATATTTAAAATACATTGCATTTTTTTTCACATGAAGTTCACCCCATACTTACTTTATGATAGAGGTAATTTGGTTTTGATGCACGTTTATTATTTCCAATACTCATTTATTATTTCATAAGTTAATAATTTTTTAAAAAAGTGATTAATACACATATTTTCAAGTAATGTTTTACCAATGAAAATGTACCTAAAAATATGCCTCCTCATGTCAACCAATAAACACATTCCATGTTTCTTGGTTTATCATGTGTGCATACATATATGGTGGGTGCAGGTTTACTTTCCCTTAATAATGCATGAAATTATGCTTTATAAGAATTATAAAAAAAACCTCTACAATCCTTTATAGTGACCATTAATAAAAATTTTATTTTATAATCATATAATATAAATGTGATCTTAAAGGGATAATAAATAGAAAATCAATATTTCAATATTTTATTTTTTAGTAAAATAGAGAAATTATATCTTAATGTTACCCCATTCTATTCCAAAATTACTGCCTTAACTATGGTCACAACATTATTCCATGCATCTACATCAATCAACACATGCATTCAAGTGGTGACCCAAAAGTTACTAATGAAAATGGACTTCTTGGGGTCAATAGGATGACCATGTTCATTATATCCAACCTTTAATTTTATGCCCTACTTCCTGACTTAATAATTTTTGTTAAAAACATCATGATATGATGATACTATTTTTCCGGAACATAGGTTTTTCACCTTATGCCATTTACTTTTTTTCAACATCATTAATATGTTGTCCCTTAATATTGGTAGCATCGAAATGTGGAGAAACTTATTACTAATCTACATTGGGAGAATAAACATGTTGAGAAGCTTATTATTACTTAGGATTGTGAGCATTAATATGTGAAGAATCGATTATCTATAGAAGTGGTTGAACATTTAATTTAGATTATGTAAATGTAGTAGTGAAGAAATAATACTATTAGGTAACACAATGTATATTTTAAAAAATATAACCTGATTATTGAACTCCTTTTCTTTTTTTTAAAGTTTGAAGGGATTTGAACCCTCTATAAAGTATCTAAATCCCATAATTGTGGACTCCTTTGACATCTAATACCCCATTTAAATTGGGACTAATGAAAAATGATTACGATGTCCCAATGAAAGGGTTATCCCCAGTTAAATTAACTTATGAACCTATTGTAATTTTAGTCGATAAAAAAAGAACTTGACACTTTTTTTTGACCTATACATCGTATGATTCCATTATTATTGATTCATCCTTACAACCTTCCTTACTAAATTTCACTTTCAGGAATCCTAATTCATAGATTTTAACTACATTCCTATTATTAACCCACTTTCATTGAAAAACCAACACTTGAAAATATTATATAATCAAACTCCTATATTTGTTCAATGATTACAAAGTATGAAATATTCATATAAATTAGATCTCCTTCCTTGGTACCAGATAGATGCATCACTTTAGCCATAAGTGTAACTTCACTATTTTTTATGGTACTTCATTCATCATATTACTTTGTATAGAATATATAACCATTAATTACATAACCATTATAAGATAATAAATACACACTTATTTCACTTAATAGCCATCAAAGTTATTCTGAAATTGAATTTATATTTTTAGTTGAATCCTTAAAAATATAATCTTCTATAAACTATAGATTATATGTATTTTATATCCATATTTCATCCCTTGATGGATTAAAATGCCTAAAAATTACTTTGTGGGTTTCAATATATAGTTTAACCTCTAAACTGTTATATAAAATGTAAAGGTGAGCCTGCTCTCGCTCTATAATGGTAATTTAAACAAAATATATTCTTGAAATTCTTTAACCCAAAATTCACCTACTATATTGATATTTTGGTAGATAAATTATTTCCACATCAGATAGGTAGTTAGTAAAGAATTAAATACATTCCTCAATAATATATTCCTCTGCAATACAACCCTATAACTAACTTCAATTTTTGACATAGCCTTTCAAAATATTCAAATACCATTGAATGGACTACATCTATCTATAATTTATAGGAGCACATAGACAGATCTCTCTAACCAATTGAACCATCAAGTGAACCCTCATATCAAATAATGAAATCAGGAAGAACATTTACAATTCACATAATATGATAGTAACTTCCTTTTCCATAGTTATAAATTTCACTGGGTCAAAAACTTTACTACATATATCCTTGAATAAGAAACAAATATTGGTTAATGTATAATGAACATTTTTAGGAAAAATGAAACATAAAGATACAAGAATTATATATTAAATCAAAACATGAAATTCATGTGATTTCAATCCCTTTTAATTTAAATCCATAATTGATATGATATTCTTGATATTTGATGAATAACCCTATAGAACCTTTACATTGTTCAAGAAGTTACAAAACTAATGGATATCTTTCTTGGAAAGAGTGTAAGTAGATGGAAGAATAAAAGTCTATCTTTCACCCTTCACTCGAACCAAATCTTACCATATATCCATGTCAATCATGTCCAACTTAGCCTTAATTCCATAATTTATTTTTCAGATGTATTTTGTAACATGAAAATGAATCTATCACATACATTTTTTTCACACACTTGAAATCAAGAAAATGTATGACGTATAAACAATTCCAATATGGTAATTAAAAAAACGAATTACTTTTTCCAAAAAAAATTCATAAGGTTTATAAATAAGGTTTTCCAAAAGTGGTGACCATATCCTTCACTTTATCAAATATTTGATCACTTGTTAGTGGAGACATTGTTGTACATTCTTTTATATTCCTATCAAATTATGTCATCCAAGATCGGTATTTATGTGTTCGGGGTAAAAATATATGATGTCCTTGAAACAAAATTTTCAAGGAATGTTTCAACCTAATTGAGTGTGTACCTTCTTCAAAAATGGTATACCCTTGAGTTTCTTTAATGATTTATCCTGAAAAATTTCATAAGCATGAAAGTAATTTATCATACTATACAACATGGATCTTAATGTGAAATCATCATTTTTATAAGAATCATACAACATAACACCTGAATACCATATTAATTTCAAATCATTTATCAATGTAGCTAAATAAACATCAATATCATTACTTGATTATTTTGGTCTTGATATAAGTAGAGACAAAATAATGTATTTTTTTCTTCTTGCATAACCATAGTGGAAATTCATAATTTACCAACATAACCACCCATATACTGTGAGTGATAATTCATAAACCAAAAAGGTTTAACTATATATGTAGACAGCTCAAGTTGAATGTTCCTTGACTCATTTCCAAATTCAAGATACTTATGATAAATTTTCTTTAAATGAGGAGATCCTTATTAGTGATGAAGTTTCCTAAATTGATTTATTGTTTCTGTGTGCCATGTCAATTATCATACAATTTCCTCACTTTCATATAGTCACTTAAACCTTGGAATTATTGGAAAGTACCATACATCTTTCAAAGGACTTGATTCATTTTCTTGTATTGGGAAACATTGCACATTGGGTATTTTTAAGTGATTCATGGTCCTTAAGAAATAGTATGAAACCATTTGGATATGCATGTATTCTTTCAAAGATCATACCCATTGAACATAGAATTAATTTAGAACCATATGTTTGGAAATGAGTCCAATTATCTTCTAGTAACATATCATTCAATAGAATGAGTAGTTTAGTAAAGATGGTGTCTCTCCATCAATTTCTATATTTTACATTATATAAATTAAATATGACTGACAATGTTGTATATTTAGTACAACCAACATACTATGACATCTTTACACAACTCTTTAACTTTTGAAATAGTTTTGTATAATCACAAATTTCATCCTCAATTTTTATTTTTATTTCCTCAATGTGATCTTCATCATCATTCACAATGGTAATCATATCCTTGATACAATTTCCATCATTATACACACTTGTAATCATATAATATTATCCATAAAACAAAGTGTTTTTCCAGTCAATAGAAACATTCATTTCTTCCTCATGTTTTGTTAAATATTTATAACTTCATTATATTCCATGATAGATCAAGTGTTCTTCATACTCCTATGGACTAATTAGTCTTTAATAACAACAATTTAAGTACGAACAAAGGATTCGAGAAGGGTTATATGCATGATTGTTTGAAAAAATTAACAAACACTTTCACCCCATCCCCATACTCTTTTGTCATATGATTAAAATCCATACATTTTTTATACATATCCATTCTATTTGATTCTATAATATTTATATTTAACAAAATAAATAAATACAAAAAAGGTATGAGCTTAGAACTCTAAAAAAATATTCTTAATATATACACATAGATAGTCATCATATTTGATATAAATTTTCACTATGTACTTAACTTTTTAAAACATATATAGGCCAAGAATAATACAACTTTAAATAATTATAACACTTATTTTTTTATTACAAGAAGTTATATATTATAAATCATTATTTTTTTGAATTGAATTCATCAAGGGAGATAATTAACTCCCTATCACTATCAATGTTAACAATAAACCTATGGATTTCTACAAATGGATAAGTATGAGAGTATATATAACATGATTTCACTATCAAAACATATATAAAAACAAATTGATTATTTTTCACAATGTTTTCATAGTGTTTGAGACAAAGTAATCACATCAATTATGGTTATTACATTTATAAATTTATGAAAGTTCTCATATTCAAATCATTCATTTGGTAATAATAAAAATAAAAATTTGGATATTACATGAGATTTTGAAAGTAGTTATGATTGTGAGTAGAAAGGGAAAAAATGAATGCTTTAACCAAATTAACCCAAATTTTCAAATTTCAAAACCATGAAGTGGATGTTTTTAATCACAAAAATAATTTTAATGAGTAATGGAATTCAAAAAATGAACAACCTTATTTAACAATATTATGGGAATTATATTAATTATAATGGAAAAACAATGTTAATAATTTTATTTAGGAATTTCCAAATTTTTTTATGCATCTTACCATTGAAAGGGGGGTGGGGGTGATTCATTTGAGTTAGAAAAATGAGTGATTTTTTATTGTATTTTATTTAATTTAATGCATTGAATATTAAGAGATAAAAACACTTATTTTAATCCTTAATTTTTAAACATAAAACCAACAACAAAAATCCTCTATATAGCCCCTAAGAAATTAAGATTGAGCATAAATTTTTTCTTTGAGTAGAGATGTTGGTACATTGGAATATTATGAAAAGTGTTCATGATCTCAAGAAGTGGAAAACTTGTAAAAATATATTCTTGAGTAAGGGTGATGCATTTATGTGTGAGGTAGGTAAACATGTGAATGGATTGATCAATTGAATTGAATGAAATTTCTTGAGAATAATGAAAAGGGAATTAAAATCATAAAATAAGAAAATATGAGAATATAATGGAAAATGAGTGCCCATTTCCATTTTTGATTTAATTGGTTTGAGTTTGTATTATGTGTAGATATTTCCCAGGAGTTTAATGGATTAAGTATGAGGGAGTGATAAAATGAAATTTTTGTGAAATTTTAATTGATTTTAATTCCAAATATTCCCCCATATTTTCATTAGTTTGTCACATTTTTTGTGTTTTAGAATATTTTAGAGTTAAATTGTTCAATGAATTAATTTCAAGCTTTATATTGTTTTGTTAATTTGAGAATTATTTTTTATATCAACCTACACTTTAAAATGAGATTTTCATTGATTTTTTTTGTGTAGAGTGAAATTATATATGATTTATTGAGAATTTTATGGGTTGCGGATGAATAAAATTGGAAATCTACACTCGTGTGTGATTAAAGTGAGTTCTAGCTGACTAACATCATATTAAACACACTCCAAAAAATTATGTGATATTTAATCACATTTACAAGGATTGCATGATATTAAAAGAAAGATAAACTAAAAAAAACCATACACAACACATAGAAGATCGACATAGATTCCTAAAAAATAAGTTTAGAAGTTCATACCTTAGGTTTTGAGGTTCAATTTGTCCAAAACAATCGATTTCAGCTGCAAAAGTCCTTCAGCTTCACAAGAGCTTGAGTGTGGCGCGAGGAAGACGTGATCTGCCAGAGTTCTTTTTTAAGGACAGTGAAGGGAATTATTAGAACTTACTAAAAAGCATTGATAAATGTGCATTTTATTAGTGCTAAAAACATAAGTGCCAAGAAATACCACTTTTATCAGCGCTTTCATAGTGCCGACAAATCATTACTTTTATCAGTGTTAAAAAAACACTGACAAAAATCATATCTCTCAATGCTTATGTTTTAGCGATGATAAAATACACTTTTATTAGCGCTTATAGTGGACCTGAAAAAAATATAAAAAAATGAATAAAAATGAATAAATAAATATTATTAATTTTATGAATAATAAAATTATTAAAAATGAAATATAATAGCTATTTAAATTACAAAAATAACAAAAAATGTATTTAAATAAATTAATTATATAAATTAAAAAAATATTGAAAATAATAAAACATTATAAATAAATATGTATAAATAAATATTAAAAATGAATAAATATTAAAAATATTAATAAATAATAAAAACTAAAAATTAATAAATAATATTGAATGAATGAATATTAAAAATGAATAAATAAAATTGAATAAATTTCAAAAATATGAGAAAATTGAATTCATAACATTAATTACATAAATGAAAAATACACAAAAAATGAATAAAAATGAATAAATAAATAATATTAATTATATAAATAATTTAATTATTAAAAATGAATAATATGAACGATTTAAATTACAATAATATTAAAAAATGAATTTAAATAAATAAATTATATAAGTTTGAAACATTTTAAAAATATTAAAACTTAATAAAAAAATGAATAAATATTATTCATACAAATTACAAAAAAATTGAAAATATTAAAAATAGTAAATAAAAATGTATAAATCAATATTAAAAAATGATTAAATTCCAAAAATACAATAATTATTAAATATTAAAAATAAATAAATAATCTTAAATGAAAGTATAATAAAAAAAGAATACATAAAATTTAATAGATTACAAAACTATTAAAAAAATGAATTTTTAAGATTAATTACATGAATTACAAACACATAAAAAATGAAGAATAATGATTAAATAAATAATATAAATTATATAAATAATAAAAATAATAAAAATGAATTAGACTCACTATTTAAATTACAAAAATATTAAAAAATTTATTTAAATAAATTAATTATATAAATTTTAATCATTTTAAAAATATTATAACTTAATAAATAAAATTAAAGAAATATTAATCATATAAATTTAAAACATATTGAAAATATTAAAATTGAGTAAATAAATATTAAAAAATGAATAAATTCCAAAAAATATTAAAAATCAATAAATATAAAAAATTAATAAATAATATGAAAAAGAATATTAAAAATGAATAAATAAAATGGAATAAATTACAATAATATTTTTAAATATGAATTCCTAACATTATAAGGAAAGTTCAGGTACCGATCATACCCGACCCTAAAAATTTATTAATTAAAATAAAAGCACTACAAAGATAAAGCATTTGACACATGAGTGCCACCAAAACATGAAAGTGACAAATCATAACCGAGAACAAAAGAAAGAATCAAGACCCATTAAAAAGGTGTGAAGACCCACATCAGATGGCCCAAAGGCCCAGAAACACCAGCACTGTCCGAAGAAGCCATGTCCAGTTGACAGCTGCCAACCCTAAAGATCTTGCGCACCCGACCGCATCGATGAAGTGCACCAACAACACTCCACCCCAGGTCATCATATTGGATGCCAAATTGTTCGTGCTGAGGATATAACCATGCCCTTCAACATCATTGCTCACAGACATACACATACACATGCACATACACAGCCACATACACATACACATACACACCCACGTACACAGACACAGACACATACACATACATATGCACATACACATTCACATACACATACACATACACATCCACATCCACATGCACATACACATACACATACACATACACATACACATACACATACACATACACATACGCATACACATACACATACGCATACACATACACATACACATACACATTCACATTCACATACACATACACATACGCATACCCATACACATACACATACACATACACATACACATACACATACCCATACACATACCCATACACATACACATACACATACACATACACATACACATACACATACAGATACAGATACACATACACATACACATACCCATACACATACGCATACGCATGCACATACACATGCACATACACATGCACATACTCATGCACATACCCATTCACATGCACATGCCCATGCACATGCACATGCACATGCTCATGCACATGCACATGCACATGCACATGCCCATGCCCATGCACATGCACATGCACATGCCCATGCACATGCACATGCCCATGCACATGCCCATGCACATGCCCATGCACATGCCCATGCACATGCCCATGCACATGCACATGCCCATGCACATGCACATGCCCATGCACATGCACATGCCCATGCACATGCACATGCCCATGCACATGCACATGCACATGCACATGCACATTCACAAACAAATATGCATACAAATACACATAAAGATACACATACACATACACATACACATACACATACACATACACATACACATACACATACACATACACATACACATACACATACACATACACATACACATACACATACACATACACATACACATACACATACACATACACATACACATACACATACACATACACATACACATACACATACACATACACATACACATACACATACACATACACATACACATACACATGCACATACACATACGCATGCACATACACATACACATCCACATGCACATACCCATTGACATGCACATGCACATGCACATGAACATGCACATGCACATGCACATGCACATGCACATGCACATGCACATGCACATGCACATGCACATACACATTCACAAACAAATACGCATACAAATACACAAACACAAACACAAACACATACCCAGACACACACACACACACACACACAGACACATACACATACACATATGCATACACATACACATACACATACACATACACATGCACATGCACATGCACATACAAAAACACACAAACATATAGATGCATACTTGCATACACACACACACACACATACCCACACACATACCCACATGTATATGCATACACATACATACAATTACATACACATGAATGCACATACATACACACATATATGCATACAAAAACATACTATATAAACATACACATGACACATAAACATACATACACATACATACACATATATACATTTCATATTCATACATACACATGCATAAACATACAAATACAAATACACATACACATTCACATAAATATACATGCACATGCACACACACACACACATACATATGCACATACATACGCACGCACGCACACACACACACACACACAAAACACACACACAAAACACAACACAACACATACATACACACACATACAAACATACACATACATCTACATACATACACATGCATAAACATACATACAAATACATGTATGTATATTTTAAATTATTTAATATAAATATAAATATATAAATTCAAATATGAATCACATATTTACATAAATATATTCATTTATACATCTATATAATTTTTTAATTAAAATATTAATATATCATATTTCTATTAATTATATATAGAATTTTTAATTAATGTATATAAATAAACTATTAAACATTTTTATTGATTAATATAAATTTTATAATTTTTTATATATAAAATGAAGAAAATAAGATTGATAATATTTTTTTATTATAAGTTATAATAACCAAATTTATATATTATATTTACATATATATACCTATTATAATAAATATCTTATTTTAAAATATATAAATTTGTATATATAAATTAAAATATTTACTATTCTCTTTATTAGTGCTTTTTTCATGATATTAAAGGTCGATATTTTATCAGTGCTATGAAAATCATTGATAAAGTGGAACCTTTATCAGTGCTAAAAAAGAACTGATAAAGGGTACCCTTTTATAAAAGATTTTTTAGTGCTGATAAAGGTGACCTTTTCAACACTTTTAGTTAGCATTGATAAAATTCCCCCCTTTATCAATCCTTTCTATTTAGCACTGATAAAGGTTAGCCCTAAAATCACAAGATCTGCAGTAGTGGTTAATGTAGTGAAAATACAAAGAGAAATGAACACAATAATTTTTATAGTAGTTCATATCTAAATGATCATACTCTACTCTTCACCCCTCTCAAACAAAAAGAGAAATTACACCCATTAACTATGAAATCTATGGATTTTGAAGGGGGTCACAAACCTTTACAACTGCCTTTTTAAAACCCATAGGAAAAACCCATTGTTATATTTTTGAACAAATTGTGTCTTAATCCGATAACCCTACCCTTTTCACTCCTAGAGACAAAAAAAAGCTACCTTTCTATGTATAGGTATAAAAAAACTTTTCCTTTTACCCTGGATAAGGTAAAACTGGTCCCCTTTCCTTTTACCCTGGATAAGGTAAAACCGATCCCCTTTCCTTTTACTAGTCATGGAAGAACCTGTACCTTTTGTATGGGGTAGTATGACTCAAATCTTACCTTTTACGGGAAGTATAACCCAACATTATTAAGCACAAAAAAATATAAAGAATAAATAACTAAAGAAAATAGATGAACAATAAAGGATTCGAGTGTTGAGGTAGAAAGGTTCTTGCCATCAATAATGGATCAAACAGTTAAAGTTTATTGAAGATAAGTATTGGAATGCTAAGGTGTATCACACAGTATAGTTCAAGAATATCCTAAACCTCATTAACTTAATTTGATTTTTTAACAAAATATATAATGTTCTTTCATACAAAACAAATTCAAATCACGAAGACCATTTCATTTCTTCCATTCTAAAACAACATGTGAATTCTTCATTGAATACGAATGAAAATTATTACCAAGTGGCTTTACTTAAATAATCTATAAACTAAAATAGGATGTACAACACAAATTATTATAACATTTAATGAAAAATTAAAAAAACTCATAAAAATAATATAAAGTTTCTTGGAAACTTTCCATAAGACTTACGAGATATATTTTTCTTATTTCAAATAATTAGAATTTTAAAATTTCAAGTTAAAATAAAATAGTGTGTATATTAACACAAGTATGAACATATTTAGTTAAGTTTTAATACAACATAAAATATCTCAAAATAAATTTCCATAGGATCAAAATAATTATTGAGTATTTAAGGAATAATTAAATAAAAAGAAATATATGAAACAAACATGAAGTAATTTTAAATATAAAAGAATAAGTGAAACAAAATATGTTTTAAACTAAAATTTGATAATCATTAAGCGACCTTGGGTCATAAGGTAGGTTCAAGAGTTTACTAAATTTAAAATTTATATAGAATGTTGTTTTTATTCTTTCAATATTGAATTTTATTATTATGATAGTTTTATTTTTATTCTTGCGGTAGGTTGTGGAATTCGCCAAATTTTTACTCATGGTAAGTCATTTCTTTCTCATGAAAGTTAGAGGAATTTAAAAAAATTTCACACACGGTAGGTCACTTAATTTTTATGGAAGGTTGAGTAATTTTCAAAATTTTCACTTATGGTAGGTCATTTCCATCTCATGGTAGGTTGATGGATTTAGAAATTTTCAAAAAATATTAATAACATACAATTTATAGAATTATATAATAATATATTTTTCTCTAAAATCAGTTCACAAAATATATAAAAAACAAAAAAATAAAAATACTAAACAATTGTAAAAAATGATAATTATGTTAGATGGAATAAAGGATTGAAATTAAAACTATGATAATAAAAAACAATTTTAATTATAAAAACATTAACACAATAGAAAGGATCTATTTCAGCATTATCCTCACTATGCGTCAAAATAACATACAGTTAATTACTAATTATCACAAATGAATTAATAATAATTTTTATAGAGACTCATTATAATTTAAGCATGTTTGTTTATTTTGGAGTATGTGATGTATATTTTTAAATTATTTAACACTTAAAATGGAGAAAATACACTTTAGGAAATTTTGACAACATCGTGTGTTAGAATGATGTGTGATTTAAACCTATAGGTCATAAATGAATTATGATAATTTTCATATAGTTTAATGATATAAATGATTTTTTATTAGTTTTGATTAATTAATGCATGTTTTGAACCAAAAAATCATTTTTATATACACACTTTCATTCACACTATCAACCCCAAATATCAGAATGATGTTCGGTTAATTCCTACATGTAAAAAAAAAATCAAAATTTAATTTTAGAGAGTTTGGAAAAATTCAAGAATGTTTGATCAGTTTTTGATTATTTGATGTGTGTTTTGAACTTATTTAACACTTGAAATGGAAAAATAAACTTTAGGTCATTCTGAAAACACTATGTGTTAAAATGATCTTCAACATTCCTACAGGTCAAAAATGGATAAAAGATAATTTCCTAGAGATTCATGATAATCCAAGGTTAGTTTATAGGTTTTGAGTATGTGATTCACATTTTGAACCAAAATATCATTTTTATATTGAAAGAACATGTCATGAACCGCCTTCTCTAAGATGAGGCAAGGAACAAAAAACTGTTAGACCCTTCCTACTTCATGTTTAAGGATAGATAATGACCCCTGAGTCCCGCATTTGATAGGCCCTAGAGTGGAGACTAACACTAAGGGTATATAATCTCACACAATGTGAATGGAATTAACCTTTTTATAAAGCAAGATTGGGTGATAAGATGGTAAATCCCAATAACTCCAAATACCAATATCAATAAGTAAGTCCAAAACCCATTCCCATATACATGTTCAAAAGTAAAGTTGATACAAGGTGCAACAAAAATCTAAAGTAAAGTACCAAAAAAATTACTGAAGGAAATGAGACTAAGAATCCACATCAACTAATCATGATGCCTGAGCTAGTAAAGTCTAACACAGTCCTCAAGGTCCTCCTGGAAACTTGAAAATAGTTTTATATATGTAGGGTGAGTATACAAGTATACCCAATAGGAAAACTAAATCCACATGTGCACAAGTGAGGGAACATACTAATGTCCCTATGAGAAAATAGTAGAACCTCAAAGAAACTACCCAGGAATACTAACCATCCCAGACTCACCATGGTATACTCACTAAATAATGAAATTAAAGTAAATTAATTGTATAATCACTTAGATATTTGGGCACCCCACACCACTTTTCCACTTTTTGACTGCTCATCCCTAATGAATAACATCTTGATGCTACCACTCTTCCCATATGCAGTCCCACTACAATAACCTTCCCACAAATACCTAAGCCTCAACCACACACAATCCCACCCACAGACACCTGGGCCACAACAACCACACCTCTCAATTAAAGACACCTGGTCCTCCTCCAGAAGACACTTGATAAAAAACCCTTCCTGCAAACACCAAGGCCTCTCATCTAAAAAAAAACCCTTGCCCAAAGAATATGGGACTATGGTAATCCTCAATCCATTACAACCTTCCTATTTATGCTAGAGAGGTAAGAACCTGAAATAGGGTGCAAGGAAGAAATTCAGTAACCAACCATCCATCCTCCCACTGGGATGTTGGGAAAGACACCCTCCCCCATTAAATGGAGGTGTTTGGCACATAGTGCTCAACAAGGTTGGGGTTCACATTGAAATCATAAGGAACTAATATATATATATATATATATGTAAGCATACACTCATCCCAACCTACGGGTTTCTGAACAAACAACCAACCCACTCAGAACTACTTTGGCGGCCAACCCTATATGTATAATCACAAAACAACCACTGCCAAAGCATAACCCAACCCATTTTTCATTTAAAAACTTGTAATTTATTAATTTAGGGGTTCACATTAAGTCATTCCATCACTACTAGGAAACTACCAACCACAACTATACCAAAACAACAAGAACAACCAAACTGTAGTCCCACTGCACCAAAACATAACCCAGATTTACATTCCACTACATGGAAATCATTCTTCAAAAATTATACCACACAATCCTTATCTCACAACCCAGATCCGCAGTCCCACTGCCCAATAATTCCCAGAATACAGTCCCACTGCATATAAGTTTGTAACCACACCACAATCCCACTGCTCGACATCGCTCTGAGACCACAACACAACAAGGGAAGTTCATCTGCCTACAGGTTCATCTATTCCATAATCAATCAATCTCTCAGACTGAGATACCGACACACCCCCAATACCACCCCACGCACAAAGCCCATCGTAACTACCATTAACCATATCCCTTCTGTACACTCATACCACACTCCCCTCATATAACCAACTCCTCTATCCCACCTTGTACCTATAACCATGCTCCCAATAACACCACCACACAACTCACACAATTTTACCAAAACTCTGAAAAACATTGATCCCAGCCATACCCATCAACAGGATGTGTATACATTCAGATTTAATTAGCAAAGATTCTTTAATTCCACTGGATTATAACTAGAGTGATCACAGAACAATCTTGATCCTAGGGAATTCATTTATTTAACCAAGTATATGTGATTAAGAAAATTTAATATTACCGTCTTTTTCCAAGCATCTCAACAAAAAAGAACATCACTACTGTGAAAACAATGAACACCATCGACCATGATTTTCAGAAGGCATATAACCATGACAAAAATAACAGAATTAATGATAAAAATTAAAACAGGCGATCAACATCAAACCACTCTCTTCCCATTATATTTTCTACTCGTATTATATTTTGATCAAATCTAGTTCATACCTATTTATTGTTTTTAAGAAATTTATCAGCCGTTCCTCACAAGTGTTCATTAGAACACCCACCCCGCATGATTCATGATTAAAGGGGTGAAAAAGAAATCCATACATGGATGATCAAGGATCAAAGTTCCTCCTTGCACCAAGAACAGAGGTTGCATGAGCAACATGAAACTCTAAGAAAACTGATTGGAAGATCTTTAGAACAAGCACACAATTCATCTAGGGAGGAAGGATCTAGGTGCACCATGGGAAAAAAAAGGAATAAGGAGAGAAGAGATCTCAATTTATGAAAGGGAGAGATCCTAAAAATTAGGGAGACGATTTCAAAGTACTTGAAAATCAGATTGTGGTTTGACTGTGCAGCTTGGCGGTTATGAGGCTGGTGGAACGTTACGGGATACGAGGAATTTAATAATTCCACTTGAAAATGGGGGAGCCATCCCAAAACACCTTTTTCAGTTTATAGGTTACCATTTCATGGAGATAAACATATAATAGGGGAGAAACTATAAAAACTAGTAATGAGTCACCGATGGGTGAGTCACCGATGCTGAGCCACCGAAGGGTGAGCTACCGATGCGACCTATCAATACTGGGCCACCAACACTGAGATATCAACGCCATGACCTACCGACACAAAGACCTATCGATGCCTCGGCCTACCAACACCCTGAACTATCGACACTAACACCCTCGACTCATCGACACCGACATCCTCAACTCACCGATGCTAACACCCATGAATCAACAATGCCAATGACCCTGATTCACTAATTCCAATGCACTGACATGTCGAAACAATGACATGCCGACACACTGACACGCCGATAGAAAAACTAGAAATTTGTAAAACTCTTGAAATTAGCCACCGTTACCTCCCAGAACACCCTAAACATTGGATTTTCACAAAGGGAGGGCCTTGGAAAATCTGGGTTATTACATCAGATAACTCTCAAACTATTATCATCCCCAATCATTTCAAAATTAACCCAAAAGAAAAGGAGGTCTGAACAACCATCCCTTAAGATACCTCTCAGGGGTAAACCACCTTGTGTTGTTCTAAGGCTGGAGTGAAAGCCTCGACATCCTAGAACACCCTCATGTCATATATCCCATGAACATCTGTGAAACACTAAGGCCCCAAACTACCCCAAACAATCACACATACACTAAAGGTTATTCTATCCCGACATATAGATTAGGGATCTACTTTATCCATGTCAAGATACTATCTTCTTTGGGCGGCACTAGCCTACATGGGTTTAATCGCATCCACATTAATTCATCTTTATTAGGGATTAGGTTCTACCCTCCACATAGTTAGGACTCTTCGCACAAAATTAGAGAATAGAGAAACAAATTATCATAAAAAAATGAGGTCAAATATTTCATCATGAAAATAATCACAAAATAAAAGGACAGAATCAAGACTCAGAACAACTTTGGGTACTGGGAACGAATCTATGCCTCCCATTCCCAAGTACTCTACTTGAGGCCACCATGCCTCCACAACACTGAAACCAAAGGAATGTTCCATCTACACAGAACCTTATCCTCACGATCCTCGATTCTTACCAGTCACTCCAAGAATGTTGCGTCATCCTCGATATCCAAATATCCCCATCAAGGACGTGGGAGTCATCGTATAGATACCAGTGGAGATGAGATACCTGAAAGGAATCATGGATATTCTCCAGTCACGGCAGCAACACCATCTGATATTCCACCTTGCCAAATCATCCCAACAGCTCCTCGAAAGTTCTGATGAATCTAAGAGAAATATTGCTTCCTCTGCCAAACCTCTGCTATCTACACTGAGGGGATAACTTTAAGAAAATGTGGTCCCCAACCTTGAAATCCAAAGGCCTCATACTATGATCGAAATACAACTTATAACGGCCCTGAGCCACCTTCATATTCTCACGCACAAGATGAACCTTCTCTATTGTTCTCTGAACTACCTCTGGTCCAAGAAGGGTTGATTACCCTACCTCTGTACATCACACAGGTGAGCAACATGATCTTATGTACAGGTCTTTGAACAATGCCATGACAATGGTAGAGTGATAGCTATTATTGTAGGCAAACTCTACCAAGGGTAAGTGTCATACCCACGATCCTCCAAAGTCCAAGATATATGCCCGCAACATATCCTCTTACGTCTGGATGGTCCTCTATATCTGCTCATCCGTCTGAGGGTGGAAAGAAGTACTAAGGCGCAACTGGGTGACAAAGGAATGTTGAAATCCCATCCAGACTCGTGAGGAAAACCATGCATCTTGATTCGAGATGATGGATCTTGGAATCCCATGGAGATGCACCATCTCATCTACATACCTCCTTGCCAAGGCATCCACTATGCTCGACTCCTTTATTGTCAAGAAGTGAGCCGACTTCGTCAACCAGTACACTACTACCCAAATAGAATTGCATCCTACCTGAGACCTGGGTAATCCTATGATTAAATCAATTGATATTTCATCACAATTTCACTCAGGAACATCCAAGGGTTCCAACAGACCACCAGGAACATGGTACTCGGCCTTCACCTGGTGGTACACAAGACATCTTTACACAAACTCTTCCACTGCCCGCTTCACCCCGAGCCACCAAAATTGTTCCCTTATGCCTCAGTACATCTTAGAGACTCCTGGATACAATTCCAGGGGTCAGCTATAGAAATAGAAAATAACTCCCTCACTCATTTCCACTAGGACAAATAGATTTCCATAGAACAACATCCGATTTTGGCTATCCTCTAACTATCCTTTCGGAGCATCACTTTGGACAACACGATCATTCATCACTTCAGCCTTTGAGTCTCCCCAATGAGACTCCTCTATATTCTATGCCACGGAATACTACACTTTCATCTGAATGAGATATCCTCTACCACTTTTCCCCCAGCATCCAGGCGCAAAGAGGCTAACTCCTCCATTGCCTTCCAAGTATATGTGGACTCCCAAACTACCTCCTTCTAGGACTTCCTTCTCAAGGAATCAGCCACCACATTCCCCTTTCATGGGGTGTAGGATATATCGAAGTCGTAATCCTGGAGAAACTCTATCCAACTTCACTATCACAAGTTTTGGTCTCACTGGGATAAGATATACCTCAGTCTCTTGTGATCTGTGAAGACCACAAAGCACTCCCTGATGAGGTAATTCTTCCAAAACATCATCACGAACACTATTGCTACAAGATCTAGATCATGGGTGGCATAATTACGTTTGCGAGGACATAATTTCCTAGACCCATAAGAGATTACTCCTCATTTCTGCATCATCACACATCACAAGCCTAGGCTGGAAGCGTAACGGAACACCTTGAACATCACCCCTTCCTATGGAAACCTAAGAACTGGGGCATTGACTAGCTTCCCCTTTAAATAGCTAAAAGCTTCCTGACACTACTCACTCCACATGAAGGCCTGGTATTTTCTGGTCAAAGCTATCAAAGGAGCTGTAACTCGAGAGAAATCGTGTATGAACCTTTGGTAATAGCCTACCATACCCATGAAATTTTGAACCTCTGCCACATTATTGGGTTCTTCCCAAGAAACAACTGCTTCAACCTTTGACAGGTCCACCACTATCCCTTACAGAGACACTACGTGTCCAATGAAGTGCACCTATCACATCTAGAACTTTCACTTGGACAACTTTCCATAGAGCTGGTGGTGTTAGAGGTCCTCTAAGACAGTCCTCAGATGTCCAGCATGCTCCTCCTCTGACCTTGATTAGATCAGGATGCCATCAATGAAAACAATGACGAACTAATCTAGGTACCCACAAAAAATAGAGTTCATGAGCCCCATGAACACGACTGGTGAATTCCTGACACCGAAGGGCATGACCACGGACTCGAAGTGCCCATACCTTCACCTAAAAGCAGTCTTCAGGATGTCACCCTCCTTTACCCTAAACTGGTGATATAAAGACTGCAGGTCAATCTTAGAGAACCATCCTTCTCCCTTTAACTAATTGAAAAGGTCGTCGATCCTTAGAAGAGGGTAACAGTTCTTTACTGTCACCTAATTCAGCCTCTAGTAGTCTATGCACAATATTATGACACCATCCATCTTCTTCGCGAACAAGACTGGATCACCCCATAGTGACACACTTTTCTAGATAAAACCCTTTTTCATAAGGTCTTCAAACTGAATTCACAAATCCCACAACTCAGAAGGAACCATCTGATAGGGAGACATCAAAATCAGACGGTCACAAAGATGCAAGTCTATCCTGAATTCAACGTCACGTTGAGGCGGTAGAGTCACAACCTCCTTAGGGAAGACATCCATGAACTCGCTGACAACCCCCAAAACTTTCACTGTCTATGTATCTGCTGATCCCACTGAAATATCAACCAACAAGGGAAGAAGTGGATCCACACACCTTCTTTACTGTTGAAAACTCTTCTCGCCAATGAAAGCTACACGCTGGCCACCCACATCTGAGAATGCGAATCTTCTTTAGAAGTAGTTGATAAAAACGTGCACATAAAACAACCAGTTTATGCCTAGGATGACATTGTATGGCTATATATATAGTAGAAGAAGATCCCTAATATAATGGTGTGGCCCCAACATCAGTCTACATCATTGAAAAACATCAAATAGACTAGTCTGACCTCCAAATGGCATACTCAACACTAGAGGAATGAGAAGTATCTCTATGTATAGCCCCAAAGAATGGTCTAGACAGGGTTAAACAAAGCAGTACGAGTCTCTTGAATCAAACAAAGCACACACAAGAGTACTAAACAGACTGATCGTACCTCAAACAACCTATGACCCACCTAGAACTGCTACCCCTGCGGCATGAAACTACCCACGACCAGCTCCTCTACCTCTCTACTATCGACCGACTCCCCAACCATTACTTGGTCAAGGTCCTTAAGGAGAACCCTGGGGTCGGCCTCCCCCATTACTGTCTACCCTCAGTAGAGTGGGAGATCGCTGCCCCTACCGCTGGAAGGGTCTGACCGGAAATTTCTACTGTTGAGGTGGGCGCTGAGCCTGCCCACCCCAATGGAAAGATACTCGAACTGGTCACTGGTTCTGAAGATGTACATGACCTCCATAGATAAATAACCTCGGTCCTAGGCCCATGGGGAAAGCCTGAGGACTGGGAGGTTGAAACTGGAACTGCTGAGGTCTACTCCCCGCTGGTTGAAACTTGGAAGGCCCTAACACCGGAGACCTGCTACTGACGACATTACCTTTTGAAGAACTCAGTTGGCTCCACTTTTGTGGAACACCTCCTAGTGAGTTCATCCTTTCCACTAATTCATCCTTATTTTGAACCTCTAAGTATGTTGGTAGAGTGAAGGGAGTAACAACATACTGAAGAGAAGTTTGGAGTGCCTCCTTTAAGCGTCTTTCTCAGGACTCCTAATCCAGAAAGAGATCTGGTGCGAAGCATAGGAGATCATTGAAATTGATCCCTAGTTCCCTCACCAACATACTCACCTGCTATAGGGAGAATATCTCCTATCTCTTCTCAACCTTCATCATGGAAGAAAAGAATTTTTCCTGGAACTACTTCTCAAAGTCAGCCCATGAAACCTCAGTTTCCTTCCTCTCCTCGAGGTAAAGCGTCCACCACTGATACACTGATCCTCATATATGGATCACTTAGATAGGAACCTAGTACTCTGTCAGAGCCCTGATCAAGCTAAAAGTGATCACTAGCTCCTCGAGCCAACTCTCCATCTCCATGTCCAAGACGTTGCCCCCATACTTCCCCAGAGTCTACTGCTGGAAGGTGCAAAGCGTCTTCTACCACTAGTTATCCTCGTCCTCTCTATAACCCCTTAAATAATCAATAAATTCAACCTATTGGGCCTCAAATTATCTTACCACACTAGGACGGCGTTCGGTTTCCGTAGCTGAAAAAAGGGAAACAAGTAAATCCTAAGCCCGAGTAGTGTGGAAAATTTATTTTAAATTTCTTTTTAACTATTAATTTATTTTAAATTTCCAAAACACCCAAGACACATAAGAACACAATTCATTAAGATGCATGTACCTTTCCTAGGGTCTCTACCCTACAATCGGTGTAGCCTCACTTGGTCGTTTAATAGGTCCATAGTCCTTGCATCAGATCATTGGGGACCCTAAAATCCCATGTCCTAGCCCATCTTCCCTGGCCTATCTCATGCATTGAGATTTCCTAACACATTTTCCCTACCATCCCATGCAATCCTCACTATGCCTAACTCTGAAATCCATCCTATCTATCAAACTCCCACAACCTACCACTGATACCATTTTGTCACGACCCACCTTCTCCAAGATGAGGGAAGGAACGACAAACTACCAGACCCTTCCTTCTTCAAGTTGAAGGAGAGATAATGACCCTCTATTCCCACCTTCAAAATTCCCCAGATTAGAGACTATCACCAAGGGTATAGGATCTGAAACAATGTGGAAGGAATTACCCTTTTTATAAATCAAGATTGGGAGATAAGATGGTAAATCCCAACAACTCCAAATACCAAAATCAAGAAGTAAGGCCAAAATCCATTCCCATAAGCATGTTTAAAAGTAAGGATGATACAAGGTGAAACACAAATCCAAAGTAAACTACCAAAACAAGTACTGAAGGAAAAGAGACCAATCCTCCACAACGACTAATCCTGACACCCGAGATAGTAAATTCCATAATGGTCCTCAAGGTTCTCCTAAAAACCTGAAAATAGTTTTATATATGTAGGGTGAGTATATAAGTATACCCAGTAGGAAAACTAAATCCACCCCTGGACAAGTGAGGGAACATACTAATATACCTATGATAAAATAATAGAACCTCAAAGCACCAACCAAGGAATACTAACCAGCCTAGCCTCACCAAGGCACACTTACCAAATAACCCAATTTAAGTAAAGTAATAGTATAAGAACATCGATATTTGGGTACCCCACACCACTTTACCACTGGCTGACTGCTCATCCATAACGGCTAACATCTTGACACTACCACTATTACCATATGCAGTCCCACTAACACAACCCGACTGTAGACACTTGGGCCTCAACCACACACAATCCCACCTGTAGACCCCTAGGCATCAAAAACCACACCTCTCGCTCAAAGAAATCTATGCCTTAGCCCGAAGACACTTGGGAAACAAACCTAGACCACAAACACCTAGGCCTCTCATCTACAACAAACCCTCGCCTATAGAATTTGGGACTATGGTAAGCCTCAAGACATTACAGTCTTCCCAGATACGCTCAAGCGGTAAGAACCCAGAAGTGGGTGCAAGGAATAAAGTCAGAAACTATCCATCCATCCTCCCACCAAGATGTTGGGAATAACACCCTCCCCCATGAAATTGAGGTGTTTAGCACATGGTGCTTAATAAGGGTGGGGTGCATTTAGAAATCGCAAGGAACTAATATATATATATATATATATATATATATATATATATATATATATATAGGTAAGAAGACACTCATCCCAACCTATGGGTTCCCAAACAAACAACCAACCCACTCAGAACCACTTTCGCGACCACCCCTATATGCATAATCACACAAAAACTACTGCCAAAGCATAACCCAAACGCTTTTTCATTTAACTACTTTTCATTTATTAATTGAGGGGTTCACTTTAAGTTATTCCAGAACTATCGGGAAATAACCAACCATAACTATACTAAAAAAACAAGGAAAACCAAACTATAGTCCCACTACACCACAACACAACCCATATTTATAGTCCACTACACGATAATCATTATTCAAAAATTATACCACACAATCCTTCTCTCACAACCCAACTCTGTAGCCCCACTGCCCAGAAATTCCTAGAATATAGTCCCACTGCACACAAGTTTGTAACCACACCACAATCCCACTTCCCAACATCGCTCGGTGACCACAACACAACAAGGGTAGTTCAGATACCTATAAGTTCATCCATTACACAAACAATCCATCTCTCAGACCGAGATACCAACACACCCCATGTACCACCCCATGCATAAAGCCCACAGTAACTACCATTAAACCCAGCCTCGCTACACACTCATACCACACTACCCTCACAGAACAAACTCCTTTGTCCCACCTTGTACCTGCAACCATGATCCAAAAAACAGCACCACACAACTCACACAAGGCTACCAAAACTCAGCAGAAAACAACACCCAACCACACGTATCAATAGGATGTGTATACATTTAGATTTAATTAGAATAGGTTCTTTAATTCCACTAGATTATAACCATAGTGAATATAGAACATGATTGATCCTGAGGAATTCATTAACCAAGTATATGTGATTAAGAAGATTTACTATTACAGTAATTGTCTAAGCATCTTAAAAAACAGAACATCACAAGTGTGCACAAACAAAGACCACCAACGACCATGATTTTTAGATGGAATATATCCTCTAAAACCATAATATAATCAGAGATAAAAATTAAAATAGGTGATCAACATCAAACCACTCTCTACCCATTATATTATCTACCCGTGTTATATTTTGATCAAATCCAGTTATTACATATTTATTGTTTTTAAGAAAGTTCTCAGTCATTCCTCACAAAGGTTGATTGGAACACCCATCCCACATGATGCATGATTAAAGGGGAGAAAAATAAATCCATACCTGGATGATCAAGGATCAAAGTTCCTCCTTGTTCCAAGAATATGGGTCGCGCGAGTAGTAGGAAACTCCAAGGAATATGATCAGAAGAGCTCTGGCACAAGCGCATGACTCGTCTAGGAAGGAAAGCTCTAGGCGCACCACAAAAAATGAAAAGGGAGAAGGAAAGAATAGATCTCGGTTTATGAAAGGGTGGGATCCTAAAAATCAGGGGGTGGGATCCTAAAAATCAGGGAGAAAATTTCAAAGTAATTGAAAATCAGATTGTGGTTTGACCACACGACTTGGTTGTTATGAGGCTAATGGAACATTACAGGATACATAGAATTTAGTAATTCCCTTCAGAAATAGTGGATCCAACCCAACACACCATTGTGAGTTGATATGTTACCATTTCACAGAGATAAACATGTAACAGAGGTGAAACTAGAAAACATGGGAAAAACTGGAATTGAGTCACTGATGGGTGAGTCACTGATGATGAGCCACCAACGGGTGAGATACCAACACGACCTACCGATGCTGGGCTACTAACACTGAGCTACCAACGCAATGAACTACCGACGCAATGACCTACTGACGTCTCGACCTACCGACACCCTGAACTACCGACATCGACACCCTAGACTCACCGACACTGACACCGTTGACTCACCGATGCCGATGACCCTGACTCACTAATGCCAATACCCCTAATGTATCAATTCCGACGCACTGACATGATAATGAAATGACATGATGATGCACTAACATACTGACACAAAAACTGTAAATTTGGAAAACTCTTGAAATAAGCGACCTTTATCTCCCAGAACACCCTAAACCCTGGATTTTCACAAAGGGAGGGCCATGGAAAATTCGGTTTATTACAATGCAAACTTTTAGTCATATCATCCACACCACATGTTAGAATGATGTGAAATTAATTACTACATGTCACAAGTAAATAAAAGATCATTTTTTTTAAGTTTATAAAAAATTGATAATTTTTGATTAGTTGTGAGTATGTGGTGTGTGTTTTTAACTTATTTATCACTTAAAATGAAAAAAATACACTTTAGGTTATTCCAACCACACTATGTATAAAAATTATGTTTTGTTTATTACTGAAGGTCATAAATGAATTGATGATTTCTTAGAGTTTAATGATAACCCGAGTAGGTTTTCTCAGTCTTGAGTATGTGAAACATATTTTGAACTAAAATATCATTTTTATTGAAAACGTGCACTTTCAGTCGCACTATCAACCCTGTGGTTCAAAATGATGTACGATTAATTACTACATATCACGAATGAATTAATGATCATTATTATAGAGGTTTATGAGAATCCAAGCATGTTTGATCAGGTTTAAGTATGTGACATGTGTTTTGAATGTATTTAAAACTTGAAATGAATAAAATACACCTTAGGTCATCCTAAATACACCTCATTTCATAATTATGTGCAATTTATTATTACATATAAAAAATGAGTAGAAAACCATTTTATTGAAGTTTCACGATAATAAGATATTGTTTTCTTGGTTTTGAGTATGCAACACATGTTTTGACCTAAAATATATTTTTTATTTTTAAAACTTGAAGTTTAATTAATACCATCCACAAAACACATTGAAATGATATATAGTTAATTCATACATGTCACAAAAATAATATAAGATCATTTTTATTGAGCTGTAACAATATGAGAATTTTTTATTAGCATTGAGTATGTTTCACATGTTTTGAACTTAATTAACAATCAAAATGAAAAAATAAAATAAAATTTAGGATCTTATTACTAAACAAATTTTCAAATGACACATTATTCATTCCCATAGGTCCCAAATGAATTGATGATCATTTTTACAGTGTTTGACAACAATATGAGTGAATTTCCTAATTTTTGAGTATGTAACACACATTTTGGACTTAAATTCCATTTTTTATATTAAAAAAGAACACTTTTAGACACACCAATAAATTCTCATATCATAATTATGTTCAATTAATTCCTTGATGTCAAAATTTAATCAAATATAATTATTATAGAGTTTGAAAACAATATGAGAATTTTTGATCATTTTTGAGTATATAGAACTTGTTTTAAACTTATTTAACACTTTGAAATGGAAAAATAAAATTTAGGTAATTTAGAATACATAATTTTTATGAATAATGTGAATTTTTTATTACAAGTCAAAAATAAAATGATAATCATTATCATAGAGTTTCATGATAATCTGAGAACATTTGATTATTTTTGAATATGTGACACATAGTTTAAACCAAATTATCATATTTATATTAAAAACAAGAATATTCAATGCATGAAACTAAAGTAAAGAAAATAAAGTGTAGATAAATACATTTTTAAGAATGATTTTTGGGACTTAAAATTAGAAAAAGGATTATCAATTTTTCTAATTACTAAGTAATTATAATATATATATATATATCTATAATAAAAATCAAACCATTAAAATTGTAATAGTGATAATACATCAATAATTAAAAAATATTTTTTTAACATACCTAAGATATACATTTCCAACCGACTATCTTATCCAATTATAATGGTGTCATATTTTAAATAACTAGCTGGTAGTTTTGGTGAAACACAACAACCACTCCAAGAAAATTGTGATTATTATATATATATAAATATCTATCTATTCATTAAAAAACAAACTCAAGTTACTTGGAATACTGGTTGGATTTGAAAAAAATTACCAGCTACTCATTGATAATATGATACTAGAATGATTACATATTCCCTTTCTGAAGCAATATATATTTTAATTATGCAGTGCATTTAATATTTTAGGTTATAGAATAATATTTTTATCACATGTAGTTAAATTAAATTTCTGTAATAATGAAATTTAAAGATAATAAAAATAAAAAATATACTATAGATAAATACATTTTAGATATTTTTCTTATCAGGGTGAGTAACTTCATGAGGTGAAGAAGGGATTTTCTACATCACAAGTTAGACAAAAAAGTTACAATATGCAAGATTCTTATTGAATAAAAATTATATTAATAGAACACATATTATATATAAAAAATTCAAGTAATTACATGTATTCATTTTATATTTTTCTTTTGTTCTTTAATGGTTGAAGTGTTTTTCAAAATTTATTGATTATCCAAATTATGTGTTTATGGTTTCCTCAAATATACAAGACATTATCTCTACTAGGTCTAATATGAAATTATATGATGTTCTAAATAATTTATCATCCTCTAATCAATTGACACTAGATTTTATATTTTCTTTTGTTTCTATAAGTAAAATGGGCCATTTTCCATTTATAGGATCACAAGTATAAAAAATAGGCACTTATTTTGATGTTATTTTAAAGGGATCATCTTTGTATCATTACTTTCTAAATTTCTCTTTTAAAAATCCTAATTCATAAACTTTTACTATTATTCTATTTTCGACCCATCAGTAATGGAAAATTGGAGAATTAAATTCCATATTGTCAAGCTACCAAATTTTTTCAATGATTTTGATTTATGAAATATTTATATAAATTGGATTTCAATATTTGAAACCAGATATAGGAATCACTTCAGCCACAATAGAGACTTCACTCTTTTGAACTACACTATGCTCATCTTATTCCCTTGTATGGAACATATAATCACTGATTGTGTATAATTTGTTGGAAATCAGATTAACACTTGGACCTTTGGATAAACATGTCAATTTAACACAGAAGGATTTAAGATTTTTAGATAACTTTGTAGTAATGTGGTCAAAAAACAAAGAAATAATTTTTAGGTTGTGTGTATTTGAAATCTAACCTTTATCCCTTATTGGATTCAACTTACTTGGAATTTCCTAATGAGTTTGAACATATGGAATAACCACCATACTATTATGAAAAATATATAAGTGTGCCTATTACTAATCTGTGATGGATATTATCATGACATACATTCTTGAAAGTCCTTTACCTTCAATGTGCTTTTCAAAGTAAAATTTTGGATGTCCAATACTATCCACATCAGATAGGTATTCAATACCGAATTCAAAAACACCATATATAATATAATTGTAAATATACCAACCCTAGTATCCTAGATTCGATGGTTAATTTATTACATTGGCACTAGATACAAGCAATCATAACCCAAAGGACTGAATAGTTTAGTAGTCTTAGTAAACTAGATACATACTTGAAATTATACTTACATTTTAAAAACATAAAATACAAAAAGTGTTTTCTTTGATAATTCCATTATTACCCTTAACATATCCCTTCACATCAATCATATAACACTTCTTAGTATCTTGGTAAAAATAAAACACAAGAAATGGGTGATCTAAGATTCTCAGTAAGAGTATGCGTACAATGGAAACTGTCATGAATAAGTAATCATAATAAATATAGAAATGTAAATAACTAAAATACATGCCATTAAATAAATTACTTTAGTATAATATGGAAGGAATAAATGATGATCAAATAATTACATATAAATAATTACATGATCTTTAAACATAACCATGTATATTCTAACTAATTGAATAATCACATGGAATATAAATATCTAATAACATAATGAGGGAATGAATAATTATGTACATCATAACTATACTATCAAGTCCTCATGCCAAGACTTGTTATATAAATGGGTAAGTCCTCGAAAAAAGTCCCATGCCGATTTGTCTCATGAGACCCATCAATGCATCGATGGGATATAGTGGGCACCACCATTCACTTACTAAGTCCAATACATTTCTCTTATGAAAAGGGTAAAACATAATCAATATAACTATAGATATTGAAAAACTATAATTTTAAATATCTATACTTTCCCTAATTAATAAACATCAACATAAACCAATTAGAATAATATGACGAATGATATCAAAATAGTACATCCTAGTAAATTTGATCATAAACCATCCTGAGAAATAATAAATATGGTATCATTACAATATATTCCCAATAGATAATAATGTAAAATTAGGTTTGTTATCATTTATGAATATAAATAACATGAAACTATAATTAAAAACATTCTTGAGGAAAATATCCTTTTCACTTCAAAAATAACTTTTTAAAACAAAAAAATTAAGATACATCAGGAAAAAAAATTTCTTTTTAAAAAACCTCATAAAATTTGATAGAAATATTCAAAGTAATTAGTGTTCATGATAGAGAGAAAATCCATACATGACGAGTTTGTTAAAACAAATATTTCTTTCACATTTTTGGTAAAAATTCAAAAAGCTCCTTATTTAGAAAACAGTAAGAAGGATAATTTTATTTTTTTTAAATGAAATAATTGGAAAAAATTTATTTAATAAATCAATTATTTAATTTTAAAACATTTTTGAAAACATTTTTAGAAAACATGGACTTGTAATAACAATATATTTTTTTACTGAAAAGAGAAATAAAGTTGGCTTTTCTTAAAATGATTTTCTCAATCATTTTAAGTACCAAGGAGAAAAAAATGGTACTATTACTTTAAAATTTAATTTTTTACCATAGGATAAAAAAATTTATGAGTTTACTAAAATATATATAACATATTTTTTCATCATCAGAAAATTAATCACGAACAATCCTGATAAATAATGAGATTGTAACAAAAACATTTAACACTTTGGTAACTTCTGAATCATAATCCCCATGAAAGAAATATCTTCAAATTAAAATTTAAATACCATAAATATAAAGGGATTCATTATATAACATATCAAAGGTTTATTATATACACCACACAAAATAACTAAGTGATGAATATGACATATGTCTCATGGAAGTAAAAGTGAGACGAGAAACCCTTACCTTAGGTATGATTTCCTTCGTATGTGTCTAAAAATACTATATAATAAATATATATTAATTATAAATTTATTAAATAACCATAATTATAGATTTCATACTATATATTATTTACTTATAGTCTTCTATGACCTGTTTATTAACAATTATTTTTTAAAATCACTGCTTCAGGTGATAATTACTTCATTTTTCATGTATGTTTTGATTTGGTAATTTTGATCATTTTAATTTGATCATGGATAAATAACCTATATAATTTAAAAAATGATATAAATATCATATATATTCATTATATATTTATTTATATTAATCCATAAAATTTAAATATAGAAAATGAATTACACCGTTTAGGAAGACGGTAGGTCGTACATACGCATGAACACTGTTTACATTTTATCAATGGATGGTAAGAAAGGAAAATAAATATTAATTAATGTTTATATAATAATTATTATGTTATATAAATAATTAATATTAATTAAATTCATTATTATTACCATCCATTTAAAAATAAAATGAAAAAAATTTCATATCGCTACGTGGAGACGATAGTCTGCAAGTATGCATGAAGGACGTTATTGTGTTCCAATGGATTGTAAGGTAATAAGTTATATGTGATATTATATTTAAATAAGTATTAATAGGTCATAAATATAACACATAATCATTTACTTTATCCTCACCACCTTCCATGTAAGGAGTAAGCGAAAAACGATTCACATCACTTCGTGAGGCGGTAGTCCGCCATACATAAGAGTGACATTATCGTATCCCCCCATGAAATAGATATTAAGAAGGTATATATTATATAATAATTTAATAAGTTTAATAATTTCATAAATATCATATAAATATGTTAAAAACATCATCATATCCATCCTTGAAAGGTGGTGATGGAAAAAGAATTACATTGGTTTGTGAGGCGGTAGTCCATCGTACCCACAATCGATGATTTTATTTTCCATTTGATGGAAGTGGAAATAGATATAGGTTATTAAATTAACATAATATAATATAATTATATATTATATAATTATTATATTATATTATCATATATTAAGAATATTTTAAGGAGGTGGAATAAGAAATAAAATAAATACGCATGTTAATAATTTTACCACTTCTTCATAGAACCCCTTTAGGTTTATACCTAAATCCTCATTAATATGGATAATAATAAAAATATGGAGTCTAGTATGTGTATATGGAATTATGTAAGATATTATTTTAGGTATTTTCTAAACCAAAAGTATTTTTAAGTGTGAAGAGGGGAGGAGAGGCAATGACCTTTTATAAGCGGGGGAGAGGTCACTCATGGAATTTTTGAAACAAAAATGTGATACCAATTTTTTTCTCTTGAAAATAGACTAAAATATAGTTAATTATAGAACCATGGAATATATAATGTTGAAATATGGTCATTAAATATTAATTAGATATGTTTTGGGTCATTTTTAACCCTTATATTTTTAGTTTAACCCCTGAAAAACCTGTTTTTACCTTAATTGTGATCATTAATTTTTAATGTTTGCACTATTCATTATAGTAAAAAATTAAATTGAAATTATAATATAATATTAATTATAATTATTAAAAAATATAAAATCCATTTTTTCAAATTCCATTCATATAATTGGTAACATTTAATTTAAAATTAAACCCACAGACACGTTAGAAAAACAGTTTTTCTAAAGTTTAAAAAGTTTTTATATAAAAATTCAATATTAAATTGATGCCAATAAACTAAATTAGTTAAGATGTAATATAATCAAAGTTATTTTAATTTAAAACCAATTTAAAATATAATTTAACTATATAAATAATTTAAATAAAAAGGCAGTTTTCAATAAAAATTGGTATTTTTCACTATTAATAAAAAAACCTTTCATAAAATTAACAAAAAATCACTCATAGATAAATTTTAAATGAAGATTTAAGAATCAATTTTTTTTAAAAAATAAATTTTCTAAATGTGATAAAAATTAATTTTAAATTATGTGTTCAAAGCTTGACTAAACCTCATTTTATAAAAAATACATTTTTTTAAGAAAACATTTTTTTCTTTCAAATGGTTCTTATTTTATTTCTAATAAATATATAACCACTGAATTTATTTTATAAAAATTTAAACCATATAATTTAAATAATTTATTTCATCCAATTCATACCCTCTAACTTAACGACTAGGTTATAATGGTTATGTTTAAATAATAACATTTTAATAGAGTATATCATTTTGTTTAAACCTAGTGATGCATGAATTATAATATATAAAAGAGATTGAATTTATTTAAAAAATAAATATATCATAAAGTATCAGGGTGTTACATTCTCATATAATCTTAGTGTTTTATGTATTATATGCTATCAAATATAACATTCTTCTTTTAAAATCTCAGGGCGTTACATTCTACCCCTAAAATAAATTACGCCATCAAAATTATATTTTGGTCATCATAGGTCAAACCTTTGTTGAAAACCCACATCATAAAAAGGGTTAATAAAACTTACACTTTATAAGAGAGAAATTAAATTATGAAATTCATCTATAATAATAGATAACTAGGTTTCCAAATAAGAGAAAATTTGTGGGAAGTGAAATTATGGACATGGAAGAAAAACAGAAATAATTATTGAGAGTGATAGAGATCATTGATCACAAGAAGGTGAATGCACTAGAAAATTTAATGACCATAAAGAAATAAATTTGTGATGAGTTAAAATATCACTTGATTCATTACAAATTAATGTACTAGGATAAATTTTTGTTTCAAGATACTTTTCCTAGTGTTAAGGAATTCCTTTACTATCTAGACTGAGAACATAAGAATATATACATATGTAACACCCAAGAATTATAAATGGTTAAATGAAAAAATGATTTGAATCTTGTGTCACGACCCGTCCCCTGAGGCCCGTGTCGTGACTACCCCAAGCCTGCCTTCCATAGGCCAGGGGATGGAGACTAGCACCGAAAGGCGTATTCCCTAAAAATGAGAATGAATTGCCTTTATAACCTGTAAAAACACTCAACCAAGCACACAACAAGATACGAACACAAGTAATCTGTATAGAAAAAAGAGTGCTGAAAGTAAGAGGGGCTAGAATACAAGCCCAATAGTAAAGGTACAAGTACAAATAAAATACAATACAACTGAAAAAAGAGAAATATATCAACTAGGTCGTTCTCTGGGGTTCCTACCTGAAGGGTAGGTACCGATCGCCTCCTCAGCACTCCACGTCCACCCATCTTCTCTGCGTACTGACACACCGTATGGTCCACCTCCGGGCACTGTCCAATCCTGGTACTCTCAGCCTCGACCAGCATTGTACGTCGTCTGCACCAAACACAACAAGGTGTGGGCATAGCCCATGCAGGAGTGAGTATAACGATACTCAGTAGGGACCCTGAGACCCTCAAGGTCACTCAAAATCCACAAAGGATAAACCACACAACATGAAATCAATTGACAACCCTACTTAGGTATATGACCATACATATACCTAAATTATCAATTATGCCCATATCAATCATGAGGAAAACATAGAGTCCAACTCAAAAGCCCAAAGCTCAACTATTTCAAAAAGGAAGGAATTGCACGAAGGTAAGTACCACACAGGTACGCCATACAAAACAGTACCACCATGGTATTACCACAAAGGTAATTACCACATAGGTACGCCACACTGAAGAATACCACCAAGCTATTACCTCAAAGGTAATTACCACACAGGTACAGACTCAGCTCACACCACGTATTTCTTAGGTACAGTAGTAGAGATGATTAGATGTAACTACTGAATCATCTTACTCTGTTAAGAGGCTCTGCTGCTGACCCACACAAGATCGCTCGGTGCTGACCCACATAGGATCTCTAGGTGTTGACCCACACATGATCTCTAGATGTTGACCCATGCAAGATCTCTAGGTGCTGACCCACACAGGATTGCTCGGTGCTGACCCACATAGGATCGCTCAGTGTTGAACCATACAGGATCGCTAGTACATCGCCAGTACGTCGTCAGTACGTCGTCAAACCCATAAAGGATCCTAGTACATCGTCAGTACGTTGTCAGACACACACAGGATCCTAGTGCAACATTAGACCCACACATGATCCTAGAGTAGTCCCGCATGGAATCCTAGAGCGTTTCCATGTGGGACCCTCAATCACAGACCCATGAAGGATCCCTTTCTCATGTCACACCTAGCTACAGAGTTCCTACACTAAGCTTGCTTGTCTCTGGGAGGGTCCGCTCCACAAGCCACTAGTCGATAATCCAACTGCCATGAAGTCCCACGAATAAGTATCACAAAGGACTGCCATGTCACAGGGGTCTCAACACAATAGACGGCGCGTCAAATGGACACCCGGCCTGTAAGTTATCAGCCTTTTAGTCCCGGGGGCCCAGTTGGATTCGTGCTCAATCCAACCCGACCGTGCCCCAACTTTATCCAAATCTATAGTGGGATATACCAAAGGGAACGTGTCACTCCAAAGTTTCCAGTGCCACTGATGGTTAGTCAAACAGACGCCCAGTGCTAAAGTTATGGCCAAAAGAGAGTATAGGGCCGAAACTGGTCCAGGTCAAGTCCGACCCAACCCGTGCTGGCCGGCCTGGCCTGGTGGCCCAGCCTGGGCAGCGACACCGGGGCCACGGGACGGAGGATGCCGCGGGGGGCTGCAGAGGGCCGCGTGGCGGCATGGCCGCGGGGGGCTGTGGGGCGGTGAGGCCGCGGGGGCCATGAGGCCGCGTGATCACAGAGGTCGCGGGGGGCCGTGGGGGGCTCGAGGCGGCGATACCCTGGGGGGATGAAGAGGGACGCGGGGCCGCGAGGCCGTGGGGGCTGCGAGGCTGCGGGACGACGGAGGCCGCGGGGGGTTGCGGAGGCCGCGGGGTGGCAGAGCACCACGGGGATGCGGAGCCGCGGGGGCCGCAGAGGCCATGGGCGGCGCGGGTCCGCAGATGCCATGGGGTGACAGAGGCGGCGGGGCGGCTGGGCGGCGGAGGCCACAGGGCGGCGGGGCGCTGTGCCTTCGCTGGCAACCAGCTTGACCGGCCGCCCTTTATTCATCACCTTCATCGCGGCAGACCGTGGTGCCGACCGTATTTCTCGAGTTCCACCGGTGAAAAACGCCGACACCAGTCCCCGTCACCATCGCAAGGAATACACAAACGAACCATAAGATTTGAGGAGGGGTCAGACCATGTTTGTTTGGCCCATACCCCCCATGTTGTAGCAAGCAGTTTAAAAAAATCTTGAATGAAGAACGTCAAAACCCAACAACCACCAACAATGATTATTCCCAAAACTGCAAAAGAAATCATCCGCAGATCAACTAGTTGGAGAGTTGATCCACATTATTTTTTTAGAAGGTAAGAACATGGGAATATATAATCATACACAATTAAACCCCTAACTCGGGAATTTGTTGACGGAGGTCGCGAGGAAAGAGATGAAGTCATTGGGGATAGACGGACGTCGGTGGAATCAACATTTCTTCGATCGTTGGTTCATTATTGATGAAGACGTTCCTCATCGACATGAGAGTTCTTCATTGGGGAGAGTGTTCTTCATTGGAGAACGCATTATTCATTGGAGAGAATAATCCTCCAGAAGCTCTCCTCTTACCAACCCTTCCCTCCCAATTCCACCCAAAATGTGAAAATTTTCCAACTTATTAATTTAAGTTTATAAAAAATAATTAAGTTGGCAAAACAAAGTTGTCATAATTAATGTGTTTCATTGGAACCATTAATTATTTCACTTAGTTGACTTAATTAAACTTGGAGGAGTTGAGAGGTTTTCTCTCATTAAAGGGGTTCGGGAGGTCCCTACCTCTAAATTCAAAATGGGGGTTAGATCAGGTGGTCCCCACCTCTTAACATTCACATGGGAGGTTTAGGCTCGAGTGGTCCCCACCACCATAACCCAGGTTGAGGGGTTTCTAAAATAAAAATGTTAGAAATTTTTATTTTATTTAATTCTTTCACAAAAAGCACAAAAATTATCTTTCACTCTTGACCCACTGCGGTTGAGGTGAAGGTCTCTTTAAGTGAAGACTGGCGTTGCGAGTTCAACGGTGCCCTCAGATTTCAATTTCGATCACCGGTTCAAAAGTTAGAAAAACCCGCTCGCACATTTACTAAACATACCCAAAAAAAGTTCAGAAATTCATTCCGGGCACTCTGGGCCTCAGAATCATGCATCGCCAATTTTAGCGGACTCGTAAAATTCCCATTTAATTAAAAATAATTTACATGTAATTTCTGGGTCTTTACATTATCCCCACCTTAGGGATTTACATCCCTATAATCCACAACTCAAAACTAGGAAAACAAGTAGGTGTACCGAGCATGAATCTGAGCCTCCCGCTCCCATGTGCTCTCCTGGAGGTTCCCGTGCTGCCAACGAACGTGCACCAGAGGTATTGACTGCCCACGAAGGACCCGCTCCTATCGATCCTCAATCTCAACTGGAACCTCCGTAATAGTCGCCCCATCATCGACGTCCAACTCTCTGTGGTCGATGACGTGGTAAGGGTCATGAACATATATCCTCAGCTGGGATACGTGGAAGATTTTGTGCACCCGGTGCAACTGAGGTGGAAGAACTAAGCGGTAAGCCACCTCGCCAACTCTACTGAGGACCTGGAATGGTCCGATGAACCTCAGAGATAACTTTCCACCTCGTCCAAATCTCCATAATCCTCGTTGAGGTGGGATCCGTAAAAAGATGTGGTTTCCATCCTTGAACTCTAGAGGTCTCCATATCCTACCAGCATAAGACTTCTACCTACTCTGTGCAATCTTCATCCACTCCTGGATGATCTTCACCTTCTATGTGGTATCCCGAACCATCTCTGGTCCCATGAGTACTGACTCCCCTGGGTTAGTCCAACACAAAGGTAATCTGCAAGGTCTCCCATACAACGCCTCAAAAGGTTCCATCCCAATGGTGAAGTGATAGCTGTTGTTGTATGAAAACTCCACTGAAGGAAAGTGATCCTCCTAGCTATGACTAAAGTCGAGGACACAAGCACATAGCATGTCCTCGAGGGTCTAAATGGTCCGCTCAGTCTGGCCATCCGTCTAGGGATGGAAGGCGGTTCTCAAACAAAGCTGCATCCCAAAAGCCTCCTGCAACCCCTTCAATAATGGGGAAGTAAAATGTGGATCACGACCAGAGACAATAGTCGATGGTACTCCATGTAGCTACACAATATCCTTCACATAGAGGCATCGCAAACTCTCTACTGAACCCTGCTCTCTGATCGGTAGGAAGTGGGCCGACTTGGGGAGTTGGTCGACAATCACCCAAATCAAATCATGACCCATGGATGTACGTGGATATCCCATCAAGAAGTCCATGGATATCCCATCCCACTTCCACTCTGGGACCTCTAAAGGATGAACCAATCTTGCTGGTACATGGTGCTCCTCCTTCACTTGCTGACAAGTGAGGCACCGAGAGACAAAATCTGCTACTTATTTCTTCATTCCCATCCACCAGTGCTATCGTCGGAGGTCCTGGTATATCTTCACCACTCATGGATGTACCGCTAGAAGGGAAGAGTGAAACTCCCTCAACACTTCCTCCTAAAGTGACACCGGTACCATGGTACATCCTCTGAAGAGGATGACGCGCGACCCACCTTCACAAAATCCATTAGGTTCCTGTCCTGTGGATATCTGAGCACATCGTGTCTCGCAGTCAGTGTCCCCACGCTATGCCTCCCTGACTCGCTGAAGAAGTGGGGGAGTGACTGTAAGAGACTGAAGAAAAACTGATCCATCTCGATCCACAAAGGATATCTATAAAGCATACAGCTACTCCGTCACCTCACCTAGAAGGTGTATACCAGACCTCCTGCTGATTTCATCCGCTACAACGTTCCCCTTCCTAGGAGTATATACTATCTCGAAGTCATAGTCCTGGAATAAATCAAGACAATGTCGCTTTCTCAGGTTCAGGTCCTTCTGATAGAAGATATACCTGAGACTATTGTGATCATAGTAGACTATAAAAGTTTCACCCATCAGATTGTGTCTCCACATATTCAAGGCAAATACCACTGCTGCTAACTCCAGGTCATGGGTAGCGTAGTTCTTCTCATGCTGTCTCAGCTATCGAGAACCATATGTGATCACTGCTCTCTTTTGCATCCGGAAACATCTGAGCCTATCCCTTGATGCATCACAGTAGACTATGTACCCTACGCCCTCCTCTGGAAGCCTTGATATGGGGGCACTAGTCAGCCTCTGCCTAATTTACTGAAAACTCCGATGGCATCTCTCCGACCAAACGAATTGTTTCCCCTTCTTCGTCAACGCTGAAAGTGGTGATGCAAATCTGGAGAAATATGTCACAAATCTTCGATAGTATTCAGACAAACCTAATAAACTCCATACCTCCATCACACTCCTGGGTGGCTCCCAAGAAAGTACCGCCTCAATCTTCACTGGATCCATTGCAACTCCAGCCTCCGATATGACATGTCCCAGAAAGTGAACCTCTTGGAATCAAAACCGGCACTTCGAGAGATTACCATAAAGCTGGTGCTCTTGGAGTGTGTCCATTACTACCTACAAATGGTAGGTATAGTCCTCCTTAGAAGTCGAGTAGATCATAATTTCATCGATGAAGACTACTACAAAGCAATCAAGGTATGGCTGAAATATCTTGTTCATGAGTCCCATGAACACTGCTGAAGAATTAGTCACATTGAATGGGATGACCAAGAACTCATAGTGGCCGTATCCACAACTGAAAGTTGTCTTCTGAACATCCTCATCTCATACTCTGAGCTGGTGATAGCCTGATCTAAGGTCTATCTTCGAGAACCATCGTGCTCCCTTCAGCTGATCAAAGAGGTCATCAATCCTCAAGAGTGGGTACTTGTTCTTTGCGGTCACCTGGTTCAGGCACCGATAGTCAAAACAAATTCTCAAGCTCCCATCCACCTTCTTGGTGAACAAAATCAAGGCTTCCCAAGGAGAAACACTAGGCTGAATGAACCCTTTCCCCTGTAAGTCCTCCAGTTGTACCCGTAGCTCACGAAGCTCCGCGGGAGCCGTCCGATATGATGGTGTAGATATCGGTGTCGTCCTGGGGTACAAGTCAATGTAAAATTCCACCTCTCTGCAAGGAGGTAGACCCAAAACATAATCAGGGAAGACACCCATGTACTGGTCCACCACTATAGGATAACTCTGACTTTCCACATCAACCGCTCTGAGGGTAAGGCTATCCAACGGATGAGTGATTGACTGCACTCTCTTCCGGGTAAGTCCATCCTGTGCTGAAAAGGCTCCCTTATCACTGGTGAAGGAAAACATGGTCCCATCTGTGGGAACAAACCATACTTTGCACTTAATATAGTCAATCTGAGCATAGACTGTAGATAACCAGTCCATACCCAAGATAACGTCATAAGGCCTCGATGCCGCTACTATGAGATCCCAGCCAAAGCTCTCACCTCCTAGAGTATTCTCACACTACTAGAACCAGTGCGTAATCATCAAATATTCTCTCGTAGGAGTCTCTAGCCATAAATATCGAGACAACAACTCCCTTGGAATCTCAGAGCTCCAAACGAGTGTAGTGGAAATAAAAGAATGAATGGAACCTATGTCTATAAGTACTACAAATAAGGTGGAGTAGACACAGATCATACCTTGTATCATCTTTGGAGCTCCATGGTCGTAGGTCTCAGCTGCCTGGAGCTGAGCTCTCCCCTATCCTCCTACTTCCTATGGTTGGGGTGGACCACCTAGTGGTGGTGGCAGTAACATCTCGAATCATCGCCCACCACAAGCTGCATGGCCTGCTCCTCTTCCACGTTTGTCTGCTCCCTACAAACCACCTTAATAGAACCTTTGTCTCTGCCTGGGAAGTCCTTTGACCGTCTTCTGATCATCTGTATGATGGGTCAGATAGTCACGAGCCATGTTACCCTACCCGCCGCATGCGTAACACTGCCTGCTCCTGGCATGACTGGCTCTACCTCGGGTGCCCCGCACAACCGACCATGAATCCTTTGGTCGTCCACCTGTAGGTCTGGTGCTCTTGGACCTCTGCAACATCTATCTGCTACCAGCTACAGAAGACTCCATTACGTGATGACTGGTGGTGGGTCTCGCTGTTGGTGACTGCTCAGCAAGGAAACTCTCCACTAAGAGGGCTCTCTCTAACACCCCCACCTATGTCGGGATGCTGAGAGAAATCATCGAATCCCTGATCTCTCGCCTGAGCCCCTACTCGAAGGTCCGGGCCCTGAAGAATGGGTCCAGAACCATATCAGTAGAGTAGTGTGAGAGTTCAGTGAACCTCAATTAGTAATGATCCACAATCATGCTGCCCTGCTTCAGATGAAGCAACTCCTGTATGCGCACAGTGCATAGAGTCACTGGGACAAACTCTGCCTGAAACAGGCTCTCGAAGTCTGACCAGAGAAGCGTCACCTAGTCATGAACTTGGAGCATCAAGCTCCACCATCTGCCTACTAATACCTATAGAAGGCTAGAAGTAAGGATCACCATGAGATCCACTGGTGTCCCTACCAGTCAGAATACTCTCACCATGACCTCCAGCCAATCCTCAGCCTCCTGTGGGTCCATCTCTCCCCTGAACCTGGGTGGCCTCTAGCACCGAAACGCATGCAACATGCTCAAGCAGAGTTCACCCTCTGCTGCCGGGGCTGGTGTCATTGGTGGCCCAATGGGTAATGGCACTGCTGGTGCCTCTACTGGATGAGGGCCCTGCACCGAGGCCTCGTCACTCGATGGGCTATCAGTGCATACTACTCTCGGAACCCTAGCTGGATGTCTGTGTGGAGGCATCCTGAAAAGAAACAGGTGCGCCATGGAAAATAAGTTATACCTGGTGAGATGACTCAAAAGATCACAATGAAAACTTTTGAAAACACAAATGCAATCAGTGTTTTCATGCACTAAGTCAGAAATCAGAATTCAGGGTCCTGGTGTATGGATACGTCGATCGCCGTATCAACACTGGATTCCCTAAAATGATAATCACACTCCCTACACTTAACACTATTGCTGTTAAAAATATCGGAGTCCTATGTTCTATGGCAGAATTGACTCCTCTGACACCAATTGTCACGACCCGTCCCCAGGGCCCGTGCCGTGACTACCCCAAGCCCGCCTTCCATAGGCCAGGGGCTGATGACTAACACCGAAAGGCATATTCCCTAAAAATAGGAAGGAATTGCCTTTATAACATGTAAACACACTCAACCAAGCACACAACAAGATACAAACACAAGTAATCTGTATAGAAAAAAGAGTGCTGAAAGTAAGAGGGGTCGGAATACAAGCCCAACAGTAAAGGTAAAATTACAACTGAAATAAAATACATCTGATGAAAGAGAAAGAAAACTACTGGGTTGTCCTCCGAGGCTCCCACCTGAGGGGTAGGTACAGATCGCCTCCTCGGCACTCCACGTCCACCCATCTCCTCTGCATACTGACACACTGTATGGTCCACCTCCAGGAACCATCCAATCCTGGTACTCTCATCCTCGATCAGCACTGTTCATTGTCTGTACCAAACACAACAAGGTGTGGGCATAGACCGTGTAGGGGTGAGTATAACGATACTCAGTAGGGACCCCGAGACCCTCAAGGTCTCTAAAAATCCGCAAAGGATAAACCACACAACATGAAATCAACTGAAAACCCTACTTAGGTATATGCCCATTCATATACCAAAGTTATCAAGTATACCCATCTCAATCATGAGGAAAACACATAGTCCAACTCAAAAGCCCAAAGCTCAACTGTTCCATAAAGGAATTCCATGAAGGTAAGTACCACACATGTACACCACATACAAGAATACAACCAAGGTATTACCACGAAATTAAGTACCAAACAGGTACGCCACACTGAAGAATACCACCAAGGTATTACCACGAAGGTAAGTACCACACAGGTACAAACTCAGCTCACACCAGGTATTTCTTAGGTACGGTAGTAGAGATGATTAGATGTAACTACTGAATCATATTACTCTATTAAGAGGCTCTACTGATGACCCACATAGGATCACTCGGTGCTGACCTATTTAGGATCGTTAGGTGTTGGTCCACACATGATCTCTAGATGCTGACCCACGTAGGATCTCTAGGTGCTGACCCACACAGGATCGCTCGGTGCTGACCCACACAGGATCTCTAGGTGATGAACCACATATGATCACTCGGTGCTGACCCAAACAGGATCACTCAGTGTTGACCCATACAGGACCGCTCAGTGCTAACCCACATAGGATCGCTAGTACATCATCAGTACATCGTCAGTACGTCGTCAGGCCCACATAGAATCCTAGTACTTTGTCAGTATGTCTCCAGACCCACACAGGATCCTAGTACCGCATTAGACCCGCACAGGATCCTAGAGTTTTACCGCATGGAATCCTAGAGCGGTTCCATGTGGGCCCTTCAATCACAGACCCACGAAGGATCCCTTTCTCACGTCACACCCAGCTATAGGGTTCCCGCACTAAGCTTGGTTGTCTCCAGGAGGGTCTGCTCCACAAGCCACTGGTCGATACTACATCTGACACTAATTACCACTAATAAGTATCACAAAGGACCGCCATGTCATAGGGGTCTCAACGCAACAGACAAAACGTCAAACAGACGCCTGGTCTGTAAGTTATTAGCCTTTTAGTCCCGGAGGCCTGGTTGGATTCCTCCTTGATCCAACCCGACCATACCCCAACTTTATCCAAATTTCTAGTGTGGTATACCAAAGGGACCAACTCACTCCAAGTTTTCCAGCGCCACTGATGGTTCTTCAAACGGACGCCCGGTGCCAAAGTTATGGCCAAAAGAGAGTATAGGGCCGAAACTGGTCCGGGTCTGGTTCGAAACGGTCCGAACTGGCCTGGGTCAACCCGTCCCGACCCGCTGGGTCTGGCGCAGCCCGCTGGACGGCCTGAACTAGGCAATAGCACGGGGGCCACAGGATGGCGGCGGCCACGGTGGGCCGCGGAGGGATGCGAGGTCGCGAGGGGCCGCAGGGGGGGGGGGGAGGCCGCGGGGGCCACAAGGCCACAGGACGACAAAGGCCATGGGGGGCCGTGGAGGGCCGTGAGGTGGAGAGGCCACAGGGGGCTGCAAAGCCGCAAGACGAAGGAGGCCGCGAGGGGTCGTAGAGGCCACAAGGCGGAGGAGCGCCGCGGGGCGGCGGAGCCGTAGGGGCTGCAGAGGTTGTGGGAGGCGTGAGGCCGGGGAGGCTGCGGGCGGTGTGGGACCACGGGGCGACCGAGGAAGCGGGGTGACGAGGCGTCATGCCTTCACTGGCGATCGGCTTGATCAACCGCCCTTCATTCATCGCCTTCGTCGCGGCTGGCCGTGGTGCCAGTCGCGGTTCTCGAGTTGCACCGGTGCCAAATGTCGGCACAGGTCATCGTCACCATCACGAAGAACACACAAAAGAACCATAAGATTTGCGGAGGGGTCGGACTGTGTTTGTTTGGATCATACCCTCCGCGTTTGGGCGGTAGAAATCTATTCAACAAAATCTTGAATGTAGAACGTCAAAACCCAACAACCACCAGCAATGATTATTCCCAATCCCGCAAAAGAAATCATCCGCGGATCAAATAGATTGAGAGTTGATCCGAATTATTTGTTTTATAAGGGAATAACATGGTAATATATAATAATACACAATTAAACCCCTACCTTAGGAATTTTTTGATGGAGTTCGTGAGGAAAGAGACGAATTCGTTGGAGATAAAAGGATGTTGGCGACTTCGGAATTTCCTCGATCGTCGGTTCATTGTCGTTGAAGACGTTCCTCATCAGCATGAGCATTCTTCGTTGGGGAGCACATTATTCGTTAGAGAACACATTCTTCGTTGGAGAGAATAATCCTCCAGAATCTCTCCTTTGGCCTACCCTTTCCTCCCAATTCCACCCAAAATGTGAAAAGTCACCAACTTATTTATTTAAGTTTATCAAAAAGAATTAAGTTAGCACAACAAAGTTGGCATAACTAATGCACTGCATTGGAACCATTAATTAGATCACTTAATTGACTTAATTAAAGTTGGAGGAGTTGAGAGGTTTTATCTCATTAAAGGGGTTCGGGTGGTCCCCACCTCTAAATTCAAAATGGGGGTTAGCTTAGGTGGTCCCCACCTCTTAACATTCACCTGGGAGGTTTAGGCTTGGGTGGTCCCCACCACCATAACCCATATTGAGGGGTTTCTAAAATAAAAATGTTAGAAATTTTTATTTTATTTAATTCTTTAATGAAAAGAACAAAAATTATCTTTCATTCTCGACCCACTGTGGTCAAGGTGAAGGCCTCCTTAAGAAAAAATTGGTGCTGTGAGTTCAACAGTGCCCTCAGATTTCAATTCTGAGCACCGGTTCAAAAGTTAGAAAAACCCGCTCGCATGTTTACTGAACATGCCCGAAAAAAAGTTCAGAAATTCATTCCGGGCACTCCGGGCCTCAGAATTACACGCCGTCAATTTTCACGGACTCGTAAAATTTCCATTTAATTAAAAAAAATTACATGGAATTTTGGAGTCTTTACATTATCAGCACCTCAGGGATTTACGTCCCCGTAATCCATAACTCAAAACTAGGAAACAAATTGGGGGTACTGAGCATGAATTTGAGCCTCCTGCTCCCATGTGCTCTCCTATAGGTTCCCGTGCTGCCAACGAACGTGCACCAGAGGTATTGACCACTCACAAAGGATCCGCTCCTGTCGATCCTCAATCTCAACTGGAACCTTCGTAAAAGTCTCCCCATCATTGACGTCCAACTCTCTGTGGTCGATGAGGTGGGAAGGTTCGTGCACGAATCTCCTCAGCTGGGATACGTGGAAGATATCGTTCACCCAGTGCAACTGAGGTGGAAAAGCTAAGCGGTAAGCCACCTCTCCAACTCTACTGAGGAACTGGAAGGGTCCAATGAACCTTGAAGATAGCTTGCTGCCTCGGCCAAATCTCCGTAAACCTCATCGATGTGAGATCCATAGAAAGACGTGGTCTCTATCCTCGAAATCTAGAGGTCTCAGTCTCCTATCAGCATAAGACTTCTGCCTGATCTGTGCAGTATTATCCGCTCCTAGATGATTTGAACCTTCTCTGTGGTAGCCCAAACCATCCCTAATCCCATGAGTGCTGACTCCCCTGGGTCAGTCCCGCACAAAGGTAATCTGCAAGGTCACCCGTACAACACCTCAAAATGTGCCATCCTAATGGTGGAGTGATATATATTGTTGTATGAAAACTCCACCAAAGGCAAGTGATCCTCCCAGATGCGACTGAAGTCGAGTACACAAGCATGTAGCATGTCCTTGAGGGTCTGAATGGTCCACTCACTCTGGCCATCTGTCTGGGGATGGAAGGCGGTGCTCAAACGAATCTTCATTCTGAAAACCTGCTGAAACCCCTTCCATAGCCAGGAAGTAAAATGTGATTCACGATCAGAGACAATCATCGATGGTACTCCATGTAGATGGAAAATTTCCTACACATAGAGGCGTCCCGAGCTCTCTACTTAACCCTGCTCTCTGATCGGTAGGAAGTGGGATGACATGGTGAGTCAATCGATGATCACCCAAATAGAATCATGACACATGTATGTACGTGGAAGTCCCATCATGAAGTCCATGTATATCCCATCCCACTTACACTCTAGGACCTCTAAAGGCTGAACCAAGTCTGCTGGTACTGGGTGCTACGCCTTCACTTGCTGACAAGTGAGGCATCGAGAGACAAACTCTACTACTGCTTTCTTCATTCCCGGCCACCAGTGCTATCGTCGAAGGTCTTGGTACGTCTTCACCACTCTTGGATGTACCTCTAGAGGGGAAGTGTGGAACTCCCTCCACACTTCATCCTGAAGTGACACTGGTACCATGGTAAGTCCTCTGAAGAGGATGACATGCTCCCCACCTTCAGAAAATCCATCAGGTGTCTATCTTGTGGATATCTGAGCATGTCATGTCTCGCAGTCAGTGTCCCCACACTGTGCCTCCATGAATCACTGAAGAAGTGGGGGAGTGACTGTAAGAGACTGAAGAAAAGATACTCCATCTCGATCCACAAAGGATATCTATAAAGCGGCCAGCTGCTCTATCGCCTCACCTAGCATCTGTATACCAGATCTCCTACTGATTGCATCTGCTACAACATTCCCCTTACTAGGAGTATAGACTATCTCAAAGTCATAGTCCTGGAGGAACTCAAGCCAACGTCTCTGTATCAGGTTCAGGTCCTTCTGATAGAATATATACCTGATACTCTTGTGATCAGAGTAGACTATATAACATTCACCCATCAGATAGTGTCACCACATCTTCAAGGCGAATAACACTGCTGCTAACTCCAGATCATGGGTAGTGTAGTTCTTCTCATGTTGTCTCAGATGTCGAGAACCATATGTGATCACTTCTCACTCCTGCGTTAGGACACATCCGAGCCCGGTCCCTGATGTGTCACAGTAGACTACGTACCCTAGACCCTCCTATGGAAGCCCCAAGATGGGGGAACTAGTCAGCCTCTGCCTCTGCCTCATATCCTGAAAACTCCACTGGCATATCTCCGACCACACAAAGGGTTTACCCTTATTCATCAACAATGAAATTGGTGCTACAACTCTGTAGAAATCTGGCACCAATATTCGTTAGTATCCGTCCAAACCCAGGAAACGTCGTACCTCCGTCACACTCCTGGGTTGCTCCCAAGCAAGTACCACCTCAATATTCACTAGATCCACTGCAACTCCAGCCTCCAATATGATATGTCCTAGAAAGTGAACTTCTCAGATCCAGAACTGGAACTTTGAGAGCTTACCAAAAATCTGGTGCTCTCATAGTGTGTCCAGTACTACCTACAAATGGTAGGCATGCTCCTCCTCAGTAGTCAAGTAGATCGGAATTTCATCGATGAAGACTACTACAAAGTGATCAAGGTATGGATGAAATATCCTGTTCATGAGTCCCATGAACACTGTTGGAGCATTTGTCACATAAAATGGCATGAACAAGAAATCATAGTGGCCGTATCAACATCTGAAAGCTGTCTTATGCACATCCTAATCTCGTACTCTGAGCTGGTGATAGCCTGATCTGAGGTCTATCTTCGAGAACCACCGTGATCCCTTTAGCTGATCAAAGAGGTTTTCAATCCTCGGGAGTGGGTACTTGTTCTTCCCGGTCACCTGGTTCAGGCACCGATAGTCAATACAAAGTCTCAATCTCCCATCCGCCTTCTTGGCGAACAAAATCAAGGCTTCCCAAGTAGAAACACTAGGATGAATGAACCCTTTCCCCTGTAAGTCCTCCAGCTGTAACCACAGCTCATGAAGCTCTGTAGGGAGCCATCCGATATGCTGGTGTAGATATCAATGTCATCCCGGGGTACAATTCAATGTAAAATTCCACCTCTCTCTGAGAAGGTAGACCAAAAACATCATCAGGGAAGCCATCTGCATACTGGTCCACCACTATAGGATAAATCAGACTTTCCACATCAACGGCTCTGAGGGTAAGGCTAGCCAACTGATGAGTGATTGGCTGCACTCTCCTTTGGGTAAGTCCATCCTATGCTGCAAAGGCTCCCTTCTTGCCGGTGAAGGTAAACCTGGTCCCATCCATGCCAACACACTGCACTTTGCACCTAATACAGTCAATATAAGCATGAACTGCAGATAAACAATCCATACCCAAGATAACATCTTAAGGCCTCAACGACACTACTATGAGATCCTAGTCGAATCTCTCGCCTCCTAGAGTAAGCTCACACTTCTGACAGTAGTCCGTAATCGTCAAATCCATTTCCATAGGAGTCTCTAGCCACATGGATCGATCCAATAGCTCCATTGGAATCTCCAAGATCTGAATGAGGGTAGTGGTAATAAAAGAATGACTGTAACCTATGTCTATAAGTACTACAACCAAGGTGGAGTGGACATAGATTGTACCTCGTATAATCTCTGGAGCGCCATGGTCATAGGTCTCAGTTGCCTAGATCTAAGCTCGCCCATATCCTCCTACTCCCTGAGGTCGGGGTGGACCACCTAGTGGTGGTGGTGGTAACAACTTGAATTATCACTCATCTCTATCTGCACGGCCTTCTCCTCTGCCACGTCTGCCTGCTCCCTGCGGACCACCTTGATTCAACCTCTATCTCTGCCTGGGTAGTCTGTTGACCATTTACTGATCATCCGTATGGCGGGTCAGATAGTCACGAGCCATGTAACCCTTCCTGCCACATGCATAATGCTACCCACTCCTGGAATGACTAGATCTGCATTGGGTGCCCCGCACAACCAACCCTGAATCCTGTGGTCGTCCACCTGTAGGTCTGGTCCTCTTGGACCTCTGTGACATCTGTCTGCTTCCAGCTATAGAAGAATCCGCTACATGAAGACTGGTGGTGGGTCTTGCTGCTAGTGACTACTCATTAAGAAAACTCTCCACTAATAGGGATATCTCTAACACCCCCACCTGCGTCGGGATGCTAAGAGAAATCATCGAAGCCCTGATCTCTCACCTGAGCCCCTGCTCGAAGGTCCAGGCCCTGAAGAATGGGTCCGAAACCATATCAGTGGAGTAGAGAGAGAGGTCAGTGAACATCGCTGAGTACTGAGCCACAATCATGCTGCCCTGTTGCAGATGAAGCAGCTTCTATATGCACATAGTGCGTAGAGTCGCTGGGACAAACTCTGCCTGAAATAGGCTCTCGAATTCTACCCAGAGAAGCATCACCTCGTCATGAAATTAGAGCATCAAGCTCCACCATCTTCCTGCTCTTTCTTGTAGAAGGCTGGCGGCAAGGATCACTATTAGATCCACCGATGTCACTACCAGTAAGAATACTCTCACCACGGCCTCCAGCTAATCCTCATCCTCTTGTGGGTCCGTCTCTCCCCTAAACCTGGGTGGCCTCTGGAATTGGAAATCGTGCAACACGCTTAAGCGGCGTGCACCCTCTGCTGCTGGGGCTGGTGGCATCGGTGGCCCAACGGGTAATGGTACCGTTGGTACCTCCGCTGGTGCCTCTACTAGATGAGGGCCCTACACCGAGGCCTCGTCGCTCGGTGGGATATCATTGCATACTAATCTTGGAACCCTAGCTAGCTATCTGCGTGGAGGCATCCTGAAAAGAAATATGTGCGCCATGGTAAATAAGTTATACCTGGTGAGCTGACTCAAAAGATCAAAAAGAAAACTTTTGAAAACAGACACACAATCAGTGTTTTAGTGCACTAAGTTAGAAATCAGAAGTCAGGGTCCTGGTGTATGGATACGTCAGCCGCCGCATCAACACTGGATTCCCTAAACTGATAACCACACTCACAACACTTGACACTATTACTATTAAAAATATCAGAGTACTATGTTATACGGTAGAACCTACTCCTCTGATACCAATTGTCACGACCCGTCCCCCGGGGCCCGTGCCGTGACTACCCTAAGCCCGCCTTCCATAGGCCACAGGGTGTCGAATAGCACTGAAAGGCATATTCCCTAAAACCGGGAAGGAATTTCCTTTATAACCTGTAAACACACTCAACCAAGGACACAGAAAGATACGAACACAAGTAATCTATATAGAAAAAAGAGTGCTGAAAGTAAGAGGGGCCGAAATACAAGCCCAATAGTAAATCTACAAGTACAACTAAATTACAATATAACTGATGAAAGAGAAAGACAACTACTGGGTTGTCCTCCAAGGTTCCTACCTGATGGGTAGGTACAGATCCCCTCCTCAGTACTCCATGTCCGCCCGTCTCCTCTGTGTACTGACACGTCGTATGGTCTACCTCCAGGCACCGTCCAGTCCTGGTACTCTCAGCCTCGATCAACGATGTCCATCGTCGGCACCAAACACAACAAGGTGCGGGCATATCCCGTGCAAGGGTGAGTATAAAAATACTCATTAGGGACCCCAAGACCCTCAAGGTCTCCCAAAATCCACAAAGGATAAACCATAAAGTATGAAATCAACTGAAAACCCTACTTAGGTATATGTCCATACATATACCTAAGTTATCATGTATACCCATCTCAATCATGAGAAAAACACATAGTAAAACTCAAAAGACCAAAGCTCAACTATTCCACAAAGGAAGGAATTCTACAAAGGTAATTACCACACAGGTACGCCACACAGAAGAATACAACCAAGGTATTACCACGAAGGTAATTACCAAATAGGTATGTCACACTGAAGAATACCACCAAGGTATTACCATGAAGGTAAGTACCACATAGGTATAGACTCATCTCACAACAAGTATTTCTTAGGTATAGTAGTAGAGATGATTAGATGTAACTACTGAATCATCTTACTCTGTTAAGAGACTCTGCTGTTGACCCACACAGGATCACTCAGTGCTGACCCGCATAGGATCTCTAGTTGTTGAACCACAGAGGATCTCTAGATGCTGACCCACGTAGGATATCTAGGTGCTAACCCACACAAGATCGCTCAGTGCTGACCCACACATGATCTCTAGGTGCTGACCCACATAGGATCGCTCGGTGCTGACCCACACAGGATCGTTCGGTGCTGACCCACACAGGATTGCTCGGTGCTGACCCACACAGGATCTCTAGTACATCATTAGTACGACGTCAGTAAGTTTTCAGTACGTCTTCAGTACATCGTCAAACCCACATACGATCCTATAACATCGTCAGTACGTCTCCATACACACACAGGATCCCAGTGCAGTATTAAACCCACACATGATCCTAGAGTAGTCCCGCATGGAATCCTAGAGCGGTTCCTTATTGGACCCTCAATAACAGAGCCATGAAGGATCCCTTTATAATGTCACACCTAGATATAGGGTCCCCTCACTAAGCTTTCTTGTCTCCGGGAGGGTCCGCTCCACAAGCCACTGGTCGATACTCCAAGTTCCATGAAGTCCCATGAAGAAGTATTACAAAGGACCGCCACATCATAGGGGTCTCAATGCAATATAAGACGTGTCAAACGGACACTCGGTCTATATGTTATTAGCCTTTTATTTTTGGGTCCCCATTTGGATTCATGCTTGATCCAACCCGACCATAACCCAACTTTATCCAAATATCCAATGGGGTATACCAAAAGAACCGTCTCACTCCATGGTTTTCAGCGCTGCTGACAGTTCGTCAAACAGACGCCCGGTGCCAAAGTTATGGCCAAAAGAGAGTATAGGGCCGAAAATGGTTGGGGTGCAGTTCAACCCGGTCGGACCGACCCGGGCTGACCTGGCCTAGGTCGACCCGATTCGGGTAGACCCATCTCGACCCGCTGGGTCCGGCCCAGCCCGCGCTGGGTGGCCCGACCTGGGCAGAGGCGCAGGGGCTGCGAGACAGTGGAGGCTGCAGGGGGATGTAGAGGTCCGTGAGGTTGCGCGACCGCAGGGGGCCGCACGGGGCCATGGGGAGGCGAGGCCGCGGGGGCCGCAAAGCCGCAGGACAACAGAGGCCCTGGGGGGTCGCAAGGCGGCGAGGCCGCAGGGGGTCGCGAGGGCTGCGAGGCCATGGGATGGAGGAGGTCTCAAGGGGTCGCAGAGGCCACGGGGTGGCGGAGCCGTGGGGGATGTAGAGGCTGCGGGCGGCGCGGGGTGGCGGGGCGTCGTGCCTTCGCCTGCGGCCGGCTTGACAGGTCGCCTTTCATACGTCGCCTTCGTCGCGGGCGACCATGGTGTCGGCCACGGTTCTCTGTACCACCGGTGCCAAACGTCAGCACTGATCGCCATCACCGTCGCGAAGAACACAAAAAAGAAACATAAGATTTGAGAAGGGGTCGGGCCATGTTTTTTTGGTCCGTACCCTCCATATTTGGGTGGTATAAAGTGGTTCAACAAAATCTTGAAAGAAGAACATCGAAACCCAACAACCACCGACAATGATTATTCCCAAACCCGGAAAAGAAATCAGCTGCAGATCAACTAGTTGGAAAGATGATCCACATTCTTTGTTTTAGAAGGGAAGAACATGGAAATATATAATCATACACAATTAAACCCCTAACCTGGGATTTTTTTTACGGAGGTCGCGAGGAAAGAGACGAAGTCATTGGGGATAGATGGACGTCGGTGACGTCGGCATTTCCTTGATCGTCGGTTCTTTTTCATTGAAGAGGTTCCTCGTCGGCGTGAGAATTCTTCGTTGGGGAGCACATTCTTCATTGGAGAATGCGTTATTCGTTGGAGAGAATAATCCTCAAGAGGCTCTCCATTTTCCAACCCTTTACTCCCAATTCCACCCAAAATGTGAAAAGTGGTCAACTTATTAATTTAAGTTTATCAAAAAGAATTAAGTTGGCACAAAAAAGTTGGCATAATTAATGTACTGCATTGGCACCATTAATTAGCTCACTTAATTGACTTAATTAAAGTTGGAGGAGTTGAGAGGTTTTCTCTCATTAAAGGGGTTCGGGTGGTCCCCACATCTAAATTCAAAATGGAGGTTAGTTCAGGTGGTCCCCACCTCTTATCACTCACATGGGAGGTTTAGGCTCGGGTGGTACCCACCACCATAACCTAGGTTGAGGGGTTTCTAAAATAAAAATCTTAGATATTTTTCTTTTATTAAATTATTTCATGAAAAACACAAAAATTACCATTCACTATTGACCCACTGTGGTCGAGGTGAAGGTTTCCTTAAGTGAAAACCGGCGCTGCGAGTTCAACGGTGCCCTCAGATTTCAATTCCGAGCATCGGTTCAAAAGTTAGAAAAACCCACTCTTACGTTTACTAAACGTACCCAAAAAAAAGTTTAGAAATTTATTTCGGGCACTTCAGGCCTCGGAATCACGCGTCATCAATTTTCGCGGACTCATAAAATTCCCATTTAATTTAAAATAAATTTTATATGGAATTTCTAGGTCTTTACATTCTCCCAACCTCAGGGATTTACGTCCATATAAGAAACAACTCAAAGCTAGGAAAAAAGTGGGGGTACTGAGCACGAATTTGAGCCTCCCGCTCCCATGTGCTCTCTTGGAGGTTCCAGTGCTGCCAAAGAATGCACACCAGAGGTATCGATTGCCCATGAAGGACCCACTCTAGTTGATCCTCAATCTCAACTAGAACCTCTAAAAAAGTCACCCCATCGTCGATGTCCAACTCTCCATGATCGATGTCGTGGGAAGGGTCATGCACATATCTCCTCAGATGGGATACATAGAAGACATTGTGCACCCGATGCAACTGAGGTGGAAGAGATAAGTGGTAAGACACCTCACCAAATCTACTGAGGACCTGGAAGGGTCCGATGAACCTTGGAGATCACTTGCCACCTCGACCAAATCTCCGTAAACCTCATCAAGGTGAGACCCGTAGAAAGACATGGTCACCATCCTCGAACTATAGAGGTCTCTGTTTCCTATCAGCGTAAGACTTATGCCTTCTCTGTGCAGTCTTCATCCGCTCTTGGATGATCTGCACCTTCTCTGTGGTAGCCCAAACCATCTCTTGTCCCACGAGTGCTGACTCCCCTGGGTCAGTCCAGCACAAAGGTGATCTGCAAGGTTGCCCATACAATGCCTCAAAAGGTGCCATCCCAATGGTGGAGTGATAGATGTTGTTGTATGAAAACTTTACCAAAGTAAAGTGATCCTCCCAGCTACGACTGAAGTTCAGGACACAAGCATGCAGCATGTCCTCGAGGGTCTGAATGGTCCACTCAGTCTGGCCATTCGTCTGGGGATGGAAGGCATTGCTCAAACGAAACTGCATCCCGAAAGCCTCCTACAACCGCTTCCATAGCCGAGAAGTAAAATGTGCATCACGATCGGAGACAATCATCGATGGTACTTCATGTAGACGCACAATCTCCTGCACATAGAGGCATCCCAAGATCTCTACTGAACCCTGCTCTCTGATCGGTAGGAAGTGGGCCGACTTGGTGAGTCGGTCAACGATCACCCAAATCGAATCATGACACATTGATGTACGTGGAAGTCCCGTCACAAAGTCCATGGATATCCCATCTCACTTCCACTCTGGGACCTCTAAAGGAAGAACCAAGCCTACTGGTACCTGGTACTCCGCCTTCACTTGCTGACAAGTGAGGCACTGAGAGACAAACTATGCTACTGTTTTCTTCAATCCCAGCCACCAGTGCTATCATAGGAGGTCCTGGTACATCTTATCCACTCTTGGATATACCACTAGACAAGAAGTGTGGAACTCCCTCAACACTTCCTCCTGAAGTGACACTGGTACCATGGTACGTCCTCTGAAGAGGATGACGTGCTCCCCCCCTTCAAAAAATCCATCATGTGCTTGTCCTGTGGATATCTGAGCACGTCGTGTCTCATAGTCAGTGTCCCCATGCTGTGCCTCCATGAGTCATTGAGGAAGTGCGGGAGTGACTGTAAGAGACTAAAGAAAAGCTGCTCCATTTCAATCCACAAAGGATATCTGTAAAGCGGCCAGATGCTCAGTCGCCTCACCTAGCAGCTGTATACCAGACATTCTGCTTTTTTCATCTACTACAACGTTCCCCTTCCCAGGTTTATAGACTAACTCTAATTCATAGTCCTGGAGAAACTCAAGCCAACATCGCTATCTCAGGTTCAGGTCCTTCTGAGAGAAGATATTCCTGAGACTCTTGTGATTAGAGTAGACTGTAAAACGTTTACCTATCAGATAGTGTCACCACATCTTCAAGGCGAAGACCATTGCTGCTAACTCTAGGTGATGGGTAGCATAGTTCTGCTAATTCTGTCTCAACTATCGAGAACCATATGCGATCACTGCTCGCTCCTATATCAGGACACATCCGAGCCCGGTACCTGATGCGTCACAGTAGACTATGTACCCTACGCCCTCCTCTAGAAGCCTCAAGATGGGGGCACTAGTCAGCCACTGCCTCATCTCCTGAAAACTCCATTGGCATCTCTCCGACCAAAGAAAGGGTTTCCCCTTCTTCATCAATGCTGAAAGTGGTGCTGCAACTTTGTAGAAATCTAGCACAAATCTTTTCTAGTATCTGAAAAAACCCAAGAAACTCCGTACCTCTATTACACTCCTGGGTGGCTCCCAGGAAAGTACCATCTCAATCTTTGCTGGATCCACTGCAACGCCAGCCTCCGATATGACATGTCCCAGAAAGTGAACCTCTCAGATCTAGATCTAGAACTTCGAGAGCTTACCATAAAGATGGTGCTCTCAGAGTGTGTCTAGTACTACCAGCAAATGGTGGGTATTCTCCTCCTTAGTAGTCGAGTAGATTAGAATATTGTCGATGAAGACTACTACAATGCGATCAAGGTATGGCTGAAAGATCATGTTCATGATTCCCATGAACACTGCTAGAGTGTTGGTCACACCGAATGGCATGACCAGGAACTCATAGTGGCCGTACCGACATCTGAAAATCGTCTTCTGCACATCCTCATCTCGTACTCTGAGCTGGTGATAGCCTGATCTAAGGTCTATCTTCGAGAACCACCGTGCTCCCTTCAGCTGATCAAAGAGTTCGTTAATCCTCAAGAGTGGGTACTTGTTCTTCACGGTCACCTGGTTCAGGCACCGATAGTCAACACAAAGTCTCAAGCTCCCATCCGCCTTCTTGGCGAACAAAATATAGGCTTCCCAAGGAGAAACACTAACCCGAATGAACCCTTTCCCCTGTAAGTCGTCCAGCTGTATCCGCAGCTCACAAAGATCCACAGGAGCTATCTGATATGCTGATGTAGATATTGGTGTCATCATGGGGTACAAGTCAATGTAAAATTCCACCTCTCTGTGGGGAGGTAAACCCAAAACATCATCAGGGAAGACATTCATGTACTGGTCCACCACTACAGGATAACTCAGACTTTCCACATCAACTGCTCTGAGGGTAAGGCTAGCCAACTGATGAGTGATTGGATTTACTCACCTCTGGGTAAGTCCATCCTGTACTGCAAAGTCTCCCTTCTCACTGGTGAAGGTACACCTAGTCCCATCCATGCGAACACACCACACTTTGCAGATAATACAATCGATATGAGAATGGAATGTAGATAACCAGTCCATACCCAAGATGACGTCGTAAGGCCTAGACACCGCTACTAGGAGATCCCATCCAAAGATATCGCCTCCTAGAGTAATCTCACACTGCCAGCACCAGTGTAGAATCATCGAATCTTCTCCCGTAGGAGTCTCTAGCCGTAAGGATTAAGCCAAAAGATCTGTCGGAATCTCCGAGCTCCGAACGAGGGTAGTGGCAATAAAAGAATGACTAGAACCTATGTCTATAAGTGTTGTAGCTAAGGTGGAGTAGACACAGATCGTACCTTGTATCATCTCTGGAGCACCATGGTCATAGGTCTCAGCTGTCTGGAGCTGATCTCGCCCCTGTCCTCCTGCTCCCTGTGGTCGCGGTGGACCACCTTGTGGTGGTGGCGGTAACAACTCGAATCATCGCCTACCACCAGCTGCACGACTTGATCCTCTGCCATGTCCGCCTACTCCCTGCAGACCACCTCGATCGAAACTATGTCTCTGCCTGGGCGGTCCTTCGATCATCTGCTGATCATCCATACGGAAGGTTAGACAGTCATGATCCATGTGACCCTGCCCGCCGCATGCGTAACACTGCCCGCTCCTGGCATGAATATCTCTTCCTCGGGTGCCCCGCACAACCGACCCTAAATCCTAGGATCATATACATGTAGGCCTGGTCATCTTGGACCTCTAAGACATCTGTCTGCTCCCAACTATAGAAGACTTTGCTACGTGACGACTAGTTGTGGGTTTCGCTGCTGGTGACTGATCATCAAGGAAACTATCTACTAAGAGGGATTTATCTAACACCCACAACTATTTCAGGATACTAAGAGAAATCATTGAAGCCCTGATCTCTCGCTTGAGCCCCTGCTCGAAGGTTCGTGCCCTGAAGAATGGGTCCTGCACCATATCAGTGGAGTTGTGTGAGAGTTCAGTGAACCTCGCAGAGTACTGAGCCACAGTCATGCTGCCCTACTGTAGATGAAGCATCTCCTGTATACACACAACACTTAGAGTCATTGGGACAAACTCTGCCCAAAATAGGCTCTCAAAGTCTTCCTAGAGAAGCATCACATCAGCGTGAACTTGGAGCATCAAGCTCCACCATCTTCCTGCTGCTGCCTATAGAAGGATGGCGGCAAGTATCACCATGAGATCTGCTGGTTTCCCTACCAGTCAGAATACTCTCACCATGACCTCTAGCCAATAATTAGCCTCCTGTGGGGCTGTCTCTCCCCTGAACCTAGGTGGCCTCTAGCACTGGAACTCATGAAACACGCTCAAGGGGCGTGCACCCTCTGCTGCTGGGGCTGGTGGCATCGATGGCCCAACGGGTAATAGTACTGCTCATGCCTCTACTGGATGAGGGCCCTGCACCAAGGCCTCATCGCTTGGTAAGCTATCAGTGCATACTACTCTCGGAACCCTATATGGTTGTCTTCATGGAGGAATCCTGAAAAGAAATAGGTGCACCATGGTCAATAAGTTATGCCTGGTGAGTTGACTCAGAAGATCCCAAAGAATTTTTTTGAAAACACACACACAGTCAGTGTTTTCGTGCACTAAGTCAGAAATCAGAAGTCAGGGTACTGGTGTATGGATACGTCAGCCGCCACATCAACACTGGATTCCCTAAACTGATAACCACACACACTACACTTAACACTATTGCTATTAAAAAGATCAGAGTCATATGTTCTACGGTAGAACCGACTCCTCTGATACCAATTTTCATGAACCATCCCCCAGGGCCCGTGCCATGACTACCCCAAGCCCGTCTTCCATAGGACATGGGCTGGTGACTAGCATCGAAAGGAATATTCCCTAAAACCAGTAAGACATTGCCTTTATAACCTATAAACACACTCAAACAAGCACACAAAAAGATACAAACACATGTAATCTGTATAGAAAAAAGAGTGCTGAAAGTAAGAGGGGTCGAAATACAAGCTCAATAGTAAAGGTACATGTACAACTAAAATACAATACAACTGAATAAAGAGAAAGATAACTATTGGGTTTTCCTTCAAGGTTCCTACCTGACGAGTAGGTACAGATCACCTCCTCACCACTTTACGTCCACCCGTCTCCCCTGTGCACTGACACGCCATATGGTCCACCTTCGGGAACCATCCAGTCATGGTACTCTCAGCCTCGATCAACACTGTATATCATCTGCACCAAACACAACAAGGTGCGAGCATAGCCAGTGCAGGGGTGAGTATAACGATACTCAGTTGGCACACCGAGACCCTCAAGGTCTCTCAAAATCCACAAAGGATAAACCACACAACACAAAGTCAATTGACAACCCTACTTAGGTATATTCCCATACATATACCTAAGTTATCAAGTATACCCATCTCAATCAAGAGGAAAACACATAGTCCAACTCAAAAGACCAAAGCTCAACTGTTCCACAAAGGAAGGAATTCCACGAAAGTAAGTACCACACAGGTATTCCACACAGAAGAATACCACCAAGGTATTACCACGAAGGTAAGTACCAAACAGGTATGCCACACTGAAGAATACCACCAAGGTATTACCATGAAGGTAAGTACCACACAGGTAGAGACTCAGCTCACACCAGGTATTTCTTAGGTACAGTAGTAGAGATGATTAGATGTAACTACTGAATCATCTTATTCTGTTAAGAGGCTCTAATGATAACCCACACAAGATCACTCGGTGCTGACCCACATAGGATCTCTAGGTGTTGACCCACACATGATATCTAGATGCTGACCCATGTAGGATCTCTAGGTGCTGACCCACATAGGATCACTCGGTGCTGACCCACACAGGATCTCTAGGTGCTGACCCACACAAGATCGGGTAGTTCTAACCCACACATGATCACTCAGTGCGGACAGACATAGGATCGTTCGATGCTGACTCACATAGTATCGCTAGTACATCGTCAGTACGATGTCAGTACGTCATCAGTATGTTGTCAGACCCACACAAGATCCTAGTACATCCTCAGTATGTCGCCAGACCCACACAGGATCCTAGTCCAACATTAGTCCCATACATGATCCTTGAGTAGTCCCACATGTAATCCTAGAGAAGTTCCATGTAGGACCCTCAATCATAAAACCACGAAGGATCCCTTTCTCATGTCACACCCAACTATAGGGTTCCCACACTAAGCTTTCTTGTCTCTGGGAGGGTCCTCTCTAAAATCCACTGGTCGATACTCCAAATGCCACGAAGTTCCACAAAGAAGTATCAAAAAGTACCTCCACATCAAAGGGGTCTCAACGCAACAGACGATGCGTCAAACAGACGCCCAGTCTGTAAGTTATTAGCCTTTTAGTCCCGGGGGCCCAGTTGGATTCGTGCTCGATCCAACCCGACCATACCCCGACTTAACCAAATCTCTAGTGGGGTATACCAAAGGGACTGTCTCACTTCAAGGTTTCCAGGGCCACTGACAGTTTGTAAAATGGACTCCCGATGCCAAAGTTATGCCAAAAGAGAGTATAGGGCCAAAACTAGTCCGGATCCGGTCCGACCTGGACTAGGTCAACCCGAACCGAACTGCTGGGTCTGTCCCGACCCAATGGGTCTGGCCCGGCCTGAGCTGGGTGGCCTGGCCCGCTAGGCAGCCCGACCTGGTGGCCCGACCTGGGCAGCTGCACGGGGGTCACGGGACGACGGAGGCCGCGGGGGGTGGCGAAGGGCCGCGAGGCGGCGAGGCCATAGGGGGCCTTGGAGGGCTTTGGGGGGGGGGGGTGGCGAGGCCACAGGGGTCGCAAGGCCATGGGACGACAGAGGCTACGAGGTTCCATGAAGGGCCGTGATGCGGCGAGGCTGCGGGGGGCGGCGAGGGCCGCTGGAAGGCAGTGGCCGCGGGGCGACAGAGCACCGCGGGGGGGGGGGGGGGGGGAGCCACGAGGGCCGCAGGTGGCACGGGGTGGAGGGGGCCACGAGGCGGTGGGGGAGGTGGGGGCCATAGGGCGGTGGGGGCCGTGGGGTGTCGTGCCTTCACCGGCGGCCGTCTTGACCGGCCGCCCTTTGTTAGTGGCCTTCGTCGCGGCCGACCATGGTGCCGACCGTGGTTCTCGAGTACCACCGGTGCCAAACGCCAGAACCGGTCGCTATCACCATCGTTAAGAACACACAAAAGAACCATAAGATTTTTGGAGGGGTCGGGCCATGTTTGTTTGGCCCGTAGCCTCCACGTTTGGGCGGTAGAAAGCGGTTCAACAAAATCTTGAATAAGGAATGTCAAAACCCAACAACCACCAGCAATGATTATTCCCAAACCCGCAAAAGAAATCATCCACATATCAACTAGTTAGAGATTTGATCCATGTTATTTGTTTTAGAAGGGAAGAATATGGGAATATATAATCATACACAATTAAACCCCTACCTCGGGAATTTGTTTACGGAGGTCGTGAAGAAAGAGACGAAGTCGTTGGGGATAGACGGACGTTGGTGACATCAGTGTTTCCTCAATCATCGGTTCATTGTCGTTGAAGGCGTTCCTTGTCGGCGTGAGAATTATTTGTTGGGGAGCGCGTTCTTCATTGGAGAACACATTCTTCTTTGGATAGAATAATCCTCCAGAAGCTCTCCTCTTGCCAACCCTTTCCTCCCAATTCCACCCAAAATGTGAAAAGTCACCAACTTATTAATTTAATTTTATAAAAAAGAATTATGTTGGCACAACAATGTTGGCATAATTAATGTACTGCATTGGAACCATTAATTAGCTCACTTAATTGACTTAATTAAAGTTGGAGGAGTTGAGAGTTTTTCTCTCATTAAAGGGGTTTGGGTGGTCCCCACTTCTTAACATTCACATGGGAGGTTTAGGCTCCGGTGGTCCCCACCACCATAACCCATGTTGAGGGGTTTCTAAAATAAAAATGTTAGACATTTTTATTTTATTTAATTCTTTCACAAAAAGCACAAAAATTATCTTTTACTCTCGACCCACTATGGTCGGGGTGAACCTCTCCTTAAGCGAAAACCAGCGCTGTGAGTTCAACGATGCCCTCAGATTTTAATTCTGAGCAGCAGTTCAAAAGTTAGAAAAACCCACTAACACGTTTACTGAACGTAGCCAAAAAAAAGTTTAAAAATTCATTCCGGGCACTTCGGGCCTCGGAATCACGCACCGTTAATTTTTGCGGACTCGTAAAATTCCCATTTAATTAAAAAAAAATTTACATGGAATTTCCGGGTCTTTACATCATGTAAAAAAGGTGAACCTCTCTTTTTAGGATCCTACCTGATTAAAGTTCAACAGCTAAGATTTCTTCTTCTAGAGTAATGATCAGGATGGGTGACCTTCTGGGAAGTTTCCCAGGGTGTTTGCGAGTGAGGAAAAAGCACACTATAAAGATAATGCATTGGAATGTGGGGAAAATCATTAGTCTTAAGACCTATCTGGTTATGCGGGTGAGCCCCAGGGAGAGAAGTATGTGTCTGTAGGGAAACTGGTGGTACCCAGTGGGATGGGACTCGACGACCATGTTAAGTTGGGGTGTCTATACTCTTAACATGGCATAATTGTTACATTACTATCAAAGGAGGAACCAAACCTTAAGTGTGGTGGCACTACCTATATTGAGATATAGGGTCTGTAATGAGGACACTGTGCTTTAAGGGGGGTGGGGCGTGAATGTAAAACCATATAATGATAAAGTGTTAAATGACTAAATGATATGACTTATTTCAATAAGGTGAACCTTTATTTTTGGGATCCAACCTGATTAGAACTCCACAGTTAAGTGTGCTTAGCCTGGAGTAGTGATCAGGATGGGTGATCTTCTGGGATGTTTCCCAGGGTGTGTAAGAGTGAGGAAAAATCAAACTAAAAAGAACATGTGCTGTCCTGTGGGGATAATTATTAGTCTGATGACCTGTTCGGGCATATGGGTGGTCCCTGGGGAGGGAAACATGTGTTTACAAGGAAACTGGTGGTACCTAGTGGACCAAGACCCAATGAACATTATAATGCGGGGGTATATGTGAAATTAGTAGGGCCTAATTTTTATAACTTGAGATATTTCTATTTCACAAACACAATTTTATCCTCTAGTTATGCTTTGATCAATTTCCATTTCATTTATTACTCCAATAAATGAATATCCAAAATGAATTTTTATGCCTAAATCACCATGATTAACTCTTAATTAATCATAAAAATGATGGAAAGTCATTCCACCTTTCACTAGATATATTCTAAGACCAAATTTGTTAGCACGAGTTATCTAATAATACATTAATTTCTCAAACCTCAACAATAAAGCCAAAATTCAACTTAATCCATTTCATAAATAGTTGACCTTAATACTCATACAAAACATGTCTTTCCAAAATCAAAGTCTATAAATTTAGAAAGAAGGTCACTAAATTTCCAAAATCAAAATAAAATTAGATTCACCAAAAAACATAATGTAGCTATTACTTTAACAAAAAAAATGATAATACCCTGATCACCTTAAAACCTTAATGAAAACATGCCTTCATCTAAAAATTATTTTTCACCTTATTCCTTAAATAAAATATCATGTTATCAAATTTATTCCATAATTTTAAAAATGGAGTAAACTTCAAAAAAGATAACATAAGCCATAAAACCCTCACTAATTTCAAGGTCACCATTACTATCCCATTAAAATATCATTATCATTATTATCTCAACATTGGGAAAATATTAATGGTTATCCTCCCACAATCATGTATTTTTCAAAAAGATCAACTTTCTATTATATCACTTTTATTGGTCATCAGTACCATTCAACATATGCATTAAAATATTCAAAGAAAAACTAATACAATAAAATCCTTATACATTTCATGATTCTTATAATAAGAATATCATTGATAAAATACTTCTAAAATATAAATATTGAATCCAAATCCAAAAGAATATTTATAATTCCACTTCGACTATATTAATAGTATAATATTAACCTTGATCCCTTAGCTTTTTTATGAGGAATATTCCCTTAATATCTAGGGTATTTGTTTACATAATGACCTATCTCATTATAATTGAAACACTAAAAATCATAGGTTTCTTTATTACCCTTGAAATCACAAGCATGATGGACTTATCCAGACTTTAATAAAATTATTTTTCCTTTAAACATGTTCCAAGGTCTTTCCTCCCACAAGTATCACATATTAGAAAATACTTGTTTCCCTTCTTCCCCTTATATTTTTTTTCTTCTATACTCTTATTATATTGTTTCCCTTTGAAGCCATAATATTTGGATAATTATTTCTTTATCTTGATAGAACATGATACTATATCCTCGTATGATAAGAAAATTTATGAGACTAGTTCACTTCAAATGATTGTCTTAAAAACATCAATGAAATAGTCATTTTTTCTCTTTGGATCATGTATGTAGTATGAAACATGCCTCTATAACCTTATACAGTTGGTTTCATACATATAAACATTTTAAACTTCATTTTCTCTTAGAATTAAGAATTTTCTCTCAATATTCTCTCATTGATTGTGAGGAAAATATTTTTCCAAGAAGGGTACCTTTAAATCCTTCCACTCTATTTTTCCATGCCTTCTCTATCCTTAGTGTTGTGAATTAATGACCACGATTCATCTTCATCTCTCGAGAGATGATAAAATATAGTGAAAACCTTATCCCATTCTTTACTTCAAAAATTAAGAAATATATTCTCTAAGGAACTTATCCATTTATTAGCTACAAATAGATATTTAGTCCCATTGAATAATAGAGGTTGATGATGCATGTAGAAATATAACACTATTACACCACATGGTGGATCAATAGGTTTCTACATATGGTAAATGTTACTATACATAACCTAATTTAGATTCCTTAATATGGTTATAATTTGATAATTACAAGCTATAGTTCTAGCTCTAACTTCATTATCTTTCTCAGGAGGGAAATTATTACATGGAGTATGTGAATTGATATGGTTACCATTACTTCCACTAGGCACCATTTCTAAAAAATATCATACACTAGATTAGATCATAACACTATGAAACATAATGTATAATCCAAAAACTAGTGAAATACTTAACATAAATTTAAAAATTTATGCACAACTAATCTTATAATAATAAATATGGTTTCTTAGGAAACGTTTTCAAATCATAAAAGCATTTTTAAATCCTTTATAATGGTTTGTAAAGAAAATGTGAATTATACCTAGAATATCCCCAATAAGTGTCAAACCAGGTGTATAGTAAGGAAAATTATCGTGTAATAGGTGATGATCGAGTCAAATCCCAATGCACCCTTTTTAGATTTATTACCTCTTGGTAAAACTATTTCAAAACCATGTCCACTTATAGTATCTAGTTAGGGATGTATTTTTAGGAAAAACCACATAATATCTTCCTTGACAAACATTTAGGATGTTATTCAATAATTATCCTCAAATCATATTATTGGTTTATGTTCCATAATCTATGTTTTTTGAAAACTATTTACTGAAGTTTCTACTAAACTTCCTATGATACCAACTATAAATACCCCCACTCTAGTATCCCAAATTTTATGATCACTTTATTATATTGGTACTAGATATAAGAAATCACATCCCAAAGGTCTGAATAATTTAGTAGTCTTGGTAAACTATATAAATACTTGAAATTCACATTACATTTTAAAAAAATAAAATAAAAAAAGTTTTTTCTTTGAGAACACCATTTTTTCACCTTAGAATATCCCTGCATATCAATCAAAAAACATTTCCTGGTATCCTGGGTAAAATAAAACATAAGAAATGGGTGAGGTTAGATGATCAGTAAGGGTACACATACAATAGAATCTATCATGAATATATAATAATAATCAATATGGAGAGGTAAATAATTGAAACACATTCCATTAAATCAATTACTTTATTATAATATGGAAGGAATGAATGATTATCAAATAATTACATATAAATGATCACATGAGATTGAAATAGAACCATTAATATTATAACTAATTAATAATCACATTGAACATCAATATATAATCTCAGAATTAGTTAATTTAAAAATTTCACTTCAAAACCATACTACTAAGGCCTCATGCTAAGATATTTTACATAAATGTGTAAGTCCTCAACAAAAATCCCAAGCCAGTTTGTCTCATGGGACCTAATGATGCATAGAGGGGATATATAGGGCCCACTATTCAATTAATAAGTCTAATTAATTACTCATATAAGAGGGTTGAAACATAATCAATATAACCATTTTTATTAAAAAGAAATCATATTAAATATTAATACTTTCCCCAATCAATAAACATAAAAAAATCAGAGTAATATAGAGAATGATATCAAAATAGAACATACCAATCAAAATGTTCATAAACCATAGATATTAATAATAAGGATGGTATCATTACAAAATATTACTAATTAATCATAAGGTAAAATGAGGGGTTTTTCATTTATGAATAAAAATATCATAAAAATACCATTAAAAACATTTATGAGGAAACTATCATTTTTTACGTTGAAAATTACTTTTTAGAACTAAAATTTTATATAATATAGGAAAAAATTTATTTGAAAGTAACCTTATAAAATTTTAATGTAAGGTTCAAATAAATGATTGTTCATGATGGTGGAAAATTCCCTATATGACGATAATGTTAAAACAAAGACTCCTTTCACATTTTTGTTAAAAAGTCAAAAGTACCTTGTTTAGAAAATGATAGGAATATTTCTTTTATTTTTTTTTATAAAAATAAAATCATTGGTTAAAATTTATTTAATAAATCATTTCGATAATTTTAAAACATTTTTGAAAATATTTATAGAAAACATGGACATGAAAGTGAAAATGATTTTTGACCGAAAAAATAATTAAAGATGGATTTTCTTAAAATCATTTTCTCAATCATTTTAAGTACCAAAGAGAGTAAAATTGTAATATTAATTGAAAATTTCTTGAATAACCATAGTATAATAGAATTTATGAGTTAATTTAATTATATATCATAATATTTCATCATCATAAACTTAATCATGGACAAACCTGATAAATAGTGAGATTGTAACAGAAACCTTTTCCACTTTGGTAACTTCTGAGTCATAATCTCCATGAAAGAAATAACTTCAAATGAAACTTTATATACCACAAATATAAATATATTATTGATATAAAATATCAAAGGGGAATTATATAAACCTCATAAAAGAACTAAGTGGTGAATATGGCATATATCTCACGAAAGTAAAAGTGCGATAAGAAACCCTTACCTTATGTCTGATTTTCTACATATGTTTCCATAAATCATGTATAATAAATATATATTTATTATAAATATAATAAAAAACCAAAATCTTATATTTTTTACCATATATTATTTAATTATAGTCTTTTATGACCAGTTTATTAACAATTATTTGTTAAAATAACTGCTTCGGGTGATAATTGCTTTGTTTTTCATGTATGTTTTAGTTCAATAATTTTTTTCCTTTTATTTTAATCATGGTTACATAAAATTAAGAATTTAAAACATGATAAAAAATCATATATATTAATTATATATGTATTTATCATAATATATTAAGGTAAATGATATAAAATGAATTACATCGTTTATGGAGATGGTAGACTATATGTACGCCTGAACGCTGTTTCCATTTTCTCGAAAGATAGAATAAAAGGAAAAAAAATATTAATTAAAAATTAAAAAATAATAATTATTTTATATATGGAATTAATATTAATTATATCTATCCTTATTACCATCCATGTAAACATAAAATGAAAAAAAGTTCACATCGCTACGTAGAGGCAATAATCAACATGTAAGCACAAGCAATGTTTTTATTTTCCAATGGATTGGAAGGTAATAATTTAGGTGTGATATTATATTTATAAAATTATTTTTTGTTCATAAATATCAATATATCAATTAACTTTATACTTAAAACCTTATTGTAAAGAGTAATATAAAAACAAATAACATTTCTTCGTGAGGCCGTAGTCCGCTGTACACATGAGCGACATTATCGTATCCCCCCATAGAATGGGAATTAAAAAGGTATATTTGATATAATAATTACATATGTATAATAATTTCATAAATATATTATAAATATTTTAAATCCACCATTATATCTATCATTTAAATGCGGTGATGGAAAATGAATTAGATCGATTCGTAAGGCGACATCCCACTGTACACACGATTAACTGTTTCATTTTCCATTTGATGGAAGTTGATATGTATATTTGTTATGAAATTAAAACAATAAATTATTAGTATATTGTAAATAATTTTTTTATTATATTATAATATTTTAATAATATTTTATGGTGGTTTAAGAAGAAATAAAATTAATATGCACATTACGAATTTTACCTCTTCTTCAGAGAACCCCTTTAGATTTATACCTAAAGACTTTATAGGAGGGCTTCCTAATAAAAATAAGGACTATATAATGTGTTCAGAAAAGTAATAAAGATATTTGGGTAGGAATTATCTGAACCAAATGAGTTTTGAAGTGTGAATATGTGAGAAGAGTGGGTGACCTTTTATAAGTGGGGGAGATGACACACTTGGAATTTATGAAAAGAAAAGGCGATAACCTTGTTTTTATCATGAAAAAATACCCAAAAATGTATCATTATAAAAAAATGGAATATATATGGTCTAAATATGGATATAAAATAGGAATTATAAAAGTTTTTTTATCATTTTAACCCTTATCTTTTAGGTTTAATCCCTGATAAACTCGTTTTTACCTTAACCACGGTAATTAGTTTTTATTGTTTTCACTATTAATTATGGTAAAAAAATTAAGTTTATAGAATTATATAATATTAATTACTATTATTAAATATATGGAATCCATTTTTCCAAAATTCCATTCATATAAGTGAAAAAAATAATTTAAAATTAAACTCGCAGACGTGCCGAAAAAACAGTTTTTCCAAAGAAAAACTTTCAAAAGTTTAAACTTTTTTCGTATCATAATTTTATATAAAATTGATTAAAATGAAATAAATTAGTTAAAATTTAATATAATAGAACTAATTTTACTTTAAAAACAATTTAAAATATAATTTAACTATGTAAATAATTTACACAAAAGGATGTTTTCAATAAAAATCAAAATTTTTCACTATTCATAAAAAAATAAAAATTTTCATAAAATTATCAAGAATGAACCCAAATATAATTTTTAAATTTATATTTAAAAAATAAATATTATTTTATCAAATACATTTTCTAAAATGAGTAAAATTTAATTTTAAATTATTCGTGAAAAGTGCACTAAACCGCCTTTTAGAAAAAAACAGTTTTTTGGAACATATTTTCTCTCTCTCTTTCAAATGGTTATTATTTTATTTATATGAAATATATAACCATTGAATATATTTTAAAAATTTGTGAACCATATAATTTTCATAATTTACTTAGTCATATTCATACATTCCAACTTAACGTCTAGGTTATAATGATCATGTTTAAATAATAATATTTTAATAGAGTGTTGTGTTTTATTTAAACCTGATGTTGCATGAATTTCAAGCTATCAAAGATATTGAATTTATTTAAAAATAAATATATTTTAAATCATTGGGGTGTTATATTCTTATATAATTTTTGTGTTTCTTATTGTATATTCCATCAAATATAATGTTCTTCTTTTAAATTCTTGGGGCCTTATAATAATGCTACATAGTAAAACCTTATGGGAACATTTTATTTTTGATATACCCTTTCAATATCTTTATATATATTTTAGTGGGGTACACCAATTGGAAATTTATAGGCCAAAAATTCATATCTACCATACTGAATGAACTTTAAATTGAACCATGATATTAAAGAATGATTGTGGGAAGAAAATATCTAATTCAAATAAATTGAAAAAAATATTTATTTCCATTTTTTAAAACTTCATTGGATTAATAAATTTAATAGATATTGGTTTGAAAAAAAACATAACCTCATTATTGTGTGATGAAATGTTTTCCTCAATGTGCATAATATTTCCATGGGTACAAAATATTGAATCAAAACATGAAAATCATGTGATTTTAGTCCTATTAACTTCAGGCCATTCATCAATACAAAATTCTTAATATTTGTTGAATACCCCTCTAAAATTGTTACACTATTTAAAAAGATACACAATTGGATTATCTCTTTCCTAGAAAGATTTTAGGCCACCATAGGAGGAAAAATTAATTTCCCATCATTTACTAGTGACAAATATTCCTAAAACACAATTTAAATCATGTATATCCTAGACTTAAATTAATATTTGGTCTTAAATTGTTTATTTAATAATATGTTGATTAAACCATCAAATAAAATTTTCACCATATGCATGGAATCTTGACAATTTATGATATAAAAACTCTTCAAGTAATGTAGTTTAAAAAAAAGTTCTATTTTTATAACATATCATTAGAATATTTTTACTGAATGTTTTACCAAATACATTAATGACATCATTTACCTTTATAAGTAGTTCTTCACCTATTAAGGGAGAAAGTGAAAAAACTTCTTTTGAGTTCACATAAAATGTTTTCATATATTATTGATATTGATGTTGTGAAGGTAAAAACCTTGAATGTCTAATGTACACAATAATAATACTATATTTCAACCTAAGTGAGTGTATACCTACTTCGCATATAGAACACATTAACCTCTCTTTAATGTTATAACCTAAAAAATTACTATATGTAGGGAATACATTAATTGTACTAAATAACATGGTTCTCTATAGAAATTATTATTTCTTCTAAGTATTATATATTGTTAAAACTATATCCCATAATAACTTTTAATATTCAATAAGTAGTGACAAAGGAATTTTAATATCATTACCATTATTTTTGAGTCATGAAATAAAAAATATCATAATAATGTACTTGCGCTTAATGCACAACCATTTTGGTAAATTATAATTTACCAATATAACCATCCAATTGCTATGAGTGATTCTCTACACACCATAAGGATTAATTACATCCAGATATTAAATAAGAAAAAAAGTTTCATGACTCATTACCAAATTTTGGATACCCATTGCCATTTTTTTACATAGATGATCATTTTCTATGCACCATAGTTTTCCATCATGAATTATTTTGTCTGCATGTCATGTAAAATGACTTCTAGTCTCTAAATTCTATTAACCCATAAAAATATAGGAATGATAGGAAAGTGATATAAATTTTTGATAGATTTTATTCTTTTTCTTGTATCGATATTGATCACACTTGGGACATTTCTATATATATTTGTACTCTTGAAAAAATAATATACTATCATTGGAGAAGACATGTATTTTTTAATAGATATTACCCATTGAATGTAAAATTTTCTTGAAATTAATTTTTTGGAAGGAATCTCAATTTTATCTTGAATAATAACCTTAAATTGAGAAAACATATTTGTTAAACTAGAATCACTCCATCCACTTCCCACTTTGAGGTTATATATTTTTAATACTACTAATATTGTTATACATTTCATACAACCATCAAAAAATAAAATATATTCATAATTATTCAATTTCTCAAACACTTTTTGATAATCTCTAAATCCATTTTTGATTTCACTTTTAATTTTCTCAATACTATGTACCTCATAATATGCATTTGGACCATTATTTGATGATTCATAAAATGAATTATGGTTTAAATTACTAGATAAATTTACTTACTCTTTATTCTTGGTCAAAAATTTATAACTTTGATCAATTACACTATAATTCAAATGTTATTACAAATTAAGCTAGATTGATTCTCTTTAAATAGTAATTATATAGACACAATCACATGATTAAAGAAGGGTTATTTACATTGTTTGTTGAAAATTTGTTGAACTCTTTAACACATTCCTCATACTCTCCGGACATAAGATTAACATCCATCCATTTATGAATCATATTTATCATATTTTTTTAAAATCATAAAAATATTTAATATAACTAAAAAAATGTATAATTATATACACATTTTCTATCCCGTTCCATGCTATTATTTAGGCCATGGTATTAGTGAAGATTCTAGAAGAGGAAAATTTTCATGCCCTTAATACATGGTATTATCAAAGTCATTTTATTAAAAAAATTTATTGGTCTATTATGGATAGTCCATTCACTTATAAGTGTTTTTTACTATTTCACGAGGAAAATAGAACCATGATATTTGACATATAATATCATGTTGAGATTAGGAAACCACACCCGATATACATGGTTCTACAACATGGTTTTTATATATTAACTAATGTACCAAAATATATAGTATGAAATTTAATTTCCATAGTCATGATATAGTTTTTTGGATTATATAAATGATAATAATAAGAAGCCTCCCTATATGAAATAAAATGTTAAAGAAAAAAAGTGAGAGTTAGGAATTGTTTCTATGAAATATGAGATAATTCCAATAAAATAAAGGGGAATATCATTATGTTCATACGAATATAATTCAAGATAAACATTTAAATATCGTTATATAGGGGGAATTCCATTTATATCTAAATATTTTAATGATAAGAAAGATGATTCTTCATGAAAAAGAAGAAAATTTCATGGTCTGTGGTACCGCATCATTCTTTTTTAACTTCACAGCATAGAAAATATACTATATAAAACAAACACATAAATAGAGATCCCACCCACAAAAACATAAATATATAGTATATATATATATATAACAGAAATGAATTATATAATTATATATATATATAGAACATATAAAAACCATATTAATTAAATAATATATTTATATAAATAGTATGAACACACACACATAAATACCACACATATAACATATATATATACACTATATAAAACATACATATGCATATAATTAAAAACATATATATTAATATATGAATATGTGAATATATATTTTCTATAAATATTATTATACAATACATATGTAACTTCATGACCTGGATGTTACTAAACTGGTGCTCCGAGATGATTTTAAAAAAGGCATAAAGTGTGCCTCTCTATATGCTAGAGGCTTACGAATAGCAGATAGGGCCTAGGGTGTGTATGTGGAGAGGCTATGCCCTCATATTAGAGTAGATACAGTGGAAATGACAAGATATCATTCGAAGTAGTAAATAAAAAGAGTGTGGAAGTAGTAAATAACTAAAATAGAACATGCTATAATAATAAATGAATTTTAATGAAATCTTGAACAACCAAGTCATACATAAAACACTAATCACCCATTGTACTAACCATACACATACAAGAGTACATAGAGGAAACTGAAATAAAAGTACAGGGCTCTACTACCACTCTGAGCTAGACCACATACCCTGTAACATCCTAAGTAAATAAAGAAATAAGACATTTTCATATTTATTAATATTTTCTCATTAAATATTAATTTTACTTTAAAGTGGACTCTATGTTCGATGACGTACCCGATACGCAACAAAAGATTTATTTGAAATCTTACGTTGCACACTAATAATATAATAATAATATTTTATAGGGTATTTAACACCTAGCTTTTGTATTGAAGTGAATGAATAGAACTAACTACAATATGATTATACATGTTTTTTAAATTATTTTACATTTATCCAATAAAATTTAGAGGCTCAAAATGTTAATGAATCCAATTTTAAGCACAAAATACTCTAATATTCTTTAAAAGGTCGATTTACAGAATTTTGATGGAAAACCCTTTTTAAATCTAGTTTTTATCACTTTTATATTTTATATTTGAAAGAATTAAATTATTATTTATAATAAGGACATCAAAATTTACTTTGGGTAAAATTTTGGTATTTTTCTGATAAAATTCATTTTTTGATGAATAGTGAAAAAATACTGTATTTTAATTCAAAACTACCTTTTAATATAATTTATTTATATGGTTAGATTATCTTATTTATTGGGTTTAAAGTGTAATTAGAATATATTTTTACCATTTAATCCAATTTTGTTCATTTGAAGTAATTTCACATTGAAATTAGACATAAACAAGTGTCAATCTTTTGATAGTTATTATTTCTTAAAAACACACTTTTTGTTTTGACAATGGGAATTAATTTTAAATTAATTTATGCCACTTTTGTGTTTTGAATTTTAAAAAATGGATTACATATTTGGAATCATGAGGTGAAAATTGTGTAAATAGGTAAATTTTATTTTTAGACATTATGAATATTTACTTCAGTAAATATTTTATTTACCATGGTTAAAAGGTAAATCTGGTAATTAAGGGTAAACAAATAATATTATAATAATATTAAATTACCCTAACATGTGTTATAATCCTATTGGTTGATGAATTTTCGACCATGGGAATCCTTGGGTCGATTTTGGGACCTCATGGAGCCACATGGGAGTAATAATGGCACTTTATATTAATTAATTTAAAGTAAAGACAAAAATGACATAAACATATATCTTTTAGTAAAGAAATTTTTACATGGGGTTATATATTTTATCTATTTTACTATAAATATTCTTGTGAAATATAAAAATATTTCCTACTTCATGGGATTTTTTTATAATTTTTAGACATCAAATAAATAAAATTATTTATGACTCAATAATGATGCAGTGTTTACCTCATTAATGAATGATTTAAATAAATAATATTGTAAAAATTAAAAAAATATCCAAAAACTACCCAATTATTATTGTATTATTTTATTTATTACATTACTCATCTTATCTTATACTTTAATGATTTTTGGACCTTTTGAAACCGAATATAAGTTTATAATAAAATTATATTTTCACACTTTCCTAAGGAGCCCCTCCTCCCCCTTATAAAAAGCCCTCACTTCTAACCCATTACTCACACCTCTCAAGCCCCTTGTCTTGACCAAAATCTTCTCAATTAATCTCCCTACATCCCTATATTAATCCTAGAATCCTTCTCCTAGGCATAATGCAATTCAAGAAAACCATTTGGTTCAAACCAAAAGGAGATACCCGATTTAAAGGTAACGTCTTCTCCTAAGTTTATTTGTTTTATTTTTTACTTCTCCAACCCCTAAAATATTTTTATTCATTTATTTTATAACAAAAACAGTATCATAAATATACTATGTTGTTTTTATTAGACTTATTCTAACTACACTTACACACACCTCTATCTAATGGGTAAAGAACATACTGTTTCTGTGGACGGTGAAAAAACGCATCACAAAACGATTATTTTTCGATTATATTCTACCACCTCTTATGGTTTCCATTATGATGACACTGTATTTATATGTGATATATATTATATTTATATTGTTTTTATGTTTCTGTATTTTTCATTTATAGAGCACCTTTATGATTTCCATAATGGGTAAATTCGGTAATCTCATTTAAGGAAGTGCGGACTACCACCCCCTTAAAGTGATATGACTCATTCATGCCTTACGTTGAACGTATAAAGGATAGAGTTAATGAAATTATATATGATATTATAATGGAATTATAATATACCTATGTATAATTATGTTTTCATTCCATTTAAATACAAAATATAAATGAAAGTAGCGTTCATGCGTACGTACGACTTACTGTCTCCATGAACGGTGCATTTCATTTATTACCTCTAAATGTTATGTAATATTATAAATAAATATATATACAGGATATATATGATATATATGATATCTAAATCATGAATATTATTATGTAGATAATGTAATTTCAACCACATGAATAACTTGTAATTATAAGAAGTTTTTTTGACTTAAGTACCAAATATCGACAAAAAGACTGTTATTAATTTAAATGATTACACAATGTTTATAACATGGTAATAAGTGATATAAAAAGAAAAATAAACTTGAAAAAGGTTCTTAAGCAAGTAGAGATTAACTTTAGTTTATTATTCATGAGATTAAAGAACGAACGGGTCAAGTCGGGCATGAGGTAAGAGAACTTCTTAACCCAATTTCCATTACTTGGGTTAAAATTATACTTTTTGATTATGTCGTACTATGATTATGTGTGATATAACTTTCTATATAATATCTTTTATTTATACTTGAATTATGTGTACTTATAGTGAATATACATAATAGATCTATTTTATTTACATAATGATCTTTGTAAGGGACTTCGTCTCAATCTTCTTTCATTGAGGCATTCTTTGATTTATACATGATTTTATTTTATATGGTATATAAACCCTTTTGACTTTTAATTTCATTCAAAGGGAATCTTTTCTCTACAAATAATTTTACTAAATGACAAAAAAGAATGTTTTTTTAACGTAAGCGGCGACAATAACCTTTTCCGCCGCTGTGAGTATTATTTGTTCTTTGGATTCCCTGACAAGCTATAATGTTTTTAAAAGGAAAATAAATACTATATACTCTTTTACATATTTTGGTATTGAAAATAGTTTTTATAATGTATTTGTTATGTCAATATATTTAAATGATATATGTTTACTTAAATGTGTAAATATTATCTTTCCTTTATGTATGTTTTATGTGTTATGAATATGTTATGGTTCTTGGGAATTGTTTACATATATGGGTGGTTCTGTGATAAACCTAGTTAGGGTGAGCCTAAGATAGCCCTCCAATGAATTGGGTAATGTGATAGAGGTAAACGTGAATGTTTCTCCTATGATATTTAGGGAATATACTGTGATGGGTATTCCAATGTAACTCCCTATGTAGCTGTGATAGATACAATGTAAGTATGATATGGATGCCACAAGTTACCTTTATGATTTATGATTTCTCTATGTTATTCATAAATCTTGTGATTTCTTGAGGTATGTTAAAGAGATTATGTTATGTATGTATTGATGAAATACTGTTTTCTTTATTTGTTTTATAACCCTTATTGATCTTTTTATGCTCATCCCAAGTTTTGAAATGTTTTTCACAGGACTTAAAGTGAATAGGGTCAAGGATGGGATCAAGGGAAATTCATGCTGTCTAAAACATGGAACTGGACATGACTCTTTTTTCAAGAGTTTTTATTTTATGAAAAAAATGGAAACTGAGTAGAAGTGTCTACTTTGTAATTTTTGAGATGTAATTTAATAGTTATGGCATAATTCTCTAAAACTCTAAACCTGAAATGATCCTCAATGTGAATTATTCATTTAATTTAAGATTATGTAATGTTATAAGGCTGGGTCCTTATAGTTGGTATCAAAGGTCGGTTTAGACAAATTTAGGAGTTATGATATTGTTAAATTAATGTCCATAAATTAATTTATGGTAATATTGAAATAATATAGCATTTATAGATTACCATGTTGCTTTGCCTAATATATTTCTGTGCTCAGAATGCTTTTCTGTAGAGGAAACATGGTAGCTATGATTGGACGACATCAGGAGGAAGACAACCTTCCAAATCAGCAACCTAAGATGGTTGGAATTGGAACTGAATAGTTTGTTGTAGTTATGACACAATTGACTCAGGCTATAAATGGTGGTGGTATCCATGCACGAGATCAGCCAGACCAACCACAAAAGAACATGTCAGTAGTGGAGAATTTCATGAGGCAATATCCTCCATAATTCAGAGGATCATCTAACCCTATTCTAGCTGAAGGGTAGATTAAAACACTGGAGAAGATTTTTGATGTCATGGGGTGTTCAGAACATCAAAAGGTTAGCCTTACTGTTTACCGTTTTGAAGGTGAAGCCGATCAGTGGTGGTCGATGGTGAAAAATATCAGGGATAGTTGGGATATTGATGCTCTTGAATGGGATGAATTCAAAGGTATGTTTCTTGAGAAATATTTTACTAAGGTGGCTCATCTTAGGTTGGAAAAACAATTCCTGGAATTGAGGCAAGAGGATGACTCAGTGGCTACTTACGAAGAAAATTTCACTCGACTGGCAAGGTATTCTCTAAATTCCATACGAGATCTTGATAGTAAAATCAATCGTTTTTACTCAGGATTAAAGCCAAAGTATCGAAGGTCTATAACATCTCATGAGTTTAAAAGTTATGAAAAACTTTTTCGATGTGCGAAGAAGGTGGAAATGGGGTTTTTTTGATGATCAAGTGTTCTTTGAAAAACAACAGAATAAGAGGTCTAAGTGGAAGATGAAAGGTAAGAACTCTTCAAAAAAGTATGATGGTAAGAAACTTAAGTTTATAGTTTGTGAATTTTTTTGTAAAAACATACTGGGGAATGTCTTTTGAATTATCCTAAGTGCTACTGATGTTGTAAAATGGGACATAAGGCTCGCAATTTCACTGAAAGGAATCAGGGTAATGGTAATACAAAATCTGATTTACAATCAGTATGATGTTTTAAGTGCAAGGAAATGGGTCATTATGAAAATGAGTGTCCAACGAAGAATTCAACTGAGGGAAAGAATCCAGACTACAATCAGAAAGGGGTGGTGAAATCCTTTGAAACTACTTAAACAGATGTTGGGCCATCGAATAAAGTAGTATTAGGTACACTATTTGTTTATTCATATTATGCCAATGTGTTGTTTGATTCAGGGTCTACACATTTGTTCATTTCTAATAAGTTTTCTAGTAAATTAGGAATTCCATATCATGATATGAATCCAAAACTTATGGTCAAAAACACTCGGAGGAAATTTTGAGACAAAAAGAAAACATAAGAACCTTCCTATCCTTGTGTATGGAAAGAATCTACCTTCAAACCTTATATTTTTGCCTCTATTAGAGTTTGATGTTATTTTGGGTATAGATTGGATTTCTGTTTATCATGCTAAGATTGACTGTAGAGCTAAATAGGTTTCTTTTAGGAAATATTTTCAGTTTGTGTACAATAATGAACCCTTGATTTTGATAACATATCAGGAAGCTGAAAAAATAGTAAAATATGGAAATGAATGTTACCCTGAACATATTGTTGAAAAAAAAGATCAGATTAATAATGTGCTAGCGGTAAATGAGTATCTTGATGTTTTTCCTGATGAGTTTCCTGGTATAATATCTGATTGGGAAGTTGAATTTACTATTGACTTATTTCCTAATGCTAAGCCAATTTCAAAACCCCCTTATCGAATGGCTCAAATTGAACTTTTAGAGTTAATGAAGCAATTGCAGGAGTTATTAGATAAAGGTTTCATTTGACCTAGCACATCACCATGGGGTGCTTCTGTCTTGTTTGTTAAAAAGAAATATGGTTCAATGAGACTTTTCATTTATTATAGAGCATTAAATAACATCATTGTTAAGAACTATTATCCTTTGCCTCATAATGATGATATGTTTGATCAGCTCCAGGGAGTTCAGTATTTTTCAAAGATTGATTTGAGGTTAGGGTAATATTAGTTGAAAGTAAAGGAAGCATACATTCCAAAGACCACGTTTTGTACTAGATATGGACATTATGAATTTTTAGTTATGACTTTTGGAATAACCAATTCTCCTGCTGTATTCATGGATCTTATGAATATATTTTTCTGTGAGTTCTTAGATAAGTTTTTGGTTGTGTTAATTGATGATATTTTGGTTTATTCTAAAAGTAAATTGGATCATGAAAGTCATTTAAGGGTTGTCTTGAAAACCTTAAAAGAAAAGACCCTGTATGGGAAATTCAGCAAGTGTGAGTTTTGGTTACAAAAAATTTCTTTCCTTGGTCACATTGTTTCAAAAAATGGCATAACTATTGATCCTGCTAAAACAAAAGTTGTTGGAGAATGTCCAAGACCTAGAAATATAACTGAGATCCGTAGTTTTCTTGGTTTGGTAGGTCATTACCAGAGGTTTGTTGTGAAATTTTCACGGTTATCCAGTCCAATGACTAAGTTAACTCGAAATGGTGTTAAGTTTATCTGGACAAAAGAATGTGATGATTGTTTTTAGGAATTTAAAAGAAGATTTGTGAATGATCTAGTTTTGGAACTACCTTCCAGAAATGGTGAGTTTTTTTATCTATAGGGATGCTTCGTTGAAAGGAATTGGTTGTGTCTTAATGCAGAATGATCAGGTAATTGCTTATGCTTCACGTCAATGGAAACCTCATGAGTTAAATTACCCTACACATGATTTGGAATTAGCTGATATTGTTTTTTGCTTTAAAAATTTTGAGGCATCATTTGTATGGAGTAAAATGTGAAATATATATTGACCAAAAAAGTTTAAAGTATATACTAACTCATAAATAATTGAACATGAGACATAGGAGATGGCTGAAATTAATCAAGGATTAAGATTTCATGATTCATTACCATCTAGGAAAGGCAAATAAAGTGGTTGATGCGTTGAGTCGAAAATGTAATGCTATATTAACCTTGTTACGTTTGGAACAAGATCCTTTGATTAAATACTTGATGAACATTGTCATAGAAGTTGTTGGTGCAGAAAATTTCTCTATTTTGTTTCAAGTGTTAGTGAGATCATCCCTATCAGACAAAATTAAGCAAGTGCAGAAGGAAGACAGTGAGTTGCAGAAAATGGTAGAGTTGGTTCAGAATGGTAAGTTGCCTAATTAAAACCTTGATAATGATTATTTTTTGTGGTTTGGTAAGAGATTATGAGTGCCTTGTGATTCACAGTTGAAGAATGAGTTATTATGTGATGCCCATAGTTCTCCGTTTTCAGTTCATCACGGTCATACTAAGATGTATAGAGATTTTTGGGAGTATTACTGGTGGGATGGAATGAAAAGAGATATTGATGATTTTACTGTGAGGTGTTTAACTTGTCAGAAAGTTAAAGTAGAGAGACAGTTACTGAAAGGGATGCTTCAGTCTTTACCAGTGCCAGAGTGAAAATGAGAAAATATATCCATGGACTTCATTGTGGGATTACCAAAGACATATCAAGTTAATAATGCAATCTAGGTTATTGTTGATCGATTGACTAAATCTGATCATTTTATTCCTATTAAAGATACTTTGTCTTTGGATCAACCTTCTCGGTTGTATGTTAAAGAGATAGTCAGGTTACATGGTGTTCCCCTCTCCATTGTATCTGATCGTGATCCCAGGTTTACTTCTAATTTTTGTAAAGTCCTTCATAAGTCATTGGGTACTGAATTAAATTTTAGTACAGCTTTTCATCCTCAATCATATGGTCAATCAGAGAGAACAATTCAGACCTTGGAGGATATGTTATGTGATTTCTCAATGGATTACCAGGGAATTTGGGACCAACATCTTTCTTTGGTTGTATTTTCTTATAATAACAGTTTTCATTCCAGTATACAGATGGCTCTATTTGAGGCATTATATGGAAACAGCTGTCGAACTCCAGCTTTTTGGGATGAATTAGGTGAAAGGAAACTGATGGGACCAGAATTGGTAGGAGAGATGACAGAAAAAGTTCAGTTGATTCAGAAGCACATGAGAACATCTCAAAACAGGCAGAAAAGTTATGCGGATAACCGGATGAAGGATCTCTCTTTTGAGGTAGGTGATCATGTCTTTCTCAATGTTTCTCCATGGAAAAGCGTGATGTGTTTTGGTAAGAAATGAAATTTGAGTATGAGGTTCATTGGACCTTATAAAATCCTAGATAAAGTTGGATCAATTGCATAAAAAGTGGATTTACCTCCAAGTTTATCCTGGGTACACAATGTTTTTCATGTTTCAATGTTGAGAAAGTATATGCCGGATCCATCTCATGTTTTGAGCCCAGAGGTAGTTTGGTTGGAAGAGAATCTCTCTTATAAGGAACAAACAGTCCGGATTCTTGACTAAAGAGAGAAAGTGTTGTAGAATAAGGAAATTAATCAGGTATAGGTTTTGTGGAAAAACCATATGGTTGAAGAGGCAACGTGGTAATCTGAAAATGCTATGAGGGATAAATACCCCCACTTATTTGATAAGTGAATAAAATTGCGAGGACGCAATTACCAAAAGGGGGGAAGGATGTAACATCCCATGTAAATAAAGAAATAATACATTTTCATATTTATTAATATTTGTGAAATAAATATTAATTTTACTTTAAAGGGGACTCTATGTTCGATGGCGTACCCGATACACAACAACGAGTTTCTTTGAAATCTTATATTGCACACTAATAATATAATAATATTATTTTAAATGGTAATTAATTCCTAGATGTTGTATTGGTGGGAATGAATATAACTAACTGCAATATGATTATACATGTTTTTTAAATGATTTTACATTTATCCAATAAAAGTTAGAGTCTTAGAATGTGAATAAATCCTATTTTAAGCACAAAATACTCTAATATTCTTTAAAAGGTCGATTTACCACCTTTTGATGGAGAACCACTTTTTAAATCTATTTTTTGTCAATTTTATATGATATATTTTACAAAATAAAATTCTTCTTTAGAATCGGAGCATCAAAATTTACTTTGGGTAAAATTTTGGTATTTTTCTGATAAAATTCATTTTTTGATGAATAGTGAAAAATACTGTATTTTAATTCAAAACTACCTTTTAATATAATTTATATATATGGTTAGATTATCTTTTTAATTTATTTTAAAGTGTAATTATAATATATTTTTACCATTAAATCCAATTTTGGTCATTGGAAGTAATTTCACTTTGAAATTTGACATAAACAAATGTCAATCTTTTGATAGTTATTATTTCTTAAAAACATGTTTTTTGTTTTGACAGTAGGAATTAATTTTAAATTAATTTCTTCTAATTCTGTGTTTTTAATTGGGAAAAATTTATTCCATATTTGGAATCAGGAGGTCCAAATTGTGTAAATAGGTAACTTATGTTTTTTGACATTATGAATATTTATTTCAGTACATATTTTATTTACCACGGTTAAAAGGTAAATATGGTAATTAAGGGTAAAAAAATAATATTATAATAATATTAAATTACCCTAAAATGTGTCCTAATCCTATTGGTTGATGCATGTCTGACCATGGGAATCCTTTGGTCGATTTTGGGACCCCATGGAGCCACATGGGAGTAATAATGGCACTTTAAATTAATTAATTTAAAGTAATGACAAAAATGGCATAAATGATCAGCGGGAGGATAGAAGGGCTCTCATATGCGAAACCCTACTGCGCGACCTCTTTCTTCCTGAAACTTGAGATAGATTAATTGACACCCGTCTCAATCTTCCAACTATGTGCTTCCTGGATCCGATCTGGGCGATACATGAGAAGGAGGTGGAAACACTGAAGCAAAATGAGGTGAAAATAAAGAGGAAAACGGAGGTGGAAGCCCCGAAGAAAATGGATCCATTAATTAAATAAGGTCTTAGAATGAGAGGAATATCCTTTCTTAAAGCCTTGACGGGTGCTAATCCTGAAAAATCTCAAGTACAGAAGCCGTCAAGGATTCGAAAAGCTGATGATGGAAGTTTCATTGTGGAAGCTGACCCGAATGTGTTACAACAAAGATCTGATCTCTGTAAGTACTCCATTATGGGTCATATATCGTATCTCAAGGGTGATAAACCCTAGGCATATGCTGACCTGAAACCCCGTATTGATGTGGTATGGGGTTTTACCAATTGGAAATTTGTACCGTTGGGAAAGGGTATTTTTATATACTGTTTAACTCGCAAACTGACCTTGATAAAGTGTTGAAAATAGGTAACCTTCATCTTAAACCTGGTTCTCTTCAACTTTCATAATGGGATTTTGCTTTCAATCCCCATAATCACAAAAATAGCACTGCCCAAGTATGGGTAAGGTTTCACAACATGAACTAGTTCTTCTAGCACCCCCAAATCCTAAATGATCTTGCATTATGTATTGGTACTCCACTGAAAGTTGACCAGAGAACACTTAATGGTGAACTAGGATTATTTGATAGAGTGTTAATTGAAGTAAATTTGGAAAACAAGCTACCCAAATATATTGCTTTCAATTATAGAGATTATAATCTCTAGTGAAAGTTGAATATGAAAAGATGCCTTCATACTGTGACTTTTGTAAAATTGTGGGACACTCAATACTAAACTGTAGGATTTTTCATAAACATCCACCACAAGTACCCTATTCTGAATGGACAGAAGTTAAAAATCATAAGAGGGGGAAGGATACTGCCCTTGATAAACCTGAAACAACAAAGAAAATGGTGAAAAAATGGGTTTCCAAACCCATTACACAAGCACAAACTGACCATGGGAAATCATGGGATGAACTTGTAGATGAAAAAACAAATCAAAACATTGATCAAAACAGTAAATATGCCATGGATAATTCTGATTTTCATAACAATTTAAATGATGAATGCTTATTTCCGGAAGAGCAGGGACACCCCTTAATTGATAAATCCAAGGAGCAGTACAACATTTGAAATCTACCAGAGCAATCTGGGAATCTGAACAGTACTGTCACTATGACTAACACTTCCCCTGCTCTAGATTTTTCTAATAACACTTTGCAGGACCATTGCTCAAGTGATTGTGCATATCCAATTCAAATGGACCCAAAACAGAAATCAGCCTTGGATGCACAAGGTGAGGTATGCCTTATCTCAATGGACTATGCAGGTACTTCTGATGGCTCTCTGGCTATGCACATGACTGATTGTGGGACTGATCGAGGGAATAAATTGAATGAACTTCCCCCTGCCAGCTCTGGCAGGGGTCTGTTAACTGCCCAGTTTTCTCCCTCTCAGCATCCTATTAATTTTAATTCTCCTGTTTCACCTGAACCACATCAAAATAACATACTGCATAATGAAACAAGTAACTACATGCCCCCTACTACTGCTAATTTAAATTCCCACTGTGTGAAATCTGATGTCTTATGCAATGCTGTTACACTGGAACCTGTTCAATCTGTTTCTCCTGCTTTGAAAACATAATCTATTTTGAAACAACACATTTCTGATCCCCATTTAACCTCTAACATGAAAATTACACACCAAACTCCTCTAATAATGGATAGGGTTGACACAAAAAACCCCTCCAACACTGAATTCTCCAACTAATGTACAAAAGACAGATATGGAGGCTGTTTTGGTTTCTGTTTCAGAACAGAATTCTGAAATGTCATCTGTTCACATCATGAAAACTACCCACACTTCCCATGGGAGGACTTCAACTATTGGTAGGAATGAGGCCTCTTCTCCTATTTTGGATACTATCCTTATGGATAAGAAACCCAAACCAAGCCCCTCTCAAAAATTTAGAAGATCAGAGAGGAATAAAGGTTCGGGAAAAACCAAAAAAAGGGCTCTAACCCAAAACACAAGTCAAAATGAATATTCTCTTATGGAATTGTCAAGGTGTCTCTAATGTTGATACTTTAGTTGTTCTTAAGAGGATCTTAACCACTCATAAACCCAAGATTTTCTCTATCTCGTAACCTAAAATAAACTTCACTTATAAATTCAATAACTTCTATGCTCTTAACTATGTCTTTCTAGGAGCTTGGAAAGATGGCTCCTTGGTTGAAACTCTATGTACTTTCTATCACACTTCCCTAAAAAACGTGAATATTGTTTTATGTTCGGAGAAACATATTACTTGTGAGTACTACTGGGAAGGGAACACTCCTTATGTACAATGATTTATGCCAAAAGCAGATATCAACAAAGAAGAACCCTTTTGCATGATCTCTCTATGTTGAATAATAATATTCACGTTCCTTGGATTGTGATGGGTGACTTTAATGCCATTCTCAACTCCAATGAAAAAATTGGTCCCACCCATCTATCAATATCTTCAAGGGAGTTTAGATCTACTATTGATGATAATAATGTTATGGAAATCAACCTGACTAGTGCTAAATATACTTGGTATAGGAGGCATTATAATAAAGTTGTTGCCAGTAAACTGGATAGAGCTTTCGTTAATATGGACGCTCTGGATAAATGGGATAATGTCTCTAGTATCACTCTACCGAGTTTGAATTCAGATCACCACCCTATTTTGGTCAGTATTCACACTAACAAACGCAAGCCTATTCTCCCTTTAAAATATAACAATGCTTGGTCTACAGATCCTGAATGTGTGTCTCTCATAAAAAATATTTGGGATACTATAAGTCATCATCAGGATGCTTTTTCCTGCATGTTTAAACTTAAAAATTTAAAATAGGCCCTAAATGGCTGGTGTAGAACTAAAGGTAAGAAAATTGACATTGATATCTCTTCTCTTGAAAAAGAGTTGGATCAACTGCAAAATCACAATACCAAATTGGACTTTAACATAGATCCTCAAACTGAGATAAGTGTATCTCTAAAACTCAATTCTCTTCTCACCTTCAAAGATAACATGCGCAAAAAAATCTTCAAAACCAAATGGTTAACATATGGTGATAGAAACACTAAATTCTATAATTCAGTCCAATGGGTTAGAAAGGATAGTAGACCTCTTACTAAACATCTACACAATGGTGTGATTATTGATTCTGAGGAAACTATCTCCAACCATGTTGTTTCCTATTTTCATAATATTTTTAATGGTCCGGACATAAATATTGATCTCAGACCTGATATCATCCCAAGGATGGTGGAAAAAACTGATAATTCATCTCTCCTATGTATCCCTTGGGACCATGAAATTAGAGACACTATTTTTAGTTTAAAACCGGACAGTGCTCTTGGTCCGGATGGATTCAATAACAAATTTTTTCAGAAACATTGGGATGTTATTCATCTATATGTTTGTAATCTTGTGAAGTATTTCTTTCAAAATGGATTTCTCCCTCATGGTCTTAATGCTCAATTTATTACCTTAATCCCCAAAGTGGACAATGCATCAGAGATTCATCAGTTTCGGCCTATTGTGCTGATAAACACTCTCTTCAAAATCATTTCCAAAATTCTTGATAATAGGCTTTCCCCTATATGTAAAAAAATAGTTTCTTGGAATCAATTTGGTTTCATCAAGGAAGGTATATACAAGACTGTATTTTCCTTGCCTCTGAATGCACCAACAGTCTAAATAAAGTTACTAGAGGAGAAAATGTTTCTATAAAACTTGAAATTAGGAAGGCTTTCGATACTATTGACTGGAGTTTTATTTTTAAGGTTTTAAAAGGATTTGGCTTCAATGATACTTTTATCAAGATGACAAAAACTTTGTTCACCTCTATATCTATATCCATCTTGGTCAATGGAACCCCCAAGGGCTTCTTCAAATGCACAAAAGGGGTAGGACAAGGTGACTCGCTCTCAAAAATTTTATTTGTAATTGCCAAAGATTACCTTAGCAGGCTCCTCACTCATTTGGTAAATCAAAACAAACTAAAAGCTATAAATGCAGCCATAAATATTAGAGTCCCTACTCATATCTTATATGCTGATGACATCATCTTGTTTCTTCAAGGGGACCAAAATAATATTCAAGTTCTTAAACATGCCCTTACTCAATATGAGAATGTCTCAGGACATGCCATTTCTTGGCATAAATCACACATTTTTTTGGTAAAAACTTCTCCACGCAAACGAAAAACAATATTACCAATAATCTTGGTATTAAAGAATGTTTCTTCCACTTCACTTATTTGGGGTACCTATTTTTTGGGGAATACCTAAAACTATTTACTTTGCTAACATAGTGGATCAAATTATTAATCAACTCTCTAATTGGAAAGGCAAGTCTCTCTCCATGGCTGGAAGAATTTGCTTGGTCAAATCAACCATTGTCTTCAAAATGGTCTACTCCCTAATGATTTACAAATGGCCTGCTGGTACTCTCAAAAGAATTAACACATATATTAATAACTTCATCTGGACAGGAAGTATCTTTCAAAAAAAAACTTGTCACCATTCTCTAGGAAACCTGTTGCAAACTATTGGAAAAAGGGGGTATTGGTATTAAAAACTTAAAGTTGTTTAATGATGCTCTTCAAGCTAGACTTACTTGGAGACTGATCAATACTGACTCGAATGCCATCGGCTTCCTTAAACACAGATTCATATCCAAACTTATGAAGGGGAACTTCAATTATATCTCTTCCTTGATATGGCCTTTTATTAGATACACTTATCATAAAATCATGGAAAACTCTAGATTGATAGTGAGCACTGACTCCAATATAAATTTCTGGTTTGACAATTGGACTGGTGTCCCACTGACCTCGATGCTTCCCCCTAATTCTACTCTAGTGAACACTAGTCACACTATTAAAGATGTTCTCTACTCCCATAGGTATAATCTCACTGACAATGTCTCTCAAATCATTGATAATTATCCTTTTATTAACTGTGATGATTTTCTTGTCTGGGAACCTGCTCCGAATGGTATTCTTGAATAAAAAAATTACTATATGCACAACTTTCTTGGATCTAAATCTAGATTTCAATGGTTAAATTCTTTCAACAAGACGTGGATTAAGCCTTCTAGACTAACTCTAATTTGGTGCATTGCCCATAACAGATTGCCCACTGAGGTTTTCCTTTAATCTTTTGGTATCCAACTATGCTCTAAATGTCACCTATGTAATAAACATAGAGAAGACACTAACCACCTATTTTTATCTTGTGCCACAGATTCTTCTCTTTGGAAATATATTTTTGACATTTTTTATTGCAGATGGAATACCCATGACATAATTTTCACCCTTCTTAAAAGTTTTGTGCAGCGCCAAGCCTCTCAGCAAATGAAGAACATTTTTCTAGCTGTTGTTGCTAAGCTCTTACATGTGATCTAGTATGACTGAAATGATATTATACACAATAAATGCTCATTAAATCTTAATGCAAGGAAAGTACATATCCTAATTGTGATTCGAGAAGCTGCATTGATCCAAAAATCTCACTACAACAACTCGGTTGATGACTGTGATATTTTTCACAAAATTCAGGTTGATGGAATATACCGTCAACCTCTTCACACCTTTGAAGTTTTCTGGAAAATTCCAATTCTAGGATGGATCAAAGTAAACGTTGATGGTAGCTCAAATGGAAATCCTGGACTTGCTAGCTGCGGAGCCATTTTTAGAGATTCTGCTGGCAAGTGTCAATGGTGTTTCTTTGGAAATTGTGGCCTAGATTCGTCATTAGAGGCCAAAATGGTGGGAGTAATTCAGGTGGTCAAGTTTGTAGTTCAAAAAGGCAGGAGGAAACTATGGATTGAAAGTGATTCTACCACCATTGTCCAAGAAATCTGGAATGGTGTGACTCACCTTGCATGGCCTTTGATCAATCTTTGGATGCAATTCCTAGACTCTCTGCATGAAATTGACTACATTGCCATGCATACCTTCAGAGAGGCTAACACTATTGTTGATGCCCTTGCCAACAAGGGTGTTCATCAGACCATGAACTAGATGGACACCCTCCCCCCAGATTTACATCAGCTATTTGATAAAGATTGTAAACAAATCCCTTCCTTCCGTCTCCTGTAATCCCATCGACTTTTTTATTCAATAAAATGTGCTTCGGTCTTTGACCAAGGCACCACTTTTCTTTAAAAAAATGACATAAACATATATCTTTTAGTAAATCAATTTTTACATGGGGTTATATAAGCTATCTCTTCAACTATAAATATTTCGTGAAATCTAAAAATATTTCCTACATCATGGTATTTGTTTTATAATTTTTAGACATCAAATAAATAAAATTATTTATGACACAATAATGATGCAGTGTTTACCTAATTAATGAATGATTTAAATAAATAAGATTATAAAAATTAAAACAATATCCAAAACCTGTCCAATTCTTATTATATGATTTTATTTTGAACATGATTCATCTTATATTTGACTTTAATGATTTTTGGACCTTTTTAAACCGAAGATAAGTTTATAATAAAATAATATTTTCACACTATTCTAAAGAGCCCCTCTCCCTTTATAAAAATCCCTCACTTCTAACCCATTCCTCACACCTCTCAAGCACCTTGTGTCATCCAATCCCTACTAAATTAAGTTCCCTACATCCCTATCTTCATCCTAGAAGCCTTCCCCTAGGCAGAAGGAAATTCAAGTAAACCTTTTGGTTCAAACCAAAAGGAGATACCCGATTTAAAGGTAATGTATTCTCCTAAGTTATTTTGTTTTATTTTTACTACTCCAACCCCATAAAGTATTTTTATTCCTTCATTTTATTAAAAAACCAGTATCATCAATATACGAGGTTGTTTTTATGATAAGTATTTGAACTAAACTTACACACACCTCAGTCTAATGGGTCAAGAACATACTGTTTCTATGGACGGTGAACTAACACCTCACGAAACGATGCTTGTTCAATTATCTTCTACCACCTATTATGGTGTGAATTATGATGGAATTGTATTTATATGTGATATATATTATATTTATATTGTTTCTATGCTTCTGTATTTTTCATTTATAGAATACCTTTATGGTTTCCATAGTGGGTAAATACGATAATCTCATTTGAGGAAGTGCGGACTACCACCCCCTCAAAGAGATATGACTCGTTCGTGACTTAAGTGGAATGTATAAAGAATGAAGTTAATGAAATTATATATGATATTATACTGGAATTATAATAAACCTATGTATCATTATGTTTTCATTACATTAAAATACAAAATAGAAATGAAAGTAGCATTCATGCGTACGTACGACTTACCATCTCCATGAATGATGCATTTCATTTCTTACCTACAAATGTTATGTACTATTATAAATACATATATATATACTGGATATATATGATAAATATGATATATAAATCATGAATATAATTTTGGAGATAATGTAATTTTGACCACATGAACAACTTGTAATTATAATAAGTTCATTTTTTGACTCAAGTACCAAATATCTACAAAATGAACGTTATTAACTCAAATGATTACATAATGTTTATAACATGATAATAAGTGATATAAAAAGAATAATTATCTTGAAAAAGGTTATTAAGAAAGTATAAATTAACTTTAGTTTATTATTCAAGAAATTAAAGAACGAACGGGTCAATTTGGACACGAGGTAAGGGAACTTCTTAACCCAATTTCCATTCATTAGGTTAAACTTATACTTTTTTATTATGCCATACTATGATAAGTGTGATATAAATTTTTATATCCTATCTTGTATTTATAATTTAATTATGTGTACTTATAGTGAATACACATAATAGATCTATTTTTTTACATAATGATCTTTGTAAGGGACTTCGTCTCAATCTCCTTTCATTGAGGCATTCTTTGATTTATACACGACTTTACTTTATATGGTATATAAAACCTTTTTAATTTTAATTTCATTCAAAGGGAATTTTTTCTCTACAAATAATTTTACTAAATGACAAAAAATAATGTTTCTTTTTAACGTAAGCGGTGATAATTACCTTTTTCGCCGCTGTGAGTATTATTTGATCTTTGGCTTACTTAACAAGCCAAAATGTTTTTAAAAGAAAAATAAATACCATATACTCTTTTACGTATTTTGGTATTGAAAATGGTTTTTATAATGGATTTGTTATGTCAAATTATTTAAATGATATATTGTGATTAAAATGTGGAGATATTATCTTTCCTTTATATTTGATTTATGTGTTATGAATATGTTATGGTTCTTGGGAATTGTTTACGTATACGGGTGGTTCCGTGATAAACCTATGGTGGGTGAGCCCAATATAGCTCTCTAATGCATTGGGTAACATGACAGAGGTAAAGGTGAATGTTTCTCCTAAGAGATTTAGATAATATACTATTATGGGTATTCCCATGTAACTCTCTATATAGCTGTGATAGCTACAATGTAAGTATGATATGGATTCCACAATTTACCTTTATGATTTATGATTTCTCTATGTTATTCATAAATCTTGTGATTTCATGAGGTATGTTAAAGAGCTTATGTTATGTATGTATTGATGAACTAATGTATTCTTTCTTTGTTTTATAAACCTTACTGAGCTTTTTATGCTCATCCCAAGTTTTGAAATGTTTTTCACAGGACTTAAAGTGAATAGGGTCAAGGATGAAATCAAGGGAAATTCATGCTATCTAAAACATGAAACTGAAAATGACTCTTTTTTTCAAGAGTTTTTATTTTATGAAAAAAATGGAAACTGAGTAGAAGTGTCTACTTTGTAATTTTTGAGATGTAATGTAATAGTTATGGCCTAATTCTCTAAAACTCTAAACTTGAAAAGATCCTCAATGTGAATTATTCATTTAATTCAAGATTACGTAATGTTATAAGGCCGGGTCATTATATACCTGATCTCCCCATGCATATATGAGCCATCCGTCTTGATCCGTCTTGGGACTCAGGACATTCTGTAAATGAAACCAAGTCAATGTCTTCTTGGGTACCCTAGTGTAATGGCAGTCCAATCAGGGTGTGAGTATAAAACTCTATAAGGCACCATCAACACAGTCCTATACATAGCCAGCAAAATGAATCATATGTATATGTGAGATACTCATCTAGATAACATTAATAATAATAAAGACAGTATGAATAAACTAAAAGAAACGTGTTTCCATACATGCTCAAGGAATGTGCTTGACCTAGATAAGACACAACTAGAAAATAATAAATAAAATGAATAATGTAAAACCACAATCGATCCCTGGGTCTGTGATCCCGATCAACTGGGAAATGTGCTATCATGTATATATATATTCGTATGTGTGTGTATATATATATATTCCCATAAATACACACGCAAACACACACACACACACATATATATACACACACATAAATATGTACATACATAAGTAAGGTGATAAATAACATAATCAATAGTATTAGATCCTTAGGTCCATAATCCCGATCATCAGGATATCTTGTGAAAAGGAAATTGATCCGGATTTCATAACAATCAAGACATATATAATTAAGTTTATCTCTAGGTATATAATTCCAATTGAAAATACCTACTTTATCCAACACCGACAATGTCTACGAGCAAGCTACATCACCACAAGGGGGATACATGTCCCAACCCTGGGTTTACCCGTACTCATCTACAATCACTATAATAAAGGAAATTATATACTGAAGGAAAATCCTATAAATGTGGAATTCATCTATATTTCATACTACTCAATCCTCATGTAATCCAGTTTGATGTATAATTCCTAGGTCCCAGTCCATAGGCAATCATGACATTGCAACTTAGATAATCCCTAATGGGATCACCCTTAGGTGACCTGTAAGGAATTATCTCTGGATCCAAGTACATACTAATCATGAATTCATATAAATGGTTCTATAGCCCCATCCCTAATAAGGACGTCTGGATGATGTATTAATGGTGCATCCACCCGACCCTAGAGATCATCCTAGGCATCACTCATGGAGAGCATAATAATCCATCATGTATATCTCAAAAATGGTGTGGAGAATCATGTACAACCATACTAATGAATGATTAGGAGATACATGTATAACATAAGATCATGTTAGGATCAATAGTAGGATCCCATGAAGTATTTTTGGGTATCCATGATAATGAAATAATCAAACATGTAGGCTCAATAGCCAGATCCCAGGAATCACATATAGGAATACTTGATAATAATTGAAAGGATCATAATCTGGATTATAGGAAGTACCTCTAGAAATTCCAATATAATAAGGCTCAAAATCTAGATCACAAGAATCTTGAATAGTCATCCCTATAAAACAACACATCGTGTTAGTATCATTAGACACAAACTAGAAATAATCACTGGTAATCATCGATACATCAATAATAAATAGGAGAATACACAATTGAATGAGTGAGGGTGGAAGAATGCCTAACACACCACTACTTCCATAGCCTCGTGCCTTAAAATTTTGTTATGGGTTCTAAGGTAAAACCCACTATCATATCTACCCAAACATATACTGCACTATCTTAGGTTCGATCAAGCACCAGGGATCCCATTGATCCCCCCTATGTCATAACACTATAGAGGCATCCTACTTAGTATCCTTGAGGTCCAAGGTAAACAGAGGAATCCCTATTGGGGTCCTCTAAGTTAGTATGAAATCAAGGAATCCATCTTGGGATCCTAGAAAGGAATAATAATATGAATCCCTTAGAGGATCCTTGGTTAAGGTCATGACCTCAAGTATTAGGATGATGCTAGCGCACTTGGGTTGTTAGTGACCTTGGGCATTCATCCAATACCATTTACCCATTTCATTAAATTAAAAAATTAATCAGAATTAATGTTTACAAGAGGGGTTCCACCCTTAGGGATGATCTTGAGTATCTATATAATTCCATAAACATGAATAAATACTAAAGGGGTAGGTATGACAGACCACTTACCTTTAGAAATATTTCCATCTATTTTCCAACGATCAATAATGGCTACCAAGGCCCGTCCAAGCTCAACTGAGTCTCACCGAACCTTTATCACAAACATATAATCAAAATTAATTAATTATAAAAACATTATAATTAATTAAAAAAACTATAAACAAATAAAAACCACTTTATTCTGAAAGGGAATAAATCTCGAAAGATCAACTACTGATATAGTTTCACCAGAATGGTGACCTAACACTCACTAACAACAAGTGGTATACAACCAACCTAGAATTGGGTAAAATACCTAAGAAAAATCAGAAAAAACCATTATATTTTTTTTAATTAAAAACATTTAAACTTTATGAATTCACTATAGTGACATAAATCGATGAAACAAAATGCAGTGAAGTGAATATGACCTCTTGGGTTATCCTCTTCCTATAAAGAGCAAATAACCCAAAATTAGTATATGATTCCACCATTCTCCAGTGGAATTTGGACCAAAATCCATAATCAAAGAAACATAGGCTAGAGGGAGAATAAAAAGAACTCAATGGAGAATAAATGAGTTGAATACAAACCTCAGGGGTTCTAAGGCACCCGACGACATTCGATTCTACCAAGAACATGGGAGAAACCACCAAGGGAAGGGGAGAAGGAGAGGTGAATGCATGAGGGAGGAGAAGGGAGAAAAAGAGGGGCTACCCTCTTAAATTACATAGGGGAAAAGGGTAATTTTATACTTTTTAATGGGACACACAGTTTAGCAGCAAGGTTGGCCAAACTATGCACTAATTATGCGGTTGGTACTATCCAAGAACTAACCCCACAGACGGGCATGACACATGGTTTAAAAAACCATGAACCAACCATAAAACATGTATATAATAAATTATAAAAACCTACATGGTTTTCCATGGAATTCCATATGGTTTCTTTATCCTATATTCCTGTATAAACTGGGCCTCATGGTTTGGTCGCATGGTTAACACTAACCATGCACCAATCGTGCACCCTCTACTGCACTTTACCCAAAAATCCGGTTTCGGGTCCCGACCCCTTAGGATTCTCAAACAAACTAAAATATAAAAATAAATCCTAATTCTACATTTAATAACATCATTTATAGGCATTCCATTCCAAATATTCGATCAATATTTGACCTATCTAGTAAACCAAAAATCCAAATTCCTTCTGAAATGTCCATCTTAGAAAAACATGGGATCTTATAGTCTCCCTATCATAAAAATTATTGTCCATGATAATCCCTAATGGAAAATGAAAATATCCCCTAACCTATTTGGTTAAGATATTGTTTTTTAAAATGGAAACATTTCATTTCTAAATTCCCAACACACCTGCAAGAGTCATTTCAAAAATCCAGTACCTAAGTCACCAAAAATCGAGCCACAATATTTAAACAATCAGTTTCTCTCAACAGAACATGTTATAAGTGTCCCAGGGAAACTTTTAATGTGTCTATCAAGTTACATGTGAGGGGAATACCCTCAGTCCTTTATTTGATCATAATGGTCTAACTCCCATTTATAAGATCAACTTAATCATGCCGAATTTTCCTTGAAAAGTCCCGAATGGCCCTCAAACAACACCAGTATCACCATGATGGAGCACTAAATATTGTACTCTAGTGAACAAATCAAACCAGTATTGGAATTTCAAGTGAAACCACATTTTATCAACTAATCTCAAGAACACTTGACTTCCATGAACAATGCATCTTCAAAAAAATATTTTTAAATTCGTATATCAAGGCGTACCGAGACTGGTTAGAGCATGCCCATGGAATCCTATACCCACATTTTGGTGACCTCTTCTAAAAGAACCACCTCCTAATCAAAATGATATTCGTTCTATAACACCATCACCAATGGAAACCTGATCCAACATCCATGGATCATCAAAGCTACACTGGATTTAACAACCACACTAATATTTCACTAATCCATAATAGAACATGTACCTAACATTTACCATGATTTTATGCCGTACATGTTTCATTTATCAAATTGAATAGGAGTGAAAAAACCACCATCATATGATCGGTCTCATGGGACCATGACCCTTCCAACATAATGGTTGACCTCCCATGACCGACGTACTTCTCCCCACCTTAGGATCATCCTTATTGTTGAGTCAATGAAACAAAATCCTTATCATAGTAGCCCATGCCCAATTCAATTATGGAAATAAAAATCAATCTGGATAGAAAATTTCTTCTCTTTGAGTGATAACTTTTGACATCCAAGAATCACATGTTTCCACTTCCCAAGAATGGTTTCCAAAGAAACTACTGAATTTCAACTCATAATGAGGGTCACCACCATCAAATGGCCAATCATACGCTTTCTATAATAAGTATTACCTTATATTTATACTTGATAACAACCTCAATAAGTTCCATCACCCACTAGGAAAGGTATTTTAAAATAGAATAAGCTCAACATAGAGCTGATTATCTCTTTTTAACTTAGTGTGATGTCAAGTTAGAGAATGATCATCTATAAATAGGATTACACTAAGATATTATTGATGGGAATGTATCACTCTCACGATCCATTCTCACATCAAACAGGCTATGCTTTCATTTAACCAACTCCTAACACCGCGTATCCCGATAACATGTGTTAGGTCCAACAACGGGTCAAATACCTCTTAAAACCCGATTTACACTCGATGTCTCCTCTACCATGGGGAAAAATTTAACATTTAACCACAAATATTGGGAAACCTTGCCAATGGAAAGTCTTTAAAACATCGATCATCTTATTTCACTTGGAAACTCATTGATTTATTATTAAATGGTGCCACACACAACCGGTGTGTACATTAATCACCCAGATCATGCTCCCATAAGTCATCCATTATAAGGATAAGTTGACTGTGCTACACAAAACATCAATATTATTAATCTTGAAGCTCCCTTGGAACTCATATTAAAAATTATAAACTTTACTCATGCCATGATTTGTTCCACGACCGTCCATCACACAATGTCATTTTCTGAAATCTAAATATCAAATGCGCAACTACTGGTAAATAAGGAAAGGTACCTGAATAATCATTCCCATAAAAACTAGTCTCAAAGAACAATAACTCTAGGTTCTTTATTATAAACTAAAGTCAATATCATGCCTATATCACAATAACCTGAGCACCTACCATGAACCGGTCTCAAACGAGGGTACCACTAAGCCCACTGCCTAAAAAGTAATCCATAAACCCAAGACAACCTCACTCATATGTTTTACTAGAATAATAAAACATTGATATAAAAGGGTATAAGTCAAAACTAAGTCCCTATAGGTATCCCACATACCCCTACCAATAAATTCTCACAACTGGGTCACAAGGTCTAACCACCTAGCCCAAAAGATCAAACCTCTCAAAGGGAGGTAAGGATAATATAGTTATACGAGGGTCAAAACTATCAACGTTGGCCTACTAGGGCCTGATACTCCCTAAAAATACTCATAAGTAACTAATCCATAGAGGTCACAATATCAACATAGGAAATATACTGAATTGACACTCACTAGGAATCCCCATAAGGTAATACCCCCTCAAGGTCTAGATCACTAGAAATGAAAAGGTACATATCATCATCATACTTAGTGATTTGACTAGATAACCAAAAATCAAGGTTGGTTAAGCATAATAAAATTACAATATATGCATGAAAAAATTTCATAGGTTGTTACTTACACTTTACTTAACTAAACCTAAGAAACAAAACCCTATAAGGGGTCCAACACATGGGCATCATGTTCCATATCGATCTACTAGGGTCACTGCAACTCCTGTTCACATGGAACGAGTCATCAACTTCAATATAAAACATATTATCATAGACCCACCTTGCCTTCCATCAGAATGATATATATATCTGAAAGTTATCCCAATTGAGTATAATTCCACAAGAAAACCAATATGGGAAAACACCATTTAGGGTTTTTTGACACTTTAAACAATTAACCTCTATTATAAAAAATAATCATACACTAGAAGGATTATAACATGTGAGTCCTATGTTCTAAATATGATGCATTAGATGCCTCTTTCCTTTTTTCCATCCAAGAGTCAAAATCAATCCATGGCCTCTTGTTAATGGGTTAAGATCCAAAACTCCATAATAAATCAAAACATCCACACAACATGTGTGTCTTTTAAATAGAAAATCATATACAACTATAACATTGTAGATAAAATCAACAATACCATACCCATAGAAACTATGAATTATCACAAGAATATGTTTTCTTGACACACCGATCTGATTCCCATAAGAAGTTATGAAAACTTCAAAATACTCATGTCTACTATATCCCAAATAGTAATACAAGAGGAAAATAAAAACCCTCTTATACCACTTTGTAACATCCTGACTTAGATGATGCTAAACTGGTGCTCCAAACTAGTTGTCTACAAGGCCCCAAGAATGCCTATCCATATGCTAGATCCTTCCAACTAGAAGTGAGGGACTAGGGTGTTTATGTGGAGAGACTACACCCTCATATCAGTGTAAACATAGCAAAAATTACTATATATCATGAAAGACAGTAAATAAACAGAGTTCAGAAGTAGTAAATAACTGAAATAGAATATGATGTAATAATAAATTAATTACTATAAAAGACTAAACAACCAAGTCATACATACAACAATGATTACCCACTGGGCTAACTATACATATATTGGGATACATTAGAGAAATTAAAATAAAATTATAGGGATATACTACCACATTGATCTAGAATATATACCTGATCACCCCATTCATGTTTGAGCTATTCTTCTTGATCAATCCTGGGCCTTATCCCATGTTGTAAGTAAAATCAAGTGAACATCTGGTCAGGTAACCTTGTACAATGGTGGCCAGAGTAGGATGTGAGTATAAAATTCAGTAGGGCACCACAAACATGGTTCCGTACATAGCTAGTAAAATGTGGTGTATGTATGTGTGAGATACTCATCAAGATAATATTAATAATAATAAATATTGAAGGAATAAACTAAAATAAAAGTCATACCAAACATGATCAAGGAATGTGCTCAACCTAGATGAGACACAATTGAAAATGAATAAATAAAACAAATAACGTGAAACCATAGTAGATCCCTGGGTCTGTGATCCTGATCAACTGGGTAATGTGTTGTCATATATATATATATATATTCATATGTATATATATACATAAATATGAATATATACGAGTAAGGTGATAAATAACATAATCAATAGTACATAATCCTTAGGTCCATAATCTCGATTGTTTGGAAATATTATTAAAAGGGAATTGAGATAAATGTTGTACCACTCAATCCATGTATAATTAATTCGATCTATTGGTTTGTAATCCTAATTGAAAAATACCTGCTTCGTCCAGTGCCATAAATGTATCCAAGCAATCTATGTCACCACATAAGGATACATGTCCTAACCCTGGGTTAACCTGTACTCATCTCCAATTATTATAATAAAGTATACCATATATTGAAAAAAATCCTATAAATGTGGCATTAATCTATATGTAAAACTACTGAACCGACATATAATCCAGTTCAATATCTAATTCCCAAGTTCAGGTCCATAGGAAATCATGACCTAAAAACATGGATAATACCAAATGGGATCACCCTTAGTCAATCAATATGGAATTCTCTCCAGATTCAAGTATATTATTAACATCCATTCATATAAATGGATCAACATACACATCCCTAGGAAGTACCTCTTGGTGATTTAGTAATGGTGCATCCACCCGACCCTAGGGATCATCCTAGGAATCACTCGAGTATATCTTAATCATATATCAAGTATGTCTCAAAATGGGAATGCAATGGAATGTCCAACCATACCAATGAATGATGAGGAGTGTCATGTACAACATCTGATCATATAAGTCTCAAATACAGATCTTAGGAATTAACTCTGGGAATACTTGACAAATTAACAATCAAACATGTAGGTTCAATAGTCGGATCCCAGGAAGCACGTTAGGGAGTCCCTGATAATAATCAAAAGGATCAAAATATGGATTCTTGGAATTACCTCTGGAAATAAAAATATAATAAGGATCAGAAGATGGATCCCAGGAAACACGTATAGGAATATCTTTCAAATAGTAAATCACGTCAGTCTCATCAACCGCCAACCATAAATCATTTATGGTAATCATTGTTGCCTTACCAGTAAATAGTTGAATGTATAATTGAAAGATTGAGGATAACCAAACTCCTAACCCACCACTAATTCCATAGCCACATAGCTTAAAATTTTAGTATGGGTTAAAATGTGACACCTACTACCATATATACTCAAAACCATAACACACTAGCTTAGGGTCAGTCAAGCACCGAGGCACCCACTAGGCCCCCTAATTCATAAAACTATATAGCCACCCTTTTTGGGATTCTCAAGGTTCGTGATAAATAGAGGCATCCCTATTGGAATCCTCTATGTTAGTATATAAGAAAGGAATCCCTCTTGGGATAGATAGGATTATATAGAGTTATACTATAAGGGATCCTCGATCAAGGTCACAACCTCAAGTCGTGGGATAAAGCTAGTACACTAGGGTTGTTACTAACCCCAAGTGTTTATCCAATACCAAATACCTATTTCATTTAATTAAAAAATTAATTGGAATTAATTTATATAATGGTGAGTTTCCCTTAGGGATGATCCTGTTCATCCATATAATACTATAAACATGAATAAATAATAAAGTGGCATGTATGATAGACCAAATACCTTTAAGAATCTTTCCATCTATTTTTGAAAGGCTAGAAGAAACTACCAAGGCCTGTCCAAGCTCAACCAAGTTGTATTGGACCTGTCTCAAAAATAGAAAATCAGAATTAATTAACTATAATAGGAATATAATTAATTAATAAAACCAAAAAAACTATAAACATAGAAAAACCACTTTATTATAAAAGGGCATAATGCTCAAAAGTTGCCGGCTGATCTTGTCACATGAGAATAGTGACCTAACACCACCTACAACCAGAGGTACACAACCAACCTTGAATTGGGTAAAATCATAAGAAACATCATAAAAAAACATTTATTTTTTTAATTAAAATAATTGAATCTTTATTAATTCACCGTGAAAATTTACCTTAATGAAATAATATGTGTCAAAGTATAGATGACCTCTCGGGTTATCCTCTTCCTATGAAGAGTGAAAACCATAGCATTGGTATGTGATTCCACCATGCTTTGGTGGAATCAGGAAAGGAAATACCTAAAAAGAGAAACCTAGGTTAGAGGGAGAAGAAAAGGAATTCAAAAGAGACTAATAGAGTCAAAGACGTACCTCAATGGTTCCAACGCACCTGACCACATATGATTCTATACAATAATGAGGGAAAAATACCCAAGGGAGGGGGAGAAGGAGAGGTGTTCATGTGGGGGAGGATAAGGGAGAAAAAGAAGGGATTACAACTTAAAGACCATAGGAGAAAACGAATTTTTTTAATTTTTAATGGGTTGCACAGTTTGGCCGCACGGTTGGACAAACTGTGTGCTAACCATATGGTTGGAACTATTCAAGCACCAACCCCACACACTGGTATGGTGCACAGTTTAACAGACCATGTTTCATCCATGAGACATGTCTACAATAAATGATATACACCTTAGCAGTTTGGTATGGAATACCTCATGGTTTCCCCAGACTATGCACCTATATAAACTAGGTCACATAGTTTGGTTTCATGGTTAACACTAACCATGCACCCTCTTCTCCAATTTTTCCAAAACTACGGTTTCAGGTCCTGAACATCCAGGGTGATCCTGAAACCTCCAAGATAAAAAATCCTCATTCTATATCTAAAAATATTATTTAGAGGCATTACAACCTTCATAATTCCATTTTGAATCTACGATCAATATTTGACCCATCCAGTAAAACAACAATTCAAATTCTTTCTGAAATCTCTACCTTTAAAAAGCACAGTATCTTACAAAATATATATACATATACTATAAAATCAATAAACACACATAGAAAAACATGAAAAAAACATTAATTAGATAATTATATATATATATATAAATTATGAATATAAATATAAATATTTAAAATTTTATATTTAAGTTTAAAAAATATAAAAATATATATCATAAACCAAATATAAATTATAAATTAAATATGTAACATACAATAATAAAGTAAATCTAATATATATATATATATATATATATATGCATATGTATAATTTCTAATTCACACACACACATATATAACATATAGATATATAGAAATATATATATGTGTGTGTATATTTATATATGAATATTTATATATACATTTAACTATATATATATATATATATATCTAAGAACACACACACACACACACATTTTTGTGTCAATGTATGTATGAATGAAAAATATATATATGATCTGATATTTTGAAAAAAAATACATGGAAATTGGTGAAAAAAACATGAAAAAAATATAACTGAATTAAAAAGAAATGAGATTCGACTACTAGGGATTTAAAACATCATGGTAGGAAATAACCTAATTGATGGAAATTTGATAGTAATAATTGACCAGTGATGCCCTCAAAAAGTATGGAAGTGAAGGAGAAGGATGACTAGAGTTATAATAGGGGAACCATTTTTAGTGTTATAAGTAAAGGTTATATGAATTTGAACCCTTTATCAGTGATAAAATATCTTTGAGAAAGAGTATGATTTCTCAGTGCTAAAAATGTTCTATGAAATGCCAGCATTTTTTAATCACCAATTTAGAATAGTGTAATGTTACTAACCACGAGATTTCACTTATGGGAAAATGAACTACCATAGAAATACTCCACTACAATGTCTAATATAGTTTGTAATACAATTCTTTTCTATAGTGACCATACTACACTCTTCCACTACAATACCTGATACTATTATGTTTCTAACTCAAAACCTATGCCATGTTAATATTTTCCTTCACCATCAGGATAAAGGATGCTAGAAACAAATAATAATTAGAAATTAAAAAATTTTTTTATTAAAAAATAAATACATTCACACACCCTGACCAAAGTGGATTAATTTATTGACTAGTTCAACCCTACCCCTAAGGCATTAGATTGGTCATAAGTGAACCATTGATTTTTTAGACCGTATATGTATATAATATTCCAATCACTTTAACTATTTTTTTTGAAAAGTTGGTTAAATTTAATCATCCTAATATATCCATCGTAAAGGATAATTTTTTCCACATTCTAATCATGAACCAGGTTTTACCCTTTTATCCCTTTATTATTTTTATTCTAGGTCCATCCCACTAGCTGAGTCCTACACTTTGTGTCCACTAATTATGCGAATAACTAACCCCTCTTGCATTTTTCCTCCACCAATTTTTAACCCTCATTTGACCAAGAACCACACACACCCACTCTATAAGATAGTCCAAGGTTAACAATATACATATTTTATGTTAGATCTCTATCACATACATCAGAATTTATTATCGTATTCTCATTTAAATTCATGGATGATTTCTACTCTATTTAGTTCACACAACAATATACTTCATCCAGTTATATTCAAAACCCAAATCAAATAATCACTATAGAAAAAAACTATTTAAAATTGGGTTTTTGACATTTATTTGTAGTTTAAACTGCTGCTAATTGATTCAATGTGGCTTCTAAAAACTACAGTGTATGAAATTGTCAGAAATCATTTAGTAGTGTTTTAATTTCTCATGGTGGTTTTTAATAATTTAGAGAAAGTTAATATTTTAATATATTTACATATATTATTTATTTAAATTTTTATATAATATCACAATGTTTTTAAAATTCCTGTGTTCAACCTACAATGAAGCACTCTACATAACCCACACCCAATCCCTCCCCTACTCCCCCTCTATATACGATGCCCACTCCTAGTCCCACCTCACACCCCATCCCACTCTATGACCAACCCTTCCCTAACTAGGAATATAATATGCATGCCATGCCTTATCCTCAAGATCTATATATAATCTTCTAATTTTTTGATAATTGTGTGAGGGTGAATTTTAAACCACCATCTCTCATCCATAGGTGGGAACTTAGACCAACAACTCTAGGAATAAGTCATTAATATATATACATATATATATATATATATTAATATGTAAACACACACACACACTTTTATATTAATATATTTTTTTATTTGTGTGTCTGTGTATATATATATTATTAATTATTTATTACTAATTACTAATTACATATTATTAATATTAATTTTTAAAAATCAGTCAGTAATTAGTAATTATAAATTTTTAAATACTAATTACTTATTATTAATTAACATTACTGTTTTACATTTATCATACTCTATAAAAGATAACTAGAGGATTAATTAATTTGATTATGGTTCATTCACTAAGCTTAATAATTGGAGTTTTGATGATAAATTTCCTTCAAAATAGTATAATATTCCAAAAATTTCATTCTCAAAATAGGAGGTTTATTTACTTGTTTCAAATTTTAAATTTGGTTTGATTGGTAAATTTGACAAAAAATTTCTTAATATTTTTAATATTAAGAAATCAATGGAGGTGATTGGATTTTTAGTATTCTTGATGGAGGTTCTTGATTATAAGCATATTATTTTTAACTTTGAGTTAGAATATTATTATTATTATTTTTGGATTAAAGAGAGTTGTTATTTTTTTAGTTTTAGAAAAAAGGTTTTTAAATAGTCTTTTTGATTTACATACTTTTATTGAATCATTAGTTATTACTTATGTATTTATTTATTCCATCACCTATCCATTTATTTTATGAATTAGTTATCATGGTGATATGGAGAGTTATTGGAAAACCAATAAATATAGATACAACAAAAAAGAATGTGTCTTGAACTTTAGTTATGCCAATCTTCTGATAATTTTTTGTGTGGATACCTTTGACTCCTTTTAATTTTATTAATAATGTATTAATGATATTTTTATAGGAAATCATATATAAAAATTTACTTAAATCATATACATATTTCATGCATCTGGGTTCTACGGTTTTGGAAGATAAAGAATTATATAAGGATTTGGGATACATGAAGATATAACTTATGGGAAAAAATAATAAAGTGCTAAGAAGATTATTAAAGAATATGAAACACCCTCACATAGTATCTCCCATACCGTGTCTAGGATAGTGGTGTCAAGTGACCTCTGTTGTGCCTCCCCATACACTAGAGATTTCCAACCATCAGAGAGATCCTATAACCAATATGGGGAGACTATAATATTGGTATCATAACACACAATAATAGATAAATAATATAATCTTTGTATAATAATAGATTAAGAACAAATAATTAAAACCATAGTACAAATATCAATAATAAACTATATCAATATGATACATCAAAATATAACCCTTGATTAACATACATTTATACATAAAAAGGATCTCCCACTGGTATAACTTGGTACATTGAACAAAAGAACAAAATATAGGTGGAGGAATCGCTAGAAGAACCCAAGAACCCCCTTGATTTTTTATTCTATATTCTTCATAGTTATTTCAAATATAAACCCCATAAGGGAAACATGTCCAGTCCTAGATATATAGAGTAACCAGTGACCCTCACACTTAATATTGATTCACCTAATATTTGAGATTATGATCACTTGGGTGGTGAAAATATACACCCAGATCCCTAGGACCTAATTCCACCCACAACTCAAAATATATCCACATATCTAGAGTAAAATATATTAGAAACACATAACATGAATGGTGGAACAAATACAGACCTATGTGGAATAGAAATTGGGTACATATCACTCTCTAGTGATCTTCCCAAAATGTGAGAAGAATAATCACCTAGGTGGTGTAACTCTACACCATTATACATATTCCTTTAGGCCATAACATCACCATCAACTACATAAATAAGGTCAATATGCACAAATAAACCATGAAATAAAAATCCCATAACATATCTCTTGACTAGAAATTGATTTTTACCTACCACATTGCTAAATGGAATCCCATAAAATACCCAATATAATCCACCTTTACTACTCTCACTATACCCATTCATCAAAAAAATCTATAGTTAACAATACCATGATGATCCCAATGACCATAGGATATAATCCATTGATGACCCAAATCACACATCACATTTTCTTACAACAATAAACTACACCTCTCTCTAAAAATACACATACCTATAAGGCCATAAGAAACTCATGTCATTCTTCACTTATGTCACTAGAACCCATAATGATACCATAAGGTGAAAGAATGTACTAACATCCCTTACAACACATTTACATCAATGTATCCTATATAGGTTATAATTGGATACCCCACTTGATCTACCTATAGGCCTTATACTCACTAAAACCATCAATACATACCCCAATCAAACCAAAAAAGGAAACACACTAAGGACCATTACTTAGTGTCACCCATTATCTCTCAAAAGAGGGACTTCAAACCCAAGAATACAACATCACCACTAGTTAACCCCTATCATAGGTTTAAAAGGTCCATGGGATATACTGAAGACCCTCCATATATTTTTTCCTTGGATCATCACCAAATAGATACTCTACTTGAGATCCCCACCACATAATAATCCTCAAACCAACCCATTAAATCTCTCCTTAAGTGAATAGAAATTTATTTCATGAGATAAGACCACTTTAGGGTCTATCTAGAAATATTGGGAATTTCAGCCATTGATAGTGTATACATCAAGAGTCTATAACATCTCTAAACCATAAGCAGTAAATATGTTCTTATAATACAAGGCCTTAACCTTTCCCATCACACAATTTAGAACTCACCTGGGTCTCCCACAAATATCTCAATCTTGAACCCCTAAGAATGAACATATAATCACATGCATACACACACATTTTATAGTATTAACGGGACCAAATACCTTTATAATAGAGTTATCCACCTTTATAAAATATGGAGAAGACTTACCCAATCCAAACTAAGATCATATTAAACTTCACCCATATCCATACCAAATTTTTGATACATGCACCACTTGTGTAAGGCCTTACCCTATCCCGTTACTCAATTTTGAACTCTCCTGATCCTTGCAAAAAACATATTGATCTTGGAACCTTAAGCATGCACACACAACCACATGTATAAACACATATGTTTCAGTATTAAAGGGACCACTTACCTCGATATCATATTTATCCTCATTTATCTATATTTTATAAGACTTACCCAATACACTCCAAGATCATAATATGATCCACTATAATTCTAAGCCTAGATAATTGTTACGATATAAAAATTGTAACCAATAGTGTTCAGAAGACCCATTCCATGCCTCTAGCACCTATAATTGAAAAAATAATCCTTAATAAACACCCAAAATATCTATATTTTTAACCAATTTATAAGAATACCTTCAAAAATCACTCAATGATTTATCTCTATCAAAATGTTGGAAATTAGTGGAATTTCTCCTCTTTTGGTGTTCTCTAGCCATCACACCATGAAGCCTCATGTTTTGGAGATATTTACACCATGTTCCAATTGAATATTACTCAAATAACTAGGTAGAACCATCCAAAATTATAGTAAGAACAAATAAGAGAAGCAAAATAGAATAAGGGAGGAGATTACCTTGATCCAACATGATGAAACAAGTTCTGATCGATTAATCTCTATAGAGAAGACATCATGAATTCAATGAGGGAACCAACGGAGGAGAGGGATGAAAAAATATCCCCTATTGAGCCCCTACTATACTAAATAAGGAATGGTCCTAACCCTAAAATGATGGGTTTATCCATGTTAAAAAAGACCACTAACCCTACTAAGTACCCATTTAGCTAGGACCAGGTGACCAACCCTTACTAAAAACCTAGTCTAGCTCCATTAGCTTGCTGATGGGAATCCAAAGTGATCTTTTCCTCCTAAAGGATCATAAAGTACCCAATTATCTATCACCAAGAACCTAGATACTACATACTTATTATTTAAGCAGTTAGGTCACCCCGAACCTACTTTGACCATTCACCTTCAATAAAAACCTTCAATCCAACAAAAAAACTTGATCAATTAAATAAAAAATTCTTGGAACCAAAATCAAAACAAAAAATCAAAACACCCCTTCACCAAATCAATTAAAAAATTAAATTTCCTTTGAAAAAACAAACTGTAAGGATGGAGGTCATTATAAAATCCCCACCATAGACCATCTCATCCTAGAAATGAATCCATGAAGACTTCCCAATTCTCAATTAATTCTTCATAATCCAATTCCAACACTTGGTCTCAATTATGGACCACATTTTATTATAATAATCACATGATTAATCCAAAAAAAGCTTACTTTTTACTAAATATTCTCACTATGATCCTCAATACCCACTAGTCATTTTCAAAATGACAAACCTAATTTTGTTTCCATTTCATTATACCCAATTAAGTACAAAATAATTTGTTGGTTCTCTTATAAACCAACTTGATCAAGATAGATTCTCACTTTTCATGATAAAAACCACCTTTCCCAAACATGAAACCTCTTCCGGATGATCTCTCTAAAACATTATAGCTCCACCCAACTCACTTACTAAACTCATTTTTATTATTAGTTACTAAATGGACTGACTAAACCAACTACCATAGATAAATCCTAAAACCCCAAACACCCTTGGAACTAGATATGACTCATTCTACCAAAATCCATAAAAGGTATGAAAAATCACCTCACAATGGATGTCAAGTATGATCACATTTAAGAGATATAAGATAAGAAAATTTAATGAACTAGTTTGTACCATCCCTCTCATGGATGCTTGAATCATCCTGCCACTAGCCCGAAGGGTGTTCCCGATCCCTATGGGCTGGGAACCAGTTCTAAGGTATCACAGGAAAACACTTGGGAATGGTTTAAAATAATAATCTGAGTAAAATATAGTATAAATAATATAATAAAAATTTGGCACGACCCATCTGTACATAAAATTCACATGCCATTGAAAAATAAATAATCTAGAAACCTAATATAAAAACTAGGAAAAAATTTAAATATCTGCAAGCACCAAAAACTAACCTCACCCTCCGAACACCCTCTCCTATATGGAAAATATACCCACCTATAATGGATATTATTTTCCCACTAGTAACTATAGTTACCCTATATCTATAGAAATAATTAAAAGCACAATTGTCCAAGATAAATCAAGGTAAGGGACACATGAAAGAAATTCTATGAAAAATTAAAGGTAGGTCCTACCAAAAAAGGTAATAGGAACACTGGTCAAATGTGATAAAATAAAAAATGACCTAAATAATCAATAATTAAAAATTAGTCTAAAGAATAAGTAGGAACTTAAAAAAAAATAATATAGGCGTGAGCACAAAATAACCTAGTAGGAATCCAAAACCTGCCAAAAATAAGAAGTCACTTTCAAATTACATCCTAATCATGATAGTTTTAAATGAAATATAAAAATTAAAATTGTATATACATTTTTTCAATGAAGAATAAATACCTAAAAAGTGTGATAAAAAACTATTTTCTAATATTTTTCCCAAAAAAAATTCTTAATTTGTTTCTCGACCTAAACCACTCGGCCAGAACACAACTTTAAAGACACAATTTAAAACTAGTTTCATAAACATATCTTTTAGAAATACCCATTTAAAAACTCAATTAGTTTTCCATTTAACAAACAATTTTCCAAAACAAGATTGAAAATGATCCATTTAATAAAAACTAGGTATAACGGCTCAAAAAACCATTTTGAAATTTCACACACACACTAAGAGTTTCAAAAAAAAAAACAATTCCCATTTTTCTCACAGGAGAAAACCTTTGAAAATCATTTCTAAAAATGGTTTTAAAACACTTTATAAACCATGATTCCCATTCTCTACTTTAAAAACCTTTCAAAAATTCTTTTCAAACATTTGAAAAGTAAATCACCCAAATATGGGGGAAAGAAATAAAGAAAGAAACACTATTTCAAGTAAAGAAACGAGGTGAAACAAATGAAAATAGAATACATGCTAAGAAATTGATGAATAATAGGGGATAAAATTGATAAAAAAATATAAATCTTCTAAATGATCCTAAAAATGATCTTATTGTCATGGGAACTACCCTTGGTCCTATAGTCTGACCTTCCTAGACTTCACTTAATGAAACAAACTATAGGTGTACATTGCATCCTAATAACCACACATGACTAGCCTACACCTAACCTCATTGGAATGGAACACCCCATCTAGTCTTATTAGTAACTAGAGGGAACACTAGCAGTGTATGGGTATCTAGTGAAACATATGTCTATACAATCACATAGATACTTGGGTTTCAATGACCAATCAAAATGGAAGTGAGCACAATCAATCATTCCTTCACTCAAGGATAATTTTTTTTAAAAATTTATGAATCAACTCCTACCCTCACAAATGTTTCCGCATAACAAAAAATAACAAACAAAATAAGTAATGAAGGAAAAAAATATCCTCACAAGGGGTCACATAACACTACGTTCCATACGAATCACAAAGGGGATCAAGAGGGCATCACATCATTTGTGAAAACTCATTTCCTTTAAATGCATAACATTCCATAACTTTTAGAAAATATTAAAATGCAAATAAATTTCACCAAATCACTTCTGAATCTCAGATTAGATCTCATTATTCCTACAAAAATCACATTTGGAAATATTCAAATTCATGATGAGTTTGAAAGATAAAATTACAATGTGTTAAATCACCCCTTTTAAACCACACAACCCATGTTTAATTTTTTTAACATTTTCAAAACACCTAACACTTGGTTTTAAATCCATTAAAATTCATGATTTTTTTAAAAGAACTAGTTGGTACTCACCAGCACTTTGAAAACCAAAATCATTCTTTAAAAATCCAACAAGACATTTTCTCAAACCCTTGTCATAGATTCACACCCCATGCCAAGGTTTAAAACAATTTTATACCAAATAGGTCCCCCATAGTTCACATATATGTAAGAATAAATGGAAAATAAATCACTTTAAAATAATAAGCATTTAAATAAATATAATAAAATGTGACGAAAAAGAAACACCTACCTCCAGATGGTAGTGATTGAGTCGAAATGATTAGAAATGCTCTACCTTCAATGGTGGATGCCCAATTTAGAACAAAGGGACTCACAAAAACCATAGAAACAAGAATTAATGTTATAAATAGAAACCCTAAAACCTATATGGTTTGGATTAATCACACACCCTAATAGGGGAAGGGGAAAATCATAGGGAAAAACACAACAGAGGAGGATAAACCCTTAATTAGGGAGATCACACCCAAAATTGAGGGAAACAGAATCCAAAAGAGGGAAATAGGTAGCGAGTAAGTCCATCAAGGTTGTGGGTACTACACAATTCAAGGGGAATAATAGGAGGGTGTGGCCACATGAGGAGATGTGGGTATCCTTGGTGTGATGTATGAGGAAAAGGAGGTTATAAGGGGGAGGCATCACACACATGGGGCTTCTATCGGAGAATTATGTAAGGAGAGGAGGGTAGCCTAGGGGGGATCCCATGATAAGAGATGTGTGGGGGTAAGGAGATTTTATTTTTGAGGTTTTAAAATAAAAAAAATAATAAGAAAAAAAAAGAAAATCCAAAATGTTAAAAATATGAAAAACTGCATCGTTTAGCCGCACGATTTTTTTAACCATGTGACAACTATGTGGGGGGAACTAACTAGCCAAAATACTTTCCGCATAGTTTATCCTAGGGAACACACTATTGGAATAAACATGATCCAACTCTTACAATCTATACTACCAAGAAATACAGGTGATCCTCATGCTTGTTGCATGGTTTACGCAACTATATGTAATCCATTCTCCATAACCAAGACTAACCAAAATCCCTACACAGTTTCTATATGATCACTCATAACCATGTGTAACCAGTGTGTTGTAAAAATATTTTCTAAACATTCAAAACTCCATCCTGATGCTTCAAAAAACCTAAATATCCCAAGATAAATTAATTTAATTAATTAATTAATTAAATATACAGAGACATGAAAGGTGTCACAAACTCCCCACCATACCACTTTAGACCTCTAGAAAGTCTTAAGTCAAATTATATGTAAAATGGAAAATATTATCAAAGAAATCTACAAGTGAAATCAAAATCCTCAAACAACTGATCTTCCTCACACAAATTTTACAGCAATCTAGTAAGTACTTAAGAAAAAACTGATCAAGAAATGATCAACAAAAACATAATGAAAATCTCAAAAGGAATGGAGATGGAGACTCAGTCTACCCAGAATTTAGAAATGAAGTAAAATTTTGGAATAATTAGAAACCTCTTACCACAAATTAAGATAATGTCACTAAGAAAAAGATTCCAAAAAACTCTAAGGGGGAATCATAAAACTCCACCTACCAAAGACAACCACAATTGACTAGTTCACAACATCAAGGAGAGAAATTCTCCTAGAAACATTAAAAAGGATAAAAAAACTAGATCACCAAAACCAAGGAATCCAAGAAATAGCCTTTAAAAAAAGACATTACTCACTGAGAAATGATAGGGCTCTAACTTGAGGGTCACAAATGGAATACAAGGGTGTTTAGAACATTACATAAATAAAACAAATTTCACTTTACATTCACAATATCATAAAAATAATAATAACACAAACTTTAACCAAAATGACATCTAATGATTCCAACATATCACTAGAACAACCAAAACAATTATTCTGCTTCTCTAACACAATATTAATTCAGGAGTAAATTGGTCTAAATAGAAAACTAACTAGGTTGTAGAACTATGACTGACTTGTACACATAGTTGACGACCATATGATAATCATTTATTGGTTCCTATAACATGTCCAAAATCAAGTGTTCAGTTTTTTCATGGATTTTCAGGCCCTATAAACCAACCTCACATCTTGAATTATTTCTTCTTCACCATCCCAAAACATTACATACAACCCCAAGGAAAGTCAACTATGCCAAACGAGGATCAACACATCATCAATGGTAAATAAAATAAAATCTACAACTTAATATTCAAATCCCACCTCCCATGGAAACTCGAGGCTTAGGGTAGGAAATATCAATCTAGAATCTCCATGCACCCACCTCTTGAGTTCTAATTTCAAACTGTAAACTGATCTTACCCTAAAACCCCAAATAACTAAAGGGAATTACAAGGGCCTATTATCCTATAGAAAAGGATAACCTAATGTTCTGATACAATTTTTAATTAACTAGTCTAGGACGTCTCTATGATGGATGCCTAAACTTTCCCACCACTGGTCTAAAGGGTGTTACCAATCCCCATGAGCTGAAAACTAGTTCCTAGGCATCACAAGAACACACATGGTAATGGTTTCACCCAATAATCAGAGTAAAATACAATAGAAGGAATATAATAAAAAATGGGCATGACCTATCCTTACCTTGAATGTCCACACTAGAGAAAAATAAACAAGACAACAACCTAATATGAAAACTATGAAATCAAAAAATAGAAGCAAGCACCAAAAATATCCTTCACCATCTGAACACCCTCTACTATAATGAAAATATGCCCACCTATAATCGATATTCTTCTCTGACTAGAAACTATAGTTACCCTCCATCTATAGAAATAAGTAAAAGCTTAATTGGACAAGATAAATCAAGTAAAGGGATATATTCTATGAATTCTATGAAAAGTAAAGGCATTTTATACCAAAAAAATAATAGGCACACTGGAAAAATGTGATAAAATAAAAAATGACCCTAATAATCAATTCTAAAAAAGTGGTTCGATATACATACATGAACCTACATCTAAGATAGTAATATAGGCATGAACACTAAAGCACCCATTAGGCCACTAAAACCCACTGGAACTAAGCAGTTTCTTTTATGTTAAATCCTAAGTATTCTAGTTTGAAATAAAATATAAAAATATACATTTTCTAAACAATTTTACAAATAAGAAACAATATATCACAAATGCACTAAAAAAAGTTTTTCTTAAAGGAATACTATCTCTTAGATAAATATCTTTTTCCCGGACATAACTGCTTGACCAAAATGGATCTTTAAAGTCACACTTTAAAACCATTTTCATGAAAAACTCTTTTAGAAATAACCATTTCAAAAATCAAATAGGTTTCAATTTAACACACGAGTTTCCAAAAAATATTGAAAACCAACCATTTAATAAAAACTAGGTTCAACAATCCAAAATCTGGTTTTGAAATATCACACACACATGAAGTTTAAAAAAACCAATTTATATTTTTCTCACTAGTGAACAACTTTCAAAATAATTTCATAAAATATTATGAAAAAACTTTGGAAACTATGATTCAAATTACCTCCTTTAAAAAACTATAACAAACTATTTTAAAAAATTCTAAAATTAAATCACATAAATAATGAAGAATTAACTCAAGAAATAACCACTATATCAATTCAAGGAATAGGGGGAAACAAATGAAACAAGTATATTTTACATGAAATAAAATAATAATAGTGGGGTCAATTGATACAAAAATATAAATCCCCTAAATGATCCTAAAAAGGATCCTAGTTTCATGGGATCTACCCTTGGTCCTACATTGATACTGAATTAGACATTGCTCAATTGAACAACCTACTAACATATGTTTCATCCTAATACCACCAAACGACTAGCCATAACCTAGTATCATTGGAATGGAACACCCCATCTATCCTTATTAGTAACTAGAGGGGATACTAGTAGTGTTTGGATACCTAGTGTAGTATAAATATATACACTTACTTAACAACTTGGTTTCCCATGACCAATTATAATGGAGTCAATAAAAATCAAGCATTCCTTCACTCAAGTATATTTAAAAAAAATACACACATCACCTCATTAACTCACAAAGGTATCCCTATAACCAATAAATATACAAAAAATATGTAAAACAGTAAAAAAAAATCCTTGAAAGTGGTCACATTCCACTATGATCCATAAGAATCACAAAGGGTTTCAAGAGGTGATCACATCATTTGTAAAAACTCATTTAATTAAAATACCAAGTGGGCCATCACTTTAAAACAAGATTGGAATTCCAATCTATTTAACCAAATCACTTTTTAATCTCAAATGAGATATAACTATTTCTCTAAAAAACACCTTTGAAAATATTCAAATCCATGATGAGTTTCAAAGATAAAATCCCCATGGGTTAACTCACCCTTTTAAAGTCACAAAAACCATGTTTAAACTTTTTAAAATTTTCAAAACAAACAAAAATTGGTTTTAAATCCTCTTTAATTAAATATTTTTTTAAAACAACAAGTTGATGCTCTCCACAACTTTGTAAACCCAAAGTGTTATCTAAAAATCCAACTTAGAATTTTCTTAAAACCTTGGCATAGATTCACATACCATGCCAAGGTTTAAAAATCACTTTAATATAAAACTAACCCATCTTGGGTCACATATATATAATAATAATTGGAAAATAAATCACTTTAAAACAACAAGAATTTAATGGTATGCAATAAAAAGAGAAGACAAAGAAACACCTACCTCAAGATGGCGATGAGCGAGCCAAAATGGTCTGAAATGATTTGCCTTCAATGGAGGATGCCCATTGGAGAATAAAAGGACTCATAAAAACCCTAGAAACAAGAACCAATGTTATAATCAGATAACCCTAAACCCCTAGGGTATTAAAAAATCACACACCGCAAGAGGGTAAGGAATAATCAAGGGAAAAACACAACATAGGATAAGAAACCCTTACCTAGGGAGATCACGCCCAAAATCGAGGGAAATGGAATAAATAAAAGAGGGAAGGTCACGTGAAAAGGCCCTTGTGGTAATAGTTGATTCACGACTCAAGGGGGATAGGAGGAGGTAGTATTCTCATGTTGAGAGGTGGGAGGTTTGCGTGTGTCACTTGAGGGAGAGGATGCCAGAAGCGGGAGGTGCTGTACATAGGGGGATTCTCTAGGAACATAGCATGAGTAAAGGAGGGAAGCTTGTGGGGGGTGTAATGTGATAGGGTATGGGTGAGGGTGATTATATTTGATTTTAAGGGTTTTAAAATAAAATTAAATGAAAAAAACAAATAAAACATATTCCAAAATTTTAAAAATATAGACCGACCATACAATTTCCTAACTGTGCGCCAATTGTGCGGGAGGCACTTCCTATCCAAAATCATGTTAACATAGTTTTTACTAGTCACCAAATTTTTGGAATAACCATGATCCAACCATGCCAATTGAAACCTACAAGGCACCGAGGAAATCCATATTCTTTTCACATGGTTTACCTAACCATGCATATGCCACACGCTATACCCTAGACTCAACAGAGCCCAACACAGTTTCCTTATTGTTACTCCTAATTGTGTACAACCCTTGAACAATAAAAATATATTCAAAAAATTTAAAACTCCATCTCAAGGATTAGGAAAAATTAAACATCCCAATATAATATAATAAAATTAATTGATTAAATACATAGTGACGTGGTGGGTGCCAAAAAAATGAATGGGTTCTCCCAATTATATGATTTCCTATAACACCACTCAACACAAATCCCAAATTACATTGTGAAACATCCTAGATGATCACTTATCAGGAGTACCAGTTGACATAAACCTAGAAAACCAACCTCAAAAATCCACACCTAGGTTCTAAGGAATTCCACTATCACCCAACAACCACACTTCCTCATGAAAACCCTAGGTTACCACTACCAACCATTCCCTTTCTCAACCCCCTAATGAAACATCAAACTTTACCCATAAGACCCAACTAGACTTATCACATTGAACCATAACCACTATTCACTACTTCCCAACAACATCTAACATAATGATGAATTTATTCCTAATGAGTCTGAAAAATCTCTCCCTAATAGAATCTTTGTTGTCATTTTCCAACCAACATATTTAGAACACATCTTTATAATGAAACCAACTCACTTAACTATGGATGATATGTTTTGATCATACATGATTATTTTATAGTCTTATAAGTACTTGAGAATATTTATATAAAAATATTAATCAAGATTAATTCTATTTATCTCTCTTCATGAAGCCGCCACTAAGAGATCCTAAGATTTACAACACACCTTCTCCCTGGGTAGTTTCACTAACGAACTACCCATTAAAGATATTACCTTACCATAATTAGTATTCCATGAGTGTCTTACTATCAATCATCACTTTTTAATCTGATGGTTATCACTGAATGATCATAACCTAATGAACCATCCATGTTCTATCTATATCATCAACCCTTAAAGACCATGGATCATAAAACTATTAGAGCCAAAACACATTGGAACTTAAAGTTTTATTCCCAAGAATGACAACATATCTACTTATTTAAACCACCAATCATTAAATATGGATTCTAAGTTAAAAACCTAAGAAAAAACTAACCATACACGAGATAAACATCTCTCAATTTATATCATCCCTAAAGAACTTTATACCCATAGTGTTTACTAAAAAACCTCTTTACTCATCATATAGAGGGTCACATCTCCATACTGAGGAAATATCACATAACAACTCAACTCATCAAGGGTATCTAATCAAACAACATATCCCTTTTTAGTAAAAACCACTATAGGGTCCATAACTAACTCAAAAACCTCATATCAACACCATCTAAACCCTGATAACCATATGCAAATCCTAAAATAAGAAATCTAATACCTAAACATACTCAATATAGGGATATTGTATACAATTTGGGAATGAATAAAACTAGTATATCTTATCAGTAACACATGAAAACTCCAAATTGGTTTTAATTAATTAATACACCACCAATAGGTCATTTAATAAAATAAAGATTAACTTAATATTAATTCTTTAATTAACAAACATATATTTACCAAAACTATTTCAAAAAAAATTTCTTTCAAAAAACCATTTTACAAAACCATTTTGATTATAAAAAACATTTTTCACTTTTAAGTATTCATGAACATGTTAGGTAAACTAATGTTCTTAGAATTATATATGAACACACACCCTCTTTCCATATCATTCCAAGAGTAAAATAATAAATAACAAGCTCAAACCCAAACATCATACTTGCATAAACATATCAATCATAATAGTGAAAATAATGAACAATAATCCCACACCCCTGATAACTTGGGTTTTCACCACACAAGTGTTCATGATACATAACTCCCTAGAAATTTCTACGTTTAGAACACATATATATCCATATATAATGTACAAAATATTAATAATTAAAAAAAACTATGATATCATTATTGCAATGCCTTGTACTTGGTCTGCCTGAACAGTAGTCGATCTGGTAGCGATGCACGACCACTGACATGAGTCCCCATATACCAGAGATTTTTGACCAATGACGAGAGTTTATAACCAATTTAGGGATACTATAATCTTTTTATCATAATAAATAATACAATATAATTAAAAAAATCTACATGTATTAGTAGAGAAGGCATGATGAATTATAGCTAAAGCCTAACCATAAGTAATAAAAAATATTGATACGAGGTGACAAAATATAACCCATTCTAAGCATACATACTTAAATGACATGGATCATCCATTGGTTCAATTATGTATAATGAAAAAAATACCAAAATTCATGTGGAGACATTACCATAATAACCAAAGTCCTTTCTTTTAATCACTATTAAGATACTATAACCTGATATACTTTACAACATATAACCTAAAAACAAGACATATAGGTCTGCATGTGCTCTATGGTGTCCATAAGGGTGTGAGAATAAAAATGCATTGGACACCATCAATATTGTTACTTATATACACCATCATATCCATGTATGTATACATAGGAAAATAAATATGGAAGTAACAACCAACATACAAGTAATCGCGTTAGGTCATCCTATTCTAAATAGGCCACCAAAAAATCTAAACCCGCTTTATTTGGACAATAATGGTACTAAATCCATTATAGTCACATAAAATAGGAAACCCATTATGGATGGGAATAATATATCTAGTACTAAGATTAAAAATTAATCAGGGATCATATCACTCGACAATTATCCATCTAATACTTGAGATGATGAGAACTTGGGTAGTGTAACTCCACACCTCAATCCCTAGGACCCCATGACACCATGAATCAAACTATATCCACATAGTTAGAGTAAAAAATATAAGAAACACATTATGGAAAATTAATAATATATCTATACCAATATAACAGAAAAATTGGGGACCATCTCACTCTATGAAGATTTTCCAAGAACTCGAAAAGAATGAGAACCTAAGTGGTGTAACTATACACCTTGATCACTAGCTCTCTAGTATATAGCCTCATAATTAACTATATAAACAAGGTAAAGATACAAAAAAAATCATGACATACATAACCCGTAACCAAGCTATTAGAGAGACACTAATCTATACATAGTACACTGTAAGAAGACATCCCATAAAAAACCCAATATAACCTACCTTTACTAGTCTCACCATACACATCCATCACAAAAAATCTGCATCTAAATAATACTATAAGGATCCCAATTCCAATAATTCAAAATCTATCTATGAACCAACCAATATGTCACACTTTCTTAAAAAAATACACTTAACCCCTCTCAAGAAATAAACATACCTAGATGACCTCAAGAAATTGACATCATCCTTATCTTATGTCACAAACACCCACAATAACACCCTAAAATGTAAAAAAGTACTCAAGTTCCTTATAAAACCTTTATATCCACCAATAATATATGAGTTTAAAGGGTATTAATCACATTATCTACCCATAAGATTTATCCTCACTAGAAACATCAAGGAATACTCCAATTGAACTGCACAAGGAAACCCACTAAGCTACATGGATTAGTTTAAATCATTCTCTCTCAAAAGAGGCGCTTCAAACCCAGGAAGATCACTTATCCACTACTCAAACCATATAAGAGGGTTAAAAGGTACATATGGTGTACATAAGTTCCACCCTATATAATTTACATGGTTTATTATCCATCTAAACCTCTACCTGAGATCCCCACCACCAGGGAATCATTAAACCAACCCACTAAAGCTCACCTTAAGCCAATCCTAATTTATTTCATGATCTAAGACCACTTTGAGGTCCATCAAGAAATACGAGGTACCTCACCCCTTGGTGGTGTATCCTATATAAACTCTAAATTATATAAACCATATATGGGATACATGATCCACAGATGAAAATCATTAACTTATCATGTTACACAATTTATAACTCACTCGGTTCTCATACAACCATCTCGATCCTAAACCCCTATGTATGCACAAAAAAGATCATTCATGAACACATATGGTTATGTATTTAATGGAAAACCTACCAGTATATTATAGTTATACTTATTTATCTATATTTCCCAAGACTTAACCAAGTTGTTCTAAGATCATAACAAGATTTAACATGCTCTCAAGCCCCTAGAATTTTCACAACATGAAAACTATAACCAATGATTCACAAAATACTTAAGACATGGCATTGATACCACTTCTAAAAAAATCCAAAAGAATCAACACCCAAATAATAAAAAAATTAAATCAATTTAGAAGAATATGAATAAAATTGGCTTGATGATTAACCTAAATCAAAATGGTGAGTAACATGTGATGTTATTCCTATTTTTTCATCCTTTAGCCACCACACCACAAAGCCCCATGTTTTAGAGATGATTCTACCCTGCTCTGGTGGAATATTCCTTAAATCCCATGGTGGAACCATCCAAAATAAAAGAAGTAAATAAGAATAGATTAATAATATATAAATGGAGTATATTACCTTGGTTCAACATAATTAAATATGATTTGATCAACCACTCTTTTAAGGGGATATATAGGGGATTCATGGAGGGAACCAAGGTGCTGAGAGCTGAATAAATGTCCCCTCCTAAGAACCTATTATGAACACCTCATCTTTAATTACTATAAGTGAACATTATATTTTAATGAAACTGTAATATAGTTCACATTTTAAATGGCCCAAAAACTCTAATTTTATTGGATGAATATTGATTTTAAACCTACTATGTCAAAATAATCCTAGAATGGGTTTTTGAAAATTTCCCTTAAAAATAAGATTATATGAATAATTGAAAATGTAGTATTTAAATATTATGACTTTTATTTATAATAAATTATTTTAATATATATAATTAACCATGTATTGACTATCAATTTGATAGAAATAAAGATAAGATCATTTTGAGGTAAAAGAGATATTTTCCAGGAAACTGTTTTTAAATGAATAATGTATTTCAATTTTAATTAATTAAGATAATATTTAATAATGAATAATTTAAATTAAATTTACATATTATATATCAAAATATAAAAATTTAAATCCATATAATTATGATTACTTGTCATATAGTTAATGTAAGATTATCTTATTCTAGAAAAAATGCTTTTTTTTGAAAAACCATTTTTCAACATGTTTTTTAGGTTTATTTTTTAAATTAAATTATGATAATTATGAAAATTGAATTTTATAAATTGGATTAAATATTTGGAATCAAAGTGCCACAATTTGATAATGGGTCCACTTTCATTTCTGATCATAATGAATAGTAAAAACAATAAAAAAGTTTCACAACAGTCACAATTAAAATTTGCTTACTGAGGGGTTAACCAATATAGATAAGGACTAAAATGAACTAATTTTTTTTTAAAAACAATTGTATGGTTTTATTTGGAAATTAAACTCATAAACATAGAATTTTATCCTTTTTTGAGCCATTTTCCAAGAAAATTACTTGACAATATTTTAAAACATTGAAAATTTACAAGTGTACCATTCACCTCAATTATAAAAGGGAACCTCCTCCCATCACTTATTCACTCCCATTAAGACATTAATCTAAAAAAACCCTAAAAATATATACAAAACATACTTATAAATCTTATATATCTTCTTATCATCCCAATAGTCCAACACTAGGGTTCTTAATAAGATATCAAAATTAAGTTTTTCTAAGTGAAGGTAATCATCTTCACCAAGATCTTTCATTTTTCTTATTATTTTACCACATTAAATTATATATTAATAATTAAAATATTAAAAAATAGTATCTTCCATATAATTATATGTTATTATGTGTATTGAAAAATATTTTTACATCTCCTTCTCTATCAAATGGGAAATTAAACCACCGCTCGTGTGTAAGACGAACTTCCACCTCACGAACCGATGTATTTTTTTTCCATCATCAACTCACATAGATAGACATAATGATGATAATAATGAATATATAATAGAATTATTACATAATATATACTCTTTAAAATTCATATATCATCTAATTTCATACTATTTCACCCATTAATGAAATGATAATGTCGCTGGTGCATACGTACAACCTACCATCTCAAATAAGTGATGTGATTCATTTTCCATGTTCAAATTTAGAGAATGATTCTAAAAATGTATCTAATGAATAAATATGATATTTATAAAATTCTAAATATCATTTAACTATATCCTATGCAGAAGAACCATAACTTCCATAACAAAACATGCATGAGAAAATGAAGTAGTTAACACCCTAAACAATGGTAATAATGAAATATTATAAGAGAACGAATGATAAGATGTTATAAAAGGATCATATATAGAAGTATAAATATGAATATGATTTTGTTATAAATTAATAAAAATTTTAAAACCATTATAGAGGAGGTTAAAACATGATCAACTAAAGGGAAGTGTGAGGTAATGAATTTGATCTCAATTACTATTCCATTGGGACATATTTGATATTATACACCTATTTAATTTCATATGGCGTATATATTTCCCATTTGATATATTTTACATGAATACATATTTATTCATGATGATTAATATTTAAATTTATCTTTATTATTTTAATAGGTTACAATTAAAAAGTTACCAACATGTAAGGATTTATTTTAAAATCTCATTTTTTGGGATTAATTTTAATTTCACTGTATAAATATTATAATATATTTTTCATAAAATATATATATTTTCATATCCTATGGATATTTAAGGAGTTTCTATATTTTATTAAAAAATTTCCTCTCTTTGTAAGTTTAATCAAGAAAATGATTTTTTAAAAGAAAAAATTATTTTATCTATCTTTTAATCAGATATATTTTTCTTCTATGTCCATATTTTTCAAAATTGTTTTACATTAGTACTTTTTATTAATCAAATTATTTAATAAGGAAATTTTATGTCATCCTTCATTTTTAAATGGTTTGAATGTAATATTTCAATTTTTTTTCTAAAATTTTCATTTTTTATTTTCTTTATAAAAATTCAAAAGGAATTTTTTAATGTATATGGCGTTAGAAGAATTTCTCGCTACTATAAATGTTTTACAATATTTAGATTATTCTATAATTTTTTTATGGTTTTAAAAATAAAAATATTTAATGAAATCTTATTTACCTTTAATTTTCTTTATTTATGAAAATTACCATATTTTATTACAAAACTATATTTCTTATGAATCAATGGTCACCTCTTATCTCTTATTAATTTTATGGTCATTAACTTTTACCTAAAACATTCACCTTCCTATGATCATTTTTTATTTGAAATTATATTTCTACAAAATATACATATTCTTTGTATCATGTATATGTAGGACCCCGGGACACCCTGAGAGGGGAGGGGTGAATCATGGTGTCAACTTTTTCTTCTTAAAGTTGTGGATCTTGTTCCCGCATTGGTAGGAACTGATTAAACCTGTATGATGGATATGATCAGTAATGAAACATACACATGCGATGATATGACACAACTATTTTTACTTGGTTCACCGCAAAGGGCTACGTCCAAGGAGCATACACTGACAGGTTGTCGGTCGTACCAAAATCCACTATGCTTCACTAGCTGTAGATTACAAAGGTTCGGGCATAGTCACTCTATCCCAGGCTCACTGCCTTTACAAAAGTTCAGGGATATCTCACTGCATCCCTCGGGTCACTCCCGTTGACTCCCCCTGGCTCACTGCCCTTGGTGATGTCCCGCTCAGTTTATAGACGTGAAGGTCTCTTCAATAGATTTGCATTGAAGTCTTTGTCTCCTGTTCTGCATGAGACTTTGCTTGCATCCGAGTCCTGAGTTGATGCTCTTTTGTATTCAACCTTCTACTTTAGTGCATTAACTGAATGCATTGTATCTTCTTCTTCTCTTACTTTGATTCTCAATACTAACACCTGAGTGTATTGGTATATTCCCCTCTTTCTGTGCAGATCTGAGTTTAGTTGCACGAACTGTTCTTCTTCTCTTCGCAAAGTACAATGAGGATGTTAAACACCAGTCATGTGTGTGCGGTACCACTTCTATTCATAAAACCAGATTTTTCTTTGTTCTTCCATCTTTCCAAATGAATAAATCATTTGTTGCACCAAATGTATCGGGAAATCTCACGGCTTTTGTGCAGCTCCACGAAGACGAGCAAGCTCCAACAACACCTGGAGCTCTTCTCCAATCCTGGCACACAAGTCCCACTACGGCGTGCAAGTCTCACTACGGCACGCAAGTCTCTGGCACGCAGGTCCAAAATGGCACGCTAGTATCACCAAACCACCTGCGCGACAATACCTTCCTCAACTTCTAACCCGCGCGACTTACTTTCTTTCTCTCCAAAACCGCCTTGGGCGCGCAGCTAACAACCGGCACGCAGCTTCAGATAATGGCACGCAAGTCCACCTGTGCGACGAGAGCTCTGATTTTTCTAAGTGCAAAACTCCGTAGGAAATTAGGAGGGGTGGTCTAGTATTTATAGGCAATTTGACCACCCTGTGCGACGACACATAAGTCAACCATCAGCGCGCAAGTCTCGGCGCGCAAGTCTCGGCGTGAAAGTCTCTTCCCCTACTAGTCACTTGCGTGACCAAATTCCAAACTTGTGTGAACCTCTTTAATTTGCCAAATTTTGATCTTATGATCTTGAAAAACCATATGCGTGCATGTTCTCAAGCTTCCAAGGCATTGGCGCGCAAGTCTCTTTCACGGCGCGCAAGTCACCTGCGCGACCTCACCAAAACTTGCACGACCCTTATCCCTTTGCCATATTTTTATGTTCTGATCCTCAAAAACATATGGCGTGCAAGTTTCCAAGCCCTCAAGTACAAGGCACACAAGTCCCTTTTCCAAAAATAGTTTTCTCCATTTGTCGATTTTCAGGCCCAAAAATTTGGCAAACACTGGGAAACGGTGCCACCTTGTATCTGCTCTTGTTGTACAGCCTCTAGATCATCCATTCCTCTGTTGACGTTCTTGAATCAAACATAGATCGTTGACCACAACTCTTGAACTCTACATGCCACCATGGAATCTCCTTTTGTCAACAAATTTGTATGTCGTTTGTTTGCTTTGTCAACAAGCACGATCACCTCAACATCACTTCTTCTTGGTGATCTGTATCCTTCAGCAACTCTTATTATTTTATCACAAACTCCACTATTGTGATATGTATTCTTTGAAGGCATAGATTTGGCATCATCATCATCTATGACAATGTGATGTTGATGGCTATCTCATAATTCCAATCACCACATGGCCATCTCAGAAGTCCAATCCCTTGCACATTGTCTTCTTCTTCAGCCGTCATTATCTACTTCATGCAAATCATATGAGTCAATTCTTCAAGAAGTCTCTTGCATGGTTCTCATGCAATCATGAGTAATTACATGGTCTTCATCAAAAACCCACGGGTCTCATGAAATAATGAGGAATTGCATGGTCTTCATCAAAACCCATGGTTCTCATGCAATAAGGAGGAATTGCATGGTCTTCATCCAAAAACCCCATTCTTAGTTAATCATCCTCAGATGGATTACACCTCACATTCTTCATTGTTGTAAACAATGTATCATCTTTGACACATGTTCTTTGAACTTATTATCAGTACAACAATCATCTGAATTATCATTCCTCCACTTCATCGGAGTACTTCTTGATCTCCTTCATTTTGATCTTCATTGAAAATTATTGACAACAAATACAACCTTATACACAAAGTGGTTCCAACAGTATATTATTATTTACTAAAAAATATACCATTTCTACATACGATGTCTAATTTGAATATTATTTGATTGACTGGGGAAATATTGATATTTCATATTACTTATTCAAAATAGATTTTTTTGATATGGAATATTGTTTATGAATTTAATTTATCATTCAATATATAAGTAATTCACTATACATGCAATGATTGGTGGGGGCCTAGTTATAGATAGTTCCTCGATGCATAGGCAGGTCTCATGAAACAAATCAATTCTCCAAATTAAATGTTTGTTTTGGTTTATACCAACCCATCGATGAAACTATCTTGGAACAAGGTCTTGAAAGTGTAGAGACCATGATGTATGAGATCATGATGTCCAATATTAATAATTTCCTTCATTGAGAATTCATTTATTATTATCCATGATATTTTTTCATTGATATTATCCATGGATGCATCTCATACTCAAGTTATTGATTAAATGACATGTGTTTTTAGTTATTTACATCACCATATTGATCATGTCTTACTAAATTAAAATAGAATCTACTATACATAACCCTAACTAAGAATTTTAGATCACCCTTATTTTTTCCCTTCCCCGGGATATGAAGACGTGTTCTTTGAATGAGTTCAAGGATGCCAAATGTTTTCTATTACAATGATTTATGTATTATTTCTAATATAAAAAATGGGAATCAAGTATGTATCTAGTTATTGAATATTACTAAACTAATTGTTCATTATAGATTATAACCCTTATATATATTATAATTTAAAAAAGTATACATCGGCTCTGGGTTACTGGATTTAGGATTGTGTGAGTTTTCATTAGAGGAAGTTTACTTGAAACCTAGAGAATTAGATTTAGGAAAACATAGATTTGGGAAAATAACCCTATAACATACTTTAAGGATATTTCTAATTATAGGAAAATAACATAATTGTTTTGTTAAGATATATATTATGTGGTTTTTCATATAAATAAATCTCTTTCTGGATACTATCAATGAATATGGTTTTGTAACAAATGCATATAGGGGTAATAACCATGAAAGAGTTATTCTAGTATATCTTAACCATAATTCTAGTGTATTGTGAGTGCACCCTTACTGAAAAATTAGTTTTAAAATCATGGGGGATATTATTGGATTTATTCACATTTTATTTAGAAAACATTATGAAATATTTGAATAAAATTTAATGATTTATATATATCTTAAAAGAAACCAAATTTATGATTATGATATTAACAATTCATAAAATTTCAATTTATGTTACGTGTTACACCACATTTATAATTATATATTATGATTTAAATTTCATAATGTTATAAACTAATTTAGTATATTACATTTTTTAGAAATGGAAGATGACAGAAGAATGGTATCAATACTCATAGCCAATATAGAAATTTACCTGCTGAGTAAACCAATACAAATGGTTTATGAGATGAGTAGATCATGGCCATATTAGGGAATCTGAACCAGTTTATGACTAATAAACTTTCACATATAGAGAAAAATGATTTTTCATGGAATGGTACACCTATATTGGACCATTTAATGTGATAGGATCCCCTATAATTTAGTGGAACTACTAATCCAATGGTAGTTGTGGTATAGATAAAGTCCTTAGAAAAGATATTTATGGACTTGGGATGTGATGAAAGTGAAAAGTTTATACTTGTAGTATATTTTCTCAAAGGTGATTATGATCAATGGTGGTCATTGATCTAGAATAATAGGGAGTAAGAACAAATAGGATAAATTTTAAAAAGAGCTTTTAAAGTAAAACTCTTTAATAAGTATTTCCCTCATGAGAAACGAACTGAAATGAAGAGAAGGTTTCTTAGCTTAAAGAACAAGGAATAAAAAGTGTTTTAGAGTATGAGGATACCTTTATAAGACTGTCAATGTATATTAATGAGAAAATCATGAGAATAAGAGGTTAGCTAAACACCAAGAAAAAAAGGAACATTTCAAAGAAGAAGAATAAGATGAAGCAATTTATATCATGTAAAAATTAAAAAAAGAAAAATCCTAGAAACTACTTGAAGGGCATGAGAGTTTATTACAATTGAATATATAAGGTTCATCCAAATAATGAATTTAAGGGAAACAAATATTACACTACTATATAGTTCTTAAACTATAAATAAATGGGTTATTATTCAAACAAATGTCCCAAGAATCAAGGGGAATTACTGTAAAAGATGCTAAGGGGAGAAGGCCAAGATTATGTGATCACTACAACAAAGGTTGAAGTTATTAAAGATACGATGGAATATAATTTAATAATATATTCAAATTTAGATAAATATTTATTTGATTTTAGATCCACACACTCTTTTATATCTTCTATATTGTCTAAGAAAATTCAATATTTCCCTAGAACCTTAAGAAGGTAGTTGTTAGTAAAAACTCCTAGTAGAAATATCACTTCAACAAGGATGTGTTATACAGTTCACATTATGCCTCATAAGCATTCCCTATTGAAATATTTTGTTATTATACCTTTTTTTTTAATTTTATATAATATTTTTTTTGGATTTACATTCAAAATATGATGTTATTTTATCAAATAGAAGGAAATTACGATTTATGATGAAGATTTGGAATTACTTATCTTTAAAGGGAAGACATCATCATCTGATTCATTTCTAGATCAAACTCTAATAGCTCTTATGAATTATATTATTGGGGAATAAGAGAATAAACAACATATGGATAGAAAATACAATATTAAAATTTAGGATGTACCTATTTTACAAGAATACATTAATGTATATATTAAGAAATTACTTGGACATCTACCAAAGCATGAAGTTGAGTTTTCTATTGATTTAATCCCTAATAAAAGACCTATAAAGAATAATCTCTATATAATAGACATTGTGTAATTAGTGGAATTAAATAAATAACTAGAAGATTTTTGTAAAAAAAGGATTTATATACCCCAATGTTTTACCTTGGAGATCTCCTATTCTTTTTGTTAAGAATAAATATGGATCTATATATCTGTGCATTAATTATTGGGAAATCAATGTTATTATGATAAAAAAAAGTATCCTATACCTCACATTAATGAATTATTCAATCAAATTCACGAGTCTTGATATTTTTAAAAGACTGAACTTCATTCTGGGTATCATAAATTATGATTAAAGAAGGAATATATTCCAAAGGAAAAATTTTGAATGAGGTATAGAAATTATGATTTTATAGTAATTCCATTTGGATTGACTAATGAACCCTCTAGTTTTATGGATCTAAAGAATAAAGTATTCAAGTAATATCCTAATTATTTAATTTTGGTAATTATTCATGATATCTTTTTGTAATCTAAAATCTACGAGGACCATGAAAACTACCTATAGATCATTCTTGAGACTCTTATAAGAAAAGAGTTATATGGGAAACTTATAAAGTGTGAATTATGGCTTCGAAAAGTTTATTTTATAGTATATATTGTCTCTAAAGATGGAATATTAGTTAATCCTATGAAGATAAAGGCAGTCAAATAATGATATACACCAAAAAAAACCGAGGTATGTTGTTTTATTTATTTGGCAGGTTACTATCAATGATTTGTTTAATTTTTTTCTTTATTGGCTAACCTATTAACCACTATTACATGTAAAAGGGTTAAGTTCTTATAGATAAAGGAATGTAAATAATGTTTTAAATAATTGAGGAAGATATTGGTCAATGCTCTATATTTTACCCCACCATTAAGAAATGATGGATTTGTATTATATAGTGATGTATCAAAGAAGGGACTCAGTTGTGTCCTTATATATAATAATAATGTTATTTCCTATGTATCAAGTCATTTAGATACTCATAAATAGAACTATACAACTCATGATATTTAATTGGAATCCATAATATTTTATTTGAAGATACAAAGACATTATCTCTAGGGAGAAAGTTGTATGAAATACAAAGACCATAAGAGCTCAAAACACATCTTTTCCTAGAATGACCTCAACATGTGGAAAATATTATGTCTTGAAATACTCAAAGATTATTATATCTCAAAATAAAGTACCATCGAGGGAAGGAAAATAAGGTATAATATGCATTGAGTAGAAAAAATCATGAAGTCCTAACCAAAATGAGGTTTGAAAAGGATCCCATGTTAATGAATTTAGTAAATATGTATATGGGAATTACTAAGGAATGGAAAAAATAACACATTTTTCAAATGATTTCCAAACAATATTGTTTAAAAAGTATAAAATGTTCTTATCCTGATGATGATAATTTTCAATAGAAAATTAATTTCATGAATTATGGGAAATTGGAATACTTCACATATGAAAATGGAGTTCTGAAATTTGGTACGATACTATGTGTTCCATATATACCAGAGATAAAAATGTAATTATTGGATTATTTTAATATTTATAATTTCTTTATACACCATGATATAACCAATAAGTATAATTATTTTATGTAACATTTTTGGTGGGATAATATGAAGTGGGAAATTTCTAATTATGTATCAAGATTCTTGGTTTTTCAAAGGTGAAGGTAGAGAGACAAAATCCTAAAAGAGTCATGAAAACTTTACCTATTCTTATGTGTAAATGGTATGACATTTCTATGGATTTTTCCACTATATTACCAAATATTCCTAGAAAGAATAATTAAATATAAGCTATTCTTGATCTCCTAACCAAATATATACATTTCATTTCTATATAAGTAGATTTACCTCTTGAGTGCCCTGAAAAACTCTAAATTAATAAATTTTTAAGTATCCATTTATAAACACTTTTAATTGTGTCTAATAATGATCCATGATTTACATTGAAATTATAGAAAATTCCTTATAAGGCTCTTGATATCAAGCTTTATTTGAGAATCACATACCTTCCTCAGTCTAATGGACATTCTGAAAGAAATATTCAATTATTAGAAGACATGTTGGGATAATTATCACCTAAATTTCAAGGTATATGACATCATTATTTAAATTTGGTATAGTTTTCCAATTATAATATCTTATATTCAAGTATTCAAATGGTGTTTTAAGAAGCATTGTATGACAAGAGATTTCATATTCCAACTTGTTGGGATGAAGTTGGTGAAAGGAAACATATAGGCCCAAAACAGGTTGAGGAGACAATGATGAAGGTAAATAATATTTATAATCATATTAAATCAGAACAAATTAGTCAAAGAAGTTACATAAATAATTGATGGAAACATTTGGAATTTCAATTTTATGATCATGTTTTCTTGAACATATATCCATAGAAGGGTGTTATATGGTTTGGTAACAAGGGAAAACTGAGCCCCAGGTTCATCAGAACATTTGAAATTTTGGAAATAATTGGATTTTTTATTTACCAATTGTAAATTAAACCAAGTCTCTCTAAAGTACATGATGTGTTCTATATATCATTTTTAAGGATGTACATTCTAGACCCAATGCATTTTCTCACCACTGAAGAAATATAATTAGAACCTGATTCATTTTACTATGAAGATACTATCCAAATTCATGAAACTATAGAGTAAGTATTGAGGAATTTTATGAATATAATTGTGAAATTAATTTATAAAAATTATAAAATGTAGGAATTAATGTGGGAACCATATAATGTTATATAGAAGAACCACCCTCATTTGTTTAGAAACTAATGTCCATGAAAATTTCAAAGATGAAATTTTTATAGGAGGGAAGAATGTAACACCAAAGATTAAATTAAATTAAATTATAATTCTATTTTAATAAAAATATTATACAATTAAAATTTTAAATGGAATACAAATTCTAATTTTATAGGATGAATATTGATTTTAAACTTACAAGGTCAAAATATTCCTAGAAAGAGTTTTTGAAAATTTCCCTTAGAAATAAGATTATATGAATAATTGAAAATGTATTATTTTAATATTACTAATTTAATTTATAATAATATTATATAATATGTATAATTAAACATGTGTTAACTAAAAATTTTATATAAATATTGATAAGATCATTTTGAAGTAAAAATGAATACGTTTTAAATTTTTTTTAAATGTTTAATGTAATTCCATTTTTCTTAATTTTAAAAAATATTTAATGATGAATTATTTAAATAAAATTTATAGATTATATATCTAAATATATGAATTTAAATATATTTAAAGATGATTACTAGTCACGTAGTTAATATAAGACCATATTATGCTTGAAAAATTGCATTTTGTTTTCGAAAATCGTTTTCCAACATATTTTGTGGGTTCATTTTTTAAATTAAATTATAAAAATTCTATGATTTTAATTTTATTAAATGGATTAAATATTTGGAATCATTATTTCCAAATATTTTAAATATAAAACGTTTATTTTTGGTCATTATTAATAGTATAAATAGTGAAAATATGTCACCATAGTTAGCGTTTAAATGGGGTTAATAGGGGGGTTAACCTAAAAAGATAAGGATTAAAATGACCTAAAAACTTTCTAAAAATAAGTTTTTTATTTAATATTGACCTTAAACTTATAAAATTATAATATCAACCATTTTGAGCCATTTTTTCCACGAAAGTGACTTGACATTATTTTAAAACATTGAATAATTACAAGTGTGTGACTCACCTCAATTATAAAAGGGAACCTCATCCCCCACTTATTCACAAATATTTATCCATTTATCTTGATAAAAACCTAAAAAATTATTTCCTAAAAAAACTTAAATACGTTATTGATATAATGGTCACCCAAAAAGACCAACCTTAGGGTTATTAATAGGAGATCCAAAGTAGGTTTTTTTATTCGAAGGTAATATTCTTCACCAAGCTCTTTCTTTTTTTACATTGTATTTTTCTACCTTAAATTATGTATTAATAATTATAATATAATAAAAACATTATCTAAAATACAATAATATTATATTATGTTTATGTAATAATATTTAGCCATCATCTTCTCCATCAAATGGGAAAGAAAACCATCATTCTTGTGTATGGTATATTACTGCCTCACGAACTGGCGCAATTTTTTTTGCATCACCGACTCATATAAATAGTAAATATGATGGAAATAATTAATTCATCTGATAATTATGAAATAATATTGATTCTTTAAGATAATATATTATCCACTTCCTTACCCTTTCACCCATTAAGGAAGTGATAACGCTGCTCATGCGTACGTATGACCTACCGTCTCCATAAAGTGATGTGATTCATTTTACATGTCCATATTTAAATAATGATTATAAACATTTATTTAATGAATAAATATTATATTTACAACATTCTGGATATGATGGAAATATATACTATGAACAATAACCATAACATACATGAAAAAACATGCATGAGAAAATGAAGCGGTTAACACCCGAAACAATGGTAATAATGAAATATTATTAACGAACATGTGATAAGATATTATAAGAGGATCATATATGATATTATAAATATAAATATTGTTTTTTATAAATTAATAACATGTTTAAAACCATAATATAAGAGGTTGAAGAATTTTTAATTAAAGGGAAGTGTGAGGTAAGAGATTTCGTCTCAATTTCCATTCCATTGATACATATTCAATAATATGCACCTATTTACTTTTATGTGGTGTATATAATTAACCTTTGATATATTTTACAGGAATTAATATTAATTTATGATTATTAATGTTTCAATTCATGTTTATTATTTTGATAGGTTATAATTTAAATGTTACCAAAGAGGTAAGAATTTATTTTATAATCTCATTTTTAGGATTTCTTTTATTTTCATTAAAGAAATATTATAATATATTCCACATAAAATCTATATATTTTATTAAAATTTTCATATTTAAGGAGTTTATATATTTTCATCAAAAATTTTCTCTCTTTGGCACTTTAATTAGGAAAATAAATATTTAAAATAAGAACCAAATTTATTTCTATTTAAATCAAATATATTTTTCTTCCCAATCTATATTTTTCTCAATTGTTTTAAAAAAGTCATTTTTATTACTAAAATGACTTATTAAAGAAATTTAAGTCATAATTTAATTTTTAAACGTTTTCAAAGGAATATTTCTAATGTTTTCTGAAAGGTTCATTTTCAAATTTCATTATAAAAAAGTCAAAAGGAAGATTTTTAACGTATACGACGTTAACAGACTTTCTCACCACCATATCCATTTTAGGATATTTAACTTATTATACATGTTTTCAATGGATTTACAATGAAAAATATTAATGAAATATTATTTCACATATATTTTCATTATTTCTCCCAAGGAAATGATTTAATTAAAAAACCTTTACTTACAATGAATTGACGGTCACCTATTGTCTCTTATTAATTTTGTATCTGTTAACTTTATATTGAAACATTCACCTTCTTGTGATAATTTTTCATTAGAAATTAAATTTCTCCTAAATATACATATTCTTTTTATCATGAATATGATAATTTCTTAAATAATTTACCATTATTTACATTTGGTGTTTACTTCAAAAGTTATTTGATTGACTTGGGAAATATTGATATTCCATATTATTTATTCAAAATATACCTTTATTGATATGGAATATTTTTTATAAATTTAATTGATCATTAAATATATTATGAATTAATTGGATATGTAGTGACTGGCGGGGATCAGTTATAAATAGCCCCTGATGCATTGATAGGTCTCATGGGGAAAATCTGTTGGCCAAATTAAATGGGTTTTTGGAGTATAAATAATGATAAGCTACACTATCTTGGTGAAAGGTCTTGATGGTATAAATATCATGATTAATGAGATCATGACATCTAATATTAATCATTTACTTCATTGATAATTTAGTTATTATTATCCATGAAATTTTTACATTGATATTATCCATTGATTCATTTTGTACCAAAGTTATTGATTAAATGGAATGTGTTTTCAATTATATAACTTTCTATATTTATTATGTATTACTAACTCATGATATATTATAGTGTATGTAACCATTAATAGGTGGTTGAGATCACCCTTATTTTGTTTCCCTTCCCCAAGATATGAAGAAAAATTCTTTGAATGAGTTTAAAGATGTCGAATGTTTTCTATTACTATATTTTAGGTTTTATTTCCAATGTAAAAATGGGAATCATGTATGTATCTAGTTCTTAAATTCCACTAAATTTATTTTTCCTTAGATATTAAATCCCTTTTATCTATTCCAAAGTAATGAAGTATTCACTACCTCTGGGTTCTGGAGTTGGGTTTTTTACATATTCTTCTAAAGAATTAAGGGGGATGGACATGAAATTATGGGTATATCCCTCATAGAAAAAAAACCCCATTACCTATCAAGTACCAAATAAAAAATCACCAGGTATCGAGTTTGATGTGAACCATGCATTTCATACATAAATATTATATCATTTTACATAAATATTCAATCTATCTAATAATAATTTATGCTCCAAAATCGTAAACGTTTAGTGTATTTGTGTCACACCACGACTTTTAAATTTATTTTTATTACATTATTTCATAGCCTTGGCTACTATCATTAGGGACCAGGTTGAGTGTTGATTTAAAGTTTTTTAGGATTTTATTTTTGGTGGGTTTCAGAACGGTGCACAGGCACCGCACGGTTAGCGGTAACCGTGCGGTCGACCTAGGTGTCTGTGTGACTACCAAAATCTTAAGAAAAATAAATTTTATAATTGTGTATACCTTAATAATAATAATAATAATATTTTGTAGGTAATAATATTATTAGTGTTATTAAATTGTTTTAATACTATTATTTCAAAATTGATATTAAAAGTAATTTTTTAAATTTTTTATTAATATTATTATTATTAAAGAAATGAAATAAATTTTATTAATGTGATTATTATTATTTTTATTATTATAATTATAATTATTATATTATTGATATTATTATTATTATTATTATTATTATTATGTTAATATTATCATAAACATAATTATTATTATATTTAGTATTATTAGTTTTAGTTTTTTTTATTTTTTTTTATTTTTTTATTAACTTTAATTGGGCTCTTCCCTACCCTTCCATGGTGCACCACCCTTTCCCCTCCACCCCCTGTGCGACCCTGCTCTATCACCCCTCCCTATCTGGACATCCGCTCTTGCGCACCCTCCATCATCTAGACATGAACCCCCACCCTACTTACCCTATGTGTGTGTGACCCTAGCCCCTCCTCCCTTTTGACGAAAACTTTTGGCCGGAACTCCCCTTCCCGGTGTGACCTTTATCAAGCAGTGCCTTACTCCAAGAAGCCAACCCCACTTCCCCGCCTTGTTCCAGCATGATCGTGACCCTCCTCATCAACATTACTATCCTCCTCCGGTATGTTGTATTTAACTTATTTTTTAGTGTTTTCTTCATCTTTTCCAATCCCTAATCCTTTGGGTTCATATTGTGCATTTTTCTCATTGTTTAGCGTGTGCTGTGGGTCCGTGAGGTCTCGCTCCTCCACCCATTGAAGCGGTGTTGCATCTGCACCCAATTTTAGGTAGGAAATTCAATGTATTTCCTTTCTGATGTGATATAATTAATTCTTGAGTGTTACAATAAATTTTTATACATGATACACTCCTTCATAATGCATTTCATTAGTTTGTTTCAATGTTTTTAAATTAGTAGAGTTTTTAAAAAATAGGTTTTGAAGCGAATTTCTATTTATGTCTATTTTTTTCACACCAAATGGTGTTTGCATATTTTTTTATAAATTTTTAAACATGTTTTCCATCCCCATGGTGCCTTTTTTGAGACTATTATAGTGTTTTGGTGTTGGTAAAATTGTGAAAACTGGTTTTTAGGGTGATTCTTAAATTATTCCCATGTGTTCTCACCTTTAAAATGTTTGATAAAATACCATTTGTTTTCATATATGAAACCCATCCTTATTATGATTTTTTACCCTTGAAATATTATTTAAACTTAGTATTAATTTTATTAATTTGGATTAAGGTGAAAATTAGGTGCGTTTTTGGTTTAGTGGCTATATTGAAATGTTTTGGGAAAGGGTTTTCATAGTTTTAAAATAATGTTGGTTAGATTATTAAAATTCTGTAGAATTTTTAGGTTTGGTTCCTCTATTGGTTTATTATAGCAGTTTCAAATGTAGTTTTCAAAGTTTGAGCCGTTTTATAATTGAAATGCATTTTGGTTTTTTTGATAAGTATTTGTCCTTTCTTTTATTAAATGTTTCGTTGGTTTTTAAATTGCCTCTTAGTTCCTTAGTTTGGATTATTTTTATTTTTGGGTATTTGTGATATTTGAGTTGTTAATGTTTATAGAGTGCGTTGGACCTCGCTGTAGTGGTTTTGAGCTATAGGTGTCAAGAATGCATACATTTATATGCATAGGGTAAGGAATATATATATATATATTCCCTCTTTGTACGTATTCCCTCATGGCATATGGAATATGTGAAATGCAACTAAGAGAATTTATATATATATGTAAAAATGCACGTGCATGTAAGGGCGAAGGTTTAGTTCGAGTGGTTATTGTCAAAAAGAAGTATGTTTGAGTTAGGATCTCTATACATTGATCTTTAAATTTAAGAATCATTTACTTATTTCATTTCATATCTATTTTTTATTTTAATTATTGATATATAATTGTTATTGAAATTACTTTCCTTGAATTAGAGTGGTTTATTTCTTGTAATGTATTGCAATAAATGGTTTGATTCCATTTTTCACATCAAGTGCTTGATAAAATTCTCCTTTGGACTTTATAAATGTTTTTTAGATTTAAAATGGTGACTTGGGTTTCTTAAATGTGTCTCTAAGTAGATTTATGGTTTCAAAATTGGCGTGTGTTGGTTCTTTTGAAAATTGGTTAGTGTTTAATTTTTAGTTGAGGCATGTTTGGTAAAAATTTAAAATAATTTGCATTGAAAACTCTCTTTGGGATACACCTCCTGACTTGTTAGATTTTTATGGGAATGTGTGGTCCTTGGATGTGACTTTACTCGTGTGTTGGTGGTCGAAGGAAATATGGGGAGAGATCCATTGGAGCGATTTAGGATTGACTTTTTTGTGCGTTGCTTATGTGTGATGCATATATATGTGATAGATTTCTTTTCTGGCATTGTTTTCTCACCCCCTTTTTAGTCTGAACATGGGAACCTAGCACAATGAGTGAATTTTCGGTGAATGATTGATGCACTAGTTTAGATTACTCACAGGATAGTGGGCTGTAGAAAGGGATTATTTTGTTATCAATACATTGGGATTGGGCCCCTTGATTTGGCCAGGTTGGGTGATGATCAAGCATTTGGCCGTTATGATGTCATCGGGTAGGGCCGTTATGATGTCATCGGGTAGGGAAGGCCTTCAGGATGAGTCACATGCATAGTATGTTCTAAACTATTCATGATCCCCTAGGTTCTCCCATGTTGTATGGTACTTAGTTATCTACTGTAGGTGATTGAGATACATGTGTGGGTTGGTTACTGTTGTGGGTTGTTTTTTTATTTCCTGTGTTCTATGTTTATTGATCGTGTTTCCTTACATAGTGTATCTTATTGATAAAAGTGATAAAATGGTTTCAAGTGTCTATGGAAAAAGGTTTTTAAAATTATTTACACTTACTTCCTCCCTTTTTAGTGCACTTACTTCCTTTTTAGTGTAAACATCACCTCCTTTAAATTCCAATGTCAACTTCTTAAAAATGAATTTGGTTTTTAATTGAAAATGGGAAATGGATCGTGATTTTATTTAAAGGGAAAATATATGGAAATTTTAATTTTATATATTGTAGCTCAAACCTGAAATTAATAATTCTTTTATTTAAAGGAAATGCTTTTGGGAATAGAATATTTGGGCACACATACTGATTTTTAATACTCACACCTATAGTTTTATATTTGTTTTTAGCTTCAGGTGTTGCACCTTGATTGGATTTGGTCTCCATAGTGCGACATTGGTTTGAGGTTGGTGGTGACCTATAGGGTCACATGAAGGTATGCACAAATTTATTTTCTTTCCCCTACTAGTTTTCATTTTTTAGTTTTATTTATTTATTTTTCATTCATTTATGGGCCAAATCATTCCCACCTATTTAATTTTGATTCTCGACACTAGTTGTTAGCCCATGGAGATCGGGAACGCCCCTTGGGCCTTGTCGTAGATTCACTCGGGTGACCGATTCAGTGTCAAAACAGTTTGGTTCATGACAAAATGGTATCATAGAAATCCCTTGATATTTGGGGTGACTTGTATATGAAGATTTGGAATGTCGGGAATCAAGAGGTAGGTGTGGTAACAGAGTCACAAACTCTTTCTTGCACTGATCCTCAAGTTACTAGGGGTAGTTTGAGATTCAAGTCTTTTTTTATTTTTTATTTTGGATTTAGGGATGAAAATAGAGGCAATCTGGTGTCATGTTGTGACTCCTCATAGAGTAGTGACCCATGTGAATTCCAAGTTCATGGTTCAAGTTCCTCTTAGAATTATGACATACTTGAGGCATGGACCACTACCATATCGCTGAGTTAGGCATAGATGATAGTCCCTCCTTCCAGTAGTTTTGTGTAAGTTGTGCCTTATATTGGTTTTTGTAGGTGTAAGTGTGATTTTGAAGATGAAAATAGTTTTGAAATGGAGATACATTCTTAAAAATGACTTTAACTTGTTAAAGTGGGTTTTAAAAATTAAAAGTTATTTGGATTGAAAATATGGTTCTTATTTGGAATTAGTAAGTAAATGGTTGGTACGACCCTTGGTGTTCCTTATATACATTTTCACATGTAGGGGTATGGGTATGGAATGTGCATGTTGGAATGTATTAATTGAAGCCAATGAGAACATGTACAATGGTTCATGGGATTGTTTGGGTGTGTATTTGACCTTAAAAGATTGTCCTTGTTTTCTAAAGGTAATTTTGAAATGGATGTTTTTGGATGTGTTTATATTTGTTTGATTTTTGAGCTAGTTTTTTCGGATGAAAGTGGTTTTATTGATGTTTCTTTGGCTTGATATCGATTTTGGATTTGTGTTTTATATGTTGTTCAAAAAATGCCTCCCAGAAAGGTCTCCAAAGTTGCTAATGATTCATGCCTAGTTTTTGGTCCCTCTCAGACATTTCTTGTTCTTCCTAGTGATCGAGGTCTATTAGAGGTAGTTATGTGACTTGAAGAGGTCTAGCGTGTCTTAAATGTATTGGGAACTCATGAAGTTGTCAGAGTGTGTGCCATTTTGGGTCTGTTCTGAGGTCTAGCTTTGGACAGATGAGAGCTGTTCACCCTTCCATCATTGAAATTTAGGATGACGTGGTAAGTTTTTATGTCTGTCTTCATCTGATGGTTCATACCTGAAGAAGTGAAGATGAAGAAAAGGGAAGAGCTCATGTGTATTCAACAAGGCCAACAAATGTTTAAGGCATTTGTTGACCATTTCTAGGAGAAGGTTTCCTTTTATCTAGAGGTAGAATCATGGGATATGATAAAGAATTCGATCTTTATTGGAAGTATTCATCTAGAGATCAAAGAGTGAGTCCTCTCTCCTAAGGACCATTATTTTGAGAGGTTGGTAGATGAATAATTTCAAGCTGAGATGGTCCCCAGAGAGCAGGCGGTTGGTAGTACAACATGTCTTACTGATCATAAGGATTCCCCCTCTAGTGAGGAGAAGATTCTAGAGGAACCTATTCCTATGGAGTCACCTTCATTGGTTATGGCTTCCAGTTCGTCAGACTATTCAGTTGTGTGCCACCAGTGTGGCTGGTTTGAGCACTCAAAGTCGTCATGTCGCATCCCTCTGAAGATGTGTCATCATTGGGGCTATCTAGGTCATCTAGAGAAGTTTTTCAGAAGGGATTAATTTAAGAAGACACTATGACCGGAGGATTCTAATGCATTACTGTGAGGCATGAGATGATTTAGAAATTAGATCCCTAGCCACAGGTCTCAGGGTGAATCTTGTGCATAGTCAAGAGTTTTTGGGGGTGTGAAGCCTCAGTCCAGTTTTTGTGTTCCATGTTGGGAGCAGAGCATATAAAGTCTTTTCATTCTTGTTTTTATATTGTTAAAGTTTTCCTTTATTGTATGCTCATTACTTAGTTGTGAAGTTATGATGAAATCATTCTATTATAATCAAAACAGTCCTGTTTTTCTGAATGTGGATTTTAGAATAGTTCATTTTTCTTAGCTTGTGTTTTCTCCTATGTGGGTTTGTTTTAGTTTTGGCTTCAATTGTGCTTGCTTGGAGATGTTTGGATTTTATGAGATGGGTAGAAAGTGGATCTAGTTCATTGTTTGGTTTTGGTCAGAGTTTATTTTCATGAGTCTTCCCCTATTATCAGGGGTTCAATTGGTGTGTGAAAAGATTCTAGTTCTAGTGGTGGTGTTGTTTCGCTCATGTGATGGATGTTTATTTGGATCAGTTGGGAGTTCCCACTTTGGTCACCCTTCTTGGGGTGGTATGTTTGTGTGTTAAATTTCCATGCTAGTTATGTTCTTATGGTTGGGAGAACCCTCTTAGGTTCTCCCGTTCTCTTATGTTGCGGTTTCTTTTGGGTTGGTCAGGTGTGACTGGTGGAGGGAACAATCACCCTGAGGTTGTGGTTTCTTTCAGTTTCAATCAGACATGGATTCAAGTTTTGTCTATCTTTTGGCTATGTGACTTTTTGGGGGTAGAAAGCGTATGTGGTGGGGAGAATTTTCACACCCCAAATTTTAAATTTATTTTTATTTCATTATTTCTTGGCTTTGGTTACTCTCGTCGAGGCTCAAGTTGAGTGCTGATTTAAAATTTTTGAGGATTTTTATTTTTGGTGGATTGTGGGCTGGTACACAGGCACCACATAGTTAGCAGTAACTATGTCATCAACCATGAGACCATGCGACTATCCAAATCTTAAAATAAATAAATTTTATAAATGTTTATACCTTAATAATAATAATAATAATATTGTGTAGATAATAATATTATTGGTATTTTTAAATTGTTGTAATACTATTATTTACAAATTGATATTTATAGTATTATTTTTAAATTTGTTATTAATATTATTATTATTAAATAAATGGAATAAATTTTATTAATGTGATTATTATTATTATTATTATTATTATTATTTTATTATTTTCATTGACATTATTATTATAATTAGTATTATTAGTTTTAGTTTTTTTATTTTGTTTTTTAACCCTAATTGGGTTCTTCCCTACCCTTCCACGGTGCACCTCCCTTTCCCCTACATCCCCTGTGCGACCCTTCTCTAGTGCCCCTCCTTGTCTGGAAAACCTCTCCTGCACACCCTCCATCATCCAGGCGTGAACCCCCCCACCCTATTACCCCCATGCATGCGCAACCCTAGCCCCTCATTCTCCCTTACACTAACAACTTATGACCGAACATCCCCTTCCCGGGACAACCTCCATCCAAAAGCACCCAACTCCTGGTGGCCAACCCCCTGATATGCCATGTTCCAGCGCGACCATGATCCCCCCTCGTCGATAGCACTCTCATCCTCAAGTTTTTTTATTTCATTTCTTTTTTTGGTGTTTTCTTCTTCTTGGCCAAACCCTAATCATTGGAGTTCATGTTGTGCATTTTTTCATTGTTTAGGGTGTGTTGTTGGTCCGTGAGGTGTCACTCTTCCCTCAATTGAAGCGCCTTTTCATCCCCACCTCATTTGAGGTAGGTAATTACATGTATTTACTTTATGATGTGGTCTAATTAATTCTTGAGCATTACAATAAATTTCTATACATGATACACACCTTCATAATGAATTTGGTTATTTTTTTCAGTGTTTTTAAATTAGTAGAGTTTTTTAAAAATTGTTTTTGAAGTGAATTCCTATTTATTTATATTTAATTTCACGTCAAATGGTGTTTTCATATTTTTTTATAAATTTTTAAACATCTTGGGAACCCCCATGGTGCCTTTGTTTAGACCATTTTAGTGTTTTGGTGTTGGTAAAATTGTGAAAACTGGGTTCTAGGGAGATTATTCAATTATACCCATGTGTTGGAACCTTTAAAATGTTTGATAAAATACCATTTGTTTTCATAGATGAAACCAATCCTTGTTATGATTTTTTCTACTAATATTTTGACAACTTAGTATTAATTTTATTAATTTGGATTAATGTGAAAATTGAGTGCCTTTTTTGGTTTAGTGGATATAGTGAAATTTTTTGGGAATGGGTTTTCATAGTTTTAAAAGAAAGGTTGGTTAGATTCTTGTAATTATGTAGAATGGTTAGGTTTGGTTCCTCAAGTGGTTTCTTAAAGCAGTTTCAAAAGTAGTTTTCAATGTTTGACCCAATTTATAATTGAAATTCATTTCGGGTGTTTTTATAAGTATTTGGGATTTATTTTATTAAATGTTTCATTGTTTTTTAAATATCATATTGGTTCCTTTGTTTGGATTATTTTTATTTTAGGGGTTTTGTGATTTTTGAGTAATCTTTAATATTTATAGAGTGTGTTGGACCTCGTTGTGGTGGTTTTGAGCTGCAGGTGTCAAGAATGCCTACATGTATATGAATAGGGTAATGAATATATATATACTCTCTTTGTAAAAATTTCCTCATGGCGCGGGGAATATGTGCAATGCATATAAGGTCATTTATGTATATATATGTATAAATGAATGTATGTGTAAGCACGAAGGGTCGGTTTGAGTGGTCATTGTCAATAAATGGCATGTTCGAGGTAGGATCTATATGAATTGATCTTTAAATTTAAGAATCATTTATTTCTTTCATTTCATATATAGTTTTTATATTAATTATTGATATAGAATTGTTAATGAAATTGTATGCCTTGAATTGGAGTGGTTTCTTTCTTGTAATATATTGCAATAAATGGTTTGATTTCATTTTTTACCTAAAGTGCTTGAAGAAATTCAACATTGGCCTTTATAAATGTGTTTTAGATTTAAAATGGTGACGTGGGTTTCTTAAATGAGTGTCTATGTGGATTTATAGTATCAAGAATGGTTGGTTGAGGTTCATTTAGTACCTTTATAAAATAAATTTCCTTGAAAAATCTCTTTGGGATGCACCTCTTGCCTTGTTGGATGTTGATGGGAATTGGTGGTCCTATGATGGGAATTTCCTCATGTTTTGATGGTTGAAGGCCAGGGGGAATACCTTAGAGTGATTTAGGGTTGAATGTTTTGTGCTTTTCTGATGTGTGATGCATGTATATGTGATAGATTGCTTGTTTGACATTGTTGGGTCACCCACTTTTTAGTCTGAACATGGGAACCTAGCATAAAGAGTGAATTTTTGATGAACAATTGATGTACTAGTTTGGATTATGCACTGGTTAGTGGCCTATATCATGGGTTATTTTGTTATCATTGCTATGGGATTGGGCCCCTCAAACAGGCTAGGTAGGGTGACGATCGAGAGTTTGGGCGTTATAACATCATCGGGTAGGGCATGCCATTGGGATGAGTCACATGTATAATATTGTCACATACAATACATATTTTAAAGTCATTTTTCATTTAATTTACATCCTTTCTTTGTTTTGGGGGTTTCCCTAGGTTTTAGGGAGGAATAGATGAGTATTCATGAATTGGGCCAAACCGTGAGCCCAATTCCAGATTAAAAAAATAAAATTTGTATCATTTATAACATTTTCATTTTTCAACATTTTTCATCAATTAAAATTCCTAATTGACCTCCCCTAACCTACTAACACCACCAAGGTAATTTGGAGCTTTTAGAAATCCATAACCAGGGTTTATTTGGGTTTTTATCTAAGGGGTTGGGCCTACCCGAAAGCCCAATTCCTGTTTTAAAAATAAAAGTTTATTTTGTTATAACTTATTCAATATTTGGGCTTTTTCGGTGATTCTAAGTCTCACCCAAGACCAAGTAACCCAGTCGCGCGTCTAAACTCTCTCCCACCTCTTTGAAGCTCTGGATAATCGCGATTGGGTGCCAAACTTCATAGGGTTCCTCAAATATCCCTAATTTGAAGAGGAAAAGTATTTCTTTCATAACTCTATCAATTCTCAATATTTTTCCTCCATTCTAGTTCCTAAATGAGATAATACATCTTTTTCGAACGTACCCTAAATTTGGGCTCTTTTAAATTTCAGATACTGTAGTTTTGGAGTGATTACTTCAAGATACTTCAAGTAAATGATCCCTTTTCTTTCCTCTTTCAAATTACTTTGGGTTTAACTCATTGTTCTTAGGGTTTCTTCGCATATAATTGAATTTAATAATGTCCAAAAACTAGGATTTCGAACCTAGGGTTTAACTTTGGGCTTTCTTGGCCAATTTTTGTGGTTTTAGGTTTGATCTAGTTCTCTCTTGGTGCGACGGGGGTGCGATTTGATTTTTGCACGGAGATTCAAGGGTTTTTGTTAATTTGGTAGGTGATTCCATTGTGTGTGCAATTTTTATGAATTATCTTGCTGTTTTAATGGTACCTTAATGTTTATTTCACTTGAATTTTTCTATATAAATTGGTCTTAGTTTCATTTGTAATGTAAATGAATTTTAAGTTCCAATTTTTGGTGAAATTGGGGTTTTTTCATTCAAATATTTTATTGGTTCTTTTTGGGATGCCCCATAACTGAATTGTTGGTTTCATTAAAGGGTGTTGAACTGAAATTTTGTTTTAATAACTTACAAGTGTCAACATAGTGTGAAAGGTGGATATCTTAAAGAGCTTTGGGTGAAAAACAATGTGATGTTTTGAGAGGTTGTTTTATTGGAAATAAAATTTTTTTATTGTGTGTTTTAAATGGTATAAAATGTGTGTAGCTACTGTACAATTTGTTTGTGACCAGTAGTGATATTTTATATGAAAAAGGATGTGTGTTTTTTTCTGAAATTGTTTGAGCACAAAAAGTGGAAGCCTAGGTACCTAGGTGGGGCAGATTTGTACTAGTACGACTAGTGGATCAGATGGGTTTTGTCCCTGTTCCACTTAGCATATGGATAATGAAAACTCTAACTAAACTATTTGGATGATAATTTGGGACCACTAGGTTATGGGTATGTTCCCTACTAGTGGCTAATGCACGAGAATGGATTTTTCTATGGTTACTCTACACCGAGGTATGAGGTACATAGGGCCAAAGACAACCTAGTGCTTAGGGGTGTTCCCGATTTTGATGCTCATTGGATTTGTGGTATTTACCCTTGTTGTGTGTTGTTTTTGGCAGTACATTACAGTATCTAACATGTCTATTTAATGTGCTAACATTCTGAAATTCTCGAATTGAAAACTGTTTTCATTTAAAAGTTGCATTTCATTGAATTTTAACAATGTTTCACCTTGTGTATTAAAATTTCTTGTTTTGTTCACATTGTATTGCATGCTCATTGGAATCATATGGTGGTATCCTATTGGGCTTAGGCTCACACCCTACTGACACCCCTTGGGTGTAAGTATACCTGCTTATTCTTGACTCAGGTAAAGGGAAGGCTAAGGGTGATGGCGGTTCGGGATGTTAGTCCCCATCGTTGGGGTGGAGTTGCGGGGACGACTTGCGGGTGATGATCCCCGTGTCGTGTGGAGTCCATTGGGATGTCTTTATGTTGTCATTATTTGTTTTTAGACCACTTTTAGTGTCTTAAAACATATTTATTCAGATCTGGTTTTGTTAAGAATTGTTTTGCATGAAAATTTCATATTCTAATAATTGATTGTTTTTTTTTGATTTATGCTTTCATACTCGGGTAAATTGTTCCCAAACCAGATTTGTTTGATACCCGGGCACTTGTGCCAGCCCGTGGGGATAGGGAATGACCTTCGGGCCTTGCCACGGGCCGGGTTTGGTGCCATTAATGGTGGCGACCAGATCCGGTTCGTGACAAATATATTTTAGATTATTCATGAGACCCTAGGTTCTCCCATGTCTTATGGTACTTATTTATCTACGGTAGGTGATTGAGATTCATGTGCTGGTTGGTTACTGTTGTGTGGTGTTTTTCCATTGCTTGTGTTTTAGGTTTGTTGATCTTGTTTCCTTGTGTAGTGTAGATTCTGGCTAAAAGTGATAAAATGGTTTCAAGTGTTTATGGAAAAAGGTTTTGAAAATGTTTCACACTTCCTTCCTCCCTTTTTAGTGTAAACATAACCTCATTTAAAATTCCAATGTATGCTTCTTAAAGAGGGAATCTAGTTTTTAATTGAAAAAGGGGAATGGAACGTGAGTTTCTTTAAAGGGAAAATGTGTAGAAAACTTACTTTTTTATATTTTAGTTCAAACATCAAATTGGTGGTTTTTTTGTTTAAATAAAATTCATTTGGGAATAGATTATTTGGTTACACCTACCAAGTTTTAATACTCAATCCTATATTTTTATCTTTGTTTTTAGCTTTAGGTGATGCGCCTTGCTTGGATTCAGTCTCCATAGTGAGATGTTGGTTTGAGATCAGTGGTGACCCGTAGAGTCACATGGAGGTATGCCCAACTTTATTTTCTCACCATTGTTAGTTTTCATTTTAATTATTTAGTTTTATTTTTTTATTTTTCTTTTATTTATGGGCCAAATCATTCCCACCTATATAATTTTGATGCTCGACAATAGTTTCCTACCCATGGGGATCAAGAACGCCCCTCAGGCCTTGCCGCAGATCAGCTCAGGTGACCAGTTTAGGGTCGACCTGGGTTGGTTCATGAAACTTTGAATACTACATACAAAATAAACTTATTTCATGAATGATATTAAATATCTCCCACATAATTATTTTATCATATTACCCTTCTTAAACACACCCTACTTAAAACCATTCTTCATAAACTGGGGAAAATGAAAACATAATAAAGGGTGATATTAGATTCTTAGTAGGGGTAAACATTGGAGATATCAATCAATTATAATATTCAGGAATAAGATAATAATAAGGGTATGTAATCATTATCATAACTTACAAATTTCATACTTAATCTTTCATAGATCATGAATCTTGAGTTATGGAATAAAAATTTAGCATTTCATAAGATATGATCCAGAAGAGTGAGGAATAATCATTAATCAGTCCTGATCCATGAGAGAATATAATAAGAAAAAAAATATCATAGGAATTTTGTGGAAAAATCATTACTATGTAAAGTCATAATAATATCTTTGGAATCATAATTTAATCATGAAACCACCTAAAAAGGATAATTCCAACATTCTCTTAGGAGATGATTTTATATAGTTGACTTTTTCATATCTCAAGAGTTTATTAACTCCATCATCTATTAGGATTTTCTTAACTCTATCATATATTAAGAGTTTCTTAAATTTATCTTTATTACCCAATGCATTAGAGGGATATATAATTCAGGGCCCACCCATCACATAATGAAAACTATACATATTTATACTATAAGTTCATAAAAAATTCATCATGAAAAACATAAACCATGTAAAATAAACAAGTTTCATATATATATCATCATTATATAATCATAATTCATCCATATAAAGTAATTGGATGTCATCATAAGATCCTTCATTATATCATCATATCTTAATTAACCAATTGGAATGAAATGTGTTTCATGAAATCATCCTAATATCATCATAATAATAAGTTATCTTGGAAAGTGGATGAAATCATAAGATAATATATATAGTGAATTATAAAAATCCTTAATGGATATTGACATAGATAAAAAAAATCCTTTATAAAATAATTTAAAATAAGATTTAATAATGAAGAGAAAAAAAATCATTTTATTTTGGTAAATTTCAAAACAAAAATTCCCAAAAAAATAGAAATAATATTTTACTTGTAAATTTTTTTAAGATTTTAAATTAAGATTCACAAAGAAGGAAATATATGATGATGGAGAAATCAACTAATGCAGTATAAGTTAAAATAAAAAATTCCCTTCAAATTTTTGAAAAAATTTAAAAGTTACTCATAAGTAAAACCTTTGAAATGATTCATTTTAATAATTTGAAATTAAAGTAAAAGGTAGTAAAAATATTAATTCTAAAACATTTAATCGTATATAAAAACTCACATAAGTCATTTTTAATAACATTGACATGGATGATAAAGATTCTCAACCCAAAAAGAAGAAATAAGGTTAGATTTTTATTAAAACAATTTCTTGATCATTTTAAGTACCAAAGAGAGTAAAATGTATGGAAAACAAGAAAAACCTAGGAATAACTAGAGGAGAATAAAATTTATTTTGATTAAAGTATAAGGATCATATTATTTTTCTTAATGGTAATATAACATAGAAAATACTAGAACAAAAATATATTGTAACATGAATCTCTTACCTCAAGTTCTATCTTGCTTCGTATACATTTAATCCTCCTTTATAATAAATTTAGATTTGTTATACATATATAATAGAAACATATTCAGATATATATATATATATATATATATATATTAATATATACCATTCCCATATAACTTATAATTTCCCTTTTTATTAATAATTATTCATCAAAACATTATTCACGTGAAAACAAGTCCGCTTTCCAAGCATGTTTTGGTTTGATAGTTCTGGTTCTTATAATTTGGTCATGTTTTAATAATATATAGAATATAAATAATTTCCTAAATATAATATTTATTAATTATATACACCTTTATAACCATTCATAAACATTGGTGGTGAAAAATAAATTACATCACTTTTAGGGGACGGTAGTCCGCACGTATGCACGAGCGATGTTTCCACTTTTAGATGGGTGAAAAAAAAAATTAATTAATGATTAAACATTAATGAATAATTATTATATCATAAATATCATATATATTCATTTAATATATCTTTATTACCATTAATTTAAAATTTAAATAAAAAACAAATCACATCGCTTCATGGTGGTGGTAATTCACAAGTACACATGAGCGACTTTATCATTTTTCAAAATATGGAAGTGTAAAATGGTATATAATATATTATATATCTTGAATAATATTTATTTTATAAAAATAAATTATATATATCCGTTAAATTAGTCTATATAACCTTCGAAGAGTGTTAGTGATTAAAAATAAAATACTTCGTTTCATGTAGATGGTAGTATGTACATACAATGGAGTGATGTTTTAATTTTTCATTAGATATAAAAAATTTATAAAATAGATGTACCATTAACATAAAAACATTTTAAAATAGTAATATAATTATTTAATCATGTTGATATGGAAATATAAGGGTTGTAGGTGGTATAAGAAGAAAGAAACCTGAAAAATATTCGTAAAAACATATACCTATTATTTGAGAAGCCTCTTTTAAATCTCTTCTTAAGGATCCTTGTGTTCGTCTTTTAAGAAGAAAAAAACATCTAGAAAATGGATAATGATGTTGGTAGGGTATATTTTAATATCTTAGTTTATATAAATGTCTCAAGTGTTTTGGATAAGATAGGATATGAGGTTTCCTTTTATAACTTAGGGGAGTAGCATACAAGTAATTATTAAGAATATTAAAATACAATAAAGTCACTATCATAGGAAAGTGACTCTATTTTGAACTCATTATAAGATATGATAGAAATAAACTAAACTAATAGGATTTAAGAAAGTTTTTAGGTTATATTAACCCTTATCTATTTAGTTTAATTCTTTATTAATCCATTTTTACCTTTACCCAAGTGATGAGTTTTTACCTCATTTACTATTCATAATGAAAAAATGAATATTAAATATTTAAAAAATTCATAAAATATGAATAAAAATATATAAAATATTTTTTTAAAATTAAATTTATTTAAGTGGCATACATTCATTTTAAAATAATGAAAACAACGTAATGAAAACCATTTTTAGAAAAATAATTTTTTATACGTAAAATTGGATTTATTCTTATTTTTTGCCTCGTAAAAAGAATCTGATGACTGTTAATATAATTAATTGAAAATATTATATAAAAATTTCTACTAAATAATTCATCAATACTTATTAATTCAATTTATTAAGATAAAATACATTTCCCACAAAAAAATAGTTTTATGAAAAATAACTCCTTATTACCTTTAAATGCTTTTATCTACATTTATAAACAATTGATAGTTAATGTATGAATTATTATTAATTTTTTTACATTAAATTAAAATATATTTCAACATAATATTAGGTCATTATAGATCAAGATATAAGACATATAAAAATAGTATACTTTCAAAAATTGATCTTTAGCAAAGAACGACATTACTTTTAACATTTAAAATTGAGTACTTATTTTCTAGGAATTAATTAATAAATTTTCAATAAGGAAAAATTATATATATAATTTTCATAATTTTTTAATTTTTATTCATACCTTTCAATCCAATTTCTAGGAAATTACATACATATAATATTTCAATAGTATATCACAGTTCGTTTAATCTCGGTGTTGTGTATGAAGAAATCTATCAAACACATCAATTTTATTTAAAGAGAAATATATCATGAAACCTTGGGGTGTTAAATTATACCTCCATTGTGGTATTTGTTTTCTTCAAATTTTCTCTATACAATACAAATAATTTAGGATACTTCTACATCATCACATCCTCAGGTTCCAATTAAGCTTCCTCAAATTTATGGTTTCACAACAAAAATTGTTGATGTGAGTGGTCTTGTTTTGAAAAACATTATATATATGATCAGAAATCTCCACCAGTTGTTCTTCATATAATGAATCAAGTTATAGTGGTATAAAATATATGTTCAGTACATGTGAGGTATTAGGTATATATTTCCTCAAAAGCGATATGTGGAACACACCATGAACTTGGGAGAGTTTCGACGAATGTCCCAAGCGATAAGAAAACATCCTGAAATGATCATGAATATCAAAAAGAAAAATATATCTGGGGATATAATTTCACTTATCTCTAAATCTCGTAAACTTATTCTATATTCATATAAATACCTTTTCACCAACTTCAAACTCCACATCTCATAGATAATTGACAACATAACTCTTATATTGACTTTATACTGTCCTGATGTGCTACTGAATAGATAAAACCTTTTATTCTATTGATTTATCTAGATCATTCTCTAATATATTTATTTCTCTAAATTTATCCCACACTTTGGATTTATACACTTCTTACAATAGATAATTTCATAAGGACCCATTTTAATTCTTGAGTGAAACCAATTATTATAAGGAAACTTCACTAAAGAAAGGTGTTAATACCAACCACATTTGAAATACATAGAATAATATCTTAGAATTTCCTCTAGGGTTTTAATATTACACTCAGTCTAACTATCTATATGAGTATTATATTTAGTACTAAATATAAATCCAGTATTCAATTCCAGGTGAAGACTTCTCTATAACTTTGAGGTAAACCTCGGATCTCGATAAAAAACAATTGAAAGTGGTACTCCATGGAACTTTAACACTTTATTAATTTATATACTAGAATTATGATCAAGATATAAATATTATTTTATAGTAATAAAATGAATTTATTTCATAAGGTGATCAACTACAACTCAAATAGTATTACGACCTTTAGATGTTTTGGGGATTCCCATCACAAAATTCATGTGGTGGTTTTCCCATTTACATTATGGTATGGGTAATGATTTTAACATTCCATTATACTTATATCTATCATCCTTAAGTTTTTGAAAAACTGGGAATCAACAATAATTCTTTGAAATATCTCTTTTCATTTTGTCTAACCATAAGTACTATTTTAATTCTTTATACACCTTCATACTTTCATGATGAATAAATAATGATGAACTATGAAATTAATACAAAAAATACTTATTCAAATATTTTATAAATGGAAAAAATACTCAATTATTGAACCTTATCAATCCATCACAATCATGGTTGAACTCATGAACATTTTCAATTTCTTCTATACTTCCAAATCCTCCTTCTCCACTTCCTTAATCCTCATATAGATGGATGGTTGAACATTAATCTAAGAAAGATGAGATCATTACCCTTTAATTATGGTTAAAAGATCCATATTATATAAATCCACAAGTAATGGATCTCATTTAATCTACATTATGGAAAAGATATCATGTTATTTCTGATTCAAAGCATCAGCTACCTTGTTCTCCTTCCTAGGGTGGTAGTGTATTGAGAATTCATAATATTTAATCAACTCCAACCATCTCCTTTAGTGAATATTCAACTCTTTTTGTGTGAATATGTACTTTAATATTTTATTTTCCATATATATATCACAACTTTAACCATAAATATAATCCATCTATATTTTCAATTCAAAAATTACTGCTATTAGCTTCAAATCACGAGTCAGGTAAATTTTATCATGAATTTTAAATTAGATTTAGGAATAAGTTATTATTATATAATTATGACAGAGGAAACATGCTATTACCTTCTTTGATGCATCACTATAGATCAAAATCCTTCTCCACTATAGTGTAGTGTGATCATAGGTGCACTGAACAATATTTTCTTTAGCTCTAATTTTTTTTCACATTCATATGTCTAAAGGAACTTGAATCCCTTCTATGTAAATTTGGTTATTAGGTTATATAGTCATGATAAATATATCGCAAAGTGTTTATAGTATCCTTTTATTATAATAAAATCATGGATCTCATTCATCATGTTTTGCCTCATCCATTTATTAATAAATTCTATCTTTAAAGGATCCACCAATATACCCTCTCTAGAGATTATATTTCAAGGACCTAAATATTTATAATTAAAATTATCTTTTTTAATGAATGAATGAATTATTAAGTATTTTAGTTATATAAAATACATGAACTACTTGGGTTATTTTTGACAATTAAAAAATATAACTATCCAAATTTAAAATATTATTAAGTATATTAACCATTTATAATATATCTATTGTACAATGGACATTAATATGAGTATATATTAAGGGTTATGATAAATTATAATTGATAGATATAGAAGAAGCGATGACCATGACTAGTAGTATCACACCCTATATATCCAAATTATCAGAGGTTATGAGAGAGAAAGAATCACATGGATTTTCCCTTAACCAGACCCAATATGAAATTCAACAATTGAAACATTAACTAAACTTTTTTATTATAGAATTTAAATATTATTGTGATCACAACCCAAACGATTTTTGCCAAAACACCCCAAGAAAGTTCCACCATCAAAAACCTTTCCCTTAGCTCATACACAAGTGTAATTAGGTGTTATGTATTTAGACCCCAATAGTATTAATTTTTATGTTTTATTTATAATCAAATAATTTTTTTATCACATTTCATTATTAATTCTTACAAATATATACGACTTGATAAAAAATAGAATTTTATTTGAAAAAAATTATATTTTTAGAAAATATATGGTTTCAAAACTCTTTTTATAAATTAAATAATTTTGAAAGAAATAATAATTACCTATGATAATATTATTAAATAATTTTTATTTATTTTAAAATGATAATATAATTTAATGAAGTCCAATGTAATCTTTATAAGGGTCCAAAATTTTTTATTATCATAAAAAGAAGTATTTTCCATTAAATAAGAATTTTTATTCAAAAGTATAAATTATAATATTTCGAAAAGTATTTTTAATAAATAAATATTATTTTTTAAATTAGTATATTTAAATTATACAATGTTTATTTTTCATAATTTTCTGAGATAGTCACTTTTTTTTGGGTAAAAATTAAATATGGTATAAATATATAGTCTATGTTATGACATCAAAATGGTCCAAAAGTGGCGTAATAAATTATAAAAAAATAGAAGACCAAAAATATATTTACCCTTTAAAATACAATATTTTTTACTTTATTTGATTAATTTTTTAAACCTTTAATGAATCCTCTGAAAACTATATTATATTTTAAAATTTTAAAATCAATTCTTTATGAATATGACTCACTTCTATATCATAAATTGTATTATTATAATACTTTTTGTTCTTGGACTAATACAATCTTTAAAAATACACTTATTTTTTTGAAACCATGGGAAAAAATCATTGAAAGTTTTATGGTTTTGATTATTTTATCATATAGAGTCCAAAACCTAATATTTGAAATTAATAAATAACTTCCCTATATTTTTCTATAAATACCAAATCAAAATACCACTCCTATTCACTAAAAAACCATTTAGAATTAATTTTATCTCCATTTACCTCTGTAAATCCCCTAAGGTGTTCACAATCTCTTAATAAGCTCCTCCCAAGCTTTTAAAATCTCCATATCAAGGAAAGAATATTATCTCATCCTCCCCTTTATTCAAGTAGTTTCTTTGTATCATGCCATTTTATGTACAATTTTTCATGTAAGAATTTTTTTTACACATATATTTTACTGCACATAATATTTTCAAGTAATTAGAGTTCACATTTCACTCTCATTAAACCCTTCCATGAATCTTTATATACACCTGTTTTGCTACTAAAATTATCTTATGATTTTCCATGAGAAAAATTTATATAGTGAAACCCATCCAAATTTACACTCAATGTAATTAATATAGATTATAATTTCCTTAATTTATTTGGTAAATATATTTATTTAACCCACACTCCTTAATTTTTTTTATTAAAAGTGATTAAAGGCATCATTATATGGTATGGTTGATGTGACATACTATATCATGTACCTGATATGAATATGATGGGTGAAACTGAAATTATATATCTATCTAATAAATTGGGTTATGTTTTTATCTCATGAAATACAATTTTTCGTGTGATATAGGTTATCCTAAGAACACTATATTATGATGTCTCACCGGTTATCCTTGAATTACACTTTTTATTTCATGTTATATGTTGTTTCCACATTCTTATGTTTCCTTGATGTTATCATATTATGTCATGCTTCGATGTTTATTTTTATGATTATCAACCATTTTATGTAACCTTAATATGATTCGTGAACCACATGTATCATGTTATGATTCGATTATTTTCTTACTGATATTTATAGCTCACCCCATTTTTATATACGTCCCCGGGTTACCCTGTGCAGTATTAGAAGACTCATGGAATATGAGGGAAAGTTTTGGTGTTTTTAAATAATGTTTTTGTACCCTTGTTTCAATTTATTATTATATATATCTAATTACCATAATACACTAGACCTCATAATCTTTTGGGATTGTATTAAGTGTGTATTTATGTAATAAATCATGAATTAAGGTGTATTAAAGTTATACGTTGTCATAGTTGGCATCAAAGAAAGGTCTAGTTATTTTTTGGGTTTAGGATTAGAAAAAATAAGTTAAATAATTAGGTGTAAGACTAAACATAAGAAAACATCCTTAAATATTGGTAAAAGATAGATTAAGTGGTTTCCAATCCAGAAAATACCTTTTTGGACACTATAAGTGGACGTGGATCTGGAACAATTGTACCCAGGGGTAATAACTCTAAAAGGGTGAATTGAGTATTAACTTGACCATAAACTAGTGTATTAAATATAATCCTTTCTATATAACTAGTTTGATACTCTTGTGGGATATGATTTGGTAAATTCACATGATCTGTACAAATAATTATGAAGAGAATAATAAATTATCATAAAAGTTTATATTTTAAAATACACCATGGACAACTTAGATTGAAACCTATAAATTCATAGGTTAAGTAAGGTATGTCATTTATGAGTTATCCCTTAAATGATAACGTTTTCCCTTTTATGGGTTTAATATTTTAAAAAATTTCATCATGGATTTACCTTTATTTTAGTAAATGGTTAGAAACATGAGGGGATGAGTCAACATCCAATGTGATGGGAAACATAATGAACACCTAAATGAGATGATCAACCTGATGTGAGTAGGAATCCAAAAATTTATGACAATAATTTCTCAGTTAATAATTTTTTTGAATAGAAACTTGAATCAGGGGGAAAACCCATATCCCCCTAAGAAAGAGAATATAGGAATTGAGACCTTTATGTAACAAATGACTCTTATTTTTAGTGGATATTTTGATCCTTTGATCATGGAAAAATTGATCAAATCCATTTAAATGATATTATCAATTCTTTAATGCTCTGATAAAGTGAAGGTCATCCTGGATATTTATCATACAGAGAGAGAATTTTATCAATGGTGGACATTGATAAAAAACATAAAGCTTGAGGAGGAGATCAAATCGAGGAATTGGAAATAATTCAAGAAAATATTTTTTCATAATTTTTTTCCTCACACTCTCTAACTTAAAATAGAGTGTTATTTATAGTCCTTAAGAAAAAAGATGATTAATCCATTGAGATGTATGAAAAAACTTCATAATACTTTCATGATATTTGTATGGCTTTGTCATTGACCCCAAAAGTAAAGGTGACCGCTTCTTTAGTGGGATAACGACGATTCAATGAAAAGATTTATTATTTAATGTATTTGAAAACTATAAGGAAATAATATGATGTTCCCTCAAAGTAAAAATAGATATAATAGAATCTCAATGGCATCACTGATCTAGAGATAGGAATTAGAGAATGGAGTTTAATTTTGGTGGGGCAATAGAGAAATATCACGGTGGAAATAAACTCCAACATCCCACTTGTAAAAAGTGAGGGAAGAATCATCTCATAAATTTTCTAAAGGGAACAATGAAATGATTTAGGTGTGAGAAGGAATGGAACCCATTTAGAAAATGTTGACGAGAGAAACCCACCAATATGATGGAAAAAATGAATGATTCAACCAACCCTCAGTCTACTATCTAATGTTTCAACTACAAGGAATAATGAAACTATGTGATTAAACAAACTAAGAAAAGGGTTGATGATAACTGATGATAACAACATACAAGGCCTAGAGATAAAGGGTGAGCTTATTTCATCATAACTATTGAGGTGGATCCTAAAAATGACGTGGTGACATGTATGCTTGTTATTCATTTAAGGATAACCAATATACTAATTGATTACGGTTATACACATTCTTTCATAGAAGTGGATTTATCTATAAAAATTGAAATTGGGGAAATTGTTACATCCCAAGTATATAGAATCTACCCAGTGCATATTTGTGGGATAAATTTCCTACTAAACCCTATGATACTCCCTTTAGTGGAATTCAATGAAATTATAGGTATGAATTGAGTTTAATTATACATATCCAATATAAATTTCTGAGTGAAAGAATTCAATATATGTATCATGAATCACTGTTTGATTCTATACAAGTGAAAGGAGGAGGATGAATCTACTTTGGTGTCATCATCTTAATCATGGATATTATTTCCTTATTAGTTATTATATCATGATCAAATTATTGAGACTAAGGAAAACATCATCCTTGATGACATTATAATTTTTAGGGAATACATAGATGTGTTTCCTAAATAAGTTCTTGGTTTTCCTCCAAATAGAGTGGTTGAGTTATTAATATAACTCATACCCAAAGATGTTCTAATATCTAAGTCTCCATACAGAATGGAAACTATTTAATTTTTGGAGTTGAAGATGAAACTATAAGAGAATCTAGATATAGGGTTTATATTACCAAGTGCTTCACTATGGGGCACACTGGTCATTTTATCTAAGAAGAAGGATGGGTCAATACTCCTCTACATTAATTATCACGATCTTAACAATTATCATGAAAAAGAAAAAATATCTTCTTCCACAGATTTATTACTTGTTCAATTATCTATGTGGATCCCAACACTTCTCTAAGGTAGATCTTCAGTTGAGATATTATCAAGTAAAGTTAAAGAAGGAGGATATACCCAAGACTGTTTTTTTATAAGGTATGGTCACTAAGATTACATATAGATTCCATTTGGAGTCAATAATGATCCATATATATTCTTATACTTATTGAATATAGTCTTTAGGTATTACCTTGACAAATTTATTATAGTCTTTATAGAACATATTATTTTATACTCCAAATGCAAGGAGGAAAATGAGGAGCATTTTGAAACTGTATTAAAGACCTTGTGAAATGAATTTTTTTATAAAAAGTACTAAAAATGAGTTTTATATGGAGAAGGTAACATTATTATGTCATTTTATCACCAATAAAAAGATATATATGGATCCTTCAAAAATATTTCCAATCAAAGGATGACCTAAAACAATATCTGTGATAGAGATATATAGTTTCCTTAGATTAGTTGGGAACTATCATCGATTTTGGAGAAACTTATCATAATTTTCAATACCACTAACCAATCTAACTTGTAAGGGAGTGATGTTTTTATTGACTTATGAATTTTAGGAGAGATTTAATTGTTAAATAAGTTGATAATAACTTCACCTGTGCTCACATCACCCACCAGTGGGGAAGGATTTGTGATCTATAGTGATGTGTCTAAAAAGGGATTGGGAAGTTTACTCATGTAATATGATAAAGTGATATCCTATGCCTCCCTTAAATTAAATATTCATGAGAAAAACTACCCAACACATGATATTGAATTGCCTTTAGGGATCTTAACATTCAAATTTTGGTGATATTATCTTTATGGGGGGAACTATGATATATATGTGGATCATAAAATCCTCAAGTATATATTCAAATAAAAGGATCTCAGTATTCCCCAAGAAAAGTGGTTAGAGATGATCAAGTATTATTATTATTTAATCTATTACTATATTGGGATGGTGAAAAATGTGACAGATGATCTGAGTAGAAAAGATCCTATAACCGTATCCATTATGAGGATTGAAAGGGATCCAATACTCTTAGACATGAAAAGGATAGACATAAAAATAATAACAGTATTTTCATACTACCTTTATCAAATAACTTCCCAACCATTCATTCTTGATTGGATTATTAAGGCCAAAAAAGATGATGAGGATATAAAGAGAAAGGTTGAGAATAATATAGATTTCAAATTTTCTAAATATTGTGTTATAAGTTTTGTAACCCAGATATGTGTCCCATAAAAACTAAAATTGAATGGGTAACTTCATGATTATGACCATATATCATCCTTATTTATTTATCTATAAAGCACTAAGATTCATAGAGATTTGAAGGAAAAACATCCAATGAGATAGCATAAAGAGGGAGATTGAAAAATTTGTATCTCAATGCTTGGCATGCCAATAAGTAAAGGATGAATGATAGAAATCTAAGGGTGTGATTTAACTATTTTCCATACCCATATGGAAATAGGAAAATATAACCATGTATTTCATTGTAGGACTCCAAAGAACATATAAATTCAATAAATCAATCTAGGTGATAGTTGATTGCCTAAAAAAGTTATAATTTCTATTAATGAAGATTTATCTCATAACCACCTCTCTAAGATATACATTAGGGAATTGGACAGACTTCATGGAGTGACACTCTCCATTTTATTTTATTGAGTTCTAAGGTTTACCTTGAGGTTTTTGAGAATCATTCGACAAGAACTAGATAAAGAGACTATTTTCAATACTACTTATCACCCTTAAATGGATGATCTTTCTGAAATAAATATCTAAATACTAGAGGATATGATGAGATCTTGTTCAATGGAATTCCAAGGATGTTGAGATCAACACCTTTCCCTAAAAGAGTTATCATATAATAACAGTTTCCATTCTATCATTCAAATGGAACCTTATATGGATCATTATGTGAAGATGTGTTAGAATCCTACATGTCGGGATGAATTTGGAGAGAAAAAATATTATGGGGCCTAGTCTTATCTAAGAGTTTAAAGGGAACGTTCAAAGCATTGAATGTCAGATGAAATTTTCATGAAGTCAATAGAAAATATATGTAGATAATCATCGATGAGACCTAGAATTTGAGTTCAGAGATAAGGTGTTCCTTTATATATCATCATGGATGAAAGTCATGAGTTTTTTAAAGAAGTGAAAGCTTAGTCCCATATACATAAAACCCTTTAATATCATTGATCACATTGGATCTATGTCCTATCAACTAGCACTCCCATATAACCTATCACAAGTAAATGATGTGTTCTATGTTTCCCTCTTAATAAAGTACATACCATACCCCTCACATGTATTGAATCCAGAGATGTTACCCTTGGAGATTAATAATTCATATGAGGATAAAATAGTGAAAATCCTAGATCATTGAGACAAAGTTCTATGAAATAAGACAACTCTCCTGGTAAATGTTCTATGGAAAAACCAAAATTTTTAGGAGGAGACACAACAACTAGAAGAGGTGATGAAATAGAATTAACCTCATTTGTTTTAGCGTATGAAATGAAATTTCAAGGGAAAAATTTCTAAAGGGGGAAGAATGTAAGGACACAAACTTTTATAAACGAAATTCATTTCTTGAATGAATAAATGCCTTATTAAGTAATGTAGTTATAGAAAAAACATGTACTAATTTGGCTATTTTAGAAAATTATTAAATATAGTCAATTGGATTTAAGATACCATTAGGGATTTTACATATTGATAATATAGTTTTTTTTATAGTGACTGTTATGATTAGTTTATATTAAGAGTTATGATAAAGTATAATTGATATAAATAGAAGAACTAATTGCCCCAATCGGTAGGATTACACCCTATGATACCCTTTTATTAGAAAATATGAGGGAGATAGAGTCACTGATCTTTTACCTTGACCAAAAACAAGATAAAATTCAACAACTAAAACATGAATAAAACCATTTATGGAAGAAGTTAAATCTTATAGAGATGATGATCCAAACCATTTTCTCCAAACCACCCCATGAAAATACCATTATCACACACCTTACCATTAGGGAATACACTGGTGTAATAAGGTGTTATGTATATAGTCCCTAATAGTATGAATTTTTATGTTTTTTTAAAAAATAATGATTATTTTTATCTCATTTAATTATTAATTTATACAATTATATATGAGTTGATAAAAATTATATTTTTATACGAGAAAACCAAATTGTTTTTTAAAAAAATATATGGTTTTAACAAATTTTTTGATAAATATAAGAATTTTTAAATAAATATTAAATTCATATAATAATATTATTAAATAATTTTTATTTATATATAAATTATAATATAATTTTATTAAGTCTAATGTAATCTTTATAAGGGTTTGAAAATTTTTAATGTTGTAAAAAAAGTATTTTCTAGTATATAATGTTTTTTATATAAAAGTGTAAATTATCATATTTAAATAATTATTTTGATAAAATAAATATTATTTCTGAAAATATCATTTTGAAATTATCCATTTTTTAATTTTTCATAATTTTATGATAGTTGAATATTTGGGTAAAAATTAAATATGGTATAAATATATGGTCTGTATTATGACATCATAATAGACCAAAAGTTATGTTATAAATTCTATAAAAGGTAGATGTGGATATATATATATATAGATCCTTTAAAATAATGAGTTTATTAAGTTATTTGAATAATTTTAAAAACCTTTAATGAATACTCTAAAGCCTATATTATATTTTAATGTTTGAAAATAAATTCTGTATGAACATGACTCACTCCCACATCACCAATGGTATTATTTTAATTTTTTTATTCTCTTGGACTTATAAAATACTGAAAACCTATAATATTTGGTAGAAACCATGGGAAAACCATGCTAAGGTTTGTGGTTTGAATTATTTTATCATATAGTGTCCAAAACCTATTTTTAGAAATTGATAAAGAATTTCATTCTCTTTTACTATAAATACCCACCTAACCTCCCACTTCTCTTTTCTCAAAACCAATTAAGAGAAAATTTCATCTCCCTATACCTCTCTAAACCCCTCCCATGATGTTCATAAGTCCTTAATAATATCCTCTCATGCATTTATAAGTGCCCTCTTAAGGTCAGGGAATTCTATCCTCATCTTTATTTGAGCACTTTATTTTCTATATGCCTTTTTTATTTCTAATTGTTAATATTGGAATGTGTTTTTACATATTCCTTTTAGTATCATTATAATGTAAAATTAGTGAGAGAATACGTTTCAGTGTCATTAATCCCTTCAATGAGTCATTATATACACCCTTTAGGCTGCTAATATTATTCTATGATTTTCTATGAAAAATGTTTATGTAGTGAATACCAATCCCCATTTCAACCCAAGGATATTCACTTTGATGTACATATACTCCAGTTATTGGATATATCCATGTATGTAACCCAAAACCCTTAATCGTGTTATTAAAAGTGATTAAAAGGGTTCTTATGTTGTATGATCTATGTGACCCACGAATGTAAGTACATGATATGAATGTGATGGGTGGGACTGAAATTATATAGACCTCTAATGCATTGGGTACTGTTTTTATCGGATGAGATACCATGAACGGTGAACTGGAGGTTATTTAAAGCACACTATTTTATGATTTCTTAGGGGTTATCCTAGACTTATTCTTATGATGTCATGTTTTATGTTGTTTCCACTTTTCTATGCTACCGTGATGTTACAATATTATATCATGATTCTACATTCAAGTTTATGATTCTCACCAGTTATATGTCACGTTGATAGGTCTCTTAACTCACATGTATTACTTTCATATGAGGTTCCCATAGGATCAATATATGTGATCACTAATAGGGGTAGTGGGTGAATCAATGATCAAATTTTCTTTTATAATAAATTTTCTCAAATTCATATGTAAATTTTATTAACCTCATAAAACCTATTAGAGTTGTGATCCAGTAAAATATAAATCTCAACCTCACCTTTCATAGGCAATACATATAAATAGAGGGAAACATACAATATTTAAATGGTTCGGTACAATGAATAACATGTTTTCTTGTTGGTTATTCTCCCTAAAATGGATTATTTTACTAACATGTTTCTGGAATATAGAGTCACAAGAAATAACTCATTATACCCCCCAATACTTGATCTCCATCCACCCCTGATTATACCCTAAACATTAAGCTCTTTTATACAGTTGGTTATACCCCAAACTATCCTTTTCATATCCAATAAATTAATAGTTGGTTATTCCTCCATCTAACAATCCTTTTCAACAACTAGTTATACCCCTAACTATAGTTATTTTTCCTTATTTTCTGATTCACTTCAAAAAGTTCATCACTTTCTCCATAAAAAATATGGATCAACTTCACCTGTGTACAATTCTTCAAGATCTTCAACAACCTTCTTAAGAGTCTATTGGTCTCAAAACTTCCTCCTGATATTTGGTAGAACTTGATACAATCAATATGAGTTTTTATAAAACTTCACTAAAAATATACCTTTACAAATGGTCATCTGATTGCTCCATCCAGTTTTCCTCTATCTGATGGATCTAACCAGTTTGCCTCCATCTTATGGACCCATTCATTTTCCGTTTACCCTATTCTCCTTATTGTGTTTCAATACCGAATTATGTGTTCATATTTACTTCATCCAATTACATATTATTATTAATCTATATATAATTAATTAAGTCTGGCCCTATGCACTTCCTGCTTTGACTGAATAGAAACTCAATCAGAAATACACCACTTCTTCTTTGTCCAATGGAACTCAAATTGAGGCTTCTTCATCCGATGGATCTCCATACAATATTATCATATTAAAAATAATTATTTAGAGTCTCATACTATCATTAAAACTTCATAGTTTTAGAATTTTTATACATGAACATTTTTTCAACTATATTTGTACTTTTTCAATGCCTTTATATAGGTGAAGTTTTTAGGAGTTTGGGTGGGAACTCAAATGTATTTCCCTCTCATCCAAATTCCAATTTAAAATATATCTCTAATTTTAATTTCACTGGAATAATTCTTATCAATTCTATAATATTCATAAAGATTTTTGAATTCACTAGAATATTCACCCTTCATTGAATTTCATTAAACTTGATGTTAATGAACTTTATCAGATTTCCTTAATCTCAAAAAGATATAAAAAATTGAATGACCAACTTCATCATAAATATATTTAATCATTTTAAAATTTCTATGTAAATCTCCTTAGAATTTATATATCCTATTTTTTTTTCAAACATATTTTTTAGATGGTAAATCTTCAATATTATATGTATGATGAACTCAAAAACATTCATATTTCGATGCACCTTTAACTGGTTTCCCTTATTTAGGAAAATCACAACTATTAATTCTTAACATACCTTTTTTTGGTGGATATTAATTCACAACTTTTGATTGATGATAGTTCATCTGATCACAAATAATTCAATCTCACACTACATACATCCTTTTCTAGTTAGAGAGCCTTCAAAATTATTTATTCGATATCTATATAAAATATCCATCTAGTGGAAGTTCATCCAATAAATTTTCCAGATCACTAAACTTCAGTTATCTAAATTTCTTTATTCATCTCAAATTTTTCTAATCAACCATTCTTTGCTTTTCTTCGACTGATGTTCTTCACAAATATTCTACATTCGATGGACTTAATTCATTGGATTTGCTTCAGCATCACATTTCATAACTTTTGAACTTAATACATCCCGGTTAACCTTACTCCATCCAATGATGTATGTACAAATTTCTCTATCCAATAATTCTATATGAGAACTTTGTATAGACCTTCTATCTAGAAAAATTCCATTGTAAAAGATTGTTGACTACATTGTTGAAACTTATAAAGAATTCTATTAAAAAAACCTCACTATCTAAAAATGTTGGATTCAACTTTTGACTTCTACCCCTTTGTATTTATTTTTCTGCTTGGTATACATTTATAATTCTTTTCAATCACAAAAACTCAGCAACAAACACTTCATCTGATCACGTTTTTCTGACCATATTTTTCTGATAAATTTATTTTTCTAATTCACACTCTTCACCTTTGTATGAATAGTCTGTTTGATTACAAACATGATTTACAAAAATGTTCATCTAGTTACCCAGTTCCTAAAAACCTTTTCACTACTTTCCCCTCTATATAAATTTTACAAAGTCTACACTATCAATAACTTTTCTTATAGTTACTCCATCAGGAATGTTTTTCTGGTGAAGTTTGTCGAGTCTTATGTATTCAGAACATTTTATCCAAAAAAATTATAGTTTTTACATTTCAAATTTGAAAAAAATTACTTGTATCATTATTTATTCATGATTTTTAATTAATTTTAAGAACAACATAGAATTATCTGATTTTATAAGGAACTTTATTACATTCCTTTATAAGAAAAGTTCATACAACTTCTTTTTTTGGAAAGTGTGTCCAAAAATCTATCGTCCTAAAGAAACTATGTTATAAAAATTTATTAAGAAACCCTATTCTCAAAAACATTACAAAATTTCTCAAGAAACTTTCATATCCAACACATATTGATATATTTATTAAAAATGTCACAAAAAACACTTTGGGCATAAAAATATCCCCATTTGGGTTTATTGTTAATTCCCATAAAAAATTAAAAATTATTCATCATCATTACATGTACTCAACTATTTCTCACTATTTTATATTTACATCTTGTTTCTCCACCTTATTTTTTTCTCCCCCTTATTGAAAATCAAATTCAAAGGGTCCACTCATGATTAATTTTCGTTATAGCATAATCTTGAAAATTTTATTTAGAAGAAAAATAGTATCATAAGAGTTTATTAAAAAAGTGACTTTAATTAAAAAACTCTAATTATATGTGGGAAAACTAGTGTATAAAAAAGTGTAAATAATCAAGGACGTCAATGTTTTCTATAAAAAAAATTCTATTTAATACTTTCCCCTTGTTTCTTCCAACATCTTTGTATTATGGGAAAAATGAAAACGATTTTTTAAGATAAATCCTTCCCAAATATTAACAAACATTTCAAAATATTTCAAGTGTATAAAATAAATTCCCCAAAACCTTAATTTTATTAATATATTTAATTTCTTATTTAGGATAAGTATGATACTCAGACCTCAGCTTCATATTTGATCCCCATCAAGGGTATCATACCATTTCTCATCATGGTTGGAAAATTTACATGATTAAAATTTTTCTTTCTATAAAACCTCTGTAGAAATCACCCATATTCTTAACATATCCTTCAATTCCTTGAAATATAGTATAAATAAACATCTTTATTGGGAATAAAGAGGAACCTTAGTTGTTCCTTATAAACAACATTTAGATTGAGAATCTTCTCTCAATCTTTATTTCTTATTCTTTTCTAAAGATTTATAATTGGATGTACTTTATTTCATTTAAAAAGTATTATCATATTTAAAAATGGTTTTCTTCTCATTTGTATAATTTTTAGATGAATATGTGAACATTTCTTCATATTTGTAACAACTTTGTTTCCTTCAGTTTGTAACATTCTTCTCATTCTTTATTCTTGTGCTAGAAAAATTGTCATACAAGTTTTAGTAACATGCTAATATTTCCAAAATATATTATATTTATTAGGAATTTCCAAATCACCATCCATTGATAACATTTTATCAACTTTTTTCTCATTTTTAAAAACATGTTCATTTCATTTTTAATTATCTATCTTTTTTCTATCTCTAAATTTATATACATGGCTATTTTCTTTGAAAAAAAAATAAGAACTCTTTATTCCCTAATAAACTTTATTAAACTTATTTTATTTCTCAAATTTTGTAACCAGATCAACTTTATTAAAATTTTCATTTTTCATTTTGAGACATCAAAATTATTCACTTTCTGAACTTTAATATCTTCCTCAACTTTCCTTTTTGGAAAGTTTGTTATTATATTATAATCATATAAACCCCTTTATTCATAAATGTTTACTATTAGAGACATGTAGTACCAACATAAATAATCTCTGTTCCCAAAAAATATGTAACAACAGTAGTGAAATATGAATCTTTATCTTTCATGTGGATAGTAAACTTGTTGTGATCTTTTTTTATTTCCTTTTTAAACCAAATTTGGAAACTTTTCTTAGGGAGATAATTTCTTAATGAATTATACTCTTTATTTGTGAAATATTTGTTTTTCAAAAATATTATATTTTTACCCCAAAAGTTAGTAGAAATAGATACACATTGTGTTTTTTTAGGAAAAGAAACCACATGCTTATTTGAACCTTTCATTTCACCATCTTTAGAATATTAACTATTTTCCACATCTAATCTGGTAAATTCTCCTATCAAATTTCTTAACTCACTTTTTGTTATAAGAAACATTGATTATGTTTCTAAAAACACTTCTTATTTTTAACCAATATTTATTTAAGAACATTTACAATATTCTTTAGTTAACTATATTTAACATGTTCTTATTACTTTCTTCAAGAAGTGTAGTTTCTACAATGTTGGGATTCTCATTAATAGATAATTTTTCTTTATAAAATTCTTGATTAATTTCTAGATCATCTAATTTATTTTTTTAATCCCTAATAAAATTCTGGTTTATCTCCTCATATTTTATTTTCTCACTATTATCAAAATTTATTTCCTTAATATCTTTATTCAACTCATTATTGAGTTGAGTATTTCCCTTAAGTGATGATTTATTTTTTTAATAATCCACTCAAATTATATTCTATCATCACCATCATCAACACTACTTGATGAGTCACTTGCTTTTATAACTTGATAAAATAAATTTACACGATGATCAGATTCATTGTTTGGTGAAGAGTCATCCTTCTCTATTCTACTTAAAAAGTATTTTTTAAGGAAAATTTTTCTTATTTTAATCCACTTATGTTTCCTAGACTTCTTATATTCTTCTTATAACTTAGATTATTAATAATTATTATTAGGAAAATCTCTTATAAAATTTCTTATTTTTTTCACAATTACAATATTTAAGATAACGTTTACCTTTTCCTTTTTAATTTCCCATGTTGAATCATTTGGAAAGAATAGAAAAAATTGTGTTAAAATCAAATACTTATTCCACTACCTCTGAATCAATTGATTATTATTTAGCTTCCTTATCTTTATTTTTCCCTTTTAATAAAGATTTGAAGGAAACTTCATTCTCATCCTTTTTCTTAAAAAAACTATTTTACTTATCTCATATTTTGTGAGAGTATTCTGAAGTTCATCTAGAGATAAATTTTCATGATCTTATAAAGCTGATATGTTGGTATAAAATCCATATATAAGGTTTCACATCAATTTTTTCATAATAGTATAATCTTCCAAATTCTCACCAAAACTCCTGATGGTGCCTAAAATAGCATTAAAACTTGTAAAATATGTTTCAAAACATTCTTCATTATCAATATCAATATCTTAAAATATTCTTCTCTAGAATTGTAAATTATTTTTATTAACATTATCATTTATTTCATAACTAATTCTCAACTTATCCCACATTTTTATATCCATTGGAAACCCTATAATATTTTTATAATTTTTTTCTATAAGTGCCATAAATATGGAATTCTAATATTTTCCATCATTATCATCATTTTTCTTATCAACAACTATCATAACACCATCAAAAGAAAGAATTCACATGGCTAAAACATATATAACTTCAAGACCATGAGATAGAAGATAGGGTAACATAATATTCTAAAAACTATGATAGTTTCCACCATAAAAAAATAGAATACCCCTCTTTTTCAATGAATTGAAATTCATTATCTTCAGTAGTTGGATATTTCAAACTAAACCTTCCTCTTATGATAATTGAAGTTCCATTAGGATCAATGTATGAGATAAATTAGTGGGGGGGGGGAATAAATTATCACTTTTTAATTTATAATAATGTTTCTCAACTTTGTATGGAAAACTTATTAACCTATTAAAACTTGTTAAAGTTACGATCCACTTAAGTATAAATATTGACCTCAAATTTCACATAAAACGAATAGAAATATAGGGAAGCACATGATATTTACAAGGTTCAATATAAAGACATAATCATTTCCATGTTGGTTATTTCTCCCAACTTTTATTCTTTTACTAACTTATTTCTAGAATATATAGGAGTAAGTAACAAATACTTATAACCCATCTTACTCAGCCTACAACCAACCCTTATTCTACCCCCATTGGTAAACACTTTTTCTACAGTTGGTTATACCCCATAACTATCCTTTTCATATCTACTAAAGTCATAGAAAGTTATACCCCCTAGGAAAAAATAATTTTCAATAACTGGTTATACCCCCAACTATAACCTTCTTTTCCTTTTTTATTTTTTATCCACTTCATAAAGTTCATCACTTATTCCATAAGAAAGATGGATCAACTTTACATGTGAAAAATTCTTCATAATCTTAAAAAAACCTCCTAAGAGTCTATTAGTCTCAAAACATCCTCCTAATATTTGGTAGAATTAGATATGTTCAATATGATTTTTTTAAAACATTGGTAAAAAAATACCTCAGTAAATGTTCATCTGATTTCTCCATTCAATTTTCCTCTCTCTGATGGATCCATCCAATTTTGCTTCATTTGATGGTTACACCCATTTTTCCTTTGTCTGATTCTCCTAAGTGTGATTCAACACAAATTATTTAATTTAGAGTTACTTCATCGAATTATATCATTTTATGAATCTCCATCTGATGTAGTATTTCTATCCTTGTGAACTTTCTACTTCGATTATGTAGAAACTCAATCTAAAACACACTACTTCTTCTTAGTTTGATGGAACTCAGATCAAGGTTCCCTCATCCAATGTATCTCCATCCAGTCCTCTCAAATTCAACTTGATTAGTTAGAAACTCATAATATCACAAAAACTCCATAGTGTCATATTTTGTATGTGTGAACAGTGTTTTAATTATATTTATATGTTTTTACCCCTTTATTTAGGTGAACCTTTCATGAGTTTGGGAGGGAACTAAAATGTATTTCCCACTTATCAAATTTCTATTTCAAATATCTTGCTCATTTGAATTTTTCTAGAATACTTCTTATCACTTATAGAATATTCACGAAGCTTCTTGAATTCTCCAGTATCTTTTCACTTCATATAATTTCCTTAAATATTATGTTAAGGAACTTTTGAAAAATACCTTAACCTAATAAAGATATCAAACATTTAATGACTAGATTCAACATCGACATATTTAAGGAATTTATATAGTTTATTTAAAGATCCTTTTAGTTTCTATGTATAGTGTTTGTCTGTTTGAAAATATTTGTCTGAATATAAATCCTCAACATCCTACATCCAATAAATTCAGAAACATTCATTATTAGATGCACCTCCAACCATTTTCCCTTTTTAGGAAACCTCTAACTATTAATTCTTATCATACCTTCATTTGGTGGATCTTCACACACAACTTATTTATGATGATTATTTTTCCAATGAAACTAAACACAATATCACACTACATACACCATATTAAAGTTATATAACCTTCACCATTCTACATTCGATATCTGTGGAAATTATCTTCCTAGTGGAAGTTAATTCAGTGATTTTTTAAATCACCAAAATTGAATTCTCTGTATTTCTTCATTCGAATCAGATTTTTCCAATCACCCTTTCTCATATTTTCTTTAATTGTTGTTCTTAATAAACATTCTATATCCAATGGACTTAGTCCACTAATTTTAATTCATCACTTATTTTCATAACTTCTGAACTTCATGAAACCAACTTAACTTTTCTCCATCCGATCATGTGTTTCTGGAATTCTTTTTCATATAATTTTTCATTAGAACTTTTTATAAACCATATTTGTATAAAACTCCTGTTTTTGAGGTTTTTTGAATATATTTTTTCAAATTCTAAAGAATTATGTTCTAGGAAACCACTCAATCTCAAAATTTTGGATTCAACTTTTTAATTCTCCCCCTTTTTATTTATTTTTCTACTTTATGTGTCTTTATCATTCTTTTAAATCACACAAACTTAGCAATAGATATTGAATATGATCATGTTTTTATAAAAAGTTTTTTCTAATGAATTTATTCATCTGATTTACATTGTTAAACATTTCATGAAAAGTCTGCCCAATTTTAGCCCTGTTTTACACAAATTGTTTTCTGGTGATTTAGTTTCTAAAAACCTCTACACTAGTTTCACCTTTATAAACACTTCAAAAAATATTCACTATAAAAAAAATTTCTTACAAGTAATCTATCCAGAAATATGTTCTAGTGAAGTTCCTCTAATCTTATGCATTTAGAACATTGTATCTGAAAACTTTATAGTTTGTACATTTCACATTTGAACAAACTTTTATTGGACCATGACTTCTTCATGATGTTTAATTACTTTTAAACACAACATAGAATCATCTGATTTTATGAGGAAATTTCTTACATTCCATCACAAAAAAATTTCATATAACTTATTTTTCCAAAAAAGTGCATCTATAAATATTTCTTCCTTAATAAACAATATTTTACCACTTTTTGAATAAGCTCTCTTTGAAAAAACTTCACCCAATTTATCTAGAAACTTTCACAGCCAACACATATTGATATATTCACAAAAAACTGCACCAAAATCCCTTTGGGACTAACATCATAATGTTATTCTTTGATTATTACATTAATGATATTTTTATCTAACCCCTTTCATATGTATATCCTCAGGTTATCTCATTTAGTATTAGAGGATTGATGGAATTTAAGGGAATATTTTGGAGTTTTTAAATAATGTTGGTATACCCATGTTTCATGATATTATTATATGTATATAATTACCCAAAGAAACTAGGCCTCATGATCAATTGAGATTTTATTAAGTGAATATTTATGCAATAAATAATCACCATCTTGTTATATATTTATTCAGCAGAAAGATAGGACCCAAACAGGGACAAGTACAAGGAAACCAAAATCCCAAGGAGGTCAAAAATAATAAATACCAAGTTGATCCCCTATGGTTTTAAGAGATGAGTGCTTGTGAAGCATGTGACATTGTCACCCTTGTCCGCCATCGCCATGGAGGTCGGATGGTCCACCACACTGTTACCTTCATGCCATGTATGGCCCACATGAATGTTGCTGTTGTTTAGAATTCCTTTTCATTTATGGATGATGTATGCAATCAACTAAGGAATGGAACCTATCACATTCATTTATCCATGTATGATCATAGATTCAATTTCAATCTGATTGAGAATGATACTCTTTTGGACGCATAGACTCAAACCTGTGTACATAGCGTTGGACTCTGCGTGGATAAAGCTCACCTTTCCATAGAGTACAGAATAAGAAAGAATGAAACTTCCCCCGTGGTCATGAACCACCCCACCCCCGTATGGATCTCGATATACACAACCCATTGAAGTTTAGTTTGAGCCCCATGATGGGAAATATCCAGCTCACCCAGTGACCCCTCATCCTAGAAAGAGGCTGCACCAAAGACATGCTCGACTGCAGGGATCTCAGCGAGGGTGCTTCATGCCAGTTCGTAAAACTAGTAACCAAATACACAAGAAGGTATCTTTTTCTCATGATAACGGGTCATCATGTGGACATAGTCCCCTCAAACCTGGCTTTATTTTTGGCCTCCCAGATACACCAACAACTTGCATTCATATGATGGATCATGCAATTTTTTATGGTCCAAAGACCTCATAACCATGGAACCATCTTTAAAAAATGAGGTTTCATTCCCATCTCATGATAATATAGTAGTGAACTCGCCAAAAAACTTCCAGACAGCTAGGGCCCATTCTTCTTGAAAGAAGAGGTGATGCGATCTCTCCTCCTGGTGAACAACGCAGCAGTGACACTTGGAAACCTGGTTAACCCCCATCTTATTTACATTATCATATGTGGGTATAGCTTGGTTCTATATCCTCCGGGTAAGAAAGTTGAACTTTTCTGGTACTCTCTTTCACTAGACAGTGTAATTCCAGTAATCCTCCTACCCTTGGATAAGTGATATCCGATAGAAGTCCTTTGATGATAAGGTCCCCGAGTTAGACGCGGTGAACACACATTTACCAGGATCATAATTTTGATCAATAAAATTAAACACTTCATGTTGGTCCTTGTTCATCATGACTTTAAAGAAACAAGGGTTCTTGCTGGCCTCTCTAAACAATCCCAAAGGAGCAGGACATCCTAGGACTCCGATCGTGGATCCCTCCCATTTTTACTACCATAAGAGGATTTCGCCTTATCCTACAATCCATCAGGAATGTTGACAAAGGGTTGGGGTGGTAGGATAGATCAAAGAATGAAATGGGGATGCATGGATACCAACTTCCCCCACACCCCCCCATAATTAAAGCTCATAGTTTTCCCCTAGATGGTGCACTCTTCCATAATCTACAACACCAATTTTGCATGCATGAGGTGAATAGTATCCTCTTGGCTCCGTACGTTAATGCTACCTTTGTGAATTGGCCTCTCTAGCCTTCCCCAAGAAGTACAATGATGATTCCCTTTAGCAACGATGTCCCAAATGAAACTAGATATGATCCTTCCAATGGAGTAAATGACCCCCTTGGGTACATTGATTACTGAGAGAGCATGAATCATAATGGATGATAGGACACTATTGATTAATTTTATCCTTACCCCAAAGGAAAAATATCACTTTTTCCAGTTGAGGAATAAGCTCATTTTTTTCATGATGTAGTCAAAGTCCCTGATATGAGTTCAGCCTGTGGAGAGCGGTACACCAAGGTACAACATTGGGAACGTACCTCACTGCATGTACAACTTAGTTCACAAGGAGGTGGCCTGATAATTTCTATATCTGATAGAAATATAGGGGTGGACCATGGACTGGATGATAACCTGGTCACTCCACTGAAAATATTCATCCAAGATTTTTTTGAGGACACCTACCGATATTCTACTAGAATTGATAACAAAAAAAGAATTATCCGTAAACATCAAATGGGAAATCATATGCCGATGCATTTTTTGATGATAACAACGGAGGTCCCCTGTGGATATCCTTATATTAATAATCCCAATAAGTGTGTTTTTCATGAGAATAAAAATGGTTGGATATATGGGATTGCCTTGCCTCATCCCATGGTATATCTTCAAAAAACCATGCATCTTCCCATGAAGGAAACTACCATCCAAGAAGAGATAAAACATATAAAAAGAATATCTATATCCCATAGATAAAGTCCCATACCCTTGAGCACCCTGTTAATGAACATCCACTCCATTATGTCGTAAGCCTTGTTCATATCCAGCTTTAGAGACATTTTTGAGAAATGGGTTTTGATGTTGATATCATAAAGAAATTCATTAGCAAGTGCAATAGCACCCTGGATTGACTGGTCCTTTACGAAGACATGATGCTCTAAAGAAATCCACAAAATAATGAACTTGGAAAAGTGTGAGTTGATGATGCTTGATGATATCTTGTATGAGAAATTACACATACTTATCGGTCTATAGTCAAGGATGGATGACTGATCTTTGATCTTTGGTAGTAGGAAAAGAGTCATAGAACCTTCTTCCCATGGAGTGATACCTCCCTAAAATAAATCCTGGATGTGCCCAATAATATTGACTTTAATCACTTCTTAAGAACCCCTCTAGAAAGAACTTGGAAAACCGTCGAGGCCCGGAGCACTCTCTGGACTGAGATGCAGCATAACATCATGGATATCCCCCTATGGAACTACTTCTAGAAAGGCATTATATTGGTCTGACATCAGATTGGGAATCACCTCTAGAAATTCTGCATTCCCTCTAGGATACCCATTCAGTATGTACCGATTAGGACCTACAAGAAGATGTTTAAAGAAAGTGAAGGCCATGCCCCCAACCACATCCCTATCGTCTGAATATGATCCATCCTCAAGAAAACTATTTGGTTTCATCGGTTTTCTTCTTTCCTCGAGGCATGTGTGGAAGTAGGCCATGTTTTTTCCCTTCAATAATCCATTTCACTCTTGTGTTTTCCATAGCTGAGGGTTCTTGTTTCAGAATCATATTTTACAAGATGTTCTTCTTATTATAGAGTTCCCCAAAGACCCGATCATACCACACTCCCTCTAGGATAAGTTCTAGATGGTCCACTTCATTTTTGAGATCATCCACATCCCGATCAATGGGAGGAAGTCCCTTCTCCAATGCTTGAAGGTTGAGTTTAAGATGCCTCAGCTTGTTGTGGATGGCTACCTAGGAGTGTCCTTGAGTAGGCGCTTTCCAGATGTCGCTAACCATCTTTTGGTATATTCTAGATCCCACCAAAAGGGAAAAAAGTGAAAACGTTCATGGAAAACCTATTTGTAAGAAAGGGACACCAGCAACGAGGAATGATCTAAGATACCCCAAACTAGGAAATCAACCTTGGAATTGGGAAACTTGGATATGTATTGAAGGTTTTCCATGAAATGATCTAAAAGACTCCAGCAATGACCAATCCCTTGTTGATTATTGCACCAAGTGAACCTATCCTCAGAGTAACCTAGGTCAAGGAGACCTTTTAATGCCATGAACTGAACAAAACTCCTGATGGTTGTGTGAGGGAATTATCCCCTGCCTTTCTTCCCCTCCGAGTCTGTGATGACATTAATATCCCCACCGACGATCCAAGGGACCTATTATGGATCAAATTCATTAAGCTCCTACCACAAGAATTCCATCCTTTGTGCATCACAACTCCTATACAAAAAGGACACATAAAAGAACTTTACACTAATATCCACCTTAAATGTAATATATTGATCTGTATCCATCACCATATCCACTGAGATATCCTTATTCCATAAGATCCAAATATGGCTATTGGAAGGGGCTGCATGCAAGGCTGCATGCATCCCAACTCTGCGAGTGAACTCACTAATTTTGGAAGGATTCTGTTTGGGTTCCAAAACAGTAGAAACGTAAGCCTTGAGTTTATTAATTTCCATAGGTAAGAAATCCGACTTAACCTGAGCACCAATGCCTCAGGAATTCCAAAAAAGTATCGGAATCATTGGAACAGTGAAGGCTTGGTTTGGACCCCAGGAAACTTTGTATCACTAACATGGGAGGATACAATCTCCTGGATAAATATGGATTTCATCCTTGTGCATACTCTAGTGGATAGTGACAATACATGCGAAATCAGGGAGGCATAAAGAGAGTGAATCCACATGTATTTCCCCTTCACCTTGATTGGAGGGGATTGTCTACCATGTTGTTTCACCTCTAGTGTAACCATCCCACCATGCATATCATGCTCAGAGTTGTAGGAGAGAAAATGTGGGTGGGATAAGGAGAATATTAAAATATCTTCATTACCAGCCAAAAACTGACTAGTGGTTTCCCAAGGGGAGCCTTGAGCCGGAATGTCTTTAGTACACACAACCAGAGAGCCAAATGTGTGGGAAGAGGTTCCAAATGGAGGAGACTGCAAAGGAAGATACCCGGACAACAATGTTAGACTCCAGGCACTCCCTACCCAGAAAACCTTGAGGGCCCAAAGGATGAGGGGGAAGTCATTGAGAGGAAAACAATACCAGTTCGAGGTAGGAGACTCTAACCCAGTAGGAGTAGAAGCACCCAAGATAAGAAGAGGGTTATCATTGAAGTGTTGAAGGATGATCCCAAGAGAATCCTACTCAGGATTAGTTAAGTCATTCTCAGGTACCACCCTAGTATCAGGGCCAGGAACTTGATCCGAAATGGGAAGAGAATCCTGAGCCAGGGGTTGATCCACTGTCAGACAAGGGCCCTCCCTTGTAACTAACGGGGCTACTGGGAAAACCACCGGGAAGCATGGGAAAATAATACCATAAGCAGGACCGCAAAGGGTGTACCTGAAGGACTATCCAACCCAAAAAACCCCAGGCGAGAGGCCAAGGGGTACCATATTTAGAGAATAGGTAACAAGAGCGTCTTAGGGACCCGAATCGAAAGGTAACAATGCCTGAAACCTAGCCAGGGAGGAGGTGGCGGGGGGAGAAACAGTCGGGAAATTTTAAAAGCCATCATGGACGTGAGGTGCATTCTCCAGGTTACCAAATGTAATATCCATCATTTATGTAATAAAACATGAATTATGGTGAATTAAATATATGGGTTTTCATATATATAACCTAATAATGAAGCTTTATTTTTCTAAAAATCACACTTGGTAAATTTTTTATACAATTTCTCCTTTATCATGGAATTTAACACAATACTAAAATGATCTTCATGATATTCTGTGATCTTTGAATATATAATAATATCTTATATAAATACTACCATAAAATGATCATGGTAATATATAAAGACTCAATTCATCATGTCCATGAAGATAGTAGGGGTATTAGAATGTCTAAATGAAATAATTATAAATTTATAATGAAGATAACTCATATAGAAGGCTTTCTCGGGTATATCCTTCTTATTGAACACTACTATGAAAACATGCAAGGGAAGCACCAACTTATATCAGCGCTAAGAAAAAACCTCTGATAAAGAAAACCTGTATCAGCGCTAAAATTTTAGCGCTAATACAGGGTAACCTTTATCAGCACTAAAAAAGCACTGATAAAGAGTCCCTTTATCAACGCTAAAAAAACACTAATAAATAAGGCCTGTATCAGTGCTAAAATGTTAGCGCTCATACTGGAAGGATTTATCAGTGCTTTTTTAGCACTGATAAAGAGAACCTTTATCAGTGCTAAAATTGTAGCGCTGATAAAGGTATAATTTATCAGCACTTTTTTAGCGCTGATAAAACCGTAGTCCCATATTTTATAAAACCGGTCACACAGTGTCCTCAGTTTATCGTGACCTAAAGCTCTTGCGGTACTGTAACCCTGCGACTCCACTCCACCGACCCCCGATCTTCGCAGTGCCGGACCTCTACCACCCCCGATCTTTGCATTGCCAGACCTCCTCCACTATACCTTCTCCTAATCCTCCCCCTCAAACCCCTTTAGTGGATCCTCCTCCCCACAAACCCTACTTATCCTCCTCTTCTCTCGAACCTACTCCATGTGAACCATACTCCTCCATTTCTATTTGGTTGGCGGCTACTCCCGTGCACCTCCACCTCTGGAAGTTTCCAAGTGTGTGTTAAGTGATTCAATTATTTTACATTATTATATGATTTTGATATGCTTTATTAGTTTCATGAATGTGTTCTATGGATTTCTTTTTTGGTGCGAAATATGTTTTGGAAAGGTTTTTGAGATCCACATGAATTTGAAAGGGGATTTTTTCATAGAAATGGTTGGATTCCATATGTGTTCTTCTTGTTGTGTTTCCAAATGTGTTTCATAAATTTTTAAAGTGGTGTTAAATGTATTTCTAAATGGTTTTAGTGTGGATGTGAAATAGAAAGTGGTTTTTTGTGTAAAATAGCGGGTTTGGTGTGAGATTTCGATCATTGGATCCATGTGAAAATGTGAAAATGTGAAAGTGGTGATATCATTATGTGCTTATAATGCTTGGAATGTGTATGTGAAAGTGGTGATATAGTTATAGTTAAGCTAAATGGGGTCTTAGATTGCAAATACTTTAGGAAATTTTTTACGGAGCAATTATATCTAGATTCGATGGTATATGGTAAGTCCATGGAGTTTCTCAACCTCATCTAAGGTTATTAGACATTGACTCAATATACTAATAATTTTGCTAAACTTGCTCAGTTTTCACTTGAAGTGGTGTCAAACAAGAATCTTAAGTCCTAGAGGTTTTATATGGGTCTTCGATCTAATATCCAATATCAAGTATTTATGCTAAATTTTACCTAAAAATTTGATGTTCTAGATAGGGATGTGATGGAAGAAATTGTCATGACTATTATGTCAGGGTTAACTAGAGTTACTTATATTCCCAGTGGTAGTTTTAGTGGTTCCTATAAGTGGAATAGAAAGTAGAATGAGCCTCATAGTAAAAATAGTGGTGGTAGTATTTTATAAAAAACTTCCTCCAGATCATCTATAGTATCTAGTAAAGGCCAAATGACTTTTTCCAATGTGGAAATATTGATCACTCAAAGCATTATTTCATGGAATCATTTAAGATCTACATCTCGTACAGACATTAAACCCACTTGAAGAGGGTTTTACATGTTTTTACTACCCTGTGTAGTGGAATGGAATCATAAATTTTGAGAGGTACCAAATCATAGTAATATTATTCAATAATAATGGGATCCTAGAAACATGTATTAGGAACGAAACAACTTCATGCAGTGGATTAATCTCCAGTAGGAACTGATGTGGGTCATGTGATAGTGAGAGGCACCATTTCCATTTATTTTTCTTTAGTGTATGTTTTATTTGATATTGGTTCCCATCATTATTTCATATCAAACCTCAATATAGAACTATTGAAACTTATAATAGAGATCATGGCTTATGTGATAGATATTGTAACATCTCTCTAGATATAGAGGGAGTAAGGTCTCTGATTCCCCTCTCATGCTTTCTCTTTTTCAGAGATTTAGATCATATGATATTTTTTGGTTCTTAAAATTATTCCCCTATATGTTATTCTTAGAATGGACTGACTAGTTTCTAATAAATATTGGATTTACTACTATCATTGGTGGGTGTCCTTCACTACCCCCGATGGGGAATTCCATGTTTTCCATAGAGAGTCACACCTAAGGTCTAGTCTAGCTAGACCTCTTCATCCAGAGTTGAGTGGGATGATATACTTTTATACTATTGAACTGGAGTAGGAAGCCTATTATAGTGAACTTCCCCTAGTAGCTATTGAATTTCCAAAAGTGTTTCCTTTAGTCTTTTTTGTTCTACCACTAGAGAGGGAGGGGGAGTTATCTATCAAATTGGTGATGGGTACAAAACCAATATCTATTCTATCTTACCTTATAGAACTAGTTAAATTGAAGGACCTAAATAATTAGTGGGACGAATTGGTTTCCAAATTCTTTATTTAACCTAGTGTGTTGTCTTGGGAAGAACTGGTGCTTTTCACCATGAAGGTCATTAGAACCCTTTGCTTGTGTGTTGATTAACAGAATCTCAATTGGGTTATGATCAATAAAAAGTATCTGTTGACCTATATTTATAATTTATTAGATATTCTAAAGTGGGGAGTGGTTCTCTAAGATCGTTCTTTAGTTTGGTTAACACCAGCTCAGGATCAAGGAGTTTGATATTCCAAATACCTCATTTAGGAGTAGGTATAGCCACTATGAGAATTTTTTTATGTCATCCGGCTGAACCAACACTCCATATATATTTATGGTGATGACGAATATGATTTTCCACTAGTATGTCAACTATTTTGTTATGGTATTTATGAATGACATCATGGTTTATTCTAAACCTGTGGATGATCATATACCTAATTTGATAATAGTTTTGTACATCTTGAGGAATCACCAATTTTATTCCATGTTGTCAAAGTTCCAATTCTAGATTCGGGAGGTGAATTTATTTGTTCATGTGGTCTCAGAACATGGTATCTCTATTGATCTGAAAAGGTTAAAGCTATCATGTCATGGGAGGAACCATAGAATGTCTTTGAGATTAAGTACTTCTTGGGTTTATTGGATTATTAACACCAGTTTGAGATTTATGTGTGACTATATACTTATTATATTTTCTTATTATTTCTTACACACCACCACTTGAGTCAAGTAACCTGATTGAAATCCATATGGGTACTTTGGTTCTGATGTGGATATGGTTTTTTATATGTTTTTGAGATGTGTATGTGTGGATATATGGGTATTTAGGCATGATGATATTAAATGTAGGGAAGAGTCCTAGTAGTGGTAGATGCATCAATCTTGATTATTTTTGTGTTTGGACTGGGGTGATTTGAGGAAACTATAATGAATCTAAAGTAATTTTATTTAATGAATTCTATATTGTAGAGATTATGAGAATCCTTTCTTTATTTATAGAGTTGGCTACTAGTTTTCATCCATATGTATTTTAGGTTGGTGAGGTATAAAAAGATGCACTAGTTGACCATTGAAGGGTTGACCCGATAGAGGAGGATGATCCATAGAGGATGACGTCGTGTGAGTTTTACAATTTATGACACAAGTGATTATCCCTACAAACCCCTTTGTGTTTGGAAACTGTGTTGATTTTGATGGGGGGGTCTATCCTGGTTCTGTTGATTTCCAAATCTTTATTGGAAATGGTTAGACTCAATTAATCTCTATTTTTATAAGGAAGTGGTTCTCTTCTATTGTATTTTTAAGTCTTGTTTTGTGTACTTGAACTATAAATACTAATATTTGAGATTCTAATAGGATGGATATGAATAAATATTGGATGGATGCTAATCGTTTGAAAATAGAGTATGTGAACAGAGTGAAAGAGTTCATCAAGTTTGCAAAAGATCACGCAAAGGATCCTTCTCAAATAATTTGTCCATGTTTACGTTGTCGTTATTCTAGACTACTTACTCCAGAGGAGTTGGAAGAACATTTGATATGTCACAGAATAGATCGTAGTTATAAATTTTGGAATAAACACGGAGAAAAAGAGAATGTAGCTACTGGTTGGGATAAAACTACATTTTATGGATCATCAGATATGAATACAAATATGGATAATGAAGAAGACTATATGGAGGATGTGATTATAGATGTCAATGATGATGAAGATCATATTGAGTAAATGAAAAAGACAATTGAAGATGAACTCTTTGATTGACCAAAATTGTTCGAGAAGTTAAAGAGTTGTGCAAAGATGCCATTGTATGCTGGTTGCGCTAAATATACAACATTGTCAGCTGTAATAAAGTTGTATAAATTGGAAACAGACAATGTATGGAGTGATGTTAGTTTTATGGAACTAATTTCTCTCTTGAATGACATTCTCCCAGAAGATAATGAGCTCCCAAGTCGGAAATATGAAGCTAAACGAATGCTATGCTCGATGGGTATGATTTTTGAAAGAATACATGCCTGCTCGAAAGACTATATATTGTTTCTCAAGGAGAAAAAATCACTTATAGAATGCCCAAAGTGTGGTTCTTCTCAATACAAGAAAGATAAATCCAATCCTACGAAAGTTGTATGGTACTTTCCAATCATTCCAAGGTTTATGCGTCTATATGGAAGTGAAGAAACTGCAAGACAATTTTCGTGGCATGCAGATAAAAGAAATAAAGATGGGAAATTATGTCATCTAACTAACTCTCCTCAATGGAAGAAAATTGATCATGAGTATCCTGAATTTGGAAAAGAGCCGAGAAACCTTCATCTTGCGTTATCTACAGATGGAGTAAATCCTTTTGGTTTTCAAACCAGCACTCATAGTACATGGCCTGTTATGTTGGTAAATTATAACTTGCCACCTTGGTTATGCGTGAAGTGGAAATTCATCATATTATCTATGCTTATATCAGGACCAAAACAACCAGGTAATGATATTGATGTTTATCTGGCTCCTTTGATCGAGGATTTGAAGTTATTGTGGGATTTAGGTGTTATTTTGTATGATGCTTATAAAAGTGAATACTTCACATTGAAAGTGATGTTGTATGGGAAAATAAATGATTTCCCTGCTTATGGAAATTTGTCAGGCTATAGCATTAAAGGAACTCAAGGGCGTCCCATGTGCGAATAAGATACAGAATAAATTAGGTTGAAACATACTTCAAAAGCTGTGTTTCTAGGATATCGTAGATTTCTACCTCGTCGGTATAAGTACCGATCTTGGACGACATCATTCAATGGAAGTTCATAAAAACATGAAAAACCGTCTCCACTAATATGTGATCAGCTGTTTGAGAAAGTAAAAGATGTGAACACTCTTTTTGGTAAACCATTTTCGAAAAACCTTATGAAAATTGGTTGGAAAAAGAGATCAGTTTTTTTTGAATTACCATACTGGAATTGTTTGTATGTCAGAAATTTTGTTGATGTGATGCATGTGGAAAAAAATATATGTGATAGTGTTATCGGAACGTTGAAAAATTCTCCTAAAAATCAAAGGATGGAATTAAGGCAAGGTTGGACATGGTTGACATGGTAATACGAGAAGAGTTGGCTCCTGTGAAGGGTGGAAATCGAATGTTTCTTCCTCCAGCTGCTTATACTCTTTCTAGGAAGGAGAGATATCAATTTTGAAACTTCTCCAATGATATAAAGGTTCCAGAGGGTTATTCATCAAATATCAAGAACATTGTGTCAATGAATTATTTGATGTTAAAAGGTTTGAAATCACATGACTGCCATGTTTTGATGCAAGATATAATTCCTATAGCTTTACGTTGCATTTTCCCCAGAATGTTAGTCATACATTAACCAAGCTTTTTTTCTTTTTCAAATCTATATGTAGCAAAGTTTTAGACCCAGTAAAATTTCCAGCTATGGAAAAAGTAATTTTCATCATATTATGTGAATTAGAAATGTTCTCCCTGACAACATTATTTGATATGATGGTTCATTTGATGATTCACTTGGTGGGAGAGATTCGACTTTCTGGTCATGTGTACTATAAATGGATGTATCCTGTTGAACGGTGTATGAAGGTTTTGAAAGGGTATGTCAAAAATTGATGTCGTGTAGAGGGTTGTGTAGTGGAGCGATATATTGTTGAGGAAGCCATTGAATTTTGTACCGAATACCTATCTGATGTGGAAAGCATTGGTCTCCCGAAATCTCATCACACTGGATGCATTGAGGGTGAGGTAATTTCTAGAAGAGATGTTGTGACAATCAATATTATAGATCGGGAGTAGGCCCACCTTTATGTTTTGCATAACAGTTGGGAGGTTGCTCCGTATATTAAAACTCACAAAGAAACTCTTAGGTAGTTGAATCCATCAAGGGCAGAAAAATGATTATCAAATACACATAATCATCAGTTTATAGGATGGTTTCAGGACCATATTTTTAAAAATTTGGATGAAAATCTGAATTCAATTTCAGAACGAATTTGATGGCTAGCTGTTGGACCAAGTGGGTATGTATTATCTTACAGTGGTTATGTAATTAATGGTTATACATTCTATATAGATAAACATGATGAGGATAGTACCATGAAAAATAGTGGAGTTACAATAGTGGCTGAAGCGATGCATGTTTCTGGTAGTAAGGAAAGAAATCCAATTTATGCAAATATTTCATACTTTTTCATTATCAAACTAATATGGGAGTTGGATTATAAAACATTCCAATTGTTGATTTGTTAATGCAAATGGCCACTACTAGAAAAACAGGTATTTGCAACGGGCTATTTGCGACGGGATCCCGTCGCAAATAGCCATTTGCAACGGGGTCCCGTCGCAAATAGCCCGTTGCTGAAAACGCCGTCGCAACTACACTTATTTGCGACGGGCCCGTCGCTAAAGCCTTTTTTTGCGACGGGCATTCTCCCCGTCGCAAATAGTATTCCGTATTTTTGTAAAGAACTTTTAAAACAGTTTTTGCGACGGGACCCGTCGCAAAAACTGGTTTTTAAAAAAATAAAAAAAATAATAATACTAGTATTTGCGACCGGAGTAGTATCCCGCCGCAAATACTTTTAAAAAAAAAATAAAAAACTATTAATAATACTAGTATTTGCGACGGGTATAGTATCCCGTCACAAATACTATAAAAAAATAAAAAAAATAAATTATTAATAAATTATTTTAATTAATATAATAATAGAATTATAATTTACAAATGAAAATAATAAATTATTTTAATTACTATAATAATAGTAGAATTATAATTCAAAAATAAAAAATAATAGAATATTAATAAATAATTTAATTAATACAATAATATTACAATTATAATTCATAAATAAAAAAAATATTAATAAGTTATTTTAATTAATATAAAAATAATAGAATTATTTTACATTCAAATATTAAAATAATTCAAGTATTACAAAAAAATATTTAAATTATAATATTATAAAATATAAATAATATTATTATTCATATTAATATTGTTATTTAAAAATATAATATTATTAATATTTTATAATGAGACAGAAACTACGAATAGAAAAAAAAATATTTTGATTTCACAAATTTTATAACTGATATACAAACTCTAATATGAAGGAGGGGGGGGGGAGGTGGGGGATCTGCAGATGGTGGTGGAGGAAACTCCACCCCTAAAGCATGAGTGAGTCGACACATGTACTCCATCTGCTCCTGATGCTGCTGCTGCCACCGACTCGTCTGCTCCTCGTACAGCTGCTGCTGGCGTCGACGCTCCTCCTCATGCTGCTGACGCATCTGCTCCTGCTCCTGTCAGAGACTCTCTATCTGTGTAGTCTGAGATCGCAACTGATCCTCATACTATGTAGAAAAAGATGCACGAGCTCCTCTCGAGCTGGACGCCGACATCGCAGCACTGCCATAATAATCTCCGGGAGTCAGTCGAGAGCCGATACCAACTACCCGACCCTTCTCGAAGGCATACTGGGTGGCCTGCATCCATGCCGCCTCATCAAACTGACGGGCAGTGGTCTGATCTGATGACTCGGCCTGACTCTCAGGCCGGGCCTGTGACGTTGCGGCCACATATGACTCCTATAGATGCAATTTAAAATTAAAATTGTGAATATATTATATGCAGTTAATTTTTAAACTTGAAAACAAATAATACTGACCACGATGTGATGCTGACGATCACCTCTGAGCTCCCCAGTAGCAGGATCACTATACATCCTCCGATATACGTCGTACTCTGTAATATCGGGGTGCTCGACAGCCTATAAGAATAAAAAATAAACTATTAATATTTATAGTTATATAAAATATTTATAAATAATGTACGTACCAGATGCTGTCTATGAGTACTGAAAGAACGACTCCCAGCTCGATGAGTCACCTCCTGTCTCCCCCGATTCTGCCTCCCCAGCGATGATCTCCTCTAAAAGGCACCACTCAACCAGTGCGCACATAATCCATCCCATACATGGGATGAAATATACTCTGGTCGGTGTGCTCTACATGACTCCTCAAAATCTGACACTCCTGATTTCTTCATCGCAGCTTTTCTTAAATTGTGCAAAAACTGACGAAGGCGATCACGCATGGCCACCTCCCATGCCTCATGGATGGCGTCACGCATGGTATCCTCGATCGGATACCATAAACCCTACAAAAAAATCAAAATATCAAGTTAGAAATGAAATAATTTTCAAAATAAAAATTATTTATTTACGTACGTACCAACCAATGGCCGAACATGGCCTGCTGCACATCAATGGGAATCTGCTCCCATGTGGTCCATGGATGAGAGAAATAGTTGCGAAAAATAGCGCTGCCCTGTCCGACTGCTATATGCGGAAAACTGAAAAAAATAATAAACAGTTATTATGTGAATAGATTAATTAAATCTTAGTCAAATCCACAGGTTATCACACAGGTTATCACACCTCCGGGTGCGCGGATCAAACCCAAGACGTGGACGTCGCTCGGGGACGGGGTCAGGAATCATCAATCGTGCAAGACCGCGCCCCCTCCGCGTACTCCCTGAAGCGCCTGCAGGCTGAGGGTCATCTGCCAGCAACTCATCCGCATCGAAAGGCAGGTCAGCATCCGCCAACTCACGAAATGTGGCCTCGTCCATCTGAAACAGAAAATGTTAATGTTATAAAATAATTGATAATTACTATTATATATACATATATACATATTATGATTGTATATAAATACCATGGAATTCTATAAGTGTTCATCTTCATCATCATCTTCATATATGTCAATGTCATCTTCATATTCCTCCTCCACATCATCGATATCCATTCGAGTTGCAGTTGCTTCATCTCTTACCATTTCAAATTCATGTGTGACATCATTAACATCATCGTCATCACCGACTCTTAAATGTGGGGTGTCGTCATCGATACTCATGTCTCTTTGTAAAAAAGATTGATTTTGAGTACTCTCTTGAAAAACTTCAATTCTTTGCACATCAGTGAAAGCACATTCACTTTGACTAAACTGATTGTCTCGAATTTTGATTTTTATTACACTCCACCAATCAGTCAAGTCTCTTGATGTTGCACAGTACTTTGCATAATAAACTTGATATGCCTGTTGAGCCAATAAGAATGGTTCATTTACTGCGAGAACACTTTTACATTTAATATCGATGATTCCATGAGTCGGATGAACATGCACGACTCTCTCTGTATCCAACCACCGACATTTGAACATGGTTATGTAATGTTGTCCAAGATAACAGAGTTCAATGATTTCATCAAGTATGCCATAAAAGTCAACTTCATTTTCTCGATGATGAGATCCTCTCAAGCTAACTCCACTGTTCATTGTTTTTTTTGATTCCCCATACGCATGTGTGTGGAATCGAAATCCATTCACCACATATGCATTATAAGTTTTAACAAGTTTGGAAGGTGGGTTACTCAATACACACAGCCGTTTGTCAATTTTATCAGCATGTCGAGACACCTGAAAATTTGTTAAATAATTATCAATATAGTAAAATATACATTGAATGAGTTGCTAAAAGATAAAGAATTTATGTTACCAGTTTTTGAAACCACTGAGAGAAATTTTTCAGTCGACGTTCTTCGAGAGCAGCTGCTGTAATTTGTGGAATTTGTTTCTTGATATGATTATCATACAACCTATAAAAACCAAAGTTATTTACTGTAACATAAATGATAGAATAAGTGATATAAACACTTACAGTAAAACTGATGTCATCTCTTCACAGTTGAGCAGAACATACGTATGAGCTGTATGATGTTCATCATCTGAAATCCAGCGTTCAGAAACTCCACCAAAACCAAGCTCTGACTGGTTGAAAACAGATAATTGATTGTCGATTTCATCAATATTTCTCTCATTCCGTCCCATTCGGTTGTGTTTTGAAGGATACTCAGATTCAAAATAATGGGAGCAGAAAAAAGATATTTCCTCTTGCAAATAAGCTTCTGCAATAGATCCTTCAACAGATGCTTTGTTGCGTACTTTTCTTTTCAATTTTTGCATGCATCTTTCAAATGGGTACATCCATCGAAACTGTACCGGACCTCCACATTTGGCTTCATATGGCAAATGTAACATCAAATGTTCCATTGAGTCGAAGAAAGACGGCGGAAATATTTTTTCCAGTTTACATATAATTACAACAACATCTTTTTCAAGTTTTCCTAGAGCATCATAATCTGCCGTAGCCGCACAAATTTCCCGAAAAAAATGAGACATGTCTGTTATGGAATCCCAAATCACAGAATTCAACAGACCTCTTAATCCAATGGGTAGAAGTCTCTCCATTATAACATGACAATCATGACTTTTTAATCCAGTAATATGACCATTCTTTACACATCTACCCAAATTGGAAGCACAACCATCTGGAAGTCTCAAATCTGCAATCCACTGACAAAATAATAAACGGTTTTCTTTAGACAGTGTATAAGCTGCTTTTGGTTTCAGTAACCTTTATGTTCTTACATTCTCAAATAGTTCCAATTCTGGACGCCTGCAAATTTGGGCAAGATCTAAACGTGCATTTACATTGTCTTTGCTCTTTCCTGGCGTATCCAAAACTGTATGAAACAAATTATCAAAACAGTTCTTCTCAATATGCATGACATCTAACATGTGTCGGACCAACAAATCAGACCAATATGGCAAATCCCAAAATATGCTACGTTTAATCCAATTGTGTTCTTTCCCAAAACCAGAAATTTTCTGTTGGTTTATTGTGGGACTAAAAGTGATGGGAGGTAATGAAAATACAACCGATTTTAACTCCGAACCTGATAGCATTTTTGGAGGTCCATCCCTTTCAGCTATTCCTTTTCTGAAATGAGATCTGTTTCTGCGAAAATGATGATCAGCTGGAAGAAATCTGCGATGACAGTCAAAATAACAAGGTTTCTTTCCATGAATGAGCATAAATGATTTGTTCTCTCCCATACAGTAAGGACATGATTTCTGACCATGTGTACTCCAGCCAGATAACATCCCATAAGCCGGGAAGTCACTTATTGTCCACATCAATGCTGCTCTCAGTATGAAATTCTGTTTCGTTGCAACATCATATGTACTGACACCAGTACTCCACAATAAATTTAATTCATCAATCAATGGATTCAAATAAACATCAATATTTTTCTTCGGATGTCCTGGAATTAGTAAAGTCAAAAAGATATATGGCTCCTTCATCAACATCCATGGAGGTAAATTGTACGGAGTTAAAAAAACAGGCCAACATGAATATTGACTACCATAAGATCCAAACGGACAGAAACCATCAGTGGAAAGGCCCAGTCGAACATTTCTAGCTTCTAAAGCAAAGGATGGATGCACTCTATCAAAATGTTTCCATGAATCACCATCGGCTGGATGATTCAAGCTTTTATCGGTTGAACTATTCTCTTTATGCCATGACATCATTGTCGCTGTATTCATAGACATGAATAAACGCTGAAGTCTGGATGTAAGCGGAAAATATCTCAACTGTTTCACAGGAATCAAACCAGACTTCCCGTGTTGTCCTTCTTTATATCTCAGTTGCCCACATGTGGGACAACTATCCAACGACTCATTTTCCCCAGAATATAAAATGCAGTCATTTGAACATGCATGAATCTTCTGACAAGTAAGTCCCAAATTTCGAACCAACCTCTTACTTTCATAGTAATTTGCAGGTAAAACATTTCCTTCGGGTAACAGTGTTTTCAGCAAAGAAAATATCTGGTAAAAACAGGTATTTGACATTCCGTTATCTGATTTGATAGCCATAAATTTTGCAACTGCTTCTAATTTGCTCATCTTGCAGCCAGGATATAATGCATCCTCAGCAGACTTCAACAACTCATAAAATTCAGACGGTCCAAACTCAGGATTTGAAGGTATATCAGCCGGAGTTTCTGTATGTTGAACAGATGAACCTGCAACATCATGTACTAAATCTTGAAACTGGGATGGATCCGGAATCAAGTTGGTATCACCTGCTCTGGAACTGCGTTCACCGTGTTGATACCAAAAAACATAATCTGCTTGAAAACCAAAACGCAAGAGATGTTCCCCCACTTTGTCAAACGTGTCAAACGTTCTCAATGCACATTTTCTACAAGGGCATTTTATCTTTCCTTCTGAAACAAATTCTGGATTTGATGCCGCAAATGATAAAAAACTATCCACACCCTCTATATATACTGGATTTAAACCAGAACCATTTGGATTTCTACGTTGATTTATCCATATGCGGTCATCTAATAATGACTGTTGACGACCTCGTTGTTCCATATTTTTCTATAAAATATAAAAGCATTACTGGTTTTGAATAATTTGTTAGAAAAAACACAAGCAAGGATTGAATATATTGAGAATAAAGAAAAACCTGTTACAAATATTGATAATTTTAATATTATATTGATTTTTTATTTTTTTTAATAATACTAATATAATTTTTTTCATAAATATTAATTATATAATAATAACATCATTACATTATTAGTATATTTTATTATTAATATTAAAATAATATAATTTTCTATATTATATACAATTCTCCTTTCATCTGTGTGTTTCACATTCTGTCTCCACATGTAATATTGGCATTCACTTTCACCTCTCCATTGGCGAGTAGGTTGATAATTTTGAAAAAAAATGCCAATATTACATGTGGAGACAGAAAAAACACAGAAGAAAAGAGAATTGTATATAATATAGAAAATTATATTATTTTAATATTAATAATAAAATATACAAATAATGTAATAAGGTAATTATTCCAAATTATTGGTAATTATTTCAAATTATTGGTAATTATTCCAAATTATTGGTAATTATTCCAAATTATTGGTAATTATTCCAAATTATTGGTAGTTATTCTTAATTTTTGGTAATTATTCCTAATTATTGTTAAATATTGGTAATTATTGGAAAATATTGGTAATTATTGGAAAATATTGGTAATTATTAGAAAATATTGGTAATTATTGGAAAATATTGGTAATTATTGGTAATTATTGGTAATTATTGGAGAATATTGAAAAATATTGGTCATTATTGGTAATTATTGGTGATTATTGGTAATTATTGGTGATTATTGGTAATTAATACTAATTATTGGTAATTAATACTAATTATTGGTAATTAATACTAATTATTGGTAATTAATACCAATTATTGGTAATTAATACTAATTATTGGTAATTAATACTATTTATTGGTAATTAATAATCATTATTACTAATTATTGGTAATTATCACTAATTATTCCTAATTAATACTAATTATTCCTAATTATTACTAATTATTACTAATTATTGTTAATTATTACTAATTATTGTTAATTATTACTAATTATTGTTAATTATTCCTAATAATTACTAATTATTACTAATTATTACTAATTATTGCTAATTATTACTAATTATTGCTAATTATTAGTAATTATTGCTAATTATTACTAATTATTGCTAATTATTATTAATTATTGATAATTATTAGTAATTATTGATAATTATTGGTAATTATTGATAATTATTGGTAATTATTACTAATTATTGGTAATTATTACTAATTATTCGTAATTATTACTAATTATTGGTAATTATTGGCAATTATTGTTAATTATTGGCAATTATTGTTAATTATTACTAAATATTGGTAATTATTGGTAATTATTAATAATTATTGTTAATTATTGGTAATTAATACTAATTATTGGTAATTAATACTAATTATTGGTAATTAATACTAATTATTGGTAATTAATACTAATTATTGGTAATTAATACTAATTATTGGTAATTAATACTAATTATTGGTAATTAATACTAATTATTGGTAATTATTACTAATTATTCCTAATTAATACTAATTATTCCTAATTATTACTAATTATTACTAATTATTGTTAATTATTACTAATTATTGGTAATTATTACTAATTATTGGTAATTATTACTAATTATTCGCAATTATTACTAATTATTGGTAATTATTGGTAATTATTGGCAATTATTGTTAATTATTACTAAATATTGGTAATTATTAGTAATTATTGTTAACTATTACTAATTATTGTTAATTATTGGTAAATATTACTAATTATTGTTAATTATTCCTAATTATTATTAATTATTGGTAATTAATACTAATTATTGGTAATTAATACTAATTATAGGTAATTATTACTAATTATTGAGAATTTTTCCTAATTTTTCCTAATTTTTCCTAATTTTAGGTAATTATTGCAAATTATTGCAAATTATTGGTAATTATTGCAAATTATTGCAAATTATTGGTAATTATTGGTAATTATTGGTAATTATTGCAAATTATTGCAAATTATTGGTAATTATTGGTAATTATTGGTAATTATTGGTAATTATTGGTAATTATTGGTAATTATTGGTAATTATTGGTAATTATTGGTAATTATTGGTAATTATTGGTAATTATTGGTAATTATTGGTAATTATAATTAATTATTACTAATTATTAATAATTATTACTAATTATTACTAATTATTCCTAATTATTCCTAATTATTACTAATTATTACTAATTATTCCTAATTATTCCTAATTATTCCTAATTATTACTAATTATTACTAATTATTACTAATTATTAAAAATTATTACTAATTATTACTAATTATTACTAATTATTACTAATTATTACTAATTATTACTAATTATTACTAATTATTGGTAATTATTGGTAATTATTCCTAATTATTCCTAATTATTGGTAATTATTACTAATTATTGGTAATTATTACTAATTATTCCTAATTATTACTAATTATTCCTAATTATTCCTAATTATTACTAATTATTCCTAATTATTCATAATTATTACTAATTATTCCTAATTATTCCTAATTATTCCTAATTATTCCTAATTATTCCTAATTATTCCTAATTATTCCTAATTATTCCTAATTATTCCTAATTATTCCTAATTATTACTAATTCTTGGTAATTGTTACTAATTCTTGGTAATTGTTGATAATTGTTCCTAATTATTCCTAATTATTCCTAATTATTCCTAATTATTCCTAATTATTCCTAATTATTCCTAATTATTCCTAATTATTCCTAATTATTCCTAATTATTCCTAATTATTACTAAGTATTACTAATTATTACTAATTATTCCTAATTATTACTAATTATTCCTAATTATTCCTAATTATTGGTAATTATTGGTAATTATTCCTAGTTATTGGTAATTATTGGTAATTATTGGTAATTATTACTAAATATTGTTAATTATTGGTAATTATTCCAAATTATTGGTAATTATTGGTAATTATTGGTAATTATTGGTAATTATTGGTAATTATTGGTAATTATTACTAATTATTGGTAATTATTACTAATTATTGGTAATTATTACTAATTATTCGTAATTATTACTAATTATTAGTAATTATTACTAATTATTGATAATTATTACTAATTATTACTAATTATTGGTAATTATTACTAATTATTACTAATTATTACTAATTATTGATAATTATTACTAATTATTACTAATTATTCTTAATTATTGATAATTATTGATAATTGTTCCTAATTATTAGTAATTAAATGAATAATTATCAATAATTAGAAATAATTACCAATAATTACAAATAATAACATTATTAATATATTTTATTATTAATATTAAAATAAAATAATTTTCTAATTTATATACAATTCTTCTTTCATCTGTGCGTTTTCTATCTCCACATACAAATAATACATGTGAAGACAGCAAACACACAGATGAAAAAAGAATTGTATATATATAAAAAATTATATTATTTTAATATTAATAATAAAATAAACTAATAATGTAATAATGTTCTTATTCCTAATTATTGGTATTTATTACTAATTATTAATATTTATTCTTAATTATTAAAAATTATTACTAATTATTCCTAATTACCATTAACTATAAACAATACTAATAATTTAAATTTATTAAGTAATAAAACAATGTAAACATAATTAAATTACAACTAATTAATAATAATTGAAACTAATAAAAAATTAAAAATAAATAAAAAATTAAAATGAACATAAATACCTTGAAAATTGATCTCTTCTGATCGTTCTTCAAAACTTTAATATCAGCTCCGAAGAAAAAAATTAAACTGGAGAAAAACTCAACTCTAGAAATATAATTTTGAGAGAAGGAGAAGATAAGGAATGAGAATGAAATGAAAAAAACGGATGGGGGTATTTATAGGTTAGATTATTTGCGACGGGCCCATTTGCGACGGGTATCCCGTCGCAAATAATATTATTTGCGACGGTACCCGTCGCAAATACCTTAGCCAACATTTATTACGGTCAACCGGTAAATAGTTATTTGCGACGGGACCCGTCGCAAATAACCCCTGCCGACATAGTATTTGCGACGGGGGAATATTCCCGTCGCAAATACCTTTTACCGCCGCCGGTTATTTGCGACGGGAATATTCGCCCATCGCAAATAAGTTTCCCGCGATTTGGCGCGCATCGCGGGAAAACTATTTGCGATGGGGAAAGCAATCCCGTCGCAAAAGCCTAATTATTTGCGACGGGTAAATACCCCCGTCGCAAATAATTTTTTAACGGGACTATTTGCGACGGGGGTATTTAACGGGATTATTTGCGACGGGTAAATACCCCTGTCGCAAAATAGATGAATGAGGATTTTCGAAAGTTGATTTTAGTAAATAAGGGTACAAAGATGAACATATTATCATGGCATCATAGGTGGTATAAGTTTTTTATGTTCCAAATCCTGCAAACCGAAAGTGGTCGATTGTTCTGTTATCGTCCAAAACTACTGAAGGGTCCGATGAAAATTCAATTAAGGACGATCCTTTCAGTGGTATGTCGCAATCATTTCACAGTGGTCCTAATGTAGATGATGTTATGTATGTTAGAGGAGACCACAATGAAGGGATTTGGATAATCGATAGAGGTTTCAGATCCCTTTAGCCTTTGAAAAAAAGAAAGAGAGTTTAATAAATAGGTTATATTTTGTTTGTAATATAGATCTTGTTATCTCATGTTATTATCTTATCATTACTGAATTTATGTAATCTAAATTAACTGTTCAACCACTTTTGTAGATAATGACTTCTTCACGTTCTATTTCTCCTAACCTTGATGCTAAACATGTCTCCCAAGCTGCTGCTGCTGCGGCTACTGCTGCTCCTGCTGCGGCTGCTCACAGTTTAGAGCAACAACAAGTTTCTAAACCTGTTGTTGCTCCTAGTGTTGAGGTCAAAAAACCATCAGCACATGTCGTTTCTACCATTTCAGGTGAAGATATAGATGATGTTGATATCGATGAAATGGTTGGGAATGAAGGAATGACATTGCAGAAAACACAGATGCATCGTAGTTTGACGATGTTTTCCAAAGTTCTTAAGGTGAAATGAAAAGGCATCAAATTTGATGTTGGTTGGAATGCACGAGGCCAACATGTGAATCCCAACAAGGCTATGTTTAGTAGTTACATTGGAGTTTTCACTTAGAAATGCGTGCCGATTAACATAGATTCATGGCACCATGTTGTGTCTGGGATGAAGGATGTGATCTGGGAAGAAATGAAATAATGAAACAATGTCTTACTCTTCTCAATCTCTTGAAGAGTACATTTATAGTAGACGATTCACACAAGGATTTTGTACTAAGACTTGCAGGAAGGATTCATCGAGGTTTTTGCACTATTTTAACAAGATGTCACTTGAAAGATTCCAAAGGTAAAATAAACCTGCACCCACCCATTGTCTACGCTCACCTGATATCCCAAGAATCATGGGATGCATTTATTGGCCGTCGTGGGGATGATAAGTTTCAGGTACATTGTGGGTGATAATACGTTGTTTTAGGATACATGTATTCGTCACTTTGATTGTCAATATTTCATTTATGAAATACCAACTCTGTACTAAAAATAAGGAACATGCATTAAAACCAACATACCCCTATCATAAAGAAAGGATTGGGTATGCTTCACTAAAAAAATGGTACGTATTTTAAATTTATAGTAATATTGTTAGGTGCCAATAAACAACATCATAATTATCTTTCTATGTTTATATGTAGATTGATGAGTCTAAAACCAAAGACACTTCCATCCCACATCATGTGCTATAGATGGAGGCACATGTAAATAAGGAAGGGAAGCTAGTAGATGAGAACACACAAAAAGTGTGGGAAATATGTGTAAGTATGACACGATGATAAAAATATTTGTTTTAAATTGATATTACATAAAAATAATTAGTTACATTCCTTTATCCAACAGTTACAGGAATCAACTACTCATGTAGTGGATGCAGACCTATTATCGACGGCTTTGAAGCAACCAGAATAATACGGTCGTGTTAGAGGTGCGGGGTTTGGGTTGACACCCCGAGTATATTTTGAGAAGAAAAAAAATAATGATAAAGATGAAAAATTGAAACAAATGAGAAAAAAATAGCAACCCTTAAAGAACGATTTCAATGGCAGGGAGTGTTGCTAGAAATCTTTATGGGTGGGAAGCAAGGAGAAGACACAACTCAGGAACAAGAAGCACATGAAGATCTCGCCCCACCCCCACCAGCTTTGAGGTGAGCCATTCCCCTCAAAGAGTTGTCTTAGCCGTGGTAATCAATATTCTAATAATTGTTCCCATGGAATGTGAATCAGAAAAACACTGATACTTTTCCTGTACTGATTTTATATAGGGTGATAATTATTGTGATTTATATCTGTCAACACCCACCTATCACCTTGTAGTGAGGGATACAGTGTTCAACATCCCAGATGACATGCTACATAATAGACCACTTCCGAAATATCATCTGAAAGTGACGATTACTGTAGCTCATGATCCAAATGTAGAGCTACCTATTCCACTTGATGATGATGATATTCATATAGTCTAAAAGGCCATTGGGACATTCATTGCATGGTCGTCACAACTTGTAAGAGTACATGCAGACAAAGAGGTTTTTATATCCTTTTTTTTCAAGCTAAACCTTTAACAATTAATGAAAAAGGGTCTGAAACAGTGAATGTTATTATAGATGGAGAAAGGGAAGGGGTTGACAAATGTCGGTTAGAACCCATCTAAAGGATTGACCAACTGATCCCAAGGAGCTACTGAAAGCACAATAACACCACCTATTCTCTATCCACATTTACTAGCATTGAAGACTCAAGTGGATATGAAGATAAGAGGTGGTAGTAGTCATATAGTGGTTTTCTAAAAGAATATATACGGAGAGGAATGTCAAGATTTTGTTGATGTTGAAAATGTAAATGAGATCCTTGAAAACGGTTGGCTAGGTGTCACAGTTGTAAATATATATACGAGGTATGTTTTCATGAATTGATTTTCTAAAAAATGATCTAATGTGCAAATTATGACTAAATGCATTTTATATTGTTGACAGACGTATATATGAAAAACAGTTGAATGAATTTTACCATGATCCAAAATTTGGACTCGTTAGTCCTCATACCACATCAACGCATCTAATGAAATTAGAGCCATCAAAAAAGGATGAAATAGTGAATGGCTTGTTGAAAAAATTTGAAATAACGATTACAGATGAGAGACTATTCCAAATACCAACCATGCAGGGGTAAAACTCTATGATGAAAGCATATCAATTATATTTTCACTTCTTTTATTACTTATTCCTTTTTGTGTTTTTAGTCAACATTGGATGCTAATTGCGGTGAACTTGGATACTCCAAAGATTTATTTTCTGGATTCAAAGAAAGAATATCCATCAAACCGAGCACATATGATGGAGTTTGTGAATATATAAGACACTAAATACTACATTTTAGGTCTAAACCTCAAGTAATATAATTTATATTATCTTTTACAGAGGATTTTGTTAGGATAGGGCGGTGTATCATTATTGTATAAAAAAGGAATGAGGATAGGGGCTAAGCATAAGGTGGTGAGAAAGTACTACGTCTGGAAAAATATTAGGGTATATATAATAAAATTTCACTATCCAAACACATCTCAACACAAGTTACTTATTCTCCTAATGATCAATTTTTTTTGCAGTGTACAAAAAAAAACGATAATGATTGCGGTTATTATGTTTGTAAATTTTTGAAAGAGATCATTTTTCATCAACAAACTAGCATCCCTAAAGAGGTATTTTCAAAAACAACTACTAGTTCGTTTAATTTATTTATTAATTATTTTTTTTATATTTTTCAGTACTACTCTGACTACCGAAAAACCTCATTCTCACAAGACGATATAGATTTGTTCAGAAACGAGTGGGCCGTATACCTGATGTCAGATTGTACACAAATAGCATGAAGATCTAACTTTGGGACATGTTCAATTGGTGGTCATTTTCTATATGGGTTAAGGGGATAAAAAGATGAAATATTGTTGTATGTAAATATTCGTATGAAAATTGTAATTGTTATTAAATAAAACATCCTTTCTCTAATGAGTCATTTTTCCCATTTTAACAGATGACATGCACCCGAAACATGAAACAATGATGGATCCATGGGTCCTTTTTGATGTGTAAGAGTCAACCCTGCCTCAATATGAGGCACGGTGTGGCCGGTATCACTCAAAGTGTCTGTCTTTTGTTTAAAATGGACACTATTTTAAGTGAAAACAACAACTGACCTACAGAAATCCGACCAAATGTATTCGAATTGTATTGATCCTTTAGAAGAATGATACATGGGTAATTTTTAACATGAAAGAGTCAACCCTACCCTAAACCGAGGTACGGTGTGGCCGATATCACTCAAAGGGTCTCTCTTTTGTTTAAAATGGACACAATTTTAAGTGAAAACAACAATTGACCTATGAAAATCCAACCAAACACATTCAGATTGTGTTGATACTTTAATAGAATGATCCATGGGTGTGGTGGGGATGTGTACGAGTCAACACCGCCTCAATATGAGTCACAGTGTGGCCGATATCACTCAAAGGGTGTCTCTTTTGTTTAAAATGGACACAATTTTAAGTGAAAACAACAACTGACCTAGGAAAATCTTACCAAACGCATTTAGATTACATTGATCCTTTAGGATAACAATCCATGGGTGCATTGGGGAAGTGTACGAGTCTAACCCACCTCAATCTGAGGCACGATGTGGCCGATATCACTCAAAGGGTCTCTCTTTTGTTTAAAATGGACACAATTTTAAGTGAAAACAACAAATGACCTACAAAAATCTGACTAAACGCATTTGGATTATGTTGATCCTTTAATAGAATGATCCATGGGTGTGTTGGAGATGTTTATGAGTCAACCCCGTCTCAATCCGAGGCATAGTGTGTCCGGTATCACTCAAAGAGTCTCTCTTTTGTTTAAAATAGACACAATTTTAAGTGAAAACAACAAATGACCTATGGAAATCTGACCAAACGCATTCGGATTTTTTTGATCCATTAAGAGAATGATCCATGGGTCCTTTTTGACATGTAAGAGTCAACCCCATCAACCCCCTGGACTGCCCCCACCCCCCTGGACACCAACCCACCCCTGGACACCCCCACCCCTCTGGACACCTCCCACCCTCGGAAAGCCCCCTCAACCCCCTAGACACCCCACCCCCTGGACACTCCCATGGACAAACTCCCCCCACCTTGGATAGCCCCCCCCCCCGACACCCCCACCCCCCTGGACAACCCCCACCCCCCTGTACGGCACCCCACCCCTCCTTGACACCACCCCAACACCTGGATACCCCCACCCCCTGGACACCCCCACCCATCGACGACCACCCCCACCATCCCAGAAACCATCCCACCCCCTTGGATAGCCCCAACACCCCCTGGAAACCCCCTAGACACCCCACCCCCTGGAAAGCCCCCCCCGACACTTTGGACACCAGCCCACCCCCTGGACACCCCATAGACAACCCCCCCACTTGGACACCCCCCTCATTGGGCACCACCCCACCCCCCTTGGTCAACCCCCACCCCCTAGAAACCCCCACCCCCTTGACACCCCCACCCCCTGGACACCCCTATCCCCCCAGACACCCCCATCCCACCCTCCTGGACACCACCCGCCCCCCTTGGGCAGCCCCACCAACCCCCCGGACCGCCCCCACCCCTCGGACACCCCCACCCCCTAGAAAGCCCCCCGAAACCCTGGACACCAGCCCACCCCCTGGACACCCCCATGGACAACCCCCACTCACATGGACCCCCCCCCCTAGACACCACCCCACCAGCTAGACACCCCCACCCCCTGGACACCCCTTTCCCCCCGGACACCCCCTACCCCCCTTGGATAGCCACCCCAAACCCCTGAACAACCCCCCAACCCCCTGAATTCTGAATAGAATTATTTATATATTTAATTAACTTATGAATTATGTGTTAATGGTGTATGGGTATACTTGTTGTATGGGTATACTTGGTGTAATTAGTTTATGATTTGTGTGGTAATTTTGTATGGATATACTTATCGAGATACTGATTTTTTTTCAGGTGTTGTTTGGGTGTGCTACTGCAGATTTTTTTTGTTTCAGTAGACAGGGAATTTATCAGCGCTTTTTTAGCACTGATAAAAAAATCCTTTATCAGCGCTAAAAAAGTTCTGAAAAAATAAACCTTTATCACCGCTAAAAAAGCGCTGATAAAGGATCAGTTTATCAGTGCTAAAAGAGAACTGATAAAAACACATTTATCAGCGCTTTTTTAGCACTGATAAAGGGGTCCTTTATCAGCGCTGAGCCTTACAATGCTTTTTTAGTGCCGATAAATCCCGTTTTGAGTGCTGATAAAGCCCATTTTTGTAGTAGTGGAACCTCAATTTATGATATCTATTTTAAGATAAATATTTTTAAAGTATTTATATCCATACTCTTTATCAAACAAGTCATCAATACCAGGTAAATGATGCTTTTTCTTGATAGTGATTTTGTTTAGTTCTCAATAATAAATATAAATATTCATTGAACCATCTATCTTCTTAAAAAATAGAATAGGTGCACCCCATGGTAACACACTCAGGAATATGAATCAGTTTTATAAATTCTTATAGAGTTTCTTCTTTAATTCTTATAACTAATATGACACCCCAAGATTTTATAGAATATTTATCATAAATAAATTTAATCCCTTCGATAAATTTTGATATACACAACCATTAGATTTGAAAAGAATAAAATTTTGTTCGATAGAATATGTGACACACAACACCGAGATTAAACAACCTGTGAAATTTATTTTTTAAATTTATTCTCTATGACATATTACATTTTGTGTAAAAGTGAGTTTAAATGAACCATAATATACTATTAAAATATTATTATTTACTATGAATGTTATAACATAATTGTTAAATTAATGGGTATGAATAAGACTACCTATATTATGATAATTATATGTTTTAAACATGTATAAACAAATTCAATTCTTATCTATTGATTAGAAATAAAATAAGAATAATTTTAAAGAAAAGAAAATATTTCTTAAAAACTGTATTTTATAAAAGATGTCATCATCATGCTTTAAACACATATTTTAAAATTAATTTTTACCACTTTAATAAATATATTATTAGAAATTAATATAATTTTTGAAATTATAATATCAAAATTATATTATAGTGATTTTTTTAGATTTTTTTGAAAAGATTATTTTTTCTATGAATTGTGATAAATATTGGGTTTTATTGAAAATTTCATTTTAGTTTAAATGATTTAAAGGTTAAATTTTAATTTAAAATTGTTTTAAAATTAAAATCAGTTCAATTATATTATAATAAATACAATTCAGGTTAGTAGAATCAATTTAAAAGTGGTTTTTTACTAAAACTTTATATACTTATGAGAATTTTCTCTTTGGAAAACCGTTTTTAGTCACGTCAGCAGGATTAATTTTAAATTAATTTTTATGATTATATGATTGGAATATAGAAAAATGGATTCAATATTTGGAATCATCATAATTCATATTATATATTTATTCTAACTTAGTTTTTGTTTAAATGAATAGTAAAAATAGTAAAAATTAATTGCCACACATAAGGTTAAAATAAGTTTTCAATGGGGTTAAACATAAAATATGTGGGATAAAAATGAACTAAAACTTTTCTAATTTCAAATTTATGGCCATATTTTGGCCCTTATCTCATAAATATTATTTTTATTAGTTTTTGGGACACTTTTCCTTGAAAGTGACATATATAATAATTTATGTAAAGAAAAAGAGAAAATATCACCCCTTGCTTTTCAATTTCAATTCTTTGTTCAAATAGACACAAAATCATGTTTTCAGTGAATATTGACGGGTTTTGTTTTACAATAATGAAATTAATTTCAAGAGGATAATTTATTTTTAATTTTTAGTAATTATATAATTAATTTAAATGCCTAATCAACGCCAACACAATAATTATTTAATTAATAGGAAAATATAATAAATGAAACTAATAATATTAAAAGTTGTATAAATTGAATGAATTATTATATTACATGAATTATTTAGCTAAATAGAACATGATATACAGGTTTGAAAATAATATTTTCTAATTCCACCTTTGTCGTGTTGTTTTTAAAGTTAAATTAAATGAATATTTTCAAAATTAATATTTATTTTATTTTATAATAAATAATATTTTATTAAATGATTTAAAATTCATAAAATATTATCATTTTACAATTTATTGGTATATTTTTAAATATATCTATGATATTACATTCATGGAACAATTTTCCTATTATAATAATTATATTGACCATCTAAATTGTAAAAACTTCATTATATGGTAAAGTGGAAAATAGGGTTTTGCACATTACATGCACTTGTGTTAAAATTGATGTTCCAAAATCATATAATTTTTATTTTATTTTTTGTATTTCATATTTATAAATATTATTTCAAAATTATCTAAATTGGAACATCTTATTTTTATCCATAAATGATAAGTTACATAGGTAAAAAGACTAGTTACCATAGCGAAAACTAAAATGGTAAAAGGAAAATTAGAAGTTAAGGAACAACATGTTTAAAAAATGTGTTTTTTGTATGGTGGAGGTATGGATCAACCATATAATTCCCACAATCATTTAATTATAAATTTTTGAGGAACTTTGGGTGAGAGTGACTTCCCATTATTAAATTGTTTTTGGTATTTTCAAAAATTCCACTTCTTCTCAATTATAAAAGAAAACTCTGTCCCCTCACTTATTCACACAAATCAAGCCATTTTACTCCACCAAAACCTTCCAAAATCTATCCCCAACACATTATCCACATTATATAGATACTGGTATTCCAAAAATTCAAACCCTAGTTTCCTTAAGATGAGATCCAAAGGAGGTTTCTCTATGTTAATGTAATCATGTTAACGAAGATCCTTCTTTTTATTTCATCTTTTAAAAACATCAAATATCTCTTAAAAATTACAATATAATAACAAAAGTATCTCCTATATACTGAGATGTTATTATTTTAATGGAATAACCTATATCAATATCCTCTTCCATCATATGAGAAACAAAATCATTGATTATGTGTACGACGGAGTACCGCCACACAAATCGATGTGACTTGTTTTACATCAAAACATATCTAGGTTGGATATAATGATGGATTTAATATATATATATATATAATATTTATGATATATTTATGATTTTTTAATTTTAATATCACATATAATTTCTTACATTCTATTTTATTTAAAATAAAATAACGTTGTTCGTGTGTACGGTGGACTACTATCTTGTGAATTGATGTGATTCATTTTTCACTTATATTTACATATATGGTAATAATGATAAATATAATGAATATATGTGAAATATATGACATGATATTGATTCTATAAAATTTATATATCACCAAATTTATTACCTTTTCATCTTTAAAGGAAATGACCACGTTGCTCGTGCATACGTACAACCTTTCATCTCCACAAAGCGATGCGATCCATTCAAAATTTTTAAACATAAATAAATATTATAAAAATTTATTTAACGAAAAAATTATATTTATATCATTAATATTATTTTAGATATTATGAAACTATGTCTTATACATAAGAACCATAACTTTCATGACAAAACACGAATGAGAAAACAAGGCAGTTAAAACCTAAAACAATAGTAATAATGAAAAATTATTAACGAACGAGTGATAATATTTTATAAAAGGATAATATATGGTATTATAAATATTAATATAATTATTTTATAAGTTAAAAGCATGTTTATAACCACCAAAAATGAGGTTATAATACATTCAACCAAAAGGAAGTGCAAGGTAATAGATTTTCTCTCAATTTCCTTTCACTGAGGAATATTATAATGTTATACACCTACTATATTTTATATGACATATATACTACCAATTTTACAAGTAATATCACAAATAATTCCTAATTTATCATTTTTTATGTTTTAATTTCAATTATTATATCCAATGGGATTTGACTTGAAAGTTACCAAGTTGTAAAGAATTTCATAACTCAATTTATTTCCATTAGGTTATACTATTTCTCCATTTTATTTGATATTATATGATTATGTGTGTTATGTATTTTTATTATTTTTTATTTTATTTATATTTTTTAATTTTATTTACATTTGATAGACATAATCAATCCATTGATTAATCCTCACTTAAATGGTATAATTATTGTAAGGTATTCCATCTCAATTTCCATTTGATAGAGGCATATTTGTTTATATTAACCTATTAAATTTTATGTGGGGTATATACTACCCATTTTATGTATTTAACATGAATAAATATTTTTTGATTAATTTTGTGAATACCTATGGTAACCACCCATCTGTTGATTAATTTTATGATTATTAACTTTCTCCTTAAACAATTACTTGTGATCATTTTTCATTAGACATCACATTTCTATTATATATATAATATTGTATGATGGATATGATTATTTCCTAAACCATATATCATTTTCACATGTGGTGTTTACTTTGATAATTAATTGATTAAATGGGAAAATATTGATAAATATTTATTATTCACTCAATATAGATATATGTTGATAAAGAATATTGATTCATGAATTAAATCGATCATTCAATAAATGAGGAATGTTTTTGACATGTAGTTATGGGTGGGTCCTGATTATAGATAGCCCCTTGATTCATTGACAGTCTCATGAGACGAATCAGTTGGCTAGCCTTACTTAAATGGATTTTTGGTGAAAACCTACTCATCATTTAAACTATATTAGCACAAGGTCTTGATGGTAATGGAATCATGATTCCAAATATCATGACATCCAATATCAATAAATTTATTCATTAAGAATTTTATTCATTAAGAATTTAGTTATTATTATGCATGAAATTTCTGAATTAATATTATCTATAGATTTAATTCATTATTGGTTTATTAATAAAACAGAATGTGTGTTCAGATACTTCCCTTTCCATATTAATTAATACTTATTGATTATGATTTATTTTTTCAAGTTAGATTGTTCTTTAAGAAACTCTTACTAGAAATTGGAGCTCACCCTTATTTTGTTTCCATTCCCAGGAATCCAAGAGGTGTACTATGAGTGATATAAAAGGATATTATAGAGGGAATAATGGTATTATATAAAGAAAAATATGTTTTAATTTTTGTATTAAATTATAATATAGGAATAATGTATGTGTTTAGTTTACCAAAACTATAAAACTATTCAGTCCTTTGGGATGCGATCACTTGTATAATATGACAAAGTAGTAAAGTAACCACTAGATATGGGCTACTCATGTAAGGGTATTTATAGTTGGTATCAACGAAAGTTTAGTAGAAACCATGGGAACTATATTTAATAAAATATACATTATAGTACCTAACCCTATAATAGACTTTGAGGATTAGTATAGAAGAACATCCTAAAGTTTTGATGAAGAAGATATTATGTAGTTTATTTCTAGAAATACATCAATGTCTAGAAACTAAATATAGACGTGCTTTTGAAATACATATATGCAGGGGTAATAACCCCCAAAAAGGTGCATCAGTCTTGACTCATGTGTTACCTGACACACAATAACAATCCTTATTGTGCACCTAGTTTTACACTCTTGGGGGATATGCTTTGGTTAATTCAAATTTTCTGTATGAATAATTATGAAAAATTAAATAATAAAACATATGGAAAAATTTGATATTCCATAGTGATATGGGATAAACCTATAGTTTCTTAAGATGGAATGTCAAAAGTTAATCATATGTTTAAAAGCATAAATAGTTTTTTTGAGGTCTTAAATCAAAGAAGATTAAAATTATTTTGGGAGACATTTATGGTAAAATATCCCTTGGTATTAGTATGAGTTTTAGTATAATGTTATTCTAGTAATAATACCTTTAAACTTTATATACATAAGTTTAAATTTATTGTTAACCTTTAGGGTTAATATGATCATTGATGTCAGGTTAATTAATATTATCCGATTTTATGGAATCATGTGATCCATTAGAATTTTATTTTTGTGCTTCAGAAAAAATATTCCTCTTGAATATTAATCATGTGTAGTAAAATATGATATTTTGGTATAAATTAATTAAATGAGGAAATTATACTTGCTAAGTAAGTATATTTCTTTATGTTATTATCTATACTATAAATGAAACCCTTAACATTAGGAAAAGGATATTGAAATAAATTTTTTATTCATTTTTGATAAATCTATGGTATCTTATCTCACAAGAAAAGGGTATAAATTTTTATCATAAATGACTATTCTTTCCAAATCCAAAAATTCACTTCCCACTTATGTTCTTCTACATGGAATACTAGTTAGGTGTTATTCAATATGACCATCTTAATACCATTTCCCTATTTTAAGATAAAGTTTTATTAACCCTTTTTATGATGTGTATTTTAAAAAAAGGAATTTCAGAATATAAAAATTTTGATTAATAATTTCATTTTCAAATGTTTAGGATTCAATTTATTTTATGTGGGGAGAATGTAACACACTAATATTTTACCACATATATATCTTAACTAAATTTAATATATTTGATAGCTTGTGGTGTACACAACCACAAGATTTTAAAAGAAGAACATTTTGTTTGATATCATATGCGATACAAGAAAATGATCTTAAACTACTGGTGAAATATATTTATTTAAGTTTAATCTCATCTATATCTCATGTTACATATAACACTATTTTTAAATGAACCATAATATCCTATTAAAATATTATTATTTAATAGGTCTGTTATAACCTAGTTGTTAAATTGGATGGTATTAACATGAATAAATAAATTATGAAAATTATATAGTTTACACATATATAAAATAAATTTAATGTTCATCTATTTTTAGACATTAAAAAAATCATTTGAAATAAAATGAAATTTTTCTGGAAAAATTGTATTTTTCTAAAAGGTGGTCTCGTCACATCTTGCACACATAATTTAAAATTAAATTTTTACCAATTTCATAAAATTTATTTTATAAAATTATCTTCAATTTTTTAAATTATCATGTCAAAATTATATTATAGTTAATTTTTTATAAATTTTTGAAGAGATTATTTTTTCGATTAATAGTGAAAAATACTAGATTTTATTGAAAACTACATTTTAATTTAAATAATTTAAATAATTTAAAGGATACATTTTGGTTTAAAAATATTTTATAAGTAAAATAATTTAATTTTAATATAATAAATACAATTTAGGTTAGTGGAATCAATTTCATATTGTTTTTTTATTAAAACTTTCTATATTAATGATAATGTTCTCCTTGGAAAACCGTTTATTCATCGCGTTTGTAATTCTAATTTTAAATTAAAATTTTCCACTTATGTGGATGGAATTTAGAAAAATAGATTCTAAATTTGGAATTATAATAATTCATATAATATAATAAGTTCAACTTAGTTTTTAGTCACAGTGAATAATAAAAATAGTAAAAATTAATTACCATGGTTAAGGTTAAAATAAGTTTTCCATGGGGTTAAAATAAAAAGATATGGTTTAAAAATAACCTATTTTTTGATTTATATTTTTGACCATATATATAACATTATCACATTAAGATCTATTTTTGTGAGTTTTTTGGGACAGTTTTCCATGAAATTGTCCTGTGTAATAATTTAAGTAAAGGGAAAGACAAAATGTCACTCTCTTTCTTTTAAATTTCAATTATGTTTTTACCTAGGAAAAAAAGAATATTTTCAAACAATATTTATTTTAATTTATAGAATATTAAAATTAATTTTATGATGGTTTTTTTAACTTTTTGTAATTATATAATTAATTTAAATTCTCAATCAACGCCAATATAGTACTTATTTAATTAATATAAATATAAAACAAATGATACTAAAAATATAAAAAGTAATAAAATTTTAATGAATTAATTTAAAAAATTATTTTTTAGATAATTATAACATTATATAAATGTTTGAAATTTTTTTATTCTAATTCCACCTTTTTCTTAATGTTTTTAATGTCTAATTAAATGAATAGTTTCAAAATTGAAATTAATATTACTTTAATATAAATAATATATAATTAAATGATCTAAAATTCGTAAAAATTATAACCACTTATATGTTATTAGTATATGTTTAAATATGTCAACCATAGTCCATTCATGGATCAATGGTTCTTTTATAATAATTATATTGACCCCCAAATAGTAAAAACTTTATTACCATGGTAAAGGGGAAAACCGAGTTTTGTGCGTTACATGCGCTTGTGTTAAAACTAATTATCCACACACATATGTTTTTTATTTTATAAAAGTTATTTAATATTTATAACCATTAGGTAAAAATTATATAATTAGACTCATTTTATTTTTAGTATTAAATGATAAATTACCTTAGTAAATAAACTAGTCACTATAGTGAAAACTAAAATGGTTAAAGTAAGGAGGCATAAAATCTAAGGAAAACATGTTTAAAAAATGTGTTTTTTGTTTGTGGTGGAGGTGTTTATTTATAATATAATACCTAAACTCCATTAATTATCAGTTTTTGAAGCACTTGGGGGTGATAGTGACTTTCCTTTATTGAATTGTTTTGGATATTTATAAAAATTCCACTCCTCTTCAAATATAAAAGGGAACTACCTATAATCACTTATTCACACCACTCAAGACATTTGGATTGACCAAAACCTAGAAAAATCTACCCCCAATACCCTTAGACACATTATAGAGCTAATTTTCATCCAAAAAGACAGAACCTAGTGTCCTTAAAAGGATATCCAAGGAAGGTTTATCTAAGAGAAGGTAATCATATTAACAAATCCTTTTCTTTTTCTTTCTTATTTTACAACATTCAATTATATATTAACAATTTAAATATAATAACATACATATATAAAATATAGTAAAATTTTATTATTCCAATTTCATAACCTATATCCATATCCTCTTCCATCAAATGGGAAATAAAATCTTCAATCTTGTGTATCGAGGACTACCTTCCCGAGAACCGATGTGATTCATTTTCCATAAACACCTATCATGGTTAGATATAACGATGGATTTAATATATATAGATATATATATAATTTATGATATAATTATTCTTATTTAATTTTAATAGGAAATATACCTTCTTAATTTATATTCCTTTTAATATATGATAACGTCACTCGTGTGTACGATAGACTACCACCTCACGAAGTGATGTGATTATTTTTTCACTTATGCTTTACATGGAAGGTAATATGGATAAATATAAGGAATATATGTGATATATATGACATGAAATTGATTATTTAAAATTAATAAATCACCCAATTCCTTACCCTTTCACCCTGTTTCTGATGAGAAATAAATCTCTCAATGATTGATTGCAGGGGTTGAGTTTTGTAAAATCATCCAGGTTAGGTTCACTATTTATGAATAGTTTTCAAGAGGTTAATTCATGGAAATATAAAACCCCAATATCTATATATCCATGAGGGACCTTATTTATAGAGGTAGGTGCTCATTGGGGATTTTTTCCAATGACACTTAAGAACTCACGTTGGTCGAGATGATGAGAGATTAGGCTCTTCACACCCTTTTGGGGGGAATTATTTCCTAATCTTGGAGTATTTTATAGATTTATGATATGTTCATGGATTCTTAATTAATTATAAAGTATTTCATGGGCCACCCTTTAATTAACAATCAATTATTAACATGTATATAACTTATAATCATCTGTATGTTTATGAGGTTATTCATCATTAGATATATTCTCATGTATCCAAGGTTCAACATCAATGGTACCCTCTTATGTTTTGATTAGAGATTCTTTGCTCATTATTCGATTGATGTTGGTTTTCAGCCACACACTGGGGTGCTCTGGAGGGTATCTTCATCTATGGAGATATGATTTATTTTGATGTAGGGATTGGACCCATAGATGGGATTACTATGTATCCTTATGAAAGGAATCATAATCCACATAGTTCGGTTGTGAGGAACTACACCTATAGAGGCCCTATGAATGTTTGTCTCACAGGGGAGTATGGCCCATTGAGAGGATTAAGTTGGGGCTTGATGGTTCTGGGCACAATGAAATTCTGTGGAGGAGAGTGATATATAAAAATTTATTTTAATAATCGTTGCCTAAAACCAAGAGTGAGGTTCTTGAACGTCAAATATATAATTAATTTATTTAGTATTTTAAGAAATAAATACCTGGGATTAGGAACTTTGTTCATTAGTGAATTTTTATCATATGAAAAGTCCCTTTTGGAATACCATTGTTTTATTTTTAGGATCCAAGGATAAAATCCCACTAGAGATGATCCAAACATGCTCCTATGATCTCTGAGAAACACCACTCGATATTCAGGTGCTAGCATGGTGAGTCGAATGTCCTATGTTATTTGTTCTTTATCTCTCTTTATTCATTATTTAATAAATATCTCTTTCACTTATCATTCTTGATAGGGAGAGATAATGAGTATTTGAGAGAGAATTCATTGTGTACAACAATTCTCTATTATCAATTTTAGGACACAATATAAAATAGACATAACTGTCTATTTATAGACTCCAGATTTAAGTTAAAATATTATTTAATTTCATACCAGCCATTAAATTACTTTTATTACCTTTAATAAACCCTATGACACATAATAATAATAATATTATTTTTTGGTGTTCTCCAACTTGTTCAATAAAAAATATCATGTAACGGTCATGTAAATAAATATTTGTCACTAGACTTGGTCTTGGTCTGCTTGAATTCCTCTTTCATTTATTTAACAACTGAATAAATATTTTATTCATAAATAAATATTTTATTCACAAACTAGTAAAAAAATATTTAATACAATATCCATTAAATAAAATAAATATTTTATTTATAAGCTGAAGAATAAATATTTATTGAATTTATATGATCAATATAAGTTGAATAAAATTATTCCTAGAACTTGAAAATGATATTTATTCCATTAATTAAACTCAAATATAATTTAATCGAGATAAATGGACACTTAGTGTCTGACCCTCTATGATTATTTCACATTGGCATTACATGGGATTGCTAAATTTCAAGATTACCATCTATCAATGGGTCAAGGAACCCAAGATAAATCACTTAATGTCGCAACGTCATTAACCACATAAAAATGATCACTATGTAATATAATCACTTTGTCATAATATATCATCAAGAAGGTTACACATATGTGTCAGCAAACTATATGATTGATATGTATTTAGTTTACTATATTAAATAAACTCGTTGTTACACCATGACCATGGAATTCAATGTGATGGTTCTATTCCAATAAAATGGCCGAGATACCAGCTTCCATAAGGATAGAGTGGACAAATCATTCCAAAACTTATTCATTAATTACATGTCTCTCATAACAAACCCAACATATCAAATATCACCATGAAGTATTATCGTTAGTGTTTATGAAATACATCTAAGTATGAATGTTTTTATATGCATTAATATTAATCATAAAGTTTACGGACCATCCCACACACTCATAGACATGAATATCCAATGACACAAAAACATGCAGAATTCCTACTGGTGGGTCGGTTCTCATAATCTTTCTTCTTGGAGATTACCAAGTGAGAACTTTGTGAGAAGAATCCTCATCTTCTTATGATTACTCTTACGTGAAAATCTATGTACTATGTTTCCCATCATAGTGCATTATCCAACTAAAAAACATTATTTGAGAATATTGTCATAGTACATCAAGGTTGTTTCCCATCATAGTGAATTATCCAACTAAAGAACATTATTTGAGAATATTGTCACAGCACATCAAGGTTCTCATCATAGTGGGGAACTCATACAAACTTACCAATGTGATGTATACTCTAGAACATTATTACATTAGAATCTTTCAGAACAATAACAAATATGTAATAAGAAGTTTTATTAATATTAAATACATCAAATATACATGTAATCAAAGTACAAATAGTTGGTCCTAAGACACCTACTACAAAAAATCCCACTTCCACTAGAGATATATCTCTACTACCTTTAGTCCGCTAGAACTCACATGATAGTCATGTTTCTACTAAGTCAAGGATTTAGTAAAGGGTTCCTCCACATTTCCTGGCATAGAAATAATTATCACTACAACTTCACCTCTCTGAGAAAAATACCTCAAGAGATGAAAATTTTGAAGTACATGTTTTGTCCGTTAATGTGACCTTGGCTATTTTGTAAGAACCACCTCTATAGTATTATCATAATAGAGTGTGATAGGATCTTTACTTCTATATAAAACATAAAGGTCTTGGATGAAGTTATGTATCCATACTGCTTCTTTAGATACCTCATATTATGCAATATACTTGGACTCTACTATAGAATCTACAACCACAACAAGCTTTGAGATCTCCCATCTCACAAAACCTCCATTAAAAGTGAATATGTATGCCTTTTTTGACTTTATGTCATCTTGATCAGTTTTTAAACTAGTATCTTCATATCTTCTAATGGATAGTTCCTCATCTACTCCATAAATGAGGAATATATCCTTAGTATGCCTCCAATACATCAAGATATTCTTGAATTACATCCAATGATGGTCACCTAGATAAACTTGATATCTTACTACCACACTTAATGTGTATGTGACATATAGCCTTATTCATAACATATCATACATGAATAAACTAATCACTGATTAATTTTTAATCCTTATCATTCTTTTTTTCATCATGTGCCTAAGGACACATTTTATTGGAAATTTGAATTACATTCAATGACAAAAGAAATCACCTCTTGGTTTTTTACATACTTAATCTCTTCAGTATCTTGTCAAATTATGAACTTTGACTAGGTCAAGAAACCTCTTGGATATATCATAGTGGATCTTGATCCCATGAATATATGCTTCCTCACCCAAGTCTTTCATAGAGAATCATTTATCCAACCATACCTTAATAGACTGTAATATTGGTATTTCAATTCCAATGAGTAATATTTCATCAACATATACTATTAAGAAAATGACTACACTCTCACCAAACCATTTATTGACACACATATGACATTCATTATTTATGAAACCAAATTCTGTTATGGCCTCATCAAATTGAATGTTACATAACCTGGATGCTTTCTTTAATCCATAAATGTATCTTTTCAACTTTCATACCTTGTTGGCATCCGTTGGAATCACAAAACCTTTAGGATGTATCATATAGACATCTTCCTGAAGGTTCTCGTTATAGAAGGCTATTTTTACATCAATTTTACAAATATCATAATATTGGAAATACATAATGGAATGTATAATTTTTATGGATTTTAACATTTCAATTGGTGAAAAGTTTCATCGTAGTCAATGCCTTGATATTATTTAAACCCGTTTTTAACTAGTCATGCCTTATAAGTACTGACTTGTCCTTCAATTTCTAGTTTCTTCTTGAATAACCATTTGAAACCAATGAGCTTAACATCTACTGGAGGGTCTTCTAAAATCTATAATTGGTTTTACTATATAGAATACATTTTATAATTCATGGATTCTTGCAAATTCTAAGTATCAATGCCACTTACTACTTCCTTGTAGGTTAGTGGATCATTATTAACATTGAATAATGAGTGACCATCCAAAGTGACTAAAAAACCATTACATATTGTCTATCTACACTATTTAGTACTCCTCCATGGTAATTTTGTATTTGGAACAATTTCTTCTTCCATGGGGATTTGTGGAATTTGTTATTGTACCAACTCTTGTGTGTCTTGATCCTAGACGTCATCGAAGTGTATCTTGCTCCCACTATATCGTTTAGAGATAAGATCCTCCTCAAGAAATATGGGAAATATGTCAACTACAACCATTTTGACTAAAAGATTGTATATGTAGTATCCCTTTGTTTCTTTGGGATATCCTATAAAGATACACTTTGATCCTTGATGTGAAATCTTGTTACCTGAAGAGGCCTTAAAAATGATTCACAACCCCACACATGTAAGTCAGACAAAACAATTTTATTTACAAACCATAATTGGTATGGTATACCATATATTTCTTTAGTTGGAACCCTATTTAGTACATATTCTACTGTTTTCAATGCATATTCAAAAAGGATAATGGAAGAATCACATGACTCATCATTGATCTCACTATGCCCAACAAGGTGTGGTTCCTCCTTTCACTCATACCATTTGACTGAGGTGTATAAGGATTCATGAGTTGTGATAAAACCCCTAAATCTCATAAATAATCAATGATATATTGATTATGATATTCTCCACCAAATTAAGAGAAACAATTCTTAGTATTTTTACCAGTATGGTTCTCAAATTCATTTCTATATTCCTTGAATTTAACAAAAGAATCTGACTTATACATCATTACGTAGACATATCCATATTTACTAAAATAACTAGTAGAAGTTATGAAGTATGAGTACCCACCCCTTTCTTCAATAGTAAATGGTCCACACACATCAATATAAACTAATTCAATAATATATTTAGCCCTTTAACCTTTCCCACTAAATGGGGATTTGGTCATTTTTCCTTATAAACATCCACGGCATACACCTAGTGGTTTTAGTTCAAATGAATCTAAATATTCTTCTTGATGTAATTTAGTCAATCACTTTTCATTTACATGACCTTGGTGATGATTCCAAATTTGGGTGTTCTATTAGTCATGTGAAGTAACTTTAATATCGATTTCCATTATTTGGTTTATATAATCCAACACATAAAGACTATTATTTAAATTTAACTTACCATAAAAAATTCTATATTCATAAAAGAAGCAAAATTTATTCCAAAATTTTAAAATAAATCCATCAGTATCCAGTTAGGATATAGATATAATGTTTTTGGTAACTCAAGGTACCTAATAAAAACTCTTTAAAACCAATATCATTATAGTCGACAATGTGAGGTGGTTGTACCAGATAGCTACACAAACAATTTTAGCTCTATTGGATGCTCGAAGATTTACCTCTCCTCAGTCAATCTTTTGGAATTTACTTGGTTCATGTATTTCAATACATATCTGAGAACCATAAGATGTATCTAATAAACAATTTATAGAAATAGATAAATTTAACTCAATAAATAACTCACCTGAAGCTTCACCTTTCTTCTTTGGTTGAGTATAGTTTTTCTTCCAGTAACTCTTCTTGCCACATGTAAAACAGAGAACATCCTGTTCTATTTCTTTCCCCTTGATCTTCCTCTTCTTGTACGGGTGTGAATAATCTATGGGCTTAAATATCTTCACTTTCCCTTTTTCATTTGGTCCCCATAAGTATTAAAGGTTTTTCATTAATTATGTCTTTATGAACATGAAAAATAATAGTTAGAAGATCTATAAGATACTTCTCAATGTTGTTCATGCTAGAAGTTACAACAAAGCTAGAGAATCTCCAAGGGAGTGATGCCAAAATGTGGTGGTTCCCAGTTCACTAGGGAGTTTAAACCCTATAATCTATAAGCACTCAATGTAGCCAATGATTTGACTATGTGAGGCCCATATGGGGATCCCTCTCCAAGATTTCTCAAAAATATATCCTTGGAAATATCAAACAATTCCTATCTACATCTCTCCAAGTAAAGAGAACATATGTTCTCAAGCATTCTATATGGATCCATGTTTTCATGAGAATTCATGAGTTCACTAGACATCGATGAAAGCATCAAACATTGATTTCCAACCATGTTTCTCAAATGTTTTTCATAGATAAGGAAATCTTCATCACCCACCTCTTTAATAGGTAGATCAAGCATTGAGGATTATAGTACGTGATATTTTTGTATATGGTGTAGCATAGCAAAAAGTCATCTAAACCAATCCAGAAAGTTACTGCTTGTTAGGAGGTTATCTTTCTCCAACAGTGATTGTATGGATAATATGGATGATGAACTTGTAATTTTATTATACAATTTAAAATATCATATTATTAGTATTTTCCTTGATTACAAAATAAGTTAGATATAACAAATTAAAGGTTTATTTATTTATTAAATCTACCTCTATTTTATGAAGTCTCAATTGCCCTCAATATTGACTTAGAATTTATATTTAATTTAACATTCTAGTGGCAAGGATCCCAATTAAGTTTCTTAATAATCTAGAATTTGTCCATGAAAATAATAATAATGTAATTAGGTAGATGTCCTTTCCAACTGAAGACTTGCATCTCCATGATCCATTGAGTGTATTCCCCTATCCTAAAATCCTAATGTGGATTTCCTCAATACTTGCCTCCAAATTTTTATTGAACATACTTTTTCTATTAAACTCAATACAATTTCAGTTAATTCAACCCAAAACTCTCACGAGAACTCCCTAATAAAAGTGTCTATACATTGACCATGCACGATACATAGTTTTATGGTTTCATTCCCAATCAAGTAATGGAATGCATAATATGACTTTATATTTATTTGAGGGATTTTAATTTATTTTAAATAGTATGAATTAATATTTATTTGAGGGATTTTATCTTTTATTGATATAATAAATAATTTCTTAGACATAAATAAATAAATAATTAAATGATCCATTCATGAGTTTTATCTAAAGGTTGATTTAATCAGTGGAAATTAAATCAAACTTTGACCTAGTTGAAATAAATCCCATTGCCAGTCTTAGCATGAGTTACACCATTCCACCTATCCAGCTGTGTATCACCTAGGTTGGAATCATCATGGATCCATATTGAACCACCTCCATGTGCCTTGAGATGCTTCATTAATTACAAATATTTATTACTCACACATAGGTGAGGGGAACCAAAGGATCTATTAAATGGAATTAAATAAATATCCTTGGACATGTAAGTCCTACATAATAATGGATGGTGGGATGACTCATAGGCCATTATTTAATTTAATATTAAATAATTGATAACTCAAGAAATAAATTAAATTTCAACATCCAAAACATACACATATCTTGTTCAAGTTCATGAATGGTCATACATGCGACAAATACACAAAAATTAAATATCTAGCATTCATTTATTTATTCGTTATTTATTATTTAAGATAAACATGCTTGAATTAATTTATTAAATAAATAAATAATTAATTCCATTTTATCTTAATGATCATATGATCTTATTTGGAGATACCCATCCTTAATGGAATTCATGAAAAATAAATGACACAACCAATAATTTCATATTAATTACAATAAATTAATTGATCATTTAAAATTCTTTAAAACCATTATTAAATTCTCTAACAAACAGTGGTGTACTAATCAATAAAATAAGTTTTTAAGGCTAGAATTTTCAAATTTAATGTAATTTTAATTTTTTCCATTATTGGGAGACTATAAAGAATTTACATACAGCTACACACCATGTACTTTAGTTTCCATATATCCAAGTCACATGCATAGGGCTTCAGCGTGTTAACTTGGTCGGACTACACGGTGTGTGCATGCTAGCTACACACCCAATATTTTCTTTTTGTGTTCCTGGTTAGCCTAATCAACATGGGGATGCAATAAAAGCACCACGTGTAATTAATTTCTCAGTGGATCTAGATACAATGAACATGGGTATACAACGTGTGCTCTGAATGAACTTTGTGTAACCCAGTTTTACTGACCAAAGAGTTGGCACTTCCCAATAGAATCTCAATGCGTTCTTTATTTGTTCTGAAACATTTAAGTAAATGAAACACTGAAAAAACATGAGTAATTTTTCTATAACATGCTAATTCAAATCAGATTAAAGAACAAATAACATGAAATTAAAATATAACAACAATTTTACAAAGATCAAAAATCAAATAAATAATTTTAAATTTAAATGTGACTCTTATGATACCACTTGATTGTTCCAGGTGTAGAAGAAGTGTTTCGAGGATGTAGATATAAAAAATTTCTTTCATTAATCATTTTTTGAAACCAAGAGTGAGGAAATTAAGAATAACATTTATAATTAATTTATTTAATATTTGAATAAATAAATACATGGGCTGAGGAACTTTCTTTGTTGGTGAATGTTGATCATCCAAAAAGACCCTTTTAGATTGAATTAATTGTGCTATGATGATGCAAGGATATAATCCATCTAATGGTGATACACATGTGCTCCTATGATCTCTGAGCAACAACACTCAATTTGTGGGTGCTAGCACAATGAGTCAAATGTATTACATTATTCATTATTGATCTCTAGTTCTTTAGTATTGAAGAAATATATCTTTCACTTCCCATTCTTCAGAAGGAGAGAGAATGAGGTGTTGAGAGAGAGTTTATTATGCACAACAATTCTCTATTCTCATTTTTTTGGATGCTCTACACAATATACATAGCCATATATTTATAGAGTTAGGATTTAAGTTAAAATATTATTTAATTTCATACTAGCCATTAAATAACATTTATTAACTTTAATAAACCCAACACCACATAATAATAATTATATTATTATTATTTTATAGTGTATGCCAACTTTCACAATAACAAGTTTTATGTAACTTTTTTGTTACTTAATATTTTTCACTGGACTCGGTCTTAGTCCATTCAAACTCCTCTAGTGTCATGACCCATCCTAGTGGGGCCTGCGCTGTGACTCCCCAAGCCCGCCTTCAATAGACCAGGGGTTGATGACTAGCACCGAGTATGCATATTACTAACATGGGAGGCATTGCCTAAGTACCTGTACACATGAACACATCTCCATGCCCACAATGTTGAAATGTAAAAAACACTAAGTAACAAAAAATGCATGCGTAAAACAAAACCCAACCAACAAAGAATGACGGAAGGTAAATTACTGAAATTAAATTGGGCCAGAATACATGCCCACCAAAAACAAGAGTCTGAAAACTAAAAAGTTCAACTTGTAAACACAAAGAGGTACTGAGACTCCTAATCTTAGCCGTATTAATGTATTGGCCTATAGGGAACTCAGTAAGCTTGGTCCTGTCCTGTCCCATCCCGGACTCTGTCAAAAGGATGATTGTCTCCACAAGACACGACACATGCGGGAAAAGCCTGTGCAGGGGTGAGTATAACAATACTAAGTAGAGGACCCGGAAAACCACAAAGTAATACACGAAGTAAAGGTATAATCAGATCTGTATAGTATATGTATACAGAACATATAGAAAGAGAAACACAAACCAGATATACTCAAAACAAAGACCCGCAGTCTAGAGACAAGTTGCACAACCACATACCCCTGTTAGGGATTCAGTTCAAAGATTCCAAGAAGCACTCATTCCAGGAGAACTCAATACATGAGTCTGATAGCTCTGCCAAGGTTCGTCTGAGAAGCACTATTCGTCGGGAAAATCCACGAGATATAGACACACATATTGTGGGAGAACACACTCTTGAGAGGGAAAGATCACGATAGGCAGATACACTCATTACGGGAGACACACTCCTGAGTGGGGAATGATCATGATACACAGATGAAGATCACTGCTAGGTCCATGGAAGATACCACGACTCATTCGGATTCACCTGCTAGGTATAGAATCGATGACCGGTGGAGTTGGTCACGTCGATGCCTGACTCTACCTAGGGTCAATAATGGATAGAGGATCTCGATCCGGGCCTCTTGGATGGATGCCTGAATCTATCGCAGAGAGTCATCCTGAAGGGATCATACTCTTGTAAAAGGAAACAATTCCTGACCTTCAGGGGAACGAGAAGAAGGGGAACTAACCCAAACGAAACATGTCCAAAATACGGTGGACAAGAAGATCGATCCATTTTCCAAAATGTACATGGCGTGTACAAAAAGGTCACACACCGTGTCTTCTAATCCCGAGTACTGCCCATGTACAATAGCCTATGTCGTAAGGCTGGTCATGTAGAAAAGGTCAGTACATGGCGTGTGGTATAAATTACATGTTGTGTCCGAGTAACTGGGTTCGGCTCCGTGTATGCTGGCCATATGCCCGTACACGACCTCAAACCATGTATGTCAACCCGTGTAATTGGTACATGGGGTGACCCATGTTACTGGGATCACCTAGCCATGTGGTGGAGTACACGGTCGTATACTCCATCCCGTGTCCATGTATCCCCTAGATACACACCGAGTCCCACGTAGTTTCCTCTTCCATGCCGCGTAGGGTCTACATGTCATGTCTCGAAGCCGTGTAGTCCAACCCATGTCCGTGTAATTTCCAAAATACACACCAAGCATCGGGGAAAGTCCAAACCTCTGTGTGACCAGGGTCACACACTATGTGATTCCTCTCTGACCCCCAAAAACCTAGCCGCCACCACCGGTACTACACAGCGTGTTCTTCGGAAGTACACGGTGTATTCCGGAATTTTCCAGAATTGACGCTTTTTGATGGAACGCCTCCTATGATGCTTTGATCTTCATTCTTACAGTCCAATTACCATAAAACCCCATATTCTAGGTCACCTCGACGTCCTGAAGTCATCTCTGTTGTTTTCGGGCCTCCGATCGGCCCCAAAAACACGTTTCGATCCTCCAGCGCGTAGAAACCTCGCAGAACAGTTTCTTCTGATCTGAGCCGATTCATCATCCGTCATGGACGTCACACCTTCATAGGGTCATTTTGATGTTAGATCTTTAGTTTGGTATCATTGGTTTGTAAGAGGGGTGCGCAACGATCTGTTGTTTTCGTCCCATGGAGAACGTGAAGAACGCGCGAGAAAGAAAGGGGGAAAGAAATCCAATTAAACAATTCTAGGAACAAAAATCCACCGTCATTCATCACAGTGTTGAACCGATTCCATTAGTAGGATCAAACAGAGAACAATCAAACTATAATTCAACATGGATCAATTCCCCAGAAATATCCCAATAAAAACTCTCCCGCAAGAACGTACAAATCCGCAGATCAACATGTTCGTGGTTCATCCGCGTTCGTCATTTAAATTCAAAATCAGGGAAAGTAGAATCAAAATAACAACCCCTAACTCAATCCGGTTGAATAAATATTGCTGCGTTGCATTTTTTGGCAGAATTTGTCGAATCCAAGAGGCGTCTATTTCTCGCGTCGTCTTCATCCGGCAACGAGTCCTCCTCCTCCAAAGCTGCAAAAGGCTCTCTCTCCCTTTCTCAATTTTCAGGGTTATGAGGATAACCCTGTGAACTTTCCATAAGCATGAACTTATAGTGGAGGATTAGGTCCCTGCACAAAAAGGAATCATTTTAAAATAATAAAATAAATTATTAATTTATTTTATTTCTTCGAAAGTGCTTCCTTTTAAAACGCCCAAAAACTATCTTTTGCAGCCGACCCGTGCCGGTCAATGTTAGGCCCCGACTAAGGTAAAGTTGCTAATCTGAACGCAATGGTTCCCCCATATTTTTGATATGGGAACCCAATTAAAAGTTATTCCACTCTTCCAGGAAAATCGCTCATGCATGCTGTTTAAAATTTAAATTTATTTCAAACATTTATTCTGGGCACTCCGGGCCTCTAAATCGCAAGCCGTCGAAAGGTATGGTCTCAAAATAATTCCATACAATATATAAAAATAATACATGGAAAATATGAGACATTAAATTCTCCCCACAATGGGGATTTATGTCTCTGAAAATCCAATACAAGGCTACTCAAAAAGATGTGGGTACTAGGCATAGATCTGAGCCGCCTGCTCCCACGTGCTCTCTTGAAGATTCCCGTGCTGCCACTGAACGTGCACCAAGGGAATTGATCGCCCACTAAGGATACTCTCCTACCAATCCTTGATCTACAATAGGTACTCAGAAAATTCCACTCCATCCTCGATGTCCAGCTCGCCCTAGTCGATGACGTGCGATGGGTCATGCACATACCTCCTCACCTGCGACACGTGGAAGACATTAAGTAACCGATGCAACTATGGCGGTAGAGCTAGGTGGTACGACACCTCCCCAACTATGAATAGTATCTGGAAAGGTCCAATGAACCTTAGAGATAGCTTGTCGCCCCAGAAAAATCTCTGTAACCCTTGTCGATGTGAGACCCGAAGAAAGACGTTGTCTCCCTCTTAGAACTCCAGAGGTCTCCATCGTCTGGCATCATAAGACTTCTGCTGGTTCTGTGCAGTCTTAATACGCTCCTGGATGATATGTATCTTCTCAGTGGTAGCTCATATCAACTCTGGACCCATGAGTGCAGACTCTCTGGGTTCGATCCAGCAAGGCGGTGACCATCTGGGTCTCCCAAACAAAGCCTTGAACAGTGCCATACCAATGGTGGAGTGGTAGCTATTGTTGTAAGAAAACTCCACCAGTAATAGGTGGTCCTCCCAATTGTGACCAAAGTCCATGATACATGACTGAAACATATCCTACAAAACATGAATGTTCCTCTCTGTCTGACCATCGATCTGGGGATGGAACACTGTGATCAAGCGTAGATGAGTCCCAAAAGCCTCCTACACGTAGAGGTGTCCCAAGCTCTCTACGGAACTTTTCTCCCTGATATCTAGGAAGTGGTCTGAATTGGTGAGTCGGTCAATAATTACCCAGATGGAATATTTCCCCTTGGACGTCCGTGGTAAGCCTTTCACGAAGAGCATCGATATTCCATCCCACTTCCACTCTGGAACTTCCAGGGGGTGAGCTAATCCTGCTGGAACCTGGTGCTCAGCCTTCACCTTATGGCATGTAAGGCATCGAGAAACAAACTTTGCTACTGCCTTCTTCATGCCTAGCTACCAGAACTATCGTCGGAGATCCTAGTACATCATTTCCACTCCTGGATGTACCGCCAAGGGGGAAGTATGAAACTCCCTTAGGACCTCTTCCCTCAACACCAATGGTACAATAGTGCGTCCTCTAAAAAAAAAGTACATGATACCCACCTTTTGAATATCCATCATGAGCATGTACTGTGGATAAATGATCATGTAAAGCCTCACAGTCGACATCCCCATGATGGAAATCCCTAACTCACTGTAAGAGCAGAGGGGCGACAACCATTGACTGTAGGTAAGCCACATATTCTCTATCCACAAAGGAAAACTGCAATGTGCTAACTGATCTGTTGCCTCACTCAACAACTGTGAGCTCGACCTTCTACTAAGAGCATATGCCACCTTGTTACTCTTCCCAGGAGTATAAATGATCTCAAAATCATAGTTCGGGAGGAAATTTAGCCAATGCCTCTATCTCAGATTCTGATCTTTCTGTGAAAATATGTGCCTGAGGCTCTTGTGGTCAGAGTAGACGATAAACTGCTCTCCCATAAGGTAGTGTCGCCACATCTTCAATGAGAAGAATACCGCTTCCAACTAAAGATCATGGATCTCATAGATCTGCTCATGTGGACTAAGATGGTGCAAACCATAAGCAGCCATTTCCTATCTCTACATTAGGACACAACCAAGCCTGGTTCCTAACACAACACAGAAAACTACGTACTCGACACCTTCCTTTGGGAATCTCAAAATCATGGAGCTCTTCAAACTCTGTTTAAACTGTACGAAAGACTACTGGAACTTCTCTGCCCACATGAAGGGTTATACCTTCATAGTCAAGGCTATCATCAGTTCTCATATCCTAGAGAAATCATGAATGAATCTTCGGTAATATCCTTCCATCCTAAGGAAGCTCCGCACCTATGTCACGCTCTGAGGTGTCTCCATGATAACGATGCCTCCACCTTGGCTGGGTCCACAACTACTCCATATGCTGAGATTACATGTCCTAGAAAGTGAACCTCCTGAATCTAGAACTGGCAGTTTGAGAGCTTCCCATAAAGATGGTTCTCTCAGAGTACGTCTAGAACCTTCCGTAGGTGTCTCGCGTGCTTCTCCTCTGAATCCGAGTACAAAAGGATGTCATCGATGAAGACCACTATGAACCAGTCTAAATACAGTTGGAAGATCTGGTTCATAAGTCCCATGAATTCCGTGGGGGCTTTCGTCATGCCGAAAGGCACCACCAAGTACTCATAGTGACTATAGTTGCATTTGAATGCCATCTTTGGTCTATCCTCATCCTGTACTTGTAACTGGTGATAACCCGATCGAAGGTCAAACTTTGAGAACCATTGTGCCCCTCTTAGTTGATCGACGAGTTCGTTGATTCTCGGAAGTGGATACTTATTCTCCACCATCACCTGGTTCAGGCTCCGGTAATCCATGAAAAACCTCAAACTCCCATATACCTTCTTAGCAAACAAGACTGCGACCACCCAGGGTGAAATGCTGGGTCTTACGAAGCCCTTGTTCTGAAAATCCTCCAACTGAACCCTCAGCTCACGAAGCTTTGCGGGAGCCATCCGATATGCTGATGAGGGAATCAACATCGTCCCGGGGTGTAAGTTGATGAAGAAGTCGATTTCCTGATGGGTAGGTAATCCTGGAATATCTTCAGGAAATACATCCTTATAATCCACCACTACTAATGGGAATTGGGATCCCAAAACATCCACTACTCCAAGGGAAAGGCTAGCCAACTCAAGAGTGATTGGATGCACCCTCCTATGAATGAGCCCATTCTATGTTTCTTGGGTTTCCTTTCTCCGACAAAGGAAAAAAACATCCCATCACTGCGGACACACTGCACTCTTCGCCTAAAATAGTCAATCTGGGCATGGACCGAAGACAACTAATCCATACTGAGAATGAAGTCCTAAGGCCTCGACACTACCACCAAGAGGTTCCAACTGAAACTCTCACCTCCAAGGGTAAGACCACACTGTCTGCAAAGGTGCGTGATTGTCGAGTCTCCTCCTGTAGGTGTCTCCAAGCGTAAGGATCGAGTCAATGGTTCTACCGGAATCTCAAGGTTTCACACAAGACACATGGAAATGAAGTAATGACTGGAACATGTGTCTATAAGTACGGAAACTAAGGTAGAGAAGACACAGATCATACCTCAGATCATCCCTGGAGCCCCTGGGTCGTACACCTCGACAACATGTAGTTGTCCCCGCCCCTATCCCCCAGCTCCCTGAGCCTGGTGTGGACCTCCTAGGGGTGGTGGTGGAAGTAAACCGAAGTGTCTGCCACCACATGTATCTCACCCAGCTCCTCTTCCACGTCCACTGCCTGGCTGGTCTATCTACTCTATTCACTATATCTGCCTCGGTGGTCTATCCACAGACTCCCCGTTAGCAGATCGATGGATCGGACAATCCCCAGAGAGATGTCCCAAACCGTCGCATGCATAGCATCACTTCTCCCTTGGCTGACTGGATCCAGCCTAAGAGCCGTGGGCTATCAATCCTCTATCCCGGGTCCTCCTGTGATGTTTCCCACGTCCAGATCCTTGAGTTTGATGTCAGCTCCCTACTTCCGAGGTCTCCACACCTATCTGCTTGCTGCTGACTACCGTGGTTTGTTTCTGCTCTGCCAAGAAGATCTCGATCACTAAGGCCCGCTCGAGCACTCCAACATAAGTCTAAATTCATAGAGGCACGAAACTATATAAGATGTCCCATCGTAGACCTTTCTAGAAGGTCTAAGATATGAAGTACTAATCCTTGACCATATCCATCAAGTACTAGGCGAGGTTGGTGAACCTCGATGAATAGTCAGCTACTGTCAAACTGCCCTGCTGGAGCTGAAGAAGCTTCTGGATGCATACTGTTCTCAGCGTAACCGGAGATAAATCATACCTAAAGAGTCGCTCGAACTCTGTCCATGAAAGTGTATCCTCATTGTGAGTCTATGTGGTCAGACTCCACCATCGTCCCGCCGAACTCTAAAGATGGATCGCTATTAGGATCACCATCTGGTCTGATGGTGCCCTCACTAGACGGAAATCTTTGGTCACTGTCTCAAGCCAGTCCTCAGCTGCTTGAGGGTCGAGCTCACCTCAGAACTTGAGGGGTCTCTGTCTCTAGAACTCATGGAGAGTTCTCAACCTGTGCTCCCCGTCGGTCGGTACTGTAGGTACCACGGGCTGCTCCACCGGTGGTGGTATAACTGGTGCTCCACCTGGTGGCAACGCCTGGGGAATTGGTCCCTATATCAAAGCCTCATCACTGAGGGGGTCATCCTCATGACCATGCTGCTAAATCCGAGTGAGTATGCGTCATAGAGTCATCCTGTAAGGAAACAAGATGTACCATGGTTATTGAGTATATCTGGATAGCTAACACAAAGGACATGAAAAACACAACCCATTCCTATATGATGCATATACCATTATTTTACTTCAATGTAACTAGTGTTTTCATGCACCGAGTCAAAAATCAGGTTATCAGAGTCCTGGTGTATGGATATATTGGCCTCCCCACCAACACTGGAGTCTCTGACCCAAAAGCCGATCTTGAAACACCTAACACTGTTTCCCCAAACCAATATCACAGACTCTTGGTCCTAAGGTTGAACCGACCACCTCTGATACCAATCTGTCATGACCCGTCCCAGTGGGGCTCGCACCGCGACTCCCCAAGCCAGCCTCCAATAGGCCAGGGATTGGTTACTAGCACCAAGTAGATATATTACTAACATGGGAGTCATTTCTTAAGTACCTGTACACACACACACATCTCCAAGACCACAAATGCTGAAATGTAAAAAGAACTAAGGAAGAAAAATGCATGCGTAAAACTAAACCCAACCAACAAAGTACAATGAAAGTTAAAGTACTGAAAGTAAACTGGGCTAGAATACAAGCCCATAAAAAACAAGAGTCTAAAAACTGAAAAGTCCAACCTGTAAACACAAAGAGGTACTGGGACTACTGATCATAGCTATAGGAACGCCTCAGCCTATAGGGAACTAAGTAAGCTTGGTCCTGTCCTGGCCCGCCCTGGACTCTGTCAATAGACTGCTCATCTATATAAGACACGATACGTGCGGGCAAAGACCTTGAAGGGGTGAGTATAAAAATACTCCGTAGAGGACCCTGAAAACCACAAAGCAATACATGAAGTAAAGGTACATTCATCTCTGCACATTATATTTCTACAGAACATATAGAAAGAGAAACAAAAACCATATATACTCAAAAACCCAGACCCACGGTCCACAGACAATTCGCAAATCTGCATACCCCCATTAGAGATTCAGTTCGAAGATTCCACGAAGCACTCATTCTAGGAGAAATCACTCCACGAGTCTGATAGCTCGGATGACATCCGTCCGAGAATCACTGTTCATTGGGAAAATCCACTAGAGATAGACACACTCATTGTGGGAGAACACACTCCTGAGTGGGGAAGATCATGATAGAAAAATACACTCATTACGGGAGACACACTCATGAGTTGGGAAAGATCACGATACACATATGTGGATCACTAACAGGGCCATGGAGGATACCACGATTCATCCGAATTCACCTAATACGTAGAGGATCGATGCTCGGTGGAGCTGGTCATGTCGATTCCTGACTCTACCTAAGGTCAAGAATAGATAGAGGATCTCTATCTAGGCCCCTTAGATGGATTCCTAACTCTATCCCAGAAATTCTTGCTGAAGGGATCATACTTCTGTAGAAGGAAATGATGCCTGACCTTTAGGGAATGATAATAAGGGGCACTAACCCAAAAGAAACATGTACAAGATACGATGGACAAGAAGACCAAGCCATTTTCCAAAAAAGTACACAGCGTGTAGAAAAAGGTCACATGCCATATCTTCTAGCCTCGGGCACTGGCCATGTACAACGGCCCGTGTCATAAGGCTGGTCATGTAGAAAAGGTCAGTACATGGAATGTGTTATGGATTACCCACCGTGTCTGAGTAACTGGGGTCGGCTCCGTGTATGCTGGCCATGTGCCCGTACACGGCCTCAACCCATGTATGTCAACCCATTTAATCGGAACACGGGGTGAACCGTGTTACTGGCCTCGCCTGGCCGTGTGGTGGAGGACACAATCATGTACTCCATCCTGTGTCCGTGTATCCCCTGGATACATTCCAAGTCCCACATAGTTGCCTCTTCCATGCTGCACGGGGTCTACACGCTGTGTCTTGAAGCCGTGTAGTCCAACCCGTGTCCGTGTACTTTCCAAAATACATTCCGAGCTTCGAGGAAATTCTAACCTGTCGTGTCACCAGGGTTACACGCCATGTGATTCTTATCTAACCTCTAAAACCCTAGCCATCACCACCGTTACTACACGATGTGTTCTTCAGAAGTACACGCCGTGTAATCCAAAATTTTCCAGAATCGACGCTTCTCACCGGAGAACCTCTCATGATGATTTGATCTTTGTTATGATGGTTTGATCACTACAAAACTCAATATTCTAGGTTTCCTCGACGTCCTGAAGTCATCTCCATTGTTTTCGGGCCTTTTATCAGCCCCAAAAACGTGTTTCGATCCTCCCGCATAAAGAACACTCAAAGAACAGTTTCTTCCTATCTGAGCCGATTCATCATCCATCATGGTCGTCACACCTCCATAGGGTCGTTGTGATGTAGGATCTCCAATTTTGGATCATTTCATTGCAAGAAAGTTGCGCAATGATCCATTGTTTTTCTCCCCATGAAGAACGTGAAGAACGCGTGAGAAAGAAAGGGGGAAAGAAATAAAATAAAACAATTCGAGGAACGAACCTCTGCCACTGTTCATCACGGTGTTGAACCACTCTCATTATTAGGATCAAACAGAGAAGAATAAAAACATAATTCAACATGGATCAATTCCCCAGAATCATCCCAATAAAAACCCTCCCACAAGAACTTACAAATCCGCGGATCAACTTGTTCGTGGCTGATCCGCGTTCGTCGATTAAATTCAAAAACGGGGAAAAGAGAATCAAATTAACAACCCCTACCTTGATCCAGTTGAAGAACGATTACCGCGTCGCGTTCATTAGTGGAATTCTTCAAATCCGAGAGGTATCGATTTCTCGCATCATCGTCTTCCGCCAACAAGTCCTCCTCTTCCAAAGCTCCAAGAGGCTCTCTCTCTCTCTTTCTCAATTTGAAGGGTTATTAGGCGAACCCTGCGGAATTTACATAAGCATGAACTTATAGGGGATTATTAGGTCACTACGCAAAAAGAAAATGTTTTAAAATAATAAAATAAATTATTAATTTATTTTATTTCTTTTAATGTGCTTCCTTTTAAAATGCCCAAAAACTAACTTTTGCAGCTGACTCGCGCCAGTCGATGTTAGGCCCCACCTAAGGTAAAGTCACTGATATGAACGCAAAAATGCCCTTAGATTTCTAATCTGGGCACCCATGTAAAATATATTCCACTCTTCCAAGAAAACCACTCATGCACACTGTTTAAAATTTTAATTTATTTCAAACATTTATTCCGGGAACTCCGGGCCTCGGAATCACACGTCGTCGAAAGTTCTGGTCTCAAAATAATTGCATATAATAATTAAAAATAATACATGGGAAATCTGATACATTACATCTAGAATTTATTTAACAGCCAAATAAATATTTTATTCATCAATAAGTATTTTATTCACAATCTTGAGAAAAAATAATTATTAAAATATTAAATAAATAAAATAAATATTTTATTCATAAGATGGAGAATAAATATTTATTTAATTAATGGGATCAATATAAATTTAATAAAATTATTCCTGGGACTTGAGAATACTATTTATTCAATTAATTAAACTCAAATAGATTTTAATCAAGATCAATGGAGACACTTAGCATGTGACCCTACAAGATTCTTTCTTATTGGCATTAGGTGGGTTTTCCTGAAGTCCAAGATTACTATTTAGTAATGGGTCAAAAAACCCATGAGAAAGAAGTTAATGTCACAATGTCGACAACCACATACTAATGATCACTGTCTAATATAATAATTTTGTCACAATATCTCATCAAGATGGTTTCACATCCATGCCACCAACATATATGATCAATATGTATTTATTTTACTATATGAAATAAACTTCTTGTTACACCATGGACATAGAATTTAATGTGATGGTTCTATTCTAATCAAAGGGTGGAGATATGAGTTTCTATTAATATGGAAGGGAAAAATCCTTCCGTGACTTATTTATTAATGAAATGTCACTCATGATGCACCCAACGTATCCAACTTGTCCATGAATATTTATCTTAATGGATTAAAAAATACTTCTAATTACATAATTTAAAACATGCATTAATAATAATCATAAAGTTTTAGGACCATCACACACACTCATAGATATGAATATTTGACAACACCAAAACATGCAGAATTCTTACTGGCGAGTCTATTCTCATAATATCTCATCTTGAATATTACCAAGTGATAACTTCATGAGAAGAAGCCTCATCTTCTTATGAGTACTCACACCTAAAAATCTATGTACTATGTGTTCCATTATAGTACGTTATCCAACCATAGAACATTATTTGAGAATATCTTCATAGGATATCAAGGTTCTCGTCATAGTTGGGAACTGCTATGACCTTATCAATGGGACATATAATCTAGAACATTATTACATTAGTTCCATGAAGAACAAAAAGCAATATATAATAACATTTTTATTAATATTAAATACATCGAATATACATGTAATGTAAGAACAAAAAATTTCTTCTAGGACACCAAATAGAACATGGATTATTCCTCAGGAGGATGCCCTAGTGACTAGAGGTTGGGTTTGAGGACTAATTATGAGGAGGATTTCCATAGTGATTGTATGTTTGGTTTCAGGATTACTCATGATGTGGATTCCCCTAATTCTTAGAGGTTTGTTTTGGGGGTTACTCTTGGGGATGATGTTCATAGTGATTGGTGGTTTGGTTTGGGGATTACTCATGAGGAGGATTCCCATCATGATTGGAGGTTTGGTTTGTGGTTTACTCATGAGAATGATTCCCATAGTAATTAGAGGTCTAGTTTGGGGATTACTCTTGAGTAGGAGGCCCATGATTGGTTGAGTTGGGACCTACACTTGAAAGGTTTCCCAATGTTGGGGATCATATAAAATATGTGATCACTTAAAGACTCTAAGACTCTGTGAGTCATGATCAGTGTGATAAATAAGAGAAGTTTAGATCTGGGGAATCAAACAATATACTCTATCCACTGATGGACAAAATTGACTCCCAAAGGGAGAGGGAACATAAGTTGGATCTGGTTCCCATTACCTATGGTCATTGTACCCTAGGACCAAAGGGAGAGGGAAATGGAGTTGAGGTACTCATATCATCTTTTTGAACCATTGGAATTGAAAAAAAAGGAAGGAATTAAGTAGGAGATAACCCACAAGAAATGATTGGGGCTCTAGGAGGATTATCTAAAATTGGTTCTCGGGGAAGAACTCATTCCCTATCAAAGGGAAAGGAAAGCATGATCCCCCTACCTATTTGGAAACAAAGTCTCCAAATCTTATAGATGACTAGGGAAGGACATGGTCCTAACCCTAGTACCTGAGACCATGAGTTTACAAACACTTCCCCCAGGGTCAGGGTCCTCGTGACCAGGGGAATTCATACTCACATGCACCCTAAGGACCCTAAACATCAATAGGATAAGTGTGGGACACCTCTGACAGAATGAATACATACCCAAATTGGAGACACATTGGCATACCTCTTTCCATGGTTTTTGATGTATGAAGGCTTTGGTGTAGGTTTTAATTTGGTCTCTCTTAGACAAGGGATACAAATTAAGGGAGGCCCTTCCATTAGTGGCATGGAAAAGGGCCTAAGAAGTGGATCACATAGGGTAAAGGATGGGAAATCCAATGTGGTATCGTGTTGGGTCGACTTGTATAGGCTAGAAGTGATTTTCACTGGTATGCCTGTGTGAGCTGGGAGTGCTTCACATAGGTAGGCCTGAATGAGTTGAAGGTACATGGAAGATGGATCACCTGGGTAATAATAGTTGGACGATACTTTTCTCAAGACTTCAAGGGTCTCTACAGGTATACCCAAAAGTGTCTTGCATAGTCCCCTAGTTAGGGAAGGGGACCTCACACTAGTGTTCATAAACCATGCAGTAAAGGGTTCCTTGTTCATGTGTTATGTATTTTAGACTATGGGAGGACTTTGGTTCCACTGCCCCCTAATTCCTTCTTCTTTAGGTTTTGGAGGGTTTCCTAGAAGGTTTCAGAGGGCGTGGGCGAAGGACTAGGGCGAGCAATGTGTCAAGAGTTCTTAAGGATTTTTCATCCATGAAAATGAATATCCCTAGGGTCATATTTATAGGAAAATATTGGGCCACAGTTGAAGTTTATGGGTTGCACAGGTGTATCACATAGACTGGTGTGTAGGTTCATTGCACTGGCTGATGCACATGTACTCTCCGCACTGATGATGCTTGGGGTACCTATGTAGAGGGAAATTGTTAAAGGGGTGTAGCCTTTATCCTTATTCACTTAACTTATTTCATTATCCTTAAGGTATTTAACTTTGACACATTTTCATCCATGTGAAAAAATTGAGTGTCAACACACCCGTAAAGGAAATGATAAGTCACTTATACGGACGTATGACCTACCATCTCCACGAAGCGATGTGATCCATTCTCTATATTTAAATATAAATAATGATTCTAAATATATATATATAATGAAAACATTATATTTATAGCATTAATATAATTATATATAATATATAACTATGTTATATACACAAGAACCGAATCTTTCTTGACAAAACATGTATGAGAAAAGAAGACCATTAACACCAGAAAAAATAGTAATATTGAAATATTATCAATAAAAGAGTGATAATATGCTATAAAAGAATATTATATGATATTATAAATATTAATATGGATATTTTATAAGTTAATAACATATTTAAAACCACTATATAGGAGTTTAAATCATGCTCAACCAAAATGAATCGCGAGGTATGGAATTTTGTCTCAATTTTCTTTTCACTGAGGAAAATTGTAATGTCATGCAGCTAATTTATTTTATATTGTGTTTATACTCCCCTTTTACATGAAATATCTTGAATCATTCATACTTCATGGTATTTTATGTTTCAATTTTAATTTTTTAATCAAATGGGATTTGACTTGAAATATAAAAAGTGGTAAAAATTTCATAACTAAATTTTTTCATTTGGTTATATTACTTCTCCATCGTCTTTTATATTCTTTGATTATGTGTGTAATTTCTTGTGATTATTTTATTTTTATTTCCATTTTTTTAATTTACATTTAATACACATAATCAATCCATTCATTAGTCTTAACTTCAATAATATAATCATTTCAAGGTATTTCATCTCAATTTGCATTACATTGAGAAATATTTGTTAATATGAATTATTCACTTTCATGTGGTGTATATACTACCCCTTCGATGTATTTAACATAAAAACCAACTTATTTATTAATTTTTTTGAAAACTTATGTTCACCAATCATATATTTATTAATTTTTTTCTGTTAACTTTCTCTTGAGACAATCACTTATGATCATTTGTTATTGGAATTTACATTTCTATTAAATATCCATATTATTTTATAATGGATAATATTATTTTATAAATCATATAAAATTTTTACATATGGTGTTTACTATGAAATTTATTTTATTAAATAGGGAAATATTAATAAATCTTGATCATTTACTCAATATTGATATTTGTTGATTAGGCATATTGATTCATGAACTGAATCGATCATTTGATATATGTGGAATGTGTTAAACATGCAGTTATGGGTGGATCCCAATTATAGACATCCCTTCAATGCATTATTAGTTTCATGATATTAATAATTTGGATAACCTTATTTGAAAGGGTTTCTAGTGTATAATAACCCATCAGTTGTACAATCTTGGTATAAGGTCTTGATGGTAAATGTATCATGATGCATGAGATCATGATGTCCAATATTAAGAATTTCTATTATTAAGAATTCAGTTATTATTATCCATTATTAAATGTCATGTGTGTTTAGATATTTAACTTTCCATATTAATTATTCCTTATAGATTATGCTTTAATAATTCCAGATAGCTTCCACTTTACATATCTATTACTGATAATTTGTGCCCACCCTTATTTTTTTCATTTCCCTAGAATCCAAGAAGTGCACCATGAATTATATGCAAGGATATTCTAGAGGGAATAATGATATTCTTGAAAAAAAAATTATATTATAATTTTTGTATTCAAATGTAATATGAGAATCTTATATGTATCTAGTTTACCAAGACTAAAAAATTGTTTGGCCCTTTAGGATATGAATGATTGTATCTTATAAAAAAGTAGTAAATTAACCACGGGCTATGGGATACTGGTCTTACAATATTTACAACTAAATTATATCCATTCTATAAGGAGTCTTTGAAATAGGTGTAACACTTGGTATGGGTTCTATTGAAAACTCAACTTCATGATTCAAGGGAATACTAGGAAAGTCGTCAAGAAATAAATCAGTTTATTTCCTAAACAATATGAATATCCGCAATGATGAGTTTCTCTATAATAATTTGAGATAGATAACCCTCATTAATAGGTAGTAAGACCAATAAAATAGATATAATTTCTATTAGAAGTTAAATTACATCATTAAACTAATAGATGATCATATATTAATTTTGAAAATAAAATGTGAATTTACTTCCTTGAAAATTAATATGCAATATATATGAATAAATCCAATCCATGACCAAAGTAAAATCAAAGTTAACTAGAGATAGAATAATAATATTTTTAGAAAGCACATTGCCACAAACTTCTGTCGAAGATGAGTTATAAACTTGATATGTGATCACCATCCCATTAGAAGTTCTTAATACCAAATCAAAATCTAGTCATTGATGTGGTGATATTATACCTATAGAAAATAATTTATATATAAATTATTGTGTATAGTTAGAATCAAATAATACATTTAAAATTCTAGATTGTATGGTAAGTGTACCTTTCACCACCTTGTTCTCATAACCCACTTTAGTAGTTGTGATCTCATAATATTTACCATGTATTTGTATTAATAGGTTGTTATCTATGATTTTCATTATTAACCCTTGGATTTATAAAATAATTGGAATAATGTCCATACTCCTTTTAATTATAGAATTATAGCGTGGGTGGTATATTCAGTTGGGATTTATAACTATTCCTTTCATTGACTGTCCTATTTACATAACTTCAACATTATTTTTTCTTGATGGATTACTTTTCCACACTTAAAATATTTATGATATCCAATTAGGTAGATTACCCCATGCTTAGTTCCACAGTTCTATAATTATGGAAGATTAATTTTCTTTCCTTGATGGATATTAATACTAAAATTTTATCAAAATTCTATATTTATCTTATTTTCCCCCAAACCATGAGAATAATGAGATTCTACCAGATCTATTTCTATATTGAGAGTATATAAAAATATTTATTTATATATTTAAATGTATCTTATAACCAATAGATATTGGATAATTAGACTCGAGAAAATAAAGAATCTGTTAACTTTTCTTTTAGGATTAATCATAAAACCCTAAGCATGCTTTTAAAGCCTTGTGAAATATTCCTCATAGGTACTGATGGATTCATACCCTTCTACTTAAATTCTAATAATTCACTCTCCATTTTAGTGTTAAGAGTCTAAGGAAAATAATTATTGAAAAATACTTTCTCAAACTATTCCCATGTAATAGTTTCAATTTCCTACACTTTCCACATATTCTTGATAATATTTCACTATTGATCCACTTCACTATCCAAATGATATACCATAAAGACAACTTTTTTATACTCTAGGAACTAGAGAATGAAGAATATATTTTTAGTAGTTGTGATCCACTACTCAGCCACTAATGGATTAGAGAACCCACTAAAAGAATGTGGATATTTCCTCATGAAAGACTCAAAAGTTTTTTATTCCCACCTTTACTCATTTGGAAGCTCAGTATGATTCATTTCTTGAGAGAGTTACATGAGCATAACAAAAATATTTTTCATTCCACCTCTCATGCTATTCTATTCCTCGTTGTATTGTCAATTACATTCATTGTTCACATAATACCTCCTAGTTCCTATAATTTTATAAAACCTAAAAGAATAGTTTAAGAATCAAGATAAAATAATCAGATTGATAAATAATGTAATCATAGAAATCAATCTTGATATGTCCTAAATTATGACACCTTTGTATTAACCTATGACAATTTTAGATTCACCCTGGACCACTTTAATCACATCATAGGTTGTATTAGTTCCTATACTCATAATTCCTATAACATAATGTACAAAAAATTACTAAACCCTACTCTAATACAAACATAGTAAATCTAAGCATTTCATACATAAATATTATATCATTTTAGATGAATATACAATGCATATCATAACAATAAATACTTCATAACCATAAAGGTGTAGTGTATTTCGAGAATTGATACATAATCAACTTATATAAAAAAAGATATTAAAAATATACTAGAATGTTATTCAATTATAGTACCCTTCTTAAAAATAACCTACTTAGAACCTTTTTTGATAACCTAGGGAAAATAAAAACATAAGAAAGGGTGATCTCAGATGCTCAATAACTATAAACATAGGGGATATCAATCGACGATCATATGAAAGTATAAGAAAAGAATAAGGGTATAAGGTCCTTATAATAACTTAAATAATATCAGTGATTTCATAAATATCATATTTATTTATTATATGAACTTTTATAACTATTCATAAATATTGGTGGGGAAAAATGAATTAAATTACTTTCTGGAGATGACACTCCATACATACGCATGAGTGATGTTTCCACCTTTTGATGGATGGAAATAAAGAATGGTTAATAATAATAAATATTTATAGAATTATTATTATTTCATAAATATCATATATTTTAATTTAATCTATCCTTATTACCACCCATGTAAAATGGAAATGTAAATCCAATCACATCGCTTCATGAAGGTGATAGTCCACACAAACACACAAGCAACATTATCATTTTCCAAAAGATGGAAGGGTAAAAGGGAGATAATATATAATAAATTTAGAATAATATTTATTATATATATATATCATATATATTCATTAAATTCTTCTATATAAACATCCAATAGAGATGATGATGAAAAATAAAATACATTGTTTCATGGAGATGGTAGCCCATACGTACACATGAGTGATGTTTTAATTTTCCATTAGTTAAAAATGAAAAATAAAATTGTTGTACCATTAACATAAAACGTTTAATTATAGTAAAAATACATATTTAATATTTTTATATGGTTATATAAGTTTTATATTAGTTATAAGAATAAATAAACCTGAAAAGGATCCGTAAGAACATATACCTCTTCTTTGGGAAACTTCAATTGAATCCCATTTTAAAGACCCTTGGGTTAGTTATTTAAGAAGACCAAAACCTATGGTAAAAGTATAAGGATATTGGGAGGGTATTTTTTAGAGATTTGTCATGATAAAGTTCAAAAGTGGTGAGGATAATTTAGAAGAGGATGTTCCCTTTTATAAGCAAGGGGAGTGGCACACTTGTAATTATTAAGAATATTAAAATATAATAAATTCACTCTCATTGTAAACTATCTCTAAATCGACTCCATTTAAAATATGGGATGATATAGGATCATAATACACTCAAATAATAGGATTTATACATGTTTTAGGTTATTTTGACCCTCATCTTGTTATTCTAACCCATCGTTAACCCATTTTAACCTTTACCAAAGTAATGTTTTTTTACCTTAGTTACTATTCATAATAAAAAAATGAAATTAACCTATTTATAAAATTTAAAAATTATGATTCCGAATATTTAAACCATTTTATCAAATTCAATTTCTATAAGTGTAACAAATTAATTTTAAAATAAGTGTACAAAACAAAAAAAACCATTTTTCCAAAAATGCATTTTAATCATAAAACTACATTTATTCTTATTTATTCCATAGTGAAATACATTATATGAATTTTAATATTAATTATTGAAACTATTAACTAAAAATTTAATTAAAATAATTAATCAATATTTATTAATTTAATTTATTAAAAGAAAATTCAGTGCGCATAATAAAAATAGTTTTCTGAAAAATATATCCTTTTACCTTCGAACACATTTATCTTAATTTATAACCAATTTATAATTAATGTTTGATTATTTATTAATTTTTCTAAATTAAATAATAACACATTTAATAAAATTATTATTTCATTAATGATCAATATATAATATATAGAAATATAAAATATATTGAGAAATTGATCTTTTAATCAAAACATATATTATTTTTAACATTTTAAATTATATGCTTATTTACTAGGAATTGATAAAAAAAAATTAATTTAGGAATAAATTAATAAATAATTTTTATAATATAGTTATTCCTATTCATACTTGAGAATCCAATTGATAGACGATAATAAAAATATAATATATCAATATTATATCACTGTTTATTTAAGCTCTGTGTTCCGTGTAAATTAAGTTTTAAAGACATTAATTTTATTTAAAGAGAAGTATATAATAAAATATTAGGGTGTTATAGGTCCCCTTATGGGCCACCTGGTGTAGCTCCACCAACTAGATTATGGGATTCTAGGTTAACTTTCCCCCTGGAAGGACCACTAGGTACCTAGTTATCTAGGACCAATAGGCCCACCATGAACCTTCTTTGATCATTTACCAACACTAGAAACCTCTAAGTCTACTCCAAAACATCCTTAATTCAATACTCCAGTTCTGAAATGAAAATAAAAAAAACAATTCAAAAACCCCTTCTCCATAAATTAAAATTAAAATTTCCATAAAAAACCAACCTATAACGATGTAGGTTATTGTATAAGTCACTACTAAGGGCACAAGCATATTTTATGATAATTTTTTTTGAAATAAATTAAATATTCATACAAGATTACAGAACCTATTTATGTCATTATTTACACTCATCATGTTTTTTCTTAAGATAAGTTATACTTTCATATAGTGGTGTGTGTTTTTTTCGTTTTAAGTGACTTGGGTCACAATAAGAAAGAGGGTACCATATATCAATTGGGGTAGAATGTAAAACAATATTATAGTGCTATTGAGGTAGAGAAAAATATTTACATGTTGAATATTTTCATAGTGCGTTTTCAAAGGATATTGTGATTACAAATTCAAAACTTGTTGAATAAATAAATGAAAAAACATATGGTTGATAGAGTAGGATTCATGAAAATTAAAGAGAATAAATCAATACCAAAAAGGATTATTTATCTATTCCTAGGATTTTCATTATTAGGTAATCTTATAAGGCTTCCAAATATTTTTTTACTATTATTAATAGTGACAAGGGATAAGTAATGATCATGTGTAAAATATATTAATTTTCAATAATTAATGGTTTAAAAAAAATTATATGATGATTTACGTGCATTGATGTCATAAGGAAGTTCTTATTTGAGGAGTGTGACAAAGAGGTAAACCCATTAATATGGTCAAATATTAGTTTTTTATTATGTTCAAAATATAAATTTAATAATTCTATTATATTTTATAAAAACAAGTATGAGGAAACCTATTTCAAAAACATAAGTAAAGTCATAGAAAAATTTCTAAAATTCAAATAAATATATTTTTTAATAAATACATAATCTTAAAAAAAAGATTTATATCATCCAATAATGATTTTAAACATTATCGTAAGGGATGAAAAATATTATTGGAAAATTTTTATTTTATTTTTCTTAAAAAGTAAAGGATGAATCCAAATAATAGTTATTTTTGTTTTTTGTCCCAAAGGAAGTGAAAATAATGTTTTTTTGGGTTAAAATTGATGACTAAAAATGTTTTGGAGTGTGATGAGGAAGGGGTGTGATTACCTAGATTTAATGTATTTAATTAATAATAATGAAATGATTTAAAATTATAATCATACTTGACCATATTTTTGTGTTTTAATGTAGTATTGTGGATGGGTTTTTCTATTAGGAATGAGTGGTAGTTACAATGGGGATGATCATATGGTTTTATATGTTCTTTGGTACATTATTACTACTTGACTTGTTTTTGTTGAGTAAAATCAGTATAGAGAGTATTATTTATTATAAAGATATATTCTATTTGGAATGATGTTTTGATAGTTCTGGTGACCTAATTATGGTGTTTGAGAGTCCACACTTGAGGCCCACTTATTTTTCTTGGAAGTTTGATTCGTGGATTAACTTGTTGACATAGTCTCGACTAGTGGTTCTAGAAGAATATTCTGGGCCTTCTATTGATGGTCCTACCTATATGATTGCACCATTATTCTTGTGGGATGATCATCTTTGAGTTTCTTTCTTATTTTTAAAAAACATTCATATTTTGATATATGCATTTTTAATTTGATAAAAAAAATAAAACAGTTTAAACATTTAATAATGGATTTCAAAATTTATATAAAATAAAACTAGATAAATAAAGATTTTATTTTAATATATTTCACTAAAACTAAATATAAAAATAAAAAATTAATTGTTATTGATGATTTTCCAAAAATGACACCATTTAACATTTCATCATTTTTTTCAAAACCATTTCTAAAAAACACTACTAAATGATGTTTATTCTATATTACCTTTTCCACCCTTTTAAAAATGACATAAGTCTCAAAAAATATCCTTGAAGATAAATTTTTAACTAAAATAATTCAATATTGTTAAATAGATTAAGTGTAGTGTATCATATGACTGATGCTACTTGGGTGATCCTCCACTAATTTAAATCATATTTTTAGATATGATGTCCTATATCATTATAATATGAAAATTTTTCTAAAAAATCATTCTATCATTAAAAGTGTGATGTAGTTATATTTTTTGATATCCAATTTTATATATCTAGTTTGAATTTAGAATATATATTTATAGATTTAGATTTTTAATATGAAATTTATCTCTTTATTTATTTATATACTTTTCTATATATTCATTATTCTTTCAAATTATTCAAATTTAGTTTATGTTTCTATCCTCTTTAATTAGAAATCAATTAAAATTTAATTTAAAATTCCACATTATTATGATTCTCATTTGAAATAATGAAATTTATTTTTTCTTTATAATTTTTATTTTGTTGAGAAAATAAAATTTGAAATGAGAAAAATTAGAATAGAGAAGAAAGATGAACATAAAAAGGAAGGAAAATATATTTATTGATAATCACAGAACATCCTCTCTATTGGATAATTTATATATTTGGGGGAGGGTTGCACTAGATTTTATTGGAAGTGATAAGGGGATTGGTAGGGGTGGGCAGCCTATCCCCATTGAAATATGAAACCACAATTATTGGATGCATAACACCACCATACAATGCACACCCCTACCAATGCCATACGTGTTTTTGATACTATCTCGTTAAAAAACATTTTCTATAAAAACACAATGGGATAAAAACTGGATTATGGAAAACAATATAGTCACATAGAGTCCCACTAAAAGTTATATTACATAAAAAATTGTGTAATCTTTAAATACCTATATTATATACAAAATTTCTAAAGATAATGGTTTGTTGTGCCTTTGTAAATAAATCTGCAATGTTGTCACTGGATCAGACATATTGAATGTTGATATCTCCATTATTCATTAACTCTTATGTGAAGGAGAAAAATTTCAGTGGTATGTGTTTTGACAGATCATTATTAATGAATCCTTACGTCAATTTGGTGATGCACACAATATTATCTTCAAATAAAATTGTTGGGATACTCTCTATAGGAAATCCAATTTTCACTCAAATGTGTTGAGTCATAAACTATAACCAAACTCATTCTCGATATGATTCATGTAATGCTATCACTTATACATGATTTGAAGATATTGTGACAAGTGTATGCATTTATGATCTCCAAGAAATGCTAGTACATGCTACTGTAAAAACATTACCAGTTTGTGATCGCACATTATGAAGATTTGATAAATAATATGCATCTGTAAAATTGTACATATTCCTTTCTAATTTGTTATAATATAATAAACCAAAACCAATATTGCAGAATGATAAAGAAAAATATGTTTAATACCATTCCAATTCCTTTATATAGGGGATGAACTAAATCTTTCTAATAAATTAGTATAGAAATTTATATCAAGATGAGTAGAATTATCAAGATATATTATTTCTCTTATAACACCGAGGTATAGTACTACTAGACCAACCGAATCCTCATTTTATTCATAGGGTAAAAATTGACCTTTCTTAGAATTTAAAGACCAAAAAAAACATTAGAGTAATTATAGGATTCACTTTATTCATATTAATGAATTTTAAGAACTTTTTAGTTTAATTTAATTGATGAAAAAATACACCACTTGGAATATTCTCAATTTGAAACCCAAGATAATACTTGGTTTCTGCCACATATTTCATTTAAAATTCATCCTTTAATATCTTCATTAATTTATTGATCACTTTTGGAGCTTAAATGAAATTTAAATCATTGACATAAACTAAAATGATTACATATCCAGATGTTGTTGTCTTAATAAAAACATAGGAGAATATGAGGTTATTGACATACCCTTTATTGACCAAATATTCAATCAAATGATTATACCACATATGCCCATATTTTTTTTAATCCACATAGGGATTTATATAATTTAATTGAATATAGGTATTTGGGTTTTTATTTCAATACTTAAGGTGTTTTGAATCATTTTGGAATTATCATATATATACTACTATCAAGTGACCATTATAAATAAGTTGTAACAACATCCATAAGATGCATGTGAGCCTTCTCAGCTACTGGAAGGTATATTAGATATCAAAAAGTTAGGGAATCCATAACAAGAGAATATGTATCTTCATAATCAATTTATGGTCGCTAAGAATAACCTTGTGTGACAAGCTGATCTTTGTATCTTACAATCTCATTTTTCTCATTACGCGTATGCATAAAAACCCATTTATATACAACATGCTTTATTTCTTCTAGTGTGATCATAACATATACAAAACTCTTTTCTTATTAAGTGAATTTAGTTCAACTTGCATTATTTCTTTGTATTTATTCCAATCAAGTTGTTTTTCACATTCCATAACAGACCTTGGTTCATGGTATTAATATTATATATCATGTGATATAGAATATGAAAATATTTCATAAATATTTTCCATATTATTCTGATTCCATATATTACCTATAGTGGTATAATTAAGAGATATTTCATTATTTTCCAAACCTTCATGGTTTGCTATATCCTGTGAATTATCTTTATGATTCTCATCATGTGTTTCTTTAAGAACACTTAAATTTTGTGTTTATTCTAGAACAAAAACCTCCATAATGGGTTATGAATTATATTAATCCCTTTTCTTTTCTAAGGATTTATATCCTTAAAACCAATTGGTGTTCCTTTATTTAGGCATGTTTTTGGGATTTCTGTAACATCATTATGTAATTGTGTCTTCGGGATATCAATTCTAGTTGGTGCATTTACAGTTGGTATGTGTGATTTAGTCACACCCTTTGAATCTGTAAATGAATCTAGAAATTTATTTTCTAGTTCTTGAAAATGAAAAACATCTTTCACTTCCATTACACACTGATGGGTGGGAGATTCTAGGAAATTTCCTCCCTTTATGTCTTCTCTCCCCTAATGATGGGAATACTTCTTCATTGAAGTGAAAATCATCAAAATGTGCTATAAATACGTTACCAGTTTGTAGTTCAAGATATATAATGATGGATTAGGATTAATATCCTAAATATATTCCTATCCTCCTTTGAGGTCCCATATTTGTACGTTGTAGGGGATAAATTGGTACATATAATACACAACCAAAGATTCTTAAGTGCGAGATATCAAGATCTTAGCTGAAATCCAATTGGAGTGGAGAGTGGTTATGATATTCACTTGGTATGATGCGAACTAATTCCAAGGAATGAAATATTGCATAACCCCATATGTAGCTTAGAAACTTTTTTCTCATTATTAATGGTCTAACAATAAGTTGGAGGTGTTTTATCAGTGATTCAGATAAACCATTTGGTGTATTCACATGAGAAACTAGATGCTCCACAATGATCCCTATTTATACACAATAATCATTGAAATCCTGTGAGGTCAATTATCTAGCATTATTGATCCTTACATTCTTGATGAAATAATCAGGGAATTGTGCTCTCAATTTAATTATTTGGTCAGGAAAACACGAGAACACAAAATTATGAGTTGAGATAAAACATACTTGAGACCATATGTTAGATGTATCAATTAATACCATAAAATATTTAAATGGTTCACATGATGGATGAATTGGTCCACATATATCCCCTTGAATTAATTCAAGAAAGGCTGGCATTTTGGGCTTAATTTTATCTAGAGATGGTCTCATGATTAGCTTTCCAAGTGAACAAGCAACGTATGAAATTTTTCTTAGTGGAGAGATCTACTAGTAATTTACTGAATTTCCATGAGAAATTTAAATTATTTTTCACATCATTCCTGAACCAGGATTACCTAATTGATCATGCCATAAATTAACGATTTTTGGTCAATTCTTTACTACCATATGTGTTTCGATTGCACTTATATATGTATAATTTAATCCATATGATAATTTTGGAAGTTTTTATAGTACATGAATCTTAATAAATTTATTAATGGTAATTTACATGTATTTTTCATTTCTCTTAGATGTAGTTTTAGTATCATACCCATGCTGGTACATATCATTTAAACTTAACAAGTTTATTTTGGACTTTAGAAAAAATAGCTCTTATTTTATAAAAATTGTGTCCCATTGGGTAAAGAAAACTCACTTTTCCAATTTCTTCTATCCGATCTATAAAACCTGATATAGTATTCACAATTGGTCTTGTTTCTTTAAGGTTTAAAAAATATTTTTTATTCTTAAGAATTATGTGCGTCATTCCACTATTTGGTATGAAAATATCTATCCCATTTAAGGAATCCATTTCAATGCTTCAAAGTAAAGAGAATAATATTATAAGATATAGCTTGTGAAATACAAATAATACAACATCTAAAATATAAAAAATTCTGAAAAAAGAAACATATCATATATCATAACTACTATAATTTTTCTGAATTATTTCCATACATCATCTCATCAAATTCACAAGTAAAATTACCTAGTTTGAGGTAAGTTAATTCATCATTTGATGGTCATGATTATTAGTAAAATTCACATCATTTTATATCTATTTACAGGATGTCTCAAAAAAGTATGGTTCATTATTATTTTCTTCAAGATATTTATTATAGATCTTACAAGGATGATCTCTGGTTTGGAAAACTATAGACCAATGTCCCTTAGAACCATACATATAGTAGAAATCTTTAGGATTCCTCGAAGATTTTGAGATGATATTTCTTTGATTTTGATATTCATTTCGAGTTGGCCCATGGTTAAGAACATTTACTCAACAAATTCTATGATTATTTTCATGAAATATATAATTTTCATCAATAAATGATACCACTTAACTAGTAGGACAATACTGGTGATTTTTAATCAAAATCTCATCATTCTTCTCTTCTAAAAGTAATGATGATATGAGATCCGGATATTTTAAATACCCTCGAAAGAGATATTGTTGTTGTAGGGTGATGTGAGATTAATGAAATGTCTTATATGTATTTTCAAGTATATTAGAAATTGAAATACCAAAACCACAACATTGGATCGGTGATACAATTCTATACAAGGAAGAATTGTAATTAGAGACCCTTTTAAAGTCTTAGAAGCGTAAAAAAATCCATTTATCATGGGTTTCTAGAAGAAGAACCTCCTTTTGATGATCATACCTCTATTTAAAAATCTTATATAGTTTTAATGGATATCTTTTTGTGAGGTATTCACATTTAAAACCCAAATTGATATATCTTCTTAGGAAGATCATCACCTTTGCTTTATTTTGGAGGGTTTGTAAATTATTTTCTTAAATTTTTTCTGTGAGATCCATTGATTCGAGATGAATTTCCACATCCATTATCCACAACATTTAATTAATTTCAGTAATGTTAAGAGTGGTGAATTCAATCTTCATGAGATTTGACATGATTATAACTAGAAAACATTAAAACTGGGTTAATATTATCATTTAATATTATATATATATCCCACCCTAATCGGTTTATAAATCTTTCACATGGGGATTTTTAAATAAATACATCAATATATCACATTACTCATTTAAAACATTCTTGCATGTACTAATTTATTAATTATACCATCCAATCAGGTGGGGTAAAATATATAAATTTAAACCATCTGAACAGGTCAAAAAATGATTGTTATGGAAACAATTAAATTAGACCATATAAACCATCCAATATGGAGATAAATTTAATATAAAAATAATAAATAATTAGAACCTTCTAACCAGACAGTGGGAATAAAAATAAGAAAACATACCTTTTTCCCTTTTTAGCATTCATGCTGATAACGTGTTGAGAAAACAAAATTTGAAATGAGAAAAATTAGAATAGCAAAGAAAGATAATAGAAAAAAAAGGAAAATATTTTTATTTATGACGACATAACATCCTCTTCGTTATCTGATTTCTATCTTTTTGGGAGTTTTGAACTACCATTTATAGGTAGTGTTAAGGGGAATGGTGGGGGTGGGAAAACGACCCCCATTGAAATATGCAACCATAATCAGTGGCTGACCAACATATTTCTAGTTATAATGGTGTATTCTTACTTATTTTATGATACATTTCATTAAATTTTTTGTAGTAAATTTTTAATTATTAAAATTATCAAATTAAAATGAATCATAATATGAATTTTATTCATTTTATACTTGTTATGGGTGAGTATAATCCTAAATATTTTTATTTAATATTTAACATTAAAAATTTAGTAGAAAATCAATGAAAAAAATATTCTTCATTATTGACTAAGGTTTATAAACTTTGACTTCAACAAATTTTATATAAAATTTTAAAACTACATGGATCATTGTATGTTTTATTGAATAAATATTCCTAGATTTATAGGGATCTAGGGATTATCAAAGAATACATCCCATAATTTAAACACACATACACACTAAAAATCAGTTATAAAGTGAATAAATAAAGAATGGAGTAATATTTATATTATAAAGAGATATTATAATGAATAATATCATGAAATTTTACTTTGATAGTCAAGACATCAAACATCTTAAAAACTAATAATAGATAAGAGGGATTATAAGAAACTATAGGGGAGGGCTATATAAAGATATGGATAATATCACAATAAGAGTGATACTTTTCACTTGTGTTTCATAACCAAACCTCCAAAAACTCCCTTTATATCATTGATTTATAATACCTTTACCCTCTATTCATTAATAAACCACAATAAAGTGGTAAAGAACAACAACCTCAATATTTCCATTTATTGGATTGACAAACCCCACCCATATGATTGAACATTAATTTATTTATAGAGAGAACATATCATGTATGATGTATATACATCATAACATTCATTTTTATGATTAAATTGATATCATAAATTAATTTAAAATACCTATATTTTCTTTAATCAAATATATAATTTTTACTTAAGATAATAATTATAGAGACGAAATATTTACGTACATAAACATTACATCTATTTTGAGGAATAATTAATACATTACACAAAATATATTCCCAAAGACTTTATTAGTTTAGTGTTTTTGGAAACTTGGAACATCATCATCTAACTCGGTTAAATATTTTCAGCATCTCCCATAAAGATCTTCCCATTTTTTCCTACCTAAAACCTTTATTTATATCCTAGGGAAAATAAAACATAAAAAGGGTAATATCAAATGCTAAGTAAGGGTAAACATAAAACAAAACATAAATATTTTAACGTAAAAACATGAACATAAAGAATCAAAATCAAAATCTTAAGTCATGAAATAAATTTGGCAGTTCGTAAGCCATAGATCATAAAGGAACATTAACCATGATAAAATAGCATTGATATAAAATATGGAATTGTGGAAAACCATTAAGAATATAATATTATTTCTATAGTAGTCAAGGAATTTCTTCCAATACCATCATAGTGGATGAAGTCCATTACTGAACTGGGTTTACTTACCGTTCCAGCCATGTATTACTGAACCGAATTTACATGTCATTCCAACCCTGTATCAATGAACCATATTTAATTTCTGTTCCAGTTATGTATTTCTAATGAGATATAAATAATTACCCAATGCATTGGAGTGATATATATATCCCAACCATATCATAATGAAACCATTCTTACGTGTGCCACAAAAATATAAATCTTTCATCATATCATAACCCTTGTAAAAAAATGGGATTATTAAACATCATGCCATCATAACATAATATATATAAGATAAATGGACTTCATAAAAATTCCATCATAAAAATAATAAAATAAAATTAATAATAGGGATATAAACATAACCCTATGTCATCTTAGATGGAAAATAATTTTGATAAAACACTTGAACTTAATTCTTGAGGAAAATATCCTTTCCCTTTTTAAAAAATGGTTTGTCTTTTCAAAATTCCACAAAATTTTAAATGAAAATAACTATTTTGAAAATAAACTTGAAACCATGTAGAGGAATATTCATGGAAATAATATTTCAGGAAAGCGTAAAAATCCATTTATCCCGTATAAGTTAAAAAACACTATCCTCATACTTTTGCCGGAAAAGTCAAAAAGTACCTCGTATGGTAAACAAAAGAAAGATTACTTCTAAACCATGTAATAAAATTCAAAATGTTTAAAAATGAATTTAAATATAATTAGAATAATATTAATCATTTTATGAGAATATTTTTGGAAAACATAGACATGGATGATAAATATATCCCTAGTAGATACTTACGCATAAACAATCTCGAATAATACGAAATTGGAAAAGTTATTCCTTACCTTAGGTCCAATATGCTTTATATGTGTCCGAATATCCTTTATAATGATTTAAATAATGTTACTGATTTATTCTAGAATCATATTCATTTTTATGATAATATTTATGATCATATTTTCATCCGTTTCTTAGTAACATTTCATTGTTACTCGTTATTTGGGTATTAACTGCTTTATGTTCTTATGTATGTTTTGTTAGATAAGTTCTTATTACTCTTTTTAGGTTATATTTATATAATTTACAGAATGGTATTAGTATAATATATATCATATTTATTCATTCAATTCATTTATATAATCATGGTTTAATGAATATTATGTAGAACGAATCACATCGCACTGTGGAGACGGTAAGCCGTATATACGCACGAGCGACGATATCATTCTCATAATTATTTAATGGTATTGAAGTGGATGGTGTATATTATATAATATTTAGTATAATGTTATAATAATAATATATAGTTATTATTTCCACCATTATACCCATCCAATTAAAGTGGTGGTGAAAGAATATTACACCACGACGTGGAGACGATAAGCCGTATATACGCACGTGCGGTGATTTCATTTTTTGTAGGATGGATAGAAGGTGAAATATGGTTATTTAATATTTATAATAACATATCAGTACATTCTAGATACTTATATAATTACTTTATAATGAAAAAACTATATAATAGGAAGTAGAAGAAGAAATAAATTTGAAAGAATCAGTATAAGAAATTACCTCTTCCTCGATGTGCCTCCTTTAAATCTCCTCTCAGGGCACTATAGTTGGTCTTTTGAGAATACAAGAACCTCTAGAATTTTACTAGGGGTGTTGGGAAGAGAAATAGGTAGGGGTTTTCTGAGCTTGAAGGCTCAAAATTTAGTGAAGAGGATGGGGAGGAGGTGTCCTTTTATAAGAGAGGAGAGGGCCATTTTAGGAAACTCTCAAAAATATTAATTTATAATAAAATAAAAACCTACCAAAAAACCTCAAAAGTATCCCAAATTTGAATATAAGATGAGATAGGTTTGTAATCTAATAAACCAATAAATTTTGGACAAATTATTTTATCAATTTGAACCTTATCTTTTTAATTAACACTTAGTTATTCTATTAAATTTTAATTTTGGTAATGACATTCTAGATATTTAATGGTAATTAATATTTAATTATGAGGCGTTAATTGACCATAAATGGATAAATTCGGCCATTTTAAACCTTATAATTATCACTTTGTAATTTTTAAATATTTTTCTTATTTTCAAATAATTTAATAAAATGTTATGTTTATAAAATGTCAATAGTGTCAATTTAGACACTATTCATTTATTAGGATTTAAATAAAATTCCCAAAGAAGATAAATTCAAACCAAAATATTTAGTACACTACTAAAATATCAGAGTCACCTTGAAAATTAGTGGAGTATATTAATTAGTTCTTATGATATTTCTTTTAATATTTTTAAAACATTTATTTGATATTTCTATTAATAAAATAATTTCTACATCACTATTGTGTCATCATTAATGGTAATTATTTAATCTATAAAAATTATAAATAAATTTTATGATATATATTTCCATATGACATCTGTAGTCTATTTTATCTCCTAGTTATTCATATATTGAAATTAATATACTTATATAAAATGAGATTGTGACATTTTCTTCATTTCATTTGTTTTTATTACATTCATGTCATTTTCATAGGTAAGTGGCCATAAAGTGATTATATTTCGAAAAATAGATGATAAAAGTTGAATTTAGTCATAAAAAAGGATTTTTACAAGTGTTAAGAGAATTTTAAAATATTATTTTTACCCTTAATTATCCGATTTAACTTTAACCTTGGTAATAAAAATAATTACCAAAGATACTATTCATAATGCCCAAAAATAAAATTAGACTATTTACATAATTTGGACTTACTGATTCCAAATATGGAATCAAATTTTCTAAATTCAAAACACAGAGGTTGGAGTAATTAATTTAAAATTAATTCCCCTTGTCAAAACCAAAAAGCAGGTTTTTAAGAAGTAATAACTATCAAAATATTGACATGTATTTATGTCCAATTTAAACGTGAAATTACTTCCATTGACCAAAATTTGATTAAATTTTAAAAATATAATCTAATTAATCTTTAAAATAAATTAAAAATATAATCAAACTACATAAATAAATTAGATAAAAAGGCAGTTTCAAATTAAAATGCAGTATTTTTCAGTATTCATTAAAATTTTAATTGTATTAGAAAAATCTAAAAAATTTAGAAAAAGTAAAATTTTATGTCTTTCTTCCAAAGAAGAAGTTTATTTTGTCAAATTTAACTTATAAAAGATTCAAAAAGTATATTTTAATTGGGTTCTCCATCAAAAGGCGGTAAAACTTCATTTTTTGAAAAATACTTCTTTTATCTGAAAAATTGATTTTGTTCTCATATCTTGTTTTAGAAAATGTGTAAGATAAATTCTAATGTTATATAAAAATAAAAATGTGGTTAATACTATTCATAACGGCCAGTTTATATAATATTTTAATAATATATCTTTGTTTAGTGAAACTCGGAATTGCGTACAACGCAAGCTATCGAGGAAGGTCGCTCTTGCGTGTAATGCAAGCCATGTTAGTATTGTGTGTAGTGAAAGTTTCCTTTCATGTTGTGTATAATATAATCCAAACATAGTTCTTTTATACATAAAACTAAATCTAGAATCAATTTTGTGTGAAATTAATTCTATCAAAAGAACTTGAAATTTTGTGTAACACAAGCCAAGAATAGTGTTGTGTATAATGCAAGCTAAAATGGTGTTGTGTATAGTGCAAGCTAATATTGGTGTGGCATACAACACAAGACATAAAATATATTAAAATGAATATATCTCATAAAATCTCTGGGTGTTACACTCTACCCACTTAAAATTAATTTGGCCCTCAAAATTCATCGGTGTTATAAATGGTTTTCTACTTGAAAGTTTCTTTAATAGAAACCCACATCGTAAAAAGGGATACTACAACATAATTTTAAAAGGAAAGTTAGAAACATAACAATTACCCCAAGTAACTAATCACTGGGTTTCCACATATAATAACATAGGTGGGAAGTGAAAACATGGATATGGAATAGAAATATAACCATCCAGTTATGATGGACAGTGGTATAGAATAAGGATTGGAGAAAGTTAACTACCAGAAAGGCATAAATATACAATGATTTAAGAGAGAATTTGATTAATCAGATAAGAAGGTACTATGATAACATTTTTGGTTTCAATATCCTTTTCCTAAAATAGATTAACTTTTTCACGAGGAGAAATACTTACTTGATTTCAGTACAATATCACCATTGGTCGTTCCCCTAAAAATTTCCACTTCATTTCTTATTTAAATAAATGAAGTTGAATATTTCATTTTGAAGTGTTATTAGATCATGAGATAGAATGATAGGTCATTCCATCTATCTCAACAAAAAATCTAGAACATGTTATCAAACAGGAATAAGTCCACATATAGTGAGAGAATACATTAATCTAACAAAATTTAATCAGACTATAACTAATACTATCCATAAATGGATTTCATTACAATCCTTCCGAAAACTGAAATTATAAGACATTAGAAGGAGGTGAACTAAATTGACTTAACATTTTTCTCACATATCTCATTTGGAGGATCTTGGTTGTCACATTCCAAACATGTGAATACCTTAGTCGTGTATAGTAACATGAATTACCGTAGAAAATTAGTAAAAACATGAATTCTATCAAAATTAACTCTTTCCACACACCAGAAATACCAACAATTCTATATATTCAAACCACAATATCACTTTGTGATTATATCAATCAGGAGCTCATTAATACTATCAAATATATCATTATCTCATTATCCCTTCATTATGTGCATATCTTGTTCTTTCCAAAAATATTTTAATCACTTTTCATTATTACTCGTACCATATACTTATAAAAAACCACAATTGAATAATGCATTGATATTACAATATTCTGTAATACCATAAAAGTGACTCTATGACATTATTCTAGAATTACAATATATAAACACATCAATCCATCATGTTCAATAAATGGCATGGAATAAGTCCTTCCTTGATTTTAGATATAACATCTTAGGTCAGGGCATTGAGTTGGGTAATGCCCGTGTTCTCTATAGATAAGACATTGAACTCCACGACAGTCCATCACTCTATAACCCCTTTTCCCACATAGATAATATCTTTCCATCTATTTGAGGTATTCATTAAGGTTATTCTTCCCTTCTTCTTGATATGTAAGAATCTTAATATTCTTCAAACTATGTTCCTCACCATGAGAACTTGTATAAAAGTCCACATTCCTCTTATTTGATGACTTAGGAATACTACTAAAGTTCATCTTTTTAATAATATATCATGATGAATGATTCGGCATACTCACAATATCTTTCAATCTAGTCATTACACAATTTTGTTTCTCATAGTCACTAATTTTTCCATCTGGTTCAATGTTTACTCAATTCCTTATGGTTCCCTTCAATGACTAAAACAAGAAAGAAAAGTGTTATAAATCCATATCCAATATTAAAAACACATAATCAAGGTAAATTACTTATAATATTTCAATCCATAATATCTTAGGTATAATCCTAGGTTATTCATGATTATCACAAAAACTCTAGGATTGTAACATAAACTTGACATATCCTTAGGAAATTTCTAGACATATCCTTAGAAATATCTCTAGGGATCTCACTAAAGTTTTTACAGCCTAGTTTCTAAATGTTGACTAAACCTTAACTCTGATACCAGTTGTAGAGACCCAAGATTGACGTAAATGGAAATTACATCTCTTTTACAGAATACTTAATACATTACACAAAATAAATTCCCAAAGACTGTATTAGTTTGGTGTCTTTGGAAACATGGAACATCATCGTCTAACTTGGTTAAAGATCTTCAATATATCCCATAAAGATATTCCCATTTTGTTTTCCCACCTAAAACCTTTCTTTATATCCTGGGGAAAATAAAACATAAAAAGGGAGAACTCAAATGATCAATAAGGGTAAACATAAAACAAAACATATAAATTTGAATGTAAAAACATGAACATAAAGATTAAACATCAAAATCTTAAGTCATGAAATAAATCTTGGCAGTTCGTAAGGCATAGATCATAAAGGAACATTAACCATGATAAAATAGAATTAGAATAAAACATGGAATTGAGGGAAACCATTAATCACATAATAAGATTTCCATAGTATCCAAGGCATTGCTGCCAAGGCCATCATAGTGGACAAAGTCCATTACTAAACCGGGTTTACTTGCCGTTCTGGCTATGTATTGCTGAACTGAATTTACAAGTCGTTCCATCCCTATATTACTGAACCACATTTACTTTCCATTCTAGTCATTTCTATCTAATGAGATATAAATGTTTACCCAATGCATTGGAGGGATATATAGGTCCCACCCGTCTCATAATGAAATCATTCTTACGTGTTCCACAAAAATATAAATCTTTCATCATAGCATAACCCATGTAATAAAATGGGATTCTTAAACATCATGTCATCATAACATAATCTATATAAGATAAATGGAATTCAAAAAAACAATTCCATCATAAACATAATAAAATAAAAGTAATAATAGGGATAGAAACATAAACCTTTGTCATCATAGATGGAAAATAATTTTGATAAAACACATAAACATAATTCCTAAAGAAAATATCCTTTCCATTTTTCAAAAACGTTTTGTCTTATCAAAATGCCACCAAATTTTAAATGAAAAGATTTTTTTTGAAAATAAATGTGAAACCATGTAGGGGAATATTCATGGAAATAATTTTTCAGGAAAGCGTCAAAATCCGTTCGTGCTGTATAAGTTTAAAAAAACATTCTCTTCCTACTTTTTTTGGAAAAGCCAAAAAGTACCTCATATGGTAAACAAAAGAAATATTCCATAAAAACATGTAATAAAACTCAAAATGGTTAAAAATGACTTTAAACATACATAGAATAATAGTAAACATTTTATGAGAATATTTTTTGAAAACATGGACATGGATGATAAATATTTCCTCAGTAGATACTTATACATAAACAATCTAGGATAAAACAAGATTGGAAACATTATCCCTTACCTTATGTCCAATATACTTCGTAGGTATCCACACCTATATTATAATGATTTAAATAATGTTACTGATTTATTCCAAAATCATAATCATTTTTATGATAACATTTATGATCTTATTTTTATCCGTTTGTTAGTAACATTTAATTGTTACTCGTTATTCGGGTATTAACTACTTTATGCTCTTGTTTATGTTTTTTCACATAAGTTATTATTCCTATTTTTAGTTTATAGATATATAATTTACATCATGTTATTTATATAATATATATCATATTTATTCATTCAATTCATTTATATAATCATGGTTTAATGAATATTATGTAGAACTAATCACACCGCACTGTGGAGACGGTAATCCGTACGTACACACGATCGACGATATCGTTCCCATAATTATTGAATGGTATTAAAGTGGATGGTGTATATTATCTAATAATTAGTATAATGTTATATTAATCATATATATTATTTATTTCCACCATTATACCCATCCAAGTAAGGTGGTGGTGAAAAATAGATTACACCACAACGTAAAGACGGTAAGTCATACGTACGCACGCGTGGTGATTTCATTTTTCGTAGGATGGATAGAAGGTGAAATAGGGTTGTTTCATAGTTATAATAACATATCAGTATATGAGTGATACTGATGTTATTACTTTATAATGAAATAACTAAATAATAGGAAATAGGAGAAGACATAAATTTGAATGAATCAGTAGAAGAATTTACCTCTTCCTCGACCTGTCTCCTTTAAATATCCTCTTAGGGCACTAGAGTTTGTCTTTTGAGAAAACAAAAACCTCTAGAATGTAACTAAGGATGTTTATAAGAGAAATGGGAACTATTTGGTTGATATTTAAGGTTAAAAATATAGTTAATATTAGAGGGAGGATGTGACCTTTTATAAGAGAGGAGAGGGGAACTTTAGGAAAGTCTTAAAAATATTAATTTATAATAAAATCAAAACCTACCCAAAAACCTCAAAAGTGTCCCAAATTCTAAGATGAGATGAGATAAGGTTTTAATCCCATAAACCAATAATGTTTTGACAACTTATTGTGTCAATTTAAACCCTATCTTTTTAATTTACACTTAGTTATTCTATTAAATTTTAATTTTGGTAATAACATTCTAGATATTTAATGGTAATGAATATTTACTTATGTGGTGTTAATTGAAAATAAATGGATACTTTAGTACTTTTTCAACATTATAATTATAAATTTATAATTTTTAGATTTTTTTATGATTTTTAAATAATTTAATAAAATGTTATGTTTATTAAATGTAAATAGTGTCAATTTTGACACTATTTATTTATTAGGATTTAAATAAAATTCAAATAGAAGATAAATTCGAACCAAAATATTTAATAAACTACTAACATGTCATAGTAACCTATAAAATTCGTGTATCACATTAATTAGTTCATATGATATTTATTTTTAATATTTTTAAAAACATTTATTTGATATTTCTAGTGATAAAATAATTTCTACATCACTATTGTGTCATCGTTAATGGTAATTATTTAATATCTAAAAATTATAAATACATTTCTATGATGTTGGTAATTCTATTAGTTTTCCATATAATATATATATTCTATTTTATCTTCTATTTATCCATATACTAAAATTAATATACATATATAAAATGAGATTGTGACATTTTGTCCATTTCATTAGTTTTTATTACATTCGTGTCATTTTCATAGGTAAGTGGCCATAAAGTTATTATATATATAAAATTATACGATAAAATTATAATTTATTTATCCAATAGTATTTTTAAATGTTTTAAGGTAATTTTATAATATTATTTTTATCCTTAATTACCCGATTTACCTTTAACCATGGTAATAAAAATAATTACCAAAGTTACTATTCATAATGCCCAAAACTAAAAGTAACATATTAAAATAATTTGGACCTACTGATTGCAAATATGGAATACATTTTTTGAAATTAAAAACATATAATTTTCAGTAATCAATTTAAAATTAACTCCTGTTGTCAAAACCAAAAAGCGGGGTTTTAAGAAGTAATAACTATCAAAATATTGATATGTGTTTATGTCCAATTTAAAAGTGAAATTACTTACAGTGACTAAAATTGGATTAAATGATAAAATTTTCATCCAAATAAAATTTAAAACCAATTAAAAATATAATCTAACTATATAAATAAATTAGATAAAAAGGCAATTTCGAATTAAAATGTAGTGTTTTTCACTATTCATTAAAATTTTAATTTTATTATAAAAATTTCAAAAATTCAAAAAAAGTAAATTTTTATGTCCCGATTCTAAAAAAAAGTTTATTTTTTCAAATTTAACTTATAAAAGTGTCAAAAACTAAATTCAAAATGGGTGCTCCATCAAAAGGCGGTAAAACTTCATTTTTTGAAAAATACTTCTTTTATCCACAAAATTGATTTTGTTCTTATATCATGTTATAGAAAATGTGTAAGATGAATTCTAATGTTATATAAAACTCAAAATGTGGTTAATACTATTCATAATATCTATTTTATATTATATTTTAATACTCTATCTTTTTTTATTGAAACTCGGTATTGAGTACAATGCAAGCTATCGAGGAAGGTCGCTCTTGCGTGTAACTCAAGCCAAGTTAGTGTTGCATGTAGTGAATAATTCCTTTTGTATTGTGTATAACATAATAAAAACATAGTTATTTTATACATTGAACAAAATATTGACTCAATGTTACATGAAATGAATTATATCAAAAGAACTTTAAATTTTGTGTAACACAAGTCAAGACTAGTGTTGTGTATAATGAAAGATAATATGGTGTTGTGTATAGCAAAACCTAATCTTGGTGTAGAATACAACACAAGAAATTAAACAAATTAAAATGAATCTATCTCATAAAATCTTGTGGTGTCATAATAATGGCCCTAGAAAAGTTAAAACACTATCTAATTAGATAATTCACCTTATGAGTATTTAATTAAGTGTTTAAATCCATAACATTTCCAAACCATTTAGACAAAAATATTATAATTTCAAAGATCATTATATGAAAATCTTAGGAATATATTTTGTTGGTATAAATTATTAATCTAATTAATATTTTTAATACACAAAATATAATATTAATCATGATCTAATCACCCATGTATGAATAATCATGTTCTTTTTTCCATGTTATTAATTATGGGAATGAGAATTGAATCATGTATACCCCGCATCACTCATTTCATATATAGATCTCTTGTATAATTAAGTGAAATAAATAAATCAATAAATTTAGTGTATTAATAACGAACATTCCATTTTTTAATATAACTCAATTGATGATCCTGATTCCAAAAATAACCAACAAGAAGAAAAATATCCATCAATATTTGAGCGATGTCCCATACAGGGTTAGTAACATACTCACAAACCATCTATTTATATTGAGTTATTCAATGAAAATGGATGGAATCCAAAACATGATAAATATTATAGAATACAAATATATAACATATTATTACAAGTATTCATTAAAGGCATCACGCAAGAGATACACCAAATACATCAAGGAGATAACCCATGCGATGTTTCTCATATTGGGTCACATTTGATTCCTCATATACCACTTGTAACTTATGTGATAAATATATATAGATAATTTTATACAATAATTTCTCATGGTAATATTTCATCACAATCATTACTTCAATGGTGTTTCTTTTCAAGGATATAACATTGTGTATCAAACTTCTTGAGGGATTATTATCATAATTAAATGTATTCAAGAAGTATAAAATAAGGTAGAAATAGAGTAATAATTACTATTTATTAATAAATAAATTGATAAATGATATAATAATTATCCTTAAATTATTATACTAATATTTTTCATGTGGGAATAATTTAAAACACTCCCACTTACACTAGAGTTAATTTCCCATGTCTCCAACAAATAAAGATCATGCATCATTAGTGGTTTAGCTTGAAAATCCACTAAATTATCAAATATAATAAAATTTCATATTCATAAATTTCTATGATATATAATATAATGTACGAGATTATAATTTTGTAGGATATTTTTGGATTTATGGTGAGATTGGAGTTGTTTAGTGATCAAAATATTCATTAAATCAAAACCATGTTGTGACAGTATAAACCAAATAATAGTTTTAGATAGGGTAATCCATGATATAGTGAAGGTCACTACCTATATTTTTTTGTATGACTGTGTATAAGTTATGTGTTAACATATGACTCTGAATCTTTCTCCATTTATAAGATATCTATTTTATTGAATTATCATGTGATGTTTATTTGAGGAGTTTGAGTTTAAAAATCTATTGTGTAAACATTATAAAGTTTACCACACTAATTAGATAAGCGTTAAAAAGAGTAATAAGTTATAAAATGTTTAATTCAATGGTTGAATGTTTGAAATGGTTGGAATATAAAGAGTTTACTTGGATGGATTTATAAATATGCTCATGGTTTGTGAAATAGTTGTATGTGAGACTGGTATTTAAACACTATGTGATTACTCAATGATGTAACTATCTCTATCTCTCACTTTTTAACAAAGTTTTTTGTAAACCATTAAGGAATCCTTTCTAGGAATTGAGATATCTATAAATCCCATATATGCCTCAAGAGAATGGAGTCTATTGGATACTTCTCAATGATTCTTATCAAGCCCCTATTTAATTTCTTCCAAAATTCTAAAAAATCATAATAATAAAGGAAAATTACATACCTCATTTATTTTATTAAATAAAAAATGAATATATGAATCTTGGAAAAAGAAAATTTTGGTTAATTTTTTACACTACATTTGTACAATTATTATCCCCTCTGAGGACCTTCTCTGGTATAAGATCCATATTCATATTATTTTTATTGATGTTTTAAATAAATAAATAATTTATCAAAATATGTTTTCCTAGAACCATTACATGTTTTCTGAAAAATATTTTTTGTTAATGATAATTTAAAAAACATCAATAAGATTTTAATAAACATAGGAATTGTTTTATAAATGTTACAAAACCGTTATGTGGATTAGGAAATATGGGTGAGGAAAATGTTTCCAAAAATAAAGAATCATAAAATGATAATTTTTATCAAAGTTTACTATAAAAATGATTATGGTTTTTATGAGAATAATATTTCCATAAGAAAACCATGATTTATCATGTAAAACCACATCATGATTTCAAATGTAAAACTATTTAATGATCTACCCTAAATGAATTTATCTAAGGGAATACAAATGTGGTTGTGACGAAACAACTCGGAATACCATCTAAAATGATATCAAATACAATTCTCTACTAACTCAAAGAGAGTTCCCTATCTCCATGGGAAATTAAAAAACACCTTGGCATCAATATAACACAACTTGGAATCATTTGTCCCACAAAGTATTACAATAAATGTGTACAATGTGGAAACATATTCAGATATATATAAATCAATACATATATATCAAAGTACAAAGAGTCACTATGAAAATTGAAATCATAACATAACAACCAAAACCACCTCTTGGCGGTCCATGACCACCCACCATGTCCCAAGTCACCCACCCTTGGTGACCCAAGAATGAATCCACAAAGGATGTTGAGAGCAAAAACACCTTCTATAAGATAATAAAGGGTCGTAAACACCAAACGGTATAATTAGGGTGTGAGATAAAGAAACCAATAGGATTCCACCAAAGATTCTTTGTAGTTAATTCATAAGGTAATTCAAATATTATAAAATAGGAGTAAAAATAAGAGTATAAGAGTATTAGTTTAAAAATAAAGTATTAAATATTAAAAAACCATTTATTAGATTAAACCTGTAAAACATGACATTTCACAATTTAAAAACTAAATATTATATTGAAAATATTTCAAAACCATCTCATAAGCTAAAGCTAGATAATAAAAAAAAATTAGAATATGAACCCAATATGGAAATATGAACAAGAGTCAATGAAATAGATTCAAGGTGCATAATAAAAATAAATGAATCAAGAAAGACAACTTTGGTTCAAAATAGTTACAATATACAATATACACTATCATGTATCGAGTATTAAGTATATGATTTTCATGGGTAAAATCTAGGTATGATAGTGATTCTTCCTCATAATATCTAATCAAATTATAACATGAAGAATTTCTAGGATTACATATAGTCTCACAAGTCTCAATAAAACCAGTTCCATGCACACCAACTTTCTTGGCCACACATCTATAGATTGAACCATTCACGTTCCCTTTGGATCCACTAGAAGGATTTGAGTCTGATTGTAAAGCATCTATATAGGTCTTCCTATCTAACTATCTATGTTTCCATTAATAGTCAAAATAAGTGAGTGAGATAATTGAGCTATGAGGATCACATAAGGATCCTTATTAAACATGGGAAATGGCCCTAACATCACTTTTAACTCTCACCCCTAATTTATTCAAGGTAAATAATCCATTTGTCAACATCCAACAATTGGAAGTAAAAGAATTAAGAAATTTTCATTAAGGGATAATCATAAGAGAGTATCATCATAAAGTTCCAACTAGGCCATAAATTATCATCAATTCAATGAAAACCCTTTAAAACAATTCAACATAAAAGGGTAACTATACCTGCCTCCTTTAACAAATCATCTTTATATTTCCAAATGGGACTTAAAAAAATATTTTTATAAATAATCCCTAAATAATTTAATAGAAGTATTATAATTTTAAAAGGATTGAATACATTTCAAAAACATGGGTTTACACAATCCTTCCATGTCAATAAATCATTTATTTAAAATAACCCAAAAACACCAATTTCAAAACAAGGGTAAAATAATTCAAAGGGAATTCTTTGTCATTTAATAAATCCAAGTATTTTAAACTATATAGAAAACACAAAACAGTTCAATTCAGTTAATTAAAATTACATAAGTTTATTTAATAAATCAAAACCCAGGCCAACGCCCTTAATTACACTAAAACATCCTTTAAAAGATCATTAAAAATAATTAAATAAAACATGGAATTAAACAATTCAAAAATTTGAGAAAGAACCATATTATGATCATTAAATTCATTCCATGTTAATTTCAAATGGAAATTATTCAAAGAATATTTTATGAGGAATTTCAAGGAAAAATTACATAAAATAAGTGATAAAAATTAAGAATCAAACATATATAAATTTATCAAGAAACAATGAATTACAAAACAAAGTAAAATCATAGAAACACCTACTTGAAATATTTGGAGTCCAACTGTAATGAATTTGTGATGTGTCTCTCTGATGGTGATCACCAGATCTAGGAAGATAGATATTAGAAGAAGAGAGAAGAGATCTTATATCTATAATTACACATAAATCAATCAAGATCCAATAAAACAGAAGGATTTTATAACCATTAGGAAAAAGGAATAAATAAAAGAAGGTAGATCAAAGATTAGGAAGAAAAGAACTCACTAAAAGTGAAGACCTATTCATTTATTGGTGCTTTGATCAGACAAGAGATGTGGTTTGGGGAGCCAAAATTGATCTAGAGGGTTCCCAAAATCCAAATAATCTATTTAGGTTTGAGTGGGAGGAGTTTAAGGTTAATTATGGGGGTTTAAAGATTTTAATTAATATTTTCATAACATTAATTATCACATGCACGGTTTTCTGGGTTGGATCATATGTTGAGTACTAACCATGAGCCTAACCATGCTCCCAAAATAGAGCCCCATGAATAGTTTCACACTTATTTTAACCATGTGCAAACCATGTGATCCCCTTGAACACATGTTAACCAGGCACAAACCGTGAACAAATCACGAATAACCTTTTGAATAGGTTGAACACTTTTTTTAACCCTTAAAACCCCATGCAACCTAGGTTGAACACTCTTTTTAATCATGAACAAACCATGTGAAAACCATGAGAAGGCCCAAAAACCTTCAAAAAAGGTCTAGTAAAATACCTAAAACAACCGGCAAAGAGATCCCATCATTGGGTACTCAAATAAGTGGGTAAAAACACATAAAAACACATAATATGATATTACAACCTACCTACAATAGGACCCCCCCTAGTAAACATCTAGTTTGAAAGATAGAACAAGATGGCACAAGAATAACTCCATCACTCATTTTATGAGGTGAACTATCCATGGTCCAAAAGTGAGACTCACCGAAAGGATAAAAATACAAAAAACTCCAAGATCAACACACCAATATCACAACACATCTATAAATCAATGAAATACTGGAGACCTAGCATATGTCTTCCCACCATTTAACGATTTACCAAAATAGCATAAATAATAAGCACACATCTCTTTGTCCCAAAGAAGATAATTCAACCAATCAATAAGGAAAAACATCTAAGATCAAGAATCCACAATAAAGGTAAATAATTGATAAGTATTTCTACCCTTGGTAAGTACTCAATGGTAACCTAGGATTTTTCCAGCCGAGCCTCATACCTCAATGAGCTCATCAAATCAAACACTAGCACCACCAGGTGCCTGGACTGTCAAAATATCCATATCATCCTAGTTACCCATGTACATTACGAAGGACTATCCAAGTATAAATTTAAAGGGCTCACACAACCTGGTCAATACATAATAGGTCACTACACTCTCATCGGGGATATCATTCAACATATCAAAATTTAGCTCTAACCTTTAAGTCAAAACAAGTGGTCACTAATGAACAAAATACATGATATCATGAAACAAAACCATTATTATATCTAAAATAAAAAAATTACCACAAACAAGGTCCACAAGATATCATATAAAAAGATCCAACAATAAAAGGTTTCAAAAAACAGACAATCTACAAGAAGGAACAACTCAAACAATTTTCACTTCTACATAAAAAACAAAAATTTGGATCAAAATTCACAAGTGACAACTAAAAGCTAATTCACTGCGTGAAAAGCTTCACTCCAAGTCCTATGGTTGGAGCTCAATTATCCTAAACAATTTTATGCCCCTATAGTCATGTGTTTATTTTCTTGATTAAGGTTTCTCCTTCCAGTTGTCCTACTTACAAAACCTATTAAGGTGAGCTAAATGACCACACCTTCCACAAACCACTGGATAATTTGAACACAACCTATTAGGATAACCAAGTTCTCTACACTATAAATACATAATATTACTATTATTTTAATGATATGAATTTACTTTATCAATAACAAAATTGGAATTATTCCCTTTGTGTTGTTTCACTAGCTCTGCTTCAGCTGTGAAAGCCTTATCAAACATATCCTGATAAGAAATTAGTACAACCATAGGTATGATAATTATAAGGTCTGAGTGAATACCTTTTTTAGAATAGATATCCTTAATATAATCATTACCAACAATACCTAGTATGAAACATACCAAACATGAGAATTTCTTAGAATTCCTCATAATTGATAGCTTATATAGACCCAAACCCAAGAACTTGGTAAATTCCCCTTCTTCACTTCCACATGATCCTGCCAATAAATGAAGACCGACTAGAAGAATTCAAAAGAAATTATTTCTTTTAGACAATAGGGAAAAAACATTCCACCACTCTTTTCCAGGTTACTTAAATAAGGTTTAGATAGACTTGACCTTCAAGGCATTTGGAGTCTTGAGAGAATTGAAGATCACATAAACTTCTTCAAGCCACTATACTACGTTAATATGACCTTGTTTTCCTATATAAGAAGGTGGATGAAAATCCAAGAAGTCAAGGTTGGGGTTTAAAGTATGCAAGGTAATAGGCTCAGCTACTCAATATGGGGTCTTGGTAGAGTAGTTGAAAAGGGATTCAACTTTGGGAAAACATGAAGAACTTCCTCAAGGAACAGACTGTTGGAACAAAATTTTATCTTTATCAAAGGAATTTTTGGGATAAATTTATGAACATCACAAATAATAGGCATAAAAACTCAAGAATCAAAGAAAACTCAAACACATCAAAAATATTTAAAAAAAATTCACAACCCACTTTAATCAAAACATTATTTATTTCATAACAAAAAATATTTCACCATTTATAAAACACTTCACTTTCCATTAAAAATGATAAATATAGCTATAAATCATTCACAGATTCAAAAACCCCTTACCAACACATGTAAATTATTCCATGTTTTTAAAAGAATTAATCCCATTTTACAATTATCAAAACCATTTCCATTTAAATCAATTAAAAAATTTATTCTTAAAAAAGTGTATTATCACATCACATAAGTTTCTTTGATAATTAGTTTTTTAAACCAAATATTTCATAAAAATAACTTTATTGGTAATTGAAAACAATTATCAAATAACTTAAAAAAACTTTTTTATGAAACAAAATAGTTTTCAAAAAGGATTTCAAATGATTAATGAGGTATTAAATATGAAACAACCACATAAGATCACAAAACAACCCACATCCATAACCCACATAACCAAACTCACATAAGTGAAGTCATATGTAAGAAAATGAATAAGGTTTCAAGTTTATAACCAAGTTAGAACTGAAAAAGGATTGGTTGTATGGGATGGTAAACCACACACTAACCTCAAAATTTTTCATGGTTGGATTTCTAGAACAGTCACATCGATTCCTCACAGTTTACCAGGCCATGAAAACATGGTTCCATTACGGTCATCCTTACATTATAGTTCAAAAACTCATAATATATTCCCCAAATAAAAGATAGTCTCATTGGAAATATAAATATAACTTTTCATCAGAAAACCAATAACCTAAAAGAAATACTCAAGTCCCAACATCCCTGGTAACTCAAGTCTCATCATGAAGGGGTGGTGATCAAGCACCCACTCACGGTCTACCTCTTGAGTCCTGAAACATTCTTAATCTATTTTCTACCATGAATACCCCCAAATAACATAAAGATTTCAAATTTAAGTAATTAAATTTAATTAAATACCTCCTCTGATTAAATTTGTAATGAACCAAACTATAATACCATATAAACCTATCTATGAGCCAATTCACCACTAACCTGAAGAGCATTCCTGGTCTCCATGGGTCGGTGACAAGCACTGAGACATGAATATAAAACCATTGGGAATGATTACACCCACAATATATTAAAATAAAATATTACAATGCGGAAACATCATCAGATATATATAAATAAATATATATATATATATATCAAAGTACAAATAGACACTAAGAAAACTCAAAGTAGAACATAACAAAAAAAACCCCTCCAAGTGGTCCATGAATACACACCATGTCCCAATTAACCCAGCCTTGGTCACCCAAGAATAAACCCACAAAGTAAGTTAAGAGAATTAACAACCCTATATGATAATTAAGGGATGAAAACACCAAAATTTACAAGTAGGGTGTAAGATAAAGATCCCAGTAGGTTTCCACCAAAGATTCTATGAAGTTACTTAATAAGGTAATTAAATTAAGCTAAAATAAGAGTAAAAAATAAGTGTGTAAGAGGATTAGTTTAAAAATATCGTTTTAAACATTTAAAAACAATTTATTAAATTAAAACTGTAAAACATTCCATTTCACCATTTAAAAACTAAACATTTTCATGAAAATATTTGAAAACGATCTAACTTGATAAAGCCAGATAATCAAGAAAATATAAGAATATGCACCTGATATGAAAAGATGAACAATATTCAATATAAAATATTCAAGGTGTATTATAACAATAAATGAATCAAGTAAGGAAACTCTGATACCAAATAGTGACAAAAAACGCTATCATGTATTGATTATCAAGAATATGGATGTCATGGGTACAACCTAGGCATGATAATGATTCCACCAAATAATGGCTAATAAAATTACAACCTGAATAATTTCTCAGATTACATCTAGTCTCATGGGTATCATGAAAACTAGTTCCATGCAGACTCTCTTTCCAGACCACTTGTCTATTTCCTGAACCTTTGAAATTCTCTATAGATCCACTAGAAGGGTGTGAGTCCACTAGTGAAGCATATATATGGGTCATACCATCTAACTATCTAGGTTCCCATGACTAGTTAGATTAAGTGAGTGATATAATCGCGTTATGACGATCATATGGGGATCCTTATCAAACATTGGCAATGGACCTAATATAGCATCTCACTCTTACCCCCGACTCCCACAAAGTAAATATTCCCTTTTTCAACAAACACCAATGTAAAGTACAAAAATAAATAAAGTTATATTAAGGGATTATCATAAGAGAGGATAATTATAATGTACCAACTAAGACGTTAATAATCACCAATTCAATTAAAATCCTTTAAAACAATTCAATGTCCAAAAGGGCAATCATACTTGCTTCCTTTCATAAATCATCATTATAATTCGAAATAGCTCTTCAAAATAGTTATTTATTTCAAATAATTCCTAAATCATTTAAATAAAGTATTAAAATTTTAAAAGGATTGAATACATTTCAAAACATGGATTTACACCCTATTTCCATGTGGATAAATCATTTATTTCAAATAACCCAAGACCACTAATATCAAAACAATGGTAAAACCATTCAAATGGGGTTCTTGGTCATTTAAAAAATTAAATCATTTTAATCTATTTAAAATTCATAAAATAGTTCAATTCATTTTATTCAAATCATGGAAGTTTATTTAATAAATCAAAACTCATGACAAATTCCTCAATTCCATCAAAACATCCTTTAAAATCTCTTTAAAAATTAATCAAGTCAAACATGAAATTAAATTATTAACAAAAGTTGATAATGCTTATATTATAGACATTAAATTCATACCATGATCAATTCAAATATAAATTTATCAAAGAATAATTTATAAGGAATTTAATGGAAAAATTACCTAGAATAAGTGCAAGAAATTAAGAAACAAACATTTATGAATTTATCAAGAAAAAATGAATTAAAAAATGAAGTAAAATCATAGAAACACCTACATGTAATATTAGGAATAAAACCACAATGAATCTAAGAAGTGTTACATCTGATGGAAATCATCGAATCTATGAAGATAGATCTCGAAATAAGATATAAGAGATCCCAGATCTATAATTCCATATAGATAAACCAAGATAAAAAAACGCAAGGTCATCATAACCTTTAGGAAGAAGGAATAAAAATAATAAGGTAGATACAAGATTTTGTAGAAAAGAACTCACTGAAAGAGAAGATCACTGATTTTATTGGTGATTTGATCCACCAAGAGATGAGGTTTGGGGAGCCAAAATGGCTCTAGAGGGTTCCCAAAAATCCAAAGAATCGATTTAGGTTCGAGTGAGAGGAGTTAGGTGGTTTTCATGGTTTTAATTAAATTTTTTATAAATTTAATTATCTTATTCATAGTTTGATGGGTTGGGTCACATGGTTAGTACTAACCATGCGCCTAACCGTGCGCCCAAAATAGAGCCCCCGGAAAAGTTGCACACTTAGGCTTCATTCTTAGTTTAACCGCGTGCAAACCATGCACCCCATTTCACACTTTTTTTAACCACGTGCATACCATGAAAAATATTTATAACCCCTTCTTCCCAGGTATCACATTTTTTTAACCATAAAAAACCATGCAACCTAGGTTACACAATTTGTTTAACCATGCTCAAAACATATGCAAACCATGAAAAGGCCCATGAACCTTAAAAAAAGATCTGGTAAAATTCAAAAATCAACCTGAAAAGAGATCCAATCATTGGGTACTCAAATAATTGGGTCAAAACACATAAAAAGTAATGGGATGTTAGAATGGTGCTATTGTAAAGTGTTTTCACATTGTAAAATTCATTTCATGGGTTATGGAAAATTTATTATGGTTTTTTAACGTTAAAGCAATTTTTTTCTTAAAATTTTCAGAAAACATTACTAATATAGGCCCAATGAGCCCATGAGTCATCCAAAAGGGGGATTTAGAGTTTACTAAAAATATAATAGTGGATTTGATCTAGTTTTAAGTTTGATTTACATGGTTGATTTATTTTTAAAGTGTTTATAAATATAATAATATAGGTAAATATAAATGTGTTTCTATTTTTTATGAAATATTAATAAATGATAATATAAAATGTTTATATTAAAAGGAATTATTTGAAAAATTCTTTAAACTATCCTAAAAAGAGTTTTTAGATGATTTTATCATGGTTTAAATCAAATAATATATAAAAAATTTTATGTAAAATTTTTAAATAAAATATAAAGTGTTTATATGATGGTTACATTTTTTTAATAAATGTAAAATATTTTAAATATAGAAGAGTTCATATTTAAAAGAAGGTAAATTTATAATATAAAATATTTCCTGCTAAAATAGATATGAAATTTTCATGTTTATTTATTTATGGGATTTTTATAAAAATAATTATTAAATTATAAGTGTTTATACATTTTTATTGATAGATTATTCATAATTTTTATCACATGCCTAAATTTTTGAATTATTTGTTTCCTTAGTTTGTTTTCTGATTTATTATTCATGAATAAAAATGTTATATTATGAATGGATGCATTATTTAGTCTAATGTTTTAAATTGATTCTTATAAGTGTTATACTATTCATATAAAGAGTTACATGCAATATATGACATAAGTATTAGTCATTTTAGACCATGAATATGATTTTTTAGGTTATGAAAATGAAAGTAAAGGCTGATTATGATTGATGTGTATTAGGTGTTTCGATTGTATTGGTATTAAGGTCTATATTTAATATCTATCCATGGATAAAGGGAATTTTTGATGAATTACTCACTAGTTTTTGATCATAGGCCCTATCTAAAAAAGTGGAAGTTGACTACCTGATTTACAATACCTTATATTTCAGTTATTTTAGTTTCCAAAGATTATAAAACATTATATAAATGGGTTTCATGTACCATATATGTGGAATTCATTAGGATGTGTGGGAATATAACTGACTTTTATTTTTAGGTAAGTGACAGAAATCCCAAGTTATAAAGTGTTATACATTAATATATTTTGTATAAATTATTTTGGTTGAAGGTATTAGTAACAAAAGATAAATTTTTATAGGCATTGATACATGATGGGAATACATGAAATAAGATAGTGCTATTTTAAAACCATTACCAATTGCAAGATTCATTTCAAATAGAATAGTTTTCAAGACCTCAATCATATAATTGGGTAGAATCTTCCAAAGCAGGTAACCATGGACTATATTGTGTAAGGAATAATGGAAATGGATTTCCCTAATAGTTAGGTTTCTAAATATCTTTATGATTTTGGGTTACAGTTATCTTAGAAACCCTAAAAATTAAGGAACTTGGGGAATAAAGCTCAGATGATCTATATGATGTACTTGTGAGAAGATTTTTTAATCAATTATTCTATATTTATATATGATATTATAAAAATTATTTTATATTAAAATAACTAAGTTATAAGTGGAATTCTAATGAAAACTCAAACATTCAGTGAGATATGGATTCTATATCACTAATAGATATAATGCCAATTTAATTGGTCTCATAATTTTAGTGGAATTATATTTAGTAAAAGAATTTATTACTCATATGATAATGACTTATGTTGTAGATAAAATTTCATCATCATCATAAAAATTTACTTTGAGATAAATACTAAAGAAAAAATATTAATGAAATTAAATTTATATATTAGTATAGTAATTTAAGAATTATTATTAAAAAATAATGCAAATTATATGTGTTGGAGTAAATAATTCCTGATAAAACTCTTATAGATGAATCTAGACAAGAAGAGAAAATTATTTTATTAATTATAATAAATATTATATTGACATTTATATGATAATTCAAGTTTATAGGGATCCCAGGATTTAAATAAAACATGTGAATATAGATTCTTGTAGGTTGACAGACAACCTAAAAAGACTCTATCATGAATAAACTAATCATGGGAGATACATTGTTTCTATAACACTCTTTCGATATAAGATTGAATTTTTCACTTCAATATCAACTCATAAGCTCAATAGGATTGGGTATATAAATGAATTTGATAGACTGGGGTTATTTACCAAGCTTGATCTTTCCATGAGATTCATTCTATAATCATATCTATAAAAGTTTATATAGTTTACTATGAATTACAATGTTAATGAACTCTATAAAAGCTTAAAAAATATCTAAAATATTTTGATTATTACCAAACATGACATGATAGGTCTAATATCAAGTTCCTTGTTGATGTTATGAAAAGTAATGTTTAAAATTTTTATCTAAAGGGATAAGTAGAGTGGTTATGGAGAGTCCACAAAAAATTCTATTAAATCTAAGAAAGGGGATTTATTTTATGGAAAAAGTTTTAACTATATAAAAATTTGGTATTGGAGATAAAATTTCCAAGAGTCCATAAAGGGGTGTAAGAAACTTCATTCAAGGTTCATGTTAAATATTAATGTTATAAAAATTAATTCTTAAATTTTTAAGGGTATATATTACCAAATATATATTAAATAATTATTATTGATATGTAGAGAAGTTAAAAATTTAAAAAATATTAATTTTTAGATCTTTAAATACATATTTAAGTGATGAACAAGGGTTTCTATATAAAGGAGGTGGACAAAGTGGATTACATCAATGATCTAGTGGGTCTTAATAAATAATGTGTGTTTTGATCTTTTTATCTTATGAATAAGAGAAGTTATTTTTTTTGAAAAATGGTTGTTATGAATAATATAAGATGATGGTTTTAATACATATGGTTTTGATTAATATAATTCAATTAAATTATTGAAACGAAGACAAGGATTCACATGTTTTATTTAGGACAAAAGATTTTATCTATGTTTTTTGATAAAATATGAGGGAAAGGGTTCCCACCACCCAAAAATAGAATATTTTAAAGAATAAAATCTTATTTTTAGTATATTTTTGCAGACAGATAAAATACCATATATGTAGAACACATGGTTTCAAGTAAGTACCCCTTTATTTATGTATTTTATGTGTGCGAAGTGTTTAGGTGATGTTTGGGTGGGTTTGGAGGACTTTTGGAATGTTTTTGGGTCAATTATGGAGGATCATGGTTTGAGAAAAGTCTGGATAAACCATGAAAATCCTACAAGAAACTGTGAAAATAGAGACAGTGGGTTCTGGGTAGGTGCACGTTTAGGTGTAGAGTTTGGCCAAACTCTGCCGCCAACTATGATAAACTGTGCCTTTTAGGATATATGGCTTCTTCATGGTTAGTTCACGGTTTGTATAACCGTGAAATCCAATTGTGCAAGGTGATTCCTTATATAGAGGCCTTTGCATTGTTAGCACATGACTTGTTTAACCGTGCACCCTAACTATGCATAGTTAAAAGATAGATCTAAAAATTTTGGATCCAAATAAATTTTCCCATTAATTGTTCTTTTTTACCATAATACAACCCTAACAAGAATTATTATCTTCCCAAAGGTCTTAGAGACACTTCCTATTGATCCAGGATAAATCTATTGGTGTTTCTTGGTGTGTTAGAGGCTAAATTCCTTGGTAACTCTCCATTCTTAGTTGTTTTTATTAGCTATGTTCTTCTTACCTATCTTCGATTCATGGATTTAATATACTAGGGATATATCCATGGTATTTTATTCCAATCATGATGAGATATGGTTGTTTTTTTGATAGGGTACACGATCTAAGGTTGGTTTTTGGAGTTTCAACACGTTTTGTTAAAGAATTTTTTTCCTTATTCATTTTTGCCTAAGTTTGTGAGGTACGTGGATTTAATATCATTCCTTTTATTAGGACATGAAGGACTGATTTCAAATTAATTTATTTTCTTGGTTTGAATTATGAAATTTATGTGCAATGATTATTTAATGCCCTCTTTAGTGATGGTTTGTGGAATTGTATGAATTTGGTTTTTTTGTAGAAAGATAAATTGTTAAATGATTTTAAAATGATGATTTTAGAATGGTTGTTTGGATTTGATTCATGGAAAATTGGTTGGAAAATGTTATCAATAAAAGGATTTTTTTAATGAAATGGTTTGGGACAATTGGATTGGATTGGGTTTTAACATAAATGGTTAGCGTGTGTTCATTTTCATTTAGGATAGATACGGGTATTAAGTTTCACCAATCAACAGTGGAAAAAAAGGGGGTATAAACTCCCCCCCATAAAAATGATTCACCAAGTGAAGGCTTGGTAAATGGGTGACTCACCACTCATGAGTATAAGGAGACAAATGGTTTCATTCATGTGTGTATGTATGGATATATGGAATGGAATGGTTATTCCCAAATGATAGCAGTGAAATGGGTTTTAGGAATGGTTTTATTGAATTCCTTGTAAACTATTTTGAAATAGAAAAATGTTTTGTTTTAGAATTTCCTTAGATTTAATATGAACTATTGAAATTATTTTAAATGGTTATATTTAATTTTTTTATATAAATGTTCTAACACGTTCTATTCTTATGGCATGAGTAAGGAAATCATTTGGGGAAAACCTACTGATTTTTATACTCACCCCCTAATGGGCACTTTGGTGTGTTTACAGATTCTGTTTATCAAGACAATGGTAAAGTAAATTTATCTTAGTTTTTTAGTTGTGAATCATGATACCTTAGGCTGCATTGTAAAGTTAGATCTTGGAGCACATTGGGAGATTTGGAGTTATTGTCATTGGGGTCTTTGAGTTTTGTTAGTTTTTTCATCCTCATTGTACTCTTATATTGGTTCTTGATTGTAGTTGGTATTGTTGTAAGTTGGAATTAACTTGAGTTATATTACATTGGAATCATTCATTATATAGTGGTTTTTTGGTTGTATGATTGGTTTGTTTGATTTTATTTTCAAATGGAAAATTATACCCCACTATTTCTGAAGCCATTGGAATTTATTTCTATCCTTTGGTGTCTTGGGGACGTCACCTAAGGCCAAGTAATATCCTACATTCTTCTCAATCCAATGAGGAGTGGTAGGATGTTACAAATGGTATCAGTCATGGCCATCCTATCTTTCTTTTTGGGACAACCAGCATTGGTTTGTCAGTCTTGGAGTTGGATGAATAATTCTTGATGAGTTATTGAGTTGGGATGGTAGAAAGGAGTAGGATCATGATGAATTGAAATATAAGGCATAAAAAGGCATAAAAACCTATTTATTTTGAACTTCAAGTCACTAGGGAGTTTGGGTACATGAGTGTTTTGAGACACTTAAAAGAGTTTTAATCTCATTGGAATGGGTTTAGCCAAAGAGTAAATAATGACATTCATTTTTAGAAATGACTTCCCAGTAAGAGTGAATATTTCATTTTTAGTAATAATTTATGATTTGATGAAAAATAGTTGATTTTTTAAATGTGTGGATATTTTTTTTTCAAATGTGAGATTTTGAAAACAAATGGTTTTTCTATTTTGAAAATGGTTTGATTTTCAAAAATCATAGTGTAAAGTTTTTAATTTTTGGAAATAAACGTTGTGATATGTGTGATATGGTGAATTTGAAATTCCTACGACTTTAGTTGCTAGAGAGTGAGACTCAATTGAGTTGTTTTTTATAGAATTGGCAGTCGATTGGCATAGAATAAACTAATTGAAAGAGGCTATTGAGAATATGGTTTCACCTGAACCACATGTGAACCAACAACTGTTTTATATTATTGTCCAGGTTTTTCAAGATATAGATAGAGGGAATATATGGGATTAATAAAGGAAAGTGGATCATTCTTCCTAGTTATAAAATTAGAATCCACCCATCTTTTAGGGTGATTCAGAACCTAAGAAGTAAGAGGTGTGCCTGAATAAGATGAATCGAATATTAAATTTTCTAGGCACACTAGGTGAAAAAAATTCACACTAGAAATGTATATTCTAGAGGATTTATCACACCTATGGCAGGATTTAGCTGTTCATACTAAATTAGACTAAGGCATTGCATGGGTGGATTTTTAATAATTGTTCAAAAAAAATTTATTTTCACATGTTCAGAATTGATAGAATGATAGAATTTTTCATCCTAAAGAAGGATAATATATTTTTGGATGTGTACCTGGATTAATTCATGAATTTATTCCATTTTTTCACCTAATGTTTATACTAGTTAATCCTTAAAGGCACATATTTATAAATCCAAATTGAGGTAAGTGGTTCGCCTGAATATTTCCATGATATTTTATATTGGATTATACAGATATAGTAAATATAAAAATTGTTTCAAAAAGGGAAATATCAAGTACTATTGGTGGTAGAAGCATGTTTATATTTACATGGAATGGTGGTAACTCTAATGCTGGGAACAAGTGGAAGAGGGACACCTATTTCTAAGGTAGTGGAATGAATCAGAATCAAATGGATAGATTAGTGAATCTTACTCCAAAACTGAAGAGTAAGACTGCATTTTTTCAATTTGGTTCTTTCAACCACATCAATCTTGATTATAAGACACCACTTAGAGTATGAAAAAATTGAAACTATATGGTACATCATCAGTTCTATTATTATAGTTCTCCAAGGTTGGGTGCTTCAGAAGAATCTAATGTTTTGAAAATGTTGTATTCTTTAATGAAAAAAGGGTAGAAAAATACCTATCATCAGAAGAACTGAACAATCCATGGTGATTTCAAGAATACCATGAATACTCCATAAGGAAAATCTCAATAAGTTAATAAAGATAAAAGTTCCTAAAGTAAGAAATTATTTGGGGATGATAAAGTGATTTTTGATGATGAATCTGAACTATCAATAGTGATATGTATAATTCTTTTGAATTCAATCCTTATGAAAGATTTATTTGATATGGGGGCATACCATTCATTTATTTATTCTAATTCTGTTGATCTTTTGGGTTTTCATGTTGAGATGATGCCTTCTATTTTGAAACATTAAACACCTCTTGGTTAAAGAGAATGTCAAGACTTTATATGAAAACAATTTTATATAATAATTGATGGAGTTGAGTTGATATGGGATTTCTCTTTGATTGATATATTTTTATATAACATAATCCTAGATACAGATTATTTTTCAATGTTTAAAGATCAAATTGATTTTTATACTTAAAGGGTTAGTTTTGAAACTGAAGATAACATTGAGAATCTCATTAGTGAAGACCAGAATGTAAAGGTAGGTGAAACAATCTTGTGGGAACTATTAATTGGAACTATCTCATACCATTTGGTAGCCTTAAACTTGGAAACTATATACACATTTGATAATAGTAGTTTTCCAGCTGTTGTTGATCAGTTTTCAGATGTTTTTACTGAAAATTTATCAGGGCTTCCACGCACACGAGAAGTGGAGTTTATGATTGATCTCTTACTGGGGACCAGTACTATCTCACTTTATTCTTACTATATGGTACTAACAGAATTAAGGCAATTGAAAGTGCATTTAGAAGAGATAGAAAGAAAAGGGTTCATTAAGCCTATAAATTATACATGGGCAATAATGATCTTGTTTGTGAAAAAGGTGCATGGAATTCTAAGGCCATGTGTTTATTATCGTAAACTTAAACAAGTTATGATAAATAATCAGTATCCACTTCCATGAATTGATGATTTATTTAATAAATACAGGGGATCCTGGTGGTTCTATAAAATTGACTTGTGATTAAGAAATCATCAATTACAGTTTAAGAAGGAGGATATTCCAAAGATAGCTTTCAGAAGTTGATATAGCCTTTACGAGTATGTGGTTATGCCTTTTGATCTTATGAATTCACTAGATATATTAATGTAATTGATGAATTAGATATTTAAATCATATCTAGATCCTTTTGTGGTAGTGTTTTTGGATGACATATTGGTGTATTCAATGACATGGGCTGAGCATGATCAATACTTGGCAACTGTGTTTTGAATTTTGAGGGATCACTGTCTGTATGCCAAATTATCAAAGTGTAATTTTTTGGATATAGAAGTTATATTTCCCTGGCCATGTTATATCTGAAAAAGTTGTTTCAATAGATCCAGAAAATATTGAAGATTTTATATCTTGAAAACTACTAAAGATTATATTTTAGATACATAGTTTACTTGGATTATATGGTTATTACCTAAGTTTTTTTTCATGAATTTTCATGACTATATTCACCAATGAAATATTTGACATAGAAAAATGTTCCATTTCAATGGAATGAAGAATGTAATAGTTCACTTAAAGAAATTAAAGTCTTCCTTACATCAACACCAATATTGATTTTTATAAAATCAGGACAAGGGTACATGGTGTATTGTGATTATTTGGGATCTTGGTTGGGATGTGTTCACATGTAGGGTGATCATGTTATTAATTATAGATCGATAAATTATAGTTGCATGAAGGAAACTACCCAACACATGATTTGGAGATATCTACTATAGTCCATGTTTTGAAGACTTGGCGTCACCACCTCTTTGGTGAAATTTTTATGATGTTTATAGATCATAAGAGATTGAAACCAATATTCTAACAAATATATTTGAATCTAAGAAAAATAATATGTATGAAGTATCTCAAAATGTTTGAATTTGACTTGATGTATACACTGAGTAAAGGTAATTCAACGGAAGATACATTAAGAAGGAATTCGTATGGTTAGAAAAATAGGCTTCAAATCGATGGTAGATGATGTTAATGACAGCTAATAAGAACTTGGATTGTGAATAATGAGGTAGTGTAGTGGGCTTATTTATAGATTCTTTGGTTACTGATTTAGTGGAGATCTTGAAAGAGGAAAATACATTCAATTTTGAATCTATTGTTTGAGGTCAAAACTCAATGGTGTGGAGACCATTGAGGAATGGAATATGGATGGAAATTTAGTTTTGTGGTTTTGAGGTCATATGGTCGTACCTTTTGCCTAAAGAACAACTTCTTTATGCTCACCATCATTCGAGATGGAATGTTCATCCTATAATACAAAAGATATATACATAAATGAAATAATACTTTTTGTGGGTTGGCATGAAAATAAAAGTGGATGATTTTTGTGATAACATGCCACACCCTTTAGAAGGTTAAGGCAAGGAACTGACATCCAGTGGGTATGTTGTAGTATTTACCTATTCCTATTTGTAAATAGGAGTTGATAGATATGGATATTGTGAAAGGTCTCCCAATGATGGTTCCGAGACACGATTCCATATGGGTGATAATGGATTATCTCACAAAGTCATCCCATTTCATTCATATTTGTGAATCTCATACGGTGGATTAGTTGTCTAAAATTGATCTGAGAAGTGGTAAAGAGGTATTTCATACCAATTTCAATAGTATCAAATCTAGATTTGAGGTTTGCATCTAGTTTATGGAAATACTTATAGAATGAATTTGGGACTCAATTGATTGTGAGTATTGCGCATCATCCTTAGATGGATGGAAAATATGAAAGGAAAATAAAAACATTGGAAGACATGACGTAGACTTGTGTAATATATTTTGGTGGCTCATGGGAAGACCACATACCATTATTGGAGTTTTCATATAACAACAGTTATCAGGCCCCAATACATATAGCTTATTTTAAATAATCTTATGTTCATCCTTTTCATTGTCCACTGTGTTGGGTACAAATAGGTGACCCTTTACTGATTGGGATGAGCCTTTTCCAAGAAATAATGGAGAAGATTCAGATGATCAGGGAGATAATGGAGATGGATCAGAGTCATTATAAATCATATGTAGATCATTGTCAATGATCGGTGTCGTTTGAGGTGAGTGATCATTTGTTCTTGAGAATCTCTCCAAGGATTGGGAATCATATTTCTAGAAAATAGTGAAAGTTATCTCCTCAATACATAGTTCATTTTGAGATTGGTGAGGTGTAATATCGGATAGATTTTCCACCATGATACATTTCAGTGCATAATGTGTTTCATGTATCTCAGTTGAAAAAGTACCAGCTTGATTCTGACCAAGTGATTTAATGGGATCACATTGACCTAGAGATGGATGCTTCATAGGTTCATATACCAATATGGATTGTGGATAGGCAAGATAAAGTATTTCATGTGAAAATTAGTGGTATAGTGTGGGTTTTGTGGAAATATGGTCATATTTAGAAAGAAACGTTTGAATGGGAAAATGAAATGGTTGAGTAATGGAACAGGACCATGGTGGTTTTCTAATTTATGGGGATGAAAATGCCAATGGTGGGGAGAATGTATCACCCATGGTTTCAATTAAGTACCCATTTCTTTATGTATTCTATGTTTTAAAGTGTTTGGGTGATGTTTGGGAGGGTATGGAGGAATTTTGTAATGTTTTTGGGGATATTTTGGAGGTGGAAATTTTGATCATAGTTTGTATAAACTGTGAAACTCCTACAAGAAACCGTGAAAAGGGAGACATTAGGATTTGTTAAAGAACACTGTTAGGCACAAGGTTTGGCCAAACTATGTGGCCACCCTGGAGAAACCTCGATTTTTGGGATCGATGGATTCTTAACCATTGATGCATGTTTTTTCTAACCATACAAGCCAACTGTTTGAGGTGATTATTGACGAAGAGTCGTATGCATGGTTAGAACATGATTTTCCTAACCATGTTCCCTAACTATGCACAATTAAATGTTAGATCTCAATATTTGGATCTAACATTATTTCCCCCCCCCCCTTAATAGTTCATTTTTTACTAAAACAACCCTAAATCGAATTCCTCTCTTCCCAAAGGCCATGGAGACTCTTCCACTTGATCCAAGAGCGATCCGTTGGTGTTTCTTGGTGTGTTAGTTGCTGGAATCCTAGGAAAGTCTCCATTATTGGTTGTTTGCCTCAGTTTTCTTTTTCTTCCCTATCTTGGATTCATGGATCTAATCAATTGGGGATAGATACATGGTGTTTTATTCCAATCATGACGAGATATGGTTGTTTTGTTAATAGGGAACAGGATCTATGGTGGGTTTTTATAGTTTTAACCCATTTTATTGAATAATTTTGTGCCATTCTTCATTTTCTATTATGTTTGTGAGGTTGGTGGCTTCAAACCCAGCTCCTCCTATTATATCATGATGTCTTGATTTAAAATTGATTTATTTTATTTGTTTTAATAGTGAAATTGATGTGAAAATATTATTAAAAACACTCTTTAGTGATGGTTTGTGGAATTGTAGAATTTTTTTTTATGAAAATGAGATTGTTAAATTATTTTAAAATGATTATTTTAAAATGGTTTTTTGGTTTTTATTCATGGTAAAATGGTTTGAAAGTGTTTTCAATAAAAGTATTTTCTTTTAATGAAATGGTTTGGAGAATTTGGTTTGGCTTGGTTTTTGGAATAAATTGTTGGTGTTTGTTCATGTGTATTTGGGAAAGATAAGGGTATGAAGTTTCCATCATCAAATGTGGAATGAATAAGGGTATGAAATTTCCCCCTCAAAATGGTTCACCAAGTGACGACTTGGTGAAATGATGAATCTCCACTCATGAATATAGAGAGATTAATGGTTGGATTCATGTGTGGATGTGTGTATATGTGGAATGGAATGCTTATTCCAAAATAGAAGTGGTGAAATGGTTTTAAATAATGTATTGATTACTTTCCTTGGAAACTATTTTGGAATAAAAAATTTTTTTTTTTGGAATTTAATTTGTTTTAATATGAAAAATTGAAATTTGTTTAAATGGTTTTATATAAATTGTTTTGTATAAATGTGATGACATGTTCTATCCTAGTGGAATGAGTAGGGAAGTCATTTAGGGAAAACATACTGAGTTTTATACTCACCCATACTTGAACCCTTTGGTGTATTTTCATATTTTTTATCAAGACAAAGGTAAAGTAAATATATCTCACTTATTTAGTGGTGTATCACGATACCTTGGGTTTTATTGTGGGGTTGGATCTTGGGGAACATTGTGAGTTGTGGAGTTTGTGTCTTTGATTTTTTTGGTTTTGTCTTTTGTATTGTACTCTGATACTAGTTCTTGAATTTTAGTTGGTATTGTTGTCAATTGGAATCAATTTGAGTTGTATTTCATTGGTATCATGCATCATATAGTGGACATTTGGTTGTGGTATGCTTGGTTTGGTTGTTTTTATTTTCAGAGGGAAAATTTTCTCCCACTTTTATGAGGCCCTTGTATTTAATTTCTATCCTTTAGTGTCTTGGGGATATCACCTAAGGCCAAGTAATATCCTACCTCCTTCTCAAGACAATGAAGAGGGGAAATATGTTACAATATAAGATATGTTTTAAATGTTTATTTATTAAATATCCACAGAATATGAATTAGGTTTATTTCATATAAAAAAATAGTTCATGACTTAGAAATATATTTTAGATAAATTATATTTTCTAAGAGGCTATAAAGAGTATGTATAAACTTAAAAAATTTAAAAATGTAATAAATATATGATTATATAAGTATGATTCAAAGTTAAAACAACTTTATATCCTAAAAAAATTTAGGATGTGTTGGTAGCAAATGATTAAAATTTATATATTTATATTTAATTTTTTTACAAATTTTCTCAAAGTAAAGGTTGAATAGAAATTTTCTAAATATGATTAACTTAGAAATAGTTCTATTTATTTAAGACAAATAAGTTTTCAAAACTAAAAAATTGGATATTTAGAAGAAAATAAGTTGGAATATTATATTTAAAGCATTGGACATAATGATTATGAATAATAATATCACATGTATTCAAACAACACTTCTTTATAGTTGTTAAACCACTAAATAATTTTAAGTAGAGGATTTATTATATGGTTATGTAGAAATGTGATAGGAATTACATAGTGATTTAATAAGATTAACAAAACCATAATAGTTAATTGACCATAATTATTATCTTGTTTCCTATCATATGGGATATTATTATACTAGTGCTTATATATATATAGTATTCTTACAATAGTTTAATAATTTAAAATATAGATTGTTATAAAATATAAAATATCTACTTTATAACTGTTTCATGTTTTCTACATATATTACATGGATTGAATTTATAAATATCCTATTTAAGTATAACTTTGAGGAATCAAAAATTTATGGTCATCATACAATATTATAAGATGTATGAAATTCAAAAATTATTTTAGGTTGGGTTTCCTTTAGAGACAAAAATATTACTCATGAGTTAGAAAATGATTTTTTTGTGTTAGATGAATCACTACATATATGACATGGAGTGTCCTGCCTCGCCATTGGTGGTGGGGTGGTAAGGGTTTCGGGGTGAGGGGAAGGTAGTGAAGACAAGTCCCCAATCTTGCATTTTTACTGTGACTTTATTACTTTCATTGTGTTACATGGTGGTAAATGTAATAAACTAATTATGAATTTAGTACACCAGAGGTGAATATTTAAGATTCATTCTCTATTACCTGTATTATAAATGATACCTATCATGAGAACCTTCATACTTTTATACATTTCCAATGGTAGTTTTGAGACTGATCTAATTAGGGGGTGGTTAGTTATATTGTCAATCATTAAAATTATTATGGTTAAAATAAGATATAATTTGTCCAATCATATGATATTATATGAAATATAGTCCCTTGATTGATATATACTAATAAAGTGTATGTCCATACCTAGATAAGTGACATGGGATGTGCTTATTTATTTGAATGAGGGGTATGCAATGTGCTCATTTGTCTGGGTGAATGACATGTGATGTGTTCATTAATCGAGTCTGTCTATACTTAGTGAATCGATAATGTAGAAATAGAATATATGATATTGAAAAATTATATCTCTTAAAATAACTAAATGTTTTGGAAAGAGGGGTTTCATGTTTATGTATACTGTATATTATTTAACTAGGGGACATATGTATAAAGATACATGTGTTCGATTGAGATCATAATTAATACTTTAATAGATTTAGGAACATTGATGCTTTTATAGAGGCCCCTTATTTCATAAAATTATGTATTATAGAATTCACAAATTTTTAATAATATAAAGGCTAATGGGAGAGATTCCCCAAACTCGTAATCACATGTCTTGTTAAAAAAACATAATTTTCATACCATCTTTGATACTGATTGAGGTGACCAATGATAGACATTCACAAATAAAATATCATTTCACATGAAAATTATTTAGATATCATAATAAATCACACCCTAGAACCTAAAGGTTTAGCGTATTTGGAGACTAGATTCATAAAAAACATCTTTAAAAAAAATTCAATATATCCCACAAGAATATTTATATAATATTCCCCTCTATATATAATTATGCAAGTAATTTACTAGGGAAAAGAGACGAAAAATAAGGGGTAATCTCATATAATTAGTAAGGTTAAATTTAAGAGTCATCAATTAAAGATCATAAATGAGAATAAAATGAGTATATTGAAATTATAATATAGTTATGGTGCATGGAATAACATATGATAGTCATACCCAATAAATTATAGATCATAGAACATATGTCAGGGCATAATATAGGAATAAAAATTCAGAATAATATTATTAAATAGATATAAGTATGGGAAATAATTTTCCTTTTCAAGGATAACTACTAAGACCATCATTACATAGTGGATTAGATATCACTAATGGTTTCCTATATAATTGGATTGTAGGATTATAGAATATTCCCCATTTAATCATAATAAACATTAAATGATATTGACATAGATGAAAATAACTTTTATAAGATAATTAAAATTTACTTGTAGAATGAATAAGAAAAATAATTTATGATTTCGATATCTTTTGAGAATATGTTTTATAAAAAAACTTGAGTGTAAATTTATTTTGGAAAAAATGAACATTTTTAGGGTTTGTTTCATAAATAATAATGATTAATTAAATTGGAAAATAGGTTAATATGAAATACATCAAAAATAGATTCCTTTCACAGCACTGTTGAGAAAGGTAAAGTTGGTCAAAAATGAAGTCATAAATCACTTATAAATATCATTTTCAAGGAAATGAAAAGAATAATTTTTAAATTATTATTTCAAAGGATAAATATCAATAATGAATCTTAGAAATAGATAAATATTATTTTCACAAATGTGGAGTGGAATATAAAGGATATAAATGTGAATAATATTTCAAAAAATATTTATTAAAACCCACATTATTAAAAGAGTAATAAAATTTTTGTTTGAAATATCGATAAAGAGAAATATTAATATCACAATAAATAATATATGTTTGGACTTTAAAAAATAAAAAGATAATATTAGAGGGAATAAAGAACATGTACATGGAGTAAAAATGTTCCTAATCAAAAAGAAGAGGTAAGATCCATTTCTCTTACAAGCATTACATCAAGTGAAATATGATCCAAAGGGGATGTAGAAGGGTAGGAGGTGATAAAAAATATATTTTATTGAATATTTTATTGATAATTAATGAAATAATTTCCTAAAATTGTGTTAAATATGATTATTTATGGAATATTGTGGGTTAGATCATTCATTTTAAATTTTGATGAAAATTCTTGTTTTGACACTTTAAAGTGAATAATAGTATTTTTTCCATAAATAATTTTTTGTGACTTATTTGAACCTAAAATTTAAAAGAAATATTTTTTCACATAATGGTATACAAATTTATCTTATATCATCTAAGATGGATCATTCATTTTATTCAAGTAAATGGTCCATGATGTCAAGCCAAACCAGATTCATCAAATTGGACACCACTTAACAATTTAGGATATATCATCCAAATACAATATTTTATTTGGATAAAATTTTGAAAATTTATTGAGTAATTGATTCTGAATAAATCAAACTTCTGTAAGGATAGATGATTAACTTGTTTTAGAGGTCAACAAGTTAGTAAAAGTTAGATTAAAATATTTGGAAAAACTTCTCATTTATACTTGTAAATTAATGGATCCATGGAATACCCTACACTCTATAACTATGTTATTTCTTAATTAGAGGGGGTTTTCTCGGATTTATATAATTTTTTTCATAGGATAAGTGGTTCCTTTCCATTTATATAGGCTCTTTTAGGAGGAAATCTCTCAAGCTAGGATCTCCTTCAAAATTCTCTTCTTTATCACTTCTTTGTTGTAACATTTTTATTATTGTAATAAATTATATATTTCTCTTAAATTTATAGTATTTTATTTAATTTTTTATCATTATATTATTATATTCTTTTTTCTAGAAATATGGAATAAAAATGATATTGGGTTATATTCTTTCCATACCATTGCACATAAAAAATGTTTTTTCGATGACTACACCACCCATGTATGAGTAGTTTTTATTTGCACTCAATTTAATTTTCACCTTATTATATTAATTTTTTTGAATAAATGAGATAATTTAATTCACTTAATATTATCTAATAATTTATTTTTAACTTAAATAAAACCAATCATGAAATTGAATAATTAACACAAAACTTGTGAGGCCGAGTAATGTGTGAATTGTGAGAGAACAATAGTAATCGATAAAATAAAATAGTATGAGATCAATTTGTATGGTTAAAATATAATACCTAGAGACAATTTATCATAAAATACATTATGTATATTTCCCCAAATTCACTAATAAGAATAATATATCCTTGTAATGATAATAAAGCAGGATGCTACGATTTACTACTCTGAATCTAGCCTTGAGTTTAATTAATTTAATGTTTATGGATGAGGTAAATTCTCACAAGGTTAAAGCTTTAAAAAATTTGGGCATAAAAATTAAATGGATTTTAATTAAAATGATAATGGTTTATAATTAATTGAATAGGTTTTATTAGATCAATTACACTTTTAAATAATAATTTTATAAAAAACTTCTTGTTGTGTGTTATCATTAAAATTTTAAAAAACTTCTTCCAACATACATATTCTTGTGTTATAAAACCTAAAAAATTCCCAAATAATTTTTATTATTGAGTTTATTTTATTTAGATTTCAAATTAACATTAATATGATGTTTTAAGTACTTAATAATTAGAGAAAGACCTTTATCAGACACTCTGATGCACCTAAGCACTAAAAATTACACATCTTTTGAGAAATCCCATGACAACAAATTTAAAATTGGTTCCATTTATGAGGGGGTATATAATTTATTTAACTAAATAGAGTTGTTTTTTTAATTTTATTTCATTATATTATTTCTTTTTTTTCTTTCATCTTTCCCCTTTCTCATTTTTTATTTTTTGGGAACATCAATGTAAACTTCTCATATTTTTTTTATGGTCTAGTTTTATTCATTTAAATTTTCTTTGATTTTTGACATGTAATAATCCCAATAATATATTTGATCATTACCCAAATATTGAATGTAGCCTTAGGGATCTATTAAAAAAGACCCAGTCTATGGGATGTTTTGACATTCACTAAACCAAGGAATTCAACCATTATAGGAATTTTGGAATTTCAAGAACATCTGGAAGAAACATAAAACCAGATAAAATGGATAAAAATAAAAATAAAAAACTTTTTAGAACCATTTTAGTGTTAGTTTAACTTGATATTAATTATCAACTTACATAAATTGAATATCCAACTCTTGAATTGGACTTTAAACTAAAATCTAGGTTAATTGATCTGCTTTTAAAAATTTCTTGGATTATCTAGTGAGGATCCAAATAATCACCTTAAAGCATTAAATATGGTATACTAAATTATGAAACCAATAAATTTCTTAGAAGATCAAATCTAATAAAGACCATTCCTATTCTCATGTGACGGAGTTATAAATGTTTGGATGTTTTATTTACAACCTGAAAATGTAACATGTTGGAATGATATGAAAAACCTTTTATTATAGTGATTATTCTAGTAATGAGGACCATTTATATTTGAAGGGAGATCTTCAAGATCAAGAAATCACATGGTGAGTCAATATATGGGTATTAGGAGTGTTTCAAGAAGTTGTTCTCAAGCTTCCCACATCACCAAACATGCGAGCAACTAATTTTCTAGTTTATATTTAAAGAAATCACACCTAAGGAGTTAAGAATAGTGGATGATGAATCAGGAGGAACATTCGACGACAAAACACCAGAATCTACAGTTAAATTGATTGATAAGATAGAACAAAATTTGAAATAATTTGGTCACCAATTTATGTAACCTATTATAAGAGTACATCAATTATGTCCTTATTCTATTAAAAACCATTTAATTGATATTATGTTGGATGAATTTAACACTATATTGAGACATATTTCTTTGTCTTGAAATACCTCCCCACCCACTCCTGTTAGGCCTTATGTAATTTTTACTGAACTAAACCACCCAACCGATTATTTTTTCTAATTAAAAGAGACAAAGGATTGGGAAGATGTATTCCATAGGAGACCATATCTGAAAAAATATAAACAACATCACCAAAATAAGTAGGATTACATAACACCAATATATAACTAGGGTAAAAAGATCACTCAAACATGAGTTATGTCTCTAGAAAATAACAATGTCCTATTTTCAAGAAAAACATTGAATAAACTCAACCTTACCAAAAAAGTTTTAAATATCCCTTGAATAGATTTAATGCCCAAGAATCAAAACGTCAATAATAGAAAGGTTTGTCCCATACAAAGGTATATTTTAATAGTAATGATATTTTGTAACAAATCATTCTTAATCAATAGATTCAATTGAAGAGTCAGTGTATAGAATTGAGGGAGATAAAGTCGACGAAATCAAACAGTTTATTCATCTACTAATATCTATCCCCTAAGATTCACCTGAACCTTAGAGAAGGACCATTTGATAAAAACCAATGAGAATGAAAATGAGAAAGACAAATATAAAAAAATATTCACGATTTTTTACTAAAATACCTTCTATTTACTAATCGAGTTGTATAAATCAAGAATATGGATGAAGAGGTGAAAAAATGAGGTTTTGGATACATTCATCCACGTTCAAATCAATATACCTTTACTTTAAGAAATCAATAAAATTCAAAGGTATGTTATGTTTTTTAAATTATTGTATACAAATTAGTGGGATAAAGGGAAATGAGAATATCAAACTTAGTAATAATGAATCTATACTCATCACACCATCCTTGGATATTTATCTAAAGTGTAAGGATCTCTAGACATTCACCATTCCAATAACTATAGGGTATTTGCATTTATCTAATTCTTTATGTGATTTGGGTGCCTCCATTAATGTTAGGAATCACTCTGTTTTCACTTCTTGAATATTAGAGAGGTAAATTCAATAAGATTAGTGGTGAAATTAGAAAATAGAGTTACGAAAAATCTTATGGGTGTCTTTTAAGATATACTTTATTGGGTAAGGGACATGATCATTCCAATGGAATTATACATGATGAATATAGAGGATGATCCATTAAGTTATAATTATCATATCATTCTTGCCAGATCCTTCCTCAAAACTACCAATACAATCATAAATTTCCTTTAGGGTACACTTTTTATGGATTTTAGAGATTAGATCATAAGATTTAACATTTTATACTCCATGAAGTTACCCTATGAATATTATTGTACTCTATTCATATCCCTTTCTAAACCATATTATGATGATTTTATAAATATTTATTTTCAATATTTTTCAAATGGGAATCATTGTTTTCTTAAGGATATTTTGAGTATTGGGTTTGGATTAATGTCGTAGAACATTTCTACACCTATTTTCATGAGACTTCCTCCCTTAGTATTTATTTTGATGTGGACTATTCTTAGTCATTTAATTTATGATTATAAAATGGATTTTGATATTACATATGGATTTGATGCATTATTCACTTATGTTTATTATGTAAATTCATAACACAACATACATTATGCACATATCTCACCTCTAATTTCATTTCATTAGTACAACACTTACCCAAACTGAATAGTACACCATTGCCCCGATTTTTTTTAATATTCATACATATTGGATGATGAAAAATATTAGGTAATAATTTATTATAATATGTATTCAGAATAAGAAAAAAAACTTTTAAATAATTTAAGGTAGAATATTATGGAAATTGGGTGGAAGTTATCTGACATACTAGGTATTATCCCTTTTATTTGTATGAATAGTTTTAGTTTCGAGGATCTGAATAAACTGTTTTGGTAATAATAAATGATAATTAACCACACACTGCTAGAAGTTGTTAAGAAATAGGTGGAATAATTAATTGAAGCAGGTATTATTTATCTAATCTTTGACTCTCAGTGGAAAAATCCTTTCTAGGACGTATCAAAGAAAACAATTTTCAATATTGTAAAAAATAAAAATGATGGGTTAGTTCCCATGAGATTACAAAACTATTGGAATGTGTACATAGATTATAGGAAACTAAATCAAACCAATCAGAAATACCATTTCCCCTTCCATTAATTAACCAGATGTTTGAGATACTTGTAGGTAGGACACACTATAGTTTGTTGGATGGTTTCTCTGGATATTTTCTATTCCCATTGTAGCAGATGACCAAGAGAAGACACAATTCACCTACATATTCAGTATATTTTCTTACTGAAGGATTACATTGATAATTTTTAATTACCTAGGTACCTTCTGAAGATGCATACTGAGTATCTTTTCTTATTTACATGAAACTTTCAAGGATGTATTTATGAATGATTTTACTATGTATGGTTCCCCATTTAATGAGTTTCTATTGATTTTGGGTAATGTGTTGCATCGTTTCATTGAGAAAAAATGGTTTTAAATTTTCAAAAATGTCATTTCATATAATAATATGGAATTTTACAAGGTTATGTAGTCTCAAAATATGGAATTGAGTTTGATATAAATAAGGTTAACATTATTTCCAAATTTACATATCCTACATATGTGAGTGATGTTAGATCTATCCTAGGATATATAAGTTTCTATGAATGCATCATCATATATTTTAGTATTGTAACTCCCCGACCCTAGTTATCCAGAGTCAGTGCGTTATTACATAACATTGGTATGAGATAAGGAATCATTCCCCAAAAGACCGATCAATTTAGTATCCTTGGAAATACTAGATACATTCTTATGTTTTACATTACATTATAAAATAAAAAACTACAACAAAATAGTCTCCATAGGCCACACTCATATCCCTGTAGGTCAGTCATAATATACTTCTTCGCATCCTGGGAAAAATAAAACATAGAAAGGGGTGAGCTCAAATACTCAGTAAGGATAACAATATAGTGGAAACTTTCATAATTAAGAATTAAAATTTATGGAAATGTATAAGACTAAAACAAAATCCTTTTAAACTTGAACTTTAGAATAATATGGAAAATATAAAATAAAATAATTCCATTTATTTATTCACATGCAATATCAATATCCACTTTCATAATGATGGAATGCATAATGACAGACTTCATAACCACATAGTCAAGGCCTTGTGCCAAGACTACAAATAAGATTTTGTCAAGGCCTTATTCCAAGACACTAGTTTGTCTCATGAGACCTATTGATGCATCGAGGAGCTATACCGGGCTCCACCTGTAACTTACTAAGTCCAATGCATTCCTCATATGAAAAGGTTTAAACATAACATAAATATTCGTATTAAAACTAGCATACGAAATGTCAATACTTTACCCATAAACCATGAATGGTATAAAAATAACACATCCACAGTCAAATATAACTCATTAAATACAATATAGAAGATTTTATTATAATAAATTAACCTCAATAGAGAATAATGAAGGATATTTACATAGGTGAAAATAATCATCAAAACTATTTGAGAGAAATATCCCCTTTTTTTCTTGAAAACATTTAAACGTCTCACTATTTATCAAAAGCTGTTTAAAAAAGATTTTTGAATCAAAGTGTCCCATACCAATTTGAAACTTTTAAAAGGAATTTTAATTTTAAAACATTATTTTCCATATAAATAAATAATTAAAACCATTTTTTAAACATGGATATTAATGAGAAAGATTTAGAATAATAAATCTTTAAAACATTTAAAATGATATTTTAGTTAGAGTTCCTAACCAAAAGAGAGACATTTGAATACAAATAATTGAGGTAATAAAAAATTTATAATATCATGAGAATAAAGGTATTGATGATATACTATGTCAAATTACATTATATACACCATATAAAGTTTAATTGGCGTATAAAAACGAAGAAGTCTCGATGGAATGCAAATTGAGATGAAATCCCTTATAAAGACCATATCCTTAGGTTAAGGATAAATCAACGACATAATAATGTGTGAAAAATATAAATACACTAAATATGATTGGATATTAAATTTAAATCAATCAGAGTAAATTCACACATATTCTTGTAAATACAACACTAATGACTTGTACGTTTAACTCAATGAATGGAAATTGAGTTCAGATTACTCTTATCAAACTTATATCAATGACTTAAGAAATTATCAGTGGAGTGATTATGTGTATCAAAATCATATCCACACAAAGGAAAGTGGAAATTACTATATAAATAATAAATAGTGATTCCACACATAATCTTGGAGTAAAATAATCAATGAAGTATGCGTGAAGCCCAATGAGGTGAAATTGAAATTTGAAATTCTCTTACCGATTTGGTAACTCACGAAACATAAACCCCATGAAAGAAGGATCATACAATGAAGATATAAATACCCATAAACAAAAGTAAATTACACCAATAATACAATCATGGGAAGTACTTAATACACCACATGCAATAAATAAGTGGTGAACAATGTAAATCTCACGAAATTAAGTGTGAGATAAGAAACCCCTTACCTTGGGTCCGACATGACTCGTTCGTTATTTAATCTCCGGAATAATAAACTAAAGTCAATTTATACTTGAAAAAGAAACTTTTTTAAGTTTATTATTCTTTTTATATCACTTATTACCATGTTATAAACATTATGTAATCATTTAGGTTAATAATGGTCGTTTTGTCGATATTTGGTACTTGAGTAAAAAATGAACATGTTATAATTACAAATTGTCCATGTGGTCAAAAGACTATTATATCCAGTATAATATTAATGATTTAAATATCATATATATATATATATCCATTATATATATATATATATATTTATAATTAGTTCATTATATTTGGAGATAAGAAATTAAATGCACTGTTCATGGAGGCGGTAAGTCGTACGTACACATGAACGCTATATTCATTTCTATTTCATATTTAATGAAATGAATACTTAATGATACATAGATATATTATAATTACAATATAATATCATATTATATGTGTTTTAAATAATTTAATTAACTCCATTCTTTATACGTTCCATGTATGTCAGGAATGAATCACATCACCTTGAGGGGGTGATAGTCCGCACTTTCTCAAATGAAATTATCGTGATCACACATAGTGGAAAGAATAAAGGTGTGTTTATAAATGAAAATTACAGAAGCATAGATAAAACATAAATATAATATATATAATATATAAATATATTTCCATCATAATGGCCACCATAAGAGGCGTTAGGAGATAATCGAACAATCATCATTTCGTGAGGCATTAGTTTTCCATCCATAGAAACAATATGTTCTTCACCCATTAGATGGAGGTGTGTGTAAGTTTAGTTTGAATACTTGTCATAAAAATAACATATTTTATTTATTATATTAGTGTTTTTATAAAATAAAGGAATAAAAATAGTTTAGGGCATTGGTAAAGTAAAATAAAACAAAATAAAATAAAAGAATTTAAGAGAAAGTGTTACCTTTAATTTGGGTAACTTCATTTGGTTTGAACCCAAATGACTTCTTGAAGTGCCTTATTCCTAAGTTAAGGATTCAAGGAAGAATAGGGGGATCTTGAAAGATTATTTGGGTAGGGTTTGGATGAGGCAAGGGGTTTGAGAGGTGTGTGGAATGAGTTAGAAGTGGTGTCCTTTTATAAGGTTGAGGAGGGGCCCATTATGAAAGTGTGAAAATATTATTTTATTATATAGTGATATTCGGTTTTTAAAGGTCCAAAAATAATTAAAGTCGAATGTAAGATGATTCATGGTCTAAATAAAATCATCCAATAATAATTGGATACGTTTTGGATATTATTTTAATATTAATAATCATATTTATTTATATCATTTATTAATGAGGTAGATACTGCATCATTATTGTGTCATATATATTTAATTTATTTGATGTCTAAAAATTATAATAAAAATAACATGATGTATTAAATCTTTTTATATTCCCAATGAATATTTATAGTCTAAAATATAACTTATATAACCCCATGTAAAAATTTATTTACTAAAAGATATTTGTTTTTGTCATTTTTGCCTTTACTTTAAGTTAATTAAAAATAAAGTGTCATTATCATTCATAAGTGGCTCCATGGGTCCCAAAATCGACCCAAGGATGCCCATGTTCGTCCAAAACTCATCAAATAAGGTTAAAACAAGTGTTACGGTAATTTTTTATTATTATAATATTCTTTTTACCTTTAATTACCCTATTTACCTTTAACCGCGGTAAATAAAAGTGAAAAGTTACTATTCACCAAAAATTATTTTCATCTTATTGAACCGCATTTTACATAATAATAATAACCATACATGTCATATTTTATAAATTAAATTCACAGAAGCGGTAAAATTCCATTTAAATGAAAAAGTTGGTTTTTTAACTACTACTAAGTGGTTTCACTATTCATCAAAAATTGAAATTTTCAGAAAAATACCAAAAGTTCAGCCTAAGATATATTTGATATTCCAAATTCAAAAATTATGTCTATTTTACCAAATTCAAAACATATAAGTTGCATTATTATTTTAAAATTAATTCCCGTTGTCAAAACAAATAGCCTATTTTTTGAGAAATAATAACTATCAAAAGATTGACACTTGTTTATGTCCAATTTCAAAGTGAAATTAATTACAATGACCAAAACTAGATTAAATGGTAAAAATATAATCTAATTATACTTCAAAACCATTCAAATGTATAATATAACACTATAAATTATTTTGATTAAAAAAGTTTTTTCATTTAAAATTTAGTATTTTTCACTATTTACCCAAATATGAAAGTTATCAGAAAAACACCAAAAATTTATCAAAAATAAATTTTTATGTCCCGGTTCTAGATATGAAGTTTATTTTGAAAAATTGAATATATAAAAGTGTCAAATATTGTATTTAAAAATGTTTCTCCATTAAAAGGTGTTAAAATTGCATTTTTTTTTAAAAATACAGTTTTTTATCTGAAAAATTGAATTTGTTCTTATAATATGTCCAAGAAAAACATAATAAATAAGTTAAAATTATATGGAGTATATTAAATTAATAATCCAGTTAATTCTATTCATAACTGTTTTTTGAATGGCTAGTTTGGTAAGTCATGGTGCGCTCGAACTTAGTGTTTTTTATAGTACAAGTTGTTGAATTACTTTGAAGAGATAACGTACCAAGAAATATTGGAGTGTTACATTCTCCCCTCATTCAGTAAATTTAGTCCTCTCAATTTTAAGTTGTTCTTTGAAAATAAAAGGTTAAAAATAGAAAAAATACCTTTATGGAAAACCCACATCAGAAATTGGGTTTATAAAATTTTTTCTTAATAAGAGGAAAATGGAATGAAAAAGCCACCACCAAATTATGATCTCGATTAGGAGAACATTGGTAAAAATTAGAGACACATAATTGGAGAAAAAACATAAATATTTATAGGGAGTGATTGAGGTCATCAATCACAAACAAGTGTAAAATTGAGGGCCTCAAATCCATCAATCTATGATGATTTAAAATATCATTGGTCCAAAAAAACATAAAGCATTAGGATAAAAAATTTGTGGTTTTAAGATCCATTCCATAAAGTTTAATAATTAATTTATTCATAGAATAAGATAAATATATATATATATATACGTGGCAAGTAGAGTTTCATCCTTCATCTAATTCTTACCAAAAACTCATCTTTTACTCCAAATGATGAGTATTCAAGATGACTTGGTTACACCTGAAGCAGTAGAATAAACTTATAGAGAATAACATAATCTACAAAGGATAAACTATATATTTCCTTTTTTATAGATTAACCAAAACCAAACTGGTTAGTAACAGATTAGATGATCCCCAAAAAGGATAATCCTTTGGAGAAGGAAATACTAATCTTAATTTCTAAAATTAAACCAATAATACCCAAAGTTCAATAAATACCATTCAATAAAAAAATTTCCATAAAATATTTCAATATAATCCAAGCTAATATTGAAACCCAAAAGTCAGAAGAATTTTATTATGTAGTCTTCCAAGTTAAATTGTATCTCCAAATAACATCGACTACTCTTAAAGTCACATACTTAAAAGTAATTAACCTAATCAAATATTCTCTATGATAGGTCAATCATTTCTATAAATAACCCAAATCGCTATAAATATATAATAAAAACATAGATAAAAAACCACCATTAATACTCAAATGAAATCCCCTAGTATTCTATTTTTCTTAGGCATATAGTTTTACTAAAAGAGAAAACATCTTCCAAAATAACATTTATCACTTAATCACCAAATCATTTTCATATACTAAGGATAAATCATAAGTTACCAAAATCAATGTATTCTTGATCCATAAAATCATTTAACTAGAAAGAATTAGTCATACTAACCAGGGACTTCACATAGTCTAGTGGCCGGTGATAAATCCCAGTCGCACTTTGGTTGTGGGTTCGATTCCCGCAGCTTTATCAGACGCAACGGGTTGTCATATAGTCTGTGTGTTGTCCTTTTTCAAAAACTATATAATTTTATAATATTCCAAAAATGAGATGGATTCCTCAAAATAATTATAACATAATTTAACCACAAAATTTATCTCATACCTCACATTTTCATCCCAAAAATTAATAACCTGTAATTTCCTCATATTCAAGGGTCATATAATCCCAAATGGTTCTTTATAACTTTATCCACAAAAGAGGAGATAATTATTTCTAAAATATCATTTTCACAAAACAAACTTCATGGTTACATATAAAAGAGAATAGTATTCCAAAGTAATTCCTTAATTTTAAAAATTTCTCCATCCATTTATTTCCACGTAGGTTCTTCCTTGACCAAGAGGTTATCCTATAGAATAGGGCATTCACTCGAGTAATGGCCAGGTCCCCTACATTTACGGAAAATGACTATAAATGGATTCTTGGGATCATTCTTATTTTCTTCCATAGTTCTCTTCATTTTTCCATGGTAATTCTTTACTTTATGTCCTTCTTTCCCACACATAAATCATGTCTTTGTTCCATTGAGACACTTTCATGGGTGTCTCCTTCCACATTTCCTACATGATAGAAATTGAGCTTTCTTTTCACCATATTCTCCACTGCTGGAGCTTTTATCTTTCATTGCCTTTCTCTTCTTTGTTGAGTCTGGGAGTTGGTTAATATATATGTTGTTGATCATATTTTTGGAAAACTGATCTGGCATGAACACGATATCTTTTACACCTATCAACATTTCATTTAGTTTCTCATTTCCACCATTGTTCCCACCTTGTACATCATCTTTAATGTTACTATGACTTCCTTGGAATCCAGCCATTGACTAACACAAGAAATAATAGTGTGAGTCATAAAATCATTTAGAGAACATCATAACACCATATTTTTAATCTAAAACACCTTTGGATTAACCAAGGTTATTTATTATCATCTTATATTAAAATCCTTTAAATTGGTTTATAATGAAAATGTGAATTATACTAAGCATATCCCCCAGGAGTTTCGTAACCAAGAGTGCAGCAAGGCCCGTTGTCGTGTACCAGGATACCCCGGGTCAAGCCCAAAACTCCTTGTCGGAGTTTTCACTCCTAGGTACATCTGTGTCAGAGCTGCCTCTACCTGCTTGTATCTAGAAAGGTATGTATTTCTTGGAAAATACAAAAACTCTCTATATTACCAAAATTATAGGAATTCCTTCTATACTAATCCTCAAAGTCTATCTTAGGGTAATATGCTCTAATTAGAGTTTATTTAAATCAAGTTTCCATGGTTTGTACTAAACTTCCTATGATGCCAACTGTAATGCCCCGACCCAGTTACCCAGAGTTGGTGAATTATTATATAACATTGGTATGATACAAGGAATCATGTCCTGAAAGACTGATCGGTTTAATAGCTTTGAAAATACTAGATACATTCATAAGTTTTACATTACGTTATAAAATGAAAAAAATACAACAAAATAGTCTCTATAGGCCACACTCATATCCCTTAGACTATCCCTGTAGATCAGTAATAATATACTTCTTCGCATACTGGGAAAAATAAAACATAGAAATGGGTGAGCTCAGATGCTTAGTAAGGATAACAATATATCGTAAACTTTCATAAATAAGCATAAATATTTAAGGCAATGTATAAGACTAAAACAAAAGTCTTTTAAACATTAACTTCAGCATAATATGGAAAAGATAAAATAAAATAATTCTATTTAATTATTCACATGGATATTTTACTAGTCAAATAATCACATGAAATATCAATAGCTACTTTCATAATGATGGAATGCACAATGCCAAACTTCATAACCACATAGTCAAGGCCTTGTTCCAAGACTAAAAATAAGATTTTGTCAAGGCCTTGTACCAAGACACTAGTTTGTCTCATGAGACCTACCGATGCATCGAGGAGCTATAGCGAGCTCCACCCGTCACTTACTAAGTCCAATGCATTCCTCATATGAAAAGGTTTGAATATAACAAAAACATTGGTATTAAAACTAGAATACGAAATGTCAATACTTTACCCACAAACTATGAATGGTATAAAAATAAAACATCCACCGTAAAACATAACTCATTAAATATAATGTAGAAGCTTTTATTATAATAAATTGACCTCAATCGAGAATAATGAAGGATATTGACATAGATGAAAATAATCATCAAATTTATATGAGATAAATACCCCCTTTTTCATGAACACATTTAAAAGTATCACTATTTATCAAGAATCCATTTAAAATATATTTTCAAATCAAAGTGTCCCATACCACTGTGAAAATTTTAAAAGGAATTTTGATTTTAAAACATTAATGTCTATATAATTAAATCCTTAAAACCATTTTTGAAACATGGATATTAATGAGAAAGATTTAGAAGAATAAATCTTTAAAACATTTAAAATGATATTTTAGTTAGAGTTCCTAACCAAAAGAGAGACACTTAAATACAAATAATTGAGGTAATAAACACATTATTATATCATGAGAAAAAATGGATTCATGATATACTATGTCAAATTAAATTATATACACCATATACAAGTGAATTGGAACATAACAATTAAGAACTCTCAATGGAATGCAAATTGAGATGAAATCCCTTATAAAGACCATATCCTTAGGTTAAGGATAAATCAACGACATAAATATGTGTGACAAATATAAATACATTAAATATGATTGGATATTTAGTGTAAATAAATCAGAGGGAATTCACATATATTCATGTAAATACAACACCAATGACTAGGATGTTTAACTCAATGAATGGAAATTGAGTTAAGATTACTATTATCAAACTTATATCAATGACTTGAGAAATTATCAATGAAGTGATTATGTTTATCAAAAGTATATCCACAAAAAGGGGAGTGGAAATTACTATATAAATAATAAATAGTTATTCCACACATAATCTTGGAGTGAAATAATCAATGAAGTATGCCTAAAGCCCAATGAGTGGAAATTGAAATGTGAAATTCTCTTACCGATTTGGTAACTGACAGAACATACACCAAATAAAAGAAGGATCATATAATGAAGATTTAAATACCCATAAAAAAGTATATTACACCAATAATACAATCATGGCCAGTACATAATACACCACATTCAATAAATAAGTGGCGAAAAATGGAAATCTCACGAAATTAAGAGTGAGATAAGAAACCCCTTACCTCGTGTCCGACTTGACTCGTTCATTCTTTAGTCTCCAGAATAACAAACTAAAGTCAATTTATACTTTATTAAGAACCTTTTTAAACTTTATTATTCATTTTATATCCCTTATTACCAAGTTATAAACATTAAGTAATCATTTAAGTTAATAATGGTCGTTTTGCCGAAATTTGGTACTTGAGTCAAAAATGAACTTGTTATAATTACAAATTGTCCATGTGGTCAAAATTATATTATCTACAGTATCATATTAATGATTTAAATATCATATATATATAAAAAATATATATATATATATAATTAGTTCATTATATTTGAAGATAAGAAATGAAATGCACCGTTCATGGAGGCGGTAAGTCGTACATACGCATGAACTCTACTTTCATTTATATTTCATATTTAACGAAATGAAAACCTAATGATACAAAGGTATATTATAAATCCAATATAATATCATATGATATGTTTTTTAAATAATTTAATTAAATCCATCCTTTATACGTTTCATGTATGTCTTGAATGAATCATATCACCTTGAGGGGGAGGTAGTCCGCACTTCCTCAAATGAAATTATCATGGCCACACATAGTGGAAAGTATAAAGGTGTGTTTGTAAATGAAAATTACAAAAGCATAGAGAAAAAATAAACATAATATATATAATATATAAATATATTGTCATCATAATGGCCACTATAAGAGGCGGTAGGAGATAATCGAACAATCAACATTTCATGAGGCGTTAGTTTTCCACCCACAGAAACAGTATGTTCTTCACCCATTAGATGGAGGTGTGTGTAAGTGTTGTTTGAATAATTCTTCTAAAAACATCCTAGTATATTTAGGATACTATAGTTGTTATAAAAAAAGGAATAAAAATAGTTTAGGGTGTTGGAGAAGTAAAATAAAACAAAATAAAACAAAATAAAACAAAATGAATTTAAGAGAAAGCGTTACCTTTAATTTGGGTAACTTCTTTTGGTTTGAACCAAAAGGACTTCTTGAAGTGCCTTATGCATAAGGTAAGGCTTCTAGGAATAAGAGGGAGATCTTGAGAGATTATTTGAGCAGGGGTTGGATGAGCCAAGTTTCTTGAGAGGTGTGTGGAATGGGTTAGAAGTGGTGTCATTTTATAAGGGGGAGGAGGGGCTCTTTAGGAAAGTGTGAAAATATTATTTTATTATATAGTGATATTAGGTTTATAAAGGTCCAAAACTAATTAAATTAGAAGAAAAGATGACTAATGGTCTAAATATAATCATCCAATAATAATTGGATAGGTTTTGGATATTATTTTAATATTAATAATCATATTTATTTAAATCATTTATTAATGAGGTAGATACTGCAACATTATTGTGTCATATATAATTTAATTTATTTGATATCTAAAAATTATAATAAAAATAAAATTATGTAATAAATTTTTTTATATTTCCAATTAATATTTATAGTCGAAAATATGAATTATATAACCCCATGTAAAAATTTATATACTAAAATATATTTTTTATGTCATTTTTTCCTTTACTTTAAGTTAATTAAAATAAAGTGTCATTATCATTCATAAGTGGATCCATGGGTCCCAAAATCTACCCAAGGATGACCATGATTGGCCATGACTGATCCAATAATGTTAGGATAAGTGTTAAGGTAATTTTTTATTATTATAATATTTTTTTACTTTGAATTACCCTATTATCTTTAACCACGGTAAATAAAAGCCACAAGTTACTATTCACCAAAATTATTTTCATCTTATTGAACCAAATTTTACTTACTAATAAAAAAAAATTATGTCTGTTATTTGAAATTCAATTCACAGAAGCGGTAAAATTTCATTTAAATGAAAAATTTAGTTTTTTAAGTATTACTAATTGGTTTCACTATTCATCAAAAATTGAAACTTTTCACAAAAATACCAAAAATTCAGCCTAAGATATATTTGATATACCAAATTCAAAAATTATGTTTATTTTACCAAATTCAAAACATATAAGTTGCATTAATCAATTTAAAATTAATTCTCCTTGTCAAAACAAATAGCGTGTTTTTTAAGAAATAATAACTATCAAAAGATTGACACTTGTTTATGTCCAATTTCATAGTGATATTAATTCCAATGACTAAAATTGGATTGAATGGTAAAAATATAATATAATTATACTTGAAAACCATTCAAATATATAATTTAACACTATAAATTATTTTGATTAAAAAATTTGTTTTCAATTAAAATTTAGTATTTCTCACTATTCACCCAAATATGAAAGTTATCATAAAAATACCAAAAATTTATTGAAAATAAATTTTTATGTCCCAGTTCTAGATAAAAAGTTTATTTTGTCAAATATAATATATAAAAGTGTCAAATATTGGATTTAAAAAGGGTTCTCTATTAAAATGTGGTAAGATTGCATTTTTTTTGAAAAATACATTCTTTTTATCTGAAAATTTGAATTTGTTCTTATAATATGTCTAAGAAAAACATAATACAAAAGTTAAGGTTATATAGAGGATATAAAATTCAAAATCTAGTTAATAATATTCATAACTATTTTTTGAAGGGCTAGTTTGGTAAGTCATGGTGTGCTCGAACTGAGTGTTGCGTATAGTACAAGTTATTGAATTACTTTGAAGAGATAACGAACCAAGAAATCTTGGGGTGTTACAAGTGAGGTTACCAAAAATTTATTGAGATTAATTAAAAATGATTCTCATTTTATGTTTGATTATTCTTATAGGGAGTTATTTTATGTTTTGAAGAAAATTCTCACCACACCACCAATCATTTATCCCCCCATGGTGGGAGATTTCATTCAAGATTAAGTGCCACACTTCAAACTTGTAAATTAGAGTTTTCCTATAACAGAAGGTGTAAAGACATTCACATGTGATATCCTATTATCCAAGGACATTGGATTCAACAAAAAAAATAATATAACCATGAAGAAGTATTTTCTTTATATTATATTTTTTTAGATAATTTCTTTCTTATTTATTGGGGACTAAAGTGGTTTTTTTCCATTCATGCGAATCTCCGGAACCTCTTGAAGAATCCAGATGAAAATATCAAACTTATCTACTAGATTTATCTTATTCAAGAGTTAGATATTGTAATAAAGAACAATAATGGTTTAGATAACTTGGTGGAAGACCACCTGAGTTTGATCAGTAACACACTAAGGGATGACACATTGGACCAGCTATAACTTCAGGACAAAATTACGAATGAGCATATTTATGCACTCTCAGGTACACAAAATTGGTATACTAATTTAGTTAAATACCTTGTTTCCTATGAAAGTCCTATATGTTTAATGAAAAATAAAGTCTAACAATTGATGATTGGGTCTAGGTTTTTTGTGTGGGATGATCCCTACCTCCATAACATGTGTAGTGACCACGTTATTAGGATGAGTGTTCCAGATCATGAGTTTGAATCTATTTTATAGTTATTCCATACTATTATTTGTGGAAAACACATAAGTGGCCCACAAAATATAGCTTATAAGGTCTTATATTTATTTTTATATTGGGAAATTTTGTTTCATGATGCCCATAAGTTTTTTAAGATATGTTCTCATTGCAAACATACTAGTACCATTTATAGGAGACACACAATGCCTCAACAACCCATATTATTATATGAGGTTTTTGATATATGGGTAATCAATTTAATGGTTCTATTTGCTAGTTCATTTGGTTTCTTATACGTCCTTGATTATTTTTATTATGTTATAAACTAGGTAGAGGCCAAGACCACATAGACGGGTGATTCTCATGTTGTAATTGTATTTTTTTAGGGATCATATTTTTTATGGGTTTGGAATACCAAAGGATATCATTAGTGACCAAGGATTATAGTATTGACATAATTTTTTTCTTCCCTCCTTCATAAGTATGGGGTGATAAAAAAACTTTTACTTTGTACCACCACCAAATAAATAGATGAGATGAAGTTTAAAATTGATAGTTGAAATAGATTTTGGAGAAAAACATGTAACCGAAATGAAAGGATTTGAAAATTTTCTTGGATGGTGCACTTTGGGATTATAGGATGACATACAAGACTCCAACTAGTATGTACCTATTTCATATTATTTTTTGGAAATCTTATCATATCCCCACAGAATTCGAGCATCATAAATTTTGAGAAATAAAGAAGTTAATCATGGATTTAACATTAGTAGGTGGAAAAAGAAAGTTTTAAATCTAGTAGATCAAGGAGACCTGATTATAATCATAATAGAACTCAAGGATATATAAATATAGAGAAAAAGAAACCCATGAGAAGGTGATCCAAAAGAGGGAGTTTCCTAACAGTGACAAAGTTCTTCTTTATAGTTTACAATTGATGTTAATTCCTAGTAAGTTGTGTTCCAGATGGTTGGGTATTAATATTATATCTAATTTTTTTTATATGGTGTAGTGGAGATTACACAAGAGGACATATAAATAATATTTATAGTCAATGGGATGTGTTTAAAGCAGAACATCGTGAGAATTAATGTACATATAGTTGATTTCATCACAATGCATGGCCCCATTATCCCTTGAAAACAATAGGATACCCCTAACCCATTTGATTTTATATTATTTTACCTATTTAAAATTATATATTTCAATGGAATATATCATATAATAGGTTAATATTAAGGAAAATGTAATCTTTTAGTTTTTGGGGAGGGGAAATGTTTTTGGGGTAGCTAATTTTGGGTTTTCATTTGTGTGTTTTATTATTATTTTTAAAAAAATATAAAAAAAACAAAAATAAAATAAAAGAAAAAGAAAAAAATCATTTAACTTGATCATTTAAATTTGGATCATATGGAAAATGATTGTTTATTTTTTCTAAATTCATTGGTAGAATGATAATAATGAGAATTATTTCATTATGAAGGGTTTATTTTTATGATAATGAAATTTTTTGATGATATGATTGGTTGTGGCATTATAAAACCTTTTAGATTGTGAAAATATTATTTTTGATATTTTATTCATGTTAAATTGTGTAATTTATTTGTCCACATAACTTTACACATAACCTTGAATTTTTTAAAAATATTTTTCTTAATTGAAGGTAAATTTAAGTCAGGTAATTTTTTTATCTTACATCAATCATTGATAAATATTTACATTTCTCATCTGATCAATTTAATTAATGTCTCAAATTGAAATATTAATTTGTACATGATATATGACAGTTGTACACTCTAAAAAAACAAAAATAAACAAAACAATTATCATCTTAATAAAGAGGGGAGTGGAGAAATGTGTAAAATGTAGGGATATTTAAGTTAGGAGATGAAGGTTTGAATTTTGGGAATGCGCAAGTGAGTGGGTATTGAAATTTTATTTAAAAGGAATGTTGAAATTTTTTGGTGGAATTAAAATAGGTAAGAATAAATGTTATACCTGACCTGAATATATTTAATAAAGTGTGGATATATGAACATGAAATGGTTGTTACACACCCATGTGGGGAATTAATAGTATAATAGACCCATAATTATTACACTATTAATAGTGTTATTCATCTCACTGAATTTTTATTGATTAAAATTTATGAGAAAACTACTTTAACATTTATTGAGATTGACTTATTACTGAGATTATGAATTTTCTTATATTTCTACTATGGATTGGGAAATGTCAATATGTATATATTGTCATAATTTTCTTGAATACATGACATGTGACTTTTCCCAAAAGTGTGTTTGGGGATGTACGGGGGAGTGAATAAAAAACATTTTTATTAAATATTTTATTTAGAATAAGTGACATAATTTCCTTATATTTTTTGTTTTTTTTATTTATGGAATATTTGGGGTTAGATCATTCATTTTCAAATTTGATGAAAATTATAGTTTTGACCCTTTAAAGTTCACTATATTATTTTAGACATAAATATTGTTTTTTAATTATTTATACCAAAAATATAATTACATAATTATTCAATTAATGGGATAAAATTTTAATTTAGATCATCCATGATGGATCTTGCATTTGATTGAAGTAAATGGGCCATAAATTCAGAGTTGGGCCGAACTCATCAAATTAGAAAATGATTCACCATTCGAGACATATTTTCTTTAAATGGGTTTGTAGTGGGAAAAAATTTAATTTTAGATATATTAATTTATTATGAACTAATCATAATTATTTAAGGATAGGTAGTTCGCACAGATGGTGAAATTTGGATTAAAAAAATTGGTAAATTTCCCATTCACACTTGTAAAATCTTAGAACCCTAGCCTCTAATCCACTCTATAAATGTGATTTGTTCTCATATAGAGGGGTTAGATCAATAATTAGACGATTAAGAAAATAGGATAAGTGGTTCCTTCCATTTTTATACACAATTGGATCAGGGAAGATCTCAGGTTGGGTTCTCCTCCAAAATGATCATTTTTTCCTATTATTTGTTTTAATGTTTTTATTCTTACAATAAATTATATATTTTTCTTCTATTTAAAATCCTTTTTTATTTTTTTATTAATATATTAATATATTCTTTTAGCTAAAAATAATGTGTACAAATGACATTAGATTATACACTTTCTAGACCTTTGTTCCTGAAAAATGTTTCTATGATGACTACACCACCCATGGATGAGTTGTTTTTCTTACCAATCGATCTAATTATCACCTCATTCAATTATTTTTTTTAGAATTGGAAAAATACTATAATTAAAATAATATAATATATGAATATATTTTTTAACATAAAATAAACCAATCAATAAATTGATCTATTAACACAAAGCGTGTGAGGTCAAGTAGTGTGTGAATTATGAGAGCACAATCTTAATTGGTAAAAAATATGTGATAAACTTGTAGGGTTAAAATATAATCCCTAAAATCAATTCATACATTATTATAGTATATATATATATATGTGATCCTTAATTCTCCTTTTACTATAATATATCCTTGGGTTTAAAATCACGTAGGGTGCTAAAATTGCATGTTCTGAAGCTAGCCTAGGGTGTACTTTATTTCATCTTCATGGTTAAGGTGAAATCTCATAGGTTTTTAGTGTTAAAAATTTAGGGGATAATAATTCATTGGATTTTAATTTAAATTATATTTACTAATAATTAACCAAAAAGGTAAATTTAGATTAATTAAGTGAATAAATTGTTTTTTTTAAAAATCATCTCATTATGTTTTATCAATAAAATTTGAAAAAGAAAAATAAAATAAAATATTATTCAAAAATATATATTATTATATTATAAACCATAAAAAACCTTCCCCATCATTTTTATTATTGAATTTATTTTATTTTATTTAAATAACTTTAATATTTTTTTAAGAACTTTCTCTTTAGAGAATAACATTAGTACGCCACTTTTCAACACCCATGAACTAAAAGATAAAAATCAGGAGAAAATTTTAATCTTTCTAAAAAACAGTGGATAAGAAAATAGATTTTATTTTAGTGAGAAATATAATATTATTTCCCCATATGGAAACTTACCCATAACAATCTCGAATTAAAATTGGGAGCAGAAAGTAAACCCTTACCTTTTAAAACACGACTTCCTCAAAATATATTTAAAATCCTTTATAATAAATATAAAAAACAGAATAAATTATTTTATAACCTCATTAATAATTATTAACTTTTATACTCTTAAATTATAATCATCCTCTATGCATATATTAGTTTTTTAATGTTTATTTTCATCATCAAATGTTAGTAATTTTGATTGTTTTACACATATTTCGTAATGAAGACATCAAACGACATTATTTGATACCAAGTTTATCAATACCAAATTATAAAATATATAGGAGTCATTATTTTTCAAATATTTATATATCCCAGTGTTTATTCAATGGAATCTATGGGCATGATTTACAAGAAAAAGATCCACGATGAGCTTGTTTTAGGTAATGTATCGATATAAACAAATATATTTATAATCATCATTAATTAGTAGGATATCTTTAAAAATTAATATTCATGAAATATATTACCCCTTAAAAACTTATATATTCATCAAATAAATTTTTATAACCATCCATGTAAGGCCTTGATGAAAAAACATGTGGTCCATGGAAGCACACACATAACATAGGCGACATTGCATTTTTTGAGTTGTTGGAAGGTATAAAATGGTTATTACATCAACATAATAAAATTTATTTATAATTATGATAATTATGTAATTATTTTATCAAGGGTATAATATATTTTTAAGAGGTATACTAAGAAATAAAGTAATAGAAATGAAAAATGATTGATTAAGATTTTTTACCTTACTCTTCGAGAGAACTTATTGAGCCTTTTTAGAATGGTCTTTTGGTGAGACAAGCCCCTAAAAAATTAGGATGGATATTTGGGTAGTTATTTGGGTATAATTTGGTTGAGATAAAAGGAATGTGGTGTGAGGTGAAGTGATGTGGTGAAGGTATCCTCTCATAAGTGATATGGGTGACACTTTTGTAAATACTCATAACATCATATTAAAGGCATGTCACTTTCATAGGAAAATGCCTTTAAACGTGTAAAATAATGGAGGGTAGATAATTCTTGGTCAAGAATACTTTCATATAGAAAAATAACTGAAATTATTTCATATATTTTTTAAATTTTCACTTTATCTGTAAAGACCCGTAAAATTCAAGGGAAATTTTTTCTTAATTTTCTTTGGAATTTTACAAGAGCGTGGTTCTTGACGGCACCTGATTCCGAGGCCCAGAGTGCCCGGAATCAATTTCCGAAGTTTGGCACGGGTACGTTCAGTGAACGAACGAGCGAGAATTTCTAACTTTTGAACCGGTGCCCGGAATCAAATTCCGAGGGCACCGATGAACTCGCAGCGCCGATATTCGCTTAAAGAGACCTTTTCCGAAGTTGCGTTTATTGCGGGATGAAAGTTAATTTTTGGGAGAATTATAAAAAGTTAAATAAAAATGTGGAACACTTTTTATTTTATTTTGTTAGTTAACTTCTCCCAAAGGGAGTTAAAGGTGGGACCCACATCCACTTAACCTCCCTTGGGAGGATTAAGTGTGGTGGGGCCCACACGAACCCCAACTCCTCAAATTCTCTCAAAACCTCCCCTTTAACCCATTTCAATTAATGTTTGACAACTTGGCTTAATTAATTGAAGAGGGTTAATTTAAATTTCAAACCTTTGAAATTCTAAGAGGAAGGTTGTGAAATAAAATAAGCTTAAGCTTATTTTATTAGGTTGGGTTGGTTTCCTTTGCTCTTGAGAGGATTTGAGAGCTCCTTCTTCTTCTTCAAACATTGACGAAGAACACGAAGAACACTCAAGCTCCGACGAAGAACGCCGCTCCTCTTTTCTTCATAGCCGGTTGCTTCCGAAGATCGACGACGCCTTCCGTGTCAACGAAAGGGAACGACGCTTTCTCCTCGGACTTCCTTCGTCGGCTTACGAAGATTCGCCAATGACGTACCTCTTCGGACGTACCTCTTCGTCAACGGAATTGACGAACGTTACCGCGACGCCCGACCTCCGCGATGTTGTCTTCCGCGGGTCGTTGACGATCATCGATCCTGAACCAAGGTAGGGGTTTGTTGTGGTTTATTTCCTTACTCTCGTTCTTGGTTCTAGAATGATAATCTTGTGATTAAATATTTAAGAGTTATCATCTAACGAGAGGGGGGTCAGACCGCACAAACACGGCCGAATTCCCCCTCCTTTGTTCTTGAATGTTTCTTGCGGATGAAACAAGATAGCGTGGTGCCGTCGCACCACGCGGGAATCACACGGAAATTATTGCGCGGCGCCGTCGTGCCGCGCCGTGGAAAGAATTATCATGAACACGACGCCGTCGCGCCGCATCGAAGGAAACCGAAGACGCCGCGGCTGGAGCGGGGCCGCGGCGGAGGGGCGCGGTGCTGTCACACCGCGCCGGATGACGAAGGCCGCGACCGGTTCCGGGCCGCGGCGGATCGTGATGACCGGCGGCCAGCCGGGCCGCCGGTGCCGAAAGACAGAAGAGGACCGGCCCTTGCCGGTCCTGTTGACAAGAAGTCGGCCGGCCAGGTCGGGCCAACCGGGTTGGTGGAAACCGGGGGAATTTAATTCCCCCGGGCAGTTATTTGGCCCCCCATTATGAGGGGGGCCGGTTTCACAAAGGGGGGGGGGCAGGCGGCCACCCGTTTCCAGCAAGCTCGGCCTTTGGCCAAGCTGGCAGCGCGCCCAGCGCGCTGCCTTGCACCGAACCGGCGAGCCGGGCCGGTTCGCCGGGCCGGGCCGCGCCGGGCCACGCCGGGCCGGGCCGGGCTGGGCTGTGCCGGGCCGGGTCGACCCCGTCCGGGGCGGGTCGACCCGGTTCGGGCCATCCGGGGGGTCTCGGGTCGGGACGACCCGGGCCCGAAACCCCCGTTACCGAGCGGTTTGGTCAAATGCCCGTATCTTGGGCTACGAGCCTCCAAACGACTCTCCATCAGCGGCAACGCGATCCTTGGATCGAGACGGTCGTTTCGGTATACTATACTCAAGGTGCACCTTCCTTTTCGGGAGCCTACGTGGTTAAAACTTTATAGTTAAGCGTGCTTGGCCTAGAGTAGTGATCAGGTTGGGTGACCTCCTGGGAAGTTTCCCATGGTGGGTGTGAGACGGAAAGGCCAATAACTCTCAGACCGGGCGTCCGATTGACGCACCGTCTGTTGCGTTGAGTTCCTGTTGACGATACAGAACTTTTGGCATCCTCCGCCCAAGTTTTGGATGCAGATGGATAGTGGCCGGGTTGGATCGCACTGAAATCCAACCAGGCCCCTGGAACGGAAAAGCTGATATCTTTCTGACAGAACGTCGTTTGACGAACCGTCAGCGGCGTTGGTGATCGTGTTGAGAAATGGTCCCTATGAGTTTACCCTATGAGAGTTTGAGGTACAATTGAGATACGGCCAGGTTTGGTTCCCTCACGAAACCAACCGGGCCCCTGGGACGAAAAGGCTAATAACTCACAGACCGGGCGTCCGATTGACGCGCCGTTTGTTGCGTTGAGACCCCTATGACGTGGCGGTCCTTTGAGATACTTCTTCGTGGGACTTTGAGATACTTGGAGTATCGACCTGTATCTCGTGGAGCGGACCCTCCCAGTGACGAGCGTGCGGAGTACGGAGACCGTGTAGCTGGCTGAGACCCGACGACTGCTGATCGAACGACTCAATGTGTTATAGAGGTGCGCTTGGTTGTAGCGGCACATGGGTGCGCTTGGTTGTAGCGGTAGACCCAAGACAGAGGTGCGCTTGGTTATAGCGGCACATGGGAGCGCTTGGTTGTAGCGGAAGACCCACGACAGAGGTGCGCTTGGTTGTAGCAGCACATGGGAGTGCTTGGTTATAGCGGCTGACCCACGACAGAGGTGCGCTTGGTTGTAGCGGCACATGGGAGCGCTTGGTTGTAGCGGCAGACCCACGACAGAGGTGCGCTTGGTTGTAGCGGCACATGGGAGCGCTTGGTTGTAGCGGCCGACCCACGAAAGAGGTGCGCTTGGTTGTAGCGGCACATGGGAGCGCTTGGTTGTAGCGGCAGACCCACGACAGAGGTGCGCTTGGTTGTAGCGGCACATGGGAGTGCTTGGTTGTAGCGGCAGACCCATGACAGAGGTGCGCTTGGTTGTAGCGGCACATGGGAGCGCTTGGTTGTAGCAGCTGGCCCACGGTATTCGTCAGGAGGAGCACCTCAGCAGTCTTAGGTTAGTGAGCAGTACCTCGGAGTTGTGACAGGACCACTGTACACTCCAGAGACGGAGCTCTTCAACAGTTACGGTTTCGATAATGAAAATCCTGGTTTGAGCTTAGACTTTTGACCTTGTGTTTACCTCATGATTGAGATGGGTCACTTACTAACTTAGGTATATGTATGGGCACATACCCGGGTAGTGGTTATCCATTGATTTCACAATCCTTGTGTTTCCTCATGATTGAGACGGGTTACTTGATAACTTAGGTATATGTATGGGCATATAACTAAGTAGAGGTTATCTGTTGAGATCTTCTATGTGGTTATCCTTGTTGGTTTAGTGAGACCTTGAGGGTCTCGGGGTCCCTACTGAGTATTGTCATACTCACCCCTGCACGGGCTATGCCCGCACCTCGTTGTGTTGGTTGCAGACGAAGGGCAGTGCTGATAGAGGCCGAGTGTTCGAGGGCTGGACGGTACCTAGAGGTGGACTATACGAAGAGATGGTACCCGGAGGAGGACCTCACGACGAGACGGTACCCAGATGTGGACGTGACGACGAGGCGGTACCCGGAGGAGGACCACTGGGAGAGACATACTGGGAGCGGACGGCGGGACCTGAGGAGCAGAGGAGCTATCTGTACCCACCCTTCAGGTGGGATTTCCAGTGGAAAGCTCGGCGTAACAGCTTTACTTTTCAGTTGCAGTTTTCCCTTTCGAGTTGTACTTTACAGTTGAGCTTGTATTTCCAGCCCCTTTTTACTTTCCGCACTTACTGTTGTACTCAGGTTTTACTTTGTGTTTACTTCTTCCGCTTGTACTCTATGGTGCTTGTTTTCTTTTATAAACGCAATGCCTTCCCAGTTATCGGGATTTTACGCCTTGGTTCTAGTCGCCAGCCCCCCGCCTATGGAAGCCGGGCTTGGGGTAGTCACGGCACGGGCCCCGAGGACGGGTCATGACAAATTGGTATCAGAGGAGTTCGGTTCTACCGCGAACTCTGATCTTTTCTATGTGAAGCAATAATGTTTAGCGTATTGAGTGTGGTTCTCAGTCCAGGGAGTCCAGCATTGGTGCGGCGGCCGACGTATCCGTACACCAAGACCCTGACTTCTGATTTCCGACTTAATGCACGAAAACATTGATTGCGTGTGTGTTTCAAAGTTTTCTTTGTGATTACTTATATCAGCTCACCAGGTATACTGTTCTGACCGTGGCGCACCTGTTTCCTTTTCAGGATGGCCCCACGACGGCGGGTAGCTAGGGTTCCGAGAGTCGAGTGTGACGACAGCCCGCCGAGCGACGAGGCATCGGTGCAGGACCCTTTGTCAGCAGTGGCACCGGTAGTAGTTTTATCCACCGAGCCCCCAATACTTCCAGCACCAGACGCTGACGATGCACGTCGCCTTAGCGCACTGCATGAGTTTCAGTGCCAGCGACCGCCCAGGTTCCACGGGGAGACGAACCCTCAGGAAGTCGAGGACTGGCTGGAGGCAGTCGTGCGAGTTTTCAGGCTAGTGAGGACACCAGTAGACCTCATGGTGATCCTCACTGCGAGCCTACTGCACGCAGCAGCAGGACGATGGTGGAGCTTGATGCTCCAGGTGCAGGACGAGACATCTCTTCTCTGGACGGACTTTGAGAGCATCTTCTGCTCGGAGTTCGTCCCAGCCACCCTCCGAGCGGTGCGCATTCAGGAGCCACTACAGCTGCGGCAGGGCAGCATGACAGTAGCCCAGTACTCGGTGAGATTTACTGATCTTTCACGCTACTCGACCGACATGGTACGAGACCCATTCTTCCGGGCCCGGACCTTCGAGCAGGGACTGAGGCATGAGATCAGGGCTTCGATGATCTCCCTCAACATTCCGACTCAGGCAGGGGTGTTGGAGAGAGCCCTCTTAGTGGAGAGTTTCCTTGCTGAACAGTCTCCAGCAGCAGGACCCACCACTTACCGGCATGCGGTAGAGTCTTCTGCAGCGGGCGGTAGACGGATGACGTAGGGGTCCAATAGGACTGGACCTACAGGTGGTCGACAACATGACTCTGGATCGTTTGCGCGAGGCACTCAGGGTGGGCAACGACTTGCCATGAGAGGGCAGTGTTAATCCTGCGGCGGGGTTGGCCACATGGCTCGTGACTGTCCAACCCGCCATACGGATGACCAGCAGACGAACGAAGGACCCCCAGGCAGAGGCAGAGGTTCGATCAGGGCGGGCCGCAAGGAGCAGGCGGCCATGACGGGGGAGCTGGCTGTGCAGCTGGAGGTGGACGACGCTTCGGGGTGTTTCCACCACCACCACTAGGAGGTCCACCCCGACCGTAGGGGACAGGAGGACATGGGAGAGCTCAGCTTCAGGCAGTTGAGGCCTACGATCATGGGGCTCTGGGAGCAGATATACAGGAGCGGGACTAGCTCCAGACCTGGAGACTTTTGTTCACGTTGCTTCTAGTTTTGTTGATATATGTTTGTAGATGCTTTGTGTCTTTGTACTTGAGCTGAAGTAATAAAAGACACCTTTTCTTGTCGCATTTACTTCCCTGTCCTCTCTTGTGTTGTTTCTAAGAGGTTCTGGATTATACTGTTGACTTGACCCTCACTTGAGAAGTACCTACTGGAGGAGACCCAGTTACCACACACTGATGCCGACAGTGTGACTCAACCCTTGGAGGCGAGAGTAACGGTTGGATCTCTTTGTAGTAGCGTCGAGGCCTTACGACGTCATCCTTGGTATGGGTTAGTATCATCCATGTCGGGATTGACAGTATTAGGCGAAGAACGTGGTTCATCTAGGGAATGAGACCAGATTTCTCTTATCGTTAAAGAAGAAATCATAGCAGCTCTTGTGGGACCAGAGGTGGTCTAGGCCACGACAGAAAAGGTCCAGGTCATCCAGGAGCGGATGAGGATAGCTCAGAGCCGGCAAAAGTCATACGCTGACAGGAGGCGGAGGCCACTTGAGTTCGAGGATGGCGACCACGTCTTCTTGCGGGTCTCACCTCGACGTGGTATATGGAGATTTGTCCGTGGCGGCAAGTTATCTCCGCGCTTCATCGGACCCTTCCAGGTCCTCAGCAGGATTGGCGAGGTGGCTTATCGCCTGGCTCTACCACCTCAGTTGCACCGGGTGCACGACGTCTTCCACGTGTCTCAGCTGAGGAGATACGTGCATGACCCGACGCACATCATTGACCATGGGGAGCTTGACGTTGATGATGTGACGACTTTTACGGAGGTCCCGGTGGAGATAGAGGATCGATAGGAGCGGGTTCTACGTGGGTGATCGATTCCACTTGTGCGCAATAGATGGCAGCACGGAAACCTCCAGGAGAGCACATGGGAGCGGGAGGCTCAGATGCGTGCTCAGTACCCTCATTTGTTTCCCTAGTTTTTGATGTATCTTTACGTGGACGTAAATCCCTGAGGTGGGAGTAATGTAAAGACCCGTAAAATTCAAGGGAAATTTTTTCTTAATTTTCTTTGGAATTTTACAAGAGCGCGGTTTCTGACGGCACCTGATTCCGAGGCCCAGAGTGCCCGGAATCAATTTCCGAAGTTTGGCTCGGGTACGTTCAGTGAACGAATGAGCGGGAATTTCTAACTTTTGAACCGGTGCCCGGAATCAAATTTCGAGGGCACCGATGAACTCACAGCGCCGATATTCGCTTAAAGAGACCGTTTCCGAAGTTGCGTTTATTACGGGATGAAAGTTACTTTTTGGGAGAATTATAAAAAGTTAAATAAAAATGTGGAACACTTTTTATTTTATTTTGATAGTTAACTTCTCCAAAAGGGAGTTAAAGGTGGGACCCACATCCACTTAACCTCCCTTTGGAGGATTAAGTGTGGTGGGGCCCACACGAACCCCAACTCCTCAAATTCTCTCAAAACCTCCCCTTTAACCCATTTCAATTAATGTTTGACAACTTGGCTTAATTAATTGAAGAGGGTTAATTTAAATTTCAAACCTTTGAAATTCTAAGAGGAAGGTTGTGTAATAAAATAAGCTTAAGTTTATTTTATTAGGTTGGGTTGGTTTCCTTTGCTCTTGAGAGGATTTGAGAGCTCCTTCTTCTTCTTTAAACATTGACGAAGAACACGAAGAACACTCAAGCTCCGACGAAGAACGCCACTCCTCTTTTCTTCATAGCCGGTTGCTTCCGAAGATCGACGACGCCTTCCGTGTCAACGAAAGGGAACGCCGCTTTCTCCTCGGACTTCCTTCGTCGGCTTACGAAGATTCGCCAATGACGTACCTCTTCGGACGTACCTCTTCGTCAACGGAATTGACGAACGTTACCGCGAAGCCCGACCTCCGTGATGTTGTCTTTCGCGGGTCGTTGACGATCATCGATCTTGAACCAAGGTAGGGGTTTGTTGTGGTTTATTTCCTTACTCTCGTTCTTGGTTCTAGAATGATAATCTTGTGATTAAATATTTAAGAGTTATCATCTAACGAGAGGGGGGTCGGACCGCACAAACACGGCCGAATTCCCCCTCCTTTGTTCTTGAATGTTTCTTGCGGATGAAACGAGATAGCGTGGTGCCGTCGTACCACGCGGGAATCACGTGGAAATTATTGTGCGGCGCCGTCGCGCCGCGCCGTGGAAAGAATTATCATGAACGTGACGCCGTCGCGCCGCGTCGAAGGAAACCGAAGACGCCGCGACCGGAGCGGGGCCGCGGCGGAGGGGCGCGGTGCCGTCACATCGCGCCGGATGACGAAGGCCGCGACCGGTTCCGGGCCGCGGCAGATCGTGATGACCGGCGGCCAGCCGGGCCGCCGGTGCCGGAAGACAGAAGAGGACCGGCCCTTTCCGGTCCGGTTGACAAGAAGTCGGCCGGCCAGGTCGGGCCGACCGGGTTGGTGGAAACCGGGGGAATTTAATTCCCCCGGGCAGTTATTTGGCCCCCCATTATGAGGGGGGCCGGTTTCACAAGGGGGGGGGGGGCAGGCTGCCCCCCGTTTCCAGCAAGCTCGGCCTTCGGCCAAGCTGGCAGCGCGCCCAGCGTGCTGCCTTGCACTGAACCGGCGAGCCTGGCCGGTTCGCCGGGCCGGGCCGCGTCGGGCCACGCCGGGCCGGGCTGTGCCGGACTGAGTCGACCCCGTCCGGGGCGGGTCGACCCGGTTCGGGCCATCCGGGGGGTCTCGGGCCGGGACGGCCCGGGCCCGAAACCCCCGTTACCGAGCAGTTTGGTCAAATGCCCGTATCTTGGGCTACGGGCCTCCAAACGACTCGCCGTCAGCGGCAACGCGATCCTTGGATCGAGACGGTCGTTTAGGTAAACTATACTCAAGGTGAAACTTTTTTTCGGGAGCCTACGTGGTTAAAACTCCATAGTTAAGTGTGCTTGGCCTAGAGTAGTGATCAGGTTGGGTGACCTCCTGGGAAGTTTCCCAGGGTGGGTGTGAGATGGAAAGGCCAATAAATAACAGACCAGGCGTCTGATTGACGCACCGTCTATTTCGTTGAATTCCTCTAAGTGAGATGGATATTTTGGCTTACTCCGCTCGAAGTTTGGATGCCGACGGAGTGCGGTCGGGTTGGATCGCACCGAAATCCAACCGGGCCCCTGGAACGAAAAAGGCTAATAACTCACAGACCGGGCGTCCGATTGACGCGCCGTCTGTTGCGTTGAGACCCCTATGACGTGGCGGTCCTTTGAGATACTTCTTCGTGGGACTTTGAGATACTTGGAGTATCGACCTGTAGCTCGTGGAGCGGACCCTCCCAGTGACGAGCGTGCAGAGTACGGAGACCGTGTAGCTGGCTGAGACCCGACGACTGCTGATCGAACGACTCGGTGTGTTATAGAGGTGCTCTTGGTTGTAGCGGCACAGGGGTGCGCTTGGTTTTAGCGGCAGACCCACGACAGAGGTGTGCTTGGTTATAGCGGCACATGGGAGCGCTTGGTTGTAGCGGCAGACCCACGACAGAGGTGCGCTTGGTTGTAGCAGCACATGGGAGCGCTTGGTTGTAGCGGAAGAACCACGACAGAGGTGTGCTTGGTTGTAGCGGCACATGGGAGCTCTTGGTTGTAGCAGCAGACCCACGACAGAGGTCCGCTTGGTTGTAGCGACACATGGGAGCGCTTGGTTGTAGCGGAAGACCCACGACAGAGGTGCGCTTGGTTGTAGCGGCACATGGGAGCGCTTGGTTGTAGCGGCAGACCCACGAAAGAGGTGCGCTTGGTTGTAGCGGCACATGGGAGCGCTTGGTTGTAGCGGCAGACCCATGACAGAGGTGCGCTTGGTTGTAGCGGCACATGGTAGCGCTTGGTTGTAGCAGCTAGCCCACGGTACTCGTCAGGAGGAGCACCTCAGCAGTCTTAGGTTAGTGAGCAGTACCTCGGAGTTGTGACAGGACCACTGTACACTCCAGAGACGGAGCTCTTCAATAGTTACAGTTTTGATAACGAAAATCCTGGTTTGAGCTGAGACTTTTGACCTTGTGTTTACCTCATGATTGAGATGGGTCACTTGCTAACTTAGGTATATGTATGGGCATATACCCGGGTAGTGGTTATCCATTGATTTCACAATCCTTATGTTTCCTCATGATTGAGACGGGTTACTTGATAACTTAGGTATATGTATGGGCATATACCTAAGTAGAGGTTATCTGTTGAGATCTTCTATGTGGTTATCCTTGTTGGTTTAGTGAGACCTTGAGGGTCTCGGGGTCCCTACTGAGTATTGTTATACTCACCCCTGCACGGGCTATGCCCGCACCTCGTTGTGTTGGTTGCAGACGACGGGCAGTGCTGACAGAGGCCAAGTGTTCAAGGACTGGATGGTACCTAGAGGTGGACTATACGAAGAGATAGTACCCGGAGGAGGACCTCACGACGAGACGGTACCCAGAGGTGGACATGACGACGAGGCGGTACCCGGAGGTGGACCACTGGGTGAGACATACTGGGAGCGGACGGCGGGACCTGAGGAGCAGAGGAGCTATCTGTACCCACCCTTCAGGTGGGATTTCCAGTGGAAAGCTCGGCGTAGCAGCTTTACTTTTCAGTTGCAGTTTTCCCTTTCGAGTTGTACTTTACAGTTGGGCTTTTATTTCCGGCCCCTTTTTACTTTCCGCACTTACTGTTGTACTCAGTTTTTACTTTGTGTTTACTTCTTCCGCTTGTACTCTGTGGTGCTTGTTTTCTTTTATAAAGGCAATGCCTTCCCAGTTATCGTTATTTTACGCCTTGGTGCTAGTTTCCAACCCCTGGCCTATGGAAGGCGGGCTTGGGGTAGTCACGACACGGGGCCCGAGGACGGGTTGTGACATTATCATTTTTCTACAATTTACTTTTACCACACTAACTCATTTTTTAACCTCGGTAACTTATTTTTATGACTAAAAATAAAATTAGCCTTATTTTCAATGTTTGATATTTAGACTAAAAATATGAAAACCATTTTATGCTATTAAATTTATAAATGGAATAAAAATTAATTCTATAATAATATATGTATAACATACAAGAAATATTTAGAAAAAATATAACTAAGGATTTTAAAATGTAAAATATTGGTTTGAAATTTAAATTTAATCTTTGAAAGAATAATTTTAAACATTAAATAGATATTTTATCATTAAATGTTTTTCATAAATTTTTAAATTTCTCTTATATCCTAAAGATTTCATAAAATTACAGTATTTATAATACACCATATTATACTATTCACTTATAATTTTTAAATTTTCAAAAAAATCCTAAAATTTCATCCAAATATAATAATATCATGATAAGTAAAAAAATGAAGTTAATTTTTTAAAATTAAAATCCTTAAATTTATGAATTTAATTTTTAAATGGAAACATAAAATATTATGAAAAACTTTTTTTTATAAAGAATAATTTTTTAAAATAATAATTTTTCTTATTATTATTGATTATAAATTACTAATTAAATTAGTGTTAATATATTAACAAAATTAAAAAAATATATTTTATTGTCATTTAATTATAATATATTCATTTTCTTAAAATTAAAACTCATAGCGCATAAATTTTCTTTTTAGAAAAATACATTTTTAAGAATAAAATGAATTTATTCTTATTAATAATGATAATTTATTTTATTTTATATACTTTCAATAATTTTTTTTTAAAAAATAATTCTTTAGAATTAATTAAGTTTATTAGGATAAAGATACTTCAAACTTAAAAAATTATTCCTTGAAAAATGCCACTTTAAAATAATCTTTACCAAATACCATTAAAATTAAATATTTATATTATAAAAAGTTAATTTTACTAATCCATTAATATTAAAATCCATGTTTTAATATTGTAAATATATCATACCAGACCTTAATAATATTATTATTTAACGCCTAAAAATATATTTATTAAATATTTGAATTAAATTATTTATCTTATTATTAACTATTTGTGAGCTATATTATTTTCAATTTTTTTCTAATAATTAAAGATTATCATTATACCTCTTAGATAAATGTAAATCCGTTGACTATATTTCCAAAGAACATATTTCTAATGACCATATTTCCAATGATCATATATCCAATGGTTATATATCACCTTTTATAACGACTATATAAGAAATATATTACCCTATTACCTTCTATAAATTCATTCTATTATAACTTTAAAAATAAAACTTATCATTCCATAAGTTTTAACTAAAGATTTTTCATTATTATTCCTCATTTCATGATGTTTTTTTCATTGTAGATTTTGTTTTAATAATAGTGATTGTAAAGTGTAAAGTTGATTCAATGGATTTTATAATTGTGATGATATTATTCATTTGTATTTATTTTCCCCTTTTAATTTATGAACTTTTAATGGATGTATTCTTCCATGGTTGTAATACTCTATGGAATGTAGTACATGGTTTCATTTACCTTAGTTGCAATGTTCTATTATTAATGAATAAAATGTTGTTAGTTTGATTCATATCTTGCATGACCCACTTCTTAATAAATTTTAATTATTTTTAAAGAATATAAAATCATAATATTTAATAATAAACATATAATTCAAGTAATGAAAATGTCCCTTAAGTTATGGGATTTTACGTTCCCCCTTTAATAAATTTCATCCTCACAATTTTAATCATTAATCACTACTGAAACTATATAATGGTATCTATAAGGTAGAAAAAACTCAAGAAATAATTTCTAATGAGATATCAACCTCACTAACATGGATAAGACTATAAAATCAGATTTTATCTTATAATTGGAAAATATTTATATTTTCAACTATTTTATCCGAATATTCCTCCTTACCTGGATATATGTTTTAGGATTTTCTAGATACATTCCATTCAAAGCATTATTTTCATTATCCAATTTCCAACCAAATTATAAATCGAAAATGGTTATGATAATATCCAATAAAATTATTGTAAATGATCATATGAAAATGAAAACTCAATCATAATTTGTCTTTTATTGTTGAACCTTCATTTCAACCAATGAAACTTTCGGTTAAACTATAACATAATTGGATCAACCTATAACTCATTTAGTTTAGCCTTATTTGTCTATGATAATTTTTTATGAGGTTCTCTAAACTAACTAGTTATATATTACTTCCTCAAATTATTATTAAATTATTCATAATGGTTTATATAGAGCACATGAAAAAACCAAATCATATCCCCTAGGATTGTCAAGACAAGTGTGCTTCTATGACCACTTTTAATACACCAAGTATATATTGAGTTAATACTCAACCAACCATTTAAGGGTTATTACCCCTAGGTGAATATATTCTAGAGTCTGCATCAACTTTTTGGCACCTAGATATGGATGTTATTTCTACGAAACCACACACTTTATAATTTTCTAAAATTATAGGATGTTTTCTTATATTTTGGATTATTTATAGGGTTTTCACTAATTTAATCTATTAGTAATCCTTTAAAATTATTGAATCGAACTTTGATAAAAAATGAGACTCCTAAGACCCATACTTCTGGGTGTGGTGTTAAAAACATATATTTTACAAACAATCTTTGATATCAACTGAGGAAAACCAATCTAAACATTCATAAATAATATATAATTTCACATGATCATTCATTTCATCTCATAATAAATCTCACCCTAAGACATTAAGGTTTAGATTATTTGGATACAAATACAAAAAAATATATATTTTAAAAAAAATTCAATATCTCCCAAAAATATCTCAACAAAAGATTCCATTATATACATAATTCACCAATTTATTTTCTAGGGAAAAGGAATGTAAAATAAGGGGTGAGCTCATATGATTAGTAATGGTAAATATAAGAGTTATCAATCAATGATCATAAATCACTAATACAAATACCCCTTTTATCAGTGCTAAAAATGGCCTTTATCAGCGCTAGAAAAGCACTCTTAAAACTGACGAAGATAGGGTGGGTTCCCTTTATCAGTGCTCCAAAAAGCGCTGATAAATACCCCTCTAATCAGCGCTAAAAAGCGCTGATAACAGGGTCCTTTATCACCGCTTTGTTTTAGAGTTGATAAAAGGGTCCATTATCAGTGCTTCCTTTATCAGTGCTTTCTTTTTAGCACTGATAAAGGACCCCTTTTATCAGGGTTTTTTTAAAAGCAATGATAAAAGTAAAAAAAAATTAAAAAAATTAAAAAAAATCCTGCCAATCAAGGGGCTTTTATGGTGCTTGAGCCCCCCTTTTACAACACTTTTCCACCCCCTTCAGCGCCCGCACAAACCCCTCCACCCTTCATCAGTGCTATATCCCATATTCCCCCATGCGCGTGTGCCCCTGCCTCCGCCAGGTTTTGAACTCGAGACCTCCCCCTTGCATGCCTAAGCCCTTACCACTCCTCTATTTTGATTTGTTTTCCATTTCATGATATCTCTGTATATAAAAATATATATAGTTATATTTATTCGTATAATATTATATATTTAAATTAATATATATATATAGTTATATTAATATATATATATAGTTATATTAATATATATATCTCTATTTATACATATATATATATATATTTAGTTATATTTATTCGTATAGTAATATATATTTATATTAATATAAATATATAGTTATATTAATATATATATAGTTATATTAATATATATATTTATATTGATATTAATATATATAATTATAGTTATATTAATATATATATTTATAGTAATATTAATATATATAATTATAGTAATATTAACATATATATATCTAGTTATATTAATATATATACAGTTAGATTAATATATATATATATATAGTTAGATTAATATATAGTTATATAAATAATAATATATTGGTATTTTAAATAAAATGGATATTAGTTATTATTTAGATAAAGATAATATATTTTATATGTAAATATGTTTAATTATTTACTTAAAAAATTAAATTTTTTGGTGTGAATATATAAAAAATATGTACATATAGTTATATATTTGATCATAAATAGCAGTTAATTATAAAAAACGATAGAATTTCAAAGACATAATATCAATATGAATGTAATACCATGGAATAAATTCAGTCCCCACCAAAAAATCCAATAATATCCCCTTAAACGAGGCTGAAAATCCCAAAAATGTTAAAAAATCGGGGTACCCCGACTAAAAACTCAGTTTTGGAGGCCTTTTGAGTCTTTTTTGACCTCAAAATATGTGAAAGGGGATTTTCCTTTATGATTAGCATGTATACCTCATCGTAGGATTCAATTTCATATGTGGTAGAGCTCAAACGGACATCCGGATCAAAAGTTATGGTCGTTTGAAGTTTGAGTTGCGTTTTCAACATATTATGGATCTTTTTTTATTTTTTTTATTTTTTAGTATTCATATTGTTATTAAATGACTATTACTCCATAATAATTAGAAAATTATTAATTTAGAAAATTTTTAAATTTTTTTAAGCCATTTTCACTAAATATCTTATATATTAAGTATATTAAGTGTAAATGTATATTTATAATTATCTAAAATATATTTAAAAATTATATATTATATTTATATAAATATAACTATATTTATATATTTGTATATTTATATATTATTTTTAATTATTTTTTTGAAGTCGACTCTTTATCAGTGCTTTTAAAAAAAGCACTGATAATGGCTCTCCCTTTATCACCTCTACTAAAAAAGTACTGATAAAGGGGGTCCCCTTATCAGCACTACTAAAAAAGCGCTGATAAAGGGGGTCCCTTTATCAGTGCTAAAAAAGCACTGATAAAGGGGGTACCATTATCAGCGATAAAAAAGGCACTGATAAAGGTACCCCTTTATCATCGCTTTTTTAGCACCAATAAAGGTACCCTTTATCAGCGCCTTTTTTTAGCTCTGATAAAAGTACCCCCCCCCCTTTATGAGCGCTTTTTCGTTAGCGCTGATAAAGGTTGGCACCGAGAATTTTTTTTTGTGATAGTGAGTGATCATAAGAAGATAATATGGGTATGCGAACATAATCAAGGTAAATGAAATAGCATATGGTAATCATACCCAATAAATCATGAATCATAAACCATGGGTCATAGTAAAAATATTTAGTATAAAATAGAGGATGAGACATAAAATAATCATCAACCATGAGCCATAGGATCATAATGTATGCATAATAATATGGCACAAGAGAGCATAAAAAATATAAGCATAGAAAACCATTTATGTTTTCAAGACTCCCTACCAAGACAATCATCACATAGTGGATAGAGAATCACTAACTTTTTCTCATATTATAGTGGATCATATATCATTACCCGTTTCTCGTAGTGGTCTAAGAATAAAACTAATTTCCAATCATTATCTCACGATATATATGAATCTTCACCCAATAAATTGTATGAATATTTAGAGTCCACCGATCATATAATATTACTCAATACATATATATACAACTAGAAGTTAGAAACATTCAAAATTCATCATAGATTGATTAACTCAAGAAAAGAAATAGGTTTCCTAAAAATATCCATAATACATAATCATAATATATCTAATTAAATAAAGTGGATGGTATCATTAGATCATGTACCCTATTTAATAATAAGAAATAATAAATTATGTTGACATAGATGGAAATCACTTTAAAAATAATATTAAAATTTACTTGGATAGTGAATAAGAATTACTATTTAAATTTTTGATATATTTTGAGAAAACAAATCTTCCGAAAAAAGGGGCTAGAAATTTATTTTTACAAAAATGAAAACATGGAGGGTATTTTACTAAATAAAACCAACAAAGGTGGAGGAAAAATATGTTAGAATAAAAAAATTAGAAATATATTCCTTTCATACAACTTAAATAAATTAAAAAGTGATCAGAAATAAAGTCACAAGTAAATTTAAAATATCATTTTCAAAGAGATGATAAGAATAATTTCTAAGATAATATTTAAAAAGAAAAATATGAATAACTTAACCATAAAAATATATAAATTATATTTACATAAATTTCTAGTGTAAGATAAAATATATGAATGTAAATAATATTTCAAAATATATTTTTAACACCCGCATCTTTAAAAGGGTAATAGTGATTACTTTTAAAAAATAGATAAATATAAATATAAAGATTATAAGTAAAAATAAATATTTTTATTTCAAAATAATAAATGATAACATTAGTAGGGATAATGAATATGGAGATGGAGGATAAGGGTTCTCAACTGAAATTAAGAGGTAAGGTCAATTTCTCTTAAAAGCATCACTTGAAGTGAAATACGAACCAAAGGGGAATGGAAATTGTAGGAGGACATGTAAATATCTTGAAAAAACCAATTAGAATAAAATATAACTGGATTTATAGAGAAAAAATATAATTTACCTATATGGAAACTTAGTCATAACAATATAGAATTTAAAATTATAGTAGAATGTAAACCCTTACATTTCTACACCCAACTTCCATGAAACCTCTTAAACCTACTATATAAAAAATATAATAATATTAATAACTTATTTTATATTTTAATTTATATTAAATTTTATAATCTTTAATTATATCATTCACTACACATGTTTTGGTTAGTTAATGTTTATCTTTATCACTAGATGTTATCAATTTTGATTATTTTTCACATGTTTCAAAATGTAGAAAAAGAAAAAAAATTCATTAACAACATGTTCATAATTACTAGATTAGAAAATATATTTATACCATTATTTTTTCATGATTTATTCATACCCATGTTCATTTTGTAGAAGCAATGGGAATTCTTGATATTGGTATCCATGATGAGTTTGTTTTGGGTAATTTATAGATAATAAAATATTACTTTATAATAAATTATAATTCATAGGTTATTCTTAAATAATAATATTAATGAAATATATCTCTTCTTAGTACCATATATATTTATTAAATACATTTAAAAAAACTCCATGTATGGAAGTGATGAAAAACAAAACATGTCATCCATGGAGGTGATAGTCCGCACATAAGAGAGAAAACATTTTAATTTTTTGAGTGGTTGAGTGGAAGGTAAAAAATTGTTATTAAATAAAAAAAATGAAATTGAAGAATACATATTATTCTTTTTTAAATATTTTATCATGGTTATAATATATTTTTAAGAGGCAGAATATGAATGAAAGGAATAGAAATGAAAAAGGCTAAATTATGAGTTTTTACATTACTCATCTGGAAAACTCCCTAAGCCTTGTTAGAATGGTATTTTGGGGAGAAAAAAATATAAATTGGGTGAGAGATTTTGTGTGATATTGAGGAATAATTTGATAAAAATAAAAGTCTTGTGGTGTTAGGATAAGTGATGTGGTAGATAGATCCTTTTATAAGGGAGAGAGGTGAGAATTTTTAAATACTCACAACTTTATATTAAAGGAATTCCACTTTTATAGGAAAATGGATCCAAAAGTGAAATATGATAGATATGGTATGAGTATTATTCAATCCACCTTTCATACACACAAATAAGGGATTATTTTTGAGATATTTCTATCCTTTTCCCCTTCAATTAACTTTTTACCATAATTTATTTTTAACATGATAACTCATTTTATAAACCCAGAAAAATATTTTTATTAATAAAAATGAAATCACCATTTCTAAATATTTTTTTATATTTATATTAAAAATATAATACAATTTTATAATATTAAATATATAAAATTGATACAAATTAATTCTAAATCAATAAATATATAACATATAAAAATTATTTTCGAAAAAATAAAAATAGGTTTTCAAAAGTGTAAAATATAGGATTATAATTTAAAATTATTATTTATAAATTTAAAATTTTACTTATTAAATAAATAGTGATGAATTATGGGTTTTCATAATTTTTTAATTCATTCTTGTGTCCTAATGATTTCATAAAAGTCATGATATTTGTAAAAAAATATTTTATAATATTCACTTAAAAAATATTTTAAGAAAAATCCCAAAATTTCAAACTAATCTAATATTATCAAGATATATACAAAAAATAATTTCATTTTTTAAAATTAAAAATCTAAAATTTAGGAATTTAACTCTAAAATGGTAATAAAAAATATAATGAAAAAATGTTTTTATTGAAAAATGACAATTTTTTTTCAAATATTAACCATTATTATTTTTATTTCTTATAAATTAATAATTAAATTGGAGTTAATATATTGGTGATATTAACAATATATTTTTTAATTATTTATCTCAAATATATTAATTTTCTTAAAATAAAAATTCACATCGCATAAAATGATTTTTTTTTTGAAAAATACATTATAAAGCATAAAATGAATTTATTCATATTACTTGCCTAGATCTAACGACTGGATAAATGTTAATTAATTTTATAGTTTATGTTATTAATAAATTTTATTTAAAATATCCCTTTATTAGTGATTACATTTATTAAAATAAAGATACCTGACACTTAAAAAAGAGGTTCCTTTAAAAATACAACTTTCAAAGAATCTTTCCCAAACACCATTAAAATTAATTATTTATATTTTAAAAAATTAATTTTACTTATACAATGATATTAAAAAATTTATTTTAATTTTATAAATGCATCCTATCATAATGTAATAATAATAATATTCGTTACCTAAAAATATATTTATAAATTAATATTTTAATAAAATATTATATTTCATTATTTACTAATTATGAATCATATTATTTTAATTTTGTTACTAATAATAAAATAACCATTAATATACATATCAAAACCCAATATATAAATTCTATAATTAATTAATTAATTAATTAATTTTTTATTTATTTACCTTTGAGGCTCAGGTCTTTTATTTTTTGAAAAATTTGAATTTGTTAGAGAATTTGTCAGTCACATGGTTAGCACATGGTTAACGCTATAAGTGATACAACTGTTTGATTTAGGCTAATATTTTATAGTGTAATTTTGAAAGTTTTCTATATAGTTTCCAAAATCATGCAGACCGACCATACGGGTGCCCTGGTCTTCCCAGTGAAGGGTGCACAGTGGGCACACAATTTCATAAACCGCGCACGCACCATGCATGTAAAACCTGATGTCCTTAAGAAAGTTCAGAATTAAAAGGAAATTTTCATTTTCATTTGGTGTATATATTGAGTTTTTATTGTGTTTTAGAATTGAATTATGAAGCATGGAACACCTCATAGGAGGTGTTTTAGACATGTTTGGAGACTAGGAAGACATCCCAAGGGCTCGAAGGAGCCTTGGAAGAATCCTGGTAGCAACTGCAGCTAAAGTTACAGCAAATACACTATTTAGTTGGTGGTGTATGGTAGTAGTAGTAGTTACTACCACTAGCCATCGACCAATTATTGGCCTCTACTAGATAGCCTATGGGCCTTTAATAGGATATAATGATGATTATTCCCCTCAAACCTAAGATGGGTTATTCCCCTCTTCTCCACCTTAGGCACGGACAACTAGAAGTTGTATATCTATTTTAAATACTTCCTACCTTGGTTGGGGGTATCTCTTTAAGGTGTTTTATTAGTGTTTAGATGTATTTTCCATCCTTTGGTAACTCTTATTTATCCTCCCCTACTCTTGTTATAATTTATTCTTCTCTTGGTTAGATATTTAGTTCTAATTCCACTAGAGCATGCTAGAATAGGCCAAGAATCAATATTATTTCATGAAACCTACAAAGAAGATGTATCTAGGATACATAAACATGTTTTGAAACTATTTTTAATTGAATTATGTTTCCATGGTGGTTTTTTAAATATTTAGAGATTATATTAAATTAAATTATTTATTGTTATTTTGTTGTGTGTTATAGATTTTTGTTGAAAAAATTATGGGTGTATTCCATGGGATTATGGTAAGTGTTTAGTGATTTTTATGTGGAGTGTAGTGACCAAGTGAGTTTTCACCAAATATGAAATGTTTAAATTGAATTAATTATTTAATCACAAATTTCATAATTGATTAATTATTGAATTTCAGCTTGAGTTAGGGTCTTTTTTCATTAATATGTGCTAGATTTATAATGTATGTGGTCATATGGGATTGGAAATTATTTGATATATATTTTTGGGTCTTGTAAAATAATCGGGGACTCTTCTAAAATGGTCAATTGACTCGTATATTAGCCCTATTGATTAATATTTTTTCTTATGTGTTGCAAGAGGATTCTCAGGCACATGACTAACGGTGATTCCTCAGGTTAATTTAATTAAATAGAATTTATAAATTAAATTAAAATGTATAATTAAAATGAATGATTACTAGGGGTCATGAATGAACCTTGTGTGTTATCTTGATTCCTTAACCACCGATAGCTAAGGTTGAGACTATTGAATTATTGGGTTTCCTACAAAACATTTGAGAGGTGAGGCCAGATCAACTTTCCCCCTTTAACCTATGTTAATGGGTTTTCGATACCTCCAAAAAAGATGCAAGGTCTATTATATTCAGGCTCTGTGGTCCCTCTGAGGACCCTTTTGGGCTTAGAGAAATTCAAGCTTTTTAAGGCGAGTATAGGACAAGTGACCCTCTCTTGTCCGATGTAACTAGGCCTCTGTGAGTAAAAAATAGTTAGAATAAGACTGGGTATAGTGAGAAGAGTGAACTAGTGAGACTTTATGACTGAAAATGATCAAGGGTCATCTGTTTATTGTTGGCTATGTGGTGAGAGCTTGTGTATTTTTCAAGGATGTTCTTCCTTGCTGATGATAATGTCATATGTAAAATACTTAGAGAGTTGGGTGTTGAAATGAGACCCAAATGAGATCGAGGAACCTTCTAAGGGTCCATCTACTATATCGAGACTAAGTGGACCTATTGGGTGCCCCATTGATAGATCAAACCTTAACATGTGTATGTGAGAAGGTAGTGAGTTTCACTATGAAACCCATACCAGACTGGTGAGCTCAAGGGGCTATGTACATTGGTACTAAAAGTGTGTGTTCAACCAAAACTCATGTTTTATTTAATTTTTTGTGAGTTATAGAATGATCCCTCAAGTAACATGTGACATGTTTAGGATTCCTTGGATATGGATCCAGGTACATGGATGATTTTCTAGTAATTGGAACTAGTATACAGATGGGAGCTTCCAAAGAGTTCCAGATCGGTACTTGACATTCCATGGATTTGGATCTTGGATATGGTTACAGTTTTCATGTATTTTGAGCTAGACACACACAAAACCAAATAAAGGGTATATTGACTCAAACTTACCATACAAAGATATAAAATATTTTTATATTAATATTAATTACATTAAATAAACACACGACTGTGGATAGTAATTATTTAGTGCCTTTGGAAACATGGAACACCATCTTCTTAATTCATGAATGATCTTCAACGCATCCCATAAATATATTCCACTTTAGTACCCCTAATTAAAAACCATTATTCATAGCCTGATGAAGGGAAACATATGAAAGGGTGAGGTCAGATTATGATTAAGGGTAAATAAGGGAGATACATAATCATAACATGAGAATAAGATTATGAGAACATGAGCATAACATTTGAAATCCAAACCATTAATATCAAAGATCATAATTTTGAGTCATGGCATGAATATGGGTAGTTCATAAGAAAGGAATCATAAGGTAATAAAATAACTTTATCCATGAGTTCATAACATTGGAATTATACATAGTATTTTGGCATATACATAAGCATATAAAATCATTTCCATTGTAGTCAAGGATCATTTCCAAGGATGTCATATTGGAATGGGTTCACCCCCCAAACCACCGTAGCAGTCAAAGTTAACTCCCATGATTATCATAGAGGATAAAGTACTTTACTAATTCAGGTTCACTCCCTATTCCAGTCCTGTCTATATCATGAGATATAACTCCTTAAAAAATGCATTAGAGGGAGATATAGGTCCCATCCATCATATAATGGAAATCATATGTATGTGTACAACAAGATCATAAATAATTCACCATATCATAAGGCATGAAATGAAATGGTTTTCATAAAAATTTCATCATATCATAACATATGGTAAAGTGATATGTTTCGTAATCATTTAAAATTTTCATCATAGCATAACCCATGAAAAAAGAAGCAGTTTTCATAATAATTTTACATGGTATAACCTGTATAATATAAACTGATTTCACAAACATATTTCTATGATAATACATTTAGAGAATGAAAAATAAGGCAATCCTTGGTTCATATCCACAAAAAATAATAAGTTACATCAAAGGATCTAATCTTAGTTGGAGAATTATATTTAAAGATCACTTAGAATGTTTCCTGAGGAAAATAACTTTTCTTTGAAAATTAATTTTTAAAAATAAAAATTAATAATTTATGTTGAAATATTTTTATTTAAAAATAATATTGAAAACTTATAAAGGAATATTTAAAAATCATTTAAATAATTTCTTGATGAAAATATGCTTTCCACTTTGAAATAATATTTTAAAAACAATTACAAAATCCTTTTTTTACTTTGAAATAAATTATATAAAATAGAAAAAATTCACAAATAATAATGAAAAAATTTTATTTGAAATTAAATTTGAAAAATTTCATGTGAAGCTAGAAAAGTATGAGTGTTCATGACAATGAGTATTACTATTCATGTCATCCATGTTAAAAACAATGATTATTATAACATTTGTTTCAAAATCCAAATATACATTATTTGAATAAAACATGTAGAATAATTTAACATAAAAAAATTAAAACATGGATAAATATTTCATTAGTATATCAATTTAAAAATATTTAAAATATTTAAAAATAATTAAAAACATTTTTAGAAAACTCAGTTTTTGAAGAAGGGGGGTTTAGACCGAAAAGATTATTTTTCTGAAAAACATTCTTTATGAACTATTGAGTACATGAAGAGAAGAAAATGAAGGGACAAAATTTATTCACATGAAATAACCATAGGAGAATAAAAATCATGATTTTATTTATTTATGGATCATAATATTTTATTATAAAAAATATAGTCACAAACAATCCTGATAAATGATGATATTGTAACATAAAATATTTACCACTTTGGTAACTTTGAATCATAAGCCCCGTGGAGGAGTATATTTAAAAGAAATTTAAAATATCATGGTTATAAATAAATTCATGATATTACATGAGAAAGGAGATGTATATAAACCTAGTAAAAGAATATATATGCATAACATAACCATATGTCTCAATGAAAGAAAATTGAGACAAAAACCCATTACCACATTTGTAAATTTTGAACCATAAACCCAATAAAAGAGAAATACTCAAATGGATATGTAAATAAAAATAAATTTAAGGATAATTATCACAAAATACATTCATTGGTAGTTTATAAACCACATAAAATAAAAAAGTTGATGAATATAGCTTTTGTCTCACAGAAGTAAAAAGTGAGACAAAAATCCCTTATCGTAAGTCTCAAGTTACTTAATACTAATTAAAACTTCCTAAATAATAAATATAAGTTTATTATACATATATTAAATAAAAATTATTACATTTTTAATTCCATATATTATTTAGTTATGTCCTTTTATTAATGATTTATTAAAAATTTCATATTAAAGTCACATTTTATGTAATAACTGCTTTATCTTTCATATATGTTTTGATTTGTTATTTTAATTCCTCTTATTTTTACCATGGTTCCTTAAAATACAGAATTATAATAATGAAATGATTATCATATTTATACATCAATTATACTTTTAACACCAATCATGAAATATGGTTTTACGAAACGAAGTATGTTATGATCATGTAGACGATAGGTTGTACGCACGCATGATCAATGTTTCAAATTTTCCATTGATCATTATAGAAAGGTAGTAAGTAATATATTATTTCTATATAATTATACTAATATCATAAATACTATATTATTTCTTGAAATATAATTATACATATCATCCATGTTGTGTGGTGATGAAAAAGAGTCACATCATTTCGTGAAGGTGATAGTCCACACATACACGAACAGATATCATTTTTTAGTGAGTGAAAAGGTAAGAAAGATAATGGTATGTAATATTTTCAGAATGATAAATATATCATTAATATAACAATTATTTAATGTATATCATATATTTTTATTAAATTTACACTTATTATATTCCATGAAAAGTGTTAGTGAAAACGGATCACATCGCTTCACGAGGTGGTAGTCCATCAGACACACCAGTGACACCATCATATCCCCTATTAATGAAAATTAAAAAGTTATATATGATATAATTAATCAAATGGTGTAATTATGTTATAAATATAATATATATACATTATAAACATAATCATACCCAACCGTGATAGTCAATAATGAAAAAATGAATGATATCGGTTTGTGAGGTTGTAGTCCGCCGTACACACAAATGATGATTTTGAAACCATTTTTTTAGAAGTAAAGAAGGTTATACAAAATGAAATTAACATAAAACATCTCATTATATGTAATATACTGATTTTATTATCTCATTATGTTGTAATAATAATTTAAGAAGGTGGAAAAAATGAAATAAAATCCCTCATTGAAGAACATTACTCTTCTTTGGGTAACCTCCTTAGGTTTTCACCAAAAACCATAGTAAGATGTATTTATAAAAAAAATAAGGCTTATAGAATTATATATGTTAATTTGGGATGTGATTTGGTTAGGTATTTTCTTGAACCAAAAAGGTTGTAATGTGTTAAGAATAGAGGAGAGCGAGTGGCCTTTTATAAGTGAGGTGAGTGACACACTTGTAATATTTTGAAAATAAAAAGGTGAAACCTTGTTTTTATCTTGCCAAAAGGATCAAAAAGGTATTAGTCACTCTAATTAGACATTATAGAGTCGAAATATGGCCAAATAATTGATTTTATACTAGTTTTTAGGTAATTTTAACCCTTATATTTTTTGTTTAACCCCTAGTAAACACATTTTTACCTTAACCATGATAATTATTTTTTACTATTTTACTATTCATTTTGGTAAAATATTATGTCAAAATTATTAGAAAATATAAATTATTATGATTCAAAACATTGAACCTATTTTTCTAAATTAAATTCGAATAATTAAAAATTAATTAATTTAAAATTAATCATGCATGTGTGACGAGAAAGTGGGGTTTCAAAGAGAAAATATTTAAAAGTTTACAATGTTTTTATATCCAATTTCAATATGAAATTGATTAAAATGACCTCAATTGGACTAGTATATATATAATTGAACTAATTTTACTTCAAAACCCATTTAAAATATAATTTAACTTTATAAATTATTATAAAAAAGGAAGGTTTTAACTAAAACCTGGTATTTTTCACTATTTATCAAAAAATTAATATTTTTCAAAAATTCTCAGAAAATGTAACACGCAGATGTTTTTTATGAAAATTTTTCTTTAAATAATTTATATTCTTCCAGTATCTTGTGTTTTAGACAATCATGAGTTTAAACGAACTGCAAAACATCTTTAGTACAAAATTACCATTATATCCAATCCATTAGGTTAACGAGAATAATTATAACCAACTTATGAAAATGCATTGTGAATTCTCTGGCTATCAATTATTTATGATAAAGATAAATTAGATATTTTTATTTTTGAGTGAATTATTATTGGTAACAAAATAATGATATATATATATATATATTATATACTTAATAAAATATTTTTTATTCATCCAATGGATATTTTAATCATAAGGTGTGAATAAACCCTATTTGTTGAAAAAAAACCTTCTTTTAAAAAAAGGTAATCTTACACCTTTGAATGGAGAACCCCTTTTAAATTAAGATTTAGAAACATTAATAAATTTTATACAATAACATAATTATTTTCTTTTGAAGAGGGATATAAAAATTTACTTTGGATGAATTTCTGATATTTTTCTGATAACTTTCATGTTTCGATGAATAGTAAATATACGCTAAATTTTAATTGAAAATAACTTTTTTCATTGAAATAACTTATATGGTCAAATTATATTATTTTAGGGTTTCAAAGTATAAATAAAATATATTTTTACTGTTTAATAAAATTTAGGTAATTGGAATTAATTTTACATTAAATTCAGATGTAAAAACATTTCAATCTTTTGCAATATTTTAACTTTTAAAACTCGTTTTCTCATTTCAACAACGATATTAATTTTAAATAAATTACTACAAATTCTGTGTTTTTAATTTTTAAAAATGGATTATATATTTTTATTATTAGTACCAAATTATGTAAATATCTTTATTTTATTTTTGGGCAATATGAATAGTGACTTTGGTAAATTTTATTAACATGATAAAAGGTTAAATCGGGTAATTAAGGGTAAAAATAATATTATAAAATTACACTAAAACTTGTATTAATATAATTTTATGAATATAATTTTCCATAAAAAATACTTGGGTCGAAATGGTATCTATTGGAACCCACCTGGATGAGATTGGGATGTTTTATTTATTTTATTTATAGAAAACTAAAATATGTCTCACTCAAACATTAATAATTAAATTATTTTTAACATAGGTTTATACAGAAGATATATTAGATTATAAATACATATTTTAAATCAAAAATGTTTTTCATTATCATGAAAATTTATTTTTAATTTTTAGGAAATAAATAATTACCTAAAAGACTTATACTTGTATGATGAAAAAATTAATTAATTGATGAGAAATAAATAAAATATTTTTTACTAAAATATTAAAAATAATAAATAGAACCAAACACTTAAGAAAAACTTATTTTTCGAGTATATCTTGACCATTAGCATCAAATTGTGTACCTATTGACCATTTGGAATCATATATAAGAGATTATGACAGTTATATTATTTCATTTAAAGTAAAGATAAATTTGTCACATTCATGTTTTAAAAGAGTATTGCATTTTAGATGTTGGGTTTCTTAAAAGATTAATTAAACTAAAATTATTATTATTATATGAAATGTATTTATCTTAATCATATTATATTATTCTGATTTTTTTATTAAACAAATAAGTATATTAAATAATTACACAAAATTGAGGTAGTAATTATGTTATTAATGAAGAGATCAAATAAATGTTATTAAAAATATTTTAATAAATATAATTTGGTATAATTATTATTTCAAATGAATTTTTTATATTAACTTGACCCCTTATATATATAATATAATATTTTTATCAAGGTGTATTTCTTATTTTTATATTTTAAAATATCCTTGAAATAAATAGTGTAAAAATTTCACTGTTGATTTTTTTTGTAAAAATAAGGATTCTTAAATTTTTTAAAAATCATAAAACATTATAAAAAATATATTATAATTATAATATGGTCTAAAATGTTTTAAATTATTCATTTATATTCTAATTGACTTCAAATAAGTAAATATTGCACCCTTTTAATATTGAAATATTATTTACCGTAGTTAAAAATTAATTTTTTTTAACAAATTTAGGGGAAAACCCCTTTTATCATCTCATAATATAAATTGGTACATTTTGGAGTTTTTTAAGTGGGGTTTTATTTTCTTTATAAATTAATATTTTTGTATTTTCCAAAAGTGCCCCTCACCTCAATTATAAAAGGGCACTTCCTCCCTCAACTATTACCATCATTTTTAGCATTCAACCTCGACCAAAACCTACCCATTTCACTTATAAACTTCCCTATAAAAATTCTATACATTATGGTATTATTCAAAGACCAAATATAGTGCTCTAAGAGGTGTTTTAGAGGAGGCATGTTGAAGAAAAGGTAATATCATTTACCGATTATTTCAAACTTCTTTATTCTTCTACATCAACCTCATGAGTTATTTCATTATAATTTAATAAATATAATAGTCATTATATATGGAGAGGTTATTATGATTACAAAACAACCATAATATACCTTCTACCCATCCTATGAAAATTAAAATCACCACACATGTCTACGTACGGCTTACTATCTCCACATCATGGTGTAATCTGTTTTTCACCACCACCTTACATGGATGAGTATAATGATGGAATTAATATATATACATATATATGATTAATATAAAATTTTATTTAATATTAGATACTCTACACCATCCACTTCAATATCATTCAACAATTATGGGAACGATATCGTTCCTCGAGCGTACTTACGGCTTACAGTCTCCACGGTGCAATGTGATTCGTTCTACATAATATTCATTAATGAAAGATTATATGAATGAATTGAATGAATATATTTGATATATATTATACTAATACCATTCTATAAATGTTATAACTATATCCTAAAAAGACTAATCAGAACTTATCTGACAAAATATGCATAAGAATATAAAGCAGTTAATACCTGAATAACGAGTAATAATAAAATGTTACTAACAAACAGATGAAAATATGACCATAAATGTTATCATAAAAATTATTATGATTTTGGAATAAATAATTAAAATTATTTAAATCATTACATATGAGGTTCAGATACATATGAAGCATGTTGGAACTTAGGTAAGGGATAATTTTGTAATCTCATTTTTATCCGAGATTGTTTATTCGTAAGTATTAACTGGGGTATAATTATCATCCACATACATGTTTCCTAAATATAAAATATTATGTCTATTCTGATACTATTTTTTAAAGTAAATTTTACCCATTGGTGAATTTTTAGTAAAAGTTATGGAAGGAATCTTTATTTTATTTTCCATACGAGGTACTTTTTGACTTTTTTAGAAAGAGTATGAGAAGAATGTTTTTAACTTATATGGTGTGAATATATTTATACGTCTTTATAACGCATTATTTCAATAAATCTTTATTTAAAATATTTCAATATTATATTCAATTAAAATATTTTCTTTTAAAATTTTATGGCATTTCGAGAAAATAAAATGTTTTTTGAAGAATAAAGGATATTTTACTCAAGAATTAATTTAAAGTATTTTATCAAAATTACTTTCCATCTAAGATGATGCTCTTTAAATTGGATTATTTTTATATCCTTATTATTAATATGATTTTATTGTGTTAGTGATGGAATGATATTTTATATGGATTATGTTATGATTGAATTATGTTTAATAATACTGTTTTATTTTATTAGGTTATGCTATGATGAATGATTTATGTTTTTGTGGACCATGTAAGAATGATTTCATTAAGATAAGGGTGGGACATATATCTCCCTCCAATGCATTGGGAAAAGATTTATATCTCATGAGATAGACATGACTAGAACAGTAAGTAAATACGGTTCCGTAATATTGGGCAGGAAGGTAACGTAAATCTAGTTCAGTAACACATGGCTGGAACAAAAAGTAAACTCGGTTCAATAATGGAATTTGTCCACTATGATGTTCTTGGAAGCAATGCCTTGGCTACTATGGAAATTATATTATGTGTTTATTTTTTTTCAAAACTCCTTGTTTTATTCCAATGCTATTTTCTCATGGTTTATGATTCCATTTTAATTAATGCCTTATGAACTACAAATATTTATTTCATGAATCATGTTTTTGTTATATGTTAAATGTGGTATGTTATTCTTAAAACGTTATGTTCATGTGTTTATTTTTTTATGTCTATGTTTTGTAAGATAGTTTCCATGATTACCCTTACTGAGTATTTGCGCTCAAACCTTTTCATGTTTCATTTTCCCCAAGATTTGAAGAAGGGTATTAAGTAAGATGTGTCAAAAGGGGGTTCTAGTTATGAAGGATAAAGTAGGAGAGAATGTAGATGTTTTATGAACCAATTGATTATGTTTCCCATTTTCTAAAGAGACTAAACCTATATGGTCTTGGTGTTGTTTTTGTTATGTTATGTAATAAATGTTCTTCAATGTTGAAGTAAAATATATATAAAATATAGTCTGTTATAATTGGTATCAGAGAAAATTTATAGTTGACATTTGGAAACTAGGATGAGAGAACCTTCGTAAAAACACTAAGGATATATCTAAAGGTGTTTTTGAATAACCGAGGATAAAACCAAAAGTGTCCTATATTAAAATTAAATTCTTGAATAATGTAGTTTTACCATTATGATTAGTCTTCCTCACACTATGCTTCTTGGTTTTAGGCAATGGGTGGAACATGAAAAAAGCATGTTAATGTTGAATATGACCAACAATGAAATTATTGTCCCCCTAAGCAACCAAATGTTATGGGAGATAGAATAAAATATCTTGTAGTCATGATAAAACAAATTTCTCGTGATATTAATCATTAAAGACTTCCAAATGAGCAAAGGAGGGAGCGAAATTCTGTTGAATCTTTCATGAGGCAACATCCACCTTCATTTAGTGGGTCTTCCGATCCATTAATAGCTTAAAAATGGATCAGGACCACTTTAAAGTTATTTTCAGTTCTACAATGTTCTGAACATGAAAAAGTCATCTTAGTAGTATATCATTTGGAAGGTGAAACTGATCAATGGAGGAATATTATCAATAATATGAGGCAAATATTTGAAATTGAGTCCATGGAATGGGATGAGTTCAAGAACTTATTTTTAAACAAGTACTTTCCACACATTCTTTGAACAAAGATAGAGAAGGAGTTATTTGAACCTAAGAAAAAAGATGAATAATATGTTGGTACTGTAGACGCTGAAAAAAGTCCATAACTCTCGGAGGAAGTTTCGAAATGACGAAGCGAAGTCATATTCGGAATCAGAGCCCCGATCCAGAGGCCCGGGATGTGGTGCACGAAATAAACGAGGATCCGCATGAAAAATTGTTCTGCGCACGTAGTATCCCCGGGTTTCACGGAATTGAGCCAATGAGGTGCACGATCTTTGCGCGCCCCGGTTCTGCGCGGTGAGGTTTTGCGCACCGGCGGCTCCTGGCGCAAAAGATTTTGTGCGCCGCCTGGATTCCCCGCCGGACGTTGCCTATAAATAGAAGGTGACCCCGAGCGGTTTGGGTGTTGAGGAATTCGAAGCGGCTCTCATGCGTGCAATTCGGCTCCCCCCACGCGCAATATGACTTCTAGGTAATCCCTAATTTCGCGCAACCTTGCCCCGGAGTTCACCTTTGCACGCAACTCCACCGGCTTCAGTGAATTTTCCCCTTCCCCGGGTTCTAGCCTTGCGCGCAATCCGTGTTTTGTGTGCACAATTCCCTGCCGTGCAAGCAAAACCCTGCGCGTAATTCCTCTCAGCGCACAATTCCCTTTCTCCAATTGTGCGTCGTCCCAGTTTTTTGCGCGCAAACCTCCTTTTTTGCGTGCAAAGCCCAGTACCCTTCACCTTGACGCCCCTTGGCTGCCCCCATGCACCAGCACCTGATGTCTCCCCTCCCGGGCATGCGTGCCATGCCTTGTTTTCCCGTACGGCCTTCCAGGCTCGTGCGAAGTAACCTCCAGGTCCCTTGGTCCGTGTTTCCCGTTGCATTTCTTTGCCTTATGCTTCTCCTCATAGGCACGCTAACGTCTATTGCTTCTTCGCATAGCCACGCTAACGTGGACCCCCCCGGTGGTTTGCCCTGCGGCCCCCCTTCACTATGGCCTTGATGATGCCTTTCCTCCCACAAGGGGTAGAGGGCGTTGGGAATTTAAGCCCTAGGGGTGCGGAGTGAACCCACCTCATCCAAGCTGCAGGACGTTAAACTTATAAGCACCTCGTCCTTAACACATGATGTTAAACTCTGGTCCGACCCCATGCTTCGCACGCAGGGTCCCCCCATCTCGGACATTTTTTACGCCTCTCGTCTCCATAGGAATGGACTCTTCCTCACATGGAATGAGATCCTCCTTGTCAGAGTGGCGTTTGTCCACGGGGGAAGGGCTGCCTCAGATCGTAAGCCCCTAGCCTCTCTTACGGAAGGTTGCACCCGTGCATCTCCGTACTTCCCCCCTGCCAAGGCCAGTGGAGTCCTTTTCCAACTGCGCTTTGTCGCACCACGGGCCTCCACCCTGGAGTAAGCCCCGGAACCAAGGGCCGCTAACCACGCGTAAGCCCCTGTTTCCTCTTTGGTTCGCTAAACGCATAAGCCCCATTCCGCATTTCACGGACGCACCCTTCGCGACGTGATCATCTCGTCCCTGCTGCCTATTGTTTCTCACACAGAGCATGACTCACGTGGGCTTAGAGCGCACATCGACCATGACATCCTCTTATGGGCCACCTCAGAGCGTAAGCCCCATCCCAGCGAACTACGTGGACTTTGATCCGTGCTAACGCACGGTACGTAGGAAGCCTCCACGAGGTTCAAGCCCACCATTTTCAGCGAACTACGTGGACTTTGATCCGTGCTAACGCATGGTATGTTGGAAGCCTCCACGAGGTTCAAGCCCACCACCCGGTCGTCCCGACCTCTCCACATCGGTTCCCTGACCACATTAGGCCGCCTCAGGGCGTAAGCCCCAAACCCCTTGTCCCGTATGACGTTAAACTGTATCTCGTCCCGCATGACGTTAAACTGTATCGCGTCTTGCATGACGTTAAACTATATCCCGTCCCGCATGACGTTAAACTGTATCTCTTCCAGCATGACGTTAAACTGTATCTCGTCTCCGCAAGATGTTAAACTCGTGAAATACCCTGTGTTAAACATGGGAAGCTGAGGAAAACCTCAGATGGTACACATTCCTCGCGTTTGATGTGGTATGCCTCAGGCTTCCGCGCCCTCGAGAATCCTTGTGATGAGGGACCAAAGACAGACATGCCAACGACACCCCAACGTGACTATTCTCCTCACCGAAGGTTGCTGCCCCGACAAGACCCCTTTGAGAATCTTGACAGAAGCAGCGTAATTAACTGGCGTCCATGTAGATATGGCACCAGGAATGAGCTTCACGAACCCATCTTAAATCTATGAGGGAGACCCGGACTATGTGATGATTTCCGAGGAGGAATCCACGAAAGGAAGAACCGACATCCCATCATCCCGGTTTCGATCAAGGAGCTGACATCCCTGAATAAGGAACAGATGCCGCCTGCTTTCGGAAAGAAGGAATGCGGGGTAACAAGCAGTGTGTTCTCCCCACAGACGGATGCACGCGCCCCAACGAAAGCATCAGAGCAACAAAAATGGTGAACCCGACGTGAAGCTCTTCTCCTCAATACGGGGAATGGTAGTGGTCGGGGTGTTGGAATATTAGCATGTCACCAGGTCTGGGTAACCCTTACCAGGACATGGACCCACCAGGGGTCGAGCCCGTCAGGACGTTGACCACTCCGTTCTGCGACGTCGTCAGCGTGGATCCCTCTCGCCAACAATGGAAGACAGAATGACGCTGGGCCTTGGTTTTTGATCTCCTTTCATGTTGATGCTAATGGGTTCATCTCCCTACTTCTAGGAATCAGGTCACTGCATTCGGAGCTCGATCGCCACCTACCCACCGGCGCAGGGGCAGGGGCAGTACCGACACAGCTACCCCGCGCGGTCCTACCTATTCCATGGTCGCTCCGACTTCGACCTTCATAGAAACCGGGCGCTCACGCCCCCTCTCCCTGTTAGAAATCATTCAGTGGAGGGTGATCAATGACCTAGTTCGTAGGTACGACGAGGAAGGGATCATCCCCTCCAGGGGAATGGACCATTCTGGATCTAGAGGCGGCGGTGCCTCACCACCATCGTCGCTATCGAGGGCAGTTCAGGGAGACGCTGCTCCCCACTCCGACGTTCAACTGCATCAGGAGCCTATCCCCAGAGCGCCTTGACACATCCCTCCCCTACGCCAATGAGGTGGGGGATGTCTGGGTCCACCCGATCGGCGATCCGTCCCAGGGGTTAACAGCAAGAACCCTTGCCAGGCTGCGACGATGCTGCCGCCCGACTCCCCAAGTCGAGGAGCTGGCAATCTTCATGCCCGCACCGCCGGTTCCGACCCATCTGACTCGACGCAAGCGTCGGGCGCGAGGGAGAGAGAATGCCCGTCCTGGGGCATCAACATCGGCAACCACTGTGGCCCGAGCCACTGCTGAATCATGTTACCAGGTCCCCGCAGACGTTGAGCAGGGGCATCCACGTGCCCGACTGGGATCGAAACCCCGACCGCCCTGCAGGCAAGTTGGGTCGAATCTCTCAGTCGCAGACACTGGAAATGGCCACTGCGGACCAACCCGCGGTAGTGTCGCTCACCATGAAGGCTCATTCCGTGCCACCGATCTGGAAAGCCAAAAGCTTCTTCGCGACGGCTATGCTCCGAGTATGACTCCTTCCAGCGCCCACTGCATGGGGTATGAGGTCACTCCCCCTACTAATGGCTGCGAGTATGGAGCAGTTGTGTATCCAGTCGCTCACTCACATGGAGGTCCTCCCCATGTCCCTTTCGACATCTGTCCTGGTGCTTCTCGCACCCCAACCTTCAGTCCCCTCTGCCCCAACTCTATTGTGGTCGGGGGACCCCATGACGGAAATTATATTTACCCTGAGGAGCTACCCAGGGGAAGGAAGGCCGGGCGTCATCGCAGTAGGAGGAATGTCAGGGGAGTCCGGACGGAAATTAGGCCAGTCCGTTTCTCGGATTCCGAGGAAGAGTACGACTCGACGATGGAACCTTCCCCCCAACCCTTAGAGTTGAGGGTAGGGATGGGGACACGACATGTCAGTCTCGTACTCCCTGATTGCAAGATCCGTATGATTCCCTCCTCCCTTCGAAGGTATATCCAAGAGGATGAGGATTTGGTGTACCGCTAGGGATCAAGCCTGCAGTGGCCATTGGCCTCCTTGGAAGCACTTCCCGCCCCTATTAGGGAGGGTGGGGAATTTTTCTGGGCACCGACGAAAGAGTCGCGAGGCAACACACCCTCAGCGAGCACCGACGCTGTGACAGGTGGCCCATTTGCCGGCCCATCCTATCGCGACATGGCAGCCAGGGCACTTCAACCCCTGGAAGATGACCTAGGGATCAACAGCCAATCGGCATGTTCGTCGTATTCCCCGCCGGCCATCCCACCGGCCCGACGGCCTACCTTGGCGCGATTGCCTGTTCCCCGACTACCCTCAGTGGACGAGCAGGGGAGGTAAGGTCATGACTCCGAACCGGATCCATGGAGCTTATGGACCTTTCTCGCAGTGGGCCACTTCCCTGAGAAGTTTTGGCCGGTCGCAGAATCGGATTTTGATATGCCAGAGTCACTCACCCCGGGAGAGTTTGAGTGCTTCCACTAGATTCTTCGGGTGAGTCACTCTCGCCTGCGCCATAAGGTAGAACCTTATCTCGGGAGCCAAGCGCATCTCGAGGAGATCGGTGAGCAGTGTCGTCGGGTCGACCAGGCAGCGCTCCCTGCGGTTCAGCACCCTGAGTTGCTGGACCACCATGAGGCCCTCCAGAAACAATGCGTCCAGAGTTTTTAACTACTCCTCAGTGTTATTGAGGAAGCCGCCCCCCACACGCACGTCTGCGGATGGAAGCAGTACGCTGCTCTCCTCTTCTGTGCGATCCGCTGACAGCCCGATCCACTGGATGACCCTGAGGGAACGTCGCCAAGGGCAGTGGCAGTCAACATGGATGACCTTTCAGATGAGGGAAATGTTGTGGAGCCCCTCTACGGGGACTCTCCCCCTGAGGATAGGCCGCTACTGGACCCATCTGGGAGGATTACTCACCAAAAGAGGAGCCTCCTAGGTCTTCCTGTACCCACGGAGGCACTAACACTGGGCCGAAACATCGGAAAGGGTAAAGAGCCCATTGGGTCTGTCAAACTCGCCGACCCATCTGCCTCGGTGCAGAAGGCAGAGGAGGATCCCGAGAAGACCACGATGCACCAACAGCTAGCTAAGAAAAAGAGGCTGGTTGATGAGATCTTGGCCGAACGCATTACAGAGCGGTGGCCTGACTACGGTGACCCTAGACCAGGACAACATGGGCAGGAGCATCTACCCCTTGCTGAGATCCCCCTAGGCAACCGTGACTGTGTCATGTTCGCCGACTGGGGAAACACTGGGACCCATGGAAAGAGGGCGTGATATGTTTCGCCGAACCCTCCCGAGTGGCGAGACCACCCGGGGGACCCTGCTCGGTTTCCTCCCGCCGCCCTGAGAGTCACTCCGCCAGCTGCCCCGCAAGCCGCTGAGCGTGACTACCGTATCGAAGAGCCTAACAACGGGCTTGTGGTTAGAGATCCCCGTCAGGACAGGAATCCGCATCTCGATGATCTGATGGAAGTACTCATCGCCCTCTTGGAGGCCCTAGAAACTCGGCAGGTGGAAATCCCACCGGACCGCAAGCCATACCCAGCATGGTTGGATGACATGCCGGCCCCGCCGGGATTTGGGAACCCCAATTTTGTCCCCTTTAACGGGACCAGATACCCACCACAACACTTGGCCCACTTCAACTCGAGGTGCGGGCCTATGTTAGGGACTCCGGTGCAGCAAGAGGCTTCCAAGCTCCGGTGCTTCATTCAGACACTAGAAGGACCAGCATTCATCTGGTATAGCCAGCTCCCAATTGGATCTGTGACTAGGTGGGAGGACCTTCACCTGAAATTCCACTACCAGTTCAGTTCCACAACCCGGAAGACGAACATTGTAGACCTCTTCAGGTGCAAGCAAAGGCCCGATGAGCGATTCGTGGACTTCGTCACCCGGTGGAAGGGGCTCACGTACTACTTTGACATGCCACTGAATCAGGAGAAATTACAGACGATGTGTTTAGGGAACGTCAAGGTATAGTTGGTTCCTTCCCTGATCACGCAGAATTACCCTGGAGGGTCCCGGGACTTCTCGGACAAGGCTTAGCGCCTCGAAGAAGCCCTGCAACAGGCCGGTCAGGCACGCCCGCTGCCTCCTGTAATCTCTGCAAGGAGAGCCGCCAGAGCCGAGCCTGCTACTGTGGCCCAGATAAAGGCCCCCAGACAGCTAGAGTTGCTGCTAGTGAGGCCAGCTCAGCAGGCTCATAAGGGTCCACCCCCACAGGCACAGCCTCCGGACCAGCAGCGACCGCCTCAAAATCGGCAGGCGCCTCCGCGTAACACACTGCCACCACCTAGGCGAGGAAATCCGGCTCCGCCTCCTCGGTCTGCTCCTCCGGCCCCTGGTCATTGTCAGCCCCCAAGAGCGCCCTTTCCAGACAGAAGGAATCAGACTTACTCGTTTGGCGAGGCCCAGGTCCCCGGTTATTTCCGTAGCGCCTTGGAGCAGAGGATCGTGCGGCTACCTGAGTGTCGGAAGCCAGAAGAGGCATGTCTCACTGATCACCCTAACTACTGCCCTTATCACCGGATCCTGGGACACACCATCCAGCAATGCTATGTGTTCAAGGACTGGCTCCAAGACCAGATTGACAACAACATAGTCAGGTTGGGCCCAGCCCCAGCATAGGTGGCAGGTGTCTTCGTGGGATCAGATGGCAGTAGTGACAACGGGGATGGGTGGGAACAAGTTTCCGATCATGGGTCCCGGAAGTATAATGACGGATGGACCACAGGATGGTCGCATGTGCCCATGACATCATCCGTGCCTACCTGAGTCAGCCAGAGCCCTCGAAGTCTGCGAGCGCCGCTTTGGTAACGTCGTCCCAGCCTACTTCTTTCCAGAATAGCAGGCGGCGGCGCAAGAAGAAAGAAAGCGCCCTGCCATTGCCGTTATCTTCTCGCATGCTTACTGATTTCATGCCCCCAGAAATGGGGATCCCTCCGAGACCCCATCCGGTAGTGGATGACTCCTCGAGTGAAAGTCCGGGGTACGCTTCGGTTAACACCGTAGAGTTGGTAAATCCCTTTTTGACTCCCAATGATGAGGAGCACCAGGTGGACCTCCCCAATGTCCCCAGCTGCCGCTAACGTCGATGGAGTCGTGGCTATGTGAATCTTCGGGTCGTGGCAGTCGTCACCTCCAGTCAGGCCGTGCATGCTACCGAGACCAGGCATCAAGCCCGGTATAGAGAGCAGCACTCGCGGCTCACTCACCCGGTGACAACGGGTTCGCTTCCACCACCGTTTGTGTTGCTGGATCGGGCGGAACCGCCTTGCCCACATCAAAATCAGACCAACCCTGCCACTGGATGACTATGGACTTCCGGTCCTAGCACGAAAGTCACCTCCTGGGCTTCAGCTAGAAAACAACAGGACGTGCCTAGTACCAGTTAGTCACCGGTCCCGCCAGCAGGGCCCGTCATTCCCCCAATCGCAGAGCGACCTCCTGTAAGCAGAAGCTCGCGTTTGGCGCGAAAGTATGATGTCCTGAAGCATCTGGCCAGAATTCTGGCAAGGCTTTCCATCCTTGAGGCCCTTCTCCTATCGTCTGAAATGCGTGAGGTACTCGCCGAGGCTCTAAGGATCCCCCTCCAGTTTGAAACGGAGGTAGCGGCCGCAGAATCCTTCCACACCGAGTTGATTGAGGACACCGAATGTCAGGCGGTTATCTTGTTCTCCGGTGAAGATGAAGACCTTCCCATACAGGGGCACATCCGCCCGTTGTACATAACCGGCCAGTTCAATTCCGTGGAAGTCCGTCGATGTCTTGTCGACACGGGTTCTGGGATTAACTTGATCCCAACTCGGACACTGCGAAAACTAGGGTTGTCCGAGGATGATTTAACTCCCTCCGACCTCAGAATTCAGGGGTATGACAGGACCGAGCAAATTCTACTCTTCAAGATCCGTCTGAAGACCCAATTCGGAGACTTAATTGCCAATATCGAATTCATGGTTGTCTCTCAGGACACCGCCTACAGCGCATTAATGGGCAGGCTGTGGCTCCATCTTCGTGCAGCGGTTCCCTCATCGTACCATTAGTGTCTCAAATACTCCCTTAAGGGTCGAGTGGGCATGATCCAAGGAGATGCGTCTCCATTTACCTCTTGTGAAGCTCATTACCTGGATGTTGACTATCACAAGAGCAAGGACAAGAAAATTCTGGCAGGTGAGGTTGAGCCCGCCGCTGTCCCGAGTAATCCCTGGGCAGGTTTGGATGACGCATATGTCTTCCCAATCCATCGGTTGGATGCCACGACTTCCGATATGGGAGAGTGCTTTGTTGTCTCAGGTACCAGAGGAAGGAATATTTTTGGGTCTAAGCGATGGCGGGAAATCACCTCGTAATCTTACACCAACCAAGCTCAGGTGATCCCCGAGCCTCCTACCCCTGTACGATATTGGGACGTTGGGCTCATGGCAACGACAATACATCATACGTGTCTGTTTCGTCGGGCCAGAATCAACCGGCTCAAGCCAAAACGTCACTACTACTTTAATGTCGTAAAGTGTGGCCCCTTAGGCTGAAGGCCGGATGGGATTGGATCAACCGCCTTCGTCGCCATGGTCTCCGCGGTGCATGAGTCTCCCGTCGTGACGACCTCTGCCGCCCAAGCGAGTGCCAGCTCCCCATCAGGGTCGATCAGCCCCGAAACGGCTCCCCCCATGGACGATCCTTCCACAAGCAGAGAAGAATACATGGAATATGCTCCTCTTGCTTTTGAAAAGGGCGTCTCCACCACGGTCGACGAGCTAGTACAGGTGAACCTCGGTAGCGAGGTGGACCCAAGAACCACATTGGTCAGCGCCACTATGCCTTCCGAGGAGTGGCAAAGGTACATAGACATCCTCATCCAGCACCATGATGTGTTTTCCTGGAGTTATGATGAGATGTCGGGACTAGATCCCCAGGTAGCTGTCCACCGCCTTGGCCTCCCAGCAAACCATCGTGGGTTCAAGAAGCCTCCCAGAAAAATGAACCCCTTTCATGGTGGCATGGTTGAGGCCGAAGTTGATAAGATCATTAAGTCCAACTTCATCAAGGAAGTCTAGTACCCCAGGTGGCTAGCCAACATTGAGCCCGTCAGGAAGAAGAACGGGCAGATCAGGGTCTGCATCGACTTCCGTGATCTTAATCGCCACTGTCCGAAGGATGACTTTCCCCTTCCCGTGACAGAGCTGTTGATCGATGCAATAGCCTGGTTCCAAGCCCTCTACTTCATGGATGGGTACTCCGGGTACAACCAGATCTGGATGTCCCCTGAGGATGAAGAGTTCACTGCCTTCAGGGCCCCCCAGGGCACTTTCTGCTACCAGGTTATGCCCTTCGTCCTGAAGAATGCGGGCGCCACCTATCAACGGGCTATGCACCACATATTCAAGCCGATCCTCGGGACACTGGTGGAGTGCTATGCAGATGACCTGGTGGTTAAATCTCATCAATGCCAGTACCATCTCAAAGACCTTGAGAAAGTGTTCGGTTTCCTCCGTTCTCGCCACTTGAAGATGAACCTGTTGAAGTGTGCCTTCGGGGTCACCTTCGGAAAGTTTCTTGGCTTCATTGTTAGGTATCGAGGTATTGAGATCGACCCCGAGAAGATTAAGGCCATCAGTCAGATGCCTCCCCCGAATAATATTTGGGAGCTTCGGGGCCTCCAAGGCCACTTAGCCTATATACGCCGATTCATTGCGAATCTGCCCGGCAAGTGTAAGCCCTTTTCTCACCTCATGAAGAAAGGCACCGCCTATGGGTGGGATGAAGAGTGCCAGACCGCTTTTGAGGAAATCAAGAAGTATCTGCTTCAACCTTCTGTCCTGATGCCACCCGTTCCCGGAAAGCCGCTGGTCCTTTACATGACCGCCCTGAAGCGATCCCTCGGCGCCCTTCTCGCCCAAAAGAACAAAGAGGGAACAGATAATAGCCTCTACTACCTCAGCCGCATGCTCCTCAACGCGGAAATTAGATATTCTCCCATCGAGAAGAGCTGTCTGGCGCTCGTATTCGCCATACAGAAATTACGGCACTACTTGCAGCACCACGAGGTACAGCTGGTCTCTTGTGTAGACCCTTTGATATAAATCTTGAGCCGGCCTATGTTGACCGGCCGATTGGCACACTGGGCGGTGATCCTCCAGCAGTTTGACATTAGGTTCGTACCTCAGAAGGCCTTCAAAGGACATGCATTGGAAGACTTCTTAGCTGCACACCCAACCTCTGCAGACCAGCCACTGGATTTGGGCTTTCCTGATGAAGCAATCCTCTCAGTCGATCACGCCAACCCATGCTGGAAGATGCACTTTGATGACGCCTCCCGAAGCCCTATTGTTAGAGGGCTCAACGATCATAGGATTAACAGAGTGGGCCTGGGTATCGTCTTCATCACCTCAGAGCAATTCGGTCTTCCATATTCATTCTTGTTGTTAGAAGGATTCACCAACAATTAGGTAGAATAGCATTCCCTCATCACTGGCCTCGAGTTGGATCTGAAGGTTAAGATACCCCACCTGTATGTAAAAGGGGACTCTGAGCTAGTCATCAAGCAGGTTAATGGTTACTATTCTGTCAGGAAGCCAGAACTCATGTCTTTGCTGGAATGAACCCTCCATCTAATGGCTAAGTTCCCCTCCCGACCAGATGTTGTTCACGTTCCCCGGTCGCAGAACAGTCGAGCAGATGCTTTGGCCAGCCTAGCCGCATCACTCGCGGAGCCCAAACTGGATGACCTAATCATCCACGTGGCGCACCGGAGAGTCATTGCTCCTATTATCCCAGAGGGCGATTGTGGCCCGCGAGTGAACCGTCTCACCGCCGGTGCCCCTACGCCAGGACCCCCGGGGCTTCAGGCATGGTGATCGAGACAATTCTTGACTGGAGGACACCCTTGGTTGAATATCTCCGGTACGACAATCTTCTGATGGACCGAGCAGAGTGGGAACGAATCTGGCGACGTGCGCCGCAGTTCACCCTTCGAAGTGGTCCCAGCCGTGAGCAGCTCCTTTACAGGCGCGGGTTTGACGATGTTCTCCTCCGTTGTCTTCAAGGAGTCGAGACCCCACAGGTCATGCAAGAAGTGCACAGTGGTTCATGTGGCGCCCACCAGGCTGGGTCGAAGTTGTCCCACCAGATTCGGAGGCTGGGATACTTCTGGCCCTCCATGATCCATGACTGCATCAAGCACGCCAAGAGGTGTCATGCGTTCCATGTTCATGCTAACATTGTGCATCGGCTACCGGAGCCTCTCCTACTACTAAGTATTCTTGGCCCTTTGTAGTCTGGGGGTTGGATGTCGTAGGGCCCTACCCGCCGGCGATGGCCCGCCAGTGCCGGTTCATCTTAACCGCTACAGATTTCTTCTCAAAGTGGGCAGAGGCAGCCCCGCTCAGGGAAGTCAAGGCTTGTTCCATCACCGACTTCGTGAGCTCCAATATCATCTACCAGTTTCGAATACCTCACACTATCCTCACGGATAATGGAACAAACTTCCAAGCGGCTGAGCTGAAGAAATTGTACACCAAGTACAACATTCGCTCTAACCACACCTCCCGGTATCATGCGCAGGCGAATGGACAGATTGAGGCATTTAACAAAACCCTCTCTAACATTCTGCAAAAATGGGTGGTCAGAACAAGAAAAGTTGGTCGAACAAGCTCCCCAACGCCCTCTCGGCTTATAGGATGATGACTCGTAACTCCACACAGGCGACTCCGTATTCCATGGTATACGGATCTGAGGCCGTCCTTCCCATCGAGGTCCAGCTGCCCTCATTACGCACGGCGGTCTATGACAAGCAAGTGCCGAATATAGTTGTCGAGATCCATCTAGCTGAATTGGAAGCGCTGGACGGAAGTAGGCTTCTCACTTTACATAACTTGTAATGGCATCAGAGTAGGATGGCTCGAACTTTCGATAAGATGGTTCGCCTCCGCTCATTCCTGCAAGGTGACATGGTGCTGGCTCTCAGAGCACCAATGATTCCCGGCAGGAAACCACCCAAGTTGGAGCCCAAGTGGGAGGGGCCTTTTATTGTCCAAAAGGTCTATCCCAATGGCGCGTATTCCCTGGTTACTATGGATGGTGAGAGTATCACTCCTCCCACCAATGTCAGGTTCCTCAAGAAGTACTTTGCCTAAACCATCCTTGGTCCGACATGACCTTAAACTGTATGGTCCAGTATGACCTTAGACTGCATTTTGCCCTACATCTAGGCATCCTTGGTCCAACATGACATTAAACTATATGGTCCAGTATGACCTTAAACTGCATTTTTCCCTACATCTAGGCATCCTTGGTCCTACATGACCTTAAACTGTATGGTCCAGTATGACCTTAAACTACATTTTCCCTACATCTAGGCATCCTTGGTCCGACATGACCTTAAATTGTACGGTCCAGTATGTATGACCTTAAACTGCATTTTTCCCTACATCTAGACATCCTTGGTCCTGCATGACCTTAAACTGTATGGTCCCGCACGCCCCTAAACTGCACCTTGGTCAGAGTTCTAAGACCTAAAACTAAGATCCTTTTGGTCCGAGCTCTAAGACCTAAAACTAAGATCCACATTTCATCCTACATGACGTTAAACTGTGTTTCAAGAACTATGTGTGGCTTGATTCCCATCCTTATGGGATACGTAGGACCGCCTAAACACTTAGATGTCAGGTCCAGCCCCGTCTCTTAGGAGATCCCACGATCTCCCGGTTCCCAGGGTGTTTGGCATTATGCCCCCTCTTTTTCCCGGGGATCCGCCATCTTTTGGACACTCTCGGACTGAACCCTATGACCCTTTCCAGTGGTCTACTGATGTGCTCAGGGTACTCCGGTCTAGGACTTGGAGTTCCAGATTCAACTTAGGCAAGTTCCATCCACTTGCCAAGCTTCGTGTTCCCCTTCATTCGGGTCCCCGTCATCCTTCACACCCGGAGGGACCCCCAAGAACGGCCTGGATACAACGCCCAAGGGCTCTCCTACCGTCATGGGCCAATGCCCCTGAGGGTTTCAGACAAAAAATTGATACAAATCCCGCATTGCGAACATGGTCAGCGGTTGATGCTCATTTGTTTGTCCCCATGGCTAACACGACAGGATGATGTGTTGCGAACATGGTCAGCAGTAATCCTCAGTCGTCACACCAGTTTCCCCAGGCCCTGAATGTTGGTGGCATGGTTCATGTCATGTTCCACCCCACTGTGTGAAGGTGGAATCTCTACACTCCTTGTACTAACCCTCAGTACACCCCTGCACGTCAGACAGACCGAGCTGCGTAACGGTGTCTCTCGGGGCTCCCACGATCTTAGCGCTAGAGTATGTGCTTGGGTCTCTTCTCTACAGGTTGCGTGCAGCTTGACCCTCATCCCCATGGGGAACAAGGAGTCATCCAGACATTGCGTTTCAGGCCCAGCATAGCTGGGATCTAGCATCTCCTGCCCCCTGATTATTGAACTCTCATAGGCCCCTTTGGCCAGAGGCTCCTCTCTCGGAACCGCACACGGTGATGGTATGGGATTACGTCCTCACCTGCATCAAGTATGCTTTATTGCATCATGCGTGTTCTTGTTGGTCCAAACCATATGACCTTAAACTGTGTTGTTGGTCCAAACCATAGGACCTTAAACTGTGTTGTTGGTCCAAACCATACGACCTTAAACTGTGTTGTTGGTCCAAACCATACGACCTTAAACTGTGTTGTTGGTCCAAACCATATGACCTTAAACTGTGTTGTTGGTCCAAACCATATGACCTTAAACTGTTTTGTTGGTCCAAACCATATGACCTTAAACTGTGTTGTTGGTCCAAACCATACGACCTTAAACTGTGTGACGGTCCAAACCATACGACCTGAAACTGTGTTGTTGGTCCAACAACATGACCATAAACTGTGATGATATCGTCCCGGCTACGCGCCGCTAGGACGCTACCGCTCTAGAACTACATATGGCTTGATTCTCATCCTTATGAGATACGTATGAGCGCCTGGGGCACTTCACCGCGGGCCCAGCCTACCTTCGTGTTCGGTCCCTCTACTCGAGCATTTCCACGGAGAGCACATGATAAGTAGGGCTTAGGTCCTTATTCACGTTGGGTTTTTGTAACCGCCTTTCCATGTGTCCATTTCTCCCCTTACCCATTCATGGTACAAGCTCTAAGAACTTAAACTAAGATGCTTCCAAGAACTACGTGTGGCTTGATTATCACCCTTATGAGATACGTAGGAGCACCCGAGGCACTTCCCCGTGGGCCCAACCTACTTTCGTTTTCGGTCCCTTGACCTAAAAAATCTCCTAGGGGCGGTGTGCGGTGTGACATGGGATTATGCCCTCATTCACGTCGGGTTGTTCACCGCGCCGTACACACCCCCTATTCCCATTCACGCCAGGTGTTTGAGTTACTCCACTGTGTGCCTCTTATGTTTCCTTCCGACCTTTGGTTCGAGTTCTAAGAACTAAAACTAAGATCATTTCTTTGACTTTTTACGACTCGCTCTCTATTGTCGGATTGCACGATGTGGTGCGGGATTATGTCCTCATTTTCGTCAGGTTACTCACCGTGCCGTGCTTATCCCCAGATGAGATGTGTTCCCCGTCCCGCATGACGTTAAACTATATTTCGTCTAATATGATGTTAAACTGTGTTTCAAGAACTACGTGTGGCTTGATTATCATCCTAATGAGATATGTAGGACCACCCAGACATTTCATTTTGGGTCCAGCCCCAGAGATTACTGAACCCCGTCCTTCCTTATTGTCGGCCCCTCAGCTCAACTTCATGGGAAGTGGTGTAATCGGGACATCTACCCCGAGCAAGTTCGGGATGCCCCATGATAATAATGGTAAGCGGCAGTTCTCTCGCCAAAGAGGTCCTGCCTGGAAATTGGGATGACCCGTGATTATGTCGGTATGTCCGCCTAATGCGCCTTTGCTATGGTGGCGCAATTTCAGGAGTGTTGGACTCTGTTCGAACAAGCCACCACTCCACCTTCCATGCTTTGCGTCCCCCCTTATTCGGATCCTCATTTCCTTTCATGTTTGACGGGACCCCCTAACAGTATGGATGCTCGACTAATGATCCACCTACTATCCTGGGCCAACGTTCCAGAGGACTGGTCATGTTTGACGGGACCCCCTAACAGTATGGATGACAGACCTATGGTCCGCCTACTATCCTAGGCCAACGTTCTGGAAAAATGACCGACGATATTTGAGTTAGGCCCCGTGTCACAAACATGGTCAGTGGTTAGCCCTCCTTTATTGTCCCCATTCCAGGCCAACATGATATGGATTATGTGTTTCTGCCATGGTTGACAGTTATCCTCCATCGTTGTGCCCCATTGTGTTCCGAATTTGGGCAGCGTGATTCACCCTTCCTCTCCACCCCCTATGTTTGGATAGATTTCAATTCCCCCGGCATCGCCCCGCTCATGTGTTAGAGCACATTGAGAAGTCGACACATCAATCGACCCAAGGTCTCTTCAGAAGTCCAGGCCCAATTTCGGATGCCTGAAGCTTTGTCAATGCCCCACAGTTGGACGAGATGATGACACGAGCATCCTCTGCTTCTCGCGTTGGGCGCGACCCATAGGAGCCTAGGGATGAGTTGTTATTAATTTCGAAACTATGGTTGAGCGCATTAAACCAAGGGTACAAATGAATGGATTTGGCCATATATTGGATTGAGATGATGAACAGTACAAGCAGAAAGTTCATGAGATGGCAAAAACCAAGCCCTTAGGGATCAACATGCTGAAGCGATCTTTTCATCACTGCTACCCTTTGGCTGGTAGCCTCTAGGACTACTTCTCGATCTTTGAAGACACTATCCTCATCGGCCACCATAGAGCTCAGCTCGCCAGCCCTAGCTTGTGCCTGCTCCCACTCAGTTCGAAGTACGGTCATCTGGTGACTCGCCTCCACCAGTTGTTCCTGCGCGTCAGCCAGCTGGGCCGTCAGTTGCTCCACAAGCTCGGTGCATGTTGTGATTAAGGCCTTCTTCTCTGCCGCCTGCCCTTCGAGGTTCCAGACTTCCTACTCCACCCTCAGAAGCGCTTGATCACTCGCCGATCCTTCCCGGCACTGGGAAATGTCATCGTGCCGACTGCTCTCGCGTATCTTCTCGGTCATGTAATCACGGACTGTCTGATGAAGGCGCTGAGCGTTAGCCCCTCCGGTGCACTGGAAGCGCAGCCAGGTCTGAAGTGATCCCATCCACCTCAGCCAATCCGACTGGGGTTGTCTGAGGAAGTGCTGGATACACTTCCACCCTTTGCGCCATGTCAACCGGCTCTCCTCGGCTGCCTCTGAGTCTGAGTCATCTATCTCCTTGGGGTCAGCGGGTCGGTATATGGAGAAGGCAACCAGCAGATTGGCTGCAAGATTTGCCACAAGGATGCATTCATGAGGAATAGAATCCTCGACGTCCGGGTGACCTTATTCTCTCACCCCAGCAGCAATAATGCCTCCACCAGCTTCTGACCTCATCTCGGGAACAGCGCCGCTGATGTCCACCGCCCCCTGTTCATCAATTGTCGGGGCTGACTCAGTGCAGGGAGTATGTTCTGAACGAGGTGGTATGTCCGCCGCTAGTCCACTCACGGACGGCCCGGGCTCCGCAGCCTGACGTGCCTCCAGTGTTGATATCACTGCGCAAGGCATACACTGGTCAGATGGGATCTTTTTCCACCAAGCGCCAGTAGTGAAGCGTGAGACTTACAGGAATCCAGAGCGTCGGTCCCCAGTGTTTTCGGCCGCTGCAGGAGCTGCCGTAAGGGGAGACCCCTCCGCGCTTGTTAATTCAATAAGGGGTGTCAGATCCCCATCATATCCCACTGGTTCCTCTCCTCCCTCCTTTGGTGGGGATGCCCATCTAGCGCTCAACTGCTCCTGAGTAGGATGGGTAAGTGGGTTAGAAGTTGGAAAGAAGAATGGATGAATAAGGGAAATGAATGAAGATAGAGACAAACCTCGAGAATCTCGGTTATTTCAAGATCAGAGCTGGAAATATCACCACTCTCTTGGAGACTCCCTTGGTAGGTTGCCCCTTGCGACCCCTCACCTTCAGGCTCTTCTTCTTCATTTTCTCCCCCGCCTTTGTCCTCTCCGGTTTCCTCCTCCCCCTCCGACTCCTCGTCACTATCGCCTTCTCCTGGCGGCATCGCTTCCGGATCATGCTCTTGGTCGAGCATCACTTTCACTAAGAAATGTGGCTCCGCACGCCGCCCCCTTTGGCGTGCATATGCGTCCATGGCCGTCAGATAAGCATGTCGCCGATGGAAGTTTAGTTGGTCGGTAATTCGAACGAGCCTGACCTCTGGCAGTTGGATCTCGTTTTGCATTATCTTCTGCCAAATGGCTTCGATGCTCAGCGATTGCCGTAGGGTCATCCAAGCCGACCACAATGTCGGGAGAATTGCGTCTTGGGAAGGTTCGAGCAGGTATCTTATTTGCTTCCCAGGCAGTTCCCTGGCCGCCTCATGTGACCCTCCTGTGGGTAATGAGGACGTGGTCGCACCATGTGATGTTCCCGCTGCCGAAGTCCCAGCCTACGCTAGCCTCGCTGCCTGACGCGCCCTTTTTTCCCCCCTTCCGGTGGAACCGTTACTTCTTTCCCATTTCCTGGTTTCCGCGCGAGGAACCTCGAGTTTCCGGACGCGCTTGTGTAATAGCCCCTCAGGGTACGCGATGGTCCAGTGTTCGGCGTATTCGGTTGCTAGGCCAGCATCGACCCCGGTGGGAGGAAGAGTAACGACATCGCCAGAGCCGAAAGTGGTAAACATCAACCACATCCGGTGTAGGATGCACATATTCTTCTCATTCTAGACAGTCGTGAATACCTCCTTCGGCATTCGTTGGAGGCACCCGAACTGCCTGGCAAATCGGGATGGTACGTAAGGCTCGCAGATCACCTTCCTGTTGATCCGAGCCACAAGAACCCCGCCCCAAATGCTCTGGAAGTATTCCTGTTGTTTCAGAGAGCCTAGACTGTTGTCCACCAGCTGGACGACTGGTGTGGGGAACGGGATGAAGTTAAAGTTGGCATGGTTGCCGATGCGGATCCTCACGCCCCCCTCATTGAGCGTCATCAGCACCAGCCCTGCGATGTTTAGCAAGGACGGTCGCAGACCATTTCCCGGAGGATGGACGACGTTTAGGAAAGTGTACCCACCGAGATGAGCCGCCACCCAGCTGTGGAAGATCTGGATGGGACCACATACTCTCCGAGGTGACCCCCCTCATGAGATGCACCCCAGGATGGCATACAGGTTGGCCAGTACGGGGATGCCCAAGTTGAACCGTTTTTTGGCGGCCATGGAGCCCGCCATCACCAATGTTGCTGGGCGGACGCCCATCCTTGCGTCCCGCACTGGCAGGATCCACACGCTCAGGAAGGCAGCAAGGAACCCGACATACCGGATGTTCAGGTCCCGGGCCTCAATGAAGCGGTATCCCCATGATTGGTATTGCCCCGCCTCTAGGGTCCTCTAGTATGACCCATCCCTGCTCCTATGAGTCGAGGTTGGGCACCGTTTGCCCCGTCCCGGTATCTTGATGGCCAGATCCTTCTTAAGGAATAGGCTGAACCAACCCTTGAAGGAAACGTCCTTCAGGAGGTCCTTGACCCCAGCCTCTCTTTGGCCAGCTCCAACAGGTGCCATGTCAGCATAGGCGTCCACGACCTGTCTCCCCAGGTGTTCTTTGGAGGAACGAACTCGTCGTATTGGTAACCCTCCAGTGGGATACCTTCGATGCAGTGAACATCCTAGAGACTGATGCCGACTTCCCCATGATGAAGGTGAAATGTGTTGTTGTCAGGAGACCACCGGGTGAATAGCTCCGGTCCAAGTTCAGGCTGGCGGTGGAAGTGGAACTGCGATGTCCATACCGCCTCGAACAGGCCGATATACCGCAGTTCATCGCCGAACTGGTCACAGGTATGGCGGACCCAGAATGCCCAGGCCCATTTTCTGGTAAAGTTTCCCCCGGACTGCAGGTCCCAATCCTTCAGCCAGCCCTTCGTATCATCTGTGACGCTCTGACGGAACGTGATCGCATAGAGGGCCGGATAATCCTCTGCCACAGGCTCATCTCCGGTAATGGTCCTAGTCGCCGAGTTCAGGACATATACGTCTATATGTCTGGTTTCCCTGGCAGGATGGCCGTTGTTGGTGATGTTTTAGCGAGGAAGTTCATCCTCCCGAGTCACCCAAGACCGCGGTGTTTCCACCTCAATGCCCGGCAGTGTCACCTCCACCAGGATGCCAAAATTCCAGAGCGGGAGGTTGTCAGAAAAAGGATACGTCTTCTGAGCTGGATTCAGCAGATTGAACAAGGTCAGATTATTGGAGATGATCACCTTGGTGCCATAAACCTCCTCATTCGCTGGCATTTCTATCCTATGGGAAGCGGCTTCCCCCTCATCAACTCGGTTTGCTGCAATCTCGAATCCTTCGGGAGTTGGGTGAAATCAGGATGCAGTGCGCGGAATCGGAGAGTTCTGTGCAAAATCCGAATGAGTTGCGCGAAATCCTGGAGATGAGCGCGCAATCGGCACGCGAAGCGTGAAAGATCCCGAATAGGTGCGAAATCACGACCGAATTTCGGAGAGAATCCCGCGCTGCCAGAGCGTTTTTACGCGTAGCCGCGGAAGCGATTTCGCACATGAGAGCGATGAGCTTATCGCGCGGATAAAGCGGAAGTACGGATCTGGAACCCATCGCCCCTTTTTATAGGCGAGGCCAGGGTTCCGCGCTTCGCGGAAAGAGGATTCCGCGTGCGTCCGTAGAATTTCAAGCCCCATCGGAATTTTGCACGCAACTTGACCAGGAGACTCAGCACTTCGGCGTTTCGGCGTTTTCCTTGGAATCCGATTGTTGCGACCTCTCACTGATCCAATTCGAAGGGGGGGGCATTTTTTGACACCGAAAAAAGTCCGTAACACTCGGAAGAAGTTTCGAAATGACGAAGCGAAGTCATATTCAGAATCAGATCCCCGATCTGGAGGCCCGGGATGTGGTGCGTGAAATAAAAGAGGATCCGTGCGAAAAATTGGTCTGTGTGCGTAGTATCCCCAGGTTTCACGGAAATGAGCCGATGAGGCACACGATCTTTGCGCACCCCGGTTCTTCGCTGTGAGGATTTGCGCACCGGCGGCTCCTGGCGTGAAAGATTTCGTGCGCCGCATGGATTCCGCACCGGACGTCACCTATAAATAGAAGGTGACCCCGAGTGGTTTGGGTGTTTAGGAATTCGAAGCAGCTCTCGTGCACGCAATTCGGCTCCCCCTGCGTGCAAGATTACTTCCAGGTAATCCCTCATTTTGCGAAACCTTTCCCCGGAGTTCTCCTTTGCACGCAACTCCACCAGCTTCAGTGAATTTCCCCTTCCCTGCGTTCCATCCTTGCACGCAATCCGTGTTTTGTGTGCGTAATGCCCTTCCGTGCGTGCAAAACCCTGAACGTAATTCCCTCTCCGCGCAGAATTCCCTTGATCCAATTGTGCGCCGTCCTGGTGTTTTGAGCTCAAACCTCCTTTTTTGCGCGCAAATCCTAGGACCCTTCACCTTGACGCCCCTTGGATGACCCCCTGCACCAGCACCTGATGTCTCCCCTAGCGGGCATGCGCGCCATGCGTTGTTTTCCCATACGACCTTCCGGGATTGTGCGAAGTAACCTCAAGGTCCCTTGGGCCGTGTTTCCAATTGCGTTGCTTTGCCTTATGATTCTCCGCATAGGCACACTAACGGCTATTTCTTCTTTGCATAGCCACGCTAACGTGGACCCCCCCGGTGGTTTGCCCTGTGGCCCCCCTTCACTATGGCCTTGCCGATGCCTTCCCTCCCACAAGGGGTAGAGGGCGTTGGGCATGTAAGCCCTAGGGGTGTGGAGCGAACCCACCTCGTCCAAGATGCAAGACGTTAAACTGCTAAGCACCTCGTCCTTAAAATATGACGTTAAACTATGGTCTGAACCCATGCTTCACACGCAGGGTCCCCCCAGCTCGGACATTTTTTACGCCTCTCTTCTCCATAGGAATGGACTCTTCCTCACATGGAATGAGATACTCCTTGTCGGAGTGGCGTTTTTCCGCGGGGGAAGGGATGCCTCAGAGCGTAAGCCCCTATCCTCTCTTATGGAAGGTTGCACCCGTGCATCTCCGTACTTCCCCCCCCCCCCGCCAAGGCCAGTGGAGTCCTTTTCCCACTGCGCTTTGTCGCACCACGGGCCTCCACCCTGGAGTAAACCCTGACACCAAGGGCCTCTAACCACGCGTAAGCCCCGATTTCCTCTTTGGGCCGCTCAATGCGTAAGCCCCATTTCGCTTTTCACGGACGCACCCTTCGCAACGTGATCGTCTGGTCCCTGCTGCCTCTTGTTTCTCACACCGAGCATGACTCATGTGGGCTTAGAGCACGCATTGACCAGGACATCCTCTTATAGGCCACCTCAGAGCGTAAGCCCCATCCCAGCAAACTACGTGGACTTTGATCCGTGCTAACGCACGGTATGTAGGAAGCCTCCACGAGGTTCAAGCCCACCATTTTTAGCGAACTACGTGGGCATTGATCTGTGCTAACGCACGGTATGTAGGAAGCCTCCAAGAGGTTCAAGCCCACCACCCGGTTGTCCCGACCTCTCCACGTCGGTTCCCTAACCACATTGGGCCGCCTCAGGGCATAAGCCCCAAACCCCTCGTCCCACATGGCGTTAAACTGTATCTCGTCCCGCATGATGTTAAACTGTATCTCGTCCCACATGATGTTAAACTGTATCCTGTCCTGCATGACGTTAAACTGTATCTCATCCCGCATGACGTTAAACTGTATCCCATTTCCGCAAGACGTTAAACTCGCGACATACCCCCTGTTAAACACGGGAAGTTGAGGAAAACCTCAGATGGTACACATTCCCCGTGGTTGATGTGGGATGCCTTGGGCTTCCGCGCCCTCGAGAAGCCCTGTGATGAGGGACCAAAGACAGACATGCCAACGACACCCCAACGTGACCATTCTCCTCACCGAAGGTTGCTTCCCCGACAAGACCCCTTGGTGCGTCTTGATGGAAGCAGCGTAATTAACTGACGTCCATGTAGATATGACACCGAGAATGAGCTTCACGAACCCATCTTAAATCTATGAGGGAGACCCGGACTAGGTGATGAGCTCTGAGGAGGAATCCACGGAAGAAAGAACCGACATCCCATCATCCCGGTTTCGATCAAGGAGCAGACGTCCCTGAACAAGGAACGGATGTCGCCCGCCTTTGGAAAGCAGGAATGTGGGGTATCAAGCAGTACGTCCTCCCCACAAACGGATGCGCGCGCCCCGGTGAAAGAATCGAAGCAACATGTACCTATGAATTTTTTTACAGGACGTGAAAGGTATGATTCTATAATTGTTATCCAACCCGAGAGTAAAATTTATCAATTATTTAGTGGATTAAAAACAAGTCTTTTAAGGGAATTAACCATAAGGGACTTCAATAGCTATGAGGAAATTGTTCGATGTGATCTCAAGGTTGAGATGGATATTGGAGTAACCCATCATTCATATGGGTTTGAAAAGAAGAGAAAAATTTAATTCAAAGATAATCTAAAAGCCACACTTAAAATAAGATGAGTTTTCCCTTATGCTCAAAGTGTGAAAAGAAACATGGGGGGAATTGTCTTAAAGGGACTAGTAAATGTCTTATGTGGGGAAAAGAAGGTCATCAGGCAGTTGAATTCCAAAGTGATGGAAAAAATATGTCTAATGATGTGAACAAAGAAGAGGGAATACAAAATGAACCTCCTTCAATTCCATGTTACAAGTTCAAGGAAAAGGGAAATTATGCCAATCAATTCCCTAATACAAGGGTTATTGATGATAACCGACGTCAACATACTCTTAAGGAAAAAGGAAAAGGAAATTCACATGCAGTCACTATCAGCGATGTGGAGTATGATAGTGAAGTTGTGAAAGGTACACTTACCATCCACTTTAAAGTAGAAAATGTTTTGTTTGTGTAAAGACCCAAAATTTTCCATGTAATTTTTTTAATTATATGGGAATTTTAAAAGTTTTTGAAAATTGATGACGGGTGATTCCAAGGCCCGGATTGCCCAAAATTTATTTCTGAACTTTTTTTGGTACTTTCTGTAAATGCATGAGAAACATTTTTTAAATTTTGAATCGGTGCTCGGAATTGAAATTCGAGGACACCGTTGAACTCACAATGCCGATATTCGCTTAAGGAGACCTTCACCTCGACCGCAGTAGGTCAAGGGTAGAAGTTAGTTTTTCGGATTTTTCATGGAAGCGTTAGAAAAATAATAAAATAAAATAAAATAATTACTTTTATTTTATTTTTAAACCCTCCCACTTGAATCATGAAGGTGGGGACCACATGAGGGTGGTCAGGCATTTAATGTTGGGCATTAAATGCCTGGTTACAAAAAATGTTAAACCACATTCCTCTTTAATTAATAGGATTCATTAATCTGTGAATTAATAAATCAACTTGTTTAACTCTTGGAATCACCCATTTATGTACCAAAATTAAATATCAACTTATTAATATGGCACCACACCTCTCGCGGGTGAAAAGGATTGTAAAAAGAGAACCTTTAGAGAAACATCCTCCAACCAAGAACGTTCTACAGATCAAGAATTAGGAACCGAATTTGGAGCTTGTTGCGGGAGCGACATATGTCGGCGACTTCATCATCTTCATCTCCTTCCTCGTGCCATTTCCAACAATCAAACAAGGTAGGGGTTTTTAATTTTCAATATGATTGAATTTATTTGTTAATTCTCTATATTCTGGATTAACAATGACGATGGCCAAACTAATATGGCCATCATTCCACACTTATACCTTGACCCTTTTCTTTCGTTCTTCGCACATTCTTCATGCATTCTTCAATGTTAAATAATTAATGATGCTAGAAACTCAATGTTTTATTGAGCGCGAAATATGGACGTAGAGCCCTCGACAGGAGGATTGTGAATATGTGAATGACATAATTTTAGGGCTTGGAACGAAGCTGCGATGGCTTGTGGAAAAAGGCGGAGGCTGGTACCTGACTGACCGTGAGGAAGGTTGGGCAGCGCGCATCTGTGCCACCGGATCAGAAGGAGGTCGCGGTCTGCGGCCGTGGCGGAGCAGGGTAGCAGCCGACATCTGGCCAACCGAGTTGCAGAGCGGGGGCGCGCGTCCGCACCGCCGATGGAGCAGGAGGCCGCGACGGAGGCCGAAGAGCCAGTCGGCTCCGGCCGGCCGTAGCAGAATGGAGGGACCCACTCGGGTCTCACAATGACTTGGAAGGACATAATGGAGCTTCCATTTTGTCTTCCGAGCGGAAGGGGGCCACTCCCCTTCGGTTCCAGCTCGGGTGGACTGCGCCACCGGGCCGCGCCTAGCACGGGCCAGGTTAGGATGCCACTCCCCTCTTCGTGGGCTGGGCCGGACCACAGCCTAGCGGGAAATTCCCGCTGAGGCCCAGGCTAGCCGGGCCGGGTCGGACCGGACCTGGCCCATCGAGGCCCATTTTTGCCTTTATGGCCATATCTTGAGAACCGAGCGTCCGTTGGAAAAACCGTCTATGGCACCAGAATACATGGATCGAGAAGGTCATTTTGGTACACTTCAAATGATTTTTGGATAAATATAGAGTATGTCTGGGTCGGATCGAACCCCAAATCCAACCGGGACCTCGGAGCGGAAACACTAATAACTAACACACCGTGCGTCTGATTGACGCACCATTTGTTGTGTTAGGTCCCTTATGACATGATAAACCTTTGGGATAATTCTTCATGGAAATTCCAGGTAGTTGAATTATTGACTGGTGACTTGAGGAGTAGAACATCCCAGAATCATTCATGCTTAGTGCGGGAACTCAGTGGCTGACAGTGAGGTAGAGGTCAGAGACAGATTATACAGAGGTTAGTTACCTATCGACTCTGTGCGGGTCGGATCCTGTGTGGGTCATTGTGGGGGTTATCACCTATCGGTCTTGTGTGGGTCAGCGCTCAGTGATCCTGTGTGGGTCCTCACATACCGATCCCGTGTGGGTCAGCGCTCAGCGATCCTATGTGGGTCAGCGCATACCGATCATGTGTGGGTCAGATCTTGTGTGGCTCATCGCGGGGGTTAGTACCTATCGATCTTGTGTGGGTCAGACTCTATATAAACATCAACGGTGCCTCTTGAGAGAATAATATGATCCAGCTCCATGACTGATCATCTGTACTTATATACTTCACTTATACCTATGTGAGATGAGTCTTATATCTTCGTGGTGTACCTTTGTGGTACTATATCTTTGGGGTGTTACTTGTGTGGTACTCCTACCTTTGTGGGGTACCTGTGTGGCACTATATCTTCGAGGTGTTACCTGTGTGGTACTCTTACCTTTGTGGTGTTACCTATGTGGTACTTCTACCTTCGTGGTGTTACCTTTGTGATAATCATCCCTCTAGTGTGAGATGAGTGTATTTTGATAACTTAGGTATATGTATGGGCATATAACTAAGTAGAGTTAATGTCTTAATTCTGGTTAATCCTTTATGGGTTTTGAGAGACCTTCAGGGGTCTCAGGGTCTCTACTGAGTATTGTTATACTCACCCCTGCACGGGCTACGCCCACACCTTGTTGTGTCTGGTGCAGATGATGGCAATGCTGACTGAGGACGATGGTACCTGGACTAGACGATTCTCAGAGGTGGTCATTATATGAGATGATCCGCAGAGACAACCATTCGAGAGCTGTAAATACCCTTCAGGTAGGATCCTTGGTGGGTGTTCACTAGAGTTTTTTTTTCAGTTTTACTTGTACTTTTCAGTTTGGATTGTATTCTGGCCCCTTTACTTTCTGTACACACCATGTTTACTATATAGTTTACTTTGTTCTTGTATCTTACTATGTTCTTGGTTTGTGTGAGTTTACAGTTTTTAAAGTCAATTCCATCATATTTTAGGGAATATGCCTTTCGGTGCTTATCGCCATCCCCTGACCTATGGAAGGAGGGCTTAGGGAAGTCATGACACAGGCCCCGGGGGATGGGTCGTGACAAATTGGTATCAGAGGAGTTCATTTCTATCGAAGAACTAGGACTCTGATCTTTTCTGTGTGGAGAAATAGTGTTAAGTGTTTTGAGTGTTGTTTTCAGTTTAGGGATTCCAGTTTTGGTGTGGTGGCCGACATATCCATACACCAGGACCCTAACTTCTAATTTCCGAATCAGTGCATGAAAACACTGATTGTGTATGTGTTTTTGAAAAGTATTCTTTGTGATCTCTTTGAGTCAACTCAAGAGGTATAACTTAATGATCATGGTGCACCAATTCCTTTTTAGGATGCCTCCACATAGATAGCCAGCCAGGGTTCCAGGTAGAGTACGCGATGACAACCCACCAAGCGACAATGATTTGGTGCATGCCCCCCTTACGGCAGTTGTACCATCAAGTGGTGTACCAGAAGCACCACTACCCATTGGCCAGCCGATGCCACCAACCCCATCAGCAGAGGGTGCACACCACTTGAGAGCATTACACAAGTTCCAGTGCCAAAGGCCATTGAGGTTCCGGGGAGAGACAGATCCACAAGCGGGTGAGGACTAGCTTGAGGCCGTGTTTTTAGTTTTTTCTACTGGTAGGGACACCAACCGATCTCATGGTGATCCTTGCCGCCAGTCTTCTTTTGGCAGCAGCGGGCAGATGGTGGAGATTGATACTCCAGGTTTATGACTAGGTGACTCTCGTCAAGGCGGACTTCTAGATCCATTTCATGGCATATTTCGTCCCAGTGACCCTACACTCAGTGCATATGCAGAAGCATGTCCACTTGCAGTAGGGTGCATGACTGTGGCTCAGTATTCAGTGAGGTTCAATGAACTCTCACGCTACTCCACTAACATGGTGTAAGACCCTTTATTCAAAGCTTGAACTTTCGAGCAAGTGATCATATAGGAGATTAGAGATTCAATGGTTTCTCTCTGCATCCCGATGTAGGTGGGGGTGTTAGAGTGAGGACTATTAGTAGAGAGCTTTATTGCTGAACAGTCACCGGCAGCGATACCCACCATCGGACAACATGTAGTAGAGTCATCGACACCTGGAAACAGACAGATGACACAGAGGTATAAGAGGACTAGACCTGCAGGTGCACGACAACAGGATATAGGGTTGGTGGTACAGGGATCTTGAGATAGAGCAGGAACATCGAAGAACAAGTAGTGTTATTCGTGCAACGGGCATGGTCACATGGCTCGCGACTGCCCGACCCACCATACAGACAACCATAAGACAGTCGAAGGACCTCCTGGGCAGAGGCAAAGATTCAATCGGGGAGGTCTGCATGCAAGAGGAAGATGTGCCAGAGGAGCAGGCCGTGCAATAAGCGGTGGGCGGCGATTTGAGGTTTTACCGCAACCACCTCCAGGTGGTCCACCCCAACCATAGGGAGAAGGTGGATAAGGACCAGCTCAGGTCCAGGAAAATGAAGCCTACGACCATGGAACTCCAAAGATGATATGAGGTACGATCTGTGTCTACTCCACCCTAGATGTAGTACTTATATACATAGGTTCCAGTCACTATTTTATTTCCATGGCCCTCATTCAGATCTCATAGATTTCGATGGATTCGTTGACTCGATCTTTATAGCTAGAGACTTCTATGGGAGCAGATTCGACAATTACGCACTGGTGCAGGCAGTGTGAGCTTACTCTAGGAGGAGAGAGCTTCAGGTGAGATATTCTAGTAGTGGTGTCAAGGCCTTACAATGTCATCTTGGGTATGGACTGATTATCCACATTCCATGCTCAGATCGACTGTATTAGTCGCAAAGTGTGGTGTGTCTGCATGGATGGGACCAGGTTTTCCTTCACCGGTGAGAAGGGAACCTTTGCAGCATAGGATGGACTTACCTGGAGGAGGGTGAAACCGATCACACATAAGTTGTCTAGCATTACCCTTGGATCGGTTGATGTTGAGAGTCTGAGCTATCCTATAGTAGTGGACCAGTATGCTGATGTTTTCCATGATGATGTTTCGGGTATACCTCCTCGCAGAGAGGTGGACTTCTAAATCAACTTATACCCCAGAACGTCACCAATTTCTACTCCAGCATATCCGATGGCTCCCATGGAGCTATGAGAGCTATAATTACAGTTGGAGGACTTGCAGACCAAGGGGTTTATTAGGCCCAATGTTTCTCCTTGGGCAGCCCCGATTTTTTTCACCATGAAGGAGGATGTGAGTTTGATACTTTGTGTGGACTATCATCGCCTAAACCAAGTGACCGTGAAGAACAAGTAACCACTTCCGAGAATTTAAGATCTTTTTGATCAGCTGAAATGAGCACAGTGGTTTTCGAAGATAGACCTCAGATCAGACTATCACCAGCTTAGGGTACGAGACAAGGATGTGAAGAAGACGACCTTAAGATATTGGTATAGCCATTATGAGTTCTTGGTTATGCAATTTGGAATTAACAACGCCCCATTAGTGTCCATGGGTGTCACATAAATAGCTTATTTTAAATTTATTTTTATTTTAATTTTCGATTAATGCTTTGTTTTGGGGGGTTCCAATGGTTTTATGGAGAATAGGTGAGTTTTCGTGAATTGGGCCAAACCGTGAGCCCAATTCCAGATTAAAAAATAAATTTTGATTCTTTTATAACTTATTCATTTTTTAATATTTTTCACTCATTCCAACTCCTAAATGTCCTCCCCTGATATATTAACACTACAATTAAAATATGGAGCCTTTGGAAATCCATAACCACGGTTTAGTTGGGTTTTTATTTAAGGGATTGGGCCTGCCCGGAAGCCCATATCCAGTTTTAAAAAGTAATTTTATTTATTTAATAACTTATTCAATTTTAAGTATTTTTCGGTGATTCCAAGCCTCATATTCGTCCCTTACACCCAGACGCTCCCCCAACCTCTTTACCCCCCTGTTTGGAGCTCTTAGGATCGCGATTTAGGGACGAACATCTTAGGGTTTCTAAAATAGGGAAGATTTGATGAGGTATGTTCATTCAATCATAACTCTCTCAATTCATACTCTTTTCCCTCAATTCCAATTCCTAAATGACCTAATATTTCGTGTGAGAACAGCCCCTGAGTTTTGGCCGTTTTAAATTTCAGATACTGGTGTTTTGGGGAGATTCATTCTATATTTCTCAAGTAAGTTTGTCCATTTCTTTTCCCCTTTCAAATTGATTAGGGTTTCATTCTATTTTTTTAGGGTTTCCTCCCTTTTCATTGAATTGAACAATGACCAGTGGGTAGGGGTTTGAACCCAAGGTTTAAACTTTGGTTTTCTTTGTACAATTTTCTATTTTTAGGTTTGATATACCCTTCTTGAGGTGTGGCGGTGGTGCGTTTTTGTTTTCGCACAACGGATTCAATGGTTTCATTTGATTTGGTAGGTGATTCCAATGTTGATGCAGTATTTGTGTATTAGAATGCTGTATTTATCATATTTTCATATTTATATAATTTTATCATTGCTGCAAAAATTGGTTCTAATGATGTTTCTATTGCAATTGAATTTAAAATGCCAATTTGGTGTGAAATTGGGGGTTTTCCAAAGAAGTGTTTTGTTTGTTTATTTGGGGATGACCTATAAATACTTAGTTGTTTTTACTAATCTGTAATAAGGCATAAAATACTGTTTATAATGTTTATCCTCTTTGATAATTGCTGCAAAAAATGGTTTTTAATTGTGTTTGTAAAGAAAGTGAAGTTTTGGTTCCACTTTTGTGTGAAAATGAAGGTTTTACAAAGATAACACTTCTTGTTTAAAATGGGGATGCCCAGAAATTTATTTTTTGTTTTAATTGATATTTATTGGGATGCCTTTACTGTTTTGGTAACTTACAAGTGTGAACATCGTGTACAAGTGGGTTTCTTAAGGGGTTTTGTGTGCAAAACTACACGAGATTTTGAGAAATTGATTTATTCGAATTCAAAGAGTTTGTTGTGTGTTTTAAGTGGTATGAAATGAGATAGCTACTATATTTGCTGTATGTGACCATTAGTGGTGTTTTACATTAAAATGGATATGTGTTAAATCCTGAAATTGTTTGAGCACAAAGGGGGAAGCCCGGGTACCTAGGTGGGGAGGATTTGTACTAGTACGGCTAGTGGACCGGATGGGTTTTGTCCCTGTTTCACTTAGCATTTGGATAACAAAAACTCTAACTAAACTATGTGGATGATGATTGGGGACCAATAGGTTATGGGTATGTTCCCTACTAGTGAATCGTGCACGAGAAAGGATATTACTGTGGTTGCATTACACTGAGGTACGAGGTACATGGGGCCTGAGACTATCTAGTGCCTAGGGGTGTTCCCGGTTTTGTTGCTCAGTGGATGTGTGGTATTTTCCCTTGTATTTGGGTGTCTTTGGAATTATAATGCAGTATCTAATATTCATATTAAAATGTGTTAACATTCTGAAAGTTTTATCTTGAAAAATGTTTTCAATTTAAAGTTTCATTTCGTGGAATTTGTCACCGCTTTTAATTGCATATTAAAACTGCTTGCTTTTTCACCTTGTATTGCATGCACCTTGGAATCATAGGGTGGTATCCTATTGGGCTTAGGCTCACACCCTATTTACTCCCCTTTGGTGTAAGTAGACCTTTTTGTTTGACCCAGGTAAAGGAAAGGCTAAGGGTGATGGCGGTTCAGGGTGTTAGTCCTCATCCTTGAGGCGGAGTAGTGGAGACGACTTGGGGGTGATGACCCCTTGTCATGTGGAGTCCATGGGGCTATTTTGTTTCTGTTCCATTGTGTCTTTGGACCTTTTTTATTGACTCTAAACCTATGTATTCAGTTCTGGTTTTTGTTTAAACATCATTTGGTATAAATTTTTCAGATTCAGTTTATTGATTGTTTTTAATGGTTTATGCCTTCATATTTGGGTAAATCGTTCCCAAACCTAAATAAATGATACCCGGGCACTTGTACCAGCCCGTGGGGATAGGGAACGCCCTTCGGGTCATGTCACGGGCTGGGTTTAGTGCCGGTTTTGGCAGCCACCAGATTCGGTTCGTGACAAAATGGTATCAAAGGAGGTTCTGGTTAACTCTTTGGGTCATGTTATTTAGGGAACAGTCGGGATAGATTAGAGTTAGAATTGTTGGGACTTTGTAGTTCAGTTATGGGTAGTGTGCCTGATCACCACACCTCATGACGGGATTCGAGTCACCAGGGGAAGTCGGGATTTATCTATGTTCTTTGATTTTCTTGGTTTAATGATGATTAGGGGAAATGAAAAGAGAGTTGGGTTAATGGTCTCTGTGAGCTCACAGGGCCTGGAAAGCCATGTAGAGCCGGGGATATTCTCTAGAATACTCTCTGTGACAGTGAAGTGATTGGAATATGGCCGCCAACCATATTTCTAATTCACCCACTGAAACTAGTTTCCTCTCAGATTGTTTTGTACTATAGTTTTGCAATCTTGGAACTTTGGTTTTAAAAGGACTTGGTTTTACGAAGTATAAAGTTTTTCTGAAATTATTTTCAAATAAATATGGAATGTTTTGATTTATGAAATGGTGGAACTGATTTTTCAGAATTGTTTTGAAATGGAAAATAGTATGCTTACACCTCTTTTGAAAGCCGAAACCATATTGAAGTTGGTTTTCAAAAGTGTTTCCAATATAGTTTTCTAAATGATTAAAGGGTGTTTTAATGGGATGAGATGTTTTGAAATTGATGTGAATAACTTGAAAGTGAGTTCTTTTTTAAATGTTTGTGTCCTTATGAAAAGTTTTGTAAGATGTGAATTGGTATTTTGATCTCATTGTTAGCAGTTTTGAGAAAAAGTTTGGGTTGGTTGAGCATTTTGTTTTTGAAAAGTGGAAGGAATTTTTGTTTTAACCTTTGGTATTTCCATGAGTGACCACATGCATGGGGTTATATGGGAAGATGGATGGTTGATGGCATGACTAGATGAGTGCTGGGATGGTTATGAGGAGGGTGCCTGGTGTGACACAAAACATGCATGTGTGAGGCCCATGGGGTACCATTGGTGGATACGCTTACGGAAAAACCATTTGTTTTCAAAGAAATAGTTTTAAAGAAAAACATGATGTATTGATGAATAGTTTGGTATAGATTGTATTATGGGTTTTTGATAATGTTGATGTTGTGGGATGTTTTGAGTCCAAGAACCCCTCCAGTTTGAACTGTGTTTTGGGTTTGTGTTTGGTCGGTGAGCTGTGTTGTAGGGACGATTAGTGGTCTCTTTTGAAAAATGTTTTGGGATGACTTTGTGGTGGTTCCCTTCATGTGTTTGGATCTGGATTGTGGTATATCGTGACCAATGGACCATCTTGGTTGGGTCCTTTGGTTCAATCGTTGGATAAGATACACCCCATTAATGGTTAGTGCACAACTAAAGTGCAACCCGGATTGTTTTTCCTTTTGAAGACCCTCCAGTTGATCAATATAAGGAATATTTTTTTCTTGAGATTTTTAGATTGAGTCTACACCCTTTCCTTTCTTTGATTTTTAGATCCTCTTGTAACGGGAGAGTGCTCATGGAATTTTGACAGAGACCTTAGATTCTTAAGTTTCTTGATTCGTCGAAGGTTGATATGGTCTAGGGTTGTTAGTGTGGATGATTGTCTCGATGGTGTCTAAGAGGGACTTTGGGTTCTTCAATGTTTCTTTGAATCATGAGTTCATGTTAAACCACTGGTGTGGGAAATATGCTCATGATAGGATATTGTGACCACTTTCTATAATTGTGTGCTGTTTGGGGATGTTGTATAAGGTCCCTCTCCATGAATTGTTTATATCAGTTGAAATGGCCATGTTTGGTGATGCCTTATGATGTCATGTACTCGATTGACTGTATAGGTGAAAGTAGTGAAATCCTCTGAGAGTCCCTGTTATGTTGGGAAAATTTCTCCCTTGAAAAAAACTTCAAAATCATATATTTTAGAGGAATGCGAGTGTAGGTGTTCTTTACTTCTATTGTTTCTCACCTAAAGAAACAAGGTGTGATGTGTGTGTATCTTCTTAGCCCTTGTTTCAGTGAAATATCGGGATCAGGTAAAGTGAGTTTGGAATGTGTTATGTCTGGAAAACTTATCTGGGATTGAGTTGTAGTTGTTGGTTTCATTGAAAGAAGAATTATCGTTCATGGGGTTTCCAAAGCCTAACTGCGAGGCCGAAGATGCTTCGATCATTTGAGCTCCAACCATAGGTCTCGGAGAGAAGCTGGCTCGTAGTCAGGGGAAATCACAGGGTCATTTAAACCCTTGTACAAAGTCATTTCCTCAGTATGAAAGTTAGGAAGATTTTAAACCTATGGTGTCATAATCATTCTTCTGTTGTCCATGTTCGGTGGAAATAGGTGGAGGGTCGTGTGCCCATGTCATCACCCAATGTTATTCCCTCCCCCTTTTAGTTTCCACTGAGTCTTTAGAGAAAGGTTTGAAGTTTGTCTACACTGTTTGTGAACACAGTTTTCACTTGGATAATAGTGACCATGCCCCAGAAAACCATGCGGAAAGAAGGATCCCAACTATTAGTGCATGGCTTCCCAAACCGTGCAAACTAACCATGTGGTCGCCCCAACTCTTTAAATTTTGGGGTCTTTCTTTACCGGCCAGTGCTGGTTGGTTAAGATGATTGGTTCTTATGGTGGAGAGACCCACTATGAGTCTTATATAATTTCTTTTGTAAATTTATGATGGAAGTATATCCTTTGTACCGGTGAGTCCATTTAGTCCTCCCCCTGTTAGTCTCTTGATTATGTCTCAAAAAAAATATTGGTTGTCTCTTATGGTGGGGAGCGTATTTGTGTCCCCCCGTACCAGTAACTTAGATTTTTCCATGGTCTTGGCTTGGTGTAGATAGTCTAGTTCAGATCTATCTAGATACCAACATCATTCTTGAGTAAACATTGGGACTGGAGAGCACCCAATGGTTTAGTTAAAGTAAGGTAAGTGTAACCTTGTTCAAAGTTGTTGTTCGTTTGGGTGAATTGCTTGAGTATTGTTCAGATTGTGTTTGAGGAGTTTTTATTTGGGATAAAGCATGAATGTTCTTGATGGTTTTAGGAAAGTGGTGTATGTTTTATTTGTGAGAGTATTCCTTCCTTCATTGATCACTGGAGGTGTTTTGGCCTTTGGGGAAGAAACCTGACAAGGGAGTACTTCTTGGTTTCTCAGTTGGGTTTGGTTGTTGATTTGGTCTTGCTGTGACTTTCCGGGGCGGAAAGTTTTTATGGTGGGGATAATTGTCACATACATAGCTTATTTTAATTTTATTTTTATTTAAATTTTCCATTAATGCTTTGTTTTGGGGGGTTCCAATGGTTTTATGGAGAATAGGTGAGTTTTCGTGAATTGGGCCAAACCGTGAGCCCAAATCCAGATTAAAAAATAAATTTTGATTCTTTTATAACTTATTCATTTTTTAATATTTTTCACTCATTACAACTCCTAAATGTCCTCCCCTGATATATTCACACTAAAATTAAAATATGGAGCTTTTGGAAATCCATAACCATGGTTTAGTTGGGTTTTTATTTAAGGGATTGGGCCTGCCCGGAAGCCCATATCCAGTTTTAAAAAGTAATTTTATTTATTTAATAACTTATTCAATTTTAAGTATTTTTCGGTGATTCAAAGCCTCATATTCGGCCCTTACACCCAGACGCTCCCCCAACCTCTTTACCCCCCTGTTTGGAGCTCTTAGGATCACGATTTAGGGACGAACATCTTAGGGTTTCTAAAATAGGGAAGATTTGATGAGGTATGTTCATTCAATCATAACTCTCTCAATTCATATTCTTTTCCCTCAATTCCAATTCCTAAATGACCTAATATTTCTGGTGAGAACAGCCCCTGATTTTTGGCCGTTTTAAATTTCATATACTGGTGTTTTGGGGAGATTCATTCTATATTTCTCAAGTAAGTTTGTCCATTTCTTTTCCCCTTTCAAATTTATTAGGGTTTCATTCTATTTTTTTTAGGGTTTCCTCCCTTTTCATTGAATTGAACAATGACCAGTGGGTAGGGGTTCGAACCCAAGGTTTAGACTTGGGTTTTCTTTGTCCAATTTTCTATTTTTAGGTTTGATCTACCCTTCTTGAGGTGTGGCGGTGGTGCATTTTTGTTTTCGCACAACAGATTCAATGGTTTCATTTGATTTGGTAGGTGATTCCAATGTTGATGCAATATTTGTGTATTATCATGCTGTATTTACCATATTTTCAGATTTATATAATTTTATTATTGCTGCAAAAATTGGATCTAATGATGTTTCTATTGCAATTGAATTTAAAATGCCAATTTGGTGTGAAATTGGGGGTTTTCCAAAGAAGTGTTTTGTTTGTTTATTTGGGGATGCCCTATAAATACTTAGTTGTTTTTACTGATCTCTAGTGAGGAATAAAATACTGTTTATAATGTTTATCCCCTTTGGTAATTGCAGCAAAAAAATGGGTTTTAATTGTGTTTGTAAAGAAAGTGAAGTTTTGGTTCCACTTTTGTGTGAAAATGAAGGTTTTACAAAGATAACACTTCTTGTTTAAAATGGGGATGCCCCAAAATTTATTTTTTGTTTTAATTGATATTTATTGGGATGCCTTTACTGTTTTGGTAACTTACAAGTGTGAACATCGTGTACAAGTGGGTTTCTTAAGGGGTTTTGTGTGCAAAACTACACGAGATTTTGAGAAATTGATTTATTCGAATTCAAAGAGTTTGTTGTGTGTTTTAAGTGGTATGAAATGAGATAGCTACTATATTTGCTGTATGTGACCATTAGTGGTGTTTTACATTAAAATGGATATGTGTTAAATCCTGAAATTGTTTGAGCACAAAGGGGGAAGCCCGGGTACCTAGGTGGGGAGGATTTGTACTAGTACGGCTAGTGGACCGGATGGGTTTTGTCCCTGTGTCACTTAGCATTTGGATAACAAAAACTCTAACTAAACTATGTGGATGATTATTGGGGACCACTAGGTTATGGGTATGTTCCCTACTAGTGAATCGTGCACGAGAAAGGATATTACTGTGGTTGCATTACACTGAGGTACGAGGTACATGGGGCCTGAGACTATCTAGTGCCTAGGGGTGTTCCCGGTTTTGTTGCTCAGTGGATGTGTGGTATTTTCCCTTGTATTTGGGTGTCTTTGGAATTATAATGCAGTATCTAATATTCATATTAAAATGTGTTAACATTCTGAAAGTTTTATCTTGAAAAATGTTTTCAATTTAAAGTTTCATTTCGTGGAATTTGTCACCGCTTTTAATTGCATATTAAAACTGCTTGCTTTTTCACCTTGTATTGCATGCACCTTGGAATCATAGGGTGGTATCCTATTGGGCTTAGGCTCACACCCTATTTACTCCCCTTTGGTGTAAGTAGACCTTTTTGTTTGACCCAGGTAAAGGAAAGGCTAAGGGTGATGGCGGTTCAGGGTGTTAGTCCTCATCCTTGAGGCGGAGTAGTGGAGACGACTTGGGGGTGATGACCCCTTGTCATGTGGAGTCCATGGGGCTATTTTGTTTCTGTTCCATTGTGTATTTGGACCTTTTTTATTGACTCTAAACCTATGTATTCAGTTCTGGTTTTTGTTTAAACATCATTTGGTATAAATTTTTCAGATTCAGTTTATTGATTGTTTTTAATGGTTTATGCCTTCATATTTGGGTAAATCGTTCCCAAACCTAAATAAATGATACCCGGGCACTTGTGCCAGCCCGTGGGGATAGGGAACGCCCTTCGGGTCATGTCACGGGCTGGGTTTCGTGCCGGTTTTGGCAGCCACCAGATTCGGTTCGTGACAAAATGGTATCAAAGGAGGTTCTGGTTAACTCTTTGGGTCATGTTATTTAGGGAACAGTCGGGATAGATTAGAGTTAGAATTGTTGGGACTTTGTAGTTCAGTTATGGGTAGTGTGCCTGATCACCACACCTCATGACGGGATTCGAGTCACCAGGGGAAGTCGGGATTTATCTATGTTCTTTGATTTTCTTGGTTTAATGATGATTAGGGGAAATGAAAAGAGAGTTGGGTTAATGGTCTCTGTGAGCTCACAGGGCCTGGCAAGCCATGTAGAGCCGGGGATATTCTCTAGAATACTCTCTGTGACAGTGAAGTGATTGGAATATGGCCGCCAACCATATTTCTAATTCACCCACTGAAACTAGTTTCCTCTCAGATTGTTTTGTACTATAGTTTTGCAATCTTGGAACTTTGGTTTTAAAAGGACTTGGTTTTACGAAGTATAAAGTTTTTCTGAAATTATTTTCAAATAAATATGGAATGTTTTGATTTATGAAATGGTGGAACTGATTTTTCAGAATTGTTTTGAAATGGAAAATAGTATGCTTACACCTCTTTTGAAAGCCGAAACCATATTGAAGTTGGTTTTCAAAAGTGTTTCCAATATAGTTTTCTAAATGATTAAAGGGTGTTTTAATGGGATGAGATGTTTTGAAATTGATGTGAATAACTTGAAAGTGAGTTCTTTTTTAAATGTTTGTGTCCTTATGAAAAGTTTTGTAAGATGTGAATTGGTATTTTGATCTCATTGTTAGCAGTTTTGAGAAAAAGTTTGGGTTGGTTGAGCATTTTGTTTTTGAAAAGTGGAAGGAATTTTTGTTTTAACCTTTGGTATTTCCATGAGTGACCACATGCATGGGGTTATATGGGAAGATGGATGGTTGATGGCATGACTAGATGAGTGCTGGGATGGTTATGAGGAGGGTGCCTAGTGTGACACAAAACATGCATGTGTGAGGCCCATGGGGTACCATTGGTGGATACGCTTACGGAAAAACCATTTGTTTTCAAAGAAATAGTTTTAAAGAAAAACATGATGTATTGATGAATAGTTTGGTATAGATTGTATTATGGGTTTTTGATAATGTTGATGTTGTGGGATGTTTTGAGTCCAAGAACCCCTCTAGTTTGAACTGTGTTTTGGGTTTGTGTTTGGTCGGTGAGCTGTGTTGTAGGGACGATTAGTGGTCTCTTTTGAAAAATGTTTTGGGATGACTTTGTGGTGGTTCCATTCATGTGTTTGGATCTGGATTGTGGTATATCGTGACCAATGGACCATCTTGGTTGGGTCCTTTGGTTCAATCGTTGGATAAGGTACACCCCATTAATGGTTAGTGCACAACTAAAGTGCAACCCGGATTGTTTTTCCTTTTGAAGACCCTCCAGTTGATCAATATAAGGAATATTTTTTTCTTGAGATTTTTAGATTGAGTCTACACCCTTTCCTTTCTTTTATTTTTAGATCCTCTTGTAACGGGAGAGTGCTCATGGAATTTTGACAGAGACCTTAGATTCTTAAGTTTCTTGATTCGTCGAAGGTTGATATGGTCTAGGGTTGTTAGTGTGGATGATTGTCTCGATGGTGTCTAAGAGGGACTTTGGGTTCTTCAATGTTTCTTTGAATCATGAGTTCATGTTAAACCACTGGTGTGGGAAATATGCTCATGATAGGATATTGTGACCACTTTCTATAATTGTGTGCTGTTTGGGGATGTTGTATAAGGTCCCTCTCCATGAATTGTTTATATCAGTTGAAATGGCCATGTTTGGTGATGCCTTATGATGTCATGTACTCGATTGACTGTATAGGTGAAAGTAGTGAAATCCTCTGAGAGTCCCTGTTATGTTGGGAAAATTTCTCCCTTGAAAAAAACTTCAAAATCATATATTTTAGAGGAATGCGAGTGTAGGTGTTCTTTACTTCTATTGTTTCTCACCTAAAGAAACAAGGTGTGATGTGTGTGTATCTTCTTAGCCCTTGTTTCAGTGAAATATCGGGATCAGGTAAAGTGAGTTTGGAATGTGTTATGTCTGGAAAACTTATCTGGGATTGAGTTGTAGTTGTTGGTTTCATTGAAAGAAGAATTATCGTTCATGGGGTTTCCAAAGCCTAACTGCGAGGCCGAAGATGCTTCAATCATTTGAGCTCCAACCATAGGTCTCGGAGAGAAGCTGGCTCGTAGTCAGGGGAAATCACAGGGTCATTTAAACCCTTGTACAAAGTCATTTCCTCAGTATGAAAGTTAGAAAGATTTTAAACCTATGGTGTCATAATCATTCTTCTGTTGTCCATGTTCGGTGGAAATAGGTGGAGGGCCGTGTGCCCATGTCATCACCCAATGTTATTCCCTCCCCCTTTTAGTTTCCACTGAGTCTTTAGAGAAAGGTTTGAAGTTTGTCTACACTGTTTTTGAACACAGTTTTCACTTGGATAATAGTGACCATGCCCCAGAAAACCATGCGGAAAGAAGGATCCCAACTATTAGTGCATGGCTTCCCAAACCGTGCAAACTAACCATGTGGTCGCCCCAACTCTTTAAATTTTGGGGTCTTTCTTTACCGGCCAGTGCTGGTTGGTTAAGATGATTGGTTCTTATGGTGGAGAGACCCACTATGAGTCTTATATAATTTCTTTTGTAAATTTATGATGGAAGTATATCCTTTGTACCGGTGAGTCCATTTAGTCCTCCCCCTGTTAGTCTCTTGATTATGTCTCAAAAAAAATATTGGTTGTCTCTTATGGTGGGGAGCGTATTTGTGTCCCCCCGTACCAGTAACTTAGATTTTTCTATGGTCTTGGCTTGGTGTAGATAGTCTAGTTCAGATCTATCTAGATACCAACATCATTCTTGAGTAAACATTGGGACTGGAGAGCACCCAATGGTTTAGTTAAAGTAAGGTAAGTGTAACCTTGTTCAAAGTTGTTGTTCGTTTGGGTGAATTGCTTGAGTATTGTTCAGATTGTGTTTGAGGAGTTTTTATTTGGGATAAAGCATGAATGTTCTTGATGGTTTTAGGAAAGTGGTGTAAGTTTTATTTGTGAGAGTATTCCTTCCTTCATTGATCACTGGAGGTGTTTTGGCCTTTGGGGAAGAAACCTGACAAGGGAGTACTTCTTGGTTTCTCAGTTGGGTTTGGTTGTTGATTTGGTCTTGCTGTGACTTTCCGGGGCGGAAAGTTTTTATGGTGGGGATAATTGTCACATACATAGATTATTTTAATTTTATTTTTATTTTAATTTTCCATTAATTCTTTGTTTTGGGGGGTTCCAATGGTTTTATGGAGAATAGGTGAGTTTTCGTGAATTGGGCCAAACCGTGAGCCCAAATCCAGATTAAAAAATAAATTTTGATTCTTTTATAACTTATTCATTTTTTAATATTTTTCACTCATTACAACTCCTAAATGTCCTCCCCTGATATATTCACACTAAAATTAAAATATGGAGCTTTTGGAAATCCATAACCATGGTTTAGTTGGGTTTTTATTTAAGGGATTGGGCCTGCCCGGAAGCCCATATCCAGTTTTAAAAAGTAATTTTATTTATTTAATAACTTATTCAATTTTAAGTATTTTTCGGTGATTCAAAGCCTCATATTCGGCCCTTACACCCAGACGCTCCCCCAACCTCTTTACCCCCCTGTTTGGAGCTCTTAGGAGCACGATTTAGGGACGAACATCTTAGGGTTTCTAAAATAGGGAAGATTTGATGAGGTATGTTCATTCAATCATAACTCTCTCAATTCATATTCTTTTCCCTCAATTCCAATTCCTAAATGACCTAATATTTCTGGTGAGAACAGCCCCTGATTTTTGGCCGTTTTAAATTTCATATACTGGTGTTTTGGGGAGATTCATTATATATTTCTCAAGTAAGTTTGTCCATTTCTTTTCCCCTTTCAAATTTATTAGGGTTTCATTCTATTTTTTTTAGGGTTTCCTCCCTTTTCATTGAATTGAACAATGACCAGTGGGTAGGGGTTCGAACCCAAGGTTTAGACTTGGGTTTTCTTTGTCCAATTTTCTATTTTTAGGTTTGATCTACCCTTCTTGAGGTGTGGCGGTGGTGCATTTTTGTTTTCGCACAACAGATTCAATGGTTTCATTTGATTTGGTAGGTGATTCCAATGTTGATGCAATATTTGTGTATTATCATGCTGTATTTACCATATTTTCAGATTTATATAATTTTATTATTGCTGCAAAAATTGGATCTAATGATGTTTCTATTGCAATTGAATTTAAAATGCCAATTTGGTGTGAAATTGGGGGTTTTCCAAAGAAGTGTTTTGTTTGTTTATTTGGGGATGCCCTATAAATACTTAGTTGCTTTTACTGATCTCTAGTGAGGAATAAAATACTGTTTATAATGTTTATCCCCTTTGGTAATTGCAGCAAAAAAATGGGTTTTAATTGTGTTTGTAAAGAAAGTGAAGTTTTGGTTCCACTTTTGTGTGAAAATGAAGGTTTTACAAAGATAACACTTCTTGTTTAACATGGGGATGCCCGAAAATTTATTTTTTGTTTTAATTGATATTTATTGGGACGCCTTTACAGTTTTGGTAACTTACAAGTGTGAACATCGTGTACAAGTGGGTTTCTTAAGGGGTTTTGTGTGCAAAACTACACGAGATTTTGAGAAATTGATTTATTCAAATTCAAAGAGTTTGTTGTGTGTTTTAAGTGGTATGAAATGAGATAGCTACTGTATTTGCTGTATGTGACCAGTAGTGGTGTTTTACATTAAAATGGATATGTGTTAAATCCTGAAATTGTTTGAGCACAAAGGGGGAAGCCCGGGTACCTAGGTGGGGAGGATTTGTACTAGTACGGCTAGTGGACCGGATGGGTTTTGTCCCTGTTTCACTTAGAATTTGGATAACGAAAAATCTAACTAAACTATGTGGATGATGATTGGGGACCACTAGGTTATGAGTATGTTCCCTACTAGTGGCTCGTGCACGAGAAAGGATATTACTGTGGTTGCATTACACTGAGGTACGAGGTACATGGGGCCTGAGACTATCTAGTTCCTAGGGGTGTTCCCGGTTTTGTTGCTCAGTGGATGTGTGGTATTTGCCATTGTATTTGGGTGTCTTTGGAATTATAATGAAGTATCTAATATTCCTATTAAAATGTGTTAACATTCTGAATGTTTTATCTTGAAAAATGTTTTCAATTTAAAGTTTCATTTCGTGGAATTTGTCACCGCTTTTAATTGCATATTAAAACTGCTTGCTTTTTCACCTTGTATTGCATGCACCTTGGAATCATAGTGTGGTATCCTATTGGGCTTAGGCTCACACCCTACTTACACCCCTTTGGTGTAAGTAGACCTTTTTTTGACCCAGGTAAAGGAAAGGCTAAGGGTGATGGCAGTTCAGGGTGTTAGTCCTCATCCTTGAGGCGGAGTAGTGGAGACGACTTGGGGGTGATGACCACTTGTCATGTGGAGTCCATGGGGCTATTTTGTTTCTGTTCCATTGTGTCTTTGGACCTTTTGTATTGACTCTAAACCTATGTATTCAGTTCTGGTTTTTGTTTAAACATCATTTGGTATAATTTTTTCAGATTCAGTTTATTGATTGTTTTTAATTGTTTATGCCTTCATATTTGGGTAAATCGTTCCCAAACCTAAATAAATGATACCCGGGAACTTGTGCCAGCCCGTGGGGATAGGGAACGCCCTTCGGGTCATGTCACGGGCTGGGTTTGGTGCCGGTTTTGGCGGCGACCAGATTCGGTTCGTGACAATGGGACTCATGAAAATGATCTTCTAGCCATACATCGATCACTTTGTGGTAGTCTTAATCAATAATATCCTGATATACTCAGCGATGGAGGAGGAGCATGCCAATCATATGCAGATAGTTTTGGACACACTCTATGGGAACCAACTTTATGGTAATCACTAGAAGTGCTATTTCTGGATCTGAGAGGTCCACTTCTTGGGACACATCATCTCGGAGGCAATATTTATGGTGGATCCAGCAAAGATTGTGGCTGTCCTTTCTCGGGAGCCACTCGAGAGTGTGACGGAGGTGAGGAGTTTCCTGGGTTTGGCCGGTTACTACCGGAGGTTTGTGCCTGACTTTTCTATAGTTGCGGCACCCTTATCAGCATTGACGAAGAAGGGAAAACCCTTCTTGTGGTCAGAGAGATGCCAGTGGAGTTTCTATGAGTTGAGGTATAGACTGACGAGTGCCCCCCATCTTGAGGCTACCAGAGGATGGCATTGGGCATTGTGACAACCGGGTCCTGGTGACAGCACAGACACCCCGCCTTAATATGGACGTCGGGTCCTGGCCTACCAGGTACCACCAGTTTCCCCCACAGACATGTGGGTCCCACCCCAGGGTCCACCCCCACATGCCCGAACGGGTCATCTGACTAATGAAATTTCCCACAGGCCTAGAAATGTCCTTTCCAATGTTCTTTGTCCTCACTCACACACACCCCAGGAAACATCCCAGAAGGTCACACATCCTGATCACTACTCCAAGCCAAACACGCTTAACTGTGGAGTTCTAATCAGGTAGGCTCCGGAAAAGGAAGGTGAACCTTATTGACATTAGTCATATCATTTAGTCATTTAACCCTTTATCATTTGGGGATCTTACAATCAGCCCCCCTTTGGAGCACAACATCCTCATTGTGGGCCCTACATATCAACCCAAGCAGTGCAACACACTTAAGGATGGGTTCCTCTTCTGATACCAAATGTGACAACCGGGTCCTGGTGACAGCACATACACCCCTCCTTAACATGGCCATCGGGTCCTGGCCTACCAGGTACCACCAGTTGGCCCCACAGACACGTGGTTCTCACCCCAGGGTCCAACACCACATGCACAAACGGGTCATCTGACTAATAACATTCCCCACATGCCTACACATATCCTTTCCAGTGTGCTTTGTCCTCACTCACACACACCCTGGGAAACTTCCCAGAAGGTCACCCATCCTGATCACTACTCCAAGCCAAGCATGATTAACAGTGGAATTCTAATCAGGTAGGCTCCTTAAAAGGAAGGTGCACCTTGTTGACATGAGTCATATTATCTAGTCATTTAACCCTTTATCATTTGGGGATGTTACAATAAGGGAGAATTATTCCAATCTCTTTTTTATTCGAGATTGTTTATTTGTAAGTATTTACTGGGGTTATTGTTAAATGTGACAACCGGGTCCTGGTGACAAGACAGACACCCCGCCTTAACATGGCCGTCGGGTCCTGGCCTACTAGGTACTGCCAGTTGCCCCCACAGACACATGGGTCCCACCCCAGGGTCCACCCCCACATGCTCGAATGGGTCATCTGACTAATGAAATTCCCCATAGGCCTACACATTTCCTTTCCAGTGTGTTTTGTCATCACTCACACACACCCTGGGAAACTTTCTTGAAGGTCACCCATCCTGATCACTACTCCAGGCCAAGAACGCTTATACGAGATTATTTATTCGTAAATATTTACTAGGGTTATTGTTAAATGTGACAACCGAGTCCTGGTGACAGCACAGACACCCTTCCTTAACATGGTCGTCGGGTCCTGGCCTACCAGGTACCACTAGTTCCCCCCCAGACACGTGGGTCCCACCCCAGGGTCCACCCCCACATGCCCGAATGGGTCATCTGACTAATGACATTTCCTACAGGACTACACATATCCATTCCAATGTTCTTTTTCCTCACTCACACACACCCTGAGAAACTTTCCAGAAGGTCACCCATCCTGATCATTACTCTAGGCCAAACACGCTTAACTGTGGAGTTCTAATCAGGTAGGCTCTGGAAAAGGAAGGTGAACCTTGTTGACATTAGTCATATCATTTAGTCATTTAACCCTTTATCATTTGGGGATGTTACAATTACCCCCCCTTTTGAGCACAACGTCCTTATTGTGGGCCCTACATAACAACCCAGACAGTGCACCACACTTAAGGCTGGGTTCCTCCTCTGAGTGTTTTTTCATCACTCACACACACCCTGAGAAACTTTCTTGAAGGTCACCCATCCTGATCACTACTCCAGGACATGAACGGTTATCCGAGATTATTTATTCGTAAATATTTGCTGGGGTTATTGTTAAATGTGACAACTGGGTCCTGGTGACAGCACAGACACCCCGCCTTAACATGGCCATCGGGTCCTGGCCTACCAGGTACCACTAGTTTCCCCCCAGACACATGGGTCCCACCCCAAGGTCCACCCCACATGCCCGAATGGGTCATTTTACTAATGAAATTTACCACAGGCCTACACATATCCATTACAATGTTCTTTTTCCTCACTCACACACACCCTGAGAAATTTTCCAGAAGGTCACCCATCCTGATCACTACTCTAGGCCAAACACGCTTAACTGTGGAGTTCTAATCAGGTAGGCTCTTGAAAAGGAAGGTGAACCTTGTTGACATTAGTCATATCATTTAGTCATTTAACCCTTTATCATTTGGGGATGTCACAATCACCCCCCCTTTGGAGCACAACGTCCTCGTTGTGGGCCCTACATAACAACCCAGACAGTGCACCGCACTTAAGGCTGGGTTCCTCCTCTAATACCAAATGTGACAACCGGGTCCTGGTGATAGCCCATACACCCCGCCTTAACATGGCCGTCGGGTCCTGGCCTACCAGGTACCACCAGTTGCCCCCAAAGACACATGGGACCCACCCCAGGGTCCATCCCCACATGCCCGAACCGGTCATCTGACTAATGACATTTCCCATAGGCCTACACATGTCCTTTCCAATGTTCTTTGTCCTCACTCACACACACCCTGGGAAACTTCCTAGAAGGTCACCCATCCTGATCACTACTCCAGGCCCAGCACGCTTAACTGTGGAGTTCTAATCAGATAGACTCCTGAAAAAGAAGGTGAACCTTGTTGACATTAGTCATATCATTTAGTCATTTAATGCTTTATCATTTGGGGATGTTACAATCACCAACCATTTAAATCACAACGTCCTCGTTGTGGGCCCCACATATAATCCCAGGCAGTGCACCACACTTAAGGCTGGGTTCCTCCTCTGATACCAAATGTGACAACCCGGTCCTGGTGACAGCACATACACCCCGCCTTAACATGGTCGTCGGGTCCTGGCCTACTAGGTACCACCAGTTGCCCCCACAGACACGTGGGTCCCACCGCAGGGTCCACCCCCACATGCCCAAACCGGTCATCTAACTAATGACATTTCCCACAGGCCTACACATGTCCTTTCCAATGTTATTTGTCCTCACTCACACACACCCTGAGAAACTTCCAAGAAGGTCACCCATCCTGATCACTACTCCAGGCCCAACACGCTTAACTGTGGAGTTCTAATCATTTAAGCTTCTGAAAAGAAAGGTGAATCTTGTTGACATTAGTCATATCATTTAGTCATTTAACCCTTTATCATTTGGGGATGTTACAATCACCCCCAATTTGGAGCACAACGTCCTCATTGTGGGCCCCACATATCAACCCAGGCAGTGCACCACACTTATGGCTGGGTTCCTCCTCTGATACCAAATGTGACAACTGGGTCCTGGTGACAGCACATACACCTCGCCTTAATATGGCCATTGGGTCCTGGCCTACCAGGTACCACCAGTTGCCCCCACAAACACGTGGGTCCCACCCTAGGGTCCACCCGCACATGCCCAAATGGGTCATCTGACTAATGACATTCCCCACAGGCCTACACATATCCTTTCTAGTGTCATTTGTCCTCACTCACACACACCCTGAGAAACTTCCCAGAAGGTCACCCATCCTGATCACTACTCCAGACCAAGCATGCTTAACAGTGGAGTTCTAATCAGGCAGACTCCTTAAAAGGAAGGTGCACCTTGTTGACACGAGTCATATCATTTAGTCATTTAACCCTTTATCATTTGGGGATGTTACAATAAGGGATAATTATTCCAATCTCATTTTTATCTGAGATTGTTTATTCGTAAGTATTTACTGTGGTTATTGTTAAATGTGACAACCGCGTCCTGGTGATAAGACACACAACCCGCCTTAACATGGCAATCAGGTCCTGGACTACCAGGTACCACCAGTTTCCCCCACAGACACGTGGGTCCCACCCCAGGGTCCACCCCCACATGCCCGAATGGGTCATCTGACTAATGACATTCCCCACAGGCCTATACACGTCCTTTCCAGTGTACTTTGTCCTAACTCACACACACCCTGGGAAACATTCCTGAAGGTCACCCATCTTGATCACTACTCCAGGCCAATCACGCATATCTGAGATTATTTATTCATAAATATTTTCCGGGGTTATTGTTAAATGTGACAACCAGGTCCTGGTGACAGCACAAACACCCCGCCTTAACATGGTCATCGGGTCCTGGCCTACCAGGTACCACCAGTTGCCCCCACAAACACGTGGGTCCCACCCCAGGGTCCACCCCCACTTGCTCGAACATGTCATCTGACTAATGAAATTCCCCACAGACCTACACATGTCTTTTCTAGTGTGCTTTTTCCACACTCACACACACCCTGAGAAACTTTCCTGAAGGTCACCCATTTTGATCACTACTCCAAGCCAAGCACGCTTATTCGAGATTTTTTATTCGTAAGTATTTACTGGGGTTATTGTTAAATGTGACAATCGGGTCCTGGTGACAGCACAGACACCCCACCTTTACATGGCTGTTGGGTCCTGGACTACCAGGTACCACCAGTTTCCCCCACATACATGTGGGTCCCACCCCAAGGTCCACCCCCACATGCCCGAATGGGTCATCTGACTAATGACATTCCCCACAGGCCTACACATGTCCTTTCTAGTGCACTTTTTCATCACTCACACACACCCTGGGAAACTTTCCTGAAGGTCACCCATCCTGAGCACTACTCTAGGCCAAGCACGCTTATCCGATATTATTTATTCATAAATATTTACTGGGTTTAATGTAAAATGTGACAACCGGGTCCTGGTGAAAGCACAGAAACCCCGCCTTAACATGGTCGTCGGGTCCTGGCCTACCAGGTACCACCAATTGCCCCCACAGACACGTGGGTCCCACCCCAGGGTCCACCCCCACATGCCCGAATGGGTCATCTGACTAATGACATTCCCCACAGGCCTACAAATGTCCTTTCTAGTGTGCTTTGTCCTCACTCACACACAGCCGCCTTAACATGGCTGTCGGGTCCTGGCCTTCCAGGTACCACTAGTTTCCCCCACAGACACGTGGGTCCCACCCCAGGGTCCACCCCCACATGCCCGAGCGGGGCATAAGACTAATGACATTCCCCACAGGCCTACACTTTTCCTTTCCAGTGTGTTTTGTCCTCACTCACACACACCCTGGGAAACTTCCCAGAAGGTCACCAATCCTGATCACTACTCCAGGCCAAGCACGCTTATCCGAGATTATTTATTCGTAAATATTTACTAGGGTTATTGTTAAATGTGAAAACCGGGTCCTGGTGATAGCACAAACACCCCACCTTAACATGGTCATCCGGTCCTTTCCTACCAGGTACCACCAGTTACCCCCACAAACACATGGGTCCCACCCCAGGGTCCACCCCCACATGCCCGAACATGTCATCTGACTAATGACATTCCCCACAGGCCTACACATGTCCTTTCCAGTGTGCTTTTTCCTCACTCACACACACCCTAAGAAACTTTACTGAAGGTCACCCATCCTGATCACTACTCCATACCAAGCACGCTTATCCGAGATTGTTTATTCGTAAGTATTTGTTGTGGTTATTGTTAAATGTGACAACCGGGTCCTGGTGACAGCATAGACACCCCACCTTAACATGGTTGTCAGGTCCTGGCCTACCAGGTACCACCAGTTACCCCCACAGACACGTGGGTCCCACCCCAGGGTCCACCCCCACATGCCCAAACGGGTCATCTGACTAATGACATTCCCCATAGGCATACACATGTCCTTTCCAGTGTTATTTGTCCTTACTCACACACACCCTGGGAAACTTCCCAGAAGGTTTCCCATCCTGATCAGTACTTCAGGCGAAGCACGCTTATCCGAGATTATTTATTCGTAAGTATATACTGTGGTTATTGTTAAATGTGACAACCAGGTCCTGGTGACAGCATAGACACCCCACCTTGACATGGTTGTCGGGTCCTGGCCTACCAGGTACCACCAGTTACCCCCACAGACACGTGGGTCCCACCCCAGGGTCCACCCCCACATGCCCGAATGGGTCATCTGACTAATGACATTCCCCATAGGCATACAAATGTCCTTTACAGTGTGGTTTTTCCTCACTCACACACACCCTGGGAAACTTCCCAAAAGGTCACCCATCCTGATCACTACTCCAGGCCAAGCACGCTTAACTATGGAGTTCTAATCAGGTAGGCTCCTGAAAAGAAAGGTGCAGCTTGTTGACATGAGTCGTATCATTTAGTCATTTAAACCTTTATCATTTGGGGGTGTAACAATCACCCCCCCCCCCTTTGGAGCACAACGTCCTCATTGTGGGCCCTACATATGAACCCAGGCAGTGCACCACACTTAAGGCTGAGTTTCTCCTCTGATACCAAATGTGACAACCGGGTCTTGGTGACATCATAGACACCCCGCCTTAACATGGATGTCGGGTCTTGGCCTACCAGGTACCACTAGTTTCCCCCACAGACACGTGGGTCCCACCCCAGGGTCCACCCCCACATGCCCGAACGGGTCATCTGACTAATGTTATTCCCCACATGCCTACACATGTCATTTCCAGTGTGCTTTGTCCTCACTCACACACACCCTGGGAAACATCCCAGAAGGTCACCCATCCTGATCACTACTCCAGGCCAAGCATGCTTAACTGTGGAGTTCTAATCAGGTAAGCTCTTGAAAAGGAAGGTGCACCTTGTTGATATGATTCATATCATTTAGTAATTTAACCCTTTATCATTTGGGGATGTTACAGGTATGTCGTCTACTGTGATGCATGAGGGACCAGACATGGATGTGTTGTGATGCAGGAGCGAGAAATGATCACTTATGGTTCTCAACAGCTGAGACAGAATGAGCAGAACTACGCTACCCATGACCTGGAGTTAGCTATTGTCGTATTCTCCTTGAAGATTTGGCAATATTACTTGATGGGTGAACATTTTATAGTCTACTCTGATAACAATAGTCTCAGGTATATCTTCTCTCAAATGGACATGAACCTGAGACATCAGTGTTGGCTTGAGTTCCTCCAGGACTATGACTTCGAGATAGTCTATACTCCTGGGAAGGGGCACGTAGTAGCAGATGCACTCAGCAGGAGATCTGGTATACAGTTTCTGAGTGAGGCAACAAAGTACCTATCTGCTTTGCAGATATCATATGTGGATTGAGATGGACCAGCTTATCTTCAGTATCTGATAGTCACTCCCCCACTCCTTCAGCGAGTTAAGGAGGCACAACTTGGGGACGCTGACTGCGAGGCTCGACGTGCTCAGATATCCATAGGACACACACCTGATGTATTTTCTGAAGGTGTAGAGCACGTCATCCCCTTCAAAGGAAGTACTATGGTACCAGTGTCGCTATGGGAGAAAGTTTTGAGGGAGTTCCATAAATCCCCTTTAGCGGTACATCCAGAAGTGGAAAAGATGTACCAGGACCTATGGTGTCAGCACTGGTGGCTAGGAATAAAGATATCAGTAGCAGAGTTTGTCTCTCATTTCCTCACTTTTCAGAAATTGAAGGAAGAGAATCATGTTCCAGCACGCTTAGTTTTTCCATTAGAGGTGCCAAAGTGGAAGTGGAATAGAATTTCCATGGACTTCGTGATGGGACTTCCACGCACATCCAGGAGTCATGATTCTATCTGGGTGATCATTGAACAAATCACCAAGTCATCCCACTTCCTACCTATCAGAGAGTAGGGTTCCGTATAGATCTTGCGACGCCTCTATGTGAAGGAGATTGTATAGCTTCATGGAGTTCCATCTGCGATTGTCTCCGATCGTGATGCACGTTTTACTTACCGGCTATGAGAGGGGTTGAAGGAGGTGTTCAGAACGCATATTCGGTTGAGAACCACCTTCCATCCTCAGACAGATGGTCAGATAGAGTGAACTATTCAGACCCTCGAGAACATGCTACGTGCTTGTGTCCTTGATTTTGGCTGCAGCTTGGAGGATCACTTGCCTTTGGTGGAGTTTTCATACAATAACAACTATCACTCCACTATCAGTATGGCACTATTCGAGGTGTTGTACGAACAACCTTACAGATCTCTTTTGTGCTAGACTGACCCAGGGGAGTTAGCACTCATGGGACTAGAGATGGTACGATCTACCATGGAAAAGGTACAGGTCACCCAGGAGAGGATCAAGACTACACAAATCATACAAAAGTCTTATGCTGACAAGAGATGGAGACCTCTTGACTTCGAGGATGGTGACCATGCCTTTCTATAGGTCTCACCTCGATGAGGTTTGCAGAGATTTGACCGAGGCGGAAAGTTATCTCTGAGGTTCATCGGACCCTTTCAGGTCCTTTGTAGAGTTTGTGAGGTAGATTACCACTTAGCTCTTCCACCTCAGTTGCACCGGGTGCATGAAGTTTTCCATATATCCTAGCTGAGGAGATAAGTACATGATCCTTCACACATCATTGACTGGAGCGAGCTGGACATCGACGATGGGGTGACGTTTTCAGAGGTTTCAGTGGAGATTGACGATCAACATGAGTGATTCCTTTGTGGGCGGTCGATTCTTCTGGTGTGCATACGCTGACAGCACAAGAACCTCCAGGAGAGCACATGGGAGCGGGAGGCTCAGATTTTTGCTCAGTGTCACCACTTTATTTTCCTAGTTTTTATTGTGGATTTCGGGGATGCAAAGCCCTGATATGGGAAGAATATAAAGACCCTAATTTTATCATGTAATTTTTTTAATTATATGGGAATTTTATGAGTCCACAAAAATTGATGGCGCATGATTTCAAGTCCGGGAGTTCCCGAAATATATTTCTGATCTTTTTTTGGTACATTCAGTAAACGCGCGAGACAAATTTTGTAACTTTTGAACCGGTGCTTGGAATTTAAATTTGCAGACACCGTTGAAATCATAGTTCCGATATTCTCTTAAGGAGACCTTCACCTCGACCATAGTAGGTCAAGAGTAGAAGTTAGTTTTTACGATTTTTCGGGGAAGGGTTAGAAAAATAATAAAATAAAATAATTACTTTTTTTAAACCCTACTGATTGAATCATGAAGGTGGGTACCACACGAGGGTGGTCGGGAATTTAATGCTGGGAATTAAATGCCCGGTTACACAAAATGTGTAACCACATTCCAATTTAATTAATAGGATTCATTAATCCGTGAATTAATGAATAAACTTGTTTAACTCTTGGAATCCCCCATTGATGTGCCAACATTAAATCTTAACTTATTAACTTGGCACTAGACCTGTCACATGGAAATGGATTGGAAAAGGAGAGCTTTTGGAGAAACATCCTCCAACGAAGAACGTTCTCCAGATCAAGAAAAAGAAACCAAATTTGGAGCTTGTTGTGGGAGTGACAGACATCGGCGATTTTGTCATCTTCATCTCCTTCCTCATTGCGTATCCAATGAGAAAACAAGGTATGGGGTTTAATTTGAAAAATAATTGAATTTATTTGTTAATTATTCATATTTTGGATTCACAACAACAATGGAAAAACTAACATGGCCATCATTCCTCACTAATAACTTGACCCTTTTATTTCGGTCTTTGCACATTCTTCGACGTAAAATAATTAATGACGCTGAAAACTCAAAGTTTTGTTGAGCGTGACATATAGACGCGGAGGCCTCAACCAGAGGATCATGAATATGCGAATGACATAATTTTCAGGCTTGGAACAAATCTGTAGAGACCCGAAGCATGACGTACATGGACATTACATTACTTTTGCGGAATACTTAGTACATAAAAAAATAGACACACAAGGACCATAATAGTTTAGTGTCTTTGGAAACTTGGAACGTAATCTTCTAATCGTGGTGAAAGATCTTCAAAATCTCCCATAAAGATCTTCCCATTTTTGTTTCCTTACCTAAAATCTTTTTTTTAATCCTGGGGGAAAAGAAAACATAAAAAGGGTGGGCTCAAATGCTCAGTAAGGGTATGCATGTATAAAATAAAACATACCATATACATTTGAACTTAAAAAAACATGAAAATTAAAAATATTGAGCAACGACATAAAACATGGAAGTACATAAGGCATGGATAATAATGGAACATAAATCATGATAACATAGCATGGGAATAAAACATGTAATTGTGGCATCCATTAAGCACATGATATTATTTCCATAGTACCCAAGACATTGCTGCCAAGACCATCTTAGTGGACAAAGTCCCTTTCTAAATCGAGTTCACTCCTCGTTTCAGTCCTGTAACACTGAACTAGATTAACTTACCATTCCAGCCATGTTTATATCATGAGATATAAATCTTTACCCAATGCATTGGAGGGAGATATAGGTCCCACCCATCTCATAATGAAACCATTCTTACTTGTGCCACAACATAAACATAAATCATTCATCATAACCCAAATAATAAAATGGGCATCATAAACATCATCCCATCATAACATAATCCATATAAAAAAATGGATATCATTTCATCATAAGAACAGTGAAACCATTTAATTCACAGAGACATTATACTTGAAACATACACATATGAAATAATGTCATCTTAGATGGAAAATGATTTTGATAAAACACTTGAAATGAATTCTTGAGGAAAATATCATTTCTCCTTCAAAATCAATTTCTTTTCACAAAACATCATGCAATTTTAAAAGAAAATGATTTTGTTGAAAATAGTCATGAAATATTTTGGAGGAAGTATCATGAAAATAAGTCTTTATAAAACTGTAAAAATCCTTTCATGCCGTATAAGTTAAAAAAACATTCTTCCCATACTTTTGTCGGAAAAGTCAAAAAGTACCTCGTACGAAAAACGACAAAAGATTCCTTTCATATATTTTACTAAAAACTCACCGAAGTGTAAAATTGGATTTAAAAAATTTTAGGTGGATGGAAACAATATTACATATTGAGGAAACATGGATGTGGATGATAAAATACACCCCAGTAAATTCTGAAGTATAAACAATCTCGGATTAAAATTGAGATTGGAAAAATTATCCCTTACCTTAGGTCTGATATGCTTCGTACATATCCGAACCTCCTGTATAATGATTTAAATAATGTCATTTAATTATTAAAGAATCATATTAATTGTTATTATATCATATATAGTTCACTTATTACTTTATATTACCCGTTCTTTTGTAAATTCCATGTTAAAGAGCGTTTTGGGTAAAATCGTTTCATTTGTCGTCCGTGTTTTGACTTGTAATTATTCATATGATTACTTAGATCATGATTAATTAATTACAAAATATAAAACATGATTTATATATAATATATATTCACAATATACATATATATAATAGATCGATAAATGGAAATAAATACATCGTTCATGGAGACGGTAGGCCGTACGTACGCATGGGCGTTGTTTTCATTTCCTCATTGAATTGAATGGAATTAATTGGATGACATACATATATATATACATAAATCCAGTATCATTATTATGTCATATATTTCATGATTACTTATTATATATACTTTATAATCATTTATGAATGGTTAATCATTGAGAATGAATCTCATCGCGTCATGGAGACGGTATTCCGTACGTACGCACGAGCGATGATATCGTTCCCATGATCGTGGAATTTTATTGGAGTGTATGTATACTATTACAGAATCAATATCACTTTAAAATAATCATATATAGTTATTATTTACACCATTATACCCATCCAAGTAAGGTGGTGGTGGAAAATAGATTACACCACGGCGTGGAGACGGTATTCCGTACGTATGCACGCGTGGTGATTTCGTTTTCCGTAGGATGGATAGATGGTGAAATAGGGTTGTTTCATACTTATAATAACATATAAGTATATTAGTGATACTGATTTTATTACATCATATTGAAAAAACTAAAGAAGAAGAAGTGGAAGAAGAAATAAAGATGAAAGAATCGGTAACGGGCATTACCTCTTCTTTGAAGCTCCTCTTTGAGACCTCCTCTTAGGGCACTAAAATTGGTCTTTGAAGAATACCAAGACCTCTAGGATGTTTCTAGGGAAGTGTAGAGGATATATTGGCAGGGTTTTTCCGAGCTTGAAGGCTCAAAGTTGTGTGAGGAAGAGAGGGAGGAGGTTCCCTTTTATAAGGGAGGAGAGGGGCATCTTTGGAATAACTAAAAATATTATTTTATTATAAAGTAAAATTAGGTTTTTAATAGATCCAAATTGATATATTTAGAAGATAATGTGGGGATGGGTCAAAATAATCTCATCCAATAGAATTTAGACAAGATCAGGTATCAATTTTAACCTTATCATTTAGATATAACTTTAAGTTAGATAATTTAACTTTTACCGTGTCTTCTTGTTTTCTTACAATATAAAGTTATTAAACTTACTATATCAAGCCAAAAGAATCCCAAGTTGTTTATTATTAATATATATAACCTTATATAAGTCATTTGGCCAAACCTAATATTTTTAGGAATAAAATTACAATTAATAATATAGTTTTTGTTTTAAAAACTATTTTATGTCAATTTTGACACTATTTGGTAATTCATTTTTGTGAAAATCATAACAGAATGATTAGTTCAAAAACATTTAATTTAATCAATACTAACATGTCATATTAACATATAAAATTATTTTAATTCATAAAAAGTCTCAAATTACATTTATTTGGGTATTTATAACATCAATTATGTCAATATTTCATTAATAAGATAATTACTGCATTATCATTGTGTCATAAATAAATTAAATTATTTAATGTCTAAAAATTATAAATAAAATACCATTATGCAGGAAATCTATTTAGCTTTCTAATGAATATTTATAGTCGAATTTATCTTATGTATAACCCTATATTAAAAATTATTTAGTTATTCAACATTGATTTTAACTATTTTAACCCTTCTTTAAATAAATTGATAATAAATGTCCTAATCTAATCCAAGTGGGCCTAAATGGTCATATTTTATTCCTAAGGTTTTTTTGGCCGAATTACACTTATCCAATAGAATTAGGACATGTGTTAGGGTAATAATAATATCATTTTTACCATTAATTACCCTATTTACTTTTAACCGTGGTAAAAAAAAGTAAAAAGTTACTATTCACCAAAAATTATTTTCATCCCATTGAACCACATTTTAGTCCTTGATGTTAACCATGTCTCTCGGATTTTCGAAATTCCACTCATAGAAGCGGTAAAATTAAATTTTATGAAAAAATCAGTTTTTTAACTACCACTTAGTGGTTTCACTATTCATCAAAAAATGAAAGTTTCCAGAAAAATACCAAAAATTAAGCCTAAGATATATATGATATTATGAATTCAAAAATTAGGTCTATTTTACCAAATTCAAAACATATCAGTTACATTAACTAATTTAAAAATTTATTCCCATCGTCAAAACAAATAGCGTGTTTTTTAAGAGAAATAACTATCAAAAGATTGACACTTGTTTATGTCCGGTTTAAATGTGAAATTACATCCAATGACCAAAATTGTATTAAATTGTAAAAATATATTCTAAATATACTTTAAAACTACTCAAATTAATAATTTATCACTATTAATTAATTTGATTAAAAAAGTTGTTTTTAATTAAAATTTAGTAATTTTCACTATTCATCAGAATATGAAAGTTATCTGAAAAGTACCAAAATTTCACCCAAAGCTAATTTCGATATTCTGAATCAAAAAATGAAGTCCATTTTGAAAGATAAAATTTATAAAATTTCTAAAAGTGGGTATTACTATTCATAACGGCTAGTTCATAATAATATTATAATAATATCTCGTTTAGTGAAACTCGATATTGCGTACTACACACGCTATCGTGGAAGGTCGCGATTGCGTGTGATGAAAGGCAATTCAGGGATGCGTGTTTTGAAATCTCCTTTTGGTGTAGCGTACAACACAAGACATTAATTAAATTAAAAAGAATATTTTTTTCATAAAATCTCGGGGTGTTACATTCTACCCCCCTTAAAATGAATTTCGCCCTCGAAATTCATCGGGGTTATAAATGGTTTACTACTTGAAAGTTTCTTTAATAGAAACCCACATCGTAAAAAGGAATACCAAAACATGGCTTTAAAAATTAATTTATGAAACGTAACGGTTACCCAAATTAACTCATCCCTGGGTTTCCACGTAGGAGAACATAGGTGAAAATATGGATATGGAAGAAAAATCTAACCATCAAGTTCTGATGGAGAGTGGTAGAGAACATGGCTATGAAAAATCCAACAATCACAAAGCCATAAATTTGTGATGATCTAGGGTACCATCTAATTAATCAGATATAAGAGCACTAGGACAACATTTTTGGTTTTCAAGATCATTTCCCTAAAGTTGAAGAATTTTAATTAGAATAAATACTTAATTTATTTTGGTACAATCTCACTGTTGTTCATACTTTGAACAATTTCCACTTCATCTCTTAAAGAAATGATTTTGAATTTGTTATTCGGGAAGTGTTAGCAGATAATGTGATAGAATGACGGGTCATTCCATCTGTCTCAAACAAAAGGTTAGAAAAGGTTATTAAATATACATAAGTCGATCTATAGTGATATTAATCATATATGGTTCCTAAAATGGACTTATATATCATACTTCTTAATATAATAAAACTAGTTTATACTAAACAGGGACTTCCTGTAGGCTAGTGGTAGGCGATAAAGGCCAGTCGCACTTCGGTTGTGGGTTCGATTCCCACAACCATGTCCGACGCGTTGGGCTGTCGCTCGTCCTGCAGGTTGTCCTTTTTCTAAAACTACATTACTATATAAATAATATCGAAAAATGTTCTATCCTTAAACAATACTAACTTATGTCCAACATAATCCTTTCCAATCTTTAGGCTTATCCAAAATACTACTGTCCAATCTCATATTATAGTGAAAACGATTACCAAAGAGTTCATATAACAAGCATGTTAATACCATCATTGATCCCCATATATCATGAGATATGTCTTGTTGGTCACATTCCAAACATTCAAAGGCCTTAATCATGTATTCTATTGAAAAATTAATACCCATTGAATCTTAGCAAAAACATGAGTGCTGTCAAAAGTAAACTCTTTTCACATACCAAAACCTTAAACCGTGGCATAACTATTTCCTTATATTAGTCATGAGCTCTTGAATACTGTCAAACATTTCATTTTCTCCTTATCCCTTCATTATGCCCATATCATCTTTTTTCCAAAAATATCTCAATCACTTTCCATGGTTACCAGTACAATAAAATTATTGAAAACTACAATAGACCAATACATAAATATTCCAATATTCCACGATACTATATACAACATTATTTTGGAATCCCATTACATAAACACTTAATCATTCCACGACATCATTTTCATATTCAACATCGCCAATAGTGATCGCATGTGACTTAACTTTGTCCTTTTCCTTAAGTGGTTGCTCATGTCGATCATCACTAACCCTTGGATTAGGGCATTTATTAGCATAATGCCCCATTTCCTTGCACTTGAAGCATTGAAGTGTTGGTGGTTCGTTCTCTGCAGTCTTTTCTTTATTCACATCATTAGAAACCCTTTTCCATTACTTTGACACTCAGCTGCTCGATGACCTTCTTATCCACACTTAAAGCATTTTCTAGTCCCTTTAAGACAATCTCCACCATGATTCTTTCCACACTTTGAGCATAAGGAAACATTCATCTTCTTTTCACCATTATTCTGAGATTTCTCCTTGAACTCCATCTTTCGTTTCTTGTCAAAACTATGAGATGGATAAGTAACACCAACTTCCATTTCTACCTTGATAGCACAACGCACAATTTCTTCATAGCTACTGAAGTCTTTTATAGCTAATGCCCTTCGAAGATTTGTTTTTAAGCCACTGAAGAATTGATCAACTTTACTTTCAGTTTGTATGATAAATCCATATAAGGCCCCAGCCTTAAACCTTACTTAATCTTGAGTTATTACAAGATTACACATTGAGGATCTTTTCAGGTTTAGAGTTTTAGAGAATTAGATCATGAAACTTGCATTAAATTCCACATTTAAACAAAGTGGTTACATAAAAGACAGTATTCAGTTTTCCCATCAACGGAAACATATTTAAAATAAAACATGGATTCTTTCTTGACACTTCCTTGACACTATCATCACATCATGTACCTTTCCCTTGACCTGTGAAAAACATTTCAAAAACATGGGATGAGCATAAAAAGATCTGTAAGGGTTATAAAAAGTATGGAAAGGAAACATGAGTACATATATATGTAAGAATGAAATCATACTTTACCCATAAAGCATAAGCACCTTAACATACCTCATAAAATCATAAATAAATCATATAAATCATAAGACATAAAGGTAACTTGAGGCATTCATAACATTCTTACGTAGGGAGTAACCCTCTTGGTTACGTTTGGAATCCCCATCACAGTATATTCCCTAAATCTCTTCGGAGAAACCTTAACATTTAACCCCTTCGCGTTACCCAATACATTGGAGAGCTATATCGGGCTCACCCGCCCTTATTTTATCACGGAACCACCCATCTTCATAATAATTCCCAAGAACCACAACATAATCGTATCACATAAAACATGCATAAAGGAAACATAACATTTCCACCTTTCAATAACAAGATATCAATACAAAACATTAATATAAAACCATTATGAAAACCATTTTCAGTACCAAAAGAAAAGAAAAGTAAAACATGGTATTTATTTTCCGTTTAAAAAGAAGGTATGGCTTGTAGAGGAAGCCGAAACTCAAATAATGGTCACGGCGGCGGAGAAGTCGTTGTCGCCGCATACGTACGACAAAAACATTCCCTTTTGTCGTTTAGTAAAACGCTTTGTATAAAAAATATTCCATTTGAATAAACATAAAAGTCAAAGGGGGTTATACACCGTATAAAAGAAGGTTGTGTATAAAACAAAATATGCCTCAATGAAAAGAGATTGAGAAGAAGTCCCATACCACTTTAAAGCTTTTAACATTTTACACCATTAATATCCACATAAATAAATCCTTGAAACCATTTTGAAAACATGGATATTAATGAGAAATATTGTTAAGAATAAATCATTAAAACATTTAAAATGATATTTTAGTTAAAGGGTTTTTTATCAAAATGAGAGACACTTGAATACAAAAGTGAGGAATAACATTTAATCAGAACTTTATAATATCATGAGAATAAAGGGATTCATGATATAATATTACAAAGGATAGTATATACACCATATAAGAGTTAATTGGTGTATAACAACAATGAAGTCTCAATAGAAATGTAAAATGAGATAAAATCCCTTATAAAGAATGTATCCTTAAATTAAGGATGAATCAATCTCATAATTATGTGTGACACACATAAATACAGCCAATATAAGTGGATATTAAGTTTAAAACAATAAAAGGCCATTCAAACATATTCAAAAGACAACATATTCAATAACTACATGTTGAACCCAAGGAAATCTAAATTGGGTTAAGAAGTTCCCTTGGTAAAATTCGACAACCTAACGACGTCAGTTTAAAATTCATAAAATTAGTTGATGAGATAGAAAATGGTATCTCATCACTTGGAAATAAAATTTATATCAATAAGGATATAGAAGAAAATATCCCAACATAAAAATATGTAAATTAAAATACATAACAAAATAAGTCTTTTTAAAAGAGGAGTGTGAAAGGCCCTCTTACCGATTTGGGCAACTTTCAAAACGTACACCCCATGAAAGAAGTCGCATACAATGAAGATGTAACTACCCATAAATTACAGTATATTATACTAATAGTAAAATAATGGGAAGTAAATACACCACACAAAAAGGAAATAGTGTCCAATGTAGCATGAATCTCACAGGAACAAAAAGTGAGATGAAAATCCCCTTATGAAAATTCGGCAGCCTAACGGCGCCACATAAAACTTCCAAAAATGGATTGATGAGATCAAATAGGGTCTCTCATCACATAAACATAAAAAGTACAGAAAGAGTAATATAAAAGAACATCCTATAACATAATAAAATGGATCATAAAAGAAATGACATAAAAGAGAGTACTTGTAAAGAAAGAGAGAGGTAGGATTCCCTTACGAAAATTCGGCAGCCTAACGGCGCCAATCAAAACATCCAAAATAGATTGATGATAGAAAATAGGGTCTCTCATAATATGAAAATAAAAATTACATTAGGAGTAATATAAAATAACATCCCAATCATAAGAAATATGAGCTTAAAAATAATTACATAAAACAGTGTACTTAAAAAAAGAAGAGAGGGGTAGGATCACTTATGAAAATTCGGCAGCCTAACGGCGCCACTCAAAACATCCAAAGTGGATTGATGAGAGAGAATATGGTCTCTAATCATATGAACATAAAACTTACAGTAAGAGTAATATAAAAGAACATCCCAATCACAAGAAAGATGATCTTAAAAATAATGACATAAAAGAGTGTACTTAAAAAGAAAGAGAGGAGTAGGATCCCTTACCTCGTGTCCGACATGACTCGATCGTTCTTTAATCTCCTGAATAATAAAATTTGGTCAATTTATAATTTCATAAGGGCCTCCATTAAATATTATTATTCAGTTCATATCACATATTATAATGTTATAATAATTGGATAATAAAATGAGTTCATATCAGACGTTTTTGTCGATGTTCAGTACATGAGTAAAAATTGAACTTGTTGGAAAAAAAATTTCCGTGTAGTTATAGGTACATCATCTCCAGAATAGTATTGATGTTTTAAATATCATATATATCCATTATATATTCATTTTATACTATTCCATATAATTTGGAGACAAAAAATTAAAAGCATCATTCATGGAGACGGTAGGCCGTACGTATGCATGAACCCTACTTTCATTTTCTGTCATATTAATGGAATTAAAACAAAATGATATATATATATATTATTATTACAGAATTATATCCATCATTTAGATGTAATATATTACATATATATCCATTATATATATGTACTTATAATAGTACATAACATTTGGAGATAAGAAATGAAATGTACCGTTTATGGAGACAGTAAGCCGTACGTACACATGAACGCTACATTCATTTATTTATTTTTGTATTCTATGGAATGAAATAATAATGATATAAAGGTATATTATAATTATAGTAGGATTACATATGTAATACCATTAATTCCATCCTTTATACGTCTCGCATATGGCATTAACAAATCAAATCACCTTGAGGGGGTGGTAGTCTGCACTTCCTAAAATGAAGATATCGTGTTTACCCATAATGGAAACCATAAAGGTATGCCATAAATGAAAAATAAAGAAGCTTAAGGAAAAAATAAACATATTATATATCATATATAAATATAGTGACATCTTAATGGCCACCTTTGAAGGTGTTAAAAGAATATTGAACAATCATCGTTTCGTGAGGCAGTAATTCGCCATCCACAGAAACAGTATGTTCTTTAACCATTAGACTAAGGTGTGTATAAGTGTAGCTATAATAATTCACATAAAAACATACTAGTATATTGAAGATACTTGTGTTGTTACAAAAGAAAATAATAGAAAGAGTTTAGGGTGTTGGAGAAGCAAAATAAAACAAAAGAACACAAGGGAATACATTACCTTTAAATCGGGTAACTCTCTTTGATTTGAGCTCAAAGGCATCCTTGGAAAGGATTCTGCCCAAAGTGAGGCTTCAATGATGAAGAGAGGGATTTGGAGATATGAAATGGGCAGGGGTTGGCCGATCCAAAGGCTTGAGAGGTGTGTGTAAGGTGGTAGAGGTGGGGGCCTTTTATAAGAGGAGAGGAGGGGCACTCTTGGAAAGTTATAAAATATTACTTTATTATAAAATGATTTTCAGATTTAAAAGGTCTCAAAAGGATATATTTAGAGGATAAGGTGATAAGGTTTCGAAATCCATCCATCCAATAGGTTTGTGACAAGTGTAAGTTATAGTTTTAACATTATATTTTCATTTTATTTAAATCCCTTATTAATGAGGTAATTACTGCATCATCATGATGTCATAAATAATTTAATTTATATAATGTCTAAAAATCATAAAAAAAACTATCACGATTTAGGAAATATTTTTATATTTCTAATGAATATTTATAGTCAAAAATATGACTTGTATAACCCCATTTAAAAATTGTTTTAGTAAAACAACCCATGTTTGTGACATTTTAGTTTTAACCTTAAATAAAAAGATTTTTATGTCATTTTCCAACAAAAGTGTCTCCATGGGGTCCCCAAGTTGACCCATGGATTGTCGTGGTCATCCATGACACATCCAATGAGGGTAGGACATGTGTCATGTTCATTTTATATTATTAAAACATTATTTTTACCTTAAATTACACTAATTACCTCTAATCACGATTAAAAACATAAAAGTTACTATTTACCAAAAAAATTATTTTAATCCCATTGAACCAAATTTTAATTCTTAATGACAACCATGTATGTCGGTTTTTCAAAATTCAAAACACAGATGTGGTAAAGTTTCATTTAAATGAAAAATCAGTTTTTTAAGTACCACTTAGTGGTTTCACTGTTCATCAAAAATTGATGTTTTTCAGCATAATACCAAAACTTCACCCTAAGCTATATTTGATATTCCGAATTCAAAAATGATGTCTATTTTACAAAATTCAAATCATATAAGTTAAATTAATTAATTTAATAATTAATTCCCGGTGTCATGACAAATAACGTGTTTTTATGAAACAATATATATCAGAAGATTGACACTAGTTTAAGTCCAATTTCAAAGTGAAATTAATTACACCGACCACTATTGGATTAAATGGTAAAAATATATTCTAATTTCAATTTAAAATGAATTAAAAAGATAATCTAATCATATAAATAAATTAGATTAAAAAGTGGTTTTGAATTAAAGTACAACATTTTTCACTATTCATTAAAAAATGAACTTTATCGGAAAAATACCAGAAATTTATACAAAGTAAATTTTGATGTCCCGATTCTAAAGAAGAATAATATTTTGTCAATTATAACACATAAAATTTTCAAAAAGTGGATTTAAAAGAGGTTCTCCATCAAAAGGCGATTAATCGACCCTTTAAAGAATATTAGAATGTTTACGCTTAAAATTGGATTCATTCGCATTTTTAATCCTCTAACATTTATTGAAAAAGATAAAAATATTTGACAAACATATATAATCATTTTGTAGTTAGTTCTGTTCATTCCCACCATTACAACGGCTAGGCGTTAACTACCATTTAAAATAATATTATTTTATTATTACAGTGCAACGTAAGATTTCAAAGGAACTCGTTGTTGCGTATTGGGTAAGCCATCGAGCATAGTGTTCCCTTTAAATTAATATTAACATTTTATTCACAAATAGGGATAAATGTGAAAATGTCATATTCTTTATTTACCCGGGGTGTTACAAGCCAGATGCATACCTTGCAAGCCTTGTAAAATTCACTTCGTATACACCAATAGATTCATCATCCTTTTTCTTTAGTTCAAGAAACTCATTCTGCATCTTTGTTCGAAGAATACAAGGGAATTACTTATTGAAAAATAAGTTCTTGAACTCGTCCCATTCCATGGACTCAATTTCATCTCTTGGCCTCGTATTCTTGATAAGATTCCACCATTGACCAGCTTCACCTTCCAAACGATATACTGCTAAGATGACTTTATCATGTTCTGAACATTGAAGAAATGAAAATATCTTTTCAATGGTACTGATCCATTGTTCAACAACATGTGGATTAGAAGACCCAATGAAAGAAGGTGGAAGTTGCCTCATGAAGGACTCAATAGAATATTCTTCCCTTCTCTGCTCATTTGGAAGTCCAGAATGATTCATATCTTGTGTAAGTATAGCAATAAGATTTTTCACTCCATCTCTCATAACATTTGTTTGTTCTGGAGGATAATCATTGAATTGTCCATTGCATTGGTCAACACGGTTCCTTCGGGTTCCAGCCATCGTCTAAAACCAAAAAAGTATAGTGTGCGAGGCAAAAATCATGCTAGGGAAAACAACATAATAAAGGGGGAGTACATTCAATATCTAACATCTTAGGTTTAATCCTAAGATCGTTACCGTAATTATATGACAATAACCTATACTTATACTTAACCTTTGGGACATCCCTAGACATACCTTAGAAATATCTCTAGGGATCTCACTAAAGTTCTCTCATCCTAGTTTCCAAAGGTTGACTAAACCTTTCCTCTGATACCAATTGTAGAGACCCGAAGCTTGAGGTACATGGACATTACATTACTTTTTCTGAATACTTAGTACATAATAAAAACAGACACACATGGACCGTAATAGTGTAGTGTCTTTGGAAACTTGGAACGTAATCTTCTAATTGTGCTGAAAGATCTTCAACATCTCTAATAAAGATCTTCCCTTTTTTGTTTCCTTACCTAAAATATTTTTTTTAATCCTGGGGGAAAAGAAAACATAAAAAGGGTGAGCTCAAATGCTCAGTAAGGGTAATAATGGATAAAATAAAACATACCATATACATTTGAACTTAAAAAAAACATGAACATTAAAAATATTGAGCAACGACATAAAACATGGAAGTAAATAAGGCATAGATAATAATAGAACATAAATCATGATAACATAGCATGGGAATAAAACATGTAATTATGGCATCCATTAATCACATGATATGATTTCCATAGTAGCCAAGGCATTGCTGCCAAGACCATCTTAGTGGACAAAGTCCCTTTCTAAATCGAGTTCACTCCTCGTTTCAGTCCTGTAACACTGAACCGGATTAACTTACCATTCCAGCCATGTCTATCTCATGAGATATAAATATTTACCCAATGCATTGGAGGGAGATATAGGTCCCACCCATCTCATAATGAAATCATTCTTACTTGTGCCACAACATAAACATAAATCATTCATCATAACCCAAAGAATAAAATGGGTATCATAAACATCATCCCATCATAACATAATCCATATAAAAAATGGATATCATTTCATCATAAGAACAGTGAAACCATGTAAATCAAAGAGACATTATAATTTAAACATACACATATGAAATAATGTCATCTTAAATGGAAAATTATTTTGATAAAACACTTGAAATGAATTCTTGAGGAAAATATCCTTTCTTCTTCAAAATCAATTTCTTTTCACAAAACATCATGCAATTTTAAAAGAAAAGGATTTTGTTGAAAATAGTCATGAAATATTTTGGAGGAAGCTTCATGAAAATAAGGCTTTATAAAACCGTAAAAATCCTTTCATGCCGTATAAGTTAAAAAAACATTCTTCTCATACTTTTGTCGGAAAAGTCAAAAAGTACCTCGTACGAAATATGACAAAAGATTCCTTTCATATATTTTACTAAAAACTCACCGAAGGGTAAAATTAGATTTAAAAAATTGTATGTGGATGGAAACAATATTACATATTGAGGAAACATGGATGTGGATGATAAAATACACCCTAGTAAATTCTGAAGTATAAACAATCTCGGATAAAAATTGAGATTGGAATAATTATCCATTACCTTAAGTTCGATATGCTTCGTATATATCCGAACCTCCTGTATAATGATTTAAATAATGTGATTGACTTATTAAAGAATCATATTCATTGTTATGATATCATATATGGTTCACTTATGACTTTATATTACCCGTTCTTTTGTAAATTCCATGTTAAAGAGTGTTTTGGGTAAAATCGTTTCATTTGTCATCCGTGTTTTGACTTGTAATTATTCATATGATTACTTAGATCATGATTACTTAATTCTAGAATATAAAACATGATTTATATATAATATATATTTAGAATATACATATATATAATAGATTGATAAATGGAAATAAATACACTGTTCATGGAGACGGTAGGCCGTACGTACGCATGAACGTTGTTTTCGTTTCCTCATTGAATTGAATGGAATTAATTGGATGACATACATATATATATACATAAATACAGTATCATTATTATGTCATATATTTCATTATTACTTATTATATATACTATATAATCATTTATGAATGGTTAATCATTGAGAATGAATCTCATCGCGTCGTGGAGACGGTATTCCATACGTACGCACGAGCAATGATATCGTTCCCATGATCGTGGAATTTTATTGGAGTGTATGTATACTATTAAAAAATCAATATAACTTTACAATAATCATATATAGTTATTATTTACACCATTATACCCATCCAAGTAAGGTGGTGGTGGAAAATAGATTACACCACGGCGTGGAGACGGTATTCCGTACGTACGCACGCGTGGTGATTTCATTTTCCGTAGGATGGATAGATAGTGAAATATGTTTGTTTCATAATTATAATAACATATCAGTATATTATTGATACTGATGTTATTACTTCATAATGAAACAACTAAAGAAGAAGAAGTGGAAGAATAAATAAAGATGAAAGAATCGGTAATAGGCATTACCTCTTCTTTGAAGCGCCTCTTTGAGACCTCCTCTTAGGGCACTAAAATTGGTCTTTGAAGAAGACGAGGACCTCTAGGATGTTTTTAGGGAAGTGGATAGGAGATATTGTCAGGGTTTGGCCGAGCTTGAAGGCTCAAAGTGGTGTGAGGAAGAGAGGGAGGAGGAGCCCTTTTATAAGGGAGGAGAGGGGCACCTTTGGAATAACTAAAAATATTATTTTATTATAAAGTAAAATTCGGTTTTTAGTAGCTCCAAATTGATATATTTTGAAGCTAAGGTGGTTATGGGTCAAAATAATCTCATAAAATAGAATTTATACAAGTTTAGGTATCAATTTTAACCTTATCATTTAGATTTAACTTTAAGTTAGATAATTTTACTTTTACCGTGTATTCTTGTTTTCTTACACTATAAGGTTAATAAACTTACTATATCAAGACAAACGAACCCCAAGTTGTTTATTATTAATATATATAACCTTATATAAGTAATTTGGCCGAGCCTTATATTTTTAGGAATAATATAACAATTAATAATATAGTATTTTTTTTAAAAACTATTTTATGTCAATTTTGACACTATTTGGTAATTGATTTTTGTGAAAATCATAACAGAATGATTAGTTCGAAAAAATTTAATTAAATAAATACTAACATGTCATATTAACGTATAAAATTATTGGAATTCATAAAAAGTCCCAAATTACATTTATTTGGGTATTTATAACATCAATTATGTCAATATTTCATTAATAAGATAATTACTGCATCATCATTGTGTCATAAATAAATTGACTTATTTAATGTCTAAAAATTATAAATAAAATACCGTTATGTAGGAAATATTTTTAGCTTTCTAATGAATATTTATAGTTGATTTTATCTTATGAATAACCCTATATTAAAAATTCATTAGTTATTAAACATTGATTTTAACTATTTTAACCCTTCTTTAATAAATGTCCTAATATAATCCAAGTGGGACTAAATGGTCATATTTTCTTCCTAAGGTTGTTTTTGGTCTAATTACACTTATCCAATAGAATTAGGACATGTGTTAGGGTAATAATAATATCATTTTTACCCTTAATTACCCTATTTACTTTTAACCGTGGTAAAAAAAAGTAAAAAGTTACTATTCACCAAAAAATATTTTCATCTCATTAAACCAAATTTTAGTCCTTGATATTAACCATGTCTCTTGGATTTTTGAAATTCCACTCACAGAAGCGGTAAAATTATGTTTTATGAAAAATTCAGTTTTTTAACTACCACTTAGTGGTTTCACTATTCATCAAAAAATGAAAGTTTCCAGAAAAATACCAAAAATTAGGCCTAAGCTATATTTGATATTATGAATTCAAAAATGATGTCTATTTTACCAAATTAAAAACATATCAGTTACATTAACTAATTTAAAAATTTATTCCCGTCGTCAAAACAAATAGCGTGTTTTTTAAGAGAAATAACTATCAAAAGATTGACACTTGTTTATGTCTGGTTTAAATGTGAAATTACATCCAATGACCAACATTGTATTAAATTGTAAAAATATATTCTAAATATAGTTTTAAACCACTCAAATTAATAATTTATCACTATTAATTATTTCGATTAAAAAAGTTGTTTTTAATTAAAATTTAGTAATTTTCACTATTCATCGGAATATGAAAGTTATCCGAAAAGTACCAAAATTTCACCCAAAGCTAATTTCAATATTCCGAATCCAAAAATGAAGTCCATTTTGAAAGATAAAATTTCTAAAATTTCTAAAAGTGGGTATTACTATTCATAACGGCTAGTTCATAATAATATTATAATAATATCTCGTTTAGTGATACTCGGTATTGCGTACTACAGACGCTATCGAGGAAGGTCGCGATTGCGTGTAATGAATGGCATGTCAAGGATGCGTGTTGTGAAATCTCCTTTTGGTGTAGCGTACAACACATGACATTAATGAAATTAAAAAGAATATTTTTTTCATAAAATATCGGGGTGTTACAAAATCCACGATAGCTTGTGGAAGAAGGCGGTAGTCGGTACCCGGCCTGCCACGAGAAAGGTAGGGAGGAGCGCATCCGTGCCACTAGATGAGAAGGAGGCCACAACTCATTGGCCATGGCGGAGCACGGTGGAGGCCGACATCTGGTCGGTCGCGTGGTGGAGAGGCGGCGCGCGTTCGCGCTGCCAGTGGAGCAGAAGGCTGCGACGGAGGCCGAAAGGCCGGCCGGCTCCGGCCGGCCATACCAGAACGATTGGGAACCGCCCGAGTTCCATGGTGACTTGGGAGCACTTAATGGCGCTTCCTTTTTGTCTTCCGAGTGGAAGGGGGCCGCTCCCCTTCGGCGCCAGCTTGGGCGGACCGCACCACCAGGCCGCGCCCAGCGCAGGTCGGGCCTCGCCACCCCACCCCCTTCGCAGGCTGGTCCAGACCACGGCCTAGCGGGCCAGGCCTTCCAAGGCCCAGGCCATCCGGGATGGACCCATGTCGGTCTGGGTCAGTCTGACCGGGTCAGAATGGAACCGGGCCCATCCAGGCCCATTTTCGCCTTTATGGCCATATCTTGAGAACCGAGCGTGCATTTGACGAACCGTCTACGGAGACAAAATCCTTGGATCACGAAGGTACTTTTGGTATACTCCAATTGAGATTTGGATAAATACGGTGTACGACCGGGTTGGATCGTACACCGAATCCAACCGGGCCCTCGGAGCGGAAATGCTAATAACTTACAGACCGAGCATCCGACTGACGCGCCGTCTGTTGGGTTAGGTACCTTATGACATGACGGACCTTTGGGATACCATTTCATGGAACTTAGTGGTAGTTGAAGTATCTAATGATGGATTGATGAGGGGAACCTCCCAAAATCAAGCATGCTTAGTGCTAGAACCCAGTGGCTGGCAGTGAGGCAGAGGTTGGAGATAGATTATAGGGAGGTTAGGTATCTATCGACTCTGGGGGGTCGGATATTGTGTGGGTCATTGTGGGGGTTAGCACCTATCAGTCTTGTGTAGATCAGCGCTGAGCGATACAGTGAGGGTCAGCGCATACATATCCTTTGTGGGTCAGTGCTCAGCGATCCTGTGTGAGTTAGCACATACCAATCCTGTGTGGGTCAGCACTCAGTGATCCTGTGTGGGTCAGCGCATACCGATTCTATGTGGGTCAGATCTTGTGTGGGTCATCTTGGGGGTTAGTACCTATCAATCTTGTGTCAGTTAGACTCTGTATAAACAGAAGCAGTGCCTCCTGACAGAATAAGATGATCCAGCTCCGCGACTGATCATTTGTACTTCTATACTTCCCTTATACCGGTGTGAGATGAGTCGTATATCTTCGTGCTGTACCTGTGTGGTACTATATCTTCACGGTGTTACTTGTGTGGTACTCCTACCTTCATGGGGTACCTATGTGGTACTGTATCTTCGAGGTGTTACCTGTGTGGTACTCTTACCTTTGTGGTGTTACCTGTACAGTTCTTCTACCTTCATGGTGTTACCTTTGTGGTAATCTTCCCTCTTTTGTGAGATGAGTATATTTTGATAACATATGTATATTTATGGGCATATAACTAAGTATAGTTGACGTCTTACTTTTAGTTTATCCTTTGTGGATTTGGAGAGACCTTCGGGGGTCTCAGGATCCCTACTGAGTATTGTTATACTTACCCCTTCACAGGCTACGCCCACACCATGTTGTGTCTAGTGCAGACGACAGACAACGCTAACTAAGGATGAGGGTACATGGACTGGAGGCTGCTTGGAGGTGGTCATTAGATGAGATGATCCACATAGATGAATGTTCGAGAGATGTACCTACCCTTCAGGTAGGATCCATGGCGGTTGTTCACACAAGCTGTTTCCAGTTTTACTTTTACTTCCCAGTTTTACATGTACTTTTCAGTTGGGCTTGTATTCTGGCCCCTTTACTTTCTGTACACACTAGGTTTACTATATTGTTTAATTTTTTTATTTTATCTTTTTGTGTGATTGGTTTGTGTGAGTTTATAGTTTTTAAAGGAAATTCCATCTCGTTTTAGGGAATATTCCTTTCGATGCTTTTTACTATCCCCTGGCCTATGGTAGGTGCTCTTAGAGTAGTCACGGCATGGGCCCCGGGGGATGGGTCCTGACAATTTGATTTTGGATCCTCCTACTCTTTTATTTCTAAATAATTTTCTAATTGCTTTTCCATATTACCACAATAATTAGATATTGAGTTTTCTATGACAACTCTTAATGGCAGAAAAGTCACATCAAAAGCTTATAATTCTTCTCCGGCTGAATTTTATGGGAATGTGCTTCCTACAAATATTTTGATCCTTCCTATAGTGGAATTTTATTTGATTCTTGGAATGTATTTTCTTTCTCTATATAGAGGCCATATCAATTTCCATGGAAGGTGTGACATCCTGACTCGGGTTCTACTAAACGGTGCCCTGAGATGGTCGGCCGCATGCCCTCAAGTGAGCCTCCCCATATGACAGAGGGTTCTAATTAGAAACGAGAGTCTGGTAAGTTAGTCTTCAGGAGAGTATACCCTCTTTTATTATATTAAAACACCAATTGAAGTAAACAATAGTAGCCAAGTATGGAGGTGTATAAATAAAAAAGAAATACCATGTCATATGATATTCAAAACAAGAAAATACAATACTCAACTAAAAGGTAAAACATGTTATGATAATACGAATGTCAAGTTTCTACAATACAACTAAAAGTAAAGACACAATGACTCCCATGCGGGGTCCCAAACCATGTCCATTTCCCTCTCCTAAGCTCCAATCCCAAACAAAAACTTGTCCCAAGGTCTTTCCCTTATTATGTCCTACAACAACAAGGTCTACTCAGGTGCCGATCAGGAGGCCCAAATAGGGTGTGAGTACATCTCAATAGTCCACCACCAACAATGTCTAAAACAAGTCCATTCAGAATATAGTGTATGCAGTTTTATGAAGCAATAAGTAAAGTGTATAATTAAATAGTTATCACATTTTTATTTAATATTTAATCATCACATTAGTCACAGTTCAATTCATGCTTCCAGTTTGAATCATCATTCATTATTATCATTATTTTGTCATTGAACCTCATGTCAAGCACCACAAAATATCATTGATTGTAGGTATTCATGCCTAGAACCCCAAAATATCATTCGGTGTACGTCTTCATTCTTAGAACCCCATAATCTCAAGCTTGAATAACTATTGGGGAGGAACACCATGTCCAAGTCCAAAATTTTAATAAGTCTAGAACACCATGTCTCCACAAAAATATTATCCATTTAATCATTATTTAATTCAAAATAATTATCCATAACATTCAATTAATGATCCAATGATTAGTTAAACATTTCAAAGGCCATTAGTTAACTAAAAAATTAACTAAGAACATAACTCATTAATTAATTCATCAATTAATTAATCAATCAAAACAATTCTTATTCCATAATTAATTCTTGAAAATTAATTATCTCTATCAAATCTCAACTTTTCATAATTAATTCTCACAATTAATTATCTTTGACCAACATCATGGAATGTAATTAATTTTCACAATTTATTATCTTACATATGCAAACATCATTTCACAATTAATTTCCCTGAATTAATTATGTTGTCACAATCAATTCAATATCTCAATTACAATATCTCAACCCATAAAAAATCTGAAAAAAATATCTATTTGGGAAACCCCCCTTCGTTTGTTCCGTGATTCAATTATCAATTAATCACCAAGGCAATCACTAGTCAATTCCACATTCCTAATTACTCCAATTTAGGAAATCAATTATCAAGGGAAGCTAGATAATCCATAAACTCACTTTCACATATCAAATCCATGACTATTTGAGTTTTATTTAGACCACGTACCTCGGTTTATTGGTGGATGTCAGCCCAATAGAAATCCCCAAAATCAAAGTGGCACAACATCGTCGATCAAGCTCTGGATCTAAGTCCCTAAACTAAGGCATCAAGATCTTGAAAATATATATCTAGACACATAATTGTAGATCTAGATCTCAACTCATAGGTTTAGATCCATGGAAATAGTGGAGATCTTCCATGAAAAGATCAAGGAAAGATAGATGAATTAATGGGAGAAGCAACGAGATGAAATCCACTTACCAAGAGGAGAGAATATATACAATACGGGTTTTTGATCTCAGTGAACGATGTTTTAATCACCTTTTAATCCCTCTGGTATGCTCTGGGATCACCAAGAATTTGTCAGGAATGAACCAAGGTTGAAATATGGGAGTCTCGGGGGGGGGGGGGGGGGGGTTCAGGTGGTTTTAAAAAGGATTTTCGTATAATTAAATCACGCGTTCATGGTTTCCTAGAAAGAGGAACATGGTTAGGGAAAACTATGTGCCAACTGTATGGACATATCTATTTGGGTTTTCATAGTTTTCAAACCATGTACAAACTGTGTGGACCTCTCTGTCTAGGTTTTCATGGTTGGCACGGTTTAGTCGCACAGTTTTTCAAACTGTGCGTAAACTGTGTACATGCCACTATCCATTAGTTTTTCTTAAAAAATTTACCAAAACACACCCCAAGATACTACTCCTAAACAATGGTACTTAAAAACATCAAAAATATCTTGAAAATGTGCTCGATATGACTCCAGAAAAAGATGTGATCTTACAATCTCCCCACCTTATAATAACTCATCCTCAAGATGCACTCCTAAAAATATTTAAGATTATAAGACAAAAATATTGGGCCATTTATCCCTCATGTTTGCTTCTCGTTCCCAAGTTTCATCTTGAACACTTCCTTATTTCCATAACACATGAACTAACAACATAGACTTTCCTCGTAACACTTTTTCACTGCGACCCAAAACACATATCAGATGCTCCACAATGAATTCATCTATCTTCAGTTCAACTTCTTCCACATAAATCACATGAGAAGGGTCAGGGTGATACCTATGTAGTTGTGACACTTGAAAAACATCATTCATAACACTAAATTTCTATGGGAGGGCTAATCGGTATGCCACTATCCCGTTTCTCTCCCGCACCTCAAACAGTCCTACAAACCTGGGTTTCAACTTTCCTTTACTCTATATCCTATAGTGACCCAACATTGGCGACACATGAAGGAATACATGATCACCCTCTGTAAACTCTAGGGGTCATATCCATCCATCAGAAAATAACTTCTGTCTACTATGAGTCATGGTCATAGGTTTCCGAATCAACTGTACCTTCTCTGATGTCTCCTGAATGAGGCTCGGTCCAAACCGCTCTAACTCACCCACCTCTAACTAACATAGTGGTGATCTGAAAGGTCTACCTTAAAGTTCCTCATATGGTTCCATGTTTATAGTTTCCTAATAACTGTTGTTATAATAGAACTCCACTAAAGTTAAATGCTTCTCCCAAGAACCACCAAATTCAAGAACACAAGCTCGCAACATATCATTTAACACTTGTATGGTACGCTCTGACTACCCATCCCTCTATGGGTGGAAGGCCATACTTAACAAAACTTGTGTACCAATAACTTTCTGTAGCCACTTCTAGAAGCGTAAAGTAGATCAAAAATCCCGATTTGAAACTATAGTCCATGGAATCCCATGAAAAAGAACCATCTCTCGTAAATACAGTTCTTCCAAATTTTATAATATAACGGTTTCCCTGATAGAAAAGAAATATGACACATTCATTAGTCGATTAACAATAAACAAAATAGCACCATTCTTCCTAATATTCCTTTGAAGTCCTACCACCAAATCCATAGTCACGTCATCCCACTTCCATTCCAGAATAGGCAACGACTGCAATAGGCCTCCAAGTCGTTGATGCTCTGCCTTTACCTGCTGACAGGTGAAAAAATATTTTTACATATCCTTATATATCCTTTTTCATACATGGCCACAAAAACTATCGTCGTAGGTCACGATACATTTTTTTCACCCCAGGATGTACCGCCCACTTTGAGGCATGAAATTCTCACATGAGTTTCTCTCGCATAATTGTAGGTACAACAACACGATTTTTCACAAAGATGATATCATCCTCATCTACTATCTAGTATGAAGGTGTCTCCCCACCTTTAAGGCTTTCCCTTAAATATTAACACTCTAGATACTCATACTACCTATACCTGATCTGTCTAAAGACTGTATAATCCCCTGGTACAGAAACCAGAGCCATCCTCTCCTGACTCTATGGAACTACCACATGCATTTCTGCCAGCAAATTCATCATCTTCCACTCTGCACTTGACTCATGTACCAACTAAGTCTGAGTTTTCATACTCAAGGCATCAGCCACACTATTCCCCTTTCAGGGTGTATATGCCAGTTAAAAATCAAAGGACTACATATACTCTACCCATCTTCGATGCCAAAGATTCAAGTCACGATGTGAAAAGATATTCTTCAAGATTTTGTGATCCGTAAAAACTATAAACTTTTCACACAAAATATGGTGTTTCCAACACTTAAGAGAATAAAAAACCACTGGTAACTCAAGTTCATGCGTAGGGTAATTCCGTTCATGTGGCCTCAACATCCAAGACCTATAAGCAATGACTCGATCCCCTTGCATAAACACAGCTCCATGTCTGATCCCAAAAGTTTCACAATACAATGTGTACTCCTCACCCGACTTAGGTAATATAAAAATTGGTTCTGATGTCAAGCGCTTCTTCTAATCCTGGAAATAATTCTCACATGATTCATTCCAATCAAAATTTATCCCTTTATTTTTAAAAACTGAAAGAGGTGTTTCCAATAATGAAAGCTCCTGGATGAAACTCCTACAATAACCAGTTAATCCCAAAAATCATTTGATACAAAAACATTCTTGGGCTACTCCCACAAAATCTTGGACTACACTTTTTTTTAATCTACTACCACACCTTCTTCCGAGATGAAGTGCCCCAAAAAGTGTACCCTGTCAATCCAAAACTAACATTTATATATCTTGGCATATAGCCGATTCTCTCTCATTGTACCCATGACAATGTCATAATTTTGGGCATGATCATCATGAGTCTTGGAGTACACCAAGATGTCATCAACAAACACCAACACAAATTCATCTAAGTACATATGAATGATCCTATTCATCAAGGCCATAAATACTACTGGAGCATTTTTCAACCCGAACAGAATTACAACAAACTCATAAAGGCCATACCTACTTCTGAAAGAAGTTCTTGGTATATAAGAGGTCTAAACACTCACATGATGATACCTTGATCTTAGATCTATATTTGAGAACACACAAACTACCTTCATTTGGTCAAACAAATCGTCGATACACTGAATAGGATATCGGTTCTTCATGGTCATTTTATTCAACTTCCTATAATCGACACACAAGTGTAAACTGCGATCAAACTTCTTTACAAACAAAACAGGTGATCCCCAAGGAGAAGAACTTGGAAAGATAAACCATTTATCCTCCAACTCCTCCAACTACTTTTTGAGCTCTTGAAACTCAATCGGCGCCATTTTGTAAGTTGGAATAGATACCGGCTTAGCCCAAAACATGAGTTCAATAGTGAATTCCACATCTCTCTTAGGTGGAAACCAGGAAAAGTATTCAAGAAATACATCCTGAAAAAATTCAACTATTGGTGGAAGGAAGCCTTGCCTGTCACTCCCATCTTCTAACAAAATACTAGCAACTTGGGATATGAGCTCTCCCAGTTGCTGAGTTGTTGGACCGACTCGGCCTGTAAGGATATCCTATTCTCTATGATGAACATAATGGTCACCCTTATGAGACACAAAGGTCACTCTCCTGTGGTAAAAATCTATGTGGGATCGGTATGCGGCTAGAAACTCCATACCAATAATTAGATCAAAGAATGTTATATCAAGGACATAGATATCCCAAATAAAATGATACTATCTAATCTCTAGCGACCATTCCTTGCATAAAAAGATATCCCTAAATGTGTTCCCAATGGTGTATAATTATTCATCACCCCTCTTATGGACTAAGCCTCAAGGCTCAAACCATTAACAAGGTTTACAACTATAAAGGAATGAGAGGCACCCGAATAAAATGAGGTAGTAGCTAAAGTTGAAGAAACTATAATAGTACCACTAACTATTGATTAACTAGCCTCACTCTCAACAGGTGTAGGCTGCACTGCATGTAACTTTCTTACCCATCTTCCACGTGGTGTTGTCTAACTCCCCTGAGTAGAACCACTCTACTGATATGGGTGCTCATAACCTGAATCACCACATCCACTACCTCTACCACATCTTACAGTAGAACTCCATCTTCTAGACCTATATGGTGTAGAATACCCCCTTCCCACACTCTGACTCTGAGTAGTTGCTCCCTCAACACCAGCTTATCATTGCTTCCTGCAGAACTTCTATAGGTGCCCCATCTTTCCACAAAACTGGAACTCCACTAGTGGTCAAGAACAATGTGTATGATATTGTCCCTGCCAATCGCACTGGAGGAAAATCTCATGAGTAAGATTTGATGTAACTGTTCCTCCTGACTGTCCACCTTTCTTTCCACTATCCTAACTAAGGTTATTGTAACGAAGCTTCATGCTCTTAGAAGGAACAATCCTTGATCATCCGGTGACTGCTACCTGGCCAATACTGGAAGCATCCTTCAGGTTCCCCTCTGGAATGAGATCATGATTAACCACTTCTGAGAATTTCTTCAGCCTAAATATATTCACATGGGACTTAATGTAACACCTATGTCCATACTGAAATTAGTTTTCCAAAGAAGCCTCATCTACTTCCAAAGATGGTGAAAACTGCTATAAATATATGAAACATTCAGCGTCATCCATTATGGACATGCTTCATTGGGTTAGATGCAGAAACTCTGAAGCCTTCTCTTGTCTCAGTGTCTCTGGATAGAAGTGATCCAAGAACTTCTCCAGAGAGTCCTTCCATAACATATCATCAGTCTGACTAGATCATACCTAAATGTCCCACTAGTTCTTTGCTGAACACCATAGCATATAAGCATCCAACTTGAACCTCATACCATACAAAGTCTCCAAATTTTCAAGTATCATCTCTATGGATTCCATATAGAATTCATCTCCCTCTGGTCCACCCTCTCTTGTAAAAGTAGGAGGGTGCTCTAGCTGAAACTCCCTTGTCATCTCAGACATGCTTTTTAGAACTCGTCCTAAGTCTCTCTTCCTGAATTCCCTAAAAAAAGAAAATTTCTCTCAGAACTATTCCCCTTCCTCCTCAGGTTTCACCAATGGTGCCTCAAGTTCCATGTATGGAAGTTCATTATGGGCCATACCCCTCGGTCTCTCCCACAACAAGTGTTGTGGAGGCATATCTCAAAAAATCCAAACACACGTCTTAGGTTTCATAATGCATCCTTATAACATTTATGTAAGAGGAGACACTAACCCAACAAGTTTCAACACGTCATTTCCCTTTTTTTCTTGCCACACGGTCAACACTGAGGCCCTATCACTACCCTTAACCATCCTACTCCGAGGTATTGGTTAATAAGGGTACAATCATTATCATTAGTTAATTCTACCATTAATTAATCAAATTATCTCAAATTAATTAATTAAACAATTAATTAATTAATCATACTCATTTCATCAATCAAGGTTCTCATTAGACACCCATTTATTCTCTTTTTTCATCATTATTTCAATATCACAATAAGGAAAAATAGTTCATGTTCAAAAACACACCCATAACCTATTTTCTCATAATTTCCTAAAATGATGCATGTCAGAAAAACCCTGAGTGCCCAGAATGGTGCATGCAGACTCAACTGTCATGCCTCTTTAGGCCACGAATCAAAATTCAACAATTTTCAAAAAAATATGTCACATCACACGACAAGAGAATCACCCAAGGTGAAATAATATCTAACTGTAACAACAAATGACAGTCACAACAATCACACCCTGATTACTCAGATTTTACCCCATACATGGGTTTGCAACTCCCATTCATGAGCTCATTTCCAAGCCTCGACTATTCCTAGTCTCATGTCTACCTTTCTCAAAATAGTAAGACAAAAGAAGAAGAAATAAAAGAAAACTCCTTTGATACCACATTATGACGTCCTGGCCTGGGTTCCACTAAAGGGTGCCCTAATCCAGTTGGCCACATGGCCTCAAGCGTGCCTCCCTGTATGCCAAAGGGTGTCGAATGTTAGTGAGGGTCTGGTGAGTTAGTCTCTAGGAGACTATACCCTCTTTTATCATAATAAAACACCAATGTCATAAAAAAACCAAGTACGGAATCATATAAATAACCCAATCAATAACATGTCATATGACATTCCAAACAATAGAATACAATACTCAACTGAAAGGAAAAACATTATATGACAATGTGAATGTCAAGTGTCTACAATGAAACTAAAATTAAAGACACAAAGACTCCCAAGAGGGTCCCGAACCACATCTGGTTCCCTCTCCCATGCTCCAATCCCAAACAACAACCTATCCCATGACCTTGCCCTTATTCTGTACTGTAACAACAAGGCCTACTCAGGTGCCGATCAGGTGGTCCAAATATGGTGTGAGTACAACTTAGTAGGCCACCACCAATGGTGTCTAAAACAAGTCCAATAAAAAGATAGTGTATGCAGTTTTATGAAGCAATAAATACAATGCATAATTAAATAGTTATCACATTATCATTTATTCATTAATCATCACATTAGGCCCAGTTTAATTCATGTTCCCCATTTGAATTATCATTAAATATTATGATTAATTTTGTGTTGAACATCATGTCAATCACCCCACAATATCATTGAGTGTAGGTCATCATGACTAGTACCCGAAAATCTCATTCATTTTAGGTCGTCATGCCCAACACCCCATAGTCTAAATCTTGGATAACTATTGGGAAGGAACACCATGTACACTTCCCAACTTCTAATCAGTCTAGAACACCATGTGTAACACCAAAAAAATATCATCCATTTAATCATTCTTTAATTCAAAATATTTAGCCATATCATTTTATTACTAATCAAAGGATTAATTAAACATTTCAAAGGTCGTTAGTTAACTCAAAAATTAACTAAGAAAATAATCCATTAATTAATTCATCAATTAATTAATAAATAAACACAATTCTCATTCCATAATTAATTCTTCACAATTAATTTTCCATATGAAATCTCAACTTGTCATAATTAATTCTCACAATTAATTATCATTGAACAACATCATGCCATATAATTAATATTCAAAATTAATTATCTTACATATCCAAACATCATTTCATAATTAGTTTTCACCAAATAATTATCTTAACACAATCAATTAAATATCTCAATTACAATATCTCAATCAATAACAAATATCTAAAACAAATATCTATTTAGGAAACTCCCTTCATTTGTTCCGCGATTCAGTTATCTGTTAATCACCATGGAAATCACAAGTCAATTCCACATTCCTAATTACTCCAATTTAGGAAATTAATTATCAAGGAAAGCTAGAAAATACATAAAATCACATTCACATATAAAATCCACAACTATAAGAGTTTGATTTAGACCACCTACCTCATTTTATTGACAGATGTTAGCCTAATAGAAATCCCCAAAATCTAAGCGGCACAATGTCGTCAATCAAGCTTCAGATCTAAATCCCTAAACCAAAATTAAGATCAAAGGCATCATGATCTTGAAAATATATATCTTGATCCCAAGTACTTGATATAGATCTCAGCTCATAGGTTTAGATCCATGTAAATGTTTGATATCTTCCATGAAGAGATCAAGGAAAGAAATAGGAATGAACAAGAGAAGAAACAGGATGAAATCCACTTACTGGGAAGAGAGAAAGTCTTCAATTCGAGATTTTGATCTTGAAGAACGATGTTCTAATCACCTTGGAATCCATCCAGAAGGATCTAGGATCAACTATAATTTTTCAATTCCGATCCAAGGTCAAAATATGGGAGTCTCAAGGGTTCGTGTGTTTTTAAAAAGTATTTTTGGATAATTAAATCATGAACGCATGGTTTCCTGGGTAGAAGAGCACTGTTAGGGAAAATTATGCACCAACTATGTATACCTCTCTGCCTGGTTTTTGATAGTTGGAAAAGTTTAGTCGTAAAATTTGTCTAACCGTGCACAAACCATGTGGACCTATCCATCTAGGTTTTCTTGGTTTGCACGGTTTAGTCGTATAATTTTTCAAAATGTGTGCAAACCATGCATAGTCCACTTCCTATTAGTTTTTCTTAAAAAATAACCTACATCACCCCAAGAAACTACTCCTAAACAAATGTACATAAAAAATTCAAAAAATACCTAAAAACGCACATGAAATGACTCTATAAAAGGTTGGGATCTTATAGAAGGGAAGTCACATGTCTCATTCTAGATCAATCTATGATCATCTATCGATGCAAGGATGAATATAAACTTCCAGTATAAATTTATTCCATATTATGGGTCTTGATTTTTATAAATGAAGGTTATTTATCCCAAATGGTTGGGGAGAAACTCAAAATTAAGAATACACCCATTGTATGAGAGTTTGATGATGTCTTTTCGGAGGAATTTCCAGGTCTTCCACCAAATCGTGAAGTTGAGTTTTAAATAGAACTCATACAAGGTGATATGCCTATTTTTAATACACCTTATAGAATAGACTCAATTGAGTTTTAGGAATTGAATAAGAAACTCGAAGAGAATCCTGATAAGGGATTCATATGCCCTAGTGCGTCACTTTGGGGAGCACCTATTCTTTTTGTTAAGAATAATGATGGATCAATGAGACTCTGCATTGATTATAGAGAACTTAACAGGATCACTATCAAGAAAAAATATCCTCTTCCCCGCATTGATGACTTATTTGAGAAACTATGCAGGGCTCAATACTTTTCTAAGATTGATCTTCATTTAGGATATCATCAATTATGGGTCAAAAAAGAGGATATACCAAAGATGTCATTCCGTACAAGGTATGGACACTATGAATTTATAGTGGTTCCTTTTGGTCTTACTAATTACACTTCTATCATCATGGTTCTATTGAATAGAGTCTTTATATACCATCTTAATCAATTTTTGGTAGTCTTTATGTATGATATTTATGTCTATTCAAAGAGCAAGGATGAACATGAAGATCACTTGAGAATTGTACTCAAGACCCTAAGAAATGAGAAGATTTATGCCAAATTTACCAAGTTTGAATTTTTTCTTTAGAAAGTTTCATTTTTGGGTCAGATAATCTCAAGAGAGGGGATATCTATGGATCCATCAAAAATAGAGGTTATTGAAAGATGGTCAAAACCAACAACAGTAACTGAGATTTGAAGTTTTCTTGGTTTGGATGGAAATTATCGACGTTTTGTGAAATCTTTTTCATGATTATCTAATACACTCACCAAGTTGACTCAGAAAATAGTCAAGTTTGTTTGGATAGGGGAATGTGAAGATAATTTCAAAGAGCAAAAAAGATGGTTAGCTAGTGCACATATACTCACACTGCCTTGTAGTGGAGAAAAGTTTGTGATCTATAATGATGCATCCAAGAAGGGGTTGAGATGTTTTCTCATGAAAAATGATATGATGATAGCTTATGCCTCACAGAAGATGAAATTTACTAAAAAAAATTACCCAACTCTTGATTTGGAGTTATCTTCGGTAATCTTTTCATTAAATATATGAAGGTATTATCTTTATAGTGAAAGGTGTGATATTTATATTGGTTATAAAAGTTTAAATTATAGTTTCACACAAAAGGATCTAAATATGCACCAAAGAATATGGTTGGAGTTGATTAAATATTAAGACTCCTCAATACATTACCACCCTGGGAAATAAAACAAGATGGAATATGAATTGAGTCTAAAAGTCCATGTCGGCATATCCATGATGAGGATCATGAAAGATCCAATATTTATGGATTTTAAAAGGATGGATCTAGAAATTTTAATGGAAGGGAAGAAATATTATATTTCTCAAATGAATGTTCAACCATCTATAAAAGTGAAGATTGAGTAGGTGTAGAAAGAAGACGTAGAGTTACAAAATAAGGTGATAAATGTTTCTGAATTCAACCTTGATTGTGATGAAATAATAAGGTTTAGGAATCGGGTTTGTATTTCTCCCATTCCAAAATTAAAGAAAGAGATATTGGATGAGGCTAATAGTTATTCATTCTCTATTCACCCTAGAAGCACAAAGATGTATAAGGTCCTGAAAGAGTACTTCTAGTGGTATTACCTGAAAAGATATGTTGTCGAATATGTCTCTTAATGCATGGTTTTTCAGAAACTTAAGGCTGATAGATAGCAGTATAAAGGATTGTTACAACCATTACCCATACTAGAATGGAAATGGGAAAACATCACTATGGGCTTTGTTTATGAACATCCGAAAACATCCAAAGAAAGTAATTCTATCTGGGTTATAGTAGATCTCCTTACAATGTTAGAACACTTAATTGCTATTAGAGAGGATTCCCCTCTTGACTAGATTTCTATGATATATGTAAAGGAAGTGGTAAGATTTCATGGAGTACCACTTTCCATTGTATCCGATCAGGACCTGAGGTTTACCTTGAAGATCTAGTGAAGTCTTCAGCATTATATGGATACAGAGTTAAGTTTCAGAACTTCTTATCATCCTCAGATAGAAGGTCTATATGATAATACAATTAAAACAACAGAAGACATGTTGAGAGCTTTCTCTATGGATTTCAAAGGTGGTTTGGATCAACACCTACCATTGGTAGAATTTTATTACAGTAATAAATTTCACTCTAGTATTCATATGTCACCTTATGAAGAACTATATGGAAAGAAGTGAAAACTCCAAATTTCTGGGATGAACTTGGGGAATGAAAGCTATTAGGACCTGATCTTGTTGATGAAATGGAAGAGAAGGTTAGATCTATTCAAAAACAGATAATAGCAGCTCAGAGTCAACCAAAAAATAATTCCAAAAACTGAAGAAAAGTCTTAAATTTTGAAGTGTGTGGTAAGGTGTTTCTATGAATATCTCCCTGGAAGTGAGTAATGAGATTTGGAAGGAAGGGAAAACTGATCCCTAGGTATATCAGTCCTTTTGAAATTCTGAATCGTGTGGGGACAATAGCTTACCGATTGGCACTTCCACCAAATCTATCTCAAATTTAGTATGTGCTCCATGTTTCTCTTATGATAAAGTACATACCTGATCCTTCACATGTACTATGTTTAGAAGTCATACCGATGGGGCAAGATCTTTCTTATGAAGAACAACCAATAAAGATTCTGGGCCACAACAAAAATTTCTATGAAACAAGACCACTCGTTTGTTTAAAGTTTTATGGAGGGACGAATAATTTGAAGAAGCTAACTAGTAACTTGAGGATATTAAGAGGGAGTGGTATCCTCATCTATTATTTCCAAGTTACAAATTTTGAGGGGAAAATTCAGTTTAATGGGGGTAGAATATAACACCCGGATGTCTTTTTTGAAATTTTTTCTTTAAATAGTTTTTATTCTTCAAGTAGCTTGTGTTGAAAAAAAGGCGAGTTTAAACTAACCATGTGATTCCCTTAGTATAAAATTACCAGTATATCCCAGCCGTTAGGTTAGTGGGAATAATTATGACTAATTTTTTAAAATTCATTATGAATTCCTTGGCTTTCAATTATTTATGTTAAATATAAATTAGATATTTTTATTTTTGAGTGAATTACTATTGGTAATGAAATTAATGAGATATATATATGTTATATACTTAATAAAATATTTTTTATTCATCCAATATATATTTTATTCATAGGCTGTGAATAAACCTAGTTTGATGTATAAGAAATTACTTTTTTTAAAAAGGGTAATCTTACACCTTTGAACGAAAAACCCCTTTTAAATTAAGATTTTGACAGATTAATAATTTTTATATGACAAAACAAAAATTTTATTTTGAAGAAGGATATAAAAATTTACTTTGGATGAATTTTTGATATTTTTCTGACAATTTTCATGTTTTTATGAATAGTAAAAATACACTAAATTTTAATTGAAAATAACATTTTTTGTTGAAATAATTTATATTGTTAAAAGATATTATTAAATGGTTTCAAAGTATAAATAGAATATATTTTTACCATTTAATATAATTTAGGTCATTGGAATTAATTTTAAATTAAATTCAGATGTAAACACATTTCAATCTTTTGTAATATTTTAACTTTTAAAACCTATTTTCTCATTTCAACAACAGAATTAATTTTAAATTAATTATTGCGACTTCCGTGTTTTGAATTTTCTAAAATAGACTCCATATTTTCAATTAGTAGGTCTAAATTTTGTAAATAGATTTATTTTATTTTTTGGCAATATGAATAGTAACTTCGTTAAATTTTATTAACACTGTAAAAAGGTAAATTAGGTAATTAAGGGTAAAAATAATATTATAAAATTACCCTAACACTTACCTTAATATAATTAGATGATTATAATTTTCCCTAAAGCAAACTTGGGTCGAAATTGTATCTATTGGAACCCACTTAGATGAGAATAGGATATTTAATTTAATTTTTTTAAAGAGAAGTGAAATATGTCTCACTCAAAGTTTAATAATTAAATTATTTTTAATATTAGGTTATATAGAAGATAAATTAGATTATAAATACTCATTTTAAAGGAAAAATGTTTTTATTTATCATGAAGTTTTTATTAAATTTTTAATTAAATAAATTTTTACCTTAAATACATTATACTTGGATGATGAAAAAATTAATTAATTGATGAGAAATCAATAATTTTTTTTATTAAAATATTAATAATAATCAAAAGGCCAAAAAACATGAAAAATACTTGGTAAAGTATATCTCAAATATAATCATCCAAGGTTCTACTTATTTACCATTTGGAGGCTTATAGAAGATATTATGACACTTATATTATTTTATTTAAAGTAAAGATAAATTTATCACATTCATGCTTTCAGAGAGTATAACATTTTTAATGTTGGTTTTTTCAGAATATAAATTCAACTAAAATAATTATTAATAAATATAATGAATTTATATTCATCATATTATTTTATTTTGAAATTTTATTCAACAAATTAGTATATTAAATAATTAAACATAATTGAGGTAGTAATTATTTTATTAAGGAAGAGATCAAATAAATGTTATTAAATTTTTTTAATAATTATTATTTTTAATAATTATTATGTCAAATGAATTTTCTATATTTCCTTGAACCATTAGTGATATAATAGATTATTTTTATCAATTTTCACTTCTCATTTTTAAATTTTAAAAAATCCATGAAATAAATAGTGTGAAAATTTACACTATTGATATTGTGTCAAAATAATGTTTTCTTAAATTATTTAAAAATCATAAAAAAATTATAAAAATATATAATAATTATTATATGGGATAATATTTTCTAAATTATTCATTTATAGTCTAATTGTCTTCAAATAAGTAAATATATCAGCCTTTTAATATTGAAATATTTGATACCCTAGTTAACAATTAAATAGAATAACTAAGTGTTAATTACAATTATAATGCTTAAATTGACATAAAAACTTGTCTATAATTTATTGGTTGATGATATTAAAACCCTATATCATATCATATTCGAAATTGGGACATTTTTGAGGTTTTTATGCGGGGTTTGATTTTGTTATGAATTAATAATTTTGAGGTTTCCAAAAGTGTCCTCACATCAATTATAAAAGGGAACTTCCTCCCTCATCTATTCCCTTCATTTTTAGCCTTCAACCTCAACGATAACCTACCCATTTCCATTTTAAACTTCCATATAAAAATTATAGAGGTCTTTATGTTCTTCAAAGACCAACTCTAGTGCTCTAAGAGGAGTTCTAGAGGAGGCACGTCGAAGAAGAGGTAATATCATTTACCGATTCTTTCAAACTTTTTTCTTACTATACATACACCTCATGAGTTGTTTGATTATAAAGTAATAAATCCAGTATTAATTATATACTTATATTTTATTATGATTATGAAACAACCATATTCCACCTTCTACCCATCCTATGAAAAATAAATTCACCACGCATGCGTACGTACAACTTACTGTCTCCATGTCATGGTGTAATTCGTTTTTCACCACCAAATTACATGGATGGGTATAATTATGGAATGAATATGTATATATATATATATGATTAATATAAAATTATATTGATTCTGAGATACTATAATCCATCCTCTTAAATACTATTCAACAATTAGGGGAACGATATCGTCGCTCGTGCGTACGTATGACTTATCATATCCACAGTGCAATGTGATTATTTCTACATAATATTCATTAAAGAATGACTATATAAATGAATTGAATGAATATATATGATATATAATATAATAATACCATGCTGTAAATGATATAACTATAACCTAAAAATATGAATAATAACTTATCTGAAAAAACATGCATAAGAACATAAAGCAATTAATACCCGAATCATGAGTAACAATGAAGTGTTACTAACAAACAGATGAAATTATGAGAGTAAATGTTATCATAAAAATGATTATTATTCTAGAATAAATAAGTAACATTATTTAAATAATTATACAGGAGTTTTAGATACATATGAATCATATCATACCTAAGGTAAGTGATAATTTTGCAATCTCATTTTTATTCAAGATTGTTTATTTGTAAGTGTTTACTGGGGTATAATTATCATCCAAGTCCATGATTCCTAAATATACATTATTATTTATATTATTCTACTATTTTTTAAATTCAATTTTACCCATTTTTGTATTTTTATTAAACTTTATGGAAGAAATCTTTCTTTTGTTTTCCATACAAGGAAATTTTTGATTTTTTCTAGCAAGAGTATGAGAAGAATGATTTTTTAACTTATACAGCATGAGGAAATTTTTTCATCTTCATAATGCCTTAATTACATTAACGTCACTTTATAATATTTAAAATTTATTTTCAATTAAATAATTTTCTTTAAAAATTTCATGGCATTTTAGGAAAAGATAATGGTTTTTAAGAATAAAGAATATTTTCTTCAAGTGTTAAATTCAAGTATTTTATCAAAAAATATTTTCCATCTAAAATTATTCTATTTATATAGGGTTATGTTTCTATACCTATTATTACTATGATTTTATTGTTTCAATGATTGAATTATATTTTATATGGATTATATTGTGATAGAATTATGTTTAAGAAACATATTTTATTTATTGGGTTATGCTAAGATGAATGATTTATGTTTTTGTGGAACATGTAATTATAATTTCATTATGAGATGGGTGGGACCTATATCTCCATATGATGCATTAGGTAACGATTTTATGTCATGATATAGACATAACTGGAACAAAAAGTAAATATGGTATAGTAATACAGGGCTGGTACGATAAGTCAATACGGTTCAATAATACATGGCTAGAACAACAAGTAAACCCAATTCAATATTGGATTTTTTCCACTATGATGGTCTTGGAAGTAATTCCTTGGTTACTATGGAAAACATATTATGTGATTATTTTTTCACCAAAATTACAAGTTTTATTCCAATGATATTTTTTCATGGTTCATGATTCCATTTTGATTTATGCCTTATGAACTACCAAAATTTATTTCATGAATCAAGATTTTGGTATATGTTAAATGTGGTATGATACTTTTCAAAAGTAATGTTCATGTTTTTATATTACTATGTTTATGTTTTGTATGATAGTTTCCAGGATTACCCTTATTGAGCATTTGAGATCAACCCTTTTCATGTTTCATTCTCCCCAGGATTTGAAGAAGGGTATTAAGTAATATGTGTCAAAAGGGGGTTCTAGTTATGAAGCATAAATCAAGAGATGATGTAGATGTTTTATGAACTAATTTTTTATTTTTTCCAGTTTATAAAGACACTAAACCTATACGGTGCTGGCATGGTTTTTTTATGTTATATAATAAATATTATTCAATGTTGAAGTAAAATATATATGTAAATTATGGGTCGTTATAGTTGGTGTCAGAGAAAAGGTATAATTAACATTTGGAAACTAGGATGAGAGAATATTAGTAAAAACCCTAAGGATATGTCTAACTATAGGTTAAAATCCTATCATAGTGTTTTAGAGATTATAATTAATAACATAGTATAATACCTAAAGTTTCATAAATTGAAATTTTATTCTTCAATTATGTGGTTTTCCCATTATGATTAGTGTTGGTCACACTATTCTTTTAGGTTTTAGTCAATGGATGGAACCCAAAGCAACTACATTAATGTTTAATGTGATGGGAAATGAAATTATTTTCCCCCTGAGCAACCAAATGTTATGGTAGTTAGAATGAAAAATATTGTATCTATGCTCACACAACTTTCTCAAGCTATGAATCATGCATGAAATCCAAGCCAAAAAGGAGTTAGCAATGTTCAGTTGAATCCTTAATGAGGTAGTGTCTACCTTCATTTAGCTAGCCCTATTATCCATTAGTGGCTGAACAATTGATTAGTACCACTGAAAATATATTTTCAGTTCTACAATGTTCTGAACATGATAAATTCATCTTAGTAGTATTTGGAAGGTGAATCTGATCAATGGTGGAATCTTATTAAAAATACAAGGCAAAGAGGTGAAATTGAGTCCATAGAATGGGATGAGTTTAAGAACATATTTTTCAACAAGTACTTTCCACGTATTCATCGAATAAAGATGGATAAGGAGATCCATGAACTCAAGAAAAAAGATGATTAATCCGTTGGTACCTATGAAACAAATTTTACAAGACTTTCAAGGTATGATTCTGGAATTATTATCCAACATGAGAGTAAAATAGATCGATTCTTTAGTGGCTTAAAACCATGTGTCTGAAGGGTATTATCCATAAGGGACTTCAATAGCTACAAGGAAATCTTTTGATGTTCTCTCAAGGTTGATATGGATATTAGAGTAACCCATCCGTCATATGGGTTTGATATGAAGAGAAAAATGGAATTCAAAGGAAAATATAAAAATCACGCTAAATGGAATATGATTTTCCCTTATGCTCAATGTGTGGAGAGAAACATGGAGGTAATTTTCTTAATGGGACTGGTAAATGTTTTAAGTATGTAAAAGAAGGTCATCAGGCAGTTGAATGCTGAAGTGATGGAAAAAATATGTATAATGATGCAGATAAAGAAAAGGCTACAAAGAATAAACCTCCTAAATTTCAATGTTATAAGTGGAAGGAAATGTGGTAGTATGCCAATTAATGCCCTAATCCAAGGGTTATTGATGATGATCAGCGTCAAAAAACTCTTAAGTCCAAATAAAAAGGAAAGTAACATGCATTCACTATCGATGCCATGGAGTAAAACAATGAAGTGGTGAATGGTACACTTATCATCCACTCTAAAGTAGAAAATGTTTTACTTGATTATGGATCCACTCACTATTTTATTTCTAAAACATTTTCTAAGGTTATCACCATATTACCTCAATAATTATATGTTGAGTTAGTTGTGACAACATCTAATGGCACAATGGTTACATCAAAAGTTTACAATTCTTCTCCAGTTGAAGTTTGTGGGAAAGTGATTCCTACAATTCTTGTGATCCTTCCTATAGTAAAATTTTATGTGATTCTTGGCATGGGTTGGATTTCTTTCTATAGAGCTCAAATCAATTTCCAAGTAAGGGAAGTCACATTTCACATTCTAGATCAATCTATGATCATCTATCAATGTGAGGATGCATATAACCTTTTAGTATAAATTTATTATATCTTATGGGTCTTGATTCCTATAAATGAAGGTTATTTATCTAAAATGGTTGGGGAGAAACTCATAATTAATAATACACTCATTGTAGAGTTTGATGATGTCTTTCTGGAGGAATTTCTAGGTCTTCCACCAAATCAGGAAGTTGTGTTTTCAATAAAACTCATACCAAGTGCTATGCCTAATTCAAATACAACTTATAAAATTGACCCAATTGAGTTGAAGGAATTTAAAAATAAACTCCATGAGAATCTTAATAAGGGATCCATATACCCTAGTGTGTCACCTTGGGGAGAACATGTTTTTTTTAAAGAAGAAATACGGATTAATGAGACTCTATATTGATTTTCAAGAACTTAACAAGATCACTATTAATAAAAAAATACCATCTTCCCTCATTTATGAATTATTTTACCAACTACATGGAGCTCAATAATTTTCCAAGATTGATCTTTGTTCAGGATATCATCAATTAAGGGTCAAAAAGGATAATATACCAAAGATGACATTTCATACAAGGTATGACCACTATGAATTTATAGTGATTACTTTTGGTCTTACTAATTCCCCTACTATCTTCATGGATCTAATGAATATAGTATTTAAATACTATCTTGATTAGGTTGTGATAGGCTTTATAGAGGATATTCTTATCTATTCAAATATCAAGGAAGAACATGAAGATCACTTGAGAATTGTACTGAAGACCCTAATAGAGGAGAATATTTATTACAAATTTACCAAGTGCTAATTTTGGCTTCAAAAAGTTTCATTTTTGGGTCAAATAATCTCAATATTGGGGATATCTATAGATCCAGAAAAAATCTAGGTTATTGAAAGATGGTCAAGACCAAAAACGGTAACTAAGATCCCATGTTTTTTTGTTTTGGCTGTATATTATCAACATTTTTTGAATTTTTTTCACAATTATCTATTTCACTCACCAAGTTCACTAAAAAAGGAGGAAAGTTCTTATGGACAGAGGAATGTAAAGAGAATTTCAAAGATCTAAAAAAAGGTTAGCCAGTGCACATGTGCTCACACTACTTTGTAGTGGAGAAAGGTTTGTGATCTACAGTAATGCATCCAAGAAGGATCTGGGATTTTTTTATCATGCAAAATGATATGGTGATAGATTATGCCTCACGAAAATTGAAAAATAATGAGAAAAATAATCCAACTCATGATTTGGATTTAGTTGCAGTAATCATTTTATTAATGATATAGAGGTATTATCTTTTTGGGGAAAGGTGTGATATTTATACAGATCATAAAATATTAAGTATATTTTCACACAAAATAAGATAAATATGACCAAAAAATATGGTTGGAGTTGAATAAAGATTACGATTGCTCAATACATTACCACCCTGGGAAAGCGAACAAGGTGGCAGATGCTTTGAGTTGAAATGACCATGCAATCTTATCCATTATGAGGATCATGTAAGATCCAATATTTATGGATTTGAAAAATATTGATCTAGAAATTTTAATAAAAGGGGAGAAATATTACCTTTATCAAGTGAATGTTAAACTATATATACAAGTTAAGAATAAGGAGGCATAGAAGGAAGATGTAGAGTTACAAAAGAAGGCGAGAAATGTTCTTGAATTCAACCTTGATTGTGCTGAAATAATAAGGATTAGAAACCAGAATTGTAATCCTACCATACCAGAATTAAAGAAGGATATATTGGATGAGTCTAATAGTTATTAATTCTCTATTCACCCTGGAAGAAAAAATATATATAGGGTCTGAAAATGGTACATCTGGTGGGATGCCATGAAAAGAGATGTCGCAGAATATGTCTCTTGCTACTTGGTTTGCTAGAAAGATAAGGTTGAAAGACAAAAGTATAAGGGGATTTTACAACCATTACCCATACTAGAATGGAAATGGGAAAACATAACTATGGAATTTTTCATTGGACATCCCAAAACATCCAAATTCAATAATGCTATCTTGGTTATAGTTGATCTTTTTACAAATTCAGAACACTTCATTATTATTAGAGAGGATTTTTATCTTGATCAGATTTCCAGGATATATGTAAAGGAAGTGGTAATATTTCATGGAGTACCAATTTCAATTATATACGATTGGGATATGAGGTTTACCTCGAAGTTTTAGAAAAGTCTTCAGCATTCTATGGATATAGAGTTAAGTTTCAGCACTACTTATCGTCCTCAGACAGACGGTCATTCTTAGAGGACAACTCAAACTCTAGAAGACAAGTTGAAAGCCTGTTCTATGGATTTCAAAGGTTGTCGGGATCAACACATACCATTTTTGAAATTTTCGTACAATAATATCTTTCACTCCAGTATTCAGATGACTCCTTATGAAGGCCTCTATGGAAATAAGTGTATAAATTCAACTTGTTGAGATTAATTTGGGGAAAGAAAGATATTAGGACCTAATCTTGTTGATGAAACGACATAAAAGTTTAGATCAATTTAAAAAAACATAGGACCAACTCAGAGTAGACCAAAAGTTATGTTGACAACCGAAGAAAAGACACAGAGTTTGATGTAGGTGATAAGGGGTATCTATGAATATCTCTCTATAGGAGAGTAATGAGATTTGGAAAGAAGGGCAAGCTGAGCCCTATGTATATCGTTCCTTTTGAAATTATGGATCGTGTTGGGAAGGTAGATTACCGAATGGTGCTTCCACCGAATCTCTCTCAAGTTCATGATGTATTCCACTATATCTCCTGAGATAGTACATACCCGATCCTTCACATGTACTAAGCTCATAAGTTGTACCGATGATGCAAGATCTTTCTTATGAAGTACAACCAATAGAGATTTTGGATCATAGAAAAAAAGTTCTACGAAATATGACTAATCTCTTGGTTAATGTTTTATGGAGGAACTACCAATTTGATGAAGCTACATGGGAACATGAGGATATGATGAGGGAGATGTATCCTCATCCTTTTTTCCAAGTGACATATTTTGAGGTAGATATTTAGTTTAATGGCAGTATAATGTAACACCGGAATATTTTTTATGAAAAATTTTCATTAAATATTTTTTATTTTTCAAGTATCTTGAGTTGCATGCAATCATGAGTTTAAAAAAACCACGAGATTCCCATAGTAAAAAATTATCATTATAGACTAGCTGTTAGGTTAGCGAGGAATAATTATAACTAACTTATGAAAATGCATTGTGAATTCTTTGGCTATCAATTATTTTTGAAAAATATAAATTAGATATTTGTTTTTTGACTGAATTACTATTGTTAATGAAATTAATGAGATATATATGTTATATAATTCATAAAATATTTTTTATTCATGCATTGTATATTTTAATCATAGGGTGTGAATATACCCTATTTGTTGTATAAAAACTTAATTTTGTTTTAAAAAAAGGGTAATATTATGCCTTTGAATAGAAAACCACTTTTAAATTAGGATTTTGAAAAATTAATAATTTTTATATGACAGCATAAAAATTTTATTTTGAATGAGGATATATAAATTTACTTTGGATGAATTTTTGATATTTTTTCTAATAAAATTCATGTTTTGATGAATTTTAAAAATACTCTAAATTTTAATTGAAAACAACTTTTTCCATTACAAATAATTTATATGGTTAAATTATATTATTGAATGGTTTAAAAGTAAAAATATAATATATTTTTACCGTTTAATATAATGTTGGTCATTGTATTTAATTTTACATTAAATTAAGATGTAAAAACCTTTCAATCTTTTGCAATATTTTAACTTTTAAAACATGTTTTCTCATTTCATCAATGGGATTAATTTTAATTAATTACTAAAACTTCTGTGTTTTGAATTTTTAAAAATGGATTCCATATTTGAAATTTTTATGTCTAAATTATGTAAATATATTTATTTTATTTTTGGGAAATATGAATAGTGCCTTCAGTAAATTTTTTTAACACAATAAAAGGGTAAATTAGGTAATTAAGGGTAAAAATAATATTATAAAATTACCCTAAAACTTTTGTTAATATAATTGGATGATTATGATTTTCCCTAAAACATAATTGGGTCAAAATGTTATCTATTGAAATCCACTTGGATGAGATTAGTACATTTAATTTAATTTATTTAATGAAATTTGAAATATGTCTCACTCAAACTTTAATAATTAAATTATGTTTAATATAGGGTTATACAAAAGATAAATTCGATTATAAATACTCATTTGAAAGCTAAAATGTTTTTATTTTTCATGAAAATTTATTTTTATTTTTAAGGAAATAAAGAATTACCTTAAATACTTATACATGGATGATTAAAAAATTAATTAATTAATGAGAAATCAATAAATCAATTTTTATTAAAATATTAATAAAAATCCAAAGACTCAAAAACATTACCAAACCTTATTTTTAGAGTATATGTAGACCATTAGAATACATGTTTTGAATTATTGACCATTTGGAGGCATATAGAAGAGATTATGACACTAATATTATTATATTTAAAGTAAAGATAAATTTGTCAAATTAATATTTTAAAAGAATATTACATTTTTAATGTTAGGTTTTTTAGAAGATAAATTCAACTAAATGCATTATTATGAAATATAATGGATTTATATTCATCATATTATTTTATTTTTAATTTTTATTCAACAAATAAGTATATTAAATAATTACAAAAAATTGAGGTAGTAATTATATTATTAATGAAGAGATCAAATAAATGTTATTAAAAATAATTTAGTAAATATAATTCGGGATAATTATTATTTAAAATGAATTTTATAGATTACCTTTACACCTTAGGGATATAATAGAAAATATTTATCTAGGTTCACTTCTTATTTTTATATTTTAAAAAATCCATGAAATAAATAGTGTCAAAATTGACACTATTGATATTTTGTCAAAATAAGGTTTTCTTAAATTATTTAAAAATAATAAAACATTTTTAAAAATATATAATAATAATTATATGGTATAAAATGTTATAAATTATTCATTCATAGTCTAATTAACTACAAATAATTAAATATTTTACCCTTTTAATATTGAAATATTTGTTACCCTATTTAACAATTATATAGAACAACTAAGTGTTAATTAAAATGATAATTCTTAAATTGACATAAAAACTTGTCTAGAATTTATTGGTTTATGAGAATAAAACCCTATATTATATAATATTTTTTTTTTACATTTTTGTGTTTTTTAAGTGGGATTTTAGTTTTTTATAAATTAATATTTTTGAGGTTTCCAAAAGTGCCCCTCACCTCAATTATAAAAGGGAGCTTCATCCCTCAAATATTACCTTCATTTTTTTCCTTAAATCTTGACCATAACCTAACCATTTCTATTATAAAATTCAATATAAACACTATAGATGTCCTGGAATTCTTGAAATATGAACTCTAGTGATGTTAGAGGAGTTTTAGAGGAGGCACGTCGAAGAAGAGGTAATATCATTTACCGATTCTTTCCAACTTCTTTCTTCTTATACTTTAACCTCATGTGTTGTTTCATTATAAAGTAATAATTACATGATTAATTATATACTTATAGGTTATTATTATTATGAAACAACCATATTCAACCTTATACCCATCCTATGAAAAATGAAATCACCACGCATCTGTACGTACAACTTACCGTCTCCAAGCTGTGGTGTAATCTGTTTTTCACCACCACCTTACATGGATGGGTATAATGATAGAATTAATAAATATATATATGATTAATATAAAATAATATTGATTATTAGATACTATAAACCATCAATTCAATACCAAACAACAATTTTGGGAACGATATCGTCGCTTGTGTGTACGTACAGCTTGTAGTCTCCCGGGGGCAATGTGATTCGTTCTACAAAATATTCATTAAGGAATGATTATATAAATTAATTTAATGAATAAATATGATATATATTATAATAATATAATTATGGAAATGATATTACTAGAACCTAAAATGATTAATAATAAATTATCTAAAAAAACATGCATAAGAACATAAAGCAATTAATACCCAAATAACGAGTAACAACAAAATATTACTAACAAATGGATGAAAATATGATCATAAATGTTATCATAAAAATAATTATTATTCTATAATAATTCTTTAACATTATTTAAATCATTATACAGGAGTATTATATACATATGAATCATATCAGACCATAGGTAAGGGACTGTTTTACAATCTCATTTTTATTTACGGTTGTTTATTTGTTAGTATTTACTGGGGTATAATTATCATCCACGTCCATGTTTATGAAATATATATTATTATTTATAATATTATTAAATTAATTAAATTAAATTTTATCCATTTGTGAGTTTTTATTATACGTTATGGAAGGAATCTTTCTTTTGTTTTCCATATGAGGTACTTTTTGACTTTTTCTGACAATACTACAAGAAGAATGTTTTTTTAACTTATACGGTGTGAATGGATTTTTACGTCTTCATAATGCCCAATTTCCATGAAGTTTACTTTACAATATTTCATGTTTATTTTCTATTAAATTCTAATCTTTTCCTTTAGAATTTCGTGGAATTTTGAGAAAAGAAAATGTTTTTGAAGAATAAAGGATATTTTCCTCAAGAATTAATTTCAAGTATTTTATCAAAATTTGTTTTCCATATAAGATGATTCTCTTTGAATAGGGTTATGTTTCTATAACTATTATTAATATTATTTTATTGTGTTAATTATGGAATGATATTTTATATGGATTATTTTATGATATAATTAGGTTTAAGAAACCAATTTTATTTATTGGGTTATGTTATGATGAATGATTTATGTTTTTGTGGCACATGTAAGAATTATTTAATTATGAGAAGAGTGGTACCTATATCTCCATCCTATGAATTGTGTAAATATTTATATATAATGACATATAATGACTGAAATAGATAGTAAATCCAGTTCAGTAATATAGATCTAGAACAACAAGTAAATCTTATTCAGTAATACATGGCTAGAATGACAAGTAAACCCAGTATAGTAATGGGCTTTGTCCACTATGATGGTCTTGGAAGCAATGCATTGGATACCATAGAAATCATATTATGTGCTTATTTTTTTCCACAATTCCATGTTTTATTCCAATGTTATTTTCTCATGGTTCATGATTCCATTTTTATTTATTCCTTATGAACTACCAAGATTTATTTCATGAATCAAGTTTTTGGAATATGTTAAATGTGGTATGTTAATTTTAAAAATTTATGTTCATATTTTTATATTCTTATGTTTATGTTTTGTAAGATATTTTACATGCTTACCGTTACTGAGTATTTCATCTCAACCCTTTTCATGTTTTATTTTCCCAAGGATTTGAAGAAGGGTAATAAGTAAGATGTGTCAAAAGGGGGTTCTAGTTATGGAGGAAAAATAAGGAGACGATATAAATGTTTTATGAACTATTTGTTTATGTATTCCAGTTTCCAATGGCACTAAACAAGTACGGTCTTTAGGCATCTGTTTGTATCATGTATAATGTATTCCACAAAAGTAATGTAATTTCCCTATACGTCAAGCATGGGTCTTTACAAAAAATAAACCTAAAATAAATTTGACATGATAATTTCAAAAAAGATTTTTATTTTTTAAAATAAAATTTCAATAATGTGTAAAAAATTAAATTTTAAATAAAACCCACATATGCGAAGAAAAAAGTGGGTTTTTTGAGAAGTGTATTTTTCAAGCACAGGATGATTTTATATTAACTCTACATCTAATAATAATAATTTTATGAATATAGATTAAAATTTATTTATATATAATCTTAAAATTTAATTTAATAAATTACTCATCAAGTATTATTTTCATTAATTAAAATGAAGAAACATTATGCACTTTAAAAATGTTTTTAGAAAAACCCTTTTTAACCCAAAAATAATATTATACTAAAATAAAATATAAATTTTATTAAAAATTAATTAAGTGGTTTAATATAATGATATAATACTTATGTTAATTTAACAAATAATTGGCAGTTTTACAAAAATATTTATTTTTAACTATTCATAGATATAATCAATACTTTATAAAAAATAATAGAATTTCACCGTAGGTGAATTTAGATTTGATAATATGAAAAATGAAGTTTATTTTATCAAATAATTTTTATAAAATATCTACAATATTTTCTCATAAAAATTAATAAAAATTATTTTTTAAGAAGATGTATTTTTTTTGAATATAAGCACATTACTAAAAATTGATTTATTATTTACTAAGAATTTATAAGTAAAATTATATTGAGTTGGAAATTTATGTGTATGTTTTAAAAATTAGTTAATACTATTCTTATCCACCTACTTAATGACAATGTTCTAATAATATTATTTTATGATTCAGTGAAGCTCGATGTCACGTGTCTTTCACACTATCAAAGAAACTCAATATTTCGTAGAACACAAGTCATCTAAAAATTTAAATTAATTTGAAAAAAAAGCTTTCATAAAATCATGGGATGTTACATTTTTTCCCCCTAAAAATGAATTTCTCCCTTGAAATTCAACTCAGTCATCAAAAGTTTTACATTTGAAAATTGCTTCATAGAAACCCACATCGTACAAATAAATAGTAAAACTTCCCTCATAAGGGATATTTGGAAGCATAAAGGTTACCTAAAGTAACTCATTACTAGGTTTCCACATAGCATAACATATGTGGGAAGTTAATATTTGGATGAGGAAGAAAAGTGTAAATAATTATAGAGAGTGATAGAGATCATTGATCAAAAAAAGTTTTTGATCCATAAAATGTTAAAAACCATAAAACCTTTAACCAAAGAGACATGAAAAAGGTCACTAATATCATAAAAAATGATGATAATAGGGAAAAAATTATTGTAAGATCCCTTTCCTAAAGTTTAATAATTTTCATGTGAAGATATACTTTATTTAATTCCATTTCATAAGCACAATATCACCCTGTGGTTGTGTATTGATTAATTTCCAATTCATTTCTTACTTCACGAAATGAAGTTGAATTTTTTATGCTTGGATCACTAATAGAACATAAGATCCATAAATATAATGATAATTAATTCCATCTATCTTTAGTTATCATCATAAAAAAATGGTTAGCATAGGTTATCCAATATGTATAAATATTCATATGGTTAAGTAATACATTAATATTTAAAACCTTGTCCAAATATGAACTTAAACTATTCCATAAATGGTTAACCATATAACCCTTAAAAAATATCAAAATTTATAAATAAGGTCACTAAATGTCTCAAAATCAACTTAAATTTAATCCCCCAAAAAACATGAGGTATCTCTAAATTATCACATACCAAGCATGTGAAACCTTCATCATGTATTCTCTTAAAACATTATAATAACATTAATTACAATAAAACATTATTAAAAACATACATGATTTATTATTCCTTTAATAAAACCACATATTATTAAATATATTCCATAAATCCAATAATGCTGTCAACTCAATCAATTATAATATAAACCAAATTATCAATAGATGATTAATTAGTTCCAAGGACATCAATACTATTAATTTTTCTTTATTCAAATCATCCATATCTTTATCCAAAACTAAAAACATTTTTTTACATCAAGAAAATATTAAGTGTTATATTTACTAAATAAAAATATCACTTTTCCATTTAAATACATTTTATAGGTCATCAACATCATTCAATATATTCCTTCATATCATTAATGAAAAAATTATACTGAACAATCATTATATATTTCAAAATTATTGATTTCCAATATATAATACATGAATCATACAAATTCCTTATCAAACCATTAACTGTGATTTATCATATTATTCCATAATACCCCCTCCCTTTCAAATGTCATTTTTAGTCTCTTCATCATCAACAAAAAAACCATTACTCATACAACCTTGATAATTCTATTCAAATTCCTTCCTATAAGGACATCAATTTTTATAATGTCTATACTTTCCACATTTGAAACATTCAACCATTAATGATATATTAGAGAGACCATTATTCTCATCCACTTCATTAACCAAAATTTTTATTTTCAGTTATAATCAATTCCTTTGTGTCCTTCTTTTCCACACTCAAACTTAATATCACTCTAAGTATTTCCCTTGAGTGATTCTTCCCACATTATCGATATATATGAAATCTAATCCTCTTTACTCCATGGTCTCCACTACCCAGACACTTCGTGAACTCTATCCTTCTCTTCTTTGGTGAGTCTGAGAATTGGTTAAGGTCCACATTGTTAATCATATATATTGAGTACTGATTAGTAATAATCACAATATCATTTACTTCTGTAATAATCCTATTTGGGTTCTAATCAGAAAATATTCCATCACATTCAATGTTAACGTAGTACCTTCTAGTTCTATCCATTTATCAAAACCAAAAATCATACTGTGATCAAAACTAATCATAATGGGAAACCAAATAATCAAGAAAATCACTTATTTGATTTTTAAATATTGACGCCTTCTTTCTAATATATAACAACTTAGGTTTATCCCCTAGTCATTCATAGTCACCATTTATTTAAATCCTTTATGGTTGTTTATAAGGAGTTTTTTAATTTATAATGTTCACCCCCTAGGAGTGTCAAAACAGTTATGTTGATAGACCTGTTTTCATGCACCAAGTGATGATCTAGTTCATCTCAATGCACCATTTTTGGATTTATTACCCCTAGGTACCTCTGTTCTAGATCCATATCCACTTTTAGTACCTAGAAATGGATTTAATTTATTGGAAACCACCTCCTCTATCATTTACCAAAATTCGAGGATAGTTTCCTAAACATTCACTCATCCTTAGACTTATCCTTTTATACATACATAGAAATATCTGTAGAAATATCCCTATGGATCTTACTAAAGTTTTATAATCCTAGTTACCAAAGGTTAACTAAACATTTCCGATGATACTAACTATAGTGAACCAGAATTATCATAAATGGATATTATATCATTTTGGATGAATACTAATTGGATTACACAAACACACACTCAAGGACCATAATAGTTTAGTTCCATTGTAAAATGTGAACACAATCTTATTAATTCACGACAAACCTACAATGCATCCCATAAGATCCTATCCTTTATTACTCTGACATTAAAAAATTTCTTCAGAACCTAGGGAAAGGAAACATAAGAAAGGGTGAGCTCATATTGTATTGACTTAGATTTTTCATATATTATTTTTGGATATTGCATGAATTATTTTCAAAACTAGGTGCTAAGACGGTGTGCGATTCTGAGGCCCTGTGTACCCAAAATAAATGTTTGAAATATACTAAATATATTAAATATCACACACTAGTAGTTTTTTTTGAAAAAAGCGGGATAACATCTGAATGGGGGCCTAGATCAGAAATACGAGGCACCATTGACTTTAGAATGTGGTTTTAACCCTAGGCATGAGAGAATGTTTTTCGGGGCAAGATATTTTTAGAAAAGTCATCATGGGTGTAAAATAAATAAATAAATAAAATTAAATAAAATTATTTATTTTTTGATGCAGTGACCTAGTTCCTCCTATGAATATATAGTTATGGTGAATTCTTAGGTTTATCTGCTAAACCTAGGAGCTCCAAAGAACCGTTGGAGAGCTATTGGTGGAGATTCCATTGGTGGATGATGACCGAATCGAAGATTGGTGATTGATGTGTGACTGAATCAGAGGATATCTCCAATGATCAAAGTAAAGCTACATTATTCATCAATGATCAGTCCAAATTGAGTTAGTAAGTTGTTATATTTGGTTTCATTCCTTATTTTCAATTTGTACAACAAACAAAGATTAATCAAAAAATAGAATGATTCATGGATCATGCATATTACAGGATGGGATTATTATGGGGTTTTATTGGGATATTTTCTTTTTAATTATTTGATTATGTATTCATTAATCATTATAATAGAAACTAATTGAGGTTGACATGAACATTGACCATAGTCTGTTCGTCTTGATTGTTCCTTGTTCTTTTCTCCCCATATTTCATCATTCATCATGGGAATTCTTTCTAAGCTCTTGGTTCAACATCTATTGTGGAATCAATCATTGTGAAACCGTTTCTTGGTGCAATGATACAAAATTGTAGATCAGAGCTCAACAAAATTTGATGGAGGTGAAACAATGGTAGTAGTGAATGGATCAGACTATATTAAAGACCTCTAGTTTCAGAAGGTTCATGCGATGACGACAAGATAAATGGTAAAATATATATGAATGGATTAGAAGGCTTGATTTTGGGGAATGGCCACAACGAGGATTGGAAAGAATGGGTCCAAGATTTCCATTGAATTCTATGCTAATACTTGAGGTAGTGATCATGAAATCACATGTAGAAGGAAGAACAAGAGTTTTTGAAAAAAATAACTTGATCAAAATAGTGTTTACTTTGGAGCTAAATGCCATGTAGACCCCCCTTAGAAGTGACTAGGGTTTTGGGAGGAATTTAAAAATCACACAGCATGTGACCCTGTCACATGGCGTGTGACCCCTCCACGGAAGCTCGGTGAGTACCATGGAGGGTACGAAAACACTGGATAGGGGTACGTGGGCTAGAGCACACTATATAATCGCACATAGACATGACTTAGAATATTGGTAAATCGACTAACACGTGTATTGGTACATGAGAAGAAGCACACGGGAAGACACAAACCTTTTATGGTTATAAGGACACAAACATAATCCATTTACTCAGGTAGGAAATTGAGTTGAAGGGACATGGAATTTACCCCTACTACACATCATGTACTCCTTAAATGATGGCTTGAAGCCCTTTTCCTCTCTATCATGGACATATTTTATTAGGGTGCATTACCTTTATCCATTCCCTAAGGGTTATTATGGAATCAACACCTATAAAAAGGAAAAGGATCCCTTCAGTAGTAAATCTTAGATAGATTTATTGAAATCCTTTCATAAGGCCCAAAGTGAGATCCTTTATTCTTCTTCATGCCAAAGGTAACGTTCTTGGTATCTTCATGAAAAACACTATATGGGAACTGGTCCTATAATTAGTGGTTAAATCTAGATTGATATTTTGGTACAACCCATGTCCTTGGGTGTGATCATCATCTATGTATCATACATCTTCACATTTCATCAATTTTATCAGAGTCATGGTGTGTATTCTTTTGAATGAGTTCTATGTGGAATCTTCGAGCTGGAATCCTAATATTGAATTATGTTTGTGAATTTACCTTTGAGATTTTGTGTCTTTGTTAAGTATATATGGATATTCTTGTTATTTTTACTATAGAAATATACATGTGTAGAGATGACTATTATACATTTTCTGTATGATTTGTGGTTTGGTGTGTCCTACTGGATATTGTTATACTCAACCCTGCATGGGATTTTCCTTCACATGTCATGTCTTGTGCAGATGAGAGACCTTTTGATAGATTCCTAGATAGACCAAGACTAGTTGGTGCTTAGTGAGACCGGATGGACTAAGACGTGTTCCTATGGTATCTTGATAGTAGTCCCCAGTTTAATTTATGGTTGGAATTGTTTTCAGACTCTTTGTGGTGGGATTGTATTTATCCCTATTTACTTTGATTTACTTTCTGTCATACTCTGGTTGTGGGATTTTGGTTTATTCCTACATGGTTGTTATTTTTTTACATTTAAGCGTTGTATTTGATTGTATATATGTATGTGTGTATAGGTACTTAGGAAAGGCCTCCCATGTTAGTGATATTCCTACTCGGCACTAGTTACCAGCTCTTGGACTATTGGAGGTGGGCTTGGGGAGTTGTAGAATAGGCCCCTTTGGGACAGTTCATGGGAGAGTGGTATTAGAGAAGTTGGTTATGTATTAGGACCGGAGTTTGTGAGATTGGTTTGTGGAAATAGTGTTAAGTGTTTAGAGTTATGCTTTCTATCTAGGGACCCCAATGTTGGTCAAATGGATGATGTATCCATACCCTAAGACTCTGAAAACCAACCTTTTGACTCGGTATGTGAGAACATTGGTTTCTGGGAAAAAAATGGTATATTCATCATATAATAATGTTGTGTGGTGTCCTTTCCTTCATGTGTCAAATCTCTAGATATATCTTTATTGATTATTAAATATCTTGTTTAATTTCAGGATGTCTTCATGACATATTCCATCCACGATTCCGTATTAGGATCACAAGGATGATATCCTCAGTGATGAGGCATAGATACATGGACCATTTACAGAGATGTTACCACTAGGTGGTGCACTAGGTATACCACCACTTTTAGAGAAGTAGATGGTACCCATTATATAAGTCTATAAGGTGCATAGTTTGAACACACTTCATGAGTTTCAACAATAGAGGCCCATCAGGTTTCGAGGTGAGCCTATCCCACAGGTGGCTGAGGATTGGATTGAGGTGGAGACACCAGTTTTCCAATTGGTTCAGACACCAAAAAATCAGATGGTGGTCTTAGCGGGGGCTCTTCTTCATGGACCAACATGATGATGGTGGTGTTTGGTGAGGTAGTCTTACAACAAGGAAAATCTAGCATAGTCGTATTTTGAGAACCTTTTTAGAGATGAGTTATCTCTAGATATGATGAGGGATGTATGTATCTAGGAGCATTTGTAGCTTAAGAAGGGAAGTATGATAATAGCTGAGTATTTATTGAGGTTTACTAACCTCTCTAGTTACTCATTATATATGGTTTGAGGTCATTTTTTTATATCTAAACATTAAAGAAGGAATGAATTGATACATTCAAGGTAATGTTACCTCTCTATAAAGTCATACTTATGAAGGGGTGGTAGAGAAAGATGTGGTGGTTGAGAGTTTCTTGGATGATAAGACATAAAAAGTGGTTTCTAGTAGTGGGAAATCATGAGAATAGATCTTGGTAATTTGGAGAGTATGTTATTCTCAGGGAGCAGGACGTGCTAGACATTTCATGATGAGGTCCCAAGATAGAGATTAGGTGGTTACAAGCTCACAGGATAGGTCTAATTATCCCATAGAGAGGTAGTGATACTCATGTGATAGTAGGGGACATCTTGCATAAGATTTTTTAACCTACCATATAGCTATTTGGGAGAGTATGGATGGTCTACCGATTTTGAGGCAATGATAAGAGAAGATAAGTCCTCAAGGTGTCTAACATGGTAAAGAAGATGAGACCGAAGATGGAGGTGGTAGATGCTTTGATTTTTTTTCCACCACTGCCCAGATGATCCACTCCAGGCTCAGGGAGCTGGAGAACAGAGGTGGGGACAACTACAGGTGGTCGAGGATTATGACCCAGAGGATCCGGGAATGATTCGAGGTATGATATATATCTTTTGTACCTTAGATTCAGTATTGATAGTCATAGGTTCTCATTATACATTTCCTTAAACCGAGCTGGTCTGAGACTTATAGACCTCTTTTGATCCCTTGGCTCAACACTTGTGCTTAAAGACTCCTACTAAAGAGGACTCATTAATCACGCACCTTTTCTGATAGTGTTACCTGATTCTTGGAGGTGAGAGTTTTTATTGGGATCTATTTGTATTAATGATGAGGCCATATAAATTCATCTTAGTCATGGACCAGTTATCTATAATTCTTGCATATATTGATTGTTTAGGTGGAGGATGTGGTGTGTCCGTGGTGATGGGACCGTGTTTTCCTTTGTGGGTGAAAAGTAAACCTAGGAAATACAGGATGGACTCAGGCATAAGAGGGTGAAACTGACTACTCAATAGTTTTCTAGGACGAATCTAGGTGTAGTGGATGTTATGATTTTTTATCTCCATGTAGAGGTGGAGTTGGTGGATACTGGACACCGGTCTAGTTTTTCAACACACCAAGGTACTACCAATACTTATCATGATCCGATACATCAATATTGGTGGTCATGGATGAGGCCGAAAATTGCATATTTTTTTCATGATTCCATACTTTCATGAATATTAAGGAAGAGAACCAAAGAACTGCTAGTTTTTTCAAATAATTACCCATTATGGTCTAGAAGTGGGAAGATATATCTATATAATTTTCATTTATTTTTATGGAATAATAGTGGGAAGGATATTATTTTTGTAATCATTGTTCATCTTAGAAAATCATTATATTTTCATCCAATTAAGGTGATGATGAATGTGGAAAAGATAAGCTACATTTATTTATTAGTGATTATGAGGATCTGTGGTGTTTCTAATGTAGTTTTTTTGATATATATCTTTAGTTTACATCCATGTTTTGGATGTTTTGGAAAGATCTTATGGGTACCCAATTGAAATTAATCATGGTGTATCACTCAAAAATGAATGGCAAGATTGAGTGATCCATTTAGATTCTTAAGGATATTCTTCAAGAGTGTGTGCTTGATTTTGGTGGTTTATGGATAAATCATTCGTCATTAGTAAAATTTACCGATAACAATAGTTATCCATATTTTCTTAAAATGGTTCCATTGGAATCATTTTATAGGAGGCCATTTCATTCTTCTTTGCTTTAGGTGGATTTGGGAGATCGGTCCTTGGTGGGACTAAGTCTTCTTCAAGAGATAATGTAAAAGGAAAAGTTAATCCTAAAGTGGTTAGTGATGAATCAAAGTCTAAAAAAATCATATATAGACCATAGTCGCCACCCTTTTTAGTTTGAGGTTGGTTCTTGGGTGTTTCTTAGAGTTTTACATTGCATGGGACACTATCGATTGGGTAAGTAGGGAAAGTTGGCCCTGAGGTTTCTTAATCCTTTTGAGATCATTGAATTTCCGGAAAATTTGTATTATTAGTTGTAATTACCATATTTATTGACCTTAATTCACAATGTTTTTCATGATTTGTAACTAATTTGGTATCAACCAGACCCTTCCAATGTGATTGAAGTGGAATATGTTGATATTATTCAAGATATCACTATATTTGAGTAGTTGGTTCAAATTATGGATCACTTGGATAAGGTGTCACATTGTGAAATGATTATCTTGGTCTATGTACTGTAGAAGTGCAGATAGGATAGCCATAATATGTGGGAGTATGAATCATTGATGAGGCACTAGTTGCCTTATCTTTTTTCCAATCCAAAATATTTTTCCCTTTATAGGGATAGAAATATTTATGGTGGGGGTAATTATGATTCCTACATGGTCATAGGTATATTTTTTGAGCTTATTTTATGTATTTAAAGGTTCTAAATTCCTTTGGGAGTTGGGGGTTAAATATTCAGTGATTAGGGAGAAACTTGCCTTGTTCATGGTATGTGAATGGTTAGTTAAAACCATGTGGTAACCACACAAAATGGTTATGTAATTCCTAGAGGTGATATTCATGGTTTGAGCATGGTTTGTATAACCATGTTATTCACTAAGAAAACTATATAGGTGTATGGGGTTTTTTTCTAGAGGACTTTTCATGGGTTCAACATTTGTTTTTAAAATTGTATGGCTATCCCCATGTAACAATGTATTTTGGTTTATAAGGGGTTAGTGGCCACTTCATGGTTATCACATAGATTGTATAATCATATGGCCTAACCTTAAATCTCATATTAATTTCTTAATATTTGAAAATTAACCTAATAAAATTGTGTATTTTTAATGTCTAATATCCTCTTAATTAATCTTTAGCTGACCGTAGCCCCTATTTGCTGCTCAAGATTATTCTCTCATTGGATCTTTGTAGATTATCTATAGTTATTGGTGGATCTCTTCAAGACATGTTTCTATTTATATCTTTCATATAATCCTCTTCCAAGATATTCTCTTAACCTTTCTTCAACTTATTTAGTTGAAACCCTATTAGGATGTTATTAAATAATATAGTTTGGTTGGTGGGAAATTGATGATATTTTTTTATAGAATTGGTATGTTTAGAACCTGATCTCTTTAATTCCAATCTCAATTTTTGAAGGTAAGGAAGGTGTCTATATGAAATGGTGCTAACTCATGAATTAATTAATGATCTTATTAATCCCTTTAGTTTGGTTTATAAAATTGATTGACTTGAAATGAACAAGAATATTTTTATGAAATTTCTTCTAGGATGGAATATAAAAAGGGGTTTAATTAAAAATAATTGTATATAGTTCATGTGTTTGATGAAATTCCTTAAAGATTATTTTTACTCAAAAATGAATTTTTAAGTACAAAAGAGATGATGATTTTATTTTGGAAAAATTTTATATAATTTTGAACATGGGTTTTCAATTTTTTATTTGGTAATCATAGAAAATTGTAAACCTATAGTGCATTGATTTATAGAGATATGAAAACCTCAGTGAGTGTGGAACTACAAAGGGTTATAATTTTGATTTCAATAGAATATGGTAAAACACAATATTTATAGGAATATGGTATATATAACATAGAATTATCTCACATTTCCTTATACATATTCTCATAGGCTATATCCCAATATGTTTTGGGTTTTTTAAATGATGGTATTTTTTATGTCAGTTTTACTAAATGTTTGTTTTATGGTATCCCCATGGATGATTATAATTATTCCCTCTATATTATCTTTCATGTACTTGTTCATATTCATGGTTAATATGAATAGTAATTGTTTTAAAGGAACCTGAATGTTGTTTTAGAAATTTTATTTCATTTAAAATATATTTATAAACTTGTTTTTGTTTTAAATATAGAACCGAAATTTTCATGGAGATATACTTTATATAGACTCATAGTGGAATTCTAATGAGAATTTTACACAAACTCTACATATTCCATTGGGTGTGTGCTTATATGTTTCTTTAAAACATGGTTAAATGGAAGTGCATAATGTATATCAGTAAATTATTCTTGATGACGTTGTCCTTATAGTGAGTTAGGTTAGTGGTGATTAATGGTAACATGGAGAGTCTATTTTGTTTTTTGCTTACAGGTTTAGCCCTTTGGCTTGACCTTATATTTCTCTTAGATGTATACTTTTCTTTTGTGTTGTATTCTGAATGTTTAACACTTTAAGTTAATAGTGATACTTTTTTTTAGTGTGTGTATTGATCTCCACCTTGTGGAAGGTCATATTGGGTGAAGTGATAGGTCAAACTAGGTTGGTTTGATACATACTGCCTATGAATCGACTGCAAAACCAAAATACCAAGAGAGCATGTCTATTAATAAGTTACCATAAGGATCCAACTCATGTTATTGAATGAAAAACCATTCGTTGACAAGATTCATTATCTAAATGTGTTTTGGAAATATAATTTTTTTTATGCTACCACTTGATAGAAACCCCAAGATGCAGCATGATACAACTTACTATGGAGGGCATGGTTGGGTAGTCGATCTTGTGTAATCCTTCTCAACATACCATATAGATATGTAGACTCTATTTCAATATATTCCCATGTGAATCTAAGACTAAGGTAGTGCCTAATATAATCGAGTGGTGTTTTTGAACTAGAATAACCAAAGGAAATGAAATCCTTAAATAAGATTAATTTTAAACATTGAACTAAAGTAGGAACTAATAAACCATTTAAGAACATTGAAATCAAAAGATACTAATGTTTATGATATGAGTCACAGTTTAATGATATCAAAATTTGATGATGATATGAAGATCAAATTTTTTAAGAGTAATCTGTCAAATTTTCCCTCTCAGTTTAGAGCTTGAAAACTAATAGATGATCTTTAGATGCATAGATTATCACCCTGATAATTTGAATTGGGATGAATGTGTGATCAATTATTTTTTTGAACAACCCATATAGGAGGAAGAACACACATTATTATTTATTTTATCATTATATAGGATCAATGATAGGAATAAGATAATGGGGACCTCATAATTTCTTATTTTTGTGGTTCTATTTATGTATGTGGTTGTACATCAACTACTCAACTTATAAACTTGATGTTGTTTGAGGCAGGATTTCATGAGTGGACTATATTCATTTATATTAGGCTAGTGAATGGAGTTGAGTTGGATGTTAGTAGTTTAAAAGTTTTTGATATGTTTGGAAGAAGTAAATGGTGGCTAAAATCACTCCTAATTAATGTAAAGAATCTATGTAGGATTGAAATTGGTGAGGCCACATGTTTGAATTGTTCAATAATAACCATGGATATAGATTATAGAGTATAGTGAGGATGAAGAGTGTGGTTGATGGATTAGATATAAGGAATGATAAACCAATGTGGAATATTTTTTTTGAGGATGAAGACTAATTACTAGTAATATATGTGCTTGGTTGAAGTATTTCAAGGTAATGAATTATCCTACCACATTACATAGTTGTGTAAGGGTGAAGTTTGTGTTATTTTCACTTGTGTAATACTAATTTAAAGAAAATTTAAAATAAGGGGTTTCTTATTTTGAAAATTAAAATCAAAATGCGGGTAGGATCAAAGATGAACCCAAGTTTGAGTTTATAAAACCCATTATTAATTTATGGAAATAATTGTAAATTCTAAAAGGGTGAACCAAACTGAATTTTGGGTCATGATTCATTTGTAACAAAATCCACATGGGGTTGTCGCATTAGATTGAAGAGTTCTTCTTGAGGCATAGTGAAGAATAAGATCCATTTATGACCACACAATGTGGAGGCCAGTAATTTGATCAATATCACTAGTTGTGAACTCAATGATAGAATTGGCATGTGTCCCAATTATTAATTTCTATTCCTTTACATTTTCTAAGGAGAACCGATAAATTAAACACCCAAAGGGGAGAAGCAAAAAAAACATAAATGGTGTTTGACCATGAGTAGAACACTTTAATTAGTGGTTCTAGAGATAGAGTTTGAGGAAGGAGATGTACTCATTTAAGGAGTTTGATCTTATACATTTTTTCATTCACTTCATAAACTTCAATATTGATATGAATTCATTGAATGTACATTTAATTATCATGAGAATTAATAGGTAAAACATCTTGGGAATCAGACTGTGATGAGTTGAATTCTTTCAACTATTCCACTACTGATTTCACAATTTCATTCAATGCTATATTTTTTTATTATTCATTTTTTAATTATTTATGAGTATCATATCAACACTACTCTACATAAAGATGGGTGAAAATAGTGGAAAAATAATCTTTGAAATTAACCATATTTCTAAAATTGGAAATGGTTGATGGTTCTCTTCTCCAAAAAAGAAATAATCTTACTTTTGTTGATTACAAAAATAATTTTTGGGGAGAGTTCACTGTACTATTTAGATCACTAAGAAACTATTAGGTGTTTCAAATCCTATTATTCTTAGCACTCACATTATTTTCATTTTCTTGAGCATCATTATACAATATTTTAAATCAATTCATAACTATCTGGTTCCATAACTTGCTAGTTGTTTTTCATTAATACCTATCTTAAACTATTAACTTATTTATTTTCTTCTAAATTCAGATTTTAATTTTTCAAAATATTATTTTTATACTTCATGCCTCACTCTCATAATTGTTATTTGTGAGTTCTTATTTCTTTTTTGTTTATTTTTTATTGTTGTGAACTTCATTTTTTACCTACCATGTGTTCAACCATATTCACTATGGTTTTAAAGATAAATAAATTTTATAGAAGATAATATAATACTCATTAGTTAGAAGAGGAGGAATATTATGACATGGTGTTTTTAACTACCTACAGATTGTTTGTCTTACATAGAGTTGGAATATTTAAAGAGATTTTAATGGATGATCTCATAATTAGTAAGAGGATTTGGATCAATATAGACTTTGAAAAAAAAACTATGACCATGAGCACCATTGGAGGCAGTAGTTGGGGTTTTTTTATGTGCATAGTTCGTGGTAGAGGATAGCGTGATCAATAATAGTGGTAGTGATAAATACAAAGTGTAACTTCAGGGGGAGGTCAAGCATCTTGAGGTTAGGGTTTGGTTTAGTTTTATGTGACAGCTATGAACCATTATGTATAGGAAAGAGGATCATTGATGGTTAGAGTTATTTTGTAACTTACCTCAATCCATCACTCTCTCATGTGGCTCAATTAGGTTAGTTACAATACCTCAATTGCACCTCCCTGTATGCCAAAGATTCCGAGTTGCAACAGGGGTGTAAAGAGCAAAGTGTGGAGACTATACCCCATGATATATAGTTACGATATAGTGGAATTAAACAAATATAAAAAAACATCATAGTAACAAAAATAGAAAAAACAGTACAACATACATCTAGAAGATAAAGGAATAACCAATAAACCAAATAATAGTGAACAATGCAATGAAATATTGAAATGTATCTAAATATAAAACTGAATGTAATATAGATAAAATACTATTCAAATATAAATAAACATGAAATACCCCAGTCCTGAACCCCATGTCGATCCCGTCTCTAAGCTCTAACCCATCCAGCAAGCAACAATCTATTACAAGGTCCCTTTACCTTGTCCAAACCAACAACTATTTAATCTGTTTCAGTACCAAACAACAGTTTGAATAGCTTGTGAAGAAAATTTATTATGTCAAAAACACCATGCCTAAACAACACTAGTTTAATAAGTAAGTGCATGCGATAAAGTGATAAACAAGTGTATTAATTAAATAATTAATAACATATTACAATCAACCTACTTTAGCACTATGATGGAATATCTCTGAGCATGTAGCACAACCATTCCAATCATAACTACAAAACCATGGAATAATTACATAACCAAGAAAATCCCTATGTATTATCATTTTAGTATAATCGGGAAAAGACATATATGAATTACAACATACCTATAACACCCTGGGATTTTATGATTTTTTTGAGTAAATTAAATTTCGTTGATTTCATGAAATATAAAATACACCAAGTTAAGATTTCACTACTCGCAACACCGACTTATCTTCCTATACACGTAACACTGAGTTTCTATGAAACATCATTTTATTATTATAAATTTTTAAAAGATAGAATTATAACCTCCCCATTAGAATAGAGGGTATGAAAATGATTAAATAAATTATGAGATTATGGTTTACACATAATTCTTTTACCAATTAATTATTAATGAAGGTAAATATTTTTTAAAATAAAATGAAATGTTTTTATAAAAAATTACTAAAATTAAAAAAGTAAGTTTTATACCAATAAATAAAAAACAACTCTTGTTGTATTATATTAATTACACAGACACACACACACACACATATATATAATATTAAATATACTTTTTAACATTCATCTTATGTGTTTTCTAGATATGATATAAGAACAAATCCAATTTTTTGTATAAAATAATTTTTTTTCTAAAAAAGTAATTTTGTCACCTTTTGATTTCACAATTGATTAAATTATATTTTAAAAAATTATAAATAATATTTGACATAATAAAATTATTCCTTGAAATTGGGATATCCAAATTTAATTTGGTGAAATTTTGGAAATTTTTTGAGAAGTTTCTTAAATTGATGAATACTGAAAAATACTGAATTTTAATTCTAAACCACTATTTATTATAATCTATATATAGTAAAATTATGTTTTTAATTGATTTTAAATTATAAATAAATATTTTTTTTATCATTAAATCCAATTTAGGTCAATGGAATCAATTTCATATTGAATTTATATATAGAAACATTTCAGTCTATTAGACCTTTTTACTTTATAAACTAGTTTTCTCGATCCGTCAATGATATTAATTTTTAATTAATTTATGAAACATATGTGTTTTAAGTTATGAAAAATTTATTCCATATTTGGAATCATAAGTTCAAATTTTATTAAATCATTCCCTTTTATTTATTTTATAATATGAATAGAAACTTTAGTAATTTTTATTACCATAATTAAGGGTAAATCAGGTAATTAAGGGTAAAAATAATATTATAAACATAATAAAACTACCCTAACAATAGAAAAAATGTTATTGGATGAATTTAATTATACTATTAACACATAAGGATCGAAATTTAATAATTTAATGGACACTTTTCCTTTAAAATGACTTAAATATTATTAAACTCAAAGGGAGTGACAAAATGTCACACTCTTACTTTTAATTTTTATAATATTTTTAATATGGGGGTTAAATAGAAGATGTTATAGACTATATATATATTCTTATAGATTAATTTTTTTTTATCTAAATCATATAAATTTATTTTTAAGTTTTAGTGAATAAATAGTTAACATAAATAATTACAAATGCTGATGCAGTAATTACTCAATTAATGAAAAAATCAATTACATGATATTAGAAATACCAAAATAAATATCATTTGACTTAATTAAAGTGATACATGAATTTTATAGGTTAATATGAAAAAATATTGGTTTATTAAATTAATTTTTTCGAATTAATATTACTGGTTTATTTTATTAAAGTCACTATTGTGAATAGTGTCAAAATTGACACTTATTATAATTTATGAAAACAATATTTTAGTAAATTATTTAAAAATTATAAATATATTAAATAATGAAAAAAGTAGAAGATATGGTATAAAATATATTAAATTTTCCATTTATGTTCCTATTAACAATTTATATGTAAAAATTTCACCCTCTAAAAATTTAAAACATTTTTACAATAGTTAAAATTAAAATGGATTAACTAAGAGTTAATCAAAATGATATGGTTTAAAATGATACCAAAACTTGTATAAAATATATTTTTAGATGATATTACAAACATATAATATATTATATTAGAATAAATTTATTTTTGGAGTTAAAATTATTGGTATTGAATTTATTGTTAATTAATCATTTTGGAAATTCGAAAAGTTCCCCTCCTCTCTCTTATAAAAGGAAATATCTCCTTCTCTTATCTTCACACTTCAAAACATTTTTTTTCTTGCAAGATATGTATAAATACCCTCAAAATATACCTAAATACATCCTATAAGCCTTAATTTGGGCATAAATCAAACCAAATGAATTACTCTGTGCAAATCAAAAGGAGATACCCAAAGAAGAGGTAACATTAATCAATGAACGTTGTTGTTTTATTTCTTCCTTAAACCCATTAAATTATTTTTATTTTATGTTTATATAGAAACCTGATTATAATTAATATACTAATATATTTTTATATTATGGTTTATACCTACACTCACACATACTTCCATCAAATGTGTAAGGAACTTACCGTTCTTATGTACATTGAACTGCTACCTCACGAAACAATGTTGTCTATTTTTCCATTAGCATTTATAATGGTTTCTAATTATGACGAAAAATATTTTTTATATTATATATATTTAATTTATGATGTATTTATACTTATTTAAATATTATATAAAACATACCTTCATTCTTTCCATTTTGTGGAAATACAAAAACTTCATTTGTGGACATGTGGACTACCGCCTCCTCAATGTGATGTGATACATTCACATTTTACATGGAAAGTATTGAGGATTAATTAATGGAAATTATATGATATATATAACACAATAATTATACTATAAATATTAAATATATACATATATATTTAATTTAATTTCTTTCATTCAACACGATATTAAATGGAAGCAGCGTTCATGCGTACGTACGACCTACCATCTCCATGAACAGTGTAGTTCATTTTCTATTTCTATATTTTATAGATAACCATAAATAAATATATAATGAATATATTTATATTTATATAATGTTTTTCATTATTTATATAATGAAATCATAATATAAGTATAAGGATGAAGAAAAAAAGTCAAAACATGTACGAGAAACAATGCAGATATTACCAGAAACCTAACTTAAACATGGAATTGTTAATAAGATGTAACACCCCAAGGTTTTGAAAATAAATATAGAATAAAATTTTATAATCTAGCCATTAAACACAAATTTTCCTCTTATATGTTTTTAATTTCAAAAAATGGTCATCTAGAGTTGTGTTCAGTAAGTCATTTAGAGTCTAATAGAACAAACATAATGTTTGGTGAATAGTAACCTACCCTAATGAATAGTTACTTACCCTTATGAATAGTGATATAAAATAATGAATAGTAACCTTACCTATGATAATATATAAATAATATTCAAGTTGAAAGTACGATATACCTATATTTTAGAATAAGTTAATGAATGTTTTAAAACTGGTTTTTGATAATAAATTATGATTTTAATTAAATATTAAATTAATAATATTTAGAAAATTATTTTTAAAAATTGGACTTCATTTTTGTATTATACACATCAAAAAATGGTTAGGGTGAATTTTTTGGGATTTTTCTGAAATACTTGAATTTTTTATGAATAGTGACATACTATAAATTGTAAAATTAAGATAAATACACTAATTATATAGTCATGTGTGATGCTCTGATGATATAAGCCCAATTGGTTCGGAATCATATGATAAAATTACTATTATTGGTCATGGAATACCCACTATTCCTTTTCCTGAGGAGAAATAATAAATTAATGTGTTTTATATTAAGAAATTCTCTCTCTCCACTATAAAACCCCCCTCTCACCCCCTCTTCCATTCACTCCTCTCAACCCTTGTGCCTTCTCCAAATTTTTGAAAAATACCCTCCAAACCTCCTCTCCCACGTCCATCAAGATTTGTTCTCATAAAAAGACCAGAACCTCTCCCTTAATGAGGCTCTCAAGGATGTTTGGTTCAAGAGGTAAATTCCTCTTTTCAAATCTTTGTCTTTCCTTTCATCTTCTTTTGTTTTCTTTTTCTATTACCTCTCTTTATCCAAATTTTGTGATGAATCCAGTACCCTATATGTTCTGGAACGTTTTAATGATAGTGGAATAAGTTATCATCATCTCCCCCTTTTTACCTTCTTTTATACTAGTAGTAAGAACACCATCCAAGATGTGTCAATTTTACACATTCAAGGACGATGGACTTTCGATTTCAATTATCATTATAAATTCTGGTCATGAAACCATTCCTGTTCTGGTTGAACTAGGTTATTATGTATAATATAACTTATTTAATATTATGTAATCCCTTTGTACATATGGTATTAAGTTATAAAGAAAAATGAGTTCGTTGTGATCAAAACCCACAAATTAACTGAAATAATTATCATTAAAGTTCTATATGATAATTCATCCTCTTTCCATGTAACCAAGTTATATAAATGAACAATAACACCTATTTATGTTATTAAATATTATATAATTTCAATTCTGGATATTTACATCCATTCCACTTAATTACTTAAAAACAAGTGAGCCAAATTTAAGAATAAGAGAAACGAACACTTCAGAACGACGAAATTCAGTACAACAACTAATCAGTAATGACATAAGTGAACTAACCAAAATTCTGATAAACTAAATAAATGTATAATAGGTTCTGAAATAATTTATTAATAAGTATAATTTCATATTCCAGGAGATTAAGTACAAGAGCGGAACATGTTCGGAGTTAAGGTAAAAGTTTCTTCATCTCACTTCCATTCTCGTGAGATTTTCTATATTCACTTGTAATAATTTTGTATGGTGTAAGTATACTGAAAATTGATGTCACATATCATTAATATCATTATCTTTATGGTATTAAATCTATAATAATTATATTATTAATTTTTTGTGGTATAGAAATCATTTTATTACAAAGTGTAAGGGTTTTTCCACCCGAAATTCCATTTTTATTCGGGATACTTTCATTGTCTAATTACCTCAATGAAATTATTATGTATTGTTATTTACTCATCATATATTATATGTGAGTATAATATATATGTCAAAAAACCATAAAACCTCCTTATTTTATGAATATTTACACGTTTAAAAGGAACTCTCAATATTGTTTCCAAAATACAAGCCCAATTCAAGGGAATTTCTCTAATTCATATCTATTTTCAAGGGCACTCTATAATATGTTTTTGGAAACCATTATCTTTATAAAAACATTCATTTTATTATAAAATAATCTCTTACCTATTTTTATACAAATATTTTCCAAAGGAACTCTTCTTTTCAAAATAAAAGAGTATTTATCTCAAGACTGCTTAATGATTTTATAAGAGTATTTTCATTTGATTCAATGATCTTGTTGATTCGATGGTATTATTGGTTTTAATCATTTATGAAGTAATATAACAAATTTTATTTAATGGTTTATGACTAACTCTATTGGGGATGATCTATCATAAAACAATTCACCATATTACTCGGAATGGTTAGTGTTTTATGTTTATTGATTGGGGAAGTTAGTTACATTCATATGATAGTTTCAGTATGAATGTATATGTTATTTATTTTGGTCCTTGATCATATGAAGAATGAATTGTACTTATTATGTTATGGTTGGGGCCCACTATATCCCCTCAATGCATCAGTAGGTCTCATGAGACAACTAGACGTGGAATTGGATGAGGCCTTTTCCCAATGTGATATGGATTTTGGATGAGGCCTTAATCATTAGATGTCTCGGCCGAGGCCCTGAAAAAATGGTTTAGAATGTCTGAAATTATGCATTCCATCATTATGAGTTTAGATATTGATATTTCATGTGGTTATTCAACTAGTAGAATACCCATCATTATGTTTTATTATGGCATTATTTACTTAGCTCATATTCTTGCCATAATGTATTCAAGTTTATTATTAAAGCCATGAGTTTTCAATTATTCACCATGTCTAATGTATATATTATCTTCCACTATATTTCTTACTCTTACTGAGCGTTTGAGCTGACCACTTTCTTATGTTTCATTTCTCAGGACATGAAAAAGTTTATTATGAATGACATGCTGAAATGACCTAGGAGTTATGGGTGTTGTCTAAGGATTCTCTATGTTTTATTTCTCTTCTTTTTGCAATATCGAACTTATGTATATATCTTGTTTCCAATAATACTAAACTTCTCGGTCCTTCATGATTCGTATTCCTTGTATGTATGCCAACGTAATCAAATAAGGCACCGGCTCCGAGCAACTGGGGTTGGGTCCTTATAGTTGGTATCAGAGGAAAGTTTAGTAGAAAACATGGAAACTAGATGTAGAAAACGTAGATTAGGGAAGATTACCTAAGATAGTATTTGAGGATAAACATACAAGAACCTCCAGGTATTTTGGTATGGAATAGATTATGTGGATCATTCAAGAAATACATCCATGTATGGATACGAGCAGGTAGAGGTGGCACTAGAACAGATATACCTAGGAGTGAAATATCTAACAAGGAGTTTCAGGCTTGACCCAGGGTATCCTGGTATACGAAAATGGGCCTTGCTGCACTCTTGGTTACAACACTCCTGGGGGATATGCTTAGGATAATTCACGTTTTCGTTAAATCCATTATGAAGGACTTAAATGTAATTTTTTCCTCAAAGATACCATGTTTATGATTAAGAGGTTAGCTATGCGTTGAATTTCAATATATGATTAGTATTTTCTACATTGAGATTATAAATTATGATTCATACTCTAATATAGTGTATGCCGTTATTTATAAAATGGAACCTAGTGGAAGGAATGGAAACCGCACGAATTCACATGTTCCCGGTAGGGATTTTCCTATGACGCAAGATAATGATGTTGGATCTGGTGCTGTGACTGGTGCTAAGAAACTCATAACTATACTGGGACAACATACATAGGTTATGAATAATAACCTTACCCACATGGAGCATCTGGATCCACCACATGGAGGGGATATGTTAGATCGCTTTATGCGACAACAACCTCCATCATTCAATGGGACTACAAACCCTTTTGCAGTAGAGCAGTGGATATGTTCCCTTGAAAAGATATTTCTTGCTTTGGGATGTAATGAAAGAGAGAAGTTCATCATGGAAGTCTATCGTCTATCGGGAGATGCGTATCAGTGGTGGTCATTAATCAAAAACACAAAAGAGGAAGAATAAATAGAGGATATGGAATGGAGGGACTTTAAGGAAATCATCCTAGAGAAATACTTTCCTTGTGAACAAAGAGTGGATATGGAGAGGCAATTATTGAATATGAGACAGAAAGAAGATGATAATGTTGAAAATTACGAAGCTAACTTCACAAGGTTAGCAAGACATGCTGTGGACTATATACGAAATCCAAGGAGTAAAATTGATTGATTCTTTGATGGCCTCAAGCCATTCCTCCAGCGGGCATTGGTCTCCCAAAATTTTTCATCATATGAGGACATAGTTTCATGTGCAATAAAAAATGAAAAATAATTCTCTAAGTCTTATGACTTTAAGGGAAAGCAAGAAAATAAGAGGGTTCTTGAAACCCTTGGGAAAGGAAATAAGGAAACATGGAAGAGGTGAAGATTATCTAGAACCATATCAAAATAGATAAAAGTAGGCAAAAGAGCTATGCAGATAACCGAAGGAGGGATTTTGAGTTTCAAGGAGGTGATCCCATTTTCTTAAAGTTATCTCCATGGAAGGGTATTATACGATTCGGTAAGAAGGGAAAATTAAGTCACAGGTACATCAGACCTTTTGAAATTCTGGACCTAATTGGAGCCGTAGCTTACTGTTTGGAAATACTGCCAAGTCTCTCTAAGGTTCACAATCTGTTCCACGTGTCAATGTTAAGAAAGTAAATGCCATACCCAACACATGTACTCACTTATGAAGAAGTGGAACTTGAGCCTAATTTATCTTACTGTGAAGAGCCAATCAAGATTCTTGATACTAGAGAACAAGTATTGAGAAATTGGACGACTTCCCTGGTGAAGGTTCTATGGAGGAACCATAAGATGGAGGAAGCAACATGGGAGCCTGAGGAGCTTATGTTAAAGATATACCTGAATATTTTTAGGTAATATTCTATTAATTTTGAGGATGCAATTTTTTGTAAGGAGGGGAGAATGTAACACCCCAAGGTTTTTAAAATAAATATAGAATGCAATTTTATAATCTACCCATTAAACACAACTTTTCCTCTTATATGTTTTGAATTTTGAAAAATGGTCATCTAGAGTTGTGTTCAGTAAGTCATTTAGAGTATGATAGAACAAACATAATTTTTGGTGAATAGTAACCTAACCTTATGAATAGTAACATACCCTTATGAATAGTGATATACCCTAATGAATATTAACCTTACCTATGATAATATATAAATAATATTCAAGTTGAATGTACGATATACCTATATTTTAGAATAAGTTAATGAATGTTTTAAAACTGGTTTTTGATAATAAATTATGTTTTAATTAAATATTAAATTAATAATATTTAGAAAATTATTTTTGAAAAATGGACTTTATTTTTGGATTCTACATGTCGAAAAATGGTTAGGGTGAATTTTTGGGATTTTTCTGAAATACTTGAAATTTTGATGAACAGTGACATCCCATAAATTTCAAAATTAAGATAAATACACTAATTATAGAGTCATGTGTGTTGCTCTGCTGATATAAGACCAATTGGTTTAGAATCACATGATAAAATTACTATTCTTGGTCATGCAATACTCACTATTCTGTGTATTGAGGAGAAATAAAAAATTGATGAGTTTTATATTAAGAAATCCCCTCTCTCCTCCACTATAAAAACCCCCTCTCACCCCTCTTCCATTCACTCCTCTCAATCCTTTTTCCTTCTCCAAATTATGGCCAAATACCCTCCCAACCTCCTCTCCCACGTCCAACAAGCTTTGGTCTCATAAAAAGACCAAAACCTCTCCCTTAAGGAGGATCTCAAGGAAGTTTGGTTCAAGAGGTAAATTCCTCTTTTCAAATCTTTGTCTTTCCTTTGAAGTTCTTTTGTTTTATTTTTCTATTACATATCTTTATAAAAATTTTGTGATTAATCCATAACCTTATATATACTGTAATGTTTTCATGATAGTGGAATAAGTTATCATCATCTCCCCCTTTTTACCTTCTTTTATACTAGTAGCAAGAACACCATCCGAGATGTGTCAATTTTACACATTCAAGGACGATGGACTTTCAATTTCTATTATCATTCTAAATTCTGGTCAAGAAACCATTATTGTTATGGTTGAAGCATATTATTATGTATAATATAATCTATTTAATATTCTGTAATCCATTTCTACATATGGTATTAAGTTATAATGAAAAATGAGTTCATTGTAATCAAAACCCACAAATTAACTGAAATAATTATCATTAAAGTTATATATTATAATTCATCCTCTTTCCATGTAACCTAGTTATATAAATGAAAAATAACACCTATTTATGTTCATAAATAGTATATAATTTCAATTCAGGATATTTACAACCATTCCACTTCATTACTTAAAAACAAGTGAGCCGAATATGAACATAAGAGAAATGAACACTTCGGAATGACGAAATTCAGTACAACAACTAATCAATAATGACATAAATGAACTAAAAAAATTATGATAAACTAAATACATGTATAATAGGTTATTAAATAAGTTATTAATAAGTATAATTTCATATTCCATGAGCATAAGTACCAGAGCGGAACACGTTCAGAGTTAAGGTAAGACTTTCTTCATCTCACTTCCATTCTAGTGAGATTTTCAATATTCACTTGTAATACCTTTGTATGGTGTATGTATACTGACCATTGATGTCACATATCATTAATATCATTATCTTCATGGTATTAAATCTATAATTATTATATTATTATTTTTTATGGCATATAAATCATTTTATTACAAAGTGTAAGGGTTTTTCCACCCAAAATTCCATTTTCATTGGGGATAATTTCATTGTCTAATTACCTCAATGAGATTATTATGTATTGTTATGTACTCATCATATATTATGCGTGAGTATCAAATATATGTTTAAAAACCATAAAAATTTCTTATTTTATTTGTCACGAACCGAATCTGGTCACCGCCAAAACCGACACCAAACCCAGCCCGTGACATGACCCGAAGGGCGTTCCCTATCCCCACGGGCTGGCACAAGTGCCCGGGTATCATTTATTTAGGTTTGGGAACGATTTACCCGAATATGAAGGCATAAACCATTAAAAACAATCAACAAACTGAATCTCAAAAATTTATACCAAACGATGTTTAAACAAAAACCAGAACTGAATACATAGGTTTAGAGTCAATACAAAAGGACCAAAGACACAATGGAACAGAAACAAAACAGCCCCATGGACTCCACATGACAAGGGGTCATCACCCCCAAGTCGTCTCCACTACTCCTCCCCAAGGATGAGGACTAACACCCTGAACCGTCAACACCCTTAGCCTTTCCTTTACCTGGGTCAAAAAAAAGGTCTACTTACACCCAAGGGGTGTAAGTAGGGTGTGAGCCTAAGCCCAATAGGATACCACCCTATGATTCCAAGGTTCATGCAATACAAGGTGAAAAAGCAAGCAGTTTTAATATGCAATTAAAAGCGGTGAAAAATTCCACGAAATGAAACTTTAAATTGAAAACATTTTTCAAGATAAAACTTTCAGAATGTTAACACATTTAAATAGGAATATTAGATACTGCATTTTAATTCCAAAGACACCCAAAAACAAGGGCAAATACCACAAATCCACTGAGCAACAAAACTGGGAACACCCCTAGGCACTAGATAGTCTCAGGCCCCATGTACCTCGTACCTCAGTGTAATGTAACCATAGTAAAATCCTTTCTCATGCACGAGCCACTAGTAGGGAACATACCCATAACCTAGTGGTCCCCCATCATCATCCACATAGTTTAGTTAGAGTTGTCATTATCCAAATGCTAAGTGAAACAGGGACAAAACCCATCCGGTCCACTAGCCGTACTAGTACAAATCCGCCCCACCTAGGTACCCGGGCTTCCCCCTTTGTGCTCAAACAATTTCAGGATTTAACACACATACATTTTAATGTAAAACACCACTAATGGTAACATACACCAAATATAGTAGCTATCTCATTTTCTACCACTTAAAACACACAACAAACTCTTTGAATTTGAATAAATCAATTTCACAAAATCACGTGTAGTTTTGCACACAAAACCCCTTAAGAAACCCACTTGTACATGATGTTCACAATTGTAAGATACCAAAATAGTAAAGGCATCCCAATAATTATCAATTAAAACAACAAATCAATTTTTGGGCATCCTCATGTTAAACAAGAAGTGTTCTCTTTGTAAAACCTTCATTTCCACACAAAAGTGGAACCAAAACTTCACTTTCTTTACAAGCACAATTAAAACTCATTATTTGCAGCAATTACCAAAGGGGATAAAAATTATAAACAGTATTTTATGCCTTATTACAGATCAATAAAAACAACTAAGTATTTATAGGGCATCCCCAAATAAACAAACAAAACACTTCTTTGGAAAACCCCCAATTTCACACCAAATTGGCATTTTAAATTCAATTGCAATGGAAACATCATTAGAACCAATTTTTGTAGAAATAATAAAATTATATAAATATGAAAATATGGTAAATAAAGCATGCTAATACACAAAGATTGCATCAACATTGGAATCACCTACCAAATCAAATGAAACCATTGAATCCTTTGTGCGAAAACACAAACGCACCACCGCCGCACCTCAAGAAGGGTAGATCAAACCTAAAAATAGAAAATTAGACCAAGAAAACCCAAGGTTAAACCTTAGGTTCGAACCCCTACCCACTGTTCATTGTTCACTTCAATAAAAAGGGAGGAAAACCTAAAAAAAATAATGAAACCCTAATCAATTTGAAAGGGGAAAAGAAATGGACAAACTTACTTGAGAAATCTAGAATGAATCTCCCCAAAACACTAGTATCTGAAATTTAAAACGGCCAAAACTCAGGGGATGGTCTCACAAGAATTATTAGGTCATTTAGGAATTGTAATGGAGGGAAAAGATTAAGAATAGAAGAAGTTATGAAAGGATCAATTTACCTCTCCAAAATCTGGACGATTTCTGAAATCTAGAAAGTTTAGACTATTTTTGCGACTCTATCGAGCTCCAAATTGTGGGAGGAGGGCATGGGGTTGCGTCTGGGCTTCTTAGGGTCGATAGGGAGGTGGAATCACCGAAAAATCCATTTTATTGAATAAGATATTAATAAATTAATGAAACAATTTAAAACTAGAAAATGGGCCTTCGGGTTGGCCCAATTCTCAAATAAAAACACAAATCCCCCATGATTATGGATTTATAAAGGCCCCAAATTTACATTTGGGGTTAATATATCAGGGGAGAACAATTTGGAGTTGGAATGAGTAAAAAATATTAGAAATTGAAAAAGTTATAAATGAAACAAAATTTATTTTTAAATCTGGAATTGGGCTCGCAGTTTGGCCCAATTCATGAAAACTCACCTATTCTCAATAAAACCTTTGGAAACCACCAAAACAAATCATGAGTGGAAAATAAATTTAAAATAACCCTAAAATAGGTTACGTACGTGCCAATTCTCCCCACCTTGAAAACTTTCCACCCCGGAAAGTCACAGCAAGGTCAAAGCAACAACCAAACCCAACTGAGAAACCAATAGGTACACCCTTGCCAGGTTTCACCCCCAAAGGTCAAAACACCTCCAGTGATCAATGATGGAAGGAATACTGTCACAAACCAAACTTACACCACTTTCCTGAAACAATAAAGTACATTCGGGATTTTTCCCAAATGAAAACTCCTCAAATACAATCTAAACAATACTCAATCAATTTACCCAAAAAAACAACAACATTGAACAAGGTTACACTTCCCTACTATAACTAAACCATTGGAAACTCTCCAATATCAATGTTTACCCAATGAATATGTAGGTAGTTAGATATCTTCGAATGATAATACCTACTTCCCAGACATGTCCAAAGAAAAAAAAAATGAGTTACTCGTATGAAGAGACACAAATGGGCTCCCCACCATAAGAGACAACTTAAATTGTTTTCCCGAGACAGAATCAAGACACTAATAGTGGGAGGCCCAAACATACTCTCTAGTAAAAGGGATATACTTCCATTAAATGTTTATGAAGGAATATTCATGAGAATCATAGTGGGTCTCCCCACCATAAGAACTGACCATCTTAACCGACCAGCATGGGCCGACACAGATAGACCCAAAAAGAAATCAAAGATTTAGGAAGGGCGCTGGATTAGTCTGCATTGTTTGGGAAACTGTGCACTAACTATGAATATAATTCTTTCTACATGGCTTCCTAGCACACGACCACTACTAAACGTGCACAAACTATGTGCTCAACCATGACGAAACCATAGGTTTGAACTATTCCCATCTTTCATACTAAGAATAAGACTTTGTACAAGGGTTTAAATGGCCCTGAGATTTTCCCTGACTACGAGCCAGCTTCTCTCCGAGACCTATGGCTGGAGCTCAAATGATTGAAGCATCTTCGGCCTCGTAGTTAATATTTGGAAACCCACTGAATGAGATTTCTTCTTTTCGGTGCCACCAAAAACTACACCGTAGTCCCAAATAAGTTTTCTAGACATAACACATTCCAAACTCACTTTACCTTATCCCGATATTTCACTAAAACAAGGGCTGAGAAGATACACACACATCACAACTTGTTTCTTCAGGTGAGAAACAATAGAAGTAAAGAACACCTACACTCACATTCCTCTAAAATAGATGATTTTGAAGTTTTTCCAAGGGATACATTTTCCCAACATAACAGGGACTCTCAGAGGATTTCACTACTTTCACCTATACAGTCAATCGAGTACATGACATCATAAGGCATCACCAAACATGACCATTTCAACTGATATAAACAATTCATGGAGAGGGACCTTATACAACATCCCCAAACAACACACAATTCTAGAAAGTGGCCACAATATCCTATCGTGACCATATTTTCCACACCGGTGGTTTAACATGAATTAATGCATCAAAGAAACTTTGAAGAACCCAAAGGTCCTCTTAGACACCATCGAGACACTCATCCACACTTACAACCAAAGAACACTTCCACCTTCGATGAATCATGAAACATTAGAAACTAAAGGTTCTTTCAACCTTCCATAATAACTTTACCACTACAAGAGGATCCAAAAATCAACAAAATGAATGGGTGTAGACTCAATCAACAATGATCGATAAAATATTCCTTATATTGATCAACTGGAGGTTTTTCCAATGGCGAAACAATATGGATTGCACTTCAGCTGTGCATTAACCCTTAATGGGGGAATACCTTATCCAATGAGAGAACCCAAGGACCCAACCAATCTGGTCCATTAGTCAAAACATGCCTCAAACCAGATCCAAACACATGAATGGAACCACCGTAAAGTCATCCCAAAACATTTTTCAAAAGAGACCACTAATCGTCCCTACAACACAACTTACTGACCAAACCCAAACCCAAAACACAGTTCAAACAGGAGGGGTTCTTGGACTCAAAACATCCCACAACATCAACATTTTACGAAAACACATAATATACACCATCCCAAAAAAATCATCAAGAAATCATGTTTTTTTTATTTAAAAACATTTCTTTGAGAACAAATGGTTCAGCGGTAAGCGCATCCACCAATGGTACCCCATGGGCCTTACACATGCATGTTTTTATGCCACACCAGGAACCCTCCTCATTTCCATCCCGACACTCATCCAATCATGTCATCAACCATCCCTCTTCCCATATAACCCCATGCATGTGGTTGCTCATGAAAATACCAAAGGTTAAAACAAAAATTCTTTCCACTTTTCAAAACCAAAATGGTCAACCAACACATCCTTTTTCTCAAAACCGCTAACCACGAGATCAAATTCCAACTCACATCTTACAAATATTTTCAGAAATGCACAACCATTTAAAAAAAAAACCCACATTCAATATATTCACATCAATTTCAAAACATCTCATCCCATTAAAACACTATTTGATTGTTTAGAAAACTCTATTGTAAACACTTTTCAAAACCAACTTCAATATAGTTCTTGCTTTCAAAAGAGGTGTAAAAACACCATTTTCCATTTCAAAACAATTCTAAAAATTCAGTTCCACCATTTCATAAATCAATCCATTCCTTATTTATTTGAAAATAATTTCAAAAAAACTTTATACTTCTTAAAACCAAGTCCTTTTAAAACCAAAGTTCCATGATTGCAAAACTATAGTACAAAACAATCTGATAGGAAACTAGTTTCAGTGGGTGACTTGGACATATGGTTGGCGGCCATATTCCAATCACTTCACTATCACAGAGAGTGTTCTAGGGTATATCCCCAGCTCCACAAGGCTTGCCAGGCCCTGCGAGCTTACAGAGACCATTAACCCAACCCTCTTTTCATTTCCCCTAACAATCATTAAAACAAGAAAACCAAAGGACTTAGATAAATCCTGACGTCCCTAGGAAACTTGAATCCTTTCATGAGGTGTGGTGATCAAGCACACTACCCATAACTATAATACCAAGTCCCTACAATCCTAACTCCATGATATCCTGACTCTTCCCAAAATAGCATGACCCAAAGAGTTAACATGAACCTGCCTTTGATACCATTTTGTCACGAACCGAATATGCTCACCGCCAAAACCGGCACCAAACCCAGCCTGTGACATGACCCGAAGGGCGTTCCCTATCCCCACGGGATGGCACAAGTGCCCGAGTATCATTTATTTAGGTTTGGGAACGATTTACCTGAATATGAAGGCATAAACCATTAAAAACAATCAACAAACTGAATCTCAAAAATTTATACCAAACGATGTTTAAACAAAAACCAGAACTGAATACATAGGTTTAGAGTCAATAAAAAAGGTCCAAAGACACAATGGAACAGAAACAAAATAGCCCCATGGACTCCACATGACAAGGGGTCATCACCCCCAAGTCGTCTCCACTACTCCTCCCCAAGGATGAGGACTAACACCCTGAACCGTCAACACCCTTACCTGGGTCAAACAAAAGGTCTACTTACACCCAAGGGGTGTAAGTAAGGTTTGAGCCTAAGCCCAATAGGATACCACCCTATGATTCCAAGGTGAATGCAATACAAGGTGAAAAAGCAAGCAGTTTTAATATGCAATTAAAAGTGGTGACAAATTCCACGAAATGAAACTTTAAATTGAAAACATTTTTCAAGATAAAACGTTCAGAATGTTAACACATTTAAATAGGAATATTAGATACTGAATTTTAATTCCAAAGACACCCAAAAACAAGGGCAAATACCACAAATCCACTGAGCAACAAAACCGGGAACACCCCTAGGCACTAGATAGTCTCAGGCCCCATGTACCTCGTACCTCAATGTAATGTAACCATAGTAAAATCCTTTCTCGTGCACGAGCCACTAGTAGGGAACATACCCATAACCTAGTGGTCCCCAATCATCATACACATAGTTTAGTTAGAGTTGTCGTTATCCAAATGCTAAGTGAAACAGGGACAAAACCCATCCGGTCCACTAGCCGTACTAGTACAAATCCGCCCCACCTAGGTACCCGGGCTTCCCCCTTTGTGCTCAAACAATTTCAGGATTTAACACACATCCATTTTAATGTAAAAAACCACTACTGGTCACATACACCAAATACAGTAGCTATCTCATTTTCTACCACTTAAAACACACAACAAACTCTTTGAATTTGAATAAATCAATTTCACAAAATCTCGTGTAGTTTTGCACACAAAACCCCTTAAGAAACCCACTTGTACACGATGTTCACAATTGTAAGTTACCAAAATAGTAAAGGAATCCCAATAAATATCAATTAAAACAACAAATCAATTTTTGGGCATCCTCATGTTAAACAAGAAGTGTTCTCTTTGTAAAACCTTCATTTCCACACAAAAGTGGAACCAAAACTTCACTTTCTTTACAAGCACAATTAAAACTCATTATTTGCAGCAATTACCAAATGTGATAAACATTATAAACAGTATTTTATGCCTTATTACAGATCAATAAAAACAACTAAGTATTTATAGGGCATCCCCAAATAAACAAACAAAACACTTCTTTGGAAAACCCCCAATTTCACACCAAATTGGCATTTTAAATTCAATTGCAATAGAAACATCATTAGAACCAATTTTTGTAGCAATAAGAAAATTATATAAATCTGAAAATATGGTAAATACAGCATTCTAATACACAAATATTGCATCAACATTGGAAACACCTACCAAATCAAATGAAACCATTGAATCCTTTGTGCGAAAACACAAACGCACCACCGCCGCACCTCAAGAAGGGTAGATAAAACCTAAAAATAGAAAATTGGACCAAGAAAACCCAAGGTTAAACCTTAGGTTCGAACCCCTACCCACTGGTCATTGTTCACTTCAATAAAAAGGGAGTAAACCCTAAAAAAAGAATGAAACCCTAATCAATTTGAAAGGGGAAAAGAAATGGACAAACTTACTTGAGAAATCTAGAATGAATCTCCCCAAAACACTAGTCTCTGAAATTTAAAACGGCCAAAACTCAGGGGATGGTCTCACAAGAATTATTAGGTCATTTATGAATTGTAATGGAGGGAAAATATTAATAATATAAGGAGTTATGAAAGGATCAATTTACCTCTCCAAAATCTGGACGATTTCTGAAATCCAGAAAGTTTCGACTATTTTCGCGACTCTATCGAGCTCCAAATTGTGGGAGGAGGGCATGGGGTCGCGCCTGGGCTTCTTAGGGTCGATAGGGAGGTGGAATCATCGAAAAATCCATTTTAATGAATAAGATATTAATAAATTAATGAAACAATTTAAAACTGGAAAATGGGCCTTCGGGTTGGCCCAATTCTCAAATAAAAACAAAAATCCCCCATGCTTATGGATTTATAAAGGCCCCAAATTTACATTTGGGGTTACTATATCAGGGGAGAACAATTTGGAGTTGGAATGAGTCAAAAATATTAAAAATTGAAAAAGTTATAAATGAAACAAAATTTATTTTTAAATCTGGAATTTGGCTCGCAGTTTGACCCAATTCATGAAAACTCACCTATTCTCAATAAAACCTTTGGAAACCACCAAAACAAATCATGAGTGGAAAATAAATTTAAAATAACCCTAAAATAGGTTACGTACGTGACATTATTAATAGTTACATGTTTTAAAAGGAACTCTCAATATTGTTTCCAAAATACAAGCCCGATTCAAGGGAATTTCTCATATTCATATCTATTTTCAAGGGCACTCTATAATCTATTTTTGGAAACCATTATATTTATAAAAGGATTCATTTTATTATAAAATAATATCTTACTTCACTTCTGGTTTTATACAAATATTTTCCAAAAGAACTCTTCTTTTCAAAATAAAAGAGTATTTATCTCAAAACTGCTTAATGATTTTATAAGAGTATTTTCGTTTGATTCAATGCTCTTGTTGATTCCATGGTATTATTGGGTTTAATCATTTATGAAGTCATATACCATATTTTATTTAATGGTTTATGAATAACTCTATTTTGGATGAATTATCCAAAAACCATTCACCATATTACTCGGAATGGTTAGTGTTTTATGTTTGTTGATTGGGGAAGTTAGTTACATTTCACATGATAGTTTCAATATGAATGTATATGTTGTTTATGTTGATCCCCACTCATATGAGGAATTAATTGGGCTTATTATGTGATGGGTGGGGCCCACTATAGCCGCTCGATGCATCAGTAGGTCTCATGAGACAACTAGACGTGGAATTGGCCGATGCCTTTTCCTAATGTGATATGGATTTTGGCCGAGGCCTTAATCATTAGACGTCTTGGCCGAGGCCTTGAAAAAATGTTTCAGAATGTCTGGCATTATGAATTACATCATTATGAGTTTAGTTATTTATATTTCATGTGGTTATTCAACTAGTAGAATACCCATCATTATGTTTTATTATGGCATTATTTACTCTGCTCATATTCTTGCCATAATGTATTCAAGTATATTATTAAAGGCATGAGTTTTCAATTATTCACCATGTATAATGTTTATATTATCTTCCTCTGTATTTATTACTCTTACTGATCATTTGAGCTCACCAATTTCTTATGTTTCATTTCTCAGGACATGAAGAAGTTTATTATGAATGACATGTTGAAATAACCTAGGAGTTATGGGTGTGGTATAAGGAGTTTCTATGTTGTATTTCTCTTCTTATTGTAATATCAAACTTATGTATGTATCTTGTTTCCAATAATACTAAACTTCTCAGTCCTTCAGGATTCGTATTCCTTGTATTTATGCCAATGTAATCAAACAAGGCACCGGCTCCGAGCAACTGGGGTCGGGTCCTTACATAAGAGGTTAATAAATAGTAATAATTAAGTAATATATAGTATTATATATATTAATATGGTTATATAAAAATATTTATAATAAAAATATATTTATTATAAAAGAGGTTTTCACTAGTATGATGATAGTCAAGACCTAATATAATTGATTTATGTGTCACTTTTATTTCTGTGGGACACATACCTTATACACTACTTGTTTCTTCTAAGTGGTGTATATACTGACCATTAATTTATTTTATGATTATTATCTAGAATATTATGGTATTTTAATATCGATATGATTTTACTTCTTTCATGGGGAATAAGATTTTACTTATTATAATGTGATCTCATCAATATTTTGGATTGTTTTGTTTTAAGTGTCAATTGGGGAATATTTATCTTACATGTCCATTATTTATAAAAATGTTTTCAAAAAATGTTGTTACTATTATAATATAGATTTTGAAATTCATTTTTACTCATTTTTGACTTTTTAATACATTTTTTGAAAGGAATATTTTTTTTCTTTTTCAAAATGAGGTGCTTTGTGACTTTTTTGTAAAAAGTACAAATGGATTTTTTAACATATATGGAATGAACACAATTTTCCATTATGATGAATCTATAATTCATTGAATTTTACTTTACAAGATTCCAATTTTATTTTAAATAAAATGTTTTCTTTTAAAATTATGTGTCATTTTATTAAATGAAAATGTTTTCAAAACAAAAAGTATATTTTCCTTAAGAATTATTTTCATGCGAACTCGATAAATTATTTTCCATATAAGATTAAATTATTTGATTTTACTTATATTTTACTAGGGATATGATCTAGTTATACCATTATTATTCTTTTTATGAATGATTTATGTTTATGAGGGAATTATATTTATCAAACCCATTTATTTTCTATGGGTTATTTTATGATTAAAGGATGTTTATGAAACCCAGTTCATTTCATAGATTCTGATATGATGAATTATTTATGTTATTATGACACACATATGTATGGTTTTAATTATGTGATGAGTGGGACCTATATCTCACCCCAATTCATTAGGTAAATATTTATATCTTATGGGATAAACATGGCTAGAATGGGGAGTGGACTTTGTTCAGTAAATGACTTTGTCCTCTAAGATGGTCTTGGTAGTGAACCTTGACTTCTGAGATGGTTATAGGAGTGAACCATGAATACTTGGATTATATGGGGAGTGAACCCATAATACTAATATGAACTTGGAAGTGATTCCTTAAATACTATGTAAATCTTATTATATGCTTATGTGTATTCCACAATTTTATGTATTATTCCTATGTTATGATTTCATGACTTTGGATCTTGATTCCCTTATGATTCATGTCTTATTAACTAAAAATATTTATGCCATGATTCATGTTTATGATCTTTGATATGAAGGTTATAATATTCTAACGTTATTATCACCAACTCATACTCTTTATGCTCATGTTTATACTTAAATATCTCCCTTGTTTACCCTTACTAAGCATCTGAGCTCACCCTTTTCTTATGTTTCTATTCCCTAGGTTGTAAGGAATTATTTTAAGTAGGATTTATAAAGGAAAATATATTTTTCGGAAATATTGAAGATATTACACCATATTAGAAGTTTATATTCTATGTTTCCAAAGGCACTTAATTAATATGCTCTTTGGGTGTGTGTTTGTATAATGTATGAAATGTTCTGAAAAAATGAAAAAAATTCAATGTACATTAATATTGGGTTTTTATAATACCCAGAAAAAACCGTATATATAATAAATACAACATAATTGACCGAAGTCCCCTATATAATCATTTCATCATAATTGGGAGAAGACCTATAAGCATTACGACATAACCAAGATAATACCTTTATATAATCATTTCAACATCACTAGGAAAATAAATTTATATATTCATTTCAGCATGAATCAAAACATAAGATATATCTACAAGAATAACTACTATAACATCATAATACAAAAGTTACAATTCATACAATTATTCCTTTATCTTTCAATTACCCCTTTCATTTTCCTAGTTGGTCTTACACCATTTTCATTGTAGTTCACACAATGATATCATATCAAACATCACCAGTCATTCCAATAAACGAGTAATATATTTTTTAAGTTGAATCTATCCTAAGAAATCACATGATCTCTCATTTCATGAAAATCATAATTTACGACATTGTCCAATTCATTTTTTTATTCTTGGGTAGGCTCACCCAAAGGGTATACGCAAGACATGTCACAAAACTATTGGATCCAAAGGGATTTAAGGAGTAATCCAACATATGATTTATGATCACCATTATTCTATTAATTAATAAACTTGTTATGTTGACACAATCACACAATATTTAACATACTAAAACAATTATAAATAGGTCATAGGGGTTTTTTAATAGAACATTACTTTATCTGGAGATCAAAGAAACACTTTCAAACTGCAAACACCAACAAGGATGAAAGAGATAGTGATAAAAAAGAAAACCTAGATCATGTATCATTAATATCAAAACCGAAAAAAATCTTCAAGATATTTCAATAATATAATGGATAATAATTTTAAGAGAGGGGAAAACCAAATTGAAACAACTAACTGGGGTTTAGACGCTTGATCAAGACATCTAGAAGGGAAGAAAGAACTCCAAAATTTACTGGAGTTTCTATAGGGTTTGAGATACAGGGTTTCATGGAGGATGAATAATGAATCAAATTAACAATGTATGTTTAAAACCGCCGAGTTAGATAAATTCATGGAATATAATCCTTTCACACTGTGTATTTATAAATTTATGAGTTATATTTAAAAATAGGTTACCTCGGGTTAAAATAACTCGGGTCGACCATTTCATGATGTAAACTAATTTAATGATGTTTAACCATTTCATGACATGAACCTGTTCATGAAATCTTCTAGGAAACTTCTACAATTCATGTAAAATTTTCATGGCGTGTACTTTTCTAGTATACAACTCTCATCCTAGCTTCTACTGAAAACCCGAACGCCTTTTAAATCCTTCCAAACTCATGAAGAACCCTTGTAATCCATTGATAGACTCATACCCTGACTCCATTAATTCAAAAAAACAAACACCCCTAAACTTTGTATAATTTTTCCTATGAAAATATGTCTTTCCTTAAATGATACTCGACCATCAAGGTTTAAATAAGATGGAAAACCCCAAAAAAATAGGTTCAATGAAAAACTAAAAGAGGGAATGTAACATCTCATATTTTCCATGTATTATTTTTAGATATTATATGGATTTATTTTCAGACCAGGTGCTGAGACTACATACAATTCTGAGCCTCGGTGTTCCCAGAACAAATATTTTAAAAATAATAAACTTTTTAATAACACATGAAAACATTTTTCCCGAAAAAAGTGGATTAAATATTAAACATTGATCGGATCAGAAATCCAAGAGTATCATTGAGCTTAAAATGGTAGATTTCCCAAGGCTTGAATTAAGTATATTCTACGTGGGTCTTCTATAGAAAAAGTCACAAGGTATTTCACCATAAATAAAATAATTTAATAAAGAAATTATTTTGACTTAGTGACTTTATTTTAATTAAGTCTATGTTAGGAATTATTGGTTAGCACCATAAACCTATAATTCCTCTATAATGAACGTAGACCAATCAAAGAATAAATTAGATTGTGGATTAGTCATTATTGTGGGATGTGATTTATCTACTAGATTATTTAAAGATTGATCTTTATTCCTTTTCGTTTATCATTATAATAGAAATAGATTGAGACTGACACAAAAAATGGTTGTGGTTCATTCCTCAAGGTTTCTCTTTGTGATTTTCTTCCTCTGTTCTTCATGTTCCTCACCGTTGGATCCACTTTGTCATGACTCGACCTTGCCCGCTAGCTCCGAATGCGATTAGACCCCCATAATGGAGGAAAACCAACAACAGAGGTCAGATCAATGTATATTGGGACTCGATGAACCCAAATCTATGACCGTTCCAAATTATGGGAATCAAAATAGGTGTAGTGGTCTACAGAAGGTACCATCGATGCATCACCAGTGACCGATGACTACAGCCGACGCCACGGGTGGCGGTGCTGCGTAGGACACGGTGATAGTGAACATGTTGATCAGAGGCCGTGGAACCCTGGAAGACATGAAAACATGGTGGGATGAGTGGCACTAGGTGTGTGAAGGCCATGCCAAATGGGTCAGACTTCAGTCAGACATCAGGGCAACTGGTCCGGAGATGGTCTATGGTAGCTCCAACTGCCACGACAACTATCATGGTTGTCAAGTGGGGTTGTCGACCATGGAAGCTAGGGTAGGTGGACAAATATGGTAGTTGTTCCATGTGTGTTCATTCTAGGTGGTTGACCGTGGTGGTCAGTGGACTAATCATGCAATCAGTCTACAGGAATAGTGACCACCCTTAAAATTTAAAATGACCATAACTTCTAAACTGAGAATCCATTCGACGACCCTTCTGCAGCATTGAGACCCTAACATTTAGAGTTTCCTTTTGAGATAAGTGGTGATTTTTTTTAGTTTTGTGCAATATAGGTTTATAGCATTCCCTTGGTACTTTCCTCAATGGTTTTGTATGATATAATGTCCATATCACTGGATCGTAATCCCCTTTCGAGCCCAATTATTAGTTAGAGTATGGTATCCATATGTGGGACTCGAGTGAGATCATATATCATCCCTAGTGGAGTTTTGTGGAATTTAAGTAACAATCAAGAGTAGTTAGTTGGTCTTCCATCAAGCAGGCTACATCAGTAGGGTTAGTAGTATTCCCCAGTGTGTCTGGGTATGATCCTCTACGTTGCGGGTTGATCCAGATTTAGTACATCATATTCCTCAATGTTTCTTGGAAGGATCCCCTCTCTATGTATCATAGTATTCATTAACCAATTCATTCTCATTGTTTGGGGCCCAAATGAGCTATACCTCTTCATGAGTGTCTCTGATGATATCATGCCTCGAGGAGTGAGTTCTCCTGAAATAAGATTACTTCGACCAGTATCCTATGACTGGTAATTGGTTGTGGTTTACCTCTATAATTTGTGTCTTGGATTGATTATATCTTGATTCTCTTTTTATATGTGTTGTAGACATATAATTTTGTAGATTTGACTATACTTTCCTTTTAGGTACTTGTTTGTGGCATTCCTTTATGGTTTAAGGGTGTCCTACTGAGTATTGTTATACTCACCCCTATATGGGATTTTCTTGTATGTGTTGTGTCTTTTATAGAAGATTGGACTTTTGATGGAGCCCTAGGAAGACTAGGACTAGGAGGTAATTCATGAGACTAGATAGATCGAGGTGTGTTCCTACGACTTCTTAGACAGTAGTTCCGATATCTCTTTTCTTACAGGTTGGATTTGTGGTTGTAGACTCTTTTTGGTGGGTGTGTATTTGGCCCCATTTAATCTCTAGTACTTTCAATATTGGAACCTAGTTGTGGGATATAGTGGTTTAAGTGAATTGTTTACTTAGTGTTTGTACATTTCAGAATTTGTGTCTTGGAGATGTGTGCATATGTATAGGTACTTTAGGCTAATGAGTCCCATTTATGGGATATTCCTACTCGGTTCTAGTCATCAGCCCCTCACATATTGGAGGTGGTATTGGGGTAGTCATGACATGTTCCCCTCTGGGACAGGTCATGATAGAGTGGTATCAATGTTGGTCGGTTCTACTTTAGGACTAAGAGTCTTTGATATTGGTTTGGGGAAATAGTATTATGTGGTTCGAGTTTAGATTTATAGTCAAGGAATTTAGTGTTTTTGCGGAGGTTGATGTATCCATACACCAAGACTCTGAGAACATTATTTTCAACTCATTACATGAAAACAATGGTTGTAGGAAGAAACAATGGTACATTCATCATATAGGAATGGTTTTGTTTTCCATGTCCTTATTGAGTAAGCTCTCTGGATATATTATATTGACCGCAGTACATCTTGTTTAATTTTCAGATGCCTCCATATAGATTCCCATCTATGATTAAATTTCCTGATCACAAGGATGATCCACATAGTGAAGAGGAATCAGTATAGGGGAACATACCAAAGATAACACCTCTTGGTGGTTTATGAGCTATACCACCACCCTTCGAGTACCAGCTATTACCAGCACAACTAGTTGATGATGCACGAAGGATGAGTGCATTGCATGAGTTTCAGAGGAATAAATATCCCTATTTTTATGTGAGATGGACCCCCAGATGGATGAGGATGATCTAGAGGTAGTCACCTATTTTTTTTGCCTTGTGAGGATGCCTACCAACCAGATGATAGTCCTCGCCGTGAGTATTTTTCAGAGATTTGTGGGGAGATGATGGAGCTTAGTGACTCAGACACACGAAGAGACAACTCTCTCTGCAAAAGACTACAAGAATCTATTTAGAGAGGAGTACTATCTGACCACATTATGATCGGTGTGCATATGGGAGATTCAACATCTACAGAAAGGCAGTATGACTGTGGAAGAGTATTCAACGAAGTTTACTGATATTTCATGATACTCCTTGGATATGGTACATGACTGGTTCTTCATGTATTAGATGTTAGAGAAAGGATTACTCCTAGAAATCAGGGAATCGATGGTATCCCTTATCTTTCCAACCTATGATGGGGTACTTTAGGGAACCCTTCTCGTTGAGATATTTCTAATAGAAAAGATACCGGTAGTGGGATATAGCAGTGGGCACTAGGTAGCTGAGACCTCAGTAGCGGGTAGACGTCATCAATCACATGGATCCAAGTAGGTTAGACACTTTAGGAGACCATCCCAAGATTTAGGGTGAGTAGGGAAGGGCTCCCAGGGTGGATCAAATTAGCCAAGTGAATGAATTTTATTATTCCTATGGTGTTTAGGGAAACATAGAATGAGATTGCCCAACCTGCCGTACAACAGATCGAGAGATGGTCGAGGGACCGCCAAGGAAGAGGAAGAGATAGGATTAGGGTGGTCTACAGGGTGGAGGACGTGGTAGAGGAGAATACAGGGAAGTAGAAGGTGGTCAGATGTTTGACCTTTTACCACAACCACCCCAGGTGGTCCACATCTGGCTTAAGAATCTGGTTGATAGGGATGAGGCCAGTTTCAGGCAGTGAAGGCTTATGACCCCAAGGATCCGGGGATGATTTGAGGAACGATCTATGTTTTTTACACCTTAGATTTAGTTTTTATAGACACCGATTATAGTTATTATTTTCTTTCCACGAATCATGTTCGAGACATGGAGATTCATGTTGAACCATTGACTCAACCCTTATGCTTAGAGACTCTTACAAAAGGAGATTCGATGATTACACAATGGTGCTGATAGTTTGACCTAACTATTTGAGGTAATATTTTCAGTTGGGATCTCTTGGTAGTGGCGTCAAGGCCTTACGATGTCATTGTTGGTATAGACTATTTATCCACAATTCATGCTCAGATTGAATGTTTTATGCATAGAGTGTGGTGTGTCCACAGTGACAGAATCAGGTTATCTTTTATTGGTGAAAACTAAACACATGAAATGTAAGACATAATCAAACATATATGGGGGCATAAAATCATTCATTAGTTGGATATCCTAACCCTTGGTGAAGTGGATGATATGAGTCCTCATTTTCTTATAATGGTGGCAGAGTATGAGGAAATATTTCCTAAGGATTTTCTAGGTTTATCTCCCCATAGAGAGATAGAGTTTTTAATTGATCTATACCTCAGGAATAAACTGATAATTATACCTACATATCATATGTCTCCCACAGATCTTTGTGAGCTGAGGTTATAGTTGGAGGACTTACAGAGGAAGGGCCTTGTGAGACCCAATGTTTCACCCAGGGCAGCCCTAGTTTTGTTTTCAAAGAAGGAAAATGGGATCTTGAGGTTATGTGTGGATTTACATCACTTAAACTAGGTGACCTTGAAGAATAATTATCCACTAATGAAGATTGATGAACTCTTTGATCAGTTGAATAGGCCGTGATGGTTCTAAAAGATTGACCTCAGATCTAGATATCACCACCTACGAGTATAGGATGTGGATATACCGAAGATGGCCTTCAGATGTTGTTACGACCACTATGAGTACTTGGTGATGATGTTAGGCATGAAGAAAACTATAGTCATTTTCATGGGACTCAGGAAAATGATCTTTAATCCTTACTTAGACATGTCCATGGTGGTCTTCATTGATGACATCTTAGTGTACTCGACGTCCGAGGAGGAGCAAGCGAGACACTTGAGGTTGGTCCTGGACACACTCTGATATCACCAACTTTATAGGAAGCTATCAAAGTGTCAGTTCTAGATTCAAGAGGTCCATTTTTAGCGACACTTCATTTGAGAGGCTGGATTTTTATTTGATCTAGCGAAGATTGAGGCGATGCTTTCTTGGGAGCCACCCAAGAGTGATACTATGGTGAAGAGTTTACTTGGTTTGTCTGGGTACTATCAGAGGTTTTTACCTGACTTATTTAGGGTGGAAGAATCCTTGACATATTTTACATGAAAGGGGAACCCTTTTTGTGGAACAGAAATTTTTAGGAGAGTTTTCAGCAGTTGAGTTAGAGATTGAAGACTGATCCCATCATGAAATTTTCAGAGGAGGGTTCCATGTACATAGTGTTATATGATGCATCAAGAACCAGCCTTGGTTGTGTCATAATGTAGAGTCAATTGGTGGTTGCCTATAGTTCATGCTATTTGAGACCACATGAGAAGAACTACGTGACCCATGATCTTGAGTTACCAGCGGTAGTCTTTCATTGAAGATGTGGTGACACTACATGATGGGCGAGCAATTTATCATATACTCTGACCAAAATAGTCTTAAGTTTATATTATCTCATAAGGATCTAAACTTGAGATAGAGGAAATGGATAGAGTTCCTATAGAACTATGACTTTGAGATTTTCTACACTCCTGGGAAGGGGAACGTGGTGGAAGATTCTCTCAATAGGATATCAAGTTCACAATTACTGAATGAGGCATCAAAGTTTTTAGCATCATTGCATTTATACTTTGTAGATGGAGATGGAGAAGCTCACCTATAGTCGATGTTTTTCACCACTACACTCTTAAAGTGAGTTAGGGAGGCACAACATGGGGATACAAACTGCAAGACCCTACGTGCTCAGTTTTCCATAGGGTATGATGCTGATGTATATTTGAAAGGTGGGGGGCACGTCGTTCTTTTCAGAGGGAGTATAGTAGTTCCAACAACATTGTGGGAGGAGGTTCTGAGGGGGTTTCACACATCACCGTTGGTGGTATATCCAAGTGTGAAAAAGATGTACAAGGACCTCTTAAGTCGGTTTTTGTTTCTAGGGATGGAGAAGCGAGTTTCAGAGTCAATCTCTCAATTACATAGTTATCAGAAAGTGAAGGATGGTCACTAGGTTCTAGTGGGTGTGGTTCAACCCCTTGAGGTTCCAAAATGGAAGTGGGATGGGATATCGATGTAATTTGTGATGGGTTTTCCACATAAGTAGAGGGAACATGATTCCATATTGGTTATAGTTGACCTACTCACCAAGTCAACCCAATTCCTATATATTCAATAGGATATTTTAGTAGAGATATTGGGATGCATCTACATGCAGGATATATCTAGACTCCATGGAATCCCATCAATGATAGTTTTAGATTGTTATTCATGCTTTACATCCTAGTTGTGGAAGATATTGAAAGAGGATTTTGGGACCCAGTTATGCATGAGCACAACATTCCACCCACAGAAAGAAGAATAGACTGAGAAGACCATTCTGGTTTTGGAGGACATGATGTAAGCTTTCATGTTAGAATTTTTCCATAGGTAGGAGTATCACCTACCACTAGTGGATTTTGTGTAAAAAAACATCTACCATTACACCATTGGTATGGAACCATTTGAGGGCTTGTACTGGAAAACCTAGAAGTAAACCTTTTAATGGATAGACCCAGGAGTGTTAACACTCAAGGGCTTGAAGTTGCTTTAAACTACTATAGAGAAGGTGAAGATCATCCCAGAGAATATGAAGACTAAACAGAGCCGTCATAAGTCTTATATTGATAGGCGACAACGAACTATTGAGTTTGAGGAAGGTGACCATGTGTTCCTTCAGGTTTCACCTCGATATGGATTATGAAGATTTGGTATGGGCGACAAGCTATCTCTAAGGTTCATCGGGCCTTTTCAAATACTACATAGAGTTGGAGAGTTGTTATACCATTTCACTCTACCTCCACAGTTATGGTGGGTACATGACATCTTCCATGTGTCATAGTTGAGGAGTTACGTGCATGAACCATTTCACGTCAAAAATTAGGGAGAGCTAGTAATTGAGGATAGAGAGACTTTTTCAGAGTACCTAGTAGAGATAGAGGATTGGTAGGAGAGGATCCTTCAAGGGAGAGAGATTCCTTTAGTGCATGTCTAGTGGCAACACTGGAATCTCTATGAGAGAAAATGTGAGAGGTAGGCTCAGATTCAAGCTCAGTACCATCATTTGTTTGAGTACCCCTTGTTTTGGATTTTGGGGACATAAATCCCCAAGGTGTGGAGAATTTAATGTATTTTATTTTCCTTGTATTATTCTTATATATTATATGGATTGATTTTGAGACCAGGAACTCATAAAATGTGAAATTTTGAGTCCGGGTGTTCCCGGAACAATTTTTTGAAAAATATTAATCTTTTTAATAGAATAAACCCATGTTTTTCCTAAATTTTTTGATTAACTATCAAAAGGGTTCCCATATTAGAAATATCACAGAATCATTGATCTTAGAATGGAGACTATACCCTTGGAGTGACTAAACTTTAGTTGGTATAGACCGTCTATAGAAAAAGTCACATAAGACGTAACTGTAAATAAAATAATTTAATAAAGAAATAATTCTGATGAAATGAATTTATTTTAATTAATTATTTCTCAGGAATTTTAGGTTAGAATCATAACCCCATAATTCCTTTGCAAACATGGAGAAAGAGCCTATGGAGAAACTGTTGGCGGACTACAAAAGATCAATCAAACGACGTACCTTAGATTCGAAGAAACATTATAAATAAGACAACAACACTTTTTTCTTCATCAGTGATCAAACCAGTATGAGGTAGGGTGTTTTTTAGTTGTTTTCTCTATTCTTAAATTCTACGATGAACACAAACCGATCAATGAACAAATTGGTCCATAGATCGATCATTGTTGCGGGATGAGATTTATCTATGGAATTATATTGAGATTGATCTTTATTAAACTTCATTTATAAATTTAATTTAAAAAATAGAGGTCTATATGAATAAAGGGAAAGGTTATTTCTTCAAGTTTTTTCTTTTTTTTCTCCCTCCTTTCTTCGCGTTTTCACCATTGGAACCCTGTTGTCACAGCTCAACCCTACTGGGTGGATCTGAATGCTATCAGACCCCTGGATTGGAGGAAAATTGACAACAGATCCTGGATCAGTGTATATAGGGACCATAGAAACCTAGACCTGTGACCATTTCAAATTTAGGGTATCAGAGGAGGCACAATGGTCAGCGAAAGGGACCACCGTTTCGTCCTTGGTGACCATCTGCGACTGCCGACACAAACAGCGGTGTGGCACGAGTGATCCATGGGAGGGGGCATCGTGTGGGTTGTGGTAGTGGTGGACATATAGGATGTGGATGGATTCTATGTGGATCGAAGATCATGGAACCATGGTGGTACACGAGGTGCCTGGTCGGCATGGGCCGGGCCGAGCGGGTCGGACCCTGGGGTGACTGGGCGGGAGTTGGCCCATGGTCAACCACAATAGTCAACTATGATCCATTATAGCTTCAGATGCCACATGGTCGTGACAGCCGGAGGGTCAGTCGACCGCAAAAACCATAGAAGGTAGACCAATAATGGAATTCAATCCATGTATGGTCGGTCTGGGTGGTCGAATGAGACGGTCGGTCCACATGCCAAATGACCCCTTTTCAAATTTCAAACGGCCATAACTTCTAAAAGGATTGTCCAATTGATGACACATCTAATAATTTGATACCCTAACATTGATATGGTCCTTTTGAGATAATTGGTGGGTTTTTAGTTTGGAATGGTATAGTTTGAGAGTGTTCCCTTGGTCCTTAGCTTGAGGGTTTAGTACGTCATTATATGAAAATCACTATATTATAATCCCCTCTAGAGGTCGAGTCACTGATGAAGTATGGTATCCCTCCATGGGACTAGAGTGTGATCCTATATCACCCCTTGTGGAGTTTTTTGGAATTGACATAACCACTGAGAACAAGGTGTTGGTCCACCATCTTGTAGGCCGCATGAGTATGGTTAGTAGTATTCCCTAGTGTATCTTTGTAGGATCCTCTATGTTGCGGGTTGATCCAGATTGGGTATGTGGTATTACATAGTGTGTCTGGGCAGAATCCCCTCTCTATGTATCATAGTCTTCCTGGACCAATGAGTTTACATTTGGAGGGGCCCAAATGAGCTAGACCTCTTTGTGAGTGCCTCTGATGATATTATGGAACTGGGAGTGAGTTATCCTAGAACGAGGGTACTTCGAGCAGAATCATGTGGTTGGTAATTGGATATGGATTACCTCTAGACATTGTGTCATGGATTTAGTATATCTATATGTTCTTATTATATGTGTTGTAGACATATAACTATGTAGATAAGATTTCACATTCAATTATGATACTTCTTTGTGGTATTCCATTGTGGTTTTGGGGTGTCATACTATGTATTATTATACTCACTCTTGCATGTTATTTTACCACACATGTCATGTATTCTACAAATGATCAACCTTTCAATGGAGTCCTAGGAAGACCAAGACTAGGTAGTGCTTTGCGAGACTAAATAGATCGATTTGTATTCCTATGACTTTTTATACAACAGTACTGATACATCTTTTCTTACAGGTTGGACTTGTGGATACAGACTCTTTTTAGTGGGATTGTATTTGGACCTATTTAATTTATGGTACTTTCAATATTTTACATTGGTTGTGGGATATAGTGGTTTTTATGCATTGTTTACTAAGTGTTTTTTTATTTAAGAATTTGTTTCTTGGAGATGCGTGCATGCGTACATGTAATTTAGGCTAATGCCTCCCATTTTTGGGATATGCGTACTCAGTGCTAGTCACTAGCCCTTGGCCTATTGGAGGGGGGATTTGGTGGTCATCACACAGGCCCCTCTGGGACAACTCCTGGTAGGGATGTACATAGAGAATAAGAGATCCTACAACCTCCCCACCATATAATAGAGATTCCCTGAGCAACACCAAACATCACTATGGGGTATCTACAAATAAGTCTATCCATTTCTCTCACATATTAGACTCCCTCTCCCAGATCACCTCTTAGACAATCCCATGCTACCACTACACTCAAACTAGAGGTATATTTTTTCCTCAAAGATACTTATCACAATGATCCACAATCTATATTGGATTCTTATCAATGGATGAATCTACAAAAATATCGATGTAATCATATTCTACCATATGAAAAATGTCAGAATGATATCTCCAAAGACAAGACACATGAAACATGTCATGCATGGAATTGTAACCACACGGAAGGTATAATTGGTATTTCACTAGACCAAACCTTTCCACTATATTTAATGAAAAAAAACATGGTTTTTAGATTTCCCTGTTTATTTTTTGGTGTTTCCCCATCCTAAGAAACACCCAATGGAAAACATGATGACAAACCAAAAACTCCATAGGCATTCTATGATGGAAACTGTATGATTTCTGCATACTATGTGTGATCACAAAACATTTATGGATCAACTGATCCAACTCAGACATCACATGTATGGGACTAGCTCCAACAAGCACCGTGTAAACTTCCTCCAACCAAAAAGGGAAAAATGAAATAATATACTATACAATGCCTCAAAGGGTTCCATTTGGATCGATTATTGGGAGATGTTATTATAAGTGTACTCTATAAGTGATAAATGTAGCTCCAAAGAACCACTAAAATCCAAAACATAGGCTCATAACATAACCTCTTAAATATGAATAGTCCATTTAGATTGGACGTCAGTCAGTGGATGATAGGCCATGATCATATGAACCTTCATCCTAGATCCTTCCGAAGAAACTTCTGTAAATGATATGTGAAATGAGGATCTCTATAAAAATTGATATTCCTCGGAACACTGCCCAACCAAACTATCACTTCTACATAGATACAACCTACATCATCAACAATGAGGTCTCACTGATAATAAAGAAGTGGGATAACTTCATTTGTTGATCTATGATAAACCATAATATATCATTATTGCAAGGTATCCTGGGCAAGCCTTTCACAAAATCCATAGTGACATCATCCCATTTTCACTCTGGAATGGGAAGTGGCTTCAACAACCCACTAGGCCTCGGATGCTCATCTTTAACATATTTATAGGTTAAACGTCTCACCAGAAATACCACAACCTCCTTCATCATTCATGTCCACTAAAACTCTCTACAAAGATCATGACACATCTTTGTCAAATTAGGATGTACCACCCCTCTAGAAACATGAATCTCTATCATCAACTCCTCGTTCAACCCCACAAGAACCCATAATCGTCCATGGAAAAGAAAAATATTTAATATTGAAAGAGACCATTATGATGGTGTCTCCCCACCATGTAATATGTATCTCATAAATTATCCCTATGAATTATATAACTAATCTTTCTTTATTTTTTAAAGAATCACAGGTTTAAAAAATGTTTATGTTAGAGCTACTCATCCCTAGAACTCCTGAACATCTAGATGCATGTCTACAAAGAGTTCCATAATCCTCCTCTCATAACAAAACTCCTAAAATTCCTCCAATTTCACCTTAGGGATAAATGAATCACTAATGACTTTTTCCTTACTCGGTGTTTAAGCTACCTCGAATTAAAAATACTACATATACTTGTCCCACCTTCTCTGATAAAGTTTTAGGTCCCGATGAGAAAAGAGGTACTTGAGGCTCTTTTGGTCTATGTACCCCTCAAACCTATCACCCATAAGATAATTTCTCCAGTATCTCGGGGAATATACCATCATAGATAACTCCATATCATGAGTAGGATAATTCTTCTCATGTAGTTTTAGTTATCTAGATCCATAAGTAACCACTTAGTCCACCTACTTCAAAACTGCTCTGAGTCCAACTCAGGATGTTTCATAGTACACAGTATACGTCATACCTAGAACAGGTAAAGTGAGGATGGGTGTTGAGTTCGACCTTCCCTTTAGCTCATGAAAAGATCTATCATAATCATCTAACCTTATAAACTTCACTCCTTCTTGGTCAACCTAGACATCAATGTTTCCAGATGGGAAAATACCTTGATAAAAAACAAGTAATAACATACTAAACCCAAAACAATATGAATCATGGAGAAATTATTTAGACTCTCCCGAGATACCAAGACTGAAACATTATCTGTGTCCACTAACACTCTATCCTCTGAGATGACATGACCGAAGAAGTGAACTTTATCAATCCAGAAACTCCAGTTGATTATACTATCATAAATCCTGTGATCTCCCAATTCACTCAAGATGATGTGAAGATATTGGGAATTCGTGTCTATTTACTGGGAGTGCATGAAGATATATTAAAATAAAACTACCAAAAATTGATCCAGAAAAGGATAAAATATCTAATTAATTAAGGCCATGAATACCGCCAATACAGTAATCAGATTGAATGACATTACCATGAAATCATACAAACCATACCAACTCCTAAAATTAGTTTGAGTTTTGTACAATGCTCTGAACCTAAAATAATGATACCCTAACCTCATGTTGATATTATAGAAAATCTAATCACCTCTAAACTAATAGAATATATCATCAATTCATGAAAGGGGATACCTATTCTTCACTGTCATCTAGTTCAATCCCTGACAATCCACACATAAGCACAAAGTACCATAATATTTCTTAGAGAAAATAACCGGATGACCACATGAATATGTACTATGACATATAAAACCCTTATCTTTCAGATCCCCCAATAGAACATTCAACTCTTGAAGTTCTACTGGTGCTATCCTATTAGGTAGAACAGAAACTGGAAATCCTCCTAACACCAACTTGATCATGAAATAGATTTCTCACCTTGGTGGTAAGCCATATATCTCATCAGTAAATAAATACTAAAAGCTATCTACTAATGGTGGAAATTTATCCTTCCACATTATCCATCACCCATAGAAGGACATGCTATCTGAGATATGAGAAAATCCAATCTACACTGAATTGGTCCAACATGACCCGCCTGAAGATCCAACTTACCCTTCTAAGAATAGATGCCTCCTTATAAATATTTAAAGGAAACACTCCTATGATAATAGTCAATATGATCATGGTATCAAACTAACCAATCCATACTGATAAATAAAACAAACCTATCATTTTTAGCATAAATAGTTCCAAAAGGAAATGATCATAACAAATTTCACAAGAACATGCCTTGAAATATTGGATATTATATAACCCCACTCCTAATAGTGTATCGATTATCAAAAAACCATCCACTATTTTCATAACAATGACCAAACCATTTAAAAAAAGAGAAGATATAAAGGAATTCATTGCTCCTATATCAAAAAAATGAATGCAAGTAAGATGATTCAAGAATCATACCTCTGATGGTACAAGGTCCTACATACAAGCTAACTGGTGTAGACAACATAACATGAAACTAACTAGCCCATATTCCATGGGCTCCAATCCGATTCCCTTGTGCTATTCCCTCTTCCAAGTACAGCTGCTCTTGAACTAGGGTGACACATCCCCTGTCTCAACCTAAACGTCATGTGGAACTCCAGCTACTAGTTTTCTAAGGGGTAGACGAGTACTTCCTAGACTCCAGAACCTTTACTGATCCCCTGAAACATCTGTTCTCTTTTATTCCCATTTAAAAGCCTCTATAGGTGTCCCAACCTACCACAATCATGAAAATCCAATGTAGGGTATGCACACTGAGGCCTCTTGTGGCTAACAGTCATAGTTGTTCTTCCTTCCACCAAGATAATAGATCCTAGTTATCCTTAATGAAGTAGTCAGGATTATACATGGGATCATTCTTAGATTCCCTTATGTGATGAGTGCCTGATTAATCACATATGAAAATCTACACAAGTGAATGAAGTTCACCTATGACCTGATGTCATTGAAAATCTCATCTTGGAAACATCTCACCCGAGAGATCTCATCAGCAGGTAAACATGGAACAAAGTGTTATAAGTCTGTTAAATGTCTAGTTTAGTACATCATTAATAATCCACCCACATTATGTAACTGAACTCTTAGGCCTTGTTTTCCCTCAATGTCTCTTGATAAAATTGGCTGAGAAACTTGGTCTCAAAGTCATTCCATGATAACTCCTCTTACTACCCATATTTCTCTAGAATGTCCCACCAATTCCTGGTTGGTCCATGAAAGATTTTATATGGAAAGATTCACCCTCCTATATATGGGTTTCTTGAGGTTATTGAAGATCATTTAGACTGAATTATTCAAGAACTCAACTGCCCAGGGGACTCCCTCCCCAGTGAATGTGGGAAGATGATGTAGCTGAAACTCTCTCATCAGTTTAGACATAGAAAGTATGGTGTGAAAAGTATCTCTTTACATAGATCAAATGACCAAAAAGAAAATATCATGAAGATGAACACTAACAATATCCTTAGGAGCTATTGGAATCTTCAGTTAAGCTATGTTAGGTGCACGCTGATTGCTACTCTACTGACTCTCAATTCAATGTAAACAAGGATGAATTTTCTCTACGATACAAACACAATCCTTAGAATATTTAATAACAAAATGGTCAACCTAAATAGGTGACAAAAATAGATAACCACTAGATCTTGGTCTCTCTAAACATGGATTTGTAAGTGATTTATAAGGAAATAATAGTTCTTTCATTTTCATTCACCAAATATAACATGTTTCTTTCACCATTCATATAGGAAAATATATCACATGAAATAATTATGTCCCCATAATGACAAATGCATGTCAAGATATATCTCAGTGTGCCTCTAATGCTACATGAATAATCATTTTGTTCCATACCATACCAAAAGTATAAATATCAAGAAAAAATAACATCACACAAATTATGAATCACCCAAGGTGAACTAACTTCAACTGTAACAACGAACAACATGAACAACAATCCTATCCTTCAAAAGATGGATTTCACCCATACAAGGGTTATCTACTCCTAGAAACAATCTCATTACCATGTATTAGCACATGCTAGCATTATTTACACCATTCCCAAATTGTAAATTAATATAAAAGTAAAACCTAGTCCTTTGATACCACCTTGTAATTTCACCCAATCCATCACTCTCTCAATTTTCAAAATCAGGTTGGTTACGAGATATCAAGTGTGCCTCCACATATATCAAAGTATACTGAAAATCATATGGGGTGTAAAGAGAAAAATGGGGAGACTATGCCCCATGGAACATAGTTTAAGTAGAGAGGAAGTAAACAAATATCAATAAATATCATTGTAATAGAAATAGAATAAACAGTTCAATGTACATCAGGAAGAAAGGGAAGAACCAATAAACCAAATAATAGTGAACCATGTAATGGTAGTATGGAATGTATCTAAATGTAAAAATAGAATTAATATAGATAAAAGACCATGATGACTCAAATAAACTTAAAATTCCCTATTCCTGACCCCATTTCGGTCCCATATCGAAGCTCCAACCCATTAAACAAGCAATAATCAAATACAAGGTTCTTTTACCTTATTCAAAATTGTATCCATATACTCTTCTCAGATACTGAATTATTTTCTGAATATGGTGTCGGTAAAACTCTTTAGTTTGACAGCACCATGTCTAAAAAAATTATGATAAATAAGTGCATGCAATAAATTAATAAACAAGTGTATTAATTAAACAATTAATAAAATATACCAATCATCATGATTTATCACCAAGCTAGAATATCACTGAGCATGTAGAATAACCTTGAAAATCGTAACTACAAAACCATAGAATAATCACATAACCAAGAAAATTACTATGTATTAGAATTTAATCATAGGTGGGCCAAACCCTATAAGCATTACAACATACCCGGGCCAAGCCCCCTATGTAATCATTTCACCATAACTAGGGAAATCCCTCTATATAACCAATTTTGAATAACAGGGACAAGCCCTATAAGAATTAAAGTATAACCAGGTCATGCCCTTTATATAATCATTTCAACATCATTGAGAAAACCCATTTATACAATAATTTTCTCATGAATGGAAACACAAGATATATCAGCAATAATAACTCCTATAACATCATAATCCATAAGGGTAAATTCAAAAAATTACCCCTTTTCTTTTAAATACTCCATTCATTTTCATCTTGTTCATAAACTATTATCATGATAGTGCGCACAACTATATCATATCAAACACATCAAGTCATTACAATAAACAATTAATCCATTTTACAAGGTTAAACTATCCCAAGAAATCACTTGAGGCCATATGTCATGGTAATCATACTTTAATCCATTAGCCAATTCATTTTTTATTCTAGGGAAGTCTCACCCAACGGGTAGCCGCAAACCAGGTTGAAACCCCATTAGATCCAAATAGATCTAAGTCATCATCCAAGAAATGATTTATCATCACCATTGTTTGTCAATCAATCCTCACATTATGTCTGTGAAATCGCACAATATTTCACATACTTAAACACTTAGAATTAGACCAAAGGTTTTGGTTTTAGACTAACTAACTTTATCTATAAATAAATGAAATGATTTCATATAGTTAATTCCAACATGAATTAAGGTGATAGTGATAAGAAATAAATAATAGATCATGTAACATCAAGATAAAAACCCAAAACAAATTTTTTAAAGATATTTCACCACTACAATAAAGAAAAAACACAAGAGAGGGGAAATCAAAAGCGAAACAAGTAACAGGGGATCAGATTCTTAATCAAGGAGTCTAGAAGGGAATAAATAACTCCAAAATCATATGGGATTTCTATAGGGTTCAAGAGAGAGGGATAATTTTTAGATTATTAATGAATCAAATTCCTAACGTGGCATTAAAACCATTAATCCCAAGAAACTCATGGTGTGTAATATATTCAAATCCTATATTTCTCAATTTTTGAGTTATGAAAAATTGTTTCCTTTCGTCAAAATAACCATGATCAGAAATTTCACGAAGTGAACCAGTTTCATGTTGTGCACCCATATAATGCCCTGAACCAGTTCATAATGTCTTCATGGAAACATTTATACATCATGTAACATGTTCATGATGTGCAATTTTCTAGCAGATAGTTCACATCTTATTTTCTAATGAAAAACTTGAACAACCTATGAAGCCTTCTGAGCTAATGAATAACCCTCATAATCACTTTAAATGATTATAAAAATAATCCATTAATTAAAACAAACATATATCCTTAAAATTTAGGTCATTTTCCTAGAAAAATATCTCTATCAAATGACATTCACCAGCCAAGGTTCATAGAAGAAGGAAACCCCAAAAAAAGAATTTCAATGAAAATTTCAAAGAGGAACATGCCTGGAAAAAGATGAAATCTTATATATTTCACGGTTATAATGATTCTAGTTTAGCATCATGGAAAATGGTGTGCTATTTTCATTACATGTGAAGTGGATTGACCATGTTCTTGTTGAGTACTATCACATGGACAGAGTACCCAGGTGGACCTCATATGGAAGGAAATGACATGTTACCCTTCTACATGACATGTACCCATCTTATACATGACATGTAATTTTTACATGGTTCATTGAACATGATTTATACCCAGGGTTAGGGGACACGACATGTGACCCTTCTACATGGCGTGTACCCCTCTTCTACACAACATACACTTTTGAAATGAGACATTATATAAGGGCAGTACCTGGGGTAAAGGGACATTGCGTGTGACCTTACTATACTCCATGTACTATATTCTACATGGATTGAATCTCTTGTCCACCATATTTTGGACAAGAATTTTTAGGTTTCATGCCCTTGATCATTTACCTAAAGGATGGTGGGTATCATTTACTACTAATACGAGTATGATCTCTTAAGCAGGACCTTCTATATAGAGTTGTTATAATCCCCTTAGATAGGCCCAGAGTAGGATCCTCTATTCATTATTTTTTCCCTAGGTAGAATACTTGGTATTGATATGACCAACATCACTGGGCATCGAATCTATACTTAGCAGGTTAATTAAAATAGAGTTAGGTATCACCCAATGTCCCTGGCTATGATCCTCATCTATTATATCGTATCTTTCTTCAAATCTATCAGTGTATCTTTGTCTAATGATGGTTTCCGCTGAATAGTAATTCATGGATGGACTTCATTAGTGATATAAGACTCAAAAGTGTGTTCTCACAGATGATTTATTCGTGGAATCTTTGTGCTAAATCTCTAGTGTGGGTATGTGGTAGTTGTGACTTACCTATAGACTGCATATATTTGTTTGAGTATATCCATATATTATTCTTATATGTGTTCTAGACATATACTATGTAAATATGGATGTATCTTTATTTTTGTATTTCTTTGTGGTTTTGGGGTGTCCTACTGAGTATTATTATACTAACCCTTACATGTTAGTTTCCTACACATGTCTTGTCCTATGCATACGAGAAACCTTTTAACAGACGAAGACCGGATAGAGATTTGTGTGTTCAGGGGGGCCAAGGTGTTCATACGGCTTCGAGCAGTAGTCCTAGTACCTATTTTTTTACAGGTTGGACTTTATAGTTTTTAGACTCTTTATTTTTGGGGGGCTTATATTCTTGCCTAGTTTACTTTACTACACTTTACTTCTTGTCAAACTATATTGGTTAGGATAATGGTATGCATGCATATGTTACTCATTGGTTTTTACATTTCATCATTTTTGGTCTTGGAGATGTGTGTGTAAGTACATGTACTTATAAAATGCCTCTAATGTTATTGATATGCCTACTTAGTTCTAGTCACCATCCCATGGTCTATTGGAGATGGGATTTTGGAGTCACGATATGGGCCCTACTGGGATGGGTCCTGACAGAGTGGTATCAGAGGCGGTAGATTCTACATTAGGACCAAGAGTTTGTGAGATTGGTTTGGGGAAACAATGTTAATTGTTTTGAGTATAGTTTTCAGGCCAGAGAATCTTGGGTAGGTGTAGGAGGCTGATGTTTCCATAAACCAAGGATCTGATAACTTTATTTTCAACTCAGTACATGATAATACTGGTTTCCGAGAAAATAACGATACATGCATCATATAGGAATGGGTTGCGGTTCCATGTTCTTCTTGAGTCAGCTCTCTAGATATACTCATTGACCATGGTACATCTTGTTTTATTACAGGATTCCCCATAGATTCATACTAGATAGGATTTAGTAGATAGATCACGGGGATGACACTTTCAGTAAAGGGGATTCAGTACATGGACTAGTTTCTCAGATGTTGCCTCCAGGTGGTGCACCAGCCGTACCGTCATCTATAGAGAAGCACATGGTAACTGCCATACCTGTAGATAAGGAGTGAAGGATGAGTGCAATCCACGAGTTTTAGAGACAAATACCCCTTAGATTCTGAGGCGAGCCTGACCCCCAGGAATCGAGGATTAGCTTGAGGCAGTGACCAATGTTTTCCATCTGGTCATGACACCAGAAGATTAGATGGAAGTCATAAAGGTGAGCCTTCTATATGGATTAACAAGGAGATGGTGGAGTTTTTCTATCTATACTTCTGACAAGGTGACTCTTTCATGGATAGAGTTCAAGCATCTTTTTATAGAGGAGTTCTCACCAGTTACGTTGGAAGTAGTGTGTATACAGGATCTTCTTCAGCTTCAACAGAGTATCTTGACCCTGGATGATTATTCATTGAGGTTCAAAAAACATTCCATGTACTCGATATATATGGTTAGATATCATTATATCAGGTCTAGGATATTCAATAAAGGGCTACATAGAGAAATCCTAGCCAACGTTATACCTATATACATTCCAACGTATGATGGGGAACTTGAGAGATCTTTGTTGGTCGATAGATTCTTGGATGAGTAGGTAAATACGATGATAGATAGTAGTGGATGAGAAGGTGCAGATACCACGATAGAATAGAGATGACAATAGTCTTAGGGATCTAGAAATGGGAGAAGTTCTTGGAAGATGTCCCAGGATAGAGGATCTACAATTCAGGGCTGATAGGGTGGGTCTAGCCAGCCTAGAGAGAGGTGTTTCTATTCATGTGATGGTAGAAGACATCTCATTCAAGATTTTGCAACCCACCATTCTACTGACAGGGAGACAATGGACAGAACACCGAGGCATAAAAAATGACAGGATAAGGCATATCCACAAGGGAACAGACATGGAAGAGGAGTTGGGAGAGAAGAAAAATGTGGTTGAGGTTTTGAATTATTATCACTACAACCCCCCAGAAGTCCACATCAGGCTCAGGGATATAGAGGACAGGGGCGGAGAAAGCTGCATGCGGCCAAGGAATATAACCCAGGGGATCCGAGAATGATTCTTGGTATGATATGTGTCTTTTTTTACTTTAACTATAGTACTAATAAACATAGGTTCTATTCATTCCTTTCTCACCACATATCTTTTTCGAGACCCAGAGAATCCAGTTGAACCGTTGAATCGTCCCTTATGCTTGAAGATACCCACTAGAGAAGAGTCAGTGATCACACATCTATACCAACAGTGTGATCCAACCCTTAGAGGCAAGAGTTTAAATTGGAACAACTTAGTGGTAGCATTGAGCCATTACAATGTCATTCTTGGTATGGATTGGTAATCCATAGTCCATAACCAAATTGACTGTTTTAGGTGAAGGGTATTGTGTGTTTGCAATGATGGAATGTCATTTTACTTTTTTGGAAAATGGGAAACCCATGCAGTAAAAGATGGTCTCATGAATATGAGAGTGCATTCGATCAATCATGAGTTGGCTAGCCAGACCCTCAGTGCAGTAGATGTAATGAGTTTCCAATTCCCAGTAGTAGTGGTGTAGTATGAGGATATCATTTCTTAAAATGTTCCAATATTACCTCCTCACAAAGAGATCAAATTATGTATTGACTTACAAACTGAGATGAAACAAATATCAACACCATCATACTGGATGGTTCCCATAGAGATTCGTGAGCTGAGGGTGAAGTTGGAGGACATGTAGGGGAAGGGCTTTATGAGACCTGGTGTTTCATAGTGGGAAGGCCAATTTTTTTCTTCCAAAAATCTAGACTGCTGCATGAGGTTTTGTGAGTACTACCATTTCCTAAACTAGGTGACCATGAAGAAAAGTATCCACTACCAAGGATCGATGAACTCTTCGATCAGTTGATAGGGGCACGATAGTTCTCAAAGGTTGACCTTCGATCAGGCTATCACCAGTTGTGAGTACAAGACAAGGATATACTGAAGACATCTTTCAGATGCCGCTAAAATCACTATGAGTACATGGTAATGAAATTTGGCATGAATAACAACCTTGATGTGTTCATGGGACTCATGAAATAGGTATTTCATCCCTACATAGACCGGTTTATAGTAGTCTTTATTGATGATATCCATGTGTACTTGACATTCGAGGAGTAGCACGCAAGACACATAAGGATGGTTATGGAAGTACTCTTAGAGAACCATCTTTATGGGATGCTCTCAAAGTTATAGTTTTAGATTTTTGTTATCCACTGTCTAGGAAACATTATCTCAGCTGATGTAGTGGTAGTGGACCCAGCCAAGGCCGAGACAGTGTTAAACTGAGAGCCACCTAGAAGCGTGACAGAGGTGCAGAGCATCCTTGGGCTAGAAAGATATTACAAGATATTCATACCTAACTTCTCTATGATATCAGAAACCATGACAGCTTTGAATAATAAGGGGTAGGAAATTTTGTGGACATAGAAGTGCGTAAAGGATTTTTAGTAGACGAGGAAGTGTTTGGAGAATGCTCCGATCTTGAGATTTCCAGACGAGGGTCTCGAGTATGTAGTGTTTTGAGATGAAATAGGGACTGGACTTGGTTGTGTCCTGATGTAGTGGCAAGCAATGATTGGATATGGTTCATTCCAGTTGAGACCACATGATTAGAACTCTGCGACCCTTGATATTGGGCTAGATGTGGTAGTCTTCGCATTGAAGATGTGGATACACTACATGATGAGAGAGCATTTTATCATCTACTCTAATCACAAGAGTATCAAGTATATATTCTCTCAGAAGGATATGAAATTAAGATAGAGGCGATGGCTAAAGTTCCTCTAGGACTATGACTTTGAGATTATCTATACTCCTAGTAAAGGTAACATGGTGGAAGATGCTCTCCCCTGAAGATTTAGTTCATAGTTGCTGAATGGGTCATCAGAACAGTTGGCCTCATTATAGTTATCCTTTGTTGATGGAGATGGATAAGATTACCTCCAGTTGATGGTTGTAACCCCTCCACTCTTACAATGATTCAAGTAGTCACATCTTGGGGATACCTACTGTGATAACCTACATAATCATATGTTTGTTGGACTTGAACTTGATTAATATTCAAAAGGCGGGGAGAATGTTGTCCTTTTTAGAGGACGCACGGTTATACCAATGGTTTTGTGGGAGGAGGTTCTATGAGAGTTTCATATATCCCCTTTGGTGGTACATCCTAGTGTGGTGAAGATGTACTAGGACCACAAATGTAAGTTTTGGTGGATAGGGATGAAGAAGGTAGTGGCATAGTTTGTTTTTTTATTCCTTATGCGCCAGTAGGTGAAGGCTGGGCACCGGGTTCTAGTGGGTTTAGCTCAATCCCTTGAGGTGTTATAATGGAAGTGTGATGGGATATCGATGGACTTGATGATGGTTTTATCATGTATGTAGAGGGGACACCATTCCATCTGGGTGATCATTGAATGATTCACAAAGTCATCCCACTTCCTAGATATCAGGGATAAGATTTAATTAGATAGCTTGGGAAGCCTCTACATACATGATATAGTTCGAATCCATGGATTCCCATCATTAATAGTTTCTAATCATGATTATTTATTTACATATTGGTTGTGGAATGGATTAAAGGAGGAATTTGGGACTCAATTATGATTGAACACAATGTTTCACCCCCATCTAGATGACCAAATGGAATGGACCATTCAGGTTCTGCAGGACATGTTGTGAGCTTCCATGTTGGACTTTATATGTAGTTGGGAGGATCACCGACCTCTGGCGAAGTTTGTGTACAACAATAGCTACCATTCCACCTTTGGTATGACACCATTCAAGGCTCTGTACAGGTAACCCTGTCAGTCACCACTTTTCTAGACTGACCCAGGAGAGTGAGGACTCATGGTCCCGGAGTTGGTGTGACCAACTACCGAGAAGGTGTATATCAACTAGGAGCGGATAAAGACTGCATAGAGCCGTTAGAAATATTATGATGATAGGTGGTAGAGGCCTTTTGGGTTCTAGGAACGATACCATGTGTTCCTTCAAGTTTCACCTCGGTGAGGATTTTAGAGATTTGGTTGGGGTGGCAAGTAATCTCTAAGGTTTATTAGCCCTTTTTAGATACTTCATAGAGTTGGTGTGGTGGCATGCTGCTTAGCTCTACCTCCTAGTTGGACCGGGTACATACTTTCTTCAACGTGTCATATTCGAGGAGGTACATGCATGATCTATCGCATGTCATTGACAGGGGAGAGCTGGAAATTGATGATGGAGAAACTTTGGTGGAGTAACCAGTGGAGATAGAGGATCGTCAGGAGAGGATCCTTCTTGGGTGAGTGATTCCTTTAGTGAATATCTGGTGGTAGCATGAGAATCTCCAAGAGAGAACATGGGAGAGGGAGTCTCAGATTGATGCACAATACCCACATATTTTTGTATAGCCTTTGTTTTTGGATTTTTAGGGATGAAAATCCCCAAGGTGGGGAGAATGTTTGGTCTCTGATTTTTTGTGTATTATTTTGAAATTTTATATGGAATTAACTCAAGACCAGATGCTGAGATAACATGAGATTCCAAGGCCCAGTGTCCCCAGAATAAATGTTTGAAATACATTTAATATATAAAATATTATATGCACTTAGTTTTCTGGAAAAAGTGTAATAAATTCTAAATGGGTGCCCATATTAGAAATATGAGGGCACCGTTTCGTTTAGAGCAGTGGTTTTACCCTAAGCAATACCTAACATCAACCAGTGCGGGTTGGGTGTGAAAGATTGTTTTTGGATGTTTTAAAAAATAAAATAAAATAATTTTATTTTATTTTAATGTTATACAGTGAGAAATATTTCTAATAATCAGCTTTGTAGGGAACCAATGCCAGAATTCATAACCCTGGACAATTCCTTGAAGGCTCTGGAGAGAAACTTGGTGAAATATCTCAACAAATGATGATAAGATGGAAGATAAATATCATTATTGATGGATCACCATCGAAAACAAGTCCTCTATATAAAATTACAATTTCCCTACAAGTATTTGTTATTTGGTTTTTTTTCTATTTCTAGAATTGGAGACGAACACAGATCAACCAACAAACAGGTTGTCTTGTGGATTGATATATTTTGTGGGCTTGGTTTTATTTGCGGGTTTTTAATTATATCGGTTTTATTGTATAGTAAATGGAATTTTGTTTTTCTTGATAATTCTTATGGAATGGATCGAGGAAAAAATAAACAATGGCCAAGGTTATTTCCTTTTTTTGTTCCTTGTGTATTTCCCCCCCTGAAATTATTTGCGTTCTTCGCATTCTTTGAGTTCTTCATGGTTTACAAACAAACGATTGTTGTGCCTTTATTTCACGGAATAATGATCCAAGATTAATGATACAATATCTGTATGACTCGAAAGAGGTGATAGGGGTATTGTGGAAGAAGATTGAATGATAGTGGGTGCCAATTTATCTTTCTTAATAGGAAATGGAGAATGAATAAAATCTTGTGTTCTGAGCTGATTCAATGCCCAATTCTTTTTGATTCAGTTATGGTGTGACAAGAAGACATCATATCTCAAGTTTCCTAGCCAGGCATCGATGGAAATGGTGGCCTAAGTAGTATAGGAGATGACTAGAGTGAAAACTAGGGATTTTATAAATTTTCAAATAATACAGCGTGTATTACGCAATACATGTTATGTAGCCCCCTAAGTGGCAGCTAGGGTTTCAGGAAGCAGTGAAGTGTAACATTGCGTGGGACACCTATCACATGGCTTGTTGTTCCTTCCTTGAGACTCGACATGTATTTCAAGAAATACATGGAAACGGGTGGAGTACATGGGTTACTTGCATGGTGTGTACCCCACCACACAACATGGTTGTACGGGTTACACGGATAACCCCATGTACATGTATGTGGGAAGAACTACACGGGTTGAAACCATGTACTGGAACATGACCAGAGTACATGGGTGGATCCCAGATGGAAGGTAATGGCATGTGAACCTTCTAGAAAAAAGTGTACCCATATTCACATGACATGTACTTTTTACATTGGTAGTACCTGAGGTCAAGGGACACGACACATGACCCTTTTAGATGGCGTGTACCCCTATTCTACATGGAATGTACTTTTGATATAATCTGTTGTACACGAAAAGTACCTGGGGTCAAGGGACATGGCGTGTGACCTTACCACATGTCATGTACTCTCATCTACATGGCTTGAATCTATTTCACACCATATCATGGACAAGATTTGTTAGAATTTTTTCCCTATATTGTTTCTATGAAGGTTGGTGGGTATTGTTTCTTACTCACAGGAGTATGATCCATTCAGTAGGACCTTTTGGATAAAGTTGTTGGAATCCCCTCTGAGTGTCCCAGAGTTGGATCCTCTATTCGTTCTTTATTTCCTAGGTATATTACTTGGTATTAACATGAACAACTTCACTGGGCATCGATCCTATACTTAGAATGTTAATCCAAATGGATTTGGATATCACCCCATAGACCTGGCTATGATCCTCTTAGGTTGTATCATATATATATATATATATTCAAATCTATCATTGTATCTCTCTCTCATGAATGTTTCCAACAAAAAATACCTCTTAGAAGAAAATCATCAGTGTTATCTGACTCAAGAGTGTGTTCTCCCAGTTGAGTGCTTCGGGGAAACTTCAGGCATATTCCCAAGTGTGGATACATTGTAGTTGTGACTTACCTCTGGATACCATGTATTGGTTTGAGTATATATGAATATTCTTGTTATATGTGTTGTAGATATATACTGTGTAGAGATGGTTGTATCTTTATTTATATATTGTTTTGTGGTTTCAGGGTATCCTAATGAGTATTTTTATAATCACCCCTACACAGAATTTTCTTGCACGTGTTGTGTCTTGTGAAGACGAGTGAACTTTTGACGGACCTGAAACAGGCATAGTTTTATGAGTTCAGGATGGCCGAGGTGTTACTATGACTTTGAGCAATATTATTAGTATATATTTTTTATAGGTTGGTATTTGTAGTTTTCATTCGCTTTCTTTTTGGTGGGCTTGTATTCTGGCCCAATTTACATTACTGAACTTTACTTACTATCATACACTATTGGTTGGTATAATGGTATGCATGAAATATTTTCTTAGTGAATATTACATTTCAACATTTGTGGTCTTGGAGATGTGTGCGTGCATACAGGTATAGAGGAAATTCCTCCCATGTTAGTGATATTCATACTTAGTGCTAGTCACAAGCCCCTAGCCTATTGGATGTGGGCTTGGAAAGTTCATCTTGGACTTTCCATGATGTATATAGACATGTGTCTTCAGTGCGAGTTTTGGGTATGAATAAGCACATATCAGGTTTCATCACTCGGTGCTCCACCTATCAGATGGTGAAGGCAGAGCACCAATGACCTGCAAAACTTCTACAACCTCTATCCATTCCAGAGTGGAAAATGGAATGACATCACCATGGATTTCATTACAGGATTTCCAAGATCTCTTTGAGGTAGAGATGAAGTATGCGTGATTGTTGATATATTGACCAAAGTTGTGAACTTCCTACCTATTTGTGATACCTTTTCTATTGATGATTTGGGAAGGATATATATCTAGGAGATAGTGCAACATAATGGTGTACCTCATTATATTACCTTGTATAGAGATACCCACTTTACTTCATGGTTTTGGCAAGGGTTGAAGAATGTGATGAGTTCACAGGTACTCTTGAGTACTTCATATCACCCTTAAATTAATGGGTAGTCTGATTGGACCATAGGAGTATTAGAGGAAATGCTACAGGCCTGTGTCCCTGATTTTGGAGGTTCCTGGGAGAACCATATTTCTCTGGTTGATTTAACCTATAATAAAATATTTAAAGAGAAAATTCAAATGGCTCCATATGAGGCCCTCTATGGTATACCATTCTGTTCACCTTTATGCCAACTCAAAGAAGGTGAGGAAACTCTTTTAGGGCCTTATCACATTTAGTATACTTCTGAGCAATTTCATCTGATTTAGATGCATATAACTACGGATCATTTGAGATAGAAGTCTTATACTAATCTTTTCCATATAACTCTAATGTTCAAGGTATTACATAGAGTATTTTCCCGTGTTTCGCTGAGGTTGGGTCATAGGCAGATCAGGATATAGGGTAATTTATCCCTGATATACATTAGGTCATTCGATATTGTAGAGAGAGTTAGGATTGTATCATATCAGTTACTATTAACTCATAGGTATTATTACACACACAATGTCTTCCACGTATATCATATTTGATAGTACCATCAAGACTTGTCTCATTATTTTGACCCTGAAGGCATCAAGCTTGAGGTGGATGCATCTTTTGAGGAGATTCTGATTCGTATTTTCGATCATATAACTAAGGTTCTTTGTGGGAGGTTAGTTCTTTAGTTTGGCTGCTATGGAACCATGGACGTCTGCAGGACAAGACCTGGGAGTAGGATACTAATGTGCATGCTCAATGGACGAATCTTTTCTCAGAAGACATTCCACTATCCTCATAGGGGCAACTCAGAGATGAGTTATCTTATAGAGCGGTGGTTCTAAATTACCTACATTAAGAAAGGTACAGACCATTTTAAAACATTTAGTTTTTACCTTAAAAAAAATAAATGGGTGCTTGGGATAAATGAAATAATACCATGTGCCCTGCGATGATTTAGAATTTAAAAGAATAAAATTTATTTAAAGGAATAAAATTAATTTAATTTAATTTTATGAAATTAAAAATAAATTTATAGAAATTTAATGGAAATTAAAAAAAGTAAAATGGATAAAAATAAATTTTAAAACTAAAATAAGAAGGGGGTTACGAAAAAAGTGAAAATAATTAAAATGTTCATTTTCCCATTTTTAATATTTTTATTTCCTTTTCTTTTTCTATACTCTAATTTTATTTTATTTTTATTTATTTCATTTTTATATTTATTTCTTATTTATATATTTTCCTCTTATTATTTTTTCTTTTATTTTTTCCCTCCTAATCCTCTCCCCCTTGGTGCATCCCCTCTGTAACGCCCCCTTGCAGTACCATAGCCTCATCCTCCACTATCCCTTCAGAAGCCTGCTACGGTTCTGTTTCTTCTTTGATTTTGACACCCTCTAAAGAGTAATGACCCTCTCAGTAAGGATTACAGTATGTATAAAAAAATTTAGGATTTAAGGCAAGGTCCCTCATGAAATCTATCGTGGAAGGAATTTTTCCCAATTTAGTTATTTTTCTAAAACCAATGATTTCTCCCATTTTATGTCAAATTAAATCATACCATGGAGCGTAGGATACAATAAAATTAGGAGTTATGGTGTCTTCTATTTTTCCCATCATTTCGTTGTGTCTTTTACACCACATGTTTGTGCCACTCGTCAGTGCCTTCCAGATACACACAATTTTACTCAATCTAATTTAATTGAATTGATTTTCTTGACTACTGCAACCATGTTTGAGGTGAAAAAATTTATTTATATTATTGAAACATCATTGGATAAAAATTTGGGTGGGCCTACGCAATTGGTATAAATTTTTTTATCCCCAAATAATTAATTTATTAATTTATTGATTTTGCACAACCCCTCTTTGGTTGAGTTTCAAATAAAATAAATTATTTAGGATAAATATGACCCAACAAATTTGGGGTTTTGTTGGTTTGTTTATGCCTAATTAATCATTTTTAAAATACTTACCGTGATATGCTATTATAAAATAAAAATATTTATTTTTTTCTTTCGCTGATAAAGTATTTTTCCTTGGTAAACATTGAAATATGATATTAAATTAACTGGTTAATTTATTTGCTACAATATTAATGTAATATTTTGAAATAAAGCTCCTATAATGGTGGTGCACTGCTTTCATCATAAAGTGTTATGATTTGGTTTCTTTAGACATGTTTGTGTGTTGATATATTTATTATTCTACTTACTTCTGGTTATAACTGTTGGGCTCGAATAATCATGAGTTATGAGGCTTTTAGTTTCTTAAATTGATTTGTTTCAATTATAAAATGTGTACTATATGATATATACTTATTTTAAATCTAATTAAATTCAAGGCATAGAGAGAACATGGCTTCTGTATTAAGTAATCACACATTGACTCTTTGTTCCGGATTGGTTACCACACTACTTGTTGAGGAGGTGATGTCTTAGGCTTTTCCAAAAGAGGGTTTCCCCAGTATTTCTCTATACTGATGAGTGATATCGTTTCCCTAAGGGACAATAAAGGATGGAACCATTGGTGATGTATTTGTGCCAAGCCTTGTGTGATACTCAACCCATTATGTGCGATACCCAAAAAAAATCATGATAAACCATGCCTCGAGCGATACTTGGTCTTTTGGAAGATTTCCATTGATGGGATTGGTGGTATTAGATATATTGAAGGATTTATCGTAGTGATATCTTCAGGGTGGGCTCATACTCCAACTCTAAACATTAATATTATAATAAAGATAATGCAAGGAAGGTTTTTATTGATGTCTCTTTGAGTTCCTTGTGAATTGTGATACCTATCTGGTGCTTAGAACTGAGTAGGCATATCACTAACATGGGAGGAATATCCTATGTACCGGTATTCAGACACACATATCCAAGCCCAAAAATGCTGAAATGTAAAAAACCTCTGAGAAATAAATGCATGAAAACCACTATACCAACTAACAGAGTACAACAAGAAGTAAAGTGTAAAAAATTAAAGTAGGCTAGAATACAAGCACACCAAAAAGAAAGATCTTGAAAACTAGAAAAACCCAACCTGTAAACACAAATAGGTACGGGGACTGCTTCTCAAATCCATAGGAACACCTTGGCCTACCTAAAATCACAAATCTCTATCTGGTCCTAGTCCATCGAAAGGTCTCTCATATTCACAAGACATGACACATGTAGGGAAAACCCATGCAGGGTTGATTATAACAATACTCAGTAAAACACCCCAAAACCACAAAGCAATACACAAAGAAAGATACAGTTATCTCTATGCACTATATGTATAAAAAACATATAAAAAGAATATAGAGATATATTTAAACCAAGACACATAGTCTAGAGGTAAGTCAAAACAACAAATACCCACACTAGGGATTAAGTCTGATGATTCCATGATGCACTCATCCGAGAGAACACACTCTTGAGTCTGATAACACTAATGACATCCATCCAAGAAGTATGGTTTATTGGAAACCATAATTAGAGAGAGATAAACCAATATATTTGAAGAGATATATGTTAAAACAAATTACGATCATATTTAGGGACATGGGGTGATACCTAAATTCATAGGGATTAACCTGCTAAGTGGAGGATCGACACCCGATGAAGTTGGTCATGAAAATACCAAGGACTCTACCTAGGGCATGAATAAGGAATAGAGGATCCTGTTCCGGGACTCTCAGAGGGGATTCCAACAACTCTATATAGAAGGTAATGTAGAAGGAATCATACTCTAATGAGTCGGAAATGATACCCACAAACCTTCTGGGAAACGATCAAGGGAATGTACCATAACAAATCTTTCCCTAGATACGGTGGCCAGAGTAACAGAGGAGAAAACTGGAGTGCAAAGAAAGGTTTCTAAAAATTTATGAACAACACAGTGTATTTTATGAAATACATAGTGTGCGCCCCCCCCTGAGTGGAGACTAGGGTTTTGGTAAGTAGTGACTCACACCAAGTAGGCATATCACTATCATGGGAGGAATTACCTATGTACCCATGCGAACACACACATCTCCAAGCCGACAACTGATGAAATGTAAAACCATTAAGAAAAAAATGCATGGGTGCCATTATACCAAACAGTAGAATATTATTAGAAGTAGAGTGTAGAAAAGTAAAATGGGCTAGAATACAAGCCCAAAAAAAGAAACATTCTATAAACTATAAAGTCCTAGCCATAAAAAAAATCGGTACTGGGAATACTGATCGACAATACAGAAACACCTCGGCTTTCCTGAAATCACAAATCTCTATTTGGTTGTGGTTCACCCTGGACTTCTCCAAAAGGTCACTCATCTTCCCAAGACACAAAACATGCAGGAAAATACTATGCATGAGTGATTATAAAAATACTTTGTTGGACACCCAAAAAACACAAAGAAATACACAAAATAAGATAATGTCATCTCTATATAGTATATATTTACAACATGTATAACAAGAACATCCAGACATACTCAAACCAAGACACACAGTCTAGAGGTATGTCACAACTACCACATACCCACACTATAGATTTAATCCAAAGATTCCACGAAGCACTCATCCGGGAGAACAAACTCCTGGGTCTAATAACACTGATGACGTCCATTCGACAAATACTATCCATCAGAAACATTCATGAGATAGATACATTGATAGATCTAAATAGAGATATGATACAACAGATGCAGATTATAGCTAGGTCCTTGAGGTGATAACAAAATCCATCTGGATTAACCTTCTATGTTGAGGATCGAAGCCCGCGAAAGTTGGTCACACCAATACCAAGGACTCTACTTAGGGCACAAAAAATAGGATCCTTCTCTAGGCCTCTTGGAGGGGATTCCAAAAACTCTATCTAGAAGGTCCTATTAAAGGGATCATAATCCTATGAGTAGGAAACAATACCGATCAACCTTTAAGGAAATGATCAAGGGAATGAACCATTATGAATATTTTCCAAGATACGGTGGGAAAGAGATTCAATCCACCCAGAATAGAGTAAAAGGTATGTAATAAGATCACACATCATGTTCCTTGACCCCAGGTACTTCGTGTGTACAAAGAACCTTGTAAAAAGTATATATTGTGTAGAAGAGTTGTCCACACTGTGTAAAAGGGTCATAAACTGTGTCCCTTGACCTTAGGTAATGCCTATGTGAAATGACCTGTGTCAAAAGTACATGTCATGTAGAAGTTGGGTACACGTCGTGTATAATGTTCACATTTCATTTCCTTCCATCCAGGGTCCACTCATGTACTCTGAACATGTTCTAGTACAAGTTTTCAACCCATTTAGTTCTTCCCATATACAAGAACATGGGGTTATCTGAATAAAAGGTCTAACCAAGCCATGCAGTGGGGTACATGCTATGTAGGCAACCCATGTAGTCCACCCCATGTCCATTTATTTTGTGAAATCACATTCCATGTCTCGAGGAAGGTCCCACACACTATATGACAGGTGTCACATGCCTTTTTACACTTAACTTATTCCCAAAACCCTAACCGCCACTCAGGGGGTCCAACACACTATGTAATGCATAATATACACAGTGTTGTTAAAAAATTTCCATAAACTCTAATTCTTGCTTCAGTCATCTCCCCCGTTACTCTGACCACTATTTCTGGACACGCATGTCTAGGAAACTCACGATCCGAGGTCATTTGGTCACACCATCACCAAATCGGTAAGATTCGGGACTTGAATCAACTTGAAAAACAATATCATTTTCATTATTCATTTCAAAGAAGAATGAGAAATCGACACCCACCATCATTTGATCCACTTCCATAACCACCATCACACATCTGATGAGTTGTACTGATACCTGATCATTATTCTTGGATCATTGCACCATGAAATGAAGGTGAACCGATCATTTGTTTGTAAACCACAAAGAACGAGAAGAATGCGAAGAATTTTGGTTGAGAAAATGAAAAAGGAACAACCCAAGGGATAAACCTCAACTGATGTTCATTCTAGCCACAATCCATTCCATAATAATGACCAAGAAAAACCAAAGGAAATTATCTAAACAATCAAACCAAAATAATAAAAATTATGGAAATAAAACCCATACTGCAAGAAAGATTGATCCACGGGTAAACGTATTCATTGGTTGAACCGTGTATGATGTTAATTCTATGAACAGTAAAAGAAATCCAAACAACACATCCTACCTGGGAAAGGATCGTTTGTTGTCAAGGATTCACTGCTGATGGTGATCCGACAAGAATGATCTCAACCCACCATCTCTTCATTGTTCGTTTAAAGATTTCTCCAACGTTCTCTCCAGAGCCCTTAGTAAATTCCCCAGGGTTAGGAATTCTAATAATGGGTCCATGCCATGATGCTTATTAAATAAAATAAAACACGTCACTGTGTAACATTAAAATAAATTAAAACATAAATTATTTTATTCTTTAAAATGTACAAAATTTATCTATCACAACTGACCCACACGAGACGATGTTAGGTCTCACCTAGGGTAAAGCCACCACTCTGAGCGCAACGATGCCCTCATATTTCTGGTCTGATAACCTATTTATAATTTATTCCACTTTTCAAGAAAATAGCGTGTTCGTTATATTTAATATATTTAACACATTTATTCTAGGAACACTGAGCCTTAAAATCGCACACTGTATCGGTGACTGGTCTTGAATTAATTCAATATAATATTAAAAAATTATGAATGAAAAAATCCAAGACATTACATTCTCCCCACCTTGGGGATTTACATCCCCAAAAAGACAAAAAAAGGATATAAAAAAGATGTGGGTATTATGTAGAAATATGAGCCTCTCATTCCTATATTATATCCTAAAGATTCCCATTCTACCACCAAACATGCACAAAATGAATCAATATCCCATGAAGGATCCTCTCCGACTGATCCCCAGTCTCCACTGGGTACTCAAAAAATTCACTCCATCATCAATGTCCATCTTTCCCCAATCGATGACGTGTGATGGATCATGAAAATAATTCCTCACCTACGACATGTGGATGACCTCGTGTACCCGATCCAACATTGGAGGTATAGCTAAGAGTTACTCCACCTTTCCAACTATACTTAGTATCTGAAAAGGTATAATAAACCTTAAAGATAACTTTCTTCCCCCACCAAATCTCCACAATCCCTATCAAGGTGAAACTAGAAGGAACAAATGCTATCCTTCCTCAATATACAAAAAAATATACCACCTATCAGTATAAGATTTTTGACTACTCTATGCAGTATTCATATGCTCTGGGATGATCTGCACCTTCTCGGTAGTAGCTTGCATCAAATTTGGGCCCATGAGTGCTGACTCCCCGGGGTCAGTCCCGCAAAGGGGTGACTGGAAGGGTCTCCTGTACAAAGACTCAAATGGAACCATACAAATGGTGTAATTGTAGCTATTTTTTGTATGCGAACTCCACTAGAGGTAGGTGATTCTCCCAACTACAGACGAAGTCTAACATGAAAGCTCGCAACATGTCCTAAAGAAAATGAATGGTCCATTCCATCTGGTCATCTATCTGGGGGTGAAATGTCATGATCCAGAATAAATGACTCCCAAATGCCTCTTTCAATCCCTTCCAAAACCTATTTGTAAAATGAGCATCAAGATCAGACACAATTATTGATGGGACTCCATGGAGTTGAACTATCTCCTGAACGTAGAGGAGTCCCAAGACCTCTACTTAACTCTTCTCTCAGATAGCTTGGAAGTCATACAACATGGTGAGTTGGTCAAAGATCACCCATATGGAATCATGTCCCATGTACATACATGGTAAACCCGTAATGAAGTCCACATACATCCCATCCCACTTATATTCAAGAACCTCAAGGGGTTGAGTTAAACCCACTAGAACTTGGTACTCAGTATTTTCCTTTTGGAATGTAAGGCATCAAGAAATTTACTATGTCACAGCCTTCTTCATCCATGACCACCAAAACTGGTATTGGAGGTCCTAGAAAATATTCGAAAATCTAGGATGTACCGTCAAAGGGGAGGTATGAAACTCCCAGAGAACCTCCTTATGCAACTCCATTGTTACAAATGTGTGTCCAATGAAAAGGATTTCATGCTCCCATACTTGTGAATATCCATCTGATTCATGTCCTTTAGACATATGAGCATTCAGGGTCTCATAGTTAGTATCCACAAGATCTGCCTCCATAACTCAGTGTAAGAGTAGAGGCGTGACAACCATCGACTAGAGGCATGATTATCCATCTCCATCAAATAAGGATAATTATAATGAGACCAACTGATCCATATCCTCATTCAAAAACTAAGAACTAGATCACATGCTGAGAGAATCTGCATGCACCTTTCTAGTGGGTCCCGTTCTGTGACTCCCCAAGTCCGCCTCTGATAGGCCAGGGGATGGTGACGAGCACTGAGTAGGCATATAACTAACATGGGAGGAATTTCCTATGTACATGTATACACACAAAAATATCTAATCCCAAAAATGTTGAAATGTAAAAAACACAAAGAAAAAAATTCATGCATACCACTATCCCAACCAACTGAGTACGACAAGAAGTATAGTGAAATAAAGTAAAATAGGCCAAAATACAAGACCAACAAGAATAAAGAGTATGAAAACTACAAAATTAAACATGGAAAAAAAATAGGTATTGGGATTGCTGCTTGAATCCATAGGAACACCTCGACCTGCATGAAATTGTAAATCACGGTCCAGTCTTAGTGCTTCAAAAGGTTTCTCATATGAAAAATACACGACACAAGTAGGAAAAGCCTATGCAGAGGTGAGTATAAAAACACTCTGTAGGACACCACAAAACCAAACATAAATACACAAAGAAAGATACAGAAGGATCTAAACAGTATATGTCTAAAAAACATATAACAAAAATATCTATATATACTCAAACCAAGACATGCAGTCTAGAGGTAATTCACAAATACCACATACCCACACTATGGATTAAATTTGAAGATTCCACGAGGCACTCATCCGAGAGAATATGATCCTAATTTTGATATAACTGGTGACTTTTTTCTAAGGCATACTATTCATCTGAAACTGTCATGAGAGAGAGATACACTGCTAGATATGAAGAGAGATATGATACAACAGATAAGGATTACAATCAGGACCATGAGTTTATACCTAAATCCATTTGGATTATTTTTCTAAGTATAGGATCAAAGACCGGTGAAGTTGGTCACATCAATACCAAGAACTCTAAATAGGGCACAAAGAACGAATAGAGGATCCTGCTCCAGGCCTCTTAGAGGGGATTCCAACAACTCTTCCTAGAAGGTCCTACCGAATGGATTATACTCCTATGAGTAGGAAGCGATACCCAACAACCTTTAGGGAAATGATCAAGGTCATGAACCCTAACAAAACTTGTCCAAGATATGGTGGACAAGAGATTCATGCCATGTAGTAGAGAGATCACATTGTGTAGAAAGGTTACAAACCTGGTCCCTTGACCCTAGTAACTACCAGTGTAAAACAACCCATGTAAAAAGTACATGTCCTGTAGAATAGGGGTACATGACATGTAGAAGGGTCACATTCCATGTCCCTTGAACTAGGGTACTGCTCGTGTGCAATGACCCAAGTCAAAAGTACATGTCATGTAGAAGATGGGTACATATTCTCTAGAAGGGTCACACATTGTGTCCTTCCATCCAAGGTACACTCGAGTACTCCGACCATGTTCCAATACATGGTGTAAACCCGTGTAGTTATTCATGTGTACTAGTACTTGGGGTTATCTGCGTAATTGGTCCAACCAAGATGTGTGGTGGGGTACACACCATGTTGGAAACCCATGTACTCCAGATCGTGTTTGTGTATTTCTCGAACTACACGATGAGTCTCAAGGAATGTCCCACTCTGTGTGATAGGTGTAACATGTTGTGTTACACTTTACTACTTCCTGAAACCCTTTATTCCACTCAGGGGGACCACACACTATGTATTTCGTAATAAAATCCATGTTGTTCTAAAATTTTCAAAAAACCATAATTCACACTCCGATCATCTCCTCCGCCGCTCCAGCCACCATTTCCAGCCACACCTGGACGGGAAACTTGAGATTTGAGGCCATCTGATCACACCATCACTAAATCAGAAAGATTTTGGCCTTGAATCAACTTAGAGAACAAGATCATAACTGTTCTACATTTTCAATGAAAGATTCGAAATACACACCCACCTCCATTCGATTTTCTACCACAACCACCGTCACCACTCCTTCGAGTCGTAAGTATGAAAAATCTATAATCTCGAATATTTGCAGCATCAAACAAAGGCACAATGATCGTTTGTTTGTAAATCTTGAAGAATGTGAAAAACATGAAGAAAGCATGGAATTTCGGGGGAGAAAATGAACATGGAACATTGTAAGGGATGAAACTCACCTTTTTTTTCATTCCTACATTGATCCATTACATAATAATGATCAAGAAAAACCAATAGAAATTCACTAAACAGTCAATCCCTAATAATAAAAATACCGTGAATAAAACCCATCCCGTGAGAACGATTGATCCATGGATAAACCTGTTCACTGATTGATCCGCATTAATCACTAATTCTAAGAATGGTAAAATAATTCCAAATAACAAATCCTACTTTGGAAATGATCATTTGGTTCCAAGGATTCATTGTCTATGGAAATCCATCAAGAACAATCTCAATCCACCGTCTCGTCGTCGTCTGTCGAGAGATTTCTCTAAGGTTCTCTCCGGATCCTTCAAGGAATTTTATAGGGTTATGAATTCTAACCCTGGGTCCCTGATGAGTTTCTTATAAAAAAATAAAACCTGTCAGTGCATAATGTTAAGATAAAATAATTCTTAAATTTATTTTATTCTTTAAAACATACAAAAACTATCATTCATATCCAATCAGCACCGGCTGATGTTAGGCCACGCCTAGGGTAAGTTTGTTGCTCTGAACGCAATAGTACCCTCATATTTCTGATCCATACACCTGTTTAGAAATTATTCCAATCATTTAGGAAAAATGTGTGCATGTGGTATTTAATATATTTAATATATTTTAAACATTTATTCCTAGAATAATAGGCTTCAGAGTTGGATGACGTCTCGGTTACTGGTCTCAAATTAATTACATATAATATTTAAAAATAGTACACATAAAAAATACAAGACATTACATTCTCCCCACCTTGGGGATTTACATCCTAGAAAATAAAAAAACTAATGTCATACAAAAATATGTAGGTACTGTACACGAATCTGAGCCTCCCTCTCCCACTTGATCTCTTGGAGATTCCGATTTTAACACCATACACAAACAAAAGGAATCACTCACCCATGAAGGATCCTCTCCTACCGATCCTTGATCTTTACTGGGTACTCAGTAAAAGTCGCTCTATCATCAGTTTCCATCTCTCCCTAGTAGATGACGTCCGATGAATCACGAACGTGCCTCCTCAACTATGACACATTGAAGAAATCTTGTACCTGGTCCAACTGTGGAGGTAGATCTAAGTGTTACACCTTCGTGACAACTCTACATAGTATCTGAAAAAGGAATAATATACCTCATAGATAACTTTCCACCCTGACCAAATCTCTACAATATCCATCGAGGTGAAACTCAAAGGAACACATGGTCTCTTTCATATAAATCCAAAGGCCTTCGATGCCTATCAACATAAGATTTCCGATAGCTCTCTGCTATTTTCATCCTCTCCTAGAGGATCCGCACATTCCCGGTAGTAGCTTGCACTAAATTAGGTCCCATGAGTACTGACTCTCCAGGGTCTGTCTAGAAAATAGGTGACCGATAGGGTCGCCCGTATAGAGCCTCGAATGGTTCCATACCAATGGTGGAATGGTAGTGGTTTTTGTAGGTGAACTCCTCCAGATTTAGGTGATCCTCCCAACTATGGATAAAGTCCAACATGTAAGCTCACAACAATTCCTCCAGAACATTAATGGTTTGATCCGTCTAGCCATCTATCTAGGGTTGAAACATTGTGATTAAGTGTAAGTGAGTCCCAAATACCTCATACAATCCCTTCCACAACTAGGATGTAAAGAGATCATCACGATCAGAAAATATCATTGATGGGACCCCATGGAGTCAAAATATTTCCTACAAATAGAGGCATCCTAAGATCTCTACATAACTCTACTCCCAAATAGCTAAGAATAGGGATGACTTGGTGAGTCAATCAATGATCACCCAGATGGCATCATGTCCCCTGGACATACATGGTAAACCCATCACAAAGTCCGTAGATATCCCACCCCACTTCCATTACAGCACCTCAACGGTTTGAGCTAAACCCACTGGAACCTGGTGCTTAGACTTCACCTGCAGGCACATAAGGCATTGGGAAACAAACTATGCCACCACCTTCTTCAACCATGTCCACCAAAAATGACGTTGGTGGTCTGGGTACATTTTCTCCACTCCATGATGTACTACCAAAGGGGATGTTTGAAACTCTCAAATAATCTCCTCCCACAAAACCATTGGTATAACCATGTGTCCTTTAAATAGGATGATGTGCTTCGTACCTTTTTAATATCCATCAGGCACATGTCCTGCTAACATCTGAGCACATAGGGTCTCACAGTCTTTATCCCCATGATGTGCCTCCCCGAATCACTGTAAGAGTTGGGGGGTGAAAACCATTGACTGTAAGTAAGATGATCCATATTTATCCACAAAGGATAACTGTAATGAGGTCATCTTATCGGATGCGTCATTTAGAATCTATGAACTAGATCTCTTGCTGAGAGCATCTCCCACCGCATTCCCCTTCCTAAGAGAATATATATTCTAAAAGTCATAGTCCGAGAGGAACTCTGTCCATTTCCTCAATATCAAGTTAAAATACTTCTAAGAGAAGATATACTTGAGTCTCTTGTGATTAGATTAGATGACAAACCACTTGCTGATCAGGTAGTGTTGCCACATCTTCAACGCAAAGATTACCACTGCCAAATAAAGATCATGGGTCAAGTAGTTATGCTCTTTTGGTATCAATTGGTTTGAACCATAGGAAATAATTTTTTTACTATACATCAGGAAAAAACCACATCTAGTCCAAGAAGCATAAAAAAACACTACATAATTGACACCATCCTCTGAAAATCTCAAGATCGGAGGACTCGTCAAACTCAGAATCACCTACTAAAAAGCATGCTGGCACTTCTATATCTACACGAACGGATACCACTTTTAGGTAAAAGATGTAATGGGTGGTGATATACTAGAGAAATTAGGTATGAATCTCCAGTAATTGACTTCCAACCCAAGGAATCTCACCACCTCTATCACACTCCTAGGTGGCTCCCTTTCTAACACTACCTCGAACTTGGATCGGTCCACTGCCACTCCATCTGTTGAGATAACGTGTCCCAGAATGTTGACAACCTGAATATAGAACTATAAGTTTTAGATATTCCCATAAATCTAGTTCTCTCGGAGTATGTACAAAACCATCCTTAGGTGTCTCACGTGCTCCTCCTCAGACACCGAGTACACAAGGATATTATCAATGAAGATTACTACAAACATGTCTAATTAGGGTCGAATGATCTAGTTCATGAGTCCCATGAACACTGTAGGGGAGTTATTAATTCCAAACGTCATCACCAATTACTCATAGTGACGATAGCGACATCTCAAAGCCGTCTTTAGTATATCCTCATCCCGTACTCGTAACTAGTGATATCCTGATCAAAGGTAACCCTTAGAGAACCATAACACCCCTCTCAACTGATTGAAGAGGTCATAGATCCTCAGTAGAGGAAACTTGATCTTTTTGGTCACTATATTTATGTTTTGGTAGTCAACACAAAACCTCAAGCTTCTGTATGCCTTTTTGGAAAAGAAATTTGGGGCCACCCAAGGTGAAACACTAGGTCTCAAAAAGCCCTTCCTCTATAAGTCCTCAAATTTCACCCTCATCTTGCAAAGATCTGTAGGATCCATATGATATGCTGGTTCTAATATCAATGTCATCTTGGGGTGTAATTAAATGCATAATTCTATCTCCTGGTTAGAAGGTAATCATGTAACATCTTTAAAAAATACGTCCCCATACTCCAGAACTACTGTTGGGATCTAGAAACTCAAAATATATGATGCACTGAGGGTTAGGCTAGAAAACTCATGAGTGATAAGTTGTACCCTCCTATGCATGATTCCATCTTGTGCTTCCAAGGTTCCACTTTCACCAAAAAAGGAAAACCTTGTTCCATCGCTACAGAGACATCACACTCTTCAGCTAAAACATTCAATCTGGGAATTGAATGTGGATAACCAATCCATACCAATAATGGCATCATAAGTCATCAACACTACCACCAAGAGGTTCCAATTTAAACTCTCACCTCCATGGGTTAGGTCACACCATCGGCATAGATGTTTGATCACTAATCCTTCATGACCCATCCTAGTTGGGCCCATTATGCGACTCCCCAAGACAGCCTCCTATAGTTCAGGGACTGGTACTGGGACTGTGGATCAATGTTGTAGGAACACCTCAACCTTCCTAAACTCACAAATCTATATCCGGTCCTTGTCCATCAAAAGGTTACTCATCTTCATAAGACAAGTAACATGTGGGAAAAGCCCCTACATGGGTGAGTATAATAATAGTAAGTAGGACATCACAAAACCATAAAGCAATGCACACAGAAAGATATAACCAGCTCTACATATTATATGTCTACAAGATATAAAACAAGAATAACCAGATATACTCAATCCAAGACACGTTGTCTAGAGTTAAGTCACAAATAACACATACCCACACTATAGATCTACTCTGAAGATTCCATGAAGCACTCACCTAGGAGAACACACTCCTGAGTCTGATAGCACTGATGAAGTCCATACGAGAATTACTATTCATTATAAACTATCATGAGAGAAATATATTCTAATAGATTTGAAGAGATATATGATACAACAGATGAGGATCATAGATAGATCCATGGGGTGATACCTAATTCCATCTAGATTAACCTACCATGTATAGGATCAACGCACGAGGTGGTTGGTCATGTCAATACCAAGGACACTATATTGGTCATGAAAAATGGATAGAGGATCCTATTATGGGGCTCTTGGATGGGATTCCAACAACTCAATCCAGAAGGTCATGTGGAAGGGATCATACTCCTATGAGTTGGAAATGATACCCACCAACCTTTAGGGGAACGATCAAGGGAACAAACTCTAATGAACCTTGTCCAAGATACAATGGAAAAGAGATTAAATCCATGTAGAAGAGAGTACACAGTGTGTATTATGGTCACATGCTATGTCCTTTGACCTCAGGTACTTCCCATGTACAATGAACCGTGTCAAAAGTACATGTCATGTAGAAGAGGGGTACCTGCTATGCAGAAGTGTCACACACCATATCCCTAGGACTTGGGTACTGATCGTGTACAATGACCCATGTCAAAATTACATGTCTTGTAGAATATGGGTATACATCATGTAGAAGGATCACACATTGTGTCCTTCATCTGGGGTCCACTTGTGTACTCCAACTGTGTACCAGTACATGGTGTCAACCCGAATAGTTCTTCCTGTGTACTCATACATGAGGTTATTCACGTAACTAGTCTAACCAAGATATGTGGGGGAGTACACACCTTTTCAGAACATAATGTACTCTATCCCATGACCATGTATATTTCAAGATACACATAGAGTCTCGAGAAAGGGTCCATTAACATATCTTAGAGCCTCAGAGCGGTGTCGGGACTCTCCACACAGAACCTAGGGTTTTATCCCATTTTGATCTTCCTCCCCCCTTTGGTCCGGGATTTGCTCGTGGCGGTGGAGGTTTTGATGCGGCGTGGGATTGGTTGCTGTACAACGGTATCCCTTCTCGGAGGAGGTTCGGCGGTCTTCTCGAATCGTTTCATTTGATGACGATGATGACGTGTTGGTGTCTCCTCCTCTCAGTGGAACTTTTGTGGTCAACTCAGTAGTTTCTCTCCTTTCGGCGGCATCGAGGCTTGAGGTGGCCCATTCTTGGTTTGGGTGGTCAGATCGTTCTGCGCGCACAAGCGATTGAGAGGGCTGGTCTCCCAACTATCTGGTGTGACCAGGGTTCTTTTCCCTCTTCCTCTCGGTTAGTTTCTCAGATATCCCACTATTCAGCGTGATCAGGGTTTGCTTATTGTGATTTCTGGTGTGGCTTCGGGTCAGTTCTGCAATGATCTGGAGGGGGGAGTTCTTCGGTATCTATGACTTATTATAAGATTTTAATTTTTCAGAGTTGTGAATTAGTTCTCTTGTTGGATTTGGTTTGCATTTTCCTAATTCGACGTCGATGGTATTCTATTCTTGAAATCATGTGGCTTGTGCCAGAACCTGCTGAGGGTTCATCTGCGGTTCTGATCGGAACAGATCCATGCCCAAAGAGGCTTTTCTATTTCAGGAAGACCCAAATTCCCTCATTGGTGTCAGTCCCTCGGCGTAGGGTTGGGCCTTCCAGTCATGGTGATGGTGGTTGAACTCGCACTGTTTGGATTGTCTACTGGGCTTCTACGACCACGGTGGAGAGGTGGAGGATCACAGGGTTGGTCCATGATGATCAATTTTTGGAGTTTATTTGGTTTTGTCTTCTCGGATTGGTGAAATGGTTTATGAGGTCTGTTGGTACGATGATGCACCCGGACTCGACCATGCGGATATGTCCCCATAGGAGGTTCCAGAGTGATCTATTCATCGTTGCAGATCTTTATGGATTTTTATGTTTAAGAGGGTATGATGTTTTCCATCGGATCAGGCCTATGATTTGACATAAGACACTTTCTAGCCATTTATATTTTCACACGTGGAGTGTTTTTTCACGATTAATTGCTGGGGAGAGGTTTCTCAATATTGTCAGTTTGGTCTATCTCCCTAGACCTTCAGGTCATGTTATTTTTTTTAAGTCGATGATGTCAGTTAGGGTTTCCCCCCTTATTTCCTTAAAAGGGTGTCTCTTTCAATAATAATAATAAATTAAAGGTCTTGGGGCCGTTGGATGAGAAAGGGGCCACATGCTGTGTGAAAGATTTCACACACCGTGTGAAACTTCACTACTTCCCAAACCCCTAGTTTCCACTCTATGGGGGACATAAACTGTGTATTCCAAAATAAATGCCATGTTCATTGGAATTTTCCTAAAATCCTAGTTCACACTCTATCATATTCCCCATTTCTTTGGCCACTGATCTTGGCCACACCTCATTGGAAAACTCCAGATCTGAAGTCATCTGGTCCCACTATCACTGAATCAGTAAGATTCAGGCCTAGAATCAACTCATAAAACAATATTTTCATCATTATTTTTTTCCAGTGAATAAAGATAAATAAACACCCACCGTCATTCGATCCCCTAGAGCAACCGACATTGAACCTTTTTTTGATTTTTACCAATGCCGTATCTTCAATCTTGGATTGTTGCGCTGTGAAACAAAGGCACAATGATCATTTGTTTGTAAACCATGAAGAATGTGAAGAATGAAAAGAATGAAAAAAATTAAAGGGATTAAATGAACAAGGAACAACCCAAGGAATGAACGTCTACCTTTGTCCATTCTATCCTCAATCCATTCCATAAGAAAGATCAAGAAAACCAAGAGACAATTGGATAAAAAAAAACCCCGATAATAAAAATACTTCAAATAAAACCCATCCTGTATGAATGATCAATCTATAGGTATACCTTTTCATTGGTTGATCTACTAGGTACTCATAAAAAGTTACTCCATAATCAATTTCCATCTCTACCAAATCGATGATGTATGATTGATCATGCATGTTCCTTCTCAACTATGACACATGGAGGAAATTGTGTACCCAGTACAACTTTGAAGGTAGATCTAAGTGGTATTCCACCCCACTAACTCTATATAATATCTAAAAATGGCTGATAAACCCTAGAGATAACTTTCTGTCTTGAAAAAGTTTGAGGTAGTGCTAGAATAGGAGCCACCTATGAGAGTGATGGAGGTGCATAGATTCCTTGGGATAACAGGATAGTACCAGAGATTCATACCTAATTTCTCTAGGATATCAGCACCCATTATAGCTTTGACCCAAAATGGGAATTCTTTTATGTGGAAAGAGATGTTCTAGTATGATTTTAAGTAATTGAGGCAGAGTTTGATGAGCTCTCAGATCATGAGATTGTTGGAGGAGGGTTTCAAGTACGTAGTGTTCTTCGATGCATCAGGGATCTGACTTGGTTGTGTCCTAATGTAGTGGTAAGAATTGATTACCTATAGTTCATGCCAATTGAGACCACATGAGAAGAACAACGTGACCCACGATCTTGAGTTAGTAGTGGTAGTGTTCACATTTAAGATGAGGAAATACTACATGATGGGCAAGCTGTTTATTGTCTACTCAGATCACAAAATTCTTAGGTATATATTACCTTAGAAGGATCTTAACTTGATATTGAAGTGATGGCTAGAGTTCCTCTAGGACTATGAATTTGAGATTATCTATACTCCTAGGAAGGGGAACATGGTGGAAGATTCTATCAAAATGATATGTCGTTACCAGTTTCAGAACGAGGTGTTGGAGCAGTTGGCCACATTAGTGATATTCCTACTCAGTGCTAGTAACCAGACACTAGCCTATTGGAGGTGGGCTTGGGGAGTCATGACGAATTCCCCACTAGGAAATTTCTTGACATTGCAATCCTAGTTTGTTTTGTGTTAACTATTATTGTTTTTCTCCCATTGTTGGTTATCAATATTTATATCATATTGTATAAAATCCCCACAACAACACCTCAAACCATAACTACTAGTTTGGAACCTGTAGTTTATGGGGTGGTTCACCTAAGGATTATGGATCTTAAGTTAATTCAAGGTGGAGGTGAACTGGGTTGGGGATGATACACCCATGAATCCAGGTAAAACCACCCTTCCCCCTCTAATACATAGATTTACACATTGATGGGAAACTTTTATGAATTATATTGTATAAATAAATACTACAAAGAACTTATCATTTGGAATGCATAGTATTTTGTCATAATATATGAAATCCTCATGCAATCGGAAATAACATGAAAATGTTCTGATATATATTATAACATATTTGACCCCACTATACTTGCCTCACCAATATCAACCCAATGTACTTGAAAATGACATAGTTGTTTTTATAAATCTATATAAGGTTCCATAAATAGGGAAGATTGATAATTATTATTTTACATAAGGTAAACCAATTCTTAATGATCTACCCATGATCCTCCAAAATCCATGAATCACACCCTAAATATTTCCTTTAATGTATGAGTCATCCAATCATATTGACCATCATTCTATGGATGGAATATAATGATTTAGACTAAAAGGGTACCAAAATTATACTAAAATTCCATCTAAATATACAAATTAAACCAAGGACCCTAATCTAAAATAAATATATTTTTAACTCTATGTAGTTTCACTAAATTAATCACATAAAGATTCACTAAAACTATGCCATGAGGTTGATTCCTTAATAGGTAAAAATGAGATGAATTTGCTAATTGATAAATGATGAATCAAATATAATCAATCCCTCTAAGAGCACAAGGTAATCCTATAACAAAATTCTTGAAATATTCTTCCTACTTACTCTAGGAAATATCCAAAGGTCGACAAAACTCATTATAACATGACATTATGCTTTCACTTTCTGACATAAAATAAATTTGGATACAAATATTTCCATTGATTTATTTTTACTAGGCCAATAAAACACCTTCTCCAAAGTATGATATATCTTTATGATACTTATATTCATATTAAATAATTAACTATGAAAATCCTTAAAAAATATTTGTTATAATACTTTGATGAATATATAAATTCCCATAAAAAATGCACTATCATCTATTTGATCTCCCAATAACATTTTTTATGGGTCACCCATCTACTACCGGAAAATGAGGCTATCCCCATGCCTCTATAGGAACTATTAACTAGAACTGTTGGTATAGTGTTCCTTCCAACTATATATACAAATGTTATGTAAAAACCATTTGTATACATAATCCAATACCTATAGTTTTCTAAAACAATTGGTATAGGACAACCTATTCTGATAGTTTTTTAAAAACCATTAGAATTGTCTCTTTAAAAAGTGACCTTAGCCTAACCTCCTCCCCTCCCCACCAAAAATCCATAAACCCCCCTCACATAATTAGCAACCTTTATATCCTCTCCTCTAGTGATCTTCCCCCATTAAGGGATTTTTTTGACTTATATCTTATATAAAATAATATTACTAAGTTTTTAATACTTAATTTATTCTTTTGAGAATTACTTTTATGTTATTGATATATATGAAATCTAAATAGAGATCCTGTTATGTCACAATTCTTCTAGGTTATTTGAAAAAACATTGTTTATATTTTTTATAGTATTTCATAATAAATGTGATTATAGTATATATATATACATATTTAATTTATTTATTCAAAAATTTTACATAATTCCAATATAATGTTTTTTGTAATATATATTTACTTATCATGTAATTAATTAATGTAGTAATTTATATGTTTTTCTAATGTATTAGGGGGTTATTATATGTTCTATGATTATAAAGAATAATTTATAGCTGAGAACTTAGATACATTGGTGGGAACATAGGATAGAAACTTGGTTGGTCATCAATGTGAAATTGGGTTTGATATAATTTAAATTATTATGTAGAGTTTTATCAGGAGATGCCACTCCCATAGAGTAAATAAATTGGGGATGTGATTATCCAATCAAAATTGAACCATATTAACATGGTGATCCCATGAAAATACCCCCCAATGATATGGAACTCCTGTATAAAATGAAATATGTGGACATGGTTCTCCAATGAAAATATAGCACAAGGACATGATGCTCTAAAAGATTTCAAAATTTTCCCGAACTCCAATCTTTTGGTACTTACCCATGATCCTTATTGTGAATCATTAATATGATATATTCTCTTAATACGTCCTTATTTACTGTAATACCTATCACATAATATGACTGTTAATTATTTTTTGCTTAGTTATGTTCATCATAATAGTATTGTTCATTAATAATTTCTATATCTTTTATGTTCACTATGCATGAGTATGAAATGGAAGTTAAAAGGTATTTTTATTTTTTATAATCAAGTTCATTGGATATAAGGTGATGTTTAATATAAATTCCTTATTTCTATTTAGACCAAAGTTAATTTTATATGAATTATAATTTTATCATTTTACCTTTATATTCCTTAATAATCCTTAAAATATTTCTAAAAGACACATTTAATCCTCAAATATTAAATTTAATTAATTTATATGTCCATATTTCATTAAATATTGAAATGGATTTAAATATTTTTTTTAAAAGTTTATAAATTTCATGTCTTCAAAGAGATTTTGAAAAGTGTCTACTTTGATGATTTCAATTTTTTCACTAAAACTAAAATATTACTTTAATAGTTTTATTTAAAACTAGTATAGAATGAGTTATATTATAGTCATTAAGAATAGATAATTTAGTATAATCTTAGTACAAGTTATCTTTTCCATAATATGTGCAAACTCTATTTGTATGTAGACCCTATTTACATTGATGTTGGTATTTGAAAGTTACCATTTGAGTTAGTGTATTATCATTGGATATTATTTAGGCTTATGAAAGGAGACAAGTGATACATTGTTTCTTTCCACTTATAGGTGGGTATTTTTTAACAAATTTTTTATTTCATTTCACACATCATATAAATTCGGGCTTCCATCTCCTTTAACACCTATTGGATATATTTTTTATTTCATAAATATTATTTTATATGTTTTATGGATTCGATGATTATTTATATTTATATCAACTATGAAGATTATGAAAGATATTGAATAAATTTTAAAGAATAGACTATTTGATATTTATTGATGACTGCATGAGTGTAACCCCCTATTACCTTTTTATCAGATATGTTGTGATATCTATTTTTGGTTTCCCCTTTCCATTGGGTGAGTATTTATGACCCTAAATTGGGAGGATACATGTAATGGTGAAGTTAGGGATTTGTTAGATTTTAAGATTTTCCCTCAATGTTTTTTTTGTTCGTTGGGCAGTTACATGGCGTGTAAAAGGGTTCCATAATGTGCGATTTTACCCGGACTCATCCCATGAGTTGAATTATCACTGTGAGAATTTTCACTTCATTTAAGGGTTATTCGTCATATAATATGAAAACACATTTTTAATTAAATAGGATAATTTTTTTGGCATAACAAAAAAAACGCATTAATGATGTGTAAAATATTTCACGCCATGTAATTCCTTGAGTTTCATTTTTAGGGTGTTGTGCGGGTGTTTTCAGAGTCATTTTATTTGGTTGTGTTCTCCTCTCAACTGAAGATCTTACCCTAGGTGATTTTGGGTGTCTTCCTTTCATATGGATTGATTCTTTCAATGATTGATCACCAGGGTTAGGTGCTTCACCTCCCTGGGTGAAACTCCCTCTCGATTTCTCACATGTCTGTCATTTTGTTATAGTTTTTTTGTGGGAATTAGTAATCATATATTATTTTCCATCAATGACTTTTAGTCTCTAGTAATTCCTTGTCTTCCAAAGGATGATATTATAGTTTCCATTCCTCGTTGTCAAAGGTAGTCATGTTTTCTCTTAAATTCAAATATTTATGATTATTTGTTTGTTATAGTTTTTAATGAATTAGATAACTATATATATAATATAATTATAATTTTTTTAGTCTATGAATAAGAATTTATTCATGCCTTGAGAAAATATTTTTGATAACTTTTGGAGAACTTTTCTATAATTTTGAGAGCTAATAAAACATCAATATTGAGGAGAGATAATGGAGATTATAGTCCCAATTAATCAAGATCTAGTAAAGTGTTTTAAGACCAGTAATGGTGATGATATATATTTTTCTGATCGTACAGAAGTAGATTTGTTGATCTAGCCTTCTAGTGTGGGAAGATAAATTCATAATCGGTAAAAAATAAACCCACATCATATTGAGGTCGTTTAATCATTGGATGATAATTTAAGGAGATTGTAACTTGGTTGTATAACTAGTTATTGTATAATTATTGTTCGGGTGTATAAAAAACAACTATTGTTTTTGGAATGTGGTGTATAACTCATTCCTTTTGTATTTACTTGTTGATTTAGTGGAGAATATATGTTGGGGTGTATAACCAACATAGAAATAATTAGTATTTTATGAAAAACCTTATAAATATATTGTGTATAAATTCTCAGTTATTACTTCTCCATAATAAGTGAGACTGATAGATAATATTTAGTTGATTGTGAACTCTAATAGGTTCAATAGGTTATATTCCAGAAGTTGAAAATTCATTCAACAATAACACTAATTATGCCCCCTCTCGGTGGTCAATCAGGATAGGGAACTACAAGAAGTATCATAGTAATGTTTCCCTCTATAGTTTCAATGAGAATATAAATACAAGTAAAATTTTAACTCATCAAATCACCAAGGTGTACCCACTTTAAATGGGAAGAATTATCATAGTTAGAAGAATAAGATGAACCATATCTACCATCACCCAGAATATAGGTAAGAGATGAAAAAACATTTGGGTTTCCACTAATTGCTAAAGGTCCAACTACGATTCAAGCTGATTAGAGAAATGTAAAATTATATAGAAATGATCAAATTTATATCTTAATGTCTTTATCAGAAAAGGTGTATAAAATGTTCATGGGTCTTTAAAATGCACATGAAATCAGAGAAAATTTTAAAATCATGTACTAAGGTAATGTCAAAGTCAATGAAGAGAATCTATAAGTATGGATGATCCAATTTGAAGACATAAATATGGTTGATGATGAGACTATTGATGACTACTTTACAATAGTCAGTGAGACTTTGAGATATATCTCGGTTTTTGGTGAGAATCTTGATGATTCAATCATTGTTAAAAAATTAATAAAGAATTTTCTAGATCATTTTGTATAAAAAATTTCATAATTAGATGAAATATATGATTTGACACTTTATGAGTTACAAAATATACTTATATACTATGATATGAGGAATATTAAATCTTTCATGATGAAAATAAAAGTTGTAATGAACTCAGAATTAATGAGAAAAAGAAAAGGTAAAGAATAATAGATTGCTAAAATAAGAGATTTAGATACTGATGGTGAATAAGGATTTAAGGATATTATCAGCCTTATATCTATATGATTCAAAAAGGTAATGTGGAAAGGAAAATTCAAATTAGTACTAAAATGATAATATTATAAAGGCATTGGGTCCTTTTCTAATGATTATCCAATTTTTTTAAGTAATACCCCTTTATTTTGAAGTCATTTCTTAAAACTTTTATAGCTATTTATGGTTTAAATAGAACCTTAGTGATTTTTATGATAGGCTCATATCTTTTTTGATTTCAAAAAGTTTTTCAAAATACATTGCTGAGCCTATCCAATTTATAAAAATAATTTCAAAATATATTTTTATTGTACAAATCCTTGATAATGATACTGTATTAGATTAATATAAAAAATATTTGTTTATTGGATTTTATAATATTATGAAAAATGAATTTGAGATGAGTGTAAGAGATGAGTTAAAATTCATTCTTGATTTTTAGTATTTTCAAAAAAAGGAAGGAATAATTTTAAATTAGTTCAAATACACAAGATTCATATTAATTTTTTTTGTATTGACAACACTAAAGGGTATGATACACATATGAGTACTACCAATAAATTATACTTGGATAAAACTGGTAAACTAATATACAAATATGTTTATAGAGGTATGAATGATATTTTACTAAATGAAATTACTAGTGATATTGATATTACTTTTAGTGTGTGTTTTTATGATCATTTCCATATAATCCTAAGAGAATATCATTTAAATTATTATAAAATAAATTTTATATACATCAAGAATAATTTTATGGATGGTTATGATCCAGATTTCATGAATTTTAGTTTGTTTTTATAATAAAATTTTTTGTTGCTATAAGATAATTGAAATATGATCATCTAGAACATTTAATTGTTTGCGGATGTTAATAGTATCATTTTGTACTAAAAATGAATTTCATTTTCATTTTCTACTAAATAAGTTGAATACATAGCTGTAATTAGTTTCTATTCATAGATTATAGGGATACAACATAATATTGTTGACTATGGATATCAATTCATATACGAAACTATACATTTTGTAAATACAAACGTGATTAATATTTTATAATAATGGTATCTCAAACTCAAGGAAAATGTATATTTATATAAGACATAAATTTTTGAGAGACCGTTTCCAAAATGATGACATCACTCCTGAATTTATTAGCACTAAGATAAAACATTCTATTATATTCACAAATCCATTGAATGTAGATAGACTAGGACATATCAAACAATATTTAGGAATAATAAACTATTCTTGATTTATGTGTATTTTTTAACCTTAAACATTAATTACTTAGTCATAAATTTCACAAGAGACCATAATACACAATCCACCATGAATTATCCATAATGAAGTTCAACCTATTGTGGCTCTATTGAGAGAACATAAACCAAGTTTTATGATTAGTTAATATAAAAATACTATTTATATTTAATTCCCACATTTTTAATTATTCAATTTTTTCTTCCCATTTATTTTTTATTTCCATTTATAATCCCTAAATGAGTTAAATTCTCCCATTCTAAATTTGAATCAGTTTCTCTCAAATTCTAAAACTTTAAAAACACTCAAACCTATACATTTAGATACCCACTACATCTACTATTGAACCTATCAAATATTTACGAAGATTGTGCACATGAAAATAGGGTTTTATTTCGATTCTCTTAATGCGTAGCGTCCTGTGGAGAAATTGAAATAAATCTCAATTATATCAGTCAAGGATCATAGCTTCTATATTTCAAATTACATTGTAACTATTGAGAAATAAACTGATGAGGAATGATTGAAGTTTAGAAAATCATTGTTCATGAAATTTAACCAATGGAAATGATGGAGAGACCATTTTAGTGAAAATAGATAAAAATATTAGAATTTGGTCAAATGAATGTTTTAATACTCGGTTTGAAGTTGGAGAGAAGAAATATTTTATTTAAATAATTTTAAATAGAGAAGAGTTTATATTTTTATCAAACTAATAGTATAAATGTCTATCAATTCCTTCTAAATGAGAAATCAATGATATCCAAATCTATTATTCAATTGTACATTCTTGTTTTTAGATTAAGAATGATATTGAAGATCTAGCTGAAAATAATAACCCAAGGAGACTAAATGATATGATGTTATATGTGACACCCGAGATTTTAAGAGAAATATTTTGTTTTTATGTATAATGTTATATAAAGGAATCTTTCATTACACACAAAACTAGTGTGTCTTCCTTTACACTCAATCACGACCTTCCACGATAGCGTGTGTTGTACTCAATACCGAGTTTCACTAAACAACGATATGCTATTAAAATATTATTAAAACTAGCCGTTATGAATAGTAATACCCATTTTTTGAAATTTTATAAATTTTATCTTTCAAAATGGACTTCATTTTTGGATTCAGAATATCGAAATTAGCCTAGGGTGAAATTTTGGAATTTTTCTGAAAACTTTCAATTTTTGATGAATAGTTAAAACACTGGGTTACTATTTAAAAACCGACTTTTTATTTAAATAATTATTTATTTTATTTAAATTTATTTTATGTAAAAATTGATACATAATACCTATATAAGTTCAATGTAATTAATTGGAGTCATTTTATAATAATCTTATATATATAAAAATTTTATTGAACTTTTCACCGTCTTTTATCCACCTCCTAGGAGAATTTGCAAATTTACATAAAACATAATTTTACCGCTTTTGTGAGTGGAATTTCAAAAATCCGAGAGACATGGTTAATATGAAGGACTAAAATGTGGTTCAATGAGATGAAAATAATTTTTGGTGAATAGTAACTTTTTACTTTTATTTACCACGGTTAAAAGTAAATAGGGTAATTAAGGGTAAAAATGATATTATTATTACCCTAACACATGCCCTATTTATATTGGATAAGTTTAATTCGACCAAAAAAAACCATAGTAATAAAATATGACCATTTAGGTCCACTTGGATTAGATTAGGACATTTATTATTAATTTGTTTAAAGAAGGGTTAAAATAGTTAAAATCAAAGTTTAATAACTAAATAATTTTTAATATAGGGTTATAAATAAGATAAATTCGATTATAAATATTAATTATAATGATACAAAGATTTCATACATAATGGTATTTTATTTATAATTTTTAGACTTTAAATAATTTAATTTATTTACGACACAATGATGATTCAGTAATTACCTTATTAAGGTAATATTAACATAATTGATATTATAAATACAAAAATAAATGAAATTTGAAACTTTTGATGAATTACACTAATTTTATAGGTTAATATTACATGTTAGTACTGATTTAATTAACTTTTTATGAACTAATAATGCTGTTATGATTTTCACAAAAATCAAGTACCAAATAGTGTCAAAATTGACATAAAATAGTTTTTAAAACAAATATTATATTATTAATTGTTATTTTAATTATAAAAATCTAAGGTTCGTCCAAATGACTTAGATATGGTTATATATATTAATAATTAACAACATGTGGTTATTTTGGCTTGTTATATTATGTTTATTAACCTTATAGAGTAAGAAAACAAGAAGACACGGTAAAAGTTAAATTATTTAACTTAGAGTTAAATCTAAATGATAAGGTTAAAATAGTTACCTAAACTTGTATAAAACCCATTGGTTGAGAGGCTTGAGACCCATACTCACCTTATCTTGGAAATAAATAAATTTGGAGCTATTAAAAACCGAATATGACTTTATAATAAAATATTAGTTTATGTTTTTCCTAAGGTGCCCCTCTCCTCCATTATAAAAGGGCACCACCTCCCTCTCCTTCTCACACCACATTGAGTCTTCAAGCTCGGAAAAAACCTGACAATTTCTCTTCTAAACTTCCCTAGAAACATCCTAGGGGTCCTTGTGTTCTTCAAATTCCATATTTAGTGCCCTAAGAGGAGGTTAAGAAGAGGCGCTTGAAAGAAGAGGTAATGTCTGTTACCGATTCTTTCAACTTTATTTCTTCTTCTACTTATTTTTATTTAATTGTTTCATTATAAAGTAATAACATCAATATAACTAATATACTGATATGTTATTATAAATATAAAACAACCCTATTTCACCTTCTATCCATCCTACGGAATACGAAATCACCGTGCGTGCGTACGTACAGAATACCGTCTCCACGCTGTTTTGTAATCTGTTTTCCACCACCACCTTACTTGGCTGGGTATAATGGTGTAAATAATAACTATATATGATAATTTTTAATTTATATTGATTCTTAAGTATTATAGATATAGTTCAATACAATTCGACGATCATGGGAATGATATCATCGCTCGTGCGTACGTACGGCCTACCGTCTCCACGATGTGATGCGACTCATTTTACATGAGCTTCATTGAATAATGATTATATAAAATAATTGAATGAATAAATATGATATATATTACACTAATTCCATTCTGGAAATGAGGTATCTATAACCTAAATACAGAAGAAGAATACGAATTTATTCGGCAAAACACGCATAAGAAAAAAAATCAATAAACACCCGAATAACAAGTAACAATGAAATATTACTAATAAGAAGTTAAGAATATGACCATATATGACATCATAACAATGATGAAGATTCTGTAATAAGTCAATAACATTATTTAAATCATTATATAGGAGGTTCAGACATGTATGAAGAAAAGCAGTCCTAATGTAAGGGAAAATCTTGCAATCTCATTTTTATCCGATATTGTTTATACTTCAAAATTTACTGGGGAATATTTATCATACACATCCATGTTTCCTCAATATGAAATATTATTTCCATCCACCTAAAAGTTTTTAAATCCAATTTTACCCACTGTTGAGTTTTTAGTAAAAGATATGGAAGGAATCTTTTGTCGTTTTTAGTACGAGGTACTTTTTGAATTTTCCAGCCAAAGTACGAGAAGAATGTTTTATTTAACTTATACAGTATGAATGGATTAATAGATCATTATTTCCATGAAGATTACTTTACAAGTTTTCAAGTTTATTTTTAATCATATTCTTTTAGTTTAAAATTGTATGACATGTTAAGAAAGGAAAAATGTTTTTGATGTAGAAAGGATATTTTCCTAAAGAATGGAGTTCAGGTGTTTTATCAAAATTATTTTCCATCTAAGATAATATAGGGCTCTGTTTCTATCCCTATTTTTACATTGATTTGATTATGTTATGATGGAATTATTTTTTTGATGTCCTTTTATCTTATATGGATTACGTTATGATGGCATGATGTTTAAGATTCCCATTTTTATTACATGGGTAATGGTATGATGTATGATTTATGATTTTGTGGCACACATAAGAATGATTTCAATATGAGATGGGTGGGACCTATATCTCCCTCCAATGCATTGGGTAATGATTTATATGTGCTGAGATAGACATGCCTGGAACACCAAGTTAATCCAGTTCAGTGATACAGGACTGAAACGAGGGGTGCACTCGGTTCAGAAATGGACTTTGTCCACTAAGATAGTCTTGGAAATGAGTCTTGACTACTAAGAAATGATTCTCTATGATTATGTGTGTATTCCACAAAGTTTCAAGTTATTATTATTGGGATTACATTTCACTACTATGATTTATCCCATGTTATGAAATTATGATCTCTTTTACAGGTTAAGATTTCCAAAATGGTATGTTATTATGAATATGATGTGATTGATATTTCTTTTGTTTACCCTTATGGAGCATTTGAGCTCACCCTTTTGTATATTTTCTTTTCCCCAGGTCAGGAAGAAGGTTATTAAGTAGGATATTCCAAAAGTGTCTCTAGATATGATGAAATAAACGAGATACAATGTAGATGCTTTATGAACCGATTGTTTATGTTTCCGAGTTTCTAAAGACACTATACCTATATGGTCCTACCATGGTTTTGTTATATGTTGTAATAAGTATGCTCAATTCTGAAGTAATAACAATGTATGTAATGTTTGGGTCATTATAGTTGGTATCAGAGGAAAGGTATAGTCAACCTTTGGAAGCTAGGATGTGAAATCCTTTGTAAGAACCCTAAGGATATATCTATGCATAGGACAAAATCTTAGTGTTTTAGAAATGGCCAAGAAAAACCTATGATAAGAGCTTAAGTGTGAAATTTTATTCATGATTATGTATTTTTCCTATTATAATTAGTGTTGCTCACACTATTCTTCTTGGATTTAGTCAATGGATGGAACCCGAAGGAACCATGTTAATGCTAAAAGCGACGAGAAATGCAATGATTGTCCCCCTGAGCATCCAAATGTTATGGGAGCTGGAATTCAAAATCTTGTAGCCATGCTCACATATCTTTCTCAAGCTATGAATCATGTAGGACTTCCAAACAAGCAAAGAAAGGAGAAACATTCTGTTGATTCCTTCATAAGGCAGCGTCCTCCCTCATTCAGCGGGTCTACTGCTCCATTAGTGGCTTAACAATGGATCAGTACCACTGAAAATATATTTTTAGTTCTTCAATGTTCTGAACATGGTAAAGTAATCTTAGCAGTATATCGTTTGGAAGGTGAAGCTGATCAATGGTGGAATCTTATCAAGAATACGAGGCCAAGAGATGAAATTGAGTCCATGGAATGGGAAAAGTTCAAGAACTTATTTTTTAATAAGTACTTCCCTCATATTCTTTTAACAATGATGGAGAAGTAGTTTCTAGAACTAATGAAAAAGGATGATGAATCTGTTGGTACCTACGAAGAAAATTTCACAAGACTGTCAAGGTATGCTTTTGGGATTATTATCCAACCTGAGAGTAAGATCGATCAATTCTTTAGTGGATTAAAACCAAGTCTTCTAAGGGCGTTAGCCATAAGAGACTTCAATATCTATAAGGAAATCGTTCGATGTGCTCTCAAGGTTGAGATGGAGATTGGAGTAACCCATCAGTCATATGCGTTTGATAAGAAGAGGAAAATGGAATTCAAAGAAAAATCTAAAGAGCACACTTAAAAGAAGATGAGTTTCCCCTTATGCTCAAAGTGTGGAAAGAAACATGGAGGGAGTTTTCTTAAAGGGACAAGTAAATGTTTCAAATGTGGAAAAGAAGGTCATCGGGCATTTGAATGCCGAAATGATGGTAAGAAGATGTCTAGTGATGCGAACAAAGAAAAGGCTACACAGAGTACACCTCCTACACTTCAATGTTACATGTTCAAGGAAATGGGGCATTATGCTAATCAATGCCCTAATCCAAGGGTTTTTGATGATGATCGATTTCAACAAACTCTTAAGGATAAAGACAAAGGAAAGTCACATGCAATTTCTATCAGCGATGTGGAGTACGATAACGAAGTGGTGAAAGGTACATTTACCATCCACTCTAAAGTAGAAAATGTTTTGTTTGATTCTGGATCCACCCACTCTTTTATTTCTGACGAATTTTATAAGGGTATCTCCATATTACCTCAACAATTAGATGTTGAGTTAGCTGTGATAACTCCTAATGGCACAATAGTCACATCCAAAGTTTATAATTCTTCTCTGATTAAAGTTTGTGGGAAATTTCTTCCATCAAATATTGTGATCCATCCTATAGTGGAATTTGATGTGATTCTTGGTATTGATTGACTTTCTTTATATGGAGCTCATATCAATTTCTAAATAAGGGAAGTCACATTTCATATTCCAGATCAATCTATGATCGTCTATCGATGCAAGGATGAACATAACCTTCCAGTGGAAATTTCATCCATCCTATGGGTCTTGATTCCACTAAATGAAGGTTATTTATCTCAAATGGTTGGAGAGAAACTCATGATTAAGAATATACCCATTGTACGAGATTTTGAAGATGTCTTTCTGGAGGAATTTCTTGGTCTTCCACCGAATCATGAAGTTGAGTTTTCAATAGAACTCATACCGGGTGATTTACCTATTTCAAAGACACCTTATAGAATGGCCCCAATTGAGTTGTAGGAATTGAAGAAGCAACTCCAAGAGAATCTTGATAAGGGATTCATATACCCTAGTGAGTCACCTTGGGGAGCACATGTTCTGTTTGTTAAGAATAAAGATGGATCAATGAGACTTTGCATTGATTATAGAGAACTTAACAAGATCACTATCAAGAAAAAATATCCTCTCCCATGCATTGATGAGTTATTTGACCAACTACGCAGAGCTCAGTACTTTTCCAAGATTTATCTTCATTCATGGTATCATCAATTAAGGTTCAAAAGGGAGGATATAACAAAAACGGCTTTCTGTACAAGGTATGGACACTATGAATTTATAGTGATTCCATTTGGTCTTACTAATGCCCCTGCTATCTTCATGGATCTAATGAATAGAGTCTTTGGGGACTATCTTGATCAGTTTGTGGTAGTCTTTATAGATGATATTATTATCTATTCAAAGAGAAAGGAAGAACATGAAGATCAATTGGGAATTGTATTGAAGACCCTGGGAAAGGAGAAGCTTTATGCCAAATTTACCAAGTGTGAATTTTGGCATCAAAAAGTTTCATTTTTGGGTCACATAATCTCAAAATAGGGGATATCTGTGGACCCAGCAAAAATAGAGGTAATCAAAAGATGGTCGAGACCAACAACAGTAACTGAGATCCAAAGTTTTCTTGGTTTTGCTGGATATTATCCACGTTTTTTGAAAGATTTTTCATGATTATCTAATCCACTCACCAGGTTGACTCGAAAAGGAGTTAAGTTCTCTTGCACAGAGGAGTGTGAAGATAATTTTAAGGAGTTAAAAAGAGGGTTATCCAGTGCACCTGTTCTTACACTACCTTGTAGTGGAAAATGGTTTGTGATCTTTAGTGATGCATCCAAGAAGGGATTGGGATGTATTCTCATGTAAAATGATATGGTGATAGCTTATGCCTCACAACAGTTGAAAATCCATGAGCAAAATTACCCAAATCATGATTTGGAGTTAGCTGTGGTAATATTTGCATTAAAAATATGGAGACATTATCTTTATGGTGAAAGGTGTGATATTTATAATGATCATAAATGTTTAAAGTATATTTTCACACAAAAGGAGCTGAATATGCGCCAAAGAAGATTATTGAAGATGATTAAGTATTACGACTGCTCAATTCATTATCACCATGGGAAAGAAAACAAGGTGGCAGATGCATTATGTTGACAAGACCATGCTAGCTTATCCATGATGAGGATCACAAAAGATCCAATATTTATGGATTTACAAAGGATGGATCTTGGAATTATAATGGAAGGGGAAAAATCATATCTTTATCAAATGAATGTTCAACCATCTATACATGTGAAGACTAAAGATGCACAGAAAGAAGATTTAGAGTTACAAAAGAAGGTGAGAAATGTTCCTGAAGTCAACATTGATTGTGGTGGGATAATAAGGTTCAGGAATCGGGTTTGTGTTCCTCCCATCGCAGAATTAAATAAGGAGCTACTGGATGAGGCTCATAGTTCTTCATTCTCTATTAATCCTGGAAGCATGAACATGTATAGGGACTTGAAAGAGTACTTCTGGTTAGATGGCATGAAAAGAGATGTTGCTGGATATGTATCTAGATGCTTGGTTTGTCAGCAAGTTAAAGCTGAGAGACATAAGTCTAAGGGGATGTTACAACCATTACCCGTACCTGAATGGAAATGGGAAAACATCACTATGGACTTTGTCACCAGACTTCCTAAAACATCCAAAGGCAATAATTCTATCTGGGTTATAGTTGATCGTCTTACGAATATGACAGACTTCATTGCTATTAGATAAGATTACTCTCTGGATCAGCTTGCCAGGATATATGTAAAGGAAGTGGTAAGATTGCATGGAGTACCACTTTCTATTATATCTGATCGGGATCTGAGGTTTACCTCAATGTTTTGGCGAAGTCTTCATCATACTCTGGATACAGAGTTGAGTTTCAGCACTGCTTATCATCCTCAGACAGATGGCCAGTCTGAGAGAACAATTCAAACTCTAGAAGATATGTTAACAACTTACTCTATGGATTTCAAAGGTGGCTGGGATCAACACATACCTTTGGTGGAATTTTCTTATAATAATAGCTTTCACTCCAGTATTCAGATGGATCCTTATGAATCCCTCTATGGAAAGAAATGAAGGACTCCAACTTGATGGGATGAAGTTGGGGAAATAATGCTATTAGGACCTGATCTTGTTGATGAGATGGCAGAAAAGGTCAGATCCATTCAACAACACATAAGAGCAGCTCAGAGTCAACAAAAATGTTATGCCGACAACCGAAGAAAAGACCTAGAGTTTGAAGTGGGTGATAAAGTGTTCTTAGTAATATCTCCTTGGAAGAGAGTAATGAGATTTGGGAAGTAGGGAAAGCTGAGCCCTAGGTATATCGGTCCTTTTGAAATACTAGATCGTGTTGGGAATATATCTTACCGATTGGGGCTTCCACCGAATTTATCTCAAGTTCATGATGTGTTCAATGTATCGCTCCTGAGAAAGTACATACCCGATTCCTTCACATGTACTCAGCTCAGAAGTTGTGTCGTTGGAGCTAGATATTTCTTATGAAGAACAGCTGATAGAGATTCTGGATCATAGTGAAAAAGTCCTACGGAACAAGACCACACGCTTGGTGAAATTTTTATGGAGGAACCACCAATTAGAACAGGCTACATGGGAACTTGAGGATATGATGATGGAGAGGTATCTTCATCTATTTTTTACAAAGTGACGAATTTTGAGGGCGAAATTCATTTTAAGAGGGGTAGAATGTAACACCCGAGATTTTATGAGAAATATTTTGTTTTTATGTATAATGTTATATAAAGGAATCTTTCATTACACACAAAAGTATCTTGACTTTCCTTACATGAAATCACGACCTTCCACGATAGCGTGTGTTGTACGCAATACCGAGTTTCACTAAACAACGATATGCTATTAAAATATTATTAAAACAAGCCGTTATGAATAGTAATACCCACTTTTTTAAATTTTAGAAATTTTATCTTTCAAAATGGACTTCATTTTTGGATATGGAATATCGAAATTAGCCTAGGGTGAAATTTTGGTATTTTTCTGAAAACTTTCAATTTTTGATGAATAGTGAAAACACTGGGTTACTATTTAAAAACCGACTTTTTATTTAAATAATAATTTATTTTACTTAAATTTATTTTAGGTCAAAATTGATACATAATACCTATATAAGTTCAATGTAATTCATTGTTGTCATTTTATAATAATTTTAGATATATAAAAATTTTATTGAACTTTTCACCGTCTTTTACCCACCTCATAGGAGAATTTGCAAATTTACATAAAACTTAATTTTACCGCTTCTATGAGTGGAATTTCAAAAATACGAGAGAAATGATTAATATCAAGTACTAAAATGTGTTTCAATTAGATAAAAAATAATTTTTGGTGAATAGTAACTTTTTACTTTTATTTACCACGGTTAAAAGTAAATAGGGTAATTAAGGGTAAAAATGATATTATTATTACCCTAAAACATGTCCTAATTCTATTGGATAAGTTTATTTGGACCAAAAAAAACCTTTTTAATAAAATATTACCATTTAGGTCCACTTGGATTAGATTAGTACATTTATTATTAATTTATTTAAAGAAGGGTTAAAATTGTTAAAATCAAAGTTTAATAACTAAATAATTTTTAATATAGGGTTATAAATAAGATAAATTCAACTATAAATATTCATTAGTAATATAAAAAGGTTTCCTACATAATGGTATTTTATTTATAATTTTTAAACTTTAAATAATTTAATTTATTTAAGACACAATGATGATAAAGTAATTACCTTATTAAGGAAATATTTACATAATCGATATTATAAATACCAAAATAAATGTAATTTGAGACTTTTTTTGAATTCAAATAATTTTAAAGGATAATATGACAAATAAGTATTGATTTAATTAACTTTTTTCTAACTAATAATGCTTTTATGAGTTTCACAAAAATCAAGTACCAAATAGTGTCAAAATTGACATAAAATAGTTTTTAAAACAATATTATATTATTAATTGTCATTTTATTCCTAAAAATATACGGTTAGGCCAAATCACTTATATATGGTTATATATATTAATAATTAACTACTTGGGGTACGTTTGGCTTGTTATATTATGTTTATTAACCTCATAGTGTAAGAAAACAAGAAGACACGGTAAAAGTTAAATTATTTAACTTATAGTTAAATCTAAATGATAAGGTTAAAATAGTAACCTAAACTTGTCTAAAACCCATTGGTTGAACGAATTACGACCCATACCCACCTTAGCTTCGAAATAAATCGGTTTGGATCTATTAAAAACTGAATATGACTTTATAATAAAATAATATTTTATGTTTTTCCTAGGGTTCCCCTCTCCTCCCTTATAAAAGGGGACCTCCTCCCTCTCCTCCTCACACCACTTTGAGCCTTCAAGCTCGGCCAACCCCTGACAATTTATCTTATCCACTTCACTAGAAACATCCTATAGGTCCTCGTGTTCTTCAAAGACCATCTATAGTTCCCTAAGAGGAGGTTAAGAAGAGGCGCTTCAAAGAAGAGGTAATGTCTGTTACCGATTCTTTCAACTTTATTTCTTCTTCTACTTCTTCTTCTTTAGTTGTTTCATTATAAAGTAAAAACATAAGTATCAATAATATATGGATATGTTATTATAACTATGAAACAAATCTATTTCACCTTCTATCCATCCTACGGAAAAGGAAATCACCGCGCGTGCGTACATACGGAATACCGTCTCCACGCCGTGGTGTAATCTGTTTTGCACCACTACCTTACTTGGAAGGGTATAATGGTGTAAAAAATAACTATATATGATTATTGTAAAGTGATATTGATTCTGAAATAGTACACTTACACTTCAATACAATTCCATGATCATGGGAACAATATCATCACTCGTGTATACGTACGGCATACCGTCTCCACGATGTGATGCAACTCGTTCTACATGATCTTAATTGCATAATGATTATATAAATGATTTTAATGAATAAATATGATATATATTACACTAATACCAATCTGGAAATGAGATATCTATAACCTAAAAAATGGAAGAATAAGAATTTATTCGGCAAAACACACATAAGAACAAAAGGCAATAAACACCCGAATAACAAGTAACAATGAAATATTACTAATAAGAAGCTAAGAATATGACCATATATGATATCATAACAATTATTACGATTCTGTAATAATTAAATAACATTATTTAAATAATTATACAGGAGGTTCGGACACGTACGAAGCAAATCGTACTTAAGGTAAGGGAAAATCTTGTAATCTCATTTTTATCTGAGATTGTTTATACTTCAGAATTTACTAGGGAATATTTATCATCCAAATCCATGTTTCGTCAATATGTAATATTATTTCCATCCACCTACAATTTTTTAAATCCAATTTTACCCATTGGTGAGTTTTTAGTAAAAGATATGAAAGGAATCTTTTGTCGTTTTTAGTACGAGGTACTTTTTGATTTTTCCGTCCAAAGTATGAGAAGAATGTTTTTTTAACTTATACGGCATGAATGGATTAATAGAACATTATTTACATAAATCTTACTTTACAAGTTTTCAAGTTTATTTTTAATCAACTTCTTTTAGTTTAAAATTTTATGACATTTTAAGAAAGGAAATTTTTTTATAAAGTAGAAAGGATATTTTCCTCAGGAATGGAGTTCAAGTGTTTTATCAAAATTATTTTTCTTCCAAGATAATACAGGGTTCTATTTCTATCCCTATTTTTACATTGATTTTATTATGTTATGATGGAATTATTTTTATGATGTCCTTTTATCTTATATGGATTATGTTATGATGGCATGATGTTTAAGATTCCTATTTTCATTATATGGGTTATGCTATGATGTATGATTTATGATTTTGTGGCACACGTAAGAATGATTTCAATATAAGATGGGTGGGACCTATATCTCCCTCCAATTAATTGGGTAATGATTTATATCTCATGAGATAGACATGGCTGGAACGAAAGGTTAATCCGGTTAAGTGATACAGGATAGAAACGAGGAGTGAACTCAGTTCAAAAATGGAGTTCGTCCGCTAATATAGTCTTGTCAATGAGTCTTGACGACTAAGAAATGATTCTCTATGATTATGTGTGTATGAATAAAAGTTTCAAGTTATGATTATTGGGATTACATTTCACAACTATGATTTATCCCATATTATGAAATTATGATCTCTTTTGCAGGTTAAGATTTCCAAAAATTTATGTTCTTATGAATATGATGTGATTGATATTTCTTTTGTTTACCCTTACGGAGCATTTGAGCTCACCATTTTGTATGTTTTCTTTTCCCCAGGTCTAGAAGAAGGTTATTAAGTAGGATATTGCAAAAGGGACTCGATATATGATGAAATAAACGGGAGACAATGTAGATGCTTTATGAACTGGTTGTTTATGTTTCCCAGTTTCTAAAGACACTATACCTATATGGTCCTACCATGGTTTTGTTATATGTTGTAATAAGTATGCTCAATTTTGAAGCAATAACAATGCATGTAAACTTTGGGTTGTTATATTATATGTTGATTGTAGATTATTGATCATGTTCGTTAAATATCTCCTATAACCACGGAAAGATAACTTATTGAAACACTAGATTTATTATTTCTTTACTTACTAAAGAATGGAGTTAAGATTAATTTGAATCATTTTATAATGAGGCATATGAAATAATTATGTAATTTATCAACTCCATTAAAAAATATTTCATACCAAAATATCATCTTTACCCTACTTATATCAAAGAGAATTGTTCCTTTGTGGATGGACAAGTCAATCTGTTTGAATAGGATGCGTCTAAATTAGATTATTTGAAAAAGGATGAAAGTAAATTTAAACCCATGGAGGAATATGTTGGTATCATAGAATAAGAAATTATATTAGAATTTTAATCTAATAAAAAACCAATGAAACTAAATAACAAGTTTTATTCTAATCTTGATCTTTATGAGGTTATGGAATATTATTTTGTATGATATTTGTCTATTTTTGCTGTTGAATTAGATTTAAAATTAGAGTAGGAGGAGAGTTCTCCTATATAGTGGTTTCATAGTTTAATAAACACAATGGTATTTTATTTTGATCTAGTAAACCCCTCAATAAATAACCAATGGTGAATAATATTTAGATTTTTATGATGGTGATAAATAAATATAATAGTCTATGGCTGGACCAAATGGGAAGGAAATCACTGAATTTGATGAAGATGAATTCGATGAAGATAAATCCGACGAGGATGAGTCTGGTGAGAATTCTATTCCTTCTATACATGGGTGTAATAAATAGATCAGACCTATAGTTCATGGCGAAGGGGGAAAACCATATTTGGCACACCAAATTTGATGGGGGTAATTACACTTGATATTTTTTTGGGTACTAATTAACCAAATTCAGATGATGATGATGACTATAATTGTGGAGGCAATCCACCTGCACATGATAGACCTACTATTTTAGTGGCTCTAAAATTTGTTGAACAATTATTTCTAGATCTAATATATCATTATTAAATGATTTAGAAAAGTTATATTGAACTTATTAGTCTTAAATAAGTGATTGTTTTTAAACTATCTAACATGTTTTAGAGGATATATTTGGTTCCACTAGATATAAGCATGATGAAGTTATTTAACTTGATATAAGTGTTGAACTATAACTATTTGGAAAGTATATTCTAGAACACCATAATATATATCCTTATGATTCTTCTTCTTATATCATAATTGATTATTTGAATGAGTTTATAGTTGATTAATTTAATATGATAAATAATATATTATAGGATTTTGGAACTAGTTTTAAGTAATCTAGATAGGAAGGATTATATATGACTATATCATCTTTTATTAGTTACAAATACGAATGTTCATATAAGAAGGTCATTGAATTTATAAAATAATAATAGCTCAATAATATATATATATATATATATAACACAATGTGGTCTGGCCTATAAAATCATCATAATCTTATAGAATGATCATTGTTAAAGACATTTACAAAATAGACATGTGTTTCCCTAGTTCGAGTTGTTGATAGAGAGAGATAGAGGATGTAAGGAGGGAGATCACACCCTAATATTTTTTCTCCAAGAAGGAGAACAAAAATACAGTTCTATTGCATAATTAAGTTATGTGGAAAATGTTTTAAATCACTATTTTGAAATCTCAATGTAGAACCCTCCTGTGAAGGGAAAATGTTTTTCAATTTTTCTATTTTAAAATATTCATATAATTCCAATAATTTCTGGAAAAAAATTATGCTTGCGAACATCATTTCGGAGAATAAAAAATCCATTAAAGGGTAAAATTTTAGATTTTGTAATTTAAGAGTTTAAAAGGCATCATTTTTTGGTAAATTGTTTTTTTAAATTCCAACCCCATGTTTTGAAATTTTCTTTTGATAAGGATTATTTATATGTAGAGGACTTTTAGTGTAAATTATTGATTATCTATAGTATATATGGAATAGTTTTTGAAAATTTTTTAATAAGGAAACAAGTTTCATTTGATATAACAATATTTTTTTTATCACTTAATGGAGTTATTAATTCTCTAACACTATAAACCTGAAAGGATTATTAGGAATGTAGGGCTTAAATATTTAGAGTTTGGTTTGTAATAATCATTATTTAAATTTAATCCACTTATTTTATAATCAAATTCATTCTAAAAATAAAAAAATAAAATAAAAAATATTATGATTTGTTTATCACCTGACCCTAGAGAAAGGGTCTGATGTGTTTTAGTTAGGATGGAATAAATTTTTAAGTAACTGTAAATGATTGGGTTTTAATGGTTGAGTATTGTTTGATATTTCTTAATATTTCAAGATTATAATTTTTAGTGATTAATGTTATTTTTGGATAATTTTTTTGTATAAAGTCCTTGTGATATGATGAACGATTTTTAGACTTTTTTGTATTATATTTTATCTTCAATAATGGTATTTTAGATTGAAATAAAGTGCCAATGGAAGAGAGACTTATGGATGATTGTTATATCAATGTGTTTATTAGTAAAAAAATTTATTTTATTTTCTTCTTTAGTTGTTAATAAAATGATTAGGAAAATAAAGTTATGAAATGTATTATTATAGAATCATTTTATTCTTATACCCAACAAATTATATTTGGAAGAAAAGGAGTTGAAAAAAATGAAAATATGGAGATATTATGAGGTACAAAAATATGATTCTTAGCCATGATAGTAAAGTATATGATTCATTGAAAATTTTATCTTGAAAAAGTTAAAAATGCCAACATATATCTTCATCATTGATAGAAATTAAAATTTCAAGGTGGAAATTTATTTAAGGGTGGTAGAATAACACATCTCATTTTTTGGTGTATATATATATAAACTTTTTTCATTGAAATAATTTTTTAAATGGTATGTGTCACAACTAAAACATATTATTTATAATGAAGTAAATCTCATAAATATTAAATCTCTTCCATGTAAAAATCACAAAAATGGAAAATATTAATATAAAATATTCATGTGGTAAAATTAATACTTTAACTATATTTTATTTTGAGTAGGAAAAAAATTGAATAGATTTTTACTAAACATAATGTTATTTTCAATATTTTTTCATTTCAAAACTCATACTTATTTTCATATAATATTAAAAATACTTATTATTTTAATAAAATTAATTGTAATTTTGGTGATAAATTATATATTATGATAAATATAAATTCTAATAATATATATATATATATGGACATATAAATTACTAGTTTGGATTGAATATATATATAAATATAATAGTTATAAAAGAATTTATTAATTAAAAATGAATATATTTAAACAGTAATATACTATTTTTTATGGTATAGAATGTATTAATTTTAATTTAATATATATAATATAATTATAATTATTAGATAATTGTATGATGAAATGAATACGTTTTATGAAAATTAAATATTAACAAGTTCTTTGTTGAGAAATATTAAAATTATGGTAAATTAAATATTAATTGGAAATTAATATAATTATAAGTGAGTTATATCAATTTGAATTATATATATATATATTTAATTATAAATATTAAAGGATATATAATGTTTACATTAATTTTAAATTCATGTAATTTAAAAGAATATATTTAATAATATTTGTCAATATAATATTTCTTACAGTGTATAAAATGAATATAATGATTATTTGAAAATTATACATTAAATATATATGAAATAAAATGTAATATAGTAATTTGTGTAAAATCACTACATAATGGTAAGGTTAATTAAAAAGATTAAGGTGGAGAGAAACTCACATAATGGAATTCTAGATTTCCTAGGTAATGGTTATGTCTTGGAAATAAACTTCTTCTATCATCTCCTCATTCAGGAGCCATAAAAAATTAAACCTTCCAAAACCTCTTCCTCTTCAACTAATAGAACATTAGTATATAATAATGATGATTATATAAATATATATAACATCATATATAGGAGTCACCCAATGGAATCACATGACATAGGGATAGTTCAATGAAGCTCACATTAATATGAAAATGGTTTAAACTATTATCTTCTTCCTCCTCAAATTAATTTTAGTGATATTGTTTATAGGATTTAAATATATACAAATATATGATTATATATATTATGTGATGTAAGATGGATCTTGGAGACATGGTGGGACATATGAAATAAAAAGCTAACTAATAAAATTCCATTAGACTTCATCATTATCATTTCCTGCAGATGTAAGAAAAAAAATATTGTTATCTCTGTTATGATTCTTTGACATGAAATAAGTGGTGGAAAAGGATGAAATAAAATGTTAACTGATTCTATAAGGTGTATCCATCTTCCTAATTTTTATTACATTATTTCATTGTATTCATCAAAAATATATGGACACACACACACACACATATTTATATCCATTTTTCATTTTGGGAACCATGACCAAAAATCATGATTTGTGAGTAATGTATGATGGTAGCACCAGTAGGGGAAAAATTATTATGTTATATCCAAATATTGAAAGGAACCATATGCTTTGATGGAATTGGATCTATTACACACAAAATGGTTCCTATAAGAATGTCTTCACATTTTTAAAATAATAATATTTATATAATAATATATGTTTAAAACACAATGTGCCCTTACCTACAATATGAGTTTTTATTATCTAGTGTTCATGACTAAACTCTTCCATAGAGAAGATTTGTGTATCCTAGTTACAGTTTTTGATACATAGGGAAAAGTGGTAGTAAGAAGAGAAGCCAAGTCCTAGGAGTATTCCATCGAGAAGGATAACTACAATTTAGTTCTTTTAGAGAATTATGATAAAGGGATTTTTTTTGTTTTTTATTTTAAAATATTGAATTAAAACCCCCTTTATATTGTAATTTTTCTTAGAAATTTTATATTTTAAATTTTCATGTAATTTATTTACTTTAAAATAATAAAATCAAGTTTTCATACTACATTATCAAAAAAAATTATCATCTTAATTATTTATAATCAAATATGTTATTATAAGAGTATAAAATACCATTGTTTTATATGTAAAATTTTTTGTTTCAAAAACACCCACCCAATGCATTAAAATATTTTTATTCACTTGTATTATTGATGAGTATGATCTATTTTTGACTCACGACTTGATTAGATTAAGAGATGATATAATAGTATTTTATAAGTTTTTATTAAGCGGAAAAATGTTAATTGTATATAATAATATGATATTTGATATGTAATATAGTTCATAATTTTATAAATCACTTGACATAAAAATAATACATGGAGTAAAGTGACTCATTATTTGGAGTTAGGTTTTTAATTTTTAATTTTCAAATTTGATTCACTTATTTTAGTGTTCAATTAATTCTCTAAAAAATGATTAAAATAATCTATATTATGAGGTTTTTAGTACCAGTATCCAGAGCATGGGTTTATGGTATTTAAAAAAATGATTAATCATCAATATGAATTACACTAAAAAAGTGTTATTTAAATATATAATTTGGTGATGAATAATTTGGAAAACCCCATCCTCATAAAGAGTGGAATATCTCATTATTATTTGATGGATGTTGAATAAATGTTAGTATAGTCACATAATTTATCTTTCCTGAGAACCATAGAGAATAATGAACTATATGAAATATGTCTATAAGTAATCCATCACTAAGACATATTATAGTGATTTTAATAATATTAAGTATAAAGAACAATGGGTAATGTCATGTAAAATATAGAGATGTGCTAGATGGAGGGATATTATTAGGATAACAAATAATATTTAAATTTTATATGTTCATAAACAATAATTGGTATAAGATTATAGATAGAAAATAAATTAAACTTATTGAATAAAAATTTAGAAATAAATATTGAAATATAGATTTTAGTGAAACATGTTATAAAATTAAATTGTAATTGATTCAAATTATGGTAGCCCACATAATCTATTATGTGAATAGGATTATGAGTTTGAATCAGTGGATGAATAAGCCGTTGAAGAAAACCAACTAGAAATATAGTTTAGGAATAAATTAATTATGGATAATGAATAATAATGGTGATAAAGTTTCTCTTACATAAACTAGTGGAATGTAGAAATATATTATACTATAGAACTACCTCAGGTGGAACCACTATTATTTGAGGAAGAAACTTATATGGGAAACAAATCAAGGTTATGAATTATTAGTTGGATTTGATAAATAAGAAACAATTTTAAGATCTCATATGGGGAAATTTAATAACAACATCATCATAATTATAAGCGTGTTTGAAATTAAATATGATGAGTATGGAAAAGATGTATATATAAAAATAAGGTTTTTTGTGAAATGTTGATGCATAATAAAAATATGATGATGTTTAATAATCATTCACACTAGTTACAGGAGTTGAATCACTAATACTCTTCCTTTTTAAAAAAATTTATTGAAATTTAATAATTTATCAAATAGATATCATAATTGTGTTTCTAATAGGTGTTATTTAGGAGGGGGAACATATAAAACAACAACTATGTTTCCAAATTAATTTAAATTGATCAAAAGTGTGAATGTTGATAAAGGAGTTGTGTAGAAAGAAATAAAATCACAGAGCTTGGTATATTTGATTGGATTCCTTCATGAAGAAACTAGGTTTTTGAAGAGGTTGTGTGTATTATAATATTTATATGTAATGAAACAAGTAATTGAAGTTCATGATATATTTATAAATTAAAAACGTCATATTTTGTGATGAAAATTGAAATTATTGGAATATTATTCACATGTAATGGTATCATAGGTTGAAATTTCAATGATTTTAGATTATATATATTTTCATGGGAAGAATGTTTTTCAATTGGAGGGATAAAAGTTTGCTTCCCAAGTGAAATATGTGAGGGATCGGTTGAAAAATTTTAAAATATATATTAGAAAATTATTTTCAATACTAATTACAGTTAGAACTAATATTGAGATAAATTTTAATGGAATATCAGTTTATTATAGACTAAACCATAAATTTATTATCCATTTCATGTGTCCCATAGTGAAATTACTAGATACAGTTTATCAAATAAAATTTGGATCTGATTTTTAATGTTTTATAAAGTAGGAGCATCTCTCATTCATTAAGTAAATCATTTGGTAAATTCAAGGAACAATAAATCATGGTTTTTTATATTATTCCATAGATGAAATTTTCTTTTATGCCTAGTCATATGTGGATTGGTGTGGAGATATTATGAATTTAAATGGGGATTTAATAGGAGAATAATTTATTAGTAGAAAGTGCATTAGATAAATTTTCAAGATGTATGAATTTAATTTATTGATAATGTCTAAGGTGGAGTTTGTTATGTACATAAATACTTATACCCAACTAATATATAAGAAATAAAAATTTCACCATCAAAGAAAATATGTGAAGATAACCATGGTGTTCCATTATTACAATAATATTATAATTGATCTAGTGAAGAATCCCATTAAAAACTCATATATAAACCATAATTAAAACTGATATGATTTTATTGAAGAGAATGTGTATAATGAAATACTCAAGATTGGGAATGTTGGTATGAATAAATAAGTGAATGATATTTAAAAAAACCATTATACATGCAAGAATTTTTGAGTCATTGGTTATTACATAGTATTAAACCACCTCCCCCGCCTTTTTGAGGAATGGAGAATCCTCTCTCTTAATATGCATCAAATGTCTAAGTAGTTCATTTGTATTTTTAGGATAATAAAGAATGGGTTTATTCTCAATGTGTGAGAAATAATATTTAAAGTGATGTTGTCATATTGTGGGGGGATAAAAAATTTGTTTGGGATTTTTTAATAATAATATAGGGGTCACACAATCCCTAAATATAATATATTAAATGAGAATTATTGTGTTTGAATACAAGGGGTACTTATAGAAAATTTATAAGTTTGTCCAGGAAATTTTGGTGGTTATAAATATGTGATATTGGATGATGTATAAAATTTAGAAAATAATTTTATATTGGTATATTATATTCTATAGTGATCCTATTTCATAGAGAGTTATAGTGGAATTTTAATTGAGACACCTTGGGATTCCAAAAAACCAACACGGTGGAATGTTGGAACAAAAGTTACTATTATATGTGCCTGTAAGATAAGTGGGAGAAAATTTAAACATTAGGATTTAGATTTGTGGATTAATTGTGTATGGTATTTTGTTAAAAAACATTATTTATATACTTAGAAAATTATTTTAATATATAAACATATTTTCTAGAGTTGTTTTTATGAAATGTGGGGAAATCTCAATGCAACATTCTGTACCACACTGTAACTATTTATGTTCCACAATAAATGATGATAATATAACATTAATCCTATGCTATTTAGGATTTAATATTTATAGGTACAAATTATAGAGTATATTTATCACCACATGGGTGATTATGGGTTAATAAATAACTATAAATCTGAGTGGATATTGTTCTGTGAAAATAGTCACTAAAATGAAATTGCAATTGTGTAATATTTATATATTTTATGGTCATATTTATAACTTATCCTCTCTTTTATCCAAATGATACCATTATTGGATCCACTTTCAACCAAAAAAACAAGAATGCAATTCCCTTCTCAAAATATTATAAGAGTCCCACTCCTCTACTATAAAAGGACCTCCCCTCTTCCCACTTCCTCACACCTACCAAGAAACTCTGGATCGACCAAGATTTGATAAAATAAATCATAAAAATTACTCCCATAATCCTATAATCCTACAATTGGGAAAAAAATAAACCTAATTAATACTTTGGTTCAAACCAAATGGAGTTACCTAATTAAGAGGTAACAATTTTTTTTAAGATTTTTAGTTTTATTTCTGTTATACAACTTCTAAAATTTTATTATTAAATTATTGTATAAAAAAACTATATCCAAAATATACTAGGATATTTTTATTCTAAGGGTTTGACCAAAACGTATATACAATTTGATCTAATGGGTAACAAACATATTGTTTCTTTGTACAACAAACTACTACCTCACGAAATTATGATTGTTTATTTTTCCTTTACCATCTAGCATGGTGGCCATTAAGATGGAAATTGTATTTATATATGATATATATTATATTTTTAATTTCATTATTCTTCTATAATTTTATTTAGAATATAACTTTATAATTTTTTTATGTTTCTATGTCTTGATTGGCTATCACCTGGCTTATAGGTTGTCCTTTTCTAAAACAAAATTAATATAATTTAAAAAATAAATATGATGGTCATACTAGAAATTATATTAATTTGGTTTTAGAAAATGAAAACCTATATTCCAAATGATAACCAATCAAGTACGGAAATCTTAGGGTTCTTGATCCCATGACCAAAGGATGATAAGGGTTTCACGCCAACCACTGACCTGCGCAATGTCCTGGTTAATTTTTCATTATTTTTAGTTAAAACATTTGATGAATAAATATTAATTATGAACCAATATTATAAAATGTTAGGATTATAGATTAATAAATTAACCATATTGTTTTTGGAAAAATATTTAGATATATATAGTTATAATTTTCACTCCTTTATAGGCATTATGATCATTTAAAAGTTTCTTTTAGTGCTTCTGGCATAAAAAACATTTTTTGTAATTAATTTCTCAGAGTAAAAGGATTAATTAGAATTTTATTGAATCACAACCAATAGATATGACCGTTCATAATAAATTGAAACCTATTAATTAACAATAGTTCCTTATATTCTTAGGTATTAAAATAATTACCTAAAATTATAAGAATAAATTAGAAATAAAATATTGTCCTCATACCTTAATTTTTGTTGAACTGGTGGTCTTTTAAATCATTACAGTTTTATGGATTTGGGTACCTCAACTTTCTATTGATAATTAACTTGTCTGTGATTTAGTACCTCATTAAATCCCTATAAATATTTATGCTTTTCCTCCAAGTATGTATTTTAACATTCCACTAATTTTCTTTTACTTAGATACTGAGTTACATGGTAGTCTATGTGATCTTTTTGCCTCTCAATCTCTCTTTTATAGAGGTTTTTTATGAACTGTTCTCATGATGTGGGACTTAAAAATAGGAAACATAAAATAGTCTATTACCAAGATCAAGTTCCAATTGAAAGGACACAATTTAAATAAGTTGGGGAGAATGTAACACCCCAATATTCTAAAGTAAAAATTTGTATTCGATAGCCTGCATGACATCAATCACCAAGCTGAAAAGGCAATATAATATCCTTAGATTATTCTATATATTTACTATTTCAAATAAATTCAACACATGATATAGCTTATAATTAATGAAACACTGATTTGTCTTGCATTACATGAAATAGTTTCCTTCCTCAATAGCGTGTGTAACATGCAAGAGAGACCTTCCTCAATATCTCGTGTTACACGCAAGAATGAGTTTCAACAAATAAAATTGGATTATTAAAAAATTATTTTTAATATAATATGTTATAACCTAGCCTCTATTTTAGAGGTTATATATAGTAATGACTAAATTTTTAAAATTAATGGTTTATATAAGTATAAAACGAATTCATGGCTTCCGAATTAATGAGAAATAAAAATAATAACCAATTGAATAAAAAAGATATATTATTATTTTTATGCTTCCAAATGAGTTTTGTATTAATATACATAATTAATTAAAATTAGTTTGTTATTGTAATGAAATATATATTTTATATATTCAATAATTTTTTTTGATATTTATCCATTAGGTTTGATATGCATAAGATATGAACAAAGCTGATTTCATACATAAAAACCTATATTTTTATTAATGTATTTTTTACTACATTTTAATGGAGAAACCATTTTAAATTTTAAATTTTAAACATTAATTTATTTAATATGTTAAAATAAACTTAATATTTTAAAGATAAAATTAATAATTCTTTAGGGTTCATTTTTGATATTTTTCTGAAACATTTCATTTTTTAATGAATAGATAAAAATACCAAATTTTAGTTCAAAACTACTTTTTCATATAACTTATTTATAGGTTAAAATTATATTTTTAATTGGTTTTAAAGTTTAATTAGATAATATTTTTATCAATTAATATAACTTAGTTCATTGGAGTAAATTTCAAATTGAAATTGATTATAAAAACAATGCAAACTTTCAGACGTTTTTATTTTAAAAACCCACTTGGTTGTCCCACCTATGGGATGAATTTTAAATTAATTTCTTCCACATATATGACTGGAATTTTTAAAAATAGATTCCTTATTTGGAATAATAATAATCTATAAATTTTAATAATACCAAATTTTTTGACCAAAAATATTAGTGAAAGTGATTGAAATTAATTACAATTGTTGAGGCAAAATTACTCTTAATAAAGGATTAACTATCAACTTTAAGACCCAAAATGACCTATAAACTTGTACAAGAGCTATTGGATGGAAATATTTATACCATATCACATGTTTTCTCTAAATTTTAACATTATTTCATCCACTTGAAAAATGAAAAACGTGCATGGAATTCCCTTGTCAAAATATTACAAGAGTGCCTATCGTCCTCCACTATAAAAGGACCTCCCCTCATCCCATTTATTCACACCTCTCAAGCCACTTTGGATAAACCAATATCTGATCCAATATTTCTTTAAAAAAATTCACCTAATCCTATAATCCTCCACATCGGCATAATGAAACCCAAGGATTCTTTTTGTTCAAACAAAAAGGTGTTACCTGATTAAGAGGTTAAAAAATTTCTTAAAATTTTTAGTTTTATTTCCATTATCGAATCCCTAAAATACAATTATTATATTAATTTATAACAAAACCAGTATCATAAATATACTAGGATTTTGTTATTCTAATATTTATACCTGCACTTAAATACACTTCCATCTAATGGGTAACAAACATACTGTTTCTGTGTAATGTGAACTTCTGCCACACGAAACGATGATTGTTCATTTTTTCCTTTACTACCTATCTTGGTGGCCATTATAATGGAAAAAATATTTATATATTATATATATGATATTTATAATTTATTTATGATTCTATAATTTTATTTATAACATTCCATTATTCTTTCCATATTGTATAAATATGAAAATTCTGTTTGAGGAAGCGTGGACTACCGCTCCCTCAAAGCGATACGACTCATTAGTGCCATAAATGGAACATATAAGTAAAGGTTTTAATAAACCTATGTAATATATAAAAAATATATATTATACCTTAATTATAATATACATATGTATCATTTATATTTCATTCTTTTAATATGACAATGAAATGAATGCATCGTTCATGCGTACGCACGACCTACCGTCTTCATGAATGGTGCACTTCACTTCTAATATAAAAATGTTACAGACTACTATAAATACATATATAATGGATATATATGATATTAAAATCTTGTTTTACATTCTTGAGATGATGAAACCAGGAAATATCTAATAATAACAAAGAATAACAAGTTAAAACATAGTCGGCAAACTAGGAAATTAACACTCGAAATAATTAAAGAATGAAAGGTTATTAATAAACTAGTAATAAGATTTTATAAGAGGATAATATATTATATAATAAAAATTAATTTGGTTTTGATATAATTGTTAGAGTTGGTGTCCTGAGAACCGACTGTTTGTACTTTGATTACATGAATTCACACTTATTATATATTTCTCATTGTTCTGCATGACTATAATATAATAATGTCCTGGAATATTTGTTGCATTAATAAGGTCATGGAAGATCCCCTATATAATAATAACCTTGAAATAATATAACAATATTCTTAAATAAATTTCTATAGTTTGATGACATACTATGATTGGATACATAGTATACAGATCATCATGTGCGAGTACTCGTAAGAAGACGAGACTCTATCTCATAGAGTTCACACATGGTAATCTCCAAGATTGTATATTATGAGAACAGACCCTGCAATAGCAATTTAACATGTCTTGGTGTCATCGTACATTACTCTCTACGAGCGTGTGTAGTGGTCCTTAGACTGGAATATTATCATTAACTCACGTCATGACTCGTGCACTTATATTTTCTGACAAAAATCGTCATGAAGATAGTTGGTGGGAAGTAGGGTACATTGGGTGCATCACAAATGACATGTAGTTAATGTATAAGTAAAGGACAAATTTTTTACCTTCCATATTTATGTAAGTAGATATCTCAGGCCCTTTGATTGAAATAGAACTGTCGCCCAAATTCCCTGGCCATGGTGTAATGACGAGTTTATTTCTGTAATTCAATGAATGAAAGATCAAGCATATAGGTTAATGACACTGCCATAAAACCTGCTTGATTAGATATTGAGACAAAGTGATTAAATTACACAGTAAGTGTTCTTATGAGGTGACACATCAATGTGGCGTCAACTTCTTTCTCTTGGTTTCCTTGACCAGTTTCTAGACAGTAATCTTGGACTTTAGGCAAGCCCACCTAATGCCAACGAGAAAGAGGCCTACATGGTCACACACTAAGTGTATCTATGTATCTCATGTAGAATAAAGATTATTCCTGTATGTGTTTTAATAATTATTCAAGGAATCCAAAATTGTTTTAATGTTGGAGGAAGAATAAAATGAAAACAAGTACACGCCGTGTATTAATGATTACACACCGTGTAGTTTTCATTTTGGAAAAAAATAAAAAAGAAGTACATAACGTGTAGTAATAATTACACACCATGTAGTTTTTTATGAAAAAAATTACTTGCAATGTATTAATGATTACACGGCGTTTAGTTTTTCCAGTCAGGATTTTGAGGATATAATATTGTTTTATTAAATGATATTTATTATAATCATTGTGGGCACATGTCAAGGACTTAATTATTCAACATGGTGGTTTTCAATAAGAGTTAATGAAATAAATAAAATGTATAATGCATTTATTTATTTTCATAATTCTATAACCTCAAACCCGATTATTAATAAACTCACAACCCCAACACTTTTCCCCAATCGTTGCACACCACAATTCTGGAGAATTCTTTCATGGCCGAAAGAACTCCTTCCTCCAATAAAGCTCTCAAGACCGAGAGAGATCCTCCTCCATCGGATCAAGGCGATCTAAGGTGGATAACACAAGTAATGGTTTCTCCACACTAGCACTCAGAGACTCCTTTGGCGACATACCTAGATATGTGGTGCACGTTTGGATCACTACTAGAGGAAGTATACACTTGGCTTCTGCGACGCAATGACAAATCACATTAGAACGTGATTAGAAATATCAACGAAGAATGAACGCCATAAAAGGTACTTCTCGTAAATTAATTAAATTAATTATAATCAACCTATGACGATCCTCATTTCTGGTTAGATGACTATTCTTCTTCTTTATCTATTTATGTGATTTGATCTGTGGAGTCTGGCATTCGTCGCCGTATTGATCCCATATTGATCATTGCTAATGACAAAAATCCAAGTGGGCACATCCACCCATGAGATTCCGCTGCACCCAAAACCTTCAAATGGTATCAGAGGGAGGTTACAAAGTTTATTATAATAATTTAGTTTTCCTGGATAATTTACTCATTTATATTTGATTCAATTCAAGATAAATACTTCTATAAATCCAAATGAATGAGATCTGTTCTTCCTCCAGAATTTCTCGATTCACTTCACAGAAATGACTTTTTACTTTTAAATTTGATTAAAATAAAAATGAGTAACTCATCCAGAGGAGCCGCTCTTTCTGTCTGTACAACAAAAGAATACACGGTGTGTAGTGAAAACTACACACCATGTACTTAAGTTCAACCAACTGGTACTGGTCCGCCAAAACATGTCAAGTGAATTGAGTATACCTAAGTATTTATTACACTGTGTTGACCATAAATGAACAGCGCGTGGAAACTGGAATACACGGCGTGTATGTTGAATCAAGACGCCGTATAGTCTGATCTGGTCTAGGTGAAACCATGTACAAGGAGAAGCCATGTACCGCGTACACGGGATTGCCAGGCTGGTAACCACATAACAAGGAATTATATGCCATGTTAGATTAATCTACATGCCATATACTCCAAAATTTCCAATGTATAGAAAAACATGCCAAATCCCCCAACGTGTACTTTGGATAAAGGGTGAAAACAAATACAGTCCGTGTAATATAGCATACACGCCGTGTACTTTCCAGAAATGGAATTTCACCATGTTTCCTCCAAAAGTTCAAAGACATCGTATAAGGAATATCAATGAGAAGAATCTCAAGTAAATTCATAAATGAATTTAAGATAAAGAATTGATTAATTATAAGATCATAATTAATTGAATTCAAGCGCGACTTATCATGAATAATAGAACAATTGAAAGAATTTGAATTCTAAATATGCGTAAATGTTGTTGCATGCTATGGATGATCATGAGCTAGACTAAAGACCCTTTGTGTGTTTATGGTTTCATTTAAATTTAATTTGAATTAGTTGGCCTGTGAGACTTCTTTCAATAAAATGTTGGTCTTGCGTGCCCATGGTTTCTTTAATGTAAACCCCATTTAATAGAGGATCTCCCAAGCCAGAGGAGACGGTTCAAAATCCAAAGGTGAGGTGAAACCAACCCAATAAGACAAAAAGTTGGATAGGTGGGAGCTGCAAGACATGAACCATCAAGTTCAAGGTGTTTTCCCCTAGGTCAGGTTTATTTATCAAAACCGCTAGATAAGATAACCAATAGAAGCTCATGATCATGAAATCTTATTTTATTTCTATCTAATTGCATGGTTTATTTATTATTTATGTGTTTTCATGATAACAAAATTAATGAAATAAAAAAGCATGCAAAGATGGAATAAAATAAAATAGGACTATGTGTAAACATTATCAGAACATGGTTAATCACTTAACCAAGAATCACTTAATATTAACAAGCATGTGATAATGAGAACTATTCATAATGGATTAAAATCCGTCAAATACCATATTAAGTCGGACCAAGCCTTTAGTTACTTGATGAAGGGAAAGACTCAATAAAACCATGTGTTTGACCAACCATTGTTGGGACACTTAATTTTATAAATGAAGATCTTATGAAAGTTTTAGGTTGACTTAAACATTTTACATCAAGAGGAGTAGCCCTTTCTAGACTTGTTGTAAAATGGAGGAAAGTGTCGAGGAAATGTAAGTTAGGATTTCAGGATTGGGGAGTCCACTCAACAAATCAAGGAACTATAAGCTCACAGTTGGAAAAGACTTGCCTACCTAAATACCTTTAAATAGCTTTAACAACCCTTGTTGGGGTTATGCGAAGGGGAATATGGATCCTTGACACTAGAATGTCAATGAAACTTGACATTCCGAGTTCAATGGTGAGGGCCATTGGGACTTGATAAAATAGTGGGAGAATTAATAAAATTTATTATTTCTCATAAAATGCAATAAAAAAGTACTAATAAATGTACTATTTTTAATTTGTAGAATCAATATGAAAAACTTTTCAACCACATTTTCTATGAGATCAATTCTGGATAAATACAATATCCTCACCGACGGTAAATTTCAGGAATGGTTTAGGTGCCTTTAGGTTATCCTACTCCATGAACGAAAGTTTTACATGCTGGAGTCCTCACTTCCTGATTTGCCTGTCCAAGGGGTCAGTGATGAAGATTTACTGGTCTATGATCAACATTTGAGCGATGCAATCGATGTTCAATGTTTGATGCTATCATCAATAGAAAGTGAGCTCATGAAGTCTCAGAAGACATGGATTCCTATAGCATGCTCCAACACCCTCGTGGTCTATACTAGGAGAGAGAAAGAGATGATTTTTTTGAGATCTCCAAGGCTCTATTTCAGAACAAGCTTGGAGAGGGTTCCCCATCTAGGCCTCATGTAGTAAATCTCATTGGATACTTTGAGCTCTTGGAGGTTATAGGGTTTAAACTCCCCGAAGAACTGGGTACTGATCTCATTCTTGCATCACTCCCCCAGAGATTCACTAACTTTATTGTAAATTTCAACATGAACAACATTGATAAGTATATATCTGATCTTCTTATCCTATTTCACCAAGTGGACAATGATATGAATTGTGGAAAGCCTTCTATCCTCATGATGAATAAAATGAAAGTGAAGGCGAAGAGATTTAAGCCCAAATCCTCGTTAAGGCCTTCAAAGAAAAGGAAGATCAAATGGGAGGAAAGAGAATAAGAGGCTGTTTGTTTCGCATGTGGAAAGAAGGTCCACTGGAAGAAAACTGCACCTAGTCAAGGAAGAAGGGGGAAGATTCAGGTGCATTTTTTATCGTATAAAATCTATCTTTTTCTATTAATTAGGTATTAGATACTTTTTGTGGTGGTCACATATATATCCAAATATAGGAACCATGTAGATTCAGAAAGATTGACCGAGGTAAGGTGGATCTGCAAGCAGCCAACAGAGCCAGACTCTATGCTATAGCTATCAGAGACTACCACCTCACATTGTCTACTGGGATAGTATTGGTATTGAAAGGATGTTATTATGTACCCTCTATAACCCAAAACATTATTTCAGTATCCATATTAGATACTGATGGATTCATCTTGATGTTTGGAAATGAATGTTTCTACTTTTATAAAGATATCATTTTTTTTGGTAGGGAACATTTATATAACTGCCTTTATGCATTAGACTACACAAACCAAGTAATAGAAATCGATTACAATGTTAATTCACATCACTCATACAACACCCAATTTTGGCATCACCAGTTAGGTCATGTCAATGAGAAACTTTTGACAAAATTACATCAAGATGGGTATTTAGATTCTTTTGAACTAAAACCACTTGGTGTATGTCATGCGTGTCTACAAGGTAAAATGACCAAAGCCCCATTTAGTGGGAAAGGTGAAATGGATAAATAGATTATAGAATTAGTTCACACAGATGTGTGTGGACCATTTCTAGTTGAATCAAGGGGTGGGTTCTTGTACTTCATAACTTTTATTGATGATTTTAGTAGATATGGATATATTTACTTAATGAGGTATAAGTCAGATTCTTTAGATCAGTTCAAAGAATACAAGAATGAAGTTGAGAACCATCTTGGAAAGAAGATTAAGAAACTCTGCTCATACAGAGGAGGAGAATATCTTAATCAGGACATCGTTGATTTCTTATGGGAGTTTGGGATTTTATCTCAACTCACTCCTCCTTACACACCTCAGTGGAATGATGTAAGTGAGAGGAGGAACCACACCCCGTTGGAAATGTTGAGATCAATGATGAGTCATGAGAGTATTCTATTATCCTTTTGGGGATATTCATTACAAACAGCAGCACACATACTAAACCAAGAACCAACTAAATCTATAAATTTTGTTCCATACGAGTTATGGAGTGGACGCAAAGCCATGTAATAAAATTTACATGTGTGGGGTAGAGAAGCATTTTTTAAGGCCTCTTCAGGTAACGAACTTTCACTTCGAGGAACAAAGTGTATCCTTATAGGATATCCCAAGGAAACAAGGAGATATTACCTATGAAACCCTTCAGATAAAAACGTTACAGTGGCAAGTCACGCCATATTCCTTGAGAGGGAGAACATCTCCAAAAAGATAGTGGGAGAGAGATAGAAATCGATGATGTCGAGGCTCAGGATACATAAGAGTTGGTACAAGAATAGATTCCACAAAGCCTTGTGGAAGAACAATCTGTTCCAGAGGCACAAGAACTATGTAGAAGCACGAGAGAGGTGAGAGAACCAGAAAGATATTGTTTTCCTGTCACTAAGGATGGTGACTCATTATTGATTAACAATGATGATCCTCTTACCTAAAAGGAAGAATTTTAAGGCACAGATGTTGTCAAGTGGCAAGAAGCAATGAATTCTGAAATGAATACCATTTACCAAAACCAAGTCTAGAATTTGGTAAATTTTCCAGTTGATGTAAATCCTATTAGTAATAAATGTGTATTCAAGAAGAAAATAGACATGGAGGGACAAGTCATCACCTATAAGGAACGACTGGTTGTAAAAGGTTTTAGACAGCGTTAAGGAAATGACTATGATGAATCCTTTTCACTAGTTTCAATGGTAAAGTCCATCAGAATCCAATTGGTCATTGCTGCTTACAATGACTATGAAATTTGGAAAATGGATGTCAAAATAGAATTCCTTAACAGGAACCTCCAGGAAGATGTCTACATGACACAACTTGAAGGGTTTTTGACTCCAAAGGATGCCAACAAGGTATGAAAGTGGCAGAAATCCATTTATGAATTAAAGCAAGCATCAATGTCATGGAACCTTCATTTTGATGAAGCCGTAACAGAATTTGGCTTTGCGAATAACTAATGAGATCCTTGGGTCTACAAAAGGTTTAGTGGAAGTGCAATTATCTTCCCAGTAGTATATTTTGATGATATATTACTTATTGGAAACAAAGTACCTGTCTTACAGTAAATTAAGGCATGGTTGGATAAATGATTCTATATGAAAGACTTGGGCGAGGCAACATATATTCTTGGGATCAAGATCCATCGTGATAGATCCAAGAGAATGATGGGCCTGAGTCAATGTACATACATTGACAAGACACTGAAGAGATTCAGTGTGGAATAGTCCAAGAGGGGATTGTTGCCAGTGTCACATGGAATTCATATTTCCATGAAAATGTATCCCCAGACACATGAGGAAGGAAATAAAATGGTAAGGATCCCTTACGCATCCATGATGGGGTCAGTCATGTATGCTACTCTATATACAAGGATATATGTTGCTTATGGATTAAGTGCAGTAGGAAGATTTCAAGCAGATCTAGGTGACCACCATTGGACGGTAGTCAAGACTATCCTTAAGTATTTGAGGCGTACTAAGGATATATTCCCGGTTTATGAGGGAGATGTGGAACTAGTCATAAAATGACTTGTAGATGCTAGATTCCAGACTCATCAAGATGAAATGAAGTCATAGACTGGATAAATCATCAGTTTGAATAGAGGTGCAGTGAGATGGTAGAGCTCAATGTAACGTGTGGTTGAAGATTCTACAGCAGAGTCCGATTATAACGCAGCTTCTGAGGTAGATAAAGAATCAGTATGGAGCAAAGATTTGTCCAAGAGATGGACATAGAACCTAGTAGTAAAGATCATATCACACCCTATTATGAAAATACTACACTAGTGGCACTTGAAAAAGAGACAATGTCACATATGCGGATAAAGCACATACTTCAGAAGTATCATATCTTGAGGGATTTTTCTCAGAGATGTGAAGTTGCAGTGAGCAGTATTTCCATGGAAGAAAATGTGGTGGAACCCTTAACTAAAGCTTTGACTCAGTAGAAACATGATCATCATCTGAGGTCTAGCAGACTAAAAGTCATAGGAAGTTGGCTCGAGTCCAAGTGGGAGTTTTTTAGAGTTGTTGTCTTGAGAACCAATTATTTGTACTTTGATTACATGAATGTACACTTATTATATATTGTTCATTGTTCTAAATTACTATAATATAATAATGTCTTGGAATATTTGTTGCATTAAAAAGGTCAGGGAAAATCCCCTCTATGATGAGAACCTTGAAATGCTATTACAATATTCTTAAATAAAGTTCTACGGTATGATGAAATACTATGATAGGACACATAGTATATATATAATCATGTACGAGTACTCGTAATAAGACAAGACTCTCTCTCATGGAGTTCGAACCTGGTAATCTCCAAGATGAGAGATTCTGAGAATAAACCCACTCGTAGTAATTCCGCTTGTCTTGGTTTCATCGGACATTACTATCTATGAGTGTGTTTAATGGTCCTCAGACTGGAAGATTATCATTAACTCATGTCATGACTCACACACTTATATTTTCTGACAAAAACCTTCCTGAAGACAATTGGTGGGAAGTAGGGTACGTTGGGTGTGTCACAAATGACATGTTGTTAATGGATAAGTCAAGGAAGGATTTGTCCCTTCCATATTTATGGAAGTTGATATCTCGGGCCCTTCGATTGAAATAGAACTGTCACCCTAATTACATGGCTATGGTGTAACAACAACTTTATTTCTGGAAGTCAAAGAATGAAAAATCAAGCATATAGGTTTATGAAACTGCCATGAAACCTTCTTGATGAGATATTGTAACAAAGGGATTAAATAAAATAGTAAGAGTTCGTATGAGGTGACACATAAATGTGGCTTCAACATATTTCTATTGGGTACCTTGACCTGTTTCTAGATAGTAATCTTAGACTTTAGGCAAGCCCGGCTAATGCCAATGAGAAAGAGGCTTAGAGGGTCACACACTAAGTGTATCCAAGTATCTCAAGTAGAATAAACATTATTCCCATACATGGGTTAATAATTATTAAAGGAACCCTAAATCGTTTTAATGTTGGAGGAAGAATAAAATGAAAACAAGTACATGCCGTGTATTAATTATTACACACCGTGTAGTTTTCATTTTGGAAATGAAAAGGAAAAACAAGTACATGACGTGTACTAATGACTACACGTAGTGTAGTTTTTTGTGAAAAAAAATTACATGCCATGTATTAATGATTACACGCCATGTAGTTTTTCAAGTCAGAATTTTGAGGATATAATATTGTTTTATTAAATGATATTTATTATAATCAGCGTAGGCGCTTGTCAAGGAATTAATTATTTGACATGGGGGTTCTCAGTAAGATTTAAAGAAATATATAAAATGTGTAACGTGTTTATTTATTGTCATAACTCTATGACCTCAAACCCGATTATAAATATCCTCTCAAACCCAAAACTATTTCCCAATCGTTGTGCACAACAATTCTGGAGAATTCATTCAAGGCCAAAAGAACTCCTTCCTCTAAGAACGCTCTCAAGACCGAGAGAGGTCCTCCTCCATCAGATCAAGGCGATCTAAGGTGGACAACACAATAAAATGTTTCTCTACACTAGCACCTGAAGAATCCTTTGGCGACGTCCAGAGTTACGTGGTGCACGTGTGAATCACTGCTAAAGGAAGTCTACACTTGGCTTCTACAACGCAACAAAAAATCACAACAGAACGTGATCAGAAATATAAATGGATAAAGAACGCTGTAAAAGGTACTTCTTTTCAATTAATTAAATTAATTATAATAATCCTATTACAATCCTTGTTTGTGGTTCCAGGACTATTCTTCTTCTTCGTCTATTACTGTGATTCGATCCGTGGAGTCTGACATTCATCGTCGTATTGATCCCAGATTGATCATTGCTAATGAAAAAAATCCAAGTGGGAACATCCACCCATGAGCTTTCGCTGTGCCCAGAACCTTCAATAAGTTAGTAATTTTTTTAAACCCTTTATATAGTAAGTTAATAGACGTTCACCTAAATGGTAACACAATGTAAGTGATTTTTATCTCACTTTTTACTTCTGTGAGATACATGTCATGATCATCACTTTCTTATTTTTTGGGGCACATCTACTTATCATTTTTATATATTATATCATGAATTAAATTATCTTAATGATATTTTTTATTTTCATTTAATATTATTACATTATGAGGTTTATGATTTAAAAAGTTTCAAAGTGGTATATAAAGCTTTGGAATGTTTAAATATTATTTTACCCAACAATAACCTTAATGATATTTCAATGGGATTTACATTTGAGAAAATTATATGACCATTGTTCAATAAAACCTTTCATTTTCTCTACTCTGGTTATTCCTATCCATTTTAAATTATTATTATTATTGTTTCACTCTTTGGTACACAAAATTTTTTAGAAAATGTTTGTAAAAAACCTGACTTTGTTTATCTCTTTAGTCGAAGAACCTGTTTTTTTATAAAAACTATGATTTATTATAAAAAAAATTCAAAAATGATTTTAAAATGTTTTGGTAAATACATTTTTACCCTTTTTTCATTTACCATAATTTAAATGTAATATTATTATCACATTCAAAATATGGAATTGTTTAAACCTTTAACTGTGAAAAAGGAATGTTCTTTTACCTCATATGACACATACATATTTACTCACCGTTATTTCACTGAATCATACGTTGAATTTTTAAAAGGTCAATCTTTAAAAATATTTTTTAAATTGATTTTCAATGATTTTTTTTTCAAAATAAAAGGATATTTTCCTCAAGAACATTTGTAAAAGATCTTTTTATTTCTATTCATTGATGACAAAAACCATTTATTTTCCTCCACTAGGTATATATATTATTAATACCATCCTTATTATAACTCTGGATGGTTTATGATTTATTTGGACAAGGACAATATTCATATTCAATTCCATGATTTATTTGTTAGTCCCCTTGAAATATTCAATTTCCTATGATCATTGAACATTGAATTTCATCTAAATTATCCATTTTATGTATTAGGGATATTAGTATTGCCTAAACCGTATACCTATCTATATATGGTGTCTACTTTGAATGTTGTTCTATTATTTTGCGAAATATTGATATATCCGTATTATTTATTCAATACAGACATTTAGTAAGGCATATTATATATTAATTAAGTTTATTACTCAATATAATGAATGCTCTAGACTTGCAATGACACATGGATCAAAAAATTTATCTAGATCCTCAATGCACTGAGAGGTTCTCATGAGAAAAATTAGTTGTGAAAATCAGGAGAGTTTAAACTCTATTCTGAAAGGTCTTGATGATATAGGTTTTCATGTGCCTCATACATTATTTCCATTAAGAACGAATTTCCCTCATATTAGTTTCATTTATTATTCATCCATGAGATTTTGCGTCAACATATCTATGGATACATTTCATTTTCAGTTCATTGATTAAATATCATATGTTTTAGTTTCTTACCTTTCTATATTTATTTTTTATTATCTAGTTATTTGAATGCATTGTGTTTCTATTTATTACCTTTCCATATTTTTTATGAACTTATTTCTCAATTTGTTGATTAAATGGCATTCGGGTTTAGTTATTCACCATGTCATAATTATTATTCTCATGGATTCATTATTACTTCCTCTATAATATTCCCTTAGTTTTCATTTGAACTCACCCTTATTATGTTTCATTCCCCAGGAATCCAAGAATCGTACTATTAAAGATATGTTGGGATTTAATTGATGGATTAGAGTCATCCACAAAGTTATTTAATTAGAAATAAGAAAAAAATAAATGTTGTAATTATTGTATTCATTTTTAATACAAGACTCATTTATGTATCTAGTTTACGAAGACTAATAAACTGATCAGTCCTTCTGGGCTTGATTCCTTGTAATAATGCTAATGTAATTAGTAGCAGACATCGTCTCTTGGCTTTCTGGGGTTGGATTTCTACAATCCATCCATAATAGTGAACATGGAAATAAAGCGTACTTTTAGAAACCTAAAGTTTTTATGCTTAGAGATTATAAAAATGATTTTAAAAGTTAAAGAAAGAATTATGGGTTAATGAAAACAATAACAGTACAATATGAAGCATTTGATTCATTATTGAATTCATATAATTTTAGAAATGGTAGAGTATAAACCTCTCTATTGATGATTTACTAGAGAAATATTCAAATTATATCATCTATACTGATAATATTATGTTTAATAGAAATGAAAAACTCATTTTTAGATAATTTTACACATAAATTGAGGATTACCATTATATTTTTATGTTAAATGTCATGAATTAATTTTTGGACTTCACATTTCTTTTGATAAAGACCCAATTTTTATTTTACAATAGAAATATGTTAATATATTCTAAATAATATTGGAATTGAAGATGAAAAGTTGATTTAAACTCCATTTATAATGGGAATGAAACAAAAAAAATTAGAAATATAGAAAGGTGTTTGGACAAAATGGAATTTGGAAATTAATTAGGATTTTTCTTTAAATGATGGATTCAAGACCAAATATATTCAATTATTTTACATTGTGTGTAAGATATAAACATATAACTCAAGAATATAACTTCATCCCAACAAAAATAATTCTTGGGTATATTAAATATTCTAATGAATATATATTGGTTTTTTAAAGAAAAAATATAGAAGTTTTGGGTGATTCAGATGTTTCCCAATATAGAAGTTATGATGACTAGAAGTCCATTTTTGGTGGAGTTTTTTCAATAGAGTTAGATGTGTCACATGAAATAATAAGAATAAAAATTTCATTTCCATTGAATTAGAATATACTACTTATAAAAAATAAAAATGCATTTGACATGGATGACGACATAATTTGAGGATTTCAATGTGTATGAAAAATTACAATTATTATAAGGAAATTATAATCATAGTGCCGTAAATATATTTATAAATACAGTTCATCATTATTAATAGATGAATATTTTTATCTTGTAAAATTTTTTCAAGGAGAATTTATTATATTTTTTTTGATGATAGAGTATTTTCCGATAAAGGTGAAAAATTTGGATGCATTTACCAAGTCACTTCCTAAAGATGAATTTCATAAATAGTAGTTGATGATGCCAGTTCATCCACAACATTATAAATGACTTGGGATTGTGGATTAATCCTATATATCCCTTGTTATATGTATTATTTTAATTAAAATGGGTGATATAAACATAAATATAAAGGCATAATTTTTTCATAATGGTAAAAAAATCTATTATCAATATAAAGTATATATTTATGGGAGGTTTTCCTAGAAAGGGAAAATTTGTGTGTTTAATATACAAATATTGGTGTGCGTGTGAAGCGTTGAGTTTAGAAAAGTTGTAATTATATGTAAACTATTATAACATTTTTTTGTGTATGTGTATATAAGATAGGTTTTCTATATAAAAATGTTATGTTTTGTTAAGAATAGGATATTGAGAGAATATTGAAAGTGATTGTGAGTTATCCATGAAATACATTTTTTTCATTCAACATTCATGTTTTTTATAACAAGGATAATCATGTTGGATTAGAATTATTGAATAATGACTAATTAATATGTTTAATAATTTTTTATTTGATGATATATATTTATTTTTGATTGATAAAAGTAGTCGATGGAAGTGATTTTTGACATTAAAGAAGGTATTTTATGAATAATGGAGATTTTTGACTAATATTTGAAGAAGCTGAAATAAATGTGATAGGATATATTACTTTAGAAAATATATAGTGAAGTTTTATATTATTTAACACATATGTCACATTAAAAATTAGTTAAATTCAAATGAGGTATACGAGTTTACTAGTGTCAAAAGAATTATGAATGTTTGGTTAAATAGATGGAAGAATATTTGAGTTGATTTGGAATTTTTAGGATATTTAAAATGAAGTGGTATATAATACACTATGGGAGATTGTAAATCCTTCCATAGTTCATACCTTAAGAAATCATGTTTTGATCATATTAAAAAATATATCTAGAGTGAATTTTTTAGTTCTTCGAGTTTTTTTATTGAAATACAGAGATTCCAAGAGGATTCAAAGCATATAGTGGGTTTTTTAAATTAGTCTTGGTCTATGAAGAAAGTGATCATGGTTCAAGATATATTTAAATAGACATATACTAAAATGAACGGAAATTTTTAATGATTATGAATCTAATATAAAGAAGTCAATTTTTATTATAAAACCATGATATAGTTTGTTGACCAATGTTTTGGTATAACTATTAATGTTATATTTTCACAAATAATTTGATAACTGAGATCATGGTTTGAACAGAGAAGAAAAAATATTTAATAAAAACAATTTGGTTTTTCTTTATTTTTCACAGTTTTCAAAATATTTTCATAATCTTAGAGTAATTGGTCTGGTTGAAGATAATACCATCATATTTTATACTATCACTTCTTGGTTAACATTACGACACCATGTTTTGACATATTTTTAAGTTTTGATTTTTTTTCATGATGTGGATTTATGTGTGATACATGGAAAACATTAACTCAACCAATAATGTATATTAATCACATCTAATGTGATTTTATGTTTTTGAATGTTATAGTGGATCAAAATCATAATAATGTATCATTGGGTAATGAATGAAACTGTTCCATACCAAGGATGTCGACATTCATTTTGATCGTAAAATCTTGTATATCATTATGTTCATGATGTATATATAGATGGTCAAATGGGTTCCATAATTTTAATAGATTAATTTTATAAAATTAAATAATTAAAAAGGGATATTTTATAATAGATTATTTTTTTAATCTTTACTAGTGGTGAAGGTTAATTTTAGAGGAAATAATAAAATATTTTACTCACTGATTCTCCTCCCTCCCAGTAAATATGCATGAGACCTCTCCAAAACTCTCTTGTCATATTTAAAAATAAAAATGAACATGAAAATAATTAATATATGAGTTGAAATGGATATGAATATTTTATAATATTAAGAAGGATTATTCAATAGTTATAATGGTTGTGAAATTGGAAAAATATATCGGTGGATTAGTAAGTCAAATGGGGATTAATTAAACAAAAATATACATTATTCAATTCAATGAAATTTTAAAAAATATTATAGGTTTAATGGGAAAAAATGGAACGTTATAGAATTCATATCATTGATCAAGATTATATGAAGAAAAAAAGTTAAATGGAATGTTATAAAAAGGGTAAAGAATCCTATCAGGTATGAAAATATGATATTGGATATCAAAAATAAATATTAGTAAAAATAAGCATTAAAAATAAAAAAGTTTTAGAAAATTATATTTTGAATCATGGAAGAATGGTAATAATCATAAAAAACATGGGTATAAAGGATAAATTTAATTATAAAATATAATTATGTGAATATAAAATGATCTGGGAATATTTCAAATGTAATTTCCAAGTGTAAATCCTTACTAAAGTTTTTTAATGTTGAATGGGAAGTCTAATAAGATAATATAATAAATAAAAAACATTATTGATAAATTTTAATTGATACATATATTTTTTTATTGTTCCATGAAGCTCTATAAATGATGTAAATTTTAATATCTAAACATAGATAAAATTTATCCATACAATTTCATAAATATTACACATGTGCATATAATCATGTGAATGATAAAATATTTAAGATAAAAATTAAATCCAAAATAGTTTCTCTAAAATTATTTCTAATGAACGAATTCAATTTATTATCCCAAAAATAAATAAAAATTAATTCAATGAAAAAAAATTAATTATTGATTGGGTTCCTTACATTAAGTGAAATGTTTATTTCATCTTTATTTTGACATTAATGAAACTCTTCCAAGATAAAATAGTAACATATCCCATGAATCTTCATTATCATTTGAAATAGTGTTGAATATATCAATTTATAAAGTAATTATATTATAGTAAACAATATATCAGAATAGAATCATGATTGAAAATTTAAATTGAGAAATAAAATAAATATAACAAATCATAAAAGGATGTGGATAATCATGATAAGAATATGAAATTACTAGAAATTAAAATTTAAGTGGATTACATTAGCATTAAAAATAAAGATATTATCTCATCGAATGTGTAAAAGAGAAGGAATTCCCATATCAATATTCTTTAATAAACATCTTTTACCTATCACATCTTTGAATATAATTTTTTGGTAAACTATTATAATTGATTGTTTCAAATTATAGGCCACAATAAAAAATAAATCCACCTTTTGCAACTTCATTCAAGATTTAAAGGGTAATTTAATATTTTATGGGTAATTTTATTGTAATACAACATGGGTGTATCATGTTTTGTGTAAAATCATCAATGTTTATAGAAAGTGGGATGAGATAATGTTAAATTTGTGACTCTATTATGTATTGGAATGATGTTTTCACCATATATTCCATCATAATTACATTTTATATGGAACTATAAAGATGTGAATCACTAAAAGTTCACAATCATAAGGGGTGGTCCATTATTAAAATTATTATAGAACATTTTGATTACCCTCTTCCACCATCTCGAAATGATCTACTTCCCCTTGAACTGTTGTAAATTCTACCATCTATGAAATTTTTCTAACTCAAAATATTCCTTAATAAATGGTGAGATATAGTCATTTAATGGAATTGAAAATGAAATATAGAAAACCATGAAATATTTGTTGAATTATAACTTTATAGTTGTAAATAAGGGTCTGAACTCAATATCCTATACAAACTCAAATTCATCATCATCCTCAAAAGGTATAGGGTAATATGAAAAAAGGAATCCATTTTCAAATTTAGGGGTAAGGTTTATGGATTCATATTCATGGGATATGAAATCAAATTATTTATTAGAAAATTATATAAAAAAAAGTACATGAAAATATTCATTACATGTGATCGAAGTTGCAAAGACATGATATGATAGAGATGAATTATCAATAATTTGATAGAAAGGAGTAATCCAATTTGAATTATATCTACATCAATAAATAATAATGGTTCCTATATATAATCTCTACCACATTTTCCTCATAAGTGCATGTTAGTTATGAGCCATTAAGGGGTGGAAATGAGGATTTAGACAGATTTAAAACTTTTACCAGTGGGATAATATTATTTTCATGATTTTTCAATGTTGATGCTAAAAATTCATTACATACGTTTTTAATTTCAAAATTACAATTTATATCCATCGTCATATTAAACCATATTTTCTCCATGGTTGAAGTGTTAGACTCAAATAGTGGGGATCAAATTGCGTATCACTCTCTAGTGTTAATAAAGTATTATATGATATAAATTTTTATGAATTTTAAATCTATTTTTTTAAAATTATTCAAAAGGTATTATAACCCAGAAGGGTCTATTAATCATTAGTTTATTTGTTTTCATTAATATTTAGGCTTTGAAATTAAATATATGAAGTATACTAACTTATATTATAGTATAATAATGAATTATTTAATAGTATATAAAAGTGATATGAATGGTAATAATTTAAATGAAAATAATTACATAAAGATCTCATGTGTAAGATCTTCAACCATTTATGAGGCACATTTTTGTTTTAATTTTGGTAAAACTCTTTTTTTAAATGGTTAATAAAATTACTCATGGGATTAGGTAATGTCTCGGGATTTCCCTGAGGGTTTGGGAGAAGAAAAAGGGGGAAAAGGATCAATAATGTTCATAGATCATGGTTGGATCATATTTAGTAATAACCATGCACTGGGAATATATTTCCTAGATAAAGGGGATGCACAAATTGCAAACTGCGTAAATGGGACACTAGAAACCATGAGGGATTGGAAAAATCCAAATGAACAAGCTCGTCATTTTATAAACCATGAGGGCTCCCAACACACAATGTTTATTGGTTTCCATTTGGATGGACGGGACTGCATGGTTTCCACATAGTGTAGCTAAACCATGCGCCTCATTAAAAGGGGTAGATTTAAAATTTTCCCTCCCAATCCTTATATGATTTAACATTATTTTCACTGCTATATCTTCCTCAATATACTAGGGTGTGAACCAAAAATCTTCCAGAATCTCTAAGGGATGTTTTCCTTTAATTTTAGGCCATTTGTGGTATTTTTAGTTTGATTCAAAGCCCCAGGTAAGTCTTCAACTCCATTTACTTCTATTTTATAGAAGAGGATTTGGTTGGTTGTTTCTTTTATTCAAAATATCATGAAACCTTTTTCCAGTGAGATCTTCACTTTGGTGTTTGAGTTTATTTTAGCACATATCATGGGATAAGGTTTAATGAGTGGTTATCTACAAGAATAAAGTAGGTGATCTATAATATTTATCCCATAGTTTTTTAATAATTTGGTTTGTAATTGTGACAATGCTCTTTCCCCCATGGCATAGGTCGAGTGGTTCACCGGTTGGGCCATCTCGCTGTTTGGGGGAACTGGATCAGGCTAGAGTCCCGCCAGACTCAGACACTATGCATATAATGCATAGGGTGATTCAATGTTGTTTCTTAGTTGGGGAACGTGTGACACACACTGTCTTGAAGGATCCCCCAATGGTCTTAGTCTTGTTACCCTTACACACGTTTCCCCCCCATGGCGTAGGTCAAGTGGTTCACTGGTTGTTCCATCTCACTGTCTGGGGGAACTGGCTCAGGATCGAGTCCTGCCAGACTCAGACATTGTGCATAATAAGCACAAGGTGATTCAAAGTCGTTGCTTAGCTGGGTAACGTGTGACACATGTTTTCTTGGAGGAGCCCCCAATGGGCCCAGGTATGTTACCCTTACACACGTTTTCCCCCATGGAGTAGGTAGAGTGGTTCAACGGTTGGGCCATCTCACTGCCTGGGGAAACTAGCATAGGCTCGAGTCCCTCCAGACTTAAAAATGGGCATATTATGCACAGGTTAATTGAAAGTAATTGCTTATGTGGGGAATGTGCGGTGCACGCTGGCTTGGAGGAGCCCCCAATGGGCCCAAGCGTGTTACCCTTACACATGTTTTTGTAGTTGGGGTTTCTCTTAGTGGAAAGAACCCTGTAATCCTACATGAAAAATGGGGTTTAAAAACCCGTTGGGAATAGGTACTATATAAGTATTGTAGCATTACTGTAACAGCGGAGCACTGTAGCAATGATGGGTACTATAGCGGTAACAGGACACTGTAGCAGTGGAAGGACATTATAGCAGCGTTGCGTACTGTGTGGAACTGTAGAAGGTAGGTACTGTAGAATCACTATTCATAGAATGGGCCTTGGACAAAATATTTGGGCCTACGGGCCATTTAATGGGATACATGCCCACTGGACCTTTGGGCTATGTAATAGGTCTACCTCTACCCAGTTAAAAGAGGTCTTTGCTTTGCATTAATAATAAAATGAGGGTTTGGCCCCAACCTTTTTTGAAAATGGTTTATATGGTAGTGTTTTGTGTCCATGTATAATAAAAGTAATTTATGATTTTAATTTTTTTAATACCCTTCACAAACATCATTGGCTTTGTGGATTATTTTGAGAATGGGCCTACGTCTACTCATGGGGTGTGAAAATCCCTTCAAAATGGTGAAATGAGTTGTTAAATGATGAATTACAGTGATTATAGGATTAAAATAATTCCTTTTCTATATGGTATGATAATGGAGCCTAAGGTATTTTTTAGAGAGACTTGAATTTTAATTCTGATATGATACGATACATATAATTAATGTTAAATGGAAGAGAGGAATTTTCATGTTTTTAAATGTGTTTGAGAACATTTAAGTGTTGGGTTCAGTGAATAAGTTGTTTAAGTATGAATTTGGGACAAATATGTTGATTATATTAGACAATTGGAACCAATGAATGTTGTAATTGGTGAACACTTGATGAAAAGTTAAATTATATTAGACCTTTCGAATTTTGGAATTATGAAATCATTATAGGTGATGCACATGATGGTTCCAACCAAGGTGTAAGGAGGCCAGAAATGATGCTCCTTATAATTGATATAGGATGGATAGACATGATGCTCAACATACTTGACTTGAATTGATAGACTTTATACTCCATAATATTGTACAAGTTTCTAACATGACGATCTGGGCACTACGTTCATTTGATATGGTAATGGTATTTAGTTCAATGCTATTTGGAATCTATTTTTTCAATGATCAATAAATAGAATATTTTTTATTTAAGTGTTTAACCAATATTATTGATAAATTTTATTGATAAACATGCCAATTTCATCTCCATATTTATTTTTTCCCTTTATTATTTTTAATACACATTTTCTATTAATAGACTAGATATTTATTTAGACACCACTGGGGGTGGCCTACTGTGTTTCACTCGAACTCTTTTTGGGCTATCATTATTAATTTGGTTGTTATTTATTTTTATTTCCACTATTTTCTTACACTATTGTATAGGGTATAGTCTCCCCACACAGTTTATTAGAACCTTGTTTCATTTCAGTACCCTTTGGCATATGGGGAGGCATGCTTGAAGTCATGTAGTGAACCATCTTGGGGAACGAGTTTAGTTTCTCTTAGGTTGGGACATTACAAGTTGGAATCATTTTATTTTTTTGTACTATTTGGTAATGGTATACATGAGACTAGTATGTGTTAGGACTTGCAATTAAGCTCATTAATGAGAGTATCTAACCCATGTTTGGATGAAAACCCATGTTCCATGGTAGGATTTTTGTTATTGATTCTCACAAGTTATAATTGGATATTATTTCACCATGGGTAATACACTTATTGTCTGATGTTATTTTTTTTCAAATATTTTACTCATGGGACATTATGTAAAAAAGGATTTTTATAAATTCCTCATTTTAGGAACTCAATAATTTTATGTGGAATGCATCATGTTAAGCACACATGGAAGATCATGCTATGGTCTGGTTAAGGGTAGTGAAATTATTTTCTATTTAATTTTCATTTTTAAAGGTATGTTAACTAAATTAAAAAGGTCTAAACTGCTAAAATTAGTCATTAAGACAAAGTGAAATATAAATATTATAATTATGAGGCTATTAAATTTATAAATTGAAAGATGTAATGTGAAAATTGGGATAAAATGGTTTCAAACATGAGACATGTAAAATATGGAAGTTTTTTTACCTCAATTTATCCATGATCCAAAATAGGGATGTTTGAGTGTAGTGATAGTGTTGCAGTTATAAAAATATTAATAGTATACGTTAGGTAGTTGTTTAGGTCTATTTGTGACCAATATTTCATGCAAATATAGAAAAAAAAAATTATGTGCCATGAATGTGTATTTTTAATTATAATGGTATGGCTCCACAATGATGTTTACCTATAGGGTTATAGTAGGGAACTCATAAGATTGCACTTCTGAAATTGGGACAAGAGGCCCTATTGATTTCGATTGATAAGGTGGAAGAGTCATTATATCAGAATTTATCTAGTTTTATTTAGTTTATAGAAAGAGACCCAGAGTGTGATGCACTAAGTATATTTGAGCTGACTGGGGAGTTATATCTATAGTAACCTCTAATTTTCACTGTGGAGGGTAAACCTATGGTAGTTGAGTCTTGGATTGAGTCTATTGAGATGATTCTGGATCATATGGAGAATCCTCAAGAGAAGAAGTTTAATTTAGTATGTTATTTTATGTGAGGACCGCCATAGTTTTTTTGGGATATTTAGGTCAAGGATGAGTATTTAGATATTATGACATGTAAGGAATTCCATGAATAGTTCTTGAAGAATTTATTCATAAAGACTCTTAGGATAGAGAGAGATACAAAGTTTATGCACTTTACCTAGGAGAATATGTCGATGATGGATTATGCTAGATGCATAACCACATTGTATATTTTTTTTCTAGAACAAGTTGGGGATGAGGTATTAGTGGTGATATGTTTCCAAGATGGACTTATATGTGAGATCAAGTCCCACGTGAATATATTCTATTTGAATAGTTTGCTAATATGGTGAATCAATCTCTCATTTATAAGGAAAATTTAACATAGTATTCTAGTGGTAGATATGTAGGATCAATTGGGTAATCTTTTTGTTCATACTAATATAGTATTAAGTGATGTTATTTGAGGTTTTACAAGTTGGTAGTGGGTAGAGAAGCCAAAAGATATGATTTTCCTCTCAGGGAAGTGGTCAGGTTCTTTGCGATCAGTACAGAAAGATTGGTCACATGCAAGGTGAGTGAATTCGATTTCCAGTGGATTATAGATTTTATGGAAGGATAAGATAACTATAGAGGTTCTCCAGGAACCCTAGACTTATGGATGATGAGGGAGGACCATTACTAAGACATATTACTAGTAGCGGATCTTCTATTCTATATCAGTCTAGAAATTAGAGTTCTATATGATAAACTTGTCGGGATAGAGGGTGAGGTGATTTAGGGAAAGTGAACCCATAGTAGTAGAGTGTTATGACACATGATACAAATATAGAAGTAAATGGTAGAGGGATAGGTCAGTTGGATGTAGTTCATCCTGCACCTGGTGGTAGCGAGGATGGACCATCTACTATTCAAGATAAAATTATCATAGCTTCTATTCTTTCTAGTGTTTTGTTTAGTACTATAGCCTCATATTATTTTATATCTTCTTAGTTAGTAAATGTATTTGGTCTGATAATAGAGTTTTTGAATAGGGTTATATCAATCAACACACTGTTTCGGTGCAATTGGAGGGTATCCAATGTTTCAAGGAGCTTTCCCTCGATATTAGTGGGTTCCATATCCTTTGGTACTTGTTGATTCTTGATATGTTAGGTATTTTCATTATCCTGGAAATAGACTAATTGGTTTCATATCATTATTACATTGACTATTATCATGGTAGAGTTACTTTGACATCTCCTAAGGGTAAAATATATGTTTATCATGGACAGTGGTATATCTAGGAAGGAATTATAGGGATAGTTCATAAGTAAATGGGTGATCTCATAGCCCAGGTTTTGAGTTTTATTCTTGATGAAAAGGGAGTGGATCATGATGTCTTCCATCCTATAGTGGATCAGTTTCAAGATGTGTTTTTTGAGGAGATATCATGGATTCCACCTGAGAGAGATATTGAGTTGATGCCTAAAGTTTAACAATTTTTTATTCCACCTTATATAATGGCACAAAAAATTCAAGAGATAAATATTTAGTTGTAAGAGTAAGAGGATAATGGTTTTATAAATCTGTGTAAATCACTATCGGGTTCTCTAGTATTGTTCGCTAAGAAGTCTAATGGAACATTATGTTTATATTTTATTACCGATAAATAAACTAGACATTGATTAAGAAATTGTATCCTCTTACACATATTTATGATATATTATATGAACTAGGTGATTCCTATGTATTCTACAAGATTGATTTAAGATCAGGGTATCATCATCTGAGGGTGATACTCTATGATATTCCATGATATTATTTTATAAGTTGGTATAGATTGTATGAGGTCATAATTATTCCATTTGTATTGATGAAAAATACATCTACACTTACGAATTTGATGAAACAAATCCTTCACCCATAATTGGATTAGTTTGTTGTCATCTTAGTTGATGAGATTGCAGTTTATTCCCAATCTAATGGTGGCCATGCAAAACATTTGAACAACATCCTACGTACACTAATAGAGGAATGACTAGATTAAAAGCTATATAAATTTCATTTATATATTGAAAAATATACTTATTGGGTCACATCATCTCAGTGGATGGTGTTTCAGTGGACTCTGAGAAAGTATTGTTGGTTGTTTCTTGGGAACAAAACAAGAATGTTTTTGATATTTTAATCTTGTTAGGTTTGGATGATTACTAGAAAAGGTTCATCAAGGAATTTTATCATTTGGAATTTTCTCTCTTGGGATGTCCAAGAAATGTATAGTGTTTGAGTGGTATGAGGCATGTGTGAATTCCTTGAAGGAGATAAGGATGAATTTTACCACTACGCCAATTCTAATCTTACCTAACCTTGGTAAAGAGTATAGTCAATTTTTTGACTCATCCGAAATTTTTCTTAGGGTACTGTTAATGAAAGGGGATCAAGTCATGGTGTATGGATCACAAAAGTTGATTTTACATAAAAAAACTATCCTACACATAATCTCAAGATTCCCACACTGATTCTTATTTAAAATATTTGTTGAAATATCTTATGGGTGAGAGGTTTATGGTTTATACTGATCATAAGATCCTCAAATACATATTCTGTTAGCATGATTTAATTATCATATAGTGGAGATGGGTTGATTATATGCAATATTTTGATTTCAAGATAGCTTATACACTAGGAAGGGAAATAGTTTTGTAGATGATTTGAGTTATATGACATAGAATCAGGTTTTCCTAGAGTCAATTTCTGAGTGGAAGATGATACATTTTTATGTTGAGATGATTATAGGTGATCCAGAGGAGTGGGAGAAGATTACTCACACATATTTATCTATTGAACCCTTTATTTTGAGATAGATCAAGGGGAGAGATTTTGAGGACCAAGAGTTTCTATTATTGATGGAAAACTTTGAAGGGTGGATCGACTTTAGGACTAGTCCATCAATGATGACGAGATTATCTATGTTTATGGATGTGTTATCGCACTTAATTTTTTATGGGAGAGGATAATGAATGTATTTTGTGTCTCAAAGTTGTTAGTGAACCCTAGATATACCTAAAGTTTTCATGATCTTCATATGTTTTGGTGGTGGATAGGAATAAAATGTACATTATAGGTTTTGTGACACAATGCTACACATGTAAATATGTGAAGGATAAGAATCAATAAACTAATTGAATTTTACATCCATTTCCCATTCTAGAATGGAAGTGGTATGATGTTATGATATATATTTTTTTAGTTTTTTTACAAGTATTCCTCTAAAAAGTGAAACGATATGGGTGATTATAGATGGATTGATAAAGGTAGAACATTTCTTACAGATATTGTTGAATATATTTTTCAACCATTTAGGTAACTTTTATGCTTGAGATATATTAAATTTTCATGGGGTTACCCATACCATTGATTTAGACAGGGATACATATTATAGCCATCCCTTTTGTAAAGGATTAAAGAAATAACATGGTACTTAAGTGTTTTTATTATATAATTTCACTCAAAGATAGACAAGAAAATCCGAATGTACTATCTAGGTGATAAAGGAAATGTTGAGAGCGTCCATCCTAGATTTCAGTGGAACTTGGGAGAATCACCCAACACTTGTTGAGTTTTCCTATAAGATCACTCATCAAGAGAGTATTCAGATGTCACCATACAAGGTGTTATATGTTAGGACATACATATTACCTTTTTATGGATGTAGGAGAGATAGAGTTTCTGGGGCCGAGTCTTATATTAGAGATGTTGGAGAGGGTTCAGTTGATCCCGAAGCATATGGATATAACCCATAGAAGATAAAATTCATATGCTGAATGACATCATACACCTATTCAGTTTATAGTGGGTGACTGTGTGTTCCTTAGGGTGTCATCAAGGTTGGGTCATCATTATATTGGGGAAATGGGAAATTTGGTGTAGGAATGTATTGGTGCATTTGGGATTGTGGATAGGATTGTACTGATATAATTTTGATTGGACCTTCCACAGTGGTATGGTGATATGAAAAATGTTTTTAAGGTGTCATATATTTTCTATTATCACCTCAAACATTATCATGTGACTGATATTGATGATGTTGAGCTTGATGATGATGCTTACTCTGAGGAGAATTTGATTAGTGTTAAGTATTGTAGTAAGAAAATTATTTAGGGAAAGATCATGCCTTTAGTCTAAGTGATATAGAAGAATTTCCATGTTTAAGAGGAAACTTGGGAGAGGGAATATAATATGTGTGCCTAGTGGTATGATCTTTTTACCATGGTGTCTTAGTGATTCTTTGGAGAGGAGCTTGAGAATGATTTGTTATAAAGTTGGGTGGTTGTAATATCTCAAACCTTTAATAATGTATTTTTTGGTTTTAATTTTTATTAAACACGTTTTTTAAATGGATAATGAAATACCTACCAAGAGTAAGAATGGTGTATAGAGTTACTCACAGTTTTAGGATATGAAAAATAGAAAAAATGAGGCATGACGTGCATATAGAATGGTTGGTTAATGGTTAGTACTAGCTTTGTACCATGACTAATCACCATAGTGAAAGGGGGTGAATGGTTTATAAACTATGCATGGGGGGACTTGGAAAATATACGAGATTGGATAGATCTAATTGCATGGCCTTTACGTGGTTTTGGAAAATCAGGCAGTCTCCCCAGAAAACCATGTGGCTCAATTTGATTTTTGACTAAGGGGATTCCAAATTTTGTGCATGGTCTGGAAAACCATGCATCCAAACTATCCACCTTATTTAAAGGGATAAATCTATTATTTTACCTCATGATACATCAATAATATGACATAATTATCACTCAAATTTATTCCCTAGTAAGCAAGGGTGAGAATAAAAAGCTCCCAAATACTCTAAGGAAAGTAGTCCTTTAAGTATTGGGAATTTGAGGTGTAGTTTAGTGCGACACAAACCCCTAGGTAAGTATCTAACTATGTTTCCTTATATTTTATAAAATAGTATTTTCTTGGTAGTTTCTCTTCCTCTAATTCTCATGAACCATTTTTCTAGGGGGATCATCACTTTGGTGTTTGAAGATATTTTAGCTTGAATAAAGGGATAATTTTGGATGAGTGGTTTTCTATGAGAATAAATAACATGGTCTAGCGGATTTCTCATGTAGTCTTGATGTTATACTTGTGTATGTGTTTCTACCATTTAATAGCCTAGATTAATTTTGTGTACTGGAATAAGAAATGTAATTATATATTAGTTGGTGTGTTATACTCTTCATAGACCTCGTTAGGTCCATGGATGATTTTGTCACTAGGCCTATGACTACTCATGGGGTGTTCCAATCCCTTGAAAATAGTGAAATGAGTTATTAAATGATTAATTTGAGGGTTTATGGGATTTAAATGATTATTTTTTACGTGTTATGATAATGGGGCCTACGGTATTTTTTGACATCACCTAAATTTTTAATGCGATATGATATGAAGAAGATAATTAATTTGATATGGAAAAGGGTAATATTAATGTTATTAAATTGTTTTGAGATAATTTAAGAGTTTATTTAAATGAATAAATTTTCTAAGTTTGTAATTGGACCAAATAGGTTGAGTATATTAGACCATGGGAATAAATTATTGTTGTAATGGGTGAAACCTTGATGAAAATGACAAGTATGTTGGACCTTGATAATTTTAGAGTGGTGAAATGGTTATAGATGATGGACATGAGTTTTCCAACACATGGGGCGAGGATATTGGACATTACTATCCTTATACTTGATATAGGATGGTTAGACATGATACTTGATATCCTTGATTTGATATGATAGACATGACGCTCCTTATTCATGGCTAGGGTGTTGGTATGATGATCGGGGAACTTAGTTCATTTGATATGGTAATGTTAATTGGTTCAAAACTCTTTTTAATCTACATTTTTAATGGTCAATAAATGGATTGTTTCTAATTTAGTTATTTAACCCCCCTTTGATTGATAAGTGATGTTGAGAAACATGTCTATTTCCTCACCCTGTAAATTTGTTACCTTTCAGTTCTGCATACAATCCTACCATAATTAAACTATATATTTCTCTGGAAACTATTTGTGGAATCCTACTGACTTATACTCACACCTTTCTCAGGATATCATTTTTACTCAAGAAGATTTCATGGTTACAGGTCTAAATTATGGTAAAGAACCTATGTTAGATGGATGAGTTGATATTTATATTTGTAGCATGGATTAGGGTACATTAATTATTGTTGGGACCCAATTTGGATAATTACAATATTTCGTTATTTTGGGTTTTCATTTGACACATGACACGAGTATGGAATCAAACGTTTTCTTTCTTAGTAATGGGAACATTCCATTTTTTATATTTTATTTTGTGATTTAGTGTTATTTTTAGTTATTGATCATTATTACTTTAGTTATTTTTTTTATTTTTTCAATTGTATTAGTCTAGTGTAGAGGGTATAATATCACCACATACCTTATTAAACCCTCACTACTAGTCAAAAACCTCTGGCATATAGGGAGGCACACCAGGGGTCATGTTGAGAACCATCCTAGGGTACCATTTTAGTGGCTATGAGGAATATACATTACATTATGGGTGGTAAATAATTGTAATTTATATCATGTAAATTGGGTGGATAAGATGAATATTTATTGTAAATATGGGACAATGACAATGACATGATTCTATACTATGTGTCTTAAACGTGTACAAAAAACGAAAGAATACTAGTAATATAATTGATTATTTATTTCAATACCTAAATAATTTTCTTGTAGATTTAATTATTCTACAATTTTTCTAGGAAATAAATTCAAAAACAATTAGTATGATTTTTCCTGAAATATCAAATTAAAAAAGTTATCAACCTACTAACTGATGTAGCCATGGTATTAAGGATAATCCAATAGAGATAATATGCATTTTCACTAGTAGTATTCTAATTTTAGAATGTCTTGGTAAATAATGATTGATTTTTTTATAAATTAAAATTCTAAAAATTAGAAAACTTAAGAAATAATGAAAACTAAGATAAGATAAAAATGGTGGAGATAATATTATAGTTGATAATTGATAGAAAAAGTCTTATTAAAATTTTTTGGGTTTTAAATTTTAACAAAAAACATGGAAGTCCTTAAAAAAGACTTAAAATATTATTAAGAATTTATATTTAGAAGTTTCTTGGAATTTGGAAAAAGTTAATGAGATTTTTTAGAAGAAAAAAACATGTTGTAACTGGAATGTGATTATAATGTAATTTATTTGATTTTGAATAGGATATTAATGATTATGCATTACACAATGACTATTAAAGGAAATAGAGATTAAATTTGAGGAAGAATATTGAATAAAGGTAGTAAAAATATTGTTCCGTGATAGTTTATATCTATGCTGTGATTTTCTATATTTGATTGAACTTTGAAAAAAATGTATATCTTAGTAGATTATTGTAAGATATTCTTTCCAGAATGTGGAACTATAATTTATTAATAGATAATTTTCATAAAATATTTTTCAATGATTTATATGAAGAGGTTGTTGTTCACCTTATCGTTCCAGGATGTAAAGAATTTATATGAACACGATTTTTCTATAATAATTCTATATATTTCACAATTCATTGAACTACTATATTTTAAATATTTGATCAAATTACAACATTAATTATGAATAAATATTATTAAGAATTTTGTGAGATGTTTAGAATTTAAAAGTGTGATCCTATAATTTTCTACATTACAACATAACGATATTAGTGTTAAAATATTTCAATGAATTCAAAATCCTTAGAACATATAGTATTTAGGATTAGATATGGATATATCTTTCAACCTAATTGAATGTATCTGAATATCATTTAAGGGGGAAGGAAATGTTTCATGATTAAATCAGTAATGAATGGAATTAAATAATTTTATCATTTGATCATTTTTTTTTGAAATTTAGAGAATGTCTACGATTATAGATAGAATAAAAAATTAATTATATTTGTGCAGAGATACTATAGAGTGAGATTTTGGAAGAATAAAATTAAATTTGATACCATTAACACACCAAACCAAAGGAGTGTAATAAGAGTAAGGTGATCATGACCATGATGATGATTAAGTATATTGCTACACCAATCAAGGTGTAATTAATTATATTTTTTATTTTCGAGATAAAAAATTCCACCCTTGATGAAAATTGACTCTTTCTTATAAAAGAGAGTAATTTGATTTTTCATGTGATTGGTTGTAAACTAATACAGATATCTAGTGCACTATAATCCTTGTAAAAAAGTGTGGATAATGAATTTGTTTACATTGAAACATAAAAAATGTATTCTCCTTGGGAATAGTATTGTGAGAATTGACCAAGTGAAAACTTTTTGTGTTGCTTCCTTTTATTAACTTATTTTTAGTAAGGGTATATAGGTGTATTCATACTAAAATCAAAACAGTATCTTTTTTAGGAAATATTTAAATTCTACATAAATTGATTCACCTTTCTCATATATTATAATTACTACGTGAGACAAATTAATTGGCTGTAGAATGGATGATTTAGAAATAAAAGTTATGTTTGATATAATGGTTCTTTTTCAAGGGAATTTCTCTTTTAAGGTGACATAATAGTATTCATTAATTATATGTTTATACTAATCATTGATGGGTAAAATCTTTAATAATGGACGGATTAAATGAAGTGCTATTTATGATCACTTAAAATTGATGTTTATATTACAGTTATACATGGACTTTTGAAAAATATTTAAAGTAGATAAATTGTAGAAATATATCTTAAGATATTGGATAATAATAACAAATGACCTAATTCTTCAGGGAGAGACTTCTTAAAAAACTCTTGATGAATGTGATATTGTGTAAATCATCAAATTCCAGGATGTAAAAGCCAATGAACATATACGAAGGTGATATTAAAGTGAGATAAGATAAACTAAAATTTCTTTTGAAGAATATATAATATTTGGTATATGTTCTCAATATAATCAATTTATATATCCATTGATATGAATAATGTGATTATATTTTACCTTCATGGACTTCATGAAACTTAAGAACATGTCAAATATTATGAACAGAATATTTAGAAGGTTTCCACCTCATTTAAATCCAAATGTTTTATTAATAGGAAAAAATATACCAATAATATATTATTGGATGAATTATAAATCATTTTTATTACATATATGATGTCAACAAAGTGTGTTGATTGAAAAAGTAATTTTACTAGTTAAATATGGCACTAATATCATGGTATGCTTGGATTGATAAATATATGAAAAATCGTGGATTCAACCATTATTACATTGATAAAAATATTTATGTGATGAATGAACGTGATAAAATAATTATAGGGAAAATATACAAAGATGATATTATATTTTGGGGATAAAATGTTTCTGAATGTATGAAATTTGATTGCGAATGTAAAGTTTCCATGATTAGTGAATTGATAATTTTCCTTGTCGTAGAGGTTATATAAGGATTTCTTAGAGCTTTCTTTTCACAATATAAATATTCAAAGTATGTCTTGAAAATATTTTTCATGGAGTAAATAAAATATGAAACAATCCTAGTTGATACTCAGACGAAGTTATCAATGGATGATGAAGAGAATATCTTTGTCAAAGGTATGATGGATTTATTTAGATTTAGAAGATTAAGGGGGTATGGAAAAACCATTGATACTAGGCCTGTTCATTTCTGCACGGGACAGATTGTTGATCAGTCATGAAAAGGTGGAGGCACTCCATAATGATGTTGATGATAGGGAGGGGTATTTATGCGTAGTATTGTTCGAGGATGATTATGGCATGTTTGATATTTAGATTATGTTATTGTATCTACTTCATTGAATTCATGTGAGGTTTCCTCCTATACCATTAAAAGTGCGTTTATCTAGAAATAAATAAAAACATCGGCCTCTGAGCCATTCAGTTAGTCAGTATGATAAATTTCAGACTGTTATAGCAATAAACAAAGAACTGGTTGTTTTGGGATTTACTAATTCCTGTTGGTATGTTTTGTGATATGAGAGAAAAGAATATTCTTTTAGTGAATTTATCTTAAGGATTTTGGTATTTTTTTTATTGAGAAGAAAATAAGTTTTTATACAATTGAGAACTCTTTAAGTTTAATATATTTATACTGATCATTATTATACACAAATATTACGGATGAGGAAACAAAATTAAGTAATTTTTATTGATGTACATAATCTTATTATAATTGAATATGATATTTTTAGTGTTATCATTTACAGAAAAAAAAATTCAATACAACATTTTAGGATAAAGAAAATTGAGAGAAAGTATCCCATTTTCATGGAGATGGTTAAGAAAATATTGGTGGAATTAGGGTACATTTCAACTAATGAACAAGTCACACATATCTAGATTAAGGTATTATCCTAGGAATGTTTTTGAAATAATCATTTTCCTCTTTGAGGTCAACCATATATATCCACTATATTTCATGGAAAAGGACCCATAACCTTATAATGATTTTGTCACAGAAAGGTTCTCAAAAAGTGGTATTAATAACTAAATGTTATAAAAAGTGGTTCTAATATAAAAAAGTTTTTCAATTAATGGTTTGGTTATCTCATGCATTGATTTGGTGAGAAATTGATTCCAGTTAATAACATCCATTAAGAAATCCATCTTTTTTTTAAAATGGGGGAGAGATACCCAAATCAACTGGGGAAGTTATGTGTTTTTCTAAGAATGAAAATGAGAAGAAATAAGAAATAATTAAGTGTTTACTTTAAAATTATTTCAAGAATAAATAAGATAAAAAATTAAAAATATTTTTTTTTGTGAGAGTATGAATATATTTATTAAGGGGGAATAATTTGATGAATAAGGTACTATGGAGAATATGTAGTGAATTGTTTTTATATATTAATTTTATTAAAGTGGTTCATTTATAAAAATTTCATTGAAATATAATTTCTCAAAATCGGAATGGATCATGTGGGATTATAGTGAATTATTTTCCAATCATTAAACAAAATATAAATATATTCCCATAATTTAATAGATGTATTCCAAATATGGTTTACATGGAAAAAGATGTTTTTTGAATAATTGTGTTGTTAACAAACCCGCATGGGGAGATTATTTGAAAAAAATCAATGTATGAAATTTTGTTTTTATTCTATCAATAATAACTAATAAAAATACATAAAAGGACTCAAAATATCATTGAAAATTTTTAATTTTGAATATCATGGATTCTTAAGGAAGCTAAACCATTTCGGACATCGAATAAAAAATCATGTTATAATGGGAATATGATTGAACACTAATTAATTTTCAGTAGGTATGGATTTTAAGGAGTGGAAATTGTGTCATGAATATTATATAGTAGTGAAGATTAATTTTTAGGAGTAATTTTGGATGATTCAAATGAAAATTTTAACTATAATGGTTTAAAATTAAACATTGATTTGTTGAGAATGACTGAAATATAAAACAAATTGTAACCATTTTGATTATGGTTTTATGTTCATGAAAAAATAAGAAATCATGATTTTTTATAGGGGGTTTTCATAAATTTCAGTGTAAGAATGTACATTGAGGGGGTTGGGGTGAACACCATAATTAATGTACATAATGTTTATAGATTAAGAAAAGTTTCACCATAATAATTTACATTATGAAGAATTTTTTTTCTCATTAATATTTTTCATATTTTATCATGGGATGAAGAAATGGATAATTACATGTCTTTTTGAGAGATATATAAATGAGTATTTTTCACTATAATAGTTAATATTTCATAATAATCAAGTTAGTGTCAGAAAATTTAACGAATTCAATGATTTTGAAAAATAGGATTTTAGAAAAGATAATGATATATTTTTCTTCCCTATTTGACTTATTTGACGATGTAATAAGGGTATGGACTTGTGCCTTGATCATTGTGGAATTAAATGATATAAATATATATTCTACAATTATAAAATCCTATAAAATAAAAAAATATATTGAAAGAGTTAAAGTATACAAAAATAGATTAGTGTAAAGATTCTAGAGAGCTATATTCTAAAATAAAAGAGCAGAACTTGTTACCATTAACAAATTAAGAAAAAATTGACGATGAGTAGGAATGATATCATTAATATTAAGAATTTGTAGAATATAGATATACAAATTGAGGTTTTTTGTTTGTTTTTGATTGGTGAGTTCATATCATGTGAAATTGGATGATAGTGTATATTTTTTATTCAAGAATTTTTATTTTGAGGATTAATGGTTATAAAAAAATTTGGATAATGATTCTTTTAGAAACCTCCACTACTAAAATATAGATTTTTTTAGAGGTTCTTTTTTTTTGTTTAGGGGAGGTTTTAATATGATTTATATTTTTTATTTTTTTAATATTTTTTTTATTTTAGACCTACTTTTAATTTAGTGAAGGCCCCTCCATCTACATAACTATAGCTTTTCCTGACACCACCCTACCCCCTGAGGGCCCATTTGAACTAAAATTATCCCGAGTGTGTCACTCTAAGCCCTCCTTTAATAGGCTAGTGTTTTTTACTATAATCAAGTTAGAATATCACATAAAATTGGGGTTCATATCCTTATGTACAAGTGTAAATATACCAACATCCATGCATGATAATAGTAATTCAATAATGCATAAATAAAAAACTATAATACATATAAATTCATGAAATATTCTGAAATCCAAAATGAGTAAAAAGTGAATAAACAATAAATTATAGGAGAAAAAATACTCTCCCAAGAAACCCAAAATGAAAACCAACCAAAATAAACTTGGATAAAGATATGTTTGAAATGAGAAATCACTATATATGAATTTCATCTATAATTGTGACCTCTAGGTGGTACTAATCCCTCTTTCCACTAACATTGTGTCCAACGATATAACTTCCAAAATAATTGTCTTCTATATTGGACACAACATGTGTGGGAGTGATTTCTATGAAAGGGTCAGTATATACATACCAAGTAGGAAAAATTGATAACAAAAAATGATAAACAAAAGGTCTAGTTAACTGAAGACCACATAGGTAAGAAGAAACCAATATATTCATTAAAAAAAGAGAACCCATGATATAAAGTAAAGTCTCTCTTTGTACAACCCAACTATAAAAGATTCGATTACCAAAAGAAACTAAATTATTTGAAATTCCAAACACTACCACCCATGTAATGTAACATCTCACCCCTACTCATTGAATTGAGTCTGGGAAGATGTGAAACTTTCCCTAAAGAGACTTCCCCAAGGTTCCAAAGGCTATAAATAAATGATTAGGGCTTCATGAATGGTCGGGGAATATTTTCCCTTTTTGTAAGAGAAAAAACTAACCAAGCATACAATTACACAAAAGACTACATGAGGAATGTCAAAAAAATACTACAATAAACTACACAAAAACAACAAAAGTAAAAAAACAATAAAAATGTCAATAAAGATTACTAATAAGAAGACTAAAACAATACAACTCATGAATCCAAGACTAAACACCACAGAGCCAAGCCAATCTCTATACTCAAACTCAAAAACCTCCCAAGCATCATGATGTACCAATATAGAAATGGGATGCTCTTCTTTTACCTATGTTATGGAATATAAATTCTACAAAATCACCTTAATTATAAATTAGGGGTGAGTAATAATACTCAGCAGGCTTTCCCCATATGACTTTCCTACTCAAGAAACTTATACAGAACAAGTTAGAAAATTGATATAAAGAAATTCATATAAAAGAACTAAAATAATTTAACAATTTCCAACAAGGAAAACAATCCCATTGTAAACAATTTTTACCTAAATCAACTCATTTATAAGGGGTGAAACCAAGAAATTCATTTAAAATTTTATATTGGCCTAAACTATTTCAACTCAAAAAACCTAATGCATACAACTTATCACACACACAATGAAACCAACCAAGATTGGTGTTAACATTGATGGTTGAACTTCTTGTACAACCCCATAATATTTTTATTATGGTTCTTCGTGACCACATCCCAATTATTTTATGGTGGTACTTCACAACCACTAACCACCTCATTATAACTCATTCTTTAACCATTAAATCCAATAAACCATGAAAAATCATGTATTCTAAACAAAATATCAATAAGGTAACATTTTTATTGAAAACCATGTTTGAATCCTTTTCCCAAAAATCAAACCAAGTAGCCAATTTTAAAATTCCACCTTTTAAAGTCCAATAACCAATCATATTTCACAAAAATATAATATTTATCCCAAAACCCCTAAATCAACACCAAAGGGCTTCACACAATCTCCAAACATCAATTTCACAATCAATTTCAAGAAAATTATTAATTTAAAAACAAATCCTTTTATTTTGATCAAAATGGATTCAAGAGTGAAACCACTTACCTTAGGGTTTTGGTAGAAACGACCAAAGACACAATGTCTCACCAAGCCCATGTGAAAACTTCCCCAAAACACCTTATATTTTATACCCTAACATTAATAAGGCCAAATATTACCATTTTTTGGAAACAAAAACCCTAGATCTATCTGTAAATGAACATGATTGAGAAAATAGAGAGAGAGAGAGGATAGTAGATCCATGAATAACTAAGAAACTATAAATAAGAGAGACTTATATATGAATATTAGACATTAAAAAACCACGAAATCCATTCAAAAAGATTATGAAATGATGGGTACATGTTCCCTAACCCTGAAGTGATGAAAATACAAAGTGAGGGTCAAAATAGGGATCAAATAGGTGTTTTAGGTTCAAAAATGTGTGAGGCCATTTTTTAACCCCATTTTTAATGTTGTGCATGGTTAGATCACATGGTTTTCTTAACCTTGTGCTAACGGTGCACCTGCTACTATCTCAAAAGGGTGCCTCGCAAGGTTGGATCACTCAGTCAGAAAAATTGTGCACCAACCATGAAAAATACCACTATACCATGATACCCGGTTATACTGGGGAGGCCTCATAGTTTGGAAATCGACTTCCTTAACTGTGTGCCAACACCCTCGAATCTACAATTACATTCACGGTTTCCTACAACTGTTTCACAGTTTTCACTAACCGTTCTCAGACTATGTACCCTTAGAAAGTCCCCAAAACCTTCCCAAAAACCTTCAAACATTCCTAAAATTTACCAAACCTCTTTATATACACAAAATGAATAAATAGGGGTTACATAACTCAAATTGGGGTTGATTCATTCTCCCTATCATTGTCCTTCCCATCATTGAAAATTAGAAAACCATCACCTTCTCGAAAGATCTCTAGCCATTTCTTAGCCATTTATTTTTACTATTCCAAAGTCACCTCCTGAATTTGACCATGTTGCCAAAAAAAATCTAATAGACCGATTCCATTCCCATGAAAGGATTTCCCTTGACTATCAATGATTCTCACTAACATGTGCACCAAATAATCATCTGGATCTAGCTCAGCCTGATCCAATCGAATCATATAGTCAAGATTATGTTAATACTTATTCAACTAAGTTACATGAAATACATTATGTACTGCACTAAACTAAGGTGGGAAAGAAAATAGATAACCCACCTCTCCAAACCACTCAAGTATCTAAAAATACCTAATATATCATGGAGATAACTTTCCAAAAATTCCAAATATATGATGTCCCAGACTAGGATATATTATCAATAATACATGATTACCCACCTTGAATGACAATGGTCATATATAGTGATCTGTATATTATTTCTGATGACTCTGAGCTATCACAATTCTTTTCCTAATCAACTTAATATTCTTCTTATTCTCTTGGAAAAGTCTCAGCCCAACCATCTAAGTGTCCCCTGTTTCCACCCAACAAATTGGAAAACAACATAGATGACCATAAAATTATTCAAATAGAGCCATATGTATTGAGTCCTGATAACTATTACTATACGATAATTCCACCAATGGTAAGTGATCCTCCCATGAGCCACAAAAATCCATCATACAAGCCCTTAACATATCATCCAATGATTGCATCATCCTTTCAGATTTCCCATCAACCTAGGGATGATATACTGCACTCATTATAAACTAGGTCCCAATGTATTTCTATAAGTATTAAAAAAATGAGATGTAAACCTTGGATCTCTATCTGATAAAATTGAAACTGGAACACCATTTTTCTTTACCACCACATGGATATAGATTTTGAAAAGATCCTCCACCATTTGAGATTTGTGATTCGAGATGAAATAAGCTGAATTTGTGAGTCGATCCACTATAACCCATATTACATCATGATTCTGAACTATTCTTAGAAGACCTATAAAAAAATTCATTTCAATCTGATCCCATTTCCACATAGGGATAGGTAAAGGCTACAACATACCAGCAAGTTGCTGATACTCCTCCTTGACTTATTGAAAAGTCAATAATCACGATATGAACTTGGCCACTTTCCTTTTCACCCTTATACCCATTATTTAAACAGTTGAAATATGTTTAATGGGGAATATTTTTGGGAAGTGCCTATACCCACGATTTGACCAAACCATGGGTATAGGTTGGACCATTCTTTTCCATAACAATAAAAACAATAATATATATATATATATATGAATATAACAACACAAAATGTGTTATAGAATAGTGGTAAAGTTGTTGTAGTTTAACTGTAAGGTGTTGGGTTCAATTCCCAATAAAGGATTTTTTAATAAAGGACCTATACCCACAGTTTTACCAAACTGTGGGTATAGGCTGGCCCATTATTTTTTCATAATTATAAGAATAAAAATAATCTATTTAATATGGATATATATATATATATATATGTGTGTGTGCATGAATATATAAATAGAAAATGTATTATAGGATAGTGGTAAAGGTGTTGGAATGTATGCAGGAGGTGTTGGGATCAAATCCTAGTGGGGGATGTTTTTTATAAAATGACCTATACTCATGGTTTGACCAACACATGGGTATATTTCTATACCCATAGTTTGTTCAAACCATGAGTATAGGTCATTAAAATTAAATTTATTATACCAAAAATTTAAGAATCATGGTTATATGTCTATATTGACGGCTCTCAAATCAATGGTTCCAAAAACCATGGGTATAGGATATAGCCATAGTTTTAGTGTTTATCCCATTGTTCTAAACCAAGGGTAAAGATTTTTCCTAGTAGATTTAACACGTGAAAAATAAATGGGTTTAATAAAAATATATTTGAAACATGATTTACCAATGGAAAAGAAATGGGTTCCATGAAAAACTCCTTGAAATAGTCTTAATGCATACAGAAAATAATGAGGATGGTATGTGTATAAAATAGCCTCAGTGGAGGATAATTAACAATAAGGTTTATTTAAATTAATGAATGTAAATACCATTAAATACATTCCCATGTAAAATAATATTTAAAGATTCAAAAGTGTCCCTTTCTATTTTGAAACATTTGAATTATAATCCCCATAATGGAATAAAATTGAACAAAATATAGAATATCATGAGAATAAAGAGATTCATGATATTTCATGTCAAATGATAATTATATACACATCATAAAATAAGTTAGGTGTATAACATAATAGATGCCTCAATGATGAAAAATTGTGACAAAATTCCATTACTGCTTTGGTAACTTGGAACCGTAAACCCCAGGAAAAAGAGATCATAAAATTAATATGATAATTCCAATAAATTCAAGTATAATAATCATATAACACATTCATGGTCATAAATACACAACATAATAATAATAAGTGTTTAATTTTACATAAGTCTCACATAAATAAAAGTGAGAGTAGAAATCCCCTTACAATTATGGAAACGTCCAAATTAGAAGCCCAAAAACTAATTATCATCCAAGAAAATAGTTTAATAAAATTTATAAAAAAATATTTATGAAATTATATATCAAAAGGGTAGTAGATATACCATAAAAAATAATTAAGTGGTGAATATGAAATTTGTCTTAAAGATGTAAAAAGTGAAATGGAAATCACATGCATTGAGTCTAATTTGTCATGATTGTCCTCTATATTTATAAATAATAAAATTATGTTAAATATTTACTTTCTTTATAACCTTTTAAATATACATTATTAAAATTATTTCACTTACAAACATGTTATATACAATTACTTAATAAATAATGTTTACATCAGAGGTATTCACCATATTCGGCTTATGTGTCAAAATTGACTTTTATAGGTCAACTTAGTTCAATGAGGTCATTATTTAAACATATGCAAAATAGTAAACATCAAAAAATTATCACATTTTTACATCAATTATTCTTCTAAAAAAATAGGAAATATGGTTATAAACATTGAACCAATATTATGACTATGGAGATGGTATGTTATACCTACACATGAGTAATGTTCCAACTTTTCAATAATCATTATGGAAACAATTTAAATACATTTTATCTCTCTATGGTATAAATTATATCATAAATACCATATAATTTAATTATATAATCTTATATATATCATTATTTTTATTTTTTGATTAAAAAGGAATAATCACATTCCTTCGAGGAGGTGGTAGTCCACACTTCGATGAACGACGTTATAACTTTTTTAGTGTGTGAAATGAAATGAATAAAATGATATGTTATATGTAAATATAGATAAGTATTTCATGAATATAGTAAATATTTCATTTTTATGATTTATTTTTATTTAAACTATCCTTAATACATTCCATTTAAAGTGTGAATGTATCACATAGCTTTGAGGAGTAGGTAGTCCACATATGCACAAACGATGTTATCATATTCCAAAAAAATGGAAAGAATGAATGTATGTGTTTTATATTTATTATATAAATATAAATATATTATAAATATCATATATATAATATAAAAATAGTATTTATATCATCATTCCAAACCATAATAGGTGGTAAAATAAAAATGAGTGACATCGTTTCGTGAGGTGATACTTCACCCTATACGCAAAAAGTGATTTCATTACCCATTTGATGAAAATGTGTATAGGTTTAGGTAAAACCCTTTACTTTAAAACATATCATAATATTTAGTATAATTATTTTTGTTATATAATCATGTAATATTAATAATTTAATGGTTGGGGAAATAAATAAAACAAATGTGGTCGCTGAATAATGTTACCCCTTATTCGAGTATCTTCTTTTGGTTTGAGCCAAAGGAATTTCTTTGTTTGATTTATAGAAAAATTTAAACTTCTAGGGTGGGGGGACGTCTTCATGGAGTCCATTTTGGAGGGGTTTAGATGATCCAAAATTCTTGACATGTGTGAAGAGATGGTGAGAGTTATTTTCTTATTATAGTGGAGGAGAAGCGTCATTCTTGTGAATAAAAAAAGGTAAACAATATTGGGAGATCTTCCTTACATAATTTTCTATAATAATTAACTAAAATCAATAATATAGGGTATATGGTCAAAATATTTCCATAAAACGTATTTTGGACATGTTTCTAGGTCATTTGACCACTTATTACTAATGTTTATCCACTATGTAAACTCATTTTTTACTTTATTCGTTGTAATTAATTTCATTTACTTTAACTAATTTATTTGGTAAAAAAATATGTTGAACAAACTAGACATTAAAAATTATGTTGATTAAAATTATTGAATCCATTTTTCCAAATTACAATTATATAAGTGTTATAAATTTAATTTATAGTTTTTCTCGAAGATGGGATGAAACAACAAGTTTTAAAGTAAAAAATTTAAAATTTAAATTTTTTTATATCCAATTCAATGCGAGATTGATTCCAATGAAGTAAATTGAATTTATTGATTTATAATTGAACAAAAAGTATCTTAAAATAAATATAATATATAATATAACTATATAAATAATTTTTATGAAAATGTAGTTTTTAATTAAAAAACGGTGTCATTAACTATTCATGAAAATATAAAAGTTCTTAGAAAAATATCAAAAATTCAACCTAATTAAAATTTTATATTATTATTTAAAAAAGAACATTAATTTTTCAAATAAAATTTATTAAAGTGTCAAAATTTAGTTTTAAAACAAGTCTTCCATGAAAAGGTGACAAAACCACCTTTTGGAAAAAAATAATTTTTTAGGCTTAAAATTGGATTTATTCTTATTTTATGCCTATCAAAAAATTTGGATGATTTTTGAAAAACATTATTGAAAATACAAAATATATATTTCATTAATATTGTTCAATAGTTATATTTAATTTAATTTATTAATATAAAACACCTTTGTTAGCATAAAAATATTTTTTCATAGACACAACCTTTATATCCAACTTGTTTTTTATTTATAATTAATTGATTACCAAATAATTAATTTTATAAAAATCTGTAAACCAAATTTTCATAATTTGATTAATCCCTTTCATTCCCACCACTCAAAAAACTAGGTTATGACTATCATTATAATATTAATAGTATATTGTTGTTCATTTAAACTCGGCCATGAATGTAACACAAGTTATCAATGAAACTGAATGTTGCACGAAACAAAAGAAAAACATGGTGTTAAGTATAATGAAAAATAATATATGCATTATGTGTAACATAAGCTATCAAAGGATTTAAATTAATTTTAAAGAAGATTATTTCTATAATTCTGGGATGTTACATCGTACCTCGCTTAAAATAAATTTCAACCTTGAAATTCACTTTGGTAATCAAAGGATTTTTAGACTTAGTTTATTGGAACCCACATCGTACAAAATAAATTAAGAAAACACCTTAAAAATGTAAATTTGGAAACATAAAGGATACATGAAGTTATGAATAACTAGGTTTCTACATTGTAAAACATAGATGGGAAATTAAAAGATTGATTAAAAGGAAAAACTAATTCCCATATGATAATAGAGAGTGACATGGTCAAGAATAAGTCCATGAAAAAATGTAAAAACCAAAAAGGTGTGGAAAAGGACATTGACATCACAAAAAAGATGTTAATAGGAAAAGAAATTTATTTCTGGAAACTTTTCCCATAGTTGAATGATTTCATTCACCATCCAGTATGTATAAATAAATAAATATACTTACTTGAAGAATGAATTTCATCCTTTAACCAATTTACACCAAAATATCATATTTCTCTACAAACGATGAGTATTCAAGATGATTTATGAATTCCTAAAGCAATTAAATATACTTTTAAAGACCACATAACCATAAAAAGGGATAGTAAAGCTATTTCACATGCCTCTATACATTAATAAAAACCAAAATAGTTAGAACATGGTGAGATAATTCTCAAAAAGAGTAAAACATCATATTATAAATTAATCTTCAAAAGTAATACAAAAAAATTGAAACTAAATTATCTAATAAATAACTATACTTAAAATTATTCAAACATTTCCAGACTAAGTTGGAAACCCAAATATTATAGGGATTCGATCATATATTCTTCCAAGATAAATCAGCTATTATCCCTTAACTAAAATGAAATTTATTATAAATAAAAGAAATCTTAACCTTTAAATTTTCAAACTAACTAGGGAATCCTATAGGCCAGTTGTAGGTGGTACACCTAGTTTCCCATAGATTTTAGGTTCTAGACTAGTAGACTTGACCGATGTGATGGGGTTTCACCCAAGATACAAGTTGTTCTATTTTTTAAATTAATCCTGAAAAATAAATCCTTGATAAAATCAATTCATGTTGATCCTAGGGAGTACAAATAACATAACCCAAAAAACATCTAGAAATATTTTTTGGTAACCTACAAATTTTTACAACTTAAAAATATCAAATGGTGTGTATTAATAATTTGAACATAGGATCAACCTTATGATTAATACTTTTATCATTATAAATATTATAAACCGATAACAAGCATAATAAAAACATGTAACAACTTGGGAAATCATTTTCACTTCACTCTTATAATCACTCTTACAAATGTAACAACCATATATTCAACTTACAAACCCATTTCATTGGAAGGATATCATGGATCCACCCATTGTTAGTTTATCAGGTAACCACTCATCCTTAGTTTATCATGGAACTAATGATCATTTTTTATCATGGAACCAGTCGTATTTGGTTAATCACGTAGCTAATAGACATTTTCCAAGTACCATTACAAAATAATAGCATATAAAAGATTGAATTTCATCATAATTCATAGTAATAACCATTATCACCATAATAAATTGATTAAAAAGTGGAAAATAAAAATTTTCCATGAAAATATATTTGAAACATTATTTACCCATGAAAAATAAATAGGTTACATAACAATCTCTTTGAAACATGATTAACCCATGGAAAAGAAATGGGTTCCATAATAAAACCTTTGAAATAATCATAATCCATCTAGAAAAGAATGAGGATGGTACGAATACAAAATATACCTAGTGCAGGATAAGAAATGACAAGAGTTGTTAAATTCTATTAACAGAAAGACCGTTATAATATCATTAAAAACACTCTTTCGGAAAATGTTCTTTAAGTATTCCAATGTGTCGCATACCACTTTGAAACATTCAAATCATAATCCACATGAAATAATGAAAATAAATTAAACATATAATATCATGAAAAAAATTATATTCATGATATATCATGTCAAAATATAATTATATAAACCTCATAATATAGGTTAGGTTCATAACATAACAAATGTCTCAAGGAAGGAAAATTGTGACAGAAATCCATTACCACTTTGGTAAATTTGAAACAATAAACCCCATGATAGAGAGATAATAAAATTTATATGTAAATATCATTAAATTCAAGTATAATATTCCTTAAATAAATTCATGGGTATTATATATACTAAAAAAATAAGTGTTGAATATGGAACAAGTCTCACAAAAATAAAATCAATACTAAAAATACCCTTACAACTATAGTAACAAATGAATCATAAGCCCCAAAAGTAATAATAATAAAATTAAACATTTATATAACATGAAGATAAAATAATTAATGATATAATCTATAAAACTTTTATTATATACACCACAAAAAATAAGTAAGTGTTGAATATGATATTTTTCCCATAATTGAAAAAGTGATATAAAAATCCCTTACCTTGAGTCTGATTTGTTTTTCTTGACAAATATCTTCATAAATAATAAAATTATGTTAATTAATTACTTAATTAACAGCCATTTAAAATTTTATTAGTAATTTTGTTTCACATACGGATAAGTTATATATAATTACTTAATCAATAATGTTTAAGTCTGATGTTTTGACCATATCCGGCTTATGTGTCAGAACTGACTTTGATAGGTCGACTAAGGTCCCTGAGGTAATTATTTAAACATATCCAAAATTATAAACAAAAAATAATTATAATTTTTTAAATAATTAAAATTTTAAATTATAAAATGAATGATTATTATATAAAATGAACCAACATTATGATTACTGAGACGGTAGGACATTTGTACGCATGATTAATGTTCCCACTTTTCAATTATCATTATGGAAAGAAGAAAAGTAATATTTATATTTACAGAATTAAAATTATATAAGAAATAAAATATTATTTAGTTATCTATACGTATAAATATAATTATTTTTATGTGGTGATGAAAAAGGATGAATCATATGGCTTTGAGAAGGTGGTAGTTACACATCCACGAACAACATTATCACTTTTTTATTGTCTGAAATAGAAAGAAGAAAATGATATGTTATATTTATAGATAGATAATTATGTAATTAATATAATAAATATTTCATTCATATCATATATTTTTCTTGAACCCATCCTTAATATATTCTATGAAATTTGTGAATGTATCACATTGATTTGAGGAGGTGGCAATCTACACATCAACAAATGATGTTATCGTATTCCCACAAAATGAAAATAATGAAGGAATGTGTTATATAATAATTTAATAAGTATGAATACATTATAAATATCATATATATATATATATAATATAATAATAATTTTTTCATCATAATTACAAATCGAAAGAGGTTCTAAATGAAAAACAAATGACATCATTTTGTGTGGTGGTAATTCGTCGTACACACGAATGGTGATTTAGCTACCCATTTGATGGAAGTGTGTGTAGGTGTAGGTCAAAAACATGCCATAAAAAATTTATAATATTTTTTATAATTATGTTATTATATAATAATTTAATAAAAATAATTTAATGGTTGGATAAATAAATAAAACAAAAGTTCTCGTCGAAGAATGTTTCCTATTTTTTAGGTATATGCTTTTGGTTTTCACCAAAGGAATTCATCGGTTTGATTCCTAACAAAAGTGAGGATTATATTATTTGGGTAACTATTTTGGGAGTCTATTTTTTTAGGGTTTTTATGAGGCAAAAGGATTGATAGGTGTGAATGATGGGGAGGGTGAGTGCCTTTTTATAGTGGAGGAGGAGTGGAATTCTTGTAAATACAAAATGGTAAACACTATTATGAGGTCTCCCTTACATCATTGATAAAAATAACGAACCAAAATATAGAAAATAGGGTATATTTTATAAATATATCCATATAATGGGATTTTAATATGTGAATAGGTCCTTAGGAAACTTATGATTAATGTTTAGTCGCTAAGTAAACCCATTTTCACTTTAATCGCTGTAATTAATTTTAATATCTTTCACTAATTTTTTTGGTAATAAAATAATTTAAACATAATATAAATCATAAATTATAATGATTTCAAATATTGAATAAATTTTTTAAAATTATAGTCACATAAGTTCTATAAATTTAATTTAAAATTGATCCTGTATATGGGATGGAGCAACATGTTTTTAATGTAAAACGTTCAAAAGGTTGAAATATTTTTATATCCAATTTAAATGTGATATTGATTAAAATTACCTAAATTGAATTTATTTATTTATAATTTAAATAATTATACCTTAATGTAAATTTAAAATATAATATAACAATATGAATAAATTATATGAAAATACATTTTCAATTAAAATCTGGAGTCATTCACTATTCATCAAAACATTAAAGTTCTTATAATTATACCAAAAATTCACCTAAAGTAATTTTTGATATTATTATTTCAAAATATTTTTTTTAAAATATAAATTTATAAAAGTGTCAAAATTTAGTTTTAAAATAAGTTATTCATTAAAAGGAAACAAAAATGCATTTTAGAAAAATACAACATTTTGGGATTAAAATTTTATTTATTCTTATTTTATTCCTATAAAACTTATTGGATGAATTTAGAAACATTTTATTTAATATAAAACATATAAATTGATTTAATATTTTTCATTAATAACTATTAATTTAATTTATTAAGATAAATCACCTTTTTTTTGAAGAAAAACTGTTTTTCATAAAAACACATCCTTTATATTCTATTGGATTTTATTATCATTTATACATAATTGGTAAAAAAAGAATTTATTTTATAAACAATTTTAAACCATATTTTCATAATTCAGTTAATACTATTCATTCCCAGCATTTCAATAGCTAGGTGATAACTATCATAATAATATTAATTATACATTGTTGTCTGGAAAGACTCGACCTTGCGTGTAATAAAAGTTATCAAAGAAACTAAATGTTACATGTAACACATGATAAACATATTTTTTTATATAACGTAATAGAAACTATATATTTTTTTAGACACAATCTATCAAATAGTTTAAATTAATTTTAAAGAATATATTTCTTAAAATTTCAGGATGTTACATTCTACCCCCCTTGAAATGAATTTCTCCCCCGAAATGCATCTTGGTTATCAAAAAAATTATAGAATTTATTTATGAAAACCCACATAAAAAAATAAATAAATAAAACATTCCATAAAAAGTGAAAGTGGGAAACATAATTGTCACATGAAGCTATGCATAACTAGGATTCTATATAGGAGAACACAAGTGGGAAATTAAAATATTGTTTTTAAAGGAAAAAACAAATTCCCATAAACTAATATATAGTGATATTGAAAATTGTAAATATGAATTCAATGAAAACAAACCCACAAACCAAATTGTCATGAAAAAAAAACATTGATATCATCAGGAAATATGGTAATAAGATTGGGTTTTATTTCAAAATCTTTTTCTTAAAGTAGAATGAGTTATTTCACTAACTAGAATGAAAAAATAAAGAAATATACTTACCTAAAAAATTAATTTCATTATTTAATCAATTTCCCCAAAGATATCATCCTTTTCTCTAAATGATGAGTATTTATTATGAATTTTTGTTTCCTTAATCCCTAAAATCAACTTTTGAAGACCATATAACCATAAAAGGGATATTCAAGATATTCCATTAGTGTTTTGACAATAACCAAAACCATAATGGTTAGAACATGTTGAGAAAATTTCAAAAATGAGTAAACCTTAATATGATATATTAATTTTGACAAGTAAAATGAAAATTTGAAACTAAATTTATCTATAAAAAACTATCCAAAAAATTCACTATATATTTCTTGACTATGTTGGAAACCCAAAGATCAGATGGATTTGATCATATATCCTTCAAAGATAAATAAATTTCTAATACTCAAATAAAATCCCATTTTTTATGAAATTAACTTAATATTAACATGTTAAAATTTTAAAACTAAGAAAGACATCACATAGGCCAGTAGTAGCTGCTACACCATTATGGCCTTTTGGTTGTGGGTTCAAGCCTTATGGAATTGTTAAATTTGATAGAATTTCACCCAGCATATGGGTTGTACTCTTTTTTATTAAATCAGGAAAAATAAATCCTCCCTAACAACACTTTATGTTGATCCTAGGGGTTAAAAACACCCCAAAAAAACATTTCCAAAAACATTATTGAGAACATCAAAATTTTTACCACATAAAAACCTCAAATGGGGTGTCTTATGTCTTTGAAAATATGATCAAACTTAACCTTATATTCCTTTTATGGTATCCATATCTCTTAAGATAACGACACATGAAAACATAATAATCTCCATAGTTTTCTACACTGAAGATTGATACAAACTATAACATCACAATACCCATACTTCTGGATCTCTTGCTAAAAACCGTAACTTTATATTCCCATCATTGATGAAAATAGTTTTGTCCCAAATTTTTCATCTAAAACTTAAAAAATCAAACAGAAAACTTGGATAACATACACGCTGGAGGACCTTTTACAGTTAGAGTTTTAGAGAATGATGAATAAATCTTACTTAAAAAATTCATATCAACTTAGAATCACAAAAAACTAGTTCATAATGTTAAAATTAATCTCTTATTATTCCTTTATTTTCATATTTCACATTATGTCATCAATATCATCCTTTTGAAATACTTTATAAACATAAATCGTTAAATATTATTATTTTATAACTGGGGGAAAATAAAAATAATAAGTGTGAGCTCAAATGTTAAGTAAGGGAAAAAATAATCATTAAAAATTAAATGTCATCCATGAGAATAATAAGATCATAAGGTTAATATTAAATAATCAAATTACATGTGTGAATCATAATGGAACTCATAAACATCAATACCTAGATCAATAAATAAAAAAACATGGAAAATAAAAGAGACATCAGAATCAATAATCAAAAGCCATGTGATATCAATCATGATGACTGTAAATATTATAAAGCGATAAAAATAATAAATAAAACATGTACACACAAGGGAAATCATTTTCACTTCACTCTTATAGTCACTCTTACAAATGGAATAATCATACAGTCAACTTCTATACCCAATGCATTGGATGTTTATCAGGGACCCACCTATCATTAGTTTATCATGTGACCATCTGTCATTGGTTTCTCACAGAACCACCCATCATTGGTTTATCATAGAACCACCCATAATTAGTTTATCATATAACCACCAATAATTTTTTATGTCCCATTACTAAATCATAACACATAAAATTGTTCAATTCATTATAATTCATAGTAATAACCAGTATCCCTTTCATAACATGATTAAACCGTGGAAAATAAATGTGTTATATAACAATCTATATGAAACATTATTAAACAATCGAAAATAAAATGGTTCCATAACAATATATTTTAAACATTATTGATGAATGAAAAAGTAATGGGTTCAATAATAATCTCTTTATAACATGATTAACCCATGGAAAAGAAATGTTTTCCATAATAAAATCTTTGAGAAATTATTAATACATCCAAAAAATAATGAGGATTGTATGAATAAAAAATATCCCTAGTATAGGATAAGTAAAAAATGGGTTTTTAATATTGATTAATTTAAATAAAATTAAAATATCATTAAAATCATTCTTGAGGAAAATAATATTTAAACATTCCAATGTGTCCCATACTATTATGAAACATTTGAATCATAATACCCATTAATGAATAACCTTAAATGAAACTTGTAATATCATGAGAATATTTAAATTCATGATATATCATGTAAAAATATAATTTTATACACCTCATAAAATAATTTAGTCATATAACATAACAAATATCTCAAAGAAATAAAATTATGCAGAATCCATTACCGCTCTAGTAACTTTGAAACTATAAACCCCATGAAAAAGAGATAATGAAATGGATATTATAATCCACATAAACTCAGGTATAATAATAATAAAATACATTTATGGGTATTATAAACACCACAAAATTAACAAATGTTTTGAATATGGCATAAGTCTCGTACAAATAAAAGTGTGACTAGAAATCCCCTTACAACTGAGGTAACATCTGAACTGAAGGCCCAAAAAGTAATAATCATCAAATGATAATTTTAAATACAATTAAGATAAAAAATTCATGATATGATATATAAAAATTGAATTAGATATAACACAATAATATAATTATGTTTTTAATATGAGATTTATCTCACAGATGTAAGAAGTTAGAGGAAAATCCCTTACCATGAGTCTGATTTGTCATGCTTGTCCTCTATCATAAAAAATAATAAACATATGTTAATTATTTAATTTATATATAACATTTTAAAATTTTTTATTACTTTTATTTAACTTATAAACATGTTATATAAAATTACTTAATAAATAATGTTTAATTCAAATGTTTTGACCACATTCGACTTATGTGTCAAAACTGACTTAGATTGGTTTACTAAGGTCAATGTGGTAGTTATTTAAACCTATAAAGAATAATAAAAATTAAATAATTATCATCTTTTTTACATCAATTACACTTTTAAAATAAAATATGAAATATTGTTCAAAAAATGAACAAATGGTGTGATCATGGAGACGATAAACCGTAAGTACAGATAAGTAACGTTCCCACTTTTCAATTTTCAATATAGAAAGAAGGTAAGTAACATTTATCTTTATAGAATGAAAATTATATCATAAAAATATTATTAAATTATATATACTTATATATATCATTATTTTTATGTGGTGATGAAAAAAGAATAATCACATCGCTTCGAGGAGGTTGTAGTCCACATGTCCAAAAAATGACTTTATCACTTTTTCAATGTGTTAAATGGAAAGAAAAAAATAATATGTTATATTTCTAGATAAATAATTATATCATTAATATAATAAATATTTCCTTTATATCACATATTTTTATTAAACAAAACCTTAATAAATTCATTGAAAAGTGGGGATTTATCACATTACATTGAGGAGGCGGTAGTCGACACATCCACAAACGATGTTATCATATTCCAAAAAAATGAAAAGCATGACCGTATGTGTTATATAATAATTAAATAAGTATTAGTACATTATAAATATAATATATATCATATTAAAACATTATCTACATCATAATGACCAACTATAAGTGGCGGTAAAGGGAAAATGAACAATACCATTTCCCGATGCGGTAGTTCGCCGTACACACCAACAATGATTTCATTATACATATGATGGAAGTGTGTGTAATTAAAGGAAAAACCAACAACATAAAAAAATATCAGTATATTTAACTTACCTAGGTTATTATATAATTATGAAATAAGATTAATTTAAGGGGTGTAGAAATAAATAAAATAAATGTTCTTGTTGAATAATGTTACATCTTCTTTATGTATCTTTATTTGGTATTCACCAAAGGAATTACTTAGATTTATTTTTTTCCAAAAAGTTAGGCTTCCAAGACTATGTTATGGATTTCATGAGTCTATTTAAGAAGCATATTGAGGATATAAATGGGTTTATAAGTGTGAATATTGGTATAGAGTGAGTGATTTTAATAGTGGAGGAGGGAAATTATTATAAATAGAAAATGGTAAACACTATTTGGAGGTACCCCTTACCCAATTCACTCCAATAATAAACCAAAATATATAAAACAGTTTATTTTTTAGAAATATTTCCATCCATTTAAAAAAATTAGAGTCCATTTGGCCACATAATATTAAATTTTAGCCAATAAGTAAATTCATTTTCACTTTAATTACTGTAATTTATTTTAACTGCTTTCACTAATTATTTTGGCCAAAAAAAATCTGACCTTACTAGACAGTATAAATTATTTTCATTAAAAATATTGAATCCAATTTTAAAAATTCAAATAATATAAGTGGTAGAAATTTAATTTAAAATTGATCCCGTAGACGGGATGAAACAATAGGTTTTTAATGTAAAAGGTTCCAAAGTTTGAAATGTTTTTATATCCAATTTAAATGTGATAATGATTCCACTGATATAAATTATATTTATTTATTTATAATTTAATTAATTATACCTAAAAATAAATTTTAATTATAATATAACTATATAAATAATATAGATGAAAATCCGATTTTCAATTAAAATTCGGTGTCATTAACTACTCATCAAAATATAAAGGTTCTTAGAAAAATTCAGAAAATAACCGAATGAAAATTTTTATATTCCAATTTCAAAAAATAAATTTGTTTTATAAAATAAATTTTATAAAATTTTCAAAATTTATTTTTAAAACAAATCTTTGATTAAAAGGCGAAAAAACTGCCTTTTAGAAAAATATAACTTTTTTATGATAAAAATTAGATTTATACTTATTTTATTCATATAAAAATTATTGGATAAATTTGAAAACATTTTATTGAATATAAAACTTATAAATCCAATTAATACGTTTCACTAATAATGAATAACTTAATTTATTAAGATAAAATACGTTTTTTGGATAAAATTAGTTTTTCATAAAAACACATCTTTATATTCAATTCATTTTTATTTTCATTTATAATTAATTGGTAACCAAATATTTCATATTATAAAAATGTTTAAAATATATTTTCAAAATTAATTTAATCCTATTATTTCCCACATTTCCAACAACTAGGATATAACTATCATAATATTATTAATTGTATATTTTTGTCTTATAAAACTCATCCTTATATGTAACAAAAGTTATAAAAAAACTCAATGTTGCATGAAACACATGATAAACATGGTGTTGTTTATAACACAAGAAAAAATGTGTATTTCATGTAACACAAGATGTCAAATAATTTAAATTAATTTGAACGAATGTGTTTTTTAAAATATTGGGATGGTATAGAAACTATTAATATTAAAGGGATAAATCATAAATAATGTATATTCCATAACCTATGAAGGTGTAGGATTCATTATAAGTTATCAATGATCTAATTCCTAACATAATGTGTTAGGTTCATTTTTTCCCATAATAATTGTTCATAATGAGCTTATGAATTTTCCAACACGTATCCCCTTAGAGTGTAAAACTATGTGTGTATCAATGATCACTAACATGAATCAGTTCCTAATCGAGTCTAGAATAGTATGGTATTTTCAAGTTTTTTACCCCTAGGTATATCTATGCCAGATACACATAAACATATAGTATATAGACATTGACGTATTTTTTAGAAACCAATTCCTCTACACTTTACAAAAATTTAGGGATATTTTATTATTTTTAGCATTATACCTAAGTCTTTTAAAATTGTTTTATAATCCTAATAAAAAAATAACTAGACTTTCCATTGACACTAACTATTAAAACCCTTGTCTTTAATACACTTTATTTAAAGATTTATTAAAAATTAGTACACTTAGTATAACCAAAAGATTTAAAATCTTCACGACCTTTTTAAATTATAAAAATGACACATCAAATTGATGCATAGATATGAAAAAATTATTGAAAACATCATAAATATTATTCTAAAGTAACATATCTTTTAAAAACATACAAGATAACATGGGTACATACAAAAGAAATGGGAGACATATAACTCCCTATACGGGAATAAAAATAATAATAACATGATTAATGAATTACAAGTTAGATAATAGGAATATCAATGGGGCACAAAATTGATTAGAATCAAAATATTGAATAATGAGGCATGATAAAATATGATTGTTTACAGGAAAAAACTAGTAATGTGGAAACAACATTCAAATTGAAATCATAAACATAGGTCAAGGCTAACCTAAAATGTAGCTACCCGACCCCAGTAAGATCTGACCCAATGTCATGATACCATTAAATTGGCATAAGATACAAGTAAATCTTGTCCCAAAGGAACGAATATTTTAGTAGTCTTGGTAAACTAGATATATACTTGAGTCTTATATTACAAACGAATACAATAATTAAAAAATAATTTTTTTATTATAAGGATACTAACATTTTTTCATGATGAGTATCCTTTCAAAAAAAAATTAGTAAACCTTATGGAATCCTAGGGAAATATAACATAATAAGGGTGACTAAAAATTCTCAGTAAGGTAAAAATACATCGAAATCAATATTTCATCATTGAGAATAGTCAATATAGAAATATTATAATTGAAGAAACTTTCAATGTAATTAATAAACTAAGAAGGAAGTTCATAAATGATATGGAAATTGTTAGGACCAATAGGGGCCTATATACCCTGAGAGGGGGGTGAATCAGGGTATGGATATTCTTTTTCAAAGTTCTTCCTGTCCCGCTGGATCTTGACCTCTTTGTTACAAGGGTCACTTTGTTTGCACTTGTGTGTATGTTATGATCACTTACTTTCTCCTTTATCTGATGATAATGCTTTAAATGCAATACAGGCAAATAATTTGGTAGACGCAGAGATTTTTACTTGGTTCACCGCAAAGGGCTAAGTCCAAGGAGCATACGCCGACAAGTTGTCGGTCGTACCAATTCCATTAGACTTCACTAGCTGTGGATTACAATGTTTGGGATAGATCACTTCTATGCCCAGGCTCACTGCCTATACAATGTTTAGGGTCAGCTCACTGCTTTCCCAAGGGTCACTCCCTGTTTCTCTCTCTCTCGCTCACTACCAGTGGAGAGGATCACCTTCTTCCTCTTCCTAAGCTCACTGCCTTTGGAAGGAATTCACTCACAGTTTATAGACATGTAGGTCTCTTCATTTCAATTAAGGAATGCATCTTTCTCTTTATATAGATGCTCTGTTGAAGTTCAACTTTCACCCGTAGATGAATACCCCTTTGCCACTATCCACTGGGAAAACCACTTTGGAAACACCTTCGCAAAGCACCCTACTTCGTGAAGCTCCCAATTTCGCGAAGCTCCAACAAGCCCTCACGAAGCTCCTGCCTTTTCGCGAAGCTCTCTCGTGAAGCACTCTCGTGAAGCACTCTCGCGATGCTCAAGCCATCGCAAAGCAACGGCCCTCGCGAATCTTAGTCCGTCGCGGAGCTCCTGCCTCTCCGTGAAGCTCACCGAGCCAACGCGGGGCACACGCCTTTTGCGGAGCTAGAATAGCCGCCGCGAAGCTCCCCTTTCGCGAAGCACACTGCCTTCGTGAACCACCTCTGCGAACCGAGAGCAATGGATTTTCTCTGAAAATTATATCAACTTCGCTCGAAGGGGCCGACCTCTATTTATAGGCAATTCCACCGACCCTCGTCCCTTCTGCGCGAAGTCAACGCCACGTAATCTCAAATCCCCAAGCTCCAAAGATTCCGTCGGAATTCTGTCCAAATCGCGAAGAACCACGACAATTTGCCATTCGCGAAGCTTGACGTAGTCACGAAGAATCTCCATCAACATACCTTCGTGACTTCACCGTGAAGCTCCCTCGCGAAGCCCAACATTCCTTCGCGCCTTCGCCGCGAAGCTCCTTCGCAAAGCCCTTCACCGCTGCGATGCGCTTCAGCCTCTACCGTTCGCGAAGCTTGACGTAATCGTGAAGCATCACCGCCTCCATTCTTCTGGTCTTCGCGATTTCCAAACCATGCATCCTATCTTCGCGAAATTCATGCCTTTGCCATATTAAATTATGATCTTTATGGAAATCCTAGTTTCGCGATGCTCACCAAACTCCAAATTTTGGACCCCAAAAATTTGGCAAACACTGGGAAACGGCGCCACCTTGTACTGCTCTTTTGTACCGCCTCCAGATCATCCATTCCTTTTTCATCGTTCTTTGTCAACAAGTATTGTCAACAACTTCTTGGGAACTCGACAAATATCCATGAAAACCTGCTTTGTCAACAAACACAATCAACCCAAAAATACTTCAATGCTACCTTGAGGGATTTTTGCCCAACAGAAAGGTAAAGAAAGGAAAAACATTCCGTTCAGAACAATTGTATAAGTCATAATCAATATTAAAATGTATGTAACTGAAACACATTCCATTTAATCAACAAACATAGAATAAATTGAATCCATTGATATTTCAACACAATAATCTCATGGATAATAAAAATAAACGAATTATCAATAAATTAATTTCTTAATTATTATATATCATGTATTTGGCACATGAACCACTACTATCAAGACCTTTTACAAGATGGATTAATTATAGGGTAGAAACGTGTCTATTCTTATAGGAAACAATCTCGAAGGGGTTTTCACTGACTAATTTAGTCTCATGAGACTACCAGAGCATCATGGGGATTACTTCAAATGGTTTCTAGCTCGTAGGACTTATATTAACTGACCCCAACACATATAGTAAATTTCCAAGGCATTCATCATATTTATAATAATCTATTAACAATGTGACTTATAAAATATTTTTATTGAGTAACAGAAATGGATTTATAAATATTTTCCCAGTCAATAAAATAAAATTCAATGTAAAAACCATATATAAAAATTATATATGGTTTAGGCAATAATAATATCCATGATAAATGATATGGATAATTAGGGGAAATTTAATGTTCAATGATAGTAGGAAATTGAATATTGAAAGGGGGATAAAAGGAATAAAGGTAGTGAATGTCAATACTCTCCTTACTCAAATCAATCAGGAACCATCCAGATGAATAATAAGGATGGTATTAATACAAAATATCCTAAGTGGAGTAAATTAAAGGGTTGTTGTCTTTGATGAATAAAGTACTATAAAAATATCATTTTTAACATTTTTTAGGAAAGTATCCTTTTCATTTTGAAATACATTTTGAAAATAGTTTTCATTGAAAATACATTTAAAAAAAAAATTATTTAAAAATAATCCTTTTAAACATATAAAGTATGCTTCAGATAAACGACGGTGGGTAAATCCTTACATGTTTTATGAGGTTAAAGGAAAATTATTTTTTCATGGTGAAAAGGTTAGAAAAGTGACTTGATCGAAAAGAGAAAATAATATTCCATTGAAAAAATTTGTAATAGAAAAAATGGGTAAACATTTATTTAATAAATCATTTTGTAATGATTAAAAAAAATTAAATCATTTTTAGAAAATAGAGTTTTTATAAGAAAACAGATTCTCATACTAATGAGATAAATGAATTTGGGATTTCTTAAAAATAATTTATAAAAAACAATTAGTACTAAAAAGTGAAAAAATGTTTTAATTACATGTAAATGGTCAATAATAACCAAAATATAATAAAATGATGGTATTTATTAAACAATCATTCTATAATTCCTTCTAATGTAAATTCAAATGTAAACATTTAAAAACAAAATGAGATTGTGAAGTAAACCTTTGAAAAGACCATAATGTTGATGTGAGAGTCAATCAATGAATAGATCTTGTGTTTAAAATGTAAGTCAACATAAAAAATATTAAATAAAAAATATATATAGTAAAAACTGATTATACAAATAATATTATACTTTTAACAACAATGATGAAGTAATATAACCCAATGAAAAAAGATGGGGTTATGAAATTCTTTATCACCTGATAACTTTTAAATAAAACCCCATTATAATAAATAATTCAATTGAAACTCAAAATAATATTAAGATAAACTAATTAATGATATAATATATCAAATTGGGATGTAGATAGACCACAAAAAAATGTAACTGGTGAACATGACATTTATCTCACAGATGTAAAAAGTGAGATGAAAATCCATTACCTTGCATTTCCTTTTTGGGTGAATGTTTCTTAACCTACTACATAGTGTTTTAAATAATTTTATTAACTTATATCAGAAACATAATCATATTTAAAATATCATATATTATATTCTTATAATATCTTATTACTTGTTTGTTAACAATTTCTCATTATTTTCACTATTTCTAATGTTAATTGCCTAGTTTTTCGATTATATTTTGACATGTTGGTTGGTTTTAAAATTACTTTGATCATTATTTAATCATAAACAGAATGTAAAAAAAAGATTTAATTATAATATATATCCTTTATATATGTATTTATAATAATCCATAATATTTGGAGATAAGAAATTAAATTCATTGTTCATGGAGAAAGTAAGTCATACGTACGCATGAACGCTACTTCCATTTAATTATTGTATTTTAAAAGAATGAAATGAAAATGATATATATGTATATCATAATACTATTACCATATTTATTTCATATAAGTAACATAATTTTGTTAAAAAATCCTTAATGCATTCAATGTATAACATGAATGAATCACATCGCTTTGAGGAGGCGGTAGTCCATACTACTACAAATGATGTTATCATATTCCAAAAATATGGAAAGTATAAAGGTATGTGTTATATAAAAACTAAATAATAATAAATAAATTATAAATAAAATATATATCATATATAAAAATTGTGTGCATCCTAATTACCACCCTGAGAGGCAGTAAAGGAAGAAAGAACAATCATTATTTTGTGAGGGAATAGTTCACCATACACATAAATGGTAAATTCATTACCATTTAGATAGAAGTGTGGGTAATTTTAGGAGGAAAAAATTGAATAAAAACGTTGAAATATATTTAAGATACTTATGATATTATATAGTCATATAATAAGAAGAGTTTAGGGGGGTGGAGAATGAAAATAAATCAGAATAACTTGAGGAAAGATGTTACCACTAATTTGGGTAACTCCCATAGTTTTGCACCAAGGGGATTACATGGATTTATTAATTCCCAAAGTGAGTCATATAAGTTTAGAGGATATATGTAGGAAGATTATTTTAGAAGATATTATATGAGTTAAATATATTTGAATGTTTGAATAAGTGTGAGGGGTGATTACATTTTTATAGTGGAGTAGGAGTAACATTCTTGTATATTTTTGAAAATAGAATTCCTCCCACATTTTTAATATGAAAAGTGGATCCAATAATGGATGAAATTATATAAAATGGAAAATAGGGCCAAAATATGGACATAAAGTGGATTTTAGACATGTTTTCAGGTCATTTGGCACATAAGTTTAATGATTAGTCTCCTGTTAAAATATTTTTTCTCTTAATTGTTGTAATTAATTTTAGTTTATTTCAATATTTTATTTGGTAAAAAAATAAGTTTAAATTATTATACAATATAAATTATTATTATTATAAATGTGGAATTAATTTTTCAAAATTCAAATAATATAATTTGAAAAATTAATTCAAATTTAATCTCACAGAGGTGACGACAAAGTGGGGATTTAAAGTAAAAATGTTTAAATGTTTGCTATGTTTTTATATTTAATTTAAAAGAAATATTCATTAAAATGACCTAAATTGGATTAATATATGAAAAATTTATATAATTTAACTTTAAAACTGATAAAAAATATAATTTATACTTAATAATAAATTAGATGAAAAATCAATTTTGAATTAAAATGCTGTATTTTTCACTATTCAACAAAAATGAAACTTCACAGAAAAATACAAAAAAATAACTCTAAGCTAATTTTTATGTTCATATTTAAAATATGAAGTTTATTTTTACATATATAACAATAAAAGTTCCAAAAATGGGTTTTAAAATAGGTTTTCTATTAACAGGCAGTAAAATTGCCTTTTTAGAAAAATATAATTTTTATGCATAAAATGGATTTATTCTTATCTTATGTTTATAAAAACTATTATATGAATATGAAATAAAAATTATTGAATATAATATATATATATTTCATTAATATCACACACTAATAGCAATTAAATTAATTTATTAAGATAACATGCCTTTAAAAGCATAAAAATATTTCATTTATATTCAATCAGTTAATATTTTCATTTCTAATTAATTGGTAACCGGTTAATTAATATTATATTTTGGTAGAAAATATATTTTCATAAGTTAGTTAATAATATTAATAACCACTAATTTAATGTATTGGTTAAATCTTGTTATACTAAATAATATAGTTTTTATTCATTTATTATTATTTGATAAAACTCGATCTTGCGTGTAACGCAAGTCATCGATGAAAGTCATTGGTGTGTGTGATAAAAAATAACCACGAGTTTAATGTATTTAAATGATATATAATGTATTAAATTTATTTTAAATATTAATTATTTTATAAATCTGTAGGATATTATATCCCCTTACGTGCTTTGTGTTGCGTGTCATGCACGCTATCAAATAAAATATTCTTTTTCAGAATTTCGGGGAATTAAAACAAAGACATCATAATGTGGTGGAAAAATAATCATAATATATTAGGTTTAATCCTTAATCCCATACAAAAGTTCTCATGAGACAAAAAAATTAACCAATTCACTAGAGTTCTATATAATTCTTGGGTGCACCCATTGCTTCCAAATCATGTACATGCATAAGTGTTCCATATATATCATTAAACATAAGAACATATTTCAACATATTTAATCCTAAAATTAAGAATTGGTAAATAAAATCATGTAATTACCCAAAAAAATAAGGATAGTTACATCTAGGTTAATACCATTGAGTGAAAATGTAGATGGTATTCATAATAGAATGGTTTGGCATGAAAAAAAACACATGATAAGTTTAGTGGCATAATGGGGGTACAAAATGAATCACATGAGGGATTAATGATAGTGAAAGGGGAATATCATAACTTTGAAATAATGAAGATAGTAAGAGGGATTGTAAGAACATAATCCAATATGATGAATTAGTAATTAAAAGGTATAATACAAAAAGGTTCTTAAATCAAGAGGAGAAAGAAATGATCATTTACCTTAAGAGGGTGTTTCTAAAAATTTGGGAGGAGCTTCTTAAGATATTGGGGGAACCATAGGGGGATATTGAAAAGAAGGGTCATATTATAGTTATCTACTATGGTTTTAGGGTCAATTTAAATGGGATCTTGAGTGGGATTATATAAGAAAATAGAGGGGAGTTTATTACTATTTTGTAAGCATAGGTTTTTGACCCTATGAAACAATGTAATAAAAACCAAAAACCATCCCATGGTTTTTATAAAGAACATGAACCCATTATCCCAGAACCGGTCATTACATTACTGCTTTATCACTAGGTATAAGGAATCACATCTTGAAGGACTGAATAGTTTATTATTCTTGGTAAACTGGATAAATAACCTGAGTATTTCATTATATTTGGAAACATGAATTGAAAAATATGTTTTTCAATAATATCATTATTACCTTTTGAATATCTTTACATATAATTGAGGGTACACTTCTTGGATTCCTGGGACAGGAAACAAAATAAGGGTAAGATCATATGCTCAGTAAGTGTTATGTCAAGTGGAAGCTATAATGAATCAATAAGAATAATCAAAATGAAAAAATAAATAACTACAAAAACATTATATTTATTCAATAACTTGATTATCATGATTATATAAGGCATAATCATTACTTAAATGTAAAATATTTGAACAAATATTCAGTTTAATCAATAAACTAAGAATGAAATGCATCCAGAGATAATATCATTACAAAAATATCTTGGATAATAATACATAAGTTATTAATTAAATAAATTATTAATTATTATATGTCATGATCTCAAACATCATTATACCTCTACCATTAAGAAATTCTAAAAGACAGTTTAAAACAGATGGGTATGTAAACACTAGAAGCTCATTTAGCTATGGATAGCTAACTAATTATTCTCCTAAGATTAACAATGAATTTAGGTGATATCTATAACCTATACCACCCACATTTTCATTTCCAATGTATTCCTCATATATCAAAAGATAAATTTAATTCATAAATAATATTCCTTATCAACATGTTTCCAAATCAAGTAAGGGATAGAAATTAAAACTAATTTCCCTAGTCAAACATATAACATTAAAAGTAAAATACCATATATATAAATGATATATATTTTAAATAATAATTATATCCATGAAAAATAATATGGATATTTTGGGGAAATGTAATTTCCTGTGATAATAAAAAGTAAATATTTTGAGTGAAATTTCATGATTTCAAATAAATTAAAGAAAGAGAATGTCAATAATTTACCTAGTCAAACAAAAAATAAAACATCTTATGAAATAAAAAGGTAGATATCCGTAAAATATATCCCCATTGTATCATATGTACAATAAAGGTTTGATGTCGTTGATGAATATAAATACCATAAAAATGGCATTAAAAAACTATTGAGAAAAATAACCTTTTCACTTTGAAAATAATTTTGAAACTAAAAGTTCACAAAATATTTTGAAAAAAACATTAATTGAAAATAAAATTATAAAATTATAATATAATATTTAAAACATTCAGTGGTTATTATGGTGTTAAATTCCATATATTCCATTCAAATTAAAACAAAGATTTTTTACATTTTCGATAAAATCCAAAAGGGCCTTTTTTTGGAAAAAGACATGAAGATTCCTTTCAGATTTTTTTTTCAAAAATTATAATAGGGTTAAAAATTTAATTGATAAATCATTGGGAGAATTTAAAAAAAAATTGAAAATATTTTTCAAGAACATGGTTGTGGAAGTAGAAGTATTTTTTACAGAAGAGGGAAATGATGTCTTATTTTATTAAAAAATATTTATCAATAATTTTAAGTTACAAAGAGAGGAATATGGTATAATTACTTGAAAAAATAATTAATAACCATAGGATAATAAAATTAAATGGTTTTTTTATATAACTATAAAATAATTTGCTTCAATGGAAATTCAAGTATAAGTAGCCCCGATTAAAATTATATTGTGAAATAAACCCTTACTACGGTCACAAAATTGAAGTGAGAATTAATGAATGAATAAATTATTTTTATAAAATTTAAATCCAAATAAAAAGGATAAATAAAAAAATATAATCAAAATTCATTACACACATAATCTTATAATGTTGAAGACAATGAAGAAGTCATATAACCCAATGAAAAGAAATTGACTTACGAAATTTATTAATACTTGGTAATTTTCATGTAGAATCCCCTTGGATGAAATAATTCAAATTGATAATTAAAATACCATTAATTTTTATTCTTTCATGATATTAAATGAAAAAATGGTAAGTATATACACTATATAAAAACAAATTAGTTTCACAACATTACAACATGCCTCAATGAAGGTAAATTGAGACGAAGTCCCTTACCTCACACTTACTTTTGGATGAAATTTCGTTACCATTTTGTATAAAGGTTTTTAACAATTTATTAATTTATCACATAATATTATTCATATTTATAATATCATATATGATCATCCTATAACTTTTTACCAACTATTTTTAATAATATTTCATGATACTCCTTGTTTCATGTGTTAATTTCCTTGTTTTCTCATGCGTGTTTTGGCTTGTAAATTCATGTTATTATGCATAGTATATAGATAAATAATCCAAATAATTATAATAATGTTATTAATAAAATATTTAATAATTTTATATATCATTATAGAAATATTGAAGGTTTGAAATGGAAAATGAACAACATCACTTCGTGGAGATGATAGGTTGTACGTACGCACGAGCGACAATATCATCCCCTTAATGAGTGAAAGGGTAAGGAAGTGTATGGTATATTAATTTTTAAGAATAAATATAAATTAATATATATCACATATATTAATTATAATTACCCTTATTATCATACTTATAAAGTATAATTAAAAAATGAATGGCATCGCTCCACGAGGCTCTAGTTTTCCGTACACCCAAGTGACATTATCATATTTTTAAATGGTAAGGATAGTAATAAGGTATATGTGATATAATAATTCAATAGGCATAATGATATCATAAATATTATATTTTATATACATTAAATACATCATTATATAAAAATATGAGATGTGTTGATGGAAACGGGTTACATCGGTTCATGGGGGGTAGCCAGTCATTACATGATCGAGGATTTTGTTTCCCATTTGATTGAGGAATAGATGGATAAATATTATTCCATAAAAATATGAAAATTTTGGTATATTTATTATAATGGTGTTATTATATTTGATGTTTTAAGACATAATTGAAGGTGGAAAGTGAATAAAGAAAATGAAAGAGCATCGTTAAGATAATTACTTTATCTTAGAGAAACCTCCTTTAGATCTCCTCTTAAGGACCCTAGGGTTTGTATTTTGGGAATAAAATAAGATTTAAAACCTTGATAAAGATTTTTTGGAGATATTTATTCTGGTTTTTCCCTATAAAAGGGATTTAGGTGTGTGAAGATATGAAGTGAGGGAGTGACCTTTTATAATTGGGGGAGAGGACACACATGTCATTTTTGAGAAGAATAAAGTGAACCCATATTTTTCACAATAAAAAGGATAAAAAGTAGACCATTATAAAATAATTATCATATATAAGGTCTCTATATATCCATTAAATGTGATTTTTACAAGTTTTAGGTCATTTTTAACACTTATCTTCTTAGTTTAACTCATAGGTAAACCTGTTATTATCTTTAACTGTGGTAATTATTTTTTACTATTTTTACTATTCATAATGTAAAAAAATTAAAATGAACATATTATATAATATAAACTATTATTATTAAAAATATTTAATCCATTTTTCCTTTTTTAATTCATATAAATTGTAGTATTCAATTTAAATTAATCACGTAGATGCGTAAAAAACAATTTTTCTAAAGAAAAACTTTCAAAACTTTTAAATGTTTTTATATCAAAATTCAATTCGAAAATGATATAATTTAACTTAATTTATTAAATTATAATATAATTGAATTAATTTTTATTTTAATCAAATTCAAAATATAATTTACCCTTGTAAATATTTTTAATGAAAAAGTAATTTTCATTTCAAATCAGTATTTTTTATTATTCATCAAGAAATTTATCTATTTAGAAAATTATCAAAATATCACCCAAGGAAACTTTTTCCTAGTATATTTTAAAAAATAATTTTCATTTTTCAAATATAGTTTTTGAAATTGATAAATATTAATTTTAATTTTTTTTACCAAAATCACGACTAAAACATATTTTAGAAAAATATTGTTGTTCAAAAAACATTTCCTTTTCTTTCAAATGATTCTTTTTTTTATGAAAAATAGATATCTATTGAATTTATTTTAATCATGTTTAAACCATATAATTTTCATAATTAATTTATTACTATTTAAACTCTACAACATAACATTAAGGTTATAAGAGTCAAATTTTAAATAGAAATATTTTAATAGAGTATTGGGTTTTGTTTAAACCTGATGTTGCATGCATCAAAATGTTCTGAATATATTGAATTTATTAAAAATTAATATATCCTCAAGTCCTAGTGTGTTATATTCTCATATAATCATGGGTATTCATGTCATATATTCTATTAAACACAATTTTTTTCTTTTAAAATCTCAGTGTGTTACATTATATCCCCATTAAATAAATTACATCCTCACAATTTAATCTTGATCTTAGTAATCTAGGGTTTGAAAATTGAAAATTACTTTGTTGTAAACCCATATCATAAAAGGGTTTAACAAATCATCCACTTAATGAGAGAGAAGGGGATGTACAAGGGTCATCTGTAATAACACATACTTGTTTTCCAAATAATAGAACAGTGGTGGAAAATGAAGATATGGACATAGAATAAAAGAGTAACTAATTATAAGGACTGGTAGAGACCATTGATAATATAAAAGAGAATGATCAATGTAATGTTAAAGACATTAAAACCATAAATTTACAATGATTTAAAAAACTATCTGATTCATTAGATATAAAGGTAATTGGATAAAATTTCTGATTCAAGATACTTTTTATAAAAGTTGAGGGATTCCATTATAATATTAACTATGAACATATGGAAATATAAATACTTTATATCTTATATTTCATAAGTAAAATTTTATCCTATGGATTTTCTTCATTCCATTTCAACATCATCTTATACTCTATGAAGTTAATATATAAAAATTATTTTCTGTAGCTGAATCACTAAAATTAACTTTTAATAGATCATAAAATTCATAAAAGAGTGAGAATAAATTCATCATATATTCACGAAGACCAAAATGTTTAGCCTATGTTATCCAACATAATACATTAATATCTAAACCTCAATAGTAAGACCATTGTTTCAATATTAATATTTATATATAAATTCATTTAAATAAAAAAAATGATATATTTACCAGAACATCGCATAGGCTAGTGGTAAGCACACCTCCCTCTCTACCCTTTAGTTAGGGGTTCATGCTCTGCAGCCTTTCTGAATGTGATGACTTGTCAATTAGTATGTAAGTTATAATTTTTCAAAAACAATATTAATATAAGTACTATAAAATTTACAAAGTGTAATGAACCATAATTACCATAAAATAAAATATGAGATAGACCTTAAAGGTTTCCAATAAATTTAAACTTAATTCCCAAAAAAATTAAATTAATTATTCCGTAAATATTTTTTTTATAATAACCCAATGGGTTTTATTTCCATAAATGTCTCCCAAAATATCCTTAATCTTAATAGACTCTCATAACATAAAACATAAAATGTGTGTTTAATAATTTTTACTTCTGATCAATCTTAAACTCAAAAACCCATAATGGTATCAAACAATTTTACGTTAATGAAGATATATATGCATCTAAAATTTAACAAAATCATTAGATGTTTCATAATTCTTAAAAAATATCGTTTTTAAAAATAATTATAAAATATAATTTTGGAATCCCAATTCATAAATACATTAAAATTTTTATTTATATATAGGTCATTATTTGATCTAGTGGTTAACCTTTAGAAGGGGGAATTGAATCAGATAATGATCAGGGACCCCAAATTTAATTTAACAAGCTATAAAAGGATCCCTCAGTTGAAATTTATTTCTTTCCATCATACACATCCTTTTTTTTGAAATTCATTTCTTTCTGCCCATATTTTACACACATAAATGGATCTTAAATCGGATGTACAATATGAATGTTATGGACAATTAAGTGGAAAGGGGATGATTGGGTTATGGGTCCAGTATGACCCGGTCAGACTCACCTGACCCAACCTAGCCCGGGGCCCTCTAGCATAGGCCATAAGGCCCAACTTGACCTATCGAATCTACCCAGATAGTTGGGCCATACCTAGACGGGTTGGGCCCGATCCGGGCCTACTGTACAGGCCAACCCCCTAAAGAGGGCCGACTCATCTCACCCAAATACAACAGCTTCCACGTCATCTTCTGTTCAACATGGAAGAGAACTGGATGACCGCATCCCCCACACATGGTCCCACATATCACAAGTTGGAGCACACCCGTGGGTGAGCTGCAGGTCTTCTGGCATGACGCATTGATGCTCTGCTCCGCTGCAAACAGCCTGGCCATGGGCTACTCAGCTTCTGGCCTTCGAGACGGCAGCCTCCACCACCACCACGACCCACCTAGCCATGGCCTGCTTGGCCGTAGACTTCCCCACATCATGCTACTCTCTCTCGCGGCCTTATACCACAAGTTGACGCACCACCGCAGTCCCTCCCAGACTGCGGATTGCCATCACCACCTCCATGGAGCCGGTGGCCTGGATCATTTCACCATGAAGAACAATAAGAATAAAAGAACGCTCAACACAGATGGATTTGGGACTTTTTTTTCCATCCCCAATCCATATGAATTAGAATTGAAATCATGGGGGATTTCATTACAATTCTAAACATTGATCAAATCAAAACATGGATGACTCTGACTCAAATTCCTACAATCTAAACCATCTCACATACAAGATCGATCCATGAGTCAACCTGTTAGTGGTTTGTTCTATTCTCATTGCTCAAATCAATGAAGGGGGAATGGAGTAAATAAATTATAAATAAAACCATACCTAGGTTTGGATTGGTCATTGGCGAAGCACGGAGCTTCACTTCCATCATTCATCGATTCCTGGTCTATAGACCATCGTCATAGGCAAAATCCTTTGAAGAGAAGGGGGAGTTCATTGTCATTTGAGATATTTTGTTTGTCACCACTCTTTGTTATCTAACTAATTTCCTCCAAGGATTCATATAAAAATCCAAGTTCCTCCCCTGATCCTGTATCTCTATTAATCAATTAAATAGAGGAAACGTGTTTCAAGGTTTCTGTTATGATGAGTCGTCGCGTCGTTACAGAGTTTCATTTAGGAAGTGAAATAGCTGACTTGACATTTCATTCCAGTGAAACTGTTTTTGATTAAAATAATCTTTCATAAGTTTATTTTACCTTTCACTAAACTTCAAAAAATTATATTTTACCCTCTACCAGTGCTAGTCTTGGTTAGGTCCTTCCGAAGATAAAGTCGTCGTTCAAGATGCAATGGTGCCCACAAATTTTTAATCTGGGCACCCTTTCAGATGTTTCCAAAACTGTGCATGTTTTCTAATTTTAATAAAATAAAAAAATCATTAAAATTTATTCCAAGGAACCTAGGCCTCGAAATCATGTTCCCTCTCAGCACCTCATTTCAAATTAATCCATATAATTTAAAAAATTTAGATTGAAAATCTGGGACATTATATTCTCCTCACTTTAAGGCTTTACACTCTCGAAATCCAAAATAAGAAGTAAACAAAAAAATTGGGATACTAAGCATGATTCTAAGCCTCCTATTACAAAGTGCTCTCCTAGATATTCTCATTCTTCCATCGAAAATGAACCAAAGGAATCAACTGCCCACGAAGGACATGCTCATATCAATCCTCTATCTCTACTGAGAACTCTGAAAACCCCACCTCATTGTCAATGTCCATCTCTCCCTTGTTGATGACATGAGTTGGATCATGCACATATCTCCTTATCTATGACACATGAATGACATCATCCAATCAATTCATCTTTCGGGGAAGAGCTAGGCGGTACGCCACCTAGCCAACTCTCTTTATAATCTAAAAAGGGTCGATGAAACATAGAGATAACTTGCCGCCCTGGACAAATATCTGAAATCCCTACAGAGGGGAGACCTGAAGGAACACATTGCCTTACTTATAAAATTACAAATGTCTCTGTATCCTATCATCATAATATTTCTCCCTAATTTGAGGAGTCCTCATCCACTCTTATATTATCTGCACCTTCTTAGTGGTAGCCCGTACCAACTCTGGACCCATGAGTGGTGACTCCCCTAGGTCTTTCCAACATAACAGTGAACTTCATGGTCACCCATATAGTGCATCAAACAGCTCCATACCAATGGTGGAGTGGTATATGTTGTTGTACACGAAATCCACTAGAGGTAGGTGATCATACTCCCAACTACAATCGAGGTCCACCATACAGGCATGATGAGTGTACTCTAAATCCTAGACATTCCTCTCTGTCTGACCATCCTTTAGTGATGAAATTTCGTGATCAAGTGCAGCTGAGTCCTGAATGCCTCCTGGAATCCCTTACACAGTTGGAATGTGAGTGAGCATCACGACCTGAAATGATCATAGAAGGAACCCCGTGAAGCCAAACTATACCCTAAATGTAGAGGCGTCCCAAACTCTCTACCAAACTCTAATCCTAGATAGGTAGAATGTGGACTGACTTGGTGATTTGGTATATGATCACGTAGATGGTATCATGCCCCCTGGATGTACGAGGTAAAAATATCATGATGTCCATTGATATACCATCCCACTTCCACATCAGTACCTTAAGTGGCTGAGCCAAGCTTGCTGGAGCCTGATGCTCTGCCTTCTCTTGCTGACAAGTGACACACTAAGAAATGAACTCTACCACTGCCTTCTTTATCCTTAGCCACCAGAACTAATATCGGATATCCTAGTACATCTTTTCCACTCTTGGATGTACCACCAAAGGCGAGGTGTGTAACTCCCTCAAAACCTCCTCTTGTATCATCACTGGTGAAATGTTGTTCCCTCTAAAAAGCAATACATTCTACCCACCTATCAAATATCCATTAGGGACTTGACCTATAGATAACTGAGAACATCGGGTCTCATAGTCAACATCCCATAGCTATACCTCCTCCACTCACTACAAGAGTGGAAGGGTGAAAACCATTTACTGAAGATAAGTTCCTCCATCACCATCCATTAAAAATATCTATATCGCAGCTAACTGATCTGATGCCTCACTCAGCAACTGCAACCCGGATCTCCTACTTAGCTCATTTTCCACCACATTCAGCTTTCTAGGAGTATAGAATACCTCTAAGTCATAATCCTAGAGAAATGATAACCATAACCACTACCTCAAGTTTAGGTCCTTCATGGAGAATATATATCTGATACTCTTCTGGTCAGAGTAGATGGTAAACCGCTAACCCATTAATCAGTGCCGCCACATATTCAAATCAAAGACCACTAATGCTAACTCATGATCATAGTTCACATAGTTCTACTCCTGCTTCATCAACTGCCTTGAATCGTAGGTAATTACCTCTTTCCACTACATCAGGAAGTAACCCAGTCTCATCCCTGATGCATCTTATAACACTACACACTGAATGACCTCCTCTAACAGTATCAAGATGGGGGAACTCGTCAGTTTCAGCATCAACTCCTAGAAACTATTCTAGAACTTCTTTGTCCACACAAAGGGATATACTTTCCATGTAAAACCTAATAAGGGTGGTTCTACCCTGGAAAATTCTGGAACAAACCTCTTATAGTATTTATCCAAAACCAAGAAACTCTACACCTTGGTCACACTACTGTGTAGCTCCCAAGCAAGAACCGCCTCTATCTTCACCAGATCCACTGAAACTCTATCATATTAAATGAAGTGTCCTAGAATGTAGAATTACTGAATCTAGAACTAAAACATTGAAAGATTCCCATATAGATGGTTCTCTTAGAGTGTATCCAGGACCATCCTGAGCTGTGTCACATGATCCTCCTCGAATGCCGAGTACACCAGGATTTCATCAATGAAGACCATGAAGAACTGGTCAAGGTAAGGATGTAAGATCCTCTTAATGAGTTCCATGAAAACTATTGGGGAATTGGTCATGCCTAATTCCATCACAATGAACTCATAGTGGCCATACCGACAGCTAAAGGTTTTCTCTGGTACATCCTCATCCTACACACGAAGCTGATGATATCCAGGACTGAGGTCTGTCTTCGAGAACCACCTTCCTCCCTTCAGCTAGTTGAAGAGGTCATCGATTCTCGGTAGAGGGTATTTGTTCTTCACTGTCACCTGATTCAGGTGCATGTATTACACACATAGTCTCACGTTCCCTTCTACCTTATTGGAAAGAAGAACTGGGGCCACCCAACGTGAAACACTAGGCCACACGAATCCCTTCCTTTGCAGGTCCTCTAGCTGTACCTCCAAATCACGAAGCTCCACGGGAGCCATCAGACATGAATGTGTGGATATTAGTGTCATCATAGGGTACAATTGAATGCAAAATTCAACCTCCCTATGATGAGGTAATACCAGAACATCCTCATGGAATATGTACTCATACTCATCCACCACAACATGAAATTGAGAACTACTCTCGTCCACCACACTGAGGGCAAGGCTATCCAACTGGTGAGTGCTCAGATGCACCCCCTCTGAGAAATTCCATATGGCGCGACATGTGTTCCCCTTTCACTGGTAAAGGAAAACTTGGTCTAATACCTACAGGTACACTGCACTATGCTCCTAAAATAGTCAATATGAGCATAGATTGTGGATAACCAATCCATACCCAGAATGATGTCATAAGGCCTTGACGCTAATACTAGGAGATCCAAACCAATACTATTTCCCCCGAGAGTAAGCTTTCACTGCCGACACTAGTGTGTGATCATAAAATACCCTCCCATAGGAGTCTCTAAGTGTAGGGATCGAGCCAACAGCTCCACCGGAATCTATGATCTTTGAACAATGTCCATGGAAAGAAAAGAGTGACTAGAACCTATTTCTATAAGAATTATAGCTAAGGTTTAGAAGTCATATATTTTACCTCTAATAATCTTTGTAGTTTCGGTATTATAGGTCTCTATCACTTGAAGTTGGTCCCACCATAGTCCACCAACTCCTGGAGCCCATGGAGGACCACTTGGGGGTGGTGTTGGTAGTACCTCAAACCTCTCACTACTTCCTACAGCTTAGCCAAATCCCCTTTCATCACCGCCACCCTTCAGAACACCATGATTGACCCTCTGCCTCGGTGATCCCTTGACAGTATGCTGATCGTCTGTACAACGAGTCGGGAAATCACGAGCCATACGCATCTAAACACTGCATGAGTATCACACCCTTATCTTATACTAACTCTCCCTTCCCTAGGAGACTCATACTACCGACCATGTGTCCTAGGGTCATCCCCTACAAGGCCTGAACCACTTGAGTACCTACATCTGTTGTCTGCTAATCACTACTAAGGAATCTTCCACATGGTGTCTACTGTTAGCTCTTGCTACTATAGCTTGCTCTTCCAATAAGCTCCCTCTAGCACCCCATCCTGAGTAGGGATGCTGAGAGACACCATGGATGCATTGGTCTTCTAGTGCAGTCCCTGGTCAAAATCTTGAGCCCTAAAGAATGGGTCTCACACCATTTATGTGGAGTAGTGAAAATGATATGTGAATCTCATTAGTACTCTACTACTAACTAACTGCCTTACTATTGGATTAGTAGTCTTGTATACGTAAAGAGTGTAATGTTTCTGAAAATAACTCCTCCATAAAGAGGTTCTAAAAGTCGGTCTAAGTGTGGGTAACCTCATCATGCATCTAGATCGTCGAGCTCCACCATGTCCCCATCGAGCCCTAAAGATGGCATGAGGATGAGACCACCATTTGGTCGAGAGGTGTCCTCACTAGACAGAAGACTCATTTAACTGCCTCGAGCCAATCCTCAACCACATGGGGTTCAGTCTCACCCCTGAATCTTTGAGTCCTCTACCTATGGACCTCATGTACTACACTGATCCTACATGAATCCTCTACCTGTAGTGTTGGTAACAACTACTAACCGACGGGTAGTGGTAACTCTATTGAACCACCAGGTAGGGATACCTCTGGTACTGGTCCATGTACCGACACCTCATCGATAGAGATATTATCCTTTGGTCACATAACAGAATCCTGGATGGCTGTCTATATGATGGAATCCAAAAATAGAACAAGATGAACCATGATCAATAGAGTATACCTAGTGAGCTGACCTAATAAGGAAAAGATGACACATTCAACACCTATATGAGGAATGTACCATTTATTTCCCTACAACCATCGTTTTCATGTTTCGAGTCAGAAAATAGGTCTCCAGAGTCCCAGTGTATGGATAATTTGGTTGCTGCACCAACACTAGATTCCATGGACGGAAATCCAAACTCGAAACACTGAACATTGTTTCCCCAAACCAATCTCATGGACTCCTTTTCCTAATATATAATTGAACCTGGATCTAATACCACTCTATCACAACCCATCCCAGTGGGGCCCATGTCGTGACAAACCCCAGACCACCTTAAATAGGACAGGGGCTGGTGACTAGAGTCGAGTAGGAATATCTCACAAATGAGAGGAATTTCCTTTTAACATATACGCATGCACACAACTACAAGACAACAAATCCTGAAAAGTAAACACTGAGTAAACCATGCATGCCGATAAGATAACCACTGAGAGTAATTGTAAAAAATGGAATGTAAATGGGCCATTATACAAGACCAAAAAAAGAAATCTATAAACAAGAGGGTGCACAAGTCCCTGGAAACCCTTTTGTAGAAAACCATACCTAAAGGGTAGGTGCAGGGTAGCTGGCTAAAGCTGTAATAGTACACATCACCTGTTTGATCTCACTGGGAACCACCTTGTCCTGGACCACCTAGGTCTCTGTCAAAGAATCCATCATCTACACAAGACATGACACATGTGAGAAAATCCTTTGCATGGGTGCATAAAACAATACTCAGTAGGATACCTAGAAACCACAAAGGATGACCATAAAGGAAAGACAAAAAAGAAGTAACCACAAAGGAAAGTACACACAAAGTATTGTCAGATCACAAATGTATAAATCTAAAGTATGAAAAGTAAGACTATCATATGTAATCATATAACACCTAGTATTATTGTGTCACTTAGAACACTGAGTCACTTAGACCTGATGAGTCTCTTAGACCTGCTGATTCACTTAGACCTGCTGAGTCACATTAACCCCCTGAGTCACTTACACTCGCTGAGTCACATAGACCCCCTGAGTCACATAGAAACACTGAGTCACTTAGACCCACTGATTCACTTAGACTTGCTGAGTCACTTAGACCCACTGAGTCACTTAGACTTTTTGAGTCACTTGGACTCATAGTCGTAGTCTTTTCATCACATCTAGCCACAAGATTTTCACTCGTAGCACGCATATTTTGGGAGAACTTACTCCTCAAGTCAAAGGTCACAAGTCAAATTCCATGAAAACACACTTATAGTATCTCAAAAGGACCACCTCATCGCGAAGGTCCCAAAACCACAAATGGCCCATCAATCAGATGTACAGTTTGAAAGTTAGGGAAATTAATTGAAAAGGGGACGATTGGGTTATGGGTCCATTCTGACCCTGGCCGACCAACCCAACTCAATCTAGCCTGGTGCCTACTGGCCCGACCTTTCAGGGTTGACCCGACCCTCCGGGTCTACCCTAACCACTAGCCTTGGTCTGGCCTAATTCGCCAGCCTGGCTGCCCAGCCTAGCCCACAAAAGCAGTCCAGCTCGTCTCACCTAGATGTGGTGGCTTCCATGTCCTCTCCTGTTCAACGTGGCTGGCAGCTAGTCGACCACCTCCCCCACACACAATACCTCAGACCGCATTCCATCACACACATGTGGTTGATCTGTGGGTCATTTGGCATGATGTGGTGCCCCACCTGGCTGTGGCCTCCACCCATAATCCACAGTTGTTGTCACATGCTCCTTCGCTGCCAGCCATCGAGCCAATTTTCTCCCCCGCCACAGCAGTCCGCCTGGACGCTGCCATCTGCTGCTGTCTTAGCCCACCTGGCTGTAGCCTTCTACCACCACCACAAACCTCATGGACTGGTCTTCCATAGACTCCGCATCCTTCCAGTCTGTGGCCTTCCCCTCATGATGCTTCCATCTCCCGTGGCCTCCTATCACAGGTTGATGCATCTCAGTGGTCCCTCCTGGACCGTAGATGGTCATCGCAACCACCATTGAGCTAGAGGCCTGAATCATTGTGACATAATGAAAGGTAATAACACAAGAACACCTGAAACGGATGGATCTAGTCCTTGTTTGTGTCATCCCTGATCCATACATGTTAGAATTGAAATCAGGGGGAGGAGATTATGATTCTAAACATGGATCACATCAAAACATGGATCACTACTGGAAGTTCCACCTATACCAACACCTCTATCCCAACGTTTTATATTAACTATTGGGATAGGATTCATATACCAAAAGTTTTCTGAAATCTATTTTAATATGAAGTTTTAGAGTGTATTTTACCAACGGTTTGAAGAATTATTGAGATATTCCTTGGTAGATGAATGTTTTCCCAATGGTTTTTTTGAAAATATTGGGATAGTGTATAGTTTTCCCCTTTATTCAAACTATAAAGACCCAAATTTTCCCATGTAATTTTTTTTAATTATATGGGAATTTTACAAGTCCCTTGAAATTGATGGCGCATGATTCTGAGACCCGGTGTTCCCAGAATAAATTTCTACACTTTTTTTAGTACGTTCAGTAAGCGTGCAAGTGGGTTTTCGTAACTTTTAAACTGATGCTCAGAATTGAAATCTGAGGACACCGTTGAACTTGTAGTGCCAATATTCTCACCTTCACCTCAACCGCAATAGGTCGGGGGTAAAAGTTAGTTTTGGGACTTTTCGTTGGAGAAAATAAAATAAACATGCTTTTTTTTGAATTTGAAATATCCTTTTTGAATTTTGGTGGTGGGTACCACCCGAACCATTCATTAATGTAGGTAAATCCTTGGTATCCTCACAACTTAATGTTCCAGCTTAATTCAATTTATTGTGCCAACTTTATTGTCCCAAATTTAAAGTGCCATCTTGGATGTGCCAACATTAATCCTTAACTTATTAATTTGGCACCACACCTCTCACTGGAAAAGGATTGGCATAGAAGAGACTTTGGAGAAACATCCTCCAACGATGAACATTCTCCAGATCAAGAACGAGGAACTGACTTCGGAGATTGTTGTGGGAGCGACAGACGTTGGAGATTTCATCATCTTAATCTCCTTCCTCATGCCGTTTCCAACGAGAAAACAAGGTATGGGTTTTTAATTTAAAATATGATTGAATTTATTTGTTAATTATTCATATTCTGGATTCACAACGACGATGGAAAAACTAACATGTCCATCGTTAAGCACTTATACCTTGACCCTTTTCATTCATTCTTCACACGATCTTTATGCGTTCTTTGATGTCAAATAATTAATGACGCTGGAATCTCAAAGTTTTATTGATAGAGGCATATGTACGTGGAGCCCTTGACCCAAGGATCATGAATATTCGAACGACATAACTTTCGGGCTTGGAATGAAGCCACGATGACTTGCGGAAGAAGGGGGTGCTATCACCCAGTCGGCCACGAGGAAGGTGGGGTGGCGCATGTCTACGCCGTCGGTTGAGCAGGAGGTAACGGCCCATCGGCCACATCAAAGCAGTGTGGCGACTGGCACCCGACCGGCCACGTAGAGGAGTAGCGGCACACGTCTGCACCGCCAGAGCAGGAGGTTGGGGCCGCCTGGCCGTGGCAGAGGCCAGATGGTGGCCGACACCTGGTAGGTCATAGGTGGATAGCGGTGCACATCCACGCCACTAGGAGGAGAACCGTTCGGTCGCGTCATGCCGATCCGGACCACTTCGGTGTTCCCGCATGCATGCAGGCTGATAGAACGTCCATCGGGACATTTGGAAAATCGGGGGGGGGGGGGGGGGGATCCCCCAGGTTATGGCTATGGCGGACCCCACCAAGGTGGCCCACCTAACCTCGGACTGCCCTAGGGGGCCGCAACACTGGGCCGCCCCCCCCCCCCCCCCCCTTCAAGGGACGGGCTGGGCCCACCGAGGCCTGAGTTATCTGGCCGGACCCATGTCGGGCCAGGTCGACCTGAACTGGGTCGGTCCAACCGGGTCGGATCGGAACCGGGCCCATCAAGACCCATATTGGCCTTTAGGGCCATATCTTGAGAACTGGGCATCCATCTGAAGAACCTTCTACGGCACCAGAATCCTTGGATCGAGATAGTCCTTTTGGTATACTCCAATTTAGTTTTGGATGAATATGGAGTATGGACAGGTTGGATCGAACCTTGAATCCAACCGGGCACTCGGAGCGGAAACGCTAATAACATACAAACCAGGCGTCCGATTGACGCGTCGTCTATTGAGTTAGGTCCCTTATGATGTGATGAACCTTTGGGAAACATATCAGTGGATCTTCGTGGAATTTGAAGTATCGACCGATGACTTGAAGAGCGGTACCTCCTGGAATAATGCATGCTTAGTGCGGGAACCCAGTGGCTGGCACTGAGGCAGAGGATGGAGACAGATTATATGGAGGTTAGTACCGAGTGATCCTGTGTGGGTCAGCACTGATCCTGTGTGGGTCAGATCTTGTGTGTGTCAGCACTCAATGATCCTGTGTGGGTTAGCGCATACCGATCCTGTGTGGGTCATTGCGAGGTTTAGTACCTATCGACTCTTGGTGGGTCGGATTTTGTGTGGGTTACTACGGGGTTAGTGCCTATCGATCCTGTGTGGGCCAGACTCTTTATAATTAGTAGCAGTGCATCTTGACTGAATAATATGATCTAGCTCTGTGACTGATCATATGTACTTCTATACTTCACTTATACCTGTGTGAGCTGAGTCCTTTAACTTTGTGGTGTTACCTGTGTGGTACGTATACCTTCGTGGTGTTACCCTTTCCTATATTGATAACTTAGGTATATGTATGGAAATATACCTAAGTAGTATTGATGACTATTGCTTCGTGCTTTGTGTTTTTCCTTTTTGGAACTCTTGGAGACCTATGAGGGTCTCAAGGTCCATACTGAGTATTTTTATACTCACCCCTGCATGGGCTTCACCTGCATCTTGTTGTGTCTGGTGTAGATGACAGACAACGCTGACTGAGGAAGATGGTACCTGGACTAGAGGCTGCTCGAAGGTGGTCATTTGACGATATGATCCATAGTGATGACTGTTTGAGTGCTGTAACTACCCTTCAGATAGGATCCTTGGTGGGTCTTCATATGAGATGTTTTCAATTTTACTTGTACTTTCCATTTTTTACTTGTACTTTTTAGTTGGTCTTATATTCTGGCCCCTTTACGTTCTATTTACACCCTGTTTACTATATAGTTTAATTTGTGATTGTATATTAATGTGTGATTGGTTTGTGTGAGTTTACAGGTTATAAAGGCAATGGCTTCTCATTTTAGGGAATATGCCTTTCTGTGCTAGTCACCAGCCCCTGGCCTATGGAAGGAGGGCTTGTGATACTCATGGAATGGACCCCAAGGGATAGGTTGTGACAAATTGGTATCAGAGGAGTTCAGTTCTACCAAAGTACAAGTACTCTAATATTTTCTGTGTGGAACAATAGTGTTAAGTGTTTTGAGTGTGGTTTTCAGTTTGGGGAATCCAGTGTTGGTGTGGTGGCTGACGTATCCATACACTAGGACCCTGAATTCTGATTTCCAACTTAGTGCATTAAAACACTAATTGCATGTGTGTTTTTGAAAATTTTTCTTGTGGTCTCTTTGAGTCAGCTCACCAGGTATAACTTATTAATCATGGCACACCTGTTCCTTTTAGGATGCCTCCACGGAGATAGCCAGTGAGGGTTCCGGGTATAGTACGTGATGACAGCCCACCAAGCGAGGAGGCTTCGGTGTAAGGCCCCCTTACAGTAGTTGTACCATTGGGTGGTGTACCGAAAGCAGCACTACCTGTTGGGCAGCTGATGCCACCAACCTCAGCATTAGAGGGTGCACGCCACTTGAGAGAATTACATGAGTTCCAATTCCAGAGGCCACCGAGGTTCTAGGGCGAGACAAATCCAAAGGCGGCTGAGGACTGGCTGGATGTCGTGGTTAGAGTTTTTCTACTGGTAGGGACACCAGCTAATCTCATGGTGATCCTTACCGCCATTATTCCTCAGGAAGCAGTGAGAAGATGGTGGAGCTTTATGATCTAGGTTCATAATGAGGTCACTCCCATATAGGAGGACTTCGAGGGCCCTTTCAGGGTAGAGTTTGTCCCAGTGACCTTACGCTCAATGCATATACAAGAGATTCTCCACTTGCAGTAGGGTAGCATGAATGTGGCTTAGTATTCAATGAGGTTCACTGACCTATCACGCTACTCTACTGACATGGTGACAGACCCTTTCTTTAGGGTCCGGACCTTCGAGAAGGGGCTCAGATAAGATATTAGAGCTTTGATGGTTTCTCTCAGCATCCCAACATAGGCAGAAGTTTTAGAGAGAGCACTCATAGTAGAGGGATTCCTTGCTGAGCAGTCATCGACAATGATACCCACCATCAGAAAAAAAGTAGTTGATTGATCGGCATCTGACATCAAATAGATGACGCAGAGCTCCAATAGGACCAGACCAATAGGTGGATGACCACAGGATACATGGTCGGTGGTGTGGGGATCTCGAGACAGGGCAAGATCGGCGGGGAACAAGTAGTGTTATTTGTGCGGTGGGTAAGGTCACATGGCTCCTGATTGCCTGAAATTCCCTACAGGAGATGAGTAGACGGTTGAAGGACCACCTGGGAAGAGGCAAATATTCTTTTGAGAAGGCCCGTAGGTAGGTGTTGGATGTGGTGGAGGAGCAGGCTGTGCTACAGGTGGTGGTTGGCAATTCAAAGTTCTACTGCCACCACCACCAGGTGGTCCACCTCGACCATAGGGAGGAGGTGGACTGGGATGAGATCAGCTTTAGGTAGCTGAGTCATACAACCATGGTTCTCTGGAGATGATACGAGGTATGATCTATGTCTACACCACTCTATCTGCAGTACTTATAGACACATGTGCTAGTCATTCTTTTATTTCCATGGCCCTCGTTCAGAGCTTGGAGATTCTGATGGGGTTGTTGGCTCGATCCTTATGGCTAGAGACTTCTACGAGAGAATATTCAACGATTACACACTGCTGCCGGTAGAGTGAGATTACTCTAGGATGTGAGAGCTTTGGATGGGCTCTTGTAGTATCGGCTTTGAGGCCATACAATGTCATCTTGGGTATGTATTGGTTATCCACATTACATAATCAGATTGACTGTATTAGATGCAATGTGCGGTGTGTCCGCACGGACGGGACCGAGTTTTCTTTCACCGACGAGAAGGGAACCTGTGCAGGACATAATGGACTTACCCAGAGGAGGGTGCAGTCGATCAAACATCAGTTAGTTAGCCTTACCCTCAGAGAAGATGATGTTGAGAGTCCAAGATATCCTATAGTGGTGGACCAGTATGTGGTTGTTTTTCCTAATGTTGTTTCGAGTCTACCTCCTCGTAGATAGGTGGAATTTTACATCGACTTGTACCCCGAGACTTCACCGATTTCTACCCCAACATATCAGATGTCTCCCTCAGAGCTTCGAGAGCTTTGAGTAGTGATTGAGGACTTATAGAGTAAGGGGTTCATTATGTCCATTGTTTTTCCTTTCGAATCCTTGATTTTGTTCACCAAGAAGGTAGATGGGAGTTTGAGACTCTGTGTGGATTATCGGCACCTGAACTAGTTGAATGTGAAGAACAGGTACCCACTCCCTACAATTGAAAGTTTTTTTGATCAGATGAAGGGAGAATTACTGATTTTGAAGATAGACAACAGATCATGATATCACCAGCTCAGGGTACGAGACGAGGATGTGTAGAAGATGACCATCAGATGTCGGTATGACCATTACGAGTTCTTGGTCATTCCATTCGGCATGACCAACTCCCCAGAAGTGTTCATGGGACTCATGAACAGGATATTCGAGCCATACCTCGATTTATTTGTGGTAGTCTTCATCGACGACATTCTGATATACTCGGGCACAAAGGAGGGGCATGCCTATCATCTACAGGTAGTTCTGGAGACACTCTAAGAGAACCATCTTTATGGTAAGCTCTCGAAGTTCCAGTTCTGGATATTAGAGGTTCAATTTCTGGGAAACGTTATCTTGGAGGCTGGGGTTGCGGTGGATCCAGGGAAGATTGAGGCTATTCTTGCTTGGGAGCCACCCAAGAGTGTGACGGAGGTGCATAGTTTCCAGGGTTTGGCTAGTTACTACCAGAGTTTTGTGACTGACTTTTCTAGAGTTACAGAACCCTTATCAGCATTGAAGTAGAAGGGGATACCCTCTATGTGGTCGGAGAGATTCCATCGAAGTTCCCAAGAGTTGAGGAAGATATTGACGAGTTCCCCCATCTTGAGGCTACCATAGGAGGGCGTTAGGTATGTCGTCTACTGAAATGAATTAGGGACTAGACTTGGATTGGTCCTGATGTAGGAGTGAGAAGTTATCACATATGGATCTCGATAGCTAAGACAACATGAGAAGAACTATGCTACCCATGACATGGATTTAGCAGTAGTGTTCTTCGCCTTGAAGATGTGGTGACATTATTTGATGGGTGAATGTTTTACAGTCTACTTTGATCAGAAGTGTCTCTGGTATATCTTATCTCAGAAGGACCTGAACATGAGATAACGATGTTGGCTTGAGTTCCTCCAGGACTATGACTTCGAGATAGTATATACTCCTAGGAAGGGGAACTTAATAGAAGATGAACTCAACATGATATCTGGTATACTATTACTGAGTGAGGAAATAGAGTAGCTATCCGCTTTGTGGATATCCTATGTGGATCAATATAGATCATCTTATCTTCAGTCTCTAACAGTCACTCCCCCACTCCTTTAGTGGGTCAGGGAGGTGTATATTGGGGATGTTGACTACAAGCCTCAACAGGCTCAGATCTCCACAGGACATGCACCTAATGGATTTTCTGATGTTGGGGAGCATGTCATCCTCTTTAGAGGGAATACTATGGTACCAATGTCGCTACGGGATAAAGTTTTGAGGGAGTTCCATAAGTCCCCTCTATCGGTACATCCAGGAGTGGAAAAGATGTACCAGGACCTCCAACATTAGTAATGGTGGCTAGGAATGAAGAATGAAATATCAGAGTTTGTCTCTTGGTGCCTCACTTGTTAGCATGTGAAGTTAGAGCATAAACTTCTAGCAGGCTTAGTTTAACCATTAGAGGACCTAGAGTGGAAGTGGGATGGGATTTCCATGGACTTCGTGATGGGACTTCCACACATGTCTAGGAGTGATAATTCTATCTGGGTGATCATTGAAAGACTCACCAAGTGGGCCCAATTCCCACCTATTAGAGAGAAGAGTTCAGTAGAGGGCTTGGGACACCTCTACACGCAAGAGATTGTACGACTTCATGGAGTTCCATCTACGATTGTCTCTAATCGTGATTCACATTTTACTTCTCGGCTATGGAAGGGGTTGCAGGAGGAATTCAGAACACATCTTCGGTTGAGCATCGCCTTCCATCCTTAGACAGATGGTTAGACAGAGCGGACCATTCAGACCCTCGAGGATATGCTATATGCTTGAGTCCTTGATTTTGGCCGCAGCTGGGAGGATCACTTGCCTTTGTTGGAGTTCGCGTACAACAACAACTGTCACTCCACTATATGTATAGAACCATTTGAGTCATTGTAAAAACGACCTTGTAGATCACCTATGTGATGGACTCACCCAGGGGAGTCATCACTCATGGGACCAAAAATGGTACGGCCTACCACGGAGAAGGTTTAGGTCATCCAGGAGCGGTTAAAGATTGCATAGAGTAGACAAAAGTCTTATGCTGACAGAAGATGAAGACCTCTTGAGTTTGAGGATGGTGACCATTTCTCTCTATGGGTCTCACCTCGACGAGGTTTGCGGAGATTTGGACAGGGTGGAAAGTTGTCTCCGAGGTTCATCAGACCCTTTTAGGTCCTCAGCAGAGTTGCCGAGGTGGCTTATGTTTTGATATTCAACCTCGGTTGCACCAGGTGCACAACTTTTTCCACATATCCCAGTTGCGGAGATATGTACATGATCATTCACACATCATTGACTGGGGTGAACTAGACATCGACGATGGGGCAAGGTTTTCAGATGTTCCAGTGGAGATTGAGGATCGATAGGAGCGGGTCCTTCGTGGGTGGTCGATACCTCTGGTGCGCATACGATGGCATCACAAGAACCTCCATGAGAGAACATGGGAGCGGGAGGCTCATATTTGTGTTTAGTATCCCCATTTGTTTCCCTATTTTTTGTTGTGGATTTCGGGGACACAAATCCCATAGGTGGGGAGAATGTAAAGACCCTAATTTTTCATGTATTTTTTTTAATTATATGGGAATTTTATGAGTCCGCAAAAATTGACGGTGCATGATTCTGAGGCCTGGTGTGCCTGGAATGAATTTCTAAACTTTTTTTCAGGTACATTTAGTAAAAGTGTGAGCAGGTTTTTTTAAATTTGGAACCGGTGCTCGAAATTGAAATATGAGGACACAGTTGAACTCGCAACGCCGATATTCTCTTAGGGAGACCTTCACCTTGACCGCAGTAGGTCGAGGGTGAAAGTTAGTTTTTCAGAATTTTCGTGGGAGAAAATAAAATAAACATTCTTTATTTTATTTTTGAATTTGAATCCTCCTTTTTGAATTCTGGTGGTGGGGACCACCCAAACCCTTCCTTAATGTGGGGAAATCCATGGTATCCACCCAACTTAATGTTCCATATTAATTCAATTTATTATGCCAAATTTATTATTAAATCTTTAATGTGCCGACTTGGATGTGCCAACATTAATCCTTAAATTATTAATTTGGAACCACGCCTCTCACAGGAAAAGGATTGGAAAAGGAGAGCCTTTGGAGAAACATCCTCCAACGAAGAATGTTCTCCAGATCAAGAATGAGGAACCGAATTTGGATCTTGTTGCGGGAGCTATGGACATCGGAGACTTCATCATCTTCATCTCCTTCCCCACGTCGTCTCCAACGAGAAAACAAGGTAGGGGTTTTTAATTTCAAATATGATTGAATTAATTTGTTAATTTTTCATATTCTAGATTCACAATAAAAATGGCCAAACTAACATGGCCATCGTTCTACACCTATAACTTGACCCTTTTATTTCATTCCTCATACGTTCCTTGTGCGTTCTTCGATGCCAAATAATTAATTATGCTAGAAAATCAATTTTTTATTGAGCGCGGCATATAGGCGCGGAGCCCTCGATCCGACCGTAGGTGGACAGCGGCGCGCATCCATGCCACTGGGAGGAGAACCGGCCGGCCGTTTCGGCCAGCCGCATCACACCGAACGGGACCACTATGATGGTCCCGCCTGCTAGTAGGGTGACTGAATAACCATTGGTCCATTCGAAATACCATGGGGATACCCCCCAGGTTGCGGTTAGGGCGAACCACACCACGAAGGGCCACCCAACCGCATGTCGCGCATAGCGGGCCACGCCATCGGGCCGCCCCAGCGGGCCACCCCCCTTCTTGGGCCAGGCCGGACCACGGTCCAGTGGACCGGGTCCTCCGAGGCCCAGGCCATCCGGGCCGGACCCATTTCGGGACGGGTTGACCTGAACCAGGTCAGGTCAGCCTAGGCCAGGTCGGACTGGACCTAGGCCCATCCAGACCCATATTCACCTTTATGGCGATATCTTGAGAACAAGACGTCCGTTTGAGAAATCGTTTATGGCGCTAGAATCCTTAGATTAAGAAGGTCCTTTTGGTATACTCCGCATGAGTTTTGGATAATGATGGAGTATGGGTGGGCTGGATCTAACCCCGAATCCAACCGGGCCCTCAGAGCAGAAAGACTAATAACATAAAGATCGGGCGTCCGATTGATGTTCCATCTATTGCGTAAGTTCCCTTATGATGTGACATAACTTTGGGATACTTATTCGTGGAACTTCGTGGTAGTTCAACTATAAACTGTTGGCTTGAGGAGCGGTACATCTAGAAAAGTATTTTTAGTGCGAGAACCCAGTTGCTAGTAGTGAGGCAGAGGTTGGAGACAGATTATACGGAGCTTAGTACTAAGCGATCTTGTGTGGGTCAACACCGATCCTATGTGGGTTAGATCCTATGTGGGTTAGCACTCAGCGATCTTGTCTGGGTCAGCGCATACTGATCCACTATGGTTCATATCATGTGTGGGTCATTGTGAGGGTTAGTACCTATCGACTCTGGGTGGGTCGGATCCTGTGTGGGTCATTGCGGGGGTCAGTACCTATCGATCCTATGTGGGTCAGACTCCGTATAAAAAGCAGCAGTGCCTCTTGACATAATAAGATGATCTAGCTCCACGATTGATCATCTGTACTTCTATACATCACTTATAACTATGTGTGTTGAATCCTTTACCTTCATGCTGTTACCTGTGTGGTACTTCTACCTTCGTCGTGTTACCTTTGTTTATCTTGATGACTTAGGTATATTTATGGGCATATACCTAAGTAGTGTTGACGACCACTACTTCGTGCTTTGTGTTTTTTCATTTTGGAACTCTAGGAGACCTACAAGGGTCACGAGGTCCCTACTGAGTATTGTTATACTCACCCCTGCATGGGCATTGCCCGCACCTTGTTGTGTCTAGTGCAGATGACAGACAACGCTGACTGAGGAAGAGGGTACCTAGACTAGAGGGCTGCTCGGAGGTGGTCATTAGACAAGAAGATCCATAGAGACGATCACTCAAGAGTTATACCTACCCTTCAGGTAGGATCCTATGAGGGTGTTCACAAGGGACCTATTTTCAGTTTTTCTAGTACTTTATATTTTTACTTGTACTTTTACTTGGGATTCTATTCTGGCCCCTTTAATTTCTGTTTACACCCTATTTACTATATATTTTACTTTGTTCTTGTATCTTTCTGTGTTCTTGGTTTGTGTGAGTTTACAGTTTATAAAGGAAATGCCTTCCCATTTTAGGGAATACGCCTTTTCTGCTAGTCACCTGCCCCTGGCCTATGGAAGGCGGGATTGGGGTTGTCACGACACGGGCCCCAGGGGGTGGTTCATGAAACTAACGGTTCATTGAAACCGTTGGGATAGGTTTGTTAATATTTCCCAAAGGTTTTAAAAATCCATTGGGATAAAATGACACAAATTAATCTCCCATTTCTGATCGTTGACCCACCCACATTGCGCCCTAAATGAGAGCTCCATTGTTCCAGCATGAAAACCCCTTCTTCCCAGCAACCGATTCGTTGTTATTCTACATCAATTATGTATTTTATAACTGATTTTTATGTTCCACATCCATTTATTCCATTTTTTCATTCAGATTTATTTGAAGACAAGGTTGTTTTTTGTTTTTTTGGTTATCCATAAACAAAAACTCCCTTATTCTTTGTGAACCCCTTCTTCCCAACCTATGATCCATCCTTGATTCAAGTAATTGTTTTTTCTTCCACCTCAAATAGATGATAAAACTGTGTAGCGTATTTCCACTAACATAAACAAATGATTCCTTTAGCAGAATATGAATTCAAATTATGATTACTCTAGTTTAGAAATTTGTATCTATGGAATGTTTATTCCCTTTCATAGAGTTACTTTGAGAATAATTCCACTATATAGAGTTCATTTTAGGTGTTTCTATTGAGACCCTTTTGGATTAGAAGCATATTTAATGTTTTTATAGTGATATTTTAGTGATGTCCTATTATATTGATCCAACATGGTAGTGAGTTTTTAAATGGTAGGGAGACCTACTATGGGTTTCCATTTCATAATTTATTTTTCGAGGCAATGGAAGGGGGCTATGCATTGGGAGGGTGGGTGATGTGCAGTGGCGGGATATGGGGGGGCTATAGGGGGTGGTTGTGCAGGGTGAGGGCTACAAGGAGCGAGGGGGGTTCTGTAGTGTGGGGGGTGGAGGTGGCAGGGGGAGGTTGGGGGAGGGGGATGTAGAGTGGTAGGGGGATGTATGTGGTTGTAGGGTGGGAGGGGGTTGTGTAGTGAGAGGGGGTGGCTGGGTGACAGGGGGTTGTGCAGTCGGAGGGTGGGGGCTTTGTAGTGGTAGGGGGGGCTGTAGGGGGGTTGTGCAGTGGGATGAGGGTTGTAGGGGTGTGTGTAGTGGGAGTGGGGGGGGGGGGGGGGGTAGTGCCGTGGGAGGGGGGTTGGCTGTAGATGGGTTGTGTAGTGGGGAGTGGCTGTAGGGCGGTGGCTGTGCAGGGTGGGGGTGTTGCATGGGCCAGGGAGTGTGCAATGTGGGGGGTGGGGGCTGCAAGGGGAATGTGGGGGACGGGACTTTGGGGGGGGGGGGGCTATGGGGGGTGGCTGTAGGTGGGTTGTGTTGTGGGAGGGGGTTGGCTATGGGGGGTGTAGTGGGAGTGGGAGGGGGGTATGTAGTAGGAGGGGGTTTGATGTGGGTGGGGGTGTGTAGTGGGGGGGGGTGTAGAGGGGGGCTATGCAGGGTTGGGGGTTGGGAGGGGGTCAGGGGGGCTACGGGGGGTTAGGGTGGGGGACTACAGGGGGGAGGTGGTGGGGAAGAGGGTTGGCTATAGAGGAGTTGTGTTGTGTGAGGGGCTTGTGGGGGGAAAGGGTTGTGCAGTGGGAGGGGTGGCTATGGGGGGTGGGGGTGTTGCAGTGGAACGTGGGGGGCTGTAGGTGGGTGTGCGGTGTGAGGTGGGGGCTATAAGGGGGGTGTGAAGTGGGATTGAGGGGTTGTACACTCCCACAAATATTTTTAAATCCATGAAAAAAACATGTGCCTTAACATATCCCAAACATATAATATCTCATCCTTTGCTATTTTGGCTATACAAAGACCAAAACTCTCCATATCAAGTGACCGATCTTAATTGTCCAAAAATTTTATATGACATTGAATGTAGATGTATCATTCCAACATGCCTAGAATACCCCAAACTACTCAATATAATTAATCGATCCCCTTCTGTGGGAACTCCCCCTCTAGGAATTAAACTACCTCATCACTTCCTGACCCAAGGTATCAATATCCTGGTGTTTCCACAACAACCATCATCCCATTACACCCATATTAGAAGCATCAAACACCTTCATTTCCCACACGCCATTATATTATCATTTCATAATCACAAAATACATGATGCCCATAAAATACCACATCATACTCAATGCTCATTACAAGTCCTGCATGACTATTGATGCCCATATATTAACCACACTTTGTTAATTCACCTATCACACATACAACCTCGTGCACTAATTTCCATAATAAAAATCTAAAAAACCAGAGTCTCATGCTCAAAATGTAACTCTAACTATCATGGGATCTCTGATATGTGAGTGACCTCTCACTCTAGATTCCCATATTTACCTTGATGAATTTTCTAGACGCATGATTCAGGAATGCTCTCTATCTTGGTTGTTGAGTGAAGTAGAGATTGCATAATCAATGTTTCATAATTTTAATAGACTGATGACACTTAGTAAATCACCATACTACTAAAAATTAAATTCCCTTTATTACATCTAGTATGATTCATTGAATTAATTATATATATAGTCAAGATCACCTAAAACAATGGATAGTTAAATTATCCATGGAAAACTTTCCAACCCCCTGGACAGCCCGTACCCCCCTGGACAGCCCCACCACCCCTGTGGATTACCACGCCTACCCCCTGAATAGCCCCCACCCCTATGGATAGCCCGCCCGACCCTGGGACCACCCCCAACCCCCTGGATAGCCCCCACCCCCGTGGACACCCCCTACCCCTGGATATTCCCCCACCCATGTGGATATCCCTCCCAACCCTGGATTCCCGTACCCCTGGACAACCCCGCCACCCCCGTGGACAGCCCACCCACCCCCTAAACACCTCGTAACCCCCTGGACAACCGCCACCCTCGTGGACAAACCCACCACCCCCTGGACACCCCCAACCCCCATGGACTGCCCCACGGACCCCCATGGATAGTCCCACCCGACCCTTGGACACCCCATACCCCTTTGAAATCCCCCCAACCTCATGGAAATTCCGTCCACCCCCTTGACACCCCCTTCCACCCTGGATAGCCCCTCCACCCCCGTGGACAGCTCGCCCACCCCCTGGACACCTTGTACTCCCCCAAGACAGCCCTTCCACACCCGTGGACAGCCCACCCACCCCTGGTGGACACCCCCAATACCCCGTGGACAGCCCACCCACCCCCCCTAAACACCCTATAAACCCTGTGGATATCCCTCCCACCCCCCTAGACAACCCCTACCACCTAGAAATCCCCACCCAACCCCGTGGACAACCCACCCACCCCCCCTGGGACACTCTCCCATCATCCTCGGACACCCTCAGACACCCCTCATCCCCCAAAACACCCCACCCCCCAAGAAAGACCCCCCCACCCCGCACCTCCTTGGACACCCCTGGACCCCCTAGACAGCCCTACCACGCCCGTGGACAGCCCTCCCACCCCCTGGATAACCCCACCCACACCCCTGGATACCCCGTTCCCCCTGGACAGCACTTCCACACCTGTAGACAGCCCACCCACGCCCAGTGGACACCTCCCAACCCCCGTGGATAGCCCACCCACCCCCTAGACACCTCGTACCCCTGGATAGCCCCCACCACCCCTATGGATAGCCCGCCCACCCCATGGACACCCCGTACCACCTGAATAGCCCCCCTCACCCCCCATGGACAGCCCTCCCACCCCCCTGGACACACCTACCCCCTGAACAGCCCCCTCCACCCCTCATGGGACAGCCCTCCCACCCCCTAGACACTCGCCCACCACCCCCCCGGACACCCCCATCCCCCGGACACCCCACCCCCTGGAAACCCCCTCCACCCCCTGGACACCCCGACCCCCTGGACAGCCCTGCCACCCCTAGGAAATCCCCACCCACCCTTGTAAATCCCCCCCACCCCTGGAAATCCCCACACCCCTAGACACCCAAACCCCCTGGACAACCCTGCCACCCCCGTGGAGAGCCCCGCCCACCCCCATGGACACCTCGTACCCCCTGGACAACCCCACCCCTAGAAATCCCCCACCCCACCCCCGGGACACCCCAACCCCCCTTGGACAGCCCTGCCACCCCCCGTGGACAACCCCCACTCCCCCCCCTGACCACCCCTTACCCCCTTGGATAGTACCCCCTACCCCAGTGTACATCACCCCCCCTGCCCCCATGGACAGCCCACCTACCCCCTAGACACTATATACCCCCCCTCTATTGAAACCTGCATCATCTACCTGGGCTAATGAAATTAAATTTTTCCTTAATTTTGACAACTACATTACCCCTTATAAATCTTGTATAATCACTGTTCCATGATTTTTAATAGACTGATGACACTTAGTAAATAACAATCATACTTAAAATTAAATTTCCTTATTACTTCTTGTATGATTTATTGACATCATTATATATTTTTTCAAACTCACCTAAAACAATGGATAGTTAAATTATCCATGAATCCCCCCTATTCACTCTCATTTTTTTTTGTTTTTTTGGGTTTCAAATTAGTTATCCTTTTCTATTTTACATCTACATTTGTTTTCAAATGAATGAAACGAAACCAATTGAAGAGAGGCGAAAAAAACAGATTATGGACAACAATTGTCGGTGTACCCGATTAGTCCCCTGCCCCTCCCACTAACACACCATCCATCCCACATTATGATCCCGATGTGTTGTTAGGGAAACACGGGATATTTAGGCCTCCCATTTTTTCACCACGCTTTATATATGAGCCAACTAACTCGTCTATACCATATCTGATGATGATTCCCACTCCCCATCCATCATTCGTCCCAGCCATCCTTGTCATCTTATTTAACTTCCACTTACTTCTCTCTGAGCTTTTATATTCCATATTCTTCGACTCCTCCTCTGCTAGAGTCTATCCCTACGGAGCATACGTTGGGACCCACTCCATCTGTACAGGGTGTTCTTTCAGTTTCTGCGGATCCAGAAGTGCCCATTGATTAGACTACCACAAGTTTACTTATACAACCCTAATAACATTTTACACCATTATTTATTTTCATTATAACATGTATTGATAAAATATTTGTTTTTTTTCATAACAGATACATATACTGATAGGAGGCGGGGGTGGGGGAGTACACGCATGCATGCAGTGTGGAACCACCGCACACAGTTGATGGTGGACTACAATGAAAATAGTCAAATAATTGAAAAAACCAGGGCAATAATGTCAGAGTTTTTTGGAGACACTTTCCAAATACTCTGACATCATTCCTGTCAGCCCGCTCTTATAGAGACAGTTTCCAAATGATGTCAAGGATAAATCTTGGGTTGAGATATGGGTAAAAAAATCTATTATATTTAATTCAATATATTTTTTATATGAATTAATATTTTGGTGTCATCTTCGGTTTAATTTCCCCAATGGTGAGAGTGCACGACCACCACATCTAAAGGATTTACGTGAGATTTGGAGATCTTATAAGCACAAGTTGTATATTGTATGGTATGCTAGAGTTGGAACAGAGTTTAGAGGTCGTCCCTGTCATGGACGATTTTCCGTTAGAAAAGTATCGACAGAAGATTACTCATTGGACGGCTATCCAGTCTAAGGTATTAATTACATTAGAGGTATTTAAATGAAAATTTTTATGTTTTTAATTTATACTAATTATTGAAATTTATTAAGGAATAATCTAGAGGAAATAAAAAACATTGAAGCTAAAAAAATACCTCCATACATTGGGATTTACTAAGATTCCAAATCATGAGAGGTAGTAGGTATGAAAGTTTATAATCTTTCTTTATGACTTTAACTTTATATTGCTTCCTCCATAATTTATTCGATTGATAAAATTGTTATAAAATTTTAGTTATACAATTAATTATTGGTATCCTATTTTTTAATTATGTATTCCTACATTCAATGTCATTGTAGAGGCATAAGTTGAATATAGAAGGACGTGTACCTCGAGCAAAACTGTTTTGCTCGAGTAGAAGAAAGAAATATGGAAGTGTGGTTAACGAACCAACTCAATAGCATATTTTAAGGTTTACTCTGTATATTTAAAATTTTAATCTATATTTTTGTAACATAATAATCTATTTATATTAGTAAAAATCTACTTTAGAGGCCCTTGATGCCTAGGAAAACCGGACAATTTTAGGCCAAATGATCCCTTACATAAAGTGTTGGGAGATGAGCACCCTAGTAGAGCACACTGCCGACCTAGGAAGAGTATAGTTCTGACGAGGTATTGGACATCCTCGGGTACAAGTTGTAGTGACACTGACTTGCAACAGGTTAAGGCACATGCCGAACATGCTAAAAGAAGGGACATAGAGACCTAAGAATAGTCTGTTAGTGAAAACACTGCATTTATGATACTGATGGAAGTTTTACGTTCAACACTTCCATGAGAAGGACAACATAACTTGTGATGAATATATATCGTCGATGTGTTGTATATATGGTGCAACAGGTGGCAGTTCTAGTGGTGGTCGAGACGATGGTGAGGAGGAGGCCAAAGGTAGAGGAGGAGGAGGGAGAGGAGGAGGCTTGAGGCGGAGGAGGAGGGTGAGGAGGAGGCCGAGGCCGAGGAGGAGGGCGATGAGGAGGCCGAGGCTGAGTACGAGGGCGAGGAGGATGACATTGAGGATGGCGGGGGAAGATGATGGGGATAGCAATGAGGATGAGGGTGAGGGTGATGATGACAGTGATGATAGTGATGGTGATAAGGGGACAAATTAATCTGTTACATTTATTAATGATATTACTGACCTTTTATGTTTATTGATTTATCGTGCCTGAATATATGTCTGATTAGATATATCACATTATTTTTTTTATCTATAAATAATAAAACATTGCTTGGTGAATGTTTTTGAATGATTCACCCCTCTCCTGGACAGCCCCGCCACCCCCCATTGACAACCCTCCCACCCCTGGGACACCCCCTACCCCCTGGACAGCCCCACCACCCCCGTGGACAGTCCCCCACCCCTGTGGACAGCCCCCACCCCTATGGACAGCCTCCACCCTCTAAAAAGCAACAACCCCCTGGAAAGCCTTTCCACCCCCATGGAAAGCCCACCCACACCCCTAGACAGCCCCTCCCTCGGTGGACATCCCCACATCCCCTTGGAGAGCCCACCACCCCCCCTAGACATGCCATACCCCCTGGACAGCCCCACCGCCCCCGTGGACATCCCACCCACCCCCTGGGAAACCCTTACCCCCTAGACAACCCCTCCCACCCCCTCGACACCACGTACCCCATGGGACATCCCACCAACCACGTGGGACATCCCACCCACTTCCACAGACAACCCTCCCACCCCCTTGGAAACCCTGAAACCCCCTGGACAACCCTACCATCCTCGTGGGACAACCCACCCCCTGGGACACCACGTACCCCCTGAACAGCCCCCCCCCCCACCAACGTGGACATCCCGAACATCACCATGGACAACCTGTACACCCCCTAGGACACCCCTACCCCCCTACACAGCCCTGCCCCCCCCCCCCCCCCCGTGGACAGCCCGCCCACCCCCGGGACAGCCCCTCCCCCTGTGGATAGCCCCCACCCCTATGGCCTGCCCTCTCACCCCCCTAGACACCCCCTACCCCCTGGATAGCCATTGCCACCCCCCGTGGATGGCCCCCCACCCCATGGACACCATGTACACCCCTAGATATCCCCCGCCCACCCTCCTGGACAACCCCGTACCCCTGGACATCCCCCACCCGCATGGACAGCCCTCCCACCCCCATGGATAGCCAGCCCACCCCCTTGGACACCTCGTTCCCCCTGGATAGCCCCTCCACCCTCGTCGATAGCCCACCCACCCCCTAGACACCCTGTACCCTCTGGACAGCCCCCCCACCCCCACCCCTGTGGACCGCTCGCCCACCCCTGTGGGACAGCCCGCCCACCCCTATGGATAGCCTGCCCACCCCCCATGAACACCCCCTCCCCCCCCTCGACCAACCCCGCATCCCTCGTGGACATCCCCCACCCCTGGACATCCCCCTCCCCTTGTGGGACAACCCCCACCCCCATGGAAATCATGCCCACCCCCTAGACACCCCTACCCCTTGGACATCCCCGCCACCCCTGTGGACAGCCCGAACACCACCTGGACACCTCGTACCCCCTGGACAGCACGCCCACCCCTGGACACCCCGTACCCCCTAGACAACCCCCCACCTGCGTGGACAGCCCACCCACCCACGTGGACACCCCGTACCCCCTGGACAGCCCTGAAACCCCTCGTGGACAGACCTCCCAGCCCCTAGACACCACATACCCCCTAGACACCCCCCCCCCCATGGA